>CM071684.1:11135000-13802500 GCA_036553675.1 Solanum okadae | reverse complement strand
CCATCGGAGAATATATACAAAAAGACTTTCGCACCTCAAAAACTTGAAATTATGGTTCTAAGTCTTTTAATTCAGGATTTTTAGAGGTGTTGATGTCAAGTTCCTTGAAAAAAAAGGTACATTTCTTTTTTCTCACTATTAAATTCATATAATCTTTTTAATTTGGGAAATGTTTCAATCGATTTAATCTTAGATCTATGATAGCATGTCTTAACTTTTTTTTATTATCTTAAGTGTATTTGCCTATTAATTTATGTTAAGGTTCGTTGAATTTAAGAAGTTGAATTGGTAATGCTTAAGAATATTAATTATTAATGCTATATGTGATTATAGACTAAAAATGAAGAGTATTAGAAATATTTAAATTTGAAGTTCATGTGAAATCTTGTCACTATAATGCATACTAGATTTAGTTTATTAAGTATTGTTTTTCGTGTAGTTATTAGGTTGTATATCGTAGATTTTGGTAGAATTTTAAGGTCCACTAAATTTAATCGTGAGAAAAAGTGAGATGAGATACAAATTTCTTTTGGATCTTCTTATGAGGTTAGGTTGTTATGCTTACTCATTTTTAACTCCTTTTCTTATTATGTACTTATTTTGATTAAGAGTATTTATTACTTTATCATTTAATTTTTCTTTTGTTAAATCTTAAATACAAAAACATCTTCACCTCTTTACATATTATTACATGTACATCGTAATGGAATAAAGTTGCTTGAAGTTCAACCACGATGGATAGAGAAGTCAACGCGTGAATGAAAATTCAAGTGGAATCATCACCCCAGTGGAGGCTAGGTATGTTTGGTTTATGTTGAAAAAAGATAGGCTATAGTTAACTTCTTATAGGAAGCGAACATATTGCTTTTCAAAAATAAAGCAACTCGTTATCACTTAGATCATGTTTGGTATTGTTGTTTTGCATAATTTATCACATCACTTTTTAATTAATGACATTTGTTCGCCACACATTCCCCCCCACATAATTTATACTATTTGATATGGACCCATAAGTGTGGACCTTGAAAGGTGCCTAAAACCTTCCTTTTGAGGTAACTTGAATCCTTACCTGACCTATAATTTTGCGAACCCTCTAAATTAAATTAATATGTTAGTTTTGTATAGAATGGTGCCATAACACACTTTTAATCCTTTAGGTGGAGTCTTTTCTCTTTTTAAAACCTGAAAAACAATTGTCTAATTGAAAAATGGGGTGTGACAATTGTCATGTAGGACCCCACCTTCACAACAATTTTTCTTTGTTGTGTTAGATAAGGGTGTGAATTTGATTTTTCGGTTTGGTTTTGTATTATTTGACTTTTGGTTTCAAAAAAGTATAATCCAATTCAAACCAAAAATAAAATTAGTTTGGTGTTTCTCTTTTCAGTTTGGCTTATATATATATATATATTGTGAGCTGTCTTGTACGACTCTTCCGAAGAATTTGAAGCTCCCTCTCTCTAAATAGAAAAAAAATGCATTTACAAGACAAAAAGACAGACGTGGGTGGCATTATGACTGGGGTGTTAGTTAGAAAGGTTCAACCAATGTTCGTTCAATCAAGCAGCATTCTTTTTTTTTTAACTTAAGGAGAGGGAAGTTGGGTTTCTCGTTTACCCACAACGGAGGAGCCGCCACACCTGGCAGGCGACCACAGGTCATAACGCACTCTTCACACAACAAATATATATATATATATATATATATATATATAAATAAATAAAGAAAAGTAATAATATTGAATTTCTTAAATATACTTTCTAATATAATGCACAAGTTAAACTTAAAACATAATACTTAAAAGTATACCAAATATAGATGTTCAAACAAAATATATATAAACTAAATCATAATGAAAGCCAATAATTAAAATGGGACGAAAGTGGTTAACTCTAACTTAATTCTAAACATAAAAATTATATATGTAAAGAAGGATGGTGCGCTTTCGAATTCGATTTATTTCGATAGAAAGAAGAACCAGAATTGGTCCTGGGTCGTATCATTTTTCAACTGTCCATTGGTAAATCAATTCTAGCACTACAATGTCTCCATTGTGCGACGCTATGAAAGTGAAAAAGAATTCTACCTCTCTAGCCTTTTCACCTCTTCTCTTCCGTCGATCTTGTACCGAGCCATCAAAATAGGGATGGTGCAAAGAAAGACAGTTTAATCTATATCTGTAGAACGAACAAAGCAAAGATATTCAAATAAAGAATTTGTGAGGGAATGACTATTCATATATTAAATTTTCATCCATGCAAGAAAAAGTCTATGGAAATATGTTGTATATGTCATAGCCTTCTTAAACAAAATGAACAAAGGCCCAAAGGCTTTTAGCCATCACACATGAATGAAAGGGGATGACACCACTCTAATGATTGGAAACACCCATAATATCATAAAGGAAAGGTCTTTTTCTTAAATGCGTCAGTAATAGCGAAAGCAGCCTATCTGGAATGACCTACTCCTTAATCAAGCAAAGCTGTATGCAACTGCATAGAGGAAGTTAAGCCAATACCTCTATTTTCATCTTGAAAGATTCGGAAAAATAGAACATGCTCTACCCCTTCCTTCAATTGTTTTCATTTTTGGCCTGATCAGGCTTCATCTTCTTATCGGGATAACCCTTTAGCTTGCTTTATTGGGACTAGCCTTGAATACTAGCCATTTTCTAATCGCATTAAGAGGGCCTTCAGAGAGAGGGTTCCAACCATCTATAATCAAATGGTGGTGGAATGACCAATCTAGTTCCCTCAGGCTGAATTTCTTCAAGGAAAGTTTTGTCCTGTCCGCTAAGATTGAGCTATTCGTTTCACTAACGCACACCTTTCAGTGCTTGTTAACTCATTTATTCTGTTTGTTGGGGGAATTCTCACACCTATATTGTTTAGAAGGTGATCATTCCTATGAGAAAGAATATCAGATGTGTGATAACTATACTAGCTTTGTGGCGTCTTTCATCAAAGAAACGTCTCTTTTCACTACGTTCAACTCCTTCGGTGTCGGTTTTAAAGATAGGATAGTGAGGCATGGAAGCTTTATGCTATGTTTATGCTATTATAGGATATACGAGAGTGACTGTAAACACACAACTTCCACCCTCTTGACTGTAGTTTGAGCTTGTATATGTGAGAAATTTACAAGATAAAAATGAGATTTCAAAAAGAATTCAAATCAATAATTTTTCTACACAAAATAGGGAAAGAGAATGAACTAGAACAAAGCAGATTTGTTCATTAATAGCCAATACATGGGAATACATAAAATAGAAAGGTTACACACATAAACTAGCCACACAACTAAACACAACATTACAAAGTGAACAACGGAAGCATTGAAGACTACTAGTCATACATGCAAACACAACAAAAACACTTAGCATAGGAGTAGATCTCCACTAAAGAGAGAAAAAGAATAGACACACTACTTTGTGTCTACAGACACTTATTTAAACCTTCTTAAACTCCAAAGAGTCGACTGAATCTTAGTTGTTTCCGCCACGGATGCAGAAGACCATCCTAACAATAAGGCCTTCCCTATCTCGAGAAAGGGTCCTCCTCTCTTCTTCCAGGGTTTGAATTTTGTTAAGGATCTGTTGAATGCGTTGTTCCACCAGCTCTGGAAAAACAGTAGTCACTTGCTCTAAAAAGCATGAAGTATTTGCTGACCTTCGCGCCTTTCATTTTTAACATTTAGAATTCTTTGATTAATTTGAGAAAGTCTTTTAGTGGTAGCTGGATCCATCTCTCCCTTTGCTTTGCCAAATAGAGAAAGAAGCTTCTATTTATAGGCATTGAAGGCCCTTAACCCTTTCTTATTATTAGTAATATAGGTTGTCTTGGTTCCATAACATGTTTCAAACCTGGTTTTTCATGAATATGGAACCTTATCCACTAGATTTAAGTGCGCTGAATAATTGTCCTTTCCTCGTACATATTTGAGTACTCAAGGCCCCATTTTTTTTGGCGGGTATCGCCACGTGGCTTAATCCTGGATCACTCCTTAAGGAATAGGACACAATAATATAGCATACATCAGAGAAGAAAGTACCCCCTTTATTATAAGACAGTCCCCCCGCGTCCTTTCTTAAGAGATGGAGCAATCGTCACTCGAAAGTTCAAAACTGACTAGTACAAAATCATATGATCTATCCTCATTTACGTACCCCACTGGCACTAGCCTAACGCCCTGTCTACTCATCTTTAACTAGCTTATTTGCACCCAACTACATGATGGAAGTCCTCTCGGCCAATCGTCACTCAACAACTCAAAGCTGACCGGTACAACCTGCATGCTTCCCTACTCGTCTTTCACCGGCCTATTTATACCCATCTACAATCTCTTCCCTTATTAATGAAAAAGGGCCCTCGGCCAATCCTCAATCGACATCAACTCCGTCCTAGCAAAGTAAAGCCTCTGCCCCTATCGCTTGATTGATCTGATCAGACACTTGATACTCCATACTTTTGACAGAAGAATAAGAGCATAAGTTATCCCTAGTAGTATACTGCAATATCTCTATATCTCTTAGAAAATACAAATGAGTTTGATAAAAAAAATAGCGATATGCTTATTGTATATAAGATTGAGAAAATAGTTAAAGATTACAAGTCTTATACAAATATAGTGTGCGATAAAAAAATCCAATGAATAATTATGCCCCTCTTTCCAGAAGAACTGGAAATATCGTATTGATTATTTTGATACTTTCAGAAGATTTGGAACTAAAAAGTATGCCCTTTACGGTGTTCATTCTTAAAGGAATATAGTTTCAAAAAATTCAAAAAATGGTATCAGTGTCATGAATTTAATCAATGCCATTTGGCTCTCTCCTAGATGAGAGATCAGAGCTACTGGGTTTGGCGTGGGTGAGCTGTGTGAAAGAAATAGTCTTTCTTTCTAGGGTTTATATTCTACTATAATGAATGAACAAATCTCTATGATGAATTATATATCAGGTAATCCAATTTTGATGGCCAGGCTCCGTTATTCTTGCAGGTGTTATCAAACTGATTCCAGATATGATATCTTCTTTGGTCAATTTTATGATGTTCTGGTCCATGATGATTATTATGTTAAGGGAATAAATATCTCCAATATTTCTAAATACTAAAATAATGTATTGGATTTATTGCGTAAATCGCAGGTTCACAAGTATGATAAAGGTAGATTAATCGAATTACAAAAAAATATTGAAGAGCTAGCATATCCATATGATGATATACAAAATATTTAACAGGCTTCCCCATTGTTAATTAATCTTTTGATTAAGGGGGATGAACCATCTGCTAAGGATTACCTTAAGGCTAGTAATAAAATCACTTCAGATGAGCAGGAATCTCTAAACCACTTTCATCAGTATACATTGGAACGTATACTAGTTTATATATTCTGCTACATCTTCAATAGTGTTAATGAGATCCTTGCCATTAGTTTTCTACCGAGGTTGGGGTTGTTTTGAAGACAAATCCATCATTAAAGGGATAGAGGCCGGATCGCTCACTCAACAATTTCTTCTTCTCGAGTGAAATAACATACTCTTGATCTGTGCACTAGGGAGTGAGACTATGCTTAGTTCTCATTTATGATGTTTGCGCTGTGTGCGTTCTAGCCCGGAAGCAAGCTCCGCAGAGGGTTGACAAGGAAACTTGGCTGGTAAAAAAGGAGATGGTACTGAAGTGGGAGGCTCGTAGATGCTATTAGTGTAATGACTAGTCTAATCTCTTTTCTCTAAATGAATGTTTTTCTTATGTTAATTGGTGTGTTATCTAAGTCTTTTAACTAGTCCAATGGAAATCTCCTCTATTGCAGCAAAAGTAAAATAAAGAGGGTACTTGCATTGCAACCTGCTTGCCTAAAATGAAAATCCTTACTAGCCAAAGTAAGGAACTTTCTTACTGGAGCATACATAACGGAAAAATGACTTATAAGTATATTATTATCTTGTTATTCAAGAATCTTTCCTTAGAATGGATGATGAATGGAAGCGAGATTGGATTGACGTATAGAAACTACAACTACTGATGGGCTCTTGTCTTAGGTTCACACTTTCTTTTGTATTTCCTCGAAAAGTCATTTACAGTCTTCTGTGAGTCCCTACTTATGGTAGATAACAGACCGTTGCCATTACGATTATCATCCCTAATCAGAAAGAGTTTTTGTTTGCGTGGGTTTACCCAGTTGAACATAGCTCTAACCCATTTCGCTATCATGCTTTTATTGAATTCTGCTTTCAGTAGCCATCCTCCCTAATATGGATCTTCTCGGAAGTGAGAACACTGCTACCCATCCAAGGAAATAATGAGAAGATTGAAAGGGTTATGAATTCTATTGAGTTAGCCCTACTTGATCAAATCAGCCAGCCACTTCCGTTTCGTCTGTGACCCGTTTAGAATTCAAATTCCGCTGGAATTGGTGTGCTTGAACATAGATTGGGAATTGCAAGAGAGCAGCCCCCGTTCTAACTAAATTTCCTTTTTTCGCTGTTAAGCAAGTCCCCATTCTATTCAGCTGTCTTTCTTAGAAGCTTTTCAAGAGATACTCTCTTTGTGTATTGAAATCCGACATAGTCTTCTACCTGCTTATGCCCGGGTGGGGCAAGTCTAATCTATCTTTCCAAAACCGCTGTCATAATGAATTCTTTCATTTGGAAAGAACCCTTTCAAGAAAAGTCAATAAATAAGCAAGTTGCTCGAGCAGTGGGTTGAAGCTTGAAACCCTTATGGGTATGGAACCTTTTCAAATACTAGATCTTGTGCTAGTAGTTCCAGGGTGTCTTCAAAGCTGGCCCAAACACGTCTATTATTGAAATAGGAGAATTTGTGAACTAACCTGCTAAAAGGCCTGATATCTGCTATTGAAGTAAAAAATCCTACGAGTTTCTGTCTTCAGATGTGGTATAGGACTTTTGTTTCGTGCAACATTGGGAGTAAGTCGATCGATGGCTAAGAGGAATCTCTCCCTTAAAGCAGTCCCACTCCAACCCTACTTACTCTATAGGTAAGACTTTTATGAATAACATGCTCGCACACGTATACCCTCACAAACCAACTCGCTCGCTTCGACCCTCACCCCGATCTATAGCCCTTGGATCAAAACTCCCTTGTAGAAGGAATCCCACTTAATTTCACCTCCCTAACCCCTATCTTAAAGGAAAGATGGTTGGTTAGCTCCTAATGGAATTCAAACCTAGAAAGATAGAACTCTTTCCAAAAGAGATAAGGAGAGGAGCGGCTGTGAAATGCAGATTCCCCCCTTTCCATTGAAGTAGGGAGGTCCTCCTTCCCCACCATTCCGACCTATTATTGATAGAGATTTTATCGGTGCTGAAGATAAGTTTCTTACCAAGCCGCCCACTTGAGAAGCTAGTCGCCAGGAAAGAAGCAAGGAGGAATCGAAGCTATCTATGAATCTTTGCTTCTCCCCCTATAGTCGTAATACTCAGCTTGATGCTACTTTGATTCAAAAGGTAATCGACGGTTCCTGACTTTCTTCGCTTTTTGCAATCGTAACAAATTTTCATTCCAATTACTTCATCCATAAACCTTTTATTAATTTCAAAATAGTGATACACTCTAAAAAAATTAAGGAGAAGCTTCCATTATAGAAGCGGTAGCTTCCCGCCTCCCTCGAAGTGTGAAGTTCCCTTCTTTTTTTAAAAATGCCTAAGGGGTGTGCTCAACAAATATACAAAGTGGACTATAGTTTGGCTGACCCTCTTCTTCCCATTCGGGTTGGGTTGACCCATAAGTATAGTAAGAAGGAATATAAACATTGGAGAGTCGTCTTTGCCCAAGTGTGAACTATAGACGACTGACTTTGGAAGTGGAACACAAACCTATTTTTCGCTATTTCGGGTTCTTATTGAGCGTAGCGAAATCAAAATTGATGATAAAGTTAGTGAAGTTTCCATGTTGCTCTACCTTTGCGTAGTGTCGGTCCACAATGGAAGGCTCCACACTTGAGCCTTGTTATACTCAGCTGACGTGTAAGATGTAAGTGAAGAATATAAAAGTCAAGCCTTTACCTAAGCCTTAGCCTAGTCTATATCCTCAGCTGACGCAACTCCGTACCGACGAATCACTATTACTTTCATTTTTCAATTAATTGACAACTAAGGGATTTCATAACCTGAGCTTTCCTTAACCAGCTGACCTTACTTCGTAACCTTAGCCTCTGGTTTTTATAGTTTTCTAGTTCGACTAAGTGACTTCGTAACCTCAACCTACTTTTTTGCTTACTGTAGCATTGGCCTTCGCCACTTCAAACGGTTTCTTAGTCCCTATTTTTTTGAATTCGAAATAGCGGGGTCTTACTTATTCAGGGGGATGAAAGACAAATAAAGGGATCGGGGGTTTATGATTAGAGAAAGAGAAGGGGCGTGGTTAGTATGTCATTGGGTCGGTGGGGGAACCCATAAAGAAGGGGGACGACCCGTTGAAGTCACATTAGAAATCGCCAACATGAACACAAACTAAATCTTGAATTGCTTATAGAAAGTAAACAAACCACTTTTATTCTCGGAGCTGAGGTATATGAAGAATGGCCTTTTGTCCCTCTCGTCCAGTAGTTAGGACAACGTCTTTTCATGTCAAAGACACATGTTCAATTCTCGTAAGGGATATGTACTCATTACCGGCCGCTTTCAGTTAGTGTTCATTGCAGTGTGGTCACTCGCTGTCTGGCTGGAAAAGATGGTCTGAAAGTTTCCTTTCTCTCTGCAAGCAAGATGAGATCACCACTTCTCTTAGTAATGGACTTCCTTTACTTCGTAACCTTAGCCTTAGATGTCCTTTCATATATTCTCGAACCTCTGATAGACATAATATCCATGCTTGTGTTCTTTCTCTCCTCCCCTCAGCCAAAAACAAAAAAAGGATGTATGACTGAAGGGAGGAGATAAAGAACGCATGCGTGGAGATTCTGTTTGTTGGAGGTTAGAGAATCTATGAAAGGACATCTAAGGCTAACGTTAAAAATTAAAGAAAGTCCATTACTGAGAGAAGTGGTGATCTCGTCTTGCTTTCTGGGGGATAGAAAGCTTCCAGATCATCTTTTCCAGCCAAATAACGAGCAGTCACTCAGCTAACGAAAACTGGTCGGGATGAGTGCCTATCCCTTACGGGAATCGAACCTGTGTCTTCGACATGAAAAAATGATGTCCTAACCACTAGACGAAAGGGACCAAAAGTCCATTCTTCATATACCTCAACTTCGAGAATTGTTCGTTTTCTTTCTATACGCAATTCAAGATTACGTTTGTGTTCATGTTGGCGATTTCTGATGTGAATTTGGCAGGTTGTCCCCCTTTCCTATGGGTTCCCCCATCGACCTAGTGACACACCAACCATACCCTTTATATTTCTCCGATCATAAAATCCCCTGGTCTCTTTATTTTTATTTCATCCCCCCTGAATAAGTAAGACACTGCTATTTCAAATTTAAAAAAGAGAGGGGCGAAGCGCCCATTTGAAGTGGCGAAGGACTATGCTACAATAAGCAAAAAAGTAGGTTGAGGTTACAAAGTCACTTAGTCGAACTAGAAAACTATAAATAAATGGAGGCTAATTTTACGAAGTAAGGTTAGCTGGTTAAGGAAAGCTTAGGTTATGAAACCGCTTAGCCGTTAATTAATTGAAAAATGAAAGTAGTAGTGAGGCATCAGTACAGAGTTGCGTCAGCTGTGGATATAGACTAGGCTAAGGCTTAGGTAAGGGTTGAGTTCTATTTTATTCACTTACACCTTACACTTCAGGTAGTCTAATGAGGCTCAGCTACGGAGCCTTCCACTATGGACCGAGACTACGCAAAGATAGAACACCATGGAAACTTCGCTGCCTTTATCATCAACCATGATTTTGCTATGCTCAATAAGAACCTGGAATAATGGAAATAGGTTCTTGTTCCGCTTCCAAAGTCAGTCGTCTGCAGTTCATACTTGGGAAAAGACGAATTTCTTATGGTTCCATTCATTCTTACTGTACTTCTAGGTCAACCTAACCAGAATGGGAAGAAGAGCAGCTAAACTGCGGTCTACTTTGTACGTTTGCTGAGCAGACACCTCAGGCATTTTAGTAAGGGAAGGAAACTTCTCACCCCGAGGGAGGCAGGAAGCTGTTGCTTCTAGAATGAAAGCTTCTCCCTTAATTTTTAGAGCGTATTGCTGTTTTAAAATAAAAAAGGTTTATGGATGAAGTAATCAAAATGACAAGTGGTTACGGTTGCGAAAAGTGAAGAAAGTTGGGAATCTTCGGTTACCTTTTAAATCAAAGTGGCGACCATCCGAGTATTACGACTACAGGGTAGAAGCAAAGCTTCGTAGACAGCTTTACTTCCTCTTCGCTTCTTTCTTGACGACTAGCTTCTCAAGTGGACGGCTTGGTAAGCAAGCTATCTTTAGCGTCGGAAAAATCCCTATCAATAATAGGCCGAAATGGTGGGGAAGGAGTCCCTCCCTACTTTAATGGAAGTCGATTTGGGATTTAGAGGGACTATTATTGTCCAGCTCCCTAACCTAAAGCGGTACCGGGCTTGGACCGTAGTGAACCAAAGTATGGGGGGACGTCTAATCCTTTTGCAGCTGCAAGATTGGCTAATCGTACGCAGTAGACTCAAATACCCCTAGTTTTGGAAGGCACATGAGTCCGAATGCTATGTTGAATGTGAAACCGAGACTACACTACATAGGTACTTGTGTAGGTGAGGCATTGGTCGGTCCTAGAAATAGCGGCAGTGGCATGAGAAGTTAATGACCAGACGTGCTGCAACCTAGGGATGACTAGGCAACTCTTTCGCTCTATAGGGATCGGGGGCATAACACCATTCTTCTTGGAGGAGGGTTGTTTGCCTGGGTGACTGATCCTGCCATAATGTACTTCTACCTATTATATCGCCGACAATCAAAGTTGAGCATACATACGGCGATCTTCATGCGTGAATAGCTGGAAGGAAAGAAAGGGCGGTAGATAATAATGAGAAAGGGCACCGCTTTTGGACGGGCGGAATAGATGAGCAAAAGGTGTCATGCCATGGAGTGAGGAATAGCCCTCGTCTCATGTAAGATAACTAAATGCACTTCGAGGTGCCACCGAGGAACTGAGGGACCTTCTCGAGCACAAGACAGATAATTTAGATATAGAGCTAGCCTATTCGTTATGGGAAATTAATGCCCCGAGCTAAATAGAGCTTACCTACGACACTTGGCTTTCTTTTGTGAGATTTTTATCGTAAAGCCAAAGATGCCCCAAGACAAGGTACAACTGTTGGGAAGGGGACATGATCAATAGAGCTTGGCTGGATCTAGGCTGGGATAATGGCTCCTAATCTTAACCATTCCGAAAGGATTCTCTCATGCTAGAGGGAGCATCCCCACTTAGTGATCGGTCCTCTAGTTCACTCAAATCCGAAGAAGTTATCACGGACGAGCCACATGAAGGGAAACTTGCACTTGTGGTTCTGACTGGGCTTTCGTGAGGTATCTAATAACCTTGCTTCTACTCGTCGCTGGTGCACCTCTCCTAACTATTGGCCATTTATTCTAGAATAATCTTTTTAAGAGGGAGAATTTTACATATTTCTGCCGAATCCTTATAATATTACGTTTTGGCTGTTACCATTTTGATGTGTTTCAATTTTTTCGAACAAGAGAGGTTTTATGCTTTTGAATCCATTGTATTAATTCCACATCTTTCTCGAGGTATGGTCTTTTTGTTCTTGGCTTATGATTCAATTGCCATGTATTTAGCTATTGAATCTCAAACTTTATGTTTTATAGTGATTGCATCATCAAAAAGAAAGTCTGAATTTCCTACGGAAGTCGGCTCCAAATATTTGATTTTAGGTGCATTTCCCTCTGGAATATTATTGTTTGGGTACAATTGGACAACTAACTATCGATATCTATGAATATCTTTTTTGGAATGTTCTTTAGAAATATATATCCATCTTTTTATATAGTAAACTATCGGATCTGGTATTACTTAGATGTTAAACTTGCAGACCTCATAGGTTGTAATATTTATCTTACGGCGAGAATGAAATCAAAGAATATATAGACTGGTAAAGGCCCTCTATGTAGTTGTCTATCTAGGGCGATCGATCTACATTTTTCCCCGTAGCGCCGGGGCTGTGTCTTGATCTTCTATGTGAGAAATATACGATACTAGTTCCTATAGAGATTCCCCTAGGTCTAATTCCACATCTTATGATGAAAGGGTAGTTGGCGTGGCGTAAAGTGAAGATTAGGGGAGTAGAAAAAATTCCCTTATGGGGTATTCCAAAGGTGTAACCTAGGAAATTGAAAAGGGGCTCGATACTTCAACTAGAGGAGTGACCGGTTGGTTCACTAAACCCCGACCCAACGTCACACGTTCTCCAGGTTCGAAGGTATCCAGTGCCCAACTACCAACTCCTCTCGGAATTGCGTTATCAGAGCCGAGCCAGGTATGGCCGTTAGTAGACACCCACTACTTTTCACCGGTTAGAGAGGCCCTCTTTAATACATTAATAAAAGATTTTCCTAGGGCCAGAAAGACTCGATCATAAGAATTAAGAACACCTACGTGCTGGTAAAAAAAACCACTTCGACCGGATCAGAATAAACAACAATGTCGAATTAGGCTGTTATTTACCTTGAAAGAATTCACACGCGGCCACCAGCTTTCCCAAAATAAAGGGAGATCTGCTGCTTACTGCTCAATGAAACATCCGACCTTTACTATAGTTAAGTCGTTCGCCTATCTTTCTGATCTCCTTTCCTTCTATTCATCATATTTTTGACTTTGACCAAGTGAAAAATAGGGTTGATGGTATTGGATAAAAAAAGGGGGAGAGAGGAGAGCCTTTGGTTACGCTCACTTCTGCATTATTTTTAGGTTCTCGAGATTCTTCATCGCTCTTTTTAGTGGGGAGGAATAGTACATGAATGGCGGTTCTCAGACGGGGGAAGCATTTCTCTCTAAAAAAGAAGCTAGAATCTTTCTATTGATAGAACTTTCACGTTTGCGCATATAATCCTTTTTTCCCCTTCCATTCTATTCTTACGGTAGTTGGGTCGAAATACGTGTGATGGTTCAAAAGTCATTTAAAATATTCTTCGCATTCCCAGAGATATAGATTGTTGCCATTGTGCCTTGGTTGTCAAAATAAAGAGGCACGAACAACCTTAAAGTACTGTTCCATGTCCCAGAGATCTTCGAGCCTTGGCATTTTGAATCCCGTTGAATGGTTGTGGTTCTAGGACTCAAGTTTAGAGTCGCCAGGTTAGACATTTGGTTCACGAACCGAAAACCTATCTCCACAACAAGCTTCTTAATTTACCTGGTTCGTCACACTTTGGAAATCGCAATAAGGATCGTTGAGGCCCCATGAAGATGACTTTACTTCATTGGGAAGACGCGGTACTCATTAGTGAGTGTCTGGTGACCAACAATTCCGGATTCCCCTACCTTTTTGCCATAGTCTATACTTGTCCATCCAAATGGTCGTTGGGTCACTCGATCCTTGAGTGTTTCCTTAACAACAGTCACTGTTGATAACACTCCACTGCTATTATCATGTACATGGTACAACAAGAAGAGAATTAGTAGAAATTGAAAGGGTTTTACCCAAAACTATGCTCTGATACCTCATAAAGCGAAAGAGGCATGCGCAGGGGTAGATAGTCTGCCTAAGTCGTGCAGCCCCATGTTATGTCTAGTTTAGTGTAGACCCTGGGTTCCGCCTTCACCTTATCAAGTTTTGCTTCTGATCTCTCTCCGAGTCTCTAGTTCGTTACCTTCTACTATTGATCTTCTCCATTTGCTGCTATTGGAGCTACTGGATACCAACCAAAGAGATACTAGACTGGGTGTGAGAGAAAGGGATGCTACTATTGATGGACCGGTGCTACCTTTGGATTTAAGAATCATGGAAGCCGTAATTGAAATATGCACTTGGAATTAAACTACATTGGTATAAAGAGATGGAAAGGATAAAGAGATGGAATAAAAGGGACTGAGCGACGAAGCGAGGTTTGGAATGCTTCAATTACAAAGTGGAAGATGCCTCTCATAATGGGTAGGATTACTGCATTTGTTATACTTGACTCTTCTATTTTTTAATATTGGGAGTTGGGGTAGGTTGAAGGGGAGGGGAAGTCAATTTAAACATAGTCACACCATAACCCTAAGAAAAAGAGATTGGGTTTGTGTGTGTAGACTATCCTTGGAAACTTTATTCTACTAAACCATGGGATGCAACCGTAGATCGAGCGGAAGTCCTCTCCTTACAGTAAAGTGGATTTCAGCTCCTCCTTTCTTTAATTCACAGGTACAAGAGGTCATATTCCGATTGTTGTGAAAGTTACTGAATGATTCTATTTCATTCTAATTCGATCTAAGAAGAAATAAATCACGCTCTGTAGGATTTGAACCTACGACATCAGGTTTTGGAGACCCATGTTCTACTGAACTGAACTAAGAGTGCTTTCTTATCACAGTAGATACGACTGTAAGAAAAAGGATTCTTTTTGTACCCCCAATAGATCTTGCATGCATATAGTCTCATAAAATGAAAATCTATATGTCCAATTTGAATTGACCACAATAGATCCCTCGTTACTGCCTAGAAGAGAAGAATAGGTAGGGATGATAGGATTTGAACCCATGACATTTTTAACCCAAAATAAAGGTGCTACCAAACTGCGCTACATCCCTTTCCATTGGTGTACAAAAGTGTCATTGTAGATAATCCCTGCCCACCAGTCTCCCTGAAGGTCGAGCCTCCTTTTAAGTTGCCCTCTACATCATTATCTTTTCCAGTCTCCCTGTAGGTCGACCCTCCTTTTAAGTCGCCCTCTACATCGTTATCTTTTCCATAGATATCTATTTTATGTTGCCATTTTTTCTTTTTTGGTGTTTATTGATTTATATACTCATCATCATCCTGCCACTCCTACCAACGTTACTTACAACTAAGAAAAAAAAGGGTTCTAAATAATAAGCCCTTTGAATAAGCGAGGCTTTCCCGATAGAAAGATTTGCATGCAACAGAGATTCCAATTCCATGTATCCGGTTAAGCAAGCCCTGCTGCCAAGTTCCATCAAGACAAAAAAAGTGAGCGCCTAGCGCGAAAGGTTTCCTTACTAAGTAAGATAAGGCAAGAAGCAAGGGCGTAGCTGCTGTGCGAAAGTCGTTGCGCCTTAGTGCATCTCCTTTCTTGCTCGTTAGCGCTTCTTGTTGATTTTTGAAAGAAGGGGCAGAGCTTGGTGAAGTGAAGCAAGCCTAGAGTAGCAGCCTCTTACGTTTTTTTCAGGCCCCTTTGATATTTTATTAGTCAAGCGCTAGCGCTCCTTTAGATTAAGTCTTTTATGTTATTAATGAAATCGAAAGAAAGAAAAAAACAAGTGCCTTTCGTATAGATCGAAACTTGTAGTTTGATTCTCTACTCATTCCTTACTGGGAAGAATTGTAGGAATTCGTTCGATAACACTTCTTCCTATTTCTTTCTCAATGATATCCGACAATCAAGACATTACCCGTGAAACTATTTTAATCCATTGAAGTTCATTCTTATTCTTACGAAGCAGATAGCATTTCCAAATGATTTGTCCCCTGGACTGGACCTATTCTGATTCTGAATTATCTGTCACTAAGTTATTCCCAAGGACTAGCAAAATGGAAATAGCAAAGTTCTTGGGTTATCTCAATGGGTTCAGAAACCACACGTTTCTCTGGATCATCATAGCGTACTTCTACATATCTACTCAAAGGAAGGTCTTTTCGTAATGGATGACCATCGAAACCATAATATGTTGATATATGGCGTAGATCCATATGTTTAATGGAAGAAACACCAAACATGTCCCAAAATTCTCGCTCCCACCGGCCGACTAATGAAAATTGATCGACTACGGGAGATATTCGTGTTACTTCGTCTGCACTGGTTTGTACACAAATGCGTGACTTATACCAAATACTAAGTAAATTATAGACCACTTCAAATTTTTGTTTTTGAGAGAGCTAATAAACTCTGCAAATATCGATTGAAACATGAACCTTTGTATATGTATGTGATCGCGATGACGATTCCGATCTTTTCATTTTTTTGACCCATTTCTTGGGTAAAGTCTCCCAACTATATTTGAAGATGAATTGGTTATCCATAAAGAGAAAGAAAGTTTTCTTCTAGTTCCACTTCTTGCTCTTCCAATTCAGAAAGACTTATCAAAAATCGTCGGTTAGGTTGGTCCGACCAAGAAAGGCATAGGACTTTTGGGCATTGCTTGAGTCGATCTAGGCTACTTAGTGATTTACAATAACCCTTACTGCACACTTTCTATATATCTGTCTCCATCCAATCAAAGACGTCCATGCCATAGAGAATTAGGCTCGACAAAAACGAGACTAGGGACTATGCTCCCTGCTTTCTTCCTGTGGTTACTATTAGAACACAAGCCAAGGAAATGAAAACCATAACACAAGCACCCTTACTAGTTTTGGAGTTTTTGCCTTTTGCTTCCGGTGAAGATAAATAGTAAAAAAAGTTCCGTATAGAATACGAGCATTAAGGCTTTCATTGAAACAAAGAAAGAGGAGTAGAAAGCCACTTGACTGTAAGGAAAGGGGCTTGTATCCTTTTTTTTGTAAGGAAATAGGGCTACTTTACTAGCAGCTACTAATCATTGAAAAAGGTTCACAACGAGTTCAGTCTATAATGACAAAGGGAGTTTCCACCGGATCCATTGAAAAAGTATTCACTACTTCTTACAGCGCCTTCATTCACTCATCTTGCTACTTCAGAAATGTTCAGTGGACACGTGGAGTTAATCCAAACCATTTCATGAATAAAATGTGACCAATTAACCAACCAAGAAAACCACTTGTTACAAAAAAGATCTTGTTGTTGCATTGAAAGAGATAAATGTTGACTAATCTGGAACATCTCTCTACAATGTTGCGTAGGTAGACTGATTATTGTAGGTGGCTGTCTCTAGTGGTTTAGAAAGAGTTCTGTTGCTACGAACTTCTTTCTTTGTAGTCTAGTATAACTACATTCTCTAATGGATCTAAAGTAGGTTTATATTCAGCAACAAAATGGGTGAGGTTGTAATTTTTTACTTGAGAATATTTACAAGGGGGAAGCCTCGAAAGGCATACGAGTGCACCTCTCGTAGATAAATATCAACTCAGTCCGCTCCTACTGCGTGGGAGTTTCAATCGGTCGATACCGGCTCGGCCACTATAGGTAACTATTCGCCTTGGGAGTGGTTCGACCAACAAGCTACTGTGTGGGGTAGGGGACCAGACTGGTGACTTCTACGGTTGTTGTCTGCAGGGTATGTGACACCCCACAAATTGACTAGTGCTGAGCCAGGATATTTTCCTTTGGATCATTACAACGTTCGTTGAACGGGTCAAGTAGAAGTGAATAGGTAAGAAGTAGAAAGCCCCATATCAATCTATCTTAATAGGAGATAATATAAGCAAAAGACAGGAATCCCAAAATCCTGCAAAAATGAACTCACTCCGGGGGAGTGAGGGGTATTCAAAAAGGGGAGTCACATGCCCTTTACTTCTTTGTAGGAAAGGTCTTGGTTTAATATGGCATTAGATAAAACTTGTTATGGTTATGCGCTATATTGAAAAGGAAGGAGGAGCTTCAGACGGCTTTTTTATATGAATAGTTTCAATCAAAACTCCATCGATTGTAGCTAGTGATTGCCCGGGTCGGCGTGTGATCACCAAAGGTGAAGTAACCCTTCAAATGCTCTCTCCACCCATGCCAAATACCCCTGGACAGTTCTACTGGTGTAACACCTTAAAATTCAGAAGTCTAGAAAAGGGAATCAAATGGGAGGTCACCAACCCATGATTGAGCCATGACACCCTTCATGGAGCCCCAAACGGGCCGTGAAGGGCACCAAAGCCGGTGGTAGTGCTCGTGGCTACCTTCCAGTGTGTGGACAAACTAGGCTCCCTCCCCATGAGCCCTTATATAGCTCGTGTTGAGCCTCATGTCCTGTAGTGGTGGCCGTGAAAAGGAACCCACCTCTAGGCTTGCCTCCTCCCACGAATCCCTAGACGACTCACGATGGGTTAGACGACCCGTGAAGGTGGGCGTGTGGAAAGGAAGGACTTTCCTTGACACTGGTCTAGGGACCACTACTGCCCAGAAAACTCATGGACCCCTAGATGGCTTGTGAAGCCCTACATCTGGGGGCTCGTGTAAGATGTAAGTGAGGATCAGTTGGGTCTTTTCCTAATTATTTAATCATGATACTATGTCATTTTCCCCTTACCTAGAACCCTATATAAGTGATTTTAACCCAAAAATCAACCCATTCAAGTAATTCTCTCGAATTTACAAAGGAAGAAGAAGTCTTCCTCTTAAATTATTTATATCTAGAAAAGCTTGAAGAAAGGTTCAACCTAGGGTTCCAAGTCAAGTCTCCAATTCCCCCATTGAAGTTAAGAAATGGTTATTGAGGTATTGAGTTTTCATCCTTGGAAGCCTTTCCTTCGTAGAGTTCCCAAATTCTCTAATTTTCAAAGTTAGAATTCCCTAGTTGAGTTAGAGTTTTCTTCTATGTTATGAGTTCCTTTAATTATTGATCTAATTGATTGAATTATGATCTCTTATGCATATATTGAGTTAATCTCATGTTTTTATGATGATTCCCATGAAACCATGTAATCCCCATGTTTTCCAAGTTATGATTATATAATGTGGGTTTTGGATTACGAAAGAAAAGTTTATGAAATCAAGCATGTTCTCATAAAATTTATGTAAATGTTTAAGGATGCTTTGAGGTTGAAGTATCAATAATGTTTCTATTGTTGTGTTGTTGAAAGGATTTCTCATATACACATGTAAGCATGAATTGTGAAAGGTTTTCTCACATGATAAGGGTTCTTAGGTTTGAAAGGCTTTCTTACCTAAAATGAACCAATGCTAAGAAGCTATTCGAATGATTAGGCAAGAGGCGATTACCCATTCTCTCTAATAGAAAGACAAGAGGTGATTACCCATGTCATATGATGTAAGAACAAGAGGCATTACCTATGTTCCTTTAAGAGCTAAGATGAATATGAATAACAACTATTTCATGGAAGTTAAGCTTAGAACCAAGTGGACAAATGGCAATTACACATGTCCCATTAACTATGTGCCAACATAGGATTGTCTAAATAGACATTTTCTAGTGGATCCAGATAAGCTAGAAGTTTATGGTCCTTACCGTGGCAAGTAGGACAACTCTTTTCGGTGTGGGAGACACTAGATTCCATGATGATAGCTCTCATGGTCTTATATGTTGGTTAAGGCTACTTACAATAAGCAAGATATGATGAACTAAGGTTACTTCAAGGAAGTATCTCATACATGTTTAAGATGATGACTATGTGCATTGACCATGTTTTATGACTCATGTTTTCTAACCCTCTTATCTCATGCTTTAGCTTGGTCATTGTACTTCATGAAGGTATCTCTTTTAAGCATGTTTTCAAATGTTTTATGCATGGCTATCATACTTGGTACATATTTTGTACTAACATATACTCTTGCCTACATTTCCCAAATGTAAGGTCTGACAATCAGGGTTCTTAGTTTCATGGCTAGAGTTTGTTGAGGAGATTTCGAGATGTGGTGAGTCCTCATGCTTTGAGGACAGGCATTTATTATTTTTAGTCTTTCCTTATTTTTAGTTTTTGAACATGATGTACGGGCTTCGTCTATATTCATTCTTATGTACTAGATGACTTTGAGACTAATGTTTTAGACTTCCACTTTACTTTTATAAAATGATTTGGACTTGAAATGTTCCTCCTTAACTCTTTTATTCTATTTCTTATGTTATGAATGCTAAGTGACTTGTTTGGGCTCATACGCCATGTTACGCCTAGGGGCTACCTTGGGTCGTGACAGCCGGGTAAGGCCAGAAGCTGGTTTAGGGAATCAAAAGGCTTACTTATTTAGAGCGGACTTAATTCTGAAATGGAATGATTGATTGAATCGATATTTCATAAAAGAATGACCGAGACCATAAAATCCTTCCATATCTGCACATGTGGCTGAATATATAAGGAAGTTCACACACCTTGGAAATATCCATCATGTATCCCTGGCTTGCCAGCTTGATCACTTGTTTTATTTATCCTTTTCCTAGCGGGTGGTTTATTATGACTGTTCCTTTCGGGTCGTCTGACCTGGGCTAATGGCACTTTGTAACGTCTTGTCTTGAGTCCAGTTACTCTCTAAGTCTTCGATGTACTAGTACCTGCCATCAAAACATCGTAAAGGATTCAGGGAACTTCTTAAAACTTAGTAACACAAGACAATTCACTGAATGGTTGTTGGCTTTACCGAAGGAGTATAAAATCAACAACGTGTAACTAGATGGGCATTGAGTCTTCTGCTACTTGAGGAAGTATGTGGAGGATCGATGTTGAGAAGAAGTGGGGTTAAAGCAGCCAAAAACACTTCCCGCATTACTTAGTAGGGCTTGGAAGGCTGGACATTTTGTTCTCCTTTCCTGTCCAGTATTTTCAATCCAAGCCGAAATAGGGAAAGCTGCAAGCACCACTTGGCCCGGTCATCGGTTGAACATCAGTACGACCCGATATTCAATTCTTACATTAATAGGAAGGTGGCAGTCTCAATCTAGCGGCATTGTCCAGAACAAGCCTCTTCTTTGCGGATCCATGGGGTTTTTGTTTTGGTTACAAGAAGTGCTTCTTTTCTCACTTCCAGCGCCTCGACTTGAGTTTCCTTTGTAGGATTTAGTGAGGTAATGAGAGCTAAAGCCAAGGTTCCTTGCTACGTTCCATAGATGTTCGTACGATTCTTGTGGATTTTGGGTGTGTTTGAATTCAGCCTCTCGTTAAGTCTTTACTAAAGGATTGTCCACCTTCTCAAGCCTCTCTACCATACCCTTGGAAAGTGATAACACATGACTTCCAGTACTAAATGGAAGAAATTTTCAAACTAGTTGATAGTTGTTCCCTGGTTACACCCCACAATGAGTTCTAATTTATGTAATCACATGTTTCTGTTTTCAGAACCTCACATGTAGTTGGGGGATAATCACTCGGTGCGGAGACTCCCGTGTGAGGTCAGGTGATGGTCAACAACTCAGGTAGGAAATGTTGAGCATCAGCTAACGATACAAGAGCTCTTTTCCCCTTATACGCTCTAAAAATGGGTATGTCGGGTTTTTGGACCCTATGTTGAGTAAGGGTTCCAAAGCATCCAAAAGTGATAGGTATGTATTCTTTCTTGGCACTCTCTTTCTATATTATGCCAACCTAAAAAGAGTGTTGGAAAGTGGATTTCAAGTTTGATAGTCTCGAGAAGGTATTAGCCACCAATGTCCATACTTTGGTAAAAACACCATTGGGTGGTGGTTCCTCTCCTTCCTCTTGAACCTCGAACAAAAAATCGATCACTCCATCAGCTCGACTAAGAGTTTCGAATCGAAAAAGTAAACTGAATTTTACTTAAGACGAAGGAAGTGAGTGTAAAAAAATACCACTTTCTTAAGGCTTCAAACTACTAGTCATTAAGATTACTATGAATGAAAGGTATGGAGGTCATTTTCTTGACTTAGTCTGCGTGCATTATACCTAACCTTTTCACTTATATTTCAATCTCAATAAAGAAATGAAAGGATCACTCTTTGCTCCTTCTAACACCAAACCATATTTTTGGTTTTTCAGATTTTTTTCTTCTAAATTCGAAACGAAACCAAAAAACCAGACAATATAAATTCTTAATTCAAAATCAAACCAACAAACAAATCCAAATTAGAATTTTATTCAATTTGGTTTGGTGTTTAGCTTTAGTGTGAATGGTGCACACCCCTAGTTTTAGATGCAATGAAAATAAAATTAATAAGACAAAGCTATTAGAAAAATTGCGAAGAAGGTTTTCAACAATAGCCATGATTCCTCAAAATAATTTGATCCATCTTATTGAATAGACCCTTAAATTAAAATAGTGTCTTGTTTACTTAACAACTCAATAGTCTTTGAAATGTCATTGCTTATGGATCACCACGTAGAATAGATCAAATTCTATCTTAAACATTGTAGATATTACAAGAACACAAAGATGAAGTCTACTTTTTGAAGTTTCTAATCTAATAATGGGAAGTACTTAGCCTCATTATATGTTGATTGTTTGGTTATTAAATGGTAGGTTATGCTTGAAGAACCGATCTTCTAGTTACTAGGAACCTGTGTCATTTATAACATGAGTGCCTGATGACATTCAACTTCTCACTTATGATGTTGAGAAAATTGTACTACTGTGGGATGTAATCTCTGGTGAATGTATAAATATATATAGGAAAGTCTGCGGAACCAAGAAATCCATCTTTGGAGTATAGAGGGAATGTAAAACTCTCATCACTAGAATACTTTGTTGTATGACCTTTCTTTAGTCCTAGAAACGACTTTCATTGCAAGTGAAAGTGAGGATTCACAGGTATATGACATATGAATCCTCACTCCCACTGGCAATGACAACTTTATCTAGGTCACCAAAGCAAAGACTGTACAGTGAATCATTCTAACTTATGCCCATGATATATGGCTATGAATTTTACATCCCTCTATATACTCTAAAAATGAATTTCTTAGTTCCAAAGACTTACCTATATATATCTATATATTCACCAGAGTTAACATCCTATAGTCAAACAACCTTTTCTACTCCACAAGTTAGAAGATTATTTTATTCAGGTCCCAATGACATAAATGACAGAAGGTCCTCTTAATCAATTTTTTTTTTCTTCAAGCATTTTCTCTCATATTATAACCGAGCGATCAGTAGATGATGAGGCTAAGTACTTCCCAATATGAGAGAACTACAAAAACCAGACATCATCTTTGCGTTCTTGTATTATTTATGAAGTTTGAGATGGAATCCAATCTATTTCACATGGTGATCAACATGCAATGACTTTTTAGCGACTGTTGAGTTATGAAATAAACAAGACTCTAGTTGTAATTCAAGAGCATGTTCAACAAGATGGATAAATCTTTTTCTTAGAAATCATGATTGTTTCAAGAAACCATCTTTTCAATTGTTTTAGTAGTTGTCGTATTAATTTTTATTTTCATCACATCTAACACCCCAGACACATCCCCTTGAGAAAGTGGGGTCCTACATGAAATTTCGCATAAGATACACTCAAACAAATTTGTATATCTCATGTGTCTACTTGTTCAATTCTATATAGGTTTAAGTGTGTAATTGTGCAAACCTAAGGTTGTAGAGCATATATGTTAGCTGAGGCTAATGAAATTTCAGTGAATAGTTAGTTGTGAATTCAACAAGACTATTTGCAATTCAGGAATCATAATTGTTGCCGGAAGAAGTCTTTGCAGTTCTTCTAGTTGAAATGATGTTGCTGCTTTTATTTTCAAATGCAGGTGCAATTAAACTCTAAAATTTTAGAGGATATTTGTTATCCCAAGTGGCTATGCAGAAGTTTGAATCTTTAATTCTGAATTCTTATAAACGTAGGTGTTGAAGATCTTTTCTTGACAAAATGTTTTTTGTTTCTCTTTTTTGACACATATGATGCTTTTGTTGGGGAATTTGAAGTTACTTGTTGGTTTTATTACCATCATCTACTACATCTTTTGATTAGGGGTATCCATTGGCTAGTTTTATACAATTTTGAGACATTAATGCCCTATATTCTTGTAGTTAGTTTTATAAATGCTATGATAATATTAACCTAATTAAATATTTTAGTATCTTGTATGTTTAATCCATTTGTTATTTGTATGTGACGTATCTACTAAACATTGAAAGCAACTACTGAAGTGGATTGTCATCGTGATGGCCTTTGCTCAATGGTCAGAAGATTTGAAATGGGCAGAATTAGATGCTAAAGGAAGAACCCCCAAAATATGATATCTACCAAATAATGTTGACTACTGCAGCATACTATGTCTTTAGGGAAAGGAATACTTGAGTATTTCAATGCAAAAGACAGAATCCTCAGGCTATGATAAGATTCGTCACAAACCAAGATAGCCTTGCAGTATGGCCGAAAACTTACAACTTTTATCCTACCTAATATTTAGTCGATAATGGTGTAGTTAGGTGTTGACTATTGTGTCTTTCTTGTCATTTGTTCAAACGATCATTAGCAAAGATAGCTGTGGGGGCTATGTCCAACAATTGATCTTCTTATATACTATGTAATGTTCACTTTTGGTAATAAAAATGATTAGTTACCCAAAAAATTAGTATCTTCAGTTTTCTTCTCGTCCATATGGGTTCTGTAACTTTGATTTATTCTTCAGTTTGGATTGAGAACTATAACTTTATTTTTTGTGTTTAAGAATCATATAAATGAAACAAATGAAATCATAAGAAATCTCCATCAATTTGGGAATAAGAACAAAATATATAGAATGAAAAACATAAGTTTTGTCACTGCGGTGAACTAAAAATAATATTAGTTTGGGTACCACTCATGAATTTTATCCAAGAAAGTATTAGCTTTACTCTACAATTTTAGTTGAATCCTTCAGTGTAGTAGTTGATGCTAGTTTTATTTCACATAATTGGTTCCATGAACAACTATGCGGTTTTTAGCTCAATTGAGACAACCTTGTTGTTCAACTTCATAGTAAAATAAAACCTGTGTATAGCTTTATTGTGCAGAAGTAATTGAAGACACACTGAAGAGTATATGTAATTAATTTACATTAAAACTTAAGCTGATACATTGTTATTTTCCATTGTTTCTTGGGAAAATGACCTAATATATCCCTCCATTTTTCTATCTAGAGTTGATATACCCTTCGTTATGAAAGTGACCCATATATCTACCCGTATTGTTATACAAATGGCTCACATATACCCTTTTCCTCTAATGAAAGTGAAAAAAATAATTTTAATTTAACTATTTAATTTTTTTATTCTTTTCACACGTATTTTTTTTTATTTTTGTTTCAATGACTACTATAAATTTACTGTTTTGATGGTGAAATTTATTTATATTTCACTAATTTTCTTGTAAAATTTATTATAGATACCTGAATTATTTTTAAGAATGCAAAAACTAAGTTATAATATAGCCGCACAAAAATTAGTTTTAAATTTTTTCTTTACACTATAGAATGAAAGAAAAAGTAAATAAGAAACTCAATAATGATAATCAAAGAAGTCAAAAACTAATTTGTGTACAAAAAATATTAAAATATACCTTAAACTTTGCTAGAAGGTTCATAAATACCCCTATATGAATTTAAAAAAAAAATTAAAGTCAAAAAAATAAATTTAAAACTAATTTTTCACTTCCATTTGATGAATGGTATATGTGAGCTTTTTTTGTAATGGTAGGAGTATATGTGAGCCATCTGTAATGATAAAGGTATATACATGATCATTTCTCTATGCAGCTTACATTGCAAAAACCTCAGAATTGCTCAAAGGTGAATTTCAAGTTCTTCAATACATGGGCTGAACATGCATCATTTATGGGTCTGGTAGAGAATATATGGCAGATGGAATATGGTACTGAACACATGAAGAAGGTTTGGTCCAAATTAAAGGCGTTACAACCTGTTTTAAGGCATCTTAATAATAAGAAGTTCAAATTTATTAGTTAGCAGATTGAGAAGGCAAGAGATGATCTTAAAAAAAATACAAAAACATATAATTAGCCAAGCTACTGATGAACTAATTGAGCAAGAAAAAGAGACTTTGATGAAGTTGGAGAAATGGTCTATGATAGAAGAAAGTGCTTTAAGGCAGAAATCAAGGACTAAATGGATTAAACTTGGAGATACTAATACCAAATACTTCAGTGCTATAGTAGAAGAGAGAACCCAAAAGAAGCAAATCAGGAGCATTATATCCCTCTTTAGACAAATGTTGTATGAGCAAAACGAAATCAAAACAGAATTTGTGCAATTTTACAAAGGCCTCATGGGCACATCAGCAGTTACTTTGCTAGCTATAGATGTTCAGATAATGAAAAGATGTCTCATGTTGTCTAGACATCAAAGGATTAGCCTATGTGCTGAGATAACTGAAGAAGAGATATATGTTAGATTGCAAGCCATTGGAAGTGACAAGGCACCAGGTACAGATGGGTACAATGCTTTCATTGTTAAACATACATGGTAGATAGGGGTGTCAAATGGGCGGGTTGGGTTGAAATTGGAGATTTTAAAATGGGTTGAAATAGAAATCGGGTTGGGTCTTAACCCACCCAAGTTTACTTTGGGCTCAAATGGGTTGGGTTCAAATGGGCTAAAAAATGGGTTGGGTCTTGACCCGCCCAATTTGACCCGATTAATTTCAATAATTTTAACATAGTGATATTTAACTTTTATAATCAAAATTCAAATTTCAGCACAAGATTTTTTTTAAAAAAAGTAACAAATGAATAGATAAATCCTAAAAGATGTTAAATAGTAATAATTCATACCTTTAATATATGAACATATCTTAGTAAAGAGTTTTAAAATGGGTTGAAATTGGAGATTGAATTTGGGCTCAATTGAGGATTCTCTTAAAATGGGTTAGGCTTGAATGTGTTGAGATTGAATCCAATTCGAATTATCTTAAGCCCAACCCTTAAAATTTTGGGCGGGTTATCTATGTTTGGGTTCATTTTTGACACCCCTAATGGCAGGCAATAAAGTGCAAAAAATTTTAACTGCACTTTAGTAACCCTTGCCCTAAAAGTGCAAAGCCCAAAAACTATGAAAGAGTATAGACCTTTTGCATGTTGCACTGTCTAGTATAAAATCATCTTAAAAGTTTTGGCAAAATGACTACATGATGTGATCCATACTGTCATTTCTGAATGTCAAAATGGATTCATTCCATGGAGGAAAATATCTGATAACATATTATTAGCTCATGAACAGTCACTCCCCGAGGCAACCCTCTTAGTGTAACACAGGACCTAGGATCACGTGACCCTAAGCTTACCCTGGATCTGGCATATCATGAACATATTAAAAATAGCTAAGAATAGCTAAGTAAAACATGTATTATGCGAAAGCTAAAAATAGTGGATATCTGAAATGGGGAAAAACCCAACTAGTCTAAATATATAAAATATACTAAGAGTTTAGTGATAACTGAAACAACCTGTAACACCCCGAACTTAAATATAGGGTTTAGCATGTTAGAATGTCAAGGTGTCACCAGTCAAGGACCAACCAAGGGCCCATGAAGAGGCCCCAAGAAAACTGCCCAAGGTAGTGTGACCTACGACAGGACCCATGCCCCGTGGGTGTGTCCACGCCTCGTGGATGGGGGATCGTGGTTTGAACCAAAGTCCCAATCACCAAACCACACTTGACTAGGACGGTCCGTGGGTTCATCCACGGCCCGTCAACGTGTCTCATGGATGGTTACCTGAGGGCAGTTTTGGTGGTTAAGTTTAGGGGTACTTTGGGGTTTTCCGATTTTAATTAGGATTAAGTGGTGTCATTTTAGACCACCTAAATAAGAAGTTTAGACCCCCTAAATCAAGTCATTTAAGTCATTCTCTCAACTTACCAAAAAGAAACCCAAATCCCTGTCAAATATTCTCTCTCTAGAAAGTTGAAGAAGAAGAAGAGGAATCAAGCTAGGTCAAGCCAAGTCTCCAATCTTCCAAGATTTGACGGCTTTGGAATCAAGGTATGATGGCTCATTCATCCATGGATCCCTATCATCCATGGAACCCCATGATTTCCCCAATTTAGAAGAAGAATTCCCCAAGTCAATTTTGGGTTTCTTCTAATGTTATGGGTTATGATCCAATTGAGTGGATTAGAGTTGTTTATGATTGTTTATGATGGAAGTGCATGATTTTAGTATGATTATACATGTATCCATGCTTAACCTATGATTCTAAGATAAATTTGATATAGATAGGTTTTATGCCATGAAAGGGAAAATTAAGGGCTTAGATGTGATCTTCTAGGACTGATGAATTTCATTATAGATTGTTTGAGATTAGAGCACATAGATATGAATTGCTTAATATTAAAGAACATAGACATGAATTGAATTAGATTAAAGTATACTTGATTGAATCATGATTAATAGTTCTTGAGATGGAGCCTATATGATGATATATGATAAGAATCGCTTAAGAATGAAGCAGGTGATTAAAATGTCTTGAGATTAGGCATATGGGATGATTATGACTAAAATTGCTTGAGAATAAGGCTTGTAGATGAGTCCACAAATTGGACTCATTAAGGGCTTTATTTTAATAGAAATAGTGTCCTCAAATGCTTATTTAGACTAAATATCTGATGAAAACACTTAAGTTTCCAGTATTTGAAGTGTTAGTGGAAGCATGGACACTTAGGTGCAAAAAAGAACAAAAGGGCTGAAAAGAACAGAGAAGCTGAAGCCTGAGCATCACCAATCATGCTTGGCGATTCGCTGAAGAGACGCACTCCGCCCTCTGTTCCAGTATGCGAAGCCCTGAAGGAGAACGATAAAAAAAGAGATGAAAGGAGTAGTCGGCGTTTCGCCGATCAGTTTCGCGAAGCAGAAGTATACCGCCGAATGATCCAGAATGCACAAATGCTGAAGACAAAGCAAAAATGGCGATGAACTAGAGAAGGGCGAATCGTCGAGTCATTCAGCATTCGCGACAAACGTCGCCGAGCGATCCGCCAGCACTATTTTCTGAAGTTTATAAATACTAAATTCTTTACTAGTTATTGTGTGGAACATCAGAGTAAAAATATAATATCAATTTTCACTTTAGCTTTCTTATTTTCTCTCAAGTTGGAGAGGGTTCTTGGGAGACTTCAAGGGAGAAAGAGTTCATCTTCCCCAAATTGGAAGTGGGTCTTATCCATTCTTCTTCCTTTGCTTATACTAAGGTTTAATTTCCTATACCCATTTTATTTCTCTATCATTTTAGGTATAATTTCTTATTTCTTGATGTGTGGCTAAAAATCCCATTCTTAGAGTGTGATTTAGCAAATATGTGTTTATATTATTACTGGGTTTTGCTTGCTGATAGGTTAGACGTATTTTAATGGTGATTTCACCTAGTGGTTGTGGTTTAATTAAATGGGTTTCTAGATACAAATACAAAACCAACCATGTGTTTTCGGCTTGCTTGCTTGAGAGAGAGGACGCGAAACCAAGACCGCTAGATTGATGGACTAAGGAGTGGGTCGACATTAGGTTCAGCCCGAAAGGGTGAGAACTAGTCCCATATCGTACCACACAGCTCGAGAGAGTGAGTGGGGTAAGGCGTAGTTTGGCCATCATGCGGCAAATGGGTGTCCAAGAGGAACCATTTGAAACGAGGTAAGTTGCTCGAGAGAGAACATATTTACATCTAAAGCTTAGCCTAGTAAATATCAACTTACAAATTTCCTATTGAAAGCATGTACTCAGCGATTTATAACAATTTATATTGCGGTCACACTCCAAGAACTTCTCCCCATACTGGATCTCCCCTTAAAATTTTGTAGTTTTTATTACATTTGTGACAAAACCCCCAAATCGTTATTTGACACTTTTGTGTACCCCTTTAATTTACAATGTTTTAAATATTTAATATCTTTAGCTACGACTAGTTTGAACTAAATTTCATTTTTCTATAAATTCTCAAAACCACTCCCTTGGGACACGACCCCAGCCCTTGGTTGAGTTACTATATTATTAACAATCGTAGCCACTTGAATCGGAAGTAGTGTCGTTGGTCACGATAAGCATCAAAATAGTGCCGCTGCCGAGGAGTGGTGTCACGTGAAGATGTAGATTTCTAGAATTTTTGTTCTTTTTAGTGTAGTTTTAACTAATTTTACTATTAGTTTTGTTTTTCTTTGTTTATTGTTTGTGTATGCAGGTCCTCTGAGCATGACAGAGGGAGTGGGTGGCAAGCCAGTTGAGGCAGATCAAGAAGTTGAGGGTGACTTCACACTAGCTGTACTGGTATCTCAACTAAATGACTTGACCACCAAAATTTTTGAGGTGGAAAACCGGTGCAAACGGCAAGGGATGTGCATACCTTCTCATATGCAGAAGAAGTCTAGAGAAGATGAGAAAAGTCATGTTGAGGACACACTTCAAATCATTCTCCAAAATATCTCTGATCAAGATCGAGTGTTGGACGAAATGAGAGAGAATGTTGAAGTGTTGAATCAATTGATTGGATCTCATTCTAGATCAATCTAGCACATTAGATCACTCCTGATATTTGCAATGCCTTAGCTCCATCCAAATGATATATTGGGGTTACCTAGTGACACTAGGCTTAGCTCCAATAACAGATAGTGAGGCAAGACTTACGTCGAGCCACGACGTTAAATAAGGCGCTTCTTGGGAGCCAACCCAAGGTAAAAAATGTAGGATTTTACTTTTATAAATAATAGTGTGTTGTTTGTACAGATTGAGGAAGGAAAGTGCTTGAAAAGATGTATAGTGCCAAGCAACATGTCCTTTTGGCGGATCACCGACAAGATCGACGTACCCGATCATTCCCGCTGTTTGACTTAGTACACCTCAAAGGCCCAGACTGTAAAACTCGACGGAGTGAAAATTTCATCGGCGTATCGCCAACTTAGTTGGCGATCTCGACGAAGACCGCCGATGCGATGCTCACATGAACTGAAAATCCTGATATATTTGGCGAGGTAGTTAGACATTTGGTGCTTCGCTGAGGGATTGAGCGAATTTGACTAACATCGCTGAATAAGCAGAAGCTGGACGGTCACTAGCCACATGTTCAAAAGTTCCATTTCATTCACTTTCTTTCACTTTTTCCTTTTCCACAAACTCACACTCTCACTGTAGTAGTTATATTTCTTGGACTTTAAGAGTATTTTAAGTGTGGATTGTACTCGGATTTGGATCGCATTACCGCCTAGCACGTCAGTACTATCTAAATCGGCACCAAAGAAATGGCTAGACCAAAAGTCGCAGGGAGAAATGATCCACCTTGGCACATAAGAGCACGAGTGTTTAAAGATGATGAAAAGAAAGCAGAGTTATCCCGACAAAGGAAATATACCAAGGAAGCCAAGGCGAAGAGACGAATTCTTATCGACCCTAATTTGCCTCCATAGGCTCGAAGTTTAGTTAATGCAATACGGGCCTTCAGAGCAGCTCATGAGATAGATCAAATGATTGCAGCTAATCTTGCTGCAGAGGCCAAGCCAAAGGTAAACAATTTGGACCAAAACAACAATACTCCGGGGACCATTGTTTTACTTCAGGGAGATGCATCGGGCACTGATGCCCCAACAGATACAGAGACTGCATGGACATGACCTTTCTCCTTGTCTAATCTTTCTTCAAATCTGGATACTGTCATTATTTGCATTTGAGGAAAAACACTCTTATTTGTGGTGGGGGTGAGGCCCACCTTGTTTTGCTTGTTTTGAATACTTGTGTTTTGGTGTACATTTGGGTTGTCTGTTTTTAATTGTGTTATTAAAACTGCTTTGCGATTGTTTGAGCTTATGGCTCTCTTTTGGGTTTAATTGAAAAACAATTTTGACCCTTCCGAAAAATTTTCATTTTTCGAAATTTTTCACCTTCTCTTATGTTGAAAGTGGTTGTTCTTGTAAAAATTCAAGTCTCGGTTTCGATCAATACCGATGACTTGAATAGTGCTCTCAATCGAACAAACATTTATGTGCGGCTACGACGAGAACGAATGAAGTTGCATTGACAATATGTGAACACTTTGCATCTCGTTGTGATTAGCCATTTGTCAAATTCATTCTCTTGTAATGACCGTTGCACACTAGCAAAAGTGTGTAGTCTTGTTTGAATTAAGTGTCGATGCCTTGTGTGATGTGCTTACTTTGAACCTTGCATGAATAAACCTAGAGTTTGCCCGGTTAGGCTGATTGATTTAGTAAAGTGTGATCTTGAGATGATCTTTGGCAGCTTTTAAAGAGTGTGGGCCAATTTGACATATACCTCTTTTGTGGCCTACTCGTGAGCGTGTGAAACTCTCTTGAACACCCTTTGAGTCTTACCTTTCTTTGAAAGAACCTTGATGAAACCTAGACCTTACTTGATCCACTACCTATAATCCTCTTGATTTGTGGTATAATGAATAACCAACTAAGGCCAAAAGCCTAAGTTGGGGGTATGGTGAAAAACGAAAAGGAGAAGTCAAGAAGTGCAAGAAAAGTCTCCCTTCACCCATGGTGTTGCGGAAAAATGGAAACTTTCCATATAAAAAAAAGGAAAAGAAAAAAAAGAGAAGAATGAAAAAAAAAGTTGTGGAATAAAAGTACAAAAGAAATTGGGTTTCCAAGCAATCCATGGAGGTAATAAAAAATGACTTAGAAGCACTAGAAAAAGAATTGATAAAGGAAAAGAAGGGGATGCCTTAAGAATACCACATCTCATGAGGAAAAAGTCATTGAGCCTAAATGACCATACCTTTGCACTAATCCCCATTACAAGCATTAGAACGACGTTTTACATCTTGGGTGAGCCAAACCGAAGATTGATTGGAAAATACAGGCAATCCTATGGGTGAAAACATGCACTGTGTTCCTGTTTTTGAGTGTGAACGTTGCATCTGATTCCTAGTTTTGAATTGATTAACCTCTGTGTGTGAATATGGAATCATTCTTTATGTGTGGGCAGTTAGATATTTTTTGTTGAGCTTGAACTTGCACAAGGAGCAAGTATTGCGAGCATGAGAATCTTTGGTAATGGTGTGTCACAACTTGAATCTTTGAGTACACACTTTATCTTTGCATGAGTAATTTGAGTCTTGTTGTGTATGTTCATGATTTAGTCTTGTGTAACACTATTTGAGCCATCCTATTTGTACTATTGAACTTGAATTTTACTTGAGGACAAGCAAAAGTTGAAGTTGGAGGTGTTGATGAGTCCACCAATTGGACTCATTTAGGGCTTTATTTTAATAGAAATAGTGTCCTCAAATTCTTATTTAGCCTAAATATCTGATGAAAACACTTATGTTTTAGGTATTTGAAGTGTTAATTGAAGCATGGCCACTTAGGCGCAAAAAAGAACAAGAAGGTTGAAAAGAATGAAGAAGCTGAAGCCTGAGCATTGCCAAGCATGCTTAGCGATTCTCCGAAGGGACACACTCCGCCCTTTGTTCTAGTATGCGAAGCCCTGAAGGAGAAGGATAAAAAAGGAGATGAAAGGAGCATTTGGCATTTCGCCAATCAGTTCTGCGAAGCAGAAGTATACCACCCAATGATCCCGAACGCATAGATGCTGAAGGCAATGCAAAAATGGCGATGAACTAGAAAAAGGGTGAATCACTGAGTAATTCGGCATTCGGCATTCGCAACTAGTCTCACCGAGCGATCCGCCAACACTATTTTCTAAAGTCTATAAATACTAAATTCTTTACTAGTTTTTGTGTGGAACATTAGAGTAAAAACATAATTATAATTTTCACTTTAGCTTTCTTATTTTCTCTAAATTTTGGAGAGAATTTTTGGGATACTTGAAGGGACAATGAGTTCATCTTCCCCAAATTGGAAGTGGGTCTTCTCCATTCTTCTTCCTTTGATTATATTAAGGTTTATTTTATTATATCCATTTTATTTCTCTATCATTTTAGGTATAATTTCTTATTTCTTGATGTGTTGCTATAAACCCCCATTCTTGGCGTGTGATTTAGCACATATGTGTTGATATTATTGTTGGGTTTTGCTTGCTGATAGGCTAGATGTATTTTAATGATGATTTCACCTAGTGTTTGTGGTTTAATTTAATGGGTTTGTAGTTACAAATACAAAACCACTCATGTGTTTTCGACTTGCTCGAGAGAGAGGTCACGAAACCAAGACCGCTAGACTGATGGCCTAAGGAGCGGGTCAACATGAGGTTCATCCCGAGAAGGTGAGCCTTAGTCCCATATCCTTAAACTCAGCTCGAGAGAGTGAGTGGGGTAAGGTGTAGGCTGGCAATTATGCGGCAAATGGGTGTCCGAGTGGAACCCATTTGAAACGGGGTGAGTAGCTCAAGAGAGAACTTATTTCTATCTAAAGATTAGCCTAGTCATTATTAGCTTACAAATTTCCTATCGAAAGCATGTACTTAGCGATTTATTTCAATTTATAATGCAGTCACACCCCAAGAACTTCTCCACATACTTGATCTCCCCTATAAATTTTGTTGTTTTTATTATACTTGTGACAAAACCCACAAATTGATATTTGATACTTTTATGTCCCCCTTTAATTTACAATGTTTTTAATCGTTAATATCTTTAGCTACGACTAGTTAGAACTAAATTTTATTTTTCTATAAATTCTCAAAACCACTCCCTTGGGACACGACCCCAACCCTTGGTTGGGTTACTATATTATCGACGATTGTAGACACTTGAATCGGAAGTAGTATCGTTGGTCACGATAAGCATTAAAATGGCACCGCTGCTGGGGAGTGGTGTCACGTGTAGAAGTAGATTTCTAGAGTTTTTGTTCTTTTTAGTGTAGTTTTAACTAATTTTACTTTTAGTTTTTTTTTCTTTATTTATTGTTTGTGTATGCAGGTCCTCTGAGGATGACAGAGGGAGTGGGTGGCAAGCCAGTTGAGGTAGATCAAGAGGTCGAGGGTGACTTCACACTAGCTGCACTAGTATCTCAACTAAATGACTTGACCACCAAAATTTCTAAGGTGGAAAATCAGTGCAAACGCCAAGGGATGTACATACCTCCTCATGCGCGGAAGAAGTCTAGAGAATATGAGAAATGTCGTGTTGAGGACACACTTCAAATCATTCTCCAAGAGATCACTGATCAAGATCGAGTGTTGGACGACATGAGAGAGAATGTTGAAGTGTTGAATCAATTGATTGGATGTCATTCTAGATCAATCCAGCACATTAGATAACTCCTGATGTTTGCAATGCCTCAACTTCATCCAAACGATATATAAGGGTTACCTAGTGACACTAGGCCTAGATCTAATAATAGAGAGTGAGGCAAGACCTTCGTTGAGTCACGACGTTAAATAAGGCGCTTCTTGGGAGGCAACCTAAGGTCGTAAATGTAGGATTTTACTTTTATAAATAATAGTGTGTTGTTTGTACAGATTGAGGAAGGAATGTGCTTGAAAAGATGTATGGTGGCAAGAAACATGTCCTTTTGGAGGATTGTCGACAAGATCGGCGTACTCGATCATTCCCGCCGTTTGACTCAATACACCTCAAAGATTGAGTCTGTAAAACTCGGCGTAGTGAGAATTTCATCGGCGTATTGCCAATTCGGTTAGCGATCTCGATGAACACCGCCGATGTTATGCCCACATGAACTGAAAATCTTGATAATTTGGTGAGGTAAGTAGACATTTGGCGCTTCACCGAGTGATTGAACGAATTCGACTAACATCGCCGAATAAGTAGAAGTTGGACGGTCACTAGCCACAGGCTTAAAAGTTCCATTTCATTCACTTTCTTTCACTTTGTCCCTTTTCAGAAACTCACCCTCGCACTCTAGTAGTTATATTTCTTGCACTTTTAGAGTATTTTAAGTGTCGGATTGTGCTCTGATTTGGATCGCATTGCCACCTAGCACGTTAGTACTATCTAAATCGGCACCAAAGAAATGGCTAGACCAAAAGTCGCAGGGGGAAATGATCCACCTTGGCACATAAGAGCACGAGAGGTTAAAAACGATGAAAAGAAAGCAGAGTTAGCCTGACAATGGAAATATACCAAGTAAGCCAGGGTAAAGAGATGAATTCCCATCAACCCTAATGTTCCTCCATGGGCTCGAAGTTTAGTTAATGCAATACGGGCCTTTGGAGCAACTCATGAGATAGATCAGATGAGTGCAGCTAATTATCTTGCTGTAGATGCTAAGGCAAAGGCAAATAATGAGGACCAAAACAACAATACTCCGGGGACTATTATTTTACTTCAGAGAGATGCATCAGGCACTGATGCCCCGATAGATATAGAGATTGCATAGACAATACCTCTCTCCTTGTCTTATCTTTCTTCAACTCTAGATACTGTCATTATTTGCATTTGAGGACAAACACTCTTATTTGTGGTGGGGTGAGGCCCACCTTGTTTTGCTTGTTTCAGATACTTGTGTTTTGGTGTACATTTAGGTTGTCTGTTATTAATTGTGTTTTTAAAACTGCTTTGCGATTGTTTGAGCTTATGGCTCTCTTTTTGGTTTAATTGAAAAATAATTTTGACCCTTCCGAAAAATTTTCATTTTTCGAAATTTTTTGCCACCTCTTGTGTTGAAAGTGGTTGTTCTTGTACAAATTCAAGTCTCGGTTTTGATCTATACCGATGACTTGAATAGTGCTCTTAATCGAACAAACATGAATGTGCGGCTACGACAAGAACAAATGAAGTTGCGTAGGAAATATGTGAAATCTTTGCATCTCGTTGTGATTAGCCATTTGTCAAATTGATTCTCTTGTAATGACTGTTGAACACTTGTGAAAGTGTGTAGTGTTGTTTGACTTAAGTGTCGATGCCTTGTGTGATGAGCTTACTTTGAACCTTGCATAAATAAACCTAGAGTTTGCCCTGTTAGACTGATTGATTTAGTAAGGTGTGCTCTTGAGATGATCTTAGGCAGCTTTTGAAGAGTGTGAGCCAATTTGACATATACCTCTTTTGTGGCCTACCCGTGAGCGTATGAAACTCTCTTGAACACCCTTTGAGCCTTACCTTTCTTTGAAAGAACCTTGAAGAAACCTAGACCTTACTTGATCCACTACCTATAAGCCTCTTGATTTGTGGTTTAATGAATAGCCAACTTTGGCCAAAAGCCTAAGTTGGGGGTGAGGTAAAAAATGAAAAGGAGAAGTCAAGAAGTGCAGGAAAAAACTTCCTTAACCCATGGTGTTGCGGAAAAATGGAAACCCTCCATATAAAGAAAAAGGAAAAGAAAAAAAAGAGAAAAGAATGAAAAAGAAAAGTTGTGGAATAAAAGTAGAAAAGAAATTGGGTTTCCAAGCAATCCATGGAGGTGAATAAAAAGATGACTTAGAAGCACTAGAAAAAGAATTGATAAAGGAAAAGAAGGGGATGCCTTGAGAATACCACATCTCATGAGGAAAAAGTCACTGAGCCTAAATGACCATACCTTTGCACTCAGCCCCATTACAAGTCTTAGAAAGACCTTTTTCATCTTGAGTGAGCCAAATCGAAGATCGATTGGAAAATACGGGCAAGCTTATGGGTGAAAACATGCAATGTGTTCCTCTTTTTGAGTGTGAGCGTTGCATTTGTTTCCTGGTCTTGTATTGATTAACCTCTGTGTGTGAATATGGAATCATTCTTTATGTGTGGGGATTTTTATACTTTTTGTTGAGCTTGAACTTGCACAAGTAGTAAGTATTGTGAGCATGAGAAGCTTTGGTAATTGTGTGTCACAACTTGAATCTTTGATTACACACTTTATCTTTGCATAAGTAATTTGAGTCTTGTTTTGTATGTTCATGATTTAGTCTTGTGTAGCACTGTTTGAGATATCCTATTTGAATTGCTGAACTTGAGCTTTACTTGAGGACAAACAAAAGTTTAAGTTGGGGGTGTTGACGAGTCCACAAATTGGACTCATTTAGGGCTTTATTTTAATAGAAATAGTGTCCTCAAATGCTTATTTAGTCTAAATAGTTGATGATAACACTTAAGTTTCAGGTATTTGAAGTGTTACTGGAAGCATGGACACTTAGGCGCAAAAAGGAACAAAAGGGCTGAAAAGAACGAAGAAGCTGAAGCTTGAGCGCCGCCAAGCATGCTTGGCGATTCACGGAAGGGACGCACTCCGCCCTTAGTTCCAGTGTGTGAAGCCCTGAAGGAGAAGGATAAAAAAAGCGATGAAAGGAGTAGTCGGTGGGACTGACGGAAAAGACAAAAATAACCCTAACTTAAAAACTGACGAAGGCCATCCACGGTGGGACTGACGGTCCTTGGTTCGAACTACCAGCCGTCGTCTGGGGTCTTTGTTCATGCTCTACCTGACAGAGCTTCACTAAAACAAGCTGAGAATTTTACTTCACACTTGAATTTTAGCAAACTTGGTGTCGTTAGAAAGAGGATTCAATTATCTTTAATTTGATAAGTCAATGGCCACCTAATTCATTTTGTGCTAAAAGATATGACCGTTTAAAGTTGACCCAACAACCATTTTCCTCTAAATAGCTACTGACCCTTACCTACGGTCCAACCACGGACCGTACTGGTTGACTGTGGGTGGGATCAGAGACCATCAAACATTGAACCCCAACAATGGAACCAACCTACTGACCGTGTGTCAGACCACGGACCGTCAGTGGCTTCCATGGTTCAGGCACCAGGTCTTGGCAAGATGCAATTTTCTATTTTCTTGAAACCAAGGTGTTACAATTTCTCCCTCTTCGGAACATTCGTCCTTGAATGAAGCCTAAACAAGCTTGAGTATTAGAGGGAAAGAGCTGCAATCCCTACCACTAATTACTAGAAATCGATATCTAACTGAACTGAGTTCCATGAACATGCAAATATGTTGAAATGCAAGAATAACTAAGGGAACAAGATATTGAGACTGAATTTCAAAAGAGTAACCTAAGAGACTGGAGATGAACTATTACCTCAAGCTGAAACTGAATTAGAAGGGAAGATGTGCGGGTACTTGGCCATCATGGCTGCTCTGGCTTCCCAAGTAGCTCCCTCTACGGTCTAACTCCTCCACAAAACCTTTACTGAAGCGACTTCCTTATTTCTCAACCTACGAACCTGATGGTCAAGAATTTCAACAGACACTTCTTCATAAGTGAGACTATCTTTCACAGCCACACTCTCTAATGGTACTACCAATACCGGATCAGCCACACACTTCTTCAACAAGGAAATATGAAAGACTGCATGAACCGCTGCTCGTTCTGCTGGCAACTCAAAATCATAAGACACATTACCAACCTTTTTCAGGATTCTGTAATTTATCTAGGGCTGAGCTTCCCTTTCTTGCCAAATCTGATCACACCTTTCATAGGTGACACTTTCAGGAAAACCCAATCACTGATTTCAAACTCTAAGTCCATTCTCCTCACATATGCATAGGAATTCTGATGACTCTGAGCTATCTTTAGTCTATCTCTGATGAGTCAAAATTTCTCCATAGCCTCGTGAACCGAATCTGGCCCAATCATGGCTGCTTCACCTTTTTCGAACCAACCAACCGAAGATCTGCATCTATGCCCATATAATGCCTCATAAGGGGCCATCTGATTACTGGAATAAAAGCAGTTATTATAGGAGAACTCTATGAAAGGTAGGTTATCATCCCAACTACCCCTAAAATCAATCACGCACACTCTCAATATGTCCTCTAAGGTATCAATGGTATGCTCTGCCTGACCATTTGTCTATGGATGAAATGTTGTACTAAGATTTACTTGATTACCAAGACCTTTCTGAATTGATTTCCAAAAATGAGCGATAAACTAAGGACCTCTATCTGAGATGATAGATAAGGAGACCCCATGAAACTTGACTATCTCATTGATGTAGTGTCTGGCGTAGTCCTCCGTTGAATTTCTAGTCTTGTTTGAGAAGTAGTGAGTGGATTAGTGACTTTGTCCACTATCACCCAAGTGGAGTCATGTTGTCTGGGAGTATGAGGTAAACCCGTAATAAAGTCTATGTTTATCACTTTCCAGTTCAATGTAGTAATGTTAATCTCTTGAGTCATACCTCCTAGTTTCTGGTGTTCTACCTTAACCTGTTGACATTTAGGACACTTAGCCACAAAGTCTATTATGTCCCTCTTAATGTCGTTCCACCAAAGACTTCCTGTAGATCACGGTATATCTTAGTGGCACCTGGATGAATAGAATATTTGGAATTTTGGGCTTCTGTAAGGATCTGTTGCCTCAACTCGCCCATATTAGGAACACATAAGCGATCCTGGTAACTAAACACACTATCTCTCCCTGGGGAGAAAACCTCAACTTTCTACTCATGAACTGCACCTTTCAATAGAAGTAATATTGGACCACTGTCCTATTTTTCCTTAACCTCCACTACCAATGAAGATTACGATCCATTCTAAACTATCACACCACTATCTGATATGTCGGTAAGGCAAACTCCTAAGCGAGCATGCTGGTGAACATCTTTTGCTAACTCTTTCTTTTCTTCCTCCACATGTGTTACACTACCCATAGACAGTCTGCTGAGAGCATCAGCCACTACATTGGCCTTACCAGGATGGTAAAGCACATTCATGTCATAGTCTTTGAGGAATTCCAGCCATCTTCTTTGATGAAGATTCAACTCTTTCTAGGTGAACACATACTGGAGGCTCTTATGATCTGTGAGCACATCAACATAAACACCATACAAGTAGTGTCTCCAAATCTTTAGGGAAAATACTACGGCTGCAATCTCAAGGTCATGAGTTTGGTAGTTCTTTTCATGGACCTTAAGTTTTCTAGAAGCATAAGCTATGAACTTACCTCGCTGCATCAACACACAATCTAGGCTGACCCTGGAGGCATCACAATAAATCACATAACCATCTAAACCATTTGGTAGAGTCAAGAAAGGAGCTGTAGTCAACCTAGTCTTTAGTTTTGAGAAACTTTTCTAACACTCATCTGACACTTGAAATTTGACCTTCTTCTGAGTCAACTTGGTCAATAGGGAAGCTATTGATGAAAATCCTTCAACAAACCTCCTGTAATAATTGGCCAAACCCAAGAAACTCCTAATATCTATTTTAGAGGTGGGTCTCGGCCAGTGTTGTACTGCTTCAATCTTCTGAGAATCCACTCGGATCCCTTCGCTGGATACCACATGACCAAGGAAAGCGACGGACTGTAACTAGAAGTTCACATTTTTTGAACTTAGTGAATAGCTGACAATCTTTGAGAATTTACAGAACAACTCTCAAATGAGTTGCATGCTCCTCCGCACCCTGAGAATAAATGAGGATGTCATCAATAAAGACGATAACGAACAAGTCCAAATACTATTTCAACACCCAATTCATTAAGTCCATGAAAGCTGTAGGAGCATTTATTAGTCTAAAAGGTATAACTACAAATTCATAATGACCATACCGAGTCTTGAAGGCTGTCTTTAGAATGTCACTATCTCTGACTCTTAGCTGATGGTAGCCGGATCTGAGGTCTATCATAGAAAATTAACTAGCACGTTGAAGTTGGTCAAACAAGTCATCAATCTTGGGGATGAGATACTTATTCTTGATTGTAACTTTGTTTAACTGATGATAGTCAATGCACATTATGAAAGAACTGTCTTTCTTTTTCACGAACAACATTGAAACACCCTATGGAGAGATACTATGTCTGATGAAGCTCTTATCTAGAAAGTCTTTCAACTGCTCTTTCAATTCCTTAAGCTCGGTTGGAACCATTATCTAAGGAGGAATCGAAATGGTCTAGGTATCTTAAAGGAGATCTATTCCAAAGTTGATTTCCCTTTCAGGAGGAACCCCAGGAATATCTTTTGGGAACACTTCTTGAAACTCATTTACTATTGGGGCTGACTCAAGAATTGGGGTTTCGGAGTTTGAATCCTTAACCCGAACAAGATAATAGATATACCCTTTAGAGATCATCTTTGTAGACTTAAGGTAATAGATAAACCGACCTATAAACATCGAGATACTACCCTTTCATTCTAAGACTGGTTCGTTTGGAAACTGAAACCGAACGATCCTAGTTCTACAATCGATTGAGGCATAACAAGAATGTAACCAATAAATGCCTAGAATGATATCAAAATCTACCATTTCTAACTCTACAAGGTCTGTTGAGGTGACTTTCTAAGAAACTGTGATATGTCAATTTTTTTATACCCGTCTGGCTATAACTAGGTCACCAACTGGTGTAGAGACTAAGAAGGGTTCTGAAAGAGTTTTTGTACTGACACCGATGTTTACTGCTATATAGGGATTTACAAAGGAAAGTGTATCCCCTGAATCTAATAATGCATAAACATCTAAATTGAAGACTTGTAATGTACCAGTGACCACATTAGAAGAATCTTCCTGGTCTTGGCAAGCCTGAAGAGCATGCAACATGTTCTAGCGTTGACCACCACATTTACCAAAGGAGGCACCCTGCTGAGTTGGGTGACTTGCTGGTGCTGCTGGAGCTGTAGACTGAGCCCTATTATTGTTACCTCCTTGCCCTTTCCTGGAAGAAGGGCAATCCTTCACCCTATGGCAAGACTGACCATGCCCATAACAACCTTCTCTGCCTGCAAGACACTCGCCCGGATGGTTTTTACCACACTTTGGACAAGTTGGAAAAGTACGGTTACCTAAAGTACTCCCATGTGACTTAGAGCCTGATGCCCTTGCTTTGTGATCCTGTCGATACCTATGGATGGAGCACTAGCTGATGTAGGTGTTGGGGCTCTAGACCTTTTCTGAAACTACGAGCAATTCCTACCTCCCGAATTTTGGTGTGAGTATTCATAATTTCCCGTTCTGGCCTTTTTGTTATCCTTAGCCATTTCCCTATGCTCATCTCCCTCAACCTGTTGAGCATAAGTCATTAGTCGGGAGATATCCATATCCCCTAGAAGCATATCATTCCTGCACTCTGTCTTCACCAGATCAGATACCCCAAACAAAAACTTATTCATTTGTGCCCTTGGATCGAAAACCATGTGTGGAGCATATGTGGAGAGCTAGATGAACTTTAGTCCGTATTCTTGGACTGACATTGAGCCCTGTTTCAAGTTCATAAACTCTTGGGCCTTAGCCTCCCTCAACTCTCTCGTAAAGAACTTGTCTAGAAAAGCTCCAGTAAAACAATCCCATTTCACAGCAGCTGCATTCTCACCCTTGTTTTCCTTTCACTGCGTGAACCAAATATGAGCTACATCATTGAGTTGATAGGATTCTAACTCAACACTCTTAGTACCATTCACTTGCATTACTCCAAGAATCTTCTTAACCTCATCAATGAGGTTCTATGGGTCCTCACCGACCTTCGACCCTAGAAAATCTGCAAAAATTCATATGAACAAAGTTTTGAACCCTAGTTGCAGTTGATCCACCAGTGGTGTTTGCTGGAACTCTGCCCTGCTGAATTTTCTGATTGGCTACACTCTGAGCCAAGAGCTGGATCACATTCCGAAATTCTACATTCGTAACCTCATGGTTCGGGACTAGAGGAAATACATTAGCATTGCATGCATTAGCATTCCGTGCGTTAGCTCTACGAGGAGGCATGATCTGAAACGCATAACGACGGATTCGAAAGAGAATTTGAATCATACCTCACACATGATAAGAATAACAAAGGAAGTGAAGTCTTTCTTAAAACACTTTGTAGTCTCACCCTCATAGATGTGCTGCTCTTCACACCCATGAAAAAGACTCTACTTAGTGCGGTTTTCAGACATCCTAGGACTTTTTGAACCTAATGCTCTGATACCAAGATTGTCACGCCCCAAGACTACCCCCTTGGCGTAACACGGGACCTAGGATCACAAGTGAACCCAAGATAACCCTGAATCTGACATATCATAAACATATTGAAAATAAATAAGCAAAACATGTACTATGCGGAAGCTAAAATAATGGACATCTGAAATGGGGAAAAACTCAACTAGTCTTAATATATAAAATATACTATAGAGTTTAGTGATAACTAAAGCAACCACTTAACAACTCAAGTTGAATCTACTACTATGTCTGAAAAGCCTCTAATTGAGTTTAGTTTCTAGGGCATTCCCACAACTATCTCTTAACAAAAACAAAAACTGAATATAAAGACTAAAATGGAAAGCATGTCTATTATCCACGAACTATGATGATTTACCACTTAAACTGCTGAAGTCGGACCGAGAATCAATCTAAGCGTGTTCTGGATGCTGAGTGCCTGAATCTACATCATGAACGATGTAGCACAAAAGTATGTGTCAGTACTTTGAATGTTCTAATCATGCATGATATAGATATTCTAAGCTGAACAATGCATAACTGAGCAATGATATAATCTAAACCAGGATATAGATATGTACTGAAGTATAACTAAAAACTAAACTGAATGCAATGACCAAGTACTAATCATGAAGATAACATGCTGATCTTTATACTGGAGTAATTGCTGAAAACCTGGTCAATGCACTAAGAGTCTGACTATGGGAGATACAATTAACCGACATAAACCACGTGAGCTAAATGTGGAGTCCGATGTATAAGCCCCATCAAGAGGACCCAATATACCTTTCCAGAGGTATAAAGGCATGACTATGGTGTGATCACTAATGTTGATGCCTGACAAAGGGCACTTATAATCGTACGCGGCCACGTAATTTTGGACTGTGAGGGTACGCAGAACCCTAGTCCAGCTTTGTGTAAGTCTACTCCCAAATGAATATATATGAAATTTAAATGAACTAAATACCGAATAGTTCAAAATATTAACATGTTAACACAGAATGAAACATTTATTTACTGAGAATTTCACATTTGAAATTTAGCGCATGATTTTCTATTTAACTGACCTAGCAAGTATAATTCATGAACTAAAAGAATTTATACAAACTATGGTTGTGAGTTTTATAAAAGGAATTATGCAACGTTTCTAAGAAAACATGATATTTAGATTGTGGATTCTATAGCAACTGAAATCACATCAAATTCCCAAGATTTTACAAACCCTAGGTATAAACAAGCTATGTGGAATCAAGGAAATGACTGAATTCTAGGGACCTGGTGGATTAAAGAAACCCACTAGTAAAATCCCACATACCTGGTTATGAAATCTACAGAGAAAGCTTTTTGATTTTGGGGCTGAAACTTGAAGAAAACTGCTGCTGGTTCTTGAAAGAAACCGGCGCCTCTTTCTTTTTTTTTTGTTCTAATTTTGATTATTTCTTTAGAATGAGGGTTCTGGGTATGTCTGACTAGGTTATTAGGCTTAGACTGAGTAAAATGATGTAATTTAGGCATCAAACGACGTAGTTTAAGTGCCCAAACTCATAGGGAAAAGACAAAAAAGACCCTGACTTAGAAGATCATGAAGGCCATCCACGATGGGACTGATGGACCGTCGTTTGGACTACCGGTCGTCGTTCATGCTCTGCCTGACAAGGCTTCACTAAAAGGAGCATAACTTTTTAGTCCGATCTTGGATCTTAGCAAACTTAGTGGCATTGGAAAGACGATTCAATTATCTTTAAATTGATAGGTTATGGGCCATCTAATTCATTTTGTGCAAAAAGATATGACTGTTTGAAGTTGACCCAACAACCATTTTCCTCTAAGTAGTTACTGACCCTCACCTAAAGTCTGTAGGTCCAACCACACACCATACTGGTCGACCGTGGGTGGGATCTAAGACTATCAAACTTTGGACCCAACGACAGAACCAACCTACAGACCGTGTGTCAGACCACGGACCTCGGTTGCTTCCGTGGTTCTGGCACCAGGTCCATGAAAGTTGTTTTTTTTCTATTTTCTTGAATCAAAAGTGTTACATGAATTGGTAAAAGCCTATACTAGGAAGAATATTTCACCTAGGAGCATGCTAAAGATTGACCTCTAGAAAGCTCATGATTTATTTGAATAGAACTATCTAGAATAGGTGATGACTGAGCTAGGTTTCCCTTATTTGTTCACTCAGTGGGTAATGACATGTGTGAAAGTTGTTAGCTATGCTATTGTTGTAAATCAACCGACTTTTTAGGCTTTTCCAACTTCTAAAATACTTAGGCAGGGTGGTCCAATTTTCCCCTTTCTATTTATTATAGACATGTAGTACCTCAACAAAATCTCACAATGGACTCAAGAATGTTTAAACTTTTAAGTTTCACCCAAAATGATCTAAATTGGGTTTATTCACTTATGTTTTGTAGATGATCTACTAATTTTCTCTAGAGGAGATCTAGAATCCATCAAGGCCCTCGAAAATTGCTTCCCTCTATTCTCACAAGCTTCAGGATTGAAAGATAACCTCAATAGGAGCTCCATTTACTTTGGAGGAGTGGCACCAGGTGACATGCAACAAATCATTCAGCAACTTGGAAACTCAATGGGGAGCTGTCTTTTAAGTACCTTGGGATACCTTTGTCCACAAAGAAGTTATTAGTACTTCAATGGTTCCCTCATTGCAAGAATCAATTTATAGAGTTCAAGGAAGTTGTTATATGATGGGGAGTACCATTGGTTTAAACTATTTTGTTTGGAGTCCACTCATATTAGGCACAACTATTCATTATACCTGCAAAGATTATCAAGTTGATTGAGGAGCATTGTAGAAGTTACTTATGGTTTGTGTTGGACATATTACTAAAAAGCTCTTTTGGCTTGGGATAGAGTATGTTATCCTAAATTTGTAGGAGGCATGAGACTGATTAATATGAAATTGTGGAACAAGGTAGCAGTGGACATACTAAGCTGGGACCTAGCTCACAAAAAATGTCAAATTATGGATTAAATGGATATATAACTTCTGCATAAAGGGACAAAGCCCATGACCTAATTCCACACAAGCCAACTAGATCATTAGGAAAGTTATGAATGCCAACAATAGTTGATCAAATATAACATGCAAGGAGCAAAATAGGAAGATTGATAAGGCAAATTTATTTGTCTTTTCCCGGGGAGCAGTAGAGAATCTATGGAAATGCCTTATTCACAAATATGCTACGAGGCTAAAATCTTACTTCATTACGTGGCTCATACATCACAAGAAGCTGAAATTTGTAAACATGCTAGCTAAATGGGGGGTGGTCATACCTAAACGTGTGTCTTGTGCCAAAATGAGGAAGAAACAATATATAATTTGGCCATTCAATGCCAATTCTACATTTGAATATGAAAGAAAATGCTATCATGGACTTATCAACATGACACTCTTCCTACAAATTGGGACCAATTTATGCAATGGTGTATGTAACATGCAAAAGGGTAGTCTATCACAAATGAAATCTTGAAGATTATCATGGTGGAATGTGTGTATGGATTTATGATGTGAACTTGATCAACAACTTTGGTTAAAAATAATAATGTAGTTGATTATATGACTTAATCACGTTGTGGGCAATTGACCGAATGAGATGAGTCACTTGATGATATGCTTAGATTGACTGTTGTTGGATATTGGTGTTGAATTATCATCCTCATATTTGATCATTGCACTATTATGTTTGCATTTATGCTTTATTATTGTAGTGATGATGCTGGTAAGGATGAGAGGAAATAGAAATCAGGCCATAGGTATGTGGTAGAAACAATGACTTGAAATAAGGAATGGGCCACACGTCTGTGGCAGATTCATTGAAATGAAATTGGGATACGTCCAAACACCCTCGGTAGATGCATGAACTAGGAAGTCCCCCGTGGGTCACAGACTGAGAGACAACGGGTGTGTATCGCTAGGAAGGACATGCATCACTCTATATGAAATTGCACATCATTCCATAGGACATTATTGATTATGAATATTGATTATATGTTATTGAGAATCTTGATTGTGGAGCACTATGATGGTAAACTATTCGTATGGATGTGCAAATTGAGTTATTCTTCATGTGGTTTGTTATATGGATTGAGAACTATTTAGGTTGGGGTTTTGTTTATTGCAGGTTGTAGTTATGGAGTTTTAGATTGAGTGGTTGGAGTACTTGTGTTGAATAATGCTTTAGGTTAAGTCAGTTGTGTACTTGTTGAGTATCGTATTGTTTGGTACTTACCCATTGCTTCTATATATTTTTGTAGGTTACGAGCCCGGATCCTCGTGATTATCCTTCCACTATATCTTTTCTGAGGTTTTACTATGGAGATTAGAGAGGTAGGTGCTAATCCTCCCAGCAGGCCCACTTGTTCCTTCATTATGTTCTTATTTTACTCTAAACACAATGACATTTAAGACTTTTAATTTCATTCAAATCAATTGTATATACATTAGTGGTTTGTACATGTGACAACTAGGTTTAGGGGGAGGGGGTATTTACGAGTTTTATTAAGGTATCTGCATTTATGTTATTGATATTTTAAATTCCTGCATTACTATCGTTATGTTTTGGGTTTTAGATTGACTTGTCTTGGTGGAATAAGACGGGTGTCATCACGCCCATTTTGGGTCGTGATAAATTTGGTATTCATAATAATAATAATAATAATAATAATAATAATAATAATAATAATAGTTATTATTATTATTATTGTTGTTGTTGTTGTTGTAGTTGTTGTTGTTGATAATATTATTTGGTTTTTGCTATTTACTTTTGTCATTCTTAATTTGAAATAAATATTTCATACTTTCAAATTTTACATAACTATATGTTATATAATATGAACCATGTAATGAAATATATTTATTTTATATGAAAAGTTACTATTTTTTAATGTGTGTAGTATTTTGTTAGTTAGATAATAATTTATTTTCCTCCAAATTATTTAAGTCCTGGTTTTTTCTATCCAATTTTGTTCAATTCTAACCTAATTGAACAATAAGGACAAATCAAAATTTCTAACCTCAACTTTTAATCCTAGACGTCCATCTCACCTTGATCAACAAATCTTCTACCTTTTCCTATTTTATTCAGCCTAAACCTAAATCACTTTTCATCTTTATCATATGTTAAAGATGAGCCGCCCCATACCCTCCCTATCCTCTCCCCATCCGCTGCTCCACTAGGAAACCACCATGAAGAGCCTCCCTACTCCATCAAAACAACAACACCGCCCTTATCCTACTTTCCCTCATCTACGAACCACCAAAGAACAGTCACCAAAAGACGACTGCACAAAAAACTTGAAGTTTTGATTTTAAGTCCTTTTTAACTTATGACTTTTAGAGGTTTTGATGTCCAGTTCCTTGAAAAAAGGTACCTTTCTTATGCTTACTTTTAATTCATCTAATCTTTCTAATTTGGGGAATGTTTAAATCAATTTAAACTTAGATCTGTGATAGCATGTCTTAGCTTTATTTTTATTATCTTTGTGTATTTGCCTATTAATTTATGTTAATGTTCATTGAATTTAAGGAGTTGAATTGGTAATGCTTTAGAATATTAACTATTAGTGTTATATGTGATTATAGACTAAAATTGAGGAGTATTAGCAATATTGAAATTTGAAGTTCACATGAAATCTTGTTACTATAATGCTTACTAGATTTAGTTGTTAAGTATTATTTTACGTGAAGATATTAGGTTGTATATCATAAATTTTGATAAACTTTAAGGTCCACTCAATTTAATCGTGAGAAAAAGTGAGATGAGATACAAATTTATTTCGGATCTTCGTATGTAGTTAGTTTGATATGCTTACTATTTTTAACTCTTTTTCTTATTATGTTCTTATTTTTATTAACCGTCTTTATTACTTTATCATTTAATTTTTGTTTTATTTGTTAAGTCTTAAGAACAAACATACTCTCACCTTTTTTAATATTATTACATGTATATTGTAATGGAATAAAGTTGCTTGGAGTTCAACCACCACGAATGGAGAAGTCAACCCGTGAAAAAACTCAAGTGGAATCATCATCCAGTGGAGGCTAGGTACGTTTGGTTTATGATGAAATATGACATGCTATAATTAACTTCTTATATGAAGAGAACATATAGCTTTACAAAAATAGATCAACACGTTAATCAGTTAGAGCATGTTTGGTATTGTTGTTTGACAAATTTGATTGGGACCCGTATTAGTGGACCTTGAAAGGTGCCTAACACCTTTCTTTCGAGGTAACTTGAATTCTTATCCGCCCTATGGTCTTGTAGACCCTTTAAATCAAACTTATTTGTTAGTTTTGTGTAGAATGGTGTCACAACACACTTTTATTACTTTAGGTGGCGCCTTTTCTCCTTTTTAAACCTGAAAAATAATTATCACATTATTATCTTCGTCTTCGAAAATGGGGTGTGACAATTGTCATGTAAGACCCCACTTTCACAACTAGTTCTCTTTTTTGTGTCAGATAGGGGTTGTGAATTTGATTTTTATGTTTTGGTTTGTATTATTTGATTTTTTGTTTTAAAAAAGTATGATCAATTCAAACAAAAAAAATTGGTTTGGTATTTCTCTTTTCAGTTTTTTTTTCCGGTTTGGTTACATCATTAATTACTAACATAATCCAAATAATAGTTGCAATTTCAATATATATATATATATATATATATATATATATATATATATATATATATATATATATATATAACCAAACCAAAAAATCAAACAAAGTATATTCTTAATTCAAAATCAGACCAACAAACCAATCCAAGTTAGAATTCGGTTCAATTTTGTTTGGTGTTTCAGTTTAGTCCGAATAGCGCACTCCCCTAGTGTAAGATACAATGAGAATAAAATCAAAGAACAAAGCTATTAAAGAACTGAAAAGAAAGTTTTCCACAAAAGTCATGATTCATGAAAAAAGTTAGATACATCTTGTTGAACTAGAGTCTTATTTACTTTACAACTCAATTTTGTTTGAAATGTCATTGCTTACAAATCATTCTGTAGAATAGATTAGATTATATCTCAAACTTTGCAGATATTACAAGAACACGAAGAAGAGGTCTAGTTTTTGAAGTTTCTAATCTAATAATGGGAAGTACATAACCTCATTATTTGTTGATTGTTTGGTTATTAAATGAGAGGTTATTCTTGAAGCATCGATATTCTGGTTACTAGGAACCTATGTTATTCATAACATGTGTCCCTAAGGACAATCAACCTCTCACTTATGGAGTAGAGAAAGTTGTTCGACTGTGGGATATAAACTCCGGTCAATGTATAAATATATATAGGGTAGTCTTTGGAACCAATAAATCCATCTTTGGAGTATAGAGGGAATGTAGAAGTCCTAGCCATATATAAGGGCATAAACTAGAACGTTTATGGTCTTTCTTTAAGATTAGATCAAGCTTTCATTACAAGTGAAAGTGAGGAGTCACAGGTATATGGGACCAGAATCCTCATTCCCACTGACAATGAAAACTTTATCTAGTCCACCAAATCAAGACTGTGCAATAAATCATTCAAACTTATGACTTGATATATGGCTATGAATTTTACATCCCCCTATATAATCCAAAGATGAATTTCTTGGTTGCACAAACTTACCTATATATATCTATATACTAACTAGAATTCAAATCCCACAGTCGAACAACCTCTTCTACTCGACAAGTGAGAAACTTATTGTAATTAGGGGCCATGATATAAATGACACAAGTTCCTCTCGACCAAAAAAATGTTGTGTCAAGCATTACCTCTCATAGAATAACCGAGAAATCAACAAATGATGAGGCTAAGTACTTTCCATTATGAGAGAAGTTCAAAAACCAGACATCATCTTTGTGTTCTTGTAATATTTATGAAGATTGAGATGGAATTCGATCTATTCCGCACGAGATAAGTAAGCAATACCATTTTTAGTGAGTACTGACTTATGAAATAAACAAGACTCCAGTTGCAATTCAAGGGCCTGTTCAACAAGATGGATCGATCTTTTTCTTAGAAATCATGACTGTTGCAGTAAAATGTCTTTTCAATTCATTTAGTAGCGTGGTCCTATAAATGTTTATTTTCATTACATGTAACTCACCAGAGACATCCTCTTGTAAAGGTGGGTCCTACATGAAAATTTGCATAAGATACACTTGAACTAATTTGTATATGTCCTGTGTCTACTTATTCAATTCTATCTAGGTTTAAGTGTGTAATTGTGCACACACAAAGTTGGAGGGCATATATGTTAGCTGAGGCTAATGATATTTCAGTGAATACTGAGTCGTGAATTAAAAAAGACTTGTTACAATTTAGGAGATAATTGTGCAGGAAATAGTCTTTGCAGTTCTTCTAGTTGAAATTATGTTGCTGTTATTATTTTTCAATGCATGAGCAATTACGCTCTAGAACATCAGAGGATATTCATTATCTAAAGTGGCTATGCAGAAGATTGCATCTTTATTTTTGAATTATTACTAACATAGGTGCTGAAGATTTTTCTTGATAAATGGTTTTTTTGTTTCTCTTTTTGGAGACATATGATGCTTTTGTTGGGAAATTTGAAGTTACTTGTTGATTTTATTGCCATCCTCTACTGGATCTTTTGATTAGGGGTATTCATCGGCTTGTTTTGTACAATTTTGAGGCATTTTTGTTCTACATTTTCAGTATTCAGTTTTATAAAATGCTAAGATAATATTAAACCTAATTAAATATTTTAGTATATTGAGTATATAAACCATTTTTTATTTGTATGTGAAGTATCTACTGAACTATAAAAGTAAGTACTATTGTGGATTGTCATCATGAAGGCATGTGCTCAATAATAGTCAGAAGATTTGAAATGTGTTGTATTACATGCTAAAGGAAGAACCCCCAAAAGACGAGATCTACCGAATGATGTTAGCTACTGCAACATACTATGTCTTCAGGGAAAAGAATTCTTGAATATTTCAAAGAAAAAGAATGACTCCTCAGGCTATAATCATTCTCACTATACATGACATTCATGCTAGAGGTGCAAATCAGGATAGACTTGCAGCATGGACGAAAAGTTACAACTCTTATCATACCTAATATGCAGTCAATATTGGTGTAGTTAGGTGTTGACAATTGTGTCTTTCTTGTCATGTGTTGACTCTTGTTATTTGTTTCAAACGACCCTTAGCTCTAAAAAGGGCAAACATGCAAGTCCACGAACCCAAAATAGACCATGGACCCTTCATGGAACCTTAGATGGTCCATTTAGGGGTCCACAACCCGTCTTGGGCATCGTGAATAACCATACAAGCCTTCCAAGGTGGGACCCTAGACTGCCCGTGGTGAATTGGACGCCCCGTTTAGGTGTCTGTACAAGTCACCCACCAGTTTTAAAATTTTGGCTCAACTTTAAATGATGATATCTCTTGCAACATAATGAATTTGGTGGCCCATAATCTATTAAATTAAAGTTCTTTGAGTCCTCTTCCCAAGGCCACCAAGTTTGCCTCTTTTCGAGTTCGATTTAGTGAAGCCCTATCGGGAAGGTGAAGCTTCACAATCGAATATACGGCCCGTGAAGTGTTTAATGGATCATGAAACCTTAGACGGTCTGTGAAGCCTCTCTTTTAACACACTTCGTCAGTTTTTATATTAGGGTCATTTTAGTCTGTCCCCAAAGTTATTGGTACCTAAATTACATCGTTTTGAACCCTATTTCAAGACCTATATGAGTGAATTATTTCTTAAAACTACAAATTTCACTTCATTCTCCAAAATTCCCTAAAAACATGATTAAATTCATCCTCTCCAAATTTCTCTCTAAAGATTGAAGAAGAAGTCTAGGGTTTCAAGATTAAGTCTCCAAATTCACCATTGATTGTGGGCTTTTGACATTAAGGTATGATAGTATTCATCTATGGAGTCCTTTCCTCCATAGATTTCCCTAAATTCTCTAATTTTACAAGTTAGAATCTTCAATTGAAGTTAGGATTTTTACTCAATCTCATAGGTTCTTTTCAATTATGATCTAATTAATTGTTTTATGTCTTTTATGCATGAATTGAGATAGTTGCATGTTTTTAAGTTTAGTTCACATGAATCCATACATGATCCATTATTTCTACACTATGATCATATGACGAAACTTTTGAGCTATGAAAGATGAATTTATGAAGATGTGCATGTTTCTTTATGAAATTGATACAAATGATTTAAGGTTGCTTTGTGAGTAAAGTATCGATGATGGTGTTGTTGTCAAATCATTATTCATATAAAGGATTCATAAGGTTGAAAGGTTTTCTCACCTAAGTTGAATCGATATTAAGGAGCTATTCTAATGACCTCTATCTTGGATTGGCTACTTGATGTTCCCTTCCATGGGTAATAAGACAGGTTAAATTTAATGACTATTCCGTGGGATTTATGCTTAGCACTGAGTGGACATGCAGCGATTACCAGGTCCCATAACTATGTGCCACCATAGGTTTGTCTTAGATAGAAATTAGCTAGTAGAGCCACCTAAGCTAGAAGTTTATGGTTCTTACCTTGGCAAGTGAGGACATCTATTTTCGGTGTGGGATAGACGCTGGATTCCATGTTACAACTCACATGGTCTATATCGGTTAAAGGTAAATATCCCACAACAATGAACTAAGGTTACTTCCTAAAAGTATCTTAATTGTGTTGTAGGATGTTTAACTATCATTGGCCATGGTTATGACTTATGTTTTCTACCATGTTGTTTTGTAATTTAGTTTGGTCATTGCATGTCATATAAAGTCCTTTGACATGATTTCACAACTCTTATGCATTGCTCTCATACTTGGTATATTCCATGTACTAATGCATATTTGTTCCTACATTGTTTCACTAATGTAGGGTCTGACGCTTCTACCTCCCACAGTCATGGTTATTGATCCCGTATAGACATTGAAGATTGATGAGTCCTCATGATCCGAAGGCGTAGATTCTTTTATTACTTTCATGTCTTTTCATTTCGGATGTTATATGTGATGTATGGGTTGGTTACGTCCCAATCACTCCTTCGATGTAATAGATAGTTTTGAGACTTATGTTAGACTTCTACTACTTTTTGGTGATCTCTTTTGAAATATGAAATACTATCTTTTGAACTCTTTACTTTTATTATCTTGTATGATGTATGCTAAGTGGCTTGTGTAGGGCCTATCTGGGTCCTATACACCATGTCACGTCTAAGGTGTACTTTTGGTCGTGAAAAACATGGTATTCAGAGCACAACACTTAGAAAGATCTTAGGATGTCTCATAAGCCACGCCAAGTAGAGTTTTGTTCATAAGAGGGAAACGTGCCACATTTATGAATGAGAGGCTATAAGATGTTTAGGAAATTCCACTTCTTTCATCACTCCAAAGTCCTGCAATAGACTTTAACTCTATATGTATCTCTCCTAATCCATATTTGATGATTTTTAGGATATAACCCCATGAAGAACATACGTTAGAAGGAATGTGGATGATAATGTGGAATGAGAAGCTCCTCAAGTTTCGGTTGACCCTTTGGCCGAGCAAGTGACTATTGCAAAATTTAGGGCTTCTTTTCAAGTGTTGTCTTCAGATATGATGACTCAAGCCAATAGGGAGATTGTGACCCAAATGTGCGTACGACAATAACTAGAGTGAGAGACTTCACTAGAATGAATCTTATGGAGTTTTATGGTTCCAAGGTTGAGGAAGATACTCAAGAGTTCATCGATAAGAAACATAAGGTGTTAATGAAAATGGGAGTGACACCAGTGGTAAAGGTGGAGTTGGCCACTTATCAACTTAAAGATAAATTTATGAAGATATGCATGTTCCTTTATCAAATTGATACAAATGATTTAAGGTTGATTTGTGAGTAAATCATCGATGTTTTTGTTGTTGTCAAAGGATTACTCAAATAAAGGGTCATAAGGTTAAAAGGTATTCTCACCCAAGTTGAATCGAGATTAAGGAGCTATTCTAATCAACTTTCACTTTGATTGGATACTTTATATGCCTTTCCATGGATAATAGGACAAGTTAAGTTTAATGACTATTCTCTGGGATTTATGGTTAGCATTGCTTGGACAAGTGACGATTACCCAGGTCCCATAACTATTTACCACCATAGGTTTGTGTTAGATATACATTAGCTAGTAGATCCACCCAAGCTAGAAGTTTATGGTTCTTACCTTGGAAAGTGAGGACATCTCTTTTCTGTGTGGGATAAACACCAGATTCCATCTTACAACTCATTTGGTCTATATTTGTTAAAGGTAAGTCTCCCAAAACAATGAACTAAGGTTACTTCCTAAAAGTATTGACCATGGTTATGACTTATTTTTCTAACATGTTGTTTTATGATTTAGCTTGGTCATTGCATGTCATATAAAGTCCTATTGACATGATTTCATAACTCTTATGCATTGCTATCATACCTGGTACATTTCATGTACTAATGCATATTTGTTCCAACATTGTTTCACTAATGTATGGTCTGACACGTCTTCCTCCCACAACTATGGCTAGTGATCTCGTATAGACATTGAAGATTGGTGAGTCCTCATAATCTGGGGGCCTACGTTCTTTTATAACTTTTATGTCCTTTCATTTCGGATGTTGTATGTGATGTATGGGTTATGTCCCAATAATTAATTTGATGTTATAGATGACTTTGAGACTTATGTTAGACTTTTGCTACTTTTTAACAATCTCTTTTGAAATATGAAATGCTATTTTTTTGAACTCCTTTTTTTCTATTATCTTGTATAATGTATGCTAAGTGGCTTGTGTAGGGCCTCTCTGGGTCCTCTACAACATGTCATGTCTAGGGTGTACTTTGGGTCGTGACAAACTTGGTATTCAGAGCACAAGGTTTAGAAAGATCCTAGGATGTCTCATAAGCCATGTCTAGTAGAGTTTTTGTCATGAGAGTGAAGCGTGCCACATTTATGAATGAGAAGCTACAAAATGTTAAGAAAATTCCACTTATTTCATCACTCTAAGTTCGTGCAGTAGAGTTTAGCTCTATATGTATCTCTTCTAATCCCTATTCGATGATTTTCAGGATATGCCCCACGAAGAACATACATTAGAAGGAATATGGGTGAAATGTAGAACAAGAAGCTCCTCAAGTTCCGGTCGACCCTTTGGCCGAGCAAGTGACTATTGTGGAATTTTGGGCTTCTTTTCAAGTGTGGTCTCAAGACATGATGTCTCAAGGCAATAGGGATATTGTGACTCGAATGTGGGTATGAGGGCAACTAGAGTTAGAGACTTCACTATAATGAATCTTGTGTAGTTTGATGGTTCCAAGGTTGAAGAAGATCCTCAAGAGTTCATCGATGAGGTGCATAAGGTGTTAATGATAATGAGAGTGACGCCAGTGGAAAAGGCGGAATTGGCTGCCTATCAAGTTGAGGGTATTTCTCAAGTTTGGTTCAACAAATAGATGGAATAGAGGGCGGTTGATGCAGGTCCTCTTGATTGGGAGAATTTTAAGGTTGCCTTCCTTGATACGTTCTTTCCCTTAAAATGAGAGAGGAAAAGGTTCTTGGATTCATCAACCTTCATCAAGAAAACATGAGTATGACAGTGTATTCCTTGAAGTTCATGCAATTGTCTTGATATGCTCCTATTATGGTTGCCGATCCTAGGTCCCGAATAAGTAAGTTTGTCTCGTGAGTGTCTGAAATGGTGGTTAGAGAATTCTATACTGCCATGCTCATCAATGATATGGACATTTCTCGCCTAGGTGCATGCTCAATAAATTTAAGAGGAGAAACTTAAGGAAAAGTCTAGGAAGGCAAAGAGAGCCAAGACTAGTGATGTTGACTTTTCATATTCGAGGTCCGAGGGACATGGTCGTTCTAAATTTTGACCAAGGTTTTCCGGTCAAGGTTCGTCCAATACTCCAGCTCCTAAATTCAACAAAGATAGGGTGTTTAACCCTAAACCTCAAGGAGGAAATGGTGATGGATCTTCATTGTCTTCTTATGCTAGGTGTGGAAGGAAGAATAAGGGTAAATGCCTAGACTGTTCCAATGCATGTTTTGGTTGTGGCAAGATGGATCATAAGATTAGGGATTGTCCCTCAGTTGCTAAGAATGAATGAGATAATGATCGACGAGCTCAGACTTACCATTCGTGAAGTTCTAGTGGGAGTCAGAAGCAAAAAAAAATTGTATGCACTTCAAACTCATCATGAGCAAGATTGTTCGCCCGATATGGTTACCAGTTTGTTGGAAGTCTTGCATCTTGATGTTTATACTTTACTTGATATTGGTTCTACTTTGTCTTTTGTGATGTCATATGTGGATATGAGGTTTTATATTCTTTCAGATGTGTTGTAAGACCTTTTTTCTGTCTCTACTCCTGTTGGTGAATCTTTTGTAGCTAAGAGAGTCTATAGAGATTGTCCTGTCTCCTTATCCCATATAGTCACTCATGATGATCTTGTAGAGCTTACTATGTTAGATTTCGACGTTATTCTTGGTATGGATTTGCTGCTTTCATGTTATGCTTTTATTGATTGTAAAACCCAAGTAGTCAAGTTTCAGTTTCTAAATGAATCCATCATAGAGTGGAAAGCGGGAAATTCTATGCCTAAGAGTCTGTTTGTTTCTTGTCTTAAATCTAGAAAAATGATTTCTAAGGGTTGCATATATCATCTTGTTTGGGTTAGGGATATGGATTTCGAAACCCCTACTCCTGAGTCGGTCCCCATTGTTAATGAGTTTTCAGAAGTGTTTCCTGATTATTTACCCGGTATTCCTCCCAAAAGGGAAATAGACGTTTGTATTGACCTTATCCCAGATGTGCAGCCTATCTGTATTACTCCTTATCGTATGTCACCGACAGAACTTAAGGAGTTGAAAGAACAATTGAAAGATTTTTTGGATAAGGGTTTCATCCGATCGAGTATCTCTCCCTAGGGTGCTCCAGTTTATTTGTTTGAATAAAAGATGGTTCACTCCGTATGTGTATTGACTGTCGAAAATTGAAAAAGATTACCATTGAGAACAAATATCTTCTTCTACAAATAGATAACTTGTTTGATCAACTACAAGGTTCGAGTTACTTCTCTAAGATTGACCTCTGGCCGGGCTATCACTGATTGAGGGTAAAGGAAGATGACACTCTGAAGACGACTTTTCAAACTTGAAATGGTCATTATGAGTTCTTGGTAATGTCATTTTGTTTGACCAATGCTCTGGGTGGATTTATGGATTTGACGAATAAGCTGTTTAGACAATACCTTGATATGTTTGTGATTATGCTTATTGATGATATCTTGATTTTCTCAAGGAGTGAGGATGAACATACTGATCATTTAAAGATTGTGTTGCAAGTTCTCAAGGACCAACAACTCTTTGCAAAACTCAGAAAATGTGAGTTTTGGTTAAGATCCGATCTGTGGCTTTTCTTGGTCATATTGTTTTCGGTAAGGGTATTGAAATAGATTCTAAAAGACGGATGTGGTTAAGAGTTGGCATGGACCTCTATCCCCTTCGAATGTTCGAAGTTTCTTGGTTTGGTTGGTTACTATAGGAGGTTTGTTGAAGGGTTTTCTTCTATTGCCTCTCCATTCACGAAATTGACCCAAAAGAAGGTTAAGTTCATATGGTCTGAAGCATGTGAGAGGAGTTTTCAAGAATTAAAAGATAGACTTACCTTTGCCCTGGTGTTGACTTTACCAGAAGGATCCGATGGATTTGTGGTTTATTATGATACTTTGAGAGTTGGGCTAGGATGTGTTCTTATGAAAAAAGGGAAAGTTATTGCTTATGCTTTATGTCAATTTAAGATACATGAAAAGAAGTATCCTACCCACGATTTAGAATTGGCGGAGGTTATTTTTGCCTTAAAATATTTTGGGGCATTACCTATATGGTGTTCATGTTGATGTTTATTGACCACAAAAGTTTGCAATATGTCTTTAAGTAGAAAGATCTAAATCTTTGCAAAAGAAGGTGGCTTAAATTACTAAGGGATTATGACATGAGTGTCCTCCATCACCCCAACAAAGAGAATGTGGTGGTGGATGCTCTTAATCGGTTATCAATGGGTAGTGTTGCTCATATTGAGTATGGTTAAAAAGGAATAGGTTTGAGATGTTCATAGATTGGCTCGATTAGATGTTCAGTTGGTTGATTCCACCAAGGGTACCGTTATGGTCCATAATCATCTTTTGTGTCAGATGTGAAAGCCAAGCAAGGTCTTGATCAAAATTTGGTTGGATTAAAGAAGTGGTGCTTAAAAAGTTCGTTGAGGCTTTCTCCCAAAGGGGAGATGGTGTGCATATATATCAAGGTCGTTTGTGTGTTCCCAATGTAGATGACTTGAGAGGGAAAATCTTATTAGAAGCCTATAGTTCTTGATATACCATTCAACCGAGAGCCACCAAGATGTTCCGTGACTTGTGGGAGGTCTATTGGTGGAATGTGATGAACAAGGATATTGTGGAATTTGTGGCTAAGTGTCCTACCCGTCAACAAGTGAAAGTTGACCATCAAAAGCCGAGAGGTTTTTCCCAAGATGTTAGCATTCCCACTTGGATGTGGGAAGATTTAAATATAGACTTTATTGTGGGTTTACCCCGCACCCGGTGACAACATGACTCAATTTGGGTTATTATTGATCGTATAATGAAATTGGCTCATTTCATTTCTGACAAGGATTCTTATCTGGCGGAGAACTATGCTAAGCTGTACTAGAGGTAAATGGTTAGGTTGCATAGAATTCCCTTATACATTATGTCCTATCGTGGTACCGAATTTACCTCTCAGTTTGGAAATCTTTTCAAAAAGGTCTTGATACTCGTGTTAAGCTTAGTACGGCCTTTCATCCGCAAACCGATGGGGAAGCGGAGTGTACTATCCAAAATTTGGAAGATATTTTAAGAGCTTGTGTGATTAACTTCAAGGGTAATTAGGATGATCATTTGCCTTTGATTGAGTTTTCTTACAATAATAGCTATCATACCAGCATTTGTATGACTCCATTTGAGACTCTTTATGGTAGGAGGTGTAGATCTCCTATAAGTTGGTTTGTAGTTTTTGAGGATGCTTTTATAGGTCCCGAATTGATACATAAAGCTAGGAGGAAGTTCGGCTTATTAGAGAAAGTTTGAAAGCAGCTCAAATTTGACAAAAGTGCTATGTCAATGTTAGAAGGAGAGGCCTTGACTTTGATGTCCATACTTGGGTTTACTTGAAAATCTTATCCATGAAGGGTGTGATGAAGTTTGGAAAGAAAGGGAAGCTTAGTCCCGTTATGTGTGCCTATATCAGATTTTGAAACGTTTTGGTAAAGTTGCTTATGAACTTGATTTGCCTAATGATTTGGCATCGGTACATCCGATTCTCCATGTCTCCTTGTTGAATAAATGTGTTGGAGATCCGATATCCATAATTCCCTTGGAAGGTTTGGAGTTAAGGAGAATCTTTCTTATGAAGAAGTTCCGGTTGATATTTTGGACCGGCAAGTTAAGAAGTTAAGAAATAAGGAAGTTTCTTCTGTGAAGGTTGTTTGGAGGAATCAATTAGTTAAGGGTGCAAATAGGGAGACCGAGGGCGATATGAAGTCCCGTTGCCCTCATTTCTTTCCCTCAAACCCCACTCTAGCTTGAGGTATTTAGTTCCTCATGGTCCATCCTTATGTCTTAGCCATTTCCATGTTTCCTTATGCATGAATGCTCATGAAAAAATTGATTTTTCAAAGATATGAGTTAGTTTGATTAATTGCTTCATGATTATGAGCATTTCAGTATGCTTTACATGTATGTCTTATGAAATGATGTTTTAAATATATTTTATCTTGGATTCGAGGTTCCTCCTTTATTATGTGCATTTTGATAAAGTTGCATCAATGTTGGGTTGTTAGTTTCTCTCCTATTCTTTTCGTGCTAGTTTGAGTTCCGTTTTTGGACGGATGCTTCCAATGGGGAGATATTGTAGCACCTCAAACTTTGAGAAATGGCTAATGAAGGCAAACGAACAAGTCCACGAACCCAAAATGGACCATGGACCCTTCACGACACCTTAGACTGTCTATTTAGGGATCCACGGTCCATCTTGGGAATCCTGAATGACCGTCCAAGACTGCCATGATAGAGGGTCACCAAGATGGGACCCTAGATGGCCCGTGGTGACTTGGACGACCCGTTTCAGGATCCTTACAAGTCACCCACCGGTTTTTATATTTTTTGTCAACTTCAAACAATGACATCTCTCAACACATAATGAATTAGGTGGACCACTACCTTTCAAATTAAAAGTCTTTGAGTCCTCTTTCCAACGCTACAAAGTTTGCCTCTTTTTGAGTTTGGAGTAAAAGGGTATGCCCATTTTAATGAAGCCTTGTCGAGCAAGTGAAGCTTCACGACCGGCTATACGGCCCATAAAGTGTTTCAGAGACCGTGAAGCCTCTCTTTTAAGGCACCTCATCAGTTTTTAAGTTAGGGTCATTTTAATATTTCCCCAAAGTGTTTGGTACCTAAACAACATCGTTTTGAACCATATCTCAAGGCCTATTCTAGTGAATTAAGTCTTAAAACTACCAATTCCAATTCATTCTCCATAATTCCGTAAACTTGACCAAATTCACCCTTTCCAAATTTCTCTCTCTAAGGATTGAAGAAGAAGTCTAGTTTTTCAAGATGAAGTTTCCAAATTCACCATTGATTGTGGGATTTCGACATCATGGTATGATAGTGTTCGCTTATAGCACCCTTTCCTCGATAGGTTTCCTAAATTATTAATTTTACAAGTTAGAATCTCCAATCGAAGTTAGGGTTTTTACTCAATCTCATGGGTTCTTTCCAACTATGATCTAATTAATTGTTTTATGTCTTTTATGCATGAATTGAGATAATTGCATGTTTTAAGTTGAACTCACATGAATCCATGCATGATCCATAATTTCTAGACTATGATCATATGGTGTAGCTTTTGAACTATGAAAGATGAATTTATGAAGATGTGCATATTTCTTTATGAAATTGACACAAATGATTTAAGGTTGCTTTGAGAGAAATTATCGATATTGTTGTTGTTGTTGTGAAATGATTTCTCACATAAACGATTCATAAGGTTGAAATTTTTTTTCACCTAAGTTGAATCGAGATTATGCAGCTATTGTAATGAACACTACATTGGATTGTATAATTGATGTGCCCTTTCATGGATAATAGGACAAGTTAAGATTAATAACTATTCTGGAGGGATTTATGCTTTGCACTGAGTGGAAAAACGGCAATTAACAATGCCACATTAGCTAGTGGATCCGCCTGAGCTAGAAGTTTATGGCTCGTACCTTGGGAAGTAAGGACACTGATTTTCGATGTCTAATAGACACCCGATTCCATGTTATAGCTCACGTGGTCTATGTCGGTAAAAGGTAAATCTCCCACAACAATGAACTAAGGTTACTTCCTAAAAGTATCTCAAATATATTTTAGATGTTTAGCCTGCATTGACCATCGTTATGACTTATGTTTTATAATATGTTGTTTCATTATTTACCTTGGTCATTGCATGCCATATAAAGTCCTCTTAGCATGATTTCATAATGATTATTCATTGTTATCATACTTGGTACATTCAATGGACTAATGCATACTTGTGCGTACATTATTTCACTAATGTAGGGTCTGATGCTCCTACCTCCACACTTGTGGCTAGTGATCCTGTATAGACATTGAAGATTGGTGAGTGCTCATGAACTGAGTATAACATCTCGGTTTTAGAAAGAGCAAATTTTGGAAAGAACTAAATTGAAAATAACCAATATTTGATTTGTACAAATTAGTCTTCAATTGTGAGTTTTGGGTCAGCTTCAAATGACCATAACTTTAGTACAAGATGATTTAGGTGGTCTTTAAGGTATCAAATGAAATATCCTTGAGTCCTCTTTCCAACGGCACTGAGTTTGCTGAATTTTGGGTTTGGATGAGGGAGATATGCCCATTTGAGTTCAGCCTGTCCAATTAAGGAAATTCATCCAAATTAAGAATGGGTATTTGGTCTTTTCCTTACCCCTCTAAGTTCACACGTTTTGTTTACGCAAATAGGGGTCTAACTAATTGAGATCGGTTTTCACAATTTCTAAACACGCTTAGGTTTTTAGAGAGAAGTTCAAGAGGAGAAAAAGGAGAACTTCAACCGTTCTTTTAAGATTCTTGCGATCTTCGAGGATTTTTGCCAAGGATTTGATCCTTATGAGGTTTGTAAGTTTTCATAGCGTTAGGTTTTTTCACCCACACGCCAATCATGAGTTTCTTTTACGCATTTCATCCATAAGATTGGGTATATTGAGTTTCTTGAAGTTTGTGCTTCATTCTTTAATATGAGGTTTCGCTGAGTTCTTGAGATGAGGATCTTGTGTTTGGGTATTTTTCTTGAGAAATGTTGAGTGGATTTCGTTGTAATTATTTTGCGTCTAAGGATCCAAAAGAGTTTGAGGGAAATCGTTCGATTCTAGGGGAGTTAGACATGAAATTGGAGGAAGAAAATTCATCAAAAGCTGGACATAGGGGTGGGGCGTCGTGCCACTCAGTACGCCCCAAACCACTTCCAGTAGTTTGGGTCCTGGCGCACCGCGCCACTCAGTGCACCCCAAACCACTCTCAGTAGTTTAGGGGTTAGCGCCCCGCGCCACTCAGTGCGCTAGGGTCATCTGGTCCCTTACCCTTCCGACCTTCTTTCTGTGTGAGTTCTCTCGAATCGTCCTATGTTGTCTACTTGATATCCATATTTAAAATTTTCATTAATCCTTGAGAGATCATGCATATCCAAGTCATAACTCTTGAATTCATAATTCAAATTCAAGATAGAGTTAAGAGTAAAGTTCGAGAAAGTTCTTTTGAGTCATTTGAGAAATATTTTGCAAACTTTTAAAACTTGTTTTAAGACTTGAGTACTTGATTATGAGGATGATGGGGAGTTGAGTTTCATTTTCTTCAAATTGAATATATGGGAACTAAGTATTTCCAAGAGTAAATACTTTTACATTTAAAATGAGAGGAAACCTTGATTTCCAAATGAGTTCATGAAGATTTTTGAGCATTATCTCTTTTAAGAGAATATTTTGTGTAATAATCTCAAAGTTTGAGGATGAGGAAATGTTTTTAAACATATGAGCATGAGTTATATTATTGGGATTAGTATTGAGCACCAATATTGGGACAGTTCATACATCGCAATGTCTTCATAAACCATGTATGCCAACATGGGTAAAGGGTCATACCTTTTAGATAATTCCTTATTTATTATAAGCATAGCTTAGAAGATCCACTTAGTTGAGGATGTCTTATACTCTGACAAGGTATAAGACAGTTCTGGCAGCGTGGGTGAGATGTTGTATCATCACATAGTTAATAGTGATGGTTGTCGATTAGAGAATCTCCCAAATAAGAGTAAAAGAGTTATTATTGTATTTTTTAAATACATTGAGTAATTATTTACTATTTTAAAAGCTTTCTTTAGAATGTATCTCTATTGTTGCTTTTATATTGAACTGAGTTGAGTATTTCTAAGTTTGAGTATCCTTGAGTTGAGTTGAGATGAGGTGAGTATGTTCTTCCTTTTATAAGTTCAAGCTTAAGTCTGTGCTTTAGAATTCCCCTTGCATGCTCGTACATTCTATGTATTGACGCCATTTGGCCTGAGATACAGGTAATCAAGGTCATCAACAGACGCTCTGTTGATACCACTTGCACTTCTAGAGTTAGTTTGGTTAGCCTCCTTGCTTCAGAGGGTTCCTCATTTACTTTCAGTCCTATTAGGATGTCGGGGGTCTTATCCTGACTTTCATCATAGTTTTTAGAGGCTTCATAGATAGACATAAGTGTTTTAAGGACTCTTTTCATTTCCATTGTTAAATGTTTAAGACTTGAGTTGCCTCTCTAGGGCAGTTGACTGTTTTTTCTTCAAAATATTTTGAGTTATCTATTTGAGACTGTTTGGGAAACCTTTATTTTGAGTTGATGCATTGTTGAGTAAGTATTCCGCTGAGTATCGAGCCAGGACAAGGGTTCGCTTGGGGACCAGTAATGGTTCTCGAGTGTCGGCCACGTCTAGGGTGTAGGCTGCGTGAAAAACTTGGTATCAGAGCACAAGGTTCAAGAGTTCTACGGTGTCTATGAAGCCGTATCTGTAGAGTCTTAGTTATCGGTGTGAAGCGCGCTATATCTATAATAAGGAGGCTATAACATTTAGGAAATATCTGACTTCGTTTATACTCTTTTGTGCGATAGAGTTCAACTCACACCTCTAGATTTTTCTTGTTACACAGTGAAATAAGACAATGACTTGTCAAAAAACTTTATGGATATTTATTTTCACCATGTATTCATATGTTATGATATAAATTTTAGCTTCCTTAAGGGATTATCTTATACAACACAAATGTGGCCTTTCATATAACTAAAGTCAGTATTTTGTGTTGTAAAAAAAAAAAATGAAACAAATCAATTGAAAATTAACTAGCCAAATTATTTGAGAACACTTCCACCTCAAAATATATAATCATCTTTACAAATTAATAACTAGGAAATGGAAAGGAGGTAAAAATATAGAAGTGAAGAGAAAAATGATAGTTTGATTACATTTTCTTATTTTTCCTAAATCTGTAATTATATTTTGAGAAAAAATATTCTATGACCAAACATAGGCATATGAAAAATTACCACAAATTTCATATTCAGAAAAATATTATGGAGATACAACGATTTTTACTTGTAGTAATAGCGCCATAATTTTCCTGTACCCAATTGAAGGATTTAAACTTGGAGATTTATGTGGAATTAGACATACCTCCTTGTTGTAGGATCAAGTCCTATCACCACCAATTGCCTAAGCGGTTTCTTACCAGATCACTATGGAGTCTTGTATTGTTTTCTACAACAACTACACTCTTTATCTAAGAAACTCCTTTCTTGTGTTGTTTGTGTTGTGTTTTGATGACACCAAGTCTTCCCTTTTATAGGACAAGTTTGAGAACTCTTATTCATTGAAGACTTATATCACGCTTTATCCTATAACTCCCACTCCATTCAAGATACATAACTCTTCTTATTTTACTATAAGGAGTTATTTAGTGGAGTTGTAACTTACTTGATAAATGAAGCAAGTTACTAGTCAACACATAATGGGTGTATCTATTTCCAACATCTCCCACTCACACATGATGTGATGAACCACATAGGGCTTTGAAAAGTAAATTCCTTTAGACATTCATACCGAGTGTATTGTCGTGACCACTCAGACACTAAGTTTGGGAGATCTTACACTAGAAATCCTTTTTCTAGATCTGCATAAGAGACTAACACCCTTTTATGATCATTTAAGATATATTATCATGGCATATAAAGAGCCTTAGATGCTCTAGACATGTCTATATACATATATGGCTTCTTTTATCCCTTTTTCCATTTTCAACTTTCATATGCCTTGTGTCCACACTTATGATGCTAACTAATATAGGTTTCATAACGGACCGGTCAAAGACACAAGTATAATGTGTATCTATTTTCCATAATCTTCCTTTCACCCACATATCACTAAGATCAGGATTGATTGCTTTCCTAGCATTACTCCTTCAGGTCGCATTTTCATAACCTTTAGATTCATACTAAAGTAGCATACACTAACCCATCACCTCATGATATTGTCAAAGTCATAAGGGCACTATTGAAAAAAAACTTTTCAAGGTCTCACATAAAAGTGAAGTAGGGTGTATTCACTTACCTTTCAATTTGCGGTAATCAGGCACATGCACTATGAAATGCATGTTACAGTGTGCCTCTAATTCCGTTAGAGTGCATGTCGATTTTCATTTCTTTACGCCATACAAATCTTGGTCCAAGTAAATCATTTACTTGACTTGAGTTCAACCAGTCTATTGGACTTTTAGATGAGATATCAGATTTGGCTACAAGTATTATGGGTAGAGGGAATCCATAATTTCGATCCTTTTTTTCTTTTTTTACATTTCTCTTAGATCTCATCCTAGTCTTTTACCAGGGTGACTTTAACTAATATGTTCTTAATCAAAGGTGCCACATTTATTAGCTATCATTTTTAGCGCTAAGTAACATAAATGTCACATCTTGGCGGTTGCTCATGTGAGAAAGACAACCTTATCAACTTGTACGACTTACTCTAATATTGTGAATGTGCTAATGTCACGACCCGAGCCTACACCCTGGACGTGGCCGGCACTCGAGAACCATTATGTCACGACCTGGGAGTACCCCCTAGACATAACACGGCGTACTTGACCGCAAAGGGGTCTCATACAAGCCTCTAGCATCATCATTACATAAGACATAGAAAATAATGCGGAAAATTTAAAACTTTTACAATAGAAGTCAAACTTCACTTTTCATAAAGGAAAATCATAGGAAATCTAAACTTTATCTCATACACCATCTAAAACATAGGAATACAAAGTTTGGGACTTAGCCCTTTACATCAATAAAAGTCTCAACATGAGAAGTACAATAGAAACTAAGAAATATGAAATCCCGTCCTCGAACTTGAGGACTCACCACAACTTGGAGATAAGCAATCCAAGTTTTTTTCAAAAGGAGAGTGAAAGTCACCAAGCCGGAACCTACGCTTATTAAGATGTAGAAGGAATAAGAGGTTAGCACATAATATGTACTAACAAAGGAAACATGCATAAAATCCTTAAATATAATAAGAAGGACATTTTTAATTTGAAAAGTATGCCTTTGCCAAGTTTAGAAACCAACATGCATTCACAATGTACAACACAAGCCATAATCACACTTACACTCATTACATGGTAATATCAACACCTTAGCAACCTCTAAGGAACACTTGTGCAATGTATGGTTTGTATCCCATAATACCAACCCTACTAAGTACCCCCTTGAAGCTCCCTTGGTCATGCATATCATCTTTAGACCTCATTATAATCATTAGTCACCAATAAGGAGTTAGTCATGAACATTACTTTGAATACAAGGAAAGTCATTCATAACAACTAACCATTCAAGACTCATGTATGCATTTGTATCTCATAACAATATAAACGAACCATCCCACAACATCCTACTAAGTCCACTTGTGCAATGTGGAAGTGAAGTCCCATACCACCACTCTTACTAAGTAAACTCTCAAAGAAGTCATAGTATAGTTCGTGTCTCATTCATTATCTTACATATAGGGAAGAATAGCCATAACCGACATAGACCATGTGAGCTACATGGAATCCGGTGTCATGTAACCCACATCGAAAAAAGGTCTCCTACTTGCCTAAGGTAGGACTAAATGTGTTAGCGTCTAGGTGGATCCACTAGCTAAGTCCTATGTTGGCACATAGTTATGGGATAGGGAGATTGCTTCTAGAAACCCACCTTATTGAATTGGCGGAGGGGCTTCCATCTCATGAGTTCACTTTGGATAGCCCTCCCTATTGCATAGGCGGAAGGTCCTTTACCTCATTTTCCATATCCACTAGGTGCTAAGCATTATTTCCCAAATTATACATAATTAAGTCTTGAATTGCATTTACATGTGTGAAGGAATGCTCTATCATTCATTCAAAATAATTCATCAAAATAGCTCATAGATTCATTAAAGGTGAGAATGTACTTTCAACCTTAGAATCAACATTAGTGTGTGAGTAGAACTTACACATTACATTCACAGTGTATTCATGAGAAATAGACTTTCAATCAACACAATGCATCATCATCATCCTAGACTATTCATGCATCATCAAGAAAAAGAGTAAGGGAAGAACCACCTTTCCACAACACCATACTTTACACATTAGTCATAGGAGATTTACTTTCTAAGTGAATCAATAGGTTATCCAGAACTTTCATCAACATGTACAAACCCTATCAATTTACCCCTTTCAAGGTCATAAATCACGTCTCACAATCATACTTAGAAATACTACTTTAAGCATGAATAAAACAAGATTCAATAACTATATTAACATAGATACAACTCATAGTAATCATCTTGCATCAATTCACCCATCACAATTCATGAAATTGGGGTCATGGGGGTAGTTCTTAGGTTCATGGGGAATTTTACTATGAAAATCACCATTAAACATCAAATCATCCATAATATAATGCAATTAACATAATAAAATTGTTTTTAGGAAGAACCCGTGGTTGGAATGAAAACCCTAGTTTTTGAACAAGTTACCAATTTTGAAATCAAGAGTTGAAGGGCTTCATGGAGATTAGTGTTCCATGAATCAAAGTCCCCATATCTTAATTGATGTTTTCCCACGAAATTGGAGTGAAAGGCTTGGAGCTTTAACTCTAATCTTGAGTTTCTTCTTTGTTCTTCAATGGAGTTTAGAGAGAGAATATTTTGATAGGGGTTGAGTTTGAGTTTGTGAGTTATGACAGTTAAAAGACTTGTTTAATACTTAAATATACTTAAAACAACTAATAATAATTGTCCCCCGCCCTAACTTAACTAACTAGTAATTTACTAAACTACCCCCACATAGGCCGACTTAAGGCAGCCTTCCCAGGCCCCATCCACGAGACACCGACCACTAGGCGTGGTTTGAACCACAGACCGTACTGGTCACTCGTGGTTTGGGTCTGAGGCTGGACTTTTGGCCTTGGTCCAGGACCCATTCACGAACCCCCATCTACGGGGCGTGGTATGGTCCACGGACCGTGCTGTGCACACGTAATTTGGGGCAAAGACTAGGGGATTTTGGGGACCATTGAGGAGGCTAAGTCTTGACTCATGACTCCCATCTACGGGGCGTGAGTCAATCCACGCCTGTGGTCCCTATTTCGTAGGTGATGTTGCTTTTGATAGCTTTTAGAGCAGCCCTCTTGGCACTCATCAAAGACCCTTGGGAGGTCCTTGTGAGAGCCTTACCTTGACGTTTAGGCACTAGGACCTTAGTACTATGTTAGGGAAATTATTTTAGGACTTTAACCTTACGTTTTAACTTTATTAGGCTACAAGACTACACATTAGGCTCTAGCTTAGGTAATTAGATTTCCGGGGTGTTACATTTTCTCTCCCTTGGGAACATTCGTCCTCGAATGATGACCAAAATACCAAACTAAGTTAGAAACTCAAGACTAGCATCCCATCATGCATGAAACATCAAAAATGTACAAAACTCACAAATGCACTATTCAAAAGGAGGAAACTCCAACTCCATTTCACAACATGGCCAAACCATTACAAGAAAGTAGGAACTACATCTACTAACTTAATATGCATGAAACTCATCAATTCGCATAAATATGGGAGGAACTAACTTCTCCAACTCAAGTAAGCTCAACACAACAAAATAGAGCTAGTGTGCCATTTCAACAACACATCATTAAGCATGCCCATCATTTCATCTCATGGAGTCAATAATGCAATCATCATACAAAAATGCAAATCAACATAAGGAACATTTACATCATGAAAACTCAATATATGCTAAACATGAATTCTCACAAGAACATGCACTATTTTAAGGAAATCATGAAAAATTTATACAACACACATGACTCCCAAAACACTTAAACTCAAGAGGAATTACTTACCTCAAGTTTGAATAGGAGTAGAAGGAAAAAGATGAGGATAACGATATTTCATATCGGCCTCCCATGTAGCACCTTCAACTAAGTGATTCCTCCATAGAACCTTAACGGAAGCTACTTCCTTATTTCTCAACTTTTTCACTTGCCGGTCCAAGATCTCAACCGAGAAATCTTCATAAGAAAGGCTTTTATCATCTTCTAAACCCTCTAAAGGAAGGATAGAAACCGGATCACCAATACACTTTTTGAGCATGGAAACATGAAACACCGGGTGAACCAGAGCCAACTCATTTGGCAATTCCACCTCATAAGCAACTTTCCCTATACGCTTCAAGATTTGGTATGGGCCCACATACTGGGAATAAATTTCCCCTTCTTGACAAACCTCATCACACCTATCATAGGCGAGATTTTCAAGTAGACCCAATCACCAACCTCAAATTAAAGATCTTTTCTTCTATTCTCAACATAGGACTTTTGCCGACTTTGGGCCGTCTTCAACCTTTTTCTAATGAGTCGGACTTTCTCAATGGCATCATAGACTAGTTCGGGACCAATTAGAGCAAACTGACCTACCTCAAACCACTCAACCAGAGATTACACCTTCTTCCATATAGTGCTTCAAACGGAGCCATGGCAATGCTAGAGTGGTAACTATTCTTGTAGTCAAATTCTATCAAAGGAAGATGATTATCACAATTATCCTTGAAATCAATCACACACGTCCTCAACATGTCCTCTAAGGTTTGAATGGTCTGTTCCTCTTGACCATCCGTTTGAGGGTGGAAGGCGGTACTAAGTTTAACATTGGTACCAAGTCCTTGTTGAAACGTCTTCAAAAAATGTGAAATAAATTGAATACCTCTATCCGATATGATGGACAAAGGAACCCCATGCAACTTCATTACCTCATTGATGTACAACTTAACATAGTTTTCCCCCGAGAAAGTAGTCTTGACGGGAAGTAAATGGGCTGATTTCGTCATCCTATCAACAATGACCCAAATAGAATCGTGTTTCCTTCGAGTACGAGGCAACCCCACAACAAAATCCATATTCGCCTCTTTCCACTTCCAAGTGGGAATATTTATATCTTGGAGAAAACCTCCCGGTTTCATGTGCTCGGCCTTGACTTGTTGACAATTAGGACATTTGGCCACAAAACACGCTATATCCTTCTTCATACCATTCCACCAATAGATTTCCCGTAGGTCACGGTACATCTTGGTGACTCCCGGATGAATAGAATATCGCGAACTATGAGCCTCTTCTAATATTTTCTCCCTCAAACTATCAACATCCGGAACACACAACCTACCTTGGTACCTAAGAACGCCATCTCCCCCTTGGGAGAAAACCTCAACGGACTTATTGAGAACCAACTCTTTCAATTCCATCAATATGTTGCTTATAATTTACATCAACCACTAAGGACGATTCGGAACTATGATGAACCATAACTCCACCCTTGGTGGAATCCATAAGTTGGACACCTAGATGGGCCAACCTATGCATATCACGAACTAATTCATTCTTCTCATTTTCTACATGAGCCACACTACCCATGGACAATCTACTTAAGGCATCCGCAACTACATTGGCTTTGTTGGGGTGGTGACGGACACTCATGTCATAATCCTTTAAAAGTTCTAACCACCTTCTTTGTCAGAGATTCAAATCATTTTGGCTAAACACATACTGAAGGCTCTTGTGGTCGGTAAACACATCTACATGCACCCCATAGAGATAGTGTCTCCATATTTTCAAAGCAAACACCATCGCCGCTAGTTCGAGATCATGAGTTGGATAATTATTTTCATGTACCTTGAGTTGCCTTGAAGCATAGGCAATAACTTTACCCCGTTGCATGAGGACACATCCCAAAACCACTCAAGAAGCGTCACAATATACCATAAACCCATCAGTACCCTCTGGTAAGGTCAACACCGGAGTGGATATAAGTCTATTCTTCAATTCTTGGAAGCTTTTCTCACAAGCCTCCGACCACACGAACTTTGCTTTCTTTTGAGTTAAGGTTGTTAATGGAGAGGCAATAGAGGAAAAACCCTCAACAAACCTCCTATAGTAACCGGCCAAACCCAAAAAACATCTAATATCGGTAGGATCTAGAGGTCTAGGCCAACTCTTGACCACATTCGTCTTTTTAGGGTCAACCTCTATACCCATGCCCGACACAATATGACGAAGGAAAGCAACCGACCTTAGCCAAAACTCACACTTGCTAAACTTAGCATATGATTGGTGGTCTTTAAGGACCTGCAATACTATACTTAAATACTTCATATGATCACCCTCACTCCTCGAATATATCAAAATATCATCAATAAAGACAATCACAAAAGAATCAAGATATTGCCTAAATACCCTATTCATTAGATCCATGAACGCCACGGGGGCATTTGTTATACCAAAGGACATGACTAGGAATTCATAATGACCATATCTTGTTCGGAAGGTCGTCTTAGGAATGTCAACCTCTCTTACCCTAAGTTCGTGGTAGCCCAACCTTAAGTCAATCTTCGAAAAGTAACTCACCCCTTGGAGTTGGTCAAACAAATCGTCAATTATAGAGAGAAGGTACTTATTATTTATAGTGACCTTGTTCAATTGGTGGTAATCAATACACATCCTAAGGGACCCATCTTTCTTTTTCACAATTAATACCGGAGCACCCCATGGAGATATGCTTGGTTGAATGAAACCCTTGTCTAGAAAATCTTTGAGGTGTGCCTTTAATTCTTTTAATTCGGTCGGAGCCATCCGGTAAGGGGGAATTGATATGGGTTGAGTATCCGGCAAAAGATCAATGCCAAAGTCTATTTCCCGTTCGGGAAGAATTCTGGGCAAGTCATCGGGAAAGACTTCTAGAAATTCCCTTTCTACGGGGACCGACTCTAAAGGAGTAGTGTCAGATTCCATGTCCTTAAATCTTACAATATGATAGATACAACCCTTAGAAATCATTTTACAAGCCTTTAGACATGAAATGAATTGACCTCTAGGGATTGAATTTCCCCCCTTCCATTCCAAAATGGGCTAATTTGGAAATTGAAACTTTACTACCCGAGTTCTACAATCAATGGAAGCAAAACAAACATGCAACCAATCCACCCCTAAGATTACATAAAATTCAAGCATGTCTAATTCAACCAAATTTACCAAAGTGACTTTGTGAGACAAAGAAATAGGACAACTCCTATATACTCTTTTAGCAACAACCGAGTCACCAACCGGGGTAGACACGGAAAAAGGTTCTTTTAACTCTTCAGGAGGTACTTCAAATTTCATAGCCACAAAAGGAGTAACAAAATATAAAGTGGCACAGTGGTCTAATAATGCATAAACATCAAATGAAAATACTTGCAACATACCGGTAGCAACGTCCGAGGACCCCTCTTGATCACTTCGGGATTTGAGAGCATAGAAGCAATTTTTCTTGGGAGCATCAGAATTTGAACCACTTGGAGGAGCTTGGTTACCCTCTTTCCCCTTGGCTGCACGAGTTGGACAATCTTTCAATTGATGTCCACTTTTGCCACATCCATAGACACACCCATTCTGGCAAGACATTTCCCTTCATGTTTCTTACCACACTTGGCACATGCAGGTCTCTCCATGGAAGATCCACCCCTATTGGCTCCTTGAGGCTTAGGGTTAGACACGCTATCTTTGTTGGGTCTTGGAGCATTGGAGGAACCTTGGTGGGAAAACCTCTTCTTGAACCTTGGTCCACTTTGACCCTCAAACTTACCCTTAGAAGAATTACCATCATCGGACTTTGTCCTCTTTACCTCTCTATTCTTCTTCCTAAGCCTTGATTCCTCAACTTGTTAAGCATAGACCATTAGACGTGAAATGTCCATATTGTCATGAAGCATAGCCGCACGACATTCTTCCTCAATTGAATCGGACACACCCATCATGAATCGGCTCATCTCATCTCTAGGATTAGACACCAAAGATGGGTCATATTTGGACAACTTAGTAAATTTCAAATAGTATTGTTGGACACTCGTACCACCTTGTCGAAGGTTAATAAATTCCTCCACTTTTGCTTCATTTTTTTCCCGTGGAAAGAACCTATCAAGGAATGCCTTCTTGAACAGTTCCCAAGTTATGGGACCCGCTCTTATAGCCCTATTATCCCTCTATTGAGTAAATCATACTTGGGCCACATCCTTCAATTGATACCCCGCTAGTTTGGCTTTCTCTATAGACGTCACCCCCATAGCATCCACTATCTTGTAGGCCTCTTCCAAAAACTCTTGGGGGTCTTCATTCACCTTGGAACCCAAGAAAATGGGAGGGTTCATCCTAGTAAAGTCTCTTAACCTTGAAGCCATGTTGGTTACATTAGGATTCACTCGGGGTCCACCTTCCCTATTTGCTTGAGCCGTTATAGCTTGTGCTTGAGTGGTGACGGCTTGAGTTTGAACCGTCGTAAGTTAAGTCAAGGTTTGGAGAGCCGCCCATATCTCCACCACATTTGTCATAGCTCCCTCATCATTAGGAACTTAAGGAACTTGAGGACCTTTAGGGTCTTTAGGATCTTGAGGAGGAACTCCCTCATTCACCATCTCTTCTGCCTTTCTTCTTAATTTCGCTCTTCTTGTATTCATTTCCTATAATCACAAGAGAAGGGTTAGAAGAAAGGACTTCATATAGTTAGAACTCCAAAGCATGACTAAAGAGTAATGAAAGAAAGGGAATGTTCCTAAGCATCTTATAGCCTCTTATTCATAAGTGTGGCGCCTTTCACACTTATGAACAAGACTCTACTAGACAAGGTGCATGAGACATCAACTTAAATATTATTCCCAAAAACTTATGCTCTGATACCAAGTTTGTGATGACCCGGGAGTACCCCTAGACGTAACACGGCATACTTGACCCCAAATGGGTCTCATATAAGCCTCTAGCATCATCATTACATAAGACATAGAAAATAATACGAAAAATTTAAAACTTTTACAATAGAAGTCAAACTTCATTTTTCATAAAGGAAAATCATAGGAAATCTAGACTTTGTCTCATAAACCATCTAAAACATAGGAATACAAAGTTTGGGACTTAGCCTTTTACATCAATAAAAGTCTCAACATGATAAGTACAATAGAAATTAAGAAATAGGAAATCCCGTCCTGAAACTTGAGGACTCACCACAACTTGGAGATAGGCCAAGTCTTTTACAAAAGGAGAGTGAAAGTCACCTAACTGGAACCTAGACTTATTAAGATGTAGAAGGAAGAAGGGGTTAACACATAATATGTACTAAGTATGGTAAAATGCATAAAATGCTTAAATATGATAAAAAAAAAAGGACATTTTTTATTTGAAAAGTATGCCTTTGTCAAGTTTAGAAACCAACATGCATTTACAATGCAAAACACAAGCCATAATAACACTTACACTCATTACGTGATAATATCAACACCTTAGCAACCTCTAAGGAACATTTGCGCAATGTATGGTTGGCATCCCATAATACCAACCCTACTAAGTATCCCTTTGAAGCTCCCTTGGTCATGTATATCATCTTTAGACCTCATTATAATAATTAGTCACCAATAAGGAGTTAGTCATGAACATTACTTTGAATACAAGGAAAGTCAATCATAACAACTAACCATTCAAGACATATGTATGCATTTGTAGCTCATCACAATATAAAGGAACCATCCCACAACATCCTGCTAAGTCACCTTGTGCAATGTGGAAGTGAAGTCCCATACCCATACCCCAACTCCTACTAAGTAAACTCACAAAGAAGTTATAGTATAGTTCATGTCTCATTCATTACCTTTCATTTAGGGAAGAATAACCATAACTGACATAGACCATGTGAGCTACATGGAATTTGGTGTCATGTAACCCCACACCGAAAAAACGTGTCCTACTTGCCTAAGGTAGGACTAAATGTGTTAGTGTCTAGGTGGATCCACTAGCTAAGTCCTATGTTGGCACATAGTTATAGGATAGGGAGATTGCTTCTAGAAACCCGCCCTATTGCATTGGCGGAGGGGCTTCCATCTCATCAGTTCACTTTGGATGACCCTCCCAATTGCATTGACGTAAGGGCCTTTACCTCATTTTCCATATCCAATCGGTGCTAAGCATTATTTCCCAAATTATACATAATTAAGTCTTGAATTGCATTTACACGTGTGAAGGAATTATCTATCCTTCATTCAATACTTTTCATCAAAATAGTTCATTAAAGGTGAGAATGTACTTTCAACCTTAGAATCAACATTAGTGTGTGAGTAGGACTTTTACATTACAGTCATAGTGTTTTCATGAGAAATAGACTTTCTATCAACACAATGCATCATCATCATCCTAGACTATTCATGCATCATCAAGTATACGAGTAAGGGAGAACCACCTTTCCAAAACACCATACTTTACACATTAGTCATAGGAGATTTACTTTCTAAGTGAATCAATAGGTTATATACATCTTTTATCAACATATACAAACCCTAGCAATTTACCCCTTTCAAGGTCATGAATCATATCTGACAGTCATACATAGAAATAATACCTTAAGCATGAATAAAACAAGATTAAATAACTATATTAACATAGATACAACTCATAGTAATCATCTTACATCAATACACCCATCACAATTCATGAAATTGGGGTCATGAGGTAGTTCGTGGGTTGATGGGGAATTTTACAATGAAAATCACCATTAAACATCAAATCATCCATAATATATCGCAATTAACATAATAAAATTGTTTTTAGGAAGAACCCATGATTGGAATGAAAACCCTAATTTTTGAACAAGTTACCAATTTCAAAATCAAGAGTTGAAGGGCTTCATGGAGAAAAGTGTTCCATGAATAAAATTCCCCATACCTTAATTGATGTTTTCCCACAAAATTGGAGTGAAAATCTTGGAGCTTGAACCCTAATCTTGAGCTTCTTCTTTGTTCTTCAATGGAATTTAGAGAGAGAAAATTTTGAGAGGGAAGTTGGTTGAGTTTGAGTTTGAGTTTGTGAGTTATGAGAGAAAAGACTTGTTTAATACTTAAAAATACTTTAATATTTTTAAAACAACTAATAATAACCGTCCCCCACCCTAACTTAACTTAATAGTAATTTACTAAACTACCCTCACATAGGCCGACTTAAGGCAGCCTTCCCATGCCCCATCCACGAGATCCTGACCACAGGAAGAGGTTTGAACCACGGACCGTACTGGTCACTCGTGGTTTGGGTCTGAGGTTGGCCTTTTGGCCTTGGTACAGGACCCATCCACCAGCCCCTATCTATGGGGCGTGGTATGGTCCACAGACCGTGTTGTGTACACGTGATTTGGGGCAGAGACTAGGGTATTTTGGGGACCAATGAGGAGGCAAAGTCTTGACTCACGATTCCCATCTACGGGGCGTGACTCAATCCATGCCTCGTGGTCCCTATTTTGTAGGTGATGTTGTTTTTGACAGCTTTTAGAGAAGCCCCCTTGGCTCTCATCAAGGACCTTTGGGAGGTCCTTGTGGGAGCCATGCCTTGACGTTTAGGCACTAGGACCTTAGTACTAAGTTAGGGAAATTATTTTAGTACTTTAACCTTACGTTTTAACTTCATTAGGGTACTAGACTACACATTAGGCTCTAGCTTAGGTCATTAGATTTCTGGGGTGTTACACATTGTTGGTCGCCAAGCGAACCCTCATCCTGGCTGACTACAAGCGGAAGACTAACTCAAGCATACAAAGCTTAAAATAGAATAAAATTCATGAAAAACTTCAATACAAGCTTTTACTCAAAAGAAAACTCTGAATAATATAATATATTTAACTCACCCCAAAATTGGCAACTTAAGTCTTTAAAACATTTAATAAAATAAATGACCACACTTCTGAAACTCTTTTTTCTATCTATGAAGCCTCTAAATGACAAAGATAGAAGTCGGGACAAGACTCACGACTTCCTAACAATTGATATAACTGAAAGCAAAATGAAATCCTCCGGAAGCATGGAGGATCACCATAACTAACTTGAACTGTATGTGGTATCAACGAAGCTCCTGTTGATGACCCTGAATACCTGTATCTGCATCATGAAAGGATGCAGGCTAAATGGCTCAGTACGTGGAATGTTCGAGCATGCAAGGGGAATTCTAAAACATAAACATAAGCTTGAACTTGATAAACAAAAAGGAAACATACTTGCCTCTTTTCAAACTTACTCAACTCAAGGAATACTCAAGGATACTCAAACCTACTCAACTTACTCAACTCAGAAGTACTCAAGGATAAGATACTCAACTCATATATTAGATACTCAACTCAAAGATATGATACTCGACTCTGGGTACTCAACTCTGGGTACTCAGCTCTGGATACTCAACTCTGGATACTCAACTCAATATAAAGCAACAATACACATGCAATATATGGAAAGTTTTTAAAACAATAGAAATCAACTCAGTGTATTGAAGAATACAATAACAACTCAATTTATATATAATACAATATACTATAACTTTGTGGGAGTTTCTCTAACCGACAACCACCACTATGAGCCTAAGTGGTGATACAACGTCTTGCCCACGTTGCCAGAGCTGTCCTATACTTTGCCGTCATATAGGATGCCTTAACTAAGTGGATCCACTAGTCTATGCTAAAAAGCACTAAGGAATCATCTAAAAAGTATGATCCTTTCTACCCATAATGGCTACATGGTTTATGGAGACGTGAGTTATCTGAACTCAAACTCGTCCCTACATCGGTGCTCAATACTACTCCCAAAATACTCAATTCATTTGTTTAAAAACATAACTTTTTCTTTGATTTGAGATAATTACTCAAAGATATTTCTCTTAAAAGAGATAGTACTCAAACTGCTCAAAACTCCTTTGGAAATCTCAGTTTCCACTCATCTTAAATGTGAAAACATTTACTCTTGGGAATACTTAGTTCGCATATATCATTTTAAAGAAAATGAACTATACTCTTACTCTTTAATCAACTCAAAGCTTAAGTCTTAAAACAAAGTTAAAACGTTTGTAAAAAACTTCTTAAAATATGGTTCATGCCGAATTATGGACGTGAACGACTCAATGCAAGGTTTTCAATAACCATAGATAGAACTCAATACTTGGGACTCAAGAACTTCAATGATACTACTCATTTCAAGAGTGCTCAACTCAGAGGGTTCATACGAAATTATGAGCATGAACTAATCAACTCAAGGGCTCAAAGATACTTCTCATCTCAAGACTGTTCTACGTATAGGGTTCATGCAGAATTATGGGCATGAACAATTCAACTCAAGGACTTCATGGGTAACCTGTGATAGTCCTATGATTAGAAATATAATCTCAAAGGGGATTAGGAACTCAATAACCAAGACTTAGAAATTGAAAGATACTACTCATCTCAAAGGTACTCAACTGATGGAGTTCATGAAGAAGTTATAAGCATGAACGACTCGACTCGAGGGTCTAAAGAACATTAAGGAACTCGTGTATACGACTATTCTCATTCTCATACTTACTTCTTCAAAAATTAACTCAAAATTGATTGTGGACCTCAAAGGGTTCACAATTGAACTCAATGGCTTCCTTGAACTCTACTCTTAACTCTCTTGAATGTGAATTATGAATTCAAGTGTTAGGATTCATGATATGAAGGATCTCGTGATGACAAAGTAGACTCATGAATAAATTCTCCTCACTCTCATACTCACTTGCTCGAGTCTTAAAACAAGTTATTAGAAATTGTAGAAGACTCCCAAAGGACTCAAAAGGACTTTTTTTTTAAATGTTTGAAAGAATTCTCAAGACTTAACTCTTAACTCTACCTTGAATTTGAATTATGAATTCAAGGTTACGATCTGTGATAGGAAATATCTCGTGATGTTTAGTAGTGTTTTTAGATAGTTAAACATAAAAAACGATCAAGAAATCACTGTCTGGAAGCTAGTCCGCGATGTTGAGATGCATTTTAATATTTGGTCGCGGATTAAATTTTGAGGCAGAGAGGTTCGTGACCTCTTCGCGACGCGAAGAAAATTTCTATAAAGGGGAAGGCAGGTCCGCGACGCGGAGCAAAGTGCCAGATTCACCCGACTTTTTCCTTCTTCATTTTCTAACCCCAATTCGCCTAAATTCGATTATTTTCCTCAATCCCTCTTTAGATTCAGATACCCGGCACATGAACACAAGAACGTACTCATATACAACTCTAAAATCGACATGATTTCATCAAGAACTCAACAATCTCATCTAATCTCAAGAACAAAAGCCAATTTCAAGAACATAATTCAAGAACATCATACTTTCAACTTTCTAGAACAAACTTAACCCTGAAATTAACATGATTGGTGTGTGGGTGAACAAACCTAGCACTATGAAAGCTTACATAGCTGAAAGAACCATCTTCTTGAGGCAACTTGAAGGAAAATCTTGAAAGATGAACCCTAGCTTTAGCATTTCTTGAATTCCTTGAGCTTAGAATTTTTGGAGTGGATGAGAGGGTTTGATTTAAGAAAACTGATTTTCTACACGTTTAGGGCAATTTAGATGACCTCCTAAGGGTGTTTAGGACTAAAATACCCTTAAAGAAATAAATAAAATGAGCTGGGAGTCGGAATGATTTTTCGCTAGGCAGTGAGGACCGTATTGGCTCTGTAACGCGGAGACATCGCAGAGCTGCTGCTAGGTTTGAGTGTCATTAGTAAATCAGCCATAACGTTTTACTCAGAGCTCAAAATTTAGCAAACTTGGCGACGTTGGAAAGATAATTCAACGACCTTTCATTTAATACCTTGTAGCCCACCTAACTTTTGTACTAAGAGTTATGGTTGTTTGAAGTTGACCCAAAACATAGAAGAACTTAGGAATGACTTCAATGAATTCTCTCTAGTTCTTCTTGGAACTCAAGGTGCTACTGCAAGTGACCTTAACACTCAAGAAAATTTTAATTCATCGATAAAATCCTACTCACAACAAAGGATGGTTCAAGTCTTAGCTCAAAAAAGTTTTGGGGTGTTACAGCTAATCAATAATAATGTATGAAATAACAAAAAGAACATCAAAAATTTTAAGAACATTTACGAAACAATATTTTTACAACATGTATTTGCTTGCTATGTTATAGTTTGATTTTCATTGTTGGGATTATCTTTATTTCATACATTTGTAACCTTTTCTACAATAAAAGTTGATTATTTTTATTCTACAAAAATGTAAGAAACAACTTTATTGAAAATTAACAAGCTAAATTGAACCCTTTCACCTTAAAGTATACAATCATCTAATTCACTCATCAACTCAAGGGAGGAAAATGTTTTAAAAGCATATGAAGTGAAGAGAACAATTATAATATATATGAACCTGCTTAACATTCGATTCTAAAAATTGCACTTTCAAAACATAATGCTCTATGATCAAACACACACACACATATATATATATATATATATATATGAGAAACTACCTCAAATTCTTGATTTAGAAAAATATTATGGAAAAATGAACATTCCTCTTTAGTAGAACTTCCATAATTTCCTTGTTGCACAGTAAAATAAGACATCAAAAGTTGTAAGCATTTTTATTGACAATTATTTCAAATATTTGCTTGTAGGTTATGGTGTAACTTTTATTTTCATTATTGGATTATTTCAGTGCAAATTTAACTTTGCATGCATATAACGAAAATCGATCATTTATTGACTGAAAAAATGTAAGAAATTACAAAATTAAAACTAATAATTCAAATTTTGAAGAACCCTTTAACCTCAAAATATACAACCATCTCCGCTCATTGATTGAAGGAAGGGAAAGTGGACAAAAATAACAGAAAGTAAAGCAAAACAAAATAATTGTATGTTTGAATTTGCTTAATTCGCTTAAAATTTTTAAATTGCATTTTCAGAACATGATGTTTAATGATAAAACACAAGTATATAGTAATGTCTTGATGGTAAAATTAAGATGACATACTTTAAACTTTCCTCAACTATTGTAGGTCTAGTCCATGAAAATAAACTTGTTGATACTGATTGATACCATAACTTAAGCTAAGAATTATTTCCTTCTCATTCTTTTTTTGCTTCAATGTGTTAAGTTTGTGCAGTAAGTTGTACACTAAAAATCATCAAATTAATACTTTAGAAAAATTGCAAACTTCTGAACATAAAGAATACTAGAAAATAAATACGAACAAATTAAAAAAAATTAGAAAATGTACCACATTAGAAGATTGAACATTCAGCTGGCTTCTAGAAGTAGTTGAAGTAAGTTCGGTTGAATGTGGTACAAAATAAACCTTGTCCAACATAGCAAAGTCATCTACTGTATTACTAGTTCCTCCATTTCTAGTACTTTCGAAACTCTCTCGTAAAGTGGATAACTCTATTGAAGCCTCTCCAAATCCAATATGATGAGACTATTGATTTACATGACGACACAATATTCTTACCAATTCTTTATTACTTTGACTGGAAGTCTTGATGATCAGCCTCTATATCATAATCAACAAAATTAAAATTTTCTGTCATAAGTTGGTGAACTCTAGTTGACATATTGTCAGTTTCTTTCCTTGTGGAGAATTGATTAACATTATTAAATGTGGTTTTACTCAATCTGAAACCAACTCTGGACTAATGTCCTTTTTCAAGCCCATACGATATTTCTGCAAAGATTGTAAACACGAGAATGATTACTTTTTTCTAACAATAAAACAATAATGATACAGTTATTTTCTTTAAGTAAATCTCTACACAGTGTTTATCTAACTTTGAAAATTTGTTCTATCATGGAATTTCTAAAATGAGTATAAATTAATACAACTATAACTTTAAAAATTTCATAGCTTTTATTCAAGAAAGTACTTAATATCTCATGTATATATATATATTGATACTCGAGTTCCATTTAAGAGAAGTTACAATATCTCAATGGATTGAAAATAATACACACTCCAAACTTTGATTTAAATATCAAACATCTTCTCAACTTTGCATAATAGACATTCTCTAACCCCCACCCTGCCCTTATTTCACGTCATCTCTATTTTACCCTCAACAATTCAATCATTCATTTACGTAATATTTTTCATATACAAAATCTAAGGCTACTCATTTATGATTGTTATTTTAATATTGCATGCATTAAATATGGGTTATTTATGTGTTTAATGTCATGTTCTATCGTTATGATAGTCATCAAAATATATGCAACTGGATGGAGTTTGTCGGGTTGAGATTAGGTGAAAATTTCCGATTATGCTAGTGTTTAGAAAACAAATAAGTTGTTATAGGGTTTGAGAGTCATTTGTGATTCTTTAGTTGAGGTTTGATTATTTTTATCCTAGATTCTATTAGTGGGAGGGAATAGTGAGCGATTAAAACTTTTGAAATGAAAAATAGATTAATAGAACTTCAGTTATAGCAACTTTTGATATGGGGTATGTTTGTATCATCTAAAAAAAAAGTGTATTGTGAAATGGGGTAGATGGAAAAGCTTTAGAAAAACCACTGCTTATTCATCATAGTGGGACCCCATTGCTCCAGCGGAACCGATATAGCGGATTGTTCTATCATAGGGCCCCAGCCCTATAAGGGACCACTATAGCGGTGAGTTGGCCCTCCATAGTGAACCCGACATAGCAGGCAAGCCTGCTGTAGAAGTGTAACACCTAGAAAATTTTCGAACCAAGACTCGAACTATTCTTCTAGTGAGTGAGATTTTACCAAGGAATTTAAAATTTCCTAAGTGTTAACGTCACTATGTAGCATCTTGAGTTTCAAAAAGAATTAAATTGGAAATAGCAAAATCTGAAATTTTGCAAGTTATGCTTAAGTATGAGTTTTGGGTCGACTTCAAACGACCATAACTCCTAGCTCAGGATGATTTCGGTGTGCTACCAGATACCGTAACGACAATCTTTGAATTATCTTTCCAATTCCGCCGAGTTTGCTAAGTTTCGAGGTCAGATGAGTGAGATATGGCCTTTTGAAGATAGGTTGTCCAGTTAAGGAAGGTTAGCCGAAAATAGAGAGGGGTATTTTGGTCTTTTCCTTACCCAATCAGATTTAATTCGTTTTTAGTAATATTTTAAGGTTCTAATTCTATTAGGTTCAGTTTTATAATCCTAAAATTATCCTAGGGTTTTAGTTGAGAGTTCAAGAAGAGAAAAGAAGAGAGAAGAGGAGAAAAGAGGAGAGGATCAAGCGTTCGTCGAGATTCTTGCGTGTTGTAGCGGATTTTCGCCATGGGTTTGATCCCTAAGAGGTATGTAAGCTTCCATAGTGTTGGGTTCTTTCACCCACACGCCAATCATGATTTATTCAGCACAATTTCGTTCTTGAAATTTAAAGATTAGAGTTCTTGACAAGTGTTCTTGAAGTTTCATTAAGTTTTAATGTAAGATTCTGCTTGGGTCAACTTTAAACGACCATATCTCTTAGAATATAAAGAGTTATGTGAGCCATAACTTATCCAATTAAAGGTATTTGAATCTACTTTCCAACGCCACAAATTTCACGTCAATCCAATTTCTGAGTAAAAAGTTATGATTATTTTAGTAACCTATACAGTGTTGTTACGTATTAGCCGACGGGAATACATTGAAAATAATCGTTTTTGTCTTTTTACCTCCAAGAAAACCATCAACGAATTTCTTGACAAATAAAAATCTCAAAACAATCAGATTTTCATCTTCACTCATGAAAATCATATTTTTTGGCCATAGAGATTTCAAGAAACTAACTCGAGAATCTCAAGAAAGGTTTTCTTGATTGTTTACCTTCAAGCTAGGGTTTCAATGCTTCTAATCAAGTTCTTCTTCAAGATTCTTCAAGAATCTTTTTCTTCTAGGTATGTAAGGCTATCATAGTGTTAGACTAGTTCGTCCTCACGCCCTACATCTACGTTTAAATCAGTAAAAGAAGAATCGAGGATTTTTCCCCTTGATTTGAATATTCTTGAGATAAGTTGATTTTGAGTTCTTGAGTTCGTGTTTCTTTTAAAAGTTCTATTCCTAATTATCGAATTGCTATATTGTTATTGAGATCCTCCATAAACATGAGATCATGAACCTTGAATCCATAAATTCAAAATCAAGGAAGGTCAAGAGCCAAGTCTAGGAAGTTCTTAGAGTCTTTTCAAGAAGTCTTTTGCAAAATTCTTTTAACTTTGTTTTAAGACTTAAAGATCAAGTTGAGTAAAGAGTAAAGAGTAAAGAATAAAAGTTTGAAGTCCTTTTCTTCAAAAGTATATGGGGACTATGTATTCCCAAAGAGTTTAAAATGTTTTCAGATTTAAACAAGAAAGGAAACTTCGATTTTTAAAGAGCCTTCGTGCTAGTTTTCAGAAAAGAGAAATAACTTTCTAAATGAAGAAAGCAGGGAAACTAAGATTTCCAAGATAACCTTTGAGCTATGTTTTTGAGCACTAATCTCAAATCACAGAAGAAGTATGCTTTTAAACATAAAGAACTAAGTATATTTTTGGGAGTAGCATTGAGCACCGATATGGGGATGCGAGTTCATATTAACTCAAGTCTCCATAAACCATGTAGCCATCATGGGTCGAAATGGGTCATACTTTTTAGACGAATCCTTTTCGCATAGACTATTGGATCCACTTAGTGAGTTAGCTTCCTATATCACGGCAAGGTATAGGATGGGCCTCGGCAGCGTGAGGTAAAGCATTGTATCATCACTATAGTTCTTAAGTGATGGTTGTCGGTTAGAGAAACTCCCACATCAATAGTAGCATGGTTCCTCAAGGGGTTCTGCTTAGTGTGAATGGGGGTATGGGACTTCATTCATGCATTGCAGAAGTAGACTTTGAGAGGGAGCATGGTTTGTCTTTTTATGATATTATGATTATGAATTGACAGCATGTTTTCAACAGTTTTTCTTTATATTGCACTTGTTTTAAACTACTTTATACTGAAATGAGTTCAGTTATTTTGAGTTGAGTTGAGCCAGGTAAGTTCTTAAGTTTCTTTCATATTCTTTCAAGCTTATGTTAGGCTTTAGAATTCCCCTTACATGCTTGTACATTCCACGTACTGAGCCATTTGGCCCGCATCTTTTCATGATGCAGACAAAGGTATTCAGGATCATCAACAGGAGATTCGTTGATATATCCGAGAGTTCGAGTTAGCATGGTTCCTCACTATGTAGCACCTTAAGTTTCAAAAAGAATTAAATTGGAAATAGCAAAATCTGAAATCTTGATTGTTTACCTTCAAGCTAGGGTTTCAAGGTTTCTAATCAAGTTCTTCTTCAAGATTCTTCAAGAATCTTTTTCTTCTAGGTATGTAAGGCTATCATAGTGTTGGACTAGTTCGTCCTCACGCCCTACATCTACGTTTAAATTAGTAAAAGAAGAATCTAGGATTTTTCCCCTAGATTTGAATATTCTTGAGATAAGTTGATTTTAAGTTCTTGAGTTCGTGTTTCTTTTAAAAGTTATATTCCTAATTATCGAATTTATATATAGTTATTGAGATCCTCCATAAACATGAGATCATAAACCTTGAATCCATAAATTCAAATTCAAGGAAGGTCAAGAGCCAAGTCTAGGAAGTTCTTAGAGTCTTTTCAAGAAGTCTTTTGCAAAATGCTTTTAACTTTGTTTTAAGACTTAAAGATCAAGTTGAGTAAAGAGTAAGGAGTAAAGAGTAAAGGGTAAAAGTTTGAAGTCCTTTTCTTCAAAAGTATACGGGGACTATGTATTCCCAAAGAGTTTAAAATGTTTTCAGATTTAAACAAGAAAGGAAACCTCGATTTTTAAAGAGCCTTCAGGCTAGTTTTCATAAAAGAGAAATAACTTTCTAAATGAAGCAAGTAGGGAAACTGAGATTTCCAAGATACCCTTTGAGCTAAGTTTTTGAGCACTAATCTCAAATCACAGAAGAAGTATATTTTTAAACATAAAGAACTAAGTACATTTTTGGGAGTAGTATTGTGCACCGATATGGGGATGCGAGTTCATATTAACTCAAGTCTCCATAAACCATGTAGCCATCATGGGTAGAAAAGGGTCATACTTTTTAGATTAATCTTTTTCGCATCGACTAGTGGATCCACTTAGTGAGTTAGCTTCCTATATCACGGTAAGGTATAAGATGGGCCTCGGCAGCGTGAGGTAAAGCATTGTATCATCACTATAGTTCTTAAGTGATGGTTGTCGGTTAGAGAAACTCCCACAGTAATAGTAGCATGGTTCCTCAAGGGGTTCTGCTTAGTGTGAATGGGGGTATGGGACTTCATTCATGCATTGCACAAGTAGACTTTGAGAGGGAGCATGGTTTGTCTTTTTATGATATTATGATTATGAATTGATAGCATGTTTTCAACAATTTTTCTTTATATTGCACTTGTTTTAAACTGCTTTATAATGAAATGAGTTCAGTTATGTTGAGTTGAGTTGAGCCAGGTAAGTTCTTTAGTTTGTTTCAGATTCTTTCAAGCTTATGTTAGGCTTTAGAATTCCCCTTACATGCTCGTACATTCCACGTACTGAGCCATTTGGCCTGCATCTTTTCATGATGCATACACAAGTATTCAGGATCATCAACAGGAGATTCGTTGATACATCCGAGAGTTCGAGTTAGCTATGGTATGCCTCCTAAATTTTTCGGAGGATTTCATTTACTTTTCAGTTTAGTCAGGATGTCATGGGTCTTGTCCCGACTTCCATGTTTATCAGTTAGAGGCTTCGTAGATAGTCAGTATAGTTAAGAAGTCTGTATTATTCATTTATTTTATTAAATGTTTTAAAGACTTAAGTGCCTATTTTATGGTGAGTTGAATATATTATTTTTATTCTAAGTTGTTCATTTGAGTTAAAGTTTCAAAAATTGAGTGTATTGAATTTTATTTCAGTTTTAAGCTTTTGCATGCTTAAGTTAGTCTTCTGCTTGTAGTCATCCATGATGAGGGTTCGCTTGGGGACCAACAATGGTTCTTGAGTGCTGGCCACGTCCAGGGTGTAGACTCGGGTCGTGACAAGAAGACTTCAACAACTTTTTATTTCCAAATCATACGTTTAGATGTCATTTTCTCTCATGTTGTAATCCTTGAGCAACTCTAACCACCTTCTTTTGTCTAACGTTAAGTTCCTTCTGACTGAAAACATACTGGAGACTCTTGTGGTCTGTGAACACATCCACATGAACACCATAGAGGTAGTGGCGCCATATCTTGAGAGCAAAAACTACTGCTCTCAACTCGAGATCATGACTCGGATAGTTCCTCTCGTGAATCTTAAGCTACCTGGAGGCATAGGCTATAAACTTACCTTTCTGCATCAACACAATACCAAACCCCACTCTGGAGGCATCACAATAGATGACAAACCCTTTTATACCCTCTGGTAGGTGATAATGCTCAACTACACTTCATCCGATTCTAAGTGTAGGCGGTCGCTAACAAGTATAAATCGAACTAAGAATTGGGGTCGATCCGACGGGGAGTGATACTGTCACGACCAAAGGGTATACCCTAGATGTAAAATGTCGTATAGGACCCCGAGAGGCCCCATACAAGCCACTTAGCCTTCATAACTTAAGAAATAGAACAAAGGAAATAAAGACAACATATCAAGTCCACATTTTTTTATAAAAACAAAGAGGAAATCTAAACACTTGTCTCATTATCCAACTAGTACAATAGAATTAAATTGGGCCTATCCCATACATCATGTCAAAACCTGAAAATAAGATAGAAAACTGGAAATAATGAAAATCTGTCCTCGAAACATGAGGACTCACCAAAGCTCGGAAATCTTGCAAATCAACCTCTAGCCACGAAACTGAGAACCCTGACTGTCGGACCCTACATTTGGGGAAATGTAGGCAAGAGTATGTGTTAGTACAAAATATGTACCAAGTATGATATCCATGCATATAAAAATTTAAATCATACTAAAATAGGACATTTTCATGAGCATGCAATGATCAAGCTAAAACATGAAACTTGACAGTTAGAAAATATAAGTCATAAAACATACTTGCAAGTGAATATCATCTTGAAACATACTTAAGATACTTCTTGAAGTAACCTTGGCTCATCATAACTTTTACTTGTTTGTGGGAATTAGCCTTAGCTGAAATATAAGTCCATGTGAGCTAGAAACATGGAATATGGTGTCTACCCCAGTACTACTAGCCATGGTAAAGGACCATGAACTTCTAGCTATTGTGGGTCCACTAGCTAATGTCTATCTAGACAATCCTATGTTGGCACATAGTTATGGGACACGGGTAATCACCACTTGTCCACTTGGTTCTAAGATTAACTTCCATAGAATAGTTCTTGATCCTATTCATCTTAGCTCAGGAAGGAACATGGGTAATCGCCTCTTGTCCTTACATCATGTGACATTGGTAATCACCTCTTTTCTTTCAATCAGAGAGAATGGGTAATCGCCTCTTGCCTTATCATTAGAATAGCTTCTTAGCATTGGTTCATTTTAGGTGAGAAAGTTTTTCAACCCTAAGAACCCTTATTATGTGAGAAAATCTTTCACAATTCATGCTTACATGTGTATATGAGAAATCCTCTCAACAACACAACCATAAATATATCATTGATACTTCACTCTCAAAGCATCCTTTAAACATTTAAATAAATTTCATAAGAACTTACACAATCTCATAATTCACCTTTCAAGGTTCAAAGCCCACTTTCAATCATCAATGTCTAGAAAACCTAAGTTAGACATGGGTTCATAGAAATTCATCATAATTTCATGTAATTCTATCAATTCATACTTGATTTCATATAATCTTCTTTCATAATCCAAAACACACATTATATGATCAAAACTTGGAAAAACATGGGGATTACATGGGTTCATGGGGAAATCATCATAAGAGCATGAGATTAACTCAATTCATGAATCATAGATCTTAAATCCATTAATTATATCAACAACTAGGAGAACCCATAACATAGAAGAAAACCCTAACTCAATTGGGGAATTCTAACTTTGAAAATAGGAGAATTTGGGAACTCCATGAATGAAAGGAATCCCTGGATGAAAACTATCATACCTCAAAGCCAATTGCTTATCTTCAATGGAGGAATGGAGACTTGACTTGCAAACCCTAGCTTGGACCTTTCTTCTTCAATATTTTCTAGAGAGAGAAATATTTTGAGAGGAAGACTTGTTCTTCTTTTGTAAATTTGAGAGAATGATTTTCAATTGGGAATTTTCGGAGTTAAAACACTTATATAAGGGTTTTAGTGATGGATAAAATGACTTAGTATTAGGTTAAACTAATTAGGGAAAAGACCCAACTACCCCTAGGAATAACTGCCGCCACTGACAACGGGTCATACCGACGGACCTTTGTTTGACCGACAGTCCGTCTAGTAAGTCTTTCGACCAGCATCAGAAACTAGAAATTGAGGCCCTAGACCACAGACCTCATCCATGGACTATGAACCCAACGACGGTCCATTGGTCCAAGCCGTGGTTCCAATCTTCTGAGCAATTTTGGCTGGCCAATCCATGGACCAGTCCCACGGTCCATGGTTCACTTCACGGGCCGTGGTTGGCCTCCGTCGGATGGCATTAGGAACTTATGAAAACTACTATTTTTCCCTTTCTCAAATTCGATGTGTTACATTATCTCCCCCTTGAGATCATTCGTCCTCAAATGAGATTCAAAACATCACAAGAAGAAAATGACTCAAAACTAGCAACCCATCATACATGCAACTTCATCTAAATGCACACAATCAGGAAGGAACCTCGACTCCAAGCTAGAACATATTCAAAGCATCATAAGGAAGATAAGAACTAGACCTAGCAGCCCAACATGAATGCAATCACATAAATGGACATATCCGAGGAGGAATCATCAACTCCAAGCTAAAGCATGTTCAAACATCATATAATGAAGTCTTTTATGCAACTCATACTCAATGCACATAAACACATAGAAATCAACCAACTAAACTCATTTTCTCATACCTTAAACTCTTTTATTGAACATACATAAATGAGGAGATCATGGGAATATCTAAGACACATGACCCTAGAAGAGAGTAAACCATAAGAAACTCATTACCTCAAGCTAGAGTAGGGGTAGAAGGAAACAGATGAGGATATCGGGACATCATATCGGCCTCAGCCTCCCAAGTAGCACCCTCAACTAACTGATTCCTCCACAACACTTTCACAGAAGCAACTTCTTTAGTTCTTAACTTCTTGACTTACCGGTCTAAAATCTCAACCGGAATTTCTTCATAGAAAAGATTCTCCTTAACCCCCAAAATTTCGAAAGGAACTATAGATGTCGGATCACTAACACATTTCTTCAACATAGATACATGGAAAATCGGATGCACCGATGCCGATTCATTAGGCAATTCAAGTTCATAAGCAACCTTACCAACGCGCCTCAAAATTTGAAATGGGCCTACATAACGGGGACTAAACTTCCCTGTCTTACCAAAACCTCATTACAACCTTCATGGGTGAAATCTTCAAGTAAACCCAATCATGAACATCAAACTCAAGATCTTTTCTTCTCACGTCGGCATATGACTTTTGCTGACTTTGAGTCATTTTCAATCTTTCTCTAATAAGTCAAACTTTTTCCATGGCCTCATGTACCAACTCGGGACCTATTAAGGCAACTTCACCCACCTTAAACCAACGTATAGGAGATCTAAACCTTCTACCATAAACAACCTCAAATGGAGCCATGCCAACACTTGAGTGATAGCTATTATTATAAGCAAACTCAATCAATAGCAAATGGTCATCCCAATTACCCTAAAGACAAATCACACAAGCTCTCAACATGTCTTCCAAAGTTTGGATAGTATGCTCCGCTTGCCCATCGGTTTGTGTATGAAAGGTCATACTAAGCTTAACACGAGTACCAAAACCCACTTCGAAAGATTTCCAAAACTGATAAGTGAATTGGGTACCACGATCTGAAATAATGGACAAGGGAACTCCATGCAACTTTACCATTTCTCTCAAGTATAACCTAGCATAATCCTCTACCAAAAAGTAAACCTTGATAGGAATAAAATGCACCGACTTCGTCATTTGATCTATTATGACCCAAATCGAGTCATGTTGTCACCGAGTGTTAGGCAAACCAACCATGAAGTCCATATTCAAATCTTCCCACTTTCAAGTAGGGATATTAATGTCTTGGGATAAACCTCCCAGTTTCTGATGCTCAACTTTCACTTATTGACAAATAGGACACTTAGCCACAAATCCCGCAATGTCCTTCCTCATTCCATTCCCCCAATAGATCTCTCACAAATCAGGATACATCTTGCTGGCTCCTGACTAAATGGAATACCGAGAACTATGGGCTTTTGATAAAATATGTTCCCTCAAGTCATCCACATTAGGAACACACAAATGACCTTGATATATAAGCACACCATCTGACCCTTGGGAGAAAGTCTCAATGGACTTCTTAAGCACCACTTCCTTTAATTCCACCAAAATAGGATCAAGACCTCGCTTGGCTTTCACCTCCGCCACAAAAGATGTTTCTGAGCCATTGTGAACCATAACACCACCCTTAGTAGAGTCCACTAACTAAACAACCAAGCAGGCTAAGATATGAACATCCTGAACAACCTCCTTCTAATCTTCCTCAATGTGAGCAACACTTATCACGACCTGAGTCTACACCCTGGACGTGGCCGGCACTCAAGAACCATCCCCTAGCGAACCCTCATCCTGGTTGACTACAAGCGGAAGACTAACTTAAGCATGCAAAAGCTTAAAAATAAATAAAATTCAATAAACTCACTTTAACTTAAATGAACAACTTAGAATAAAAATAATATATTCAACTCACCATAAAATAGGCAACTTAAGTCTTTAAAGTATTTAATAAAATAAATTAATAATATAGACTTCTCAAATATACTGACTATCTATGAAGACTCTAACTGATAAGGATAGAAGTTGGGACAAGACCCACGACATACTCACTAAACTGAAAAGTAAATGAAATCCTCCAGAAACAAGGAGGCTCACCATAGCTAACTCGAACTCCCGGATGTATCAACGAATCACCTGTTGATGATCCTGAATACCTGTGTCTGCATCATGAAAAGATGCAGGCCAAATGGCTCAGTACGTGGAATGTACGAGCATGTAAGGGGAATTCTAAAACATAAACCTAAGCTTGAAACTTGATAAAAAGGAAACATACTTACCTCTTCTCAAACTTACTCAACTCAAGGAATACTCAAGGATACTAAAAACTACTCAACTTACTCAACTCAGAAGTACTCAAGGATAATATACTCAACTCAGAGATTATATACTCAACTCAAAGATATGATATTTGACTCTGGGTACTCAACTCTGGATACTCAACTCAATATAAATCAACAATACACATGCAATATATGGAAAGCTTTATAAAACAGTAAAAACAACTTAGTTCGTTAAAGAAAATGCAATGAAAAACTCAACTTTACTTATATAATAAAGTAATATAGTTTATGTGGGAGTTTCTCTAACCGACAACCATCACTATGAGCCTAAGTGGTGATACAGTGTCTTGCCCACGCTGCCAGAACTGTCCTATACTTTGCCGTCATATAGAACGCTTAACTTAGTGGATCCACTAGCTTATGCTGAAAGCATCGTAAGGAATCATCTAAAAAGTATGATTCTTTACTACCCATGATGGCTACATGGCTTATGGAGACTTGAGTTAATTTGAACTCGCATCCCTATATCGGTGCTCAATACTACTCCCAAAATATACTTAGCTCATATATTTTTAAAACAAACTTCTTTCTTTGATTTGAGATAACTACTCAAAAACTTAGCTTAAAAGCTTTCTTGGAATCAATGTTCCCTTACTTGCTCAAAACACTTTTGGAAATCTCAGTTTCTTCTCATCTTAAATGTAAAAACATTTACTCTTGGGAATACTTAGTTCCCATATATCATTTTAAAAAAAATATTATTCTTAGTCTTTACTAAACATCAAAGCTTAAGTCTTAAAACAAAGTTTAAACATTTGTAAAAGACTTCTTAAAAATATGGTTCACGCCGAATTATGGACTTCAACGACTCAATGCAAGGTTTTCAATAATCATAGATAGAACTCAAATACTTGGAACTCCAGAACTTCAATGATACTACTAATTTCAAGAATGCTCAACTTAGAGGGTTCATGTGTAAAGATAGGACTAACAAAAGATATGATAATACCAGAAGATATTGGACAACAACCAGAGATACAAAAAACCAAGATACCAATTTTTATGCCAATAAGAGAATAATTGGTATATCAACTATTATACAAGAACTAGCAAATAATTATTTAAACGGAAACGCAATATGGAGCTACTATGCAAGAGATCAGTTAATGATCTATTCCAATTCAAGGGAGCTAAGGAAAGCAGATATGGATGAAGTCCAGAGATGGATTTTATCATTACTTAAGCCAGAAGAACAACCTACAACACGAGCACTAAAATAAGGATTTATTTCGGCAGAATTATTGACCAGATATTGCAAGCTAATTGGTCACAAATACCCTGACCACATATGTTCAAAATGCAATGGAGAAGATAACGTGATTCCCGATGTCCAGCTGGAATAAGATAAAGACGGAAGGAGATAAGAAGAAGAAGACAAGTCAAAAAGATAAGAAAGAAAAAGTTAGTCCGTAAAATGTAAAAAAGTCAAGTAGTAATAGTAGTGTGTCATAATAGTAATAGTAGTATGTCATAAATATAGCATGTAAAGTATGACAAGTGTAAAGTAGTCATACTATATTAATAGGAAGTAGGTGCAAGTGTATGGGCAAAAGTATGGGCAAGTGTAGGTAAGAATGGTAGGTGTACAAGTGTCATAAAGTAAGTGTAAATGTTAAAAAGATGATGACAAGTGTAAGGTAAGTCATCATAATATGTTTGTCAAGTAGTCATAAAGTAGGTACATACGTAGTATTGTAATATAACGAAAAGAGCTTCCTTTCTATAAAAAGGGAGGCAGATGTAAATGTAAGGGCGGACTGAAACGCCTAAGTAAATAAACACCCTCTTTTCAAAAATACTCTCTCAAGATAGATAGCTAAAATACTAATGGAAAAATCTGAAATCCAGTCAGATATTTCAGATAGCATGGCTCAGCAAGAGGCAAAGGTACATTGTTCAAAAAATATGCAGAACTAATTTCATATATTCCTGAATATCATATATATGATTGAATAAATTTATGTTAGTTATTATGTATTAGAATTATTTGAATCATGATTTCTAGTTTATTAGCACACTGGAAACAGGGAGAAAACTTCTATACTATGCCATCCTAATGTTGAAACCGGTAGGCGAGGAAGCCGTTTAGGGGAGTAAACAAAGTTGAGGCGCTGATAAGAAGGAAGTATCCGCTAAAGTACGATGCTAGTAGTGACAGGAAAACATGATAAAGATAATCTAGTTCATAATGATCTAATATGAATTTAATCAATTATGAATATGATAGGAAGGAATAATTTGAAATAAAAAATCTGCATGATAAAGAACATGACTAATTACCTTCATAATGAAATGATAAAAAATTATGAAACTTTAATATTATATATACTTAAAGATATAAAAATAATTGAATTAAGAAGAATCATATGGGAAAAAATATTTAATAACGAACCAGAAGATATATTGAACCAACAATGGTATGAAATAGATTTACATGATTTAGACTACGAAAGAATAAAATGGTATGATTTAGAAATAAATTCAGACTAAAATGAAATACGAATATTTACAATATTGGACAGAATCTATGGAAGATATAAAATTATTAGAACAATTAATTAAAAAATATCATATATATGTATTGTTCTAATAATTTTATATCTTCCATAGATTCTGTCCAATATTGTAAATATTCGTATTTCATTTTAGTCTGAATTTATTTCTAAATCATACCATTTTATTCTTTCGTAGTCTAAATCATGTAAATCTATTTCATACCATTGTTGGTTCAATATATCTTCTGGTTCGTTATTAAATATTTTTTCCCATATGATTCTTCTTAATTCAATTATTTTTATATCTTTAAGTATATATAATATTAAAGTTTCATAATTTTTTATCATTTCATTATGAAGGTAATTAGTCATGTTCTTTATCATGCAGATTTTTTATTTCAAATTATTCCTTCCTATCATATTCATAATTGATTAAATTCATATTAGATCATTATGAACTAGATTATCTTTATCATGTTTTCCTGTCACTACTAGCATCGTACTTTAGCGGATACTTCCTTCTTATCAGCGCCTCAACTTTGTTTACTCCCCTAAACGGCTTCCTCGCCTACCGGTTTCAACATTAGGATGGCATAGTATAGAAGTTTTCTCCCTGTTTCCAGTGTGCTAATAAACTAGAAATCATGATTCAAATAATTCTAATACATAATAACTAACATAAATTTATTCAATCATATATATGATATTCAGGAATATATGAAATTAGTTCTGCATATTTTTTGAACAATGTACCTTTGCCTCTTGCTGAGCCATGCTATCTGAAATATCTGACTAGATTTCAGATTTTTCCATTAGTATTTTAGCTATCTATCTTGAGAGAATATTTTTGAAAAGAGGGTGTTTATTTACTTAAGCGTTTCAGTCCGCCCTTACATTTACATCTGCCTCCCTTTTTATAGAAAGGAAGCTCTTTTCGTTATATTACAATACTACGTATGTACCTACTTTATGACTACTTGACAAACATATTATGATGACTTACCTTACACTTGTCATCATCTTTTTAACATTTACACTTACTTTATGACACTTGTACACCTACCATTCTTACCTACACTTGCCCATACTTTTGCCCATACACTTGCACCTACTTCCTATTAATATAGTATGACTACTTTACACTTGTCATACTTTACATGCTATATTTATGACATACTACTATTACTATTATGACACACTACTATTACTACTTGACTTTTTTACATTTTACGGACTAACTTTTTCTTTCTTATCTTTTTGACTTGTCTTCTTCTTCTTATCTCCTTCCGTCTTTATCTTATTCCAGCTGGACATCGGGAATCACGTTATCTTCTCCATTGCATTTTGAACATATGTGGTCAGGGTATTTGTGACCAATTAGCTTGCAATATCTGGTCAATAATTCTGCCGAAATAAATCCTTCTTTTAGTGCTCGTGTTGTAGGTCGTTCTTCTGGCTTAAGTAATGATAAAATCCATCTCTGGACTTCATCCATATCTGCTTTCCTTAGCTCCCTTGAATTGGAATAGATCATTAACTGATCTCTTGCATAGTAGCTCCATATTGCGTTTCCGTTTAAATAATGATTTGCTAGTTCTTGTATAATAGTTGATATACCAATTATTCTCTTATTGGCATAAAAATTGGGTATCTCGTTTTTTGTATCTCTGGTTGTTGTCCAATATCTTCTGGTATTATCATATCTTTTGTTAGTCCTATCTTTACTACTTGTATCAGAGGTTTTATTTCCTCGTGTAGTATCTCTGCTATTGCCGTATAAAACTTTACATAGAATAGATTTCCCTTAGTAACTCTCTTATAAGTAATAAATGCTCTATGTAGTTCCGGTATTCCGCTTAGTTCTTCTCTGTCATATGTATATACAGTATTTAGTAATCCATAGTTATAACATGTCCTTACTAAGTTGGCGTTAGTTTTTGGTTGTGCAATTAGTTTATTATAACCTTGCAGTCTTTGGGTTAAATAATCCTGGTTTGGTTCTTTTGTAGTTGATCTGGGGTTGCGGTTTAAATAAGTTTGGATTTTGTGTATATTTTCGATATAGGTTCGCGTGATGTAATTATATGTCTTTTTCTCATTTTTGTTTTGTAAACTATCTGCATATGTAGATGTTTGCGGTTCTATGGACATGTGTCTAGGTGTCCTTTGGGTAAATGGTTTTTCGAATAGCTGGTTTAAGTTAGCATTTTTATGTTGTTTATCGCTAACTTGTTTGCTTGTACCTGCAGCTGTATTTAAACAAATGTTATGGGTTTGAAGGAGTTTCCCATCGTCTCCTTTTAGGTCTGGGTTTTTTCCGTCTTCCGATCGACGTAGCTCCGCATTTTTATAGTCATGCTGCTGACTAGCTTTAGACTTCAGATTATCTTCATTAGTCTTTAGCTTTTGTATCTCGTTATCCATTCTATCCACTTTTATACAAAGTGTAGTTATGGCTTTGAGTATCTCTTCCATTGTATTTTCGTTCTCAGTCTGAGTAGCTTTGTCTTGATAAGTAATCTGCAATAACATTCTTATCAGTTTTTATTACTTCAATTGTAAATGTGAAATTTAATATAGTTAATACCAATCTCCTTATTTCTTTTGTCGTTACCGAATCTTGTATTTTTCTTGTTAGCCACCATTTTACTTGTGTATTATCTGTCCTTATAATAAATTTGTTATATACAATATATGGTTCAAATGATAATTAACACTTATACACTGAATATAATTCTTTTCTATTTATTTTCCATTTTATTTCTGTATTATTAAATGTTCCTGAATAATACCTGCAATGGTGTTCTATCGTAGTGTCATCATACCTGTATTTTAATATTCCTCCATAACTTTTTTCACTCGCATCTGATTCTATTATATAAGTAAATTTTTTGTTTTCATCTGGAAAGTATAATTTAGGTAAGTTTTTACATAATAATTTTACCTTTTGTATTTGTATTTGGTCTTTTTTATCAAACTGATATTCTATATCTTTCTTTAATTTTTGTTGTAATGGTTTTAAATTCTCTGCTAATTTTGGTATGTATTCTCTTACTTGATTTACTAGTCCTAAGAATGATTGTAATTTCTTTTTTGTGTCTAGTTGTTCATTTGAGTTAATTATTTTTTGTACTATATGTGTTTGCATTTTTATTCCGTTTTTATCAATTTTTATTCCTAAGAATTCTATTTGATTTTTCATTATATCAGCTTTCTTTTTACTTAGACTTATACCTGAATATTCTATGATGTGTATAAATTTTTCTAATAATCTTATATGTTCATCTTGTGTTTTGGAATATAATAATATATCATCAATGTACACTACACAATTTTCTATTTGTTTGAAGTAATTGTCCATAAAGTGTTGATATCTACCTGGTGCGTTTTTATATCCAAATGGTAATACATTCCATTCATAAAACCCTTGTGGTACAGTAAATGCCGTTAGTTTTTTAGATTCTTCTTCTAGTTTTAAGTGGTAAAATCCTGATTTACAATCAAATTTGCTAAAATAATTATATCCTTGTATCTGTCTTATCTTTAATATTTTATTTGGTATCGGATAATTATATGTTTTGGTTTTTGCATTTAAATTTCTATAATCAATGACCATTCTACTTTTTCCTCTTTTTTGTTCACTATGTTTATTTACGATAAATGCCGGGCTGGTATGCTTACTATTGCTTTCTTGTATATATCCTTTTTCTAGTAATTCATTTATATGTATCTTAAATTCGGTTAAATCATTAAAATTATACTTTAATGGTTTTTGGGTTATTATACTATTATTATTAATTAACTCAATTTTTACTTTTGTTTTATGTTTCTCCCATCCTTGTAAAGGATCCTCACTATATAATAATTCTAACTTATCTTGAATTATTTTTACTTTATCTATAGAGAATATAATTAATTCTATTTTAGGGTCTTCTTCTTTTATATTTTCTAATTTTTTTTCACTTCCTTTTATCCATTCTGTTGTTTTTCGTTTTTTATTATTTACTCTTTTTGCTCCTATTTTTTGTTTACACGGTGTCGTGAACCACCAGTGTGTTTTTGTTATTATATGTGGGTATAATTTTTCTAAAAATGGCATCCCTAATAGCATATCTTTTGTAGTCAATTCAAAGTTATATATTTCTTCTATAGTTAATATCTTATCCCATATTTGTATTTTTATATTTTTTGCCTTATATGTGATCATGCTTCCTTCATTATTAAATCCCGTTACTACTATCGGTGTTTTTAATTTTTCCCACTTATCTTCTGGTAGACAATTGTATTTACATATATTAGCTTCTGCTCCCGTATCTATCATTGGTGTATAATATCTATTGTAATATCCTTCTATTATTATCTTTGCCAGTATATATATTTTCATATTTTTATCATACTAAAGTCCTTTTTATTATTACTCTTTTATTTTCATAATTTATTATTAACTGTTTGTCTTCTAGATTATACGGTTTTACTTGTTCTAGCCATTTTATTCCTAAGGTGATATTTTCATCTCCTTGATATATTTTAAACTTTATTATTATTGGTATTCCTCCAATGATTATTTCCTTTTCCGTAGTTTCTTCGGTATATGTTAATACTCTTGGTAGTTCGGGGCATGGTTGTTCAATAGTTATTATTTCATCTTCCGTTACTAATTCTCTTGTAATATAATTTTCTTCTAGTCCTGTATTTATTAATATTAAATATTTTCGTTGTTCCATTATTCCCGTTATGTAGTAATGATGTGGTTTTCTTTCTTCTTCCATTGATTTTTGTGGAGATTTATCTATTCTTCTTGAGGTACTCATTTTTGATGATATTTGGGGTATCTCATTGTTTACTCTTTTAGACGTACTTAGTCTTTCTTTTACTATTTCTAAATCTTCTTCTATATCAATTTCATTATAGCTATAATCATTATTATCTATGACTGTAACTATTCTTTCAAAGGGATCTTCTATTTTTATTTTATCTATTTTATTTTTTGCTGTTATTTTATGTTTTGTTGTTAAAACATATAAGTTTTTACATCTAGCTGTAAATATTTTACTTCCCGGGGCTAGTTCTATTCCTGACATTTTCCAATATAATACTAATGATTTATCTATATTTCTGTCATTTACTGCTACTGAGTAGTTAGCACTTATTATAAATTTAAATTTTTGGTATATGAGGTTACCTTTTACTGCGCTTATTATACTTTTTTCTATAGGTTGTATGATTCTATCATCTGCTAAGTATATTTCTATGGGTGTATCTATTCCTTCTCTAAAACATGCTTTTATTAATATTTCCGTTCCTCCTAAATGTACATATTTAATTGGATTTTTAGCCTTAATATCTTGTATTTCTTTATTTATTATTCATTTATTTATAATTGGTATTTTGGCCTTTCCTTTAGTGTATTTGCAATCTATGATATGTTCTCTTTGACTTACTACATAATATTCTTCTTTTTGTCGTTTAAACCAATTTCTTATTGTTGGTATTTCTAATATTTTTGTTACACTTAGGTCTAATTCTTTTCCTTTTATTTGTTCAAATATATTATTATCAAATATTATTTTTTGTTCTGCCGATTCTTCATCTTGATATTTTTCTTTAGTTATTGTTTGTATATCTTTTTCAGTCATCGATATCGTATTCATTATCTGATTCTATTACTGGATTATTTTCCATTTCATTTTCCGATAATTCATATATACTATCATTGCTTTCTAATTCATAATCTACGTATTCTATTTGGGTATATTTTTCATTGTCTATTATTATTTCTGATATTTGTTTTTTCTTCGGATTCTTAGGTAACTTACAATCTCTAGCTATATGTCCTAATTTTCCACAATTATAACAAGTACATTCCGTTAGTTTTCTTTTTGTTCTATATGGTCTTTTAGTTTTATAGTTTTTTACATAGTACCTTCTTCTAGGGTTTTTATATTTATATTTTCATCTGTATTTTTTATTATATTTCTTTCTATTTTTATAATACTTATCCGTACAACCAAATTGAGGTGTTGTTTTATTTTTGCAACATGCTAAGTTTTTTACTAATATTTTTTCCATTTTTATTTCTTCTTTATGTTTTTCACATAATTCCATAAACCATCGTTGCAAGAATTTCATTCTAGCTCCTAAGGTGTCTGTTAATTCTGCTTCGTTCCAACTTTTTATTATTTTTGAACTAAAGGGTTCTGGTAATTTTGTAAAATATAATTTTCTTATTTCTTTACTTTCTTCTGTGTTATATGTTCCTTTATAATAGTATTCTCTAAATGCACATGTATATTCATCTATGTAACACATATTACATATTGCTAATTTTGTCATTAGGTTTCGATTTATGATTTTTTCTTTATTTTGTTCTTCTACCTCTGTTGTCATACTACTAAATTCATTTCTTATAGCTATTTCGTATTTATGTAGTATTTCCATAGTTGTAGTAGCTATTCCACCATCAAATTTTTTATTATTTCTTAAAGTTGTTAAGCTTTCACTTGTTAAATTTTGTAGCCATAATTTTACTGTTCCTATAAGTGTTCTTTCTATGTATCCTGGTGCCTCTGCTATTACTATCTTGTTATCTATTAATTGCTTTGATATGTAACCTATCCATAATTGAATTGTTTTATTTATATCTGCTACACAGTCTAAATCTAAAAAATCATGTCGTTCAGTTATTGGTTTAGGTGTCCATTTTTTATTTAATCTTTTATCCCATATAGTTTTTTCTCTATTATATTGTCCATAGTTTTCATTATAATATTTTGGATTAAATTTTTTTGAGTTTTTTACTCCTGATGTACTAGGTTTTTCATCCATGTCTATGTCTCCTGTATTTACTTCTAAATTCTTATCTATGTTTGCTAGAAGTTCCGTATATGTTTCGCTTGTTTCCGAATGTTGTTCTATATCATCGTCGTTTATTTCATCAACTCTTATTTCGGGTAGATTATCTTGGTTATTTTCTCCTTTTTCTTCTAATTCATCTTCTAGTTGCAATTTTTCTTTAAATTTAATTATCTCATTTGTTAATTTTGTTTTTTGTTCTTTTTCTTTTTGTTTCATTTCATATATTTCTTTTAATATTGCTAACTCTTTTTCTAGCTCTATTATTTTGGTATTTTTTACTTCTTCTAATTGTTGTACTTCCTTTTTTGCTTGTTGTTTTATTTTTTTCAATTTCCGTTTTTCTAACTATTTCTTCATTTTCTTTTGTTATTCTTATCATAGCAGTTAAACTATCTTCTAGTTTTACCGTTTCTTTTTCTAACATTAAACTTATATTATCACCTATTTTCTTACATCTTCTTCCTAGATTATAAAATATTATCTTTATTTTTAATCCGTCATAATTTTCATATGTTTTTTCGTCTATTGCGTATTCTTCTTTATTCATTTATAAATTATGTTGTAGTTTATATTCTAAGCTATTTATTTGTATTTCTAGATAAAAAAAAATAGTCTTTCTTTGTGCTACTATAGATTTGTGACAGATTCCTGCAAATATATTACTATTAAGTCTATTTTGCCTATGTTCTAATTCTTGTCGTTTTTCTATAATTACTTCATTAAGTTTTTGTCTATATTCGCTATTCTTGTTATTCATTGTATTTTTAAGTATTGAATATATTTATATTCTATTTTAGATATATTATCTGTTAATTGATTTAATTTTTCGTTATCATTTTTCGTGATATTAAGTTGTTTATATTCCGGATATAATTTGTTTAATTTTCTTCTTATTTTTCTTAATTTTCTACTCGTATGTTTCTTACCATGTTTCTTATTATCCATAGCTCTGATACCATTTTTCGGTGCGGAACTGGTAGTTAGTGGATTCATGGAAGTGGTGATGTTCCTGTCAAGTCGTCGATAGATTACTAGGGGTCAAATTTTTGGACCCAAATCATACGGACCCAATCGACGGTCTGTAGGTGGACCTATTGGTTGTCGTTTAGACCCGTAAATGGACTTTTGAGCCTTAGAAACCCAATATAGAATCCAAAGATTGGATCTACGGTCCGTGGTTCAAACCACGACTTGTAGATAGTCTCGCGGACAATATTTGACAAATTTTTTAAAAGGATAGTTTAGTCTTTTCCCATCCTTTCAAAGCCTAACCCACGACTTTTTTTCACCTACTTAAGGTCTAAATAGTGCTAAAACATTATTTTACGTTCTTTAACACTTCAAAGAGTTAGAACAAGGATTGAAGAGGAGAAAATCTAGGGTCTTCTATAGTTCTTCGAATTCCATCGATTTTGCCAAGAACTTTGTTCTTCCCAGGTATGTAAGACTATCATAGTGATGTAGTGAGTTTGTCCTCATGCCCTACATCTACTTTCTATCAGTAAAGAATAATCTAGGGTTACATCCTAAGTTTTGATAATTCTTGAGATGAGTTCGTTGTTGAATTCCGAGTTGTTATTCCTAATTCTCGAGTTGCTATATATTATGTATTGAGATTCTTGAGTTGATTATTCATGCCTATTTTTCAGGATGAACCCTATTATATGAAGTATTTGCTGAGTTATTGATGAGAATCATTTGACCAAATAATTATCTTAAATTGATTTTCTCATAAGGTAAAATGAGTTTTTGATGAAAGTTTAAAGAGGCATTTTGAGCAAAGCTTAAGGGAATTATTGACTGCCAAATTTATCATTTTTACAGTGAGAAAAGAGAAACTTTGATTTCTAAACAAGTAATGAGTTCAGAGTTAGTTCAGAGCAGTTACCTCTTTTAAGAGGATAGTTGGGCAATTATCTCAACCAGAGAAAGAGTAATGTTTTTATACATTGAGCAAAGGTAAATATTATTGTGAGTAGTATTGAGCACCGATATGAGGGAGAGTTCAGACAACTCACAACCCTCATAAACCATGTCTTGCCAACATGGGTACATGATCATACTTTTTAGATGAATCCTTAGAGCCTTCGGGCATAACTTAGTAGATCCACTTAGTTGAGGTGTTCTATATTCCGACATGATGTAGGACAGTTCTGGCAGCATGGATAAGACGTTGTATCATCACTTAGCTCATAGTGATGGTTGTCGGTTAGAAATTCTCCCAATAGAGTTAAAGTGTATTTTTACATATCACTTATTATGCTAAAGTTAAGAGAATGATAAAGTATTTTTTTGTAAAGTTTTAATGATTTCACTTCCTTATTTCTTTACCTTTAGTTGAGTGTATATCTACATCTATTGCAACCCCTTTCTTTGAGTTGTTTGTTATTCAACTATATTACATACTCGTACATTCAATGTTCTGATTTCATTCGACCTGTATGTTTTATGATGCAGATACAAGTGTTCATGATCATCAACAAGCATTCAGTTGAGATCACTTTGTGCTTCAGACATCTTTTGTGAGCCTCCTTGCTTTTCGGAGGATTTAGTAATTTACTTTCATATTATTGTTGAGTTGTCGTGAGTCTTGTCCCGACTTCTATCCTAGTTCAAGAGGCTTCATATATAGTTAGAGTTGATGAGTCTCTCAATATTTCCCTTTTTATTTGAGACGTTTTGAGATTGTTTTTCAAAGTATTATTATTATTGCACTTAACTATTTTTCGGACAGTTGAGTTAAGTATTTACTTGAGTTTGAATATTATAAATTTTATTTTTAGAGATTTTTTATCCTTGAGTAAGTCTTCTACTAAACAGTCAGCCAGGCCAAGGGTTCACTTGGGGATTAGAAATGGTTCTCGAGTGCCGGCCACGTCTAGGGTGTAGGCTCGGGGCGTGACAAACTTGGTATCATAGCACAAAGTTCAAGAGTCCTATGGTGTCTATGAAGCCGTGTCTATAGAGACCTAGTTATCGGTGTGAAGTGCGCCATATCTATAATTGGGAGGCTACACCATTTAGGAACATTTCACTTTTTTGTTACTCCTGTTCGTGCGATAGAGTTCAACTCTATAAAAGTTTCCTCTAACTCTTGCTTACGCATGTCTTTTCAGATCATGCCTCCACATAGAGCTATTCAAGGATGTCCTTCTGGGAGGAATGTTAATCCTCAAGGTCAAGAATCTCTCAATGCACCAAAAGTGCAACGCCCTTAGGGTGATGTCACCAATGCTGAGTTTAGGAATGCTTTTCAGATATTGACTCAGGTTGTGGCAAATCAGGCTGGTCAACAAGTTGTAGGTCGACAGGATGTGGCTGATACATCTAGGATCCATGAGTTTCTGAGGATGAACCCCCAAAATTCACCGGATCGAAGGTCACTGAGGATCTGAAGAACTTTGTGGAAGAACTTTAAAAAATGTTTGAGCTCATGCGTGTTGCTGATACATAGCATGTGGAGTTAGCCTCATATCAACTCAAAGGTGTTGCTAGGACATGGTATGATCAGTAGAAGAAGAACAAGGCAGATGAGGCACCATCTTTGAGTTGGGTTGTGTTGGAACATGGTTTCTTGGGGCGTTTCTTTTCCCAAGAGCTAAGTGAATCAAATGTAAGAGAGTTTCTTAATCTGAAGCAGGAGTCTATGAGTGTGCAAGAGTACAGCCTCACGTTCACTCAACTTTCCCGTTATGCTCTGGAGATGGTGGTTGATGTGAGAAGTAGAATGAGTTTGTTTGTGTCTAGGCTATCCTGTTTATCTAATAAGGAGGGGAGAGCAACTATGTTTATAGGGGACATGGACATAGCTAGGCTTATGATTCATGTACAACAACTAGAGGAGGACAAACTGAAAGATAGGGAAGAGTTCCACAACAAGAGGGCTAAGACAACAAATCATGAGTCTGGCCAGGAAAAGACTGGGAATAGACATCGGTCATATTTCCAGCAAAGGTCATCTAGACCCGCTCCATTATCAGCTAGTGCACCTGTACCAAGAAATAGGAATGATCACAGGAATCAAAGTTCTTCAAAGCTCATGGTACTCAGTCACATGGTAGTGGTGGTACAGGGAGTTTGGAGCACACCTTGTGCTAAGTGTGGTAGAACCCATCCGGGAGAATGTCGTGATGGATCTGATGGCTGCTTTAAGTGTTGTAAGATGGGTCATTTCATCAGAGAGTGCACTAAGAATAGGCCGGGTAATGGTGGTAACAGATCTCAATCTTCTTCAGCGGCACCAGTGGACAAATCCACCTTGAGATGAGCTACTTTAGGGACAGGCGGAGGAGCAAACTGTCTGTATGCTATGGCTAGTCACCAGGATCATGAGAACTCGCCAGATGTTGTCACTGGTATGCTTAAAGACTTTTCTATTGATGTGTATGTCTTACTTGATCCGGGTGCGAGTTTAACTTTTGTGACTCCCTGTGTAGCTAAGAATTTTGAGGTTTCACCCGAATAACTTCTAGAACCCTTCAATTTTTCCACACCGGTTGATGAATCTATTTTAGCAGAAAAAGTCTATCGTGATTGTACCATATATATCTATCACAAAGACACCATGACTAACTTAGTTGAGCTAGACATGGTGGATTTTGATGTCATTCTAGGTATGGACTGGCTTCATGATTGTTATGCCTCAGTCGATTAAAGAACTCAAGTAGTCAAGTTTCAGTTTTCTAATGAGTTAGTTTTAGAGTGGAGAAGTAGCTCAACAGTGCCTAAGGGTGATGCTTATCGTGACCAATGACACTAACCTACGGTATGAGTGTCTACGATCGTCGATAGTATAGTAACACAACTAAAGGTTGGGGTTGTGTCCAAAGGGAGTGGTTTTGAGAATTGATAGAAAAATAAAATTATGCTCTAATTAGTCGTAGCTAAAGACATTAACGATTAAAAACATGATAAATTAAAGGGGGCGACACAAAAGTGTCAAATATCGATTGGGGGTTTTGTCACAAGTAGTAAAAATAGCGAAAATTAACAAGAAAATCAAGTATGGGGAAATGTTCTTGAGGTGTGACCGCAATACAAGTTGAGATAATCGTTGGGTACATGCTTTCAATAGGAAATTTGCAAGATAATAGTGACTAGGCTAAGCTTTAGATGGAAATAAGTTCCCTCTCGGGCAACTTACCCCGTTTCAAATGGGTTCCTCTCAGACACCCATTTGCCACATGAAGACCAACCTACGCCTTACCCCACTCACTCTCTCGAGCTGAGGGTTAGGATATGGGACTAGGGCTCACCCTCTTGGGCTAAACCTCATGTTGACCCATTCCTTAGGCCATTAGTCTAGTGGTCTTGGTTTCGCGATCTCCCTCTCGGGCAAGCCGAAAACACATGGGTGGTTTTGTATTTGCAACTACAAACCCATTAAATTAAACCACAACCACTAGGTGAAATCACCATTAAACTACATCTACCCTATCAGCAAGCAAGACCCAACAACAATATCAACACATATTTGCTAAATCACACCCCAATAATGGGGATTTTTAGCCACACATCAAGAAATAACAAAATACACCTAAAACGATACTAAAATCAAATGGGTATAAGAAATTAAAACTTGATTTAAGCAAAGGAAGAAGAATGGAAAAGACCCATTTCCAACTTGGGGAAGATGAAATCCTTTCTCTCTTCAAGTCTCCCACAAAACCCTCTCCAAACTTGAGAGAAAAATATCTAAAAACGTACTATTCTATTCTGAAAATTATAATAATGGTTCAGAACTTGTAAAATTAATAAAGAGTTTAGTATTTATAGCCATCAGAAATTAGTGCAGGCGGATAGTTCGGCGAAGTAAGTCGAGTCCGCCGAATGACTCGGCGACTCACCTTTCTTCTGTCTCATCGCCGTTGAGTGCTTGCCTACAACATCTTCACATTCTAGACCATTGGGCGGTATAGTACTGCTTCGCGGAACTATTTGGCGAATCGCCGACTGCACCTTTCATCGCCTTTTTGATCTTCTTCCTTTAGGGTTTCGTATACTGGAACAAAGGGTGGAGTCTGTCCTTTTGGCGAATCGCCAAAGGTTCTTGGCGATGCTCATGCTTCTGCTTCTTTGTTCTTTTCAGCCTTTTTGCCCCTAAGTGTCCATGCTTCCACTAAAACTTCAAATACCTGAAACTTAAGGGTTTTCATCAGATATTGAGACAAAATAAGCATTCAAGGACACTATTTCTATCAAAATAAAGCCCTAAATGAGTCCAATTTGTGGAATCATCAACACCTCCACCTTAAACTTTTGCTTGTCCTCAAGCAAACTTGAGTTCAGCCGTTCAAAAAGGGTGCCTCAAACAGTGCTACACAAGACTCAATAATGAGTGTACACAACACGAATCAATTTACTTATGCAAGGATCAATTGTGTACTCAAAGATTCAAGTTGTGACACACCATTACCAAATATTCTCATGCTCGCAATACTTGCTACTTGTGCAAGTTCAAGCTCAACAAAAAGTATCTAAATGCCCTCACATGAAGGATGATTCCATATTCACACACAAAGGTTAATCAATTCAAGATCAGGAATCCGATGTAACGCTCACACTAAAAAAAGAGGAACACGATGCATGTTTTCAACCATAGGTTTGCCCTTATTTTCCAATCGACTTTTGATTTGATTTACTCAAGATCAAAAAGGTCTTTCTAAGGCTTGTAATGGGGATGAGTGCAAAGGTATGGTCATTTAGGCTCACTGGCTTCTTCTTCGTGGGATGTGGTATTCTCAAGGCATTCCCTTCTTTTCCTATATCGATTCTTTTTCTAGTGCTTCTAAGTCACCTTTTTATTCATCCTCATGGATTTCTTGGAAACCCGATTTTTTTATTTTATATATATATATATATATTATTTTTTTAAGGGGTTTCCACTTATGAAATACCATGGGTTAGGGGGGACTTTTTCTTGCACTTCTTGACTTCTCCTTTTTCTTTTCACCACACCTCCAACTTAGGCTTTTGGCCTAAGTTGGCTATTCGCTAAACCACAACTCAAGAGGATTGTAGGTGGTGGTTCAAGTAATGTCTAGGGTTCATCAAGGTTCTTCCAAAGAAAGGTAAGGCTCAAAGGGTGTTCAAAAGTTTCACACTCTCACGCGTAGGCAACAAAAGAGATATATGTCAAATTTGGCTTACACTCTTTAAAATTGCCTAAGATCATATCAAGAGGACACCTTTCTAAATCAATCAGACTAACAGGGCAAATTCTAGGTTTATTCATGCAAGTTTCAAAGCAAGCTAATCACACATGGCATCGACACTTAAGTCAAACAAGACTACACACTTTCGCTTGTGTGCAACGGTCATTACAAGAGAATAAATTCGATAAATGGTTAATGACAACGAGATGCAACGAGTTCACATATTGTCTATGTAACTTCATTTGGCCTTATTGTAGCCGTACATTCATGTTCGTTCAATTGAGAGCACTATTCAAGTCATCGGTATTGATCGAAACTGAGACTCAAATTTTTTGCAAAAGAATAACAACATTCAACTCACGAAGGGTGGAAAAAATGTGTGAAAAATTCAATTTTTTTGGAAGGGTCAAAATCATTTGCTATTTAAAAACAAAAGAGAGCTATGAGCTCAAACATCCATGAAAAGCAGTGTAAACACAATTTTAAACAAAACAACCCAAATGTATACAAAACACGAATCACAAATAGCACACAAAAGGTGAGCCTCACCCCACCACCAATAAAGAGTAATTTGTCCTCAAATGCAAATAATAAGAATCCAAAACTAAATGAAAGTAAGACAAACAGAGAGGTGAAGAAGTGATCCTGATTATGCAGTTGCTCCATCTATCATGACATCAATCCAGTATTTTATTTTGTTCATTTGGCGATATTAGTTCTAATCGCCGAATCTCTTGGTGATTCGCTGAGTGAGCACTCGACTTGCCGAGTTTTACAGAATCTTCCGTTATTGTGAAGATCCAAATGACGATTTTCATCGAGATCACCAAATTTTTTGGCTAATCGCAAATAATCTCCATATCTCACCGAGTGTAACAGACTTCAGTGTTTACGATGTTCTTATTCAAATGACGGATAAGGTCGGATTCACCGACCCCTTCGGCGACTCACTGACAGGATCTATTGTTTGCCATCCTTCATTCATTTTAGTACTTTCACCTGCACAAACGACATAACATTTTATTACCGGGAAATAAGTAATAACAATAATGAAAATCAGGCGTCTTCCAAATATACCACTTCAACCAACGAAATCTCTTGACAATCTTCAAGATACAATTTCAGATGTTGACCGTTCACTATAAATGGAGGTCCTTCCTGATCTTCAACTTCTACGGCACCATTGATGAACACTCGCGTTACTCTAAACGGTCTAGACCATTTGGATTTGTGCTTCCCGGGAAGAGTCTAAGTCGCGAGTTGTATAGCAGAACCCAATCTCCTACCTTGAAGTCTCGCTTGAGTATCCGAGCATCATGCCATTTCTTCATCTTCTCTTTATAGATGGCTGAACTTTCATATGATCTGAGTCTAAAATTCATCCGGTTCGTTCAGCTGTTCTATTCTCACTTTTGATGTTTTTGACCAGTCCAAATTTAAAGCTTTCAATGCCCACAATGCTTTGTGTTCTAACTCAACGGGTAAATGACAAGCCTTACCATAAACCAACTAATATGGAGATATCTCGATAGGTGTTTTGTAAGCAGTTCGATATGCCCATAGTGCATCATCGACTTTCTTAGACCAATTAGTTCTATTGTCATTTATTGTCTTTGCTAAGATGTTTTTGATTTCTTGATTTGACACTTCGACTTGGCAACTTGTTTGAGGATGATATGGGGTTGCCACTTTGTGTTTCACCCCATATTTACTCAGTGCCATTGAGAACCACTTATTGCAAAAGTGGGATCCCCCATCGCTTATGATTGCTCTCGGAGTGCCAAATTTGGCGAAGATGTAGCGTTTCAGGAATTGAACAACGTTTTTTCCTTTATTGTTTGGAAGTGCGATGGCTTCCACCCATTTGGAGACATAATCTAAAGCCACTAAAATATATTTATTTCCAAACGAGCTCACAAATGGTCCCATAAAATCTATCCCCCCATACATCGAATAACTCAACCTCTAAACTAGGAGTAAGAGGTAATTCGTGTCTACTAGACACTCAGCCTTGCTGGTGACATTTAGAGCATTTCTTTGCAAACTCATGTGCATCATTGTAGATTGATGGCCAATAATATCCATTCTAGAGAACTTTAGCGGCGGTGCAAACACCACCATGGTGACCTCCCACTGGAGATGTATGGCAAGCATGGAGAATTTCTACCACTTCTTCTTCCGGAACGCACCTTCTAATGACATGGTCAACATACTCTCGGGACAAGTATGGCTCGTCCCAAAAGCAATTTTTAACATCGAACAAGAATCTTTTCTGTTGGTAAAAGGTCAACTCATCCGACATCAGCCCACACACAATGTAATTTGCAAAATCTGCATACCATGGCGTATGTTTGAGGGATACTGCAAACACCTATTCATCTGGGAAAGAGTCATATATGTCAACCTCATGTTCGACATTCTCCCTTGCTTCCAGCCTTGATAAATGGTCAGCCACTTGATTTTTCATCCTTTTCTATCTTTCACCTCTAAATCAAATTTTTGTAATAGTAGTACCCACGTAATCAATCGTGGTTTTGCATCTTTTTTGCCATCAAATAATGGAGTGCAACATGATTAGTGTGTACGATTACTTTGGTGCCTAGCAAGTACGCCCTGAATTTCTCAAATGCATAGACTACTACAAGCAACTCTTGTTCGGTTACCGTATAATTTTGCTGGGCACTAGTTAGAGTCTTGCTTGCATTGTAAATTGGGTGAAACAGTTTGTTGCGATTTTGCCCCAACACAACCCCAGTGCCATACCGCTGGCATCACACATTAACTCAAAAGATTTGGATCAATTAGGGTAGATGATGATAGGAGTGGACATTACTTTCTCTTTCAAACACTGTAATGCAGCCATACAAGCATCATTAAAGTGGAATTTCACTTCCTTCTCTAAGAGTTTGCACAATAGGAGTGCAATTTTTGAGAAGTCTTTAATGAACCTTCTGTAAAATCCTGCATGCCCCAAGAAGCTACGAACACCCTTTACTGAAATCGGCAGGGGTAATTTCTCAATGACCTCAATTTTTTCCTTGTCAACTTCCAGCCCCTTTTGTGACACCTTATGCCCAAGAATAATACCTTTTTTTACCATAAAGTGACATTTCTCCCAATTCATAACTAGATTCATTTCGACACATCTTTGGAGTACCTGTCCTAAGTGAGTCAAGCATTCTTCGAACGTATCCCCTACGACTAAGAAGTCATCCATGAACACCTCCATAGAGTCTTCGACCATATCTGCAAAAATAGACAGCATGCAACGCTGAAATGTTGCTGGGGCATTACATAGCTCGAATGACATTCTTTTGAATGCGAAAGTTCCATAGGGGCAAGTAAAAGTGGTTTTCTCTTGATCTTTCGACGCAATAGAGATTTAGTTGTTGCCGGAGTACCCATCTAAAAATAGTACCACCATTTTTCTGATAACCGATCAAGCATCTGATCCATAAAAGGCATCGGAAAATGGTCTTTGTCGGTCCATGAGTAAAGCTTTTGGTAGTCCATGCATACTCTCCACCCAGTCACTGGTTTTGTTGGCACAAGTTCTCCTTTTGTATTCGGGACTACAGTTATGCCTCCCTTTTTCGGTACACATTGCACCGGACTTACCCACTTACTATCTGCAATAGGGTATATTACCCCTCCATCTAGCCACTTGATAATTTCCCTTTTTACCACCTCTTGCATTGGAGGGTTTAATCTCCGTTGATGTTCCACACTAGGTTTGCATTCATTGTCGAGCCAGATTTTGTGAGTACATATGCCAGGAGGAATTCTTACTATATTGGCTATTGTCCATCCAATAGCTTTTATATGCTTCTGAAGTACTTCAATGAGCAATTTAACCTGCCCTTCAAGCAAATTGGTGGCGATAATTACCGATAGAGTATTATTGGCTCCTAAGAAGGCATATTTGAGATGAGAGGGTAGGGCTTTTAACTCCAAATTCGGTGGTTCTTCTGTTGATGGTTTAGCAGGGGGACTTTCTCTGTTTTTCAGATCGATATCCAATTTGATTGGATTCTTTGAATATGCTCCTAATTCTGATAAAGCAGCTACCACTTCCTCGTAACCCTGAACTTTGGAGTCATCATAATTAGCAAGCACAGATTCAATGGGATCATTCTTGCGCATTAAATGAATCATACTTGCCATTGCCTTATCTATCACATCCTCAGTGGACACCATGTGGATGTTACTTGGTTGCTTCATGGACTTACAAATAATGAAGGTCACCTCATCATCATTCACACGAAACTTTAATTTTCCGCTTTCAACATCCACCAATGCTCTCCCGATAGCTAAGAATGGCCTTCCCAAAATAATGGGAATTTTAGCATCGAACACACAGTCTAGAATCACAAAATGGGTCGAAAAGATGAATTGATCCACTTTTACCAATATGTCATAGAGTATTCCGACAGGGTGCTTGATTGATCGATCAGCCATGATGAGTCTCATTGTGGTTGCCTTTGGTTCACCCAAACCAAGTTGCTTGCACTACAAGAAAAACAGCCTCTAAGGAAGGGAAATATGGTCCTAAAAAGTTCAAATCTGGTCCCAAATAGTCTATTGAGACGGGAAAATGCTGGTCGCCACCCGTCCTAGAATGCTTCTTCGCTAAAGGTCAATTGGGACGAGTTCCTTTTTGCTGGTCGCTGAATGAGTTTAGAGACGAGATTACTGCTAGTCGCCAAAATACTTTTGAAGACTGTATATCTCGTCCCAAATAGAGGATTTTCTTCTTTGAAAACTAGTCATTTTCTTGTCGTTAAATCCCTTTAGGGACTAGCAACGAACTTGCCCTTGATTACTCTTTAGGGACGAGCAACTATCTTGTCCTAGATCACGTCGTCTTAGATTGTTTTCGCGACTAGCAACACCTCGTCCTAGATGATCTTTTAGGGACAAGACGTTGTCTCATCCTAGATGAAATTTAGAGACAAGAAACTATCTCGTCTTAGATGAACTTTTAGAGACGAGCAAAAATTTTGGTCTCTAACTAACCATTAGTACTTCTGGAGCTTCATTTCACAAAAATAATATAAATTTCATCAATAAATATAAGATTTCTACGGTAAATCTCCATACAAAAGGCTGATATAAATATATAAAACAAGGTAAACATCCCATGGTGTTAGTTTCAATATTTGTTTAACAAAAAAACGGTTAGCAAATTAACAATATCTCGAGCAAAATAATGATAGTCTTGTGCATCTTCTATACTTGCATCTTGACTTGTAGCTTCCATCTTCACAAAAGTACACCGAAATTCACCAAGGGTTATCCAAAAATATTAACAAGCTACAAGAACATATAAGAAAAATTGAGTAAGAAAACTTTGATATGCGACCGTATTTTAGAGTAAGAAAAATTGTGCTAATAGGACTTGGTCATACTTCTTTTCTTTTACAGGTATCAATGCAGTAGGACTTTCATTGCGAGAAATCATCATGAAATGATGGGGAGCACAATGCAAAACTGATATGCGACCATATTTTAGAGCACTTCCAAGCTTTATTATATGGAGCTATGGAGAAGAAGAAACAAGAAAAAACATGAAGGGAAGGATCTATCATTATCAAGGATAATCCACAATGTAACCAGAAGCATGTATAGATTAATCAAAGTAAGAAGACCGTGGATGAATGTGTCTGGTACATGGGAAGTAATGATCAAAGAGTTGGAGGAATATTGCACGGGAATGGTGGCCAAGAAAGTTAAATGGGAATGTCCCCCAGAAGGATGGATTAATAAATATAATACGGATGATGCTTCAAGAGGAAACCCAGGATTAAGTTCCTATGCTTTTTATTTGAGGGATGAAAGAATGGATATCATACATGCCGAAGGGGTAACTATTGAGAATGCAACAAGCACAGTGACGGAAGCAAAAACGATACTAGAAGCTAGCAAGCATTATAAATAGAGAAATCTCAATAAAGTTATCATCCAAACAGATTCGATGCTACTGAAAAAAGTGCTTACAAGGGAATAGGTGATACCATAGAGCATATCATATGTAGTGGAGGAAATAAGGACATGCTTGGAAGGAAAACAACATATTTTTCAGCACATATTAAGGGAAGGAAATCAGCTAGCAGATCACCTAGCAAACAGGGCAATTGAGAATGGTAATTGCATATTCACAGAGTCTCAAAACGTTGGATACAAGAGGAAGAAGGATAGTGAACAGTGACAAATTAAACATCCTATACATAAGAGTAACACCAAAACTGGGATAATGGTAAGGGAGGCCCTATCTTGTTAGTTTGTTAATTGAATTTGGGCATTAGACACGATGTAATTGTTCTCTTTTCATATCAATAAAGCTGAAAATTTTAAACTAAAAAAAAAGAGTAAGAAAACTTTGATAGTGTATCCCAAGTCTTATAAAATGTCTACAAATTACATTCATTATAAATGCATTAAATCCCAGAAAACTATAGGCTGCTTGAAATCCCAGAAAGCTGTAGACTACAGTCACTATGTATAGTTGTGCAGAAAATAAAAAAACATGCACACACAGTTGTACAAAACTAAAAAAACAGAGGAAAAAGATGTGTGGATGCTATGGTATTTGTATAAAATGGAAACAACACAGATTAAGAAGGTTGTAATCTTTTAAACAATTTTATTGCCAGCGAAGACGCCGCTGCAGCTGCCTAAACAGAGTTTCTGATTCGCTGCTTCAAAATTTCAGCAAATACAAGCTCAATCCTTATTCATTCGTAAAATGGCAAACAATCACACTATTGTTCTCACACAGACGTCTCAAAACTGAGCAACTCGCACTTTCATGGATTACGAGTAAATAAGTCAAGCAATGGATGGAATTTGTGCGTTGTATGAGAAGAAACTCAAGGAATTGAACCCAGCCATCAGAGAAATCAGTTACGACATCTCATATCATTACAATTTCATAGATGACCTTGCTGATATGAGTGCATTAGTGTATGATCACTCAATCCAAGCTTACCTCCCCTATGACCAACAGTGGATAAAACAGAAAACATTGCAACACCTGAAAAATTGGCATCACAGAGATGATATATCTTAAAGGCTAGTTTCTATGTACCATTTTCACTTAATTTTCTGAGCTTTTATGAAGAGAAGAGTTGTCGATTGGAAGATTGCTGTCAGGAGTAAAACTCTATGTATAATACGCTTCTTTTCCCTAAAATTCAAATCCTATCTGCAGAGCTACAAGTGGGAAATTAACTGTTGTTGGACTTGAACCTATACTGGTGTTGCAATTCAAATCATGGATGTATAACTATGAAGAGTTAGTTCTGTAAATTGAGCACTTTAAACTTGCTAGTAATTTTATCTCTCAACTACTTGTAGTGGATATAGAAGTTCATTTTTCCCTATTTTATCAACCAAATCAGCATCTTTACTAGAATCTACTAAACGGAACTGGTCATCATTCTGCTGAAACATCAAATTTTCCACCTCACAGGGAAAAGTTTTAGTATCTTGTTCATGACAGATCCCCAAAAAGCAATACAGTTTTCCATCATCAATCCAACAAACAAATAATAACCTGATATGTATCATGAATCATAACACAAATAAGTCAAACAACCACCAGCTAAGAGAAGATAATCACAAGTGAAGAATTCCTTTAAATAGACGTATCAATAATAATAGAAAAGCTGATGGAAACCATGTCAATTATCAATCTATCATCTTATAGTTTCAAAAAGGATATGTTATTTGTTCATTCCTCTCTTCATTAGTTTCATAAGAGTTCAGCCATACACTAACTGCTTAAACAACTATCCGCAAATAGAGTTTGGTAAATTGTTACTTACTTGATCAGCAAAAGAAGTCAGTGGTCATTCAGTTGATATGGGTGATGTCATATGCGGGTTATGCGATTGTTGAGTAGCAAAGAATTCTTGCATTTTTCTTATTTCTTTCATCTCATCTTCTAAGGTAGACAAGCGATCATTCAAGGATTTGTTTTTCTCATTCAAAGATTTATTTTCCTCTTGAGTTGAACGTAGCTGAGACAGTAATTCAGTCTTTGAAGAAGTGCCACCTCTCATGTCCTTTGCCTTTACTCCACCACCAAAGCCAAATACATGGCTACGAGTTTGAGGTCATCAACACTTTTCTACAATCTCTATGCTAGGCAGAGATGGCTCAACTTTTAGTATTTCTTCTATTTGAGCCTACAAGATATATACAAGTACATTTCAATAGATCCCATGATAATTTGAAGTAATTTACATATTGAATTTACCAAACACACATGTTTTTCAATTGCTTCTGGTTCAACAAGCATGTTATCTTTCTTACGAGTCTCGAAGAAAATAGTTGCCAAATTTGGCGGATTGCCATCTTTTCCGCCCTTTACATCAAAGAGAAAACACGTCAAACAACACTTCTTAAATATTTTCTTTAGGAAAGTAATTTTTTGATAATACCTGCTGATAAATAATCTCTCTAATAGGCTTGCTACCAATATGATGATACATCTTTAACTTGGCTCGATTTTCTACATTTCTATTGCTCCTTGCCTGTATTGTTTTGTAAAACTTTAATATCTAAGAAAATTTACTAAGTTAAAAAATAAGTTTCACATCTAAATATCACGTTGAGTTGCAAAATGGATGCTTCGAAAATATAGACTATTAGATCACTAGGCATACCTGAAAACTTTCAGAACAAAAATGTTCCTTAACTAACCACTCCCATTCCTTCTTTTCTACTCCCTTTGGAATATTCTTAAGAGCCTGAACAATTGGCTTATTTTTCACATAAGTAGCATGCAAGTATCCACTCCATTTGTTCCATAACTCATTCATCCATCCAAATATATGGTCACGATGATCATTCAAGTCAACACTCTCAAATTTATCCTACAATAATTAAAAAGTGAGTTTAAATCAAAAAGGAGAGTAACATTGTCGGTCAATATACAAAAGTATGTATTAATGGTTGTAATTCACTAGTGTAGTCTTCTTAGTATACATCCTTCGTTTTATATTTATGATTAGTTGATTAGATTTAGGTAATAATTAACAGAAAACACAACAAACCAGAATATAAAGACAATGATGATGTAATTAAAAATTAGTACCGTAATAGCTGCCCACATGTGATCTAATTTTTGTTGCTTAATGTCACTCCACGATGATACTCCCAATGGACACATATTACAGTCACGAATAACTTTTCCCAAGTGCCTTGAAAACAGATTGCTATTTGTTCCAACCGTTCGATTATTGTAAAATGTTACTTTCAGCCTCTTTCCAGCTTCAAGTGATGCAACTTCTTTATACTTGTTACTCCCTCGAACTCTTTTTACCTTTCTAGGATTAGATGATCCTATAATTGTATAATTTAGTAGAACTGTTGCAATAAAATTTAATTTTACAGATGGATTCGTAAATTTTCATACCTGTTTCAGTTGTTTGGGAAGGCTGCATAACTTGATCAATAGAACTAGGGGATTTGGCTTGTGTGTTCTCTTTATCAAGGACCAGGGTATTTTTATTGATTGATGGCAATCCTTGACTAGATTTCACAATATTTTCAGAAACTCCTAAGATGAGCAGAAAGATCTAGATGTTTATTTTCTGTTATATATGGAATAAGAAACATAAATTTTAAAAAACATACTTGTTTCAACTTCTTTGGTACATTTCTTTACTTGATTAGTAAATGAATGAAAGGGAGTAGGAACTTGACTAGAAGACATGGTGATGTTTTTATGTCCAGCTCCTCGTCCCTTACCAGTAGCACCTGCAGAAAACAATTCACTATTATTTGAATTCAATTTCACTGTGAATATTTAACAAAGTATTGTATTGAATGAAAATTAATTATACAAAAAATAAAGCCTCAACTCGTGAGACTTGGCATTACAAGAAATATGGATAAAATTAGCAAAAAGAGCACAAGTCATGAAAAAACATACTTGTTTCAACATCATGGATGTATTGCTTAGCTTGCTTGGTAGATGGATGAAATGAAGTATTAACTTGCATATACTCTTTCTCAAGAGACATATTGGACTTCTCATTTATTGCTCTCTTTTCATGACTAGAAGACATTGGGACGTTGGTAAGTTGTTGTTGTCGCCCCTTCTCAATAGCACCTGTAGAAAAGTAACACTCATAGATAAATTGATAGAAGATATGTATATATATGCAATTAAGAACTCCACATACATTCAAAAGCTTATTTGTTTCAACTTCTTGGATGTATTTCTTAACAAGATCACTAGATTCAAATAATGAACTCTTAGTTGAAACTTTTCCTTTTGATGTCAAAGATTTAAGCCCTCGTCCTATTCCTCTTCCAATTGCCCCAGGCGCAACAAATGAGTATCTGATTGTACTCTTCATAATTGATCCATCCTCATTTTCAGTTTTCATATCGAACCTGCAAAAAGAGACAAAAGTAGAAAAATTATAAGAAAATTTTTTATCCTGTAAACTGAAGAACAGAATATAATTAGTATTTCAAATAGTTACCAGTGAACCAAAGGATAAAATCAAAGTAATGAAGAATATAAATTTTAACAGTAAGTTATTATCAAGAATCAAAAGGAGAAATCAATCTAGTGATCGCCTCCTCCCAAACAAGAATCATGTGCGACAATGTAGTAATAAAAAAATCATGTCTATTAGTTCAGAAAAGATACTTAACCTCATCGATTTGTTGTTTTTCGTTTCTTTTGTGAAGGAATTTCTAAGTCAACTACAACATCTTCATCATCCATTTGTTTTCCCATCTCATAGGAATCACGAGGTTGAGTCTTCCTCACTACATGCCAACCTTTGTTGGAATTATCACTAGCATAAAGCACTTGAGATGCTTGGTTCGCTAAAACAAAAGGCTCATTTGTTTTCAAAAATCTACTCGGATTCACACTCATCTCTTTTAATTCCTTTTATTTTGTCATACACATCAAACCAGTTACAACGGAACAAAATCACCCTTCTATTTGAGATAAATTGCAATTCAATCACATCTGTTAAAATTCCATAGTAATCAACATTCTCACTATCTTTATCATTCTCGCCAACTACAACAACACCACAATTTTGAGTCCTTAACATTTGATCATGATCTTCTATATGAAATCTGTATCCATTGACAATGTATCCATTAGAATGTGTTGAATATTTAGTAGGACCACGTGAAAGTGAGAGAAGATCTTCCATGAGCTGGCTATTATCTGTTTTATGCAATTGTGCAACCTAGAAACAAGATAACATTGAATACTTTAGAACAATTAGTTAAAGGTTAAGATATTGAATCTACTGTTTATATATTTCTCACCCTATCTTTAAACCATTCAATAAATTCTCGGTCCCATTCTGTATCTGACAAGTTTTGAGTAGCACCACAAATTTTGCAAGAATCAAGTAAGCTATCCTCCTTCCAATATAACATGCAATCATTAGTACAAGCATCAATTTTGTTGTAAGAAAGCCCAAGATCGCGAATAATCTTCTTTGCCTCATAATATGAATTTGGCAAATCAGCCCCATTAGGCAATAACTCCTCTTTTAACATTTTTAATAACATGCTAAAAGACTCATTACTCCAACGGCCCATACTCTTGATGTGAAGCAATTTAATCAAAGATGAAAGCTTTGAAGCCTTTGAATTTTGGTATAGTGGCTGCTCCAAATCCTTCAATAAGTTGTAAAATCTTTTAGCTTCAACATTTGGCTCCTCCTCAACTACATCTTCATAACTAGTGTGGGTGGATGCTTCCTCAACATTAGGATATAAATCTTTCAACAATTCATGTACTTCATCTTCACTCTCATAACCTTCTACTTCATCATCAGTTTCATCTTCAGAATTTGACACGAGCTCACCTAAATGTTCTCCGTGGTGATACCAAAAAGTATAATTTTGAATTATTCCATATACTTTCAAATATGTATCAATAGTCTCACGAGTTCCTAATGTTGTATTACAACATTTGTAACATGGACATCGTATTTCATCCTGTTTTCCTGATCTCTGAAAAGCATAATCCAAAAACTTTTTCACACCATCTAAATAGGCTTGGTCGACCCGATAATCAAGAGAAAGTTGCATCCATTGCTTACAAGGGGCCATAACCTTGGAGAATACATAAAAAGAGATTAAGAAAATATGAACGATAAGAAAAAGCGTAAGATGCGCACAACTTCTGATTCTGTAATCAGTACCTTAAGGAATTAGTTGCAGGTAACTACACATTTGGATCAGTTTTAAAAATGTAACCACTTTCCAGCTTGCTCTATTAGCGTTAATAAGTAAACAATAGTTCACTTGTAATTTAGAATAGATTTCTTTAGTTGAATAACTCCCTCTATATTCTCTCTGAACATGGTCTTAATTCATAATATGTGAGTGTCTATGTTCAATAATAGTTCACTGTTCAGTTTCTTTAGGACAAAAATAGTGATTCAGTTACATAAAAATGGAAGAATATATGGTGCAACTATTAGAATGTATCTTGAAAATTCTTGAGTTTGCAAAGTTTTGAAGCCCAAATGAAACTATTACTGTTTCAACATACTATAAACAGCATATACAAGAGTTAATTTGCATCAATTCTATTATACTTCTTTCATCTTTCATTAGCTCAAGTTAATTTCATTGTGAAAATATGATCGATTCTTTAGGCACACACTATACACTATTATGTAAGAAGGAAAGAATCAACAAATCAGATTTAGAGAAGAAAGAAGCAGCTCGCAAAAGAGGAGAAATAACTGAGATACATGTCTACAGAAATAAAAGATAGATTCCCTTTATTTTTGGGATCATAACACACTTGCTCTGTTAGGCTTAAAAGCTTAAAAACGATTCACTTGTAATTCATAATGGATTTCTCAACTTGAACACAACCCTCTTGATATTGATCATATTTTTTTAGCTCATCTACTTGTTAGTTCCCCTTTTCAGGTTTTAGTTTATTCTTCTTAACCTTTAGGAACACTTAGTTCTTTAAGGATAGATCCCCTTCATTTTTGGGATCATAAAACATGCACTATAAAGCTGAATCAATTTTTACAAATAATGATCAGCAACTAGCTAGTGTGATCAGCGAACAAAAGTAACGTAAACAGGAATAGTTATAACTTGAACAAAACTAACAACAAATCGGTTTAATCGAAGGAAACAAATAAATTGGAAGAAGTGGAGTAATACCTGAGGTTCTAGTGAATAGAAGATAGAGATTGAGTTGAGATCGTAGCTAGGCAGACCTGTGCTTTCTTTGTCCTGAAAAACACAGATGAAACACTGAAACCAAGCTGTTGCGACTGCTTCTAGGCAGACCTGTGCTTTCTCTATTTCGATAAATAAAATATTTTCAGTTGAGAGCTACTCTTAGATTTAGAGAAGAAAAAAACAACTCGCAAAGAGGAGAAATAACTGAGATACAACTAGAAAGAAATAAGTGAACCTGTTAGAAAAAATGGATTAATAATGTTTTAACAAACTGTTACAATGCATCTTCTTGAAAGATATCAAGTTTTCCAAGTTTCAGATCCAAACGAAACTATCACTTTTGCAACCTTCTATGTGCATCACCACATGAGGTCATTTGCATCACTTCTATTTCGTTTTACATCTTTTATTAGTTTTTAGAATCAAACAAAACTTTCATTTTTTCATTTTTTCACTTTTCCAATAGTAACATACAGCAATAAGTTTTCGCACTTGCTCTGTTAGGCTTAAAAGCTTAAAAACGATTCACTTGTAATTCATAATGGATTTCTCAACTTGAACACAACCCTCTTGATATTGATCATATTTTTTTAGCTCATCTACTTGTTAGTTCCCCTTTTCAGGTTTTAGTTTATTGTTCTTAACCTTTAGGAACACTTAGTTCTTTAAGGATAGATCCCCTTCATTTTTGGGATCATAAAGATTGCACTATAAAGCTGAATCAATTTTTACAAATAATGATCAGCAACTAGCTAGTGTGATCAGCGAACAAAAGTAACGTAAACAGGAATAGTTATAACTTGAACAAAACTAACAACAAATCAGTTTAATCAAAGGAAACAAATAAATTGGAAGAAGTGGAGTAATACCTAAAGTTCTAGTGAATAGAATATAGAGATTGAGTTGAGATCGGAGCTAGGCAGACCTGTGCTTTCTTTGTCCTGAAAAACACAGATGAAACACTGAAACCAAGCTGTTGCGACTGCTTCTAGGCAAACCTATGGTTTCTCTATTTCGATAAATAAAATATTTTCAGTTGAGAGCTACTATTAGATTTAGAGAAGAAAAAAACAACTCGCAAAGAGGAGAAATAACTGAGATACAACTAGAAAGAAATAAGTGAACCTGTTAGAAAAAATGGATTAATAATGTTTAAACAAACTGTTAGAATGCATCTTCTTGAAAGATATCAAGTTTTTCAAGTTTCAGACCCAAACAAAACTATCACTTTTTCAACCTTCTATGTGCATCACCACATGAGGTCATTTGCATCACTTCTATTTCGTTTTACATCTTTTATTAGTTTTTAGAACCAAACAAAACTTTCATTTTTTCACTTTTCCAATAGTAACATACAACAATAAGTTTTCTCACTTGCTCTGTTAGGCTTAAAAGCTTAAAAACGATTCACTTGTAATTCATAATGGATTTCTCAACTTGAACACAACCCTCTTGATAGTGATCATATTTTTTTAGCTCGTCTACTTGTTAGTTCCCCTTTTCAAGTTTTAGTTTATTGTTCTTAACCTTTAGGAACACTTAGTTCTTTAAGGATAGATCCCCTTCATTTTTGGGATCATAAAACAAGCACTATGAAGCTGAAACTTTTTTTACAAATAATGATCTGCAACTAGCTAGTGTGATCAGCGAACAAAACTAACTTAAAGAAGAAGAGTTATGACTTGAACAAAACAAACAACAAATCTGCTTAATCGAAGGAAACAAATAAACCAGAAGAAGTGGAGTAATACCTGATATTCCAGTGAATAGAAGATAGAGATTGAGTTGAGATCGGTGCTAGACAGACCTGTACTTTCTTTGTCCTGAAAAAATACAGATGAAACACTGAAACAAAGTTGTTGCGACTGCTTCTAGGCCTACTCGTGCTTTCTCTATTTTGAGAAATCAAAGATTTTCAGTTGAGAGCTACTCTTAGATTTAGAGAAGAAGAAACCAACTCGCAAAGAGGAGAAATAACTGAGATACAGCTAGAAAGAAATAAGAGAACATGTTAGAAAAATGGATGAATAATGTTTTAACAAACTGTTAGAATGTATCTTCTTGGAAGATATCAAGTTTTCCAAGTTTCAAACCCAAACAAAACTATCACTTTTTCAACCTTCTATGTGCATCACCACATGAGGCATTTGCATCAGTTCTATTTCGTTTTACATCTTTTATTAGTTTTTGGAACCAAACAAAACTACCAATTTTTCACTTTTCCAATAGTAACATACAGCAATCAGTTTTCTCACTTGCTCTGTTAGGCTTAAAATCTTAAAAACGATTCACTAGTAATTCATAATGGATTTCTCAACTTGAACACAACTCTCTCGATATTGATCATATTGTTTTAGCTCTTCTACTTGTTAGTTCCCCTTTTCAAGTTTAGTTTATTTTTCTTAACCTTTAGGAACACTTAGTTCTTTAACGATAGATCCCCTTCATTTTTGGGATCATAAAGCACTATAAAACTGAATCTTTTTTTACAAATAATGATCAGCAGCTAGTGTGATCAGCGAACAAAACTAACTTAAACAAGAAGAGTTATAACTTGAACAAAACAAACAACAAATCAGCTTAATAGAAGGAAACAAATAAACAGAAAGAAGTGGAGTAATACCTCAGATTCAAGTGAATAGAAGATAGAGATTGAGATTGGTGCTAGACAAACCTGTACTTTCTTTGTTCTGAAAAATACAGATGAATGACTGAAACAAGCTGCTGCGTCTGCTTCTAGGCAGACTAGTGCTTTCTCTATTTTGAGAATACAAAGATTTTCAGTAGAGAGCTGCTTTTAGATCGTTGTATTGTGAAGATCGTTCTTAGGAAAAATCGCTGCTAGGGTTGTTCTATTTCACGTTAAGTTTTGAAAAACAAAGGTATTTTATTTTTTTTATCTCCTTTTACAATTTTAATCAGTAATGGCCTTTTTGGCGCCAAGTTTTGGTGAAAATAGATTATTTTTTTAACATTTCAGTACTTTCCCTCCTTAATAAATTTCTCAAGACCCCTAAATTTTATATTGGGACCAGTTTATACTTTCTCTAGAGACCACATTTAGTACCTTCACAATAACACAAAAAATTAAAGACCGAATTAAAATCTCGTCCCAATACATTCACCTTTAAAGACGAGATTATTAACTCGTCTCTAAATATTGGTCTTAAATAAAGCTTTTTCTTGTAGTGTTGTATATTGCATAGGGCATCAAGTTGATAGTTGCTCCTAAATCGCACAAGGCTTTAGCAAACTGGAGCATGCCAATCATGCACTGGATTGTGATGCTCCAGGATCTTCTCTATTAGTGATTGAATCATTTGTCATAATTTCATTGCAACTATGCGGCACCTCAATCGTTTCATATTCCAAGCTCCTTTTCTTTGTAACCAGTTCTTTCATGAATTTGGCGTATCCCGGCATTTCCAACAATGCTTCCACTAGAGGGAGGTTAATCGAGAAGCTCTTGAATACTGAAAAAAAATTCTTGAACTTCTCATCTTCATTCTTATTTTTCAAACATTGGGGAAATGGTGGAGGTATCTTAGGTAAAGGGTGTATGACTTTTGGAACTTGGACTTGTTGCTCTGCTTCCCCCTGTGGTTCTTTAGTGCGATTTTGTCGAATAGTTAAATCTTGTTCCTCCACACCTTGGCCCTCTTCATGTTTTTGAGGATCCTCATTTCCCATCACACTCCCTATTGCCACTTTACCGCTACGGGTAACCACAACCAGCTCTTTTTCATTATAGTCCATCGGTGTTTTGGACGTTAATTGAGTTGATAATAGACTCAATTTACCTTCCAGCATTTTGATGGCATCAACATGAGAATTCACGTTACTGTTCAATGATAAAAAGTCATCTTTCATCCATTTTAGCAAATCATCAAAGCCCTTGACTTTATCGAGTATGCGCGATAACAAATCCTTTACCCTAGGGCTACTTGCATTTCCTTTAGATTTTGGGATTTCACTCAAATGAGTATGGCCTTCCTCTTGATCATCCCGCTCAGTCCCATCTTGCCAATATCTCATTGGTTCTTTGCCACTATAATAATTCCAACCTTGATTCCCACCCCGCGGTTGATAGCGTGGGTGGAAACCCTCTTCGTATCTTCTGGAGTTCCAACCTTGATTCTCTCCCAGTCTTGAGTAACCAGAAGAAGAACCCTCCTCAACTCGAAATACTCCACATGTCCCGTTCATATGTTCTTGTAGAATTTCTATTTGAGATAACATCTTCTTGATGTTGTCGTCCCTCTCCCTTTCTTTTTCGATCTGCTCTTGTGTTAACCGAAAACATAATGGGGAAACTTGATCATCTTTGGTATACCATTATTCCTCCTTGCACCAATTCCTTTCTTTAGTCATACCCTCTAGGAGAAATATGGCTACTTAAAATGATTGTAATATTATTCCTCCTTGCACCAATTGATCAGTTATCCCTTTATTAACCGAGTCCAGACTACGGTAAAAGTATTGGAGCAGCAATTCACTTGGCAGTCCATGTGTTGGACACTTATGTAAACATCTCTTAAACCTTATCCATGACTCGTGAATTGGTTTACCCTCATTTTGCTTGAAATTTTGAATATCATTTGTCAAGTTCATCATTCTTGATGGGGAAAGAATCTTTTGTGAAACGCCATAAATAGCTCCTCCCATGATTTAACGGAGTTGTTGGGATGCTCAGCCAACCATTTAGTAGCTCCCCCAGTCAATGTTAATAAAAATAAGCAAAACCGTATGGATTCTTGAGATAGGTTCTTGAATGATAAAGGGGTGCACACTTTAACAAAGCTTCGTACATGCTCGTGTGGGTCTTCATGTTCTAACTCTCCAAATAAACCTCTGGTCTGTATGAGTTGGAGTGTTGCGGTGGTAACTTCGAACATTACTTTTCCTTCAGCTTGTGGTATGCAAATTTCACCCTTCTCACCCACGTCAACAGAGTTATAAACACTATTGACATCATCAATGTCATCTCGATGAAAAACACCACGCCTTGAGTGGCCTGCTTGGCAACTATTCTCACCGTTTGCACTTATATGTCCTGTTGTGGCACACAAATACTCAAAACAAAACTAAAAATTAAGTTAGTAAACTACAACTAAGAAGAACAAAATTTCTACTAATCTAAAAATTCTCAAATAACACCACTGCCCGGCAGCGGTGCCATTTTGATGCTTATCCTGACCAACGACACTAACCTATGGATGAGTGTCTACGATCGTCGATAGTGTGGTAACCCAACTAAAGGTTGGGGTCATGTCCCAAGGGAGTGGTTTTGAGAATTAATAGAAAAATAAAATTAAGCTCTAACTAGTCGTAGCTGAAGACATTAACGATTAAAAGCATGGTCAATTAAAGGAGGCGACACAAAAGTGTCAAATATCAATTGGGGGTTTTGTCACAAATAGTAAAAATAGCACAAAATAACAAGAAAATCAAGTATGGGGAAATGTTCTTGGGGTGTGACCGCAATACAAGTTGAGATAAATCGTTGGGTACATGCTTTCAATAGGAAATTTGCAAGATAATAGTGACTAGGCTAAACTTTAGATGGAAATAAGTTCCCTCTCGGGCAACTTACCCCGTTTCAAATTGGTTCCTCTCGGATACCCATTTGCTGCATGAAGACCAGTCTCACCTTACCCCACTCACTCTTTCGAGCTGAGTGTTAGGATATGGGATTAGGGCTCACCCTTTCGGGGTGAACCTCATGTCGACCCACTCCTTAGGCCATCAGTCTAGTGGTCTTGGTTTCGCGACCTCCCTCTCGGGCAAGTCGAAAACACATGGGTGGTTTTGTATTTGCAACTACAAACCCATTAAATTAAACCACAACCACTAGGTGAAATCACCATTAAACTTGTAGCTGTTGCAAATGAAGGGTATATTTGGAGGTCTAGCTACTGAGGATCCTCACGATCACATCTGAAACTTTGTGGATGTGTGTGGGCCATTTTCTTTCAAGAACATCACTTAGGAGTCGGTCCGACTTTGTTTGTTTCCCTTTTCCATAATGGCGGAGGCAACGAAGTGGTTGGCTGATTTACCAAGGGATTCAATCATTTCTTGGGAGGAGCTCACTGATGTGTTTTATGTACGATTTTTCCCTCCCTCGAAAATGGTGACATTAAGAGATAATATTCAAAACTTTAAGCGAGTGGATGGTGAACTAATTCATGAGACATGTTTGATGTTTCATAAATTGTTGCTCCAATGTCCAACTCATGACTCCCGAACAATGTGTTGGTACAATACTTCTATCGAAGTCTAGATTCATTCAACAAGGATGTGGCAGACTAGCTCATTCGAGGAGGAATCATGCAACAACCATTTGAAATAACATCTACTCTTCTTGATGAAATGACAAAAATCAACCGTGCTTAGTACACTAGAGAAGATCAAGTGTCTTCTTTGAGCTTCAGGAAGACAAAGGAACAAAAGTGAAAAAGACCAATAGCGGGATGCAAACATAGCTAAGATGATGACCTAAATATACCTATTATCAAAACACGTCATGGGAAGTAATTTTAAGGGTATGAATGCGGTCAGAGTTAGTGGAGTGAATCCTGATGAATTGCATTTTGAAGCTATGTACAATGAGGAAGTACATTTCCTAACAAATCAGGGAGGAGGTTTCATTTCGAACTATCCAAGGCCGGACGGGAATCAAGGTTGGAATTGAGATCACGATGAAGTTTAGACATACCGTGATAGGGAATGGCGTGACCGTGGTACAAATTTGAGAGAGAGGGACGGTGATAAAGAACGATATGTACCTCCCCATAAGCATCAAAAGCCAAAAGAGCAAAGGGCTGATCTTGTAAATTTCCGCAATGAAGATATGCTTGCACGCATTCTTAACAAAGTGGAAGTATTGGACAAGGTTCTAAAACGAAATGAAAGACGACGTCTCATCTCTTAACCAAATAGTTACCTCACATTCGGTATCGATTAAGCAGCTGGAAATACAGATAGGTCGAATCTCGACTCATTTAAATCCAAGACCAAAAGGAGGATTACCAAGTGATGCAATGGTTAACCCAAAGAACGAAGCTTGAAAGCGTGTCTTCTTCGTGCCACGACGTTAAATAAGGAGTTTCTTAGGAGACATCCCAAGTTTTTAGTTTTTAATGTTGTTGTTTGAATAACGGTTGTTAGATGTGAAGGTTGAAAATCCAAAATTTGGGGAAAAGAGGCAATTAGGCACTGTTCGGTGACTCACCGAACAGGTCGACAAGCTCGATGTCGATCACCTTTTTGACCTACTAAATGACTGGAGTTCTGTAAAATTTGACGGGAAAAAGCACCATTTTACGCGACACCAAGTGGGTCGACAACATAAGTGACATCGCTGACTAGGGTGCGAGCTGAAGGGTCAAAAAGGGCCTTAACCATTTTAAATTCAAAATTCACCTTAATTTCACATGTTCCCACTCTGGCACTTTTAGATTCATAGTTAGATCATATTTTTGCATGTTATTTTCGTGTGGAGATCATTTGCTCGGGGGAATTTTACATTTTGCTTTCGTATTTGCTTGCCAAGCGTTTGTTTCTGTCTACTTTTGAGGTTGGTGTCCCGAACTTGGCTTGATTTTTAGTAGTTTGTGATACATGCTCGTAATATTGTTTGATCTATTGCATAGTTTTGTAGATTTGATTTATTTTTAAGTGAGGGACATTGTAGTATCATGTAAGCTTTTGTGTTTTAGCCCATAATTGTTAAAATCCGTGTTTAAATTGCTGGAACTTGTGGGTGTGTAGTGCTAATATGTTGGGTCTGGTGAGGGTGAAGTCTGAGTAACCTGAATTGCACTGATCGATTGAATTTTCCCAATGATAGAGTGGGTGACATCATTCTAAAGGGCAAAAGATATTGATTGGCCAATTTTAGAAAAATTGAGGGAAGTCTGAGTACTCTAGGGTCAATATTGATATGGGTCTGTGTTTATTTTCTATGGAATAGTCTTTAATATCATTATCGTGGGCTTTGGGTTGAAAATTGAAGGTTGGGGTAAAAAATGGCACGAGAGACCAGTCGGCGAGTTTAGTCGAGCTCGCCGAATGACTCGGTGGTTCACCAACCCCTCGGTTGCCTTTTTACTCTTGATTTTTGATGGTTTGATTATGTAACATTCGGTGAAATGCTTGAGCTTCTCGAGTTTACTCGGCAACTCACCTAATATCTTTGCGATCACCCTTTACCGACCCTAATTTTAGTTAAATATTTTGTAACTTTCGGCGAACTACTTCTAGTTTTCCGGATGAAGTCAGCAATTGCCCAGTGGCCCTGGAGTTCGCCGACTTGAGCTGATTTTTGTTCTATTTTGTTCTGTAACTTTCGGCAAGCCCAAATTGGCCCGCCGAATGGGTTTGGTGACTCACCGAACTAGTCGGCGAGGTTTTTCTGCAATTTTTATACTTTGATACTTTGTTGACTTGGTACTAACATATTGGTTCGTTATGTGTTATTTTGCAGATATGGCCAGACCCAAAGTTCCAGGGAGAAGCCTACCACCACGAAAGAAAGCAAAGGGTATAGTTATCAATGATGGTGTTGCTCCCCCACGAGCTACACAATCCAAACTTACTCCGACAGGGGGAGGATCACAGGAAAATGCAAGTGTCCTGCGGAGCAACGTCCGGCTAAGGATAGCTCTGATAGCATGGGCAACTACAACACCCACCTCACCATTTCAGAGTCTGAAGGTGAGGGTAACTCAGCGTCTAGATCACCAACATCTGTATCCGAGCTGGAGGATGATCAGACTCTTGAGTGGAGATGAGCTGAGCTGCGCTCAAAAACGCTTTATGACCTGGCCAGACTACCAGTCACTCATACACCTCCTCAACCTCCAACACAGACGGTTGACCAAGTACCTCTAGTGCCCCCAGTACAGGCACCCGCACCTCGATCGCTGAATGAACTCAAGGCTGCCGGGTTAAGGACAATTTTGGAAGAAAAGAGCTTGTCTACAAATGGAGTGGTGGACATGTATCTTGAAGTGTAGAACACTATCAAGTTCCACAAGTTTGAAAGATATACATAGCCCCGAGGCTGATACATACCTTCCTGGGTCCGAAAGTTTTATACAGAGTATGAGAGGCTGGTGCCAAAGGGGAAGAAGAAGGCAAGCTCATTCACATCGGTTGATCATGTGGTGGTGCGTGGTAAAAGAGTGAATTGCAGAAGCACATACATTAATGAGGTGCTGGGGTGTACGATGAATGTGATCCAGTTCTTGGTGGATCAGATACAGAAGAAGACCCTTGTTGACTTGAATGTGTGGTAGACTCCTCTGATTTCTTACATCACACCGCTGTGGATCGAGCCAGGGGTTCAAATTGAGAATAAGTATTTGTATGTAGCTGTGTGTTATTGGTTCAAGTTTATTAGCAGCACATTGATGTCTTCCCAGAACAAGTCCATACTCTGGCACCCTAAGGTGGCCTTGTTAGGATCCATCACTGATCGGGATAGACCAAATCTCCAGTTGATTATTGAGCAGGAGATGGCCATGAGAGCCAAGTAGAGTCAGACTTCACTTTCTTTCCCTGTGTTGATCAGAGAGTTGTTCCGGCGTGCTCGGGTTGAAGCCGAGTACAAGAGAAGAGGCTGAGAGGAGGAGAGCAGCATTGGTGGACACTTCCCCGATTGTTGATGTGGAGATGCTAGAGACAGACGAAACCCTTCTTACTCAGGCCGACGAGCCCTAAGGTATTCCTACCACCTCTACTACGGTCCCTTCTTTGTTTACTGCTACTACTACTGCCCGACTGCTATTCAAGATGGGTCATCTAGCCCAATCTACTAACGTACGTACTTCCCGGGTAGAGGCTGATGTCCCCAGAATGATTGAGAGGGCCATTTATGTTGCCTTAGCTTCTATCTGAGTTGAGTTAAGAGAGCATCGAGAGTTTATCATTGCACATGGCTTAGCGTTAGACACTTTTATAGTGCGAGTGGACGCATGTGAGCAGAATGGATGCAGTAAGTTGTTGTCACGGCTTTGAGAGCCGATGTTACTAGGTTGAGAGGTGATGTGGATGAGCTTAAATCCATGGATTTATTTATGTTTTTTTGGAACGGTGGACCTTCCCGAGGTTCTGAGTACAGAGTTGCCAGCCATTTATGAGATGTCAAGTCTAATGCTCTCGAGACAGATGAGAAGAAGCTCAACCTATAGAGGACCTAGAGGGCGCGATGATAGAGACAACCATGGAGGCCTCTCTTTGGAACACACCGATGGTGGGCTCTAGTGGAGCGAAGGATGGAGATGAGTCGGGCACTGATGCCCAGATTGAGAGAGTCCTGAATGTGCAGAGTTCACCTCAGGCTTAGCTTGACAGGGGGATCTTGACTCTCTTTTAGTTTTATTTTAATACTATTTATTTCTTTTGCATTGAGGACAATTGTTAGTTTTGTTTGGCAGGGCGAGGTATCTTCATACCTACGTCTTTTGGGTTGCTTTTGTGAATGATTGGTTTTTGATAGCTTATTCTGAATGTTTACTTTTTGTGACTATCGATTTTTGGTTTGTAATGTGAATGTTGGTTTTTTATCCAAATTTAAATTTCACCTCTTGATGGTTATGAACGTGGTTGCTATCTTGTATATTTAAGTGTCAGTTGTGATCAATACCGATGACTTGAATAGTTCTCTTGATTGAACTATATGTCTGCGATTCCAATGAGGCAAATTTGAGTTGCATAAGTCATGTGTGAACTCTTATCATCTCATTGTGACTGACCGATTGTTGGAATGAATCTTGTGATGATCGTTGCATGCGAGTTAAATTTGTGGAATCTTGATTGATGATTGTATTGAATGCCATGTGTATTGAGATTATTTTGAAATATGTGCTCGATAATACCTAGAACTTGCCATGTTGGTCCAATAGACTAATGTAGGCGAATGATAGAGATGATCTTAGGAAATTTTTGGAGAGTGAACTAAATTTCTATTATACCTCTTTGTGACCACCTTGTGAGAGTGTGAACCTAGCTTGGCATCGTTTGAGCCTAACCTTTTCTTTGGATGAAACATGAACTCATTTGACCTCTTTCCCATCACCTAAAACATTCATGAAGCATTGGTCCATTTGAATAGCCAACTTAGGCAAGATGTGGTAAAAAATGAGGAAAGTCAAGAAGTTTGTGAAAAATTTACCTGTGATGAATTGTGTTGAACAAGATGGAACCCCTCCATAAAAAAAAGAGAAGTAAAGCAAAAGTTGAAAAACATTGAAAAAGAATGTTGCAATGAATTTTGCGCAATGGATGAAAGAAATAGGGTATTCAATGAATCATGCTCAAAAGAACTTAGGGTAAATTTGCGAAAATAGAAAAATAGTGAAAGAAAAGAAGAAAAAAAAAGTGAAATGCAAGCCATGCTTCATGAAGGTAGAAGTCACTAAGCAAAAATGATCATACCTTTACCCTCAACCCCGTTACAAGCCTTGAATGACCTTAGTGATCTTGATTGAGCTTAATGTCATGTTGATAGGAAAATATAGGCACGCCTATGGGTAGAATCATGTATGTGTTCATCTTTGAGAGTGTGATAGTTGATTGCTGATTCCTTAATTCTTAAATTTTGATGAGCTTTGTGTGGCATGGAATCATTCTTGATGTGAGGTCATTCAAATACTTTTGTTGAGCTTGAATTCACATTTGAAGCAAACATTATGAGGTTGAGTTCTATTTGATGATAGCGAGTCATAGTTTGAAACTTGTAGTGCACAATTAAACATTGTATGGGTAGATTGAACCTCGTGTGCAAGCATGTTGAGTCTTGAGTAGCACTATTTGTAGACATCTCTGTTGAACTGATTGATCTTGTGTTTTACTTGACGACAAGCAAAAGTTTAAGTTGGGGGTGTTGATGAGGCGGGGATTTTGACTCATTTAGGACTTGTGCTCTAAACTGATATTAAAATGCTAATTTACAGCAATGAAGGAAAAATGGCAAGTCAAGGACATTACCAGGCAAAAATAAGTGAAAAGGCTGAAGAAAAGCAAGGTTGATACTTGCCACAGCCACTCGGCGACTCGTCGAGTGGCTCTTCAGATTGCCAAAAGTTACAATAGGCCATCCCATGGACGAGAACAACTCGGCAAGAGAATGGATGGTTCAGCGACACACCAAATGAATTGGCGATGCCAACTTTGATCGCCTAAAGTTACAACAAAGAAGTAATGAAAAGCCAAGCCAAGAGGGCGATGGAATAGAACACTCGGTGCATCACCGACCTGGTCAGCGAAGCTCGAATTATTTCACCAAGTGGTTCCGAAGCTGAAATTCTAGGAACATATAAATATAATTTTCAAAAGAAGAAAAATGAGTTCTGGAGCTTTTTTAGAGTTCCCACGTTGTCTAGTTCTGGTTTTTTGATCCCTAACATTCTAAACATTGTTCTTTAACTTCTTGAGTAGAGATTTAGGGTTTATTTTGATTTCAAATTCAATTTGAGCATTTTAAAGACTTGTGGATTGTTGCCCAAGCTGATGGAAAACATAATTGGTAACTATTTCTTGCTCTTTATTATGTATGGCTAAAACCCCCATTCTTGGGGGTGTGATTATGTGATTTAATGTTCAATTACCTTATGGGTTTTTGTATTTACTGATTTTATTATTGATTTGAAGTAGGTCCAATTAATAGTTGAGTTTTAATTGATGAATTGTAGTTGCAAATGCAATTATAGCTTAGCATTCTAAGCTTGCTTGAGAAAGAGGTTTTAAAGTTAAAACTATTAATGGATGAGTATAGTGATTGAGTTATTGTAGACTTAGCTTGAGAAAGTGGATCTAAATTGAATCCTACTAATCTAGCTTGAAAAAGTAGCTTAATTGAGGTATTGGGTTGTTTTCAGGTGTTATGCTTGTCGAGGTTCGAGAGAACTCGCTTGATTCGTGATAGTTGATTGAGAAATGGCTATTACACCTAAAGCCTAGCCTACCCACTGATATTCAACGAATTCTAGTAATAATAATCACCCATTTAGCGAAATTGGCATCCAATTGATCACACTCCCAAGGATCCATCTCTACTAGTTTGTTCGTAGTTGTTAACTGTTCACTCAAATTCCCCCATTTGACATTAATTGTTAACCCTTTGTCATTTACTTTATTGTTTCGAAAATGTCTACTTCTACAAACGATTAGAACACCATTTTATTTCGTAATTGAATTCTTTACCGTATGTGTAGCACTTCAAATTCAAGAAAGGGAAAAATAGTAGTTTCCAGAAGTTCCTGGTGCCATCCGATAGAGGCCAACCACGGACCGTTGGATTGGTCCGTGGATTGTCCAAGTAAAATTGCTCAGAAGGTTGGAACCACGGCCTGGACCAACAAACCATCGTTTGGTCCACGGTCTGTGGATGAAGTTCATGGTCAAGGGCCTCAATTTCCTATTTCTGACGCGAGTCAACGGACGTGCAGGACGGACCGTTGGTCAAACCACGGTCCGTCAGTCTGACCCATCGTCACTGGTGGCAGTTATTCCTAGGGGCAGTCGGGTCTTTTCGTTTTATCCTTCACTAAAAACCCTATATAAGTGTTTTAACTCCAAAATTTTCCAATTGAAAATCATTTTCTCAAATTTACAAAAGAAGAATAAGTCCTCCTCTTAAAATATTTCTCTCTCTAGAAAAACTTGAAGAAAGGTCCAAGCTAGGGTTTGCAAGTTAAGTCTCCATTCCTCCATTGAACATAAACAATTGGATTTGAGGTATGATAGTTTTCATCCGTGGATTTCATCCATTCACGGAGTTCCCAAATTCTCCTATTTTCAAAGTTAGAATTCCCCAATTGAGTTAGGTTTTTTGTCTATGTTATGATTTCTCGTAATTGTTGATCTAATTGATGGATTTAAGATCTATGATGCATGGATAGAGTTAATTTCATGTTCTTATGATGAATTCCCCATGAACCCATGTATTCCCTATGTTTTTCCAAGTTTAGATACTATAATGTGGATTTTGGATTATGAAAGAAGATTATATGAAATCAAATATGAATTGATAGAATTATATGAAATTATGATGAATTTGTATGAACCAATGTCTAACTTAAGTTTTCTAGACATTGATGATTGAAAGTGGGCTTTGAACCTTGAAAGGTGAATTATGAGATTATGTAAGTTCTTATGAAATTTATTTAAGTGTTTAAAGGATGCTTTGAGAGTGGAGTACCAATGATGTTGTAATGGTTGTGTTGTCGAAAGGTTTTCTCATATACACATGTAAGCATAAATTGTGAAAGGTTTTCTCACTTAATAAGGGTTCTTAGGGTTGAAAAACTTTCTCACCTAAAATGAACCAATGCTAAGAAGCTATTGTAATAATGAGGCAAGAGGCGATTACACATGCTCTATAATTGAAAGACTATAGGCGATTACCTATGTCACATGATGTAAGGACAAGAGGCGATTACCCATGTTCCTTCATGAGCTAAACTGAATAGGATAAAAAACTATTCCATGGAAGTTAAATTTAGAACCGAGTGGACAAGTGGAAATTACTCGTGTCCCATAAGTATGTGACAACATAGGATTGTCTAGATAGACATTAGCTAGTAGATCCACAATAGCTAGAAGTTCATGTCCTTACCGTGGCAAGTAGGACATCCCTTTTCGGTGTGGGGTAGACACTAGATTCCATGTTTCTAGCTCACAGAGTTTTATATGTTGGTTAAGGCTACTTCCCACAAACAAGTAAAGTTATGATGAACCAAGGTTACTTCAAGGAGTATTGTAAGTATGTTTCAAGATGATATTCACTTGCATTGATCATGTTTTATGACTTATGTTTTCTAACTCTCAAGTTTCATCTTTTAGCTTGATCATTACATGCTCATGCAAATGTCCTATTTTAGCATTATTTAAATTTTATATGCATGGATATCATACTTGGTTAATATTTTGTACTAACACATACTCTTGCCTACATTTCCCCAAATATAGGGGCTTACAATCAGGGTTCTCAATTTTGTGGCTAGAGGTTGATTTATGAGATTTCCGAGCTTTGGTGAGTCATCATGCTTCGAGGACATATTTTCATTGTTTTCAGTTTTCTATCTTATTTTCAGTTTTGGAAATAATGTATGGGCTAGGCCCAATTTTATCTATTGTATTAGACTTCTGGTTTGCTTTTATAAAAATCCTGGACTTGAAATGTTGTCTTTATTTCCTTTGTTCTATTTCTTATGTTATGAAACCTAAAATGGCTTGTATGGGGCCTCTCGGGGTCCTATATGCTATGTTACATCTAGGGTGTACCCAGATGTTTGCGTAATCAAAACACAACTTCCAATGCAAGTGTCTACGATCGTACAATAGTAAAGTAACCCAACCAAGGGTTGGGGTCGAGTCCCAAGGGAGTGGTTTTGAGAATTAATAGAAAAATAAAATTAAGTTCTAATTAGTCATAGGTAAAAACATTAACGAATAAGAACATGTTAAATCTAAGGGGTGACACAAGAATGTCAATTAACAATGGGGATTTGTCACAAGTAAACAAAAATCAGTGATATTATAAAGAGTACTAATCAAGGAGAGAGAATTCTTGGGATGTGTAGGAATACGAAATAGACTAAACTATTGGGTACATGCTTTAATTTTGATAATAAATCAGTTGAATATTTGTGACTAGGCTAGACTATAGTGGGGGTAAGTTCTCTCTCGAGCTACTTACCCTGAATCAACTCTGTTTCTCTCGAACACCGAGTTGCCGCATGAAGAACAACCTCCGCCTAGCCCACTCACTATCTCGAGCTGCATGTGTGGGAGAAGGACTAGGGTTCACTCTCTCGAGCTGAACCTCATGTCGACCTAATCCCACCTGCCATCAATTTAGTAGTCTTAGTTTTACGACATCTCTCCTGAGCAAGCCGAAAGTACAAAGGTGAAATAGTATTTGCAACTACAATTCATTAAGTTTCACCACAACTACTAAACGAAATCACATTTACACAACAAATAAATCATCAACAAACAAGACCCAACAGATTATCTAACCCATATTCACAAAATCACACCCCAAGAATTGGAGTTTTAGCTAGATATGTAAAAGAGATAGAAATTTATACCAATATGAGTTTGCATTCAAATGGGTATGAAGATTTAAGTCTCAAAACAAGCAAAGAGTGAAGAATCCACAAGACCCAAGTCCAAATTCTTGGAGTTGAAACCCTTTGAATATTCAAGTTCTTCAAAACCCTCTCCAAACATAGAACTCAAAATTCTATGTTAAAAATTTCTATATTAAAAATCTGATATTAAGCTACAACTCTCAACGAGTATTTATGGTTTTCAAAAATCTTTGCTGCAGTGGATCATTCGGCTTCGTTAATCGAGATCGCCGATCAACTCGGCGATCCGCCCTTTGGTAGGTTTCATCGCCGTCTTGCTCTATCCTTCAGCATCGTCGTGTTTTGGATCATTGGGCGACAAAGTACTTCTTTGCGGAACTGCTCGGCGACACGCCGACTGCTCCTTTTCATCGCTGATTTGATCCTTTCTTTCTGGGCTTAGCACACTGGAACGAAAAGCGAGGATAAGGCCTTTTGGTTACTCGCCGAATGGGTTCGGCGATTCTCAGATCTTCATTTCTTCGTTCTTTCAGTTGTCTTTGTTCCTTTTTTGCTAAGTAGTGTCCATGCTTTCCCTCACACTCCAAATACCTGAAACTTAAGGGTTTTCATTAGATATTGAGATAAAATATGCATTTGAGGACACTAATTCTTTCAAAATATTGCCCTAAATGAGTCTAATTTGTGGACTCATCATACCCCTGGGTCATGACAAACTTGGTAATCAAAGTACAAGTTTTAGAATTTTCCTAGGATGCCTTATAAGCCACGTTGAGTAGATGTTCATGGGTGTGAAGCACACAATATTTATGAATAAGAGGCTACAAGATGATAAGGAAACTCCACTTCTTTCTTTAATCAAAAGTCGTGCGATAGAGTTTAACTCGATGTGGTCTCTCTTCTAATCCTTATTTGATGCTCTACAAGAGATAGCTACTCGAAGAGCTTATGCTAGAAGGATTGTGAGGGAGAATTCTGAACAGGAAGCTCCTCCCCAAGCTCCTTAAGTTTCGGTCGGTCCTTTGGCCGAGCAAGTGACTAATGTGGAGTTTAGGGCCGCTTTTCAAGTTTTTTCTCAAGCCGTGACGACTCAAACTAATAGGGAGGTTGTGGTTCTCGTGAACCCAAATGTGGGTATGGTGGCATCTAGAGTGAGGGACTTCACTAGGATGAATCCTCCAGAGTTTCATGGTTCTAAGTTTGAGAAAGATCCTCAAGAGTTCATTAATGAGGTTTATAAGGTGTTGATGATCATGGGAGTAATGCCAGTGGAAAAGGTGGAGTTAGCTACTTATAAACTTAAGGTGTTGCTCAAATTTGGTTTAATCAATGGAAAGAAGGGAGACCGGAAGATGTGGGTCCTCTTGATTGGGAAAAGTTTAAGGTTGCTTTCCTTGATAGGTTATTTCCCCTTGAGATGAAGGAGGCAAAGGTGCTTAAGTTCATCAACCTCAGTCAAGGGAGTATGAGTGTGAAGTAATATTCCTTGAAGTTCACACAATTATCTTGATATGCTCCCACAATTGTTTCCAATCCTAGGGCAAAGATGAGTAAGTTCATTTCGGGTGTGTCTGAAATGGTGGTTAAAAATGTCATACCACCTTGCTTCTTAGCGACATGGACATTTCTCGTCTCATGGTTCATGCTCAACAGATTAAAAAGGAGAAAATTTAGGAAAACTCCAGGGAGGCAAAGAGGGCTAAAACTGGTGATGGTAATTTCTCTCATATGAGGTCCGATGGACGCGGTCGTTCTCAATTTCAATAAGGGTTTTCCAGTCAAGGTTTCTCCAATGCTCCTACTAGGTTCAACAAATAGAGGGTTTTTAAACCTCAAGGAAGGAATGGTAGTGGGTCCTTATTGCCTACTTTTGTTCAGTGTGGAAGAAAGCATGAGGGTAAATGTCTAGCGGGTTCCACTGCTTGTTTTGGTTGTGGTAAGATAGACCACAAGATAAGAGATTTTCCTTCAGTTTTTAGGAATGAGAGAGATAATAGCCAAAGGGATCAACCTAATCCTTCATCCGGTCCAAGTGGTTCGAGGCCAAATGCTCCCAGGCAAAAAAGGTTTTATCCACTTCATACTCTTGGTGAGCAAGAGGATTCTCCCAATATGGTTACCAGTATTTTGAAAGTCTTCCAACTTGATGTTTATGCTTTACTTGATACCGGTGCTACCTTATCTTTTGTGATGCCATATGTGGCTATGAGGTTTGATGTTCTTCCAGATTTGTTGTTAGATCCTTTTTTTTGTCTCTACTCCTGTTGGTGATTCTATTGTGGCTAAGAAAGTCTATAGAAACTGTGCAGTCTCCTTGTCCCATAGAGTTACTCTTGTTGATTTTGTAGAGCTAGATATGCTAGACTTTGATGTTATCCTTGGTATGGACTGGTTGCACTCATGTTATACTTCTATTAATTATAGAACTCGTGTAGTCAAGTTTCAGTATCCGAATGAGCATGTCCTAGAATGGAAAGGGGGAAATTCTAGGCCTAAGGGTCAGTTTGTCTCTTATCTTAAAGCTAGAAATATGATTGCTAAGGGTTGCATATACCATCTAGTTAGGGTAAGGGATATGGATTCCGAACCCCTACTCTTGAGTCGGTCCCCATTGTTAATGAGTTTCTAGAAGTGTTCCCAGATGATTTACCGGGTATTCTCCCCGAAAGGGAAATAGACATTGGTAGTGACCTTCTCCCAGATACATAACCTATTTCTATTCCTCCTTACTGAATGGCTCCAGCAGAACTAAATGAGTTGAAAGAACAATTGAAAGACTTGTTGGATAAGTTTTTCATCCGACCAAGTATCTCTCTGTGGAGTGCTCTGATTTTGTTTGTTAGAAAGAAAGATGGTTCTCTTTGTATGTGTATTGACTTTCATCAGTTGAACAAGGTGACCATTAAGAATAAGTAGCCTCTTCCAAGGATAGATGATTTGTTTGACCAACTTCAAGGAGCGAGTTACTTTTGTAAGATTGACCTTCGGTAGGGTTATCACAAGTTAAGGGTGAAGGAAGATGACATTCTGAAGATGGTTTTTCGAACTCGGTATGATCCTTATGAATTTTTGGTAATGTCGTTTGGTTTGACTAATGCTCTAGCGGCATTTATGGATTTGATTAATAGGGTGTTTAGACAGTACCTTGACATTTTTGTGAGTGTGTTCATTGATGATTTATTGATCTATTGGAGAAGTGAGAATGAGCATATTGATCATTTGAGGATTGTGTTGCAAATTCTCAAGGACCAACAACTCTTTGCAATGTTTAGCAATTGTGAGTTTTGGCTAAGGTCCGTAGATTTCCTTGGTCACATTGTTTCAAGTAAGGGTATTGAGGTAGATCCCAAGAAGATGATTGAGGTTAAGAATTGCTCTAGACCTCTATCCCTTCCGGATAATAATTTTTTTTTTGGTTTAGCTAGTTATTATAGGAGGTTTGTTGAGGGGTTTTCTTCGATTGCCTTTCCATTGACAACATTGACTCAAAAGAAGGCTAAGTTCATATGGTCCAAAGCTTGTGAGAAGATGTTTCAGGAGTTGACGGATAGGCTTACTTCCCCTCCGGTGTTGACTTTACTAGAATGGACTAATGGTTTCATTGTTTATTGTGATGCCTCGAGAATTGGACTAGGGTGTGTGCTTATGCAAAATGGGAAAGTAATTGTCTATGCCTCAAGGCAACTTAAGGTTCACGGAAATAATTATCCTACCCATGACCTTGAACTAGCGGTAGTTGTTTATGCCTTAAAGATTTGGAGGCATTATTTGTATGGTGTTCATGTAGACGTGTTTACTGACCACAAGAGTTTGCAATATGCGTTTAATCAGAAGGATCTAAATCTTCACCAAAAAAAGTGGCTTGAGTTATTGAAATATTATGATATGAGTGTTCTCTATCTCCCTGGTAAGGCAAATGTGGTTGTTGCTGCTCATAGTCGGTTATTTATGGGAAGTGTTGTAACACCCCAGAAAATTTTTGAGCTAAGACTCGAACCGTTCTTCATATGGGTGAGATTTTTGCAAGGAATTTAAAATTTCTTTAGTTTTAAGGTCACTAGATGTAGCATCTTGAGTTCCAAGAAGAACTATAGAGAGTTCATTCAAGTCATTCCCAAGTTTTTCTTAAGTTTTGGCTCAATTTCAAATGACCATAATTAATAGTACAAGATGATTAAAGTGAGCTACAAGATATAAAATTAAAGCCCTTCGAGTCCTCTTTCTAATGCCACCGAGTTTACTAAATTAAGAGCTCTGAGTAAAAAGTTATGACTGATTTACTAACGATGTATAAACTTGGCAGTAGCTCCGCGATGGCTCCGCGTTACGGAGCCAATACGGACCTCACTGCCTAGTGAAATATTATTCTGACTCCCAGATCATTTTAATTATTTCTTTAAGGGTATTTTAGTCCTAAAAACCCTTAGGAGGTCATCTAAATTTCCCTAAACGAGTAGAAAGTCAGTTTTCTTAAATAAAACCCTCTCATCCACTCCAAAAATTCTACGCTGAAGGGATTCAAGAAACGCTAAGGTGAGGGTTCATCTTTCAAGATTTTACTTCATGTTCTTCAAGAAGATGGTTCTTTCAGGTATGTAAGTTTCCATAGTGTTGGGTTTTTTCACCAACACGCCAATCATATTAATTTTAGCGTTAAGTTTGTTCTAGAAAGTTGAAAGTATGATGTTCTTGAAATTGGCTTTAGTTCTTGAGTTTAGATGAGATTATTCAGTTCCTTGATAAAATCATGTCGATTTTGCAGTTGTTTATGAGTAGGTTCTTGTGTTCATGCGCTCGCTATCTAAATCTAAAGAGGAATTGAGAAAAAGAACCGAGTTTAGGTGAATTAAGGTTAGAAAATGAAGAAGGAAAAAGTCAGGCGAATCTTGCACCTTGCTCCGCGTCGCGGACCTGCTTCCCCATTTCATAAAGTTTGTCTTTGCGTCGCGGAGAGGTCACGGACCTCTCTACCTCAAAAGTTAATTCACAACCAAATATTTTAATACATCTCCGCGTCGCAGACTTGCTTCCAGACAGTGATTTCTTGATCATTTTTCATGTTTAACTATCTAAAAACACTCCTAAACATCATGAGATCATTCCTATCACAAATCACAACCTTGAGTTCATAAATCACATTCAAGGTAGAGTTGAGAGTCAAGTCTTGAGAGTTCTTTCGGACATTTTGAGAAAGCCCCTTTGAGTCCTTTGAGGAGTCTTCTACAACTTCTAATAATTTGCTTCAAGACTAGAGTAAGTGAGCATGAGAGTGAGGAGAATGTATTCATGAGTCTACACTATCACCTAGATCCTTCGTATAATGAACCATAACTCTTGAATTCATCATTCACATTCAAGAGAGAGTTAAGAGTAGAGTTCAAGAAAGTATTTGAGTTCAATTGTGAATCCTTTGATATCCACCATAGATTTGAGTTAAGGTTTGAGAAGTAAGTATGAGAATGAGAAGAGTCGTATACCTGAGTTCCTTATTGATATTTTGACCATTTAGTCAAGTCGTTCATGCCTATAACTTCCGCATGAACTCTATAAGTTTAGTATCTTTGAAAGGAGTAGTATCTTCAAGTTCTAAGTCTTGAGTATCGAGTTCCTAACCCTTTCGAGATTATAATCCTAATCACGGGACTATTACTTATTACCCACGAAGTCCATGAATTGAGTTGTTCATGCCCATAATTCCGAATGAACATTATAAGTCGAACAATCTTGAGATGAGAAGTATCTTTGAGTCCTTGAGTTGAGTAGTTCATGCTCATAATTCCGCATGAACACTCTAAGTTGAGCATTCTTGAAATTAGTAGTATCATTGAAGTTCTTCAGTTCCAAGTATTTGAGTTCTATCTATGGTTATTGAAAACATTGCATTGAGTCGTTCAAGTCCATAATTCGGCGTGAAACATATTTTTTTAAGATGTCTTTTACAAATGCTTAAACTTTATTTTAAGACTAAGCTTTGAAGTTGAGTAAAGAGTAAGAGTAAAGTTCATTTTCTTTAAAATGATGAGTGGGAACCAAGTATTCCCAAGAATAAATGTTTTCACATTTAAGATGAGAGGAAACTGAGATTTCCAAAAGAGTTTTGAACAAGAAAAGGAACAACGATTCCAAGAGAGCTTTTAAGCTAAGTTTTTGAGTAATTATCTCAAATCAAAGAAAGAAGTTTGTTTTAAAAAAATATGAGTTAAGTATATTTTGGGAGTAGTATTGAGCCCCGATATGGGAATGCGAGCTCATATTAACTCAAGTCTCCATAAACCATGTAGCCATCATGGGTAGTAAAGGATCATACTTTTTAGATGACTCCTTAAGATGCTTTTAGCATAAGCTAGTGGATCCACTAAGCGTTCTATATGACGGTAAAGTATAAGACTGTTCTGGCAGCGTGGGCATGACACTGTATCACCACTTAGGCTCATAGTGGTGGTTGTCAGTTAGGGAAACTCCCACAGAAACTATATTACTTTATTAAATAAGTAAAGTTGAGTTTGTTATTTCATTTTCTTTAAAGAACTAAGTGTTTTTACTGTTTTATAAAGCTTTCCATATATTGCATGTGTATTGTTGCTTTATATTGAGTTGAGTATCCAGAGTTGAGTACCCAGAGTCGAGTATCATATCTTTGAGTTGAGTATCTTATCCTTGGGTACTTTTGAGTTGAGTAAGTTAAGTAGTTTTTAGTATCCTTGAGTATTCCTTGAGTTGAGTAAGTTTGAGAAGAGGTAAGTATGTTTCCTTTTTATCAAGTTTCAAGATTATGTTTATGTTTTAGAATTCCCCTTACATGCTCGTAAATTCCACGCACTGGGCCATTTTTCGTGCACCTTTCCATGATGCAGACACAGGTATTCGGGATCATCAATAGGAGATTCGTTGATACAATCGGGAGTTCGAGTTTGCTATAGTGACCCTCCTTGTTTCTGGTGGATTTCATTTACTTTTAAGTTTAGTCAGGATGTTGTGAGTCTTGTCTCAACTTCCATCCTTATCAGTTAGAGGCTTCTTAGATAGTCAGTATAGTTGAGAAGTCTGTATTATTCATTTATTTTATTAAGTGTTTTAAAGACTTAAGTTGCCTATTTTATGGGGAGTTGAATATATTGTTTTTATTCTAAGTTGTTCATTTGAGTTAGAGTTTTGAAAAGTTAGGTTTATTGAATTTTATTCAGTTTTAAGCTTTTGCATGCTTAAGTTGGTCTTCCGCTTGTAATCAGCCAGGATGAGGGTTCACTTCGGGACTAGCAATGATTCTTGAGTGTCGACCACGTCCAGGGTGTAGACTCTGGTCGTGACAAACTTGGTATCAGAGCACAGAGTTAAAGTGTCCTTGGGAGTCTATGAAGCCGTGTCAGTAGGATCTTGTTTATGGTTGTGAGGGCCCAACTTCTATAAACGAGGGACTGCAGACATTTAAGACAAGTTTCCCTTTTTTTATACTCTTAATCGTGCAATAGAGCTATGTCCTGGAGATTTTAATCTTACTCCTACGTTTCTCAGATTCGTTCATTCGACTACCCATCATACTAGTGGTGGTTGAATAGAAAAGTCAGATCCTTATGGATGAGTTGTTCTTAGCAAGAGTCTTGAGAAAGTCATGAGACTCCAGAGAGGCTTGAGAGAAGCCCAAGAGTAAGTTAAGTGTAACGTTTCAGAGGAATGCACTCATATTCATGTGAATCGTGTGTTTGAGCTAAAAGCGAGTTGTACTCTTTCCTTAAGCCTTGTTTCAGCTGAGATCCTTTTTAAGAAGTATTTTAGAGCTTGGGTATGATTTTCACCCGAAAAGGTAGCATGAGTTATGAGATCATGACGAGTATTAGTGAAAGAGCCCAGAGTTAGAGGAAAGTATGAAGAGGTTTAGTAATCTAAGTAAGGGAGATGGTGTTTTGACAAGCTATGTTACTATAGTCAAGTACCTAGTAAGCTAGTAATGAGGAGTTTTCCCTTATGGGTAGACGAAGAAGTGATGAGTTGTGAAGATTTCATCATAGGAGGTAGAGTGTGTTGTAGCTAGAAAGGAGTTTGTGATGAAGTGTCATTGTGTAGGTAATGACCAGGTGTAAGTGTTGAATAGAAGAGTAGGAGTATTCATGAGGTGATAGATCTAAGCTAGGCTTATGATTTTGAGGGAGAGCCCATAATATTCAAACTATTATAGAACTAATTAGGTATTGATGTATAGTGGATGAGTGAATAGTACTCAAGTTGTGAAGGGAAATATGATAGTATTTTGTAAGTATGAATACTAAGAGGTGAGGGTTGGCTATTTGTCATATGATCCTAGTGGACGAGTGTTTCTGAATTTGTATCTAGTAGTAGTAAGTTAGTATCGTAAGCGAGGAATCATATTGATATTCGGGTTTAGTCATAAATATTAAGCTTGAAATCGAGATAAGTGTCATGATCAAAAGAATGGCAACATTAGGGTGATGATGTTAGTCTTGAGATTTAATCTAGAAGACTTGACATAGAGTAGGTGAGGAATTGAGGTGATTAGCTGCAATAGATATGAGTGGTACAAGTGAGAGACCCTAACGTTTAGATAAGGGCAGTGAAGTATGGCTAAGTCACAAGAGTAACAAGAACATTAAGAGGTGTGCCGAGATGGTATGTTACCAGATGAGGTTCCAATTAAGTTATGATTTTTCCATGTGTGCCAAGAGAGCATAATTGAGTTGTTAATGTGGAATAGGTCCATAGATTTCAAGTGTTAGCTTTAGACCTAAGGGGGAGATGATAAGAGGAGAAATCAAGTCAAGTGTTGATAATTTCTTAAGGAGCTGATTAGTAGGAGTCCATGGAGTTGTTAGAGTACTAAGCTTGAATGTGGTATTGTTAAATATTTGGTGGTTCTTGATATGATCCCAATATGGTGGTAGAGAGTAATAGTTTGGGATGAGATTTCCTATAGAGAGGTATATAATCTGAACTTAACGATTTGGGTTAAGCTTGAATATAGTAAGAGCATACCATTAGACTCAGACCTTAGTAAGAGTAACCCCATTCTCTACCCAGTCCAGCCGTCATTCGGGGACGAATGATCCCAAGGGGGAGATATTGTAACACCCCAAAATATTTATGAGCTAAGACTCGAACCGTTCTTCGTAGTGAGTGAGATTTTTGCAAGGAATTTAAAATTTCTTGAGTATTAAGGTCACTAGATGTAACACCTTGAGTTGCAAGAAGAACTAAAGAGAGTTCATTCAAGTCATTCCTAAGATTTTCTTAAGTTTTGGGTCAACTTGAAATGATCATAACTCCTAGTACAGGATGTGTTAGGTGAGCTACAAGATATAAAATTAAATCCCTTCGAGTCCTCTTTCCAACGCCACTGAGTTTGCTAAATTACGAGCTCTGAGTAAAAAGTTATGACTGATTTACTAACGATGTACAAACTTGGCAGTAGCTCCGCGATGGCTCCGCGTTACGGAGCCAATACGGACCTCACTGCCTGGTGAAAATTTATTCCGATTCCCAGCTCGTTTTAATTATTTCTTTAAGGGTATTTTAGTCCTAAAAACGATTAGGAGGTCATCTAAATTTCCCTAAACGAGTAGAATATCAGTTTTCTAAAATCAAACCCTCTCATCCACTCCAAACATTCTACACTCAAGGGATTCAAGAAACGCTAACGCTAGGATTCATCTTTCAAGATTTTCCTTCAAGTTCTTCAAGAAGATGGTTCTTTCAGGTATGTAAGCTTCCATATTTTTGGGTTTGTTCACCCACACGCCAATCATGTTAATTTCAGCATTAAGTTCATTCTAGAAAGTTGAAAGTATGATGTTCTTGAAATTGACTTTAGTTCTTAAGTTTAGATGAGATTATTGAGTTCCTTGATCAAATCATGTTGATTTTACAGTTGTTTATAATTAGGTTCTTGTGTTCATGTGCTGGGTATCTAAATCTAAAGAGGAATTGAGAAAAAGAACAGAGTTTAGGTGAATTGGGGTTAGAAAACGAAGAAGGGAAAATTCGGGCAAATCTGGCACCTTGCTCCGCGTCTTGGACCTGTAATCAATCGTAGTATTAACTCCTCCAGTAGTAGTAGTATTAACCCCTCCAGTAGTAGTAGTATTAACTCCTCCAGTAGTAGTGCTAGTGTTTCCATTCCCTTCAATTGCCATTTTTCTGTTTCTAAGATTTTAACAACTTTGTTCTCAAGAAATACACACAAATTTATGTATCTAGACTTATCACAAGCACCTTGCAAGCGATTTTTTCCAGAGATCTTTGATTTTACTATCTTTCGATGCAACTGAATTTAGCAATTGCTAAAAGTATGATTTGAACACAATGTAGAGCAATCGAATTTGACAATTACTAATTGAATTTGACAATTACTGCAACTACACAATTAAACTTCTATGATTTGTTAATTGAAACTCATCTGAGATTGCACAATGTAGCTGTTGTGACTCGAGGATTCCAGATCTCAATGCTTCGATTGAAAATCAAAAAATTGCTTCTTCCTCCCACAGTCGCTGATCGCCTGCTTTGATACCATGAACTGAATTATTATTATACTCAAGATCCTCAAGAATGAGGATAAGAATGAAGAAACTTATTAGAAGAAGAAGAAGAGAGGAAAAAATATTATTTAACCAAAGTGTATAGAGTCAAGAAGACCTCTTACCTCTTATAAGAATACAATGAGGGTATTTATAGTTAACTAATTTAACTACCTAAGTATATGGGCCATATTAGTGTATTGGGCCACAATTTGTATTGGGCCTTACAATGTCATTCTTTCCAACAACATTGAACTTTGATTGGTGTTTGAGGAACCTTAGGACCCTAAACTACATACGATACACTTAATACACTTAATAAAGGACCTTAAAATAATGTAAAACTTAAAAATCATCAGATTCGAACTTATATGCATACGGAGGATGATTCGAATCTCTGCTAAGAAGTTGTGGGGCTTTACAAATTCCTTAACTACCAATTACAACTAAGTAACACCCTTGTGATATGATATCATTTTATTATTGCCAAAACAAGCCAATGATACATGAAAATACGATTGTATATGTGTTAATTTTATAATCTATAACTTAACTATATGTTCTAACCTACTATACAACTTTATATTACAATGTGCCTTCGTAATAATAATATTTATATCAAATGCTAATCCATTAAAATGTAGTAATACTAATTTTGTAATAATTTACATGAAATATATATATATTAGTAATAATACAAATTTTATAATATTGTTTATATAAAAGTGAATGATTTTCTTACTTTTCAATTGGTGTCCACATAATAAGACAGGATCACCCATACTAATAAAACAGACTCAAATGTATGAATTATGAAAACTCAAAACACATACTACTCCTTGAAAATATAACTGGATTACACAAAAGAAAGTGAAAACTAAAAGGTAGTGAAATTATGAAGTTTGGTAAATTTGTTTCCATATCTAGAGAGGGGATGCAGCAAATGACCATATCCGGCAACAGATTTAACACAAAGTCACCTAACAACGAAAGCTCCACATTGAAAGAAGACACCTTCAAAATTCATATTCATCATTCACAGACATCTGATCAATATTCCTCCGAAATTTCATAGCTACACAGTGAAAGAAGATATCAAAAGTTATAAGCATATTTCCTGACAATTATTTTCACTATGCATCCAGAAATTATGACATAGTTTTGAGTTTCATTATATAATCATATCATACAAAAATAATTTAAACTTTCATATAACAAAGGTTGATCATTCATATTCTACATAAATTTAAGAAATTACTAAATTCAAAATTTACCAGTCAAGCTATTTATGAACTCGATTATCTAAAAATATATAACCATATCCACTAATTAACTAGGGAAAGTGGGTAGACTGAACAAAATTTGTAGAGAAAACATGATAGTGTGTACAAGTTTTTAACTTTTCTCAACTCTATTTTAAAAATATTTTTCTATATAACTAAACATAGATACATGAGAAACTACCTCAAGTTCTAAATTTTGGGAAACATAACGTCATTGGAACGATCTTTCCTCTGTAATAACTCCTCTATAACTTTCTTGCTATATAGTGAAATAAGATATTAAAAGTTGTAAGAATATTTACTGAAAAATATTTTAATTATGTATTAACAAGTTTTGATATAGTTACAAGTTTTGTTATTAAAAAATCTTATACAACATAAATTTAACATTATATAACAGAGGTCAATTATTTGTCTATAAAAATGTTAGTAATGTAATTAAAAATTTACCAATCAAATTATTTTTTAACTCGTTTACCTTCAAATATGCTACCATCGCCACTAGTTAACCAGTGGAGAGAAAATTGGTAAAAGATAGACAGAGAAAAGAAAAATAATAGTGTGTACAATTTTTCTTATTCTCAACTTTGTAAATATAGATATTGAATATAGTATACTATTACTAGAGATGAGTAGATGAAAATTACCTGAGGTTCCAAATCCGTGAAAGAATTACAGAGACTGAATGGACTTTTATCTACAGTAATATCACCATGATTGTTTTGCTACATAGTTAAATAAGACACCAAAAGTTGTAAGTACATTTCATGAAAAAAAAATTCACACAATTTATTCACAAGTAACTATATATAATTTTGATATTTAAATTTGGATTATCTTACTCGATACATATTTAACCAGTCATATAATAAAAGTTGGGCATTTGTACACTACAAAAAGGTAAGTAAAAATTAATTAATCAAAATTATTCCAAAATTCTTTCACCTCAAAATACAATCATCTCAACTAATTAACTAGAGTAATGAAAGTGGGTGGAAAGAACCAAGAAAAGAGAGTTGTTCGGATGGTAACCATCACTCGAATATTACTAATGAAAAGAAAAATGACAGTGTGTGCAAAAATTCTTAATTAATAAAACTATATGATAAGAACATTTTTAGAACATAATGCTCTATTATCAAACATAGGTCTATGAGAAACTACCTCAAGTTCTGGACGTGAAGGATTACAGTTGAGTTGGAAGGATCCTTCCTCTGTAGTAATATCTCTGTGATTGTCTTGCTACACATTGAAATAAAACTCTAAAAGTTGTAAGCATAGTTATCGTCAATTATTTGCGCTATATATTCACAGTAATGATATAGTTTGTAGTTTCATTATCAAATTATTCTTTGCATCACAAAATTAACCTTTCATATAACAAAAGTTGATCATATGTTTTCTACAATAATTTAAGTAATAATTAAATAAAAAATTAACCAATCAAATTACAACATTTTTATTTCTCTCAACTTTGTAAGTATATTTTTAAATTATATTAATCTATGGCCAAACATATGGATATGAAAATTTACCTGAGGTTCTGAATTTGGGAGAACATCACAGAGATTGAACAATATTTCATCTACAGTAATATCACCATAATTGTTTTGCTACATAGTGAAATAAGACACCAAAATTGTAAGAGTGTTTCATAAAGAACAACTAGTGAACCAAAAAATAATAGTGTTTACAAATATTCTTAATTAATAGAAGTTTATTGTAATTAAATTTTCTGAACATAATCCACTATTATCAAACATAGGTAAAATCTCCCTAATTTTCTTGCTACACATTGAAATAAGATATCAAAAGTTATAAGTATGCTTACTGATAATTATTTGCACTATGTATTTACAGGTTGTGTCATTATTGAATTATTTTATCTATCATAAAATTAATGATTTTCATATAACAAGAGCAGTTCATATATGTTTTACAAAAAATTAAGAAATAAAATTAAAAATTAACCAGTCAAATTGCTTGGGAACCCTTTCACCTCGAACAAATATCTTAAATTTATGCTCTAAAATATCTAAGAACAACTAAATTGAAGTTAATATGCCAAACTGTTAGGAAAATGCATTTATCTCAAAATATAAAATCATCTCTACTAATCAATTGGGGAGGAAAAGTTGTTCAAAGGATAATAGAGTGAAGAGAAAAATGATAGATATACAAACTTTATTAATTTTTTTTTTCTTTAGTAAATTATATATTCAAAGTATAATGTTCGTTGACTAGACATAAATATATCAAAAGCTACCTCAAATTCCAAATTGGGGGAGAGGTATTGGTGTTGGGACGATATTTCCTCTGTAATAACATCATAATTTTTTTCCTATACAACAAAATAAGACATCAAAAGTAATAAGTACATCCAGTAAAGTTATTTGTGAACTTGTTTTACCTCAAATGCACTATTATCTTCACAAATTAATTGGTGGAGGAAAAGTGGGTGAAATGAACAATAAATGATGAAGAGAAAAATAATAGTGTGTACAATCTATGTTTATTCTCTCAACTCTATAAGTATATTTTTAGGATATAGTATTTTATGACCAAATATATGTATATAAAAATCTATATGAGGTTCTAAACTCGAGAAAAGTCATAAATTATTATAACCCGATAAAAAAAGAGTAATAACAGGTCCCCGTACATCAGAGTGAACTAATTCAAACAGTACACTACAATGACAAGATCCTTCAGCTACAGTAATACCATTGTAGTTATTTTGCTAGATAGTGAAATCAGTTGTAGGTACATTTCATAAAACTATTTTCACACTATTTATTGCAAGTTAGGACGTAATTTTAATATTTAATTTTAAATTATTTTATTCAACACATATTTAACCACCGATATAACAAAAGTTGATCATTTGTACTCTACAAAAGGATAAGAAAAAAGTAATTGAAAGTTGATCATTCATATTATTTAGAAACTTTATCACCACAAAATATACATTCATCTCAACTAATTAACTAGATGAGTGAAAGTTGATAAAAACAACTAGTAAAGAGAAAATTGATAGTATGCACAAAAATTATTAATTCATAGAATTTAATCGTAAATACATTTTCGAAGTTGTGAGTGCTATTCTAAAATATTGGTATATGTGAAACTACCTCTACTTCTTGATTTAAGGGACTATAGTGAAGTTGGAAGGATCTTTCTGTAGTAAAATCTATATAATTTTCTTGCTACACATTAAAATAAGACATCAAAACTATCAAGCATATTTACTGATAATAATTTTTGCATTATGTATTCATAAGTTATGGCATAACTTTGAGTTTCATTATCGAATTAACTTATACATCATAAAATTTACCTTTCATATAATAAAAGTCGATCATGTGTGTTCTACAACAATTTAAGAATAATTAAATTAAAAATTAACAAGTCAAATTTCTTAGTAATTTTTTTTATTTCACTTCAAAATATACAATTATCTCCATAATTAATTGAAGGACCCAAAAAGAATAAAAAGGACAGATAATGAAAAGGAAGAGAAAGATGATAGTGAGTATAATTTCTATTATTTCAGTTTAACTTTAAAATTATATCTGTAGAATAAAATATTCTACTTCTAGACATTGATATATAAGAAAAATACCTCAAATTCTGAATTTAGAGGAACATTATGCAGATGGAGTGGTCTATCCTCTGCCGCAATACATGTGTAATTTTCTTGCTGTATAATAAAATTGAACATTAGAAGTTGTAAGCATATTTACAAAATTACATTTTCAAGATATGTATTCACGGTTTATGATATAGTTTAATTCTCGTTTTGAATTGTCTTTATTTCATACATGTTTAATCATTCCATTATCAAAAGTTGATTAATTTTATTTTATAAAAACATAAGAAATAACTTATTGAAATTTAGCCTGCCAAATTAAATCCTTTCACTTAAAATATACAATCATCTTCACTCATTAACTAGAGGGAGGGAAAAAGTTTAAAAGAGTATATAAAACCATGAAGAGAAAAATGATAATATATACAAGCTTGATTAATTTGTTCAACTATAAGAAATGCTTCTTCAAAACATAATGTCCTATAATCAAACAAGCAAATGTATATGAAAAACTAGCTCCAGCTCTTTATGAAAAATACTATGGAGGAATGAAGAGTCTTCTGCAGTAAAACATCCATAATCTCCTTGCTGCATAGTTAAATAAGACATCAGAAGTAGTAAGAATTTATACCGAAAGTGATATAGTTTTATATTTCATTATTTTATACAATAATAATTTAATATTTTATATATAAAAAAAATTGAAACTTATGTTCTACAAAAATTAACATGCCAAACTATTTGAGAAATCCTTTCATCTCAAAATATAAAATCATCTCTACAAATTAATCGGGGAAGAAACTTAGGTAAAAGAATTGTAGAATGCAGATAAAAATAATACTGTGGACAAACATATTTAATTTTCTTTAACTCTATAAATTATATATTTAAGATACAATGATCGTTGACTAAACATAACAAAAAAAAAAATTACCTCAAGTTCTGAACTGGGGTAAATGTTTTGGTGTCGAAACGATGTAGCTTGAATTATTTGTGAATTCATTTACCTCAAAATGGACTATTATCTTCACAATTAACTAGTGGAGGAAAAGTGGGTGCAACGAACAGTACGTAGATAATGAAGATAAATATAATTGTTTGTACAATTTTTGTTTATTCTCTCAATTCTATAAGTATATTTTTAGATATAGTATTTTATGACCAAATATAAGTATACAACAAAATTACCTGAGGTTCCGAACTCGAGAGAACATTACAAAAACTGAACGATCTTTCATCTGAAGTAATATCATTGTAATTGTTTTGCTACATGGTAAAATAAACACCAAAAGTTGTAAGTATATTTCATGAAAACTATTTTCACACTATTTTTTCACAAGTTAGGATTTAATTTTGATATTCAATTTCGAATTATCTTATTCAACACATTTATAACCACTCATTTAACAAAAGGAGTTCATTTTTACACTACAAAAAGGTAAGAAAAAAGTAGATTAAAAATTAATGATCAATCATACTATTTAGAAACTTTGTCACCTCAAAATACACGATCATCTCAACTAATTAACTAGAGGAGTGAAAGTGAATAAATAGAATAACAAGTAAAGAGTAAAATAATAGTGTATACAAAGATTCTTAATTCTAGAACTTCATCATAAATGTATTTTCAGAATATAATATGCTATTATCAAACATTGGCATAAGTGAAACTACCTCAACTTCTGAATTTGAGGAATTATATATAGTTAAGTTGGAAGGACCCCTCCTCTGTAGTAATACCTATATAATTTTCTTGCTAAACATTGAACTAAGGCATCAAAAATTATAAGCATATTTACTAATTATAATTTTTGCTCTATGTGTTCATAAGTTATGGTGTAGTTTTGAGTTTTATTATCGAATTATCTTATACATCACAAAATTTACCTTTCATACAATAAAAGTCGATCATATGTGTTCTACTAAAATTTAATAAATAATTGAATTAAAAATAACTAATTAAATTTTTTGGAAACCTTTTCACCTCAAAACATAATAGTGTGTAAAACAGCTTTGTTTATTCTCTCAACTCTATAAGTATATTTTTAGAGTGTATTATTCTATGATAAAAAATAGTCAGATTAAAAAATGTTTAAGGTTTTATATTCGATACAAAAATTGAAGGATTTTTCATATGCAGTAACATCACAATAAGTTTTTTGGTACATAGAAAAATAAGTCACCAGAGATTAGAAATATTGTTAATTCATTTAGTTTTATAATTGTATTTTCAAAATTAAATGTTCTATTTTCAAATATAAATATACAAGAAATTATCTCATGTTTCAAATTTGAAAAATCATAATAGAGTTGAAATGATACTTTCTCTAAAGTAACTTGGAACAATTCTTCCTTTGTAGTAACACCTCCATAATTTCTTAGCTATGCATTGAAATAAGACAATAAAAGTTATAAAAATATTTACTGATAATTATTTACACTATGTATTTATAAGTTATGATCTAATTTTTGAGTCATTATTAAATTATTTTATACAACACAAATTTAATTTTTTATATAAAAAAACTCAATCATTTGTATTCTACAAAAATATAAGAAATGATTAAATTTAAAATTAACCAGGCAAATTACTTGAAAATCATTTCACCCCGACCAAAATATGTACAATCATCTCATTATATAACTAGGGGAGAAGAAGCGGGTAAAGTGGAAAGATAATGAAGAGAAAAATGAAAGTATGTATAAACTTTATTATTTTGGTTAACTCTAAAATTATATTTTTATAATAAAATTATTCTATTAAAAACAAAGGTATATGAAAAATTACCTCAGGTTCCGAATTCGGAAGAACATTACGGAGATCGAATGGTCGTTTCTCTGATGTAATACCTTCATAATTTTCTTGCTACATATAAATATAAGACACCAAAAATTGCAAGTAAATTTAGTGATAGTTATTTTAACACTTTATTCGCAACTTATGATATAATTTTAATCGTCAATGTTGAATTATCTTATTAACGATGTATTTATTATTTCATTAAACAAAATCCAATTATTTATGTTCTAAAATATATAAGAAACAAGTAATTAAAAGTTATCCAATCATATATTTACAATCCTTTCACCTCAAACTATATTATCATTGCCATTAATTAACTAGGCAAGGAAACGTAGGTAATACGAATAATAGTGAAGAGAAAAATGATATTGTGTACAAACTTTCTTAATATGCTTAACTCATTAAATCACATTTTTAGAATATACTTCTATATGAAAAAATGTAGGTATAGAAAATATTACTCCAAGTTTTGAATGTAGTAGAATCATAATGGAGCAGGAACTATATATCCTCTTTAGTAACACCTTCAAATTTTTCCTATTACATAGTGAAATAAGACAATGAATTGTTAAACAAATTTACGAATAATTATTTTCACTATGTATTCATATGTTATGATATAACTTTTAGCTTCTTTAATGGATTATCTTATACAAGTGTGGCCTTTCATATAACTAAAGTCAGTAGTTTGTGTAGTAAAAAAATATAAGAAACAAATCAATTGAAAATTAACTAGCCAAATTAATTGAGAATACATCCACCTTAAAATATATAACCATCTATACAAATTAATAGCTAGGAGAACGGAAGGAGGTAAAAATATAGAAGTGAAGAGAAAAATGATAGTTTGTATAAATTTTCTTATTTTTCTTAAATCTGTAATTATATTTTTTAGAATAAAATATTCTATGACCAAATATAGGCATATGAAAAATCACCACAGATTTCATATTCAAAGAAATATTATGGAGACACGACGATTTTTACTTGTAGTAATAGCGCCAGAATTTGTTTGTACCCAATAAAATAAGACATCAAAAATTTTAAGAACATTTACAAAATATTTTTACAACATGTATTCGCATGCTATGTTATAGTTTGATTTTCATTGTTGAGATTATCATTATTCCATACATTTTTAACCTTTTCTATAATAAAAGTTGGTTATTTTATTCTACAAAAATGTAAGAAATGACTGTTGAAAATTAACAAGATAAATCGAACCATTTCACCTTAAAGTATACAATCATCTAATTCATTCATTAACTCGAGGGAGGAAAATGTTTTAAAAGAATATGAAGTGAAGAGAAAAATTATAATATATATGAACCTGCTTAACATTCAATTCTAAAAATTGCACTTTCAAAACATAATGCTTTATGATCAAACAAACACATGTATATGAGAAACTACCTCAAATTCTTGATTCAGAAAAATATTTTGGAGAAATGAACATTCCTCTTTAATAGAACTTCCATAATCTCCTTGTTGCACAGTCAAAATAAGACATCAAAAGTTGTAAGCATTTTTATTGACAATTATTTTAGATATTTTCTTGTAGGTTATGGTATAACTTTTATTTTCATTATTGGATTATTTCAGTGCAAATTTAACTTTGCATGCATATAACGAAAATCGATCATTTATGTTCTGAAAAAATGTAAGAAATTACAAAATTAAAATTAATAATTCAAATTTTTAAGAACCCTTTGACCTCAAAGTATACCACCATCTCCACTCCTTGATCGGAGGAAGGGAAAGTGGAAAAAATAACAGAAAGTAAAGCAAAACAAAATGATTGTATGTTTGAATTGCTTAATTCGCTTAAAAATTTTAAACTGCATTTTCAGAACATAATGTTTAATGATAAAACACAACTATATAGTAAAGTCTTGATGGTAAAATTAAGATGACATACTTTAAATTTTTCTAAACTAGTGTAGGTGTAGTCCATGAAAAAAGACTTGTAGGTCTAGTCCATAAATTAAGCTAAGAATTATTTTCATCTCATTCTTGTTTTGCTTCAATGTGTTAAGTTTGTGGAGTAAATTGTACACTAAAAATCATCAAATTAATACTTTAGAAAGATTGCAAACTTCTTGAACTTAAAGAATACCAGAAAATAAATACGAACAAATCTAAAAATTAAAAAACGTACCATATTAGAAGATTGAACATTCAGTTGGCTTCCAGAAATAATTAGAGTAAGTTCGGTTGAATGTGGTATAGAATAAACATTGTCCAACATAGCAAAGCCATCTACTGTAGTACTAGTTCCTCCATTTCTAGTACTTTCATAACTCTCTTGTAAAGTGGATAACTCTACTGAAGCCTCTCCAAATCCAATATGATGAGACTTTGATTTACATGACGGCACAATATTCTTGCCAATTCTTTCTCCCTTTGACTAAACTGGGAGACTTGATGATCAACCTCTATAGCATGATCAACAAAATTTGAATTTTCTATCATAAGTTGTTGAACTCTAGTTGAAATATTGTCAGTTGCTTTCCTTGTGGATAATTCGTTAGCATTACTAAATGTGATTTTACTCACATCTGAAACCAACTCTGAACTATTGTTCTTTTCCAAGCCCATACGATATTTCTACAAAGTTTGTAAGCACGAGAATGATTACTTTGTTATAACAATAAAAAAAAAATTATACAATTTTTTTCTTTATGTAAATTTCTATACAATGTTTATCTAACTTTGAAAATTTATTTTATCATGGAATTTCTAACATGAGCATAAATTAATATAACTATAACTTTCAAATTTCATAGCTTTTATTCAAGAAAATGCTTAATATCTCATATATATGGATACTTGAGTTCCATTTAAGAGAAGTTACAATATTCAATGGATTGAAAATAATACACACTTCAAACTTTGATTTAAATATCAAGCATCCCCTAAACTTTGCATAATAGACATTCTCTAACCACCACCTCACCTTTACTTCATGTCATCTCTTTTTTACCCTCAACATTTCAATAATTCATTTATGTAATATTTTTCATATACAAAATCTAAGGCTACTCATTTATGATTGTTATTTTAATATAATATTGCATGCATTAAATATATGTTCTATCGTTGTGGTAGTCCTCAAAATTTATATAATTAGATGGAATTTGTCGGGATGAGATTAGATGAAAATTTCTGATTATAATAGTTTTTAGGAAAAAATAATATGTTATAGGGTTTGAGAGTCATTTGTGATTCTTTAGTTGAGGTTTGATTGTTTTGATCCTAGATTATATTAATTAGTGGGAGGGGTTAGTGAGCGATAAAAACTTTCGAAATGAAAGTTAGATTAATAGAACTCACGTTTTAGCAACTTTTGATGTGGGATATGCTTGTATCATCTAAGAAATCTTAAGTGCATTGTGAAATGGGGTGTATGGAAGAACTTTAGAAAAATCATTACTAAACTTCATCATAGTGAGACCCCATCGCTCTAGCAGAACGAACCGATACAGAAAATTGTTCTATCATAGAGGCCCTAGCCCTGCAGGGGACCACTATAGAGGTCAGTTGGCCCACCATAGCGAACATGACATAGAAGGAAAGCCTGTTGTAGAAGACTTCAACAGATTTTATATCCAACACACTTTTAGATGTCATTTTCTCTCCAATTCCCAAAAACTCGTTCCTAAGCTTGAGAGATGCAATTTTTAACCTTCTAAGGTTTTTTCTATCATCAAGGTAAGTTCATTACACCCTTCTAACATCATTTAATTTGTTAGAACATACTTATATTTATGTATATATATACTTTTGAGCAAATTGCTTATTGATTGGTCTTTATACATGCTTGCTAGTGATGATATATATGTATGTATGTATCGAAGGTTGGGTATCATGACGATATGATATATGAACGAAGCTGGTCCCTGCAAATCATGGCTATTGACATAAATAAATCCCTTAACATTTATGTATACTTTGTTTATTTTTGTGTAGGTTAATGGTTCATTGAGCATGGTATTGTTGGATGACTTATTATTGATAACCTTGTGATGATTATATTTAATAATTGTGAATTTTTTATTTGTTCAAGTCTAATCTACTTGTTATTTGGTTTATGTGTTACTTTTTTTTTAAAATTTGAGTCAGTCTATGATGCCTACCAGTACATAGTAATACTAACATCTACTCTTCTTTTGTTGAGTGCAAATCTTAATCATGGGGTTCCTCCAAAATCCCATATCTAGCGTAGACTGCATTTTTTATCACAGGGTGGTGTCAGGCTACCAAGGATCATCTTACAATTCATGTCCATGTTTCATACACGGGGACATTCAATCTTAATTTTTAGTTGTTAGACATTTTAGTGGAATTGACTTAGTTTGGGGAGTTGTTAAATAAGATTTTAACTTATTTATGAAGTTTATTTATTTATAAAACTTTGTTAGACATAATATTGTTGATTTGATGGATTGATTTTAATATGCTAAGTTTAAGTCTGAAGGGTTTCTCCAGTGGAGGGTTAGTGAGTGACACACTCACGACCCCAATGTGCATGCATGCTAGTGTGTATATGTATGTTTCACATTTTTCTTATTATCTATTGTCTATATAGATAAATAATTTTTATTGGCATTAATGAAATATTTTTCTAAATTATAATTTCAAATTCATTATTGTATAATAGATAATTTTTTAGAAATTTATCATAAAAATATACCTCTATTTTAATTAATACGTTTTTGTGTTACCTACTTTGAAATATATTTATAAAGTTATGACTTAGTTTTATTTTCTTACTTTTGTGTAATAAACATTAGAGTTTTGATTATTATAAAAAAAAAAATTCCTCGCTATGCTCATTTATTTTATTATAGAATATCATTAACTCTATACTCAATTAGTATTTCTTATTGATGAGTTAACTATAGTATACCTGCAAATGACTTGCCATATGTATTCTAGTCAATTCAGGAGTATCCATGAGGTCAAGAATTTTCCTTGGATGAGCTTCTGCAGAAAAAAAATAAAAATCAACCAAATCTAATGTAGTTTACATATAGATAACTTTTATGTGATCTCATATTTTTCAATATATAATGTTTGAGAAGACTTACTCTTTATGCCAAGTTTTGAAACGACTTCCACGAATTTGTCATGAAGGGGATCTGTCCAAACAACTCTACTCTTCTTTGACGGTGGAGATGAACTCTGTTCGCTTTCAGTCTCTTCACATTTTCTCACGGACTTGTCCCTCTCACTGTTCGACGATGAAGATTCAATATGAATTACTTCATGGGGGATTCTTTCATTGGTATTGTCTTGATTCTGTTGATTAATAACTTGTTTGCCTTTATGATTCTTCTTTCCCACGGTAGCATAATTCCACAAATAATTAATATTGTTTTGTGATATGGGCTTCCCCATAAACAAAATAACTCCACTCTCAAGCCCTTTCATAATTGTACTTTCTTTTTCATCAGCTGACAAAACTGGTCACATTCAATAATACAAATTTAAGTCATATACTTTGAGTAAAAACTAAATAAAAGGGACGAGGTTATATGAAAATAGCAAAAGCAAGCCTTTATATTTGGGGTGGGGTTAATTTCTTTCCATCAATCATCAACAATGCTCTTAGGGTGAGTTATTTTATATATAAATATGTTATTGATCGAGAGTTATCAATAAGAAACTATTTTTTCTCTTATAGACATCTATTATACAACATAATTTCAATTCCAAGAAGAATATAAAGAATTATAAACTCACATGCAACAGGAATGATAAATTCTTTGGCTATTTCTTGTTGAAGTTGAAAGCCATTCATTTCGGGCATGTGGACTTCTGTGACCACAAGATCAAATGAGAGGCCACTGCCACGAAGAACACCCAAAGCATCTTTTGCGCTCTTCACTGTCACAACTGAATTAAACCAAGAAATTATATTATTGTAAAACATATAAAAAGCTAAAATTATTGATAATACATATAGAAAATTTTCCAAAATCAGTTGATGAGAAAAAGAAGAAATTAAAAGAAACTAATTAGATGAATTGATGACTAAGTTTGACTTATATAAATCTCGATCGACATAAATCTCAAATCAAAATATGATAACATGAAAAGAATAAAAAATATACTTTATTTTAAGATGATACAAGTGTCATCACAATATTAGATTTTAAACACTCATAAAATTTAGTAAAATGAAAAACTAAAGTTAAGTACCTTCAAATTTGGATTTCTTGAGAAAAGTAGCAGTAATGAGAAGACAAGTGACATCAACATCTACCACCAGACATCTGATTATTTCAAAGAGTTGATTGTTTTGTTCCTCCATTATTTCTTCTGGAAAAAAAATTGATAACACTGATTTGTTTTAGATGTTTTTTTTGTTGAAAGAAAACACAAAGTTAAACAGATAAGAACAAAAATGAAAGAGAACATTTTCTAATTATTATTTATACAAATATTTGAGTCTATCTTGTTGCACCAAAAAGTCTATATTAGATTTGCTTACCAAGTTTTACCACTTCTTTTTAGTAGCTTATTTATTTTCTTCACATTTTTATTTATTTATTTATTTTACCTTCTTTTTTTTCCCTAAATAAAGAACATCACAGTAAGAAGCTACACCAACTTACCATAAATTTGTATATATCCACAGTCTAATCCATGATTTATATAATTAATATTCCATATATGTACTTCTAAATTTTTTTGAATTCTCACGGTCAAAGCTATATATTATCTTATCATATATATATTTCTTTTAGAAGAAAAAAAATATCTTCTTACTTTTTTTCTTCACCTGCACAATATCTATCTTCAAGAATTTAATTATTAATATTCCATATATGTACTTCTAAATTTTTTAAATTCTCACGTTCAAAGCTATATATTATCTTATCCATAAATATATTTCTTTTAAAATATCTTCCTACTTTTTTTCTTGCACCTGCACAATATCTATCTTCAAGAATTTAATTATTTTTAAATTGATAACTATCGGCCTATCGTTTTCAATTTATTTATGAGTTATTATTATGAAATGGAAAAAAGAAAAGTTCAGAAATTATTTTAAAAAACGTTCACTGCTGATAAAAGGAAAAGATGTTATCGTATACATTAAAAAATTGTTAAAGGAAGGAAATAGTTATTTTAGAAGAAGGAATTAATTGTCTTAAATTTAAACAAATCAAATAGTTGAGTAGTGATGTGCAAAAATCTCAAAAATTAATTAAATATACTATTAAGTAAAATTCTGTAATATTATAGAGCAATAACACTCACTTAAAAGAGCTCCAATATTATACTACATCACAACAATCTGGACATCTTTTCCCTCATTGATCACTAGTCAAAATTGTCTTAAAAATTGCCAACTCAAATAAATAAAAGATGCAAGAGTCCTGAATTGCAAATCTACCTGCACAAACATAATTATCTTTCCTCTCATGTGAGTAAAAAATATTCACAATATATAAATATCAATCTTCTTTATGATATATATATATATATATATATATATATATAAGAAAATATATTATTATCTTTATTGTAATTGATGCACCAATTCAGAAAGTATCATACACTATTAATTGAAAAGAGAAGCATGTTTATTAGTAACCATGTGAAAATAAATACAAATCACAAGTGCTCCTAGGACTTCTTAGTTCTATATCCACTTCAAGCAAGGAGAATTTTTCAATGCAGAGATGTCAGCATAAGAAATAAAGCACAAACGATACAAAATACTTCTTATATCACAAAATAAAATACCTTCTACGGGTTTTTTTTCAAACTTCATAGACAAATGCAAATGTTGATGTTCAAAATTTAGTGTCACACCCCGAGCCTATACCCTAGATGTGATCGGCACTCGAGAACTATTGTTGGTCCCCAAACGAACTCTTGGTCTGGCTAACTACTTAGCGGAAGACTGACCCAAGCAGATATAAGCTTTAAAAACAGAAGTAAATTATTGTCTCAAAAATAATCAACTCAGATAATTTAAAAGCAATAATAGTTTAAAGAAAATAATGAAAGAATCATCAACACTCTCTATCTATGAAGCCTCTATAGTTCAACATGGATGTCGAGACAGGATCTACGACACCTCAAAACAATTAAACAGAAAGATGAATAAAATGGGGTCCCCCAAAATGCCAGGTGAGGGTCACCAAAAGCGGTCAAGGAATACAAAGTGATCTAGACGAAGTGTCTGTTGATGATCCTGAGTACCTGTAATTTTAAGATGCAGGTCGAATGACATTAGTGCATTATATGTACGAGTATGTAATATACCTGAAGCGAAATAATTGAACAGAATGAGGGTGATTGTAACACCTTGGAAATTGGAAAGTTGGATTAAAAAGAAAAAATTCAGTTTTGGGCACTGATGGTGTGACCTACGAGTCTTATCTACGGACCATAGGAGGTTCTATGGGACTTAGAAGTTGAGTCATAGAACTTGAGTTGAGTTTTGGAAAAAAAATTTAAGTTTCTGATGTTTGACCTAATTGAACAAGACAAATCATAGAAAGTTTGACAGGTCATAGGACTGACCCGTAGAATGATTAAGAGTAATTGGTTTAAGACCTCAGTCTACTAGAAGGGTTTGACGGGTCGTAGATGGTTCTATGGGACATAGGAGGGCTTCATAGAAGTTCGTTATAAAACCTCAGAAGTTGAAAAGTCAAAAAGGAAAGAAAAATGCAGAAATTTGACTAAAGCGAGTTTCTACAAGTCCATCCTATGGACCGTAGAAAGGAAGTCGTAGACCGAGAGTTGAGTTTTGAAAAATTAAGTTTCTGAGGATTGGACCTACGACTTGACAGGACGAACCATAGAAAATTTTACGGGTAGTAGGACTGACTCGTAAGATTGATTCCGAAATTTGATTTAGGACCTTAGGTTAATGGATAATTTTGACGATTCGTAGTTGGTTCAACTAACCGTAGGAAGATTATGTAGAAAGGTTCCAGACCTAGTGAAATTTTGGAGTGAAAGTTGAGTTCTACGGATAGGGTCTACAAACCGTAAGAATTTTGATAGACCGTAGAATGGTCTCGTGGGAAATGATTGAACATTTGGGTTTCTGAAGTTGGTTCTACGGTTGACCAGGACATAAATTCAAAGCATTTTTAAACTCTAATTTATTTTATCCTAGGAGTTTTGTTTTGATATAAACATTTTCTAAATGATTTTCTCGCGAACAGTAAGCTAATCAAATCAGTATGACTGGTGGAATGTGGTATTGTAGCTATTGGTTGGTACGCTTGCAATCAAGTTATTGCTGTCTTACGAGCAGCTTGCTATACTCTATTAGTGCCTTTCTTTGGTCTATCATAAGCAATCGAGCGGAAGTAGGTTTCTCTCTTTCTATTTACTTAATATGCAAACTCGCTCCGAGCCGAGTTAGTGTTGGGGTTGGGTTGGTTGATCGCCCAAAATATGATTGAAATTCCTATGGACTGTAGGTCACAATTGTAGGTTTGTCCGACAATTACTTTTAAAGTGTATTTGGGTCCTTTCCTATGCACTTAATGCTTATACTACGCCGTTTTGACCCTAATTCTAAGTCCTATGACTACCCTTCACCCTTAGAAATTTTCTAACTTCCTCATTCAATCAAATCCAAAATTCTCTCTAAGGTTCTCTCCAAAATTTTCTCTCTAGACAAGGAAGAAGAAAACAGGGTTCTTTAAGGTCAAGTCTCCTTTTTCATCATTGATTCTAGGGATTCAAGGTCAAGGTATGTAGGGAGTTCATCAATGGGTTCCATTTACCTATTGAGTCCCTAAAGAATCTTCAATTCTCTAATTCAATGCCAACCAAATTGATTTAGGTTTTCATTGAATTATCATGGGTTCTATTTATGTTGATTAAATTTATTGAATTTGATCTTATTATGATTGTTTTGACTCAATTACATGCTTTCCAATTGAAATCACATGAACTCATGCATTGATAATGATTTTGACTATGAACCCTAATTTGCATGAATTTGAAGAAAAGCAATGAATCAATGAATGATGTTTTCATAAACTTATGCATGATTTATGAAAAGGAATAAATTATGATCGAGGTTGATTTAAGATGAACATCGATGAGATTGTGAAAGGTTTTCTCACATATGTATGAATTGTGAAAGATTTTCTCACATACTTAAGAAATCATGAATGGTGAAAGATTTTCTCACACATGGTTTAAGGAGTTACTCTATGATGTTATTAGCTTGGATTAGTAACTTAATTGTATTTTTCCATGAATGATTATATGCTTATATTTATGACTGTTCTGTTGCGATTTTTACTTAGCACCAAGAAGATATTGAGATGGAGGCTCTCCCGTTAGTAGAGGTCGGGTCTCACTATCAATCTTCTTGTCCCTAACTACCCCCCCCCCCCAAAGGTTGTCTTAAGTGACATAGCTAGTGGATCCACCTAAGCTATAAGTTTCAGGTTGTTGTCTTGGCAAGCAATGTCATCTCTTTTTGGTGTGGGAGCAAGACACCAGATTTCATGTTGTAGCACACATGGTCTATGTTGGTGAATAGTAAATATCCCACAAAATGAACTAAGTTACTTTCAAAGTTTTATGAAGTTTTCCTCATAATTGTTAGATGCATTGACCATGTTCATGATTATGATTCTTCTTTAAAGATTTACTATATTTAGCTTGGTCATACCTATCATGTTATCGTTTATGTCCTCTTATGGTCATGTCACATGTTTTTATTGCATTCCCCTCATACTTAAAACAGTCCATTTACTAATGCATACTTGTGCCTATTTTATTTCACTAATATGGGGCTTGACGATTCATCTCCCTTGTTTCATGGCTAGTTGATCTCATTGACGATCAAGAGTTGGTTTTGAGTCCTCATGTTTCGAGGACCATGATACTTTTATTGCTTTCCTTATGTTTCAATTTCCAGACTTTGTATATGGTGTACGTGTTACGTTCCGACCACTCTTTTGATGTAATAGATGGCTTTTCAAGACTTTGATGTACTTCCGTTTTTTTTTCAAACTCTTTACATTCTTATGAGATTTCTTGATTTTCTCTATTATGTCGTGTATATGTATGTCAAGTTGCTAGTGTAGGGCCTTTTGAGGTATTATATGTCATGTCACATCTAGGATGTACTTTGGGTCGTGATAAACTTGGTATTCAGAGCACAATGATTTAGAAAAAGGTCCTAGGAAGTCTGACAAGTTGCTTCATGAATGTGAAGCGCACCACATTTATAAATAGAAGGCTACAAAGTGTTTAGAAAACTCCGCTTCTTTCATTACTCTAAAGTCGTGTCATAGAGTCTATCTCTATAAAGAACCAAATCCTAAATTGGGTTTGATCCTTTTCAGGATATGGCCCCTCAAAGAGCTTATATGACAAGGAATACGGATGAGAATGTGGAGTCGGAGGTTCCTCAAGTTCTGGCTAACCTTTTGGCCGAGCAAGTGACTCATGCTGAATTATGAGTCGCTTTCCAAGTGTTGTCTCAAGCGATGAAGGCTCAAGCTAATAGAAAGGCATTTAATGCTCTCGTGAACCCAAATGTGGGTACAACAACAGTAAGGATAAGGGACTTCACAAGGGTGAATCCTCTGAAATTTCATGGGTCTAAGGTTGACGAGGATCCTCCAGAGTTCATTGATGAGGTTTACAAGATAAGGTATTATGTGATTGACTACGGTTGAGAAGGAGGAGTTGGCCGCTTATCAACTCAAGGGTGTTGCTCAAGTGTGGTTTGAACAATGGAAAAGTGAGAGTGTGATTTATGTGGGTCCTCTTGATTGAGAGAAGTTTAAGGGTGCTTTTATTGATCATTTCTTTTGTCTTGAAATGAGAGAAGAAAAAGTGTTTGAGTTCATTAACCTCCGACAGGGAAATATGAGTGTGAAGGAGTATGCTTTGATGTTCACTCAATAGGCTAAGTATACTCCAACTAAGTAAGGTGTCACATTTTCTTTCTCAAAAGGAATGTACTCCTCCACTTTCTCATATTTCCATGAACAATGATATGATGTATGAGGATGAATACATCACAACACATACAACACAAGGCATAATTGATCCATCAAGGATTTCAAGTAGTATCAAGTTCCCAAACTTTGTAAGTCATGAAACGCGTTCTCAAATGATAGGGATAATGGAGGGATCCATTTGAAATAATTGGTTACCACTTAGAAAGCATTTCCTTCATTTAAAAGTATTTCAAAAATCAACTCAAGCTCCTAACTCGGACATCTCAATGTCATATAAAAAGATAGACCACACAATCCCTCGCTCGGGCAATTACTCAACTATCACAGTTTTCAGCAACAAATAAATGTATCACACAAGCCCTCATACAGGCTAAGCATCACAAATAGGTATCGTACGAAATAAATAAAGAGTTCAACACCTACCAACTTCTAAGACTCATACTACTACTCATTTCACAGTTAACTTCCTAAGAAAGGTTAATTACTCATCTCAGTCTAAAATAGGGATAGTCAAACGTACCTCGAAGGTCGAAACTTCACTCGAACAACTCTATCGAAGCACTTCCTCAACCACACGAATCTCCAACAATCAAGAATAGATAGAGTTCATCAAAAGGAGTCCAAATATACCCATATTAATTGGATTAGAAATGGGGATAAATTAGTCCAAAAATCACTTCGAAAATTGAAAGGATAAAATCAGATTTTTAATTGAAAATCAAGTTCTACAAGTCAAGGGGGATTCATGGTTGAAAATTCCATTAAAATCAATCAAGCAACGAGCTCCAAATTAAGAAAATTACAATTTTCTAACTTTGGGGGAAAATCCCCAAAACCCACATTGAAATCAAGAATTAAAAGTTGTTTTGGATGATAAAAAATAAAGAAAATGATAAGGGGTTGGTAGGGGAACTTACCCCCACGAATTTCACCAAGAAAAACTTTCAAGAATCGTCTCTCCTAAGCTCAAATCGAGTGAAAATTGGGAAGAATCCTCAATTTAATTTTTTTCGAGGTGAAATTGGTCATCGCGATTGCAAGCCACTAATTCTCGCGATCGCGAAGGGCAGGAAAGATTACATCGTGATCGTGAAGGCTAAGGGAGAGAAAGGTTCATCGCAAGCCTAAGGGCCGCGATCGCGAAGGTCAAAATGACATGCACCAGAAATTGAAAGCCAACAACTCAACACAAGGAAAAATGCCCCATAATGGACACTCAAAAATCGTTTGGAGTCTGATAAAAATAAATTGGACATGCTACTCCACTAAATTCAACTTTATGGACTCAACGGAATCGTCGAATTTCTGAAAATATGTCAAATAACGGAATTACCCTTTCGGACTACTCTTAAGGTTTAAAACTTGACTTCTTACCCAAACGCCCAAAACTTATCCTAAGGCCTTGAAAACCTTACCAACCACTTTACCAACTTCAATTCGACGTTCCAGACGCAATGGATCTGACGAAATTCTCATCCGACACTCGAAACTAAAAATATTAAACAAAGTCAACCCTATCATGAATTCTCAACTCAAGAGAGGTCAAATCACCAAAAATACACCCGATCACATCGGAGACCACACCAACCATTCCCGAAACACAAATTAAGCATGAAAATGCTAAGGGAAGGGCAAAATGACCATTTCACAATTAAAAACAATTCACAAAAAATGGGACATTACAACCAAGCTACTGCTATAAAATGCACGAGTTTCATCCATTAGTTCCGCCCCAACGTGATTGAGGATGGGTTTTTGAAGACGATATTCTACTACTTCCAAATAGAATGTGACTATTATCTGAGACTAAGGCGTAATAATAGTAGTACTTGTTGTAGTAGTAGTATCGAACAATTAGCATAGATATACACTTTAAGAAATGACAAAATGTGAGTGATGAAGTGGTAAATATGCAAGTGCTTATGCTATTATTTTCAAATGCAGATGTTATTCATGCCACTATATAATATCAAGAATAATTTAAACAATCAGATTATAGAACTTCAAAGAATATATGTCTTCTCGAGTAGCTAAGAATAAGTTTAAGTTTTTATTTTTGAATTCTAATTATGATAAATGCCAGAGATATTTTCCTAATTAAAGGGTTTTTATTTCTTTTTTTTTACACAGATGGAATGATGCTTTTGTCGAGAACTTTGAAGTCACTTGTAGGTTTTATTACCATCCTTTACTGGATATTTTGATTAGGGGTGTTCGTCAGTTGATTTGATATGATTTTGAGACATTGTGTTTCTGTATTTTGTAGTATTCAATTTTTCTCTGGTTTTTTTTTTTACCCTCCCTAGGAGCTCCCACCCCTTTTGCTCCCTTGGAGGCTTGAACTCGCAACCTTCGAGTTGGAAGTGAGGGGTGCTTACCATCCGAGCAATTCCTTCCCTCTGGTCAGTTTCAGTTAAATAACTTCAATTTGTTTGCATTGCTTACTTTGTTTTATATACATGAGTTTCTGGATACGTGTCCCATGTAATTTTTTTTATATAGATTTGTTAGAACTATTTAAATTTTATAACAACATGCATAAGTAATAAAATGAAACAATTATAAATAAAGCTTAAAATGTGACAAGAAATTTCTTCCATTTTAGTAATACGTGATGATATTAATATTCAACTCTTCTCCTTCTCATATTACTGTTTTATTATACTTTGACTAAATCTCTTGTTTAACTTAAGTTAGTTGTAGTCCATGTATTTAATGCTTGACCAAGCCACACCAACACTGATACATCGATTTCGCACATGTAGTTCGATCCCAGCGGACAAGACAGATTTACCCTTGGAAATAGCCAGTCATGGTGATTTCCGTGGATATGCAATGTTTTCTCTTTTGTAATACATCATGTAATATATTAGACATGCTCCTCATATAAGGATCAACCAAAAATAAGCTAATTAGACCTGATAATCTTAAATTTTATGTACAACTCTAATAATGCATCAGAAAAATAGACTAAAAGGACAACATAAGCAACATGCTCAAACAAAAATGCTAAGTACCATGTGATGATGACATCTCACCTCCTTCTATGCCCCTCTCTAGTATGAAACACAACCTTTTAATTTCTAGAATATTCACACGACAACATGGATACTGCTTGGAGTAGCCTGACTTATGGTATCACAACATTTTCTAATCCCCCATTAATTATTGTTTGAAACATCTATCAATCCATGAATGCGCTTCCCGGTGGAAGTATAGAAAAGAAAGAAACAACTTCAATAACCACTTCAGCTGAAGAATAATCAAAATGTTACAATTTGAGAACGTACGTCATCCATATATATATTACCTTCCTGAGAAAACAAGTTCCAATGTTTTTCAATTGACCTTTAAAGACCAAAAGACAATAGCAGATTTACCTTATACTAGAAGTTGTTAAATTACCTGTTGCCCTCCCACGTAAGTCACATAGTATAAGGGATCCAGTGTTGCATCTCACAACTGTAACATTGTTCGACACATCATGAACGGACTTATCAGGTAAACACTAACTTGCAGCATCCACGAACGACCTCACACACAAAAATAAAACAGTTAAAAGAATATTAGCTAGCTTGCAATGGGTGATCAATCAAGAGAGAAAAGTGTACTAGTGACGATTCTTGAACAGACACATACATATGTTGCATGGCACACACACATGACACATGATTCCTTAATAGGAACATGCATATGCTATCAAGCTTAACACGAATCCCTAGTAAAATACCGTGTTGAAAACCATCTATAGACACCAAGAGGGAAACAATAATTTCAATGTTAAGGTGGATCATAAGTAAATTTCAACAACTGCAAGACTGCAATGCATTTAGTTTCTCACTTAAGCAAGAAACTTGCCAGCTTCTCACTAAAGCAAGAAACTAAGTTGCCACAATTTCTAATTACGAATCATCATATCACATATTACTAAAATTGGAAAAAAAGTTGAAAGTTGATATACCAAAATAACCCTATAAACTGAGTCACTACAATAATAATTAATATATATATATATAATAAATTTAAGTTGCATTTTAATTTCAACATTGAATGTTACTTCAGTTATTTTAATTATTGGTTACCAATGAAAGAATAATAAATTAAAAAGCTTTTGATTTCCTTATGTTACCAATTTAACTAGATAATGAATAATCTTATTTGTTATCTTAAATTTTTCTCACTAATCAACTTATTATAAATGGAGTAATCAACCCCTTCTTGACTCCTCGTTAGAAGAAATAATAGAGACAAGTTGAAGATTTCTAATAAAGGTATGTTCATTTTATTTGGTTATTTTCTTTGAATGTTTATGAAAATATATATTCCTTTTCGTGTATTTTTTAAGCACTATCCAATTTTTATTTTATTGTACTTCTTTGTCTTTGTCAGATAATTATAATGGGCTCAATTTCTATGATGAGGAACCTCAAAAATCATTGCCAATGATCCTTCCTTCTACATAAGCTTTTAGATTTCCCAAATGAATCTATATGTTGCACCTAATAATATCAAAGTAGTTATAAGAACTTGAAAGAATAGAGGAACAAAGTTGGACCATCAAGTTTCTCCAAAGCAGCATCTCTTAAATGATGACTCTTGAGTCATGACTGGCAAATTTAGACAACTGGAGCTTAGAGGATGAGAAGTACCCCATTCAGAGTTATCTGGTGAAATTGGACAATTGGAGATTTAAAAAAAAATATCCCACTCAAATTATTTGGCAAATTTGGATAGCTGGAACTTAGAGAAAATAAAAATATCTCATTTAGTGGCCATATTTAGAAAAGAAAAACCACGACAAACTGAATCCAAAGCATCCTAACTACATCAAGATGCTAATACCTCCCTCAACTTCAAAACTAGTACACTCACATCTATATTGTTGTTTATAGGTAAGCCATCCAAATTAGAAAATACAACAAATACTTTAAAACCAGGAGTCGGACATTATCAAAACCACTGTAGATGACTATAATAGACTGTTTCTTAGAAACCCCGTAATCTTATCCCTTCTTGTGTTTGGTGCATGAACCCACCTAACTAATTGTGTGGCTAACACAATATCACTGTGCAACTAATAGTTGCTCATGGTAGATAACACACAAAAATTCCACTACTCTAGCACATGTACTCCATTAAAAGCTTCTAGGTAGATAAAGAAAACCAAAAGACTAGGGATGGAAACCTATTCATGTTAAATGAGCTAATCGCCCAACAACATGGGATACAGAGAGAAACATCTACAAGGGAAGACTCTAAAACTTCTACTGAAGAGTCTTCCAAGGGAGAAGATGCAAGAAAAGACGATCTGCTGCAGGTACCAGAGATGAGGTTTACTTCATTACAAAGATTATTGACATCCAACAATAGAAACGGCATGGTCTATACCCTTATCATCATTACCTCGTGTAGAACCAAAAAGAAATTGCCATAACCTAAACATGAAGTCCTTGGATGCCTCAAGAAACCAACAGAAGTGAGAATTTACAGCAAAGTCAAATTTCAAAATATATCTGCAAACCTAGAAAGAGATTCCCTGCGCCATAAGCTCACCATACCATTTGAATCTCACTTCCAACACAGGAGACCAAGCATTCCGGCACAGGAGACCAAGCATTCTGCCAGACTTCATTTCTGCAATTGACAGGTCTTCTCATTCCATAACTATATAGCAAAATCAGAGGACTTAGAGATATAACAACAACAACAAATCCATACATATACGATTCTTTAAATACCCAAAAATCATCAACCGTCTCCGGTCATCAGGAAAATGAACACACAAGACTAGTTGCACTATGGCAAAAACCTAAAAAAAAGTCCTTGACCCCGCCACCAAAACTTCCAAATGCCACAACCAAAGAGCAGAAACCTGCATCAGGGAAAAAATTAAAGCCTACCAGATCATATAAGACAATCGGCAGGAGAAAAGAACTCGAGTTACCAGCCCTCCCCATTGTAACCAAGCAGGGATATTTATAGAGGGCAGCGGGATGGAACAATTGACTACAAGATTAAGTAGAGATATCAACTCCAAACCACCAAAGACAGTTGCAGCTTTGTGAAAAATGTAAGATCATGTCATCAAAATCAACAGCTCTACTCCCATTTGGAGAAAGGTGAGAAACAAGATAGGTCTAACCGAAACCTGATTACACGGAAAATTCCAAGAGAACTCCTAGATTCATGGTAAAACTTCCAAACTTGCACAATGATAAAAATGGAAACTTCAACCATATGAAGAAAATTAGTACAAAGCTCAACTCGAAAGAGCATTTACAAGAACAAGAATCATTCAAAAACTTCCCAACTTGCACGTTGATCTAATATGTAATGGATTTACTAGGATATCTCATGAGAAGATCTTTTAAAAATAAAATAAAATAGGTACCTTTATGTTGATATAGATAGCATAAAGAGTGTACATGACCTGTTACACCAAAGATGAGCCAAGTTTTATACTTGATCTATTCCAGATTCAATGAATTCCTCCCTCTTCGGTGTAAAGACTGTTCAAGTGGCAATGCCTTATGGAGAAAAAAAGTGTGATATAGCTCTCTTTTTATATTAAAGTTTTACAGAATAGCTAACTGTCTGAAGCAACTCCTCAAATGATTGGACATCTGAACATAGTGTACACATTTTTCCAAAAAAAAGGTACAGGAGAGATCTTCAAAAATAAAAAAAGTTTTCATTTACCTAACAACAATTAATCTGAAAATAATAGTGATTATGGCTGCAAATAGTGTGCCCAATAAATAAACCACAAATTAAATGAGAGAGAGTCGAAGTTAGATGGTGTCGGTACGTGTAACGACCCGAACCACCGTTAATTAAGAAGGAAAAATGTCAGGAAAAACTGGGTCTCTCGGCCCTCCAGAGCGGGCCAGATGCCGCCAGGGTGGAGACACTCTAGCGGGATAAGTGGCCGCCAGAGCGGGATGGGTGAGACAGAATATAAATAAAGTGAAGTCTAATTTTCTCCTTTTTCCAAAAAACACAAAAAAGAGGCGATGATCACCCCAGAAACCCTCAAAAGACTGCTCTAGGCTTGGGAAGGAAGGAGAAAGAGATTTTTAGCGTAAGGAGATCGATAGATTGTGGACTTCTGGTCAAGATTCACCGTCCCGTCATCCGAAAACCAAATTTCGAGCTACAATCCCTCTGTGAATGCTTGGCCCCCAGGTAGGTTAAGTTTATTAATTAAGTAATTATAAATCCATGACTCGCTGCGTAGTATATTAGTAATTGATGGTAGAATTCATGTGTAGGCTTTTGTGCACCGAAAAAAGATGATTATACGTATATTCCTAGCTATTACATCAGACGTATACCATAGGAGGAAGCCCTGTCCCGTGAACTAGGGTTACATGATTGTTTGATTTTCTGTTGTGTGATATAAACTTGTTAATGGTTTCGTGATATGCATACGTGTATGGGATTAGAGATATTATGGATCGTACCTAATGAAAAGACTGAATATGTACAATTGCATGCCATGAACCTAATACTTGATTGTATGGCCATAAGTATTTGTGTTATAGATGTGATTGTGATTGTGATTGTGCTGATTGGACTGGGTATCACGTACAAACACACTAACATGCATTGGACCGGGTGTCGCGTACCGACACACTAACATGCATTGGATCAGGTGTCACATTCCGGCACACTAACATACATTGGATCAGGTATCACGTACTGACACATATACATACATTGGATCGGGTGTCACGTTCCGACACACTAACAGTTTGGACGTGGGTTTCGTGAGAGGACCACTTGTGATTGATATCTTCATATATGCTTGTTATTGATAATGTGGATATGCATGTTGTTCTCAAACTAATAATTGGATTTTATATATATATATATATATATATATATATACACACATACGTGGACTGTTGATGTCGTAAGATAATTGGGTATATCTGGCTAATGTAAATGAACAATGAATGGCCAGGCCCAAATCGGGAGGTGGTATGGTAAGTGGGGACCAAGGGTCTCGGTGTTATCATTCGTTATTTAGATAGGTGGTGATGTGTATTGTCGTTAAGAATTGGGGTGGGCTATGCCGTCAATATTAATAGTTGGGTTGAAACGGTTAACAAGCCTTGATAGAACGTACTATGGGGTCAAGGGTTGAGTGGTGACGTGGAAGAAGTATGGGTGTGTCGTGAGTGGTCGGTCGGGTTGGTAGTGGTTACATCCGGAAACTCCTATAAGAGATAGAATGGTTAAGCTAGGATCAAGGATGGATCGAGTAAGGGGTTAGAGTCCAGTGCACTAGTATATGTTTAAGTCTCACGAAAATATAAAGGTGGAGGAATGAACAGTCTTATTGCATGTTTCTTGCTAGTCGATTTCTTATATTATGCGGTGGGCATCGGGTTGACCGATGATGCCTACTAGTACGTGTGGTTGTACTGATACTACTCTTGCTATGCCTTTTTGGCATAGTCTGGTTGCAGGGTCAGTGATGTTTCATAGGTGAAAGCGAAGGCAATCTCCAACAGCTTCTATTTTTCCTTCCATGTGGTGGGAGCTGCGTCATTTATAATTTTGATATACCTTGTACTCTTAATAGCTCTTGTACCTATTTAAACTAGATTCGTAGGGTGTTAATTACTTTACAGGCCTTAACTTTGAATTGTGTAAAACTCTTATTTTATGGAAATCTCCATGAATTTATTTCTATTCTTAGTTTTTTTAATCTTCCGCATGTTTTTAACTGTTGGGAATCGAGGGTTCTCCTACTTAGGAGTTAGAGTAGGTGCCCGCACGGCCCGGTAGGTTGGGTCGTGACAGTATGGTCGGTGGAAAAATTAGAACAACACATCAAAGGGAAGAATCAGATGCCAACTTTGACCATTTTTGCCACTATGAATATGTTGTCACCATTACGTCAATTATTGAAATCCAAAATCAATTTTTTTGTTCTCTAATTTCAATTGGCCAGATTTATGACCATTTATTTAAGTAATAATGAGCAAATTTTGGGTTTTGCTTACTCATCTCCATGCTGCTCTTGCCGGGTACAAATTATTAATTAACTCTTCCATTTCTCAACCAGGGTTTAATTAATCTTTTTCGTTTAACATGATCAATAATTTCTGATATTTCCTTTTATCTAAAAACTGCAGGCCATTGGTGATGTCTACCCTCTGTAAGTAATTCATCTGTTGAGTTCTTAAAAGATTTGTTCTATACATAATCGTGTATGAAAAGTTTAATTATCCAGTATCCTTAATCTTTTTCTTTTTTTTGGTTATTGTGTAGATATGGATCAGTAGTATGGGTCATGACCATGTACTGTAACCACCACTGACATGTAAAATTTTCAGTTAAGCTAACTACTAGAAGAGCACCATTTCAAGGAGAGAGTGGTAAGAAAAGATCATACTGATTAGTCAAGATAATAAAACTGAAAATCAGAAAATTGGACACACACAGGAGCTTGAACCAAACGAAACCTCAACAAAAATCAACAAACAAAGGCTGCTCCACGAAAAGAAGAAATTTACTTAAAGAGCCCACAACTGCAAGCACAAAAAGAAGGAAAAGTTAATGCAAAGCTGGCAAAACCCAAACTACTTGGGAAATCACTAGAAATGACATCGACAATAGCTAAAAGCCTCCTTTTTCTCAAAGCCCTAACGATATCCAGATTGCAGTGCAAGCACCTATACTACCAGCTTACTGAACAACACTAACCTTTTATATTTCCAAATCTAATCCTCTAATACTGTTCACTGTGTGCTATATACACCACCTTCCTTCCAACAGTAAAAAATCAAACTGGTGTGATGAGCAAAAAAGAAAATGGAAGCAGAGAAAATAAGCAGAAAGAACACAAACGTAGATGAGCACTTCACGGGTCTATGAAAAGATCCAGATATCAGTTAGTACTTACCAGATGTCCGCACCGATAAGAGACCTGGATCTGAAAAAACAAAAGTGTCTGGACCCAAAACTGAAAATGCACTTGTAGAAAAACAACACTTTTGACAATGAGACAAAGGAATCTCTATGACCAAGGAAGAAGACCAAATCGAAGAGCTAAATACTAATACAAAGCCTGAACTATGGAAACCTCAACACAAAGACAAACAAGGCTGCTCCATGAAAGGAAGACTTCATAGATATTTTAAGACCCAACAACATCTGACACAAAAAGAAGGGAACAGTGAAAGTGCAAGCTGCGAAACCCATGCCATATAGGAGAGATCACAAGATGAGATGCCAGACAAGACTGCATAAATCCCTTGCTAGTGCCTGGGATATCCACATTGCAGTGCAAGTGCAAGCACCAATATGGCAAAGAAACAGGGTGCAAGAGGAGAGGACACACTAAAACCAAACTTCGAAACTACCAAATCTGATCCAAACTTCGAAATTACCAAATTTGATCCCCTCACGGGTCACCATGTGGTCTACAAACATGTATCCAAACAAACAAAATCAAGTGGCATGATAAACATAAGAAAATAGAAGCAGAGACTATAAGTAGCAAGAATACCACAGTGGAGGAGATCTTAGGTCCATAAGAAAATCTAAAATTGAGTTTGGATACTTCTCAGGTGTCTATAACAATCAACGATCTCGTTATATTGATCATTCAAGAAAATAATCATCTAGACTAAAAACTTTATGGCTACAGAGTACAACATACGCTAGTGGAAAATATCCATGTTGAGCACTTCCACTAGGTTTGACAAAGACAAAAGGGACCCACTGATTAGAAAGGAACTACAATGAAGTTCATGCTCTGGGAGACCCAAACAGTTACATGTACAAAAAGAACGTTACAGGTAATGGGACCCCATACCACGTAGGAGAGATCACTAGAGATGCCAAACAAGGCAAAGCGCCCTTTGCTTGATGCCTGATGATATCCAATATCCAAATTGCAGTGTAAGCACCAAAATGGCAACAAACATGGTCCTCAAGGATGCACACCGAAACCAAACTACAAAATTTCCAAATCTTATCCTCTTACTACCACCATGTGGCCTACGAACATTCATCCAACCAAACTTAATCAACTGGTAGGCTAAACGAAACTAGAGGAGGTAAGTACAGAGAACACGAAAAGTAGATGAGTGTGTTACCGGGACATCAAAAGATCCACGATTGAGTTTGAATACACTTATCATGAATTGTCGATAGCCATGGAGATATCACCAGTATCACTTGAATCACCAATGAACATAAACATCTGGATTATTAAAAACAAACTTGGTAACAAAATAAACACCAGTGAAGCCGTTTGACAACAGAGAAGGACGCCATTCTGATTAGGCAAGAAAACTGAATTGAAGATCTCAATAATCGGTAGAAGCATCAACCAAAAAATAATAATTCAACTTTTAACTTTATTTCTTCCATCTTTAGTAATACATGATGATATTAATATTTAACTCCTCTCCTTCTCATGTTACTGTTTTATTATACTCTGACTAAATCTCCTAACGTTGGAGATAACAGTTTAACTTAAGTTAGTTGTAGTTCATGTATTTAATGTTGCTGCAGTTTCGATATGATTATCTTTTGCCTCCTTCCCATCTCAATCTTTATACAAGTAACCGCAAAACTTATTCTGAAGCATGAGAAACACAGGGATTTAACACGAGGTCACCTGAAAGAGAATCTAGCAATCAATGGCTAATATTCATAATTCAGTCACCTGTAAAACTCAACCTTGCAACAACCTAAAGAGGTAAATTTCCAATGGAGGAGAATCTCGAAAATATTCATAATTCACAGTCACCTCATCAAGTTTATTACCCCAACATGCCATGGTCAGTCAGCAAGGTGAGTACACTATTTTGCACTGAAGTACTCCTACACATCCACCACATGTTGATTCAGAAAAGATCATTATAATTGCAAGAAAATGCATATGATGATGAGTAACTTTGATAGCTTGAGCTAATATTATTATTGGACTTAGTACCTTTGGTACCGCAAAGATACAAGAGAACATAAGGATGAGTAATTACCTTGAAACATAAAAATGTAATCAAGTTTATGAAATTCCACATGTCGAGAACAGTTCAAAAATGTGTGGTGTGAAGTTGAGCTCCATTCAGAAATGTGTAGTATTGACCAAGCCACACCAACACTAATACATTGATCTCCCACATGTAGTTCAATCCTTGGGACAAGACAGAACTACCCTTGGAGAAAGCCAGTCATGATGATTTCCATGGATATTCACAAAGATGCAAATGTTTTTCTTCTTTTGTAAGACATCATGTGATGTATTAGACATGCTCCTCATATAAGGATCAACCAAAAATAAGCTATTTTGATGAATTAGACCTGAAAATCTTGCTTGTGTAGAACTATAGTAATGCATCAGAAAAAGAGACTAACAGGAATTCATAAGCAACTTGCTCAAATAAAAATGCTAAGTATCATGTGATGATGAGATCTAACCTTCTTCTATTACCCTCTCTAGTATGAAACGCAACTTATTAATTTCTGGAATAAAAGACCATACAGACACTGCTTAGAGTATGCCTCTCACATGAAAACATGGATACTGCTTAGAGTATCTTGACATATGGTATCACAATATTTTCTAATCCCTATTAATTATTGTTTGAAATATATATCAACATGAATGTGCTTCCCGGCGAAAGCAAACAAAAGAAAGAAACAACTTCATTAACCACTTCAGCTCAAGAATCATCAAAATGTTACAACTTGAGAACGACATCTATATACCTTCCTGAGGACCTTAAACTAGAGGTTGTTAAATTACTTGTTGCACTCCCACGGTAAGTCACATAGTATAAGGAACTCCTACATCCAGTGTTGCATCTCACAGCTATAACATTTTTTGACATAGGAAGTTACATGAACGGACTAATTTGGTAAACACTAACTTGCAGCATCCACGAATGACCTCACAAACAAAAAGCAAATAGTTAAAAGAATATTAGCTTGCAATGGGTGATTAATCAGGAGAGGAAACTGTAGTGACGATTCTTGAACAGACACATACATATGCTTCATGGCACACACATGACACATGATTCCTGAATAGGCACATGCATATGCTGTCAAGCATAACACGAATCCCTAGTTAAATACCGTGTTGAAATCCATCTCTAGACACCAAGAGGGAAACAATAATTCCAATGTTAAGGTGGATCATAAGTAAATTGCAACAGCTGCAAGACTGCAATGCATTTAGTTTCTCACTTAAGCAAGAAACTTGCCAGCTTCTCACTGAAGCAAGAAACTAAGCTGCCACAATTTCTAATTACCAATCATCATATCATATATTACTAAAATTGGGAAAAACGTTGAAAGTTGATATACCAAAATAACCCTATAAACTGAGATACTACAATAATAATTAATAATTAATAACCCTATATATATATATATATATATATATGTATAGTAAAATTTAAGTTGCATTTTAATTTCACCTTTGAATGTTACTTCAGTTATTTTAATTATTGGTTACCAATGAAAGAATAAGAAATTAAAAAACTTTTGATTTCCTTATGTTACCAATTTAACTAGCTAATGAATAATCTTATTTTTTATCTTAATTTTTTCTCACTAATCAACTTATTATAAATGGAATAATCAACCCCTTCTAGACTCCTCGTTAGAAGAAATAATAGAGACAAGTTGAAGATTTCTAATAAAGGTATGTTCATTTATTTGATTATTTTCTTTGATTGTTTATGAAAATATATATTCTTTTTCGTGTATTTTCTAAGAACTATCCAATTTTTCTTTTATTGTACTTCTCTGTCTTTGTCAGATAATTATAATGGGCACAATTTCTATGATGAGGAACCTCAGAAATCATTGCCAATGATCCTTCCTTCTACATAAGCTTTTAGATTTCCCAAATGAATCTATATGTTTGGACCTAATAATATCAAAATGTAACTAATTCTACACTTTAAATATCTAACCATTCTTTGTTGTTTTGATTTTATAGATTTAGACAATAGATAATCATTTGTCATTCAACCAAAAAGTTGTTTGAATGCTTGGATTGTTCATGAATTTAAGCCAGTATTATTTCACTTTGAATTTTTTGTAATTTATTTCTATGAGTGTACTATTTGCTTCGGACACACATGCAAAGCACACGTCCGACAACTAGTTGCATGATAAGCGAGAACACCTGACCACTCAGGTTGAGAAGCTCCTAAGGCATATCTTGACATTTCATCTAACAACTATGTACATTATTGATAAGTGATAATTGTAATTAGAGATTCCATAAGAGAAAGAGAATTACACTGACTAAAGGAGCACCTGTTCATTTTGAATTGCTCAAGACAGATAAGGAGAAACGGTCATAGGCACTCCAGAAATATTTCTTCTAATTAAAAAAAAAGAAGACAATTAATTGCAAACTAAAACACCTTCCCTCCTCTTAGTCCGGTCTTGGGACCTGGATTTAACAGGTGGAGTTACAAGGGTCACCTAACCACACAATGTAGCAACAAATAAACCATCACTACTGTGAGAAATATTGAGAAAGAATATTATTGAATTGTTGTTTCTACAGTATTACAGAGAGACCCTATTTATAGACACTACAATAGACACCTTTTCCAACTAGAACAGTACTACAATACAGTCCTTTTCTAAGTAGGACACTATTATATCATATTATTATTTCTATTCTTATTCCTATTCTAAGTAGGATTGTATATACCTATTACTATTCTAACACTCCCCCTTAAGCTAGTGCATACAAATCATATGTACCTAGCTTGTTATAAATATAATTAATCAAGGACCGATGAGGGGATTGGTGAGATATCTGCAAGTTGATCACTTGACTTCACAAAATTAAAAGTCAATCTCAATGTGCTTAGTTTTCTCATGAAATACTGGATTTGATATATAATGTTAGTCAATCTCAATGTGCTTGGTCTTCTCATGAAATACTGAATTTAACACATAATGTTGATAAAACACAGAGTGATAAAATTACTGCGTTGACCTTCTAAAACCAAGCTCGCAAAGACTGTTTCAGACCATAGAGTGACTTATGTAATCGACATACAAGGCTACTAAAACTCCCCCTGAGCAACAAAATTAGGTGGTTGCTCCATATAAAGCTCTTCACAATGTAGCAGTTGTCGGAAGTGCTCAAAATCTATTATAGAGTATATGGATCATGTTAGAATCAATAGACGAGTCAATATTAAACAAGAAAGTCACCAACAACTGGTCGAAACATGCTGATATGCTGGAGTATTGGTCACAATCTAACCAATAATATTATATGGGTAGGATCGAAATGATGGCACGACCCAACTAGAAAATAGAAATTATATAGAAAAGATCGGATTGACTGCACGATCTTATTGAAAAAGAGAAATAATATGAGTAGGGCTGGAATGATGGCACAACCCTACGCAAATCAGATTTTAGGAGTCACCGGAAAGATGAATGGAATGCAAATCAAATCTGAGAAGTCACCGAAAAGACACACGGTGCTATGCAACTCAGATATGAGAAAGTAGTTTGGAAAAATCCACGGTACTATGTAAATTAAATATGAAAAGTAGCCCAAAAAAATGGACGGTGCTACGCAAATCAGATATGAAAAAATAAAAAGTAGTCACCGAAAGGATGGCACGGTACTACTCAAATCAAATATGAAAAAAATAGTCATCGAAAGGATGGTACGGTGCTACACAAATTAAATATGAAAAAAAGTAGCCACCAAAAAAATGGCACGGTGGTACACAAATTAGATATAAGAAAGTAGTCACAGGAATGATGGCACGGTGCTACACAAATTAGATTAGAGAAAATAGTCACATGAAAGATACATGGTGACTCCACTTTTGCTAACATAATCATTAGCAAGACGGGCATATATGAGTAATAGCCACCCACCGAAAGCGGAAGCTCTTTGATTCTCTACCAAAATTGTAGATGCTCTTATACCATATGAGAAATATCAAAAAAGAATATTATTAAATTGTTGTTTCTACATTTATACAGAGAGACCCTATTTATAGACACTACAATAGACACCTTTTCTAACTAGAACACTACAATACAATCCTTCTCTAAGTAGGACACTATTCATATTACTAGTACTATTCATATTCCTATTTTAAGTAGGATTGTATATACCTATTAGTATTCTAGGACCCATTTGGCCATAGATTTCCCAAGTAATATTTGGAGAAAAATTTGGCAAATAGTGTTTGTCCATACAATTTGCCATTATTTAGCAAATATTCCAAATTCCCAAATACTAGTTTTTTCTAGTATTTGGGCCAAATCTCATTATTTGAGATCTTTTAAAAATTGAAATTTTACACCAAACTTTTATCTTTTACAAAAACACCCTCTATAGTAGTTGTTTGCATTGTATTAACATAATTTTTTATGTGAACGCCAAAGTAGTGATGAAATATTCAATGAATATGAAAGTGATTATATGGTTGTTGATGAAAATGATGAACAATCAGCTCAAGGTAACAAATTCATGTGTTTTGTCTATTTCACGATGTATGAAATGATGCTTGTTGCACTCACTCCAAACTACCACATTGGTCCAGTGTCATGGACACTACTTGTTATTTATTGCAACGAAGATCCAATTGACTTGTAATACAAACTTATGGTTAGTTTTGATAGGTTTTAAAATATATGGGTATAAATCATATTTTTCTACAAAAGTGAAATATGTTTTCCAAATACTATGGCCAAACACATGGTGAAATTTCACCCAAATTTTCACCCAAATAATATTTGCCAAAATATTTGGAAATCTATGGTCAAACGCTAGCTAAGAACTACTACAAAAGAAACTTCATGGAGAATTACTATTGGTGCCGAAACAGTACAAGACCAAATAGAACTAACAAAGTAAACTTCAATAAAATTTCATTAAACACAAAGAACAGAGTCAGGGAACAACTTTGAAATGAAAACCGGGAGGAACTGACTGTGAAGTGACCTCCAAGGTCTATCTGAAAAGTCTTTCTGCCCCTCAAAGTTAAGAGGTAAGGTCTACTTACTTCCTACCCTCCCAGACCCTACTTATGCAATCACTTATGGAATTGCACTGAGTTTGTCCGTATTGTTGTTGTTGTACAAGTAGACTGGGTTGGGCAGTTAAAGTGGTGGACTTGGCACTGCCCTTCTAGGAAATAAGTGAAGAAGAAAATTACACGTCAAAACCGAAATTCTTAGTCGTGTGCTAGAAAAGTACTGTATTCCATTATCTTCCAAAATTCTCAACTTAGAATTGGAGAACCGAACAGACTCATAGTGCTGGTATGTTGTTGCAAACCTCATTGAAGAAAAGTCTCTGTTAGAATACTATGGAACATTCTCACAACTTAATTTGGAGACTGTTGTGCTAAAACAAATAATGAAATTCTCCCATATATGTTTTGATGTCATGTGATAAACAACTTTTGGGCCCTGACTAGCAAAACATGACCTTCAAATGACAAGATACTACTTGGAAGATACATAGCAGCTAAAAAGTATAAATGTCAAGACAACTTTTAAGCCCTGGCTAGTGCAAAACATGACTTCAAATGACAAGATATTACTTCATAGATGCATACCATATGAAAACTAAATTTCATGGCTCCCAACTGGTCCTAGTCTTGTTATGAGATTGCCCAAGGGGTAATAGTGCAATGGAAGAACCGCTGGACCAGAACGTGAAAATCAATTCTATCTTACAACTCAACATACATCTCATACCATGAAGAAGTTGCATTTATGAACTCCACAATTTCATAGCACCACTAAAAATGTATATGTAATATCTAGAAAGCAGATTTTCCAGTTCTGGGACTACAAAGTATCTTCACAAAGAGAGAACAATATGTACCCTGAAATCAACTTTTTGCACCAGTTCTAATGCTACACATGGAATCTTGGTCCTTCCATGTTCTCGCATTTGCCAAATTCTGAGATGTTTCATCAAATGCTTCTTCCAGAGTTAAACTTCCATTAGTCCATGTTTTGAGAAAAAATATCAACTTGTTTCCCTTGAACTCAAAGCTTTATCACATCCAAGATATTAACCGATAGATACCAATCCCAAATCAAAAGAGACCAAATAAGCTTGTGAAATAAGAAACCCAAAATAAAAGATGCTTCTCACCTATACTCATTAGAATAATACATATGCACCACCTACATTCAGTATCTGCATTCCATACAGGTGATAGGAGACAATAATTTTGAGAACATTCAGTTCTTACTTGATAGTTAAACTCGATCACAGACACTGCCGCCTGGATAGAACACTCATCCTCCATAAACTGCAATGAGCATATAGATTGATAAATACTACACGTTATAGGAGAAAGCACATTAGATTAGTACCGAGTGACCAGAACACTCAAGTGTAATTGAACACACACTCGCACAAAATAACCAGAAGCCCTTGTAACGTTGATCCAAAATAGATATTCAGATACTTCAAAACATGCAAAAAAAAATAGGTCAATGTATAAACAGGAATCCAAGTGATCATACCGAACCTTGTCCTGTTTAAGATGCTTCAAAGTCCACATCATACCACGACCTTTTTCTGTTAACATGTTCCACAACAATGGATCACCATCCTCCCAACTTCTCACCTCTTCTGGAGGGAACTAAATTTGTGTATTTTAACCTAAAAAGTATGTCCTTTAATCCTAGCGATATCAAAGTAGCTACAAGAACTTGAGAAAAAAAGACAAATACCCCATTCAGTGGCCATATTTAGAAAAGAAAAACCACAACAAATTAAATCCAAAGCATACTAGCTACTTCAAGATAATACCTTCCTCAACTTCAAAAGCAGTACACTCACATATGTAGTGTTGTTCTACAGGTAAGTGATCCAAATTTTACAGGTAAGCGATCCAAATCAGCAAATACAACAAGCACTAAAATAGGAGTCGAACATTATCAAAACCACTTTAAATGACTATAACAAACTCCTACCTAGAAACTCCTTAATCTTGTTCCTTCTCATGTTTGGTGCATGAACCTCGGACATTATCAAAACCATTGTAAATGCCTATAACAGACTGCTACCTAGAAACTCCTTAATCTTGTTCCTTCTCATGTTTGGTGCATGAACCCACCTAACTAATTGTGTGGATAACACACTATCACTATGCAACTAATACTTGCTCATGGTAGATAACACACAAAAATTCCACTACTTTAGCACACGTACGCCATTAGGCCTTCTGGGTAGACAAAACAAAACCAGATGACTTGGGATGGAGACCTCTTCATGTTGAATGTGCTAATCGCCTAACAACATGAAATACAGAGAGCAACATCTACAAGGGAAGACTCAGAAACTTCTACTGAATAGTGTTCCAGAGGAGAAGATGCAAGAAAAGACAATTTGTTGCATGTATCACATATGAGGTTTACTTCATTACTGTTACAGAATATGTATAATAATATAGATAGATAATAGAGTTGATTCTTAGGGATTAGAATATGTGAGAAATATAAGAAAAGAATATTATTGAATTGTTGTCGTTATTTACATTATTACATTGAGACTCGATTTATAGGCCCTAGAATACAATCCTGTACCAAGTATGATACTATTTAGTATTCTTATTTCTATTTGTATTACTATTCCTATTCTAATATAATTGTATAAACCTATTCTTATTCTAATAAGATTGTATAAACCTATTCCTATTCTAATAGGATTGTATAAACCTATTCCTATTCTAACAATCCCCTTCAAGCTAGTGCATACAATTCATGTACCTAGCTTGTTACAAATGTAATTAACACGAGGACCGATGAGGGGCTTGGTGAGATATCTGCAAGTTGATCACTCGACTTCACAAAATTGACAATCAATCTCAATGTACTTGGTCTTCTTATGAAATACTGAATTTGATGCATAATTCCGATAAAACACAAAGTGATAAAATTATAGTGTTGGAACTTCCCAAATCTATCTTCGAAAGACTGTTTCAGACCATAGAGTGACTTACATAATTAACATACAAGGCTACAAAACTCCCCTTGAGCAACAAAATTAGGTGGTTGCTCCATATAGACTTCTTCACAATGCAGTGGTCGTTGGAAGTGCTCAAAATCTAGTATAAATTATGTGGATCATGATGGAATCAAAAGACGAGTCGATATTAAACAAGTCACCAAAAAACTGGTGGAACATGCTTATATGCCGAAGTATTAGATTTGATGATTAAAAGTGGTCACAATCTAAGAAATAAAATTATATGGGTAGGGTCGAAATGATGTCACGACCCAACTAGAAAATAGAAATTATATAGGATAGATTGAATTGATGGAACGACCCCATTCAAAAAGAGAAATAATATGGGTAGGGTCGGAATGATGGAACGACCCTGTTGAAAAAGAAAAATTATACGGGTAGGGTTAGAATGATGGCACAACCCTACGCAAATGAGATTTGAGGAGTCATCGGAAAGACGAATGGAACTATGCAAATCAAATCTGAGGAGTCACTGAGAAGACACATGATGCTATGAAACTCATATATGAGCAAATAATTTGGAAAAATTCACGGTACTACACAAATTAAATATAAAAAGTAGTCCGGAGAGATGCACGGTGCTACATAAATAAGATATACGAAAAAGAGGTAGTCACCATAAGAATGGCATAGTGCTACACAAATTAAATATGAAAAAGTAGTCACCGGAATGATGGCACGGTGCTACACAAATTAAAGATGAAAAATTAGTCACCGGAATGATGGTACGGTGCTACACAAATTAGATATAAGTAAGTAGTCACCGGAATGATGGCACGATGCTACACAAATTAGATATGAGAAAATAGTCATCGGAAAGATACATGGTGACCCAACTTTTGCTAAAATAATTGTTGGCCGGACGGGCTACATATATGGATAATAGCTGCCCGCTGGTAGCAGAAGCTCTTTGATTGTTTACCAAAATCGTAGAGGCTCTGACACCATGTGAGAAATATAGGAAAATAATATTATTGAATTGTTGTCGTTGTTTACATTATTATATTGAGACCCGATTTATAGACCCTAGAATACAATCCTGTACCAAGTAGGATACTATTTAGTATTCCTATTTCTATTTTTATTACTATTTCTATTCTAATAGAATTGTATAAACCTATTCTTATTCTAATAGGATTGTATAAACATATTCCTATTCTAATAGGATTGTATAAACTTATTCCTATTCTAATAGAATATTTAGTTACCATAGTTAGCTTATTCTCTCCATGTATTTATATCATTGTTCTCTTTGAGTAATAAACAAGTTATTCTCAATAAGTTATAATTTACATGGTATCAGAGCTAATGTCTGAGTTGGTATTTTGTCTTCACCGGAAGTCACTGTGACTTCGCCGGAATCAACTATAGTTTCATCGGAAGTGATTGAGAGTTCCAAAATATCTGTCACCACCCACTTAGGAAGAAGATACTTCCCACGATCTTAAACCCCTAGATCTCGAAGGCTAGAAGTTACTCCTGTGAGCCTCACGTTCCATCAGAACCCTTTCCAGTGAGACTGCAGTAGTGGTGTTGCATCAGAAATTTATGCGTGCTGCATCAGAAATTCAATCTGCTTGTTGTTCCAATGTCGCAGTGACATTTCCAGCAAGGATTTGGTGGTTGTTTGTTCAACAGACCAAGATTTGAGAGAGTTTCCCATATCTGACTAATAATCTGGTGGTCTCCCTCTGTGTCGGGAAACATATGGTAGTATGTTGACATCCTTTTTCTAGCGATTTCTGCTAATATTTGACGTTACAATTTCACTCTTGTCTTACAATTTTTAGCATTGGGATTTTGTTGTAGCATCATCAGGTTTTGCTCTTCAATCAACACTTTTACCTGGATCTTTATTTGATGATTTTTTGATTTATCAGGAGTTATTTTGGGTCTCTAATTAGTTGGATAGCTAGCCTTGAATGGAATTGGGGTGGGGAAGAACAATTACTTTGTTTATTGTTCCAAAATAGGTTATTGTCTATCTTGGGTATTGTCTGATTTTAGGATATAATCTAGTTGGACTTGTTGGGAAAATGACCTCCGAGAATTCAAATGTCTAAAGTTGTTGGTGCTTGTAGTCCATTATCTCACAAAATGGTCCTAATTTTAGCGGAGGAGTTTGCTAAATTCTCGCAATACCAGATCCACTTCAGTTAATTCCTTTGTTGAATCAAATAAAACATGTCTTATCACCTCTTCAAATAAATGGGTGATTGATTCAGGTGCCACAAATCACATGACAGGTAATCCTAATATTTTTTCTTGCTTTCAAGCACATGAAGAACTCTCTCCGGTTACCGTAGCTGATGGATCAACTTGCAACAGTGTTGGATATGGGACGGTTAAACCAACCTATTCTATTACTCTGTCATCTGTATTAAGTCTACCAAAGTTGGCCTTTAATTTGATTTCTGTTAGCAAAGTTACCAAAGATCTTAATTGTTATATTTCGTTCTTTCCTGATCATTGTTTGTTTCGTGATCTTAAGACGAATCAGGTTATTGGTAAAGGACATGTATCTGACGATCTCTACATCCTTGATGAATGGGAGCCTCGATTTGTTGCCTGCTCTGGTGTTGTGTCTCCATTTGGAGCACATTGTCGATTGGGACATCCTTCTCTACCTTTATTAAAGAAGTTGTGTCCTCAATTCCAGAATATTTCTTCATTAGAATTTGAGTCATGTCAATTTCCAAAACATCATTGCAGCTCATTAAGTCCAAGGGTTAATAAGCGAGCTGAGTCACCTTTTGAGTTAGTTTATTCTGATGTTTGGGATCGTGTCCCGTTGTTTCAAAAACTGGGCATAAGTACTTTGTTACTTTTGTGGATGATTTTTCTCGGATGACTTGGATTTATTTTATGAAGAGTTGTTCGGAAGTATTTACTTACTTTTGTGCCTTCTGTGCTAAAGTCAAGACACAATTCAATGCTTCAGTACGTATTCTGAGGAGTGACAATGCTAAAGAATATATGTCGGAATTATTTCAGTCGTATATGAGACAACATGGTATGCTCCATCAGTCTTCTTGCATCGATACACCTTCTCAAAATGGAGTTGCTGAGAGGAAGAATAGACACTTACTTGAGACAGCTCGAGCACTTTTGTTCCAAATGAAGGTTCCTAAACAATTTTGGGTAGATACGGTCTCTACAACTTGTTTTCTGATTAATCGCATGCCATCTATTGTGCTTGTTGGTAATGTGCCCTACAATGTTATGTTTTCAAAGAAGTCTCTATTTCAAGTGGAACCTAAGATATTTGGAAGCACATGCTATGTTGGAGATGTTCGACCATCTGTTACCAAGTTGGATCCCAAGGCATTGAAGTGTGTATTTTTGGGCTATTCTCGCCTCCAAAAGGGGTATCGGTGATATTCTGTCATATTTGCTTTGGTGTCAACAGATGTGTTATTTTCAGAGACTACACCATTCTTTTATGCACCTCTAATTTCTACAAGTCAGGGGGAAGAAGATGAGTGGCTAGTCTATCAGGTCACCCGTGTTTTGACAAAAAAATCAGATGTTTTCCCTCTATCTCAGTTCTTCTATTGAAGACCAATCGACTATTGTATCAGAAGCTCTTTCTCCATCTAATGTGGCAAGACCGCCAATTGTTCAAGTTTACTCGAGGAGGCGAGAGGCTAATGATACAAGTCCTGCACCAGTTCCTTTGTAATTAGATCCTCATTCTTCTGATCCTCCACAAGATCTTGGCCTCCCAATTGCTCTTCGCAAAGGTACACGTAGTTGCAAATCCTTATATTCCATTAGTAAATTTTTTTTCATATGGCCACTTATCCTCTACATCTATATCTTTGATTACTTCTCTAGACTTTGTTTCTGTACCCAAAACAGTGAAAGAGGCCTTGAATCATCCTGGGTGGTCTGATGCAATGCTTGATAAAATACATGCCTTAAAGGAAAACCACACGTGGGATTTAGTGGATTAACCCAAGGGAAAGAAATCGGTGGGATGTAAATGGGTCTTCACAGTTAAAGTTAATCCAGATGGATATATAGCAAGACTTAAAGCCAGACATGTAGCTAAAGGGTATGCTCAAACATATGGGGTAGAATATTCAGACACATTCTCCCCGGTTGCCAAACTCACATCTATTCATTTGTTCATTTCTTTAGTTGTTTCTGAGATTGGCCTTTACATCAGTTAGATATAAAAAATGCATTCCTTCATGGTGATCTTCAAGAAGAAGTGTATATGGAGCAACCACCTGGTTTTATTGCTCAGAGGGAGTATGTGAAAGTCTGTTATTTGAAGAAGTCCTTGTATGGATTGAAATAGAGTCCCCTAGCTTGGTTTGGCAAGGTCAGTGAGATAGTTCAGAATTTTGGGATGAAAATGAGCAAATGTGATCACTCACTCTTTTACCGGCAATCAACATCTGGCACTATCCTCCTTGTTGTATATGTTGATGACATTGTCATCACAGAAAGTGATTATATGGGAATCTCTTCCCTCAAAACTTTCTTGCATACTAGGTTTCATACAAAGTACTTGGGTCTATTGAAATACTTTTTGGGAGTAAAAGTAAACAGAAGCAACAAGGGATTTTTTCTGTCTTAGAGAAAGTATATTTTTGACCTGCTTGCAGATACCGGAAAGTTAACAGCCAAATCGTGTAGTACTTCAATGGTTCCTAATGTGCACCTTATGAAAGATGATGGTGATCCTTTTGATGATCTAGAGAGATATAGAAGGTTGGTTGGGAAGTTAAACTACCTTATTGCGACTTGTCCGGCTATTGATTTTGCGGTAAGTGTTGTTAGCCAGTTCATGAGTGCACCTACGGTCAAACATTGGAAAGCTTTGGAACAGATCCTATGTTACTTGAAAGGAGCTCCTGGACTTGGCATATTGTATAGTAATCACGGTCATACTCATATTGAGTATTTTGTAGATGCTGACTGGGCTGGATCCAAGATTGATAGAAGATCTACTACATGCTATTGTGTTTTTGTTGGAGGCAATCTAGTATCATAGAGGAGTAAGAAGCAAGGTGTTGTATCTTGATCCAGTGCAGAATCCGAGTATAGAGTTATGTCACAGTCTACATGTGAGATTATGTGAAAGAAATTGGCATAACCTAAACAGGAAGTCCTTGGATGCATTAAGAAACCAACAAAAGTGAGAATTTACAGCAATGTCAAACTTCAAAATATATCTACAAACCTAGAAAGAGATTCCCTGCGCCATAAGCTCACCCTTCGGATCTCACTTCCAGCACAGGAGGCCAAGCATTTTTTCAGACTTTTTTTCTGCAATTGACAGATCTCCCTCATTCTATACTTACATAGAAAATTTAGAAAGCTTATGGATGCAACTGCACCAACAAATCCAAACATATCAAATTCTGTAAATACCAGAAAATCATCAACGTCTCTGGTCATCAGGACAATGAACACACAAGACTAGTTGCACTATGGAAGAAACCTAAAAAAAAACAACCAAAGAGCAGATAAGACAAATGGCAGGAGAAAAGAACTCGAGTAACCAGCCCTCCCATTACAACCAAACAGAGATGCTTATAGGGGGCAGCAGGATGGAACAGTTGACTACAAGACTTAGTAAAGATATCAACTCCAAACCACCAAAGACAGTTGCAGCTTTGTGAAAACATGCAATATCATGTCATCAAAAATCGACAGCTCTACCCCCACTAGGGGGAGGGGGAGAAAGTAAATAGGTCTAACCGAAACTAGATTACACATAGAATTCCAAGAGAACTCCTAAGAACTTGAACGCCTGAAGTCATGATCAGATCCCTCTTAACAAAATATCATTTTCTAAGATTATAGCTGGTAGTAGAACATGACAAGAACAAAGTAACGAAACCATCAGTGAAGGATCTGTGAAGTGGCAATTGCCTGAACAAATTATCTGTTTAGCGACATTTTACGAAGTATATCATGTGTGAAGTGACATTGACTAAATATATACAACGATATAGCAAGAAAACAGAGAATGACAGAACAAAACTTGCCTATAATCAATGTCAATTTCAACCATATTATGAAAATTAGTACAAAGCTTAACTCAGAAGAATATTTACAAGAACAAGATTCATCGAAAAACTTCCCCAACTTGCATATTTATCTGATATGTGATGAATTTAGAAGGGTATCTCATGAGAAGATCTTTTACACACAAAAAAATAGGTACCATTGTGTATTAGCATAAAGAGTGTACATGATCTGTTACACAAAATATGAGCCAAGTTTTATACTTGATATGTTCCAGATTGAGTAAATTCCTCCCTCATTGGTGCAAAGACTGTTCAAAATGGCAATGTTTTATGGATAAAAAGAGAGTGCAAGAGCTCTCTCTTTATATTTAAGTTTTACATAATAGCTAACTGTCTGAAGCAACTCCTCAAATAATTGGATGTCTGAACATAATGTACACATGTTTCCAAAAATAAAGGTACAGGATGGATCTCCAAAAAGAAAGAGAGATTTCATTTACCTAATAAGCAACAGATTTATAGGGATCACTGCAGATCTATATGAATCACTCTTTATTTCTTTCCTTAGTTAGCACCTTATGTATTGTATTTATTCATCGTTCACCTACTGGAATAAGATATGATCTTTCATTCAATTACATGGTATCAGATCTTATAGGCTCGTTTTGTTTTGGTTGTATTACGGAAGAAGTTTGGATTTCTATTCCATTGATTTAAAGTGGTCAGTCTATTATCACCACCACAGAAGGAGGCGGAGTATACATTTCGGCCAAACCAATCTTCACCGGCATCTGGTTGTGAAGCGAGTGGTTGTCACACACCGCTCATACAGTTTTTTTGTTCATCACTCACCGGCACGTGAAGGTGTTTTTCTAGTTGAATTGATTGGGTTTTAAATTTCCGACATCGGTGCGTATTTCTAGCGATTCTCAGGTCTATTCTGGCGTTAAAATACAATCTAGAAACGTATTTTTGGCAAATGTCAGGTCTGTTCTGGTGTTAAAATATGATCTAGAAAGTCTGTTCGTCACTTCTCAGGTCTGTTCTGGTGTTAAAATACAATCTGGAAAGTTTGTTCGTCACTTCCTGGTTCATTTCTATTGCAACACTGAATCTGGTTTGATTTGTGGTTATGTGGCTGCTAGCTTCTACTTCAGTACAGATAATTGGCGCTGTTTGATCACAAGTTGCGGTTCAGGATTTCTTTCTCTGAACTACTTGCTTGGGTATTTAATTGTTCACTACGTGCTCCTGTCTACTGGTAAAGTACTCAGTTCCTTTATTTTTGGTGGACAATTGGTTTCTTAGTTGATAAAATCACTTTTAGACTTTGTTCATCTGTGTTTGTGGGGTCACGTACATGCTTCTGGTTATACTTTTTGTTGATGAGTTCTTGTGCTGCTAAAATATTTGGAGAGAATGACTAAAATTGTGGCTCCTATGTCTTCGGATAAAAGAATTTTGGTTTCGACGGAAGAGTTTGCAAAATTCTCACAATATCAAATATTACAAAAAGAATCTATTTCAGTTACTACCCTTGTTGAGTTAGGAAAAACATATCTTATATCCTGTTCGAATAAATGGGTGATCGATTCAGGTGCCACAGATCACATGACAGGTAATTCTCACATATATTCTAGCTTTCGATCACACGGAGCACTCTCTCCTGTGATGGTTGTTGATGGTCAATCTGTAATATTATAGGATCTGGGACTGTAAAATCAACTTCTTCCATTACCTTGTCATCTGTATTAGGTCTACCAAAGTTAGCCTTTAATTTGATGTATGTTAATAAGCTTACCAAAGACCTAAGCTATTATATCTCATTCATTCCCGATCATTGTTTGTTTCGTGATCTGAAGACAAATAAAGTTATTGGTAAAAGACATGTATCTGATAGTCTCTACATTTTTTATGAATATTGGGAGCCTCGATTTGCTGCCTACTCTTGTGTCGTGTCTCCATTTAAGGCACATTGTCGATTAGGACATCCTTCTTTGCCTATGTTGAAGAAGCTCTGTCCTCAGTTTCAGAATATTCCTTCACTAGATTGTGAGTCATGTCAATTTTCCAAACACCATCGTAGCTCAACAAATCCAAGGGTTAATAAGTGGGTGGAGTCAATTTTTGAGTTAGTTCATTCTGATATTTGGGGACTATGTCCTATTGTTTCCAAATCTGGACATAAGTATTTTGTCACATTTGTGGATGATTTCTCTCGAATAACTTGGATTTACTTTATGAAGAGTCGTTTCTGACGTGTTTACTCACTTTTGTGTTGAAGTCAAAACTCAGTTCAATACTTTAGTGCATATTCTAAGAAGTGATAATGCTAAAGAATATATGTCAAAATCGTTTCAGTCCTACATGAGACAACATGGTATTCTCCATCAAACTTCATGTGTTGATACACCCTCTCAAAATGGAGTTGCTGAGAGAAAGAATAGGCATCTACTTGAGACAGCTCGAGCACTTTTGTTCCAAATGAAGGTTCCTAAACAATTTTGGGCTGATGCAGTCTCTACATCTTGCTTTTTTATTAACCGCATGCCATCAACTGTTCTTGTTGGTAATAAGCCTTACAATGTTCTTTTTCCAAACAAGTCACTATTTCTGGTGGAGCCTAAGGTATTTGGAAGCACATGTTATGTTTGAGACGTCCGGCCATCTATTACCAAGTTGGATCCTAAGGCATTAAAGTGTGTTTTCTTGGGTTATTCACGCCTTCAGAAGGGGTATCGATGTTATTCTACTGAGCTTGGTAAATACTTGGTGTCAAATGATGTGGTATTTTCAGAGACTACACTATTCTTCTATGCACCTTCCATTTCTACAACTCAAGAGGAGGAAGATGAGTGGTTAGTTTATCATGTTACTCGGGTTGTGACAGGACAACCAAATAATGTTCTTCAATCTCCTAGTTCCCCTGTTGAACACCAATTGACTACTAGGCCTACAAGTTCTACTCTAGCAAGACCGCCAATTGTTGAAGTTTATTCGAGGAGACGAGAGATCAATGATACAAGTTTTGCATCGGTTTCTCTGTTATCAAATCTTTATTCACCCGATCCTTCAGAGAATTTGGATATCTCTATTGCTCTTCGCAAAGGTAAAAGGACTTGTCAATCTACATATCCCATTGTTAATTTTGCTTCCTATGACCGCTTATCCTCTATGTCAAGGTCCTTGGTTGCTTCTGTAGACTTCATCTCTATACCCAAAACAGTGAAAGAAGCTTTGAACCATCCTGGATGGTATGATGCGATGCTTGAGGAAATACATGCCTTAGAGGACAATCACACGTGGTATTTGGTGGATTTACCTAGCACGAAGAAACCAGTGGGATGTAAGTGGGTGATCACAGTTAAAGTTAATCCAGATGGTTCTGTGGCAAGACTTAAGGCCAAGCTTGTGGCTAAAAGGTATGCTCAAACTTATAGAGTGGATTATTCAGACACTTTCTCTCCAGTTGCCAAACTTACTTCCGTCCGCTTGTTCATTTCTTTAGCTGCTTCTGAGAATTGGCCTTTACATCAGTTGGATATCAAAAATGCATTCCTTCATGGTGATCTTCAAGAGGAAGTATCTATAGAGAAACCACCTAGTTTTGTTGCTCAGGGGGAGTATGGGAGAGTCTGTTATTTGAAGAAGTCTTTGTATGGCTTGAAACAGAGTCCCCGAGCTTGATTTGGGAAGTTCAGTGAGGTAGTCCTGGAGTTTGGGATGAAAATGAGCAAATGTGATCACTCAGGCTTCTACCGACAATCAACAGTTGGCACTATCCTGCTGGTTGTGTATGTTGATGACATTGTCAGCACAGGAAGTGATTATGCAGGGATCTCTTCCCTCAAATCCTTCTTACATACTAGGTGTCATACGAAAGACTTGGGTCAGTTGAAATACTTTTTGGGTATAGAGGTGAATAGAAACAAGTAGGGAATTCTTTTGTCTTAGAGAAAGTATATTCTTGATCTTCTTGCAGACACTGGAAAGTTAGCAGCTAAACTTTGCAGTACTCCAATGTCTCCCAATGTGCAGCTTATGAAAGATGACGACGACCCCTTTGATGATCCTGAGAGATACAAAAGGTTAGTTGGGAAGTTAAACTACCTTGTTGTGACTCATCCAGACATTGCTTTTGCAGTAAGTATTGTTAGCCAGTTTATGTCCTCGCCTACAATCAAACACTCGGTAGCTTTGGAACATATTTTATGTTACTTGAAAGGAGCCCCTGGACTTGGGATTTTATATAGCAATCACGATCATACTCGTGTTGAGTGTTTTGCAGATGCTGACTATGCTGGATCTAAAATTGATAGGAGATTGACTACAAGCTATTGTGTCTTTATTGGAGGGAACCTAGTTTCATGAAGGAGTAAGAAGCAAAGTGTTGTATCTCGATCCAGTGCAAAATCTGAGTACAGAGCTATGTCACAGTCTACATGTGTGATTATGTGGATACATCATCTTCTAACTTAAATTGGATTGGAACATCATACACCAGCAAAACTTTGGTGTGATAATCAAACTGCCCTATATATTGCCTCAAATCCAGTGTATCATGAAAGAACTATACACATTGAGGTTGATTGTCATTTTATTCGTGAGAAGATTCAGGAAAACTTGATTTCCACCAACTACGTGAAGACAGGAGAGCAAGTAGCTGATTTTCTCACAAAGGCATTGAATGGAACTCGAGTTGATTATCTTTGTAACAAGCTGGGCATGATCAACATATATGCTCCAGCTTGAGGGGGAGTGTTATAGAATGTATATAGACTTAATCTTAGTAATATACATAGCTATATATAACCAACATATTTATAGGGATCACTGCAGATCTATAGGAATCACTCTTGATTTCTTTCCTTAGTTAGCACCTTATGTATTGTATTTATTCATTGTTCACCTACTGGAATAAGATAAGATCTTCGATTCAATTACACTCTAAAAATCGTAGTGATTATGGCTGCAGATAAGTTCACCCAATAAATGAACCACAAATTGAAAGAGAGAGAGAGTCGTTAGATGGTGTATGTATGTAAAGCTACAGTTGGTCGATGGAAAAAGCCTAGAACACCACATCAAAGGGAAGAATCAGATGCCAACTTTTACCATTTTTGCAACTATAAATATGTTGTCACCATCAAGTCATTATTGAAATCTAAAATCAAATTTTTTTGTTCTCTAATTTCAATTGGCTAGATCTATGACCATAGTTATTTAAGTAATAATGAGCGAATTCTGGGCTGTCCTTACTCATCTCCATGCTACTCTTATCGGGTACTAATTATTAATTACATCTTCCATTTCTCAACCAGGGCTTAATTAATCTTTTTCATTTAACATGATCAATAATTATGATATTCCTTTTCATCTAATAAACATGCAGGCCGTTGTGATGCTACTCTATCCTCTAATTCATCTATTGACTTCTTAAAAGATTTGTTGTATATATAATCGTGCATGAAAAGTTCAATTATCCAGTGTCCTAATCCTTTTTCCTTTTTTTGTTAGTGTAGATATGCATCAGTAGTACGGGTCATGAGTCATGACCATGTACAGTAACCACCACTGAGATTTACAATTTTAAGTTAAGCTAACAACTAGAAGAGCACCACTTCAAGGAGAGAGTGGTGAGAAAAGATCATACTGATTAGTCGAGATAACCAAATTGAAAATCAGAAAATTGGACACACACAAGAGGTTGAACCAAACGAAACCTCAACAAAAATTAACAAACAAAGGCTCCTCCACGAAAAGAAGAAACTTAGAGAGACCACAACTGTAAGCACAAAAAGAAGGAAAAGTTTAAGTGCAAAGCTGGCAAAACCCAAACAACTTGGGAATCACTAGAAATGACATCAACAATATTTACAAACTCTTTTTTCTCGAAAGCCCTAACGATATGCAGATGTCAGTGCAAGAATCTAAATTACCAGCTTACTGAACACTGACCTTTTAAATTTCCAAGTCTAATCCTCTATTACTGTTTATGTGGTATATACACCACCTTCCTTCCAACAGACAAAACTCAAACTGGTGATGAGCAAAAAGAAAATGGAAGTAGAGACAATACGCAGAAAGAACACAAATGTAGATGAGGACTTCACGAGGCTATGAAAAGATCCAGAATTGAGTACATACAAGATGTCTGCACCCATAAGGGACCTGGATCTGACAAAACAAAAGCATATGGACTAAAAGCTGAAAATGCACTTGTGGAAAGATATTATAGTTGAAAACATCTGCTTAACAACACTTCTGACAATGAGATAAGGGAATCTCTATGACCAGGGAAGAAAACTGAATCGAAGAGCTAGATATTCTTAACAGCACTTCTGACAATGACATAAGAGAATCTCTATGACCAGGGAAGAAAACTGAATTGAAGAGCTAGATATTAATACAAAGCCTGAACTATGTAAACTTCAACGCAAAGACAAACAATGCTGCTCCATGAAAGGAAGACTTCATGGATATTGGAAGACCCAACAACAGTTGGGGCACCAAAAGAAGGGAACAGTTAAAGTGTGAGCTGTGAAACCCATTCCACATAGGTGAGATCATTAGAGAGGCCAAATAAAACTGCAAAACTCCCTTGCCAGTGCCTGGGGATATCTTTATTGCAGCGTAAGCACCAATATGGCAAAGAAACAGGGTGCACAAGGAAAGGACACACTGAAACCAAACTTCAAAATTACCAAATCTGATCCCTTCACGGGTCACCAACTGGTCTACAAACATGCATCCAAACAAACAAAATCAAGTGGCATGATAAACATAAGAAAACAGAAGCAGAGATGCTAGTTAGCAAGAACACCACAGTGGAGGAGATCTTAGGTCCATAAGAAATCTAAAATTGAGTTTGGATACTTTTCAGGTGTCCACAACAATGTCCAATGTCCACAACAATCAACGATCATGTCATATGGATCATCCAAGAATTAATCATCTAGACTAAAAACTTTATGGCTGCAGAGTACAACATACGCTAAAAAAATATCCATGTTGAGCACTTCCATTAGTTTTGAAAGAGATAAGGGACCTGTTGATTAGGAAGGAACTGTATTGAAGTTTATGTTCTGGAAGACCCAAATAGTTACATGCACAAAAAGAACATAACAGGTGATGGGAACCCATACCACACAGATCACTCAAGATGCCAAACAAGGTAAGATTGCAAAGGACCCTTTTCTTGATGCCTGATGATATCCAATATCCAAATTGCAGTGTAAGCACCAAGAATGCACACCGAAACTAAAATACAAAACTTCCAAATATTATCCTCTTACTACTACCATGTGACCTACGAACATTCATCTAGCCAAACTAAATCAACTGGTAGGCTAAATGAAATTAGAGGAAGTGAGTAGAGAGAACACAATAAGTGTTACCAGGCCATCAAAAATCCATTATTGAGTTTGAATACACTTATCATGAATTGTCGATAGCCATGGAGATCTCATCAGTATCAGTTGGATCACCAAAGAACATAAACATCTGGATTGTTAAAAATAAATATGGCAATAAAATAAATACCAGTTAAGTAGTTTGAAAATAGAGAAGGGAACCATTCTGATTAGGCAAGAAAACTGAATTGAAGATCTCAATAATCATTAGAAGCATCAACCAAAAAACCTCAAACACAAATTGGTAAACTAGGTCACACCATGTATAGAAGAATCTATGGGTCTGTAAGACTCAGCGGCTGCAAACACAAAAACAATGGAGCAGTCTAAGTGCAAAGCTCGTGACGCCCATACCACCCCATACAAGATTAAAAATTGCCTTCTTTCAAAGCCTGATAATCTCCAGATAGTAGTGCAAGCACCAACATGGCCACAAGAAACAAGGTGCACAAGAATGCACACTGGGCACCAATCTTTTAAATCTTATACCTCTCAACTGTCACCATACATCCATCCAACAAATAAAATCAAGCTATTGGAATACAAGGAGAAAAAAGCAGAGAAGATGAGCACCGAGAAAACCAAATGAGAGGACCATTCATGAGCTTTCAAAAGATCCAAATTTGAGTACAACAATAGTTTTGACAAAGACAAAAGAGTCATTAGGGAAGAAAAACTGAATTGAAAATCATCTCTGCTCATAAAAGACTGAACTAACGAAACCTCATCACATATGGACAAATATGGTCACTCCATGAAAAGAAGAATTCGCTGATTTGTAAGACCAAATAGCTGAAAACAAAGGAATTTTGGAGAGAGTTGTGTTCAAACCTGACGAAACCTGCAACAAAATGTCACAGACAGATTGCAACACTCGTCTTCTCAAAGAACCCCTCTATAAAAGCCTGACAATATTCAAATTGCAGTGCAGGCACAAAAATTGCAAAGTAACAGGATGCACAGGAACAAATACCAAATGTCAAAGCCTGATCACATCATCAATCTTCAAAAAAATTCAAATTTAATCTTCTCAATTGTCATCGATCCAACAAACACAAGTTGGGGTGATGATACAGCAAGAAACAGGAAGTAGAGAGAATACCAAAAGTGAGGGAGTAAGAGGCAACCCACTTAACTGGGCTGTCAAGAGATCCAGAATTGAGTTTTGACTAGTTACCAAGTCTCAATAAGACCATATACACAATTACACATCAAGCACCAGGAATCTCATCACTTGGATCATCTAAGAACATAAGCATCTGGACAAAAACTAAAAAGGGCTGCAGAAAGCAACACAGAAGAATGCAAGAAAACTTATTTTAGTTGGGAACTTCCATACAATAGTATTTTTTTTATAAAGAGAGGAAGTAGTCTGATTGGTGAAGAAAATAGAAATGAGAATCTCAGTACTTGTAAAAACTTGAACAAAAGAAACCTCAACACAGTGGCCAAACAATGCCCCTCCATTAATAGAATAATTCATTGCTTTGTAAGACCCAACTACAAGAACAAGAAGAAGGGACCAGTTAAGTACAAAGCTAACAAAATCCATATCACCTAAGAAATCACTAGATATGCAAGAGACAAGATTGAAAACCCCAATTTTGGTCGAAGCCTAACAATAACCATCTTGGAGTTGCAAGCACCAAAAGGACCAAGAAACAAGGTTCACAAGAATGAATACCGGATACAAGCCTTTGAAGTTCCCAAAACTAGTCCTCTATTACTATCACCGTCTAGTCCACACATTTATTCACCACTAAACAAAACAAAGTTGGCATGATAACCATGGGAAAATAGCAGAGAAGATCAAGTAGCTAGATCCAGAATTGACTTTTGACTTTATCTGATGCCCATAACACCATAAAAGACATCAGGATCATCAAAAAACACGATTATCTGACTGGCACAAGAACAAACTTGTGAAAGAATTATCATAGTTGAGAACTTCTATAACGCACTTGTATTACACACCTGTTTTGACAAAGCTTTGAGAAACTGAAAATCCACTACCTATATAGTCAAAAGACCTGGGAACTGATACATCTTCCCCAACCACAAACACCCGGGCAAGACACATCTTCATGTAGAACCACTTGCACCTAGATGCCCATCCATGTATTCTCGTCAGCTAAGAATGACATCCACTGATGACCAAACCAAATAAGAAGCTAAAAGAAGTTGATGCGAGGAGACACATGATTAGCACTAGCAATAGCATTAAAAATGGAAGTCAAGATATAAAATCCAATTGTATTCTTGATAACTAAGAATGACATCCACTGATGACCTAACCAAATAAGAAGGTAAAAGAAGTTGATGCGAGGAGACACGTGATTAACATTAGCATTAAAAATAGAAGTCAAGATATCAAATCCAAACTGATAGATCCACTGTATGGTTGTGACTGATAGGTCTAGAATAGCAGGTCCAAGTAGGCCCTAGAGCCAAATTCCAGTATTCTGATTCAACAAAAGGAAATTTCTAGGTTTTATAGTAGTAAATAGTTAAACAAAACAATGTATACCAACACATGAATCCTCACAAAAAAAACCTCATACTTCCCAAAACCTGGAAGAAAACATGAAAATGCACGCCCATAACACCATAAAAGAAATCAGGATCATCAAAGAACACGAACATCATCAAAGAACACGAGCATCTTACTGGCAGCAGAACACAGTGGTGAAAGAATTATCATAGTTGATAACTTCTATAACGCACTTTTATAACGCACCTGTTTTGACAAAGCTTTGAGAAACTGAAAATCCACTACCTATATAGTAAAAGACCTGGGAACTGATGCATCTTCCCCAACCACAAATACCGGGGCAAGACACTTTTTCCTATAGAACCACTTGCACCTAGATGCCCATCCATGTATTCTTGACAGCTAAGAATGACATCCACTGATGACCAAACCATATAAGAAGTTAAAAGAAGTTGATGCGAGGAACACATGATTAGCATTAGCATTAGCATTAAAAATGGAAGGCAAGATATAAAATCCAAATGTATTCTTGATAGCTAAGAATGACATCCACTTATGACCAAACCAAATAAGAAGGTAAAAGAAGTTGATGCGAGGAGACACATGATTAGCATTAGCATTAGCATTAAAAATGGAAGCCAAGATATCAAATCCAAACTGATAGATCCATTGTATGGTTGTGACATATAGGTCTAGAATAGCAGATCCAAGTAGTCCCTGGAGCCAAATTCCAGTATTCTGATTCAACAAAAAGGAAATTGCTAGGTTTTATAGTAGTAAATAGTTAGACAGAAAAATGTACACCAACACTTGAATCCTCACAACAAAAATCTCATACTTCCCCAGAACCTGGAAGCAAAAAATGAAATTGCATCTATAATGGAACCAGCTTCCAATTTCTAATAACATTGAAAATCAATCAAAAGGATTTCCAATGCAAAACTAATCCTCTATTACTATCACCATGTGGTGGTCTACACATTCATTCAGCAATACAAAATCAAACTGGCGTAATAATAAAGGAAAAATGGCAGACAAGATAAGTAGTTAGGATAGAAAAAATAGAGAAGCACATTTTGACTTCTAACATTTTCTGGTACCCGTAACACCTTAAAAGACAACAGGATCATCAAAGAACACAACTAAGAACTAAAACTGGCAGCAGAACACACAATACACACTTGTGTAAAGAAATATCATAATTGAGAGCCTCCATATCATACTAGTTTTGATAAAGCTTTGAGAGACTGAAAAATCCAAGACAAATAGTCAAAAGGCCTGGAAACTACTGTATCTTTCCCGACCGATCAGCGAAGCAAGACACTTACCCCAAAGAACTAAAACTAGCAGCAGAACACACAATACACACTACTGAAAAGAAATATCATAGTTGAGAACTTCCAAAGCTTTGAGAGACTGAAAAATCCAAGACACATAGTCAAAGGCCTAGGAACTACTGCATCTTCCCCGACCAATCAGCGAAGCAAGACACTTACTCATGTAGAACCACTTGCACCTATATGCCCCATCCATGTATTCATTAAAGACCAAACCAACTAAGAACCTTAAAGAAGTTGATGCGTAGAGACACATGATTAGCATAAAAAATTAGCATTCAAGATGGAACTCAAGATATCAAATCCAAAATGATAGCTTTCTTGTATGGTCGTGACACATAAGTCTACAATATTAGATCTAAATAGGCCTGGGGAGCTAAATTTCCAAGTTCTAAGCAAAAATCCACAAATGTTGACGATAACAGCTAAATACTTTATGCGAGAGGTACAACCCTTGATCATGTAATTATTATCTTCAATATTAAGGGACAATGTAAAACCTTTATTATCTTAAGTATTAAGGGCCAAGTTAAAACCTTTATAGTAGAAAAAGGAAGAATAGACACATATGGAAGTACCCCACAAAAAATGGTTTTAACTGTGAAATATACTCTTGCTCACAAATCTGTTGTCTACTCGTATTCCAAATCAATCAACAGAATTGCAATGCACTATATAATACACAAGAAATGAGAATCAAAAGGATTGCAATGCACTATACATACCAGTGTCTTGATCAACAACAACTACCCATATAGACAATCAAACACTGAATACAGAGAACTAAAGCCAAAACAAACAGGAATGGAATATTCACCCATATCTTTGATCAAACAATAATAATCATCCATTATCATGATCCACAATAATTATACATCATCATCTTCATCATACCAATAATTACCCATATGTTAAATCATACAATAAACCCAGATGTTAATCATACAATAAATTACCCGGTATCTTGATCAAACACAACTTATATCTCAAGATATCACCGAAAGAACACCAAATCACATAAAAAGTACAACTTGAATGTCAAGACCTAACTAACTAATAAGGAATATAAATTGAATACTAAACAGAAATTGAACAACACAGGGTTTATTGGAACATTTTCTCAATATAATAAGCAACAGTAAACTAGCAGTACAATGATATTAATCAGAAAATAACTAGTTGAACTACTGAGCCTTCATTGTTGACTGAGACTTATAGTAGAAGAAGAAGAAGATGGATTCAGGATAGGTTGAAGAGAAGAAGAAGAAAAGAGAAGCAGAAAAAAGGGAAGAGAGAAAATACCGATTCAATTCATGCCTTGTCTCTCCTGTCAGCTTCGGTTATAACAGAATTTGCAGCAACAATCTTCAGTCGACATGGCAGCATCATAGCCCTTGCTATTCATTTAACTAAGACTAATCTCAGTCGTTAAGTGAGATTCCCTTATTATTCCTACTCTTATAACATTTAAATTCAAATCCTACTCCCCACCTAATTATCCATCTTATTTTAGAGTATGACACTCCCCGACCCTTAGAAAAAATCATTGACCTTAAGGATTGGAGTCAAAACCTGGAAACTTGGCCTTTATGAAGTCATAATCTTCCCAGGTAGCATCCTCAGGGGGAAGATTTGACCACTGAATCAGTACCTTCATAACCACCGTGTTATTCCTCTTAATCATTTGTCTTTGCAAAATAGCTACTGGTTGAACATTAAATTGGCCGTCCTCACCCGTGTTAGGTAGCTTAGACTGCACCACCATCTTTGTGCGAACCTTCTTCTTAAGTAGTGACACATGAAACACAAGATGTATTGTAAAAGTAGCAGGCAATTCTAATTTGTAAGCCACATTGCCAATCCTGGCCAGTACCTTATAAGGTCCATAGAACTTAGAACTCAACTTAAGATTCTTCTTAAAGCAATAGATGTTTGTCTGTAGGGCTGTAGTTTTAGATATACCATGTCCCCAACTACAAACTCCCTATCAGTCTTTTTTCTATCAGCATAAAATTTCATTCTCTCTTGAGCCTGACTCAAATTGTCCTTCAAAAGTTGGAGTAGTTATTGTCTTTTCATCATAGCATCCTTAGTAGCTGGAACCATGGTCTCAAGGAATGGACCTAAGGATATGTGAGTAGGAGTGTAACCATATAGGGTTTCAAATGGTGTGCATTTCAAGCTAGTGTGGAAGTTTGTGTTATACCACCATTCAGCTGCAGATAACCAGTGCTTCCACTAAGTAGGTCTACTAGAACTCATACACCTCAAATAGTTCTCAAGGCACCTATTCACCCTCTCAGTTTGTCCATCACTCTGAGGGTGATAAGCAGTGTTGTAGCGTAATTGAACTCCCAATAATCTGAATAAGAACTGCCAAAAATTGCTTAGGAAGATCTTGTCTCTATCAGTCACAATAGATTATGGAAGCCCATGTAGACGATGAATCTTATTCCAGAATACTTCAGCCACTGTTGGAGTTGTGAAGGGATGGGAAAGAGCTATGAAATGAGCATACTTAGTTAGTCTATCCACCACCACTAGAATGACATCTTTATCTTAGGACTTCGGTAACCCTTCGATGAAGTCCATACTGATATGGCTCAATGCTTGATTTGGAATAGGTAAGGGTTGAAGAAGACCAAGATAGGCCGCATTCTCACCCTTATTCCTCTGGCAAACATCACAACTAGCCACAAATTGTATCACCATCAGCTTCATATTAGGCCAATAAAATAATTGTGACAGCCTTTTCAAGGTGCCCAACAGACCTGAGTGACCCCCCAAGGAAGAACTATGAAATGTGTCCAGTAGTTGTTGTTTGAGAGCACCAGTAGTCCTAATGTAGATCTTCCCTTTTCGTCTCAGGATTCCAGAAGTGAAATGCCAAATACTAGGGCCTTGTAAGTCAACAACAAGTTGAGCTATGATTGTCAGGACTTGAGAATTATTTTCATAACTTGAAGCTACTTCTTGCATCCACGTAGGAATCGAAACACTAATTGCCCACAACTGACTAGTGATGTGATCATCAGAGTGGGTTAGTCTCTCTTGTTGCCTAGAGAGTGCATCTGCCACCTTGTTTTTAGACCCTTTATTGAATTGGACCTCATAGTCTAACCCAAGCAATTTAGTGAGTCCTTTATGTTGTATAACTGAAGTCACTATTTGCTCCATCAAGTACTTTGTTACAGAATCACTACAGATTTGTATATGATTGTGTATATATTAGCATAGCTGATTTATAGGGATTTGGCTATCTAGTTACCATAGTTAACTTAGTCTCCTTGTGTATTTATACCATTGTATTCGTTGAGTAATAAGACAAGTTATTCAAGTTATTCTTCCTACCTTATTAGTGACATGGTCTCAAAGCCAAGCTTCTGATTCGCCCGTATTGGGTCAGCAACTCCATCGGGAAATTGACAACTTTTCTGGTAGTTGACTAACTGTTGGAGGTGGTCGCCTTAATATTTTTTGGTTGCTTTGTGGTGGTTTTAGATCATATAGCCACGTTTGACGAAGGGAAAATTTATTTTGAAAAAAAATAAACAAATCTTCAGACTAGATTCTGTTGTTTCTTTGTTGGTCAGGTTTGAGTTTCTTATATGTTGTTATATTTCTATGTTTCTGAAGTAATATTTACGAGGCTGCCTGTGTTAGAACCTATCTTTGGTGGACTCCCTGTTCAGATCATATTGTGACTTATTTGGGTCTTCTTCCTTCGTTACAATTTGAGACTTGTTGGGTTTTTGTTAGTTCTCTGAATTTGTTTGACTGGATTCAGATTTGCTTGATTCTTTGATTTGTTCGAGTGAATCACTGGATTGGAGTTTTATTTCTGTCCAACAGAGACTTGGTTTGGATAATTCCAGCTTTGGACAATTTTCTATCAATTTATTTTGATATTGTGAGTTGGGGAAATGACTGCTTCTAGTTCAATATCTGATAAAATGATTTTGGTTTCCGCTGAAGAATTTTCTGAATTCTCTCAATATCAGATATCATTGAAGGAATCCACTTCAATTAATGTTTTTACTGAGTCAACTAAATCATGTCTTATGACCTCTTCAAATAAATAGGTCATTGATTCAAGGTGCCATAAATCACATGACAGGTAATCCTAAAAAAATTTCTAGCTTTAAATCACACAAAGCACCATCTCCAGTTATTGTAGCCGATGGATCAACTTGTAATAGTGTTGGATATGGGACTATTAAGCCAACCTCCTCTATTACCCTGTCATCTGTACTTAGTCTACCAAAGTTGGCTTTTAATTTGATTTATGTAAGCAAAGTTACTAGAGATCTTAATTGTTATATTTCGTTCTTTCCCGATCATTGTTTGTTTCGTGATCTTAAGACAAATCAGTTTATTGGTAAAGGACATGTAGTTGATGATCTCTACATCCTTGATGAATGGGAGCCTCAATTTGTTGCATGCTCTAGTGTCGTGTCTCCATTTGAAGCACACTGTCGATTGGGACATCCTTCTCTACCTCTATTAAAGAAGCTATGTCCTCAGTTCCATAATATTCCTTTATTGGAATGTGAATCCTGCCGATTTGCAAAACATCACCGCAGCTCATTAAGTCCAAGGGTTAACAAGCTGGCTGAGTCGTCTTTTGAGTTAGTTCATTCTGATGTTTGGGGACCGTGTCTCGTCGTCTCCAAAACTGGGCATAAGTATTTTGTCACTTTTGTGGATGATTTCTCACGAATGACTTGGATTTATTTTATGAAGAGTCGTTCTAAAGTGTTTACTCACTTTTGTGCCTTTTACACTGAAGTTAAGACTCAGTTCAATGCTTCGGTACGTATTTTAAGAAGCGACAATGCCAAAGAATATATGTCAGAACTGTTTCAGACATACATGAGACAACGTGGTATTCTCCACCAGTGTTCATGTGTTGATACACCCCCTCAAAATGGAGTTGCTGAGAGGAAGAATAGGCCTCTACTTGAGACAGCTCGGGCACTTTTGTTCCAAATGAAGGTTCCTAAACAGTTTTGGGCAGATGCGGTCTCCACGGCTTGTTTTTTGATTAATCGCATGCCATCTACTATGCTTATTGGTAATAGGCCTTACACTGTTCTTTTTCCAAACAAGTCACTATTTCCTGTGAACCCAAGATATTTGGAAGCACATGCTATGTTCGAGATGTTCGACCATTTGTTACCAAGTTAGATCCCAAGGCATTGAAGTGTGTTTTTCTAGGCTATTCTCGCCTTCAGAAAGGGTATCGATGTTATTCTACTCAACTTGGGAAATATCTTGTGTCAAGTGATGTGTTATTTTCAGAGACTACACCGTTCTTTTATGCACCTCCCAGTTCTACAAGCCAAGAGGAAGAAGATGAGTGGTTAGTGTATCAAGTCACCAGTGTTTCGACAAAACAATCAAATTTTGTTTCTCCAACTCCCAATTCTTCTGTGGATCATCACTCACCCGTTGTACCTTCCGTGCCTGCCCCATCTGCACTAGCAAGACCACCAATTGTTCAAGTTTACTCTAGGAGGCAAGAGACCAATGATTCTTGTCATGAACCTATTTCTTCATCATCTGACCCTCCTCTGTCTGCTCCTCCAGAAACCTTGATCTCCCTATTGCCCTTCGCAAAGGTACACGTGCTTGCAAATCTACCTATTCCATTGCTAATTTTGTTTCCTATGATCGCTTATCCTCTACTTGTAGATCTTTGATTATTTATATAGACTCCGTCTCTGTACCCAAAACAGTGAAAGAGGCTTTGAATCATCCCGAATAGTCTAATGCAATGCTTGATGAAATACATGCCTTAGAGGAGAACCACACATAGGATTTAGTGGATTTACCTAAGGGAAAGAAACCAGTGGGATGTAAGTGGGTCTTCCAGTTAAAGTTAATCCAGATGGTTCCATAGCAAGACTTAAGGCTAGACTTATGGCTAAAGGGTATGCTCAGACATATGAAGTAGATTATTCTGAAACATTCTCTCCGGTTGCCAAACTCACTTCTGTTCGCTTGTTCATTTCTCTAGCTGCTTCTGAGAATTGGCCTTTGCATAAGTTGGATATCAAGAATGCGTTTCTACATGGTAATCTTCAAGAGGAAGTGTATATGGAGCAACCACCAGGTTTTGTTGCTCAGGGGGAGTATGAGAAAGTCTGTTATTTGAAGAAGTCTTTGTATGGCTTGAAGCAAAGTCCTCGGGCATGGTTTGGTAAGTTTAGTGAGGTAGTTCAGGATTTTGGGTTAAAAATGAGCAAATGTGATCACTCTGTCTTCTACCGACAATCAACAACTGGCATTATTCTCCTTGTTGTATATGTTGATGACATTGTCATTACAGGAAGTGATTATGTGGGCATCTTTTCCCTTAAGTCTTTCCTACATACTAGGTTTCATACAAAGGATTTAGGCCAGTTGAAGTACTTTTTGGGAGTAGAAGTAAATAGAAGCAAGAGGGGAATTTTTTTGTCTCGAAGAAAGTATATTCTTGACCTACTTAGAGACACAGGAAAATTGGCATCCAAACCTTGTAGTACTTCAATGGTTCCCAACATGAATCTTTTGAAAGATGATGGTGATCCTTTTGATGATCCAGAAAAATACAGAAGGTTAGTTGGGAAGTTAAACTATCTTACTGTGACTCGTCCAAATATTGCTTTTGTGATAAGTGTTATTAGCCAGTTCATGTTTGTGCCTACAATCAAACATTGGGAAGCTTTGGAACAAATTCTATGTTACTTAAAAGGAGCTCCTTGTCACGACCCAAGCCTAGGGCCTAGACGTGACATGGCGAATGAGGAACCCGAATGAACCCCAAACAAGCCTCTCAAACTTGTCATCACACTTCATCGGTCGCGGAAGTAAATTCAACATTAAATAACGGGAAATAGAGACTAAGGGCAAACCATTTCAAAATGACATCATATAACAAGAGTCAAGCTTGTTTACAAAATACTTGTCCAACGCACACCTCTACATACATAGATAGGACGGGGGCCATGACATACTACCGGCTCCCCTCATAGTCAAATTAAAATTGCAAGCTAAAGTCTCAAAACATAGGAGTAGGAAACATAACATAGCCCTCGAATCATTGAAGATTCACCAACAAACTCGGATAAGCACCGTACTAGCCACATGAATGGAGAGAAGGATCAAGAGTAGCTCCGGTCCCTACATGGTGACATCATGTAGGCAAAATATGCGTTAGTACTTGGAATGTACTAAGTATGCGGGGTGCAATACAACAATAGACAAGGACACAATCGAAATGCAAGAAATAGTTTCATAGGCATAAGGAATAATAATATGAGGATGCATGATCAAAGTGAAGTCAAAACATGTTTAAGTAAATCTATACTAATAGTAGATATCATATGTGTATGCATGATCCAACCAATCTATAACCCCAACTTAGGATGGGGGATGCCGTTCACACCCGGACACCTTGGTGGCAAGGTATAAACCCCTCACATGGTTGATGTTGGTCACACCCCAAGCATCCTAGGTGGTGAGATATAAACCTCTCACATGGTTGATGTTGGTCACACCCCAAACATCCTAGGTGGTGAGATATAAACCTCTCACATGGTTGTTGTTGGTCACACCCCAAGCATCCAAGGTGGTGAGACATAAACCTCTCACATGCTTGTTGTTGGTCACACCCCAAGCATCCTAGGTGGTGAGATATAAACCTCTCACATGGTTGTCCGGTTCTTTTCCCCCGGACCGGGCATGGTCATGCAACACTTTATATAGGAAATTCCCATTAGGCTCTAATGCAATCTCATGTATGGAATGAACATATACACAAGCTTAGTTTGTCATCAACACATCTCTGGAATGCCATACATCTCATAACTCAAGCTTTAAAGCATCAATTCACAAATTCTCCATGGTTGGACATTTTGTCAAACACCTTGAAGGTATGTAATGGAATCAAAGAGCATGGAAAAATAGGGTAGTAATTATGCAGCCAAACCAGTGAACAACCTACAACAACACCTTTTAACACCCACAAGACCACATGAAAATCTCCACATCCATTCCAAATTTAGATTCAAGTTTTAGAGTCACAACATGCTCAAAACATTCACTTTTCATGTTTAAAATTCAATGTGTAGGAAATTATTACAAAGAACAAGACTAATTTATGAATCTTAACTTAAACCATGAATTAGTGAGTAGAATAAAGTCTAGGCACTATGGGTAGAAGGACCCATGAGTTCAACACCACATACCTTGAGTTTTTATGAAGGTCTTGAGAGTGTCTTCAATGGAAGCTTGGAACTTGGAGCAAGAGTCTCTTCAATCTTGAGGAAGGTTTTGGATTAGGGTTCTTGAGAGAACTTGAGAGAAAATGTGTCTAAGTATGGGAGAGGTGTTTTGGGAAATGTTTTAGAGATGAGAATTGAACTAATGCTATATAGCAAATAACATATGTTCTTTGGAAAAAATGGTCCAACACTTAGGAAAAAAATGAGGCGGGTGAACAGTAAAAACGCTCACTGGAAATTGCATTTCCTGCCGGACAGATTTTACGAAAATGGGCATAACTTCTTCGTCCGAACTCCAAATGAGGTGAAACGAAGTGCGTTGGGTAGCTAACTCAAAGTTCTTTCCATGGATATGTTATGGACCACCCAATTATTTGTGTGATAGGAGATATGACCCTCCAAAATAGACCCTCGAAAAAAGCTTCACTTGGAAATTTCGGATTTTGATACGGTTGCTCTAAAATTTGGGTTAGACCTATTTCCCACTCAATTTGACCCCCTAAACAAGAATATGAAGTCGAATTTTCGAAAAACGAAACGGATTTTTAGGTATATCTAAAACAAGTTTCCGGTAACTTTCGAAGCACATTTTTAGGAACTTTTTTTTTTTTGGGTCATTTCAATATCTCCCCCTTGGGAACATTCGTCCCCGAATGTGGAAGAGACGTACAAGGCAAGACTTAGTAAGAACGTATCAGCCCCAACATGAATGCAAAAATTTTATTTAAACATCACTTCAAGATTTCAAAACTTAGTGTAAAGCATCCATAACTCATCAATTTAAACATATATGCACATGAATGATTCAGGGGCTGAAATGTAAGACTCAATGGAGTACAAAGGACTTGATTTAATACCTTAGGCTTGAGTGGAGTTGAATAGATAAGGATAACGCCTTTGCATGTCCGCTTCGGCCTCCCAAGTAGCACTCTCCACTTGTTGATTTCTCCAAAGCACCTTAACGGACGCCACTTCTTTGTTCCTCAACCTCTTAACTTGTCTATCTAAGATCTGAACCGGGACTTCTTCATACGTCAAGTTATCTTCTACAACACCCACAACCTCAAGAGGTACAATAGCGTTAGGATCACCAACACATTTCCTCAACATCGATACATGGAATACCGGATGAACCAATTCCATCTCCTTGGGCAACCCCAACTCATAGGCTACTTTACCAACCCTTCTTATTATCTCATAAGGACCGACATACCTAGGACTTAATTTCCCCTTCTTACCAAAACGAACCACACCTTTCATTGGAGAAACTTTCAAATAAACTCAATCACCCACTTTGAATTCAAGATCCCGTCTCCTCACATCGGCATAAGACTTTTGACGACTTTGGGCTGTTTTCAACCTCTCCCTAATCATCCTTACCTTCTCAAGAGCATCCATGACCAGATCCGGACCCAACAAGGCCCCCTCTCCAACTTCAAACCACCCAACCGGTGACCTACACCGTCTACCATAAAGTGCCTCAAAAGGAGCCATACCGATACTAGAATGATAACTATTGTTGTATGCAAATTCAATCAAAGGAAGATGATCATCCCAACTACCTTTCAACTCCAATACACAAGCTCTAAGCATATCCTCCAAGGTTTGAATTGTTCTTTCAGCTTGGCCATCCGTTTGAGGGTGGAAGGCCGTGCTAAGCTTTACCTTTCTACCAAGACCCCTTTGGAATGACTTCCAAAAGTGAGAAGTGAATTGGGCACCACGATCCGAGATGATAGACAAGGGAATCCCATGCAACCTTACCAATTCATGAATGTACAACTTGGCATACTCTTCAGCCCCGTAAGTAGTTTTAACCGGTAGGAAATGAGCCGACTTTGTCATCCGATCAACCACCACCCAAACCGAATCAAAGCCTCTTCTAGTCTTGGGCAAGCCTACTACAAAATCCATGTTGATTTCTTCCCACTTCCAAGTAGGTATCTCAATGTCTTGAGTTAGGCCACCCGGCCTTTGATGTTCGGCCTTGACTTGTTGACAACTATGGCAACCCGAAACAAATTTTGCAATGTCCTTCTTCATACTGCCCCACCAATACACATCCCTCAAGTCTCTATACATCTTTGTTGACCCCGGATGAATAGAATAAAAAGAATTATGAGCCTCATCAAGGATTCTTTCCCTCACACCATCCACACAAGGAACACATAATCTACCTTGGTATCTAAGGGGACCATCTCCCCCTTGGGAGAAAACCTCCACCTTACCACTACTCACCGAAGCATTTAATTCTACCAAAGAAGGATCAAGATCTTGCTTGACTATCACCTCATCAACCAAGGAAGACCTTGAACCATCAACAACAACTACTCCTCCACTATCCACCCGTTCTAACCTAACTCCCAATTTGGCCAACCGATGGACCTCCTTAGCCAACTCTTTACTACCTTCCTCCACATGAGCCAAGCTACCCATGGACACTCTACTCAATGCATCCGCCACCACATTAGCTTTCCCCGGATGATAGTGAACACTCATATCATAATCCTTAAGGAATTCTAACCACCTCCTTTGTCTCAAGTTAAGATCTTTTTGCGTGAACACATATTGGAGATTCTTATGGTCGGTGAAGATATCAACATGCACCCCATACAAATAATGACGCCAAATCTTTAAAGCAAAAACCACGGCGGCCAATTCAAGATCATGGGTTGGGTAATTTTTTTCATGAACCTTAAGTTGCCGAGAAGCATAGGCTATAACCTTACCACTTTGCATCAACACACAACCCAAACCAATACGGGAAGCATCACAATAAACAACAAAACCTTCTAACCCATCCGGAAGTGACAAAATAGGAGCGGACACAAGCCTTTCTTTCAACGTTTGGAAGCTTTCCTCACACTCATCCGACCACACAAATTTAGCCTTCTTTTGAGTCAACTTAGTCATAGGAGAAGCAAGAGAAGAAAACCCTTCCACAAATCTCCTATAATAACCCGCTAAACCCAAGAAACTCCTTATATCCGACGGGGTCAAAGGTCTAGGCCAATTCCTAATAACATCGGTCTTCTTAGGATCCACCTTAATACCATCCCCCGCACCACATGGCCTAAGAAAGAAACTTCCTTCAACCAAAACTCACACTTTTCATATTTAGCGTACAACTTCTCTTCCCTCAATCTTTGGAGTACAACCCTCAAGTGACCCTTGTGCTCTTCCTCACCCCGAGAATAGATCAAGATGTCATTTATAAACACCACCACAAAAGAATCAAGGTAGGGTTTGAAAACCTTATTCATCAAATCCATAAAGATAGCCGGAGCATTAGTCAACCCGAAAGACATCACCACAAACTCATAGTGCCCATACCTAGTACGAAAGGCCGTCTTGAGAATATCACACTCCCTCACCTTCACTTGATGATACCCTGACCGAAGATCAATCTTAGAGAAGTGACTAGCCCCATGCAATTGGTCAAATAAATCGTCAATCCTTGGAAGAGGATACCTATTCTTGACGGTGACCCTATTAAGTTGTCGATAATCAATACACATTCTAAGAGACCCATCTTTCTTCTTCACAAACAAAACCGGAGCACCCCAGGGAGAATGACTAGGTCTAATAAACCCCTTCTCTAACAAATCTTTTAATTGCTCTTTCAACTCTTTCAACTCCGCTGGGGCCATACGGTAAGGGGGGATAGAAATAGGTTGAGTATCGAGAAGGAGGTCTATACCAAGATCTATCTCCCTTTCGGGAGGGACACCGGGAAGGTCTTCTGGGAAGACATCTAGAAACTCATTAACAACCGGAATAGACTCAATAGGAGGGACTTTAGACTTCACATCATTGACTCTCACAATATGGTACAAGCACCCTTTGGAAATCAACCTATGGGCTTTAATGCAAGAAATGAATTTCCCCTTCACCACAACATCCCGGCTCTCCCACTCAAGGACGGGTTCATTAGGAAATCGGAACTTGACTTTACGAGTCCTACAATCAATAGAAGCATAGTATGCGTGCAACCAATCCATCCCAAGAATAACATCAAAATCCACCATGTTCAACTCAACAAGATCACAAGGCAACAACTTGTTCAATATGCAAACCGGACAATTTCTATACACTTTTCTAGCAACAATAGAGACACCAATGGGAGTAGATACTTCATATGACTCATGCAACAATTCCGACTCGACATGAAATTTTCTAGCAACTAAGGGGGTAACAAAAGAAAGGGTGGCACCCGGATCAATCAAAGTATAAACATCAAGATCAAAGATTTGCAACATACCGGTCACCACATCCGGAGTCTCATTAACACCTTGTCTACCATGCAAAGCATAAAATCGATTGTCCCTTGGGGCACCACTCTGAGAAGCACCTCTACCCAAAGGAGTAGTGTTAGCACTTCGGACCTTGTTGCGGATCTTGGGACACTCAAACCTCTTGTGACCCACTTCTCCACATTCAAAGGAAGCACCCGAACCCTTCATGCAAGGACCACCATGCTTCCTCCCACACTTAGGGCATACATCCATAGAACCCACTTCACCTCCCCCTTGAGGTCTAGGAACATTGATAGCAAATCCCCGGTTGACATGAGGGTTTCCTCGGCCTTGACGGAATCTAGCACCCTTAGGGAACCTACAGATTTGTATATGATTGTGTATATATTAGCATAGCTGATTTATAGGGATTTGGCTATCTAGTTACCATAGTTAACTTAGTCTCCTTGTGTATTTATACCATTGTATTCGTTGAGTAATAAGACAAGTTATTCAAGTTATTCTTCCTACCTTATTAGTGACATACTTCAAGCTGTGATGGTCAGTCTTAATCACAAAGTGCTTGAACTGGAGATAATGCCGCCACTTGTCCACAACGTTCAACAATGCCATATACTTTTTCTCATAGATAGATTTACCCATGTGTTTGTATGCCAATACCACTATGGCTGGCATCAGTTTCTACTACAAACTCCTTGGAGTAATCGGGTAAAGCCAAAACTGGTGTGGATGTCATGGCCTTTTTTAGGGCCACAAATGCCAGCTTTGCCTCCTCATTCCACTTGAAAGCATCTTTCTTGAGTAGGTAAGTTAGGGGCCTGCAAATAGTCCCATAACTAGCAATACATTCCTTGTAATACCCTGTCAATCCCAAAAATCCTCTGAGGCCCTTCACTGAACCGGGTCTAGGTCATTCTATCATAGCTTGGATTTTAGAAGGATCACTAGAAACCCCATTCTTATTGATAACATGGCCAAGATATTCAACCGTAGGTTAACCAAAAGAACTTTGCATACAAGGAGTGTTCTCGTAGGGTACTAAACACAAGCAACAAATGTGAGACATGATCTTCTAAGGACTGACTGTAAATCAGTATGTCATAAAAAAAACTAAAACAAACTTTCCAAGGTAAGGTAGAAAAACCTAATTCATTCGAGCTTGTAAGGTTGCTGGTGCATTGGTTAAGCCAAATGGCATCACCTTGATCTCATAATGGCCCAAATGAGTCCTAAAAGCTGTAGTGTACACATCTTCTGCCTTCATTCGAATCTCATAATGGCTCGCTAATCTATTTTTGAGAAAATCACAGAACTATATAACTCATCCAATAGATCATCTACAATGGGAATGGGATATTTATCTTTGATTGTAATGCCATTTAAGCCTCGGTAATCAACACAGAACCTCTATGATCCATCCTTCTTTTTGACAAGCAAGGCTGGTGATGAAAAGGGTGATTGACTAGCCTGAATGGTCCCATTATGCATCATTTCGGAGACTTGCTTTTCCAATTCACCTTTTTGATAGTAGTTATATCTATAAGGCCTTAAACTAACAGGCATGGATCCTGGTTTGAGAGGTATGGAGTGATCTAAAGCTCTGAACGGAGGAAGGGACTTTGGTTCTCCAAAAACATCAACAAAATTGTCTAGTATCTCAAGTATAGTTGGTTCCTCTTCGACCGGTTATTCATTTACCACTATATTCATCATGAACAAGTGACCAATGATAGCTTGGCCTTTCTTCGGTATCTTTCCCATAGTGCCACTAGATATCATATTCAGTTTTCCTTCTTCAGTGATGCCATGAAGGACTAACTTATTACATTTTCTCCTAATGGTGACACAATTTTTCTCATGATCAAACTTTGTAGGATTGTGTTTCTTCATCCAGTCATTTCCAAGAACAATATTGCATCTCCCTAGTGGAATTATCAGTAGGTCTTCTTGGAATATCATGCCTTGCATTTTCCATGAAAACCCTTGACCATGTGATGTGCACATAACATAATTACCATCTGCCACTGTGACTCTTACAGGAGGGCAGTAGCTCACCTTGTGTCCAGCTTCCTTGACAGTTTTCTCATCTATGAAACTATGAGTGCTCCCGGAATCTACTAGTAGAGCTAGAGTCCTATTCTTCACTGTCCCTTTAACCAAAATAGTGTTCACCCCTCTATTGTTACCTGATAGAGAACTTAAGCACACATCCTCCTAAATTTATTGCTCCACCTTCCCTTCAATAATCATTTAAGGGGGCATTTCCATGATCATCCAGGTGACAACTCCTCAATTTCTGTACTAGAACCTTCGATTACCTGGCTAGACTCAACTTGCCCTTGTAAACAATTGAGTTGACTCATCTTAGATTGATGGCCAGGGACATACTTTTCCCCACACTTATAACACAAGTGATTGCTCTTTCTATATTCATAAACTTCCGGACTCAGCCTGAAAGTATTTAGTTTGGCATCAGACAACCCAGAGGGCTTGGCAGCAGATGAGTTACCATATACAGTAGTTGATTTGAAAGAGGATATGCTTTTCTTAAGAGCAGCTTCAATTGTCTTCTCCTGCATCCTAGCTTGCTCTATAGCAAACTTAAGTGTAGAAGGCTTAAACATCTTCACAGCAAATCGAATCTCTTCATTCAAGCCTCCTATGAAGCTAGACACAAAACGTGGCTCATTAAGAGCAGGATTCCGAACTAGCATCTGAGCTTTCATATCCTTAAAAGTTGCCAGAAATTCATCTATAGTGCCAGATTGGCTCAACATGTTTAATTCCTCCACTATATCATCCAACAATTCTACACCAAACCTACTATAGAGTTCCTCCTTGTATTCCAACCAAGTTACCATTCCCCTACTCAGTTCTAGGGAGTGGAACCATGTATCGGCTAATCCATTCAAGTAAAGAGCAGCTCCTTCTACCTTTTTGGTTTTCTACAGTTCTATATAGATTGAAGTACCTTTCATACTTGCGGATCCATACCTTAGATTCATGGCCGTCAAAACATGGCAATTCCCATTTAGGAGGAGAAGTAGGGACCATTTGCAGTCTATTTTGTCCATTCTCCTGAGCTGGGAATGGGAGTAGGCCATCACCTTGTTGTTGGTCACCTGGAGCCCTGTTAGGAACCCTTTCCAGAGCAGTTAGCCGATCAAGGATCAGTTCTAGAGTCCCTTGGATCCCTGTCTGGGTATTACGAAATGATTGTTGATTTGCCAATAGTTCATCCAAAACTTCTTTATGCCTGGCAAGCCTACCTTCCACCACCTTAGATCTAGTGCCATCCACCATTGTAGTTTCAACCCACAAGTCGCACGAATCAAAGCTCTGATACCAAATGTCAAGACCTGACATGACTAACTAATAAGGAATATAAACTGAAAACTAAATAGAAATTGAATAACACAGGGTTTTTGGGACATTTTCTCAATATAATAAGCAACAGTAAACTAGCAGTACAATGAAATTAATCGGAAAATAACTGGTTGAACTACTGAGCCTCAATTGTTGACTGAGACCTGTAGTAGAAGAAGAAGATAGATTCAGGATAGGTTGAAGAGAAGAAGAAGAAGAAGATAAAAGCAAAAAGAAGGGAGGAGAGAAAATACCAATTCAATTCGTGCCTTGTCTCTCCTGTTAGCTTCGGTTATAACAGAATTTGTAGCAAAAATCTTCAGTCGACGTGGCAGCATCACAACTCTTGCTATTCATTTAACTAAGACTAATCTCAGTCGTTAAGTGAGTTTTCGTTATTATTCCTACGCTTATAACATTCAAATTTGAATCCTACTCCCCACCTAATTATCCATCTTATTTCAGGGCATAACACTTGAACCAAAGCAAACAGGGATGGAATAATTGCCTTGTATTTATAGGTTTGAGGAATATGACAGACGACTACGATTAAGTGGTGGAAATAAAACTTGCGCGGATGTATTTGATCAAAGGCGGTGGAGTTGGGTTGGCGCCGTTCACTACTAAATTTATCATTATCATTATTTTTTATAAAAGTGTGGATAACCACATAGCTGATTAGGGGTGTGCAAAAATAGAACCGTCCAATAAACCGAATCGAAAAAAATGTTATTGGCTCATTGTTATTGGATTATTGGGTTAACGGGTTTTTAATGGTATTATAAAACAAATTGTCGGATTATCGATTTGGAATCAATTTTTAGTATTGGATTATTAGGTAAACCGATAACACATTAAGACGGTAGTAAGTTACTACTATACCCTTCATAAATATTAAATATTAATAATTTAATATAACAAAACACTATATCAGTACTCAACACTACGGTCTACACACTTCACACGTCACAATACTTCTACTTCACGTCAGAAATTTCATATTATGTTTTGGTTGTAACATGTTATCGTAGCCTTCATACTTCATCTATTCTTATTGATGCAGTTTCTCATTATATTTCTTCGTTCACTATATCAAAGCATTTACAACGGATTTGCTTGTCTCACTGTATCGTATCAAATTGGTAGGGAAATGAAAATTCATATATTTATTTTATGAGCATTTTCTTATTGGGTAAACTGAAAATTGAACCGTTAATGAACAAAATCGATAAACCGAAAACCGATAAAGAATATCTTGTTGTTTTGTTATTGGTTAAGCTTATTTAAAAATAAAAAACCAATAAAACGAATCGATAATACATAAACTAAACCGAACTGACTGATGCACACTCTTACAGGCGATGGTCTACATGGTTGCATCATCTGTGTGGTTCCCTACCCCTCCTCCCCCCACACACATAAAAAGGGACAAAATAAGTAACATGTATTATTTAATTTGAAAACTACGTAAAAAGTATTGCATATCTCAATAATTAACAATATTTGATTGACACTTGAAATTTTATCTGTGCTACATATATTTATTGGGATAAGGAAAGTACCATATATTATTTAAAAATTACGTCAAAAGTACTATAAATTACAATAATCAACAACTTAAAATATTTAAAAATCATATTAAAACTTAATTGACTCTCTAAAGTTTATTTATGTCACATAAAGTAAGACAATAAAATAACATATATTGGGCTCGTGCTAGCACGGGTACTTCTGTCTAGTATATATATATATATATATATATATATATATATTCATTCTAAATAAGTGGGAGTGCCCTCATTACTACCAAACCAATTAACAACCTCCACACGGGTTGGACGACGAAGGGTAGGAACATAATAAATCAAAAAAGAGGTGTAATGACCCGAAACCGGAAGGTCTTTTTTGTTATTTCTTATAAAGTTACTATTTTACTCCTCCCGATAGTTGGCTAAGTCATTTTTAATTAGTCGGTGAAGTTGGTTTGAAAATTTTGAACCATTCAATAACTGAGGTTATTAAATTGATGGGTAATTTTTAAATAATTAATTTAATTGATAGTTAATGGGTCAAGTCTAAAAATTATGTAAAATCCTATACCATGTGACCCATATATATATATATATATTTCTTTTCTATTTTATAGAAATGTGATGGAGAGGACGACCACTGGCAAAACAGATATTATACCAATCATACAAGGGCAAAATTGTAATTATGATTTGTTAGCCATCATAAAGATTTTTTATGTTCATTCTAGAAGCTTTACTTCACTCCAGAAGTATCTTCATCTCTCCGGTCTCTCACTCTCCGCCATAAAATCTCATTACAATGTGAGTATCATGACCGATCTCCTTACTCCTCCATGGCCAAATCCTCAAGGGGCTACCCTCCATTGTTACCATCGAAACCAATCGAATTCAAATACAAATCACTACTACTCAAAATCAAACACCCAACCCCAATTAATTTTAACTCCGACTAAATCAAACCCTTCAAACGAATCTCGAATCACCCATTTTTATGAAAATTCTCTGATTTTTTTAACCAAGGTATGAATTGATGCTTCCTTTTGGGGTTCTATGGAGCAAAATTCTTTTCACTTTCTTAGTTGGATATTATGATTTTATCTTGTATTTCTTTCAATTCTATCTCTATTAATGTTTATTTTGGTCTTTATTAAGGGGATTGAAACTACATTAAAGAGTTAGTTTGATCAAGGTGGAAGAGTGTGTAAATTGACTGGAAATTACATCGGAGGAATTGCAACTGGGTAAGTATTAGTGTTTCTTCAATTTTGATGCTTTGTTTCAGATCTTTTTGAAGTGTAACATGGTTGCTTCTTTGATGAAAATGTTTGTCCTTTCATAAAGACAGTAGATACTTATTTATTCAAATTTTCATTTAGCTGTCAGAAAATTGAATTAAACAAGAAGCAATTTGTAGACAAGCTGAACCAACAACTTGAATAGGGATTCTTCTTCATGTTCTTTTTTCACTTGAAACTTTTATAGTACTTCTTAATGTTAGTGTATGCGCTTTTAGGTCAAGAGGAATTCTGCATTCTAAGCTACCTCAAAGTCGAAACATTGCTACGGAAACTTTGAATCTTGTAAGCTAAAGAATTTTGCATCTACATTGGCTTGAAAACATAATACGATTAGGAATAAAATAAGAGTTTTGTTTAGTGGGATATTTTGATTATATTTGAAAGTTAATTTTGTTGAAACCTTTCAAATTGGAAATGATTAACATGTCTCAAAAGTCGAGTCATCCAACTATAAAATATCAGTTTATTTCATAAACATTGATATGTTGTACTAGAGGCCTTGAACTTCTCTTTTGCAACTTGTTAATTAATGTAAACTTCTCCTAGATGAAACATATGTATCTTTAAATTTATAGCTCTCTAATTTCTATTTTTGCACTCCTCAGTTTTAGACTGTTTTAGTTGACAATTGTTGTTTACTTGGTTTTTGAAGGTATATCTAAACGCCTTCCTGCTATGTGGTTTCTGAGATAACAAAAGGTTAACTATTAAGTTAGGTATTGTATCTCCAACACATTTGAAATGATAGATCAAGAAAGGCTTTGGATTTTGAATTTCCGAAATGGAGTTGTGTGTCATTATTCATTGTGGAGAAACTAGAAACTATTGCTTTACGAAGGGGAAGAGCTTGTAAATAAGCTGGCAAAGTTGGAAAGGGATGTCAAAGAATGAGAAGCCGCAAGAATTGACTCTACGACATTTTTAAAAACTGTAAGCTCTTGAACTCTTTTTGATATTTTTTATCCTAAATAGAAGTAGCTTTCTTAATATTTTGATAGGGTTCTTCATTTTTGCAACTGGTTGTTGAAATAAATCTCTTATATATCAACCGCTTGCTGGTTATTTGATTTTTATGGCTCTCATTGTTAATATTGTCTTTGTGAATTATGTTGTTCCTCTCTTTTATAATTGAAGATATTGAGAGTGGTAATCAAACTTGTTATAAATTTTATCTCACAGTCTTTTCTTTGATCTCATATGAATAGTTCTCCTTTGCACTTTATCGGGTGTGGTTCTCCTTGTAGAAAACTGATATGTTTATAACAATGTGACCGATAAAAACAACTTTAGTACACTGGATAGACAACATGCAAAACTATAATTTACCTATTAGAGATATTGTTTCTCCTCCCTTCAAATCTGTTGCCCGAAACTTTAATTTTATCCAATTTCTGTTGTATAATTAAAAAGAATATTTCAGGAAGTTCCTTCAAGTATAATAACACTCAGTTATTACAAGTGTTGTTCGACAACTTTGAGTTAACAATGCATAATACATGTGCAAAAAGGATATGGGAGTTTTCCTTGCTTAATGTTTGAGTACATTTTCTTTTTGATACACGAGAATGAAACTGAAGCATAAATCTGATTATAATCTAACAAACACTATATTATTTTTGTTTTTCCAAATCTAAAGGCAATTCCTGCTATGGGACTATAAAAGTTGTAAACATCTATTTCACAATTTTTCTGTGTCATTTAGAAGAAAACTTTGAATCTTTAGCACATGAAATTAGTAACTATGCGATACTTGTAATGTAACAAAATATGCTTCAAACTATTCGGTGTATGTCTATACCAAAGGCTATCAATCACTTAATGCTCTCAACTTTTTGTCCATTATCATTGTGAGTTTCACCCACACAATTGAAATGCTTCAATTTAATGGTTACTCTGAGGTAAAATATGTTTCTGATGTCTTGCTTGAATTTATAATGCTTTTAAAATAATTTTTTCCACAGTCAATCACAGTACAATTGTCTTTAATGTAAAATGTAGACATGGTTAGCATTTTGAGATCAAACCTTTTTATTTTGATGTTGATGCTATATACTTATATTCATAGAAGACTTATCAATGAGAGACTTGATTATATCTCTAAACTTCCCACCTTTCTTGGCCATGACTTCAAAATTATTTGATAGAAGTGTTTTTTGGGCATGCAGTGATAAAAGAGAAGAATAAAGATAAAGCTTGATTTAGTGTCTTTACACAAAAAAGTAACACATCTTTTAATTCTATAGTAATATTTCTAAATCTTTTTAAATGACTATTGATTTAACATTTTAGTTTGTTTCACATAATAAAAGAAAATTTTGGATATCAAAAATTGATCTGACTTCATGCTTGCCATAAGAAAATGTAGGCAATAATAAGTTATAAGTATTGAACATTGTCTTGGGACAGAATGTTTGGTTACTCTACTATACAATTACATCAAATGAGTTTGTCTTTGAACGCAAATTTGATGACCTTATTTAACAAGAAAGTGATGAGATTAAGAGCCTATTTGATTTAGCTAAGTGTTTGTTGATAATAATAGCAGTTTGTAGTTATATTTATAAAAAAAAAAAATCATAAAGCACAACTTTACCCTTGGTCATTCTAGTCTTCATGTTTCTATATAGTAGAAAAGTCCTCTGTTAAACTTTACTAGCCTGTGCAAATTCTATACTCTAATGCTTTTACATATAAACTAAATTTCTGAAATAGTTTATATCCATATTTTTGAAAAATAGTAACCTGACATGATACCTTGGTCACAGGGATCATCAGAGAGTTTCATTTTATTGTTGAGTTAGATAGATCATGTAAGTTACACTTCGACAAAGATACTATAATCTTATGTAGCCATATTCTTTTTATTTGATAAGTTGAAAGTGATGTAAGTGAATCTTTTCGCTGGATCTAGATATGCGAGCTATAATTGTACTATATAGAACGATGAGATTAGTTACATGTTTGACATCTTTGTTAAAAGTTAATAAATTCATAAAGAGGGCATTTTAGACTTATACTACGTGTCTTTTCAGATGCGCAGAGTAAGAATGTGGATATGAGATCTTTTGGAGTATGATGCGTTTGTTCGGCATTTTATAGGAACAAAAGGACTTTCATCAACTCTTGATTTTTAATGGATAATCTAGAAAATTGCTGGCAGGTAAGAACTATAGCTTTAGTAAATAAATCTTTTTTGTCCATGTCTTATTATGTTTCTAATATTTGAATCTTGTTTTGTGTTAGTGTCTTCACTGTTTCTTTTTTCTCTTGGAGTGTATTTTTATGAACTGATTTTATTTCCAAGTTTTTATTCCTTTCCATGAAATATTAAAGCTGGAGTAAGTAGTTCGCGTTGAATGAAAGAAATTTTTCAGCTTATCAAGACAACTGCAGCCACTTAAGGATACCAACTTCTATTCTTTTGGAAAATACAGAGAGCATCTGCTCAAATTTACTGGTAATGATTCGAGGCATTAATAGATTTTAGAAAATGAATTTTGTCATATTTGTTGCGCTATCAACTTCTATTCTAATGAGAAATACAGGGAGCATTTGCTCGAAGTTATCATTTGGAAAAATTTGACGTTGGTTCTAATATACTCAGTCTGATCCCACAAGTTGGGAATGTGGAGGGTGGGACGTACGCAGATCTTACCTCTATCTTTGCAGGGTAGAGATGTTGTTTTCGGTAGACCCTCGGCTTAAGAAAAGCATTTTTAAGAAAGGTTTGATAAATAAAAGAGTAAAAAGGCTATGCTGAAAATCACTGTATTCGTTCTTCATGTGTGCTATGTTCTCTTCTTTGAACTACAATATCAAAGTAGTTGTTCTCTGTGATGTCTGGATTATTAATTAATCTTAATAATCCGTTAAATGACTAGAAGCCAAAAAAATTCAGTTGATTAAAATGAAACTAAAAAAATTGTTTAGGTAGGACAAACAAAAATATGGATGAAGTACATATTGTTTCTAAATTTTTTGGTTAGCCTAATTTAGAGAGTAGCATTGAGAATCACTCTCTTCTGGCAGCTCAAAGCTGGTTACAACTGTATGATTTTTTGTTTTGCAATTTGTGACAATTTACTTTGGTAAATGACATACCATTGTTAAATGAAAGTGTTGATATGTTACTATTTGAAATTGAATATGATGAGGCATATATTCTTTTGAATTTTAGTCTTTAGTTTGCTCAGACATCTGTAATTGGTTTCTTTATCTTCATGATATACTTGCATCAAATTGGTAACTCAGTAATTTAATTTCAAGGGCTTGCTGAACACTTGCAGAAATGTTCACGTGTTATGTCTAGATTAAGTTCAAAATACCGTGAAGTCAAACTGTACAAATGTGCATGTGGGGGTGGAAAGGGCAGTAGCTCAGAAAGAAGTGAGATATCACTTATCCCTCCCTATATCTTATAGATATCCTATATTACCTTTTGTTTTTATTTTTATTGCAGCTTTGAAACTTTCTTCGAATGATATTGCTAATGAAATGTGGCTTTCATTCCATGGAATAGTAACACAATAAGAATTTCCCATTCAATGTCGTTTGGCAATGATGATGAATCGTGGAGGTAACTTCAATGTTAGGCTTCATTGTGAAGATATATTGCGAGTTCATTACTTTATCCTCTCCTCGGGGTCCAGTTTCAAAATGCACAGAGGTTGTTGATGTACTTAAGCCGAATTTATTTATCATGCAAGCTTAAAAAAGCAAGAAGCCTAAGTTCATTTGTGAAAATATTCACTGTGTATCATTTGAGTTGAACAACTTGTATTATATGAAGACAAATAACTATCGGAAGAACCAATGAAGTTACTACTATGATACAATGTTATGTTAAGAAATTTCAGCAGAAGCTTGTGATATTTTTTGCTTCTGACTGTAAGTTTTTATTTCCTATTTCTTGTTGCTTCAGTAAGTAGTAAATTATATACCAATAGGATAAATTCTCTGATAAACAGAAGCTTATCTATTTCACATATTTTTTTTTAGTTTTATTATAAAATGAAGCTTATAAGTTGTTTGGAAAGCTGTATAATGGAGATAGAGATAATAACAGAAAATTAGAAAAACTAAAGCCAAAGTGATTATTGGAAACATTGTAAAATATAAATGTTGGGACTGTGAATCTAGTATATATATTAAAATAGGTTATTAGAATTTGTCACTTTTAATACATAATTAATTTAGAAAAGAAAAGAAAGGGAAAGAGAAATTACCTGCGCAAAGCGGCAGCCGGCGTGCGGCGTGAGAATACTTCACGTCCAGGTAATAAGTAACAATACCTTAAGATATGAATTGTGAATCTGCATAGGGGGTACAATTTAATTGTTTATTATTCGTATTTATTATAATATTAGGTGGGGGGAAGAGAAAGGAAAGGAAATTGAGTTGAGAACTCAATTATCCAACTTTTGTATATGTTATACTGATTTAGATTTGATAAATTTTGGTGTCATTTATTGTGTAATTTTGATGCCAATAAAAGGTGATAGGAATTGTATGATAGTTTTGTTAATTAGGTTGGAAAAAATAAAAGGTGGGAATTGATAATCATGTTCAACGTTTTGTGGGTTCTGGGAGACAAACTTGTAGTTCAATTATTGGCTAACCATTTTAATCATTGGTTGGAATAAAGAATGTCCACAAAATCCAGTTTTTCCAGTACGTTACTGTTCCTAAGTCAGTCGGGTTTAAAATTTATATTTTTGGTTATCATATTATGATTCAAGTTTTGATATATGGGTATGTGTAATTAAATATTAGATGTATGGTTTTATATGAATATCATTCGAATTATGATATTGAAAAAATTGGGACTTAACCCTAGGTTTGGGTGAGTTTTTGGGTCTAGACTAGACATAGTAATATGGGTGTTATTAGTTTTGAAATCTTATTGTGGTCATTTATTTGAATAGATTGCTTTGAGTTGGAAGATCAACGAAAGGGGAAGACTCAAGTTCCGAAGTTAATTCTTGATTGATTGAGGTACGTGGATTTCTAAGCCCTTGCTAAGTGCATAGAATCGTGTATTTTCTTATGGTATTTGTTGGGGAGTAATGGGACTTGGTGATGGGTTGACTTGTCCATATTTAATAATTATAATGATGAAAAGGGAGTAATAAAAGACAATGTGATTAATTGTTGGTGTGTGATGTGTTGAGAATGGTTGGAAAGGATTATTGATTCATTGTTGATGTTGTATCACGATTGTATTGTTGCGAATTGTGCATTGCTATGAAAATTGTAATCTCCTCATTATATGTGTGAACATGTCATTTGCATTGGCTCTGAGACATGATTGTGATAAGTGTTATGTGATAAGAGGATGTACCATTTCGAGGGATGTGTCACGCGCCGCGATGAATACTATTATTGAGGGATGTATCGCATGCTGCGATGGATTTGATTATCGAGGGTCGTGTCGCACGCCTCGACGGATGCATGGACAGACATGTCCCCTATGGGTCCCGAACTGAGAGACAGCGGGTGTGTATCACTAGATTAGACATGCATCACTATACTTGCATTGCACATCTTTATCATTAGTGAACTTGATATTGTGTTTTGCTGATCTTGTGAGTGCCTTTCTGTGGAGGTCATGATTGATGAATATTGAGCTTGTTTTTGAGGATATGTAATTGTTAAGAGTGTTGTTGTTGAGCTGTGTGCTATGTAATTTGTAAACTGTTAGGTTGGATTGGTTTTATGCAGGTTGTAGTTGTGGAGGTTTGGTCGGGGTGTAAGGAGTACCCATATTCTATTCCCTTAGCTTGTGTTTAATTAGAAGTTTACTTGCTGGGTACCGTGTGGTTTGGTACTCACCCCTTGCTTCTATATTTTTGTAGGTTACTAGCCCGGACCGTTGTGATACTTTCTCTTCTCTTCTTGTCTGAGGCTTCTTGTGGAGGTTTGTGAGGTAGCTGCTTGTCATCTCAGCAGACCTTCTTTCTCCTTAATTATGATCTTGTTCTATTCTAGAAACAATGACATTTGAGATTTGTATTTTTTGTTCTTTTGAATCAATTGTAACACGTTAGAGACTTGTACACGTGACAACCAGGTTTTAGTGTATATTTAAGTTGTTTATAATTTTTTGCATTATTTTATAGTATTAGACTTTTATTCTCGTTTTACTTCCGCATTCACCGTATTAATTGGGTTTTAGGCTGACTTGTCTTGGTGGGATTAGAGGAGTGTCATCACGTTCATTTTTGGATCGTGACAAAATGGTATCAGAGCCCCAGGTTTATAGATCTCACGTGTGTACAAGCCGAGGCTAAGTAGAGTCTGGAGGATCGGTACGAAGACATCTGTATTTATCTTCGAGAGGCTATCGTGACTTTTAAGAAAAATCTTCACTTCTTGAATCTCTATCGTGCATCCTTTGTTCGTTCTAATTCTTATTGCTTCATTCCATTCTCTCTCACTTATAGTGATGAGTCGTGCGTGGTTCCTTAAGTTAGAAGTTGGTTTATTGTGTATGGCTTGAAGGTTAGACCTGATACTAAGGTAAAAGTGATAGACTTATTGAAATGATGTGTGATCAGATTTAGAATGTTCAATTATTTAAGGAAATTGTGTGAGGTTATGGTTCGATGATGCCTTTTGAGGATATTCGAATGATGAGGTTGAACAATGGTTTGAGGGACTTCATAAACATATTACTAGTATACGTGCTCGCGCGTTGCGCGGATGATTTAAAATGTAATAATTTTATAATTAAAAATAATTAATTATGCACTTAAATATTATATTTAACTTATTATAATAGTAATATAATTTAATTCCTTCTATGTTTATGATAGTGACTGATATTATCATTTTATAATTTTTGCTAAAACAATTTCTCATTTATCTTGTGCTAAGGTTGAAAATCTGAAGAAGAAAAACTAAGAGATATGAATTAATATAGTGCTTAAATTGCAAATAAGAAAAAAATCTGATATGAAACTTAATATATTAAATAATATTTAAATGATAAATTTAAAAAGAAACTTTCATACGTGGTATTTTTTAAATAAATAATTTAAATTGAAAAGTTTTTCAATTTGTTTAGAAGGAGGAGTGTAATGAGAAGTTTTAAAACTCTTTATTTAATTGGATAATTATTATAGTTTCAAAATAAAGCTTAAAACACCATATTTAGAACTTCCATACGTGGGTTTTCTTAAATAAATAATTTTAATTTAAAAGTTTTTCAATTTGCTTAGAAGTACGAGTGTAATAGGAAGTTTTAAAACTCCCTATTTAGTTGGATGGTTATTTGTTTTTTCCAAAATAAAGATTAAAATGCCATATTTAGTTAGATTTTTTTTTAAAAATTTAATACATTATTATTATTATTATTATTATTATTATTATACGTTTAAGTTAAACAGTAGTTTATTATTATTTTATTATTATTATTAGTTCGATTTTTTTAATCTATAAAGATAGAAAATATAGATTATAGGTTATATTTAATTAAAAAATGTTTATTTTAAAATGCAAATAAGAAAAAAATATATGATATAAAACTTAAAATAATAAATAATATTAAAATGATAAATTTTAAAAGAAACTTTCATACGTGGGTTTTTTTAAAAATAATTAATTTTAATTTAAAAAATTTGAATTTGTTTAGAAGTAGGAGTGTAATGGGAAGTTTTGAAACTCCCTATTAATTGGATAAATTTTTTTTTTTCCAAAATAAAGATTAAAATGCCATATTTAGTTGGATGTTTTTTTTAAAATTTAATAAATTATTATTATATATTATTATTATTATTAGTTCAATTTTTTTATCCGTAAGGATAGAACATATAGATTATAGGTTATATTTTATTAAAAATGTTTAATTTAAAATGCAAATAAGAAAAAATCGGATACAAAACTTAAATTATTAAATAATATTTAAATGATAAATTTTAAAAGAAACTTCCATACGTGGGTTTTTTTTAAATAAATAATTTAAATTTAAAAGTTGTTTCAATTTGTTTAGAAGTAGGATTGTAATGAGAAGTTTTAAAATTTACTATTTAGTTGGATAATTATTACTTTTTCAAAATAAATATTAAAACACCATATTTAGAACTTCCATACATGGATTTTCTTAATTAAATAATTTCTACTATTTTAAATTAAAAGTTTTTTAATTTGTTTAGAAGTAGGAGTGTAATGGGAAGTTTTAAAACTCCCTATTTAGTTGGATAATTATATTGTTTCCAAAAATAAAAATAAAAATAAAAATTCTATATTTAGTTGGATGTTTCTTAAAATTTAATACATTATCATCATCATCATCATTATCATTATTATTATTATTAGTTCGGTTTTTTTATCCGTAAAGATAGAAATTATAGATTATAGGTTAAATTTTATTTTAAAATGTTTATTTTAAAATTCAAATAAGAAAAAAAATATGATATAAACTTAAACTATTAAATAACATTTAAATGATATGTTTTAAAAGAAACTTTCATACGTGGGTTTTTTAAATAGATAATTTTAATTTAAAAGTTTTTCAATTTGCTTAGAAATAGGAGTGTAATGAGAAGTTTTAAAACTACTTATTTAGTTGGATAATTACTTCTTCTTTTTCTAAACAAAGATTAAAACACCATATTTAGTTGGATGCTTTTTTAAAATTTAATATATTATTATTATTATTATTAGTTAGATTTTTTTTATCAGTAAAGATAGAACATATAGATTATAAGCTGTATTTTCTAAAAAGATAATTATTTTTAAATCCAAATAAGAATAAAAATTGATATAAAACTTCAAAATATTAAATATTATTTAAAATGATGAATTTTAAAAGAAGCTTCCATTCGTGGGTTTATATATTGAGGATATGGAATTAGATGTTAATTTTAAATAATAAGATTGAATTAATTTTTAAATGTAAAAAAAAACTGGCATTTCAAATTCAAATCTAAAAAATCTTGAAACTGTAACAGTTATCCTCAATATATATATATATATAGCTTCATTTTAAATTATTTAAGTTTCTTTTTAAATTATTTAAAATTCAAATTTTGTAAAATCTGTCATTTGATATATACATTTTTATTTCAGCTATTAAATTAATTTTAATAATTCATATATATATGGTTTTAAATTATTTAAACTGCCATCTAAACATACGTTTTTTCCTCTATATTCGGTTACTTTTAAGAAAAATCAATTTTTTATTTACAATTTTTTAAATATATATCATAACTTTCAATTAATAATTAATTAATTGATATTTTAAAAGTAAAAAATAGAGATTAATCGTGGCGCTGACACGTAGGCGTTATGACCTCTCATATATATATATATATATATATATATATATATATATAAAAGAATGAAAATCCTTTTGGCCAGAAAATTTGGCCATAATTGTCACGCCCCAAACTAGAGAAGGCGTGACTGGCACTCGACACCTTAAGCAATCGAGTTAGCCACATAAACATGCCAACTGACTAAACTGAGGGCTTAGAAGGTCGGGCAGCATAACATCTAAAATACTATGACTAGACCCTTAAGATCATAACCTGAATATCAGTAAGTCATATAGACGAAGGTAGACAAGCCAAAGATAATAAGGTACTAGCTAGCCGACAAGGCTACAATGAAGATATACACACATACATACATATCTATACATGTCAAGGCTATGTGGCTGGAAACTGGAATTTGCAGAAAGAAACCCAGAGTACTGTGTCCACAATAGCCTTTATGAGTGACATAAGCACTGGTCGGGACAAGACCCCGATTATACCCAAACTGTACAATAAAAGTAACATCCTATGAAAGCTCAAGGAAGAAGTGGAACTTACCAACTCACTGCTGAACCTCGAATCCTAGCAGATGGGTCAATCAGAATCCCTACCTGGACCTGCACGCACGAAACAAAAATGCATCCCCAGGCAACAGGACGTCAGTACGAATAAAAATGTACTGGTATGTAAGGCAAAAAATAGAATAATAAATAGTTACTGTAAAAAGGGGAATAAAGATACCACCTGAAACAGAAACTCTGGTAGCCGCCATGGCTGTCATCAAACCTTATATAAATTAAATATGCATGGTATGCTTGCATAATCGTATGTCGTGAATATATATATATATATGCAAATGTATGCCATACCCAACCAAGTGCTAGCAGTGGTGGTGCCATCCGGTAGCGAACCGGGATCAAATGCGCCAACTTGTGGGCCATCTATGTCTCATAGGTATAAATATAGGCAATAGGCCCTATACCTTCTGATTATAGCTAGGAAGTAGAATGCATAGCATGCAATGTCATGGATCCGTAATGCATTTGTTACCTGAATCATGTTGCCAATCTTGGCTAATTGGTACTCTTGTCCTCATAATCTCGTAATCACTTTCGTATAACATGTAAATATCTCGTGAAACTTATATACTTGTAGATTAAACTGGAACACTTAACTTGGATTTAGAAAGGCAACTTAAACTTGAGGATGTTTATAAAGAACTTAAAGTTCTTCACTTAGTATCTATATATCTTTCCTTAGTGGTTTGTAAAAGAAAGTATTTCAGAAAAATCCGTACTTTAGTAGTTTAAACCTACGATTTATATTTAAGAGTTTTGGAGATCGACGTTTTATTTTAGAGGTTTCAAAAATATAAATTAGCGAGGAAGGGGCACTGATTTCAAATTCACATTGTTCATCTCTAATCTTTTTAAGTTACTACACTTAAAGAAGAATGAGAATATGGACACATGGACCTATAATCAAGAGAATCAACAAAATGATATAAAGACGCCAAATACCCTATCCAACCGAACGAGTGGAATAGCAACATAATGGAGTCACAAAAATACACCAGCTGTAATATCAATGCCTTTCACCAAAGGTATTTCTAATAATAGAGTAGTAAAACAATATTTGACAATTTAGGATTCCAAAATTCGTGCTCAAAGGAAGTACAGTACTTAGCCGTAACATACCTCGATTTTGGGTCTTGTTATATCAATATGGATTGTACCCCTTCCATACAGTATGTAATCTACAGAAAATCATGTCACACAACCATTACAGGCAGAATATTAACACGGCAGGGTCAAAGTAACAATTTAGATCTTACTAGCAGAGTAATTAGCTCGCCAGACCCTTTTTAAATGTATGCTTCATTACCTTTTCTTCTCCAAATTACAACCCCAAATTAATGACGTAACATACATTTTTGCAGCATCTATTAACAAGTGGAGGCCTACACAATAGGCAACAACAATCAAATAGAGTATGCCTTCACAATAATAAAAACTCGGCATATCGCCACACCCCTCCTTTCCAACCCAAATTAACCATAACCAAATCCTAACCACGACTCTTCAAACCATAAAAGCCATAAAAAAATATGTATAATACAGTCCTATAATTGTTCAATATAACCAGAATAACTTGAACTCGCCGCTTTCAATCATCATCCTATACGTTCGTCTAATAATTACATTTGGAGTCATGTCTTTCTATTCATATGCAATAAGAGCTTAAAAGGACAAAACCTAAACTTAAACTTGATAGAGCTTGCAGTACATTAACATGTCTTGTCAATAACAAACAGTCTCCTTAAACGCAAGACGTTGAACAAAGAAGAAACAATTTGAAAATTGCAATGCAATAATAGAACCAATGTAATACTAATTTATGTTACAATTAAATATCCATCTATACTTCTTCTTCTCTTCCAGACTCATATCAACAAGAACCACACACATATAAAGCATTTCCAAAAATATTCCAGCAACAACAATATCAGAAAATACTTCAAAACAGGCCAACATCACGTAACTATTCAAAAACGATTTTACCAGCTATCTATTTGTGTTCTTGCTTATATAGCATAGTTATAACATGGACTCACTCAATAAAATGAAGGGTGAGAATTATTACCTCCAAACAGCAGCATCACCACATAAAAAACGAGACTCATTCACCATGAAGAATCCTTCAAATCACAAACCAACGAGGAGGAAAGAAATAACACAATCTCTATGAACGTTCCGAGGGTGAAACGACGTTGAAATCTTGTAAATCTTTGTTTGGATGATAGGTGAACCTTTAGAGAGGATTTAGGACTGTTTTATTCTTATTTTGGTCGAAAATAATGAGATAAAACGAAGGGAAATCTGATCTTATAAAGCTAAACCGACATATGGGCTAGGGGCCAACCTTCACGTTCCTGCTTGTGTAGTCTTACTAAAATCTGAATATCTCTCAATTTTGAAGGTGTATGGACAAATGATTTAGTGAGTTGGAAGTAGACTCGTAGACCTTCGATTTCATTTATTGCGGTTCTTCTAAAGCTTTATAGATTGGGAGAAAATCTCCGAGACATTTAACCTAATTTTTCAGAAAATGTATCAAAGAAACTTACTCTAACTTTTGCCAACTTTTTATTTCTCAACTTTCTTGACTTCAAAACTTAACTTACAATCATTGGGCGGCTATATGACCTTATAAAACATCCTTATTATCACATAAGACACTCTTTGTCTTATCCCCAAAGGTACCAGTTAACTTAAGCGTTCTGAACGAGCGGGGTGTTAGAATAAACATTCTTTAACTCGAACTTGTTTAAGGGCATCCTTGACCCATAACGTTAGTCTAATTCTTGGATTTTTTTTTACCTCCCCTTTGCAACCTTATTCTCTTGAAATGATACACCAAGTCATGTAAACCTCATACACTCATTCAATGATACACATATTATGCGAAAGAACAACGGGGTCTAACAGCCTTCTCTTGGTAGTCGACATAGACATAATAATGTTTCCACAAATCCATGCCCATATCAATAACAAAGTCGAGCATCTCTAGCCCTATCACGTCTAAAAAAATTTGATGACAAACAATCACTACCGTAGAACCTCGATAAATCCTCTTGAGCGTATGTGAAACACAAAGCATGATTCAGCTTTCATACGTACTTATAACTCAGCTCTATAGCACCATCTATAAATTAAAAGAAATGTAACCAGTCCTAAATTCCCTATAGCCCCATGATTATAAGTGTGGTGCACAACACACCCATAAACAAGAATCTACAAGACACGACTGGTGGACTCCCTGCGACACGACCTGCTCTGTTACCAAGTTTGTCATGCCCCAAACTAGAGAAGGCGTGACTGGCAGTCGACACCTTAAGCAATCAAGTTAGCAATATAAACATGCAAACTGACTAAACTGAGGGCTTAGAAGGTCGGGCAACATAACATCTAAAATATTATGACTGGACCCTTAAGTTCATAACTTGAATATCGGTAAGTCATATAGACGAAGGTAGACAAGCCAAAGATAATAAGGTACTAGCTAGCCGAAAAGGCTACAATGAAGATATACACAAATACATACATATCTATACATACCAAGCCTATGTGGCTGGAAATTGGAAGTTGCAGAAAGAAACCTAGAGTACTGTGTCCACAATAGCCTCTATGAGTGACATAAGCACTGGTCGGGACAAGGCCTCGATTATACCCAAAATGTACAATAAAAGTAACATTCTATGAAAGCTCCAGAAAGAAGTGGAGCTTACCAACTCACAGCTGAACCTCGAATCCTAGCAGAGGGGTCAATCAGAATCCCTACCTGGACCTGCACGCACGAAACAAAAATGCATCCCCAGGCAACGGGACGTCAGTACGAATAAAAATGTACTGGTATGTAAGGCAGAAAACAGAATAATAAATAGTTACTGTAAAAAGGGGAATAAAGATACCACCTGAAACAGAAACTCTGTTAGCCGCCATGGCTAACATCAAACCCTATATAAATTAAATATGCATGGTACGCTTGCATAATCGTATGTCGTGAATATATATATATATATAGATGCAAATGCATATCATACCCAACCAAGTGCTAGCAGTGGTGGTGCCATCCGGTAGCGAACCGGGATCAAATGCGCCAACTTGTGGGCCATCTATGTCTCATAGGTATAAATATAGGCAATAGGCCCTATACCTTCCGATTGTAGCTAGGAAGTAGAATGCATAGCATGCAATGTCATGGATCCGTAATGCATTTGTTACCTGAATCATGTTGCCAATCTTGGCTAATTGGTACTCTTGTCCTCATAATCTCGTAATCAGTTTCATATAACATGTAAATATCTCGTGAAACTTATATACTTGTAGATTAAACTGGAACACTTAACTTGGATTTAGAAAGGCAACTTAAACTTGAGGATGTTTATAAAGAGCTTAAAGTTCTTCACTTAGTATCTATATATCTTTCCTTAGTGGTTTGTAAAAGAAAGTATTTCAGAAAAATCCGTACTTTAGTAGTTTAAACCTACGATTTATATTTAAGAGTTTTGGAGATCGACGTTTTATTTTAGAGGTTTCAAAAATATAAATTAGGGAGGAAGGGGGACTGATTTCAAATTCATAATGTTCAGCTCTAATCTTTTTAAGTTACTACACCTAAAGAAGAATAAGAATATGTACACATGGACCTATAGTCCAGAGAATCAACAAAATGATATAAAGACGCCAAATACCCTATCCAACCGAACGAGTGGAATAGCAACATAATAGAGTCACAAAAATACACCAGCTGCAATATCAATGCCTTTCACCAAAGGTCTTTCTAGTAATAGAGTAGTAAAACAATATTTGACGATTTAGGATTCCAAAATTCGTGCTCAAAGGAAGTACAATGCTTAGCCTTAACATACCTCGATTTTGGGTCTTGTTATATCAATATGGATTGTACCCCTTCCTTACAGTATGTAATCTACATAAAATCATGTCACTCAACCTTACATGCAGAATATTAACACGGCAGGGTCAAAGTAGCAATTTAGATCTTACTAGCAGAGTAATTAGCTCGCCAGACCCATTTTAAATGTAGGCTTCATTACATTTTCTTCTCCAAATTACAACCCCAAATTAATGACGTAACATACATTTTTGCAGCATCTATTAACAAGTGGAGGCCTATACAATAGGCAATAACAATCAAATAGAGTATGCCTGCACAATAATAAAAACTCGGTGTATCGCCACACCCTTCTTTTCCTACCCAAAATAACCATAACCAAATCCTAACCACGACTCTTCAAACCATAAAAGCCATAAAAAAATATGTATAATACAGTCCTATAATTGTTCAATATAACCAGAATAACTTGAACTCGCCGCTTTCAATCATCATCCTATACGTTCGTCTAATAATTACATTTGGAGTCATGTCTTTCTATTCATATGCAATAAGAGCTTAAAAGGACAAAACCTAAACTTAAACTTGATAGAGCTTGCAGTACATTAACATGTCTTGTCAATAACAAACAGTCTCCTTAAACGCAAGACGTTGAACCAAGAAGAAACAATTTGAAAATTGCAATGCAATAATAGAACCAACGTAATACTAATTTATGTTACAATTAAATATCCATCTATACTTCTTCTTCTCTTCCAGACTCATATCAACAAGAACCACACACATATAAAGCATTTCCAAAAATATTCCAGCAACAACAATATCAGAAATTACTTCAAAACAGCCCAACATCACGTAACTATTCTAATATGATTTTACCAGCCATCTATTTGTGTTCTTGCTTATATAGCATAGCTATAACTTGGACTCACTCAATAAAATAAAGGGTGAGAATTATTACCTCCAAACAGCAACAACACCACATAAAAAATGAGACTCCTTCACCATGAAGAATCCTTCAAATCACAACCAACGAGGAGGAAAGAAATAACACAATCTCTATGAACGTTTCGAGGGTGAAACCACGTTGAAATCTTGTAAATCTTTGTTTGGATGATAGGTGAACCTTTAGAGAGGATTTAGGACTGTTTTATTCTTATTTTGGTAGAAAATAATGAGATAAAATGAAGGGAAATCTGATCTTATATAGCTAAACCGACATATGGGCTAGGGGCCAACCTTCACGTTCCTGCTTGTATAGTCTCACTAAAATCTGAATATCTCTCAATTCTGAAGGTGTATGGACAAATGATTTAGTGAGTTGGAAAGTAGACTCGTAGACCTTCGATTTCATATATTGAGGTTCTTCTAAAGCTTTATAGATTGGGAGAAAATCTCCGAGACATTTAACCCAATTTTCAGAAAATGTACCAAAGAAACTTACTCTAACTTTTGCCAACTTTTTATTTCTCAACTTGATTGACTTCCAAACTTAACTTACGATCATTGGGCGACTATATCACCTTATAAAAAATCCTTATTAGCATATAAGACACTCTTTGTCTTATCCCCAAAGGTACCGGTTAACTTAAGTGTTCTGAACGGGCGGGGTGTTAGAATAGACATTCTTTAACTCGAACTTGTTTAAGGGCATCCTTGACCTATAACGTTAGGTTAATTCTTGGATTTTTTTTAACCTCCCCTTTGCAACCTTATTCTCCTGAAATGATACACCAGGTCATGTAAACCTCATACACTCATTCAATGATACACATATTATGCGAAAGAACCACGGGGTCTAACAGTCTTCTCTAGGTAGTAGACATAGACATAATAATGTTTCCACAAATCCATGCCGATATCAATAACAAAGTCTAGCATCTCTAGCCCTATCACGTCTAAAAAATTTTGATGACAAACAATCTCTACCGTAGAACCTCGATAAATCCTCTTGAGCGTATGTGAAACACAAAGCACGATTTAGATTTCATACGTACTTATAACTCAGCTCTATAGCACCATCTATAAATTAAAAGAAATGTAACCATTCCTAAATTCCCTATAGCCCCATGATTATAAGTGTGGTGCACAACACACCCATAAACAAGAATCTACAAGTCACGACTGGTGAACTCCCTACGACACGACCTGCTCTGTTACCAAGTTTGTCATGCCCCAAACTAGAGAAGGCGTGACTGGCACTCGACATCTTAAGCAATCAAGTTAGCAACATAAACATGCAAACTGACTAAACTGAGGGCTTAGAAAGTCGGGTAACATAACATTTAAAATACTATGACTGGACCCTTAAGGTCATAACTTGAATATCGATAAGTCATATAGACGAAGGTAGACAAGCCAAAGATAATAAGGTACTAGCTAGCCGAAAAGGCTACAATGAAGATATACACAAATACATACATATCTATACATGCCAAGCCTATGTGGTTGGAAATTGGAAGTTGAAGAAAGAAACCTAGAGTACTGTGTCCATAATAGCCTCTATGAGTGACATAAGCACTGGTCGGGACAAGGCCCCGATTATACCCAAAATGTACAATAAAAGTAACATTCTATGAAAGCTCCAGGAAGAAGTGGAGCTTACCAACTCACAGCTGAACCTCGAATCCTAGTTGAGGGGTCAATCAGAATCCCTACCTAGACCTGCACGCACGAAAAAAAAATGCATCCCCAGGCAACGGGACGTCAGTAGGAATAAAAATGTACTGGTATGTAAGGCAGAAAATAGAATAATAAATAGTTACTGTAAAAAGGGGAATAAAGATACCACCTGAAACAGAAACTCTGGTAGCCGCCATGGCTGACATCAAACCTTATATAAATTTAATATGCATGGTACGCTTGCATAATCGTATATCGTGAATATATATATATATATATATATATATATATATATATATATATATATATATATATATATATATATATGCAAATGCATGTCATACCTAACCAAGTGCTAGCAGTGGTGGTGCCATCCGGTAGCGAACCGGGATCATATGCGCCAACTTGTGGCCATCTATGTCTCATACGTATAAATATAGGCAATAGGCCCTATACCTTCCGATTATAGCTCGGAAGTAGAATGCATAGCATGTAATGTCATGGATCCGTAATGCATTTGTTACCTGAATCATGTTGCCAATCTTGGCTCATTGGTACTCTTGTCCTCGTAATCTTGTAATCACTTTCGTATAACATGTAAATATCTCGTGAAACTTATATACTTGTAGATTAAACTGGAACACTTAACATGGATTTAGAAAGGCAACTTAAACTTAAGGATGTTCATAAAGAGCTTAAAGTTCTTCACTTAGTATCTATATATGTTTCCTTAGTGGTTTGTAAAAGAAAGTATTTCAGAAAAACCCGTACTTTAGTAGTTTAAACCTACGATTTATATTTAAGAGTTTTGGAGATCGACGTTTTATTTTAAAGTTTTCAAAAATATAAATTAGCGAGGAAGATGGACTAATTTCAATTTCATATTGTTCATCTCTAATCTTTTTAAGTTACTACATCTAAAGAAGAATAGGAATATGTACACATGAACCTATAGTCAAGCGAATCAATAAAATGCCATAAAGACGCCAAATACCCTATCTAACCGAACGAGTGGAATAGCAACATAATGGAGTCACAAAAATACACCAGCTAAAATATCAATGCCTTTCACCAAAGGTCTTTCTAGTAATAGAGTAGTAAAACAATATTTGACGATTTAGGATTCCAAAATTCGTGCTCAAAGGAAGTACAATGCTTAGCCTTAACATACCTCGATTTTGGGTCTTGTTATATCAATATGGATTGTACCCCTTCCTTACAGTATGTAATCTACAGAAAATCATGTCACTCAACCTTACATGCAGAATATTAACACGGCAGGGTCAAAGTAGCAATTTAGATCTTACTAGCAGAGTAATTAGCTCGCCAGACCCATTTTAAATGTAGGCTTCATTACATTTTCTTCTCCAAATTACAACCCCAAATTAATGACGTAACATACATTTTTGCAGCATCTATTAACAAGTGGAGGCCTATACAATAGGCAATAACAATCAAATAGAGTATGCCTGCACAATAATAAAAACTCGGTGTATCGCCACACCCCTCTTTTCCTACCCAAAATAACCATAACCAAATCCTAACCACGAGTCTTCAAACCATTAAAGACATAAAAAAAATATGTATAATACAGTCCTATAATTGTTCAATATAACCATAATAACTTGAACTCGCCGCTTCCAATCATCATCTTATATGTTCGTCCAATAATTACATTTGGAGTCATGTCTTTCTATTCATATGCAATAAGAGCTTAAAAGGACAAAACCTAATATAAGACACTCTTTGTCTTATCCGCAAAGGTACCAGTTAACTTAGGCGTTCCGAACGGACGGGGTGTTAGAATAGACATTCTTTAACTCGAACTTGTTTAAGGGCATCCTTTACCCATAACGTTAGTCTAATTCTTTGATTTTTTTATTACCTCCCCTTCGCAACCTTATTCTCCTAAAATGATACACCAAGTCATATAAACCTCATACACTCATTCAATGATACACATATTATGCGAAAGAACCACGGGGTCTCACATTAATTTAGTCAGAATGGTAAAATAACATAGTACTTTTTTGAATATTTTTATCCTTTTAACTTTAATGCTTTTTAATAAAAATGAAAAAAAGATCAGTTTATTTTAAAATAAAAAGGATATTATAGACTTTTTAAATTTCTAGCCAAATTCTGACCAATTTTTTTGGCCATTTAGCATTACTCTTTTAGGAATTCATTACTGCCATTGATAAGAAAAAGGTAAACTAAAAAAGTAAATACATCACTTTCAATATTTGCATATAACCTTGTGTTCTTCTCGCAACTAACATCCTCGCTCGTCTATATGTTATACTACTTACAATGTGAGTATTGTTTCAATTTAGAATCCAAAACAGTGTCATCTAAAGAGTCCAAATAAAACTAAAAGTGTTATGCAATTTTATTCACAATTAAAGTTAGTAGAATGAGAAATCTTAAATAAGAAAAATATGAATCTATCACTAAAATTTATGAGACAATTTATCACTAAAATCAAAATAAATAAATAAACAAATAAACAATTTATCAATTAAACTTACATGGCTAGTATCCCTAATAATAGCCTATTGTAGCGGCATAATGCTTATAGAAGAACTCACAATTTCCAAATTTTTTTGTCATAGCAACTAATTTTGATTTCAAGAAACAAAAGGAGTACATAAGGCTATTAATTATACTTAAGAGATAAAACCGTTATTTTTTTTTATTTTTAGAAAAACTTGGGAAGTTATACATTTTTTTAAAAAACAAAACCCGTCTTTACAATTTTTGTTTTTGGTTTTATGTTTGTAATTTTTATTTTTGGATTTGTTAATTTTAGATAAACGTGGGAAGTTATACAATTTTAAAAAAAAATTGAACTCAAAACCTTTTTTTCAGTTTTTTTTCCTTTTATGTTTGTAATTTTTATTTTTATTTTTGGATTTTAAATAATTTAATAATACATTATTATTATTATTATCACCTCTCCTTATATATATATATATATATATATATATATATATATATATATATATATATTATTATTATTATTATTATTATTATTATTATTATTATTATTATTATTATTATATGCATTTGTTTTGCTATAAATAAGGAGGTTGTGGAAAGATATTTAAAAGTATTTTTCCACAAAAAAAGGAATCATAAACGTTTGAAATTTAAAATTAATTTAAAAATCATTTTAAAATAAAACAATAATTTATTATTATGTAATTAATAATAATTTGTAATTATTTTAAAACCCTGTTTTTTTGTGGTGCTGACAGTAGGTACTATCACCTCTCCTATTATATATATAGATTTTTTCAGGTTAGTTACCCTAACATCGAGAATAGTACTTGTGTGGTATGGGCAATATCTAGAGTGGTTCGTTAATTGAAAGTTGAATAATTAAAGGGATGGCTAGGTAATAGACATGTATCTTTGGAAACTATAATTATTAAAGTTGTCATAACATGAATGGGTTGCTTAGCGAATGATGAGAATGATGTTACACCAGTTGAGCTCATACTTGGTTAGAGTTATGGAGTGTGTTACTCGTGCTATCGACTTGATTTACAAAGAAATTCATATTGTTTTGGATGAGAGGCCAAACAAATTTGGTAGTGTTTTGTAGTTACTTAATGGGCAGAAATATGTAGGTTATTTGAGTACAATCTTGTCGAGGGGTATGATGTATTCTAGTGGTGGATCTAACGAACTTTCACGAGGTGGTACTAGTGTTATATGAAAACGGATACGTCGATTGTAAGCATGAATACTAACTACTTAATGAGTTATCAATTGTATCACATGCTCATATAATAAGATTTGATATTACATTCATAATTGAGAAACCAACCAGCTTGTTACTACGGACGAATGGGTTAAGCATTATTTATAAGAAAGCTTTTAGTGGTGGATCTTTGGTACGGTATTGATGTGTTTAGGTTGTGAAGTGTATCTTGAGGATTTTAAATGAGTGGTATTTCATCGTAATCTCCGGGGAAGTGGATTGATATTAGGATGACAAACTTATGGGTAAAGGAAGTATCAAAGAGTATAATTCTGTGAAGGTAATTGAAAATTTTAGCAAAAAGTGCATATAAAAGTGGGTTAGTCCTTTGGATTTGATTGGTATAACTGGGTTTAAGGTGTTATTGATGAAAAGGTTGACTTCGTGGTGATGACAAGAGCTAACTGAGCATGATGCTAATAAGAGTTCGTGATGGATTTTGTCAGAATGCAGTCCATCAAGTGTCATCTCAGCAGACCTTTTTTCTCCTTAATTATGATCTTGTTCTATTCTAGAAACAATGTCATTTGAGATTTGTATTTTTTTTTCTTTTTAATCAATTGCAACACTTTAGAGGTTTGTACACCTGACAATCAAGTTTTGGTGTATATTTAAGTTGTTTATAAATTTTCGCATTATTTTATAGTATTAGACTTTTATTCTCGTTTTACTTCCGTATTCATCGTATTAATTGGGTTTTAGGCCGACTTGTTTTGGTGAAATTAGACAAGTGTCATCACGTCCATTTTTGGGTCGTGACAAGAGGGCTGGCTTTAAACTCCCAATATGTTTTATTAAATCAATTCTATGTGAGTTTTTTCGGCCTACAAAGGGCACACATTGTAATTTTCCATTTATCTGTTTTTGAGCAGTGAGTTTTTTCTAGTTTCGACGTACTCCAATGCGGAAAAAAAATGATCCACATAATGGATCTATGAGCTTACCACCAGCTATTGCAAATATTTTACTTTACCGGTTCACCAAAACCCGCTGCTTCATTTGATTTGGTGGTCATATATGGATGGCCAAAGGTTCTCCCCTACAGAGGTTTGGTTCTTACAAGACAAGAAGGAAAAGGTACACCTTCATTCTCTACTTCCTTTGTTTGCCTACAAAATATTCAAATGCAAGGTATACACGAATATAGCTATAAATAAATCAACAGATAATTAACTTTAACCCATCAATATTTTAGATAAAACCAGTCTCAAATATAGCTAATTTAATCACATCCAGATGATAAAAAATGTAATCTTTAACAAAAGATGATACAGTAACAGAGTATAAAACAAATTAACAGTTGTATTTACAACAAGGCAAAACCTGAGATTGAATTTGAAGGATTTTGAATTTCTGGCCAACTAAATTGTGATCGGAGAAATGAAAATGATACGTAAATACATGCGGGGGTGTCTGCAAATGGGTGACTACTTAGGAAATCTGAAATATGACGGCAAAGTATATTGCACTCAAATGTAGTTTATGAAACTACAAGGACCTGGAAAATAATTTTCAAAACTGACCTCTTTTTTGACCTTTTCTAAATTATTAAGTATTTTTTGTTCTAGAAATACATGACATGTATCTTCATATGTATCGTTATCATCAAATTGTAGTTAATTAATACATACTTTTCACTTTAATTTACTGCTTAAATCTTGATAGCGTGGTATGAACTATAAATTGATGTAAACATCAAATATGGACAGTTTTTTTTAATCCGTATTCACCCTGTAATTGTGTTTACCGTAAGTAGCACTCTTCCACCTTTGACAAGAGGTCTTGGCTCTTGAAAATGGAAAATCTCTTATGATTAATTACCCCATTTATGGAACGAGATTAGTCGAGAAAGTAAGTATGGATAGGTGATGCAATGCCTATATCCAAATTAAATAACATGGATAAAGATTAATAAAAACTTGATTTGGGATTAGATTAATTAATATATAGAGTGAGTAAAAACAATTTTCACATGAACAATTTCAATGAAAATTTTCAATTTTTTTATTTTACTATTTTTAACTCGATGTATTCATAGTAAATGTACAAGATTGATTATAACAAAGTTTCTCTCGATCGTATTAATAACTACTATAGGGAAATGCTTTATATTATGCTAACTATTATGTTTATAGATTTAGATATGCTCTTATTTATTATTTGGATATATATATTATGAAAGAGGCATTTAAAAATTAAAAAAAAACTTTTCACTTGAGCCCTAGGGACGATTCTCCTCCTCTCCTCACCAAGGTACGTTCCTCCCACATAATTCTAAGAATTTCCTAGTAGTTCTAATACATGTATACAAATTCTTAATACGATTCTACTCTACGATTATATGGTTTAAAATAAAGTTTTAAGATAACAATTGAACTTTAATTTCAGGGATAAACCAAAAAATTAAAAAAATTCAAACGCAAGGTATACACGAAAAGAACTACATAGAGGTTACTTGATACATATATACTAATTCATGGGCACCTCATAATGAGAGGTAAGAAATGAAATTAATGAAACAATTCTACCTTTAGTAGTTAGGTCCATATTTTTTGTTTCTCGCTTTGATTTTAAAGAATGCTATTTTGGGGTAAAAGAGGGGTCTTTTAGGATGGTTATTCAGAGTAAGCCCGATGTTCGTAAATCAAGTTGTCCAATCTATTTTTCTAAAATAAATAATCAGAAGAGAATATTCTCCTAAAGAAGAAACTCAAGCGAACAAGAAAAATAGTGTCACGGGGTTTTTAATAAACTTTACTTAAATTCATATTTTTATGCAAATTAGTTGCACGCTTTCGTCCATTTAAGTGATGTAGTGGGCTTATTGGTTTCGTAACTCTTCTACATCTTGGATGAATATTTATCAAAAATAAAATGTTTCCCCGTATTATTTTCCTACATTGAACATTGCAAGACATTTGATACAATTTTGATATCCTAGGTACTCATATATCTTTCCATTTTATTTTTCTTAGGATTGCGCACAAGTGATAAATGATTTTTAGGGCCATGTGTTATGTCCCGCAACTTCACTATTCAAATTCGGCACCGAAATAAGGGAGAAAAATCTAGAGTTGTGGAGAGGTTAGTACAACACTCTAGAACTCCCTAGAGAATTTCCAAGAAGACTTTAGAATTCCCTAGAATATATAGAGAATTCTAGAATGGGATCAAAGTGTTATTATTAGAGGGACTTATAAAGTAAATATTGTTTTCACTTTAGCCCCTAGGTTGTTGTATAAACAGATGGGGAATTCATTTGTAAATCATCTAAGCTTGAAGCAAGCAATCAAGCAAGTTGTAAGCAATCTTCCACAAAGCAATACAAGTCTTCTTCCCAAAATTCTCTAAGTCTTTCTTGCATTCTCTTAGCGTTCTTAGTTCAAAGGACTTACTTGAGCTTACAAGATCTTGAAAGATTAGTGAGTAAGTTGTCAAGTGCCGCACAAAGCTTTAACGAGACTCTAAGTTTGTGACAACGTGGTATCAGAGCAAAGGTTTGCTACTAAGGGAATGACTAACGAAGGAGACGAACGCTGCTAGCACCACCAACACCAGGATGGATGGTGGAAAGAAGAACCGCAAGGGAAACAAGCACCAAAAGAGTAATAAGGAAATGTTGCTCGACCCCACACCAAGTGAGGCGCTAACATCTCGTCCACCTTCGACCACCGAAGCAAGTGATGATGAACTTGGCGAGGAGGCTATTAACGTCACCGTCGGAGAGAAATGTGTCGCAAGGGTTGAAACGGCGAGGCAGGCCGTGGAGATATTAGGCCGGCATTTGAACGTGGCAGATGGCAAGTTCAAAACTCTCGAGGACTTCACCTTTGAAGAGACCGACAACATCCGCAAGGAGTTGGAAGGACGCCAGCGTGCCGAGTTTGAGATGAAGGAGGCTAGCACTTCCTTGGAGTGCCGGCTCATGGAGGCGTTGAGCACGATTGAAACCATTAAGGCCGAGATGAAAGCACTCAAGGAGGGCGTGGAAGTTGGAGGATCGTCATCGTCCGACCGAGACAGGGAGGCCAAGGTCGAGGCTCCCAAGCCACTTATGTTCAAAGGCGTTCCTGACACGCAAGAGGTGGATAATTTCTTATGGCATTTGGAGAATTACTTCAAGTGCAACAGGGTGAAGAGTGATGAGAGTAAGATCAACATTGCGGTGTTGTATATTTCAGAGATGGCCATGTTGTGGTGGGAGGCGTAAAGAGTCGGAAATAGGGAAGGGACTTTGCACCATCAATACTTGGGAGCGATTTCGAGTGGAGTTCAAGAAGGCTTTCTTCCCTAACAATGTCATCTATGAGGCGAAGCGCAAGTTTAGGGAGCTGAAGCAGACGGGCAGCATACGCGCATATGTGAAGTAGTTAAGTACCCTCACGCTTCAATTTTCGAACCTCACGGATGAAGATATGTTGTTCCACTTCATAGATGGGCATTAAAACTGGGTCAGGACGGAGTTGGAACGCTGACTGGTCAGGACTATCGATGAATACATCACGCAGGCCGAAGCTTTGACAAACTTTAGGCACGAAAAACCTGATAGAGCTAGGGAGAGGAGGTAGTGGTAGTCATGACCAAGGTGGGGGAGATCGTGGCAAAGTCGAAGAGCAGTGGCCATATCCCAAAAATCATGATACCTATAGGTCTGATGACAAGAAGTCTGAACGTCATGGCGACACGGAAGAAAGGCAGAAACTGCCAAAAGAAATAGTTGCTACATATGCGGTGGGCCGCATGGCTATGCAATGTGCCCTGAACTGAAGAGCCTTGGTGCTATCCTGCGAGAGCGGAAGGAGAAGGATGCGCATGAGCAAGGACAAGGCGCAAAGACGACACAGTTGGGCTTGATAGGACTATGCAGAGCTATCACGAAGTAGCCAGGGAAGTTGAGAGAATACGGCGTGCAGTATGTCGACATCACGATTAATGGAAGACCCGCTCGTGCTATGGTCGACACGGGTGCAGAGACCAATATTATGACCAAGACGGTAGCGACAAGGTTGGGGCGGGCTGAGTTATAGTCCAAGTAACGCCCAACTCAGGACGGTCAATGCACCACCGACTCTCGTGTATGGAGTCGCGCATGGTGTAAGCATCACGCTAGGTGAGTGACAAGGTAAGACCAACTTCATTGTCGTTCCTTTAGATCTCTTTGACATAATTCTTGGGCAAGAGTTCTTCCAACAGTGTCACGCGGTGATCAATCCTTACCTCCAACGACTTTTGGTCATGGAGCAAGAAGAATGATGTATGGTGCCTCTGGTTAAGGCACCAAAGACGGAAGGACATGTCCGACTAACAACCATGCAACTCGTGAGAGGCCTTATGAAGAAAGAGTCAACATTCGTAACCACCATTGCAAGTTTGAAAGAATACAATGGTGCTAAAGAGTCCTCGCCATCGTGCATAGAAAAGGTTCCAGAAAAAAACAATGTCGTGATGCCAAAAATGCCGGCAAGACGCTTGCCTCCTAGGAAGGAGGTAGATCATAAAACCGACCTAGAAGGGATAAGAAAGCAGATGAAGGAGTTTCACAAGGGCCTTGATCGAGTCAATGGACTATCGGTCGCACATGCGAGGAGACAACACTCGGTTGACCATGCAACAGTAATGCGACGCGGTCGTCTCATCAACAGGTGGGGGAGAGTGTCATGTACTGCAACTTCACTATTCAAATTCGGCATTGGAATAAAGGAAAAGAATTTTAAAAAGTTTAAATATACCCTCCATTTATCTAGTTGTCTAAAAATATCCATCAATCCATCTTTATGGCCTACTTTTACCCTTAAAACTTAATAATTTTTTAATAAAATTATTATTATTATTATTATTATTATTATTTATTACGTGACATCTTCCTATTGGATAAAATTAAATCCTCAATCCATAAAAAAAATTCAATCCACCTAATCCATACCCACAAACTCATGAACCAAATCCAATTAAACCTAATGATGAAATCGAATTGGAACTGACTTTAGGGTTTTTGTGGTTTGCAAGTGCTGATAGTAAAACAAAGGAAACTAAATGGAATAAAATTATTCAGTTGGTGGACGGCGCCGGAGAATGTAAAGAACTTGGCCTTCATTAATTAGTACTACTAGTTCACTTTACCGTTGTTTACTTTTTTGCCCACTTCAGCCGTACAAATACCAAGTGAAATAGCAGCGGGAGAAGTTTTTGTATAGATATCTTCTTTATAGGTATCAGATAAATCAAATCGGAAAGTAACCTTTTGGTAAATTTACAGAGATCATGTATTTAAGGGAGAAGTAGGATCAAATTCTTTATTAGGTTGAATTGGATTTGGGTTGTGGGTATAGATGGGGGCGGGTTGAAAAATTCAGATGGGTTGGAGATTTAATTTTATCTAATAGGAAGATGTCCTGTAATAAATAAATAATAATAATAATAATAATAATTTTTAAAAATCTATTAAGTTTTAAGGGTAAAAATAGGTCATAAAAGTAGATTGAGGTATATTTTAGCCAAATAAATGAATGTGAGGTATATTTAAACCTTTCAAATAGTCCAAGAGTATTGTTGGCCCTTTTCTGTTTACTAATACTACATAGTATACTCATCTACTTGTTGCGTAGAAACCGTGACAATTTCCTAAAAAAGATTGAAATTTTCTTCTGTTGCTCGGTCAAATATACACAAGTCATGATCTCCATTCTATTGAGGGACAATTTTCTCTTTTAGCATTCTAGGATCTAATTCGTGCATCTATGGACTGTTTTTGAATTTTCTATAAAAACAATTCAGCCACTATTGGTCTAGATATATTTTTTTTTAAATTGAAGGCTATTGTAGAATTTATCAAGCCTTTGACTCTTTTGTAAATAGCTAAACAAACGTCCTAACTTGTTCCGACCTAGAATAATAAGCTCATGAGCAGTTGCTTTGACCCCTTTTGAAGACATTAGTTTGTCAGTTTCAAGATACTCGTTATGGTTGACATGTTTGTGGTTCTGGTGTAAACACAATGCTTATTTCCTACCATTGAAAAAAATAGAGAAAACTGCTAGTTCCACCTACGTCGTAAACGGATGTCCTACCTGATTCATTTCAAATTCAGCCGGAGGTCTTCGAGTCTTGTTACGGACTAAAGTCAAGATCAAGCGTTGGAAATTTAAGAGCAATTACCTCTTTTAAGAGGATAGTTTGAGCAATTATCTCAAATAAAAAAAAAATATGTTTTATACATTTGAGCAAGAGTATATATATTATTGAGACTAGTATTGAACACCGATATGGGGGAGAGCTTAGACAACTCACATACCCATAAACCATGTCTTGCCAACATGGTTGTTATACCCCATTTTAACTCACGTCAAATAATGTACAACATATTGGTGATTCCTAAATAATTAACTTAAGGAGTTGCCACCTAATTATTTTTTAAAGGTTAATTAGGATACCTAAATTATTAACTAAGTAATACTAAAATTAACTTCAATTAATTGTCTACTTAACTTATGCAAATCTAGGTAAGGGTTCTAGTTTTCCTAAAGGGAAGGGATTAAGCATCCTTTAAGATTCGTTAAACACGATTACCGGCCAAACTTAGGTTAATTAATTAAGTTTTGAAAAAACCATTGAAAACCGAAAGCTAAGACATTTTTATCAAAACTTATATGTGCTTGTCACTAAAAAAACCAACTTTTGTATTTAAAGACTTAAAACTCTCAAAAGTTATACTTGAGATTAAAAAGGACAAAGCTTGTGAACGTTACTTTAAGGCATGCTAAAATTTGATTCTTTATTAAAAAAAAACAGAGCATTTTAAATCACATGAGATTTAACCTTAAGTTATTAATCTTAAAAAAATCCATAGTCAGTAGGTTAAAAGATTTAGACCGAACTCCGAAGTTGAAAAAATATTTATTTAAAGCAAAAAAGAAAGGATTGATAAAAGTCATTTTTTTAATTACTAGAAAGCCGCTCAAATCGTTGTCAAGCTCTACACATACTCTCAAGCCTGGAAAATTATCTTAAATAAACCCTTCTACTATAGGTGTTCTAAGGTTAATAAACCAAGCAAGTAATCACAAATAAGAAAAAAAAGACAAAAAGAATAGTTAGCAATACTAAAATAAGCTAAAAATGCAAAGTATGTCCTTTCTTTTCCTTCTTTCCTCGCTTCTGTCCATTCTCATTTCCAAGAACGAGAGGAATTCTAGATTTCTTGTAGCCTCCCCTTTTTCATTCGAATGTATCACAAGAGAGGGATGAGAGAGATGATTGAAAAGAAGATGCAAATTTCATGTCTAGTGATGGCCAGAGACTATGTCGCAATGAGAGTATTTCAAATGAACACACATTTTTGCTCCCAAAGTGTTCATGCAAATAAAGAGAATATTGGAGCAGTTAGCAGGCATATATAACACAGACGGGGAATCAAACCATCACTAACCTCGAAACCAAGCCTGAACACTCTTAAGGAAATTTCAACCCAATCTAACAGTTTTACAATACGCAAGTCAGAAGGCTCAAAGGTTATAGACCAATAGTCACATCTCAACAGTCGACACATATTAATTCACTTACTCTCAAGTAATGAGCATTTCAATCACAAATATCAACATGTTCAACTCACATACCAAATAAACCAATCAAACACATTAATTAGTTCAATCACATGCATCAAATAATTCAAATATATGCATTAGGTAGATTGATTACAACAACATTTGCCATAACCATTTCCCTTTGGCTTTCACATTAAATCAGTTGCTGGAACCATTTTCCTTTGACATTTATATGACTAACCAAAACCATTTTCCTTTTGACTTTATCACAAAATATCACCTGCTCGAACCATTTCCTTTCGGTATTTATATCACTAGTCGAAACCATTTCCCTTCGACTTTTATCACAAAATATCACTTGCAAGAACCATTTCCTTCAACATTTATATGACGAGCCGGAACCATTGCCTTCGGCTTTTCTCACAAAATATCACTTGCCAGAATCATTTTCCTTTGGCATTTGTATCACTAGCCGGAACTATTTCCTTTTGGCTTTTATCACAAAATATCACTTCCCAGAATCATTCCCTTCGACATTTATATAGTGTCTCATCACAATGTTCAACAATCAATGCACACAAACAATATCACACCACACGGAGAGACAATAAATATCAACATGTTCAACTCACATACCAAATAAACCAATCAAACACATTAATTAGTTCAATCACATGCATCAAATAATTCAAATATATGCATCAGGTAGATTGATTACAACAACATTTGCCATAACCATTTCCTTTTGACTTTCACATTAAATCAGTTGCTGGAACCATTTTCCTTTGACATTTGTATGACTAACCAAAACCATTTTCCTTTTGACTTTATCACAAAATATCACCTGCTGGAACCATTTCCTTTCGGTATTTATATCACTAGTCGAAACCATTGCCCTTCGACTTTTATCACAAAATATCACTTGCAAGAACCATTTCCTTTGACATTTATATGACTAGCCGGAACCATTGCCTTCGGCTTTTCTCACAAAATATCACTTGCCAGAATCATTTTCCTTTGGCATTTGTATCACTAGCCGGAACTATTTCCCTTCGGCTTTTATCACAAAATATCACTTCCCAGAATCATTCCCTTCGACATTTATATAGTGTCTCATCACAATGTTCAACAATCAATGCACACAAACAATATCACACCACACAGAGAGACAATAATTCATACAATTCAAGTCCATTTTCATAAATTCAAGTAATTCACCTATCAATCAAATAAAAGCCACAACAAGGCAATTCACAATTTATCATTATCATCAAGAAACCTTTTCACTTTTCCCCCTTTTTGTTGGTTAGCATTAATCAAGTGGAGCACATAACCCTTCACCTCATTCTCAATTACTCCCCAACACATAGACAATGAAGAGAAGTGAACGATTCAACCCAATTACATAGTTTAAGAGATCACTTGCCTTAAAGAAATCAACTAATCAATCTGAAGCTTGAGTTTTCCCTTTCTGACTCACTTCCAAAGCCACACAATCTATAACAATCAAGTATTCACAATCACTCTTCAGAAACAACAATACCCCACATAAATTATTTAGAGAAATGAGTCAATCATCTCAAAACCCAAATACAAAAAGAAGGTTTGAATATGAAAAACAAAACTAACCCAACATGTCCTATTTGAGGATGGATTAACCTGATATCTTCTATTTTAGAGTGAAGAACCCAATACATCATATTTTAGGATAAAAGAACCCAATGTGTCCTATTTTAGGGTGGACAAACCCAATGTGTCCAATTTAAGGGTGGATGGACCCAATGTGTTCTATTTCAGGGTGGAGGAACTCAATATATCATATTTGAGGGTGGAAGAACCCAATATGTTCTATTTTAGGGTGAACGTACCCAAAATATCCTATTTTAGGGCGGATGAACCCAATGTGTCCTATTTTAGGGTGGACGAACCCAATATACCTATTTTAGGATGGAAGAACCCGATATATCCTATTAGAGGGTGGAAAAACCCGATGCATCCTATTTGAGGGTGGAAGAACCCAATGTCCCATTTTAGGGTGGACGAATCTAACATATCCTATTAGAGGGTGGAAGAACCCAATGTATCTTATTTGAGGGTGGCAGAACCCAATATGTCCTATTTTAGGGTGGACTAACCAATATAGCGATTTCTTTGTGGTAGCGAGCATTCAGAAGCCATTATGAAGAGCTTGTTGCAGTGCCTTTGAAGTATTAAATATTTAAGATGTAGTGCTTTTTGTAATAGCAGACATTAATGGTGCAGTACTTCGCAATAGTGCATATGAAGCCCATAACTTAGGAGCTCCAACTTCGATGAAAATATGGTGCTTATAAAATTTTGCGCTCAAAGAAAATTATAAATTTCAAAGTTGATTCTTGTTGATGTTACACCATCTGAATCTTGCAAATTCTGACTTGATGTTGAGCTTTGTGGTGTTATCGTTCGAGGATAACTTAAAAATCAGCCTATGACTTAAAGAAAATATGTTAATATAAAAGAAAGTGGTTGCATTGCATTGAACCATGAAGCTTTGACTTTAAATCTGCCTTTCTTGTTGCTATGGCATTGAAGTAATTTGATGAAGAATATGGCTTGTGATCTCAACTTCTGCCTCTTTCAAATAATTATAGGTCATCTGCAAAGCTGTCCCAATCTTTGCTTCTGGGGTAGAATAGAATTTTTATTATATTGAGACCGAACCCAAAATAGGCGCCTATGTATCCTCCTAATAGCAGGAATCAGGTCACACAACTCATTACAAAAGTATAGAAAGAATTGCAAAAGAGTAGATACTCCTCAACAAGGGATAAAGGAGAATGATATCCTCAAACTTCAAAAATAATGCCCTTACTAGTCTTCTTGACTGATTGCATGCTTTCTTTTCAAATGCTTTGATGCCAATTTCGATGGATCACCCTTAACAACAATTGTGCTTGTGTTTGCATTATTGCCATTGCTGGTTGAATGACTTATCTGTAGTTTTATCTTTCCACTTTCAATTATGCTTTGAATCTTAAATTTTAAGGCAAGACAATCTTCAGTGTCATGTCCTTGAATGTGCGAGTGGTAAGCACAACTCTTGGATAGATCAAAGTGTTCAGGCGTATACCCATATAAGTCTTCAACTTCTAAACACTAAATGAGAGATGGCAAAACACAACAAATTACATCACCCAATAAACAACATATGTGAAAATCAAGTAAAAATAAGGTGAGATGTAATGCAGTGGTCATATATATGATCCTATCAGTATACATATGCTTCCATTAGTAGCATGTTGGGATAAGAGAAAGTGACTCAATGGGGGACTTATAGGTCCATATACCCATAAAAAAAATTCCCTCAAGCATGCATGATTCAACTTGTTGGAAATCAATCTCGACATCATATAATAACAATTTAATTTTCAGGAACCATTTTTCATTGGAGTTCATTACTATATTATATCTATCATACCATTTTCGTGATTCATGACAACTGAATATGTATTATTGATCACAATAATAAAGCATGCTCATCTGCTACATAACCAAGTATATCTCTATCAAAATAGTTTACTGAGCCCAGTAACCCATCAGGATATGGTATAACGCACGAATAAGAGTGATACAACAAAACATAAACAATCAAGTCACATAACATCTACTAGCTATGTCCTTACTCAGAATGCACATCAATAATTCATTTATTTCAACACCGAATAAACTAATAAACTATCTCTCGAGCAAAGTCTAAGAGAGTATCATAATCTACCTTGAAAGTTGAGAATACGTGCCATAAACTCTTAAAAAATTACTTTCCTTTTTGAATAGCCTTCAAACTCTCCTATTTTATTAAAAATATACTCTATATGAATCTATGAGTCTATCAACACCCATATTTTTATTTTAATTTTTTTTTATGGACCAATGGTCCATTTATTTCTCATAAGAAGTATCATACACAAACAGGCCAAACAATAGCCCAATTTAGAACAAATGTCAAATAGCCCAAATAAGGAAATAAAAGGATAACTCGGTCTTGGTCTTGATGACCAGGAACTTGCCATTCCCTAAAATAGGGTTTTCTAAGGAAATCTCTCCATTTCTCACTCTCCTATACTACGCCGCTTCCATGTTTCTGGCTCCCTTCACCCTTTATTTGCTCGTGCTTCTTCTTCGAGTCATTAACATACTTCATCCATGGAAAAGGAGGATATATATCAGATTGCAAAGGTAAATCAACCTTATTTTTTATCCACTCCCAACTATTGTTGACCTTAGTCTTTTCTTTTTGTAGATGTGAAATTCGGTGGAGGTTTTTGGAGTTCAAGATGAACTTTTTGTCGAATTTAACCATGAAACTCCTTCTGGAGGCTTGAGGTATATCAACACCCACATTTATATATAAATTCTAGTAAAAAAATGACTCACAAAGACAAACCTGATCCCCCAATTTCAAAAATTGAAAATTGATTTCAGAATTAGATTAGCCATCGTGTGAAAAGCTCATGCGCCAACTATCAGCTAAATTTGATCATTAATTGATTCTCAAATAAAGAAATTACATCTAATTTACCTTAGGGACTTAAACAACATTTCCCCAATCCAAATACAAATATTTTCTTTTGGTAATTGTAAATCTTATTACCAGATGTGTCATTGTGTACAATTTGGAACTCTGGATATGGAAATGTTCCAGTCTTAGAGCCCCACTACTTCTAAATCTTCCTCACACTTGTATATTATTATATTATTCTAAGGATAGAAATTAGGACTATGCATATATCTTGTTAGCCTAGGTATCATGCTAGCTCTATTATGTATATCTTGGATAATTAGTTGGCATATCATGTTTGTGGTCCTCTCCTGCCATATCTAACATAAAAGTCTCAAGAAACTTGTCCTGAGTGAACCGTTGCATGTATTGGTCGATTGTATTGAGAAGAATAACCTCTATCCAAGAAACTTCTAACTCTAGATGAAATACCACTAATACTGTAAGACCTACAAACTCTCTTCTTGTTGCCTCCATATGCCTGCCTACGAATCATCTCACTCTCTGTATCATGATGTATCACCTATTGAAATAGAAAAAACTAATTGAGTGGTAGCCATATGAATTAGAGTTATCAAACCTCCACCTAATCTCTGAATCTTCTCTACCTCCTTCGGAAGTATCATTAGTGCATGACGAGATTAGGCATGAAATCTCACCTTATACTTGATAATCATCATGCCCTCATGTCAAATCCCCTCAAATTGGTCCCTCTTTCACTCTTTTAGGCTGCAAGAATAAGTTTCTCTAAGAGTGCCTCTAAAAATTGAGTCCAATTCAAGGAAGGTGAACCACCTAGTATAGAATCAATATAGGCCATCCACCTCGTGTTGCTCCACCAACCGAGGTTATGCAACCTCTCATCACAGCTAACCTAGAACTCAGAAGAACTCTAGTCCGAATCTCTACTGAAACGAGTACAACACATCTTGATAAATATATCAAACATATTTTTCTCCTCCAAAAGCATAACAGTCCTACATATAGGATGGGGAGAAAAATATGATAATTATGAAACACCCATATAGTGAGCCATAATATCAGTTGGTTGTGTCTTAAAAGTCTAAAGGCCTCGATCTAGGATGGGGAGAAAGATATGATAATGGTGAAACACCCATATAGTGAGCCATAAGATCAGTTGGTTGTGTCCCAAAAGTCTAAAGGCCTGAATCTATACATTTTTATCTATTGTGTTCAGAATAGTAAATCAAAAATACTTTTAAGATGAAAATAAGAAATATCTGAGGCCACAACATTCATATGTGTCCTTAAGAAATTTAATCCATTCACTGTACTAGATGCTGTGAATTATTTCCTCCCAAAATAAAAGAGATATACTTGTTAAGAAAGTAGCGACACCTCAAACTTCAGCGGACTCCAAAGTCAGCAATGAAATCACACAAAGACTCAACTTTGTTTATAAGAAAATATATGCAGAAGAAAATAAATCAATGCAAAAACTAAGGAAACACCTTACTATTTATAGATAGTGATTTGTGTTGAATAGGTGCAAACTCACATGTTTAGACTCATTTGTTCCGAATAGGTATGACATTTGTTTGGAGAAAATGTATGTTCGGAAGGAATAGGTCATTTCCAAAATAATTTCATAAATTTTAAATTAATTTCGTTCTGTAAATTAACTAGTTAATTAATAATTCAGTGAATTAATATTAGGAAAAAATTAATTAATAAAACTAATAATTTTTTTTTGTCTAAATAATTATGAGTAAATCACATCAATTGGCATAGCCAAAGTCGAAACCGAGTCGAACGAGCGACGATGACGAAGACGTGATGGGCACTCTTGTCTTAACCCTTTTAAGAGCTAAAGAAAGTATTTTCAAATATAAGGACAAAACTTTTCATCTATTCTAACCAATGAGGGAGAATTGAGTTTTCATTTTCTCTTCACTTAGTTTTCAGACATTTCCCAATTCACACCTTACTAAAACCCAACAATCCCCCACATTAATGGGTATTGGTTATCGGTAAAAGATATGCATGGAAAAATTATGTGATTCATAAGTAAGGATTAATTGCATCTAGATAAGTAGGTTTCCCTTAGTGAATATATACCGAATATACTCGGTCAATCAGTAGATTTGATATCTTTGAACCATCTAGTTTTGGTGTATACTTAGACAACATAAGTCACATAGTTAACCCTTTAAATATTTTTCGTTCTCATTGTCTTGTTCGTTTCTTCCGGGAACACTTCCTAGTTCATAAGTGCGTTAATAATTGGCCTTAAAAAATCTCCTTTAAGCGGCTTACACTCACATTTACATAGGTGAATACTAAATGTGTAGTCATATAAATACACTAGTTTATATACCTTTTATCAAACTTATATATCAATAAAAAGTTTCAATACTTTATCCTTGATACTGAACATTGTGTTACCACAAAATCAAAGATGTTCTTCCATAATGTTAGGTACTTCGTGATGAAATTTCATAATGCTAGAAATATAGATGAGGTATTGCTATTAGGGACACACCTAATCAATATCAAACCCATCATTGTAAATCCTTGGAAGAGATGTTGAAGACTATCTCATCGTGGGTAAAGTAACTTCCCACTCAATTTTTGGTAGTGGAAACACTTAGGAGGATCAATAGTAGATTGTGAAACCCTCTGTTTATAGATAATTGCACTTCAATATTTAAGAGGATATCATATGCCTGGGTCCTAATCGAGATGAATGTAACACAAGCCCTCCCTGAAAAGATTAATATAGTAGGACTAGATGGAAAAATGTTTGAGCAGAGAATCAATTATAAATAGAGGCAATCACCTATAAATGGAGGCCTGTGTTCTGCTATGAGTGCCTCCATATAAGGCACCAATTCTAATTCAAAACTTAGAAACAGGTAGGAGGAACTACAAAGCGGAGGGACAATATGCAAAGGGACCAAACAGAGGAAATGTACAAGATAAAAATAATATGACCAAGATAGTTTAGCTAAAGAAACCTCAGGCTAAGAAAAACAATGATGTGTCAACGCAGGTGGTTCAAATTGAGATTTTGGGGATAGAGACTCAAAGTTAATAGATTTCACCTGAAGGATGGAAGCAAGTAAAAAGAAAGTCAATAGAAAAAAAAAGAGGAGTAGAGGTATCTGTAGCGGAGACTAACAATGGTTTTGACCCACTTGATGACAATACCTACAAACTATCATCCTCAAAAGTTAAGGCAAAGGCCGAAAGAGTGGGGGAATAGTGATTAAGGATATTGACCCCGGAAAATTCTATAGATAAAGATAGCCACTTGAAATATAAGATTGAATAAGCTATAAGAAAAAAGAGTTCACTAAGATGATGATTAGCGAAAGAAATCCATTTTAGCTATCATCGAACACATTCTAAGGGAAGTGTTGCCTGCCGGAGGTGGTGCCACAACTATGATCATGCTAGTAGGGGGAATATTAATATTTAGAATGTTTGTGAGTTTGATGTAGCTATGTTGGGGACTTATTCTCAATTCATACATTGCTTGACATATATATATATATATATATATACTTGAATTGGATACTAGTTTTGAATTCAAAGAGCATAGAAGGAATCTCTAAGATGGTCTAAAAATATTTGATTCTAGCTGGTCAAACTCTTGGTTGATAATGGGGACTTGAGTGTTATGCTAAATCTTGAAGATAGAACAAGAAGGGCTCATATACATGATAGAGAAGCTCAAGGTTTCTCAAACCTTTTCATGGACACTAGTTTGACAAAACAAAAGTGTGGGAAGATTCTTTACATGGAAAAATAGTTATGTTCATAGAAAGATGTTAGTGGCCATTGGCTTATGGCCACAAGGGGAGCGATAAGCTTTCTATATTTAGTATGGCAATTACATGGATTCTCGAATAAATAGAAGTAGAAGATAGTTTTATTAGGGGAATCATTATCATCAATCTTGTTGAGTTCAGGCTTCAAAGATGTTCATCTGCAACATCATTCGATTGACTAACAGTAGAAGTTGTGGGGAGAGCCAAACATACAAAGGGCCTGTGGATTGAATGTAATCTGAAAACCACATAGTACCTCTCTTTGTATAAAACATAATATATGCCTACTTTGTCAAAACAATATTTTCTTGAACAAAAACAACCTATGATAAAATCAAACAAAATATCAAGTAATTGAGTTTGATTTTGTGATAGGTTGTTTTTGTTCAAGAAGATATTGTTTTGGCAGAGCAGACATATATTATGTTTTATGCAAAGAAAGGCACTCTGTGATTTTCAAATTACATTCAAATCCATAGACCCTTCGTGGCTATCCCTACAACTTTTGTTGTTGGTGAATCGAATGATGTTGCAAATGATACATCTTTGAAGTTTGAACTCAACAAGATTGAGGATAATATTCCCTTGGTAAACTCATCTTCTACTTCTATTTATTCAAGAATACATATTATTGCCTTACTAAATATAGAAAACTTATCGCTCCCTTTTTGGCCATTTATCTACCTATTTACTACTCCATTATCTTCCTATTCATTGTAAGGAAAAATTTCTCACCTATATATAGTAATGGTCTTTCTTTAATTTGTTTTGAGTACAAGAAAACAGAGAGTGTATAAAAGTTAGTGAAAAGGAGAGTTCCTATTAGTTGAAGGGAGGTTCTCCTTTTGTGGAGCTTTGGACTCAACTCTTATTCAGATTTTGTTGAGTTTGTGATTGGGATGTTGTATCTTGAAGGGGACAAATCAAATTTATTAATGTTTGACCGGTGAAAAGATTTATTGTAATGAACTTGAATCTCTTTAAAGAAAGTGAGATATTTGTGTCTCAACTTGAAGATAATTATTTTCTTCATTTTGATTTTAATATAATTTGTAATCTTGTAATTTTCACCAACATATTTAATTAAATCAAAGGTTGAAGTTTCATATAAGAGGAAAAGTGTGTTGGAAAAACAATATTAATATCTCAAAAATACAATATTCATGAGAACTTTCAACTCAACAAATAACTGATGCAAATTGAATTGCCTTTAAGGCCAATTTGGCAGTTGCCAAGCGTCTCTTTTTGACCAAATATTTTGTGCACTTTTAATAGCGTTGATAGACTATTAAAATTCCTTTTTAATCAAACGTTACCTTTTGACCAATTGCCTCCTATTATTGATTGTCATTAATCCCTATTTATTGTTTGACTATTGTTGGAGCCTAATCTTATATTGTACTCTTCAGCTATATATATTATCCTTCCACTATTGATTAAGATGGTAGATAAGAACAAAGAGAGTTTCTTCCATCTCTTTCCAATATTATATTGTGCTGGGTTTTCTTCTGGATTAAACCTTTAATTTGTTTGTTTTTGTCTCCTAGCTCTATACTAGAAGAGCTTGTTGAATCCTGGTGGATACACCTATACCAGGTGAAATATCCTTAAGGAGAGTGTCTTTCAACACGCCTCAAGCTATGAGAATTTCCTACAAGAGTTCGCGGTGAAATACAAGCTTTGGTGAATTCATTACAAGTGTTCGTGATGAAGGTATTTTTCGTAAGATTTACAACAAAGTGAACAATTGCCATCAGGATATACACGAACACTTGAGAAAAAGACTTTTATAAAGAAGATATCAGCTGCAGATTGTTGGAATAAACATACAAACTTGGATCAAATGTGAAGATAACATTAAATTCAATGGGGAAATATGGAGAAGAAGCAAAAGGTAAAAAGAAGAGCAATCACTTACTGAGTACTAGTATTATAATCTTTACAACTCTATGTCTTAAAGTTTCTTTTACCATTAAGAATTTGTTAAATATTTAAATTTAAGAACATATGTGTTTGTTTTTCTCTTTTCCTCTCATTATGATTGTGATCAATAACCAAGGTAAGTTTTCCTTGTACCCATTGTGTGTATCTTTTCTTTAACGTCAAGTTCAATTTTGATCAAACGAACTTTCAACATATAGTAATTTTCATTTGTAATAAGTATGTTTGGCAGAAAAAATTAGAGGAAAAAAGTGTTTATTCATTTATTTTTAAAATTTCATGTGTTTGATTATGCTTTTGGGAGAAAATAAATATTTTTCAAGAGTAGCTGAAGCATGTTTTTATAAAATTGTACAAGCTCCCTATAATGGACTAATCTTTATTTTATGTCATCAAATGAATTGGTTTTTAATTTTGCTCATTAGCAATCAAACTTACGCCTAATGAGGCATTCATTTTTTACAAATTGAACGCATGACTAGGCATAACTTGTGAAATATTATGACGTGAGAATATAAATTTATGTCTTGCCAAAAATGTTATATTTTATGAGAGGCAAAATTAAAGACTAACACAAAATAAGGGGAAAAGTGCAAATTAATGACCCAGGTTTTTTCAAAAGCTAGAAAAAATATTTTTTTCCCCGAATTTACTTTCTGGAAAATACTTTTGAGAAAATATACTTAGAAATAACTTTTAAAAGTTTGTTCAAACACTTATTATTGTTCAAAAGTAATTTTTAATTTGATAAGTCCAACACAAACTGCTTCTCCCAACAAAAAAATTATTTTAAAAAGCACTTTTCAAAATAAGTAAATTTTAGAAATTTGGCAAACAAAGCATAAAAATATTGAAGTTAAAACATAAAATTTTGAGTTATGAAGTCAGGATTTTTGAAGTTTGACAAGGTCATAATAGTTATAACTAAAATAACATTTGTTATAAACTATTAAATCACCCGTTTATGTGACCTTATTCCTTTCTAATATGCTTTTACAAAGAATGATTAGAGCTGTCAATACGAATTGTCCCTTCATATTTGGGTTAGCCCATACAAGCTTTGAATTTGACGGGTCAGATCAGAGTGACCCTTTTTTTTATGGGCCAGAAAACAGTCGGTCCAACCCACCAGTACGTTGGTTGGAGGTCGTGTAGGGTCAGCCCATTTTTTTAAAAGTATACTTCTAATTTTTTTAAAATTAAATTATAACTTAAAAATATCAACATAAATATTGACAAGATATCTTCATTTTCATTTATATGCAATATCAATTAGTTAAATATTAAAAACTAACTAAATTTACGAAGAACATATATAATATTTAAATGCACACAAAAAATATTATTAGTTTGAGAAAAATCATGCAACCGGTTTCAAGTAGCAATAAGTGTTTCGATAGATTTGTGAATGATACAACTTCTATACTTGGTGAACGCGTTGTCTAGACCCTGGACGTGGCCGGCACTCGAGAACCATTGTAGATCCCCAAGAGAACCCTCATCCTGGCTGACTACAAGCGGAAAACTAACTCAAGCATTCAAAAGCTGAAATAAATTCAATAAACTCAAATACAAAATATTTAACTCAAAAGATTAACTCTGAATAAGATAATATATTCAACTCATCATACATAAGCAACTTAAGTCTTTAAAACATTTAACAAAATAAATTAACAGACTTCTGAAACTGTATTGTCTATCTATGAAGCCTCTAACTAACAAAGATGGAAATCGGGACAAGACCCACGACCTCCTCAAAATTGATATAACTGAAAGTACAAGTGGAACCCTCTGGAAGTAAGGAGGCTCACCATAGCTAACTCGAACTGCATGTAGTATCAACGAAACGCCTGTTGATGATTCTGAATACCTGTATATGCATCATGAAAAAATGCAGGCCAAAATGGCTCAGTACACAGAATATACGAGAATGCAAAGGGAATTTTAAAGCATAAACATAAGCTTGAACTGGTGGAAAAGAAACATACTTACCTCTTCTCAACTCAACTCAAAGAAATATAGTTCAACTAAACTCAAGGAATACTCAAAGATACTCGAAACTACTCAAACTTACTCAACTTAGAAGTACTCAAGGATAAGATACTCAACTCAGAAATAAGGTTCTCAACTCAATGAAATGGGGCTCAACTCAATAATAAGGTACTCAACTCAATGAAACGCATTTCAACTCAAGATACTCAAGAATAAATCAACAATAAAAGAAGCAATATATGGAAAGCTTTTAAAGCAGTAGATAGCAACTTAATGTACTGAAGAACACAATAACAACTCAATTTGTATAAAATAAAATATAATATAACTCTGTGGGAGATTCTCTAATCGACAACTATCACTATGAGCTATGTGATGATACAACGTCTCGCCCACACTGCCAGAATTGTCCTATACTTTGCCGGGATATAGAACCTCTCAAATAAGTGGATCCACTAGTCTATGCTAAAAAGCATTAAGGAATCATCTAAAAAGTATGACCCTTTCTACCCACGTTGGCTACATGGTTTATGGAGACTTGAGTTATCTGAACTCGTCCCCATATCGGTGCTCAATATTACTCCCAAAATATACTCAGCTCATATGTTTAAAAACATAACTCTTTATGTGGTTTGAGATTATTACTCAAAATCTTTCTCTTAAAAGAGATGGTACTCAAACTGCTCAAAACTCTTTTGGAAATCTCAGCTTCCTCTTCTCTTAAATGTAAAATCATTTACTCTTGGGAATACTTAGTTCCTATATATCTTTTTTAAGAAATTAAACTCAGTTCTACTCTTCCTCAACTCAGTGCTCAAGTCTTTAAAACAAGTTTTAAAACAATTTGTAAAAAATGACTTCTTAAAATAGGGTTCATGCCGAATAATGGACGTGAACGACTCAATTGAAGGTTTTCAATAACCATGCATAGAACTCAATACTTGGAACTCAACAACTCCAGAACTTAAGGAGTCAATGATACTACTCATCTCAAGAATGCTTGACTCGGAGGGTTCATGCGGAATTATGGACATGAACTACTCAACTCAATGAATTAATGGGTAACATGTAATAGTTAATGATTAGGAATATAATCTCAAAAGGGTTAGGAATTAAATACTCAAAACTTAGGACTCGAATATATTACTTCTCTCAAAGATACTCAACTTATGAAGTTCATGCAGAATTTATGGACATGAACGACTCGACTCGAGGGTTTAAATAACAATATGAAATTAATGTATACGACTCTTCTCATTCTCATACTTACTTCCTCAAAACTTAGCTCAAATTGATAGTTGATCTCAGAGGATTTCACAATTGAACCCAAAGACTTTCTTGAACTTACTCTTAACTCTTTCTTGAATTTGAATTATGAATTAAAGAGTTATAATTCATGATATGAAGGATCTCGATGATAGTGCAGACTCATGGATACATTCTCCTCACTCTCATGCTCACTTACTTCAGTCTTGAAACAAGCTATTAGAATTTGTAGAAAACTCCTTAAAGAACTCTCAAGACTTAGCTCTTAATTCTACCTTGAATTTGAATTATGAACTAAAGGTTATGATTTATGATAGGAAGGATATTGTGATGATTAAAAGAGTTTTAGATAGTTAATCATGAGAAACGGTTGAAAAACAATGTCTGGGGAGCAAGTCCGCGACGCGGAGATGAATTATAATGTTTGGTCGAAATAATTTTTAAAATAGTGGAGTCTGCGTTCTCTCCACGATGCGGAGAGAAAAATTTCACATCTGAGGAACAGGTCCACGTCGCGGACCTGGTACCTATTTTTTGTCCGACTTTTTCTTCCTCGTTTTCTAACCCTAATTCGCCTAGATTTGATTCTTTTTCTCAATTTATTTTTAGATTCAGATATCCAACACATGTACACAAGAATACACTCATAAAAGACTCTAAAATCAACATGATTTCTTCAAGAACTCAAAAATCCCATCCTAACTCAAGAACGAAAGCCAATTTCAAGAACACAATTCAAGATCATCAAACTTTCAACTTTCTAGAATGAATTTTGCTGAAATAAACATGATTGGCGCGTGGGTGAACTAACCCAACGCTATGTGAACTTACATACCTCTTAGGGATCAAATCCATGGCGAAAATCTGCAACAAAACTCAAGAACCTCGACGAACGCCTTGATCCTTTCTCCTCTTTTCTCTTCTTAAACTCTTTTCTAAAACCCTAGCGTGAATTAGGATTTGTGTAAACTGAACCAAATCAGTTTAGACCCCTATTTAATTACTAAAAATGAAATAAATCTGATAGGGTAAGGAAAAGACCAAAACACCCCTCTTAAATTTGGGTAACTTTCCTTAAATAGACAGCCCCACATCTAACGGGAATATCTCCCTCATACGAGCTCAAAATTTAGAAAATTTGGTGGCGTTGGAAAGAGGATTCCAAGACCTTTCATTTGATATCTGGTATATCACCTAACTCATCATATACTAAAGGTTATGGTCGTTTGAAGTTGACCCAAAACTTAAAGGAACTTAGGAGTGACTTGATGAACTCTCTTTAGTTCTTCTTGGAACTCAAGGTGCTACATCTAGTGACCTTAGCGCTCAAGAAATTTTAAATTCCTTGGTAAAATCCTACTTACAACGAAGGATGGTTCGGGTCTTAGTTCAAAAAATTTCTGGGGTGTTACACACGTCCACCAATACTAATGATGATTTTGATAATACAGTAGTAATAGAAATACTAAGTACATCACGTTTGATAATTATAAATTTTAATATTTGAAACTTTATATAGATTTTGTGTTTGAACTTTTGTTATTTTTAATACTCTATTTTATTTTTATTTATTTAATTATATTTTGATTTAGCCCACGGGCCATCCCAACCCATATTGCTCAAGCTCCACAAACCAGAGAGCTTATCTGGGTCGGGCTAAAAAAATTCTTTTCTTAAATGAGTTCCAAAAATCTTACCCCAACCCTATTAAATCACAGGTTAAGCCAAGCCGGCTCAACGGGCCTAGCCAATATTGACGGCTCTAAGAATGATACTTTTTCAAATTTGATTACAAGTTTTTATAGCCTCATAAAAGTTTTTCTATTTTTAAAATCACAATTTAGAAAAGAAAAAAAAAGTAATCTTTCTTAAATTGTATGTCTAATCAGGTTGTATCACACAAAGTTATGATGAGGGAGTAAGTAGTTTGTGAATTTTAATAGACAATTAGACCACTGGGAGACACACTAAAAAAATATAAAAAGCTTTTTTAAATATTGTAGTACATTGAATCCAATCCTAATTAAGCATCATCTTTTGAATTTATAGTAAAAAATTATAACAACAATTAAACATTTTCAATTGAACTAGATCTGACATCATCTTTTCATCTCCCAAATAAATATCCCCTGACCCACTTGGTCATTTTCGGTATTCTCGTGAAATTTATCAGCTTTTCCCCTCCCGACTTTTTTCCACATGTTATTCTTGATTGAGTCTGGGAAATTAGTTCCAAGCCTTGAGTAAAATTTTAGACGTTGACAAGTTTTGAGTTTGAAGCCTTAAGTTGCCTAAAAGTAGTTTTTGGTGTCATTCAGATTTTGGATGCCCAAATCAAAATTTTGAGGGTTCCGTTGGATTTAGGGGATGATATTAGGCCTAGGAGTGGTCTTGGTTGATTTTTGAGAGGTCCTGAACTTGTTTTGGGCATTTGTTAGTTTCTTGTGGTTTTCACGGATGTCGGGTGGAGAAGACCTCAGATTCATGTCTTGATGGTTTCATTGAGTCTGGAACGTCGAATATAGTTGATTTGAATATCTGATTTATGTGTTGCATGATCTATGATTTTAGACTATGAACACATGATGAAACTTATGAACTATAAAATATGCTTTTTTTTTATAAAGATGCATATTTTTATGAAAGAGATGTAAATGATTTAAGGATTCTTTCAAAGGAAAGTATCAATGTTATTGTTGTAAAAGGTTTTCTCACATATTACTAAGATCATGACTGTGAAAGGTTTTCTCACATAAGGATTTATAAGGTTCAAAAGGTTTTCTCACCTAAGTTGAATCCAGTTTTAGGAGCTATTCTAAATTAACTCTAGCTTGGATTGGTTGCTTAATTGTGTCTTTCCATGGATGATAATATGAATATGATTAATGACTATTTCATAGGATTTTACTTAGCACCGAGTGGGCTTTTAGGATGAAGGTTTCTGTTTAGTGTCTGTGAACCTTTAGTAGCAATCCCTAAGTCACATAACTATGTGCCACCATAGGATTTGTCTCAGATAAACACTAGCTAATGGATCCACTTGAGCTCAGACTCATGGTTCTTACTTTGGCAAGTAAGGAAATCTCTTTTAGGTATGGGATAGACATTAGATTTCTTGTTATAGCTCACATGATCTATGTCGGTTATATGGTAAACTTCCCACAATAATGAACTAAGGTTACTTTCAAAGTTTCTCACAAAGTGTTTTAAACATGTTTAGCTTGAATTGACCATGATTATGACTTATGTTTTCTACCTTTTATCGTATGATTTATCTTGGTCATTGCATGTCATGTAAAGTCTTTTTTAGCATAATTTCATAAATCTTATGCATTACTATCATACTTAGTACATTCTATGTACTGATGCATACATGTGCCTATATTTTTTCACTAATGTAGGGTCTGACCCCCTACCTTTCATACTTGTGGCTAGTTAGTCTCTTGGACACTCGAAGATTAGTGAGTCCTCACGTTTCGAGGATCGAGACACATTTACATGCTTTTCTTTATTTCAATTTTCATACGTTTGTAGGTGGTGTGTGGGTTACATGTGATACGATTCTCACCAGAGAAACGTAGATAATATGCGAAAATCGAAAGACAGAAAGTAAAGATAGATAGATAGACACACAACAGGAAACGAAAAGCAACCAAAGGGTATATTAAACCCAATGACCTCGATTCATTGATCCGACTATAGCACCTAACTCTTACGATGACCTCAAGGGAATCGATATCCCAAGAAACCAACGTTTCTAACAAAAGCAACAAAAGCTTAACCAAGCTCTCAACACTCAAACATGAGTTTTCAATTTTCAACATTCAAAATAGTCTAAGTCTAAAATGAACCCTAGCTAGATATTTATAGGTTTTAAAATAAAAGGCCTAAAAGTGAACCGGAATGACAATGGGAGAGCTGGGTCAGGTCGCCAAGTGGGTTGGGCGATGCGCCGACCTGGTTGGCAAGCTTCTCTGCTTGATCTTCAGCCATGGTCACGTTCTGGAGCATTAGGCGAGCTGGGACCATCGCCTAAACCATTGGGCGATGCGCCAAGTGGGCCCCTGCTCGCCAAAAGTGCCTTCTTCCGCAATCTTCAAGGCATGAAAGTCCATGTTTGTCATCAACACTATCTCGAGCACCTCCATCTTCATAAATAACTCTTGCATCCTTTGAAGGTCTTGAGCTTGGATTCTAGTAAATGGCCTTGATGAAATCTGTATTGCATCATTCTCTCCTTCTTGAAAAGAATTTGTCCTCAAATTCGACGGATCATCATTAACAACAGTTGGAAAAGGGGACAGGTCGCACACATTGAAAGTGCTGTGCACTTGATACTCCGGAGGAAGCGCAACCTTGTAGGCATTGTCGTTGAGCCACTCAATCACTGGAAATGGTCCATCACCTCGTGGCATCAACTTCATCTTGCGATGGGTGGGAAAACGCTCCTTGCGAAAGTATACCCACACCAAATCACCCGGTTCAAACACGATCCTCTTACGGCCCTTGTTAGACCTTTTTGGTAGATCTTGGTTCTTCTTCTCTAAGTGCAGCCGCACCTTTTCATGTAGCTTCCGCATGGCTTCAACTCGCTGTAACGCCTTGAGCTGCCCCCGAGACGCGGACACTGGACCTAGGACCACAAGTGATCCCAAGCTAACCCTGCTGGAATGATCATGAGAATACTAAATATAAACTGAATAATAGAAACTGTGTGAAAGCTATAATCATAAACAAAATGTAAAGATGGGGAATAACCATATACCATAACTGAGATATATGAAAATAGATGAGTTTGATACAAAGAAGATATTAACCCAATACTAAGCTGAATCTATCTATGTTTGAAAATAGCCTCTAACTGACTAGAAATTCTAGGACAGGCCCCAACAAAGTCTAGCAAAATTGAAACTAAAGGACTAAAAATACTGAAAAGAAACTCATGACTATTGTGCTCGGAGAATGAGGACTCACCACTGATTCTGCTGAACTGGAGATCGGGAACTGATCTAAGCGTGATCTGGATGCTGAGAACCTAAACCTACATCACGAGAAGATGTAGCACAGAGTATGCGTCAGTACTTGAAAGGGACTGAGCATGTAGTATAGAATACAGCTAAATAACATATAACTGAACAAAGAAAATAAGCAATGATATAATCTGAACATGATATAGATACTGAATGCTGAGACAACTAAATGCAGTGACCAATTTATAACATACTGAAACAGAATGCTAGATATACTGATAAATGGTCAATGCAATAGAATCTGACTGAACTGTGCGGGCTACTAATAACCGATAATAAAACCACATGAGCTAAATGTGGAGTCCGACTAATATGCCCCATCGAGATGACCCAATATACCCGGCCAAAGGTATAGAGGCATGCTGGCGTGATCACTACAATGATGCCCACAGAGGGGACTTACAACCTACATGGCTCGTAGTTCTGGGACTAATTGGGTACGCGGAACCCTAGTCCAACTCAGTATTATGATTCTCCCAATGGATTAAGTAATTAACACATTATGACTGAATTTCGGTAGGTTACTGGATAGCTCAAACTGGACATGCAAAATTAAGATGCAACAATTAACTGATATTGATGCATTAATAATTGAGGCATGTATAACTGAATAACTGAAATATCTGACCTAGTATGTCTAATTCAAGAACTAAAGAAATACATAGCTAGGATTCTGGAATTCATGCAATAAACAGAATATTAACATACTAATCTGATTTGGATCATTCTAATAGCTACGAACCCAATAATTGTAACATTCAAGAAACCCTAGGTCTAGTCATAACAAGGGAATCAAGAAACTGACTGAAAACTAGGGACCTAATGGGTGAAAGGAACCCACTAGTGAAATCCCACATACCTGGTGATGAATTTCACGAAGAAATCTTTAGATTTCGGGGTAGGAACTGATCGAACCTTGCTACATTCTTGAACTAGGGTTCTTGATTTCTCTTCTCCTCTTACGCTCTAATTTTTCTAAGTTTTGATTAATGATTTGACTTAGGTAAGTTCAAGTTATGTTTCTAGGATTAAACTGACTAAAACCTCATAATTTATGGTCTAAACGACGTAGCTTAGGGGTCCAACAAAATAGGAAAAGACCAAAAGACCCCTGACTTAACTGTTGTCGGAGTGATCGACAGACGGGACCTACGGTCCGTAGATTGGAGTCGTAGGTCAAGTTTTCCCGACAGGGCTTCACTAAAACTAGCATAACTTTTTACTCGACGGTCGGATTTTAGCAAACTTTGTGCCGTTGGAAAGAGGATTCAATTATCTATCATATCATAGGTCATGGAACACATAATTCCTTTTGTTCTAAGAGTTATGACCATTTGAAATTGACCCAATCAATAATTTTCGTATAACTGGTTGCTGACTCTCACCTACGGTCAGACCTACAAACTGTGGATCAAACGACGGTCCGTACTGGTCGTCCATCATTTCTATCAGAGGCTGGGTAAAGGGGGCCTCGATCCATGGACAGAGACCACGGACCGTGGGTCTGTTCGTGGGTCGAGACTTAGCCGATTTTCTGAGATGGGTTTAGGGAGGGGTTACAGTGGTGAACCATGGACCACCATCACGAGCCGTGGTCTGACCTACGGTCTGTGAATGGCAACCGTGGGTTGCACCTGCAACTTCTCAAAATTTGCATTTTTTGTGTGTTTCGGATACGGAGTGTTACATTATCTACCACTTGGGACCATTTGTCCTCGAATGAAGACTAAACTAGCTGAAATAGAGGGAGAGGGCTGCAATCCCTACCACTAAACACTGAGAACTAAATTTCTGACTGAACTGAGTTCCAAGAACATGCAAATACGCTGAAAATGCAAGTACAAACTGAAGGAGCATGATTCTAAAACTGAATTTTACGCATGAATGACTGAAAAACTGAAGAGGAGCTATTACCTCAAGCTGGAGTGGAATCGTAAGGATAGAGGTGAGGATATTTGGCTTTCATAGCCGTTTCTGCTTCCCAAGTAGGTCCCTCTACGGACTGACTCCTCCACCAAACCTTGATTGAAACGACTTCTTTGTTTCTGAACATTCTAATTTGACGATCAAGAATCTCAACTGGTACATTCTCATAAGAAAGGCTATCTTTTATAGCCACAGTATCTAATGGCACTACGGATGCTGGATCACCCACACACATCTTCAAAAGTGAAATGTGAAAGACTGGATGCACTGCTGTTAAGTCTGCTGGAAACTCTAACTCATAAGCCATTTTACCAATCCTTTTCAAGATCCGGTAAGGGCCTACATATCTGTGACTGAGCTTCCCTTTCTTGACAAATCTCATCACCCCCTTCATAGGTGACACTTTCAGGAAAACCCAATCACCAATTTGGAACTCTAGCTCCCTTCTTCTCACATCTCCATAAGACTTCTGGCGACTCTGGGCAGTCTTAAGTCTATCTCTAATGAGGTGCAGCTTCTCCATAGCATCAAGGACTGAATCTGGTCCTATCAAGGCTGCTTCACCTACTTCAAACCAACGAACTGGAGATCTACATCTACGCCCATACAATGCATCATAAGGGGCCATCTGAATGCTGGAATGGTAACTATTGTTGTAGGCGAACTCAATAAGAGGAAGGTGATCATCCCAACTACCCTTGAAGTTGATCACACAAGCTCTCAACATGTCCTCTAAGGTCTGAATGGTACGCTCTGCCTAACCATCCGTCTTTGGATGAAATGATGTGCTAAGGTTAACCTGGGTACCAAGACCCTTCTGAAAAGACTTCCAGAAATGAGAGGTAAACTGAAGACCTCTATCTGAGATGATAGACAAAGGAAACCCATGCAACCTCACAATCTCATTAATGTAAAGCTTGGCGTAATCCTCTGACGAATCTGTAGTCTTGACCGCCAAAAAGCAAGAAGACTTAGTAAACCTATCAACAATCACCCAAATAGAGTTATGATGTCTGCGAGTACGAGGTAAACTTGTGATGAAGTCCATGTTGATCACTTCCCACTTGTAAGTAGGAATGTCAATCTCTTGAGTCATGCCTCCTAGTTTCTAATGTTCTACCTTGACTTGCTGGAAATTGGGGCACTTGGCCACAAAATCTGCTATATCTCTTTTCATACCATTCCACCAATAGACTTCCTGCAAATCGCGGTATATCTTAGTGACACCTGGATGAATAGAATATCTGGAATTATGGGCTTCTGCAAGAATATGTTGTCTCAACTCTCCCACATTAGGAACACATAATCGACCCTGATAGCGAAGCACCCCATCTCCCCCTTGGAGAAAACCTCAACTCTTTGTTGGTGGATTGCACCCTTGAGTTCAAGTAATATCGGATCACTGTCTTGCTTTTCCTTCACTTCCACTACCAAAGAAGATTTTACCCCATTCTGAACCATTACACCACCTTCTGATATGCTCATAAGGCGAACTTCTAGGCGAGTAAGTCTATGAACATCCTTTGCTAGCTCCTTTATTTCTTCCTCAACATGTGCTACATTACCCATGGATAATCTGCTAAGAGCATCTGCTACTACATTTTCCTTACCTGGATGGTAATTCAGGCTCATATCATAATCTTTGAGGAACTCAAGCCACCTTCTCTGGCGAAGATTCAACTCTTTCTGGGTGAATACAAACTGGAGGCTCTTATGGTCTATGAACACATCTACATCAACACCATACAAGTAGTGTCTCGAAATCTTGAGTTCAAACACCACTGCTTCAAGTTCGAGGTCATGAGTCGGATAATTCTTCTCATGCACCTTAAGCTCTCTAGAAGCATAAGCTATAACCTTACCTCACTGCATCAACACACAACCTAGGACAACCCTGGATGCATCACAATAGATCACATAACCATCTGAACCAACTGGTAGAGTAAAGACATGAGTTGTAGTCAACCTAGTTTCCAATTTTGCGAAGCTTTTCTCACAATCATCTGACATCGAAACTTGACCATCTTCTGAGTCAACCTAGTAAATGGTGAGGCTATGGATGAAAATCCTTCCACGAACTGTCTGTAATTGTCCGCTAGACCCAAGAAACTTCTGATATCTGTATCAGAGGTAGGTCTGGGCCATTGTTTCACTGCTTCTATCTTCTGGGAATCTATTCGAATTCCTTCACTAGACATAATATGCCCAAGGAAGGCAACTGATTGTAACCAAACCTCGCACTTGTTAAATTTTGCAAATAACTGGCAATCTTTGAGAGTTTGCAGATCAACTCTCAAATGACTCGCATGTTCTTTCTCATTCCTAGGGTAAATGAGGATATCATCAATAAAGACGATAACAAACAAGTCTAAGTACTTCTCGAACACTCTGTTCATCAAATTTATGAAAGTTGCATATGCATTGGTTAGTCCAAATGACATGACTACAAATTCATAATGACCATACCGAGTTCTGAAGGCTGTCTTCGGAATGTCACTATCTCTGACTTTAAGCTGATGATAACCCGATCTGAGGTCTATCTTTGAGAAATGACTAGCACCCTAAAGTTGGTTAAGAAAGTCATCAATCCTGGGGATGGGATACTTATTATTGATTGTAACTTTGTTCAACTGCCTATAGTCAATGCAAATTCTGAGAGAACCATCTTTCTTAGAATAACACTGGTTCACCGCATGACGAAATACTAGGTCTGATGAAGCCCTTATCTAGACGATCTTCCAACTGCTCCTTAAATTCCTTAAGCTCAACTGGAGCCATTCTATAAGGAGGAATAGAGTTAGGCTGGGTATCTAGAAGGAGATCAATTCCAAAGTCGATTTCCCTTTCGGGAAGAACTCTGGGAAGATCATCTGGAAACACTTCTGGAAACTCATTGACTAAAAGGACTAACTCAAGAGTTGGGGATTCAGAACTAGAATCCTTAACCCAAACTAGATGTTAGAGATAACCCTTAGAGATCATCTTTCTGGCCTTAAGGTACGAAATGAATTGACCCACATGCGTAAGCTACTACCCTTCCATTCTAGGATTGGTTCGTCTGGAAACTGAACACGAACAATCTTTGTTCTACAATCGACTGAGGCATAACAAGAATGTAACCAATCCATGCCTAGAATGACATCGAAGTCTACTATTTCTAACTATACAAGATCTGCTGAGTTGACTTTCGGAGAGACTGTGACAGGGCAATTTTTTTATACCCGTCTAGCTATAACTGGGTCACCGACTGGAGTAGAGACTGAGAAGGGTTCTTAAATAGTTTTTGGTCTAACACTGAATTGAACTGCTATATAGGGAGTAACAAAAGACAAAGTAGCCCCTGGATCTAACAATGCATAAACATCAAGATCAAAGACTTATAACGTACTAGTGACTCCATCAGGAGAATAGCCTCTAGCTGACTAGAAATACTTGGACAGGCCCCAGCTAAGTCTAGCAAAACTGAGACTAAAGGACTAAAACTACTGAAAAGAAACTCATGACTATTGTCCTCGGAGAATGAGGACTCACTACTGATTTTGCTAAACTGGAGATCAGGAACCGATCTAAGCGTGATCTGGATGCTGAGAACCTGAACTTACATCACGAGAAGATGTAGCACAAAGTATACGTTAGTACTTGAAAGGTACTGAGCATGTATAATAGAATACAACTGAAATAACATATAACTGAACAAAGCAAATAAGCAATGATATAGTCTGAACATGATATAGATATTGAATGCAGAGACAACTGAATGCAGTGACCAATTTATAACATTCTAAAACAGAATGCTAGATATACTAATAAATGGTCAATGCTATAGGATCTGACTTAACTGTGGGAGCTACTAATAACCGATAATAAAACCACATGAGCTAAATGTGGAGTCCGATGTATACCCCCCCATCGAGAGGACTCGATATACCCGGCCAAAGGTATAGAGGCATGCTGGCGTGATCACTAAAATGATGCCCACAGAGGGTACTTACAACCTACGTGGCTCGTAGTTTTGGGACAAATTGGGTACATTGAACCCTAGTCCAACTCGGTATTATGCTACTCCCAATTGATTAAGTAATTAACACATTATGATTGAATTTCTGTAAGTTACTGGATAGCTCAAACTGGACATGCAAACTTAGTATGCAACAATTAACTGATATTTATCAATTAATAACTGAGGCATGTATAACTGAATAACTGAAATATCTGACCTAACAGGTGTAACTCAAGAACTAAAGAAATACATAGCTAGGGTTCTGGAATTCATACAATAAACTGAATACTAACATACTAATCTGATTTGGATCATTCTAATAGCTACGAACCCAATAATTCTAAAATTTAAGAAACCCTAGGTCTAATCATAATAAAGGAATCAAGAAATTGACTGAAAATTAGGGACCTAATGGGTGAAAGAAACCCACTAGTGAAATCCCATATACCTGGTGATGAATTTCACGGAGAAATCTTTAGATTTTGGGGATGGAACTAATGGAACCTTGCTGTGTTCTTGAACTAGGGTTCTTGACTTCTCTTCTCCTCTTACGCTCTAATTTTTCTAAGTTTTGATTAATGATTTGACTTAGGTAAGTTCTAGTTATGTTTCTAGGCTTAAACTGACTAAAACCTCATAATTTAGGGTCTAAACGATGTAGCTTAGGGGTCCAACAAAATAGGAAAAGACCAAAAGACCCCTGACTTAACTGCTGTCGAAGTGATCAAGTGATGGGACCTACGGTCCGTAGATTGGAGTCGTAGGTCAAATTTTTTCGACAGGGCTTCACTAAAATGAGCATAACATATTATTCGGAGGACGGATTATAGAAAACTCGGTGGCGTTGGAAAGAGGATTCAAATATCTATTATATCATAGGTCATGGAACACATAATTCCTTTTGTGCTAAGAGTTATGACCATTTGAAGTGGAGACAATCAACAATTTTCCTCTAATTGGTTGCTGACCCTCACATACGGTCGAACCTACGGACCGTGGATCGAATGACGGTCCATACTGGTCGTCCATCATTTCTGTCAGAGGCTGGGTAAAGGGGCCCTCGAACCATGGACACAGACCACGGACCGTTGTCTAACCTACAGACCGTGGGTCTGTTTGTAGGTTGAGACTAAGACCATTTTTTGAGCTGGGTTTAGGGAGGGGTTGCGGTGGTGAACCACGGACCACCAGCACGGCCAGTGGTCTGACCTACGGTCCGTGGATGGCAACCGTGGGTTGCACCTGCAACTTCTCAAAATTTGCATTTTTTGTCTGTTTCGGATACGGGGTGTTACATTATCTCCCCTTTGGGACCATTCGTCCTCGAATGAAGACTAAACTTGCTGAAATGGAGGGAGAGGGATGCAATCCCTACCACTAAACACTGAGAACTGAATTTCTGACTGAACTGAGTTCCAAGAACATGCAAATACGCTAAAAATGCAAGTACAAACTGAAGGAGCATGATTCTAAGACTGAATTTTACGCATGAATGAATGAAAAATTGAAGAGGAACTATTACCTCAAGCTGGATCGGAATCGGAAGGAAAGAGGTGAGGACACTTGGCTATCATGGTCACTTCTACTTCCCAAGTAGCTCCCTCTACGGAATGACTCCTCCACCAAACCTTGATTGAAGCGACTTCTTTGTTTCACAACCTTCTAATTTGACGATCAAGAATCTCAACTGGTACATCCTCATAATAAAGGCTATCTTATAGCCACAGTATCTAATGGTACTACGGATGTTAGATCACCCACACACATCTTCAAAAGTGAAATGTGAAAAACTGGATGCACTGCTGCTAAGTCTGCTGGCAAATCTAACTCATAAGCCACTTTACCAATCCTTTCCAAGATCCAGTAAGGGCCTACATATGTGGAACTAAGCTTCCCTTTCTTGCCAAATCTCATCACCCCCTTCATAGGTGACACTTTCAGGAAAACCCAATCATCAATTGGAACTCTAGTTCCCTTCTTCTCACATCTGCATAAGACTTCTAGCGACTCTGGGCAGTCTTAAGTCTATCTCTAATGAGTTTCAGCTTCGCCATAGCATCAAGGACAAAATCTGGTCCTATCAAGGCTGCTTCACCTACTTCAAACCAACGAACTGGAGATGTACATCTACGCCTATACAATGCCTCATAAAGGGCCATCTGAATGCTAGAATGGTAACTATTGTTGTAGGCGAACTCAATAAGAGGAAGGTGATCATCCCAACTACCCTTGAAGTCGATCACACAAGCTCTCAACATGTTGTCACGCCCTGAAATAAGGGGAGTAACTGGCACTCGATTCCCTATTACATCGAGTTACCCACTGAACATACTAGCTCAACCAAACTTGTGAGGCAAAAAGATTGGGCAGCACAACCTCTAAAAGGTGAAGCCTGGACCCAGAGGTCATGACCTGAAAGAGAATAACCATACAAACAATGGTAGACAAACCGAAAAAATAAATAAAGATGTACTATCTAGCTGACGAGGCCACAACCATAAACATACCTACTTACACACACACACCTATATATATATATGCAAAGACTATTGGCTGGAGGTGAAATATACAAAAAGAAAACCCAGAATATTATGTCTACAATAGCCTTTATGAGTGACATAAGCACTGTCGGGACAAGGACCCGACTATACCCAAAATATACAATAAAAGTAAACATCCTCTAATATCCCCAGGATAAGATGGAGCTTACCAACTCATAGCTGAACCTGAATCTTAGCAGGTGGGTCGATTAGTGTCCCTGCCTGTACCTGCTCGCACAAAACAAAAGCAGCGTCCCAGGCAAAGGGACGCCAGTATGAATAAAAATGTACTGGTATGTAAAGCAAAAAGTAAAATCATAAACATTTACTGTAAAAGGGCAATAGAGATACCACCTAAAACTGAAACCCAAATAATCTCCATGGCTAACCTTTAGCCCCCTACTACTTAAATATGCATGGTATGCTCGTATAATCGTATGCTGTGAATATATATATATATAGATGCAAATGCATGACATACCCAACCAAAGGTAGCAATGGTGGTGCTTTCCGGTAGCGAACCGACATCAAATTCGCCAACTTGTGGCAATCTGTGTCTCATACGTATAAATATAGGCAATAGGCCCCATACCTCCCGATTATAGCTCAGGAGTAGAATGCATAGCATGTCATGTCATTGATTTATAACACCTATGAGTTACTGTTGTCATGTTGCCAATCTTGGCCCGTTTGTAGTTTTGTTCTCATAACCCCATAATAACTTTCGTATAACATATAACAATCTCATGGAACTTTATATGTTCTTTCAAATAAGCTAGGAAAGTTAACTCGAATTTTAGAAGGATAACCTAACCTTGTTGATATTCATAGCAAGTTAGGTGACTTACTTAGTTCCTAACTTGGTTCCTAGATAATTTATAAAAGAAATATTTCAAAAACCAAGTGTTCTAATAGTTTACATTTAAATTATATTTGAGAGTTTTTAAGATCGTGAGCTACTTTAAAGTTTTTCTTTAATAATAACCTTAGTGGAGAAAGAGGGCTGGTCACAAGTAGTAAGGGTCTCGCGTGACATTTTAATTCACATCACCCAAGGAAGAATACGAATTCATACGAGCGGACATATAATCAAGAAAACTGATAAATTGACGTGTAGATGTCGAACACTCTATTTATCCAAATGAGTGAAATATCAAAATAACAGAATCATGAAAGTAATTCAGCTAAGATCCCAATGCCTTTCACTAAAGGTTTTTCTAGCAAGAGAACAGTAGAACATCACATTCGGCGTTTTAGGAATCTCCCAGGAGTTGTGCTAAAATAATGGACGTAGCATCGCCTTAACATACCTTTTCAATGAAGGCTCAAATGGCCATAGCTTCTTCACAAAAGTTGTTCCTTATGTCCTAAACTTCGCAAAAACTATATATACACAGCTGGTACACACCTATAAACAGTTCATAATTGTTCCTAAATTGGTAGATTTGCCAAATAGCCTCAACTTGACGAAATGTCCGTAGAACTTCATAAAAACAATCATAAAAGAGTCCCAAGATGATTACCTTAGTTAACCAAGTACAAACCTTGAAGAAACACCAATAACTACAAATTTATATCTTCAAAAACTTGCTCCAAACGCAGCTAATAGAAGGGGAAAGCGATTACCACATGTAAAGATCACCTTTCTAGGCACGGGGGCAATCTTTAATGGTAGAAATCATCGAAAACTGACATTCATCATGCAAGTACTCCATAGGAACCTTCTCTTAAGCTTTATTTCTGGTTTGGAAGTAAAATGAAATGTTTTCATGGCTTAAAACGTTGAGTAAGCCGACATACAACATTTTTTACCCGACCCGGATCTGACCCGGATTCTGCCTCGCCAGTCCGTAGTAAAACCCTCATAACTTTTTACTCCGATGTCGGTTGGATAAGGGGTTCTGTGCGTTGCAAACTAGACTCATAGGCCTTCGATTTAATGGGTGAAAGGCCTTCTAACTCTTTGTATATTGGGAGAAAACATCCAAGACATTTGACCCAAAGTTAAGAAAATATTATTAGAGAAACTTCGATAACTTTTCCCAACTTTAGTTTCACTAATTTTCTTGACTTCCAAACTTAACATACGAACCTTGTGCTATTATAATACCTCATAACACACTATTGTTAGCATGTTTTACACTCACAGGCTTATCCACAAGGTATGGGACAAATTAAACCTTTCAAACGGGCGAAGTTCTACCCGAGCCATTTCTTTTATCATGAACTTTGTTTGAGGGGTCCATTTGACCTAAAACTTTAGTTTACTTCCTTGATATCTCCACCTACTTGCAATCTTAATCTCCAATGTCTGATACAAAGTCATATATACCTCATATAACCATGCCATACTACGCCACATATATTATGCACGATTAGAGAAAAAGTACGGGATCTTACATTCTCCCCCCCCCCTTATGAACATTCGCTCACGAATGGACTTAAACAATTCCTTGGTTGTATTTATTTTTCTCACAGTACTTTATTTGTGAGTCTATATTTGCTACAGTCGCAAACCTAAAGTTAAATTCTGAAAATCTTAACTACTAAGCTTTGCATAGCTATCCTGTAAGAAGACATATAAATTTCACCTTCAAGATACTTAAAATATAACTAAGTCGTTGTGAAGAAATAATTGCCAATGATCGAATTGTGACTCACCTTAAGTCGTAAACAGTTGGGGGTACTCCTTCCTCATTTCCTCTTCCACTTCCCAAGTCGTTTCCTCGACGTTGTTATTTCTCCATAACACTTTCACAGAAGCTACATCTTTATTTTGAAGCTTTCTTACTTGCCGATCTAAAATCGCTATTGGTACCTCTGCATAAGATAAATCCTCAGCGATACAAATATTTTCAATGGGCATAATACGTGAAGGATCTCCAATGCACTTCCGCAACATTGAAACATGAAATATAGGATGAACTACTTCCAATTCTGAAGGCAAATCAAGTTCGTATGCCACCATACCGATCTTCCAAATAATAATATACGGTCCAACGTACCTAGGACTGAGCTTCCTTTTCTTTCCGAATCGTATGATGCCCTTCATAGGCGATACTTTCAGGAAAACCTAATCTTCTACCTCAACTCTAAGTTTTGTCAATGAACATCTACATAAGACTTCTGTCGACACTGTGATGTATGAAGCCGATCTCTAATAAGCTTAACCTTTTCAATCGCTTGTTGGAGTAGATTGGGACCTAGCAAATCTGTTTCCCTGAGATCAAACCAACCGATTAGGGACCTACACTTCCGCCTGTATAGTGCTTCGTAAGGGGCCATCTGAATACTAGCTTGAAAGCTGTTATTATAAGCGAACTCGATAAGAGGTAGATGTTGATCCCAATTTCCTTTAAAATCCAACACAAAAGCACGTAACATATCCTTAACCGTCTGAATAGTACGTTTTACCTGTCCATCAGTTTGTGGATGAAAAGCGGTGCTAAGATTTACCTGAGTGCCTAGAGTTTTCTGAAACGATCTCCAAAAATGTGCTGTAAATTAAGCTCATCGATCTGAGATAATAGATAATGGAACTCCGTGAAGGCGAACAATCTCCTGAATGTAAAGCCTAGCATAATCTTCAGTTGAATATGTCGTCCTAACTGGCAAGAAATGAGCAGATTTTGTCAGCCTATCGATAATTACCCAAATGGAATCAAACCTTCGTGGAGTGCGAGGCAAACTAGTGATGAAGTCCATATTTATCATATCCCATTTCCATAACGGAAGCTCAATATACTGGGTTAGGCCTCCAGGCCTCTGATGCTCTGCTTTAACTTGTTGACAGTTGGGACATTCAACTACCATCTTCGCAATATCTTTTTTCATGACATTCCACCAATAGATCTGTCGAAGGTCCTGATACATCTTCGTCGCTCCAGGGTGAGATGCATATCTAGAATAATGGGCCTCTGAAAGAATATTTGTACGGAGCTTCCCAACTGCCGGTACACATAAGTGACCCTAGTATCTATGGACTCCATCTCCAGTAAGCTCAAATAAGGGGTGTTGCTGCTGTGGAATCTTTTCCCTCAATTTCCTAAGCTCAGGATCTTCATGTTGTCGTATTTTCACTTCAGTCACAAAGGAAGATTCTACCATATTCCTAACGACAACACCTCCGCCTCCTGCATCTACTAGGCGTACTTGCAAATTAAATAGCTGGCATATATCTTTTGTAATTCCAGCCTTATCAGCTTCAACATGACTTAGACTACCCATGGACTTCCGGCAGACCGCATCAGCAACAACATTAGCTTTACCGGGATGATATAAATGTCAACATCATAGCTGTTTAATAATTATCGCCATCTCCTTTGTCATAGGTTCAACTCCATCTGCTTAAGTAAATACTGAAGGCTTTGGTGATTGATGAACACATCTATATGAACCCCGTATAGATAATGTCGCCAAATTTTTAGGGCAAATACAGATGTAAAAAACTCAAGATCGTGTGTAGGATAATTCTGCTCATGCTTCCGCAACTGTCTAGAGGCGTATGCAATAACCTTACCATGCTGCATAAGAACACAACCTAGGCCAATTCTTGAGGCATCACAATAAACTACATAGCCATCATTACCATCTGGAATAATTAGGACAGGTGCAGTGGTAAGCCTTTTTTTATTTCATGAAAGCTCTGCTCGCATGCCTCGGTCCACTGAAACTTTGTTGCCTTATGTGTCAATTTTGTCAGTGGTGCAGAAATAGAGGAGAATACCTCCATAAACCTTTGATAATACCCCCCCAAGCCTAAAAAGTTGCGAACCTCCGTCGCATTCAAAGACCTCGGCCAAGTCATCACTACTTCAATCTTTTGTCCATCAACCTTAATACCCTCACTTGTAATAACATGACCAAGAAAAGCTACTGAGGTAAGCCAAAAATCACATTTAGAGAATTTAGCATATAACCTGCAATCTTGGAGAGTCTGCAATACAGCTCGCAAGTGGTCTACATGCTCTGCTTCCGGCCGTGAATATATAAGAATATCATCAATAAACACAATCACAAATTCATCCAAGAATGGTTTGAAGACCCAATTCATAAGATCCATAAAAGCTGTTGGGGCATTTGTAAGCCCAAAAGACATGACAAGGAACTCAAAATGGCCATACCTCGTCCTAAATGTTGTTTTTGGGATATCAACTTTCCTGACTCGCAACTGATGGTAACCAGACCGCAAGTCAATCTTGGAAAAGCATTTCGCACCTTGTAACTGATCGAATAAGTCATCAATCTGTGAAAGAGGATATTCATTCTTTATAGTGACTTTATTTAGTTGTCTATAGTCAATACACATCCGCGAGGATACATCTTTATTTTGAACAAAGAGCACTGGGGCACCCCATGGGGAAATACTTCGCCTAATAAAGCCTTTATCGAGCAAGTCCTTCTGTTGTTCCTTCAATTCTCTTAGTTCTGCAGGTGCCATTCTATAGGGAGGAATCGATATAGGTTGCGTATCAGGAAGCAAGTCTATAGCGAAACTGTTTCCCTTTCTGGGGGAATTCTTGGAAGATCATCAGGGAATACCATTGGAAATTCATTCACGATAGGAATTGACTGAAGAGTCATGGGTTCCTTACCAATATCATGTACATGAACCATATGGTATATGCAACCTTTAGCAATCAACTTCCGAGCCCTAAGGTATGAAATAAACTTACCCTTAGGTGTGGCTGCATTACCCTTACACTCAAGGACTGGCTCACCTGGAAAGTAAAATTGGACTATCTTTGCACGACAATCAATATTAACATAGCAAGCTGCCAACCAATTCATACCCATGATAACATCAAAATCTAGCATAATCAACTCAACTAAATTAGCGGAGGTTGGACGATCATTAATTAATACCGTACAACCCTGATAGACACGACTAGCTAAAATAGAATCGCCAATCGGTGTAGACACCTCATCTGGTTATGGCAACAACTCAGATTTCATGTCAATCTTACTAGCAATAAATGGAGTGATATATGAAAATGTAGAGCCAGGGCAATATACATGTAACAACATCAGGAGATGCCTCTAAATCATGTCGTCCTGTGAGTGCATAAAAGTGATTCTGACCACCGCTCGAACCTGTACCTCCTTCACCTCTCCCTCTACCACGACCCTGAGTAGACTATGATCCTAGTCATGGGGCACAGACTGAGGGTGAAGATGTTGTTGTGGATCCTGAAGGCTTAGCTAGATCACCTCTGCTCAACCTCGGGCATCGACTAATAAAATGTCTTGTCTGCCCACAATGATAACATGCATCTGAACCCTGTCTACACTGCCAAGTGTGCGGCTTAACGCACTGTGCATAATGAGGAGTGGGATGTCTTACCTGTATGGAACGATACTGTCGACGACCTTCAGGTTGACCTAAGCTCTGACCTGGTCCTGACTGACTATAACGATGGAAAGGGAGCCTAAAATCACCATGTGGCTCCCTATAAGACCCCATAGTACGAGCCCTCTTACTCTGCTCCCTACCCCTGCAGGTATCACGAATCCGTTAAGAAAGGTCCTCCGTAGTTTGAGCGAAAGCCTATATGTGGGAAATATCTACATCATCTGATAGGGATGCTACCCTACAATCTCTGATCAAATGATCTGCCAACCATCAACATAACGATGAACTCTGGCTCTCATGGTATGTATAATATCTGGTGCATATCTTGCCAAAGAATTAAACTCGTGGCTATAATCCCTCACACTCATGGTTCCTTGCTTCAGATTGATAAACGGTCAAGACGGGCCTCTCGAACTTCCCGTGGCAAATAGTGTGCAATGAAGGCCTCAGAGAAGTCCTCCCACTCTGTTGGCGGAGCATCAGGTCCTCTAGATTCCTCCCATGCCTCATACCAAAGGATGGTTACATCACGTAGCCGAAAAGAAGCCAACTCCACAGCCTCTGTGACAGAGGCATGCATCACCCTCAATACTCTATATATGTGGTCTATAAAGTCCTGGGGATCCTCAGTAAGACTAGACCCAGTAAATAACGGAGGGGAAAAATGAAGAAACTCTCGTACCCTAATACATCGAGTTACCCACTGAAACACACTAGCTCAACCAAACTTGTGAGGCAAAACGATTGGGCAGCACAACCTCTACAAGGTAAAGCCTGGATCCAGAGGTCATGACCTGAAAGAGAATAACCATACAAACAATGGTAGACAAACGAAAAAAATAAATAAAGATGTCTTATCTAGCCGATGAGGCCACAACCAAAAACATACCTACTTACACACACACCTATATATACATGCCAAGACTATTGGCTGGAGGTTAAAACATACAAAAAGAAAACCCAGAATATTGTTTCCACAATAGCCTCTATGAGTGACATAAGCACTGTCGGGACAAGGCCCCGACTATACCCAAACTGTACAACAAAAGCAAACATTCTCTGATATCCCCAGGATAAGATGGAGCTTACCAACTCACAGCTGAACCTGAATCCTAGCGGATGGGTTGATTAGAGTCCCTGCATGTACCTGGTCGCACAAAATATAAAGCAGCGTCCCCAGGCAAAGGGACGTCAGTACGAATAAAAACGTACTGGTATGTAAAGCGAAAAGTAAAACCATAAACATTTACTGTAAAAGGGTAATAGAGATACCACCTGAAACTAAAACCCAAATAATCTCCATGGCTGACCTTTAGCCTCCTACTACTTAAATATGCATGAGTCAGATAATTCTTCTCATGGACCTTAAGCTCTCTAGAAACATAAGTTATAACCTTACCTCACTGCATCATCAAAAAACCTAGATCGACCCTGGACGCATCACAATAGATCACATAACCATCTGAACCAACTGGTAGAGTCAAGACAGGAGTTGTAGTCAACCTAGTTTTCAATTCTGCGAAGCTTTTCTCACAATCATCTGACCATCGAAACTTGACCATCTTTTGAGTCAACGTAGTAAATGGTGAGGCTATGGATGAAAATCCTTCCACGAACCGTCTGTAATAGACCGCTAGACCCAAGAAACTTCTGATATCTGTACCAGAGGTAGGTCTGGGCCATTGTTTCACTGCTACTATCTTCTGGAAATCTATTCAAATTCCTTCACTAGACATAATATGCCCAAGGAAGGCAACTGATTGTAACCAAAACTCACACTTGTTAAATTTTGCAAATAACTGTCGATCTTTGAGAGTTTGCAGAACAACTCTCAAATGACTCGCATGTTCTTTCTCATTCCTAGAGTAAATAAGGATATCATCAATAAAGACGATAACAAACAAGTCCAAGTACTTCTCGAACACTCTGTTCATCAAATTTATGAAAGCTGCATATGCATTGGTTAGTCCAAATGACATGACTACAAATTCATAATGACCATACCGAGTTCTGAAGGCTGTCTTCGGAATGTCACTATCTCTGACTTTAAGCTGATGATAACTCGATCTGAGGTCTATCTTTGAGAAATGACTAGCACCCTAAAGTTGGTCAAACAAGTCATCAATCCAGGGGATGGGATACTTATTCTTTATTGTGACTTTGTTCAACTGCCTATAGTCAAAGCATATTCTGAGAGAATCATTTTTCTTCTTTACGAATAACACTGGTGCACCGCATGGCGAAATACTAGGTCTGATGAAGCCCTTATCTAGAAGGTTTTCCAACTGCTCCTTCAATTCCTTAAGCTCAACTGGAGTCATTCTATAAGGAGGAATAGAGATAGGATGGGTATCTGTAAGGAGATCAATTCCAAAGTCGATTTCCCTTTATGGAGGAACTCCGGGAAGATCATCTGGAAACACTTATGGAAGCTCATTGACTACAGGGACTGACTCAAGAGTTGGTGATTCGGAACTAGAATCCTTAACCTGAACTAGATGATATAGATAACCCTTAGAGATAATCTTTCTGTCCTTAAGGTAAGAAATGAATCGACCCACAGGCGCTAAGCTACTACCCTTCCATTCTAGGATTGGTTTGTCTGGAAACTGAAAACAAACAATCCTTGTTCTACAATCGACTGAGACATAACAAGAATGTAACCAATCCATGCGTAGAATGACATCGAAGTCTTCCATTTCTAACTCTACAAGATCTGCTGAGTTGACTTTCTGAGAGACTGTGACAGGGCAATATTTGTATACCCGTCTAGCTATAATTGGGTAACCGATTGAAGTAGAGACTAAGAAGGGTTCTGAAATAGTTTCTGGGCTAACACTGAATTGGACTGCTACATAAGGAGTTACAAAAACAAAGTAGCCCCTGGATCTAACAATACATAAACATCAAGATCAAAGACTCGTAACGTACCAGTGACTACATCAGGAGAATATTCCTAATCTTGAATAGCCTGAAGAGCATAGAGCCTATTTTGCTACTGTCCGCCATTTGTACCAGATAAGTTAACCTGTTGAGTCGGGTGACCTGCTGGTGCTGCTGAAGTTGTAGACTGAGCTCTACCATTATTTCCTCCTTGACCCTGTCTAGAAGGAAAATCTTTCAATCTACGACCAGACTAACCACACCCGAAGTATCATTCCTTACCTGCAGGGCACTCGCCCGGATGGTTCTTACTACATTTTGGCAAGTTGGGTAAGTTTTGGTTCCTGAAACACTACCTTGAGACTTAGAGCCTGACGCCTTACCTTTCTGATCATTACGGAAGCTGGGGGATGGAACACTTGCTGATGAAGGGACTGGAGTCGAAGACTTCTCCTGAACCTGCGAGCGATTTCTGCCACCTGATTTCTATTGGAAATACTCGTAGTTACTTGTTCTTACTTTCTTAGTCTCCTTAGCATGTACCCTAAGATTATCACCATCAACCAGCTAAGCATGAGTCATGAGCCTAGAGATGTTCATGTTTCCCAACAACATAGCATTCTTGCACTCTGTTTTCACTAAGTCTGACACTCCGTACAGAAACTTATTCATCTGAGCCCTGGAATCAGCAACCATGTGAGAAGCATACTTGGAGAGTTGGTTAAACTTGATCCCATACTCTTGGACCGTCATGTTACCCTGCCTTAAGTTCATAAATTCCTAGGCCCTTGCTTCTCTCAACTCTATGGGGAAAAACCTGTCCAAAAAGGTTTCGCTGAAACAATCCCAAGTAATAGGAGTTGCATTTGTACCCTTGTTCTTCTTCCATTGAGTATACCAGATATGAACCACATTCTTAAGTTGGTAAGATGCTAACTCAATCTGATCATTCCCAATTACCTGCATCACTTCAAAGATCTTCTTGACCTCATCAATGATGTTTTGGGGATCTTCTCCAACCTGCGATCCTATGAACTCTGGCGGATTCATCCTAACAAAGTCTCGCACTCTAGCCGCAGCTGACCCAACATTGGCATTTACCGGAACTGGAGCCCGCTGATTGTTATCGCTAGCCACACTCTGAGCCAACATCTGAATGGTGTTCCTGAACTCTGCATTCGGCACTTCTTGATCAGGGACTGGAGGAGCTGCGTTTGCGTTCCTGACATTCATATTCCTAGTGTTAGCTCTACGAGGAGGCATGATCACTGAAACGTAGAACGTCCAGTTAGAATGGAATTAAATCATACCTTACACACGATAAGAGTAACAAGAAAATAAAGATTTTTCCTAAGACACTTCGCAGCCTCCCACTCATTAGATGTGGTGCGCACTAAACATCCATAAAGAGGACTCTACCTAGTGCGGCTTTTCAAACATTCTAGGACACTTAAACCTAATGCTCTAATACCAAGTCTGTCACTCTCCGAATAACCCTCGAAACTCGGACACGGGACCTAGGACCACAAGTGATACCAAGTTAACCCTTCTGGCTTGATAATGAGCATACTAAATATAAACTGAATAATAGAAACTGTGCGGAAGCTATAATCATAAAAAAAAATGAAAAGAAGGGGGAATACCCATATACTATAACTGAGATATATGAAAACTGATGAGTTGCATACAAAGAAGATATTAACTCAATACTAAGTTGAATCTATCTATGTCTGAAAATAGCCTCTAACTGACTAGAAATGCTGGGACAGGCCCCAGCTAAGTCTACCAAAATTGAAACTAAAGGACTAGAAATACTGAAAAAGAAACTCATGACTATTGTCCTCGGAGAATGAGGACTGGAGATCGGGAACCAATCTAACCATGATCTGGATGCTGAGAACCTGAACCTACATCATGAGAAGATGTAGCGCAGAGTATACGTTAGTACTTGAAAGGTACTGAGCATGCAGGATAGAATACAGCTGAAATAACATATAACTGAACAAAGCAAATAAGCAATGATATAATCTGAACATGATATAGATACTGAATGCTGAGACAACTGAATGTAGTGACCAATTTATAACATGCTGAAATAGAATGCTAGATATACTGATAAATGGTCAATGCTATAGAATCTGACTGAACTGTGGGAGCTACTAATAACTGATAATAAAACCACATGAGCTAAATGTGGAGTCCGATGTATACGCCCCATGTAGAGGACACAATATACCCGGCCAAAGGTATAGAGTATGCTGGCGTGATCACTAAAATGATGCCCACAAAGGGGACTTACAACCTACGTGGCTCGTAGTTGTGGGACTAATTGGGTACGTTGAACCCTAGTCCAACTCGGTATTATGATACTCCCAACTGATTAAGTAATTAACATATTATGACTAAATTTCTGTAAGTTACTGGATAGCTCAAACTGGACATGCAAACTTAGTATGCAACAATTACTGATATTTATGCATTAATAATTGAGTCTTGTATAACTGAATAACTGAAATATCTGACCTAGCATGTGTAATTCAAGAACTATGAAATTCATAACTAGGGTTTTGGAATTCATGCAATAAACTGAATATTAACATACTAATCCGAATTGGATCATTCTAACAGCTACGAACCTAATAATTCTAAAATTCAAGAAACCCTAGGTATAGTCATAATAAGGGAATCAAGAAACTAACTGAAAACTAGGGACCTAATGGGTGAAAGGAACCCACTAGTGAAATCCCACATACCTGGTGACGAATTTCATGGAGAAATCTTTTGATTTTGGGGATGAAACTGATGGATCCTTGCTGCGTTCTTGAACTAGGGTTCTTGACTTCTCTTCTCCTTTTAGGCTCTAATTTTTCTAAGTTTTGATTAATGATTTGACTTAGGTAAGTTCTAGTTATGTTTCTTGGCTTAAACTGACTAAAACCTCATAATTTAGGGTCTAAACAACGTAGCTTAGGGGTCCAATAAAATAAGAAAATACCAAAAGACCCCTGACTTAACTGTTGTCGGAGTGATTGACGGACAAGACCAACGGTCCGTTGATTAGAGTCGTAGGTCAAGTTTTCTCGACAACATTTCACTAAAATGAGCATAACTTTTTACTCGGAGGTCGGATTTTAGCAAACTCGGTGGCGTTGGAAAGAGGATTCAATTATCCATCATATCATAGGTCATGGAACACATAATTCCTTTTTTACTAAGAGTTACTACCATTTGAAGTTGACCCAATCAATAATTATCCTCTAACTGGTTGCTGACCCTCACCTACGGACCGTGGATCGAATGACGGTCCGTACTAGTCGTCCTTCATTTTTTTCAGAGGCTGGGTAAAGGGGGCCTCGATCCATGGACACAGACCACGGTCTGTGGTCTGACCTACGGACCATGGGTCTGTCCGTGGGTCAAGACTTAGCCGACTTTTTGAGCTGGGTTTAGGGAGGGGTTGCAGTGATAAACCACGGACCACCAGCACGGCCAGTGGTCTGACCTATGGTCCGTGGATGTCAATCGTGGGTTGCAACTGCAACTTCTCAAAATTTGCATTTTTTGTCTGTTTCGGATACGGGGTGTTACATTATATCCCTCTTGGGACCATTCGTCCTCGAATGAAGAGTAAACTAGCTGAAATGGAGGGAGAGGGCTGCAATCCCTACCACTAAACACTGAGAACTGAATTTCTGACTGAACTGAGTTCCAAGAACATGCAAATACACTGAAAATGAAAGTACAAATTGAAGGAGCATGATTCTAAGACTGAATTTTACGCATGAATGACTGAAAAACTGAAAAGGAACTATTACATCAAGCTGGAGTGGAATAGGAAGGAAAGAGGTGAGGATACTTAGCTTTCATTGCCACTTCTGCTTCCCAAGTAGCTTCCTCTACGGACTCACTCCTCCACCAAACCTTGACTAAAGCGACTTTTTTGTTTCTCAACCTTCTAACTTGACGATCAAGAATCTCAACTGGTACATCCTCATAATAAAGGCTATCTTTTATAGCAATTGTCTCTAATGGCACTACGGATGCTGGATCACCCACACATATCTTCAAAAGTGAAATGTTAAAAACTGGATGCACTGCTGCTAAGTCTGCTGGCAAATCTAACTCATAAGCCACTTTACCAATCCTTTTCAAGACCCGGTAAGGGCCTAGATATCTGGGACTGAGCTTCCCTTTCTTGCCAAATCTCATCAACCCCTTCATAGGTGACACTTTCAGGAAATCCCAATCATCAACTTGGAACTCTAGTTCCCTTCTTCTCACATCTGCATAAGACTTCTAGCGACTCTGGGCAGTCTTAAGTCTATCTCTAATGAGTTTCAGCTTCTCCATAGCATCAAGGACTGAATCTGGTCCTATCAAGGCTGCTTACCTACTTCAAACCAACCAACTGGAGATGTACATCTACGCCTATACAATGCCTCATAAAGGGCCATCTGAATGCTGGAATGGTAACACCTATATATATATGCCAAGACTATTGGCTGGAGGTTGAAACATACAAAAAGAAAACCCAGAATACTGTGTCCACAATAGCCTCTATGAGTGACATAAGCACTGTCAGGACAAGGACCCGACTATACCCAAACTGTACAAAAAAAGTAAACATCCTCTGATATCCCCAGGATAAGATGGAGCTTACCAACTCACAGCAGAACCTAAATCCTAACGGGTGGGTCGATTAGTGTCCCTGCCTGTACCTGCTCGCACAAAACAAAAAGCAGCGTCCCCAGGCAAAGGGACGCCAGTATGAACAAAAATGTACTGGTATGTAAAGCGAAAAGTAAAATCATAAACATTTACTGTAAAAGGGTAATAGAGATACCACCTGAAACTGAAACCCAAATAATCTCCATGGCTAACCTTTAGCCCTCTACTAGTTAAATATGCATGGTATGCTCGTATAATCGTATGTCGTGAATACATACATACATATATATATATATATATATATATGCAAATTCATGACATACCCAACCAAATGGTAGCAATGGTGGTGTTTTCCGGTAGCGAACCGGCATCATATTCGCCAACTTGTGGCAATCTGTGTCTCATACGTATAAATATAGGCAATAGGCCGACTTTAGTTTCACTAATTTTCTTGACTTCCAAATGTGCTATTATAATACTTCATAACACACTATTCTTAGCATGTTTTACACTCACTGGCTTATCCACAAGGTATGGGACAAGTTAAGCCTTTCAAACGGGCGAAGTTCTACCCGAGCCATTTCTTTTATCATGAACTTTGTTTGAGGGGTCCATTTGACCTAAAACTTTAGTTTACTTCCTTGATATTTCCACCTACTTGCAATCTTAATCTCCAATGTATGATACAAAGTCATATACACCTCATATAACCATGTCATACTACGCCACATATATTATGCACGATTAGAGAAAAAGTACGGGATCTTACATTCTCCCCACCTTAGGAACATTCACCCACGAATTGACTTAAACAATTCCTTGGTTGTATTTTGTTTTCTCACAGTACTTTATTTGATAGTCTATATTTGTTACAATCACAAACCTAAAGTTAAATTCTGAAAATCTTAACTACTAAGCTATGCATAGCTATCTTGTAAGAAGACATATAAATTTCACCTTCAAGCTACTTAAAATATAACTAAGTCGTTGTGAAGAAATAATTGCCAATGATCGAAATATGACTCACCTTAAGTCGTAAACAGTTGGGGGTACTCCTTCCTCATTTCCTCTTCCACTTCCCAAGTCGTTTCCTCGAAGTTGTTATTTCTCGATAACACTTTCACAGAAGTTACATCTTTATTTCGAAGCTTTCTTACTTGCCGATCTAAAATCGCTATTGGTACCTCTACATAAGATAAATCCTCAGCGATACAAATATTTTCAATGGGCATAATACGCGATACAAATATTTTCAATGGGCATAATACGTGAAGGATCTCCAATGCACTTCCGCAACATAGAAACATGAAATACAGGATGAACTGCTTCAAATTTTGAAGGCAAATCAAGCTCGTATGCCACCATACCGATCTTCCAAATAATATTATACGGTCTAACGTACCTAGGACTGAGCTTCCCTTTCTTTCCGAATCGCATGATGCCCTTCATAGGCGATACTTTCAGGAAAACCTTTCTTCTAGCTTAAACTCTAAGTTCCGTCGGCGAACATCTGCATAAGACTTCTGTCGACACTAAGTTGTATGAAGCCGATCTCAAATAAGCTTAACCTTTTCAATCGCTTGTTGGACTAGATTGGGACCTAGCAAATTTGCTTCCCCGAGCTCAAACCAACCGATTAGGGACCTACACTTCCGCTCGAATAGTGCTTCGTAAGGGGCCATCTCAATACTAGCTTGAAAGCTGTTATTATAAGTGAACTTGATAACAGGTAGATGTTGATGGCAATTTCCTTTAAAATCCAACACAGAAGCACGCAACATATCCTCAACCGTCTGAATAGTATGCTCTACCTGTCCATCAGTTTGTGGATGAAAAGCAGTGCTAAGATTTACCTGAGTGCCTAGACCTTTTGAAACGATCTCCAAAAATGTGTTGTAAATTGAGCTCATCGATCTGAGATAATAGATAATGGAACTCCGTGAAGTTGAACAATCTCTTGAATGTAAATCCTAGCATTATCTTCAGCTGAATATGTCATCCTAACTGGCAAGAAATGAGCAGATTTTGTCAGCCTATCGATAATTACCCAAATGGAATCAAACCTTCGTGGAGTGCGAGGCAAACTAGTGATGAAGTCCATATTTATCATATCCCATTTCCATAACGGAAGCTCAATATACTGGGTTAGGCCTCCAGGCCTCTGATGCTCTGCTTTAACTTGTTGACAGTTGGGACATTCAACTACCATCTTCGCAATATCTTTTTTCATGACATTCCACCAATAGATCTGTCGAAGGTCCTGATACATCTTCGTCGCTCCAGGGTGAGATGCATATCTAGAATAATGGGCCTCTGAAAGAATATTTGTACGGAGCTTCCCAACTGCCGGTACACATAAGCGACCCTGGTATCTAAGGACTCCATCTCCAGTTAGCTCAAATAAGGGGTGTTTCTGCTGTGGAATCTTTTCCCTCAATTTCCTAAGCTCAGGATCTTCATGTTGTCGTCTTTTCACTTCAGTCACAAAGGAAGATTCTGCCATATTCTTAACGAAAACACCTCCGCCTCCTGCATCTACTAAGCGTACTTGCAAATTAACTAGCTGGCATATGTCTTTTGTAATTCCAGCCTTATCAGCTTTAACATGACTTAGACTACCCAAGGACTTCGTGCTTACCGCATCAGCAACAACATTAGCTTTATCGGGATGATATAAAATGTCAACATCATAGTCGTTTAATAATTCTAGCCATGTCCTTTGTTGTAGGTTCAACTTCCTCTGCTTAAGTAAATACTGAAGGCTCTGGTGATCGCTGAACATATCTATAAGAACCCCGTATAGATAATGTCGCCAAATTTTTAGGGCAAAGACAACTGCAGCCTACTCAAGATCGTGTGTAGGATAATTCTACTCATGCTTTCGCAACTGTCTAGAGGCGTATGCAATAACCTTACCTTGCTGCATAAGAACACAACCTAGGCCAATTCTTGAGGTATCACAATAAAAAACATAGCCCTCATTACCATCTGGAATAGTTAGGACAGGTGCAGTGGTAAGCCTTTTTTTTAGTTCATGAAAGCTCTGCTCACATGCCTCGGTCCACTGAAACTTCATTGCCTTATGTGTCAATTTTGTCAGTGGTGCAGAAATAGAGGAGAATCCTTCCATAAACCTTTGATAATACCCCGCCAGGCCTAAAAAGTTGCGAACCTCCATCGCATTCAAAGGCCTCGGCCAAGTCATCACTGCTTCAATCTTTTGTCCATCAACCTATACCCTCACTTGTAATTACATGACCAAGAAAAGCTACTGAGGTAAGCCAAAAATCACATTTAGAGAATTTAGCATGTAACCTGCAATCTTGGAGAGTCTGCAATATAGCTCGCAAGTGATCTACATGCTCTGCTTTCGACCGTGAATATATAAGAATATCATCAATAAACACAATCACAAATTCATCCAAGAATGGTTTGGAGACCCGATTCATAAGATCCATAAAAGTTGTTGGGGCATTTGTAAGCCCAAAAGATATGACAAGGAACTCAAAATGGCCATACCTCGTCCTAAATGTTGTTTTTGGGATATCAACTTCCCTGACTCGCAACTGATGGTAACCAGACCGCAAGTCAATCTTGGAAAAGCATTTGGCACCTTGTAACTGATCGAATAAGTCATCAATCCATAGAAGAGGATATATATTCTTTATAGAGACTTTATTTAGTTGCCTCCGAGGGAAATCTATCTCTTTGACCCGGTGGGGAACGGCTAGTACCTTCCCTTGGATCCATACCCATCTCTCGATATGCCATATCCAGAGCGAGTGTAGCCTGTTAGATAGGAAACATAAAGAACGACTTAGATTTCAAATGTTCTTATACTTTTGCACTATAGCACGATCTATCAGTTTAATAAAATGTAACCATTCCTAAATGCCCTGTAGCCATTTGATTATAAGTGTGGTGCACAACACACCCATAAACAAGACACTACTAGACATGGCTTGTGGACCCTATGGGATACGACCTGCTCTGATACCAAGTTTATCACGCCCCAAAATAAGGGGCATAACTGGCACTCGATACCCTAATACATCGAGTTACCCACTGAAACATACTAGCTCAACCAAACTTGTTAGGCAAAATGATTGGGCAGCACAACCTCTAAACAGTTTATAATTGTTCTTAAATTGGCAGATTTGCCAAATGGCCTCAACTTGACGAAATGTCCGTAGAACTTCATAAAAACAATCAAAAAAGAGTCCCGAGATGATTACCTTAGTTAACCAAGTGTAAACCTTGAAGAAACACCAATAACTAGAAATTTATATCTTCAAAAACTTGCTCCAAACACAGCTAATAGAAGAGGAAAACGATTACCACGTGTAAAGATCTCGGTTCTAGGCACGGGGGTAATCTTTAATGGTAGAAATCATCGAAAATTGACCTTCATCATGCAAGTACTCCATAGGAACCTTCTCTTCAGCTTTCTTTCTGGTTTGGAAGTAAAATGAAATGTTTTCATGGCTTAAAACATTGAGTAAGCCGACATACCACATTTTTTACCCGACCCAGATTCTGCCCTGGCAGTGCGTAGTAAAACCCTCATGACTTTTTACTCTGATATCGGTTAGATACGGGGTTTTGTGCGTTGCAAACTAAACTCGTAGGCCTTCGATTTAATTGGTGATAGGCCTTCTAAATCTTTGTATATTGGGAGAAAACATCCAAGACATTTGACCCAAAGTTAAGAAAATATTATTAGAGAAACTTCGATAACTTTTGCCGACTATAGTTTCACTAATTTTCTTGACTTCCAAACTTAACATACGACCCTTGTGCTATTATATTACCTCATAACACACATTTCTTAGCAGGTTTTACACTGACAGGATTGTCCACAAGGTATGGGACAAGTTAAACCTTTCAAATGGGCAAAGTTCTACCCGAGCCATTTCTTTTATCATGAACTTTGTTTGAGGGGTCCCTTTGATCTAAAACTTTAGTTTAGTTCCTAGATATTTCCACCTACTTTCAATCTTAATCTCCAATGTACGATACAAAGTCATATACACCTCATATAACCATGTAATACTACGCCACATATATTATGCACGATTAGAGAAAAAGTACGGGATCTTATGCATGTCCTCTAAGGTCTGAATGGTACGCTCTGCCTGACCATCTGTCTGTAGATGAAATTATGTGCTAAGGTTAACCTGAGTACCAAGACCCTTCTGAAATAACTTCAAGAAATGAGAGGTAAACTGAGGACCTCTATCTGAGATGATAGACAAAGGAACCTCATGCAACCTCACAATCTCATTAACGTAAAGCTTGGCGTAATCCTCCCCCTCATCTGTAGTCTTGACCGCTAAAAAGTGAGAAGACTTAGTAACCCTATCAACAATCACCCAAATAGAATCATGATGTCTGCGAGTACGAGGTAAACCTGTAATGAAGTCCATGTTGATCACTTCCCACTTGCAAGTAGGAAAGTCAATCTCTTGAGTCATGCCTCTTGGTTTATAATGTTCTACCTTGACTTGCTGGCAATTGGAGCACTTGGCCACAAAATCTGCTATATCTCTTTTCATACCATTCCACCAATAGACTTCCCGCAGATCACGGTACATCTTAGTGGCACCTGGATGAATAGAATATCTGGAATTATGGGCTTCTGCAAGAATATGTTGTCTCAACTCTCCCACATTAGGAACGTATAATCGACCCTGATATCGAAGCACACCATCTCCCCCTTGGGAGAAAACCTCAACTCTTTGTTGGTGGACTGCACCCTTGAGTTCAAGTAATTTCGGATCGTTGTCTTGTTTTTCCTTAACTTCCACTATCAAAGAAGATTATAACCTATTCTGAATCATTACACCACCATATGATATGCTCATAAGGCGAACCCTTAGGCGAGCAAGTCTAGGAACATCCCTTGCTAGCACCTTTCTTTCTTCCTCAACATGTGCTACACTACCCATGCATAATCTGCTAAGAGCACTACTACTACATTTTCCTTACTTGGATGGTAATGCACGCTCATATCAAAATCTTAGAGGAACTCAAGCCACCTTCTCTGGCGAAGATTTAACTCTTTCTGGGTGAATACATACTGGAGGCTCTTATGGTCTGTGAACACATCTACATGAACACCATACAAGTAGTGTCTCCAAATCTTGAGTGCAAACACCATTGCTACAAGCTCGAGGTCATGAGTTGGATAATTCTTCTCATGCTCCTTAAGTTGTCTAGAAGCATAAGCTATAACCTTACCTCGCTGCATCAACACACAACCTAGTCCGACCCTGGATGCATCATAATAGATCACATAACCATCTGAACCCTCTAGTAGAGTTAAGACAGGAGATGTAGACAACCTAGTTTTCAATTCTGCGAAGCTTTTCTCACAATCATCTGACTATCGAAACTTGACCATCTTCTGAGTCAACCTTGTCAATGGTGAGGCTATGGATGAAAATCCTTCCACAAACTGTCTGTAATAGCCCGCTAAACCAAGAAACTTCTGATATCTGTAGAAGAGGTAGGTCTGGGCCATTGTTTCACTGCTTCTATCTTCTGGGAATCTACTCGAATTCCTTCACTAGACACAATATGCCCAAGGAAGGTAACTGATTGTTACCAAAACTCGCACTTGTTAAATTTTGCAAATAACTGGCGATCTTTGAGAGTTTGCAAAACAACTCTGAAATGACTCGCATGTTCTTTCTCATTCCTAGAGTAAATGAGGATATCATCAATAAAGACGATAACGAACAAGTCCAAGTACTGCTTGAACACTTTGTTCATCAAATCAATGAAAGTTACACGAGCATTGGTTAGTCCAAATGACATGTCTACAAATTCTTAATGACCATACCGAGTTCAGAAGGTTGTGTTCGGAATTTCACTATCTCTGACTTTAAGCTGATGATAACCCAATCTGAGGTCTATCTTTGAGAATTGACTAGCACCCTAAAGTTGGTCAAACAAGTCATCAATCCTGGGGATGGGATACTTATTCTTGATTGTGACTTTGTTCAACTGCATATCGTCAATGCAATTCGGAGAGAACCATGTTTCTTCTTTACGAATAACACTGGTGCACCCCATGGCGAAATACTAGGTCTGATGAAGCCCTTATCTATAAGGTATTCCAAATACTACTTCAATTCCTTAAGCTCAACTGGAGCCATTCTATAAGGAGGAATAGAGATAGTCTGGGTATCTAGAAGGAGATCAATTCCAAAGTCGATTTCCCTTTCGAGAGGAACTCCGAGAAGATCATCTGGAAAAACTTCTGGAAACTCATTGACGACAGGGACTGACTCAAGAGTTGGGGATTCAGAACTAGAATCCTTAACCCGAAATAGGTGATAGAGATAACCTTAGAGAGCGTCTTTCTGGCCTTGGGTTAAGAAATGAATCGACCCACAGGCACTAAGCTACTAACCCTTCCATTCTAGAATTGGTTCGTCTGGAAATTGAAAACGAACAATGCTAGTTCTACAATCGACTGAGGAATAACAAGAATGTAACCAATCTATGCCTAGAATGACATCAAAGTCTACCATTTCAAACTCTACAAGATCTGCTGAGTTGACTTTCTGAGAGACTGTGACAGGGTAATTTTTGTATACCCGTCTAGCTGTAATTGGGTCATTGACTAGAGTAGAAACTGAGAAGGGTTCTGAAATAGTTTCTGGGCTAATACTGAATTAACTGCTATATAAGGAGTTACAAAAGACAAAGTAGCCCCTGGATCTAACAATGCATAAATATCAAGATCAAAGACTCGTAACGTACCAGTGACTACATCAGGAGAATCTTCCTGATCTTGATGAGCCTGAAGAGCATAGAGCTTGTTTTTGTCGTTGTCTGCCACTTGTACCATATAAGTTAACCTGCGGAGTCGGGCGACCTACTGGTGTTGTTGAAGTTGTAGACTGAGCTATACCATTATTTCCACTTTGACCCTGTCTAGAAGGAAAATCCTTCAATCTATGACCAGATTGACCACACCCAAAGCATCATTCCTTACCTGCAAGGCACTCGCCCAGATGGTTCTTACTACATATTAGGCAAGTTGGGTAAGCTTTGGTGCCTGAAACACTACATTGAGACTTAGAGCCTGACGCCCTACCTTTCTAATCATTACGGAACCTGGGGGATAGAACACTTGCTGATGAAGGGGCTGGAATCGAAGACTTCTGCTAAAACTGCGAGGGATTTCCACCACCCGATATCTGTTGGAAATACTCATAGTTACCTTTTCTTTCTTTCTTAGTCTTCTTAGCCTGTTCGCTAAGCTTATCACCCTCAACTTGCTCAGCATGAGTCATGAGCCTAGAGATATTCATGTCTCCCAACAACATAACATTCCTGCACTCTGTTTTCACTAAGTCTGACACTCCGTACAAAAACTTATTAATTTGAGCGCTGGAAGCAGCAACCATGTGAGGAGCATACTTGGAGAGTTGGTTAAACTTGAGCCCATACTCTTGGACCATCATGTTACCCTACCCTAAGTTCATAAATTCCTGGGCCCTTACTTCTGTCAACTCTATAGGGAAAAACCTATCCAAAAAGGTTTCGCTGAAACAATCCCAAGTAATAGCAGCTGTATTTGTACCCTTGTTCTCCATCCACGGAGTATACCAGATATGAGCCACATCCTTAAGTTGGTAAGATGCTAACTCAACCCAATCATTCCAAGTTACCTGCATCACTTCAAAGATCTTCTTGACCTCATTAATGAACTTTTGGGGTTCTTCTCCAACTTGCGATCCTAAGAATTCTAGCCGATTCATCCTAACAAAGTCTCGTACACTAGCTGCAGCTAACCCAACATTGGCATTTACCAGAACTGGAGCGAGCTGATTGTTTTGGTTGGCCACACTCTGGACAACATCTGAATGGCGTTCCTAAACTCTGCATTCGACACTTCTTGATCAGGGACTGGAGGAGATGCATTTGCGTTCCTAGCATTCGCATTCCTGATGTTAGCCCTACAAGGAGGCATGATCACTGAAACGTAGAATGTCTAGTTAGAACGGAATTAGATAATACCTTACGCACGATAACAGTAACAAGAAAATGAATATTTTTCCTAAGACACTTTGTAGCCTCCCTCTCATTAGATGTGGTGCGCACTACACATCCTTGAAAAGGACTCTACCTAGTGCGGCTTTTCAGACATCCTAGCACACTTAAACCTAATGCTCTGATACCAAGTTTGTCACTCCCCGAGCTACCCCCGGGACACGGACACGGGACCTAGGACCACAAGTGATCCCAAGCTAACCCTACTTGCATGATCATGAGCATACTAAATATAAACTAAATAATAGAAATTGTGCGGAAGCTATAATCATAAACAAAATGAAAAGATGAGGAATACCCATATATTATTACTGAGATATATGAAAACTGATGAGTTTCATACATAGAAGATATTAACTCAATACTAAGTTGAATCTATCTATGTCTGAAAATAGCCTCTAACTGACTAGAAATGTTGGGACGTACCCCAGCTAAGTCTAGCAAAACTGAAACTAAAGGACTAAAAATACTGAAAAGAAACTCATGACTATTGTCCTCGAAAAATGAGGACTCACCACTGATTTTATTGAACTGGATATCGAGAACGGATCTTAGCGTGATCCGGATGCTAAGAACCTTAACCTACATCACGAGAAGATGTTGCGCAAAGTATACGTCAGTACTTGAAACGTACTGAGCATGCAGGATAGAATACAGCTGAAATAACATATAACTGAACAAAGCAAATAAGCAATGATTTAATCTGAACATGATATATATACTGAATGTTGAGACAACTGAATGCAGTGACCAATTTATAACATGCTAAAACTGAATGCTAGATATAATGATAAATGGTCAATGCTATAGAATCTAACTGAACTGTGGGAGCTACTAATAACCGATAATAAAACCACATGAGCTAAATGTGGAGTCCGATGTATACTCCCCATCGAGAGGACCCAATATACCCGGCCAAAGGTATAGAGGCATGCTGGCATGATCACTAAAATGATGCACACAGAGGGAACTTACAACCTACGTGGCTCGTAGTTTTGGGACTAATTGGGTACGCTGAACCCTAGCCAAACTCGGTATTATGCTTCTCCCAATTGATTAAGTAATTAACACATTATGACTGAATTTCTGTAAGTTACTGGATAGCTCAAACTGGACATGCAAACTTAGTATGCAACAATTAACTGATATTGATGCATTAATAACTGAGGCATGTATAACTGAATAACTAAAATATCTGACCTAGCATGTGCAATTCAAGAACTAAATAAATACATAGCTAGGGTTCTGGAATTCATGCAATAAACTGAATATGAAGCTACTAAACTGATTTGGATCATTCTAACAGCTACGAACCCAATAATTCTAACATTCAAGAAACCCTAGGTCTAGTCATAATAAGGGAATCAAGAAACTGACTGAAAACTAGGGACCTAATGGGTGAAAGGAATCCACTAGTTAAATCTCACATACCTGTGACGAATTTCATGGAGAAATCTTTAGATTTCGGGGTAGGAACTAATCGAACCTTGTTGGGTTCTTGAACTAGGGTTCTTGACTTCTCTTCTCCTCTTGCGCTCTAATTTTTTTAAGTTTTGATTAATGATTTTACTTAGGTAACTTCCAGTTATGTTTCTAAGCTTAAACTGACTAAAACCTCATAATTTAGGCTCTAAACGACGTAGTTTATGGGTCCAACGAAATAGGAATAGACCAAAAGACCCCTGACTTAACTGCTGTCGGAGTGATCGACGGACGGGACCTACGGTCCGTAGATTGGAGTCGTAGGTCAAGTCTGCCCGACACGGCTTCACTAAAACGGGAATAATTTTTTCCTCGGAGGTCGGATTTTAGCAAACTATGTGGCGTTGGAAAGAGGATTCAATTATCTATCATATCATAGTCATGGGACACATAATTCCTTTTGTGCTAAGAGTTATGACCATTTGAAGTTGACCCAATCAACAATTTTCCACTAACTGGTTACTGACCCTCACCTACTGTCAGACCTATGGACCGTGGATTGAACGATGGTCCTTGCTGGTCTGCTGTCGTTTGCGTCAGAGGCTATATAATCAGGGCCTCGATCCACGGATACAGATCATGGACCGTGGTCTGACTTATGGACCGTGGGTCTATCTGTGGGTCGAGACTTAGCCAATTTTCTGAGCTGGGTTTAAGGAGGGGTTGCAGTGGTGAACCACGGATCACCAACAGGGGCTGTGGTCTGACCTACGGTCTATGGATGGCAATCATGGGTTGCACCTACAACTTCTCAAAATTTGCATTTTTGGTCTATTTCAGATACGGGGTGTTACACTCGCTTACTCCCATCTAAGCTTGAAACAACATCTTGAGAAAGAGGAGTGAGATCTAAAGGGGTTAGGGGGTTAAAACCATAAACCACTTCAAATGGAGCCACGCCAATAGTACTATGAATAACTCGATTATATGTAAACTCAACTAAAGGCAAATGCTTTTCCCACGAGGCCAACTTTCCCTGCACAACGGCACGAAGCACAAAACCCATGGTTCTATTCACAACATCAATTTGGCCAACAGTTTGTGGGTGACACGAAGTTGAGAACAACAACTTTGTACCAAGTCTACCCCACAATTCCTTCCAAAAGTGACCAAGGAATTTGGGATCCCTATCACTTACAATGGTTTGCGGAATTCCATGCAATTTAACAACATGCTCAACAAACAAAGACGCTACATTGGTAGCATCATCACATTTATGACATGGAATGAAATGAGCCATCTTTGAAAATCGATCAACAAAGGCAAAGATGTTATCTCTACCTTTTTTGGTCCTTGGCAAACCCAAAACAAAGTCCATTGAAATATCAAGCCAAGGTCTTTAAGGGGTGGGGAAAGGAGTGTATATACAATGGGGAAGGAGGCGTGACTTAGCACGTCGACATTCAACACATTGACCACAAATTCGAACAACAGCTTTATGCATTTTAGGACAATAGAATTGTTCCTCAAGAATTCCCCTAGTTTTCTCAATACCAAAATGACCCATTAAACCCCCATTGTGTGCCTCCCTCACAAATAGTTCTCTCCAAGAGCTCACAGGCACACAAAGTCTCTTGCCTTTGAACAAGAAACCATCAAACTTGGAATAGAGAGTAGAAGACCTATCCCTCATCCACCTTTCTCTCTCCCATTCCTCACAATCTTTAAAGATTTAAGCGAACACGGGATCCTCGGGATACAATGTCTTCAAACATTCAAAGCCAATCAATTTAGAAGACAAAGTATTTATCAAAACATGTTTTCTAGACAAGGCATCGGCTACCACATTTTCCTTTCCCTTTTTGTATTAGATTACATAAGGGAAAGTTTCAAGAAATTCAATCCATTTGGCGTGCCTCTTGTTCAACTTTCCTTTGGCCCGAATATGCTTTAGGGACTCATGGTCAGTCCTAATGACAAATTCTTTGGGCCACAAGTAGTGTTGCCAATTACCCAAAGCCCTAATCAAGGCATACAACTCAAGATCATAAGTGGAATAATTCAAAGTAGCACCTTTTAGCTTTTCACTAAAATAAGCAATGGGCTTTTGGTCTTGCATTAAGACGGCTTCAATACCTACTTTACTAGCATCACATTCCACTTCAAACATTTTATCAAAATCAGGTAATTGCAATAAAGAAGCGGAACTAAGCATGGATTTTAAAGCCTCGAAAGCCTTGGCTTGTTCCTCTCACCACTTAAAAGGTTTATCCTTTCGGATTACCTCTGTCAAGGGGGCTGCAATGGTACTTAAACCTTTGAAAAATCGCCTATAAAAATTGGCCAGCCCATGAAAGCTTCGAATATCACTTATGGATTTCAGAATTGGCCAATTCTTAATAGCATCAATTTTAGACTCGTCAACTTCAATCCCTTTTGAACTCACAACAAAACCTAAGAAGGCAACTCCATCAACATAAAATGAATACTTATCAAGATTAGCATAAAGTTGTTCCTTCCTAAGCACATCAAACACATATCTCAAATACTCAACAATGATCATGCATGGTCTTGTTGTAAATCAAAATATAATCAAAATAGACAACCATAAATTTCCCTATGAAGGGTTTCATCGCATGATTCATGAGACGCATAAAAGTACTAGGAGCATTAGTGACACCAAATAGCATCACCAACCATTCATATAGACCAAAATTGGTCTTGAAGGTGATTTTCCATTCATCACCGGGGTTCATCCGGATTTGATGATAACCACTCCTAAGATCAATTTTCGAAAACACAAACGAACCATTCAACTCATCAAGTATATCATCTAACCTAGGGATAGGATGACGATACTTTACCGTTATTTTATTGATGGCTCAACAATGAACACACATGCGTCATGTTCCATCTTTCTTTGAAACCAATTGAATCAGCACGACACTTGGACTCATGCTTTCTCTAACATAGCCTTTGTTGAGGAGTTCCTCAACTTGCCTTTGTAGCTCCTTGGTGTCCTCCAGATTACTTCAATAAGCCGGCTTGTTTGGCAATTGTGATCCCAGCACGAACTCAATTTGGTGCTCAATTACCCGAAGAGAGGGTAATCCACTTGAAAGCTCCTTTGGGAAGACATCCTCATAATCCTGCAAAAGAGAGGAAATAGAATTGGGAAGGGAAGGATGAGAGTGGTTACTTTTTAGTACATGATCCCTATGTGTGATAGGGATCAAAGAACTTTCAGACTCAATTTCCTCCCTTATCTCTTTGTAATTAGCCAACAACACTTGGGCCTTTCCTTTCAACTTCCTCCTCTCCTCCTCTTCTTGGATATCGGCCTCCACATGTTCCTCTTCACACTTGTTCTTTTCCCTCAACTCATTCATTCTTTGATATATATCATTGACTTGAGAGGGGGACATAGGATGAAGAACATATTTACGATCATTCAACACAAGTGAATATTTGTTAGTTCTCCCATCATGTTTGGTTGAACGATCATGTTGCCAAGGTCTCCCGAGTAGCACATGACAAGCTTGCATTGGGACCACATCACATAGAACCTCATATTGATACTTCTCAATCTTAAGCTTGATAATCACTTGTCGATGCACTCTCAATTCTCCACACTCACTCAACCATTGAAGTTTGTACGGTGTAGCATGCTTAGTGGTAGGAAGTTTTAAGAATTCCACTAATGCAGTGCTAGAAACATTTGCACAACTCCCGCTATCAATGATTAAGGAACACACATTATCTTTGATGAAGTATAAATTCTCTGTTTGACTCAGATCATCTAAGGCCTTACTAACCATTGCTCATCTCACCACATATAGAGGAGCGACACTCTCTCCTTCTTTAACACAAAGGTCTGGTTCCTCATCTTCTCCATCTTCAAACTCATTCTCTTCTTGAGGATCTTCTTCACCACTTTCTTCTGGATCCCTTTCTTCACTAAGATATATTTCCTTTCCTTGAAGTGGAGCAATCAGTCGATTGGGACACTCACGCATTATATGACCATATCCCCTACATTTGTGACATTGAATACCTTTAGGGAACTTAGTTGGGTCAGTGATACCTATGTCTCTAGGCGGGTACTTTGGAGTGTTTCCTTCGAAGGGCTTTTTCTCATAAGGCTTCTTAACATCTGAACCTTTGTTCCAACCCGACGATGTTTGAGCTCCCCCTTTGTTCTTGCTACAAGAATTGGAAGATGAAGTCTTGTACTTAGCCACCTTCTCCTCCTTTAATTCTAGCTCTATCTCATGGGTGGCTTCAAAAGCATCATTCAAAGTAGCAAACCTATGAAGGGTCATTTTAGAAGAAATCTTTTTGTTAAACCCTACCTTGAAGAGAATCACGGCATGCTCTTCAATTTCTCTATATTCCAACTTCATGACTATGTTTTGGAACTCGTCATGATAGGCTTCAACACTTTTGCTTCCTTAACTCAAATTATACAATTTGGCAAGTAATCCTTGGCAGTATCTTTCCTGAACATACTTAGCTCTCATCAACCTTTTCAACTCTGGCCATGGTGGAGGATGACCTTCTTGAACAACTAAGTGATACCTCTTCATGTACTCCCACCATGTGAAAGCATACCCCTCGAATTGCGATATAGCATAGCAACTACTTTTGACCTCCGCCAATTCATTCACATTAAAAATCCGGTCATAATGCGACTCCCATTCTAAGTAAGCATCGGGATTGCATTCCCCTTTGAATGTTGGAAGAGTCATTTTAATAGAGTTGATGCCAACATCTCGGCCTCTATGGCCATCTTGGTCATTGTAATGATAACACCTTTGATGCCCTCCTTGATAGCGTTTACCATGTTCTTCTCTAGCTTCTTGACCAACTTCACGATTTCCATTGATTTCCACCTTGAGGGTGGTTCCCATGTTGTCTCCTTTCAAATGGAATTGGACCCAATCTGCCTCTTAGTCCTCCTTGCAAGACTTGACCTGTTGGTCGATTTCTTGGTGACTCATTCCATGGCGCTTCTTCACCTTCACCTTAACCTCCTTGATATTCATCATTCCTCACCTCATTCACGGGATTTGGTTGTGGTTGTGGTCTTTGGTAGGGAATATTTTGGTTAAGTGGTGTTTGGTAAGGATAGCTTTGAGTTGGTGGAGCTTCTTGACTAAGCGGAAAATGGAACGGTCGATTGAAACTTTGGCTATTTGAACCCAATTAGTTGGGTGCAAAGCTTGGTGGAGGGTTCTCGGTGTGAGAGTAGGAGAATTAGTGTGATTATGCCAACTTGTAGAAGCACGAAAGGTAGCTTGTGGTGTGGAGTCATTGGAGCTAACTCTACCTTCCACAGTAACAAGCCTACCGTCCATCCTTGCTATATCACCTCTCACGTTGTTCAACACGTCCAACAAAGTTGCCAAAGTAATTTCTCCAATTGGTGCAAGAGTTTCTCCTCCTACCTCCATTATACCTGCAATAAGACAACTCACAAATAGCAAACAACGTTAGGTTAGTAAAGAACTCACAAACACTCTTGTTTACGCACCTTTAATTGCCTCTAAGTTGGCGCGGCTAATGTTGACAATTGTTTATACATTATCGATCACAGTGTATCAGTTTCAACTATAGGTTGGAATGGATTCTTATTTGAACAAGAACGGACGACTCGATTATACAAACGGACTGGAATCAAGAATTAACTACGAAATAAAAATGAGAAAAACACGAAAAGAAAAGGCACAAACAAAGAAGTGAATTCAAGAACAAATACTCAACAAGTAGAGTATTTACGAGTTGAAAATGGGCTTAGGATTCTTGAGAAACGTTTGAGAATCAAAAGAAAAAGAAACTAAGAATTCAAAACCTGAGATTAGGAGTAACTAGAGTTTCCGATTGTCGAATGACCTATTTTCTTCGCCTAAGTTGAAGTTCAACTCACCAACTTAAAGATGGACTCGCCAAACTCTGCAAACGGACAAGACAACGCGGCGATAGGGGTGGTAGTTCGGCGATGCGCCGATGGGACTCAGCGACCAAGGCTTAGTTCCGCCAAATATTCCAGTAGCTCCCTCAAATGGGTAGCACATTCGGCGAGCAACCTGCCCAAAGGGCGAGGCGCCGATTGGTTGGGCGAGGCGCCGATTGGTTGGGCGAGGCGCCAATTGGTTAGGCGATGCACGATTTTTCTCTCCCAATGGACCCTGTGAAGCTCCTTCAATGCTCTAAAATTTGAAATCTGGTGGTCCCCCTGCTCTTGTCCTTTAGGACTTCCCCTTTTAGTAATTTCCCTCTTTACAAACACCTTTACTCTTTCTCTTTCTTCCCCTTTTGAATCAAACACTTGCTTTTTCAAATATTGTCTTCCTTGAAGATATGAATGTTCTTCAAGAACTTCAAGAACAAGATGAACACCAAAATAAAACCCTTAAAATTTTTGTCTCAGAATTTCACGAAAATTTAGGAGAAGGCTCTCCTTGATATGGGGAACAACACCCAATACTTTTTGAACTTCAATTCCAAGCCAAAACCTTCAGATTTCAAAACTCACTTTATCTTCTTCAAGTTTCTTCGAGTCTTCAATGGTGGATTCTTCAATAAAGCTCCAAACTCCTTCCAATCTCAGCCTAAGACTCAAATATAGTTGGAGAACAGTATTCTAACCTTAGAAACTCAAACAAGACTCAGATCTAAGAAACCCATTTCAAAAATTTCTCAAAAACGTTTTTGAACACTTTTTTTTTGTAGTAACAAACCCAAGATTAGAATGGTAGGAACGATACTACTCTTGGCTCGAATACCAAATGATACGATTCTCACCAAAGAAATGTAGATAATATGCAGAAATCGAAAGAAGGAAAGTAAAGATAGATAGATAGATAGATAGACACACAAGAGGAAACAAAAAGCAACAAAGGGTATATTAAACCAATAACTTTGATTCGTTGATCCGACTATAGCACCTAAATCTTACGATGACCTCAAGGGAATCGATATCCCAAGCACCGAACATTTCTAACAAAAGGCAACAAAAGCTTAACCAAGCTCTCAACACTCAAACATGAATTTTTAGTTTTCAACATTCAAAATAGTCTAAGTCTAAAATGAACCCTAGCTCGCTATTTATAGGTTTTAAAATAAAAGGCCCAAAAGTGACCCGGAATGACAATGGGCGAGCTGGGTCGGGTCGCTAAGTGGGTTGGGCGATGCGCCGACCTGGTTGGCGAGCTTCTCTGCGTGATCTTCAGCCATGGTCACGTTCAGGAGCATTAGGCGAGTTGGGACCATCGCCTAAGCCATTGGGCGATGCGCCAAGTGGGCCCTGCTCGCCAAAAGTCCCTTCTTTTGCAATCTTCAAGGCATAAAGTCCTTGCTTGTCATCAACACCATCTCGAGCACCTCTATCTTCATAAATAACTCTTTCATCCTTTGAAGGTCTTGAGCTTGGCTTCTAGTAAATGTCCTTGATGAAATCCGTATTGCATTAACATGTCAACCACTTCCTTTTAATGTAATAGATAGCTTGTGTAGACTATGTTAGACTTCCGCTTTTGTCAAACTCTTTTATGATACAAGACTGATTGTTTTGAAATCTTTATTTTTATTATCTTGTATGATGTATGCTAAGTGGCCTGTGTAGGGCCTCTCGAGGTTCGATACACCATAATAGGCCTAGGGTATACTCTGGGTCATGACACTCCACTATATCCATTTTATGAAGCAGCTCATGACAATTAACAAGGAAATCATAAGCATTTTTAGATTCAGTACCCTTGAACACCAGAGGTTTCAACTTTAAGAACTTAATAAAGAGATCATGTTGGTCACTAGTCATTATAGGTCATGTATTTAATCGGGTAAACGTGCATGTTTCCAAGGACGCATCCATATGGGGAGCCACAACAACTGCATGTTGTACTTCCTAAACCGAAGGACAGAAAATGTTGGGGTGCTTGGCCCTTATCGAATAACCAACTGCGATAGGTGAGAACCAAATTGATCATCTCTAAAGTAGGTTGGAGTGGTGCTTCCTTCTCATGAATATGCTTGTCCTCAACCTCATCACCCTCTCTTGCTACCTCATCAGGTGATGAAGGGGTCACATCTCTATCGCTGGTTGGTTCAGTTGTCTGACCTCTGTCCCTGGTGGGCTTTCTCCCACGACCTCTACCATGGTCTCTCGTCAGTAATCCCTCTCATTCAACAGTTGTAACAGGTGGCTCAGGCTCATTCTCTCTTGCTAATGTTGGTGTTGCAACAATTGTTGCTCTAGTCCTGACCATCTGCGAAATAGAGTGAATAAGGTCAGATATCAATTAGTATCACCTAGATACAAATTGGATTCAAGTAATAGCATGAAAGAAAGAAAGAAATAGTTTTCCTAAAATACTATAGCCTTCCAAAGAAAAGTACAGGTGTCCCCGTACTGTTCCACAAGACTCTAATAGACTTTCCTTGTGAGATTAGATCACCAAACCTAAAGCTCTAATACCGAGCTTGTCACACTCAAAATGAGTCATAAGTGACACCCACACTGAACCTTTTAGGTGGGCGAACTAACGAATTCAAACCTCAACTTATATTGTCTATTCAACATATGAAATATGGCAATAGTGTGAAAACTTTAATCTTATTTAAGTAAGATATAAAATAAATAAGAATCTATTACAAAGTACTTCCCAAAATCTGAAAGTCATCACCTCAAGGACATCTAATCCCTAAATATTAAGTATGAGAGTATCAAAGACACCAAAATAGATCAATAAAGTAGTTTGTGTCTGAAAACTAAGAACATCATGCCATGGCCGAGAGAATCCAACACGAGCTAGAAGGAATAACTCACCAGGGAGTCTAATGTGCGAGAGACTGGCTTGAGCTTAGGGAGAGTCGAATTCGATGATACACCTAATGCACTCCACAAAAGGAAAATGAAGAAAAATACAAGTATGATATGTACTGAGTAGATATCATCGACTAACACAAAATAGAAACTAATGGACATAAAATTAACTATAGCACTTAGCCAGTGGCAAGGAACAAGCAACATGAACAAGTGACGACAACAATGAAGCAAGTACATAATTAGTACCCAATATCAAGAACACACATGAGGACTCATGCCTCCACACCATGCTATTTTGGGAAATATGTTCATTGGAATTCAGTATATTAAGTTATTTTAATATGTTTTCCATTAATGTTACTATAACATCTCGTAATTTGAAATAGTTATGAAGAAGCTAAGAATTGGAAATAGTCATTTTTGGCAAGAATTGAAAATCTGTAAATTTGTTTAGGTTAGGAAAAGTGAGATATGGTCAACTTCAAATGACCATAACTTCTTGCTAAGGATTAGTTAGAGGTACTACCAGATATGGTTAGAAACTTCTTGGAATGATCTTTCCAACGCTGCCAAGTTTGCGCAATTCCAAGTTTGTATGAGTAAGTTATGCCCTTTGGAAGTTGAGTTGTTGAACTAAGGAAAGTCCAAATCCGGATTTTTTAAGGGTAGTTTGGTCTTTTCCTTACCCTTTTACTTTAATTCATTTTTGGTAATTACTTAGGGGTCTAAACGGAACTTAGTCAGTTTACGCTTTTGGAAAAAGAGTTAGGGTTTTGAGAGAAGAGAAAAGGGGAGAAAGGAGAAGCACGTTCAAGATTCGTCAAGATCGTCGAAGTTTAGCATTTGGATTTCATTGGGGGTGATCCCTACAAGGTATGTGAGATCATATAGCATTGGATTAATTTGCACATGTGCCAATCATGATTTATTTCAGTGATTTTAAGTTATTGAAAGCTTAGAAATTGAGTTCTTGATAGGTTTGTTGAAGTTCCATTAAATTCTTGTTTCGTTGAAGAGTTGTTTGATCCGAACCAGTGATTTTAGGTTCGATTTGAGTAGAATCTAATGTACTTTGAACATTTAATCTATTCTAAGTATTTGGGAAAAGAACCCATGGAATTTAGAGGGTTTAGAGCTGAAAAACGAAGAAGAAATTTCGTCGAGCGAAATCTAGCAGTGGTGGCGCGTGGCGGAGCTGGTTACCAGAATTGGGAATTTTTGTTTCGCATCACGGAGTCCTCTACCTCAAAATTTGTTTTCGAAACTAAATTTTAAAAGCGTCTCCGCATCGCGGACCTACCCTCAAATATTGATTTTCGATCTTTTCTCATGTTTAGCTATCTAAAATCATTCATAAACATCATGAGATCTTTCCAATCACAAATCACAATCCTTGAATCCATAATTCAATTCAAGGACTAATTAAGAGTCAAGTCAAGAACAGTTAAGATCAAAATCAAGAGAAGTCAAGAGTCAAGTTAAGAGAAGTTCATAAAGTTTTCCAAAATTCTTTTGCAAACATTTTAACTTTGTTTTAAGAATTAAGTTTTGAGTTCAGTATAGAGTGAAGTTGAAGTTCTTTTCTTCAAAAAGTATATGGGGACTAACTATTCCCAAAGAGATTTAAAACGTTTACACATTTATATAAGATCGGAAACTGAGATTTCTAAAGAGCCTTCGGGCTAGTTTTCAGAAAAGAGTAATCACTTTCTAAATAAAGCAAGAGAGGAAACTTTGATTTCCAAGATAGCATTTGAGCTAAGATTTTGAGCACTAATCTCAAATCACAGAAAGAAATATGTTTTTAAAACATAAAGAGCTAGTATCATATTTTGAGAGTAGTATTGAGCACCGATATGGGGACGAGCTTGAGTTCAGTTTATTCGAACAAGTGTCTCACCTTGGGGCGCTCCGGTCTTGTTTGTGAGAAAGAAGGATGGTTCCCGTAGGATGTGTATAGGCTATCGTCAGTTGAACAACGTTACCATCAAGAACAAGTATCCTCTTCCAAGGATTGATGATCTTTTCGATCAGCTTCAAGGTGCTTCGTATTTCCCAATAATCGACCTCAGATCAGGTTACCATCAGTTGAGAGTAAGGGAATGTGATATTCCAAAGACAGCATTCAGGACCCGTTATGGTCATTATGAGTTTATGGTCATGTCGTTTGGTTTAACTAATGCACCTGAAGCATTCATGGACCTTATGAATAGAGTATTTAAACCTTATTTAGATATGTTTGTTATCATCTTTATTGATGATATACTAATCTATTCAAGGAATGAAGAAAATCATGCTAGTCATCTCAGAATAGTTCTTCAGACTTTGAAAGATAAGGAGTTATATGCTAAGTTCTCTAAACGTGAGTTTTGGCTTGAGTCTGTGGCATTTTTAGGCCACATTGTGTCTAGAGCGGGAATGAAAGTTGATACTCAAAAAATTGAGGCAGTGCAAAATTGGCCTAGACCCACATCTCCAACTGATATTAAGAGTTTCTTGGGTTTGACTGGCTATTATAGAATGTTCATCGAAGGGTTCTCATCTATTTCATCTCCTTTGACAAAGTTGACTCAGAAGACAGTGAAGTTTCAATGGTCTGAAGCTTGTGAGAAAAGCTTTTAGGAATTGAAAAAAAGGTTAACTACTGCCCCAGTTTTGACCTTACCGGAAGGTACTCAAGGTTTTGTGGTATATTGTGATGCATCTAGAGTTGGCTTGGGTTGTGTATTAACGCAGAATGGCAAAGTTATAGCTTATACCTCCAGACAGTTGAAAGTTCATAAGAAGACCTATCCAACACATGACTTAGAGTTCGTTGCCGTAGTAATTACTTTGAAAATATGGCGTCATTTTCTTTATGGTGTGCATGTGGATGTTTTCACCGATCATAAGAGCCTTCAGTATGTGTTTAGTCAAAAAGAGCTTAATCCCAGATGAAGGAGGTGGCTAGAATTACTCAAGGGTTATGACATGAGTATTCTTTACCACCCAGGTAAGGTTAATGTTGTTGTTGATGCCTTAAGCAGGTTGTCTATAGGTAGTACCGTCCATGTTGAGAAAGATAAGAAAAAGTTAGCAAAAGATGTGCATAGACTTGCACGATTATGAGTTCTACTAATGGATTCCACAGAAGGAGGAGTGGTGGTGATGAATGGGACTGAATCATCATTAGTGTCAGAAGTAAAAGGAAAGCATGACCAAGATCCTTTATTGCTAGAATTAAAGGAAGGTGTTCATAAGCAGAAAGTGATGGCTTTTGAACAAGGGGGAGATAGTGTTTTGAGGTATAAAGGTGGATTGTTTGATTTGGTGCACTTGAAAGTTTCACCTATGAAAGGTGTTATGAGGTTTGGGTAAGAAGGGGAAACTTTGCCCCCAGTATGTTGGTCCTTACAGAATTTCCAAAAGGATTTGCAAGGTAGCTTATGAATTGGAGTTACCACAAGAGTTAACAGCGGCTCATTCGGTATTCCATGTCTCCATGTTGGAGGAGTGCATGGGAGATCCTTCACTTATCATACCAACCAAAGATATTCGTATCAAGGATAGCTTGTCTTATGAGGAGATTAATGTTCAAATTCTAGATTGCCAAGTTCGCAAGTTGAGAACAAAAGAGGTAGCATCAGTCAAAGTTCTTTGGAGGAACCAATTTGTTGAGGAAACTACTTGGGAAGCTGAAGAAGATATGAAAAAGCGATATCCACATCTCTTTGAGTCCGGAGAAAATGCAGACCAAGGTACTAATTCTCTTCTTAGTACTCGTTAAATTATAAGTTAGCATGTTGTAATTGCTTTGCTTGTTGGGTGTTTGAACTTGATGTTACCGCCCTTAACCTAGTAAGAATAATCTCATTCCAGGATGAATGTTCCCAAGGGGGAGATATTGTAACAACTCGCAATTTGAAATAACTAGGAAGAAGCTAAGAATTGGAAATAGTCATTTTTTGAAAGAATTGAAAATCTGGAAATTTGTTTAGGTTAGGGAAAGTGAGTTCTGGTCAACTTCAAACAGCCATAACTTCTAGCTCAGGATGACTTAGAAGTACTTCCATATATGGTTGGAAAGCTCTTGGAATTATCTTTCCAACGCCGCCAAGTTTGCACGATTCCGAGTTCGTATGAGTAAGTTATCCCCTTTGGAAGTTGGGCTGTTGGATTAAGGAAAGTCCAAATCCGGATTTTTGAAGGGTAGTTTGGTCTTTTCCTTACCCTTTTATTTTATTCGTTTTTGGTAATTTCTTAGGGGTATAAACTGAATTTAGTCAGTTTATGCTTTTAGAAAAAGAGTTAGGGTTTTGAGAGAACAGAAAATAGGAGAAAGGAGAAGCACGTTCAAGATACGTCAAGATCGTTGAAGTTTAGTTTTTGGATTTCGTCGGGGTGATCCCTACAAGGTATGTGAGATCACTTAGCGTTGGTTTAATTCGCCCACGTGCCAATCATGATTTATTTCAGTGAATTTAAGTTATTAAAAGCTTAGAAATTGAATTCTTGATGGGTTTGTTGAAGTTCGATTAAATTTGTGTTTCGTTGAATTCGTTGAAGAGTTGTTTGATCCGAACCCCTGATTTTAGGTTTGATTTGAGTAGAATTTGATGTACTTTGAACATTTAATCGATTCTAAGTGTTTGGAAAAGAACCCATGTAGTTTAGAGGGTTTAGAGCTGAAAAATGAAGAAGAAATTTCGTCGAACGAAATCTAGCAATGGTGGTGCGTCGCGGAGCTGGTTCCCAGAATTGGGAATTTTCATTTCACGTCAAGGAGCCGTCACGGAGTCTTCTGCCTCAAAAGTTATTTTCGAAACTAAATTTTTAAAGCTTCTCCGCGTCGCTAACCCACCCTCAAATATTGATTTTCGGTCTTTTCTCATGTTTAGCTATCTAAAATCATTCCTAAACATCATGAGATATTTTCAATCACAAATCACAATCCTTGGATCCATAATGCAATTCAAGCACCAGTTAGGAATCAAGTCAAGAGTAGTTAAGATCAAAGTCAAGAGAAAACAAGAGTCAAGTTAAGAGAAGTTCATAAAGTTTTCCAAACGTCTTTTGCAAATGTTTTAACTTTATTTTAAGGCTTAAGTTTTGAGTTCAGTAAAGAGTAAAGTTGAAGTTCTTTTCTTCAAAAAGTATATGGGGACTAACTATTCCCAAAGAGATTTAAAATGTTTTCACATTTAAATAGGAACGGAAACTGAGATTTCCAAAGAATCTTCGGGCTAGTTTTCACAAAAGAGTAATCTCTTTCTAAATGAAGCAAGAGGGGAAACTTTGATTTCCAAGATAGCCTTTGAGCTAAGTTTTTGAGCACTAATCTCAAATCACAGAAAGAAGTATATTTTTAAAACATAAAGATCTAGTATCATATTTTGGGAGTAGTATTGAGCACCGATATGGGGACGAGCTTGAGTTCAGATAACTCACGTCTCATAAACCATGTAGCCTATTAAATAGGAAACATAAAGCACGACTTAGATTTCAAATGTTCTTACACTTTTGCACTATAGCATGATTTATCAGTTTAATGAAATGTAACCATTCCTAAATGCCATGTAGCCTCTTGATTATAAGTGTAGTGCACAACACACCCATAAACAAGACTCTACTAGACACGACTTATGGACCTCCCGAGATACGACCTGCTTTGATACCAACTTTGTCACACCCCAAAATAAGGGGCGTAACTGGCACTCGATACCCTAATACATCGAGCTACCCACTGAAACATACTAGCTCAACCAAACTTGTGAGGCAAAACGATTGGGCAGCACAACCTCTAAAAGGTAAAACCTGGACCTAGAGGTCATGACCTGAAAGAAAATAACCATACAAACAATGGTAAAGAAACCGAAAAATTAAATAAAGATGTACTATCTAGCCGACGAGGCCATAACCAAAAACATACCTACTTACACACACATATATACATGCCAAGACTATTGGCTGGAGGCTGAAAGATATAAAAAGAAAACCCAGAATATTGTTTCCACAATAGCCTCTATGAGCGACATAAGCACTGTCGGGACAAGGCCCGGACTATACCCAAACTGTACAAAAAAAGGAAACATCCTCTGATATCCTCAGGATAAGATGGAGCTTACCAACTCACAGTTGAACTTGAATCCTAGCGGGTGGGTCGATTAGAATCCCTGCATGTACCTGCTCGCACAAAACAAAAAGCAGCGTCCCCAGGCAAAGGGACGTCAGTACGAATAAAAATGTACTGGTATGTAAAGCAAAGAGTAAAACCATAACATTTACTGTAAAAGGGTAATAGAGATACCACCTGAAACTAAAACCCAAATAATCTCCATGGCTGACCTTTAGCCCCCTACTACTTAAATATGCATGAGTCGGATAATTCTTCTCATGCATCTTAAGCTCTCTAGAAGCATAAGCTATAACCTTACCTCACTGCACCAACACACAACCTAGGCCGACCCTGGATGCATCACAATAGATCACATAACCATCTGAACCAACTGGTAGAGTCAAGACAGGAGTTGTAATCAAACTAGTTTTCAATTCTGCGAAGCTTTTCTCACAATCATCTGACCATCGAAACTTGACCATCTTCTGAGTCAACTTAGTAAATGGTGAGGCTATGGATGAAAATCCTTCCACGAACCGTCTGTAATAGCCCGCTAGACCCAAGAAACTTTTGATATCTTTACCAGAGGTAGGTCTGGGCCATTGTTTCACTGCTTCTATCTTCTGGGAATCTATTTGAATTCCTTCACTAGACACAATTTGCCCAAGGAAGGCAACTGATTGTAACCAAAACTTGCACTTGTTAAATTTTGCAAATAACTGGCGATCTTTGAGAGTTTGTAGAACAACTCTCAAATGACTAGCATGTTCTTTCTCATTCCTAGAGTAAATAAGGATATCATCAATAAAGACGATAACAAACAAGTCCAAGTACTTCTCAAACACTCTGTTCATCAAATTTATGAAAGTTGCATATGCATTGGTTAGTCCAGATGACATGACTACAAATTCATAATGACCATTCCGAGTTCTGAAGGTTGTCTTCGGAATGTCACTATCTCTGACTTTAAGCTGATGATAACCCGATCTGAAGTCTATCTTTGAGAAATGACTAGCACCCTAAAGTTGGTCAAACAAGTCATCAATCCTGGGGATGGGATACTTATTCTTGATTGTGACTTTGTTCAACTGCCTATAGTCAATGCATATTATGAGAGAACCATCTTTCTTCTTTACGAATAACACCGGTGCACCGCATGCAGAAATACAAGGTTTGATGAAGCCCTTATCTAGAAGGTCTTCCAACTGGTCCTTAAATTCCTTAAGCTCAACTGGAGTCATTCTATAAGGAGGAATAGGGATAGGATGGGTATCTAGAAGAAGATAAATTCCAAAGTCAATTTCCCTTTCGGGAGAAACTCCGGAAAGATCATCTGCAAATACTTCGGGAAACTCATTGACTATAGGGACTGACTCAAGAGTTAGGGATTCGGAACTAGAATCCTTAACCCGAACTAGATGATAGAGATAACACTTAGAGATTATCTTTCTGGCCTTAAAGTAAGAAATGAATCGACCCACAGGAGCTAATCTACTACCCTTCCATTCTAGGATTGGTTCATCTGGAAACTGAAAACGAACAATCCTTGTTCTACAATCGACTGAGGCATAACAAGAATATAACCAATCCATGCCTAGAATGACATCGAAGTCTACCATTTCTAACTCTACAAGATCTGCTGATTTGACTTTCGAAGAGACTGTGACAGGACAATTTTTGTATTCCCGTCTAGCTATAATTGGGTCACCGACTACAGTAGAGACTGAGAAGGATTCTGAAATAGTTTCTGGGCTAACACTGAATTGTACTGTTATATAAGGAGTAACAAAAGACAAAGTATCCCCTGGATCTAACAATACATAAACATCAAGATCAAAGACTCGTAACATACCAGTGACTACATCAGGAGAATCTTCCTGATCTTGAATAGCCTGAAGAGCATAGAGCCTATTTTGGCACTGTCCGCCACTTGTACCAGATAAGTTACGTTGTTGAGTCGGGCGACCTGCTGGTGCTGCTGAAGTTGTAGACTGAGCTCTACCATTATTTCTTCCTTGACCCTGTCTAAAGGAAAATCTTTTAATCTATGACCAAACTGACCACACCCAAAGCATCATTCCTTACCTGCAAGGCACTCGCCCGGATGGTTCTTACTACATTCGGGCAAGTTGGGTAAGTTTTGGTTCCTGAAACACTACCTTGAGACTTAGAGGCCGACGCCCTACCTTTCTAATCATTACGGAACCTGGGGGACGGAACACTTGTTGATGAAGGGACTGGAGTCGAAAAATTCTACTGAAACTGCGAGCGATTTCCACCACTTGATTTCTGTTGGAAATACTCATAGTTACTTGTTCTTACTTTCTTAGTCTCTTTAGCATGTTCCCTAAGCTTATCACCATCAAACTGCTGAACATGAGTCATGAGTCTAGAGATATTCATGTCTCCCAACAACATAGCATTCCTGCACTCTGTTTTCACTAAGTCTGACACTCCGTACAGAAACTTATTCATCTGAGCCCTGGAATCAGCAACCATGTGAGGAGCATACCTGGAGAGTTGGTTAAAGTTGAGCCCATACTCTTGGACCAATATGTTACCCTGCCTTAAGTTCATAAATTCCTGGGCCCTTGCTTCTCTCAACTCTATGGGGTAAAACCTGTCTAAAAAGGTTTCGCTGAAACAATCCCAAGTAATAGGAGCTACATTTGTACCCTTGTTCTCCTTCCATTGAGTATACCATATATGAACCACATCCTTAAGTTGGTAAGATGCTAACTCAACCTGATCATTCCCAGTTACATGTATCACTTCAAAGATCTTATTGACCTCATCAATGAAGTTTTGGGGATCTTCTCCAACCTGCGATCCTAAGAACTCTGGCGGATTCATCCTAACAAAGTCTCGCACTCTAGCTGCAGCTGACCCAACATTAGCATTTACCGGAACTAGAGCCCGCTGATTGTTCTGGTTGGCCACACTCTGAGCCAACATCTGAATGGCGTTCCTAAACTCTGCATTCGACACTTCTTGATCAGGGACTGGAGGAGCTGTGTTTGCGTTCCTGGCATTCGCATTCCTGGCGTTAGCTCTACGAGGAGGCATGATTAGTGAAACGTAGAACGTCCAGTTAGAACAGAATTAGATCATACCTTATGCACGATAAAAGTAACAAGAAAATGAAGATTTTTCCTAAGACACTTTGTAGCCTCCCTCTCATTAGATGTGGTGCGCACTATACATCTATGAAAATGACTCTACCTAGTGCGGCTTTTCAAACATCCTAGGACACTTAAACCTAATGCTCTGATACTAAGATTGTCACTCCCTGAGCTACCCCCGAGACACGTACACGGGACCTAGGACCACTAGTGATCCCAAGCTAACCCTGTTGGCATGATCATGAGCATACTAAATATAAACTGAATAATAAAAATTGTGTGGAAGCTATAATCATAATCAAAATGAAAAGATGGGGAATACCCATATACTATAACTGAGATATATGAAAACTGATAAGTTTCATACAAAGAATATATTAACTCAATACTAAGTTGAATCTATTTATGTCTGAAAATAGCCTATAGCTGACTAGAAATGCTGGGACAGGCCCCAGCTAAATCTAACAAAACTGAAACTAAAGGACTAAAAATACTGAAAAGAAACTCATGACTATTGTCCTCGGAGAATGAGGACTCACCCTTGATTCAGCTGAACTGGAGATCGGGAACCGATCTAAGCGTGATCTGGATGCTGAGAACCATTTTTAGAATGACATCGAAGTCTACCATTTCTAACTCTACAAGATCTGCTGAGTTGATTTTCTGAGAGATTGTGACAGGGCAATTTATGTATACCCACCTAGCTATAACTGGGTCATCCACAGGAGTAGAGACTGAGAAGGGTTCTAAAATAGTTTCTGGGCTAACTCTGAATTGGACTGCTATATAAGGAGTTACAAAAGAAAAAGTAGCCCCTAGATCTAACAATGCATAAACATCAAGATCAAAGACTCGTAATGTACCAGTGAATACATCAGGAGAATCTTCCTGATCTTGACGAGCCTGAAAAGCATATAGTCTGTTTTGGCGATGTCAGCCACGTGTACCAAATAAGTTAACCTATTGAGTCAGGCGACCTGCTAGTGCTGCTGAAGTTGTAGACTGAGCTCTACCATTATTTCCTCATTGACCCTATCTAGAAGGAAAATCCTTCAATCTATGACCAGACTGACCACACCCAAAGCATCATTCCTCACCTACAAGGCACTCACCCGGATGGTTCTTACTATATTTCGGGTAAGTTGGGTAAGTTTTGGTTCCTGAAACACTACCTTGAGACTTAGAACCTGACGCCTTACATTTCTGATCATTACGGAAGCTGGGGGATGGGACACTTGCTGATGAAAGGGCTGGAGTCGAAGACTTCTTCTGAAACTGCGAGAGATTTCCACCACCCGATTTCTGTTGGAAATACTCGTAGTTACTTGTTCTTGCTTTCTTAGTCTCCTTAGCTTGTTCACTAAGCTTATCACCATCAACCTGCTGAGCATGAGTCATGAGCCTAGAGATGTTCATGTCTCCCAACAACATAGCATTCCTGCACTCTGTTTTCACTAAGTCTGACACTCCGTACAGAAACTTATTCATCTGAGCCCTGGAATCAGCAACCATGTGAGGAGCATACTTGGAGAGTTGGTTAAACTTGAGCCCATACTCTTGGACCGTCATGTTACCCTACCTTAAGTTCATAAATTTCTGGGCCCTTGATTCACTCAACTCTATGGGAAAAATCCTGTCCAAAAAGGTTTCGCTGAAACAATCCCAAGTAATAGGAGCTGCATTTGTACCGCTATTCTCCTTCCACTGAGTATACTAGATATGAGCCATATCCTTAAGTTGGTAAGATGCTAACTCAACTCGATCATTCCCAGTTACCCGTATTACTTCAAAGATCTTCTTGACCTCATCAATGAAGATTTGGGGATCTTGTCCAACTTGCGATCCTAAGAACTCTGGCGGATTCATCCTAACAAAGTCTCGCACTCTAGCTGCAGCTGACCCAACATTGGCAATTATCAAAACTAGAGCCCGTTGATTGTTCTGGTTGGCCACACTATGAGCTAACATCAGAATGGCGTTCATGAACTCTACATTCGACACTTTTTTATCAGGGACTGGAGGAGCTGCTTTGGGAAGACATCCTCATAATCCTGCAAAAGAGAGGAAATAGAATTGGGAAGGGAAGAATGAGAGTGGTTAGTTTGTAGTATATGATCCCTATGTGTGATAAGGATCAAAGAACTTTCCGACTCAATTTCCTCCCTTATCTCTTTGTAATTAGCCAACAAAACTTGGTCCTTTCCTTTCAACATCCTCATCTCCTCCTCTTCTTGGATCTCGGCCTCCACATGTTCCTCTTCACACTTCTTCTTTTCCCTCAACTCATTCATTCTTTGATATATATCATTGACTTGAGAGGGGGACATAGGATGAAGAACATATTTATGATCATTCAACATAAGTGAATATTTGTTGGTTCTCCCATCATGTTTGGTTGAACGATCATGTTGCCAAGGTCTCTCGAGTAGCACATGACAAGCTTGCATTGGGACCACATCACATAGAACCTCATATTGATACTTCTCAATCTTAAACTTGATCATAACTTGTCGATGCACTCTTAATTCTCCACACTCACTCAACCATTGAAGTTTGTACGGTATAGCACGCTTAGTGGTAGGAAGTTTTGAGAATTCCACTAATGCAGTGCTAGAAACATTTGCACAACTCCCGCTATCAATGATTAAGGAACACACATTATCCTTGATGAAGTACTTGGAGTTAAATAAATTCTCTCTTTGACTCAGATCATCTAAGGCCTTACTAACCATTGCTCATCTCACCACGTATAGAGGAGTGACACTCTCTCCTTCTTTGACACAAAGGTATGGTTCCTCATCTTCTCCATCTTCAAACTCATCCTCTTCTTGAGGATCTTCTTCACAACCTTCTTCTGGTTCCCTTTCTTCACTAAGATATATTTCCTTTCCTTGAAGTAGAGCAATCAGTCGATTAGGACACTCACACATTATATGACCCCCATCCCCTACATTTGTGACATTGAATACCTTTAGGGAACTTGGTTGGGTCAGTGATACCTTTGTCTCTAGGCGGGTACTTTGGAGTGTTTCCTTCGAAGGGCTTCTTCTCATAAAGCTTCTTAACATCTGAACCTTTGTTCCAACCCGACGATGTTTGAGCTCCCCCTTTGTTCTTGCTCCAAGAATTGGAAGATGAAGTCTTGTACTTAGCCACCTTCTCCTTCTTGAATTCTAGCTCTATCTCATGGGTGGCTTCAAAAGCATCATTCAAAGTAGCAAACCTATGAAGGGTCATCTTAGAAGAAATCTTTTTGTTCAACCCTACCTTGAAGAGAATCACGGCATGCTCTTCAATTTCTCTATATTCCAACTTCATGACTATGTTTTGGAACTCGTCACGATAGGCTTCAACACTTTTGCTTCCTTACCTCAAGTTATACAATTTGGCAAGTAATCCTTGGCAGTATCTTTCCAGAACATACTTAGCTCTCATCAACCTTTTCAACTCGGGCCATGGTGGAGGATGACCTTCTTGAACAACTAAGTGATACCTCTTCATGTACTCCCACCATGTGAAAGCATACCCCTCAAATTGCGCAATAGCATAGCAACTACTTTTGACCTCCGCCAATTCATTCACATTAAAAATCCGGTCATATTGCGACTCCCATTCTAAGTAAGCATCGAGATTGCATTCCCATTTGAATGTTGGAAGAGTCATTTTGATAGAGTTGATGCCAACATCTTGGCCACCTTGGTCATTGTAATGATAACACCTTTGATGCCCTCCTAGATAGCGGTTACCATGTTCTTCTCTAGCTTCTTGACCAACTTCATGATTTCCATTGATTTCCACCTTGAGGGTGGTTCCCATGTTGTCTCCTTTCAAATGGAATTGGACCCAATCTGCCTCTTGGTCCTCCTTGCAAGACTTGACCTCTTGGTCGATTTCTTGGTGACTCATTCCATGGCGCTTCTTACCTTCACCTTCATAACCTCCTTGATCTTCATCATTCCTCACCTCATTCACGGGATTTGGTTGTGGTTGTTGTCTTTGGTAGGGAATATTTTGGTTAAGTGGTGTTTGGTAAAGATAGCTTTGAGGTTGTGGAGCTTCTTGACTAAGCGGAAAATGGAACGGTCGATTGAAACTTTAGCTATTTGAACCCAATTGATTGAAAGTTGGGTGCAAATCTTAGTGGATGGTTCTCGGTGTGAGAGTAGGAGAATTAGTATGATCATGCCCACTTGTAGAAGCACGAAAGGTAGCTTTTGGTGTGGAGTCATTGGAGTTGACTCTACCTTCCACAGTAGCAAGCCTACCGTCCATCCTTGCTATATCACCTCTCACGTTGTTCAACACGTCCAACAATGTTGCCAAAGTAATTTCTCCAATTGGTGCAAGAGTTTCTCCTCCTGCCTCCATTATACCTGCAATAAAACAACTCACAAACAGCAAACAACGTTAGGTTAGTAAAGAACTCACAAACACTCTTGTTTATGCACCTTTAATTGCCTCTAAATTGGCGTGGCTAATGTTGACAATTGTTTATACTTTGTCGATCACAATGTATCAATTTCAACTCTAGGTCAGAATGGATTTTTGTTTGAAGATGAACGGACGACTCGATTAAACAAACAGACTGGAATCAAGAATTAACTACGAAATAAAAATGAGAAAAGCACGAAAAGAAAAGGCACAAACAAAGAAGTGAATTCAAGAACCAATAGTCAACAAGTAGAGTATTTACGAGTTGAAAATTGGTTTAGGATTCTTGAGAAACGTTTGAGAATCAAAAGAAAAAGAAACTAAGAATTCAAAACCTGAGATTAGGAGTAACTAGAGTTTCCGATTGTCGAATGACCTATTTTCTTCGCCTAAGTTGAAGTTCAGCTCGCCAACTTGAAGATGGACTCGCCAAACTCTGCAAACGGACAAGACAACTCGGCGATAGGGGTGGTAGTTTGGCGATGCGCCGATGGGACTCAGCGACCAAGGCTTAGTTTCGCCAAATATTCCAGTAGCTCTCTCAAATGAGTGGCCAGTTCGGCGAGCAACCTGCCCAAAGGGCGAGGCGCCGATTGGTTAGGCGATGCACGATTTTGCTCTCCCAATGAACCCTGTGAAGCTCCTTCAATGCTCTAAAATTTGAAATCTGGTGGTCCCCCTACTCTTGTCCTTAGGACTTACCCCTTTTAGTAATTTCCCTCTTTACAAACACCTTTACTCTTTCTCTTTCTTCCCCTTTTGAATCAAACACTTGCTTTTTCAAATATTGTCTTCCTTGAAGATATGAATGTTCTTCAAGAACTTCAAGAACTTCATGAACACCAAAATAAAACCCTTAAAATTTTTGTCTCAGAATTTCACGAAAATTTAGGAGAAGGCTCTCCTTGATATGGGGAACAACACCCAATACTTTTTGAACTTCAATTCCAAGCAAAAACCTTCAGATTTCAAAACCCACTTTGTCTTCTTCAAGTTTCTTCGAGTCTTCAATGGTGGATTCTTCAATAAAGATCCAAACTCCTTCTAATCTCAGCCTAAGACTCAAATATAGTTGGAGAACAGTATTCTAACCTTAGAAGCTCAAACAAGTCTCAGATCTAAGAAACCCATTTCAGAAATTTCTCAAAAACGTTTTTGAACAGTTTTGTTTTGTAGTAACAAACCCAAGACTAGAATCGTAGGAACGATACTAATCTTGGCTCGGATACCAAATGATACGATTCTCACTAGAGAAATGTAGATAATATGCAGAAATCGAAAGACGGAAAGTAAAGATAGATAGATAGATAGATAGATAGATAGACACACAAGAGGAAACAAAAAGCAACCAAAGGGTATATTAAACCCAATAACTTTGATTCGTTGATCCGACTATAGCACCTAACTCTTACGATGACCTTAAGGGAATTGATATCCCAAGCAACTAACATTTCTAACAAAAGGCTATAAACGCTTAACCAAGCTCTCAACACTCAAACATGAATTTTTAGTTTTCAACATTCAAAATAGTCTAAGTCTAAAATGAACCCTAGCTCACTATTTATAGGTTTTAAAATAAAAGTCCCAAAAGTGACCCGGAATGACAGTGGGCGAGCTGGGTCGGGTCGCCAAGTGGGTTGGGCGATGCGCCGACCTGGTTGGCGAGCTTTTCTACGTGATCTTCAGCCATGGTCATGTTCAGGAGCTTTAGGCGAGTTGGGACCATCGCCTAAGCCATTTGGCGATGCGCCAAGTGGGTCTTGCTCACCAAAAGTCCCTTCTTCTGCAATCTTCAAGGCATAAAAGTCCTTGCTTGTCATCAACACCATCTCGAGCACCTCCATCTTCATAAATAACCCTTGCATCCTTTGAAGGTCTTAAGCTTGGCTTCTAGTAAATTGCCTTGATGAAATCTGTATTGCATCAACATGTCAACCACTTCCTTTTAATGTAATAGAAAGCTTGTGGAAACTATGTTAGACTTCCGCTTTTGTCAAACTCTTTTATGATATAAGACTGATTCTTTTGAAATCTTTATTTCTATTATCTTGTATGATGTATGCTAAGTGGCCTGTGTAGGGCCTCTCGAGGTTCGATACACCATAATAGGCCTAGGGTATACTCTGGGTCATGACACTCCACTATATCCATTTTATGAAGCAGCTCATGACAATCAACAAGGAAATCATAAGCATTTTCAGATTCAGTACCCTTGAACACCAGAGGTTTCAACTTTAAGAACTTAATAAAGAGATCATGTTGGTCACTAGTCATTATAGGTCATGTATTTAATCGGGGAAACGTGCATGTTTCCAAGGTTGCATCCATATGGGGAGCCACAACAACTGCATGTTGTACTTCATAAACCTGAGGACATAAAATGTTGGGGTGCTTGGCCCTTATCGAATAACCGATTGAGATAGGTGAGAACCAAATTGATCATCTCTAAAGTAGGTTGGGGTGGTGCTTCCTTCTCATGAATATGCTTGTCCTCAACCTCATCACCCTCTCTTGCTACCTCATCAGGCGATGAAGGGGTCACATCTCTATCCCTGGTTGGTTCAGTTGTCTGACCTGTGTCCCTGGTGGGCTTTCTCCCACGACCTCTACCATGGTCTCTCGTCAGTAATCCCTCTCATTCAACAGTTGTAACAGGTGGCTCAGGCTCATTCTCTCTTGCTTATGTTGGTGTTGCAACAATTGTTGCTCTAGTCCTGACCATCTGCGAAATAGAGTGAATAAGGTCAGATATCAATTAGTATCACCTAGATACTTATTGGATTCAAGTAATAGCATGAAAGAAAGAAAGAAATAGTTTTCCTAAAATACTATAGCCTTCCAAAGAAAAGTACAGGTGTCCCCGTACTGTTCCACAAGACTCTAATAGACTTTCCTTGTGAGATTAGATCACCAAACCTAAAGCTCTAATACCGAGCTTGTCACGACTCAAAATGAGTCATAAGTGCCACCCACACTTAACCTTCTAGGTAGGCGAACTAACGAATTCAAACCTCAACTTATATTGTCTATTCAAATTATGAAATATGGCAATAGTGTGAAAACTTTAATCTTATTAAAGTAAGATATAAAATAAATAAGAATCTATTACAAATCACTTCCCAAAATCTGAAAGTCATCACCTTAAGGACATCTAATCCCTAAATATTAAGTATGAGAGTATCAAAGACAACCAAATAGATTAATAAACTAGTTTGTGTTTTAAAACTAAGAACATCATGCCATGGCCGAGAGAATCCAACACGAGCTAGAAGGAATAACTCACCAGGGAATCTAATGTGCGAGAGACTGGCTTGAGCTTAGGGAGAGTTGAATTCGATGATACACTTGATGCACTCCACAAAAGGAAAATGAAGAAAAATACAAGTATGAGTCAGTATAGGCTGAAATGTACTGAGTAGATATCATCGACTAACACAACATAGAAACTAATAGACATAAAATTAACTATAACGCTTAGTCGATGGCAAGGAACAAGCAACATGAACAAGTGACGACAACAATGAAGGAAGTACATAATTAATACACAATATCAAGAACACACATGAGGACTCAGACCTCCACACCATGCTTTTTTGGGAAATATGTTCATTGGGATTCAGTATATTAAGTTATTTTAATATGTTTTCCATTAATGTTACTATAACATCTCGTAATTTGAAATAGCTAGGAAATAGCTAAGAATTGGAAATAGTCATTTTTTGCAAGAATTGAAAATCTGGAAATTTGTTTAGGTTAGGAAAAGTGAGTTCTGGTCAACTTCAAATGACCATAACTTCTAGCTCAGGATTAGTTAGAGGTACTTCCAGATATGGTTGGAAACCTCTTGGAATGATCTTTCCAACGCCGCCAAGTTTGCGCAATTCCAAGTTTGTATGAGTAAGTTATGCCCTTTGGAAGTTGAGTTGTTGAACTAAGGAAAGTCCAAATCCGGATTTTTAAAGGGTAGTTTGGCCTTTTCCTTAACTTTTTACTTTAATTCATTTTTGGTAATTACTTTGGGGTCTAAACGGAACTTAGTCAGTTTACGCTTTTGGAAAAAGAGTTAGGGTTTTGAAAGAAGAGAAAAGAGGAGAAAGGAGAAGCACGTTCAAGATTCGTCAAGATCATCGAAGTTTAGCTTTTGGATTTCGTTGGGGTGATCCCTACAAGGTATGTGAGATCACATAGCGTTGTATTAATTTTCACATGCGCCAATCATGATTTATTTCAGAGAATTTAAGTTATTGAAAGCTTAGAAATTGAGTTCTTGATAGGTTTGTTGAAGTTCCATTAAATTCTAGTTTCGTTGAAGAGTTGTTTAATCCGAACCAGTTATTTTAGGTTCGATTTGAGTAGAATCTGATGTACTTTAAACATTTAATCTATTCTAAGTGTTTGGGAAAAGAACCTATGGAATTTAGAGGGTTTAGAGCTGAAAAACGAAAAAGAAATTTCGTCGAGCGAAATCTAGCAGTGGTGGCGCGTGGCGGAGCTGGTTACCAGAATTGGAAACTTTCGTTTCGCGTCACAGAGTCTTCTACCTCAAAATTCATTTTCGAAACTAAATTTTAAAAGCGTCTCCGCATCGCGGACCCACCATCAAATATTGATTTTCGGTCTTTCCTCATGTTTAGCTATCTAAAATCATTCCTAAACATAATGAGATCTTTCCAATCACAAATCACAATCCTTGAATCCATAATTCAATTCAAGGACTAGTTAGGAGTCAAGTCAAGAACAGTTAAGATCAAAATCAAGAGAAGTCAAGAGTCAAGTTAAGAGAAGTTCATAAAGTTTTCCAAAAGTCTTTTGCAAACGTTTTAATTTTGTTTTAAGACTTAAGTTTTGAGTTCAGTAAAGAGTAAAGTTGAAGTTCTTTTCTTCAAAAAGTATATGGGGACTAAGTATTCCCAAAGAGATTTAAAATGTTTTCACATTTAAATAAGAACGGAAACTGAGATTTCTAAAGAGCCTTCGGGCTAGTTTTCAGAAAATAGTAATCGCTTTCTAAATAAAGCAAGAGGGGAAACTTTGATTTCCAAGATAGCATTTGAGTTAAGTTTTTGAGCACTAATCTCAAATCACAGAAAGAAATATGTTTTTAAAACATAAAGAGCTAGTATCATATTTTGAGAGTAGTATTGAGCACCGATATGGGGACGAGCTTGAGTTCAGATAACTCACGTCTCCATAAACCATGTAACTATTATGGCTAAAAAAGGGTCATACTTTTAAGATGAATCATTTTCGCATAGACTAGTGGATCCACTTAGTAATTTAGGTCCTATACCCCTGGCAGGGTATAGGATGCACTGGCAGCGTGAGGGAGATCGATGTATCATCACAATAGCTCTTATGTGATGGTTGTCGGTTAGAGAAACTCCCACAACATTACTTTGTATTTTTATATACATCAGCTTATTTGTATTTTTACATACATCTCAGAGTTATTTGTATCTTTGCATACACACAGAGTTGACATCATGTTTTAAACAGCTTTTCTTTATATTGCACTTGTTTTAAATTTCTTTATATTGAAATGAGTTCAGTTATGTTGAGTTGAGTTCAACCAGGTAAGTTCTTCGGTTCCTTTCAAATTCTTTTCAATCCTATGTTGTGTTTAGCATTCCAACTCGCATACTCGTACATTCAATGTACTGATGCCAGTTGGCCTGCATTGTATTATGATGCAGACTCAAGTAACTAGGACTGGCATCCAGCGCATCGTTGATCCAGTGAGCAGTTCAGAGTCTGTTGGTGAGCCTCTTTGCATTCCGGAGAATCCCATTTGTTTACTTTCAGTATTAGATAGTTCATTAGGATGTCGTGGGTCTGTCCCGACATCCATCTCAGTTGTTTTAGAGGATTCATAGATAGTCAGTCAGATGTTAGTTCATTCGTCGTCATTTTGTTATTGACTTATGTTCAGATTTGAGTTGCCATTTTGTCTATATTAAATGTTTATTTCCAAAACATTATGAGTTCAATTTGAGACAGTTAAGTTGTTTAGCATTTAAATCCCTTTCTTATTGCATATAGTCTTTCGCTGAGTAAGTAAGTCAGGTCAAGGGTTTGCTTGGGCCCAGCAATGGTTCTCGAGTGCCAGTCCCGCCAAAGGTTTAGGCTCGGAGCGTGACAAACCTGGTATCAGAGCACATAGTTCAAGAGTGCTAGGGAGTCTATGAAGTCGTGTATGTACAGTCCTAGTTATCGGTTGAAGCACTCCACATCTATAATTAGGAGGTTGCAACACTTAGAAAAATTTCTCACTTCTTTCACACTCATTTCGTGCGTTAGAGTTTGATCTCTAAAAATTTTCCCTCTAATTCGTGTTTGCACGTGTTTTCAGACAATCATGCCTCCACAAAGTGTAGTCAGAGGTCGTCCTGTCAGGAGAAATGTCGAAGAACAAGGGGTACCTAATGCACTAGAAGTGCAACCCCAAGGAGTGGTCACCCATGCTGAACTCCGTGAAGCTATCCGGTTGTTAAGTCAAGTTGCGACCTATCAAGTTGGACAGAGAGATAATCGACAATAAGTGGCTGATACTTCAAGGATACGTGAGCTTTTAAGGATGAACCCACCAAGCTTCACAGGTTCAAGTGTCACTGCGGATCCGAAGAACTTCATTGAGGAGCTGAAAAGGGTATTTGATGTGATGCATATTGTTGATGCGGAGAGGGTGGAACTACCTGCATACCAAATGAAGGGTATCGCTAGAATCTGGTTCGACCAATGGAAAAAGAATAGGGTTGAGGATGCGCCAATAGTGAGTTGGGTTGTGTTTGAGAGTTTATCTTTTGTAACTCCTTATGTTGCTATGAATTTTGATGTTATTCCTGAGCAACTTAGTGAACCATTCAGTGTTTCCACACTTATTGGTGAGTATATTCTAGTAAAGAAAGTATATCATGATTGTTCCATTTCTGTCAATCACAATATTACCATGGCTGATCTAGTTGAGTTAGACATGGTAAATTTTGATGTCATTCTTGGTATGGATTGGCTCCATGCCTGTTATGCCTCAATTGATTGTAGAACTCGAGTTGTCAAGTTTCAGTTTCCAAATGAGCCAGTCTTTGAGTGGAAAAGCAGTTCAGCAGTGCCTAAGGGTCATTTCATTTCGTACCTTAAGGCAAGGAAGTTAGTTTCTATGGGTTGTATGTATCACTTAGTCCGAGTTAATGACTCTAGTGTTGAGATACCTCCCATTCAGTCAGTTCCTATAGTAAAAGAGTTTCCAAAAGTCTTTCCAGATGATCTTCCCGGAGTCCCTCCTCTGAGAGAGATAAACTTCGGTATAGACTTTCTTCCAGATACTTGTCCTATATTTATTCCGCCATATAGAATGGCACCAGTAGAGTTGAAAGAGCTAAAAGAGAAGTTTAAAGACCTTTTAGAGAAAGGGTTTATTCGACCAAGTGTCTCACCTTAGGGCGCTCCGGTCTTGTTTGTGAGAAAGAAGGATGGTTCCAGTAGGATGTGTATAGACTATCGCCAGTTGAACAACGTTACCATCAAGAACAAGTATCCTTTTCCAAGGATTGATGATCTTTTCGATCAGCTTCAGGGTGCTTCGTATTTCTCAAAAAACGACCTCAGATCAGGTTACCATCAGTTGAGAGAAAGGGAATGTGATATTCAAAAGATAGCGTTCAGGACCCGTTATGGTCATTATGAGTTTATGGTCATTTCGTTTGGTTTAACTAATGCACCTGCAGCGTTCATGGACCTTATTAATAGAGTACTCAAACCTTATTTAGATATGTTTGTTATCGTCTTTATTGATGACATACTAATCTATTCAAGGAATGAAGAAGATCATGCTAGTCATCTCAGAATAGTTCTTCAGACTTTGAAAGATAAGGAGTTATATGCTAAGTTCTCTAAATGTGAGTTTTGTCTTGAGTCTATGGCATTCTTAGGCCACATTGTGTCTAGAGAGGGAATTAAAGTTGATACTCAGAAAATTGAGGCAGTGCAGAATTGGCCTAGACCCACATCTCTAACTGATATTAAGAGTTTCTTGGGTTTGACTGGCTATTATAGAATGTTCATCGAAGGGTTCTTGTCTATTTCGTCTCCTTTGACCAAGTTGACTCAGAAGACAGTGAAGTTTCAATGGTCTGAAGCTTGTGAGAAAAGCTTTCAGGAATAGAAAAAGAGGTTAACTACTGCCCCAGTTTTGACCTTACCGGAAGGTACTCAAGGTTTTGTGGCGTATTGTGATACATCTAGAGTTGGCTTGGGTTGTGTATTAACGCAGAATGGCAAAGTTATAGCTTATACCTCCAGACAGTTGAAAGTTCATGAGAAGAACTATCCAACACATGACTTAGAGTTCGTTGCTAAAGTATTTACTTTGAAAATATGGCGTCATTATCTTTATGGTGTGCATGTGGATGTGTTCACCGATCATAAGAGCCTTCAGAATGTGTTTAGTCAAAAAGAGCTTAATCTCAGACAAAGGTTGTGGCTAGAATTGCTCAAGGGTTATGACATGAGTATTCTTTACCACCCAGGTAAGGTTAATGTTGTTGTTGATGCCTTAAGCATGTTGTCTATGGGTAGTACCGCCCATGTTGAGAAAGATAAGAAAGAGTTAGAAAAATATGTGCATAGACTTGCACGATTATGAGTTCTACTAATGGATTCCACAGAAGGAGGAGTAGTGGTGATGAATGGGACTGAATCATCATTAGTGTCAGAAGTAAAAAGAAAGCACGACCAAGATCCTTTATTGCTTGAATTAAAGGAAGGTGTTCATAAGCAAAAAGTGATGGCTTTTGAACAAGGGGGAGATAGTGTTTTGAGGTATCAAGGTGGATTGTGTGATTGGGTGTACTTGAAAGTTTCACCCATGAAGGGTGTTACGAGGTTTGGGTAAGAAGGGGAAACTTTGCCCTCAGTATGTTGGTCCTTACAGAATTTCCAGAAGGATTTGCAAGGTAGCTTATGAATTGGAGTTACCACAAGAGTTAACAGCAGTTCATTCGGTATTCCATGTCTCCATGTTGGAGGAGTGCATGGGAGATACTTCACTTATCATACCAACCGAAGATATTGGTATCAAGGATAGCTTGTCTTATGAGGAGATTCATGTTCAGATTCTAGATTGCCAAGTTCGCAAGTTGAGAACAAAAGAGGTAGCATCAGTCAAAGTTCTTTGGAGGAACCAATTTGTTGGGGAAACTACTTGGGAAGCTGAGGAAGATATGAAAAAGCGATATCCACATCTCTTTAAGTCCGGAGAAAATGCAGACCAAGGTACTAATTCTCTTCTTAGTACTCTTTAAATTATAAGTTAGCATGTTGTAATTGCTTTGCTTGTTGGGTGTTTGAACTTGATGTTACCACCCTTAACCTAGTAAGAATAATCTCATTCGAGGATGAATGTTCCCAAGGGGGAGATATTGTAACACCTCGCAATTTGAAATAACTAGGAAGAAGCTAAGAATTGGAAATAGTCATTTTTTGAAAGAATTGAAAATCTAGAAATTTGTTTAGGTTAGGAAAAGTGAGTTCTGGTCAACTTCAAACAGCCATAACTTCAGCTCAGGATGACTTAGAAGTACTTCCATATATGGTTGGAAAGCTCTTGGAATTATCTTTACAGCGCCGCCAAGTTTGTGCGATTTCGAGTTCGTATGAGTAAGTTATTCCCTTTGGAAGTTGGGTTGTTGGATTAAGAAAAGTCCAAATCCGGATTTTTGAAGGGTAGTTTGGTCTTTTCCATACCCTTTTATTTTATTCGTTTTTGGTAATTACTTAGGGGTCTAAACTGAAATTAGTCAGTTTATGCTTTTGGAAAAAGAGTTAGGGTTTTGAGAGAAGAAAAAATAGGAGAAAGGAGAAGCACGTTTAAGATACGTCAAGATCGTCGAAGTTTAGCTTTTGGATTTCGTCGGGGTGATCCCTACAAGGTATGTGAGATCACATAGAGTTGGGTTAATTCGCCCACTTGCCAATCATGATTAATTTCAGTGAATTTAAATTATTAAAAGCTTAGAAATTGAATTCTTGATGGGTTTGTTGAAGTTCGATTAAATTCGTGTTTCATTGAATTCGTTGAAGAGTTGTTTGATCTGAACCCGTGATTTTAGGTTTGATTTGAGTAGAATCTGATGTACTTTGAACATTTAATCGATTCTAAGTGTTTGGGAAAAGAACCTATGGAATTTAGAAGGGTAAGAGCTGAAAAACGAAGAAGAAATTTCGTCGAACGAAATCTAGCAGTGGTGGTGCATCGCGGAGCTGGTTCCCAGAATTGGGAATTTTCATTTCACGTCAAGGAGCCGTCACGGAGTCTTCTGCCTCAAAAGTCATTTTTGAAAATAAATTTTAAAAGCTTCTCCGCGTCGCGGACCCACCCTCAAATATTGATTTTCGATCTTTTCTCATGTTTAGCTATCTAAAATCATTCCTAAACATCATGAGATATTTTCAATCACAATCCCTGAATCCATAATGCAATTCAAGCACCAGTTAGGAATCAAGTCAAGAGTAGTTAAGATCAAAGTCAAGAGAAAAGAAGAGTCAAGTTAAGAGAAGTTCATAAAGTTTTCCAAAAGTCTTTTACAAATGTTTTAACTTTATTTTAAGGCTTAAGTTTTGAGTTCAGTAAAGAGTAAAGTTGAAGTTCTTTTCTTCCAAAAGTATATGGGGACTAAGTATTCCCAAAGAGATTTAAAATGTTTTCACATTTAAATAAGAACGGCAACTGAGATTTCCAAATAGCCTTTGGGCTAGTTTTCAGAAAAGAATAATTGCTTTCTAAATGAAGCAAGAAGGGAAACTTTGATTTCCAAGATAGCCTTTGAGCTAAGTTTTTGAGCACTAATCTCAAATCACAGAAAGAAGTATGTTTTTAAAACATAAAGAGCTAGTATCATATTTTGGGAGTAGTACTGAGCACCGATATGGGGACGAGCTTGAGTTCAGATAACTCACGTTTCATAAACCATGTTGTCATTATAGGTAGAAAAGGGTCATACTTTTTAGATGAATCTTTTTCACATAGACTAGTGGATCCACTTAGTAATTTAGGTCATATACCCCTGGCAAGGTATAGGATGTGTTGGCAGCGTGAGGGAGATCGTTGTATCATCACAATAGCTCTTATGTGATGGTTGTCCGTTAGAGAAACTCCCACAGCAATACTTTTTATTTTTATATACCTCAGTTTATTTGTATTTTTACATACATCTCAGAGTTATTTGTATCTTTGCATACACACAGAGTTGACATCATGTTTTAAACAGCTTTTCTTTATATTGCACTTGTTTTAAACTGTTTTATGTTGAGTTGAGTTGAGTTGAGCCAGGTAAGTTCTTCAGTTCCTTTCAGATTCTTTTCAAGCATATGTTGTGTTTAGCATTGCAACTCGCATACTCGTACATTCAATGTACTGATGCCAGTTGGCCTGCATCGTATTATGATGCAGACGCATGTAAATAGGATCGGCATCCAGCGCATCATTAATCCAGTGAGCAATTCAGAGTCTGTTGGTGAGCCTCTTTGCATTCCGGAGGATCCCTTTTGTTTACTTTCAGTATTAGATAGTTCATTAGGATGTCGTGGGCCTGTCCCGACATCCATCTCAGTTGTTTTAGAGGCTTCATAGATAGTCAGTCAGATGTTAGTTCATTCGTTATCATTTTGTTATTGACTTTTGTTCAGATTTGAGTTGCCATTTTGACTAAGTTAAATGTTTATTTTCAAAACATTATGAGTTCAGTTTGAAACAGTTAAGTTGTTTAGCATTTGAATTCCTTTCTTATTGCATATAGTCTTCTACAGAGTACGTAAGTCAGGCCAAGGGTTCGCTTGGGGCCAGCAATGGTTCTCGAGTGTCAGTCCCGCCCAGGGTGTAGGCTCGGGGCGTGATAGTTATCGTGCCGGAACGTGACACCCGAGCCAATAATATTGGGTCGTCTCGTGGAACCCGATCCAACAATATAGTTGATTCCATCATTCTTTATCATCTCTTTTCACTTCTTTAACAATATTTCATTAAACCTTCTTCATTCAAGGCATCACTTTAATAGACAAAATTAAGATTATGGATTTTGCGGTCTTGGGATTACAAACCAATCACAACAACACATAAATCATCCAAACCACAACAAATTAAGTACATAGAAAATTTCATAGTATTACTCAATGACTATTAATCACTATTAAGAGTCTCTCTATCACATAGAATAAACCATAACCTACCTCAACCGAAGAACCGATGTCGAGCAAGCTAATTCTCCAATGCTTTCCTTCCATCAATGCCTCAGAACATTTTCAACCTATCAAGTATACAATAGTTGTAAGCACACGAGTCCGTATACACCCATCAATACTACCTTAAAAGCATGAACTCCCAAACTTGAATGTTGAATTACTATAATACCCCCAATTAAAAATACTCAATTTATTTTGTTTATTAATTTAATTAATTTTGTTATATTAAAAGTAGATACTTTTTCAAATTAAAGGATTGTGACTTTTTCAATGAGTTGTGACTTTTCTGAAGGGTTGTGATTTTTTCGAAGGATTGTAACTTTTCTAAAGGGTTGTGACTTTTTCGATAAGCAGTGACTTTTTCGAAAGGTTGTGACTTTTCGTATAAGACACAATTAACACCTATTCATACTATTATTTGGTAGCTATAAATATAGGGGTTTCCTCACACTTTTAAACTACAATTTCTTTAAGTTATCTACTCTTCTTCTTCTTAAAACATCTCAAGTATTATTTGTAAAAATTGATAAGTTCGAAATTCAACGAAATTCGAGGTACCTCATAAGAAAGAGTTGGTGAAAAAATTGTAGCAAATCATTCATCAATTCACACTCGTATTTTTTCTTATCATTTCATGAGTTAGCAGTGACAAAAAGTTGTGGAGAGACAATAATATTAAATAGATATGAAAAAAGGCATATGATATGGGTAAGATATTTCTTCTTTGTTTTTTTTATTTTTTATTCTTTTCCCTCAAACAAAGGAGTTTCTTCCTAATTTTGCTAAAACAATGGGTATCAACGTAGTCCATTGAATTATAAGTTTTGATGTTAAATTCACTATTTAGGCACAATTAACACCTATTCATAATACTATTTGACAGCTATAAATAGAGGGGTTTCCTCACACTTGTAAACTACAATTTCTTTAAGTTCTCTACTCTTCTTTGCAAAAATTGATAAGTTCGAAATTCAACGAAATTCGAGGTACCTCGTAAGAAAGAGTTGGTGAAAAAATTGTAGCAAATCATTCATCAATTCACACTCGTATTTTTTCTTACCATTTTCATGAGTTAACAGTGACAAAAAGTTGTGGGAGAGACAATAATAAGGCATATGATTTGGGTAAGATATTTCTTCTTTGTTTTATTTATTTTTTATTCTTTTCCCTCAAACAAAGGAGTTTCTTCCTAATTTTGCTAAAACAATGGGTATCAACGTAGTCCATTGAATTATTACTTTTGATGTTAAATTCACTATTTCAAAAATAGATTTTAACTTTTACTTATAATATGATAACATAGCCATGATAATAATTATTTTTAATAGACATGTATGTAAAAATGAACGGAGAAAGTAAAGTGTTGGTGGCAAGAACATATATTTTCGTCTTCCTTCTTCATTGGCTATGTATTGTTCCATATAATTTTTCTTTATGTCAGAAGATACACTTCTTACTAGCTATATAAAAATAGATAAGAAAATAGTGATTGATCATAAAATGATCTTAAATCAAATTAATGATTCTATAAATAATACTTTAAATTTTATTATTGAAAAATTTAAATATTTTATATCATGATACAACTTCTATAAGATATATACTAGATACTTTCATTCGAAAACAACTATATGATATGTATGCGGCAAAAAAAACGAGAAGACTACAATTTCACAAAGATAAGGTAGAAACGTAATGAAATGAAATATTTTTCAACATAGGTGATGTTATTCATATAATAAAATTAAATTCTTCTACTGAAGTATATATAACCATTTCATGATAACAACCAAGTACACTTTTTTTGGTAAAATTACCTCTCTATGATAGCCTTACTCAAACATTAATTGAGAAATAATATTTTGTAAAAGGTATTTTACATATAAAGATAAAATATTGAAATACTTATGGTAATCCTTATTAGTGTCATGCACATACTAAATTTCAAGTATGAATATTTAAGACAAAATTTGTACGTAATGGTGTACATCATTTATGTTCATAACCTCAAGAGGAAAGGCTATTGGTGACATTTTTTTAATGGATATGTTTTTCTATTTTGTTGGTTAGATTTGTTTACAAAATAGAGTGAATTAAGAAATAATATTACTAAAGAAATGTTACTTTCTCCCATATTTAAACTTTGAATGTATTTTGAAATGTTTTAATGATATCTGGTCATTTTGATCTCAAAATACAACTCTATGACAATATATATTAATAATTTAAAAACACTTGTCCTATGTTCGTTCAATTATAATTATTTACTAAAAAGCTTTAATTTAGTAATATTAACTATATTTTACAACATCATATATTATATATACGATACACATGTGCAACGCACGTGCCGAGAAACTAGTATTACTATATCATGTCTAGCCAAGACTAAAAAATTACCCAAAGCTCATAAAGCATGAATCTGTAATCAAGTTCATAATCTTGAGGTCAATTAATATGACAAGTCTCCTATTTCCTAAGTTTCAAGCCTAGGATTAATTCTCAACTCCTTTAATATCATAAATCTAATTGTATTTATATAATACAACACACTTAGTATTAAATCACTTATCTCAATATATTAAAACTTAATTTATAATATAATAACAAAATAATAATATTTAAAATTAAATCCACTGGTTACGAAACCAGTGACAACAATCATCAACCCAAATTTCATCATATCACCAGCCAATCATTAACCATTACCAAATTATTGTCTCCCTTACTTTCTATCCAAAAACCCACTTAGCCAGTGAATTTTATTCACAGTCTACTCCTTCTGCGCTTCATAATTTCCTTCCTTACTAAAAATGAACTAATTAAATTTTAACCATATTCATAAGAACTAATTAAGAAGAATTGGAGTAAACCTCACCTGAAGTCATCCTTCCAATTTTTTCTTTTCGATCGTGTGGTCATTTTATGTTCTTTTCTTCTACAGATTATTTACTACCCTAATTACTATACATGACTAATCATGGGAGTGATAAAAGTGGTCTACTACTAATTTTAATAAAATATTTTCATTAACCACCAATTAAATCAATTGTTAAAATTACTTCATTAATTATATAACTATAATTAACGAATAGTCCAAAATACCCATTTAGAATCTACTGAAAGAACCTTTTATGGAATAAGAAACTCTAATACTCAAAAGACTTAACGGGTCGTTACAAACAATAATTTTGACTTTGCCATAAATCATATTACACGATAAAAACACATGATATAATTTATTAGGAAGTTTATACCATGAGTTTCTTACAAATCAAATTTTATGTGTAATTTTATTATTAATACTAATTTTACATGAAAATAAAAGGTAATATTAAAATAAATAGTATTAATATTGATTGTAGTAGAGATAAAATATTTGGTTAGAATATTTTGAATACATATATAGAGAGAGGAACATTTGGTATTCTTTTTATGACATTTTATTTAAGGATTAAAAAAATCTTAATTTTAAGCTAAATTGATAATTTTCTATAGCAATAAATTAGGGATTATATTTGTTTTAATTCTTTAAAAATGTTATATACGTAATAAAAACTTTCATAGTTGCAATATTTAAAAAGTACTATCATTTATATAATTAAGAATTGTCTTTCTAAATCTTAAGAATTGTCTTTCCAAATAATTTTCTAATAAATGAATTTACTTATATGAGGCTAATTTGTGTGCTTTTGCCCAAATATTTTCGTTATAATTTTCAAAAAATATAGAGAAAATGGTCTAAAACCCTCCCAATCTATATTTGAAATTTCAACTACACACTCTAACTTCACGGGTGTCCTATTACCCCCCTGAACATTTTAAAAGTGAAATATATGCCCCCTTAAAAGTCATACTCAAATTTATGTTAAGCAGTGAGATACACTTGCTTGGCACATCATTTTTTTAGTAAAAAGTTATTATTTTTTGTCTTTATTTTATATTTTCCTTTCTCTTTTTTTCTTTTGTTTTTATCCTCTTTTGACTTTTCTTTGACACCAACATTTTCTCCATTGATATGAAACCCAGAAGCACACTACCTTCTTCTTTCTTCTTCTTTATATATATATTTTTTTAAACAAATTTTGGGTGGTTGTTACACCATTTTATTAATGATTACAAATCTCAAAAAGCATTAAAAAATGTTTGACCCAGTCCACTATGATCAGCTCTTTCTATTCCTCTGTAAGCTTTCCTAATTTTTGGATTTCTAAATTCCTCAACAATCCCAAAGTGTTTTCATTGTCTCCTCGTCGGCACCTTTAATGATGTTCGCAAGGTTTTATTTTATTTTCTTTTCATAATTTTAGTGAATTTTCATCAAGTAATAATGATAATATCATTGAATCGAATTTAATTCTGCCAACCGAAAAATTAGATGACAGCATTGATAAGTTCGTGTGGTCAAGTAGTTTTCGAAAAGTGGGTCGCATATTGGAGTTGGATATGATGGCAAATTTAAAGTAAATTTGTGATTTGAAGTATAAAAAATTGTTTTCGCTATTTTTAATCTCGTTGTCATGGTCACTGTCTACGAAAAGTATTTTTTAGCGTTTTAGAAATTAATCTATCCGTCTCACTTTTAAATATTTCTTAATTTGCTATTACTCAAAATTCAATAACAACACATACTATGATTGATATGGGGAAAAAAAAAGAGGTGAAAATAGCGGTATGGCAATGGTAAACTTAGTATGGGAGAATGAAAATTGAAGTTTATGATTAAAAGAAGGAGAGTTGATTTCTTCTGGAAAAAAAGAGAGGAGAAAGATACGATTAGTGATAGCTGAATAATGAAATAAGTTTATGGCATTTTCCAGAGAAGTTTTGAAGAGAAAAAGAAAGAAGACAAAAAAAAAGTTAAAAAGAAAAGAGAAATAGAAGCAAAAGAAAACATAATTTTAAAAAAAAATAGAAACTTAATATCAAAAGGGGAAATTACTTGCAAAGTTAAAGTTTTAACAAAAAAAAAAGTGTCTCTCACTCTCTTTGAGAAAGTGAATACTCTTTCTTTGCCACCTCAGCATATAGGGTGACAATAATTCTATTTTAAAATAGTTCAAGGGGGTAATAGGATCATTGTGAAGTATAAGTGTGTAGTTGGGAATCTGACTATAGGTTGAGGAGGCTTTTGGCCATTTTCTCAAAAATATATATATAGGTTACTTTCCCTTTTCTTTCTCTTTCCTTACTTCTCCAAGGTTCACCATTTGTCAAAGACGCTTAAAATAAAAGTAACACCCTCAAAAAGTCAACTTAAGCTCGTATAAACACTTATCGTCTTAAAATATTCATCATATACTTTTATTTATATATTTTTTTTAAAAAAATATTAGGAGAGGTGTTTGAACATTTGATCCTATTTATGTTTAAAATATATATTTTTTGTTGAATATTTACTTTATTTTTATTCCATAATTGAAGTTATTCATGAACAACTACTACTAGAAATAAAAATAAAATAAATTATCTTGAACTTTTACAATGACATTACTTTGAGGTAAATATTTTTAGCAAGAACAATAAATATTTTGACAGAGGAAAATATATTTTTATTTTTATATAGAAGCAAAACATTCAATGAATCAAACCAAAATGTTACTTCGGCATTAGTAGCTTAGGTTAAGGTTTAGCAATATTTCAAGCGATTAAACATTACTCAAAGTTTCAAAAAAAAATAAAAAATCAAATGAATTGTAAGTAATTGCACATGGTATATATCAACCTTCTTTAGATATAATAAGACTTTCAAACATATATAAACTTGAGTATAAAAGAGAGAAAAGACTTATCTTTTTTGCTTAAATATGACAAAAAGGAGAAAGAGAACAATACAATAAAGCTATTCTTCATTAGAGTCCTCTTTAAGGTCAATTTATATCATTAATATGTTATTAGAATGAAATTTGTTATTGCGTTAAAAATTTGCCATTGGGATGAGGCACATAAATTTATATCCACTATTGATTTGACATATAATATTACTACATTACCCTTTGAATATATTAAAGGGATAAGGCACAAGTATCCCCTAGACTATGACTGAAATCCCAGAGACACACCTTAATTAAACTAAGGTCTTATTACCCCTCATCCCCCCCCCCTTGAACCCATATTTTTTTTTGTAATCTTATGGCATCCAAACATTTCTCGTGCATCTCAGCTACGTGGAGTCACGGAGTCTGCCACATAAGCCAAAAGATGTACAAAATTACAAAAAAAAAAAATTGAGTTCGGGGGTAATAGGACCTTAGTTTAGTTAAGGCGTGTCTTTGAGATTTCAGTCATAGTCTAGGGGGTACTTGTGTCTTTTCCCTATATTAAATTTAATGCTTTGGAGAATGTATGAGATATTGAATAGTATTTAATAGCAATAATAAAATAGACACAAAATGATAAATTATCTCTTGATTTTTTAAATTGGACAAATATTGTTGAACAACTATGTTTAGTACAATGGACAAGCAAAGATGGAAAGAGGAGTATAATTAAAACAATGTCTTCACTCTCCAATTACTTTAAATATAATCACAACTTATTGCTATCTTATATGTGGAAGTATCCCGTTTCTTTCTTGTAGTCCAAGTTACTTATAAAGATTTTTTCAAGCTAAGTGATCACTTTATAAAATAAAATAAAAATGTCTAGTTCCAAGTGACTTTATTACATTCTGAAGTTAATGCTGGATAATCTCCAAGTTTTTAAATCAAAAGGGATATATGTGGTAGAGACCATTATTATGTAGCTTTTAGATTTGTTGAATCTCAAACCATATATTTTGATTTAGAAGAAATATTGATTAATGTGTTCTCATTTCTTTTACTCGTTCACTGTTAGCACTTTAAACTCCTCTGAATAAGTATTTATTTTATTAAATTTTTCTTATCAATAATAGTTATTCTTAATTACCACTCTCACGTTTGATTCTCTAAAAGGTTATTTAATATATAATTATGGTAAAACTGGGGGGGGGGGGGGGGGGGGAATAGTTGTTTCTATTGATTTGTTAATAAAAATAAAAAGGAAAACATATTTCCAATATTTTAGACATGTAAAAATGAACATAAAAAGCAATAATAAAATTATTGAGATCAAGATCAAGTTTTCATAATATATTTGTAATTAGCAATAAGGAATTGTAATTAGTTAACTAGTTTGTTATACGTATTAGAGTTAGTTAGCTGTCAGAGTTAGTTAGCTAGTCTAATCAGTTAGTTAAATAGTATAATGTCTAGAATGTTCCATTAGTTAGAATGCAGTTTTACATACTTATTTACATGTATAAATACTCAGTCATTAATCAAAGAAAGGTGTGATTTCTCTTTCTCTCAAATTACAGTTCTTCACAAAATGCTCTCAGTCAGTCATGGCTTCTTTATTGCAGTTCAACTGAGATTTCAACATTGATATGAAGTTCTAATATGGTATCAGAGCTTGGTTCGTTTACTTCAACTCTTTGTTCTTTGTTTTTATTATTCTTTGGTTTCTGCTTTTCGATAATTCAGATCGAATCTCAGAATTTTATCTGAGTTTTTTTTTCCTTTCTTTTTTTTCTGGATCTTGAATTCATCCTCTCTACTTAATTCACAATCATTTTGAGTGATATACTCATGGCTATTGACGAAAACACGTCTACTTCTGAGGGAACTAGCATTGTTGGCAATGATACAAGTAGTGCCCTGTATGTGCATCCCTCAAATAGTCCAGGAATGATGATGGTTCCTACTCAATTTGATGGAGCAGGATATCGATCATGGAGGAGAGGAGTGATGTGAGCCTTGTCTGTAAAGAATAAGTTGGGTTTTATTGATGGGAGCTGTGTGAAACCGAGTACAAACTCACCTCAGATTCGCCAATGGCAAAGGTGCGACGACATGGTAACGTCATGGATTTTGAACTCACTAACTAAGGAGATTTCAAATAGTGTAGAGTATGTGACTGATTATGTAGAGCTGTGGAAGAAATTGGAAGATAGATACGATCAAACAAATGGAGCAAAGCTATATCAAATACAGAAAGAAATTAACGACCTAACTCAGGGAATATTGGGCATCACTATCTATTATACAAGAATGAAGACACTCTGGGAGGAACTGAGTACTTTGAATTTGAGAAATCAGTGTGGTTGCATCTGCACTTGTGGTGTAAAAGATAGCATGCATAAAGCAGAACAAGATAGGTGTTTGATACAATTCCTCATGGGGTTAAATGAGGTATAAACAGTGATAAGGGGTAACATCCTCATAATGAACCCATTCCCTTCCATGGCACAAGCCTTCTCTTTATTAATCCAAGAGGAGAAACAAAGGGAGTTTAAGCCAACTAGTAGAATACCTATGGATACAACATCCTTGAATGTAGGTGCCTTCAATAATAAAGTTCAAGCAGGAAGAACTTTTAGAACAAACTATCAGGAAGCAACAATCATTATAATGGCAGTAGCAGTGAGAAAAGTGCCATGTTCTGTGATTATTGTAAGAAAACAGGACACATTAAGGCTAAGTTACAGGTTGCATGGCTATCCTCAGAACAACAATCAAAACTTCAAGCCAAATCGCTACAACAATGGACAAAACTACAGGCAAGGCAATCAGATTTACAAAGGAAAAAGAGTAGTGGCAAATGTGCACAGTGATACTCCTGATATGATATCCACTCATGGAGATGAACAACCACCACAGAGTAATGGGCATCAAAACGCCAATATAACAAAGGAACAATATGGGAAGATCATGGACCTAATACAACATTTTCAAAATGAGAACATGGGAGATGATCAAAATGTTGCAAATGTCAATAATGGCTCTATGAGCTTCGCAGGTATTGCAGTATGCTCTTTCTTTGTTGATTTTGATAAACCTTCATGCAAATGTTTTAAATCAAGCAATGATATGTGGATCATAGACTTATGAGCATCAAACCACATAACATTTAATAAAGATTCCTTGACCAACACTAAGACCTTACCTTACCCTATACTGATTTCACTCCCTAATGGATACAAAGTTAAAGTGACAGAGCTTGGTGATGTATCAATCACACCTGATATCATTTTGCATGATGTGTTATATGTACCATCCTTCAAGTATAATCTAATTTCAGTTTACTCCTTAATTACATCTATGAAGTGCACAGTTTTGTTCACTGGTACTTTGTGTGTGTTACAGGCCCCTTCAGTGAAGAGGCCTCAGGTAATTGGTAACAACAAAGATGGGTTGTATTTTCTGTGTTCAAGCTGCCTGAGAAATGCCAATAGAGTCAATAAAGGTTCAGTGTGTTGTTGTCATCCTAGTGGTAGTAATAATAATTCCTCTGTTGAGAATAGGGAATACATTTCTACTGTTACTGATTCTTGTCATGATTGTAAGAAATTTGCTACTGATATTGATGTTCCTCATACTGTTCATAGTCCTCTTGTTTGTACTTCTACTTTCAACAATGATGAGAATGTCCGGTTTAATAATCATTCTTGTAAGATTACAAAGAACAATGTAGACTTATTGTGGCATAACAGACTTGGCCATGTGCCTTTTGCTAAAATGAGGAAAATTTCCACCCTACCAACCATTCTTTCACAAAAACAGCCCTTCATGTGCAGCATATGCCCTATGGCAAGACAAGAAAGATTGCCTTTCAGCCAAAGTACTAGCCAAACCAAGTCCATATTTGAATTGCTTCACATTAACCTATGGGGCCCTTATCATGTTTCCACCTATGACAATTACAAATACTTTCTTACCCTGGTGGAAGATTATAGTAGATCCACTTGGACCCATCTTCTAAGTACCAAAAGCAATGCTTTGCATGTGTTGAAAGCCTTCATAAACATAGTAGAAATCCAATTCAAAACCACCATTAAAAGCATTAGGTCTGATAATGGATTGGAGTTCATCAGTAATGAGCAATCCAACTCTTCATGAACAAGGGTATAATTCATCAGAAAAGTTGTCCATACACCCCACAACAAAACAGTGTGGTAGAAAGAAAACATAAATACCTATTAGAAATAGCAAGAGCCCTTCTTTCCCAATCTAAACTACCTTTGAAATATTGGGGGGATGTGTTTTGACAGCTACTCACATTATAAATAGACTACCCTCAACACATTTCAAGAACAAATGTCCTTATGAGTTGCGATATAATAAGAAGCCAAATTACACTCAACTCAGATCTTTTGGTTGCCTACGTTACCCCACTGTGCCTAAAATATTAAGAGATAAACTTGAGCTTAGAACCGCTCCTCATAAATTTGTGGGATATCCCTTTGGCACAAAAAGATACAAGGTGATGAGTCTTGTCACAAGAAGAATACATGTTTCCAGAGATGTGGTCTTTCATGAGGACATCTTCCCTTTTACTTTGTCTACTGAAAAATGCACTTTTCCTTATGTTTTGAAGTCTGTTGAGTCTATGTCATCTAGTCCTAATCCTAGTGGTTAAACTGATCATAGGTCTTATGACAATAATGTAAATGATATAGGGTGTGAATTTGATTTAAACACTAACCTTTCACCCATCAGGGACCATCATTAACCACTACCTCCTGAACATCCCATTGATCATTCACCACCACCATTACATGTCCACTCATCACCTTCTCAAACTGTTGCTCCTATAATAAATCACAGAAGATCTAACAGGGAAAACAAAATCCCTCATCACTTAAAAGACTACATTGTTTCTATGCCCAATCTAAAGAATCCAAATCCTGTTACAAATCTTTCCCTCACTGCCTTATTCACCAAACACTATCATATACCTCCTGATGTCATTGCATCCCACAGTCAAATGTTTGTTGAAAATGTTTGTCATGATAGTGAACCATCATCATATGAGGAGGCATCCTTCAATCCTGCTTGGCAAAAGGCCATGACACAGGAGTTTGAGGCACTTTATGCTAACAATACTTGGGATCTTGTTGAATTACCAGTAGGCAAGCAAGCAATTGGATGTAGGTGGGTGTATAAAGTCAAACATAGAGCAGATGGGAGCATTGAAAGATTTAAAGCTAGATTGATTATGAAAGGGTACACACAACAAGCTGGGATAGATTATACAGAGACCTACTCACCTGTAGTCAAGATGACTATTGTCAGAACTTTAATAGCTTGTGTTATGAAGAAGGGTTGGAATATGTTCCAACTTGATGTAAATAATGCATTCCTTCATGGTGATCTTCATGAGGAAGTGTATATGAAAGTTCCACCAGGTCTGGACGTACATAATACAAGGTTGGTATGCAAGCTTAACAAGTCTCTTTATGGACTTAAACAAGCCAGTAGACAGTGGTATGCCAAATTGACGGAAGCCTTGGCCCTTAGGGGATATACACATTCACATTATGATTACTCATTGTTTTCCAAGAAATCAGGTCCTTTGGTGGTATTTGTTGTTGTTTATGTAGATGATGTTATCTTAACTGGCACAGACACTGATGAAATCACACAACTCAAGACTTATTTGGACAACACATTCAAAATTAAAGACCTTGGCAAACTTCATTATTTTCTAGGCCTTGAGATACTTGATACAGCTGGAGGGATACTCATCTCTCAGAGGAAATTTGTTCTAGACCTGTTAAAAGAATATGATTGTTTCAATTATGCTCCCATGACTTCACCTCTTGATCCCACTGTCAAACTAAGAGCCAAAGAGGGAACCCCACTTCCTGATCCCACTCACTATAGGAAGTTACTTGGAAAACTAAACTTTCTCACCAACACTAGACTTGACATAACCTTCAATGTCCAATAGCTAAGCCAATTTATGCAAGATCCCAAAGACACTCATCTCAAGGCAGCCTTTCATCTTCTCAGGTATTTGAAGCAGGATCCTACTCTAGGAGTTCATCTATCTAATGATCTTGATTGCACTATCCAAGCTTTCTGTGATTCAAACTAGGCCTCCTGTCCAGACTCAAGAAAATCAATTAGTGGATATTTAATTTTACTTGGGAACAACCCTATTAGTTGGAAATCCAAGAAGCATGAAACTATTTCTTTGTCTTCAGCTGAGGCAGAGTATAGGTCACTAAGGAAGATAGTTGGAGAATTGACTTGGCCGAACAGGTTGGTCAATGAATTGACCATTTTTTATCCATTTCCTATTGTTGTATATTGTGATAGTCAGTCTTCCATACACATAGCTCATAATCCTGTATTACATGAGAGAACTAAACACATTGAGGTGGATTGTCCCTTTGTGAGAAGCAAGCTTCAGGAGGGGCTCATTTCCTTGCACCATGTTCCCACTACTGATCAGTAAACTGATATACTCTCTAACAGGTGTGAAGCATTCAGCTATCTTGGACAAGTTGGCTGCGAGATTATCACCACCAACTTGAGGAGGGGTATTGAGATCAAGATCAAGTTTTCATAATATATTTGTAATTAGCAGTAAGGAATTGTAATTAGTTAACTAGTTTGTTATACGTATTAGAGTTAGCTGTCAGAGTTAGTTAGCTAGTCTAATCAGTTAGTTAGATAGTATAATGTCTAGAATGTTCCATTAGTTAGAATGCAGTTTTACATACTTGTTTACATGTATAAATACTCAATCATTAATCAAAGAAAGGTGTGATTTCTCTTTCTCTCAAATTACAGTTCTTCACAAAATGCTCTCAGTCAGTCATGGCTTCCTTATTGCAGTTCAGCTGAGATTTCACCATTGATATGAAATTCTAATAAAAATGTTACGGAATTGATACGGCATTCGTCTCAATACATGTAGCATATATTGTTTGGGCATTTATTATAAGAATAACCAATATTTCACTACTAAATAATCTATTAAAACTGATCTAAAAAATGATATCATGCTATGTCTAAAAAAGATTGTTTGCTTTTTCTCATGAGGTTTTAAAAAACCGACCTCATGAGGTCAATTTTTTTTCTTGGATAAAAATTCTTTTTTTTTATCTCAAGAGGTCGGTTTTTAGAAATACACGTAAAAAAATTTGCCACATGTGATAAAATACATTTCATTTGTACTCTTCTAATTTATTTTTCAAGAAAAATCGACCTCATGAGGCTGATATTTTTAAAATATTCTTTTGTTTCAATAAACAATAGCGACCTCATGGAGTCACAATTGCAATTTTATTTTTTTAATTATTCTAAAAGATCAATTATGAGGTGATCACAATTGTAACTTTTTATTATTTAATAGCAGTGAATTAAGAATTGACGGCTTCCTCCACAGTATCCTCTTCTCTATCAAAATTAATTCACCAATAATATTTAATTTAAATATAAAATAATTTACATGAATATCACTCTTAATCAGTTTTCTGCTCCAAAGATTCAAAATGCTAATCATGAACTAAGGAGTTTTTTCTACGTATTTTAAATTAAATACTCCATCTGTTTCCAATTATTTGTCCACTTTTGAATTGGCACACCTATTAAGAAAACAATTATTGACATAATGAGTTTACCATTTTACCCCTATTAATTATGAAGTGAATGAATTAAAAACTTAAGATTTCAAAAAATTCTTTCTTTTCCAAAGCAATTAATTGAGGGTATAATAGGTTAAATAAATTTGTTCTTTCTTGATTTGTCAAAATTGACAAGTAATTAGGGACAACTAAAAAAGAAAAAGTGGACAAATAATTAGAGACCGAGGGAGTATACAAAATGTGCTAAATAGGGAAAGATTTGATAACATAAGCTAATTTTAGTCTTAAACTTGGCCAAATAATATAGAGTGTTAGGTGATAAATGGGGGTTGAATTGAATGTAAGTTGACCATAATGGGTCTTGTTAATAAATGGATGGTTAATGGTTTCTTGACCCTCCAAAATTTAGTTTGACTGAATGGGGTTAGGCTTAATAAGTTAAAATACGGGTCATAAGTCATCTTGCTTAACTCGTAAGTTTGAATTGCTTTATTTCTTTTTTAAACATTCTTTAGTACCTTATAAATATTCTTTGTACCTTATCAAACAAAAATAAATTAATAAAATTTTTCATAAATCAATTTTAGCTAGATATCAAACCAGTGTAAAAAAAAAACCTAGCACACACCATAAGTTTGAGGATCATGTGCATATTTCTTTGTTTAGGCTTTTGAATAAGGAGAATCTTTACTCATTAATCCTTTCCTATATATATGCTTGACTAATACCTCTTTTTTACTCAACAAGCATTATATATATGTTTGTCATCAAAAAAATATTAACAAAATATGGATTCATCAAGCAAATTGTTCCAAATTTCTAGAGAGTTATCAGTAGGACATTCTTCAAGAATTTATTATTATAGAAGAGGTGAAGGGGTTCCATTTGAATGGGAAAAGCAGCCTGGAACCCCTAAAATTAATCCAACAAAAGAAGATGTCAATATACCACTTAGCCCTCCACCTTCATTTCAAAGCATAGGGCTTACTAAACCTTGTTTTGATGATCATGATGAATCAAAACATTTCAAGGTTTGGCTTACAAACATGATGAAGAAATTGCATTCATCAAAAAGATTTGTGAAATCGCGTGATGGAGACGATTCGTTTAACAACTCTAGTTCATCTTCATTTGATTCAAACACTAAAGAGCGGGATAAATTTTCGAGGGATTTAATGGAGGATTCATATTGTTGCAATCTCACATCAATGGTTGGTAAATGTTTTAAATTTTATTTTCATTTGTCATTTTGTGTTAGTTCCTCTATTTCAAATTGTTTGTCTCGTTTTAATTTGACATGAAGTTTAAGAAGAAGAAAAATTGTTTTGATTTGACATAGAGTTTTTTTTTAAAAAAAAAATAAGTTTTGAGGTCTTAAACTAAATATATGTAAAATATACTAAAATATTTTTGTGGTGAAAACATATTATGTGAAAAATAAAATTAAAGAGTTAATACAAAAAAGAAAAAGGTATTTTTTTCAAAACAATCTGAAAGGGAGAGAATAAAAGATTTAGCATTTATTTTAATTAATTTTTTTATTATTATTTCCTTCCAATTATGTTATAAATATCATGTCCTTTAAATAATAATATCAGGTAATCTTCCATGAAAGGTGGGATTATTAGTAACTTAACAAATATGGAAAATTACATGCAACAAAAGGTTGATATAATTATAGTGATAGTATAAATATATATTCTTTAATATAAGTAAGTAAATCTTTTCTTGAATAAAAGACTTAATGTCATAATAATTAGAGTGAAGTGGTTAAAACATATCTAAATTAATTTGCTGTGAATTATTATTTTTATTTTTGAATTATGTCTAATACTAATAGAACGCCCGTATGTTTGAATAAGTGAATTTGACAACGCCCCAGCTAACAAGCTTTAATGATATGTATGTAGGCTGATTAAAATAATCTTATAATCCTATATACACACACACACTAATTATGACATCTAAAACAAAAAGAAGAAGAAGAAAGAATAAGTGGTTAAATCAATTACAACACCTTGAGCGAAAAATCCACATCTTTTACGGTCTGAGATTCTGAATAATGATTGAAATACTTATTATGTGAGGTGACATTTTAGAAAAGTTTTTAACTTCATTTAGACAAATGTATTAAGTATGTTTTAGTTCTAGACATAATTTGGAGACAAATAATATGTGTATCAAATTCAAAAACGTTTTCACCACTCCAGGTTAAAAAACTTATGCAAATATTTATTCACAAAAACAGTGAATGTGCGGATCTTGAATCATTAGCGTCAGCGGAGACTCTTAGGAGTGAAGTTATATGATATTAAATTATAAATTAATAATCTACTATAACATATTCATTTATAATATGTTATTTATTCTAAGTTATCAATTTTTATATCCAATTATTTGTAATTATCTTTTAAATGATATGATTTATTTAAATATTTTTACACATATGGTACTTTAAACTCTATTTGTAAATTAGCATTAACGTTTGGACTATAATTGCATTTGTTTTGCTTTTACTTTTGTGTGTTCTTTAAGAAATCGATTTGGTTTTGAGAGAACAGATTCTGAAAGATTCTTTTAACTTTCATCTTGAGAAAACAAATTCTCTCAAGAAGGAAGCCAAAAAAGAAACAAAAATCCTAGTAATCTTCTCAATTTTCTCGAGAAATTGACATAAATAGTCGTCCATCAAAATGATTACCAGCAAATGTATATTTTTTATATATTACCACTATCTCTGTCCCAAATTATATCACTCAGTTTCCTTTTTAGTCAGTTTCAAAAAATTATACATTTTTATATTAAGTAACAGTACTTTAACTTTTAAATGCTCATTTTATCCTTAATGGAATGATTTATAGTCACAGCTAGCTAATTATGTTGCAGGATAAAGAGGAGGGCTATAGAAAAATGCACAAGAGAGAAGAAATTGGTGAAAGATTATTTGTTGAGAGAATAGTTTCAAGAATGTCATCAGTAGACCAATCTTACTATAGAAGCACAGTAGAAGGAATTCCCTTCAAATGGGAAATGCAGCCAGGTACTCCTATGGCTATACATACACCACAAAATGAAGTCATTCCACCACCTAGCCCTCCACCAATGATACAAAGTTTGGCATTCCCTAAACCTTGTATTCCTCATCATGATCAAGACAATACACCTTCTAATACTTGGGAGAAAATCAAGAGAATGATCAAAAGTAGTCATCAAGCAGGGCGCAGCAATTCAGTTCTATCTTGAAAAAGAAAGTGCTACCCTTGTCTAAACTTGCAAAAGACGTCTTGGGGAGGAAATTTTGTTTCATGAATCCATGTAAGATTAAAGCAAATCTTGCGTCTTCAAGACGCATATGAATTACATTATGGACTTCTTACTAAAGAGTTATGCGCACATATATAAGCCAACAATAGTATGAATGGGACAAGAACATGATGAAAAGTTATATGTTTAACATATACAAGTTGAATTTGTGTATTGTTTCATCGATGTTTATTATATACTTCATGTGGAATTTGGCGATCGTGATCGTGTTAATTTGATGCATGGTACTACTACATGGTGGAGAAATGGTATTAATAATACTAGATAATTTAGAAGAAAAATCATAACGAATTTTATTCCTTCTACTCCTGATGAGACAAGCAGAAAATTAACATGAGTGATAATCTACTAGGTAGATGCGTGTCAGCTTAAATAATACTTCCTCTATTACAATTTATGTGACAATCTCATACGTAATGAAATCTAAAAAATAAATTATGACTTTTTGAAACTCATCATTTTAAACACATCTTAATATGCATTTTAATATCAAAATAACAATATTAATTTGCATGAGTTAGTGATGAAAGTGAGCATTATTTTTTGGTACAACTCATGTAACCACTATTATATGTTTCACATTAATTACCCCACTGCATATTCTACAATATTAATTATTATCCCACTAATTTGTTATTTGATCTATGAAAAAATTTTACACCTAAAAAAAGTAGTGTTTCTTCCTTTGTGTTTGAGCTGAGAAATATTATATGAAGTACGAGAATTATGAGAAGTGGGTGAAACATATTGTAGTAGTGTGTAGTGAGGTTAGAGTAGTGAAAAAAGAATTGAGAGAAAGGAAAATATTTCAAGTTTCCAACTTATTGACTATACCAAAGAGATTAATTTTATGTTGAAGGAATTAAGGTGTTTTTTTTGTGGAGCTTTGGATTCTTCTACTAGTCTGGAGCAATTTGAATTGTACGATGTTGTTGGTTGTTGTATCTTGGAGGGGACAAGTCAAGAGTTATACTACTGGATTGGTGAATATTATACCACAGTCAACTTGAATCTCCTTAATAAGAGCAAAACATTTGCGTCCTAGCCTGAATATTTTTTGGTAATAAACTGTGAATATATTACCTCGACAATAAAAAAAATAACAATCTAAAGAGTACACTAGTTCCAATCCCCTTTCAAAAAGGTTATTGGCCTGCTAGTGCCTCAGTAATCAACTATACATTTCTGTCTCCCTATCCTTCTAGTTGTTGTATTAAGTTCCTACAACTATAAGCTCTTCTTGTACTCATTTGGCTTCCTATTCTTTCCTTCATCTCCTTTTGTATTTGATTGCTCACTTCTTCGGCTTGGATTATTAGGTTCCTAAATATTTTCCAATTTCTAGCTTTCCAAGTATGATATATCAATGCTCCAAAAATTGCAGTTGCCACCTCCTCGTGGAACTTTTTCCAGTTCCTCCTTTTTAGCCATTGCAAAGTTTGTTTGACTGTTTGACGTCGAAAAGAAATCCTCGACCATCTGGCCAAAGCTTGTTGTACTCCTCTAGTCCATGTACAGTCAACAAATAAGTGTTGTTGCGTCTCCACCTGGTCATCCACACATAGGTTACACTTCTCATCTCCAGCTAGCATGTTTAGCCTTTGGAGTCTTTCCTTGGTGAGTAATCTGTTCTGATAGGCCAGCCAAACTATGAACATGTGTCTAGGCATCATAATAGAATTCCAAACTAGGTCCGCCTCTTGCATTCTCTTATGTCTTCCTATCATCGCATTGTAACTTCGAGTGACTAAATATTCTCCATTCGCAGTCAATAAATACACACCATTGGAAAACCAGTGTACGATGCCTCTTTTGAGTGTGTTAATCTTCTTCCAATACCAACTACAATCTGCAGGAACCTGATGCTCCCAAATGTCTGTGTCCTGATTTTTCATATATATTCCATGCACCCATTTGACCCATAAGGTATCCTTCTTCCTACAAAGCTGCCATATAAGCTTCCCCACAGAGGCAATATTCCATTGTTTGTTGTTCTTGATGCTCAGACCCCCAGACTTCTTTGGTGCTCACACTGTGTCCCAAGAAACCAAAGCAATCTTCCTTTTATTGGTTAAGCATCCCCATAAGAAATCTCTGCAGATCTTATCCACCTTCTTGAGTATACATTGTGGCAGCATAAACACTGTTCCCCAATAATTATAAATGGAAAATAAGACTGCTATAATGATATGAAGTCTTCCTGCATACGACAATGATTTAGAATAACCCGTGGTTACTCTGTTGCTTATCTTCTCCACTAGTACATGACAATCAACTTTGCTCCACTATTTTTATGAAAGTGGCAAACCCAAATATGTGATTGATAACATTCCAACCAAGAACCCTGTCAGCCTAAGAAACTTCTTCTTTGTTTCATCATTTACCCCAGCACAATAGAAGCTAGATTTATCATTATTCGCCACCAATCCAGTAGCATCAGTAAAATGGTTTAATACATTCATCACTCTTGTGATAGATTTCTCATGTGCTTTGCAGAATATCATCAAATCATCTGCAAAGATCAGATGTGTGAGTTTAGTTCTTTTGCACATTGGATGAAACCTGAAATCTGATAGCTCACTCATTTTATTCAAACTTCTTGTAAGATACTTTATCACCAGTACAAAGAGAAAGGGGGACATTGGGTCACCTTGTCTTAATCCTCTTCTCCCCTCAAAGTATCCAAACCCATTCCCGTTAACCTTCACAGTATATCTTGTTATTGTGACACAAGTCATCACGAAGCTAGTGAAAGAGTTTGGAAACCCATATCCTTACAGTGCTTCCTGAATGAAGTCCCAACTTACCATGTCATACGCCTTCCTGAGATCAATCTTCATTAGGCATCTAGGTGTAGTTTTTATATTATAATGCCTAAGAATATCATGACATATCAATACATTGTGGACTAGTGATCGACCCTCCACAAATGCTGCGTGATTTTCTGCTACAATGTATGTTACAACCCTTCTTAGTCTAAGGCAAATAAACTTCGAAATACACTTATAAAGCACATTACAATATGAAATAGGCCTAAATTGCCCTGCATTCTGGGGTACAGTTATCTTAGGGATCAGTGAAATCATTGTTGCATTAAGTTGTTTGAGTAATTTGCCTATATGGAAAAACTCCAAAATTGCCTTTGTCACATCCTTGCCGATTATCCCCAAGCAGCTTGGAAAAAATCACTACCATAGCCGTCTGCTTCACCTCCTTTTCAGTGTAAGGTCTAATCAACTCAAATTGTTCTGTGATGTCTAGGATTCTTCCAGCCTTAAGAAAACTATTGAAAGCTCGAACTCTGTGGATTTGCTACCTTCCTAAAAGTTCAGTTTAGTAATCGACCAAAATTGTTGCAATAGCTTCCTGTTCATGTTGGATCACTCCATGTTTATCCTCCAGCTGAGTTATTGCATGTTGTAGTCTTCTATGCTTAATGACCGAGAAGAAGTACTTTGTGTTATCATCCCCCAATTTAATCCAAGTAGCTTTACTTCTTTGCTGAAGAAATATCTCTGCCATGTAGGATGAGCATCTGAACTTTGCATACTTCTCTTTCTCCTCCTGTTGTAGAGAACTATTAGTTGGTTGGCATTGGAGGGCTCGTTGGACTTGTAGCAGGACCAGTCTAAATATTTATTTATTCATTTTTGTTTATTTTATTTTCAATTATAATTTAAGATATATACACCTACACATCTTAATTTTTGGGTGGTCATAAAAACTTTTTAAACTTGTTAACTTATATCATGACTCAAATTTGACGGTTATGCCATGTGATAGGACACCGTTACTACCTCTACTAGACAAACTCTCTAAACTTAGTCTGATCCATGACATGACACCGTTACTACTTTTTGTACGAGTCTCTACAAGACGTGCTCAATTTTTATTGAGACTTTACAAGAAGAGCACAATTTTCATCAGAGTTCTTGGGGTTATTCTACCCTAAAACCTAGATTATACCTATATAAAAGGTAATATATTTCTTCAAGAGGCATCTAAAATATCACATAACTCTTGGATATTCATAAAGAGATCGAAATCTCGAATATCTCATAAACTCTAGTCAGTCCAAGTCCACAGCCTTAGGCCCAAAGCAATTCAAACAATAAAGCGATAAACTCAAAGATGACCAAAAAGGGCACACAAAACACCAAAGTAACCATCAGGCATAAAATTTAAGTTTGACGCCACCTAAGAGCATTCTAAAGATCTAAGACGACAATCAAGCTAAGAATCAACCTAAGCTAAGGCTTATCAACTAAATTACTAAGCTAAATAACCCAATATGGCCAAAATATCAACTAAGGATCATGCACGCCTACGAACTAATAATAAAACCTTCATAACAATCAAACTACTCAAATATACATATAATCATGCTAAGTCAAGTCTAAAAGAGGAAAACCATAATCTACCTCAAGGCAAAAACCGCATTTGAACTTTTACTCTGGAGCTTTTCCCTTTCGAAGGGCCTCCTAATGATGTCATGCTATCAAAAACATGACAAAAACGCCAAAACAAGCACATCAATACCCATATCAATATAGAAATTTAAAAATGGAAAAGCAACCCAAAAATGCAATCGTGGGACCCATGCACGGAGTCATAAAATTGACTATATCACAAGGCTCCAAATAACTCAAGGAACTTGTGCCCAAAAAATGAGCACAATTGAGCCACAATCAAGCCAAAACAACCCCACTAATATATTGCTTAAAAGAATAAAAAATGGAGAATTTAAGAGAGAATTGACGGAAATTACCAAGGTTGACAAAATATTAATTGATCCAAAAGTGTGCCCACGCTTTTCCCTGACACAATCCAATAAGAATCAATGAAAAACTCCAAGGAAATCTCTCAAAATGGCAAAAAGACCGAGTCTTTTTAAGAACAAGTGCATGCTAAAACGGGATGAACTTTTAAATAACTGTCAGGAAATTTTACTCTCCGCAAATGTAGAGCCTTTTCTATGAGCACGGATGTCACGCCCCGAGCTACCCCCGAGACGTGGACACGGGACCTAGGACCACAAGTGATCCCAAGCTAACCCTGTTGGCATGATCATGAGCATACTAAAAATAATAAACTGATGCGGAAGCTATAATCTTAAATAAATCTGAAATGATGGGGAAAACCCATATACTATAACTAAGATGAATGAAAATTGATGAGTTTAATACAAAGAAAATATTAACTCAATACTAAGCTGAATCTAACTATGTCTGAAATAAGCCTCTAAACTGACTAGAAATGTCGGGACATGCCCCAACTAGGTCTAGCAAAACTGAAACTAAAGACTAAAAGCGATAAAGATAAACATGTCACTCACTAGTCTTCGAAGAATGAGGACTCACCACTGATGCTGCTGAACTGAAGATCGGAAACCGACCTAAGCGTGATTTGGATGCTGAGAACCTGAACCTACATCACGAGAAGATGTAGCGTACGTATGTGTCAGCACTTGAAAGGTACTGAGCATTCAGGATAGAGTAAAGCTGAAATAACATATAACTCGACAAAGCAATAAAGCAATGAAATAATCTGAACATGATATAGATATTGAAAATACTGAATACTGAGCTAACTAATGCAATGACCAAATTTATAACATGTTGAGACTGAATATTGACTGTACTGAAATATGGTCAATGTAATAGAGTATTACTGAACTGTGGGAGCTACTAATAACCGACATAAAACCACATGAGTTAAATGTGGAGTCCGATGTACACGCCCTATCGAGAGGACCCAATATACCTTGCCAGATGTGTAAAGGCATGCTGGCGTGATCACTAAACTGATGTTGCCCACATAGGGGACTTACACCTACGTGGCTCGTAGTTCTGGGACTATATGGGCACGCTGAACCCTAGTCCAACTCGGTATTATTGAAATGACCCAAAAAAAAAAAGTTCCTAAAAATGTGCTTCGGAAGTTACCGGAAACTTGTTTTAGCTATACCTAAAAATCCGTTTCATTTTTCGAAAACCCGACTTCATATTCTTGTTTAGGGGGTCAAATCGAGTGGGAAATGGGTCTAACCCAAATTTTAGAGCAACCGTATCAAAATCCGAAATTTCCAAGTGAAGCCTTTTTCGAGGGTCTACTTTGGAGGGTCATATACCTAACGCACTTCGTTTCACCTCATTCGGAGTTCGGACGAAGAAGTTATGCCCATTTTCGTAAAAATCTGTCCGGCAGGAAATGCAATTTCCAGTGAGCGTTTTTACTGTTCACCCGCCTCATTTTTTTTCTAAGTGTTGGACCATTTTTCCAAAGGGCATATGTTATTTCCTATATACCATTAGTTCAATTCCCATCTCTAAAACATTTCCCAAAACACCTCTCCCATACTTAGACACATTTTCTCTCAAGTTCTCTCAAGAACCCTAATCCAAAACCTTCCTCAAGATTGATGAGACTCTTGCTCCAAGTTCCAAGCTTCCATTGAAGACACTCTCAAGACCTTCATAATAACTCAAGGTATGTGGTGTTGAACTCATGGGTCCTTCCACCCATAGTGCCTAGACTCTATTCTACTCACTAATTCATGGTTTAAGTTAAGATTCATAAATTAGTCTTGTTCTTTGTAATAATTCCCTGCACATTGAATTTTAAACATGAAAAGTGATTGTTTTGAGCATGTTGTGACTCTAGAACTTGAATCTAAATTTGGAATGGATGTGGAGATTTTCATGTGGTCTTGTGGGTGTTAAAAGGTGTTGTTGTAGGTTGTTCACTGGTTTGGCTGCATAATTACTACCCTATTTTCCATGCTCTTTGATTCCATTACATGCCTTCAAGGTGTTTGACAAAATGTCCAACTATGGAGAATTGATGAATTGATGCTTTAAAGCTTGAGTTATGAGATGTATGGCAATCCAGAGATGTGTTGATGACAAACTAAGCTTGTGTATATGTTCATTCCATACGTGAGATTGCATTAGAGCCTAATGGGAATTTCCTATATAAAGTGTTGCATGACCATGCCCGGTCCGGGGGAAAAGAACCGGACAACCATGTGAGAGGTTTATATCTCACCACCTAGGATGCTTGGGGTGTGACCAACATCAACCATGTGAGAGATTTATATCTCACCACCTAGGATGCTTGGGGTGTGACCAACATCAACCATGTGAGAGGTTTATATCTCACCACCTAGGATGCTTGGGGTGTGACCAACATGAACCATGTGAGAGGTTTATATCTCACCACCTAGGATGCTTGGGGTGTGACCAACATCAACCATGTGAGGGGTTTATACCTTGCCACCAGGGTGTCCGGGTGTGAACGGCATCCCCCATCCTAAGTTGGGGTTATAGATTGGTTGGATCATGCATACACATATGATATCTACTATTAGTATAGATTTACTTAAACATGTTTTGACTTCACTTTGATCATGCATCCTCATATTGTTATTCATAATGCCTATGAAACTATTTCTTGTATTTCGATTGTGTCATTGTCTATTGTTGTGTTGCACCCCGCATACTTAGTACATTCCAAGTACTAACGCATATTTTGCCTACATGATGTCACCATGTAGGGACCGGAACTACTCTTGATCCTTCTCTCCATTCACGTGGCTAGTACGGTGCTTATCCGAGTTTGTTGGTGAGTCCTCAATGATTCGAGGGCTATGTTATGTTCCTACTCCTATGTTTTGAGACTTTAGCTTGCAATTGTATTTTGACTATGAGGGGAGCCGGTAGTAGGTCATGGCCCCCGTCCTACCTATGTATGTAGAGGTGTGCGTTGGACAAGTATTTTGTAAATGAGCTTGACTCTTGTTCTATGATGTCATTTTGAAATGGTTTGCCCTTAGTCCCTATTTCCCGTTATTTAATGTTGAATGTACTTCCGCGACCGATGAAGTGTGATGACAAGTTTGAGAGGCTTGTTTGGGGTTCCTTCGGGTTCCTCATTCGCCATGTCACGTCTAGGCCCTAGGCTTGGGTCGTGACAAGCTTGGTATCAAAGCACTAGGTTGTTAAATCCTCGGAGTCCAACACACCGCGTTGAGTAGAGTCCTAATCATGGTTGTGAAATGTGCCACGACTATGAATGGGATGCTACAAAACGTTTTAGGAAAGGTTTCCCTTCTTCATGTTCTATATCGTGCTTAGAGTGCATTAAGGTGATTCCTCCCTAATGCTTGTTCTTTGGATTGCTAGATCATCATGCCAAACATGAGGGGAAGACGGGCCCGATCACCGGAAGAGCCACCCACCAATGGTGAGCTCCGTGATGCACTCACCATGCTTGCACAAGTGGTAGCTAACCAAGTGCAACAAGGAGCCCAAGCTCCTCGAGAAAGGGTGAGAGATTTCATGAGGATGAACCCTCCGGTCTTCCATGGTTCAAAGGTGGATGAGGACCCGCAAGAGTTCATCGATGAGGTATGCAAAATCTTGACCATTATGGATGTTGGTGCTTGTGAGAAGGCGGAATTGGCGGCCTACCAACTCAAGGGGGTTGCTCAAATTTGGTTTGATCAATGGAAGGGTGAGAAAGGTAATGGCTATGTGGTGTTGTGGGAGGAGTTTAAACTTGCTTTCCTTAATAGGTTCTTCCCTCTTGAGCTTAGGGAGGCAAAGTTGGTGGAGTTCATGAACTTGAAGCAAGGAGTTATGAGTGTGAGGGAGTATGCCCTCAAATTTGTCCAACTCTCCAAGTATGCACCTCACTTGGTGGCTGACTCTAGGTCGAGGATGAACAAATTTGTGATGGGTGTATCCGACTTGGTTAGTGAGGAGTGTCGGTCCGCTATGCTCATTGGAGATATGGATTTGTCTCGGTTGATGACTTATGCCGAGCAAATGGAGGAGGAGAAATTGAGGAAGAGAAGGGGGCACGAGGCCAAGAGGGCCCGATTGGAGAATAGGTTCCCTAAGGGTGCTAGATTTCATCAAGGCCGAGGAAACCCTCATGTCAATCGGGGATTTGCTATCAATGTTCCTAGACCTCAAGGGGGAGGTGAAGTGGGTTCTATGGATGTATGCCCTAAGTGTGGGAGGAAGCATGGTGGTCCTTGCATGAAGGGTTCGGGTGCTTGCTTTGAATGTGGAGAAGTGGGTCATAAGAGGTTTGAGTGTCCCAAGATCCGCAACAAAGTCCGAAGTGCTAACACTACTCCTTTGGGTAGAGGTGCTTCTCAAAGTGGTGCCCCAAGGGACAATCGATTTTATGCTTTGCATGGTAGACAAGGTGTTAATGAGACTCCGGATGTGGTGACCGGTATGTTGCAAATCTTTGATCTTGATGTTTATACTTTGATTGATCCGGGTGCCACCCTTTCTTTTGTTACCCCCTTAGTTGCTAGGAAATTTCATGTCGAGTCAGAATTGTTGCATGAGTCATATGAAGTATCTACTCCCACTGGTGTCTCTATTGTTGCTAGAAAAGTGTATAGAAATTGTCCGGTTTGCATATTGAATAAGTTGTTGCCTTGTGATCTTGTTGAGTTGAACATGGTGGATTTTGATGTTATTCTTGGGATGGATTGGTTGCATGCATATTATGCTTCTATTGATTGTAGGACTCGTAAAGTCAAGTTCCGATTTCCTAATGAACCCGTCCTTGAGTGGGAGAGCCGGGATGTTGTGGTGAAGGGGAAATTCATTTCATGCATTAAAGCCCATAGGTTGATTTCCAAAGGGTACTTGTACCATATTGTGAGAGTCCATGATGTGGAGTCTAAAGTCCCTCCTATTGAGTCTATTCCGGTTGTTAATGAGTTTCTAGATGTCTTCCCAGAAGACCTTCCCGGTGTCCCTCCAGAAAGGGAGATAGATCTTGGTATAGACCTCCTTCCCGATACTCAACCTATTTCTATCCCCCCTTACCGTATGGCCCCGGCGGAGTTGAAAGAGTTGAAAGAGCAATTAAAAGATTTGTTAGAGAAGGGGTTTATTAGACCTAGTCATTCTCCCTGTGGTGCTCCAGTTTTGTTTGTGAAGAAGAAAGATGGGTCTCTTAGAATGTGTATTGATTATCGACAACTTAATAGGGTCACCGTCAAGAATAGGTATCCTCTTCCAAGGATTGCTGATTTATTTGACCAATTGCATGGGGCTAGTCACTTCTCTAAGATTGATCTTCGGTCAGGGTATCATCAAGTGAAGGTGAGGGAGTGTGATATTCTCAAGACGGCCTTTCGTACTAGGTATGGGCACTATGAGTTTGTGGTGATGTCTTTCGGGTTGACTAATGCTCCGGCTATCTTTATGGATTTGATGAATAGGGTTTTCAAACCCTACCCTGATTTTTTTGTGGTGGTGTTTATAGATGACATCTTGATCTATTCTCGGGGTGAGGAAGAGCACAAGGGTCACTTGAGGGTTGTACTCCAAAGATTGAGGGAAGAGAAGTTGTACGCTAAATATGAAAAGTGTGAGTTTTAGTTGAAGGAAGTTGCTTTCCTAGGCCATGTGGTGTCGGGGGATGGTATTAAGGTGGATCCTAAGAAGATCGATGTTATTAGGAATTGGCCTAGACCTTTGACCCCGTCGGATATAAGGAGTTTCTTGGGTTTAACGGGTTATTATAGGAGATTTGTGGAAGGGTTTTCTTCTCTTGCTTCTCCCATGACTAAGTTGACTCAAAAGAAGGCTAAATTTGTGTGGTCGGATGAGTGTGAGAAAAGCTTCCAAACTTTGAAAGAAAGGCTTGTGTCCGCTCCTATTTTGTCACTTCCAGATGGGTTAGAAGGTTTTGTTGTTTATTGTGATGCTTCCCGTATTGGTTTGGGTTGTGTGTTGATGCAAAGTGGTAAGGTTATAGCCTATGCTTCTAGGCAACTTAAGGTTCATGAAAAAAATTACCCAACCCATGATCTTGAATTGGCCGCCGTGGTTTTTGCTTTAAAGATTTGGCGTCATTATTTGTATGGGGTGCATGTTGATATCTTCACCGACCATATGAATCTCCAATATGTGTTCACGCAAAAAGATCTTAACTTGAGACAAAGGAGGTGGTTAGAATTCCTTAAGGATTATGATATGAGTGTTCACTATCATCCGGGGAAAACTAATGTGGTGGCGGATGCATTGAGTAGAGTGTCCATGGGTAGCTTGGCTCATGTGGAGGAAGGTAGTAAAGAGTTGGCTAAGGAGGTCCATCGGTTGGCCAAATTGGGAGTTAGGTTAGAAGGGGTGGATAGTGGAGGAGTAGTTGTTGTTGATGGTTCAAGGTCTTCCTTGGTTGATGAGGTGATAGTCAAGCAAGATCTTGATCCTTCTTTGGTAGAATTAAAGGCTTCGGTGAGTAGTGGTAAGGTGGAGGTTTTCTCCCAAGGGGGAGATGGTGCCCTTAGGTACCAAGGTAGATTATGTGTTCCTTGTGTGGATGGTGTGAGGGAAAGAATCCTTGATGAGGCTCATAATTCTTTTTATTCTATTCATCCGGGGTCAACAAGGATGTATAGAGACTTGAGAGATGTGTATTGGTGGGGCGGTATGAAGAAGGACATTGCAAAATTTGTTTCGGGTTGCCATAGTTGTCAACAAGTCAAGGCCAAACATCAAAGGCCGGGTGGCCTAACTCAAGACATTGAGATACCTACTTTGAAGTGGGAAGAAATCAACATGGATTTTGTAGTGGGCTTGCCCAAGACTAGAAGAGGCTTTGATTCGGTTTGGGTGGTGGTTGATCGGATGACAAAGTCGGCTCATTTCCTACCGGTTAAAACTACTTACGGGGCTGAAGATTATGCCAAGTTGTACATTCATGAATTGGTAAGGTTGCATAGAATTCCCTTGTCTATCATCTCGAATCGTGGTGCCCAATTCACTTCTCACTTTTGGAAGTCATTCCAAAGGGGTCTTGGTACAAAGGTAAAGCTTAGCACGGCCTTCCACCCTCAAACGGATGGCCAAGCCGAAAGAACAATTCAAACCTTGGAGGATATGCTTAGAGCTTGTGTCTTGGAGTTGAAAGGTAGTTGGGATGATCATCTTCCTTTGATTGAATTTGCATACAACAATAGTTATCATTCTAGTATCGGTATGGCTCCTTTTGAGGCACTTTGGAATTGATGTGGAGATTTTCATGTGGTCTTGTGGGTGTTAAAAGGTGTTGTTGTAGGTTGTTCACTGGTTTGGCTGCATAATTACTACCCTATTTTCCATGCTCTTTGATTCCATTACATGCCTTCAAGGTGTTTGACAAAATGTCCAACTATGGAGAATTGATGAATTGATGCTTTAAAGCTTGAGTTATGAGATGTATGGCAATCCAGAGATGTGTTGATGACAAACTAAGCTTGTGTATATGTTCATTCCATACGTGAGATTGCATTAGAGCCTAATGGGAATTTCCTATATAAAGTGTTGCATGACCATGCCCGGTCCGGGGGAAAAGAACCGGACAACCATGTGAGAGGTTTATATCTCACCACCTAGGATGCTTGGGGTGTGACCAACATCAACCATGTGAGAGATTTATATCTCACCACCTAGGATGCTTGGGGTGTGACCAACATCAACCATGTGAGAGGTTTATATCTCACCACCTAGGATGCTTGGGGTGTGACCAACATGAACCATGTGAGAGGTTTATATCTCACCACCTAGGATGCTTGGGGTGTGACCAACATCAACCATGTGAGGGGTTTATACCTTGCCACCAGGGTGTCCGGGTGTGAACGGCATCCCCCATCCTAAGTTGGGGTTATAGATTGGTTGGATCATGCATACACATATGATATCTACTATTAGTATAGATTTACTTAAACATGTTTTGACTTCACTTTGATCATGCATCCTCATATTGTTATTCATAATGCCTATGAAACTATTTCTTGTATTTCGATTGTGTCATTGTCTATTGTTGTGTTGCACCCCGCATACTTAGTACATTCCAAGTACTAACGCATATTTTGCCTACATGATGTCACCATGTAGGGACCGGAACTACTCTTGATCCTTCTCTCCATTCACGTGGCTAGTACGGTGCTTATCCGAGTTTGTTGGTGAGTCCTCAATGATTCGAGGGCTATGTTATGTTCCTACTCCTATGTTTTGAGACTTTAGCTTGCAATTGTATTTTGACTATGAGGGGAGCCGGTAGTAGGTCATGGCCCCCGTCCTACCTATGTATGTAGAGGTGTGCGTTGGACAAGTATTTTGTAAATGAGCTTGACTCTTGTTCTATGATGTCATTTTGAAATGGTTTGCCCTTAGTCCCTATTTCCCGTTATTTAATGTTGAATGTACTTCCGCGACCGATGAAGTGTGATGACAAGTTTGAGAGGCTTGTTTGGGGTTCCTTCGGGTTCCTCATTCGCCATGTCACGTCTAGGCCCTAGGCTTGGGTCGTGACAATTATGCTACTCCCAATGAATTAAGTAGTTAACTAGTTATTATTGAATTTCTGTAAAATACTGGATAGCTCAAAACTGAACATGCAAACTGAGAATGCAACAATTAATCTGATAATGATGCATTAATAACTGAGGCATATATAACTGAATAACTGAGATATCTGACCTAACATATGTAATTCAAGAACTAAAGAAATACATAGCTAGGCTTCTGAAATTCATGCGAAAAATGATGTAATAACATGATAATCTGATTTGGAACATATTAATAACTAATTCATGATGATCTGCTGTAATCCTAGAAACCCTAGGTCTATTCATAATAAGGGAATCAAGAAACTGATTGAAAACTAGGGACCTAATGGGTGAAAGGAACCCACTAGTGAAATCCCACATACCTGGTGACGAATTCCACGGAGAAATCTTTCGATTTCGGGGCTGAAACTGAAGGAACCTTGTTGCGTTCTTGAACTAGGGTTCTTGACTTCTCTTCTCCTCTTACGCTCTAATTTTTCTATGTTTTGATTAATAATCTGACTTAGATAAGTTCTAGTTATGTTTCTAGACTTAAACCGACTAAAACCTCATGATTTAGGGTCTAAACGACGTATCTTAGGGGTTCAACGAAATAGGAAAAGACCAAAAGACCCCTGACTTAATTGTTGTCGGAGTGACCGACGGATTGGACCTATGGGCCGTAGGTCAATCGACGGTCCGTAAATTGGGGTCGTCGGTCAAGTTTGCCCGACAGGGCTTCACTAAAACTAGCATAACTTTTTACTCGGAGGTCGGATTTTAGCAAACTCGGTGGTGTTGGAAAGAGAATTCAATTATCTATCACATAATAGGTCATGGGACACATAATTCTATTTGTGCTAAGAGTTATGACCATCTGAAGTTGACCCACTCAACAATTCTCCCCTAACTGAACTGCTGACCCTCATCTACGGTCAGACCTACGGACCGTGGATCAAACGACGGTCCGTGTTGGTCGACCGTAGTTCGTGTCAGATGATGGGTAAAGGAGTCTTGATCCACGGACACAGACTACGGACCGTGGTCTGACCTACGGATCGTGGGTCGAGACTTGGCCAATTTTCTGAGCTGGGTTGGGGAGGGGTTGCAGTGGTAAACCACGGACCACCAGCACGGGTCGTGGTCTATCCTACAGTCCGTAGATGGCAACAGTGGGTTGCACCTGCAACTTCTCAAAATCTGCATTTTTGGTCTGTTTTGGATACGGGGTGTTACAGCGGAGGTTAGTTGTAACACCTCGAAAGTAGAAATATTGATTTGGAAAGGAAAAGTCACAAAAAGCTGCTAGTGCAAGCTTGTACGAGGTCAAGTACAGACCATACTTAGTTCTACGGTCCGTGGATGGAAGTCGTGGATGATGTCCTGAAAGTTGAGAAAATATCAAGTCTTAGATGAGTTTTTACAGACCAACAAGACGATTCGTACAAAGTCATACGGGTCGTGGATGAGACTCGTAAGGTGAGTTCCATACTTGGTGAAATTTAGTGCCTTGGGATCCACGAGTGAGTTGTATGACTTGTACATGGAACTACATGTCGTGGTTGGCCGATCATGGTTGAACTTCTGAAAGTTGAGTCTCCGGTATTGTGTCTATGTCTAGCAAATACATCACGTAAAGGAACTACGAACCGTACATGGAGAGTCGTGTTTGAGATTCTGGACTTAGGAGGATTTCTGGGCCAGAGTTCTACGAGAGGGGTTGACGGGTCGTATAAGATTCTACGTTTCGTGGAATATGGCATGTGGTTCTTGGTAAGAGGATTTGATTTCCAGTAGGTTTTCTATAGGTGACTAGTACGGTCCGTAGAATGATGTACGGACCGTACATGGTGTCGTAGAGTCACTTCAACAGTTATTTTTCAGGGTTAATTGAGCTTCTTCCTACTCTTTTAATATCTATAGTACGCCGTTTCTAGCCTATTTTGAGGGTCTATAACTGTTTTTACACTGAAATTCTCCTCATTCACTCTCATTCTCTCAAAACCCCCAAAGCTCTCAAGTTTTTTTTCAAGGATTGGTAATTTAGGGTTTCTTCAAGCTTCAAGTCTCCTCTTGTAAGTTCAAAGCTAGGATTCATTAAGGTGTGTGGGAAATTCATCAATGAATTCCTTTTCATCCATTGAGTCTCAAAGAAACCTCAAATCCTCTTCTATGATTTTTACCCAAATTCTAGGGTTTCATGATTTATGTATAAGTTTAATTGATTCAAGGATTTTTCATCATGATTGATCTTATTATGTATGATTTGATCATATTTCAATGTTTTCAATGATTTCTACATTAACCTATTCTATATGAGTATTTTGACTATGAAATCATGTGTTTGATGGTATGCATGCACTATATGAAATGAAGAGATTACGATTTAAGGATATTTTTTAATGACACGTCAATATAATTTTATGATATTAGGTTGCTTCCGATTGAAGTATTCTCATTATGAAAAGACTATCATGATTTATATACTTTCGATTAAGTGTCTCTTATAAATTGATTATATATTATGAAATCATGATATTTTAAAGGAGTTATTCTATGATTATGAGTCTTCATGAATGAATTTGTATTACTAAATTCTTACTATTTCAAAGACTAAGATTACGAGTATAATATGATTATTCATGTTTTCTTGGGAGTTTACTTATGTCACACCCCAACCCTAGGTGAGGCGGACAAGTACCATATGAACACATGCTTTACAAGTCACCTATGATGAGAAAGTAAACTACTACTATGCAAATATATTTACTAATGAGGACTTCATATACAACACATGTTGACTAGCTGAACCGATACATGTGACAAGTGAAACTATGAATTCAGATGATACCTTTACAATGTCTACAAAGCCTCTACTGGAATCCATGACTGTACCACTATGAAATACGCATAGTAAAGACTCGGCAAAGCCCCGAATCAACCTGGAGCTCACCAACAACCGCTGAGTATCATGTGCTTCGGGGAGTTCTACTAGTTGAGTACATGTACCTGCAACATGAAATGCAGCGTCCCCAATAAAGGACGTCAGTACGAAAGAATGTACTAAATATGTAAGGCATAATACAACCATATGTAAAATGAGAGCTCAAGTGAAACCAAATACCAATAGGTAAGGATTAGAGACCACCTTTGCTTATACTTGTGAAATCGTGTATGTTACATTCTTTTCTTTACTTTTCTTTGCATTATAATATTTATAAGACATATGATACAAATGACCAGCTGATCAGCGGTAGAAGAGGATGACCTATGCTACACATTTTAACCCCTAGGATGCTGCCCTCATAATTCCACAAATTGGGGTCGGCCCATGCTAAAATTTTGCCCATGAACTACCATCCTTCTATACCAATTGGGATTGACCCATGCTAGGCATTTGCCCCTGGACTGCCACCCATAATTATACAGATTGCTTCACTTAGATTCTTTAATCTTTGAGATTGTTGTTTTGATGTTCATAACTCTTTTGAGATTGTTCTTTTGATGATCATAACTCTTTTGAGATTATTGTTTTGGTGGGCATAATCATTGTTGAGATTTGAAACTATGGACCAGTAGTAGAAGACATAAGAATATGGACTTACGATAATAACAATGACATGGGAAGCAAATGTGACATGAACGTGTAATACTTAGGAGCTTATATGACTCAGTAAGCATTTTGACATCTCAAATTGAAGCACATATCAAGTGAAGACATTTAACATTCAGCCAAGAGATTTGAACTCTATATGATAGCCAAATACTCACTAACTAATATCAAATACAAGGTATACGTGAATGTGAAACCAACGGAGAACGTGGGTAGATTCAACTTTAAGACGGATACATATTCCAAGTAAGTACATATAAAATGTACAATAGAGCATGTAGGGATCTTGTGAGGTAACATTATAGTCTAACACAATGGGAGTAATAACCTATAAAGGGAACATATGAACATGTGACAAGATGACATATATATAGATAATTGAAGCAAGTTGGCATGATATGGGCAGATTGTATATCCAACATATAAACATATGTACCATGTGTAATCTAAGATAAGGGAATACGTGCCAAGGGTACTTTGACGATGAAACAAGTTTAAACCTTGCATGCTAATACTTGGTAGAGTAAGCACGTACATTTAGTAACAAACTCATATTAGAGTACTCACTAGACTGCTCTAGGGAGTAGGAACTGCAACTATGGATCAGTCATTACCAAGGGAACTTAGAAAGCTTACTTTTTGTAATGCAAGTGTTGGATTCATGCCGAAGAAATAGGAAATTGAATAGCCTTACATACCTTGCTATAAAATTCAATACGTATACCTTAAGCTCCTTCTCTTCAGATTACTAATCTACAATAAAATAAGTTGTAAGACTAGTATTAGTAGCTAATCAATCAATTTGAGCTACTTGATCTCACCCAAATAGTAACCAAGCAGTAAGCATGCAATTTATCTAGCCAATGTTTTCTTTCCTTCCCTTTCCCTTTAATCGCATCTATATACTGTACAACCTTCGTATCAGGTCCTCCCCAAAACTCCCTGCAATATTTAAGTCCTTTAACGTCTCCATAACTTTCCCGCACATTCAGTCACATCCCTTATCATAACATACATAAAACAATCCTTAAACTTAATAATGTAACAAAAGCAATATGAATCATGGTTTCTGATCACCAACCCGTCAAGAGCTAACGTTACTTTTAAAGTGCTCAAACAAGCTCATAACTGAATTTAAAGAGGACTCCCCTCCATGACTGTCCCAACATGCACTAATCACCAGAACATCCTCCCCAATATTACACCATGTAAAAGTAACAATTTCCAACTCACTAACATATACCAAGTGTCCAAATTTACTCAAGCACAAGAGGGAGAAAATTGCAGTAGCTTACCTTGCTGGACAGAACTATCACTCACTAAGACTTGGATTCTTCAAGGTAAAGGTTGTCCTCCTTAACTTGTCTTAAATTATACCTTCCAATAGCTTGAACTCCCTAATGTCCAAGAACCCTAATGGTATTTAATGGCTGTTGTATGAAGTTAAGAGAGAGAAGAGATAAAGCTCTAGAAATCATATTTTTTTGTCAAAGTAAAAATGGTTAGAAAAGCTGATATCTATCCCTATTAAAGGGACCTGCTTTGGCCGACTTTCTCACTCATTTTGGGCCATAGTTTGTCAAGTAGGTGACCTACCTACTTGCACTTTTCACTTGGGCCTTTTTGGACGTAAAAACATTGGGCCTTTTGCCACCTTTCTTGTACTTCATTTGCAGCCAACATGTGTCTTTAATTTAGGCCACACATTTAAGTAGGTGATGCACCTACTTTTTCATTCAAATTATTTCTTGTGGGCTTGGAAAGATTGGGCCTTGGCTGTCCATTTTCCCTTTATTCTTCTAATCAACTTGGGCCAGATTAATGCAAGTAGGTGGTAGTGTACTTGGCCCAATAACATGGTCAAAAGAGTCTTAGTAGGTGATGCACCTACTTGGTCCTTTGGGCTGGTCAATAAGTTAAAGTAGGTGATGCACCTACTTGGTCCTTTGGGCTGGTCAATAAGTCAAAGTAGGTGATGCACCTACTTGTCACCTACTAGCTTAGTGTAGTCAATCAAGCACCTCAATATCTTATTCCATTTCTAGACCTTAATACCTTTAATTTAACTTAAAACTTAAAATACACTATGTCAATTTAAACTTTAGACTCAAATACCACCTTATGATCTCAAGTTTAAATACTTCCATCAACGTCAACTTAATCGGGTCGCATCAAAATCTATGGGCAGTTCACTTTAAACCTATTCTATTGTCACTAGTCGCATAGGAAATCGAGTCCATAACTATACCACACGGCAATTTATAAGCGTCATATAAATAGAACTAGTACACTTAGAATACGAGGTGTTACAACTTAGTGTCGAGTCAGACTAGTGGTGATTATCCACCAAATAATATGGTGCAACAGATAGATGAGACTACTTCTTTCTTAATAGATTTTTGTTTCGAACCTTGAATAAGAAAAAATTCTTGATAAGAAAGACTTTAATCAAATAAACCCAATTCGATGTGAATCCAAATTAGTACAATTTCAATATGGTTACCAAAATAGAAAATAGAAAATAGAAAATAAAAAAATTTCAATTTGCAAAATTAAAATAAATATAATGAAAGTATAACAAAAGTAATAGGACTAGTAGTAAACACTTTTTTTTGGTGTGATTGTCCAAAGTATAACAAAAATAATAGGCTTGCACCTTAGGTTTATTGGCGGGAAAACTGAAAAGTAGATGAAAAATGGCGGGAACATTTCATAGGGTTTCATATAGAATGTGAACTTTCAGTTTAAACACTCAAATTTAGTGAATAATCCGTTTTTTTGTGTGATCAAAGAAGAAAGAATCGAAAAAATGTTCGGTAGCAGTCAATTGGATTCATTCTCCGGCGGAGGTTTCATGCCTTCTCAGTCCACTCAAGCCGCGGATGCTTCACGCACTTCCGCTAAGGTGAAAACCCTATCACTTTTTGCTCTTCTGTGTACTTGGGTATTCATTTTGTTTGTTGATTTTGCAGAGTCGTGAAAACCCACCTCTGCTTCCGCTAACAGTGAAACAGATAAGTCAAGCAGTTCAATCAAGTGATGAGAAATCTAACTTTGTTATTGATGGTGTCGATGTCAACAATGTAAGAGTTGTTCCTTTCTTTTTTTTTCTCTATGAACTCAAGAATTTGTCAGTTTTTTAATATTTATTACTCCGTTAGTTTTCAAAGGAATCACTGAGGAGTAGCCATGTCACATTTTAAAGTTAGAATTTACATACAAGTGTTTCAAATCTCAATTGTTTGTGATTGCACTAATTTAGCAAGTGTGTAAAATTGTAATCAAAGAAAAGAGCAGCTTGATAGTTCATACTGTGATAGTGTCATATAAAATGGGGAGGGGAAAAGGTTTTAGTATTTTTTGGTTTAGAATTTTTAAGGGTCAGTGTTTTGTTTTGGTTATTCAGTACCTTTGAAGTGATTTGGGTATTCTGTGAAAATTTTCTCTTAATTTTAAATATTTTTCGTGGGTCAAGATTTTATTTGGATTTGTGTTACAATTGTGAAAACTTTCACTTCATTTGTTTTTTCTGGGTCTAGGTTTTGATTTGCCAATTATCACTGGATCTAATTACTGGTTAAGCTAGTATTTCACTAGTTCTGTGTACTAAGGTGCTATTTTCTGTGATGTGTAAATATGTAAATTTATTCCTTCCACTAGAAAAAGAAGAAGATATTTTTGGGTTTATCTTCGAATTTAGAGGAAACTTAACCCAATTCTTGGTTTAGGTGAGATTGGTAGGGATGGCATATAAAAAATCTGAGAGAGTGACAGATGTATCGTTTACGATTGATGATGGAACTGGTCGCATTGAATGTACTAGATGGTAAATTTTCTTGCCTATTGTTTTTCTTGATATAACACTTTATATTTATATTCCAAGTTGATTATTATATTCATAACCTTTCTGTGAAGATGGATAAAAAACATGTAGGGATCTACATACTGTTGGGGGGCACATAGTGTTCATCATAAGGGGATCTATTGCTGCAAGAACACTTAGATTTCTAGTAGTTCATAAACAATTTAAGCATTTAAGATTGTGATACAGGGATGTACTGTATTACTAGTCATTTTTTCCTATCAATTAGTTTGGGCGGTTTTACCCCTACTAACTGCTTTGACTACATACAAATGAAGGTGTCTTCGGAAAAAAAAAACCTCTTAAAAGTACATGAAAATTAAGATAAATTTATGTTATTTTTTTCTAATTGAAATACAATACCATTGTCCAAACTTAACCAAATAGGGAGCTCAATGCACCACTTGAAGGTTGGCATCATTTACCTTGATGGCTCTAGGTTTAATCTCTTACTGTTTTAAGGCCGTCGCCTAAACTACTATTTCTGTAGAAGCATGAAAGTTCCTTTGTATAGTAATCCTGTTTGCCTAATTTGCACCTCTCTTTCTCACTATGCACTAAAGTTATGTCTTTCTATCCCTTTTGCAGGGTGAATGATGCTGTGGATACCAAGGAAGTGGAGCAAATATCGTAAGTCACGTCTCTATCAACCATTTTGAATCCAATGGTATGTTTGCTCTTTAGCTTTCTAAATCCACATTTTAAAGCAGGGATGGAATGTATGTCAGAGTCCATGGACACTTGAAAGGTTTTCAGGGTAAAACACAACTAGTGGTATTTGCTATCAGGTTTGTAAAGTTATGCTTCTATTTTTTGTTCTATTTTAATAAATGCTCTATACTTGTATGATCTTAACTAGCCTATGGTCAAATTTTTCTTACTTTTTGTTGCAACTCTGTTGCAGCTCTTCCTTTATTTTCTGAAGGATAATAACTTTTTCTTCTCAAGAGTTGGTCAAGATTATTACCTCAGAATGTCTTCAATGAATGAAACTACTTTTTCGCTAGAACATTCACACCCTTGATTTTTCTCCAATGAGTCAGGGAAAAGCTAATTCATAATCTTGTGCTAACCATCTTCCACTTGTTAGTATTGATGGCAAGGATGATCTCTTTGTTCAGTTGTTTGTGTTTTCTTGGTGGGGAACAACCTTTCCCTTTTTCCTTTAGAGATATTAGAACTTCTTGATTTCAACTTGAATAGCCAAATGGGCAGTTCATCGAGTGTGTTTACTGAGAATCATAGATATTTCCACTGTAGATGTTTAGTCAATTGAACTTTATAATGGTTATCAAACTTTGGTATGATTTGTCATTTCAAGTATGAAATATCTGTTTTCCAGGTAGTTTTCTTAAATATTTAAGACGGACTCATAATTTATCAATTAGGGCACCTCTTTTTGTTGTACACTGATGAAGTTTGTATTCCCAACTTTTTGATTTTGCCTAGAGATGATAGAATGCTAGAAGACAAACAATTTATTATTAGACACTGGGGACATGATTTGTAGTTGAATCAGGACAGCTTAGTTTATTTTTACAAGCAATTCTTTTTGGACTTGTGCACTCTTTGTTTGTGTTAACTGTTAACAATGTCCCCCGAGTGTCTTTCCAGATTGTGTGTTTTTCAGACATTGATTTCCAAATCCATCAATCTTACTTTCATTCCTATGTATGGATTTCTTTGTTTTTCCCTTTCTTGATCTTTTTTAGGATGTCTAGTGATATTGGGTGCTGAAAGTTTCATTGGGTGGTTTGTGGTTGAACCTCGCTACATGTTTTATAAGTCCACAGATCAGTGTTAACTAATTTTTTTGTTTGGCTGTTTACTTGTAATTTGGGAATTTTAAACTACCCATTATGGACCTTAGTTTTAATTAGATGAAACCCTAGAATCACTTGTTGATAAAGGGTGAGATTCTATTCCCCCCGTGGTTTCCCAGTTTTCACTTAGCCTCCCTGAGTTTTAAAAATATGCATAGCACCTCCAAACCTTTCTTACACAAGATTTTATCTCGGGGGGGGGGGGGGGGGGTTGTTTATGCTGCATGTGCTACAAATGCGAAAAGAAGTTGGTTTACTTACCTTTTATTTTCCTCCAAAATATGATTATGAGTGAATAAAATTTGCCCCAAATCTAGTCTTTTCTAGTCCTTAGCAATGATTTATCCTAGCACCACAGCCAGAAAGAACTTGTCGTCGTTTTATATAGTGATTCTTTTATAAGATTATCAATTAACACCTATTTTGGTCTTTGATGATGTTTCAGACCTATAACTGATTATAATGAGGTTGCTACCCACTTCCTTGAATGTATCTATGTCCATCACTGCAATAGGAAGTCACAGGTATAAATCTAGCTTCTAAAAACAATGAGTTTTATATACAACATCTTTTTTTTATTCTCAATAACCCCACTTGTAGAATAACTTCTAGACTTTTATCCATATGAATACAGAGTGGTCTCTCTGTCTCCACTCCCAGCAAAACTGATGTGCCTGCAGCAGTTAGTGCCCCTTCAAGTGGATACAATTCCAATCAAGTTAGTATTGACCATACAGTAAATGATGATTTCAGATTGCCATTCTACTATTCATCACTCTTGATGATTTTGTTTGATTATCTGCTTCATCCATTATTTCTTTCAGTTCTCTGCAAATTTGAGCATTGATGGACTCAAGGGCATAGAAAAGATTGTTATAGATTATTTGGAACAGCCGTCCTCACTGTAAGTTGTTTAATATGCTGTTAATCATAACACTGATCATGCTGTTCATAGCTTCTCTTTGGTTGACAAGTGGTATGCTTTCCCAACGACGGTCTAGTTTTCTAGAGTTCAAACTAACTTGACTATGTAACTTGAAGATATATTTGGGTTGTTTACTCTCCATCTCAACTTGAATGATGCCCTGTTCATCTTAAATTCAGATTCTCTTAAAATGAAAGCACTTGAAATCCCTAATTCTTTGTAATTTTAGTTGTATGTATTTTGTCGTTTTTCTCATTTTGTTCTTCAAAAGCATACAATAGAAGGGAGTAACATTACCTTTGGGTCACACTTATTTCTGAGGGTTAAACAGTATCTAATTGGTAGCCGCAAGAATATAGGGCTTACCTGAGTTTGGGTAACTTCTTTACTGTGATCAACTTGTGAAGCTAGAAAATTACACTTGTCATTCATTCACTCATACATACATATGCATACAGAGACATATTCACATTCACACACAGCCCAAATCCTCTGAATGATTTATCTATCTTAATTCTGCAATGAAGACAGAATGCTCTGAGAGGTCAGCAGCTTTGAAACTACTACCTGCGTGTGACCTCTATATATGAACTTCTGGAAACTGCTGACTTAACCTGCTGAAGGCATTTTATTTGACATTACTGCCACTTCTTTAAACCAAATATTTACTGAAAAAAGACGGTATTTAATAAAAGCAGAATGTTTTCCCCAAACTATTATCTGGAAAATGTTATATGATGAAAACCATCATTGGAATAATTTTAGTGCTTAATTGGTTATGCATATTTCTAGCATTTAATATATAAGGTTGACTGGAATTGTGTTTTGGTATGGAAATCTAAAATAAAAACAATGTCCTCTGTTTGTAGGAGTAGGTGGTATTTGTTAGTGGAGGGAGTCGCAATAGTTAATACCCTTTAGAGAGCAACACATCAAAATATGGCAAATTTTACATCAAACTAGTAAAAGGAGCAAGATTTCCATGATTTATTTGGAAATCAAGATCGATATCATTTCCTAGAGAGTTAAAACACAAGCACCCCAGTTTTGCCTTTTATGGAGCACGTAGTCTGCTGCCGAGCAATTTTGCAGTCAACTGTTTCTTAATACCATCCTGTAATATTGTAAAAGATACCTTTTGAAGATGCTGCATTCATCTTTGTTTGAGTTGATCATGTTCCCCAACTCTAGATAGCAAAACTGACAACATTTCCATGTTCAGTGCACAGGAGAAAGGGATACACCGGAATGAAATTGCTCAACACCTTAGAGTTCCTTTGGAGAAAATCAAGTATATCTCTTTATCCATCACACAGAAAGATAAAGGACAATTTTGTTTCTCATTTTCATTGCATGCAGGATTGTAACAACCTCCTACTTTATAACCTAAATCATTTTTTTAATCTTGATAGGGAAGCAATAGAATCTCTTGAATCGGAAGGGCTGGTTTACTCTACCATTGATGAATGTCACTTCAAGTCGACAAGTGCTTAAAACTTTGCTTGCTTACATGCTCAGGGAATCAGAGGAAAGATGATAGTTAGCTTGACCTCATCAAATATATCAAGTTTTAGGAACTGATTTCTGTCATTGCAGTCTAGCTTTTTGAATTGAAGTCGATTTAAGGACAAACCTCCTTTAAGAGTATTTTTACTTTTATTTGTCAAGAGTCATGGATATGTTGCCACTCCTGTTTTGGTGTAAAGAATTGTCCATGGAAGCAGATCTTTAGTCCTGCAAATATCTCTAATGGAATGGTGCTTTTGGCAGACCAAGTAGTGGAATCACTCGATGTTTACTTTCATTTATTGGTTTAACGATTAACCAATTCTCTTTTATTGAGAGCATTGGTCAACTGACCTAAACAATGCAATATCAAAGGAGAGTGCAAAATTGGTTTGTTGAGAAGCAGACACATTCTAATCAGATTTGAATTAATTGAAGGCTTTGTAAATATGAGGTCTAAAAACTCATACTTCATCACTGATAAGGATGGGACATCACTAAGAAGTTCAAAGTTGATGAAGAGACTACCTAAGCTATGACATGGATTTCTTTCCCTCATCTTTTGGCCAACTTTTTTCTGGGAAGAAATCATTATTTTCATTAGTTGCTGCCTTTGGAAAGCCTATTCACATGGATATGGCTACAACAAATAAGACTAGCCCTAGTCGTGCAAGGGTTAAAGTTCAGGTTAATCTAAGGAGAGTTACCTAAGTTTGTTGAACTAGAGATAGAGGATACCAACTCCGGGGCTTCAAGAATTGAAAGAATTAAAGTGGTGTTTATGATATGCTACCTGAAGTAGTTTTGCCTTTTGTGAAAATTTAGTTGAGTTGGATGACCGTTTGACCTTCGTAGAGGAGTATGTTGCTATTCTAGCAATGTGCGACGGTTGCATTCGAGAGTCATTCCAATGGTTAAGGTTTATTGGAAGCATTGTCCAGTTGAAGAATGAATGAATTATATTAGGATACACTTTATTTGCTAAAATATTGATATTTTAACATTTTTAATACTAATTATTTTAAAGTGTAAATGTTTTTAATAATTATATTAGAGATTTTGACTAGTTAACTAATTTTTAAAAATGTGATATGTTTAACAAAAGAAATGGTTTACTAATCGTCCTTAGAGTGGTGGTGTCCCCTCCTCTCCTCCGCTTCTCCACATACATGCAATATCTTTTCAACACATTCTCTTTTATCCCATTAATTATTACCCATTATTATTACTCTAACTCCTTTTCCCTTTTATCTTTTTTTTTTTAATTCCTTTTTGTCACATAACTCTTTTTTTTTTTTCCTTTTATAAAGTTTCTCTTTCTTTGTTGAAGATACAGACAAGAAAGGTCGCTAGTCATTTCATAATATCCTTCCACTTGCTTTCATCTCCATTATTTCTTTACACATTCATGCACTGTAAAGTGTAAACCCATCAATTTTTATTTTTTTTAGGATTCATTTTGATTTGTTATGGAATTTGAAAAAATATTTTTTTTAAAAGTTTTAATGATTCTAAACTAAAGTTTGCTAAGTGGAAAATCGAAATTAAGATATTGTCAAAAACGAAATTTAGAGGAGTCATTTTTTAAACAGATGAAAAGGAAAAGTAGATCATTATTTTTTTAAGTACTTTATTTTGGAAGATTCAACTTTATTTAGTGATCAGAAGTACTTTGTAATGTCATTAGTTACCTTCGTGATAGATATTAAGTGAAATGAATTTCAAGTAATTGTTGACATGAGGATGAATTAGGGTTTCAACTTCATGTTTTAAATATATTAAATTTAATGTTTTATTAAATATATTAGGTAGCAAGGATAAAATAGATATAAAGAGTAAGATAATCTCTTAATTTTTTAAACTGTACAAGTGTGGTTGAATATTTATTTTTAATTTAATAAATAAGTAAAGATGGACGGACATAGGAAGTATTAGATAATAAAATAATAATGTTATCTACAATTAATCTTCTAATTAATTAGTAGTAGTAGTAGTAGTAGTAAATCTTGTTCATAGTTTTAGTTTATCTTTCAAACGTGAATCAATATATAATCTCTAAAGGCCAAACACATACACAATCCCTCAAACTTGCCATCATTTTTCATTTTGGCACTCCAACTTAGCCTTGTTCCATTTTAATCCTTAAACTCCATTTTTTCTGTACCATTTAAACACTAATACTAATTTTTATGATTTTTTATTTATTTATGTTCTTCAATTGCAATTTTTATTTTAAAAAAATAGACGTGCGTCTGTTAATTTTCGTAAAAAAAAATTAAACATTCAATTAAAATTTTCAAACAATAATATTATTTTTTGAGATTTCTCTGTATTTTTGCATGAAAGTAAATTGACGAAAGTTCTTCGATTTTCTTTCTTAAACATTCAATTAAATTAAATAACACTACTTATTTATTATTTCTAGTCATCTAGGCAATCTAAATTTAACGCAAATACTCACATTTTATTTTTAATATAAATCAATACGAATAAAAAAACTCATATTCAATACGAGTAAAAAAGACTCTTGTTCATTTCTAATAACACTACGAGAAATGTTAAAACTCAACTGACTTTAATTTGTTAGATCGTCGGTGATTTTTAAGAAAGAAAACCAACACAATTTCGTCAGTTATTTTTCACATAAAAATACATAAAACTCTTAAAAAGAAATTATTTTTTAAAAAGAATTATTTTTTGTTAATTTTTATTTTTTTAACTAAAATTAATTGACACATGTCGATTTAAAATAAGAAGTTGCAATTGAAGAATATATATAAAAATAAAGAAATCATAAAAATAGTATTTCGTGTTAAAGTGGTACATAAAAAATGGAGTTTAAGGGTTAAAATGGAACAAGGCTAAGTTGGAGTGCCAAAATGAAAAATGAGGACAAGTTAGAGGGGTTGTATATGTGTTTGGCCATCTCTAAACGTAATACTGATCATCATCAAATTTCAAATTAAATAAGTATGAAGAGAAATTATTAGTAATATGTTTCAACCATTTTTATCCCCACAACACAAGCGAGACGCCTCGATTCTCGTGCATACTTATCTCTCTCTCATAGATATCTCTATATTAATGTCTTACTCTTTCACATTTTACATTTAAGCCTCCAATTTCCCCTCTAAAAAAAAAATCTTGAAGCACCAAGTTTTTAGCACTAGTACGTTTCCCAAAGAAAAAAAGAAGAAGAAGCATTTCACGTTCACCAACGATAATGGATATGAATTCTTCTTGTGAGAAGTGGCTTGGCTTCTCACTTTCCAATATCAACAACTTGCCACCTTCTACTACTAATTCTTCACAGCTCTCCATCTTCCAAGCTTTCAACTCCAACCCTAATAGTATTATTCTCTTCTTCCTTTTCTCTTTACATGTATACACAGGCGCGGAGCCAGGATTACGAGTTTGTGGTTCACAAATTAAGATATATATATATATATATATATATATATATATATATATATATATATATATATATATATATATATATATATATATATATATATATATATTTATTTATTTAATTTTTTAGTACAAATATAGAATCTACAGAAAAGCTTATTGAGTTCGTCTGAACCTACGAACCACCACTTAGTTCCGCCTCCGCCTCTGCATGTATGTATATTGGTGTTTTCCATATAAAAAAATTAATTAATGATGATATACATATTTTATAGGTTGGGATGTGAGGCAAAATGAAAATGGTGCACCAAAGCTTGAGAATTTGTTGGGATCTTCTTATTGTGAGAGTAATACAACTACTAGTTGTGAGTATGGGTCAGAGTTGAAGAGGATAGCAGCTACTTTTCTACCTACCTTTACTGATGATCACAAAGACAAGTTGCCTCTAATTGTCACTCAACCTAAGAAGCCACTCGAATCATTTGGACAACGCACTTCTATTTACAGAGGTGTTACTAGGTGAACATTATCATTCATTTTATTTTATTTTTTTTTGAATTAACATATGTTATTATTTTTATCTATACCTTTGTTGTTTTTGTGTGTGTTTTAGACATAGATGGACAGGAAGATATGAAGCTCATTTGTGGGATAATAGTTGTAGAAGACAAGGACAAAGTAGAAAAGGGAGACAAGGTATCTACTTTTAGGGTTTCTCTCCTTGCAAATTAAAACTTTTTTTAAGTAAATCAATAGTGTTTTCAGTTATCCTCGTTACTATTTTTATTTGGTTTCAATATGGAAGCAATATATGTCATGATTCCAAGAGTCTATCACGTATAAACTTTAAGGGCCTAAGTAATTAACACTAATTAGTTTTTGTTGATTTACGTTATTTTATGAGATCTGTACGTAGTTCGATTTACATAATTTTTCCCAGGAATTGTTGTAAGCTTGAATGTGTAGAATTTGAATAGGATGTTAATAACAAATGTGATATGCTGTAATATGAAATGCATAATAATGAGGAATATGGGCTAATTTTGTTTTGTTTCTATGTGAATGTACCATCAAATGATTGTGGCCCTGGACGAATTAAATCATCATTGCGGAATTTCAGTTTACTTAGGTAAGTATTGATTATCCAAAATCTTTTTTTTTTACAATTACTATATACTTGGTACAAGATTCTTTTTGCAATGAATATGTACGTGTTCAAACCTTTAGATTCTCTTTGGATTCTTATTTTCTAAAACTTTTTACCCCTTCGGTTCAATTTATTACATTTCAGATTTCGAGATTCAAACAAATTTATTTTTTATCGTAAACTTTTCATATATTTTTTAAATAATTTGAATTGTCAATTATTGTCACTTATACTATTTTTTATATAGTTTACAAATATATAAATTTCATTCAAAAAAATTGAAAATTTCATTCGTAAATTTTCGATCAAACTTAAACTTTCTGATTCTCGAAAAATGAAGTGTGTTACATAAATTGGTACACGCGGAAGTATAAAATTAAGATTTGTATGTTCTCATCTTTTTATGATTAGGTGGTTATGATAAAGAAGAGAAAGCAGCTAGAGCTTATGATCTTGCTGCCCTCAAGTATTGGGGTCCGACCACTACCACTAACTTTCCGGTACTTATTAATTTAAAACACAAATTGAACAAAAAAAAAGAGGGAATTATTTCTAATTATTAATTTTTTCTTTTATTTTATCTATACATTGAGATATAAAATTCTAGTGGTGTGTGTTTAAAAGGTATCAAACTATGAGAGGGAGCTTGAAGAAATGAAGAACATGACAAGACAGGAATTTGTTGCATCTCTTAGAAGGTTAAAACTCTTAATTATGTTACTTTTTTAATAATATGTCTGCTAAATAAGATTTAGCAATAAATCTTCGTAGAATTTGCCATCGCTAATTCTTAGTTTTGTGGTGTTGTTATATTTTCATCTAAATAAATGCTTTTATCGTCTCATTATATATATTGGACCAAATAATGCGTAATCTTATGATATACTATTTGTTATTATAGGAAAAGTAGTGGATTTTCAAGAGGAGCTTCTATCTATAGAGGTGTCACAAGGTCAGGAATATTATTTTTATAATATACATTACTTATTTTGGTATTTTTATTTTATTTTTGGTTTCTACTTCCTTGGTTCAACAATAGTTGTCCATACTATAAATAGTTGTCCAACAATACTTGTCTAATTTTAAAAATTAAGAGATACATTTACCTTTTGTGTTCATTTTACTCTTGCTGTTAAATACTCTATTATTTATCATCTAACATATTTTTCAAAGCATTACATTTAATAAAGTCAAAGCATAATATAGTAATATCATACCTATTATTTATATATTTTCTTAAGGGGTATGTCAAGTCAATAATGGACAACTATTATTGGACAGAGAGAGTAGAAGCCTAACTAAATTTGAATTTACGTAGAAAATTTTCACATTGATAGTAAAATCTTTCCTAAAGTCTAACAAAGACGATTCTCTATCTTATGGAACTAATATAACATTTTTTATTTTATTTTAGACACCACCAACATGGTAGATGGCAAGCAAGAATCGGTAGAGTGGCTGGAAACAAAGATCTCTATCTTGGAACTTTTAGTGAGTTTTTTTCTTTTTTAATTCATTATTAATATTATATATCCATTTTTGTTTTTTTCCCCACCAAATTAAATTAAATGAATTGAACATGGAAAAATGTCGGAACTAAAATTATTCAACAACACTCACTGCATTGCTGCTATTTGTTAACATTTGCGGTGGATTCCCTAAAATATCTCTCTGAATTAGGTTAAAGGTTTGACAATAAATGAGATACGTGGCTCTTTTTATTTGGTCTTATAAGCGGCACAACATCAATTTTTTTTTGTTTTTATATTCTTGTTGCCCATGGTTTTTGTTGATGGTATTTTTCATAAATAATAAAATAAATATGCTTTTACTTTGAATCCCTTTCCTATCTTCACATCATTGAAGAATCTTAAAATTTTAAAAAATAATATTTTTAGGGTCTGTTTAGCCCTGAGATGTAAAATCATGATGTAATTAGTTAATGTTTTGTTTGGACATGTAATTTGAACTTTTTTTTGTTATATGTGTAAAAATTCCATAAGTTTGTAAAATATTAAAATTATCTTAATTTTTTATATATTTTTATCAAATAATTACAAGTTTATAAAATTACATAATACACCGTTATAAAAATGTTCTTAAAAATATATACAATATTTATTGATTGATCAATTAGCTCTAATTCAATAAAAAAAATATTATATATAAGTTATGGTGTACTAGTCTTTAATATGTAGTACGAACAATCTTCTCACGTAACTTGTGTTTTTCGTTCATATGACTGAAAAGACGAACCAACATTGTTACTTGAGTCATTTATTGGTCTGGTAAATATATTTGATAAAAAACAATAAATTTAGTAAATATAAATGGTAAATTAAAAATTGATTTGAAGCAATAATTTAACATACCACAAAGAATTACGTGCTCATTTGAATCATGGGACAATTAATGAAAATATGATGCAGAACCAAAATGGGTAAGCACGTGGAATTATCTTTTTTAAATTTTCTCTTCAACGTGGTGGGGTGTCAGTATTTACTTTCATCATGATCATACTGATTTTGTTATTATTATTATTTTGCGATAATGTTTTATCGATAGCCTTATTATAAAATTGCGATAATTAATTAAATACAGGCACCCAAGAGGAAGCAGCAGAGGCTTATGATATCGCTGCAATCAAATTCAGAGGACTAAATGCAGTAACAAATTTCGACATTAGTCGTTACGATGTTAAAAGTATTGCTAGTAGCAATCTCCCCGTTGGAGGAATGAGTAACAAATCCAAAAGCTCATCGGATGAAAGTACTAAAAATGTCGAAAATCGACCCAAAGATATTTCCTCTGCTCCTAATTTCCCATCACAGAATCCGAGTATGGTCAACTTAGGTTTCGGATTGCCTATAAAGCAAGATGCATCCGATTTCTGGTCAAGCCTTGGATACAATAACGATCAAAACAAAAATGGTTCGTTATTTCAGGGTACAACTATGAATGCACAAGGTACTACATTATTCAGCAATGAAGTCAACAATAGTAATGTCATGTTCAATGAACAAGGGTACTATAATCATGATCAACAGCAACAAAGTGGTGGTTCTAGTAGTGAAATAAGTATGGCTTTAAATAGCAATATTGCCACTACTACTACCACTATTGATAGCTCTAGTTTTGGTAATTGGATGACACCTTCTCTTCATTCATTCCAAAGTAGTGCAAAGAATAACCTAGCACCATTTCATACCCCAATATTTGGCATGGAATAATGGTAAGCTATGTTGCTCGGATTTTTCAAAAAGTTTAACAGGTGTTGGATTCGTCAAAAATAATGTGTTTTTGAAGAAGGAAGAGTCTGCGCAACTAAGATGACAAGTGTAGGGAAATGAAGGGACAAGTTTTGAATTTTACCCTTTTTTGTGTGTTTGAATGGGGTTTTAGTTTGTCACCTACCAGAGGAGAAGCTAAGTGGATTGGTCAAAAAAGTGAAAATTGCTTTTTGCATGGGCAAAGAATGGGACGTACAATCATTTCACAGCAAATAAAGCAAGGGTACTAACTTGAATCTTTTTATTTTTAATCATTAGTTTCTCTTAATTAGTTCATTACCTTATAATTATGTTCTTTTGTTTGTTTGACTGACATGATTTATCTAGTTATTTTATGGCTAGAAAAATCCCTTTTGTACATTCTCATCGTGTACTGTTTTCATTTCAATAAAATTCAGCACATGTATGATATACTCTCTTTTTCTATGAATCTTTTTGGTAAAATACATCAATAGTGCTTCATTTTGATACTTAAATTGTGACATGTCCAATTGAATACTTGAACATGTGATAGAACATAATGAGTGTCCGTAAACACGTACAAAACCATTTCTAAAATAAGATAATAGAAGTACTTTGTTTTGCGATTTTGAGAATCTAGAATAAGCTATAATTCGATTATCTAAATAAAATTTACCACTATCGATTATCTAAATAAAATTTACCACTAAGTTTCACGGGATGTATTGTAGATGGATTTAGCCTATCCTTTTCATTGGAATGACGAGTACTGGATCATACAACAGGTTTTTTAATTCCTGCCCTCTTCATAGCCAATGGTTTTTTAACCCCAACAAGTCAACTTTTTTATGGCTTTAATTAAATTGATGACAAAAAAATCAAAATTTAAGTAGCAAGTTTAAATATGGTTCAGTATAAATGATTTTGAGTTGAATTGTATCATGGTTTAAAAATTTGGAATCGTAGAAACATCTATGTAGGCTGATAAGTAAAGCTTTCAGATGTTTTGATGATCTCCTCACAAGTGCAGGGACCTGGTCCTCTGCAGAGTATGCTCGTCCAGGGTCATATGCTATACAACTGTAAAGCTGTCTGCGTCAGAAGGTTGGTGAGACGCCAGTGTCCTGAACCAATCACAACGGACGAGGTTGCTTGTACGCTGGACAATAGCTCTTCATAGTTGATATATTCAACATACAAACAACAAATTATTCATTCATTCAAAGAGAGACTTTCAAGCTTCAAAACAGCAGAGACCTGATAGAGTGTTTATTGCTTTTGTACCAGTTGTTACTTTGAGTGCTTGTAATCGTGCTTATACTGTCGGAATCATTTCGTTTGTGATAGAAACATTTCAAGCTTGTGTGAATCATTGTGAGAACTTAGTTGTGAGTAACTTAGTGTCTTACATCAAAGTCTATATTAATCAGTCAAGATTAGTATAGTGGGCAGTGTTGTATCTGCTTAGGCTCGGTTAAGTAATAGGTGATATTACTTTGTGTGGAGATTAGCAGGTTAATCTCATGTTGTACACTGCGTTTTACTTTTGCTTGTGAAGATTAGTGAAAGCAGTTTGAAAATCCCTGTGAGACTGGTCGTAGTTTTACTCCCTTGAGCAAGGAGGTTTCCACGTAAAGTTGTGTGTACAATTTTTACGTTCAACATTTATTTACATTCTGTATTTATTTGCTTTTGTCATTATAAATTGTGCTGAGGACCTGGTCCTATCAGAGCTAAGTGAACGCATATATTCCAACATAGGCCAATTCATTGAATTAATTAAGCAGAAAATAACGTAACAACACAAAAATGTATCTATGCTAAGTTGTAAAACTTTGGCACAGCTAGGTCTGAATGTTTCTGTGGTGAAGAAAACTAGTTCAAAAATTTTCTTCAATGAGGGGTTAACTTTGTCTTAGCCCGCCCTTATTACATACTCCCTCCGTTTACTTTTACTTATTACTTATTTTTAAAATAGATTTTCAGTTTTACTTGTCACTTTTAACATGTATCTATATATAATAGGATGTTTACTTTTACCTATCACTTATTTTTAAAATAGATTTTCAGTTTTACTTGTCACTTTTAACATCTATCTATATATAATAGGAGAGAAAAAAACAACATATGTGTCAGTGCCACAATTATTCTTGAAATTTCAATATTTAAAGAATCAAATTTAAAAAAAATATGATTTAAAAAAAAAAAACACATGTCAACAATGAAGAAATAATAGATCTTTAGATTCTTTAATATTTGGTTTTAAAATATTAAAAATAATTATCTTTCAAATAATTTATTTTCTAATCTAACTACTTCAAATTTAAAATTTGAATTCAAATTTTAAAATATATTAATCATGTGTTTGTATGTGAGTAAGAGACGTTTTAATACATTTTAAAAAAATGAAAAATTACCTATTTACATGCCATTATTTATCCTATTCTCCATTTTTTCCTACCATTTAAAAATATTACAATTTTTTTTTTTTTTATCCAAACCCCAACCGCCTGGATACATTATTCCTCTCCATTCCAAACCCACGTTTCCCCCTCCTAATTTAACTCCTTCAATCTTTCCCTATTTTCACTCCCATTATCAAATAAGTTATATCCTTCATCTTAATTTGAATTTCAAAATGTTTCTCTTTAGTCAATCAATTTCAAATCTATCAATATGTAGTTTCATCTTCTTCACTTTATTATTCTTCGTTTTTTCTAAAAATAATTTTTCATCGATTTTACTGATACATATGGATACTCCTTTGTCTAGTATTGGTACACCTAACACTAATTGAATTTTTGATTTTGATAATTCTAAATGGCCCGAAAACAAATCTAAGAGCTTACATAACCCCATAACAATGGCAAATCAAAGTTCAGAGAGGCAAAGTAAAGAAGGGTGTATGATCTTAGGCGTATTTATACGCCTAAGTTGTCAATATTTGCCCATGAATTGATTGAAGTAACGAATGATCTTGAGTCTATTGGCTAGATTTCGTTATACTTGCGATATTGTGCACTAAAACATGTGATTAGAGGTTTCAGGAACTCTCAATGAGATTGGAGTCAAATTGAAAGAAAAGATGCAAGGATATGCTGAAAAGAAGCTAAGGCTGAAGGCCCTAGGGCCAGGCGCACTGCTAGGCGCGAGGCGCCAAGGGCCAACATTTAGAGAGGCCTCTCAGGCATTCTGAGAGGCGCGACGCGCCAAGGCCCAACATTCTAGGGCCTTTCTCAGGCGCTATGAGAGGCTCGACGTGCCAGGGTGGAAACCTCAGAGGTGAAGTTTGGGCGTGATGCTAGGTGCGACACGCCAGCAGGATCCCGATTTTTCTAGCTTAAAAGTGTTAAAAAGGATTCCTAATTGTAATAGACTTTGGCTCTAATTTTCCTACTATTATAAATAGACCCTTAGGGCTCCATCGTGGGGGTTCGACTTTTATTGGATGTGCAAGAGCAAGTATTCACGTTTGTAACATGCTTTGATCTTTTAACTCTTCTATTTTCCAGAAATCGCATGGACAATTGTATTTTGTGGTTTTCTAATAGAATGAGTGGCTAAACTCCTTAGTTCTAGGGTTGTAGCTATGAATGAATTGTTGATTATTAAAAGCTTGTTGAATTAATTATTAGTTGTCATTATAAGTTACTTCTATGTTCTTGTTTTAGTATTTTATGATTGATCACCACAAGATAAATATATTGTCTAAACTTGAATCGGGAGAGGAGAGGTTAGATAGACCAGAGAATATAGAGAGCTTGATCGACCCATTAAGTTGAGGTGATTTGTGTTTAGGAGTGATGCCCGGACGAACAACTCGCTTGGTTACGAAACAGGATGAAATATAAATGCTCGCCAGTTAGTCTATTTATCCCCGCTCAACGATGTAGTTAGATAGCTAACTGGGGTAGGTGACTAGATGTGTGAACCCGACTCATACAATTAATCCTGTAAATCAGTAACTTGACAACTAAAATTAGTTCTAAGCCAATAAAATGATATAAGATTCATTGCATGCTGCAACCCTGGAATTGTCTTTTAATTGCTTGAAACATCATCTTAAAGTCGTTCACATTTAGTTATGTTTATTTAGTTCATAATTAGTAGCAGTTAACAATCATCACCATCTCTGAAACAATTACTTCTATTTTATTTGTGGAGTTAAGTGTTGGATATAAGTTAATCATAAGTCCCTTGGGAACGATAACTCATTTCTTTAAGAATCTATATTACTTGAGCGACCACGTACACTTGCGTGTATATTGGGGAGCAATAAGTTTTTGGCACTGCTCGGGGACTTAGAAATTGATTTATATTCGATCTTCTTAAGTCTACAATTAGAATATTCAGGTATTAATTACTTGATCTTAGCTTGTTTATTACAGGCACTTGATTTTCAGGTCTGGCTCGGAAGGGAGAACTTGTCGAACCTTATAATGAACCCGAAAGAGTTTTAGGCCAGCGCAGAAAAATGAATCAAGGACGTCCAAGAGAATTGGGGTTAGGTGTTCGGGGAAACAATGATGATAATAATCAAGACAACGTGAATAATCTGGAGAACGTGAACAACCAAGAGAACCCGAATAACCATGGAGTACCTCCTGTCGTACCCGCAAGACCAGTCCATGATGTGGCAGTCCCACTCACAACCAACTTGGCATCTAGTATTAGGAAACCTCCACCAGGGGGTAGATTTGAACTAAAGTAGGGCATGGTACAACTCTTCCATTCTAATGGGCAATTCACGGGTCTCCCCCACGAGGATCCTCAAATTCACCTTAGGAACTTTATAGATATTACTGATACATACATCCCAACTGGAGTCTCATCAGATTATGTGAGGCTGACGTTATTCCCATACTCATTGTTATGAGCCGCAATGCGTTGGTTAGATTCTGAGCCACCAAACTCCATCACTACTTGGGATTATCTAGCAAATAAGTTCTTGAGTCGATTCTTCCCATCTAAGAAAACTGCTAAGCTGAGGAGTGAGATAAACTTTACTCAAAACCAGGGAGAGGACATGTATCAAGCATGGGCTCGCTTCAAACAAATGTTGAATGCTTTCCCATACCACATGCAAACTAATGAGGTACTTGCTCACATTTTCTTTGAGGGTCTAGATTATAATGCTCGTTCACTTCTTAATAGTGCATCAGGTGGACATGCCCTAGCTAAAACATGTGAAGAGTTGTTTGACTTACTCGATAAACTCTCCAAAGGGAACCAAGTGTATGAGGGGGAAATGCCTAGAACCACAACCCAAAAGGCTGCGGGGATCTTAGGTGTAGATTAAGCTACTGCCATAAATGCCAAGTTAGATGCAATGCAGCATAACATGACTTTACATTTTAAATAGATGGCTCTAAACCAGGCACCGATTAACATGGTACAACATGCATCAAATTGGTGTGGGGGTATGTGGTAGTGGAACTCATGAAACTGAGCAATGTGAGGCAAACCCAGATTCCGTAAACTATGTGGGTAATGAGCAAAGGGGTGGAGTTCAGCAAAATTATGGTAACACTTACAACCCTAGTTGGAGGAACGATCCTAACTTCTCATGGGGTGGGAACCAAAACCAAAACCAGGCGCAAGGGGCTAACCAATACCATTCTCAAGGGGCTGGGCAACAATACTGAAATCCTAACCAAGACGCAAATCCTAGTGCACCAAAAGGGGGGATGACCAATGAAGAGCTCCTCCAAAAGCTCATGACTGAAATAGGGACCAAAATAAATGCTAGAATAGATAAGCAGGATGAGAACATCAGAAACATCCACCTGTCCCAGCTGAGTTTAGAGAAACAAGTTGCGCAAGTAGCCAATTCTCTGAACTTGCATCCCCAAGGTGGGCTACCCGGTGATACTGAACCCAACCCAAAGCAATTGCGCGCATGCGGTAAGTACTAGAAGTGGGTTACAATTAGAGGAACTAGCTCCAAAGAAGAGTGAGACTAAGGCAAGTACCAAAGAAAAAAAAGTGGAAGAGGTAGTAAAAAGCTCCAATGTTGAGGAACCCGTTCCTCAAAAGAAATTACCACCTCTATTTCCACAAAGGCTCAAAAAGCAGAATGAAGATGAATGTTTCGGTAAGTTTCTCTCTCTCCTTAAACAGGTTCACATTAATCTGCCTTTGATTAACATTTTGTAGGGTATCCCGAAGTATGCTAAATATGTGAAGGACATTGTGGCTAGCAAGATGAGGCTTACGGAGTATAAAACTGTATCACTTATTGAGGAATGCAACTCTAGGATCCAAAATAGACTGCCCAAAAAGTTAAAAGATTTGGGTAGTTTTACTGTGCAAATTACAATTGGGCAAAGTGTTCATGCCTACGAATTGTGTGATTTAGGGGAGAGTATAAATCTGATGCCCTTATCATTGTATCTAAAGCTTGGTTTGGGTATTCCAAAAAGAACCACTGTTATTCTCCAACTCGCTGATAGATCCATTGCTAGGCCGAGGGGGTGGTAGAAGATGTGTTAGTTCAAGTAGGTTCATTGATTTTTCTTATAGATTTTGAACTTGATTCTGAAGTTCCATTCATTTTGGGACGTCCGTTCTTGGCCACGGGTGGAGCATTAATTGATGTAGCAACTGGTCAACTAACTATGAGGGCGCATGATAAGGTTGAGGTATTCGATGTTTACCACGCTTTAAAATTGCCTTCTATCTATGAAGAGTTGTCTGCTATTACTGTGGTTGATCAAATAGTAGAATCACAAGTAGTTGTGCCTGAAGATCCCTTAGAGAGAGTGTTAACAGGTCATGAGGTAGATGAAGATACTGAGGTCCAAGAGATAGAAGCATATCTAAATCTGGCACTTGTGGAGACTTACAAGCAGAGAGTCGAGTCATTAGATCGTGAGTTAGGACCTTCACCAAAGCCTTCAATTGAAGAAGCTCCCAAGCTGGACTTAAAAAATCTGCCTGCTCACCTAATGTATGCATTTTTGGGTACTAATGAAACCTTGCCTGTTATACTTTCTGCAGAGTTGTCTGAAATACAGGTTGATGCGGCATTGAGGATCCTAAAGAGGAGAAAAAAGGCGATTGGCTGGCAGATGGCTGATATTCATGGGATTAGTCCGGCGTTATGTATGCACAGAAACTACATGGAAGAGGATCACAAACCAAGTGTACAACATCAACGTCGACTAAATCCTTTGATGAAAAAAGTGGTGAGAAAGGAAGTAATAAAGTGGCTAGATGCTGGAATTGTTTACTCGATCTATGATAGAAAATGGGTAAGTCCGGTGCAATGTGTTCCCAACAAGGGAGGTATGACTGTGGTAAGGAACGAAAAGAATGAGTTGATTCCTACTAGAACAGTGATCGGCCGGAGAATTTGTATGGATTATCGGAAACTAAATGATGCTACCCGAAAAGATCACTACCCCGTTCCCTTCATTGATCAAATGCTTGATCGACTAGCAGGGCAAGAGTACTATTGTTTCTTAGATGGGTATTCTGGTTACAACCAGATCTTGATTGCACCCGAGTATCAGGAAAAGACCACGTTCACTTGTCTTTATGGTATATATGCTTTGAAACGCATGCCATTCGGACTTTGCAATGCACCGACGACTTTTCAAAGGTGTATGATGGCCATTTTTCCTGATATGGTGGAAGACTTTGTAGAGGTGTTCATAGATGATTTCTCCGTCTTTGGGAAGTCTTTTGAGATATGTCTTCGGAATCTTGATAAAGTACTTGCTAGATGTGAGGACACTAACTTAGTTCTCAATTGGGAAAAATGTCATTTTTTGTTAGATAAGGGATAGTGTTGGGCCACAAGGTCTCGAAGTCTAGTTTAGAGGTTGATAAGGCAAATGTAGAAGTTATTGAGAAATTGTCCCCTCCCATTTCTGTAAAAGGGGTGCGTAGTTTTCTTGGTCATGCAGGTTTTTATCGGCGATTCATCAAGGATTTTTCCAAGATTGCAAGACCTATGTGTAATCTTTCGGAGAAAGAGGTGAAGTTTTACTTTGATGAGATGTGTTTGAAGGCTTTTGAGATGTTGAAGAGGAACTTAATTGAGGCTCCCATCTTAATTGCTCCTGATTGGGGACTACCGTTTGAACTCATGTGTGATGCAAGTGACGTAGCAGTGGGTGCAATGTTGGGACAAATAAAGAATAAAGTGTTTCACTCGATCTATTATGCAAGCAAGACCCTTGACTCTACACAAGTTAATTACACAGTGACTGAGAAGGAGATGCTGGCTCTAGTGTTCGCCTTTAACAAGTTCAAATCGTATTTGGTAGGTAATAAAGTGATTGTTTTTATTGACCATGCATCTATTAGGTACCTATTCAACAAGAATGATGCTAAACCAAGGCTGATTCGATGGATATTGCTTCTCCAAAATTTTTACCTTGAGATTAAAGATAGAAAAGGTACTGAAAATCAGATAGCGGATCACTTGTCTAGGTTGGAGGATTTTTCCCATGTGAATGAAGGTGAGCAAATTCGGGAAGAATTTCCGAATGAACAATTGATGGCATTAGATATCTCTCAAGTGTCATGGTATGCAGACATTGTGAATTTGATAGTAAGTGGAGAATATCCTCCGCGTGCAACCACCCAACAAAAGAAAAAGCTCAATCATGATGCTAAGTTCTATATCTGGGATGAGTCGTTCTTGTTCAAACAAAGTGTGGACCGAGTAGTGAGAAGATGCATTTCGGAGTATGAGGTTCAAAAAGTGTTCGAAAGTTGTCATGCTAGCCCATATGGAGGTCACCACAGAGGAGAGTGCACAATGCATAAGATACTTCAATCTGGTTTCTTTTGGCCCTCATTAGTGAAGGGTAGTGATAAATACCAAAGGTTGGGTACTATCTCAAGAAGACATGAGATGCCACTAAGTAACATTTTGGAGGTGAAAATCTTTGATGTGTGGGGTATTGACTTCATAGGCCCCTTCCCGCCATCTAATGGAAACCAATACATTCTTGTGGCTATAGATTATGTGAGTAAATGGGTTGAGGCTGTAGCTCTTCCTTCGAATGATTCAAAAGTGGTGATAAAGTTCATCAAGAAGCACATCTTCACTCGCTTTGGCACCCCAAGAGCAATCATAAGTGATGGGGGTAAGCATTTCATTAACCATCTAGTTAAAAACCTTCTTGCTAAGTATGGTATTCGTCATAAAGTTGATACAACTTACCATCCTCAAACGAGTGGCCAAGTAAAGGTTTCGAATAGAGAGGTGAAACAAATTTTGCAGAAAACCGTGAATGCGCAAAGGAAAGATTGGTCCGAGAAGTTAGATGATACGTTGTGGGCATAAATGACTGCTTATAAGACACCCATATGGACTTCTCCTTATCACATAGCGTTCGGTAAAGCATGTCATCTTCCGGTGGAATTGGAACACCAAGTTTATTGGGCAATTAAGAGGTTGAACTTGGACCCCGAGCTGGCCGGTAGAAAGAGAGTAGATCAATTGCATGAACTTGAGGACTTTAGGCTCCAAGTGTATGAGAATGCCAAGCTTTACAAAGAAAAGATAAAAATATGGCATGACAAACACATAGTTACTTGTACTTTCACTCCGGGATAAAAAGTACTACTCTTTAACTCTAGATTGAGGTTATTCCCTAGGAAACTTAAATCTAAATGGACTGGTCCTTTCTAAGTGGTAAGAATGACACAACATGAGGTTGTTGAACTTAAAGATGAGACTGGCCCTACGTTCTTGGTAAATAGGCAAAGGGTGAAACACTACTTTAGTGTAGATTCAGATCGTGATCGGGAGGCTATTGAGCTAAATGATGAATGATCCACGTTGAGTCGTGCCGTGACGTTAAATCAGGCGCTACATGGGAGGCAACCCATGAACAATATGTAATAGATAGGTAGTCGTTTTTGAATTTTGAATTTTTGTTTTAGCATAGTTTCAATTCTTAGAATCTAGGAATGACTTTTACTTATTAGTTTTAGCTAGATAGGATTTTTCATTATTTGTAACTTAGCTTGTAATAGTGAAAAACGAAAAAAAAAATTCACTCAATCCAGGTGCACCGCGCTTGGCTATAAGATTTAGCGAGCACTTTGTGGCGTGCTGGGCACCGCGCCGTGCCAGGCTCCGCAATTCAGAGAGCAAGTTGGGGCGCGCCGAGCGACGCGTTGCCCCTCTCACTGCGCCATTATTATTATTTTTTTTTAAAAAAAACCGCATTTCGACTTGGTTTAAGCCCGACCCACTACCTTTAAATCCCTAAACTAAATTCTTTCCCTCATTCTCTCCAAAATCCACCGCCCCTATCCCTCAACTCCTCAAACTTTCTTCTTCTTCATCTTTTCCTCTCCACATTCCTCCACTAATACCCAACTCTCAATCTTTCTCCACCTCTTTTTCTCCCCCATTAATCCCCTACCTAATCTCCCTCTACCCATTCTCTTCTCCCATTCACTTAAAATATTATTTTTTCTTTTCTTTTTCCCCCACCACTGCCATAACTGACCCCCTCCCCCATTTCTAATCTTTTTTCCTTCTTTTGTTTCTCCATTTTTGTTCTTCTTCACAGGTTGTAATGGCACCAAAAGTAAAAATTATGGTGGGTTCTAAGCGGAGTAGGAAGGGAGAAGCATCCGGGTCCAAAAATCGAGAACCTGTCCAAAAATTTGGGAAAAAGGTGGTGGAGCAATATGGTTGGGAATGGTTTGAGTGTCAGCGCGAACCGAAGTATATGGGCGATGAGTACGTCCATGAGGTAAGGTTACAGTCTCAATTTCCTGTTATTTATCGGACTGTGCTAGAGTTGGGGATGAGATTTATTTTTGATCATCTGGGAGATTGTAATTTGTCTTTAGTTCGTGAGTTTTATGCAAATTGACTCACTGAAACTAAGTATAAAATTGTTCCTATTAGATGTAAGGATGTGAAGTTCAATGCTACGATACTAAATGAATTTTTGGGGACCCCAAATTGTGATTCTGATGACTTTAACACATTGAAGGATTAACCTCCTTATAGGGATATCCGACATACTTTATATGGGGTAGAGTCCATGGCTAGGTGGGAGCGTAGCAAGGATACTGGGAGACATAATACCCTCCATTTTGCTAATTTCAATCAAGTTGCTAGGTTGTGGTTAAAGATAGTGTGTAGTGTGCTACTACCTGCGAAACATCTGACAGAGGTAACAAGGGATAGGGTGGTGTTGATTTATATGCTGATGAAGGGGATGCCCATTAATGTACGGGCGATTCTTAGACATAACATGATGAAATTTAGGAATAATATGAGGTGGCATTTTTTCTATGAGGGTTTGATCACCCTGTTTCTGAGAGCCCGGGGTATTGAGGAAGGGGCTGTGGACCTGAATATTGCTTTTCACCCGGATCTGACGGGTAAGTTAGTTGATGTGACTCGAACAAAGGCATTAGACATGTCCCATGAACCTGTCTTGTCTGCCCAAGAGAGACAAGCCCGTGATGATAATGTCATGGCAAGATTGTTCGGTATGACAGAGCTGCAGCTGCGGATCGGAGGACGCTCGGTTACAGATGAGGAGATGGAAAACCTGGCGGATCGCTACCCTTTGACTAAGAGTGTAGCGGCCTTATGCAGGACTGGTCCCGCATTCTTAGAGCCTATGGATGATGATGAGGCTACTGTTGATGAGGCTATGGATGATGAGGAAGATGATGCTGATGATGAGGAGCCAAATGCCTTGATGGTGTTCGATGGCGGTGACAACGAGGCCTAGAGGCCTGAGGGAGTATTCCTAACTCTATACTTTGCTTTAAACTATGCACTGAGGACAATGCTTATTTTTAAGTGTGGGGTGGGGTAATACGTCTCTGCTGTATATAGTTGTCTACTGCTTTATCGAGTCTAGTGTTAGTTTTTGTTTAATTTTTAATTTTTAATTTTGGGTTCCTAAATGTTTGTTTTCGGTACTTTTACTGAGGATTGTCCCTTTGAACCGACTAGGACTAGTTACTGCTTTATTGAGTCTTAGAGTCGTCATAGGAGTGATAGTTCCCAATGATGGATGGATGACGACCGTCTTAAGGGAAAATTAGTCGCATAGAAGAGTAGGATTGAGAAACCAACCTTGGCCTTTTGAAACTATGTCCGAAAAAATTAGCCAAACGTCATGGGTAGTCACAATTGGAAAAGTGAAATAGAATGTTAAACTTGTAATAAGCATGTGTTCTTAGTTTGACTCAAAATAAAATAAAATAAATGGGCTTAATTGTGTAGTGATATCGTAATGCAAGTTTTATGAGCATGTTAGTTGATATGTCCGTATATGTGTAATGATGCCATGTGTGGTGAGAGTTGATTGGTTCTTGCTTAAACTTGATATCTAGAACTTGCCTTGTGTGTGATTGAATTAGTAGCTTGTATGACTTGGGAAATGTGATGGAGGCGTTTCTTTGAATTAACCAATTCTTGACTCTACTTGTATGCCTACCATTGAAATTATCCCTAGTGAAGCCCCATTGAGCCTTTAGCCTTGTTTATTGATAAGCCACATGATAAGCTGAAACCCGTTTATTTGATACCAAGTCTTTTGATCCTAATAAAATCTGTAATGCACTATGTTAAGAAGAAGGGTTGAAAATTGTTGGTTGATATAATAAAGGGTGAAATGCTACATTGTGTGGAAAAGAAAAGGATAGTTAAAAATTCTGTTTTGGCTCTGGTTCTTAGTGACAATGTGCACCTCAACTCAATTGAGGGTGGCTATTTCAGAACTATGCTCGAAACATTGGCCCTGGTCGTATCAAGGATAATGTGTACCTTACTCAGACCTTAAAATCTAAAGTGAGGGTGGCTAGTGCAAAGGCATGAAAAAAAGAAGAGAAAAAATAATAATATATAAATAAATAAATAATATAGAGGGCAAAGATGGAGCAACAAAGAGGGGTAAATATTCATGAAGTGTGTACTAGGAGGATAGAAAAACTATGAAGGAGATTGTTGGCAAAATAATGACATATGCATTAGGGAGGTGTAGTCACTAAAATGGTTCCTAAATATTCCCTCCCTTACCTTAAGCCGACATTACAACCAAATGAAAGTCCTCTTGATTTCTTGAGAAATATAATGCGAAAGTAAGAATACACTATTGGCAAGCTTATGGTATGTTGAGAAAAGTAAGAACTTCTTTTGTGAGAGTGAGTTGATTGTTTGAAAAATAGGCCTTGTGATATTGTGATTGCTTGAGTGAAAGGCTTTACTAAACTAGAGCAAGTGAGGGCATTCATGGCATGTGTAGGATTATCTAATTGGTGTGTTTGTATGAGTTTGCATTAGCCCGGAAAAATATATAAAAGAGTCATTCTTTGAGCATGGGTTGTAACTTGGTGTAAATGTTGTGAAATGTTGCATCCATTGTGAACTACAAGATCATGATTAAAAATGTTTGGTTGATTTTAAGGTGGGTTGATAAGTCCAAGGGTTGTGAAAAAGAGTTGATAGTCTAAAGATTGTTTGAGGACAAACAAAAGTCTAAGTGTGGGGTGGTGATCTTAAGCGTATTTATATGCCTAAGTTGTCAATATTTGCCCATGAATTGATTGAAGTAACGAATTATCTTGAGTCTATTAGCTTGATTTTGTTATACTTGCAATATTATGCACTAAAACATGTGATTAGAGGTTTCAGGAACTCTCAAGGAGATTGGAGTCAAATGGAAAGAAAAGATGCAAGGATATGCTGAAAAGAAGCTAAGGTTGAAGGCCCCAGGGCCAGGCGCATTGCTAGGCACGAGGCGCCAAGGGCCAACATTCAGAGAGGCCTCTCAGGCGCTCTAAGAGGCGCGATGCGCCAAGGCCCAACAATCTGGGACCTTTCTCAGGCGCGACGCGCCAGGGTGGAAACCTGAGAGGTGAAGTTTGGGCGCGATGCTAGGCGCGACACGCCAGCAGGATCACGATTTTTTCCAGCTTAAAAGTGTTAAAAAAGGATTCCTAATAGTGATAGACTTTGGCTCTAATTTTCCTACTATTATAAATAGACCCTTAGGGCTCCATTGTGGGGGTTCGACTTTTATTGGGTATGCAAGAGCAAGTATTCACGTTTGTAATAAGTTTTGATCTTTTAACTCTTCTATTTTCTAGAAATTGCATGAACAATTGTATTTTGTAGTTTTCTAATAGCATGAGTGGCTAAACGCCTTTGTTCTGGGGTTGTAGTTACGAATGGATTGTTGATTATTAAAAGCTTGTTGAATTAATTCTTGGTTGTCATTATAAGTTACTTCTATGTTCGTGTTTTAGTATTTTATGATTGATAGACCAGAGAATATAGAGAGCTTGATCAACCCATTAAGTTGAGGTGATTTGTGTTCAGGAGTGATGCCCGGACGAACAACTCGCTTGGTTACGAAACAAGATGAAATGTAAATGCTCGTCAGTTAGTCTGTTTATCCCCACTCAACGATGTAGTTAGATAGCTAACTGGGGTAAGTGATTAGAGGTGTGAGCCCGACTCATACAATTAACCCTGTAAATCAGTAACTTGACAACTAAAATTAGTTCTAAGCCAATAAAATGATACATGAGATTCATTGCATGTTGCATCCCTGGAATTGTCTTTTACTTGCTTGATACATTATCTTAAAGTCGTTCACATTTAGTTATGTTTATTTAGTTCATAATTAGTAATAGTTAACAATCACCATATCTGAAACGGTTACTTCTATTTTATTTGTGGAGTTAAGTGTTGGAAATAAGTTAATCATAAGTCCCTTGGGAACGATAACTCGTTTCTTTAAGAATCTATATTACTTGAGCGATCACGTACACTTGCGTGTATATTGGGGCAACAATGTACCTTCTTCATCGAAAGCTAATGTTGAAGGAAATCCAAAGAAAAGGGGTAGATAAATTGTTCCTGCAATTTCCCGACATACATTACCCTAGGGTATGTATTTTATCATCTGACTGGAGTAGCCGCGTGATCATGCCAGTACACTGTGATTTCATGTATTGATACTACACTTGCTCTTTCTTTGTTTAGTACAGGGTATCTTCAGGTGGCTACTGACAGATCTCAGCTAGGAGATCATTGACCAAGACCGAATTCGAGGGTGAGCCAGTTCTTTCAGGCTACATTGGATCCATCATTAGCTTAGTCCATTCTTTTCGGACTCATACTGGATGTTCAAACATTTTACTTATGTTTAGTTATCGGGGTTGCACCCCATTTTTCTTAGACTTGTTGGTTAGTATAGTTTTGGTATAATGACTTTCAAGTCTAAGGGTTGAATTTTCCGCGAGGGTCATGTTTGGTTGTTTTGTTAACTTTCTGAGTTTATGGGAACTCATTATTTAATTCGTCATTTAAACCTACTTTCGTATCTTTAAATGGTTTAGTTTCTTTAAGGTGCTTAGTCGGGTTCTCCCACCGGAAGGTTAGTGTGTGTGTCAATCTCGACTGTCTAGGTCATGACATTGGGACACCTGACATCGCTAAGGTCACAGTCTTAGCATAACAATCAAGAAAAAGATGATGCAGAGAGAGTCAATCCATACTCAAGATAATGTCAAAGTCTACCATTTCCAAAATGATCAAATCTACCCAAATATCATACTCGACCAAAAAAACAAGACAAGGTCGATACACTCGATCCACCACTAAGGATTCACCCACTGGTGTAGACACATGAATAGGCACATGCATGCAATCAGGCATTACATCAAATCCAACAGTAAAATATGTAGACACATATGAGAAAGTAGATTCCAGATCAAACAATACAGACGCGGGTCGATGGCAAGCTGGGACGATAACTATGATCACAATATCAGAATACTTACATTATATCATATATATATATACTTCTAATGTATACAAAATACACATACAATGTACTGTCTGTTATAGTAGAATATATATATATATACTGAATATACTACTTAATATAATGAAATACTTACATTATAATTTAAATATATACTTGTAATGTATACTAAATATACTGCTTAATATAATAGGATAATTACATTATATATATATATATATTATATATATATATATATATATACACACTAAATATACTACTTAAATTTTTATTTTTATTTTTATGACAAAGAAATAAAAACCTCGCTCCTATGCAATAGCTCGCAAACCACATAGAAGAGGTAACTCGCACTAGGCAAGTCCGGTGCGACGAGATCGACCCAAAAGGAAAACCCATTGCTTTTACTAGCAAGGGGTTTCAAACTTGAGACCTCCAACATAGAATTCCAAGCCCAAACCACTGGGTCACCCCGAAGGGTATACTTAATATAATTGACTTATTATAGTGACTACTAATTTTATGAAAAAAGAAATTGTAAAGACTCAATGAACATTTGACTTTATAATGATCCAATTTTTTTTTTTAAATTATGGCCGATGGATGGTGTACTGTTCTCTTACCGGGATGGCCTTACCGGCTTGTGGGCAAAAATTATTCAGACCGGTCCAGCCCACTAAGTAAGGGGACCGGATGCCGGTCCGGGCCTTACTGGACATGGGTCCTTACCTATTCGGCCTTAATGGATCGAGATCGAACGGACCGTCCCAATGGACAAGCTTGCATTTACCACTCTCTATAACTATCCACATATACTAAATTCATTTTCCCTCTTATTTCACAGGTACTTTTTTGTCTAGCGCTAATTGACACTGAAAAAGCAGCTGAAAGACAACATTATGTAAATACTGTAGCCAACCATATTTATAATATCTCTATATATATCTCTCTATATATGTGTCTATCTCTGTGTATGCATTTATCCCGCACATACATGTTTGTATGTCTACATTCAATTTACAAAAATCTTCCAACGTACATGAGCCACACACACACACACACACACACACATATATATATATATATATATATATATTTATTTATTAGAATAACTTTCACATATAACAAACATAAAAATCATATTTATATGCTATAGTTATAGTTTGCATAATTGCGCTCCATAGCAAACATAAATATGTATATTTCGCTATACATATACAAAAGAAAGCAGTTGTGTAATCTGTTTCAGTATACATATAAAAAAGATCAATTGTATAATCTATGTTTGTATAAAGCAATAAAGAGAGAAAGACAAAAGAAAACTGGGCAGGGAAAGATTGTATTTGTATAATCATAAGTGTATAGGATGAAAATATATGCATTTGTAATTGTATATACAATTTTCTCTCGCTTTATACAAACACAAACGCAATGTATATATTTGTGTTTGTATAAACTGAGAGAGGCGAGTGAGAGTGGCGAGCGAGATCTGGGAGAGTGGCGAGCGAGATCTGGGAGAGGGGAGAGAGGAGAACAAAAATATATGTATATATACAATTTTATCTCGCTTTATACAAATACAAACGCATTTTATACATTTGTGTTCATATAAAAGCGAGATAGGCAAGGGAGATTCCCAGCGAGAACGAGAGTGGCGAGCGAGATTCACCAGGAGAGAGGCGAAATAACAACAATTTGCTATGGGGTACAATTAAATCAAACTATGGGTATAACATTTAATTTAAATTAATAGTTTGCTAATATAAACAATTTTTCCTATTTATTACAAGGTAAGAAATGAGAATAAGCATACAACTTCCCGCCAACATGCTTGCTTCACTTTAAGGGTATTTTTGGTATTATGTTATATTTGTGTTTTACAGCTATTGTACTTAAAAGCTTCATATAGGTACCTTTTCATCTTGAACAAAAATTATTAGACATCTATGTCCCCAAGAAATCCAACACAACTTCTTTGTAAAAATTAGGCCCAAGACGTATCATTTTGCAGCCTTTGATTTTGCTAGCTGATGAGTTCACAAATTGGACTCATTTAGGGCTTTATTTTGATAAGAATAGTGTTCTCGAATGCTTATTTTGTCTAAATATCTGATGAAAACTCTTAAGTTTCAGGTATTTGAAATTTTAGTGAAAGCATGGACACTTAGGCGCAAAAAGGAGCAAAAGGGCTGAAAAGAACGACAAAGTTGAAGCCCGAGCATCGCCAAGCACACTTGGCGATTCGCCGAAGGGATTTACTCCGCCCTTTGTTCCAGTACGCGAAGCCCTAAAAGAGAAGGATAAAAAAAGCGATGAAAGGAGCAGTCGACGCTTCGCCGAATAGTTTCGCGAAGCAGTACTATACCGCCCAATAGTCCAGAACGTGAAGGTGATGAAGGCAAGCACGAAACGACGATGAGATAGACGAAGGGTGAATCGCCGAAGTCATTCGGCGACATCGAATAACTTGGCCGAAAGATCCGCCAACACTATTTTCTAAAATCTATAAATACTGAACCTATTATTATTTTTAAGGGTGTATTTTATATTTTTAATTTCCAGAATAGAATAGTACTTTTTAGATATTTTCTCTCAAGTTTGGAGAGGGTTTTTGGGAAGTTGAAGAAATGAGTTCATTTTCCCTAAGTTGGAAGTGAGTCTTCTCTATTCTTCTTTCTTTGCTTAAATTAAGGTTTAATTTCTTATACCCATTTGATTTTACTATCATTTTAGGTGTATTTTGTTTTTTCTTGATGTGCGGCTAAAACCCCCCCATTCTTGGGGTGTGATTTAGCAAATATGTGTTGATATTATTGTTGGATCTTGCTTGCTGATAGGTTAGATATAGTTTAATGGTGATTTCACCTAGTAGTTGTGGTTTAATCCAAAGGGTTTGTAGTTGCAAATACAAAGCCACTCATGTGTTTTCGGATTGTCCGAGAGGGAGGTCGTGAAACCAAGACCACTAGACTGATGGCCTAAGGAGTGGGTCGACATAATGTTTAGCCCGAGAGGGTGAGCCCTAGTCCCATATCCTAAAACTCAACTCGAGAGAGTGAGTGGGGTAAGGCGTAGGCTGGTTTTCATGCGGCAAATGGGTGTCCGAGAGGAACACATTTGAAACGGGGTAAGTTACCCGAGAGAGAACTTATTTCCATTTAAAGCTTAGCCTAGTCACTATTATCTTACAAATTTCTTGTCAAAAGCATGTACCCAACTATTTATCTCAACTTGTATTGCAGTCACACCCCAAGAATATTCCCCCCTACTTGATTAGATAGGAAAAAACACAATAAATTTTCACTAATTAATTTCTTTTCTCTTTTGTTGTTATGATCACATAATCGTCACCATGACTATAATTCGAATTTCCTTTTAAGTTGATTTCCCTTTGCTTGATATGTTCTGTAGAACTTTATTGCCATGAAAACTGGATAAAGAAACAAGTAAATTATTGTTAGTATTTGCAACCAAAGCTGAGATACAAATGCCCATCTAAAAAAGGAGTAATTCCATGGTACCTAATTACTCCCTCCGTTCATGTTTACTTATTTATATTTGACTTGACATACATCTGAAGATATAATGGATAAAATTTTAATTTATTACATCATCCTTAATTGGTAAGTCATCCCATTCACCGAGAAATGAATAGTACTTAATAATAAGAATATGAAATGGAAAATTATCTCTTAATTTTTCAAAATAAACGAGTAAAAGTGAATATTTATTTTTAGTATAATTAAAAAAATAAAAATAATTAGAGGAAGTAGAATTGTTTATCTTTTAAGAACAAAGCTATCTTTAGGCTGTACAAGTTGTTTATAATATTTCAAATGGTTCCTGGTATTTATAGCCAAATGGACAATTATGTGAATATGTGCGTGTAAATTGGAAAAATAATCTTGGAGAATTATGTTTAGTTAAATTGTGAGTTGGAAATGCTACAAGGATAAAAGATGGAGTAATAAAAAAGAAGAAGCTATTTTTTCCGTTAAAAGTTAATTGTTAAGTAGTGGGCATACTAAAAATACACTACTTTGATAAATAAAAAAGACTGTTAGTGCTCTATATATAAGAACAAAGATGAATTTGTGTCTAAGCTCATAGATGAGGGACTATTTTTGAACTTATCTCAAAGAGTAATCCACTAATGAACTTTGACCAATTTTGACTTCCAGTCATCTTCCCAATTCCTCTTCCGGTCGTCTTCCCCTATTGTTTCATGGAACTGATTGAACGGTATGAACCTTTGAATGCACAAGAGTTATGGACTGAACTATCACATTGGAGGGAGGATCGTGTGGAGGAAGAGTTTGTGTACTTAGAACACAACCTCTCCCAAGCAAAGCACTCAAAAATCCCCCGAATGACCCCGACGGTACTGAGTTATTTGGGGAAACCGTGAATCTTGGATGGAAGAGTTCGAGTCCTTTTGAAGTGTTTATGGATGAGGAGCCGGGTGGTAATTCCGATGATCCTGTCGTCCTTGAAAATCTGAAGGAAAAATTTCGACATTCAACCATCGGAGAACTTACTAGTTACTATGTACTTGCGGAACAACAGAAAAAATACATAAGTAGATTTCTGTCTAAATTGGGAATCAAAATATCCCAAAGGATTCGTTCCATATGTATTTGTAAGTATCTAATTATTGTTTTTATTATTTTGTAACGTTGTCATTCCAGTGGTAGGGAAATATAAATTGTATAGGAAATTTTGAGAGCCTGAAACTTGAGTGGTTGTGGATCAATAGGAAGAGGGTATGGAAGTAATGCAATGTTTTATTTTTAAGATAAATAAGATGGAAGTTTTATTTTTAAGTGTATGTCATGGTTAGGTATCCCTGGGAAGCGTAAGTTGTTTAGAAATTCAGTTGGGTACAATATATCTTTCTCGTCTGTGTTCACGCTTGCTTTGCACACATTGTCTGTCCTTTAATATGTTTTTCCTTCCCCTGGTATCTTCATATTTACGTCATTTAGCTCATGCACCAGTTCATTTTTAGGTGTGAGTATTGCTCTTTCTTTCAAGTATGCCGGGTTGTTGTACTTCTGTAAGAGCGATGGATATACTGCATCCACAATTTATATATGATTTGGTTTTGAATATGATTTTTTGGTTTTTGTAATGCAGTAACAAAGATATTTGCTTAATTACGTCATTAATTTGGTTTTGAGTATGATTTTCTGATTTTTGTAATGCAGTAACAAAAATATTTGCTTAATTACGTCATTAATTTGGTTTTGAGTATGATTTTCTGATTTCTGTAAGGCAGTAACAAAGTCATTTTCTTAATTATGTCATTAGTTTGGTTTTGAGTATGATTTTTTGATTTCTGTAATGCAGTAAAAAGACATTTTCTTAATTATGTAATTAATTTGGAGTTGAGTATGATATTTTGATTTCTGTAATGCAGTAAAAAGACATTTTCTTAATTATGTAATTAATTTGGTTTTGAGTATGATTTTCTGCTTTTTGTAATGCAGTAACAAAAAACATAGTTTCAGAGATTAAGCAGACTAACAGAGGATTCAACATGCTATTCACTGCGAAGGGCTCCTATGGATTTTGCTTTGGTTGAAGACAAATCAGCTTACCGACGTCACCAAAGATTCATTTGGAGTACTCTCGATTCTCTGGTAAGGTCCAGAGCAATTGATGATTCTATTAGGACAGATGTATTCCTAGCCATCGAATGTAGGGCTGACGTAGAAGGTACATTGGGAGGCTACCCTGAAGTTCTTTTTAGATATGGCTTCAAGTTGAGTTGGGGTTCAATAGACGCTCGAAAGTCCTTCCTAGAAGAAATTGACACAACAATGTATACTCCCCAAATGTGCAACTTAATTTGGAATGAGTTTGGGCTATACGACAAAGCCATCCACTTTAGAAATGCACTCTTGAAAAAAAGTTTTACAAGCATGTCAAAAATAGCACATTGAATATACCTACCAATTGTAAGTTGCAAAAACACTTCCGAACCTATGTTACTTACATAAAGCAGCGGGACCGAACTAAGAAAAACATGTCAGACAAGGATCTCCAATATTTTTTTATGGCTCTCCCAGCAGACATTCAGACATCATTTAAGTCTCATTGCACAAAATATTGTTCAGCATTTCGAGACTTCATTAATCAGACAATGGTAACCCATGCACAGTATTTGTCTCGAGTGGTCCAAACTGCCAATCGTGCCGTACGAGATAATGAGGCTCTGGGTGGGAATGAGAACGAGAACGAGGAGGATAATGAGGGGAATGAGAACGAGGAGGATAATGAGACTGAGAGTGAGTCTGGGAATGAGAACGAGGAGGATAATGAGACTGAGAGTGAGTCTGGGAATGAGAACGAGGAGGATAATGAGACTGAGAGTGAGTCCGGGAATGAGAACGAGGAGGCTGGTCCAGAGGCTGATCCGGCTGGTCTGGAAACTGATCAAGAGGCTGATTCAGATGATGTCTAATATTAGAGCTGGTATGTTTGCTACAAATTCTGTGAGTTTGTGCATTTTATAGACTCTCTTGATCTGGCATAGAATTTTGGCAGATAGGTGTAGATCCTTCTCTTCTCTTCTTGTTTTTACCTTCATACTGCCACTGAAGTTGTATCTTTGGACATCCTTGTAAACTATTAAAACCCATCCATTTGTCTAACCAAAAAAGAGTCTTGTTGCCATTGTTTACCTTGATAATAGATTGACTTTTAAGGAATGGCCAGGAGAGCCTGATGGATAGTGACTTATTTAGTTACCCAATTATCCTGCTCCCCATACTTGTTTTTTATGACATTACACCATAAGGCTTGAGCCTCTTGTGGGTGTCTCCATAACCATTTCACCTTAAGAGCTTTGCTTTGGTTTTTAAGGTTCTTGATGCCTAATCCACCTTGCCTTTTGGTTGTGATTATTTTCTTCCATTTGACCAGGTGATATCCTTTCTTCTCCTTGTTGCCTTGCCACAAAAAAAATTCTCCTCATTTTATCCAACCTTTGAGCCACTACCGGCTTTAGTTTGGGAAAGAAAACGTTATTTTTCATTGCATTTGTGTAAATTGGATTACTTTTTAGGACACACTAACTGACCTCCAAAGGGACTGGGTGACCGACTGGCATGCTCTTCTTGTTTAGAGATACATTTGTTTTATTATCTTCCGATGTTACTTGTTGAGAATATCTTGTCCTTTTCCTTTGCGCTTTTCTTTATAATATTTTTTCTCATGAAGAAAAACATATTCTTGCATCACCCTATTTGAAGATCTGATCATTTCTACAAATGTGTATCATGTATTTTCTATTGGGTGAGATTTCTTCTACAGTTTTTCTGTCCATCTTTTATACCCTGATCAACTATTAATAAAAGCAAAACAACTCTTCTGTTTGGAACACTTTCTACGGAAGAAAAGGTATTCAGGTAATTGTTTATTGTTTAGGCATATACTCTATATCTCTTGGTATTGAAACTTGGAAGCATTTTAGGTAAGGGTGCAGAGTATTTTTTAATTTCAATTAAGCTTTTGAGCAAGTGAATTAGTTCATTGATTTCTCTATAACTTGTTGAGGAATATGTGTTTAATTGGTTATCAATGCAATCAATGCAGAGTGAGATTTTAAGTCATAAAGGTAATAATTAACTGTTGTGTCATTTTATAGTTTAGCCACAAAATGGAGGAGAAAGTGTTGTTCCCATCAGTTTGAACCTTTGATGTACTAACATAATTAGCTCTCGTCAACTATGGTAACATGAAGAGACTATAAAAAGTTGTGAGCTTATTGAATACTCACGATATGAATGTTTTGTTAGACTATATTGTAAGCTGCCACAGTTGCATATTTAGTCCGTTGCTATGTACTGACAAATAAATTTTCAATTATTGATACCAAGTTTATTAATAATAGTCACACTTCTAAAACTGAAAAGCTTTGAGAGGAGAAACAACTTTTCATTCAAGGTAACAAAAGAAGCGAAGAGAATGCATCTATAGATTCATTTGGCAAAAACATGGTGAAGGTGCTTCCCCTGTAGACATGGATGAACATGATTTTACCGTTGTGGCTGAATTGATGTAAGTAGCAGAATAAGGTTAATACTAATTTGTCCTCTATGCAAGAACTATTTAAAGTAAATTTTGCTATTTTGCCATCTTCAATAGTTGTTAATCTTTTTTCTGGTTCATTTTAAATTTTTAGGTGTGTAATGATGGAAACGGGTGCCTGATCCATATGAACAAAAGATCTCGGGTATGTCAACAGAATTTCAAGATTTTCTTTCCAAGATGTCATTATTTTCTGTAATTCAATTGCTCATGCTGAGCACAAAATGAAAGCACTACCTTTTATGGATCAATTGGTAGGCTGTGATAAGTTGAAAAGTAAATATAATGGGGAGCTTTTTCTTAATATAATAAATATAGGATCTCTCCCTATAATATCATGGTAGTAAACAATTGGAGTTTATGGAGTTTATAACGGAGTGAGGCATGTCTTTTCAAGAAAGAGCTTAAAACCAAGATTTGTACCTTAGTGTACAGACTGTTCAGGTTCTTCTCGAGTTTAAGTGCAAGACCAAATAATTTCTCAAAATAAAATAAAAATGCAAGAACATGATCTGTAAAAAAAGGTTGAAAACATTCAAAATCTGACTTTCATGCTTAATTCAACAAAGTAAGAAACACTTTGTAATTAAGTGATCTATTTGTATAAGTTGCCACCTATTCTTGCCAAGGCTGTTAGTTTGTTTTCTCTTGATCTGTACATCTCTCTTTTGGTTTAAATTTGTATAGTGAATACTCTGCTTTGGGATGGTTAGCACATTTAGCATATTTCTGGAGCAAATTTACCTGTGGTTTGCGTGATCTGCTTCATAGATTTAAGAATATGTTTTTTTCTATTTGTTTGCTCTGCAGTTTTTTTGTTCCTTGTCCCGTCGTAATATTTTACTTAGTAATAAATAAGATAGGGGTCTATGTCATGCTCCATCACCATGGGAGGTGAGAGCCTTGATGGTTGAATTGAATAAAAAATAGTTATTTACATTGTGTTAATTGCACCTGCCCAAAAGTTATTTTAATACGTAAGTTTCAAGAGTGATTAGGAGTTAGAACTCCATCAAAGCATATGTGTTTCCTTCATGACCAAATACACTCCAAAGCCCCAACTATGTCTCTAAGTACTTAACATTGGAGTAGAAGGTGCCATATATCTTTTTGATACATAACAGTTGTGGTACGGAAATCCTCTTCTATTTAGGTCGTCATATATCAAATGTATTTCTAGAATGGCAGCCAACTAAAGCAAGCAACAATGGATAGTATCTTGATTCCATATAGATTTTTATGGCTAAACATCTACTGTTGGCATTGACATAGCCATCTTTAATAGAGTATTGTTGTCCCCATATTGACTCCCCCCCAAGAATAATTGGTCTTTTACATCCGGTTTCACCTTTAACGCCTGCTTCTGTATAAACAATATACTTATTGCTAAATACAGCTTGAGACTCCAATGTCGGATATAGAAATAATTGACCTTTTTCATCATTTTCGTCGTCAGCTATTTTAGATGTATTATCAATCCTCATTGCTGCATTAGTTGCTCATCTGTGTCCTGATTAATATTATCAACTACTCATTACAAGATCTTTTTTTTTTCATCTCTACTGCGATGTCTTAAACATTTTTTCCCAACGGTAAACTAATATAATCCCCAATACTTTTCTACTTCAAGTTCATTCTCCCAGCATCTTCCGTGTTATTGTATAATGGGTTACTGCATACTTATAAGTGAAATCATGTTAAATTCTCTCATTTTCATCACTGATAAGATAAATATTTTAAAGACGTAATCATTTTTCATTGACATCCTCTCTGTATTCTCTAATTATTGGCTATTCGGTCATCCAACATAACGTCCCAGGATTATTTAGGAGGACACAATTAAAAAAATAATAATCATATTTTCAAGTGTTCTCTATATAGTAGAAAAATGACAATTTGAAAGGAATATTTTATCCCATATGTACTTTAGAACATGGTTGATCTCTTTTTTTTTTCTTTTCACTCACAACAGTCCCAGGCATTTTCATTTCTTATTTACCATCAATGTGCATTTTCCAAATCATGTATTTCTTTTTAGTTGATAGTTTAACCGTTTTAAGAAATGCTTCCATCAGCTTGTTTAATTACCACTATGTTTGGTAACAATTTTATGAACCATTTATCAACTTGAATGCAAATATATTTTTGATGATTTTATAATTATTGTTATTGCAGTTTATTGGAAATTGTTTCAAAGCTTATGAAATTTTTTGGTTGATATTGCTAAGACTTGGAATTTAGAGTAATTCCTGTAATGAAGACAACAAGAGATCATCTTCGTTTAAAATTTCATGTGCACTTCTCTGTTTGTTTGTTCAATTCCTAAAATATGATGTTAGTTCTGTGTTGGTCTTGGTGGACTAATCATCTTGAGTTGATGCAGGGTAAAATAATAGTTGGTAATTAACTTGCGAAATCTAATTGGTTGGGTAGAACAACTTGCCTATTCTAACTTACATTTTTTTGTGAGTATGGTTAAAGCATTTCGCCTTTAGATTTTCATTGTATTATGGACATCCCCACTGATGGAGGTGGTCATGTGAAATTGGCGTAACAAACTAGGGGAAATATTTATACACATACTATGGTTTGGCAGTATCAAAACAACTCATTACTTATTTTATTTTTTTGGTAGAAACTGACAATTTTATTAATACCAAAATTGTTACTTACATACCCAAGTAAGAGCTGACCACTTACTTCTCCAACAAAACTAAACAAAAATGTAGCAATCTAGAAGCAAAACTAATAGCAATACTATAACTATCTACTCCTTCATTATAATGTCTTCTTCCAGCTCCATGTCAAGGTAGTCGGTCCAACAACTGTAGTGCAGTCCTCCATTTTGGAAGGTCTCTTCCGCGAACTTGAATATGGAGGGCAATCTCTTTGCTGACTCTGTCGCAATTATAGGATCTTGCTTGGAATTGCATGTTGTTTCTTTCCCGCCATATAATGTATACACCCATATCAAAAACACAGCTGACAATTGCACCTTTCCCAGTCTTCTTCCTTGCTCAGGCATTTGCCCATTCCAATTCTTGCTGCCAACTCCCTATGGTCCTACTTAAACCCAGCCACAACAACAGTCTACTCCATAAGGCCCTAGTCATAGGACACTCAAAGTAAAGATGATCAAATGTTTCAATAGGTGCAGCACAAAATGCACAAGCAGGTGAAACCTGAATTCCAAACTTTTGTAGTCTTTCAAAAGTTGCCAATCTTCGCCAAGCTGCTAGCCATACCAGAAACTTGTGTCTGAGATGAATATTGTGTTGCAGGGCTATACTCTTCCAGGGGACCCTTGAGAATAGAGGCATAAGGCTGTTGTACATTTTCTTAATGGAAAATTAACCATTCTCAACCACTGAATTCAACTTACTTCCAAGGTCCTCTGGCTGGACTAAGGATTCTAGAGACTTTCTGGATTCAATTACTTTTCTTACCACCCATGTAGCATTCAATGGAATAGGACAAATTTCTAGTGATTCATTTTTTATATAGTAGGCGTTCACCCATCGTATCCACAAGCAATCCTTTTTCTGATCAATATCCCATAATAACTTCAGAATAGCAACATTATTCCACAATTTCAAATTCATAATGTTAAGTCCCCCCGCAGCTTTTGGAAGGCATATTTTATTATCCCATCAAACTAGGGCCTTCCTAGAACTAATAGTGGATCCTGTCCACAAATAAGTTCTACATATGTTGTTAATATTTTCACAATCCTCTTTGGTAGCACAAAGATCTGGCCCAGTAAGTTTGCATACCAAATATTGCAGTTTTTATCATTTGGATTCTTCCAGCATACGAGAGTAACTTTGCAGACCAGCATTTAATTCTTTCTGTAATCTTCTCTACCAAAGGCAGACATTGAGCAATAGTCAGTTTCTTGGATGATATAGGAACACCCAAGTACTTGAATGGTATATCCCCTCCACATATCCCAAAGTTGCCAGTATAGTCTGTTTCAGCTCAGGTTTAACACCTGTCATAAAGATGGAACTTTTCTCCTTATTAGCTTGAAGCCCTGACACTACAGAGAATCTTTGAAAAGCTCCTTGTAGCAATTGAATAGACTTCATGTCAACATACTCAGTTCCCGTTGAAGGTATTCCATAGCCAATACAAATAGGTAAGGGTACATAGGATCCCCTTGTCTACTTCCTCTTCCCCCTCTGAATTGCTTAGATAGGCTCCCATTTATCACTAGTGTATACGAGACTGTAGATATACACTCCATTATCCAAGATATGAACTTAAAGGGAAAGCCCAGTTCAGCAAGCAATCTCCTTAGGAACTCCCATTCAATGGAATCATAAGCTTTTCGTGAATCCACTTTCATTGCACATCTAGGGGATAGTCCCTTCCTAGAATACCACTTCAGTACCTCATGACTGAATAAAACATTATCAATGATCTATAAATGCAGACTGAGAAGGACTGACAATAGAACCTATAACAGGTTTGATTCTGTTGGTCAAGATCTTTGTGATGATCTGGTATATAGTAGAGCAGCAATCAATAGGTCTGTAGTCTGCTACTTGGGTAGGGGTAGCTTGTTTAGGCACAAAAGTAATGGCAGTAAGGCTAATCTCTTTCAATAGCTTCCCAGTAGTAAAAAGTTCTCTGACAACACATAATACATCTTCTTTAACAGTGGTGCAATGCTTAGTAAAGAATTCCACAGGGAATCCATCAATACCTGGTGTCTTATCTAGGGCCACCCCTTCCATTGCTGTCACAATTTCCTGATCAGTGATCGGAATTATAAGCAAGCATCTTTGTTGGTATGATAAATAGGGGCCATTCCTTATAACATCCACATTTGGGCATGGCAAATCCACCACAGCTGTTCCCATCAATTTAGTGAAGCTTGAAATAAACTCTTCCTCCACTAGCTTTAGGGTCCTGCAATTTAATCCCATTAGATGTATAAACAGATGTAATGGTATTCTTACTACTTCTAATCTTCATTTGAGCATGGAAGAACTTGGTATTTGAATCTCCACTGTTAATCCAATTAATTCTAGATTTTTGTTTGAGAACCTTCTTCTCCGCTAAGCTCCATTTTCTGATATCATTCAAAAGGACTGATTCTTGCTCTATTAACTCACTATTGAGAGGTTGGGTTGCTATTTGACTTTGTACTATTTCCAAACTCTGTCTAGTTGTTTGTAGCTTCTGGCTGTAAGAAGCCAAATAGGTATTGAGGTCCTTCAGTCCTATTTTGAATGCTTTAAGTTTGCTCCATAATTGCCTCATTCTAGTACCAGTGTATCTTTTATTCCACACAGTTGTCAGAATCCCTTCAAACTCAGGGTGCTCCAGGACTGTTTTGAATAATCAGAAGGATTTTGGTTTAGAAGGACGTCTTGTGCTCACTTGATAACAATTGGCGAATGATCAGATACTCCTGGACTCAAAAACTCAGCCTCCACATGCCCATAGTTCACTGTCCATTGAAAGTTCCTAAAAGCCCAATCTATTTTGGAATGTACTCTACTCCCATCTTGCTGCCTATGACAACATGTAAAGTGTCTCCCTGATTGTCTTAGAGCTGTCAGTTGCAATGTGTCGATGCATCCCTGAAAAGGTTGTGTCTCTCCTGGTAACACAGGGGAGCCAGTTCTGTCTTCAGTAGCTAGAACATTGTTAAAGTCCCCACATAGCAACCAAGACTTCTGGATACCTCTCCCAATTTGAACGAGGTCCCTCCACATCTCCTCTCTATTCTGGCTTTCATTCTTTGCATAAATAACTGTGAGATAAGCTGAGAAGTTTCCATTTGCCTCTGAGACTTTACAATGAACATATTGTTCATGGATTACTAATACTTGTACCTGTATATGAGCCCTCCGTAGTAGCCATACTCTACCATTATATGCCATAGGGTAATTGAGACAATGGTTCCAATCAGGCACGACCTTCCTTAGTATATTCCCAGACTTATGCATTTTTGTTATAGTTTCAATAACACCCATAACATCTATCTTATTCTTTTGCAGAAAGAGCTTCCTTTCTTTCTGTTCCAAGGGATGGTTTAGCCCTCGTATGTTCTAGGTAGAGATAATTATTTAGGGATAAGAGTACCCCAGGGTCTCCAGTCTGAGTGACTTCCTCTTCCTGGAGAGCTGCATAACTATTTACAACCTTTACTTGTGCCTCTGTTTGCAAAATTTTAATTGACTGAGTTGAGTTTGTGATATTAGCTGGCGCATCCGTCCTCCGTTTATCCACTACTACTCTGTTAGTAGGTGGTTTATCCTGCTGAACTACACCCTTTGCCTTCCAGTCATATCGGGGTTGCTTAGCTTTCCTGCTCCTTCTCCTCCTCTTGTTCTTAACTTCTTGGGATTTAAGTTCTTCATGTACATCCATTTCAGCATTCCAGCACGCTTCAGCTTTGTGCCCAAATTTCATACACTGCAAATTTTTGGTCTCCAATCATACTCAATTTGTTGCTGAATTGAGCCTGTTGGCGTCACTATGTCAATAAAATTCAGAAGTGGTTGTGATACATCAGCTTCAACTAGTACTCTAGCATATGAAATTCGCGTCATTGACACTGTGAAGCTGTCAGTGTAGAGGGGTTTCCCTATGGCACTTGCCACCTTGCTTAGTGCCTCACTAGACGTCTAGACCAGTAGCCTACCGGAAGCCCTGGTAGCATTATCCAGAGAGGAATAGTGGTGATACAGTCTGGGTTAAACTCAAAATCGATACTCCAATTGTGTAACACAAAGGGTTTGTTGAAGAATGTATATGGACCAGCTTGCATAACTCTCTCACAGTCTTCAACAGTTTCAAATCGAAAAATATAGTATCCCTGCATCAGAAGCTGGGGTTTCTTTACAAATTTCCAAGCATTCATAATAAAGTTTTCCATCGTTTTCAAGTATGGAGTGTCACCTGTCACATACCGAGTAAGTGCTGATTTCCAGTAAATTTCTTGTTCCTTTAGGTCATCCTGCTCGATGGTTACATAAATTTTTCCATCCTTAGAGCTAGGTGGTATATAGCTTAACGTCTTAACTTGCTTCACGTTCCTGTTGTCCTCATAGTCTGTCTTCTCCCCCAGCGTCTTGACTTGGTTCCAACTGTATAGAGGATGCAGAGTCTGAATCCTCCCCTTTGTTTTCAACAATTGATTGGTTCCGATCTGGGATAAAGCTTCCAAACTTGATTTCTTGCAATCTATAGCTAATACCATCCTCCGGGCGTAATCAATTCTTTCTCCGATCGTGTCTCTTTACCAGAAATCGAATATCGTTTCATCCTGACAGTGCACGTTAGCAGACCTCGCTAAAATGCGCTGAGAGCACTCATCCGAAAAAATTGATAATGAACTCATTTGTTAATATGACATTTATGTGGGACTTTCCTTTCTGGTGAATATCTGTCTGATTCTTATTTTTAGTTAATTTAGCAAGTTTATAATATAATAGCATTTGATTTTATCTGCTTTCGCTTGCTCTGTTATTGATTATGTTCCTCATATTTTCTGTTGGATATGTTGCGAGACCATATATATATTCTTAGCTGATTAATCTTCACGCCTGTGCTAGAGAGATAGATTAATAGCCCAAGTTCAGAGTACTTTCTGCGACAAAGAAGATAGATTTTCATTGGTTCATCTTCGTTTTAAATTTTATATGCACTATTTTTTGTGTGCTAATGTGTGCCATTTTTTAATTTTGTTTCTCTCAGTCACTTTCACTTCTTACTTTGCGTTGGTACTTGGTCTTCTTTGCTGCTTGTTGCTTTTTAGTCTGATATTTGACGGAAAGGCAAAATAAGTGCTATCTTTGTCTGAATTAATTGAACCTCAACTCTGTACGATTATTGAAATACTGACATTTCATCCTCAATTCAAATGTAACAGGTGATTTTGGTCGAAGACTCTTTCCTTTGAGCAAACTTTAATTTGTGGCCTCTCTCAGGTCTGTGCAGCATTTCTGCATATGATTTTCACATTCATCTTGTTTACACATACGACACACACCAGGTGGTGTTTGAAGAAGTGACTGTTTGGAAAGTTCAAACTTTATTTGGATTGTTGAGTAGTAGACAAAAAATTAATGTACTAGCAGTATTAAAGAATTTAAGGTGTGATAGACTCATTGGGCTTTTATGAATTGAGTTTAATCTAATCTTCATGCTTTAATCTATCATTTGAGAGTGGAGAATTAGATTAATAATCATATTTCGACTTTGATTCCTAAGTTTGAGATCAGAAGGAGAAGATTTAGGTTAACTTTGTTGAATGTTGAACTTGCTAGAGATAGGGGTTTAGATTAAGGTATTGGGTTGCTTTGTTGTTGAGCACGATTGCAATCGGAAGAAAATTTCGTGAGAAAACACTGATCGCTAGGAGATTCTTGTTGATTGATGATGACCTAGCCTACCTTTGATTGATTTGCATGTGTTGAGATGACAATGGATTGTTGAATGAGAGTTGGGTTTTGAATTTTCCAATTCCCAATTATCCCTTGCTTGATTTGTTCTTTGCCCAAATCCTTTGTTTAGTTACCAAAATCGCTCTTAATTTGATAATATTGTATATTGTGTGTTTAGGTTCAAACCCATTTGTCTCTTTGATTGCCGACAAATTATTTTTTATGGGATTCGATTCTGACTCTTTTGTTGGGTGTTTATTGCTAATGACAACTTATTCTCTTACTTGTTTCGAAGGTAAATTAAGTGTTATCAATAATGATGAGAGCTAGAAACGTAAGGAGGGAAAGGTATTGTCATTAGTTATTAATTTTTGCTCAATCCTGATTTTTTTGTTTGTTTTTAATTGCTCGAATCTTTGATACCTGCAAATTCAAACATTATCTATTTTTTCAAAATAACTATGATATGATCACTTTCTTTTTCCATAATAAAACTAATGGTTAAATGTTTATGGATTAGTTTCATTTTTGATAGTATATGTTTCGTCAATATTATTTGAAGAAAAGTTGTTGCTGTAAAATTTGGGTTCCCTCTTCTTAACAAAAAGGAAACCCATTATCTTGCATTTGTTTGTGAACTCTTGCAATGGTGTGTCTTATTGGTCTAATTTTTTTTTCCCAATATATTTAACCTGCAGGTTGCAGCTAGTAAAGATGAAAGACTATTATTATATCAATGACAAGAGCTTCTTTAAAACCTCCAACTTTAGTTTCATTTGTTCTTTTCATTCTCATCAAATTTTCGAGAAAGAAGATATAAGAATTACTTTTGACAGCTTATCGGTTCTCTTCTCTAATGTTTCAAGAAGAAGCTTAAAGAATAGTCATTAAGAGAGGCAATCTTCTTTTGATTGTGCGAAAAACACGGCATTTATTTTAAAGACCTCATTTGTTTGGAGGTTTTAATCTTAATCATTTAGGGTGTGTTTGGTATGAAGGAAAAAAAATGTTTTCCAATTTTCTCATGTTTGGTTGGGTTAAATGTTTTCCAAATCAACTCTTTTTCCTCAAAATATATCACTAAAGTTATTTCTAATCGTATAAAGCCCTACCTTGATAGACTCATTGGGCCTCACCAAACAAGCTTTCCTCAAAGGGCGCCGAGCTTGCCATAACGCCATCATCATTTAGGAAGTCGTTAACCATCTAAACAAAACCAGATCCCGGCAAGGAAAATTTCTCCTTAATAGATCTAGAGAAGGCTTTTGACCGTTTAGAATGGTCCTTCGTTCGCCTTACGCTTCATTTCTTCAAATTCCCTCCGTTCATCTCGAAGCTGATTATGAGCTGCATTTCATCTAGCACTATCTCCGTCTTGGTCAATGGATCCCAAACATGCTTCTTCTCCCCTTCCAGAGGCATCCACCAAGGTGACCCGATGTCTCCTTACATTTTCATACTCTGTATGGAACTCCTTTCCACCTACATTCACCACCAAGTCGACATTCTCAAATGGGACCTCATCAGTATCTCACCCAAAGGGCCCTATCTCTCGCATCTTTTCTTCGCAGATGACCTTACTTTAATGTCCAAAGCTACCGCCAAATCCATTCATACTATGAGTGCCTGTATGAAATTCTTTTGCAATCTTTCGGGTCAAAGAATTAATTCTTTAAATTCTAGAGCCTTCTACTCCAAAGGGTGTGCGGATGACATTCGCAATCTTGTCTATACCACCTTTGGAGTCAGGGCCTCTCCCCACTTTGGTAAATACCTAGGTTTCCCCATCCTCAATAATTGCCCTAGACCTCGGGATTTCCAATTCATTATTGATAACATACTAAAACGACTCTCTAATTGAAAGACCAAATTTTTGAATCTACCTTAGCTAGAGCCACCTTGATGCCATACCTGCCTACTCTATGCAATACTTTAAGCTCCCTCAAAAAACTTGCCACCAAATTGACAAAATTCAACATGATTTTATTTGGGGGTCTAGCACAGAAAAAAGGAAAATTCACTACTTAGGCTGGGATCAAATTACAAAAGCTAAGGATCAGGGTGGTTTAGGTTTACACAAAGCCAACGATAAAAATATGGCCCTTCTTGCTGGTCTAACTTGGAGGATTTTCACCAAGCACCAATCCCTCTGAGCCAGCATCCTTCTTAATAAATATGGTCTCCCTTCTTCGCCTAAATATACTTCCTTTATCTAGAGAAATATCCTTCTCGGGGGGCAAATTCTGCTCTCCTAACATAATGTGGAACCCAGGAGATGGTAGCCACATAGACCTGTGGAAATTTAGATGGATCCCAAACATGCCCCCTCTAAGAAATACCATTTATGGCCCCCTCAACTATGGTGAATCTGACCTCAAGCTCGTAAACTTATGGGATGGCAACCATTGGAACTGGGATAAGCTATTCCTCTCGCCGCCCCTTGAAGTCAAGCTAGCAGGCTCCTCTGTCGTCCTCTATATAGAAGACCACTTGTTGGATACCCCTTACTAGTCCGCCAACTCTAATGGAATTTTTCTACTAGATCAGTCTAAAATTCTATCAACACCTTAGACATAGTCGTTTTTCCCCACGCCTGGCTCTGGAGAATACGATCTCTAATGTCACGACCCGATTTCTCAAGTCATGATGGCACCTACTATAACCCACCAGCAGGTAAGCCAACCCGTAACCCGGAACAACAAGTAATGGGTCCGAGGGTAGAAACTAAACAAGAGTATGCAAATAACAATATAAACAGGCGGAAGCAAACCAAAAACATAAATACGAATAAAGATCCCTCCCAGAACCTGGAAGTCACTAGTACAGAGCTACTAACAAAATGAGTACAAGTCCCAAAAGTGGACAACAGAGACTGGACTGTCTCGAAAGATAAAAGACAAGTCTATATATACAGATGGAGACTGAAATAGTACAAAGCGTCGTGTGCTCACTCCCGTCTCCGAATCAGTCTGCTCCAAGCTCGATCAACGCTGGCTACTAGTGCCCGGACCTGCATCACGAAATAGATGCAGAGCGTAGCATGAGTACCAAAACAACAGGTACCCAGTAGACATCATAGGCCGACTGAACTTGAAAAGTAAAGGCAATATGAAAAGAAGGAATAACACAAACCGAAGGTCAAGAGCGGAAATCTAAGTAACAATGGAATGCACACGAGTGTACAAAGAGCTAACTAAAGTAATCTATAAGCTAACTACACCTAACTGGACCCCCATAAGCCCAGAAGGTACACTCGTGCGCAAGTTAAATAAAAACCCGAACGGACCCCCATAAGCCCGACGAGTACACAGAATAACTATAACTAAAGAGAATTGCATAAAAGAACCCAAGAACAAAGAACATCGAACCAGAACCTCAACCCTAATTAGTAGAATCTGACAGCATTGAGGCCGGACCTCGAACCGGATGCTCAGTAGAAGTACCCAAGTAACCAATCACAAGTAACAAGTATAAGAGGCCAGAACTCTAACCGGATGCTCTATATAGGTGTCTGAGTAATAGAGGCCGGACCTTAAACCGGATGCTCTATATAAGTATCTGGGCAATAGAGGCCGGACCTCAAACCGGATGCTCTATAAATGTGCCAATGTAGCTGCTGAAAGAGTCCCAATTGATCCATACTCATAAATATCCGTGGAACGCCGTCCACACATAGCCAATCAATGTAAGTCCTTGGAACCAAATCGAAAATCAAATAAAAAATCGCGGAGTAGAACTAGTGTCGCCGATGTAACTCGTGAAGCCGTAACATCGAGGAAAATAAGGATAACTATAGTCGGAGAGAGAGTATCGCCTAACTAAGGCCCAAACTATCAGACTCAAGTCTGCTACACCAGTCTACAGGGATCTAAGCCGGCCGAGCGACGTCGGGGCAAAACTAAGGCCTATCGGATCCGAATCATGCATTTCTAAGGCAAGCCCTAGTCAAACCTAAACTAAGGCCCAACATGCTTCAAATAAACAGTAATTAAGCATGCAAACACTCCACATAGCGAGGAGGGTCCGTTAATAACACAAAGCATGCTCACAGTTACCCGATAATTCCCGAAATAAACCGAAAATATGATTTCTTAACACCTATGCAGGATTCAATAACTACCCAACCCAAATCCCAACTAATCAACATGCATTCACATTCTCGATCTCAATCTAAGAGAGGAAAACCGTAGCCTACCTTAAAGCTGATCACACGCGCTCCAAAAATCACTTCTCCGGAGCTTTTCCTTTCCGAACGTCCTCGAAACGCTGCCCCACTATCAAAAATAGAGTCACAGCATTAATACGGTCGTTTAGACACCAAAATCACAACAAACGGAGACGGGTCAATTTTGGAGTCAAAACGGGAATCGTGGGACCCGCGCAGGAAATTCCGAAATTAACCCCAAAAGTGGGTCCTAACCAGTTCCCCCAGCTCATTTCCCATAATGGGACACAATTCGGGGGCTCGGGAACAACACAATATTAACATACAACCAAAACCCAAATTTTCCTCAAAATTTAAAAATGGGACAGCAGTTGAATCAGCGTATTTACCAAAAACGAACGATCTACAGTAAAATCTAACAACACCACAATGTTCTCCTCGAAAAACCACTCAAGATAGCCTTAAAAATCACCAAAATCGGATCTAAAATGGCTAAGAAAACAAGTCTTAAAATTTCCAAAATCAAGCTCATAAAAAAAGAGGTTTGGCAGCAGGTGTTTTTCGAAAATTACCTCAAACGGGGACTCCAAATCACTATCCGAGCTCACCAACACGTTGTCCTCGAAAAATCTCACAACTTAGCCTTTTGAATCACCCAAATCGGTTGAGAGATGAGGGTTTGAAATTTGGGAAAATTGGCTGATTTTCTGCAATTTATTGCAGAAAATCTGCAATTTCCCAAAACTTAAAATTCCGACGGGGTGCTCCGAACTCGTTCGGAACCCCGTGCACACAAACGAGATATGCAACCATACCAAATTCGATATTCCAGACTCAACAGCGCAGTCGAAATTTTCATCAGAGGTAATTTAGATAAAAAGTGGGTCCCACTTCCAAAAGTCCTTTTAAGTCAAAACCCACAAAAGGGATCGGAAAGATATCTAAAACCTGCAGACACAAAAGAAAGGTCAATCTAGACCAAACTCGATATTCCAGAGCTAACCACGCTGACGGAATTCTCATCCGAGCGCGTTTACTCAGAATGTTGACCAAAGTCAAACTTAGGCTAAATTTCAAAGGCTAAAACGCCTAATCGCACCGACTCACACTGAAAACCTCGGGAGTCATGTCGACCATGCTACTAGCCTAAAATGACCCTTCCGGAGCTGATGAAATCGTCAGAATTGGATTTCGATGTCATCTTCTCAAACTGTTGATCGAAAATGATCGTTCAAGGTTCATAAGCTCCAAAACACAAAAACTCACACCAGGACCAAACGAACGACCAGGTGACCGAACTATCAGTCCCAGCAAGTCATAAATGACTTGGGGTCGCTATAGGAACGCTCTAAACGACACACAGAAGGCAAGACACAGAAATGACCAAGAGGGTCATTACATCTAAACAAGATCAAATTCTTCCTTTGGCTATGTGCGCATGAGCGTCTCCCAACAACCCAATACCTTCATCGTTTAGGGATTATGCCTGAAGCTCTTTGCCCAATTTGTCACCTGCCCCCTGAAACCATCAAGCATATGCTCCTCCAATGCCCCGTCGCCCAGAAATTTTAGCTCGACATTGTTGAACATCAGTCAAATCCCTCGGCAAAATCACTGGCTTCTTGACCTTAGAGACCTTCCATACACTACTGTTCGCGACCGTGTTGATTGGGGGGTCGTTTACCCGTTCGCCCTTTGGCACTTATGGCTTAATCGTAATACAAATTACCACAACAAAGGCTCCTCTTTCTTGAATGCGCAAACAATCATAGATCGTGCTACAGAATGTATCCTTACCACAAAGCATCCCTGTGATAATATCGCCTATAAGACAATTCTTATTCGCTGGAACCCCCCACCTACAAACTACTTTAAGCTTAATATAGATGGCGCTTTTCCTCTTAGAATGGTAGGGCCAACTTGTGCAGAATCTGAGGCGTTGTTCGAAACTGCATAGGTGATTGGGTAATCAGTTTCTTCTCCAAGGTTAACGTGCACAGTCACATCTGTGCTAAAATAGATGCCCTTAAAGCATGGCCTTATGCTACTTTGGGATCATAAGATTCATCCCTGCGAGATTGAGATGGACTCCACAGACCTACTAGAATTATTAGAACATATAAATCTTGTTTATAACTCTGCGATTTTAACTTGCAGGTCACTGTTGAGGAAGTTGGGAGTCTGACGATACGGCATAGCTTCCGACAGGCCAACAAGGTTACAGACGCCCTCGCAAAACATGGAGCCCAGCTAGCAGTGTCTAACCTAAAGAACATCCTTGTCACTCCACCAGCCTCTTTGCGACACATTGTGGCTGCAGATAAACAAGGATTGTCTTCTAGTAAATTAGTAGCTATGTTAACTTGTAATAAGCTAGCATCTTTTGGAAATCTTTCTGTACTTTTGGATCCTGACAATAGCCAGGTCCCGAACTCCGTAATGTAAGGGCGCTTTAATTATCTATATATATTATCTTGTTTAACCAAAAAAAAAAAGAATCTCAAATCTGATTAGAGTATTACTTTTGATATATTTTGTCTTCTTTATATATTTCATTCATAATATTTATTTTTAGATTAATTTCATTCCAATATACATTGATCTCTTTGTATAATAATCAAACATTGAGGCTTGACGTATATCATATTCGTTTTAAGGAATAAAATTCTTCAAATAAATCAAAAATACCATTTAGTGACAAAAAAAAAGAAGTCCAGTTGTTATACATTTTTAGCTTTAGTATAGTATAAACTAAAAATACCATATAGTGAAAGGGAAGTTCGGTTGTTATGCATTTTTAGCTTTAGTATATTATATAATTGTAGAAGTAATATTTAAATTTTGTTATATATTTTTCCTCATTATATAGTATTAGATCTTTGTTTAAACTATATCTATTGTGATGTCCTTTTTGTTCTTATGAGTACAATTCTCTCACATATAATTAAAATGATAGTCTTACAAATTAACGCATTGAACATTATAATCAACTTTAATATTTTAATGAATAATTAAATTCTGACAAATTAGATGATATGATCACAAAAAATATCTAAAAGAAAAATACTTGAAATATCTACCAATAAATCCTTTTATTGTTTGCTTGCAAATAATTTTCTTAATTCAATATAGTCCATTTTCACTGAAGCGTTCAAGAAAATTAATTATCAGAAATAAAAAAAATGCACAAGAAAAATAAAAGTAAAAAAATCACCACAAATATATGATACTCACATTTCAGCTAATTAAATATCTACAAGAATCATAGTTTGATATAAAATTTAATTGAGCGAAAAAGAAGAAGAAGTAGAATTTCATGCATATGAGTTTTCTTAGTTCATGATATTTAAGTATTGATTATAGGAATTATTAGAGTAGTTATATTTTGTAAAACTTAAGTGTTAATGAAGCATAAATATCTTGTATGCTAGCCTTTTCTATAACTTCTCAAATAGATTGAACATATTATTTTCGTTTTCTTATTACTTTGTGCATTTATGAGTCTTGAAAACTTAAAAAACTTTATAACTTAATTAAAAATTTGAATTCCATTATATATATACCTACTCACCAAATGAATATCAATATTTTACAAAATATTTTTATTTAGTCTGTTTATGTCATTAATTCAGAATATTAGATTGGTGAGTATAAGTAGAAAAACGGATTGAAGTTATTTTTTGTGTTTATATTCCTTTTTTGGATGATACAATGAGATGTAGTTTTTAAGAGACATTTGATATCATGTTTTCATTCACTTATTTCTTGAGTAGAAAAGATCATATATATATATATAAAAGAGAACCTTAGGCCCGCCTACGTGGCGCCACCACAAACTAGAATTCCCTTTTAATTTATTTATTTATTTACAAAATTAGCCTTCCCTTTCATGAAAAGTTGTGACTTTTATGAGAACTTGCGACTTTAATGAAAAGTTGCGACTTTAATGAAACGTTGTGACTTTTATGAAAAGTTGTGACTTTTATGAAAAGTTGCGACTTTAGTGAAGAGTTACGACTTTTATGAAAAGTTATGACTTCTATGAAAGGTTGTGACCTTTCTGAAGGGTTGCAACTTTTCAAAGAGTTGTAACCTTTTTGATAAGGCACAATAAACATTTGTTCACACTACCCTTTGTTGTCTATAAATAGAGGGATTTTCTCTCCTTTTAACACAACGAAAATTCTGAACCTCCTCCTCTTCTTCTTCACAATTAAATATATGTATACTTTGCTCATGTTGAGTGGCTCACTGACACTATTGCTTATGTTACAGATCCTGATATGTATGTTTACAATCATTAATTTATAATTTATGCTTATGTTATTAAGGCTAAATGATAAGATGTAATAATTTTCATTTTCCTTTACATTAATTATGTTTGTTACTACGTAATCTTGTATGTAAGATAATATAGTGTTTTAGTTTTAATATCTGATAGATTTTAAGTATTATTTTATAAATTCAGTAATATTAAATTTCCGCGCGAAGCACGGATAATTTTACTAGTTAATTAAATAAACAGATAACTTAGTAAGAAATATATAGTCAAAGGTCTGCTAACAAGCAATTTTTATACATATTTTTCATATTTACTTAAAACAAAATATAGATGATGTTTTTATGTAACTTTTGGTTTATAATTTGAAAACTTAAGTTTTGAAAAAGATTTTAATGTATGTTATGATTTCTTCAATTCAGATTATACGTTTATACGTTTGAGAGGAATATTGAAAGTAAAATTGATTCTAATAAAAATATACTTTTTGATATTTTAATATTCGAATATTAGTAAGAAAAATAAATAGATCAAGGCGAGGCTTATTTTTTTTTTTTTTAAACGAGTTGTTGATGAGTCAGGGATTTTGACTCATTTAGGGCTTAATATTCAAGGAATTAGTGTCCTCAATGCCTATTTTAAGCTTATAACTGATGTTAAAGTGTTAATATGCAACAATAAAGGCAAAAGAGCAAGGCAAGGACATTACGAGGCAAATAGGAGCGAAAAAGCTGAAAAAGTTGAAGGAAAGCAAGTTGGTACTCGCCAAAGCCACTCAACGAGTCGATGAGTGAACCTTCAGCCCACTCAAAGTTCCAGCATGCCAGCCTATGGACAAGACCAACTTGGTGAGCAATCGAGTGGTTTGGCGACACACCGAACAGATCGGCGAGGCCGATTTCAATCACCTAAAGTTACAGAACAATCATATATATATATATATATATAAGAGAACCCTATCCCCTCCTATGTGGCGCCACCACAAACCATGATTCCCTTTTAATTTATTTATTTTAAAAACTAGCCTTCCCCTTTCATGAAAAGTTGTGACTTTTATGTAAAGTTGTGACTTTCATGAAAAGTTGTGACTTTTATGAACAATTGCAACTTCTATGTAAAGTTGTGACTTTTATAAAAGTTGTGACTTTTATAAAAGTTGTGACTATTATGAAAAGTTGTGACCTTTTTGAAAGGTTGTGACCTTTCCGAAGGGTTGCAACTTTTCCAAATAGTTGTGACCGTTTTGATAAGGTACAATAAAAATTTGTCACACTACCCTTTGTTGTCTATAAATAGAGGGATTTCCTCTCATTTTAAAACAATGAAAATTCTGAACACCACTTCTTCTTCTTCTGCACAATTAAATATTCGTGTACTTTGCTCCTGTTTAGTGGCTCACTAACACCATTGTTTTTGTATCAATACACTGGTGAATCGTTCAATCTTGAGAGAATCTATTCCTTTAAACATTGGGTACTATAGGGGAATAATTTTCATAAGGGGACATTGTGCATTCAATGAGGTCGAATTTTTCCTTTCTGTTACATTCTATTGTTTCAGATCCTGGTATGTTTTTTATAGTGATTAATTTATGCTTATGTTATTAAGTATAAATGATAAAATGTTATAATTTTCATTTTCCTTTACATTATTAATGTTCGTTACTACGTAATCTTATATGTAAGATAATACAGTGTTTTAGTTTTAATGACTGATAAGTTTCAAGTATTGTTTTATAAATTTTGTAATACTAAATTCCAGCGCGAGGCGCGGGTAATTTTACTAGTTTTTCTGAAAAAGGCACGTCAAAAAGGTGAGAAGAGGAGCACTCGGCGCATCACCAACTGGGTCGATGAAGCCCGACTTACTTCGCCGAGTGGACTTTGTGCTGAAATTTTGGAAACATATAAATGCAATTTTGAAAAGAAGAAAAGTAGTTCCCACATTGTTCACTTCTGGATTTTTGAGTTCTTACATTCCGGAACATTATTTTCACATTTTTGAGCAAGGATTTAGAGATTGTGAGATTTTTAGATTTAATTTGAACATTTGGAAACTTGTGGATAGTTGCCTAGTTTGATGGAAAACTTTATTGGTAACGATTTCTTGTTGTTTACTATGTTTGGCTAAAACCCTCATTCCTGGGGTGATATTATGTAGTTAAATGCATTAATTAGCTAATGAGTGTTGTTAATTACTGATTTTTTTGTTGTTTTGAAGTGGGGTTCAATTAATAGTTAGTGTTTTAATTGAGTAATTGTAGTTGCAAATGAAATTCTAGCTTAGTACTCTATACTTTCTTGAGAAAGAAGTGTTAGCGTTGAATTGTTAATTGATGATTTTATCGATTGTGTTGTTACGAATTGATTGACGTTTCAAATACATCTCATCCAATTCTAGGTGCAAACGATCGTTAACTATTATAAAATCCAATGAAGAGTTGGGGTCGAACCCACAGGGAGCGGTACGTGTTTAAATTCAATTATGAAGTTATAAAGTGGTCTATTCGGTTATAGGAATGAAAATTTTCGTAAACATGCAAACAAGTCTAAAGGGGTGACAACGAATGTTAGTAGAGGGTTTGTATTGTTAATTATCAGCTACAACACAATCAAACACGAAGGAAATAGCAATATAGAGAGGAGTTCTCGGGATATGATCGATTATAGGAAAATTTCACAATATGGGTAATTGAAATTACTAACAAATAGCTAAATATCAGTGGGTAGGCTAGACTATAAGTGAGATAGTTTTATCTCGAACAACTATCATGATTCAAGTGATTTCTTTCAAACATCAACAAGCTTAGCAAATAAGAACAACCCACACCTTAATTCATCCACTCTCTCGAGCTAGATAGGTAGAATCGAGATTAGGATTTACTGTTTCGAACTAAACCCATATCAACCCAATAACTACAACCATCAATTGAAAGCTTTGATTCTAAAACCTCTTTTTCAAGCAAGCCCAGAATTCTAAGTTCGAATTGCATTTGCGACTACAATTCTTAGATTAAAACACAACTATCAATTAAACGCAATTCAATTAAGCATATTAAGTCAGTAATTAACAATACCGATAAGCTAATTTAGCCCATAATCACATGAGCACACCCCAAGAATTGGGGTTTTCGCTAAACATCATAAAAAGATAAAAACAATTACCAACTCGATTGACCATCAGCTGGGTAAGAGTCTCCAAGCCTTTACAATGTTCCAAAATGGATAAATTCAAAAACCCAATTCCAAATCCTCAAAATTAAGCTTAGATATCCTCAAAGTCTACAATAAGAGTTGAAGAACTAAGGGAAAACTCTAATTCTAACACTTGGGATTCAGAACTCTATGGGAACTAAGATAAAAAGAACAGAACTCCTCCAAATTCCTTTTAAATTTCAATTTATAGTTGCCCACTATTTGGCCTGAAAGTCCAGTCGGCGGAATAAGTCGCGCCTCGCCGAGTGGTTCGGCGATCCGCCCTTTGCTCCATTCCATCACCATTCTGAATTTGTCATCAGCCTCCCAGATCCTGTAACTTTGGGCGATCCAATTTATTGTTGCGGAGTGAATCGGTGATTCGCCGACTGCCCATTTCTGTCGCCAACTTGGTTTTTCCCTAGGGTTGGCACGCTGAAACTTTAGGCGAGCTAAAGATCCCCTCGGCGGTGCGCCGAGTGGTCTTAGCGATCACCTAGATCGCTTTTCTTCGCTTCTTCATCTTTTTAGTTCCTTTTTGTCCGGTAATGTCCTTGCCCTGCTCCTTAGCCTCCATAGCTACAAATCAACACTTTAACATCAGTTTAGAGCATAAAATAGGCATATGAGGACACTTATACTATCAAAACAGAGCCCTAAATGAGTCAAAATCTCAGACTCATCAACACCCCCAACTTAAACTTTTGCTTGTCCTCGAGTAAAACTCAAGATCAACAGTTCAATAAGGATGTCTACAAACAGTGCTGCATAAGACTCATCATGAATGCACACAACAAGGTTCAAACTACTCATACAGTGATCAATTTTGCACTCAAAGTTTCAAATTGTGACTCACCGTCATCAAGTGTACTCAAGCTCACAATGCTTGCGTCAAATGCACGTTCAAGCTTAACAAAGGTATTCAAATGCCCTCACAACAAAGATGATTCCATATTCATACAAAATTTCTGAACAATTTAAAGTTTCGGAATCACATACAACTCTCACACGCACAAAGCTGAACACATGCATGTTTTCACCCATAGGTTTGCCCTTATTTTCCAATCAACATTCGTTTCAGCCCACTCAAGATCACAAAGGTCTTTTCAAGGCTTGTAACGGGGCTGAGTGTAAAGGTATGGTCATTTAGGCTTAGTGACTTCTACCTTCATGAAGTACGGCTTGAATATCACTTTCCTTCTTTTCTTTAACATTTCAAACATGTTCATAATCCACCCCATTATTCAACTTCATATGAACCACCGGATACCCCATTTCTTTTGTAATTTTCACTACTTTATTTCATAACTTTTTCTTTTTTTCAATCATTTTTTTTCTTTTTTTTTTTTTTTCTTTTTTTCACATGCAAGTCCATCTTTTTCAAAACAATCGATCAAAGAGGGAATTATTCACACTTCTTGACTTTCCTTCTTTTTCACCACACCCCAACTTAGGCTTTTGGCCTAAGTTGGCTATTCAAACAAACCAAAACTTCATGAAGGTTATGGGTGAGGGATAAAGAGGTCAAATTTGTTCAAGTTTCTTCCAAGAAAAGGAAAGTCTCAATGGGTGCGAAAACAAGATTCACACTTCTCACAAGGGTGGCCACAAAGAGGTATATTGTCAAATTGGTTCACTCTTCAAAATTCTTGCCTAAGATCATTTCAATTGCTTGCTTCACTCAATCAATCGAACCAACGGGGAAAATTCTAGGTGTCATCAAATACAATGTTCAAGACGAGCTCACCACACAAGGCATTGGTACAATCATCAAACAAGACTCTACACTTTCTAGCTAGCGTGCAATGCTCATCACAAGAGACTTCATTGACAATCGGCTAGTCACAACAAGATGCTCAAAGTTCACATATTGTCTATGTAACTTCGTTTACCTCATCGTAGCCGCACATTCATTTTGTTCAATTAAGAGTACTATTCATGTCATCGATATAGAACACAACCGACACTCAAATTTGTACAAGAATAGACACAATCACACACACAAGAGGTGGAATTTTTTTAAAATTTGGTTCAAAACCGCTTTTATATCAAAACAATGGGCCACAAGCTAAGAACAACCACAATACCACAACCAATATATATATATATAACCCAATAAGCTCAATATTCATAAAATCACAACCGAAATCAATATTCACAAAACAACCCACAAAAGAGGTAGGTATGGAAATACCTCACCCTACCAATAAAAAAATGCAGTTGTCCTCAAATGCAACGAAAACAAAATAGTCGACAAAACAACAGAGAGGGAGGTAAAAATAATCATCCTGTCAGGCTAGGCCTGGGGTGAAGTCTGCACATCGTTCACTCCATCTGTCGGGGCATCAATGCTCGGTGTCTCAGCATTCTTGGGTCCACCGGAGCCCACCATGGAAAAATACCCAAAAAAGGCCTATACAGCTGTATGCACCATGGCTCCCTCTAGATATACCAAATCATCATAGACGGCTACATCAGTCACACCTAGATGCTCCTTATCTGTCTCAACCTCAAACTTAGCATCATCATCATTAGCTCTAACCTCATCTCCGGTGGTAGCCGGAGGTACCTCAGAACAAGTTGGAATATCTGTGCTCGGGTCATCCGGGATCTCCACCATCCGAAACAGTGAAGTAAAATCAGTAGACTTCAATTGGTCCATATCTCTCCTCAACCCAGTAATATTGACCTTTAAGACCGTTATCTCCTCTGTAGCACCCCAGGTCTGCTCATAAGCTGCGACTCTTACAGTAAGGGTATCTAGTGCTAACTTGTGGCTATCAATCTCAGCTCTGAGGGGTGTCAACATAACAATAATGGCTCTCTCAATCATCCCAAGAATAACAGTCTCTATCTGGGAGGTACACACATGGTGGATTGGGCCAAATGCCCCATCTGGAACAACATCGCTTGGGTGATTGGAGGTCTAGAAGTAAAGGCAGTTGCAGATCTAGGGGGAGGAGGTGCAATAGAAGTGGAAGGAGTATCAGAAGGAGTGGAGCTAGAAGTACCTGAAGTCCCAGTGGCCGGAGTAGGCATGACTGCCTCTTCATGTAGCGTATCAATATCAACCTCCGGGGATGTGTCCATCGGGTTTGCCCTCCTCCTATCACCCTCGTCCCTCGTGTACTCGGCCTCTCTACGTCGTATGTCGGTAGAAGATATGGGTGTAACCTCGACATCACTCTTCTCATCTCATGGAACTTGAGCCCATATATACTGCTTAATGATCAACACCGAGAATGGAAGGGAAGTCTTTCTCTGCTTGACCCTCATGGCCATCTCCTGCTCAATCAACAGTCCCAAATTCAGCTTCTTGCGAGAAATGATAGATCCTAAACATGCTGCCTTCAGGTGTCGCATGATGAATTCATTTTGGGATGGCATGATAGTGCTGCTGATGAACCCGAACCAGTATCTGGTAGCCACGTTCAGATCCTTTTCTCTATTTGTGCCTCTGCCACTATCCACCTCGGGGTGGCATCAGATATAAGAGGTGCCAACCAACCCTTAAGGTCTTCTAATGGGTTCTTCTAGATCAAATCGATGTATTGGTGCATGAAATCATAGGTGCACCCTACAATAACATTAATGTCAGAATTGTTAGAATTTACCTTTTTGCCTCGGACTATCATAGAATCAACTGGATTGAATATGCTGGCCTTCTTCTGACCAACTCACCATAGGCTGAATAGAATTCTCGGACCCAGTTTGGAATGTAGGGTCCCCGAGGTTTAGTGAAAATTTCAAACTTGTGGAACTTGATAATGTTTCACACTTCTGGAAACCTGTCCACCACAACGTTGGTAGACAATCTCTTCTCCTCAAGAATAGTCCTCAGGCCCTCAGCCTTTAGTCGGTTGAGTGACCGGGGAGGAGGATCCTGTACTGGTGGTGCTGGGACCACTTTCTGTTGTGGAAGAGTTACTAGAGCTGAAGCTTAAAGGGCAGGTGTCAGAGGCACTGGGATCCTAGACGGATCATTCACCGTCTTGGAGCATAGCTCCGCTCTCCGGACCTGTAGCAACTGATTATCCTCAGGCTCTGAGATAGAAGCCTAAGAATTCTGTGAGTCCTTCTCACTGTCGGATGATGTGAGGTGTGTCTTGTACACCTTCTCACTGTCGAAGCTCTCATCCGCATGTGTAACTACCACAGGCGCCTTGCCCTTGCCTTTTCCCCCATTTGGAGGTAGCTTTGTTGCCTTTGCTTGGGATGCAATTGCATCCTCATTTATATGAACAATATAGTATTGGGGTGAGAGTACGAGAGTTGAAAATGAGAGAAGATGAAGGATTTTGAAATTTTAAACCGTTTGGCCTTTAGAACTTTTTAGGTCACGCGCAGTCAGCGAAGTAAGTCGAGTCCGCCGACCCACTTGGTGATGCGCCGAGTGGTGCTTTAGCCTACTGAGTTTTGCAGAACCTTTAGTCATTTTGGTGGTTCCAACGACAGTCCAAGTCGGGCTCGCCGACCGGACTTTTGGCTCGCCTGAATGCCCTTTTCCCAAAACTTCAACTTTTTAACCTGCACATTTAACACCCATTATTCAAAAATAAAACTAAAGCATCAAAAACTTGAGTTGCCTTCCAAGAAGCGCCTCATTTAATGTCGTGGCACGACGTGGATATGATTTCAAGGATCATTCTTTGGGTTTGCCAAGGTATCACTTGGTAGGCCCCTCTTTGGCCTTGATTCAAATGAGAAGAAATTTGACCCATTTGTGTTTCCAATTGCTTGATTGACATTGAATAAGAGGTAACCGTCTGATTAAGTGTAGAGTCGTCTTCCTTCATTTCTTTCAAAACCTTGTCTGACCCTTCTACCTTATTGAGAATGTGTGAGATCATGTCTTCTATATGGACATTTTCCGATTCCTTGGGCTTTTGACGCTCATGGGGTGGGATATACCTATCCTTGTCAACCTCTCTTTCCTTCCAAGTAGCGTTATGATCACGCCAATCTCTGTCATGGTCTCTCTATCCCTCATCTCTATTCCAATCAGGATTTTCACCCGACCTTGGATAGCTTTGACAAAAACCTCCTCCTAGGTTCGCAAGAAAGTTCACTTCTCTGTTGTACAATTCTTTAAATTGTGCTTCATCGGGGTTTGATCCACCAACACCCATAATATTTACACTCCTCAACCCACTACCCATCATATTTTTTGACAATAGATCCAGCTGGGTCATCATTTTGGCCATATTTTGGTCTCTCTCTTGATCCTTCTCGATCTACTCTTTCTTCGTCCTGAAAGTTAGAGGAGACCCTTGGTCTTCACAAGTGTACTATGCTCTGTTGATCTTGGTCATGCCATCAAGGATTTGGGAAGCTATTTCATAAGGTTGTTGCATTATACGTCCGGGAACAAGTTAATCAGCAACTCTTTTGTTCACCGAGTCAAGACTCCTATAGAAGTATTGTAGCAAATGTTGTTTGGATGTCCGTGAGTTGGGTATTGAAACACCAACTTCTTAAATCTCATCCACATCTCGTGGATTAGTTCACCTTCCAAGCGTTTGAAACCTTGGATGCTATCTCTAAGTGTCATCATCTTTGACGTGGGAAATAATCTCACTTGGAATGTTGTGGTAAGTTCATTCCAAGAGGTAATGGAGTCTCTTGGTAACTCAGCTAACCATTTGATAGCTTCACCCATTAAAGAAAATGGAAACAACATGAGACAGACTGATTCTTGTGATATGTTCTTGAATGAGAACGGACCACAAACATCCACGAAGTTCCGAATATGCTCATGGGAGTCTTCATGGGCCAGCCTTCCGTATAATCCTTTCATTTGGAGGAACTGTAGCATCGTGCTAGTGACATGGAAGACAATATTCCCCTCAACATGAGGTAGATGTATTTAACCAACACCACTCTCTTGAATTGGGTCATTTACATCATTCAGATTTCCAATATCGTCTTGGTGGCCCACTTGGATACCATTACTCCTTTTTACGCTCATCTCTATTTTTGTTCCAAACAAGCAACACAAACAAAAACCAAAGTAAGTCGATTCAACTATAACACAAAAAGAACACAATTTAAACTTCAATAATAGAATTTCAAACAACACCACTCCCCGACAGCGACACCATTTTGATTAACGTTTCAAATACACCTCATCCAATTCTAGGTGCAAACAATCGTTAACTAGTATAAAACCCAACGAAGAGTTGGGGTCGAACCCACAGGGAGCGGTACATGTTTAAATTCAATTACGAAGTTATAAAGTGGTCTATTCGGTTATAGGAATGGAAATTTTTGTAAACATGCAAACAAGTCTAAAGGGGTGACAACGAATGTCAGATGGGGGGATTTGTATTGTCAATTATCAGCTACAACATAATGAAACACGAAGGAAATAACAATATACAGATGAGTTCTCAGGATGTGATTGATTATAGGCAAATTTCACAATATGGGTAATTGAAATTACTAACAAATAGCTAAATATCAGTGGGTAGGCTAGACTATAAGTGAGATAGTTTTCTCTCGAACAACTATCACAATTCAAGTGATTTCTTTCGAACATCAACAAACTTAGAAAATAAGAACAACCAATGCCTTAATTCATCCACTCTCTCGAGCTATATAGGTAGAATCAAGATTATGATTTACTCTTTCAACCTAAACCCATATCAATCCAATAACTACAATCATCAATTGAAAGCTTTGATTCTGAAACCTTTTTTTCAAGCAAGCCCAGAATTCTTAGTTCGAATTGCATTTGCAACTACAATTCTTAGATTAAAACACAACTATCAATTAAACCCACTTCAATTAAGCAATTTAAATCAGTAATTAACAATACCTATAAGCTAATTTAGCCCATAGTCACATGATCACACCCCAAGAATTGGGGTTTTAGCTAAACATCATAAAAAGGTAAAAACAATTACCAACTGGATTGACCATTAGCTGGGTAAGAGTCTCCAAGCCTTTACAATGTTCCAAAATGATTAAATTAAAAAACCCAATTCCAAATCCTCAAAATTAAGCTTAGAAATCCTCAAAGTCTACAATAAGAGTTGAAGAACTAAGGGAAAACTCTAATTCTAACACTTGGGATTCAGAACTCTCTGGGAACTAAGATAGAAAGAACAGAACTCCTCAAAATTCCTTTTAAATTTTAGTTTATAGCTACTCACTTTATGGCCTGAAAGTCCAGTCGGCAGAATATGTCGTGCCTCACCGAGTGGTTCGGCGATCCGCCCTTTACTCCATTCCATCGCCATTCTGAATTTTTCATCAGCCTCCCAGGTCTTTTAACTTTGGGCGATCCAACTTGTTGTCGCGGAGTGGATCGGTGATTCGCCGATTTCCCATTTCTATCGCCAACTTGGTTTTTCCCCAGGGCTGGCCCACTAGAACTTTGGGCGAGCTAAAGAGCCACTCGGCGGTACGCCGAGTGGTCTTGACGATCACTAGGTTCGCTTTTCTTCAGTTCTTAGTTCCTTTTTATCTGGTAATGTCCTTACTTTGCTCCTTTGCCTCCATAGCTTCAATCAATACTTTAACATCAATTTAGAGCATAAAATGGGAATTTGAGGACACTAATACTATCAAAGCAAATACCTAAATGAGTCAAAATCTCGGATTCATCACAAATTTCGCTTGAGAAAGTGAATTTGAATGCAATCTTACTAATCTATCTCTAAAAAGTGGATTAATTAAGGTAATGAGTTGTTTAATTGTGTTGTGCCTGTTGAGGTTCGAAAGAACTCACTTGATTCGCAACAGTTGATTGAGAAATGACTATTGCACCCAAAACCTAGCCTACCCACTGAGATTCAATGACGTTGAGTAATTAGTAATCACCCATTACACGAAATTAGCATCAACTTTATCACACTCCCAAGAAACTTTCTCTATTAGCTTACTTCCAGTGTTAGTAGTCGTAAATTGGTTACCCAAATCCCCCTATTTGACATTAATTGTCAAAACCTTGTGATTTAATTTATTGTACCGAAATTTCTACATCTACAAACGATTAAAACACTATTTTACTTCTTCATCGAATTCTTTATCGTATCACTCCCTGTGGGATCGACCCCAACTCTTTGTGGGGTTTATACTTGTTAGCGACCGCCTACACTTAGAATCAGATGAAGTGTAGTTGAGCGTTATCAGTTGTGTTTTGTTATATTTTTTCACAAATGACAAAATATCATTTTATTTGAAATTCTAAACATGGAAGTAGTTGAGAAGTTTTTCAAATTCAGATTTCAATTTAAGTTTAATTTGAAATTTTCATGGTCAAAATTAATTTTCAAATAAAATAAAAATTAATTCAGAAAGAAGACGGGTGATATAGTTAAATTACTCCGCATGAAGCGTAGATAAGTTCACTAGTGTTAACTTAAATTGAAAATATAACTTAAGAGGAAGGAAAAAAAGAGATAGTACAATTTCACCAAAAAACCATCTCTAATCATGGATATAATTAGGTGAGAATGAGAATAGTGCAACAAAGTGAGCTTTATAATACTAATTAAATTAGGCAACTCTAGAGTCAAGTTTGAAATATTCGAAGCACCTGCTCACATTCTCTAGGAAATCTATATATCTATTTATTATAATAAATCTGGATATGAAAATGGTGACTTGGCGCACTCTAAGGGCTTGATTCTTATTTATCTTTTTTTTTGTGGTTTTTTTTTTGACATTTTTCTCTTATTTCTTTTAATTATTTTATTTTATGAAATCATCTCCTTAAATCATACTCCTTCAATTATATAGATTTTTGTCTTACTTAATATTAATGATATTCATAACTCCTAACATTTCATATTCATAACCCTCAAATAATTTAATATACAAATTTATGACACCTTAAAATTACACTTATAAAATTCTATTTTGAGACATATATGATGATTATTTTATTTGTATTTTTCCTTATTCTTCATCTTTTCTCTCCTTTTTTGGTCAATTTTTTTGTCTTCTTTGATTTAATTTTGTAGGAGAGATATCTATAATGAAGATTGTTAGACATGTTTGCGTAGTTTGATTTTACGAGGTAAAATTATTTGATGTGACTAATATAGTTATCACTTTTTCTCTGTTGCAATCATATAAATGATAATTATTTTATTTACATTTTTTCTTATTCTTCATCTTTTATCTCTTTTGTTGGTTAATCTTTTGTCTTCTTTGATCTGATTTTGCAGGAGAGACATCTTTAATAAAGATTGTTATACATTCTTATGTATTTCAATTTGATTTTTTTTTTTTTTGGAACGATTGGATTTTTTCTCTTTGCTTCTCTTTGTAGTTTATAAAGAGTATTCTTTATTATCTTTGTAGTTTTGGAGCATTAGATTATGTTATGTTGATAACAAGATCCAATTTGTAGTCTTATATTTTTAGTTCTTTTATTATTGTTCTCAGTTTGAGAATTAATGTCCTCTATAATTTTTTCTAGTTGCAAATCTAAATGCTTTTAATTGGTGGCCTTAAGAATAAATGGCATAAAACAATATTTGCTTCCTTCAAATCAGAATCAGAAAAGAAGAATACATGGCATTATGATTACCTTCTCCCCTTGTTTTGAATTTGTGGAAAAAGATTGAAGAATATATTGATGGTTAAGTTGAGTGTTTGGTGCGTAATTAAATGAGTTTAATAGATTTAAATAAGATATAAGTTACCATTGATGGAGAAGAAAATGTGTAATTAAATGAATTAAGTGAGTAGCTTTTTATTTTTAAGATATAGTTCATGAAGTTTTAAATGATAAAAATTGTACATATATCTATGGGAAAAATATAATCATTATATTTGCAATTAGGAAAGAAATATTTAACGTTCGTAAGTAGTACTAATTTTTAGTCATTCAATTAGATAGGAAAACATTCATAATATACTAATTTAATCTATATTAATGCTTATAAGGAGAAAATTAAATAATTTTATAATGGTATTGTAATCATTCAAAATTTATTAAATATAAATTTATAAAATGATTCGGATTATATTAAATTCATGACTATATTAGTCCAAATAATTATTATGGATTAATATAATTGAGTTAATGATTTAAATCTAATAAATATGTATTTAATTAAAGCCCTGTAACACCTCGGATTCAGAGAAGGGAAAGATATTCATTTCGCAGCCCATTCGACGAAGTAACTTAATAATGCCGAATGACTTGGTGATCCGCCGAGTAGAACTCCTCGCCTTTTTTGCTTGATTTCAACATCCAACTATTCTGGAACATTAGGCAAGCTAGATTGGGCTCGCCGTTCCATTCGGTGAATCGCCAAAATGCATGCCCAATTGCCGAGTTGGCCTTGTCCATGAGCCGACTTACTGGAACTTTCGGCGAGCTAAAGGCTCACTCGGTGAGTCGTCGAGTGACATTTGGCGAGCTCGAACGTTGCCTATATTCACTTTTTGAGCCAGGGGCTTTTGGATCTTTTCCTAATTAGTCTAGCCTTAAACTATATCATTTTACCCTATACCTAAAGACCTATATAAGTATCTTACCCCCAAATTTCCCCAATTTAAGTCATTCTCTTCAGATTTACCAAATAGAAGTTGAGTCTTTCTCTCCCAAGGATATTTCTCTCACTAGAAGGTGGAAAAGAAGATTCTAACTAGGGTTCAAGGTCAAGTCTCCATTCTTCAGTTGCTTTTGGGTTTCGATAGCAAGGTATGATAGCTTTTCATCCATGAAATCCTTGCATCCATGGAGCCCCAAGTTTCCCCAATTTTTAAAAGGTAGAAATTCCCCAATTTGAGTTAGGGTTTTCTTCCAAGTTATGGGTTCTTACGAATGTTGATTTAATTATTTGAATTATGATTGATTATGCATGAACTGGGAGGATTCTATGCTTTTATGATGAAATCCCATGTACGCATGCTTAACCCATGTTCTAAGAAGGAATTGATAAATAATGGGTTTACTCTATGAAAGGAAAATTTATGGATTTATGTATGTTCTTATAGGATAAATAAGATACAATAACAATTGCTTTGAGATTGAAGTGTAACACTCCAAATTTTTTTTGAGCTAAGACTCGAACCATCCTTCGTTGTGAGTATGATTTTACCGAGAAATTTAAAATTTATCAAGTGTTAAGGTCATTAGATGTAGCACCTTGAGTTCCAAAAAGAACTAATTGGAAATAGCAAAATCTGAAATTTTGCAAGTTATGCTTAAGTTATGAGTTTGGGTCAACTTCAAACAACTATAATTCTCAGTACAGGATGAGTTAGGTGTGCCATAAGATGAAAAATGAAAGGTCTTTGAATTATATTTCCAGCACCACCGAGTTTGCTAGGTTTTGAGATCGGATGAATGAGATATGCCCTTTTGAAGTCAGGCAGTCCAATAAGAAAAGTTACCCGAAAATAGTAAGAGATATTTTGGTCTTTTCCTCACCCAATCAGATTTAATTTGTTTTTAGTAGGATTTTAAGGTTCTAATCTGATTAGGTTCAGTTTTATAATCCTAATATACACCTAGGGTTTTAATGGAGAGTTCAAGAGGAGAAAAGAGGAGAAAAGAGTAAAGGATCAAGGCGTTCGTCGAGGTTCTTGAGTTTTGTTGCAGATTTTCGCCATGGGTTTGATCCCTAAGAGGTATGTAAACTTCCATAGTGTTGGGTTAGTTCATCCACATGCCAATCATGAGTTTTTTTTTGTGAATCTATCCATAAAGACTTGAGCAATTTAATTTCTTGATGAGTTCTTGATAAGTGTTCTTGAAGTTTCCTTATCAATTAAGTTTTGATATAAGATTCTACTTGGATCAACTTCAAACGACCATATCTATTAGAATATAAAGAGTTATGTGATACATAACCTATCCAATTAAAGTTATTTGAATCTACTTTCCAACGCCACTAATTTCGCGTCAATCCAATTTCTGAGCAAAAAGTTATGACTATTTTAGTAACCTATACAGTGCTGTTACGAATTAGCCAACGGGAAAACATTAAAAAGAGTTGTTTTTATATTTTTACGTCCAAGAAAACCCTAAACGAATTTCTTGACTAAAAAAAGCTCAAAAACAATAATCAGATTTTCATCTTTTAATCCATCATTCTCTTCTCTCTCAAACCCTAGGGCAAAACCCTAAGGAAAAATCAAAGTAGAAGACTCCATTCAAGATTCTTCTTCAAGGTTGTCTTTCTCTAAGAATTTCATTCTTTTCAACTCAAATTCCTCCATACAATTATGAATCACTAATGAAAACATAATTCTTAGCCATAGAGATTTCAAGAAACTAATTCAAGAATCTCAAGAAAGGTTTTTTTGATCGTTTACCTTCAAGCTAGGGTTTCAAGGCCTTCTAATCAAGTTTTTCTTCAAGAATCTTCAAGAACCTTGTTCTTCCATGTATGTAAGACTATCATAGTGTTGGACTAGTTCGTTCTCCTGCCCTACATCTACTTTCAGATCAGTAAAAGAGTAATCTATGATACTTTCCCTAGATTTGAGTATTCTTGAGATAAGTTGATTTTGAGTTCTTGAGTTCGTGTTTCTTTTAAAAGTTCTATTCCTAATTATCGAATTGCTATATTGTTAATGAGAGCCTTCATATCATGAATCATACATTTTGAATTCATAATTCATATTCAAGAAAGAGTTAAGAGTGGAGTTCAAGAAAGTCTTGTTCAATTGTGAATCCTTTGAGATCAACAGTTGATTTGAGCTAAGTTTTGAGGAAGTAAGTATGAAAATGAGAAGAGTCGTATACACGAGTTCCATATTGTTATGTAGACCCTTGAGTCAAGTCGTTCATGCTCATAAATTCCGCATGGACTCCATAAATGGAGTATCATTGAAAGGAGTAGTATCTTCAAGTTCTAAGTCTTGAGTATCGAGTTCCTAACCCTTTTGGAATTTTATTCCTTATCATGGGACTATTACGTGTTACCCACGAAGTCCTCGAGTTGAGTAGTTCCTGCCCATAATTCTGCATGAACCCTATAAGTCGAGTAGTCTTGAGATGAGAAGTATCTTTGAGTCCTTCAGTTGAGTTATTCATGCCCATAATTCCGCATGAACCCTTTGAGTCGAGCATTCTTGAAATGAGTATTACCTTTGAAGTTCTTGAGTTCTGAGTTGTTGAGTCTCGCGTATTCAGTTCTAGTCATGGTTATTGAAAACTTTAAATTGAGTCGTTCATGTCCATAATTCGACATGAACTTCATTCTAAGAAGTCTTCTACAAATTTTTCTAAAATTGTTTTAAGACTTGAGCACTTGAGTTGAGAAAGAGTAGAGTCGAGTTCATTTTCTTTAAAATGATATATCGAAACTAAGTATTCCCAAGAGTAAATGTTTTCATATTTAATCAAGAAAGGAAACACTTATTTCCAAAAGAGCCTTTGAGCTAGTTTTCAGTAAAGAGTAAATGTATTCCCATTTAATCAAGAAAGGAAACACTAATTTCCAAGAGAGCCTCTGGGCTAGTTTTTGAGAAATTATCTCAAATCACAGAAAGAGTTATGTTTTTGAACATATGAGCTAGTTATGTTTTAAGAGTAGTATTGAGCACCGATATGGGGGAGAGTTCAGACAACTCACGACCCCCATAAACCATGTAGCCAATGTGGGTAGAAAAGGGTCATACTTTTTAGATGATTCCTTAGTACTATTTAGCATAGACTAGTGGATCCACTTAGTAGTTAGGTTCTATACCCCGGAAACGTATAGGATGTCCCTGGTAGCGTGAGGCAAAACATTGTATCATCACATAGCTCATAGTGATGTTTGTCGGTTAGAGAAACTCTCATAGAGATATTTTGTATTCTTTAATACACAAAGCTATTTTGTATTCTTTAATACACAGAGATATTTTGTATTATTTAATACACAAATATATTTTGTATTATTATATACACAGAGTTTATTTTGTATTTTCATATACAAACAAAGTTTATATTGTATCCTTGCATACAAACTGATTTACTATTGCATTCTTCAATACATTGATTTGCTTTATGTTGTTTTAAAAGTTTTCCATATATTGCATCTGTGTTGTTGCTTTATATTGAGTTGAGTATCTAGAGTTGAGTATCTAGAGTTGAGTATCCAGAGTTTAGTACCCAGAGTCGAGTATCCAGAGTTTAGTACCCAGAGTCGAGTATCTTATAATTGAGTTGAGCCTTATTTCACTAAGTTGAATATCATATTATTGAGTTGAGCCTTATTTCACTGAGTTGAATATCTTATCATCGAGTTGAGCCCTATTTTCTTTGAGTTGAGAGAGTAGTAAGAGGTAAGTATATTTCTATTCCCCCACTTCAAGCTTATGTTTATGCTTTAGAATCCCCCCTACATGCTCGTATATTCCATGTACTGAGCCATTTGGCTTGCATCGTTTCATGATGCAGATACAGGTACTCAAGATCATCAACAGGCGTTTCATTGATACCACATGTAGTTTGAGCTAGCTATGGTGAGCCTCCTTGCTTCCGGAGGGTTCCACTTATACTTTCAATTATATCAGTTGTTAGGATGTCGTGGGTCTTGTACTGACTTCCATCTTTGTCAGTTAGAGGCTTCATAGATAGAAAGTAGAGTTTTAAAGTCTGTTCATTTATTTTGTTAAATGTTTTAAAGGCTTAAGTTGCCTATTTTATGGCGAGTTTAATATTCTATTTATATTCAAAGTAAATCATTTGAGTTAAAGCTTTGTATTTGAGTTTCATGAATTTTATTCATTTTGTAAGATTTTGTATGCTTGAGTTAGTCTTCCGCTTGTAGTCAGCCAAGATGACGGTTCGCTTGGGGATTAGCAATGGTTCTCGAGTGTCGCCCACGTCTAGGGTGTAGACTCGGGTCGTGACAAACTTGGTATCAGAGCACAGAGTTCAAGTGTCCTAGGGTGTCTATGAAGCCGTGTCAAGTAGGATCTTATTTATGGTTGTGAGGGCCCCAGTTCTATAAATAAGTGACTACATACATTTAGAAAAGTTTCCCTTCTTTCATACTCTTAATCATGCAATAGAGCTATGTCATAAAGATTTATTTTAACTCGTGTGTTCTCATATCCATTAGATTACCCCCATACTAGAGGTGGTTGAAAAGCAAAGTTTGTCCTTTATGGATGAGTTATTCTTAGCAAGAGTCTTGAGGAAGTCATGAGACTCTAGAGGGGCTTGAGAGAAGCCCATGAGTGAGTTAAGTGTTGAGTTCGACAAAATGCACTCATATTCATATGAATCGTGCGTTTGAGCTAAAATCAAGTTGTACTCTCTTCTCTAAGCTTTGTTTCAGCTGAGATCCTTATGAGAAAGTATGTTTAGAGCTTGGGTAGTATTTTCACCTGAAAAGGTAATATGAGTTACAAGATTATGAGCAGTAGCAGTGAAAAAGCCCATAGTTAGAGGAAAGTATGCAGAGGTTTAGTAATCTAAGAAAGGGAGATGGTGTTTTGACAAGCTATGTGACTATAGTCATGTTCCTAGTAAGTTATTAATGAGGAGTTTTCCCTTATGGGTAGACTAAGAAGTGATGAGTTGTGAAGTTCCATCATAGAAGGTAGAGTGTGTTATAGCTAGAAAGGAGTTTGTGGTGAAATATCATTGTGTAGGTAATGACCAAGTGTAAGTGTTGAATAGAAGAGCAAAATTATTCATAAAGTGATAGATCTAAGTTAGGCTTATGATTTGTTTGAGAGGGTCATGATGTTCAAAAGGTTATAGAACTGATCAAGTAATGAGGTATAGCATAGTAGGGGAGCAATAATATTCATATTCGATTTTAGTAATGAACATTAAAGCTTGAATTTGAGATGAGTGTCATGATCCAAAGAATGGAAACATGAGGGTGATGATGTTAGTCTTGAGATTTGATCTGGTAGAAGACCTGAGATAGAGTAGGTGAGGAATTAAGGTGATTAGCTGTAATAAATATGAGTGGTACAAGTCAGAGACCCTAACCTTTAGATAAGGGCAGTGAAGTGTGGCTAAGTCACAAGAGTAAAAAAGAGCATTAAGAGGGGTACCGAGAGGGTATGTAATTAGAAGAGGTTAAGAGAAACACCTTAGAAAGAAGTCTTAGTACCTGGTTATAGAGAGCTTGGTAGTCATGAGATAAACTTCTCCCGAGTGTTAGAGTAAAAGAGGATGTAGACCAGTTAGAGATAATGGAATAGGCCCATAGCTTTCAAGTGTTAGCTTTAGACCTAAGGGGGGAGATGACGAGATGAGAAATCAAGTCAAGTGTTTGAGAATAAGATAGTAACGAGTTCCAAGGAGTATGGGAGACATCTTTTCAGAGGTCCTTTTAGTAATGGAGTGATGTTAGAAAGAGAAGGTTAATGATCCTATCGTGATAATAATGGTGTGATAATTTCGTCTAAGGTTATAATTGAGGAGGAAGAAGAGGATGAGGTTTTACTATGAGAAATAGTTAAACGAGACCCCTTAGTTGGTTCCGAAGGAGTTAATTAGTAGGAGTCCATGGAGTTGTTAGAGTACTAAGCTTGAATGTGATGTTGTTAAACATTAGATGGTTCTTGATATGAGCCCAATGTGGTGGTAAAGAGTAATAGTCTTTGGATGAGATTCCCTATAGAGAAGTATAGAACCTGAACCTAAGGATTTGTGTTAAGCTTGAATATAGTAAGAGCATACATTAGACTCAGACATTAGTAGGAGTAACCCCATTCCATACCCAGTCTAGTTATCATTCGAGGACGAATGATCCCAAGAGGGAGAAATTGTAACACCCCAAAATTTTTTGAGCTAAGATTCGAACCATCCTTCGTTGTGAGTAGGATTTTATCGAGGAATTTAAAATTTATCAAGTGTTAAGGACACTAGATTTATCACCTTGAGTCACAAAAAGAACTAATTTGGAAATAGCAAAATTTAATATTTTGCAAGTTATGCTTAAGTTATGAGTTTGGGTCAACTTCAAACGATCATAACTCTCAGTAATGAGTTAGGTGTGCCATAAAATGGAAAATTAAAGGTCTTTGAATTATCTTTCCAACTCCACCGAGTTTACTAGGTTTCGAGGTAAGATTAGTGAGATATGCCCTTTTGAAGTCAGGCTGTCCAAATAAGGAAGTTACCCAAAAATAGTAAGGGATATTTTGGTCTTTTCCTCATCCAATCAGATTTAATTTGTTTTTAGGAAGGTTTTAAGGGTCTAATCTGATTTGGGTCAGTTTTATAGTCCTAATATATGCCTAGGGTTTTATTTGAGAGTTCAAGAAGAGAAAAGAAGAGAAAAGATGAAAGGATCAAGGCTTTCGTCGAGGTTCTTGAGTTTTGTTGTGGATTTTTGCCATGGGTTTGATCCCTAAGACGTATGTAAGGGGGGAAATTCTATGCCTAAGGGTCAGTTTTCATCTTTTAATCCACCATTCTCTTCTCTCTCAAACCTTAGGGTAAAACCATAAGGAAAAGATCAAAGTAGAAGACTTCATTCAAGTTTCTTTCAATCTTTTTCAAGATTCTTCTTCAAGGTAATTCTTCTCCAAGAATTTCATTCTTTCAACTCATGTTATGCTTCAATTGATTGTAGAACCCGTGTAGTCAAGTTTCAGTTCCAGAATGAGCCTATCCTAGAGTGGAAGGGGGGAATTTCTATGCCTAAGGGTCAGTTTGTCTCTTATCTTAAAGCTAGAAAAATGATTGCTAAGGGTTGCATTTACTATCTAGCTAGGGTGAGGGATGTAGATTCTGAAACCCCTACTCTTGAGTCGGTCCCCATTGTGAATGAGTTTTCAGAAGTGTTCCAGATGACTTAACCAGTATTCCTCCCGAAAGGGAAATAGACTTCGACATTCACCTTCTCCCAAATACATAGCCTATTTCTATTCCTCCATAACGTATGGCTCCGACGGAACTTAAGGAATCAAGGGAGCAAATGAGAGATTTGTTGGATAAGGGTTTCATCCGATCAAGTATCTCTTCATGGGGTGCTCCAATTTTGTTTGTTAGAAAGAAAGATGGTTCTCTTCGTATGTGTATTGACTATCATCAGTTGAACAAGCTGACCATTAAGAATAAATATCCTCTTCCAAGAATAGATGACTTGTTTGATCAACTTCAACGGGAGAGTTACATTTCCAAGATTGACCTTTGGTCGGGTTACCACCAATTGAGGGTGAAGGAAAATGATATTCCGGAAACAGATTTTAGAACCTGATATGGTCATTATGAGTTCTTAGTTATGTCATTTGGTTTGACTAATGTTCCGGTGACTTATATGAATTTGGTGAATATGGTGTTTAAACAATACCTTGATATATTTGTGATTGTGTTCATTGATGATATATTGATCTATTCAAGGAGTGAGGATGAGCACATTAATCATTTGAGGATTGTATTGCAAATTCTTAAGGACGAACAACTCTTTACAAAGTTTACCGAATGTGAATTTTGACTAAGGTCTGTGGCTTTTCTTGGTCATATTATTTCAAGTAAAGGTATTGAGGTAGATCCTATGAATACGGATGTGGTCAAGTTGGCCTAGACCTCTAACCCCTTTGGATATTAGAAGTTTCTTGGGTTGGGCTGTTACTATAGAAGATTTGTTGAAGGGTTTTCATCGATTGCATCTCCATTGACATCATTGACTCAAAGAAAGGTTAAGTTCATATGGTCCGAAGCATGTGAGAAGAGTTTTTAGGAATTAAAAGATAGACTTACTTCCACTCCTGTGTTGACTTTACCGAAAGGGACTGATGGTTTTGTTGTTTATTGTGATGCCTCGAGAATTGGGTTAGGATATGTGCTTATGCAAAATAGGAAAGTTATTGACTATGCTTCAAGGAAACTTAAGATTCATGAGAAGAATTATCCTACCCATGACCTTGAGCTAGCTGCGGTTGCTTTTACCTTAAAGATTTGGAGGCATTATTCTTATGGTGTTCATGTGGATGTCTTTACTAACCATAAAAGTTTGCAATGTGTGTTTAATCAGAAAGATCTAAATCTTCGCCAAAGAAGGTGGCTTGAGTTATTGAAATATTATGACGTGAGTGTTCTGTATCACCCCGGTACGACAAATGTGGTGGCATATGCACTCAGTCGGTTATCCATGAAAGTGTTGCTCATATTGAAGAAGATAATAAGAAGTTGGTTCAAGATGTTCATAGATTGACCCAGTTGGGTGTTCAATTAGTGGATTCTAGCAAGGGTGGTGTTATGGTTCACAACGACTCATAATCTTCTTTCGTGGTGGATGTAAAAGCTAAGCAAGGTCTTGATCCAACTTTGGTTGAATTAAAGGAAACAATGCTTAAAAAGTCTGTAGAGGCTTTTTCCCAGCGGAGATGGGGTCCTTAGATATCAGGGTCGTTTGTGTGTTCCTAATGTTGATGACTTGAGAGAGAAGATCTTGTTAGAAGCCTATAGTTCTCAGTATTCCATTCACCCGGGAGCCACCAAGATGTACCGTGATTTGCACGAGATCTATTGGTGGAATGGAATGAAGAATGACATTGTGGAGTTTGTGGCTAAATGTCCTAATTATCAACAAGTGAAAGTTGAACATCAGAAACCGGGAGAGTTTTTTCCCAAGACATTAGCATTCCTACTTGGAAGTGGGAAGATATGAATATAGACTTCCTTGTTGGTTTGCCTCGCACCCGGCGACAAGATGACTCGATTTGGGTTATAATAGATCGAATGAAGAAATAAACCTATTTCATTCCCGTCAAGGTTTCTTATTTGGTGGAGAATTATGCTAAGTTGTACTAAATAGAAATGATAAAATTACATAGAGTGCCTTTATCCATTATTTTCGATCGTGGTACCCACTTCTCCGTTTTGGAAATCTTTCCAAAAGGGGTTTGGTACTCGTGTTAAGCTTAGCATGACTTTTCATCCACAAACCGATGGGCAAGCGGAGCGTACTATCCAAACCTTGGAAGACATGTGAAGGGCTTGTGTGATTGATTTCAAAAGTAATTGGGATGACCATTTGCCATTGATCGAGTTTGCGTATAACAATAGTTATCACTCAAGTATTTGTATGGATCCATTTGAGGCATTGTATGGTAGGAGGTGTAGATCTCCTATAGGTTGGTTTGAGGTGGGTAAAGTCTGACTTATTAGAGAAAGGTTGAAAATGGCTCAAAGTCGGCAAAAGTCATATTCCGACATGAGAAGAAGAGATCTTGAGTTTGATGTTCATGATTGGGTGTATTTGAAAATCTCAACCATAAAGGGCGTAATGAGGTTTGGTAAGAAGGGGAAACTTAGTCCCTGTTATGTAGGCCCATATCGGATTTTGAGGCGTATTGGTAAGGTTTCTTATGAACTAGACTTGCCTTATGAGTTGGCATCGGTCCATCCATTTTTCCATTTCTCTATGTTGAAGAAATGTGTTGGTGATCCGACATCTATAGTTCCCTTAGAAGGTTTGAGAGTTGACGAGAATCTTTCCTATGAAGAGGTTCTGGTTGAGATTTTATACCGGCAAGTCAAGAAGTTGAGAAACAACGAAGTTGCTTTCGTGAAAGTGTTGTGGAAGAATTAGTTAGTTGAGGGTGCTACTTGGGAGGCTGATATGATGTCCCGATATCCTCATCTATTTCCTTCTACTCCTACTCTAGCTTGAGATAATGAGTTCCTCATGGTTTACTCTTTGATGTCATTTGTCTTAGATATTCCCATGATTTCCTCATTTATGCATGTTCATGAAAAACTTAAGTTTTAAGAAAAAAAGTCAATTTGATTGATTTTTACATGTTTATGTGCATTTGAGTATGAGCTGCATATAGACTTCATGATATGATGTTTTGAACATGCTTTAGCTTGGAGTTGATATTTCCTCCTCAGATATGTGTATTTATGTAAGTGCATGCATGTTGGGCTGTTAGATTAAGATTCCAACCCTCTAATTGATGTCTAGAATCTCATTCGAGGACGAATGATCCCAAGGGGAGATAATGTAACACCTCGGATTCAGAGAAAGGAAATATATTTATTTCGCAGCCCATTAGGTGAAGTAACTCGATAGCGCCGAATGATTCGGCGATCCACCGAGTAGAACTCCTAGCCTTTTTGGCTTGATTTCAGCATCCAACTATTTTGGAACTTTAAGCGAGTTGGATTGGGCTTGCCGTTCCATTCAGCGAATTGCCAAAATGCGTGCCCAATCACCGAGTTAGCCTAGTCTATGAGCCGACTTACTGAAACTTTTGGTGAGGTAAAGGATCACTCGGCGAGTCGTCAAGTGACCTTTGGCGAGCTCTATCGTTGCCTATTTTCACTTTTTAAGTAAGGGCTTTTAGGTCTTTTCCTAATTAGTCTAGCCTTAAACTATGTCGTCGTACCTTTCACCTAAAGAACTATATAAGTATCTTACCCTTGAATTTCCCCAATTTAAGTCATTCTCTTCAAATCTACCAAATAGAAGTTGAGTTTTTCTCTCCCAAGGATATTTCTCGCTCTAGAAGTTGGAAAAGATAATTCAAGCTACGGTTAAAAGTCAAGTCTACATTCTTCAATTGCTTTTGGGCTTCGATAGCAAGGTGTGATAGCTTTACATACATGGAATCCTTGCATCCATGGAGCCCCAAGTTTCCCCAATTTTTAAAAGGTAGAAATTCTCCAATTTGAGTTAGGGTTTTGTTCCAAGTTATGGGTTCTTATGAATGTTGATTTGATTGTTTGAATTATGATTGATTATGCATGAATTGAGAAGATTATATGCTTTTATGATGAAATCTCATGTACCCATACTTAACCCATGTTTCTAAGAAGGAATTGATAAATAATGGGCTTTACTCTATGAAAGGAAAATTTATGGATCTGTGTGTTCTTATAGGATAAATAAGATACAATAAGAATTGCCTTGAGATTGAAGCATATGTGATGATTCATGATAGGAGTGACTTTGAGAGGAAAACATATGTTATTAATTGTTGATTTTGATGTGATTGTTGGGGAAGAGATTTTACCTCATGATTTCTTGTGCATGAATGTGAAAGATTTTCTCACATTGAATGATTCTAGGTTGAAAGGATTCCTCACCTAATTAGATGAATCTAAGCGAAGGAACTATGAAAATAATTAGGGCTAGAGAAGATTACCCATGACCCTAAATGAGAAGGATAAGAGGAGATTATCCATATTCCTAAGAGTAGGACTATAGGTGATACCCACGTTCCTATAATGCAAGTATGACAAAAGACGATTACCCATGATCCCAAAGTGAAAAGACAAGAGACGATTAGCCATGATCTTTTATAATAAGGCAAGAGGCGATTACCTATGATCCTTTATAATAAGGCAAGAGACGATTCCCATGTCCTTAATAGATGAGCTATGATATATCATGATGAATGATGAGCTTGGATTGTGGCTTGAGTTTTCCTTCCATGATGAGTAAGACTAGAGGCGGTTACCCAAGTCTTGATTAAGGGTGAATTAAGGTTACTTCAGGAATTATTCCTTACATGTTGAGATGATCTATTATGTGCATTGATTATGCTTTATGACTTATGTTGTTTAACTGCTATGTTATGTTTATGCATGCTATCATATTTAATACGTTTTTGTGCTAATGCATACTTTTGCCTATATTTCTTATCCAAAGTAGGGTCCGACATTTCTGATTCTCATCTTCGTGGCAAGGATCGATAGTAGAAGAAGAGTTGGAGTTTGGTGAGTCCTCATTCATCTGGGGAATTCTGCCACTACTCTCCTTCTGTTCTTTTAATTTTGAATTTTGAACATTGATGTATGATATACCGTGATTTACGGTATTTTGATGCATTTCAATTAGAGTTTGTGTGTGTCTTGGGCTATTTTGTTATTAAATATAATGTTTTTTTGCAATCTTTTGCAGGAAATTGATTCGGAAGTAGTTGACAGAAAAAGGGACTGAAATGGCAGTAGTAGCAATCGACGACGCCAACCACGGACCGTAGGTCCAGTGACGGGCCGTAGGTGATGCATCATATGTGAGGGTTGAAGGAAGTCTGATCAAGTGTGGAACCACGGAGGCCAATGACGCCCCGTAGAGTGACTGACGGACCATAGGTCGATGGTTGTCGTTTGATTCAAAAAAGTGAAGTTTCGATACTTGAACCATGGAGGAGTAGGACGGACCATAGTCCAAACCACAGATCGTCAATGGAAACCGTCGTTTGAAGGACCTAAAATAGTTTCCAAGTGCTGACCCACAGACCGTAGGTCGACCTATGGTTCGTAGGTCTTGTCGTCTGTCAGAACCACGTCCCGAACTAATTTTCCTTATTTTCGTTTCCTAGTTGGTTAAGGATTTAAATACTATAAATATTAGTTGTTATTTCCATTTTTGGTGGTTAGACAATATTGGAGACTTTTGTTTTGGTCTTTTGGAAATATTTTGCAAACTTTTGGCACTTTAATTCCGTAAGCTAGTTTATGCAATTTGCACTTTGAATTTCAATTCAAGATTTTGATTTTCATCTATTTTAATTGTAAGTTCATGATTTCTTTTAACCCTAATATGAATTGTGAACTCTCAAGCATGAGTAGCTAAATCCACAACTAGGGTTATGGGAACCATGAGCAATTAACAACGTATGACTAATAACTAAGTAATTCTTGAATAGTGTTTATGCATGTACTGTTATTCTTTTCGTTTAAAAGTGTTTCTAGCGGTGTGCAACAGTAGAACCCGCCTCGTTCCTACTTGTCTTACCAAGGGGGTAACGAATGAGAAAAGGATTAAACAACAGAGATTTAGTTAAGGATTTGCTGCTATCTAATAGTCTGACTTTAATCAGTTGACGTGAGGGTGAATACCTAACTCAATTGACACGAGGACTAATCTGGTATAAAGATAAGGGTTAGTAAAGCACACACACGTAGATTTACCAAGTCGCGAGTGAAAGTTCCTACTTAGATTACCAATCACTTAGGGATACATAACTTATCGGCCTTGCATGTCAAATACTAGGATAGAATTACTATTATTAGGAATACTGCGTTAAGCGCTTGTGGGGAACACATATACCCTAATTTTCATCTTATATTGATATATAAACTGTGAATCTTGCTTACTTGTTACTTATTGATTCAAACCAACAAACTGTTAGTTTAGTTACAAACCCCCCCCCCCCCCCTTTGTTTACTTTTCTCGAAAATAGTTTGACTAAAAAGAGATAAGTGTGAGTTAAGTTTAAGTCTAAACATATTATTCGTGGGATCGACCCCAACCTACAAGTTGGGTTCTTTACTTCATAATGATGCTTCTTTAGGAGGGTGGTGTAATTTGAGCGTATCAATGTACGGGCTACATCTTGAGATTCTATTATATTAGATGGTTTTTAAGATAAGTCTTTTAGACTTTCGCTTTGCTTTTGAAAACTTTGGTTATGTTGAAATAATGTTTTTTAAATCTCATCGATTTCTATTATCTTGACTATGAAAGCTAAGTGGCTTGTATGAGGCCTTTCGGGGTCTTGTATGCCATGTTACATCTAGGGGGTACCCCTGGGTCGTGACAAGCCCACTCCATAAATCTCATATATCATGTCACTTAAATCTGATTGGCCGAAGGAAATCATATTCCTATCACAACTGCTCTATTCTAAAACTATAAATAGGGTCCTCATAATTCAAAAAAAGAACCAATAATTCTAACAAGACGCTAAAGAAAGCTTGTGGATCAAAAACCGCAGATTTCTCTACAAGTTAGAAGTTCAAGAATTCAAGCGTTCAAGTTCAAAACCAAGTTAAAGATCAAGAACGATCTAGATCAAGTTCAAGACCACCGGATTCAAGATCAAGCCCGAAGCCCTTGAATTCAACTTGAAGTCAATATTAAGATAAAGTTCAAGTTCAAGTTCATTAAAGATTCAAGAACAAGCTCAAGATCAAGATCATCAAGTTCAAGTCCATATCAAGTTCATCAAATCCACAAATCAAGATGAAGACTACAAAATTCAAGAACATACTCGAAGCCCTTGAGTTCAAGTAAAAGTCAAGATCAAGATAAAGTTCAAGTTCAAGTTCATTGAAGATTAAAAAAACAAGCTCCAAACCCCTTAAATCCAAGATCAGGTTCAAGATAAAGATCATCAAGTTCAAGTCCATATCAGGTTCATCAAATCCACAAATCAAGATCAACAAGATTCAAGAACAAGCTCGAAGCCTTTGAGTTCAAGTAAAAGTCAAGATCAAGATAAAGTTCAAGTTAATCGAAGATTCAAGTACAAGTTTTAAAGTCCTTGAATCCAAGATCAAGTTAAAGTCAAATTCAAGATCAAGCTTAAGAGCCCTTGAATTTTTATTTGAAAAGGCAAATTCAGAGGAATAATAGAGATTGTAACACTCGCACTTTAAATCAATAAATATGATTGTCGGGATATTTTTCCGTTCTTGATTATTATTTTCTCGATGCGAATTTTATTGTTTACATGTATATATCAAAGAAACACAAAAGGTAAAAAAGACGTACTAAGAATATAAATGCAAGGTTAAAGTAATTTAATATTAGAAGTTCTCAAATTTTTGAGATGTTCATGTCACGCCCCGAGCCTACACCCTGGACGTGGCCGGCATTCGAGAACCATTGCTGGCCCTAAGTGAATCATTGGCCTTGCTGAACTCTCAGCGGAAGACTTACTTAACATGGAATAATCTCAAAAGATAAACTCAAAATGTTTTAAAGGAAACATTCAACTGGTCAAAGAGGCAACTCAAGTCTCAACATAAACAACTGAAAATGAAAAGACTCATGAACTACTGTCTATCTATCTATGACACCTCTAATACTATGAGGGATATCAGGATAAGACCCCCGATCATCCTAACAAACTGAAATACTGGAAAAATATAAAGAAGGGATCCCCCATAAGCAAGAGGCTCACCGAACAAATTTGGAACTAGACTGGATCAAAGAAGTGCTGGTTGATGATCTTGGTCACCTGTATCTGCATCATAAAAGATACAGGCCAAATGGCGTCAGTACATGGAATGTACGAGCATGCAGAGGGAAATCTAAACAAGACATAAGCTTAAACTGGAACTGAAGAAACAACTTACCTCGTCTCAACTCAACTCAAGGATACTCAACTCAATTCAATATAAAGTAGTAGTAAAGATGCATTATAAAGAAAAGGTTTTAAAACATTAGACAATAGCTCAATGTATTATAAAATACAATATAACTCAGTTTGTATGCAAGAATACAAAATAACTTTGTGTGTGTATAAAATACAAAATAAATCTGTATGGGAGATTCTCTAACTGACAACCATTAGTATGAGCTATGTGATGATACATTGTCTCGCCCACGCTGCCAGAACTGTCCTATACGTTGCCGGGGTATAGGACCTACTAACTAAGTGGATCCACTAGTCTATGCTTAAAATCAATAAGGAGTCATCTAAAAAGTATTACCCTTTCTACCTATGTTGGCTATATGGTTTATGAGGACTTTGAGTTATCTGAATGCGTTCCCATATTGGTGCTCAATACTACTCCCAAAATATAACTTAGCTCATATGTTTAAAAACATAACTCTTTCTCTGGTTTGAGATTATTACTTAAAATAGTTCTCTTAAAAGAGATAGTACTCAAAACTGCTCAAGAACTCTTTTGGAAATCGGTGTTTCCTCTCATCTTAAATGTAAAAACATTTACTCTTGGGAATACTTAGTTCCCATATATTCATTTAAAAAAAATGAAACTCAACTTTCCTTCTTGTCAAACTCAAGTACTCAAGTCTTAAAACAAGTTTAAAATGATTGTAAATGACTTCTTAAAATGACTCGGAAGAACTCTTAAGAATTAACTCATAACTCTACCTTGAATTAGAATTATAGATTTAAGGTTATGATTCATATTATGAATGATCTCTAGTTGTTTAGACGTACTTTAGAGTGTGGATATCAAGCAGGAAACATAGGTATGATTCGAGGGAACTCACACGAAAAGAAGGACGGAAGAGTAGGGAACTCATATTGAGCGGCTCGGCGCACCCTAGGGCCAAAACTACAGAACCCTTCATGTGGCGAACTGCTGGCGCGCAAACTCGACAAATCTTCTTTCTCGTTTTCTAATTCTAATTTGCCTAGAATCGAATGGTTTCTTCTCCACTCACTTAGATTCAAATACCTAACATTAGTACACTATAATCTAATCAAAACAACATTCAAACTACTAACACTTATCTAAAAAAATTCATCAAAACCCCAACAATCAAGATTACAAATGAAATTTCAAGAAACTCTTCAAGAACACAAATCCTTCAACTTCAAGAATGAAATTTCCATTTAGAAAATAGCATGATTGGCGTGTGGGTGAATATATGATTAATGTGTATTAAATTTATTATTATTGAAAGCAAATAAAAGTTTCTTTTATTTTTTCCACATCCAAGAAAGACTTATCATTTGGAGAGTTATTACTCCAACTAGTGAACTTAACTCCGCTTCGCGCGGTATGTAATTAAAATTTAAAAATGTTTTTTTGTAAATTAAATTGAAACAAATGAGAGAATTTAGTTTGTTTAGAGCCGCAATTTCTTTTTACATATTAACAAATGACACCAAATAATAAAATGTATTATCACAATAAGTTGAAACACCACTAAAAATAATCATGAGAAAAAATAATTGTCATTTTGAATTAGATTTGCCCGTAAAAAAAAAAATCAGGACTATGATCCTATTTTGTGATATTGACTTTTTCATTTTTTACTAAGGACATGTTATACATTTTAAATTTTATCAAGACTAATTTATTTAAAATGATGAGTTCAATGAAATAGTGCAATTATTCTTATACATGACCAATATCAAATTGCTCTTCTTTTTATTCTAATTAACGTTTGAGAACAAAAGAGACAAAATTAAGATATAATAATATTAATTTCAATTCCTTGGCATGTAGTTAATTTAAAATTTTCAATTCAAAAATAAAATAAAAGATAAAATATATAGTTGAACATAGTAACCTTCTTTATATTTTTACGGGAAAAGGTCTAATATACCACTCAACTTTGTTATTTGGAGCTGATATGCCCAAGTTATGGAAGTAGCTCATATATAACCTTACCGTTATACAAACGGCTCACATATACCCCTACCGTTACAAAATGAGCTCACATATACGCTTCATTTAACGAAAGTGAAAAAATTAGTTTTAAATTTATATTTTTGACTTTTGATTTTTTTAAAAAATTATTTAGGGGTATATATGATTTTTTTTAGCAAATTTCAAGGTATATTTTAATTTTTTTTCGGACATAAATTATGTTTTGACATTTTGATTATCATTATTTGAGTTTCTTATTCTTATTTTATTTTTTCTTTCATTCTTTAGTGTAAAGAACAAATTTAAAACTATTTTTGTGGCTATATTATAATTTAAAACGATTTTTTCAGATATATTGTAACTTAGTTTTTGTATTTGAAGAAAAAAATTGGGTCATCTATAATAAATTTTACAAGAATATTATCAAAACTTAAATAAATTTGACCATCAAAATAATAAATCTAAATTAGTCATTGAAACAAAAAAAAGTTTTTAAAAAACAATATATGTTTAAGGAGGATTAAATATACCCATATGGGATATATTTTTTTAAAATAATTTTTTTTAAAAAAACTAAAATGTCATGATCCAACACATCGTGATTGGAACCCACACTAACCCTCCAGTGGGAGAACCACTACTACAACTCAAAACAAGCAACTAAACCAAAACTAAGGAATCTAAACTACTAAAACATATTAAAGTAACTCATAAATGAAGTTCTCATAAACTTCAACAATAAATCTAAAGAACTAAACTAACAAATGCGGAAGAAACAACCTAGAACCTGGAAGTCGATGTACCAAAACTACTAACGAAATAACAAATCTAAACAGGAAGGGTCACAACCCTACTAATGAACTAACTAAAACAAATGTCTAAGTCTGATAATAGTGGACATAGACGAAAGAGAATTCCATGGCAGCCCGGGAGATTCGGCTCACCCTTGAATTCGATGCGACGATCTTTAATCTCCTAAGCGAGGTCTGTCAATAGCCGCTTGAAGATGCCCTGTACTTAACAAAAATAAGAGCAAGTGCAGAATCAGTATACAACCACATTGTACTGGTAGGATCACGCGGCTATCCCACTAGTGCAACATAAGTAAGCCAAACAACATAATAATAACATGCATATATATCAATATCTACAATATTATCAACATGCTCATCAACAAACAACTTCACATTTTATATCACATCATTGGTCCTCTCATGGAACTCAAACCCAAACAGTTAGCATACAGAAATGTGGTACCCGATCCCATTGTTATGCCGGAACGTGGCAACCAATCTCATATTTATGTCGAAACGTGGCAACCAATCCCAATCACACACCACAATCACAATCTCAAGTACATCATCAAGATCATACATTTACATTATGATTTCATAGCAATCATCATTCATTTACCACATTTACAACAGTGTGATCAACATTGCAACATTCATACATATACAAGTATCATAATGAAGCAAGAACAAACAACATCACGCAATCATAGAACCACAACCATCACCTATCTCGAAACAAGCTTGAAACCCTAAGAAACTTAATTCTTCCCTTTCCGAATTCGTTCTGCTTGTTCTTGGTGTACAAACAATCAATATAATACGGGAATTAATAAACAATTATTAATTACCCAGATTACTAACAGTTCTAACAAACCCTAGATCAACCCATGATCCCAATTATCCAATTTAGGGTTGTTTCCACCATAGAATCTAGATCAAAACCCTTTCCCATCAACATTGACCTATTCTATTACATTCTACGGATCGAAAAATAGATTCGGGGAGTTAAAAGCTTACCTTTAGCCTCAATAATGGTGAAAAATGAGTAGAAATCACCTGGGGGTCGTTCCTTAGCTCTAAAAGTTGAAAAGTGCCAAATAAGGATGTTTAGGGGTTTATTATGACTTTAATTCGCGTCTGGCCCGCCACAGAGGCCCTCATCCCGCTGTAGCAGCGTCGCTAGAGTGGCACATTACCCCGCCACAACGGTATATTTGAACCAGTGAGCATCAATAATTTTAAGTCCCACTTCGCCCGCCACAGCAGCCGCTATCCCGCCATAGTGGCCTTGCCAAAGCGGCAGAGACGCCCGCCATAGCGGCAGTTTTGAAACAGAATGCTCTTAAAAGAATTCCAAATCCCCATTCACAACACACTTCTAATCAACGGTGCTCAGTAAATACCTTTCACGCTAAGTTCAATTCCCGGAGATCTACTCATCCAAATTCAATTCCATAAAGTCGTACGGATTCCTTAACGAGTTATCTAACCACTCATGCAGTCAAAACAATAAATAATTCACTCGATTGTTACCAAATTTCCCTACACCTCAACTACTCCAATTTCGTCCGAATTTGGACAAGGTTGGGAAAATTCTAATACTACGAAAAAGTTTTTCCGTCCCCAAATTTTCCCCCGTTGGCATATCTATAACGACGAAACCCGGTCGTTACATAAAATTATTTTTTTCACTTTCGTTGGAGGAAAATGGTATATGTGAGCCATTTGTATAACAATAGGGGTATATATGCGCCACTTTTATAACGAGGGGTATATAAGCTCTAAATGACAAAGTTGATGGGTATATCAGACCATTTTACCCATTTTTAACATATGAATAATATTCTCTTAATTATCCACAAACAAATATTGTTAAGCTTAATTTTAACTCTCAATTATATATAATAGCACCTAAATGACAATGCTACCATTCATACTTCTATATGACAAAAAAAAAAGTTGCTATTAAAAATACTTTTCTTTAGCAAAACTTATAAATTTATAGAGATGAATGATGCATGAAACACATTAATATCATCCCATTGGATTGAAATATTTTTTTATTTTATTTTAAAAATTATATATTATAATGAAAATTTCAAATACAACTTTCCAACTTGAAGTTGTATTTCAAGTTTGAAATTATTTTTTCATCTCACTTTCAACTTTTGAAGTTATATTTAATTAAGTAAATTCAAGCATGAACATTATTTCAAATATTATTTTCAATAAGTATAACAAAACACGTCTCAATAATCTTCCTAAAATTCAAATAACTTGATTTTAAATAAAAATCTTCTCTGTTCGAACACCTACTTAAAAGGTGAAAAAGTTATTTTGGGGATGTTGAAATTGGGAATAGACTTTGCATATTTAAAATTTTATCTTGAATAAAGAATTTTGTAAGAATAATAATTTGCATCATCTTTACTCGTTACGTAGTTTCTTTCCCTTGTTTGTGTTAAAAGTTGATCTCCTAGCTGTGTTTCAGATGAGTTGTAGTAGAGAAGAAGGAATGAAGAATGGAAGAAGAGAATGAAAGAAACAGTAAATTGGAAATAACCGACTTGCCTTCTCATTATTTACAATACCCTATTTATACACAATACATGATTAGTCATCACACTAATTAATCTCCAAACTAACTCAACTGTTAAGCTAACTAATTCAACAAATAAGCTAACTAACTCTAACTAACTAAATTCATAACATGTAATACACATTTCAACACTCCCCTCAAGTTGGGTGATGGAATATATCTAACATTCCCAACTTGAACAACATATCATTGTGTGATTGCTTCCCCAATGCCTTAGTAAAAACATCTGCCATTTGTTCTTTGCTAGCTATGTATTCAGTCTTGATCACTCCTTCTTGTAGTCTTTCTCTAATGAAGTGGCAGTCTATTTCGATGTGCTTGGTTCGTTCATGGTACATAGGATTTAAGGCAATCTGCATTGCTGCTTTATTGTCACAGTGTAGATCCATAGGTAGTTCAACTTGTGCTCCTAGTTCTTTTAATAAGCCCTACAGCCACACCAATTCTGCCACAATAGTTGCCATACTTCTATACTCAACTTCAGCTGAAGATCTTGAGATTGTGTGTTGCTTCTTTCAATGAAACAAGTGATTCACCAATCTTTATACCAAATCATGTTACAGACTTCCTTGACAGTAGGCATGATGCCCAATCTGCATCACAAAAAGCATTGATCTTCTTTGACTTCATACCACTCATTAATAGTCCTTATCCAGGTTGTCTCTTGATGTATTTCACTACATGTATTGTTGCATCATATTGTGATTTCTTTGGGGCATGCATGAACTGACTCAAGTGTTGCACAACAAAAGAGATGTTTGTTCTTGTCATAGCTAAATACAATAACCTTCCAATTAATCTTTGATAAATCCTTCTGTCTTCCAACTCAACATCATCAGTAATATTAAATTGATTGTCATATTCTAGGCTTGTGAGCTTTTGGTTCTGTTCAAGTGGAGTGTTTGTTGGCTTTGAACCAGCTAAACCACATTCTGATATCAACTCCAAGGCATACTTTCTTTGGTTCATTAGAATTCCATCGTTTGACCTTGCAAACTCAATGCCAAGAAAGTACCTCAATTCCCGTAGATCCTTCATCTTGAAGTTATGATGCAGTGTATCTTTAGCTTCTTGAATTAGTTCTCTACTACTTCCTGTTATTAAAAGATCACCCACATATATTAAAATGATCACAATGTCACCAACATCAGTTGTCTTAGTGAATAATGAGTAGTCCAGTTTACTTTGGATGAATCCTGACTGTGTGAGAGCATTGGTAAGTCGGATGACTCGTAGGAGGTGAGAAGGGCCCTTACTCCATCCCACACAGTGTATTACTATCGGCCCTATCAGGTAACATCTACCTACACAAGCTCGATCAGGAGATAGGGAGGATTCGACAGAAGTACGGACCTCTTCAAATAAATAACCTAAAGAAAAGCATTGTATACATCCATTTGAACAATACACCAATTAAACTGAGCAACCAATGCTACAACACACCTCACAGTAACCATCTTGACCACATGAGAGAAAGTGTCATGGTAGACAACACCTTCTTGTTGTGTGAACCCCTTAGCAACAAGCCTAGCTTTGTACCTCTCAACAGTGCCATCTGCCTTAAGCTTGATCTTGTATATACCCACTTACAACCAATATGTGTTTTGCCAAAAGGTAAGTCAACAATTTCCCAAGTCCTGTTGTCACTAAGGGCCCGAATTTCTTGGTCCATAAAAAGGATCTAACTACTATCCTTGGAAGCTTGTTCAAAAGAAGATGGTTCATTTAAGGAGGATAAAGTGGAGAGATAAGACATGTAAGGAGGATGGACATTGGAATAAAAGATGAAGTTAGAAATAAGATGAGCAAACTTGGAAGAAGTGACATAATTAGTATCCCAAATGGGAGGTTTGATGGCTCTGGTAGTCCTTCTTTGTGGAGCTAGAATGGGTGATGAATCAATGTGAGAAGAAGGAGAAGTGAGCTCAGAAGTGGTTGGAGGATCAGGAGATGAAACACCATGAAAAGAGTCATCTACAGGATGAGGAAATACAGAAAAAGGACTGGGAAATGTGGAAGAATGATGAGGTGGAAGAGAGGTTAGGAAGATGTGTTTCGGATGCTGAAATGGAAAAATGTGTTCTTTAAAAAGAACATCTCTGCTAACAAAAAAGGTGCCATTGACAATGTTATAGAGTTTGTAACCTTTTTGTGTGTCAGAATAGCCCATGAAAATAGAAGGAATGGCTTTAGGGGAAAATTTGTCAATGACAACTGGTGTAGTTGCATAACATAAACACCCAAACACCCGCAGATGATGCAAGTTAGGAGCATGTTTATGAAAGACTTCATAGGGTGACTTTCCATTGAGAACAGTGGAGGGAAGTTTGTTTATCAGAAAAGTAGCAGTGAGGACACACTCCCCCAGTATTTTAGTGGTACATGAGCTTGAAACCTAAGGGCTCTAGCCATTTCAAGAAGGTGTATGTGTTTCCTCTCAGCAATGCCATTTTGCTGAGAGGTATGTACACAAGTGCTTTGATGTACAATCCCAAGAGAAGACAACAGTGTGTGACATTGGTTATTAAAAAACTCAAGGCCATGAAAGTAACAACTTCACTTTTATAGCTCAAGAGAAAAATCCATGTCATTCTAGAATTGTCATCAACAATGGTGAGAAAAAACCTATGACCATTATTGCTTATAAGGTCCCCAAACATCCATATGAAGAAGTTCAAAAGAAAATACAATTTTCTTAATGCTAGAAGGAAAAGAATATTTGGTGTGTCTTGCAAGAGGACAGACAGGACATGATTCAAAAACTTGATGCTGAAAAACTGATTTTAGTGAATGAATTTTCTGAAGCACTGCAGCGGGAGCATGACCAACCCTTAGGTTCCATGTGGTGATAGCAGGAGTATGACTTGATATGAATGAGTAATTTGAAGAGAATGAAGCAGGATTGATTGAAGAGTTGGAGGAACTGAGATGAGATGCATTGGCAAGAGGTGGATGTGTGTGGTGTGTGGTGTGTGGTGTGTGATGTGTGGAAGTATGTAGAAACCTTCTTTTTCTTTACCAATACCCCTCACCTTGCCAGTACAAAGGTCCTGAAATAAGCAGAAATGAGGATAAAAAGATACACAACAATTCAACTCTTTAGTTAGCGGAGAAATAGACAAGAGGTAATATGAAAACTGAGGCAAATAAAGAGCATTGGAGATTTCATGTTTGTGTAAGAATTTAGCTGAACCAACTGAGGTTGTGTGACCATTAGGTAATGAAACACTGTTAAAAGAAGAATGTGCAGGGATAAGATTAAGTAGTCTATCCAAACTAGAAACCATGTGATGTGTTGCCCAGTATCAACAATCCAAGGGAATGTATCATTACCTACAACAGAACAAACATGTGATATGTTGAATGTGGAAGGAGTACCAATGATACCTGCCATGTTAGCCATTGCCTCCTTTGGTGCAGACTCCTTGTCAATCATTTTCAACAAATAGTTATACTGATCATAAAAAATGGTACAGTTTAAACTGGATCAGGAGCTGGTCCATTTTCATCTTGATTGGAAGCATAATACACATTATTTTCTTGTGGTCTTCTATTTCCTTATGACCGGCCTCTTCCACCCCTATCATCTACACCTTTCTTCCTTGTGAACTTGAAATTAGGAGGATAGCCAATCAACCTGTAGCAGTAAGCTCTTGTGTGGTTTCTGAGATGGCAATAATCACAATATAGTCCTGTATTTTGACTGACTCTATTGTTATGTAAAGAAGCACACCTAACTCATCATGATCTAGGAGTTATGGTGGTTTGAAGTTGACCACAAACCATACTTACATAACTTAACCAATTTTTCCAGATTTTCCATTCTTTCCTAAAATGACTATTTCCAATTTTTAACTCTTCCTAGTTCTTTCAAATAGCGAGATGTTACAATATCTCTCCATTGGGAACATTCATCCTCGAATGAGATTAATCTTACTAGGCTAAGGGTGTAACATCAAACAATTAGCTCAAACACCCAACAATCAAATCAACATATCAAGTATATCAATTAAAGAGTACTAAGAAGAGAATTAGTACCTTGGTCTGGAACTTCTCTTGATTTGAAGAGACGTGGATATATCTTCTTCATATCTTCCTCAGCTTCCCAAGTAGCTTCCTCAACAAATTGGTTCCTCTAAAGGACTTTGACTGATGCTACCTCTTTTGTTCTCAACTTGTGAACTTGGCGATCTAGAATCTGAACAGGAATCTCCTCATAAGATAAGCTATCCTTGATCCCAATATCTTCAGTTGGTATAATCAATGAGGGATCGCCCATGCACTTATTCAACATGGAGATGTGAAATACCGTATGAACTGCGGCTAACTCTTGTGGTAGCTCCAACTCATAAGCTATATTACCAACCCTTTTTTATATCTTGCAAGGGCCAATATACCGGGGACTAAGCTTTCCCTTCTTACCAAACCTCATAACACCCTGCATGGGTGAAAATTTCAAGTATACCCAATCATCTACTTCAAACTCTAACTCCTTTCTCCTAACATCAGTGTAGGATTTCTGACTACTCTGCGCTATTTTCAACCTTTCTTGAATAACTTTCACCTTTTCCATAGCTTGATGAACTAAGTCTGGTCCTATCAATCCAGTTTCACCATCTTCAAACCATCCAATAGGAGATCTGCATCTTCTCCCATAAAAAGCTTCATAAGGAGCCATTTGGATGCTAGAGTTGCAATTATTGTTATAAGCAAACTCTATGAGAGGTAGGTGATCATCCCAATTACCCTTGAAATCAATTACACAGGCCCTCAACATATCTTCTAAAGTCTGAATAGTGCGCTCTACTTAACCATCTGTCTGAGAATGAAAAACTGTACTCAAGTTCACCTTTGAACCCAAGCCCTTTTGGAATGACTTCCAAAACTATGCAGTAAATTGTGCTCCTCTGTCTGAAATAATCGATATCGGTACCTCATGAAGGCTGACTACCCCTTGAAGATACAACTTGGCATAATCTTCTGCTGAATGGGTAGTCTTTACCAGCACTCGAGAACCATTGTTGGCCTAGCTTACTTACTCAGCGGAAGCCTCTAAGCATTATTACAATGATCAAATACATTTCTACTCAACTGTTTAATAAAATAACTTAGAACGTTTAAAGGTCAAACATTCAACTTGGCTAAAATGGCAACTCAAGTCTTAACATATGAAATAATAATGTAAAGACAACTGAACTACTAACTGTATATGAAGCCTCTAAAACAAAGAGGGATGTCGGGACAAGATCCCCGATCATCCTAACAACTGAGATACTAAAAGCAAAGTAAAAAGAGTCCTCCGAAAAGCAAGGAGGCTCACCAACCGACTCTGAGTGCTCAACTGGATCAACAGGTCCCTGGATGCTGATCCTGATTTCCTATGTCTACATCAAAATAAGATGCAGGCCAACTAGGCTCAGTACATTGAATGTACAAGTATGCAAGGGGAACACTAAACATAACATAAACTTGAAAGGAATCTGAAACGAACACTTACCTTGGTTTTACTCAACTCAATGAAAAGTACAAATAACAATAAAGGTGCAGTTTATACAAAGTATTTAAAACAATAAATGACAACTTAATGTATTTAAAGAAATACAATAACAACTCAATTACATAAAAGTAATATAATAGTGTTGTAGATTCTCTAACCGACAACCACCACTATGAGCCTAAGTGGTGATACAACGTCTTGCCCACACTGCTAGAACTTTCCTATACTTTGCCGTCATATAGAACACCTTAACTATGTGGATTCACTGTTATATGCTAAAAAGCACTTAAGGAATCATCTAAAAAGTATGATCCTTTACTACCCATGATGACTACATGGTTTATGGAGACTTGAGTTATTATGAACTCACATCCCCATATCGGTGCTCAATACTACTCCCAAAATATACTTAGCTCATATGTTTTTAAAACAAAACTTCTTTCTTTGGTTTGAGATAATTACTCAAAACTTAGCTTAAAAGCTCTCTTGAAAATCGGTGTTTCCCTTTTTGCGTAAATGTGAAAACATTTTTAACTATTGGGAATACTTAGTTCCCGTATAATTTTTGAAGAAATGAACATTACTCTTACTCTTTCCTCAACTCAAAGCTTAAGTCTTAAAACAAAGTTAAAACGTTTGTGAAAGACTTTTGAAATACTTAATAAACTTCTCTTGACTTGATTCTGAACTTCTAGACTTGACTCTTAACTTTCCTTGAATTTAAATTTATGGATTCAAGGATTGTTAGTTGTGATAAGAAGGATCTCATGATGTGTAAGAGTGTTTTTAGATAGTTAAACATGAGAAAAGATCAAGAAATAACTGTCTGAAAGCAGGTCTACGACGCATAGATGCATTTAATTATTTGGTCGCGAAAATAACTTTTGAGGCAGAACGGTCCATGACCGCTCCGCGATGTGAAGAAACTTTTCCCAAAACTGAAGAGCAGGTCCGCGATGTGGACCCAGTGCCCAGATTCACCCGACTTTTTCCTTTTTCTTTTTCCAGCCCCAATTCACCTAAATTCGGTTCTTTTTCCCCAAATTCTCTTTAGATTCAGATACCCAGTATATGTACCTAAGAATCTGTGCATAAACAACACTAAAATCAACAGGATTTCCTCAAGAACTCAACAATCCCAACTTAACTCAACAACCGACACTAAAATCGACATGATTTCTTCTGTTGAATGGGTAGTCTTTACCGGCAAAAAGTGGGTTGATTTGGTCATTCGATCCATAATCACCCAAATAAAATCACATTGCCTGCGAGACCTTGGTAAACCTATGATGAAATCCATATTGATCATCTCCCACTTCTATTCCGGAAGTTCTATATTCTGAGTCATACCACCGAGTCTTTGGTGCTCTACTTTAATTTGTTGGCAATTTAGGCACTTAGAAACAAACTCTGTAATGCCCTTCTTCATACTACTCCACCAATAAACTTCTCTCAAAGCACGATATATCTTTTTGGAATCCGGATGGATAGAATATCTGGAGCTATGAGCTTCCTCCATAATAATTCTTGAAGTTCATCCACCTTTGGTACTCACAATCTACCTTAATACCTCAAAACACCATCTCCCCCTAGTTCAAAAGCCATTACTTTTTGCTTATGAACAATTGCCTTCAATTCAAGCAAAATAGTATGTTGGTCTTGCTTCTCTTTTACTGCTGACACTAATGATGATTCAACCCCATTGATCACCGCTACTCCTCCTTGCGTGGAATCCATTAGTCAAACTCCTAGTCGTGCAAGTCTATGCAGCTCTTTTGCTAACTCTTTCTTATCTTTCTCAAAGTGGGCGGTACTACCCATAGATAATCTACTCAAGGCATCAACAAAAACATTAGCCTTACCTGGGTGATAAAGAATACTCATGTCATAATTTTTGAGTAACTCTAACCACCTTTTCTGTCTGAGATTAAGCTTTTTCTAACTAAACACATAATGAAGACTCTTGTGATCAGTGAATACATCGACATGAACACCATAAAATAATGACGTCATATCTTCAAAGCAAATACTACGGCAGCCAACTCTAGATCATGGGTTGGGGTAGTTCCTCTCATGAACCTTAAGCTGTCTGGAGGCATAAGCTATAACTTTGTCATTCTGCATTAACACACAACCCAAACTAACTTTGGACGCATCACAATATACAACAAAGCCTTGCGTACCTTCTGGTAAGGTCAATACAGAGGCAATAGTCAACCTCTTTTTCAATTCCTGAAAGTTTTTCTCACAAGCTTCAGACCATTGAAACTTCACTGTTTTCTGAGTTAATTTGGTCAAAGGAGACAAAATAGACGAGAACACCTCTACGAACCTTCTATAATATTTAGCCAAACACAAGAACTCATAATATCACTTGGAGATGTAGGTCTTGCCCAATTCTACACTGCCTCTATTTTCTAAGTATCAACTTTAATTCCATCTCAAGACACAATGTGACCTAAGAATGCCACAGACTCAAGCCAAAACTCAAACTTAGAGAACTTGGCATATAACTCTCTATCCTTTAATTGGAGAACTATTCTGAGATGGCTAGCATGATCTTCATCATTCCTCGAATAGATTAGAATGTCATCAATGAATACGATAACAAACATATCTAAATAAGGCTTGAATACTCTATTCATAAGGTCTATGAACGCTGCAAGTGCATTAGCTAAATCGAACGACATGACCAAAAACTCATAATGACCATAACGGGTCCTGAATGATGTCTTTGGAATATCACATTCCCTTAGTTTCAATTGTTGGTAACCTGATTTGAGGTCTATTTTCGAAAAACAAGAAAAGCCTGAAGCTGATAAAAAAGATCATTACTTCACGGAAGAGGATACTTATTCTTGATGGTAACCTTGTTCAATTGGTGGTAATCTATACATATTCTAAGGGAACCATCTTTCTTTCTCACAAATTTAGACCGGAGCTCCCCAAGGTGAGACACTTGGTCGAATAAAACCCTTATCAAGGAGATCTTTCATCTATTCTTTAAGCTCTTTTAACTCTGTTGGTGCCAGCATGTTAATTAACAATATTTAGTTTATTTATTATATCACATAGAAAACATGTTTAATTTAAATAACCAATAAATGAAGTGACCTTAATTGCTACCTGTAACCCCTACATAAATTGCATGAGATACGGTCGAGACCCATATTTATGGACCTCGAGGGATGCTTAACATCATTCCCTCGAGGTAATTTGAACCCTTACCCTATCTCTAGTTCGTTGACTTTTAGTTAGATTAGTTAGGTTAGATAGGTGCCCTAACGCGCCTTAATTCGTTTGGTGGTGACTCTTCAATCAGTCCCCCAAACCCAAAAGAGTTGTTAGGTCGTGTATCGAAAGCCTGTTTTGAGAAAAGTGGGGAGCGATAGAATGACGACTCTGCTGGGGATTCTAGGTTCTTACCATTACGTGTTTCATGCTTTATGTGGGGTTTACTTTATTATTTGTTTGGTCATTAGCATGCTAAGTTTTATATGTCTTTCATTGTTTATTTGTTTTCCTTATACTGTTTATTTTCATGTTAATCCCTATTTTCTTTCCTTATTTGCTTAATTCCTTTATGTGTTTGCATGCTTATTTATGTATTTATTTATTTACTGCTTTATATAGCTGTTTATGTGTTATTGTTTTTCATTTACATGCTAAATGTTTACTGCTTTGATAAACTGTCATTCCACTCATACTTCCCCCAATTGGGACCCTCTTCTTCTTTTCTTTTCTTTTTAAAAAAAATTATATCGTGATGCTGTGTCTTTGCACCTCTCACAAATACTCAATTTCTCTTCAAATACCCATTATAAAGAGTCGGCATATGCGTGGACAGAACGAATACTATTACTACCGAGAAACCACGAGCCTTTTCGCATAGAATCCCTTTCAAGTTCATTTCGAACGAACTCTTAGAAATCTTAATTAGGTCATACATGCTGCATAAGCCCTACGTGGTTTGACCCTTGGTGTCAATCCGCACAAATAGTAGCCATCCTTTCGTCTAAAAGGGCCCCAACACCCTTCAGACAAAATGCATTCTATGTGTCAACGTGATCATAATAATTGAACCAAGCCAAATTATATCAAAATAGAGTTCAGAATCTTCTCAAACTCTAAAGTCCAAATTGGGAAAATATGATTTGAATAAATTATTGTGCATCATTTATTTGTTTTAGGCCTACCTCTGGATCAACGAGGTCCTCTGATTTTAGGGCATTTATTTGCTTTAACATTTTCAGTTATTATTGTCGCGCGCTGAAAGTATTGCATCACTCATTTATTTACTTCTTTTGCTTAAAGGTTGTCTAGTATTTGAACTTTGGCTCAACTAAGAATCTGCAATATGACAAATATGTTCAACATTCAAAAAAATTCCAATTACCCTTTTTCTCATCCAACACAAAGTACAATTTGGATTATCTATCCTCATCTTATTCCCGTTCGCACCCTCCCTCAACAAATATCTTCGACGCACATCAATTTTGATACTTTGCAAAATGAGGGAATACATGACAAAATAGAGAAGTCTTAGCTAGATGTACTACAACAAAAAATGCATGACTTGGAGAAAAAGGTAGGCATAAGACTAAACTCAAAACCTGCTCATGACATGAGGTATAAGGAATTATGTCTGCATCCAAACTTGCCTTAAAGCACCTGATTGATTTAAGAAAACCAACACCACACTGAAAACACTGAGTTGAGCAAACACAAGACATTAAAGTGGAAGCCAACTCATAAATTTTGAAATACTCACCTTATGCTCTAAATCTAACATCTTCTAACAATCAAAAGTGTTTTGTCGGTCCATAGCTATCTTGAACATCTCCTACACCATCTAATACCTGCCAAAAAACCCACACAACACAAACCTCAAAAGTACAACATGCTCCACCCGAAGATCGAGAAATGATAACCACCAAAACAAGGAACTCCCATAAGTTCAGAATGTACAAAAAACAAACATAACCCAACCAACCCCTCATAAATCGAAGGGTGCAATCAACAAACAAGTATACTAGTGTAACGACCTGATTCAATCATTAGGGAAAAGTCAATGGGAAAAGAATTTGGGTCAGACAACTTTTTGGTAGTAAATTGAAATTTCCTAACCTAGTCCGAATTTGGATGAAATTGGAGTCAGTGAGGACTAAGGAAATCGGGTAGCAAATGGGAGGTCCAATTGTGAATTTGATTATATGAGTAGATAGCTAAGATGTTAAGGAATTTGTAAGACTTTACGAAATTGAATTCGGGCGAGTAGAACTCCCGAAAATGATCGTAGCGCGAACGGGTATTTTCTGAGAGTCGTGGGATGAAGGTGTGTTATGAAAAAAGGGTTTTGAAATTCTTAAAATTGCTCACTGTTTCCGTGCAAACCGATGAGGTGCGATTTTCCTGCCAGGGCGAGGCCACTGCAGCAAGGTGAGGGCTGTTGTGGCAGGACATACGCAACTTAAGTCGGAAATAAACCCCAAAAATGTTTTATTCTGCAAGTTTTGACTTTGAGAGCTAAGGAACAAACCCAGGTGTTTTCTTGATAGTTTTTCACCATTCTTGAGGCGAAAGGTAAAATTTTCACTCCCCGAATCCATTTTTCGATCCGTAGAACTTAGTTTCTTGGGTAATTAACGATGGGGAAGGGTTTTGAACTAAGATTTATGGTGAAAAAATCCCTAATCTGGGTATGGGGATCAAGGATTCGACCTAGGGTTGAATTGATTGATTATAATCCAGGTATTTAGGCCTTGTTTTTTATCGTCGCGTTATATTGATTATTTGTAGACCAAGAACAAACGGAAAGAATCCAGAAGGGGAAGAATTAAGTTTCTTAGGGGATTCAAGCTTTGTTCGTGGTAGGTGATGGTTGTGATTTCATGTTGTGTGATGTATGTTTGTTCTTGCTTCATTATAATACATGTATGTATGCAAATATTGTATTATTGATCACACTAATTATAAATGAAGATAGTTGAATGATGAATGCCATAATTCATGACTTGATTGTATGATTTGAGAATATACATGTGATTGTGATTGTGGCTTGTTGCATGGATCGGGTGTTGCGTTCTGACAGACTAACTTGGATCGATTGCCACGTTTTGCCATCAATATGGGATCGGTTGCCACGTTTCGGCATAAATTTCCATGTTCTGGCATAGATATGGGATCGATTGCCACGTTCTGGCATAAACATTGGATCGAGTACCACATACCGGTACACTAACAGTTTGGGTGTGAGTTCCATGAAAGGACCATTGACTTGTAATTGATGTTTTTGTATCTACCTACTATTGATAATGTGGAATTGAGCATGTTTTCTTATAAGATGACTGATATTGTATTTGTTCGATATATGCATATTTATGATATTGTAATTACTTGCTTATGTTGCACTTATTGGGATAGCCGCATGATCCTACCAATACACAGTGATTGTGTACTGATATCGCACTTGCTCTTTCTTTGTTGAGTACAGGGCTTCTTCATGCGGCTATTGATAGACCTCAGCTAAGTGATTATTGAGCGTGACCGGATTCAAGGGTGAGCCAGTTCTTTCAGGCTACCATGGAACTCTCTTGTTTAAGTCCACTCTTTTCGGACTCAGACTATTTGTTTAAGGTCTTTTTTTAGTTTTGGGATTGTACCCCTTGTTCTTAGACTTGTCGTTAGTAGAGTTTTGGTACAATGACTTTCAGGTTCTAGGGGTATTTCCGCATCAGTTGTTAGATGTTAGTTGAACTTTCGGAGTTTATGGGGACTCCATAGTAATTATATAGTTATTTAAATCTGCTTCTGTATCTTTAAATGTGTAGTACTTTGGTTAAGTTGATTAGTTGGGCTGTAGTTTTGGTTCTCCCACCATAGGATTAGTTTGGGTGTCAATCACGGCGGTCTGGGTCGTGATAAAGTTGGTATCAGAGCCCTAGGTTTGTTGTCTCATTGTACCAAAATGAGTCTAGTAGAGTCTTGCAGAACGGTATGAAGACGTCTGTACTTTTCTTCGAGAGGCTATAGGACTTTAGGAAAAACTCACATCTTTCTACTATTTCATGCTATGACTTGAATCCAATTGGTATCTGGGTGATACAAATTGGTGTCTTTCCTCCTTCACTCTATGGTCCGGACTAGAGCAACAAAAGTGGTAACACCATCACTAGCAAGAGATGATGTGTATATACTACTGACACTTCAATAGGGTCACCATTCAAAACAAGTATCCACTGCCTTGGATAGATGATCTTTTGACCAGTTATAGGGTGCATCAGTTTTCTCTAAGATTGATCTAAGATCTGGCTATCGTCAATTAAAGATTAGGCATGAGGATATACCAAAAATGACATTTAGGACCCGTTATGGGCACTTTGAGTTTCTAGTTATATCGTTTGGGTTGACAAATGTGCCTGCAACTTTCGTGAGTTTGATGAATGGTGTGTTTAAACCATTTCTTGATTTATTTGTTATAGTGTTGATTGATGACGTTTTGGCTTATTCAAAAAGTGAGGAAGAACATACCGACCATCTTCGTATTATTCTGGGTGTTCTTGGGAAACAAAAGTGGTATGCAAAATTTTCTAAGTGTGAATCTTGGTTGACTTCGGTTTCCTTTTTGGGGAATGTAGTTTCAAGGGAAGGGGTAATGGTAGATCCCCAAAAGATTGAAGCAAACATAAATTGGGTTCGACCTAGTTCTGTGATTGAAATTAGGAGTTTTGTGGGGCTCGCTAGCTACTATCGTCGCTTGTGAAGGAATTAAGTTCAGATTTGCAGATTCCAGTTTATAGGTGACAGCATTTAAGGAGTTTTGGTAAGCGACGGTTAGGTAATGAATTCCCTTACTTTGGAAAATTCATTTAGTATTGTTGTCATAATATGTATGGGTTGTTTAGTGAATGATGAAATTAAGTTATGCCAATTGATGTTAGAAGATATATTATGATTTGTTGGATTGATTGTCTATCAAAGAGAGTCATGATACGACTACTACGTACAATAGCAACAATGCTTACTTGTTTAAGCTATTAAGTCTGTTACAATTATGGAGAACCTGGGCATATAAGGAGGAAATCAACAAGGCCGTGGAGGTCGGGGAAATGGTAATGCGGGTAGACGAGCAGTGCAGTCCGGCAATGAGGTTGTCCGTCAAGATGGCAGGGCACAATTTTATGCCTTTTCGGGTCTGATACAGTGATCACAAGTACTATTATTGTTTGTGACCGGATGGCTAATGTGTTATTGATCCGGGTTCTACTTATTCTTATGTGTCCATGCGATTTGCCTCAAAATTTGATACGATTTCTGATATACTTGATGCCCACATCCATGTTTCTACCCCAGTTGAAGAGTCAGTCATAATCACCCATGTATATCGTGTTGTCTTGTTGTGTTTATGGATTTTCAAATTTGGGTTAATTTGGTTATGTTGGATATGACTGACTTGATATAATCTTAAGCATGACTTGGTTGTTCCCCTATTATGTTGTGCTTAATGGTACTGCTAAGTCAGTAACTCTAGAGATCCTGGGTAGGGAAAGGTTAGAGTGGGAAGGGGTACAAGCTTAAGTCAGCTAAGTTCATATCTTTCGTGCAGGATAGGAAACTGGTAGGGCAGGATTGTTTGGCGTAATTGGCTCCTATTCGGGATGTTGAGATTGAGTCTCCCTCTATTGAGTCTATTTCTGTAGGAGAAGTGTTTCCTACTGATATGCCTGGTATGCCTCCGGATAGAGATATAGATTTTTGCGTTGACTTGGAAGCTGGCACTCGCCCCATCTCCATTCCTTTTTATTGCATGGCTCTAACAGAATTGAGTGAGCTTAAAGCTCAAAATCCAAGAGCTTCTTAATAAAGGTTTCATCGTCCTAGTACTTCCCTGTGAGGTGCTCCTGTCTTACTTGTTAAGAAGAAGAAGGGTAGTACGAGGACCAGTGCTTTTATCTTAAGCCATAAAGGAGTGTATTAATACCAGAATGACAAGCTTATGGATAAAGAAAGCTCCATTGAGTATATTGAGGGAAGAAAATTGAAGTATTTAGTAACAAAGTGCGTATAAAATTAGGTTACTCCTTTGAATTTGATGAGTTTACCTGAGTTTGAGGCGTCGTGTTGATGAAAAGGTTGACTTCGTAGTGATAATCAAGGCTGACAGAGCGTAATGGTAATAAGAGTTCGTGATGGATTGTGACGGGATGCAACTATATAATAAAATTATTGGTTAAGCAAATTTTTGTATAGTAAGTATGACTTGCGAGTATCCAAGGTCGTGGTTTTCTAATAATTGGTTAGTAACTTGGTTGTATGGAAAGTTTTAAGAGATGGTGGGGCACCACTCAAATAGAATTTTAAAGAGCTAGAGTTATAATGAAGGAAAATACAATGGAATGTAGTACATCTTTTAGAGAGAAGCGAGAGCAAGAATAGTTTATTTGATTGCAAAGGCTAAAGAGATATCTTCAGATGGGTTGGGTTCAGAGACACGTAATTTCATTCGTTTTGTTGTGGCTATGATAATAGTGTCACCAGTCTGTCATATTGGTTAAAAACTATTGGAAAGGACTTGAGAAATGAGTGTACATATATTAGCTCGAGTATGGTGATAAGTGTTTTGTTTTTGTTTTGAGTTTAGTAATGAGTACGATTAACTTTTTAGCGGAAAGATATTGTAAGATTGATGGAGACGCGATCAATGATAAGCGAAGATCCAGGATTTCATAAAAATCTTCAAGGTACAAGCTAGTGTTGATAGATAAGGGGATTGTGTTATACGGTTGAATTTACAAATCAGATGTTTTTCATTGTAAATCTACATTCGTGGTGATATATTTTGTCAAGGTATGAATTTGCAAGGTGACAAATGATCAATTGTATCATGTATTGAGCATTTGAAAGGACTTACACTAGTTTGAGTCGTAAAGTTTATTATTTTTTTATTGTTAAAGTACCTAAGAAAGGTTTTCATTTAAAAGTGTTGGGTTAGAGTAATGTAAATGGTCGAAGTGTTCATAATGGTTATTAGTATCGAGAGTGTGGACTTCAGCAGAATGATGTGAAGAGTATGTAAAGCCAAGTCAATAGAAATGACTGGTATCGACTCTTCAAAAGAGAACCTTTAGTGTTATTCCGTAAAATTCTTATGTGATCATCTATTTCATTTTGTACATAGTGGTGAGTATGAGTCGCTAGCTATGCTCACGTGTGTTTTCACCTTTGTGGGTGGATTAGATGTACTGATCCTGCGATGTTCTCTCGGTGGAGTAGGATGATTGGGAAGACTTGGTTAATTTAGAGGACATATTTGGTGTTGTCTTGGAGTTGTTAAAGTATTTCAGTGGTTTTACATGTACCACCTTACTTATGAGAGTTTATAGAAGAGCTACCACGCATATTTATGGTTGTCCAACAATCTTAATATTCATCTAGTCGTCGAGGTCATGTATCGACTATGTGGTTTAATGTGGGGATCATTGGGTCCAATTTTACTGTTCTTAAGAGGTAATCTACAATTACTAAATCTAACATTTCGATAGTATTGTTGGAGGTTTTGTATGTTTGGAAATATCCCTCGATGAGTATTTGATGTCTAAAGATCAAATTTTTATAACTTAAGATCATGGCAATTCATGTTGTGAGAAGGAGATGTTGATAAGAACTATGACTGTTTGAGTATTATGAGTGTGTGTTGGTTGGTTCAGGTCCACCTCTAATTGTAGCGAGTATTGATGTAGAATTTTATCATGGTTATGTGAGAAAGGATTCATCCTGATGTTTGTGTCAAGTCCTTGATAACATGTTGCAGACATGTGTACGATCAACTTTGGTGGTTATTGGGAATAGTTGGGTTGTTAGTTAAGTGTACATATAACAATAATTATCACTCGAGTATTGTGATGACTTCATTGAGGCATTGTATGGAAGGATGTGTAGGTATTCAATTGGTTGGTTTGGGGACGGAGATTATATCATAACGTGAGACTCAATTTTGTTAAACAAGACCTTATGTATGAGGCATAACCGGTTGAAATTCTTGATCGCGATGACATGCGAGACAAGAATCCCCAGTTGTTCAGCGATTCAGGTACTACTCTACCCTTACTTTAGACAGTCTTTCCTAGTTGATCACACAAGGACGAGTGATGGGTAAATTGGTATCTATCGTAATGATCTGATTCCGTCGTTAGGGAAAAGCCAATAGGGAAAGAATTGGGGTCAGAAAACTTTTTGGTAGCAACTTGAAATTTCCCAACCTAGTTCGGATTTGGACGAAATCAGAGTCAGTGAAGTCTAGGTAAATCTAGTAGCAAATGGGAGGTCCAATTGTGAATTTGATCTTATGAGTAGATAGCTAAGACGTTAAGGAATCTGTATGACTTTACGGAATTGAATTCAAGCTAGTAGAACTCCCAAAAATGATCTTAGTGCGAACGGGTATTTTCTGAGTGTCGTGGGATGAAGGTGTGTTGTGAAAAGGGGGTTTTGAGATTCTTAAAATTGCTCATTGTTTCCGTGCAAGCCATTGAATTGGGATTTTCCCACCAGGGCAAGGCCGCTTCAGTGGGGTGAAGGCCGTTGTGGCGGGACAGACGAGACTTAAGTCGAAAATAAACCTCAAAAACATTTTATTCTGCAAGTTTCAACTTTGAGAGATAAGGAACGAACTCAGGTGTTTTCTTGACAGATTTTCACCATTCTTGAGGCTAAAGGTATGGTTTTCACTCACCGAATCCATTTTTTGATCCATAGAACTTAGTTTCTTGGGTAATTAACGATGGGAGAGGGTTTTGATCTAAGATTTATAGTGGAAAAAGCCCTAATATGGGTATGGGGATCAAGGTTCGACCTAGGGTTGATTTGATTGATTATAATCTGGGTATTTAGGTATTGTTTATTGATCCTCCTGTTATATTGATTGTTTGTAGACCAAGAACAAACGGAAAGAATCTGGAAGGGGTAGAATCAAGTTTCTTAGGGGATTCAAGTTTTGTTCGAGGTAGGTGATGGTTGTGATTTCATGTTGTGTGATGTATGTTTGTTCTTGCTTCATTATAATACATGTATGTATGGAAATGTTGCATTATTGATCACACTAATTGTAAATGAGGATAGATCAATGATGAATGCCATTAATCATGACTTGATTGTATCATTTGAAAATATACTTGTGATTGTGATTGTGGCTTGTTGAATGGATTGGGTGTTGCGTTCCGACACACTAACTTGGATCAGTTGCCACGTTTCGACATAAATATGGGATTGGTTGCCACGTTCCGGCATAAATATGGGATCGGTTGTCACGTTTCGGCATAGACATGGGATCGGTTGCCATATTCCGGCATAAACATTAGATCGGGTACCACATACCGGTACACTAACAGTTTGGGTGTGAGTTCCATGAGAGGACCATTGACTTGTGATTGATGTTTTCGTATCTACTTGCTATTGATAATGTGGAATTGAGCATGTTTCCTGATAAGATGATTGATATTGTATATGTTTGATATATGCATGTTTATGATGTTGCAATTACTTGCTTATATGGCACTTATTGGGATAGCTATGTGATCCTACCAGTACACGGTGGTTGTATACTGATACTGCACTTGCTCTTTCTTTGTTGAGTACAGGGCTTCTTCATGTGGCTATTGATAGACCTCATCTAGGTAACTATTGAGCGTGATCAGATTCAAGGGTGGGCCAGTTCTTTCAAGTTGTCATGGATCTCTCTTGTTTAAGTCTACTCTTTTCGGACTCAGACTATTTGTTTAAGGTGTTTGTTTAGTTTCGGGGTTATACCCCTTGTTCTTAGACTTGTCGTTAGTAGAGTTTTGGTACAATGCCTTTCATGTTGTAGGGGTATTTCTGCATTAGTTGTTAGATGTTAGTTGAACTTCCGGAGTTTATGGGGACTCCGTATTAATTATATAGTTATTTAAACCTGCTTCCGTAGCTTTAAATGTGTAGTACTTTGGTTAAGTTGATTAGTTGGGCTGTAGTTTTGGTTCTCCCACCGAAGGGTTAGTGTGGGTGTCAATCACGACGGTCTAGATCGTGACAACTAGTGATAGGTAATGCATATGAACACATAGTATGCAGTAGGACCATGTATAGACCTACCTCCCAGCCGTGAGGGAGAAATAGGACTCAAGAAGCTCCCTCATCTGATACAATGGTACTCACGGCAATAGAAACTCATAAGGGACGCGGGAGGTTTGTATACACTGCATGGGCCCGAATCCAGGTCTTACAACAAGTAATCTACATCGTGGTAACGGAGGAATGAGTAGCCAAAAACACGCAGGAAAGGATGTCGACACGCCGACTAGTCAAGTAAAAGGTTAGCACATCTGAGATCCCTCTCAAGTTTCCAGTAGAAAAAGAGCACGTCCTCGCGCCTCATAAATCTCAATATCAATGTGACAAGTAATTTAGGTGGTACGACTCCTATTAAAATTAATTTAGAATAAAAGCATAGTGAAATCAGTCTTTCTCCATGAATGATAATGATAAACCAATGCATGAGCCAAGATCGTACCACAAAACACGTAAGAATGAGAAACCAATGCAATATATGTATCACTAGCATTCAAAAAAGACATTTGCAATTAGATAAATGTAACAACAATCCTACCACACTAGCAAGACGCACAGTACTAACCCGGGATCCAACTGGTCCTCGAACACGGCCTCGTTCCCAATAATATAATAATATATCAATAAATCACAACAAGTCTACCGCGAATCAACACACAAATGAATCAAGAAGAGATCCTGAATCAATTAAAGGGACAAAAATAACTCAAGGAACGAGGCCATACCCAATCACACTGCTCTAGTCTACGACTAAGCACAACTAGTGTCAACCTACCACTACGACGATCCACTAAGATCTCAAACATCAAACTTACAGTCAACAACCCAAAATAAAGCCCTATCAGGAGCAACTTACATCTACAAGGGCGAAAGTACACACTCTAAGGCACCTAAGGCTCAACCCTAATTTAAGACCATAATTACCAATTCTAACAAGGATACACATACTAAGGCATACCAGGCTACAATCTTAAACTAAGGATATCGTCACCCACAGAAAGCCCAATGCTCCTACAGAATCAAGAAAAGGTAGAATAATAGAATGAAGGCCAATATCTGACCAATACAGTCCTAAATCACATGAAATCCATACTAAATATACTCTAAAAATCCCAACAAAGAAAGCAGATCGACATCTACCTCAAATCTAAATTGCAATCTCAAACCATCCACAAGCCGCCTGCTTCTTAACCACATTCTTCGAATATCTAGAAACTATCAATAACTCAAGCCCAAAATTTCGATCAAGATAGGCCCGTGGGACCGTTAATGAAATTCAAAAATTGAATCGGTCACTAGCCTCCTACAATCTCAAGGAACTTCTGCTCAAAATTTTAGCACAATCGAAGTTCGAGAACCCATCCAAATCAGTCAACAAAAATAAGAATTCAAGAAACAGTATTAATGGAGAGATAGGGGGTTAAGGGGTGAGGAATTATCATAAAACGACTCTACAATGCTTCTCCAAGGTCCCTAATGCATAGCTTCGATAATTCCCAACAATTTTCACCAGAAATGGGCTCAAACGGAGCTCTACAGACCAAGATATCGTCTTTTGAATATTGAACCAACGAGCTACAAGTTTTGGGCTCTAAAGAACATCCAGGTACCGCTAAAGTAATCATTTGGCAACTTTAGAGGCTGGTCAAAGCTAGTCAAACACTACTAAAGTGGTTTGGAGGCTGCTTAAGTGATTGCACCAGCACGAGCACATGCTAAACTTGATTTTGATGCTCCGGAATCATCTGGAGTCCCGTGAACACAAGTCATATATGAAATATGATAACAACATTCTGGACTCAAAATAATCAACAAAACAACATTTAGAGGTCATTTACAAAAAATATTGGTTGAAGTCAACAATTGAACTATTACAAAGAAAGCAATCAAGTGCCCAAAGATAAAATGAAGACCTTGAGACCCAAAACAAAGGCTAGACCAAATTCAACATTCTGGAACTTATGACGATGAAAGAATTCTCATCTGAGCATGTTTACAAAGAATATTGACTGAAGTCTAACTTTGGTCAAAGCTTCAAAGTTAAAACGCCTAACGATACAAACTCACACCGAAAGCCTCGGGGATCGAACCAACTAACAATGCTACTAGCCCATATGGCCCTTCTAGAGCTGATGAAACCAGCCGAATTGCATTTTGAGGTCGGCTTCCTAAACTTTTGACTGAAGTTAACCATTCAAGCTTCAAATGCTCCAAAACAGGGCAACTTACATAAGACTCAAATGGACAACGCGACAACTGAATCCCACTCCCAGTAGGGTTGCTACAGGAAAACTCTAAATTCTAAAAAGATTGGAAAGTGGAGGAAATGACCTGGAGGGTCATTACAATATCCATTACTAAAAAGGACTTTTGTCTGCGAAAATATAAAGACAGTTACAACCTAAAGGCATGAAAATATGAGGATACCGAGACCGCATGCTCTGGCAGACCCTCAAATACCCTCTCAGATCGAAAAACACCAACACAAAACTCAGACTAAGAGGAAAATCCTCAAGTTCACTTCAAACTCTAAAAACTCCTCCAATTTTTTTTTGGGCTCCAACTCCCTCCCAACAGAACCAAGCTTGCCTTAAAGCACCTGATTCATCTAAGAAAACCAACACCACTCCGAAACCAGTGAATCGAACAAACACATGACAATTACAGATGCAAGCCAACTCATAAATTTTGAAATACTCACCTTATGCTCCAAATCTAACATCTTCTAACAATCAAGAACGTTTTGTCGGTCCATAGTTATCTTGAACATCTCCAACACCATATGATACCTGCCTAAAAACCCACACAACACAAACCTCAAAGGTACAACATGCTCCAGCTGAACATCGAGAAATGATAACCGCCAAAACAAGGAAATCAATTCAGGGCAAAACCCAAAATCCACTCCAAACTCTTAAAAACTAATAATCTCAACTAAAACACCACCTTTTGAAACTAAATATTCCATTCCAAAGGACAACTATCCTGCGAATGACAAGGCTCCAATGAGCCCAGCTCCAGTGACCTACTCCTACCAAAGGAACTCTTGAAAATCCAACACTATGAGCCCATAAACTACTACACCACCACCAATTTGGGCCAAACACCCATCCTAAGGGAAACCAAGTTGGTAGGCGGCGTATCCACATAGTTAATTGACCGATAATGTCCCAAGGGTACCAACTCCCATCATGAACCACACAAGATACCAAGTACGATACAAGCAAACATTGTATCCTGAACAAGATCCAAATCATAGATTTCACGAATAACTTTGACTCCATCATAAAGATGAACCATCTTAGCAATGTTCCACCTTCTAACAGAAGCTACAGTCTGAAGCCACAAATGAGCGCCACCACTTCACTCCAAATCACAAACAAACCTCGGGAGATATCAACACAACCGCCTAGAAACAATGAAAGCAACAACAAGGAATCACACCTCCAAGTTATGGCTAGCCATAACCAAACTCCAAGAACACTAAATGAAGACAAATACAACAAGATGAACAAGTGAAAACACAACTTCACAGCTGAGAATAAGACTAAGGCAAAGGAAGAAAGTGACCAACTAGGACTACCACAAAACTCCAGAAGGCTCCCTTATACTAAACATTATCTAAAAAGCCCAATTAAGAAAGTGGACTGAAGCATACCTCAAAGCCGAACTGCAATCTCGAACCATCAATGAGTCTCCTGCCTTTTGACCATGTTCTCTGAATGCCTCGAAACTATCAATAAAATTAACTACACATTACAATGAGAAGAACAGTACCCATATCGATATAATATAACATGGGTCCAAAATTTGATCAAAATAAGCCCGTGGGACCCGTTAATGAAATTTCAAAATTGAACCTGTTACTAGGCCCTTACAAGCTCAAAGAATTTGTGATCAAAATTTGATCACAATCGAAGTTCAAAAACTCATCCAAAGCCCACAAAATAAGAATTTAAAAACCACCATTAATGGAGAGTTAAGAGGTTTAGGAATTATCATAAAAATGACTCCATAACTCTGCTCCAAGGTCCCCAATGCAAATCCCCGACAATTCTTGATAATTTGCAGCACAAATGGGCTCAAACAAGCTCTAGACCAATATATCGTCTTTTTGAATATTGAACCAGCAAATTGAAAATGTTGGGCCTTAAGGAACCCCCCATGTATCGCTAAAGCGACCTCTTGGACACTTTAGCAGTTGGTCAAGGTTTCTCTAACACCGCTACAATGTCTAAAGGCAACTTTAAGCAATCAATACCATCATAAGCTAAACTTTGATTTTGATGCTCCTTAGGTCACAAACCATATGTGAAATTCAATTGTAAACAACATTTCGGACTCAATGGAATCAATAAAACAACATTTAGAGGTTATTTACTAAGACTGTTGACTGAAGTCAACACTTTTGCTATTATAAAGAAGGCAACTGAGTGTCCAAAATTAAAATGAAGACCTCGAGATCTAATCCAAAGATCCTACTAGACCAAATTCAATATTCTGAAGCTAATGACGCCGACGAAATTCTCGTTCGAGCACATTTACCAAAAATATTGACCGAAGCAAAATTTGGTCAAAGCTTCAATATTAAAACGTCTAATGGCACAAACTCACACTGAGAGCCTCGAAGCCCGAACAAACTATGCCATTAACCCTAAATGGCCCTTCCGAAGTTGATGGAACTGTCAGAATTACATTTTGAGGCCGTCTTCATGAACTTTTGACCAAAGTCAACGGTTCAAGTTTCAAAGACTCCAAAACACGGAAACTTGCAAAATACTCAATCGTTCCAGTTTCAATGGAGCAATTTTCTCCCCTCACCCTTTACTCCCTCTATTTCTCTATCAAATATATATATATATATATATATATATATATATAAGGGTCAAAACTATCCCTGGACTATAGGAAAAGGTCTAAAAATACCCTTCATTCATCTTTTGGTCTAAAATTACCCTTTCATTCACCTTTTTGACTAACTTAAACCTTTATGACTAACAACCAAAGTTTATTTTATTTTTCTAAAAAAAATAATTATTATGTTTCATTTTCTTATTGGATAAAATAAAAGTCTCATCTCTATTAAAAAAATATCCCATAATTTATTCAAATAAAAAAATATATACCTCTTCAAGACCCCATTTTTTTAATTAAAAAAATCTAGTCATTTTTGTATTTGCTCTAGTTTTTTTTTTAAAAATGTTTTAGATAATTAATATATTATAAAAATATTAGTAATTCCATAATTATAGTAACATATTATGTTATTCATAAATCCTAAAGAGAAATGGTCTTTCATATATAGGGGTTGAATTATTTTGATCCTTTATATATATCACCTTATCTAAATAGTCCTTAATGTATATAAAAAGAGTATTATTTTGGTCCTTAGCCCTAAAAACTAACTAAAAATAAAAATTATGTTAAACTTAACTATGGGTTTCACACTTGGTGGATCTTTTCTTCCTCCCTCTTTCTTCTGCCATTTCTTCTTCTCTATCTTCTTTCTTCCACCATTTTTTTTTCAATTTTCAACTGATTTATTTTTCTAATCACTGCCAAAATCCTCTCTTACATCCAAAAGTTTCTCCAAATTTCAAAAAAATGCTTCTAAATTCAAAACCCATTTCCACAAATCCAATTCTCCAGAACCCCCATATCAAAGAGTTATAAGTATTAGTGTCAATATCGTTCTCTCTAAGTAATTCAAACACTATTTTCAATTTCCTAACTTTGCAAAGCGAATGCATGATTATATTTTTTAAAATTACAAAAATAAAAACTGAAGTACACAAATAGAAAATAATTTTTTTTTTGCAATTTGAAGAAATTTGTGTATGTAAGAGAGGATTTTTGCTATGAATAGAAGAATAAATCAATTGGAAATTGGAGAAAAAATGGTGGAAGAAGGAGAAGAAGAAATGGTAGAAGAAAGAGGGAGGAAGAAAGGGTCCAACAAGTGTGGGACCCATTGTTAAGTTTAACAACGTTTTTTTTTGTTTTTTTAGTTAGGTTTTAGGGCTAAGGACCAAAATGATACTCTTTTTGTATACATTAAGGACTATTTAGGTAAGGTGACATATATAAAGGACCAAAATAATTTAAACCCTATAGAAGAAGGACCATTTTGATTATTTTCTCAATCCTAAGCAATATTTATCTTCCTCTTTTTTTTAAAAAAAATTAACTTAATTTTTTTGCTAAGATGTGATTACTACTTTTCAAAGAAAAAGTTCAACAAACAATTTTACTTTAAAGATAACTCATTAAAAAAACAGATGGATGGTCGTAGCCGTAGGGAAAAGTAAAGTAGGAAAATAGAGAAAAATATGTGTAATGTATTTATGGATAAGATAGTATATTGTTATTATTATGACATAATAAAAAAATTATAAACTATTAATTATCTATATCATGCTTGGCATCTTGATTTAATTAATTAAATCTTAGCCGTTAATTTTTTTCTTATGTTATGAGTCTTCAATCCAAGTAAAATCTTGAGAAAATGGAGAGAAATAAATGGAAATGAGTTGGATCCAAAAGAAATAAATAATAAAAAAATACAATACATACAAAAAACAACAAGATTTTTTTAATAAAAAAAATTGGGATCTTTGAAGAGGTATATTGCTTTAATTTGGATAAATAATGGGAAATAATATAATTGAGATGGGGTATTTATATTATCCATTAGGAGAATGACACATAATAAATATATTTTTAAAAGAAAGAATAAAGAGAGAATTGTTAGTTTCAAGGTATAAGTGAGCCAAAAAAGTGAATGGAAGAGTATTTTTAGACCAAAAGATGGATGAAGGGTATTTTAAAATGTTTTCCTATAGTCTAGGGGTATTTTTGGCCTTTTTCCGTATATATATTATGAAGTTATATTCCACAAGCAAGGACAGATCTAGGAAGGCGCAAAGGGTGTCACGGGACACGGCTTCGCCAGAAAAATTTGCAATATCATCTCCACTTTCAATAAATTTAATTCAGACACGATATCATTCATTCATGAAAGTAATTTATTATTATATAAAAATCAATCGAAGAACTAAATAGAAAATATATAAGTATACAAGAATTTAAATCAATTTCATGCACATAAAGAACTTGTGTGATAGCTCCCATGATAATTTATTGAAAATTCTACTTCTAAAAAAAAGACAAAAAAAAAACAAACATATATATATATATATATATATATATATATATATATATATATATTCTCCTTATTTAGAAATGGGACTTTGCTGGACGAACACAACAGATATTGATTGTACAATAAGTTTTGTAAAGTGTACCATAAATTAGGGCTTATTTAATTGGACAATATTTTGATGTTCATTTCCTATCAACACGTGTATACTATTTCATTTCTCTAGCAATTCACTGTCATTGACTACTTTGGTTTCTCCTACTCTCTTCTAGGTCTTTCCATTTCTCCATTCTTTTTCTTGCATGTCCATCAATTTTCACTCAGACCCAGAGAGGACGAGTATAAAACGAAGCAATGAACACCTCAAATACTAAGAAGAACAGACGAGCACAAAGGAGAAAATATCTGCATATCAGAAAATGTATTGTACAAAATGTGATCTGAAAACTACAACTAAAATCAACTATGTACTCTTACTTATATACAAGATTATTTCTAGCTTCTATTGACAGTTGTACATATTCTAATTAACTAACTGACTAGTACAATCACCATTTAACAGAATCTGTTATATAACTAACTTCCAGCTAACTAAGTCACTGCACCAGTTTCATCACTCCCCCTCAAGCTGGCAGGTGTAAATACATTAAGAATGCCCAGCTTGGATACTAAGTACTCATGTTCTAAACAATCATTTTGTCATGATGTCTGCTTGTTGCTCTTGTGTTGCTAAGTACAATGGTATGATCAGCCTCTTTTGAATCTTCTCTCTTATAAAATGGCAGTCTATTTCATTATGTTTGGTTCGTTCATGGTATACTGAATTTGCTGCTATTTGTAAAGTAGTTTTACTATCACAAAAAACATCTACTGGCATTTCCAGTTCTTCTCCAAGCTCCTTGAATAATGCTGCAAGCCAAACCAACTCTGAAACTGTAAAAGCGATGCTCATATATTTTGATTTTGCTGAACTCCTAGAAATGGTTACTTGCTTCTTAGATCTCCATGATATCAGGGACTCTCCATGCTTAATTAGAAACCCTGTTACAGATCTTCTTGTGTTTGGGCATGCTGCCCAGTCTGCATCACAATATGCTGTCAGTTTTTTTCTTTCTTGCTGCTCATCAATATTCCCATAGCAGGCTGTTTCTTAACATATCTAACAACCTTAATAGTTGCTTCCATGTGTGACTTCTTTGGATTTTGTAAGAATTGACTCAATGTTTGAACTGCAAAGCTAATAACTGGCCTTGTCATTGTTTAGTACAACAGTCTTCCAATTAATCTTTGATATAAACCTATGTCTGTCAATATGGGATCATTTGCAACTCCCCCGGCCTCATTCACTTCTGTTGTAGTTAGTTTCATATTAGGATCTAATGGTGTCCATGATGGTTTGGCACCAGTTAGTCCCAACTCTTCTATCATCTCTAGAGCATACTTTCTCTGGTTCATCAAGATTCCTTTGGATGATCTGCTAAATTCAATCCCTAAGAAAAATCTCAAAGTGCCTAGATCTTTAATCTTAAACTTAGCATGTAGTTCCTCCTTAGTCTGTTCAATCGTCCTTAGATTATTACCAGCCACTAGCATGTCATCTACATATACCAACACAACTACAATATGCCCATTGTGTCTTTTGGTAAATAAGGAATGATCCAAAGTGCTTTGTATGAAGCCAGAATCCACCAATGCATCAGTAAGTTTAACATTCCATTGTCTACTAGCTTGTTTGAGACCATACAAAGATTTGACTAGCCTACAAACCATTCCTGATTTCCCCCTTTGGCTAGCAAAACCCTCTGGCAATGTCATATACACCTCATCAAATAAGTCACCTTGCAAGAAGGCATTATAGACATCTAGTTGATGGATGTGCCATCCAGAAGCTGCAGCAATAGATAATACACTCCTAACAGTAACAATCTTAACAACAGGTGAGAAAGTATCTTGGTAATCCAGGCCAGCCTTCTGATTATATCCCTTTGCCATCAGTCTAGCCTTATGCCTCTTTATATCACCATTGGCCAAGAATTTCACCTTATACACCCATTTGCATGCAATAGGAACCTTACCATGAGGCAGATGTACTAACCTCCATATATGGTTATCTTCAAGCGCCTTTATCTCCTCCTGCATTGCCTGGATCCAATTGGGGTATTTACGTGCCTCGTGATAAGTTTGAGGCTCAATAACACAAGAAAAAGCTTTTATATAGGATTGATACTGAGTGGACAAGTTGTTGTAACTCACTGTGTGAGATAATGGATAAGGAGTAGATGCACTAGTTGCATTTGTGATGAAATCATTCATCCAAGAAGGAAGTTTCCTTGGTCTGGTGGAATGTCTAACATCTCTTAGTGAAGAATTATTGACTGGAGGCTCAACTGCAGCTGAATTAGTATTGACTGGAGGTATGACTGGAACAACATCATCAGTAGTATCTGTAAAATTATCTAAGAACAGGGGGTGAGATATTGGTTGAGTGTTAAAGAGAAAAATATTCTCCTTGAAAGTCACATCTCTGGAAACAAAGAAGGAATGAGTATTCAAATTATAAAGAACATAACCCTTAGACACATTTGAGTAACCCATATGGACTGCAGCTACAACTCTTGCTGTGAATTTATCTCCAGTTGGCAAAATCTTAGCATAACACAAGCAACCAATAGTCCTAAAATGATCAGATGCACCTTTGCATCCATGAAGCATTTCAAAAGGTTTTTTTCCTTTCAAGGCTACTAAAGGTAGTCTATTCATCAGATAAACAGCTCTTAATACACAATGGCCCCAAAATCTCAATGGTATAGATCCCTGAAACTTGATTGCTCTAGCCAATTCCAAAATGTATCTATGTTTCCTTTCCACCATCCCATTTTGTTGTGGGGTGTAAACACAAGATTTTTGGTGGATAATACCATGATTTTTAATACGTTGGCACACTCAAGGTTGACAAATTCTGTCCCATTATCTGATCTCACCATTTTTACTGTCTTGCCAAATTTAGTTAGAATTAGTTTAAGGAAATCTCTCAGAATCATTACAACATCACTCTTGATTTTCAACAAAAAAATCCAAGTCATACGAGAGTAATCATCCACAAATGTTAGGAACATTTTATTTCCATCAAAAGTAGGTACATAAAATGGTCCCTATACATCCAAATGCAACAAATCAAAAACTGGAGTAGATCTACTATGACTGTCAGGGAAAGGGATCCTAGTTTGTCTAGCAAGTGGACAAACATCACAAGAGTCGAGAACTCTTTTACATTCATCATGAGAAAGTTTGAATAACTGTTGCATTGCCCCAACAGATGCATGGCCCATTCTCTTATGCCAAAGTAAGATATCTATATCATTCCTCCTAGCTAACAGTCCCCCTAACTGGATGCTCCTTAGTATTTGCTGAATCTTTGTGCTTTAACCAGTAAAGTCCCCCATTCTCCTCACCAATCTCCAACACCTTCCCACTTGAGAAGTTCTGGAATACACAAAAGTTAGGGAAAAAAGTGACTGAGCATTGCAACTCTTTAGTAATCCTAGACACAGATAATAGATTGTATCTAAAATCTGGAATATGCAGGACATTACTCAATGTTTTACCATCCATGACCTCACAACTGCCAATGTGAGAAACATCTACTGTACCTCCATTTGGTAGATATACCCTTTTATCTGTAACATTAATTGGCTTAGTATGCAGCATCCCTTTATGTGAAATCATGTGATTACTAGCACCAGTATCAACTATCCATTCTTCCTTAGAGGTATTCAACTTAGGGATATAGGCATTACTTGCACTAGGAGCATTTACCATATGAGAAGTGAAAAACTTACCTCCCATGTTGGGTGAATCAGACAGTTTGTTTCCTGAACTTTCACCAACAATGTCCTTGTCCAGAATTCTTTGAAATTGATTGTAGTGATGAGGATTATCCATGTGCTGCATCATCTGGCTGTATTGATTGTGTGAGTAATTGGCAGGTGTTCTTCCTTTGTTCCAATCCTAAAAAGATGAGTAGATGTAATATTTAATATTTTTTAAATCCAAAAATTTAAGAATTTTGTGATGCTAACATATTTAATATTATATAAATATATTTTAATTCCTAAATCACAGCATTATTATGCATGCAATATATTTTAAATTCCTAAATTATAGCATCATTATTTGTACATGCAATTATCTACCAAATAGTTTATGGAAATATAGTTTACATAACAATAGGCTAAATTGATTTGTTTTTTTTTTAAATTTATGTAAATGTAAACGTAAATTTGTTATTCCTAAATTTTAGCAGAGCATTATTGGGGTGGTTATATATGTATTTTTTTAAAACGTGAGAATATATATATTTTTTTTAAAATAGTACGATTAAAAAAAAATCTCTATTTAAAATTAAAATATTCTCAGATTTAAAATATTTTAATTTCTTAAATAAAAAAAATTCAATATGAATTATGTTTTTAAAAAAAAGACTCCATCGTGCATAAGTATTCTTCTCCTTAAAAAGATTTTAAGATTTAAAATATTTTTAATTTTTAATTTCAGATTTTAAATTAATTTCATTAGATCAATATAAATTATGTTTAAAAACACTCAAGGAGTAGTTATTTTAGCCAGATATTTATAATTAATTAGTTAATAATATTTTGGCTCCTTTTCTAATTTTATCACTATTATATATATATATATATATATATATATATATATATATATATATATATATATATATATATATATATTATTTAATAAAGATTATGAAGTTTCTAAAATATTTTAATTTTAAAACAGATCATTTTATTTATTTTTTAATTAAAGTATTTCCTTAAAAACTATTTTTAAAATTTTATTTTCAAATTTAATATAATTTTAAAATATTATTTTCTGTGGTGCTGACACGTGAATATATATATATATATATATATATATATATATATATATATAACTCTTATTGTTATATATTCATCATGAGAAAATTGATAGATACCTATAAAAATAATGAGTGAAAATGAAAAAATAAAAAGAAAGTCCAACACTTGTTTAATTAAGAAATTTGTACATGATCACTTCTTTAAATGACTAGAGGGGCATAGCCCGTGCCGAGCACGGGCCCAATATTTTACATTTTTAAAGTGATAAATGCCCGAAGATACACAACAGTAAATGCTATTTGCTATATTCATATAAAAATGTGTCGCTTAAGTACTTGAATATACACAAGACAACGCTTTCATGGGCAATATAGAAATTTTTACATTATTAGTTAGCCAAAACAAAATAACACCACCGGTGCCTAAAAATGGCTCATCTAATCCTCAGATCTTAAACTCACTAATATAGTGAAAACTTAAATCCTTCAGTATATTTTTTTGTTTTACTCAGAAGCATCATGATGCAGGATTCTGAGATCAAGTTCAACCAAGCAGTAAAACTCCCTCTCAAATTCTCTAACTAAACTGTTTGAAATAAAGTCTTACTTCTGCCATGCACAAGAACCGAAAAATGGTTTTAGATTAAACAGTTCTTTTTATTTGCCCATGTCTTGCACGAATCGATACTTGACATCGGATTTCACAAGGCATTCCAACGTTGTATTCATGTAGTCCATCTCTACGAATGTTATGCTTTGCTGCAAAATCTAACATTTCTTGAGTCTCTTCCATTCCTCCCATAGTCCCATTGCACTCCCAGCAATTAACTTCCTTCTTGTTCTCTACATTGTATACTTCAGTATGAAATTTAATAGTTTAAAGAGTAACAACAACGCTAATAAGGCATAATATATAGACAAACACTTAAATTTAGCCTCGACTAATAAGTAAACATTCCAACTTTGAGAGTGCATATCTAGACATCTAAACTTGAGAAGTCATGGCCCTCTCTACTCAAATTCTCCACGTTCCCTACAGGATCCAAGAATAACTTACTAAACAAAAAAATATTAAAGCAGTATGTTTTTAAAACTATTTCATATAATATATAGTAGCTTTACAACAACATATTCCTCAATATGTACTCACCAAACATACTAACCTGATTCATCAGTAAAAAGAAACAATTATAGTGGGAATGTAGAGTGGAAGTGTGTCTCATTCAATAAATAAAAAGATGGTTCATCTCTTCAACAGAAAGAAATCATTAAGAAGCACATTAATTCTTTAAGGTTGGTACTTCAAATACTATGCTTCATTAAACTGATAGAGATTTCCAAGAGTGAGTTCCCATTTATTCTAGCTGGGTATTTAAATATGCTGAATTTCAGGATTGCCCTGCCTTGTTGCCTAGAATAAGAAAACAAACGCATTGACTGGAATCGATACCTTTATAGACTTATAAGAGAATATTTGCGGTAGTTGGTAGAGCGTAGGACATACAATATGAGAAATATCCCTTGAGAATAGATCTCTTAATCAGTTCATACTTCATAACATCCACTTTAAATCTTTGATGACGAACAAATATGACATATATTATATAAAAATTGTAACTTAAGAAGTTTTAAATAAAAAATTAATAGTCCTTATGTTTGACAAATAACTACGAAAGAATTAGATCTTTATCATGTTTATCAAAAAATTGAGTTACAATTCTATGCATGAAGTAAGTAAATCATAGTATTTCTAATTACTGGTCCTTATCCTCGTCAAGTCATGTAGTCTCGAAAATCTTTTTATTCCTTGTCGTGACCAACAAAAAGAGAAGGTGCTACTACCAGTACTATCAAGAACAAAGGATCACGAAAAGCTATATGAGGTTCCCTTTTTTTGGTTGAATAAGAAGCTCGAAAGCTATCTTGTCAAATATGCACCATCGAGTGCTAGAAATTTCAAGTTTGAGAAGAAATTGAGACAAAATAGTAATGAGTACACATACATGCAAAATGAATTAAAAGAAGAGTGCCAAAAGCTCACAAGATTTCTGGTGAGGTTCCAATTTCCAAACCAAAAACATATAATATACATATCAGTTAACTTACTTTTGGTTCTTATTCAATTAAGAAGGAACTGGTCCAGTTAACTGGTTGTTGTCCAGTTCCAAGTAGGTGAAACTTTGAAGTTTTCCAAAGGAAGCAGATGGAAATGACCCATTCAAAGCATTTTGCCCAAATAAAAATGAAACGAATAGAAAATGCTTTGGAATATCAACTACCTACCAATCTTTAAAAGCTAACTACCTCATGTTTTTGGATAGTTGGGTTTATTCATACTTGATTCCTTCATAACAGTAAATACCAAACCTCACCTAATAGAAAGAATAGCAAATTTGAGTATGTTATAAATCAGGGAAACATACTTGTGTGATGGAAGAGTGAATTCCAGCCCAATCCCAAATATACGTCAAGATGTACCACCTCCCCAGCCAGACATACCATAGCCACATTTCATTCCTGGTGGTCTCCAATCACCTCTACCACATCCAGCAACAGGTCCTACATTGACAGGGGGTGGATTTGACCGGGTACTCCTCCAGGACCTGATGGGGGAACTGCATGCATAAGAGTTGCACCAGTCCCCACATACTACATGATACAAGAAAAACAGAGAAGAGATTCATGTCAGCTGTCAAAATAATGTAACAGGGACAACTATCATGACATAATGGCAAAACGAAAAAGAATCCAGAACAGAAATATATAGAAAATCTTTTTTAAAACTGTAGAAGTGAAAAATATATAGTAACAAAAAGCAAAGAAAATCATCGAGTATAAAAAAGGAGACCAATATTCTCAACAGTGAAGAGAACACCATTAGGCAACATCATCACATATTCTCAAAACAAACTATAATCATACATCAGTCAACAGAGAGAAAGAGGAGAATGATTTTTTCCTCGTAATGTGTTCAACTCTTGAAAAAGGACCTATAATGATAGCTATTCCATATACATTATCTATTTAATTAATAGTGAATAATCAAAAGATCAATGTGGATTAAACAATGTGAAAAAACAATGGAACAATTGGGATATAGATGTATTTTCAAGTTCGTCCCTTTGAGCTCATCGTCTGCTCGTCTTGTTTACACATCATAAATTAAAATGAAAGTTTTCAACGCTAAATGCATATCCTCACTTCAGTATGTCAACCATCAGTAGTTCAGTTGTCCCAAATATAGACAAAACTGTCCTAGTTAAGAGTCCACATGTTACCTTGTTTTGCAAGTGAATGAGAAATGATATATTTCCTTAAATAAACTTGCATAAACAAAGTTTAACAAAACTCCTGGAATAAAATACAGTATAAAAAAAGAGAGAAGAGACAGAAATGCAGAAAAGAAGGTGGAATAACTTACCAGTTTAAATTTTGAGAAGATTTGAGTTGCAGGAGACAGATGCAAATTTAGAGTTGAAAGAGGTAGCTTTAAATGAGCGTTTTGAGGATATGATATATGTAATTTGTGTTGTACAATACATACAGCTACAAATCACTTTGCTTGATGTTCCTTTTCTGATAGCCCTTTTTTTTACTCTTTCTTTGTCAAGTAGGATCGATGATAGAATTGTGCTCCATAGTGTTGATGTTTGTGTTGCATTTGTGAAACAGATTCTATTGGATCCAAAATTAGTGAAATAAGTTGATAATATGTAAAAGCCAAAAATAATGAAATGGAAAATATAGGAAAAGTCAAAACTGTGAGGAAAGAAGCAAATATATTATATTTCAGTCGTATCAATTCAAAAGTCAGGGAGGGATATTATATTTCAGTTGTTTCCAACCGGGTTCGTCGAGGATTCGATGCATATGATGGATGAAGGAAGACATGGATGTATCTTGAAAAAAACATGTATCGATTAGTGAAGTAAGTTGGAACTAAGAAAACTGTGTACGTTTTGCAAGAATATTGTTTCCCTGTGAACGTGTCATGAACATTCTGATTTTACAGCCCAACTTCGTGACTAACCAATGTACCATGGGGACGTTATAGGGGGAAATGAAACCGCAGTAGCCCAGATGATGACATGAAGTTGTCCAAAAATATAATATAGATGAAAAACCTCAAAGAAAAAGCTTATATTGCTCTAAAATAATCACATTTCAAAATCACCGAGAGCAATAACACTACAGTATCCTGGAAGATCACCTTAAGCTATCCACGAAGATAATACAAATAAAAGAACTCCAAATAGAAATTCAATTGCTCTATAAAATAATAAAATTTCAAAATCATATCCGCAAAAGTGAAGCAACATAATCAGCTATTATATAGTACTAACCTATGCGTCAGTCTCTTTCTTCCTATTAACTTTTCCCAATTCTCACACGGAAAACACAATAAATTCCCAGAAAGCTGAAGACACAACACATATACAATTTTAGAGTTGAGTTGTACCTGCAAATTAAAAATAAGTGAATGAAGTATTCATTGTAGTTGGGAGAGTATATTTTGGCAAAGACCTTTTTAAAAACAATTGAAGACTTTTGAATTAGATATAAGCTTTATTAATCTTATCATGTAATGTAGAGTCTTCCTATAGCTTTTATGGGAGACATTTGGTGGCCTCTTAGGCTTAGTAGGTCTTGCTTATGAAGGATAGAGAAGTTAGGATTTTAGGTGAATGCTTTTTGGATGATTTCTTCATATACTATATTATACGTACAATGATCATTTGTAGAGATAATATCTCAGATGGTCACTTAAGTATCTTTGGAGTACTTTAGGATTATATTCCGCGCCGAGGATTTGGGGAAGAGGAGGTGAGATCTACTCATTAATTTTATATTAGATGAGCGGCCGTACTATGATCGTTCGGGAGACATGGGCTCACGATTGGGTTGGTGTGAAGTCTACCGCCTGTCTAGCCTATGCTTTGCATGAACATCTCAATGTCCAAGATAAAAAGAACAAGGGGAAGAATCGACGGTTGTTCGCCTTTAGTTAGAAGTAGAAGTAGAGGGCGCCGTTTGCCCTACACTTCAGAAAAAGTAAAAAAGTATGGATGAAGTAAAAAAAGGTAGAACATGTTCGGTGCCTCGCCCTTGTCTCCTTCGCCGTAGGCCATTGATTCTTCCTCACAAACCCTTCATCCCCGCTGTCTAGCTCTCTCGTAGTCCAAAGCTAATTCAATCGTATCCGCCTTTGAGGAAAAGACCGAATAAGTCTTTGTTCATTCATGTCCAATAAACTTTAAACAAAAGGAGATTCGGGTATCAGAGTTGAGCGAACAGGCGACGGGAGGATGGGGGAAGAGTAAAGACAAGACGAAAGCAAGAGCTCCATAGATAAGCAAGAAACTGAAGCCTCTCTTTTTATTTATGATGCACCGGCTTGAATTCACTTTCACTTTAGGAGCAGCAAACTAGTCTAAAAAAAAGGGGGCCCATAGAGAGGCAGGAGATGCAGGAGCCGCCAGCCTAGTCAGTCACGGACTACTTGACTTCCTTATGATGATTCAATGTTAATGACCTCATTTAATCTTTTTTTAGCCTTCGCTATCGTGGGCTAGATGGATAGCTAGTAGTTATAAAAGGGGTCCTTCTATTTGAAAGGGATTCTGAAGCGAGCAAGTTCCCTTATCAGCACATTGACTCTTCAGAAAAAGATACTGCATGGTTTCCACTGTTGGTCGATTACAACACCAAGACCTCGAGAGCCGAAAGTACGGTGGAGGTTGGTTGAAGATGATCTTACCCGGCGTTCAGAACCAGTCTTGAAGATTCATCGTTGGACCTTGTTACGTGCCGAAAAAGACGTTATAGCGACCATCATGGGCCTTCCACGATTGTTGACCTGTCTCGGACCAGGGAAGACGTTCTTCAAGACAGGACATACGGTACAAAAAGGATCATTTTTTCCGGTATTTCGCAAAGGAGGTGGATGGGGTCAGCGAAAGAAGGCAGAGCCCCACCTTGCAGTACGAAGGTGTTCGTTGTTGGGACGGCTTCAACAAATGAGAGTTTTCGATGGAACCGGTGAACCACGCGAGCTGGTTAGATGCGTGGGACAGAGGGCTCGTAGTACTTGCTAGAGCCTTATGTCGTAGGCCCTTTTTTCTAAAAAGTGGAGTTTTGACTGACTCTCTGTGCTTTCTAAAGCCAATCGATTATCGGATTTCACCAAGCCAACTACCGCTACCTGGGGATTTCTAGATCCGCTCTAAGTATAGCATTAAGATTCCGAATGGCATAATTGTCCCACACTACATTCCTCGATCTTCAAAGAAAACTGACTCCTCCTACTCCTCCTTCTCCTTAGGTTAGGCCGGTCTCATTATTCACGTAATTCCCCCGTCCATCGATTGATCACGCGAGTACGCATCCAGTCAGCGCATAGCGAATGAAAAAAGCAGCCTTGTAGGTGGAGGTACACGAAGATCACACACATATCTGTTTTGAATCTATATCCCACGCTCATATTGAACTTAGAAAGTCACTCAACTTTGAGTTGTTCACTTAGAAAGTCCCTCAACTTTATTTTATAACTCAAAAGTCACTCAACTATTAGTATTTCACTTAAAAAGTCACTCAACTATTGGTATTTCACTTAGAAAGTCACCCAACAAATTTAAATAATTTATTCATTAAATTTTGTTAAAATCTAATGTTTATTTAAAATTGGTTTTTAAGAAATAATAAGATATTTATTTTTTATTATCTTATTTATTGACCTTCTTTAGTTATTGAATTACAATTTTTTTGAAAAACGAACAATAACATTTTTTAGCACGTTCTATTCCAGTAAAACAATTGCGAGAACAGAAAAGCATTTTTTTTCTCTTAATTGCTACAGTACATTTAAAATAACAATCATTTATTATTTCTTATTAAATTATAAGCAATGCTACTGTAAGTTTTAATTTTAATTTGTCAATTGCACTATACGTTTTAAATAGCAATCTTTTACTAAATTAAAAGGAGTAATAAAAAAGATGCACAATAGCGATCTTTTATTATTTAAAAAAAATATATATTTCAACAAAATTCAATAAAATAGTTAAATTGAACATTCTTTTATTTTTTTTAAATTAGTTTAAAATGAAATTGTATTTCAACAAAATTTAATGAAGAAATTATTTAAGTTAATTTGATGATTTTCTAAGTAACATATCATTAGTTGAGTGACATTCTAAGTGAAATATCAATAGTTTAGTGACTTTTAAGTGATAAATCAAAATTGAGTAACTTTCTAAGTAAACTACTCAAAATTGAGTGACTTTCTAAGTAAACTAGTCAAAGTTGAGTGACCATTTGAGATATTAACTCATCATTGATGTCTTCAACTGTAGGTGGACGTATTAGTATTTTGACATTTATGGAAGTTTTAGCTCTGGATAAAGCGACATAAAGTTGACCGTGCGAGAAAATTGGTTCACATAAATAGATTCCTACAAAATCTATTGTTTGACCTTGAGCTTTGTTTATTGTCATTGCAAAACGTAGTCGAAGGCACAAGATGCGCTGATATTGCCAAAGCAGGAATGAGTCACAACGTTCGAATAAGCTTCTCGACCGATTAAAGCTAAAAGGAGAAAGGGAAATGACTCTAGTTGTTGAGTACCCTGAGGAAGGTACTGGATCGACTTCTAATTGTAGAAGATCTTACTTACATTGGTTCTAGCGTTTTCTCTTGATTCTATTTTTGAAAGATCTTTCCTTACCTAAGAAAAAACTTACCCACCAGAAAATTTGATGTCTCTTAGAACTTTCAAATGGAACAAAAACATATATTTATAACATGCAATGAGATGAAGTATTAGAAAAAGTACATTCTCGATTCCATGATGTGAAGAGGAATTTAGGGTGAAATTATTCTACAAAGCAAACTAATATAACCTGATGTTTCCCAATTCAGAGTATGAACAGGAAAACTATGAACTTACCCCCCAAGAGGAATATCAATGATTGGAATCTTCATTGAATCCATTTGACGCCAAACTCAGCTTCTCTACTGGGCTGGATTTTGTCAATATCTGGACAACAACATTCAATTATCAAATTCAAAAATCTCTAAATAAATTTAATCCATTTATCAAGGCCAGTAGAAGATAAAATCCCAATTAAAATGAAATAAATTTAGAGAGTCCGAGATGGAGAAGCCCAAAAATCATACCAAAATTTATAAGTACAGAACCCTAAAATTGAAAGCATGAGGAATGAAGAGATTCAAAAAAATCAATAGAACTGAAACATCAATAGAATAAGAGAAAGAGAAACCCACAAACCTTCGAAATCTGAAGCATCTAAGAAGAAAAGGCCCAAAATAGTCTATCATCCTTGGATTAAGACTCGAAGTCATCCTTGAGTTTTCACATGAAACATTAATAGTCCCTCATATTTGCAATATTGGTGCACTTTTGGTCCTCCTTCAAAATTTTGTCTATTTTTTAACATTGATTTTATTCATAATTTATGTATGGAATGTTTAATCGTCATTTTATATATTTAGTAGAAATAATAACTCCATGTGAGAGATTGTGAGAAGAAAAACACTTTGTTTTGTTTAGTAGAAATCGTAGTGCAGGTAAAGTCGAGAGGTTCATCACGACGATTTCACGTGCAATAGTACAATTTTTTCTTTTCTTGCAATGTCACATGTTAAAATGTTCTTAGTTTAGCTGCAGTAATATTTATACCAAACAGAACAAGGTGTTCTTCTTCTCACCTTCTCTCACATAGAGTTATTATTTCTACTAAATATATAAAAAGACGATGTAACATTTCTTACATAAAATTATGAACAAGATTAATGTTAAAAAATAGGCAAAAGTTTAGGGGAGGACCAAAAGTGCACCAATATTGCAAACATGAGGGACTATTAGTGTTCCATGTGATAATTGAAGGATGACTTTGAGTCTTAACCCAAAGATAAGGGACTATTTTGGGCCTTCTCTCGCATCTAAGCACTGAGACTCAGTTTTGATCTTTGAGGGGTGTTGGTGCGACCTTGAGGGTACACGTGGTTTGATGAAAAAAATAGTGCAATTACACGTGTTGAATGGAAAAGACCAAAGAAATAGTTGCAATTTTAATCCAACACAGCTTTATAGTACACTATATGCTGCCTTGCGTACAACTATTTATTGTTGTGTTAGTCCCCACCCTTGTTTACTTATAAATAAGGGTAATATATGAAAAGAATTAATACAAAATGATTTTTTTTCCTTTTATGTTTGTAATTTTTTTTTATTTTCAGATTTTAAATTAATTTAGTTAATTAATTATAAATTTAAATTTAATTCTTTAAAATTGAGAAGTTGTAAAATTTGGATTTTGTCCATAATATGTATTTTTTTTATTTTTAGAAAACGTGGGAAGTTAAACTTTTTTTTTAAAAAAAAAACTCAATAAATAAGGGCCATTACACGTCTTTTCAGTTTTTTTTCCTTTTATGTTTGTATTTTTATTTTTATTTTCAGATTTTAAATTAATTTAGTTAATTTAATTATAAATTTAAATTTAATTCTTTAAAATTGAGAAGTTGTAAAATTTGTATTTTATCCATAATATGTATTTTTTATTTTTAGAAAACGTGGGAAGTTAGACTTTTTTTTTAAAAAAAAAAAACTCAAAACCGTTTTTTCAATTTTTTTTTTCCTTTTAGCTACATTTGTTTGGCTAAAAATCTGTAACTTTTCTTTTAAAAAAATAACTTTTTTTCTTTGATTAAAATATTAAATTAATTCTATTTAATTAGTTGATTATTTAAAACAGTAACTTGTATTGTAAAACAGTAACTTTTTTCTTTAATAAAAAAAATTAATTCTATTTAATTAATTGATAATTTAAAAGTTAAAAATTAGAGATTAATTGTGGTGCTGACACGTAGGCGCTATCATCTCTCCTATATATATAGGGAAAATTTTCAAAACAACAATATTTTAGCTTTTAGTGGGACTCCTTAGCAACAATTTCATTATTTATTAAAAATGTCATTATTTTAGTTTGTTAAGGGATTAGTTATGTATTTATTTTATTTTGATTAATTTGAAAGAATATAAATAATTAATAACAGAACAGAGAAAATCATGGAACAAAAAAAATTCAAAAAAGGTAAAAAAGATTTTAAATACAAATTAGTTACGTTTCCATCTTTCTGTCGAGAGTTTTTTTTGCTTTCTTCTTAAGAACATCAAAAAAAAAAAAAAAATTTAGTTTGTCTTCCGAATCATTCATCTGATAACTTTCAAAGCTTCTTCAAGTTGAATACGGCATATTTTTTAAACGGAATTTTTCAAAATTGACGATTATAAATTTGTCGCATCCAGTAAACAATTGAAAAACAATCAGATTTTTTTTTTTTTATTTTATTATTTGTTTGGATGAGATATTCGTATATGTCGAGTACAAGAGTGTTATTTTTTTTCTGATTGAAGCAGTGAAATCTTTGTATGTATTGGGATTTATAGCTTTTTTCAGTTATTTTGTATCCAAATTATGATGTATAACGAATGGTTTTTTTTTTATAGTTTAGTAGCTGTTTTTTCTATTTGAATGCATACAATAATTTGTATCCCATTAAGTTAATGTAACTAATCGATCATGAACTATATGTTGAATACAACAATATAATGAATACAAAAGTGAGATGAAAATACAAAGTTATAAATACAAAATGAAATTGAATATAAAGTTGTGAATACAAAAGAAATACTTTCTTCATTTGAAATACAAAGTGACTTTGAAAGGTAAAATACAAACTAATCGATCATGAACTATATGTTGAATACAACAATATATGAATACAAAAGTTAGATGAAAATACAAAGTGAGATTGAATATAAAGTAGGAATACAAAAGAAATACTCTATTCATTCGAAATACAAAAGTGACTTTGAAAGGTAAAGTAGACACATAAAATACAAAACTTGTTGGTATACAATTAGGTTGAATACAAAACAAAAGAGAAATACAAACTTGTTCACATATAAATTGAGATTAAAATACAGAATGAATACCCAATAAAATACAAAATTGTTAGCATACAGTTAGGATGAATACAAATTAAGAAGGAAATACAAACATGTTGGTATACTAATTGAGATTGAAATACAATGTAAAAACAAAAAATGTAATACTTTATATATAGATAGAATGAATACACAATTAAACTGTTGATTCAGACATTGTAGACATACATATGCTTTCTCCGAATCTAAAACCATAAAAGCAAATATAAATGTATTAAAAATCAAACAAAATAAACATATGAATGGATTTGTAGATTTTAATAATTCTGAAAATATTAAAACGAAATCAAAAAAAAAAGTTTAATCGACTAAAAATCTGAAATACATAAATATTAGAAGAATAGGTAAACAAACTTGCATAAAAATAAAAAAAGTTGAAGAATAAAAACTTAAAACAATAATAAAAAGTATGAATTTAATTTTAAAAAATGTACTTCTCATTGCAATTCCCAAATAGTAATAGCAGAGATTCTGCTCTACAAGGCTATAGGATATGAAAATATCATTTTCGAATAATAAAGCAATATGATTCTTTTGAAGAAAGACTCAAACTGCTAAAAAATCAACAAAAATGGCTTAATTTTTGATGATTTTTTCACATTTTGGGTTATGCGGCTATCAAATCAAACCCGCCCCAAATTCTAAAGTGAATCATCAGGTAATAGTCCGCAGACCTTACTCCAATGGACTATTTCGATAAAAATTCGACTCCAAGAACAAAATATACATAACTAAGCAAACACAACTCAACAAATTAACTTAGAACAAAGAAAAAATAGAAGAGTTAGGTACCAGCAAAGTCGATGATGGAAGAAGGTAAGGGACGATGTAAGGCTTTTATAGATCTTGATGGCGGCGTAAATTTGGACTTTTTTCAATGGGAAAATTTTCAAAATAACAATATTTTAGCTTTTAGAGAAAATTTCTTGAATTAAAATATATATTTTGATGAACAATTTGTGAGCACCTTGAAGAAAGAATCTGGAAACGTGAAAAAGGGATAGAAACGTGAAAGGTGGGGTAAAAACGTGAAAGGTGAAGAAGGAAAGTTAATGGGTATTGGTAACTGATTGGTTTAGAATTTGGTCCAATATAGGATTGTTTTCATAAATAAAATTAATTTTAATTACTAAAATTTGAATACATATTATTTTCTAAAATATTGTCATTCTGACATTTTAAATAAATATTTTAAAGTGTTGTTATTTTAACTAAATATGTTAGGTATTATGACTTAATTGCTAATTTTCCCGGGAATATATATATAGATATATAGATACGTGGGTCCCTTTTTTTTTCTTTCTCTTGGGCGGGAAAACATCTTGGGCCGTCCATTCCCTTTTAACTTAGGAAGCAGATGCAGGCTAACCAATTATTGACCCTATAAAACTTGTTAACCGGTAGCATAAGCTGTACAAGTTCCACCAGAGAGAAACCAAAAAGAGGTATGTTGTTTTTCTGTTCTATCGTTATAAATTATTAATTTGGCCGATAGATTTGACAGTATCAATTTGTCGTAGGTTTATAAAAGATCTATGGACACTTTTGGTTATACGGTTAAGAGAGAGCCACAGGATGTGAAGGTTGAACATGAAAGATCTATGGACACTTTTGGTTATACGGTTAAGAGAGAGCCACAGGATGTGAAGGTTGAACATGAATTGTAAGTTTATTTTCACATGAATTTATGTTTATTGACTCTTAATTATTGCCATTAATCCTTCCCCTTTTATATTCTGTGTGAATTTTCTGACTCCTAGTTTGTTGAATGTTGAATCAAGAAATAATATTTTTCATACCCAAAAATTGGATTAGGTCAAGTCTTAAGTTCAAGAAATATACTTGTGTTTGATTTGTTCTTCCATTAATTCTATTTTCTATATTCTATCTTGTAGTCTAGAATTCAACAACATAAATTGACTTGATACTAAATAAATGTTTAATTTCTTCTGTTTAATATAATTCAATTTATCTACCAGGCAAGAACCAAATAATAATGAATTTGGCAAACCAGAATCAAATAATAATTTCAAATTTGAAAAAGGGAAAAGATCCAAGCGCAAGCGCAAATTCTATGGCAGTACACCAGAATCAAATAATAATTTGAAGAAAAAAGGACAAGATTTCAAGCACAAGCAACAATATAGTGCTGTTCAGGTCTACTCAAACCCTCCCTTTAAATTAATTATTATTTTGGTAATATGTTTTTTTTTTATTTAAAATTTTTTATCAATTTATGCCTTTGCAGTTAAATAAAATTCGAAATTCTATAGAAAGGAACATCGAGAAACAACTTCCCGGTACTGGTTTTAAGAACTTTGCAGCAGCATCTATCCTTATAAATCCTTCTCATACTGATCTACCAAATCTAATTCAAAGCCGGTGGAAAGACTTTACTCCAGAAGAGTATGTTGAGCGTGAAATTTGGATTCGGTTTAATAAATTTCCAATGTCAAGACCTCTCTTATTATTTGAAGAATTGGATGATGATGTTAAGGTTTTTATTCCTATGCAATTAGAGGCAAGAAAAATTTATTACAATAATATTAGAAAGGTGGTGGAAAGGCGGTTTAAACAAGGACCCAAGGAAGATGTGCTTTGTGCATTCGCGATATATTTGTGAGTAATCATTTATTTTTGTTAGACTATTTTATAAGAATACTCAATAAAATTAGTGGCCTATATATATTTATTTGTGGGTAATCATTTTTTTTATTGACTATTCTTATAAAATAGTCTAACAAAAATATTTTTGAGTAATCATTTATTTTTGTTAGACCATTTTATAAGAATACTCAATAAAATTAGTGGCCTATATATATTTGTGAGTAATCATTTATTTTTATTGACTATTCTTATAAAATAGTCTAACAAAAATATTTGTGAGTAATCATTTATTTTTGTTAGACTATTTTATAAGAATACTCAATAAAATTAGTGGCCTATATATATTTGTGAGTAATCAGTAATCATTTATTTTTGTTAGACTATTTTATAAGAATTTTAAATTTTAGTTACTAACATGTTAGTCATTTGTCTGCACTTGGATGATGTTATAAAAACTTTATTTATTAATATGAATATTTGAGTTGTTTTATTTGAACTTCTAAAATATTTCGATTGTTTTTTTTCTTCATTTTTAATACTATAATTTTTTCTGTACTTTTTTTTTGTACAATCTTCAAAATATTGTTTTAAGTGAAAGTAATATCATAAGATTCACTTCTAATTCTTTTTGGGAGGCCGCACACTTGAGTCACACATGTTCTTTTCTTCTCTTAGCATTGTTTTGTAATACTCCCTTTTCTCCAATTTATTTGTCCAGTTATGTTCTCTTTGATCACAAACTTTTTTAATTACTTTTCAAATATTTTGAATTGTTAACTATTGCGACTTACAGTAATTTTTAGATACTTTCTAAGTGGGAAAAAGTCTTTTTAAAAAAAATACATATAAGATTTATATCAAATTTACATAAAAAGTAGGTTAGTTGACCCTCATACTTTGAATCGAAAATTAGTTTTCCAACACTAAACTTCTTCATTTTTCTCAGTCGCAAGTCTCAAGAGGATGTCACATATAATTTCCCTGATATGACAAGACAAGAGGTGCTAGAGCTATTCTTTTTTTCTATTTGTCAGTACCTTTTAACGGGGGGCCATTTTTTTTTTTGCTTGCTCATTTTCTCTCTCTTTTGTTTGTTGTTTTTAAGGTATATGATACATGCCTTTTGCGCTATAGTGCAATGCCAAGGCAAAAGCAAAAAGAATATGAGGAGAAACGGACAATTGAGGACGGTGGAATATGTTTGCATCGTTTTGATATGTTCGGGAAAAAATGGGTAAGTCGTATGTTTGGTCATTAGTCATATTTTCTCAAATGTCTAGTGTAGTTTCATTCTTTCAACTGCACACTTACGGGACTATTTTGAACATACATTGAAGCATAATTGATCATTTATGTCATTTTCTCTATAAGTTTAATATACAAACTTGCTGTGAATTTTAGGAGAAAATGATACTGTATAGCTGCTCCCAAAGTAATAACCAAAAAATGTATTATTATTGTATATGTATACATTTTTGTATGTTATGTACAAGACATTTTCAAAAAATGTAAATAGTTTTGTTCGACTAGCCAGTTTTTATACTTGTTTTTGCCCTTTCTAATAACCGTGGCCGAATGTAGTTTTTGTTTTGGGATAGAAGTGTGATTTTGGTAATTAAAGGACGACTCCATTTCATGTGATGTTTGATTGAGATTGTTTTTTCTAGTCAAACTTATTGCAACCTGGAGATGTTAAAGTAAAGCACGCGTCAAAGGAGAAAATTGAAGCTTACTTAAAACAGATGCCAAGGACAACAAAAGTTGAGGTCGTAGAAAGAGAAGGAGGACAATTTATAAATGTTCTGGATATTAAACGTTGCAATGAAAGTAAGCTTGTAAAGCTAATCAACTGCAGGTGGAAGGATTTGACAGAAGCAAAGAATTTTCAGGATGAAGTAACTCGAGCTTTTAGAGGCCGGGTGATACCTGTGAAAGATATTAATGTGGCTTGGAAAAATTTGGGAAACAACCTGAGGGTGAAAAACTTCAAGCAAACAATGTTTAAAGTAGCTATTTTCACCGAGGCCGAATATGCAATGCAGTGCCGGTTGAAAGAAGGCGTGCTTTACTCTTTCTCTTCATATTAGTAAGTAAATATATTATTTTGCTCGTCTCTTATTTTTATAAATTTCAACATTGGATAATGGTCTCTCTTTTTGTAGTTGCGAGTTTGAGGACGTTGTCAAAACTGAATTCCCTGATATGACAAAAAAGGAGGTGAGCTATCAACAAATTCACATTGATTTCTTTAATTTCCCCTTCTTTTTTCTTTAATCTTCTCATCGATTCATTTTTGTTGTTTTAAGGTATATGATACTTGTCTTTTACGCTACGTTATGGCACCAAGGGAGATTCGACATATATATAAAATACTGAGCACAAGAGATGAGTGCAGAAAATTGTGCGATTCTCGTTTTGGGGGAATATAATTTGTATTTCGTGCATTAGACTGTTGCTTGTAAAGTTAGAATAGTTGGACTTGCATTTGTAGTTGTTGTCGTAGTAGAGCGGTCTTCTCTTCTCTTACTACCGCTACAATGATTGATGTTTTGATTCATTTGTTGCTCCCGTTTTTAGTCTGAAGAGGGAATGTTTGTTTATGTCTTCATTGTTGCAACAAGGTAGCTTGGATATCAATTTGTTATGAAAAATAATTATTCCCTCAAAATATGTTTCATTTTATGTGATTGATTGTATTTTGGTTGGATATGGAGTATTTTAAGAGACTTCTTGTCTAAATCTTGTGGTTTCAACAAGTTAAAAATGTGTGTGGTAAAGGTGAAAATTTTCAAGGTTAAACAATTCTCACTAGCCACTAGTATATAATCTAATTCATTTTATGTGATATATAATCTATTTTTTTGGAAATATTACCTTGTATTTAAGATCTTATATTACATCATATAATTAGGAATTACTCATAATAAATGTGTTTAACTACGGAGAATAATCTATTTGGGTTATTATAAATTGAGCTAAAAAGATGATAAATAAAGTTTATAGGCTGACATTTTGCATAATTTTCCCGCAAAACAACCTTTTATGTGATAAACATCTTTTTGATTTTCTATTGAAATCTATCAACTTTAATCAAATTATGTCACTGTGAATGCTAGGGGTGTACAAAACCGAACCGAAAACTGAGTCAACCCGGAAAAAAATCCGACTAGTGGTTTGGTTTGACTTGGTTTGGTCTTGAAAAAAAACCGGACTATATTTGGGTTGGTTTGATTTTAACCAAAAAAAACCAACTCGAGACCAAACCAACCCGACATTATATATATAATTTTAAAATTTTATTTATACATAAAAATATTTACTTTGATAAAGTTTTTAAATATTTCTTATACTTTTCATAGTTTTTATCTTTTAATATATTATTTCAAGTTTGAAACTTAGAATTATGAATGGACCAATAAAGATTATAGTTCACAGATGTTGATAATTATAATAAAACTTACATCAAATTCAAATTAATACTAATGCAAAAAGAAAATCAATTCAGCACTAAGAATGACAATAATATTGAATATTTGTTCTTTAGTTTTACATTGGTTTAGACAATTAAAATACATAATCTAATTTTAATTTCCTTTAATATTTAGTCATGTAACTAATACTTATTAAACTTAATTTTAGCATGAATTAGTACTTTTAATTATGATCATTTTCATTATGACTTGTTAATTTGCAATATTTGTTTTACGCGATTTCATTATTATTATTTTTGTTGGATATTTTAGTGTCATTAATCATATCATATTGTGTTATATTTTTAAGAAACATCTTATATAGTTGTATTTTGGTAGGACTAAAGAAATATTTGAAGTACTAGTAAATTATATGTTTGTATGAATACTTTACCGAAAAAACCCGAAACAACTGAAAAATCCGAAAAAACCCGAGGTTGAAAAACCCGAGTTTTATTGGTTTGGTTTGGTTTATAAATTTAAAAATCCGACACAAATGGTTTGGTTTGATATTTGAAAAACCCGAACCAACCCGGCCATGTACACCCCTAGTCAATTTCTCTTCCAAACATTCTAGTTCTTGACGTCCACACTAAAAGGTACAACTTAGGATGAGTATCAAAAAGTTCGTGGTTTAACAAATCAAGAAAAAATTCTTCTACAAAAAAAAGAAGTAAATATCGAATCAGACTTTGTATTTCAAATTATCTTACAGCAATATCACTTTCATTCCAACTCCAATGTCATAACATCAGAGAGAAATGTGGATGAATTGGGTAGAACCAACCTATAAGGAAAAAAATAAAATTCAAGATGGTTTAATTGTTTACATCATAAATATGAATCGACTAACAATCACATCGAACAATTTGGGAATCAAAGAATTATGTTCAGTTAAGCAGCGACTATAAATCATGAAGCAGAGGATAGAGGATCCACATTTCGAATCCTTTAATGCCAAAGCTTTAGGCAAAAGCCTGCCGGAACTACAGAAGCTCTCTTGCTTGAAATAACATCAGAGAAAGTATCAACCAGCTGCCCGGCAAGTGATGCTGGATCTTCGATTAGGGTATCAACAAATGCCTTGACAATCCTAACATCTTGTGGTGTAGCTCTTAAGCTATACCAGGTTAAGAACTTCTGCCTGAATGTCTTGTCAATATGCCCACCACACTCTAACCATCGAACTACTTTGACGTAATACTCAAAATCCTTATCTCCAGTACCAGCACATTCTTCATGCCATTCTCCAACTCTCTTCTTCGAAGAACAGCCAACTTGTGGTCCATCCTCCTTCCCTGATCCATTATCGAGATCCTTGCTGCAATGTTCTGATTTTCCTTTCCGCCCAAGACTTCCCTTCACATTCTCCATCTTGCAGGGTGTAATAGGTAAGCCAGCTTCTACACTACCTACAAACGGTGTAAATTCTAAGGCAGTCTGGAGAGGTGCATTTGACCCATTATCAGTGCTCGTCTCTTCTGTTGTTTGAACATCTGAACACTGCTTGTTCTCAAGATTTACAGCATCAGTATTTGGCAAGGAGGTTACTTTTATAATGCTATCTTCCTCATCACCTAAAGATACCATTACTCCTTCATTTCCTATATGACTTTTACTAGCAAAGGCGATCGTGGTGCAACACAAGTCTGTAGAAATTGCTTTATCAGTGTTATCACAACAAGAAAGACAATTATCCCGTCTGTTCTCATCCTCATTGCTGCATAGCACGATGTTATTAGTTTCATCCTCCACTGAAGAAGGATTAGAAAGGTTGCTGCAATTTGTTGGTGGACTTTGACTTCTTTCAACTTCTAAGCTTTTCATGTTCAGATTAGATAGTTCATTTCCAGCTTTACTGGTGCAGAATTGAACTTCAAACATTCCCAGTTCTCTCTTGCTATCAAGGGAAACAATCTTGAGAACATAATCTGTAGCTGGCATCAGATCTGAGAGCACAAACCTAGTGTTTGGGGAAAACAATGTTCGAGTTGGTTCTACTGGATATTCCGTTTCAACAGCTTTCCGATGCCACAAAGTGTAACCAACAACATTCTCCATAGATGACCCTTCAGAACTCAAAACAACGGTCACAGATGAGGTAAAGACATCCTCAAATCTGACGAGCTTTGATTCTATCACCTCGCAATCTAAAAAATATAGCCCATGTAAATGCTGATTACTTCACTCGACTTAAATCAAATGAGTACCAAGCTTAGACAAAGAAACCAATAAAGGCATCACAATAACACATGAAGAGAAAGGGGAATCTACAGAATCAATAAAAAGATAAGGACAGTATCTATGTACTGCACAAACAAACCACAAATTAGAATGAGTATTACCTTTGACCTTAGCATTAGATGGCATTTCAGACACTCTCTCAGAGAGAAGGGCATCTATGTACTCAACAGCCAAGCCACAAAGTTGCTGAACAGCAGGGCCAAATGAGAGCCTGTTCACTATACCTCTAGCCATCTTCACAGGCAAACCAGTCAAAGGGCCAACATCTGCTTCAAGCTTGTTCACTGCTTCATCAAGAACTTCATACAGCTTTGGGCAATTTTCGGCACCAAAAGAAATTTTTTGGCTCAATGAAAGCCTATAACATAATATGTCTACGCGCCTGGTATCTCTTGCTACAATCAGTTGTTTTTTCAAGGAACTGCAAGAATTGGAGAAATAGAACATCTTTAATCCTAAATAATAAACATAGCTTGCATTTTAATTATAGAGGTCTGTATCTCACAGTAAATAAAAGAGTTTATGTACATGTCATTAGTTCTTTGACATTTTTCCTTTATGGATTCAACAACCATCTCACTAAACTAGTCAGCCGCATCCTGACAATAGTGGAAATAGTTCACTGTAATTCAATAATGCAATTGAAAATTAACTTCACAACAGAATTTTTTTAACATTTTGTAGCAGAGTCCAAGGAAAACACGTAGGATAATTATAGGTCAATTGCCAACTAAGATAATGCATAATAATGAGGTTCCTCAGGGAACACACAGATCTACAAAAAAGCATCAAAGAATCTACGAACAACAACAATTAATACACCTTAGTCCCAAAAAAGTTGGGGTTTGCTATATGAATCCTCAGTGATCATATTATCCATTTAAACTCATGTCATGCCAATATTATGCAAATACAAATAAAAAGTAATAGAAGTTTTCCATAATTTTTTGAACCTACAAATCTCTGAAATGCTAAACCACTACTATGAAGTATAGGGCAGCAAAAGTGCTAACATGTCTAAAACATATTTTCAACTAATAGGCATTGACTACAACAATAGCATAACCCGTGTAGTCCCACAAGTGAATTGTGAGGAGAGTAGGATGTATGTAGACCTTGCCCCTACATTTGTGGGGTAGAGAGGTTGTTCTGATAAACCTCGCCTCAAAAGAACAGGCATCGACTATCTAGATTTTTTATCCACTGTGCCCCACTTCGCTATGTCTGCATGGGTTCCCAAAGATTTTAGGTCCTTAGATGCATTTTCCTCCTCTTTTAACACTTACCCTCACAATGGTTGCACACCTATAGACCGGTGCATTACACTGCAGATCGATGCATGACATGAACAACTTATTTCAAGAAACCTTCGGACATTTTCCCCTCGATGTGTGCTACTTAAACATTCTAGTAATATTATCATTTCTAATCTTGTCTAATTTAGTATGACCACAAATTCATCTTAGCATCTGTATTTCTTCAACATTCTTCTTGTAAATGTGTTTAACTTTCACGACCCAAGAATCACTCTCATAAAGCATTGTTGGTTTTATAACTATTCTAAAAAACTTACCTTTCACTTTGGTAGGCATCTCTCTATCATATAACACCCAGCAACACTGTTTTGTTTCAACAACTCAATTTTGATTCTATTTATAACATCTTCATCTATCATTTCATTCACCCAGAAAATTGCCTGCATGGAAAAAAAACACAAATTTCCTATCTTCTTAACCTTGTTCCATTATTGCTTGAAGCTAATGACGTTTGAATTAGCAATAACATGAAAACTTGCCCCCTTCATCTTTGGGTGCAACAATTCGTCTCATTCAAGAACTTGCTTGGACAGCGTTGCAATCTTTCTTCTCCGGTGAAATCTCGCCGCCGCACTAACCACTCATCGGCCATCTTCTTCACCGGCCCCAAAACTCCCTCTGACTATTTCTCTTTCACTTTCTTGGACCCTGACTCTAGGGTTTTTTGTCACCACCGCAGCTCGTCCTTCACTGCCACTGCTCCGGCAAAGCACATCTACTCCAGCGACTCTAGAGTTTTCTTTCTCCATAATTCTGGGTTGGGTCTCAAGTTTCAAGGGCAGCAGCAGAACACGGACCGCTTACCTCCACCAGTGCTCCGATGAAGTACCTCCTATCTCCTCTTCAAGTTCCAGGTTCTATCTTCCCAAATTATTCTAGGTTCACATCAGGTTGCCTTCAGTTTTTGGTTTTCAGATTTGTTTTCATTGCTATATGCATATTTAGAGTTATATTTCAGATCTAGTTTTCAGATTGGTTCCCTATATTGTCTTCAGATCTATCTTTCTCGTATCATTGTTAATTGTGTAATATTGCATATCTCTATCTCTTGTTTACTTTGCTCTTGGTTTAACTCTGCCCTCTGACTCTTCGTTTCTTGATCCATAGTGCCATATATTTCATAGTTCTTGTGGTTTCTCTGGTGTTAGTATTTTGGGTGTACCCATATTCTAGAGCTAGTTGCTTCTGTTCATTCTGTATACTATTTCTTGCTTTTCTTCGGTTCTTATTATAGTTAATTAGTCCTAGACTCTCCACTTGATTCAATAGTTTTAGTAGATTCTTATTTCGCTTACATCTTGTTTAATTTACATCTCCTTTGGTGGCTTTGGTGAACGGTGGTTGAATAGGATCATGTCCAGGGGGCAAGGCGAAGGGATGGTACATGAGTTAAGTGAACTCATCTTGTATCATGTTGGTTAGACCTCATCTTGTATTATGTTGGATAGCTCATCCGTAGCTAGGGTAAACAAGTATGGGCTAAATGACAATCCCTGGTGTAAATCCATGATTACAAGAACTCCTTCGCATTCCCTACTATAGTTCTCAGGCTAGTGAAGACTCTTTCATACATGTCTTTTATGACTTTTATATATTTAATAGGAATTCCTTTCTTCTCCGACATGACGACACATTGACACCCACCAAAGAACCTTTCTTTGTACTCTATCATATAATTTTTCTAGGTCAATGAACACCATGTGCAAATTTTGTCTACGATAAACTTCCATTAATCTCCTCCACAAAAATGTAGTCTCAAATGTAGATCTACTGGGCATACACCCAAACTGGTTATCTATTACTCTTGTGGTGTCCCCAAGTCTATGCTCTATCACTCTTTCTCAGAGTTTCATCATATGACTCATAAATTTAATGCCACAATAGTTTGCAAAACATTGAATATCACCTTTATTTTAATAAAAATTGGAAGCAAGGTACTCTTTCTCCACTAGTACAAAACGGTAAAAAGAGGAAACAACAAAAACTAGTTTGGTATGTATGTAGTGTTCATGAACTGTAGTCTGTACGTGTCAATCCCAATCCAAAGATTTTTTGGAACAAAATAGGAGTTGTTTACAAACTGGCTTATGGAGATTAAAATATCTACAAAATCTATCCTTCAATAGGATCCACAAAAGGAAGTGACAGATAGACTCACAGCTTATATCTATGCTTCCCAATTTTGAACCATCCGAAGACTTAATGAATGCTTACACTGAATAAGCAATATGCATCTAACATCAGAGAAACTAGAAAATAAGCCAAATATCATGGAATAACTGAATGTTTGGACAACATAATATTAACAGTAGATTTGATTGGATGAGGAGAAAGTACTATAAACCACAATATTCCATAGGTAAAACACCTAAAAAGATGTTTGAACTTTGGAAAGATGGAGGGTTGTCAGAAAAAATCTGTTAGACTTCCTAAATATTGATGGTGTCATTCTTTTTTGGATGGAATAAATAGATTTTCTCAAACACTGTCAGAGAAGTTAATCTATATACATGTTCCATAATTCATACATGTGATACATTGAATACAAGTCTTATTTTTATTGGTTTATACATTTATTCCATCAGATGTCCCAGTCAATTATATATCCAGGGCATGGAAATTTCAGTTAGTATATATCAAACTGACAAAATGAAATCCAAGTAACAAGCCCAAAATTAGATTTCCTTAGGAGGTCAAACTTGTTATTCTAATGAAGTACAGTTAGACTTTGCATAGGCTAGAAGTGTCCAAGATATAATAATGTTACACATCTGCCATCAGCAAATTCATTAACTATACAGAAGACCATACTTCTTTCTTCTTTTTTACAGTGGTGTCAGGGTCAACTTAGGCACACCTCAACTAGTTCCACCGGGATGTTACCTCCCACCAGCACAAGTACGGGGTAACTCTACTCACCAAACAGGAATCCATACTTTCACGAATATAAAATAACCTTGGTAGCACAACCAACATGTTGGCACTGATATCTGCTTAGAATGGTCTTCCCCAGTAGTCCTAGGAGTCCCTTTGACACAATAAAGGTTAAAATGCAAGGGCTCATAGCCAGCTGCAAATCTAACCCTTTGAGTCCATTACCCACAATTAGTCGATCATTTTGACAATAACACAACAATCGTCTCACAAACTCAAATCATATTATATAAGTGGATTAGATAAGCAAGTATAGACCACACCAATAATTGGGACATACCACACTTACGTGGGATAAGAAAAACATGGTGAATCCAAAGACATTGGTAACAAATAGCTTTTAAACTCTAAGACTTGGATTAAAGCTTCAAAAAAAAAAAAAAAAACTGGCAAAATATATATAGGAAGGAGGAAAAATTCAGAAAATATGTAATAGAAATTTGCACTCGTATGACCTTAAAGGCTAGGAATAAAGCAGGCATCAAAAGCTTTGGTCATGCCACAGTGTCATACGGTTTATTTAGGAAACATTGCATATAATGGGCTAACGTTCCATTGTCGAAAAAAAAGGAGTGATTTGAAGATCTCAATACATCTATCTTTTAGCACATGTTAGACATCAAATTTCAAAATTGTTAATAGCCAATCTGACAAGCTTGTAGCGGCACAACAAGCTCGTTGAGCTCATAGCAAAGGAAAGGTATTCTCCACAGCTCCCACGAGCTCAATCATCAATACAAGCTTAGGATTGTAAAATTATGCAACACCATACACAAGGACAAAACTCCTCTACAAATTTTAAACTGAAATCATGGTTTGAAGCCTTAATTTACAGATTTATCTCCTTGTCTTCCTTGACACTTTTTCCAGAAAGTGCAAAGTCTGAGCTAACACTAGGGTGATGCCCAGATGTTAATCTGATTATCTTTCCTAGGCTGGTTTCAGGACATAGGAGGTCCTCGTCCACCACTGCATATGTCTCAGATCACTCAAGCTATTCATCTTCCAACCAACCTCACTCCATCAGCGAACACTTCCTTTTGATGAAAAAATAAGAATCTTTTGTTCATTTTCACTTGATAATTGTTTTAACAATGTTTGCTTAAGAAAGGCCTTTTTCCCAGACCACTTATATAGACTAAAAGACTTGACCATTGAATAGTAGCATTACATTGTGGTTAATCAAAGGAAGTTCCGACAAGAACAAATTCTACAAATTATTCATGGTGGAACTTTAAATGGCTACAGGATTCAGAGAGCAACTTTTAACACTTATCTTATTTGTCAAAAATAGTGGTTGTTAGTCCAACTATGTTTAATGGGGAAAAATGTTGGCCGGTCAAGAACTCGCACGTCCAGAAATATAAGTAACAGAAATGAGGATGTTGAGATGGATGTGTGGACATACTAAGTGAGATAATACTTTAATGTTCCTATTTTGCTAAGAATCTATGTTAAGAGTTCTTGGAAATTAAGGTTGAATGAACAAGTCTTAGATCAAGTCAAATTATAAATAAGCAAGAACACACACAGCTATGTACATCATAGATGACACTTGATTTGATTCTCCATTAATACTTCATATATCATTACCTTCTATTTTCTAATTTGAACCCTTAAGGAAAAGAAATCCCCCATATCGGTTAATCATACGAACAACTCTGATTAACACAGAAAAATCAAAGTGCACTTTCATTCAGGCTAGCAAAAATGTGCACACAATGATCTACAGTCCAACCACCAATGGAAAAAAGAGAAGAAACGAGATGCAAATATACATTCTCATAAGCGATTCAAGAAAAAAATAGGAAAATGAGTAAACGGATTCTGAACACTCTACAATTAGGCTTTTTCGGATGCTCATGTCGAGCATCTGTTGTGATAAATGGTCCAGAGTGCTAACATAAATTTGATGGAATTACTTATTCCCCAAAACACAGCATATTAATCCAAAGATGAAAGTTAAGTAGCCAAAACCTTGACGTCGATAAAAATACTTTTATAAAATAAACTATAATACACATAATTTCAGAAAAATAGAAAGAAAAGAAAAAATTGGGATGTGAACAAATATAGATGATATGCGAAAAAAACGTACTCTTTCTTATTGTGGAATCATAAAATACAAGATCAGATGAAGCTGTTAGAAGGCAATATAAAGAGTTACCTGAGTAGATCATTAGCTTTTCCACAGGATACACAATAAAAGGTGCCATTATTGCCCTTGTCTGATTTATCATTTGTAATACAAGATTTTCCGTGCTTCATGGCACACTCAAGGTGGCATGACATCCCACATGAATCCCCTTGAAAAGGAGGCTCTGAGCTGCAAATCAACCATAGACTAGGGTCCTTGTTGTCATCATAGTTACGGCAAATACAACATGAACACCTTTTGCAAAATACATTTTGGCAACTTAATTTAGCTCTGCAAGCCAAATTTTTGCAGTACACAACATTGGCTAAACTAACATTAGTATTTGTTGGTGAAGAAGTATTAGCTTCAATCGAAAAACGGCTTGGATGCTCGGCCTTTCTCTGCCTTTTGGAACTCCGCTGGTCACTCTCTGATGAAGGCCGCATTTCAAGATTAGATGTATTTTCATGCTCCAATGATTTCTTCTCAGATACAATTTTCAGTAGGTTTTCTATTATTTTTAATTTTGTCAGTCCAGTATACTTCCTTTCTTTTCCCATCTCTGCACATAATATCTGCAAAATCTCCTGACGGCTCCAAGATTGCAGCATTTCAGGGGCACCATGTGACTGCTTTGATAATTCATAAACTAGTTCTCTCTTTTCCTCCATACTTAATTTACTGCACTTTGATGGATCATGTGCAATACCTAGAACAAGAAAATAGGAAAACCTTCAAACGAACAGGTTTGTAAATTATCATCGGATAAAAATCACTATGGTTAGCAAAGTACATTGGACAAGTCCATAGTAATTAAAACTGGGACATTTCTTTCTTCTCTTTCGTTTAAATCTTGTATTTTAAAATTATTTTTGTAATGTCATCTCATTTTTGAAGGATCTTCAAGCTAATTTTGTTCAATTTTCTTACTGCTTGTGGCTTCCCAGAGTAATGGAACATATTTTAACTGCAACCAGATCACCAGAAAATGTGAAGAAAAGCCATCATGTGTAATCAAATGCAAGTAAAGGAAAGAAAGAGAGATCACTCAATCAATAAACTAAAACTAGTAGATCAGATATATACCTCATATTCATTTTGCTCTATTTAGGTCCATCTTGTCCCAAAACTAAATATTTTATCTTTTAAAGCAAATTTGGAGATCTCTAAAATTAGAGATTCTCTATATCTAACACTTGCCACAAAACTGATAAATATATAGCACTAACCAGATATGGGGCATAATATAAGTATAACTACAGCTAAACATTAACCCGAAGTTCCAAATTAGTTGGTATCACCTATATGAGTCATTTGCTTCTACCATATTCTGCTCTTAGCAAAATTTCGTTTGACTCGAAGAAGTTGAATGCCGTTTGTTCTATCCTAAGCTAAGCCCTCATTGATTTCAAAATATCATACATATTTAGAAACAATGTCCCGCCATGTTATTTAAGTGTACTCTGTGCTCGTTTAACACCTTCAATTATCATAGTGTTGCTTCTATAGATTCGGTGCATTTGGCGGTCTAAGTAGGGTGATCAAACTATGTGAGGCACCCTCCTATTTTATCCCCTACAAATTATACCATACTCATGTGCAGTAGCTCACAAATCACACATGAGAGGTATACCGCACTAGGCAAGCCCCGTGTGACGAGCTTGACCCAAAATACCACACTTCTGCTATCGCTAGCAAGGGGTTTCAAACTTGAGACCTCCATTATGGAAGTTCCAAGCCAAACCATTTGAGCCACCCCGAAGGATATCCCCTATGAGTGATATGTGCACTCTCTATCACAGTGATATTCTAAAAAAATTTGGATGCGTTCATTTGGAGTTCACAGTAAACATGATCAAACCATCTAAGAACAACATCCTAGTATATTCTATGTGTGTTCTACTTGTACCTTTTGTTACATGTGATCATTTCTAATATTATATCTATATGACCGAACATCCATCTTATATTTACATTTTTCGGTGCTCCTTTTTGAGGATGTAGTAGGGCCTTAAAAGTCCAACATTGAGTCTTATGTAACACCTTGGTCTCACAATTGTCTATCGAACTTGTCTTTCACTTTGTTAGACATCTTCGTATTCAAATCGCACTTTCACACCATTCCTCCATTTCAATCATCATGTTTGTAGTTTGATTTTTTTAAGAGAATAATTTACATCATGTTTTAGTTTTGATATGTTACACCTTCACTGGTTCACAACAATCTCTTGACAACTAAACTTATATATCTGAGATGTCTGCATCTTAAATGTCACAATTTGTCCTAATCTCATCTCAACATTATTGTTTTTATAGTACTATACTTACATAGTGCATATGTTTTACCCTACTTCTACTTGACTTAGAACTCTCCCCTTTTGAGTAAGTATTCACAATTCCAACTTTTTACTGGCTCACTAGGTTTTTTTTTTTGATAAAGTTAACTGGTATTATAAACAAAGAAGTACACCAATAGTGAACTCCTCTAGTAATTACATCAAAAGTATAGAGGGTTTACCAAAAAGAATCTAAAAACCTATCTCCCTCATAAACTATCTAAGAATAGGGTGGTGTCCCCCGGATCGTTGAGAATAGAATGGATACACCAAAAGTAAAAGGTCACTAAACAATTCATTTTAATGTTTTGGAAAGGGATACTCTTGTTCTCAAAACATCTCTGATTTCTGTCACTCCATATTGCCCACCAGATGCAGGCAGGGACAATCTTCCATCTCTCCTTGTGTCCTGACTGATTTCCATCTCTATTCCAACATGCTAGGACTTCTGCAGTATTTCTAGGCATGGTCCATGTGATACCTCTCAGGTTAATGAAATACTTCCATAGTTTCTCAGTCACTTTACAGTGCAAAAAAAGATGGTTTATTGTCTCTGTCTCAGATTCACAAAAAAAACATCTGGAGCATAAGTCCTTTCCTCTTTTCATTAAGTTATCAGATTGTCTTGCAACAAGCCATGTGAAGTAAGCCACCTTATGTGGTATCTTCCCTTTCCAGATTATCTTCCAAGGCCACAACTCCTTGGTTTCAGTTGAAATGTCTAGTAATTTGTAGGCTGATTTCACCTTGAACTTGCCATATTTCTCCAGCTTCCATGTCAATTTGTCTTCCTCACAAGTAAGGTTCTTGGCTTGTTCCAAGGTATTATAGAATTGAGTCATTGAGGAACCTTCTAAAAATCAGGTTCCATCCTTGTTCATTTCCGACTTATAAAATTGTAGCATTTTTTGCTGATTGAGAATATAAATGTCTGGAACTGTAGTCTCAAAGGTGTTTGTCCCATCCATATATCATTCCAGAACAAGGTTTTCCTCCCATTTCCCACATTAATCACAGAGTTACTCCAAATTCTCGGCCACTGATTTCTAATAGTTCTCCATAGGCCCACACCATAAGGAGTATTAACCTCCTTAGTAGTCCATGGTCCTTCCTTTCCATATCTTGCAAAGATAGTGTCCTTCCATAATCTCTGATCATCTGTTGCTAGTCTCTAGAGCCATTTTAGCAGTAGGCTCTTACTGGCTCACTAGGTTATATTAATAATAACAATAATAATAATAATAGGCCCAACATTATCAGCAAATATATGAACATAGAACATCATCTTGTATAAAAAAGGTTAGTGCATCCATAATTATAAGCTCAAACCATATCTCTAGTGTGAAAAAATAAATAAAAGTTTCGATAAGTTGGTGCAATACTCAAGAAGGCTTTTATACATGCATTTTTTCAACTTGAGCCAAGGATCTATCAAAAACAACCTCTCTACCTCACAAACGTAGAGGTAAGGTCTGTGTACACTCCACCCTCACACCCTCCCGGCTTCCACCTTCCTTAGACCCTACCTTTGGGAACATTGGGTATGTTGTTATTGTTGTAAGTTGGTGCAAATCCAATTACAGAAAATTCCTCCATATCTACTCTCATTGTTTTAACACTTGTCAAAGATCCATTGATTATATGTCTTCCCCATTTATACATTTCATGTGAAATCAGTATTTCATAAGCACTCTCTAAAATACTTTCATGGCATTCTAACCATATGTTTTCTCTCCACCGATGACAATATGTTGGAGATTGTTCCTCTCCCTATAAATTTTCAACAATCTTCTCACCAAAAGAGTGTCATCTTCCCACAAAAACTGAATAACAAAATCCTTTTTCCGCGTGGGTAACTGCCTAAGAGGAAGAAAAAAAATCACAAAGATCATTTGTACAAGAGTAGGAAAAAAAAAAAGAACAGAAAAGGTAAATTCTTTAGCTATTTCTAGTTTGACTTCACATAATAGTAGCACTCAATTTCCATGATTAATTCCAAACTGATCATATAATATGATTGTGTCATCGTAAGGTAGTAATCACCTCCATTATTCAACTGTCCTCATAGGTGATCCTCCTTTTCTAAATTGTAAAATGTGAAGGATCACAACACAGTAGGCAAAGAAAAAATGGCATAGTTGTCATCTTCCAAATATAATAATAACTAATACATACCCCAGAAGAGTAGGTAAGTAGGTAACCACCAATCCTAACACCCATTTCAGTAAACCAATTTTTTTTAAAAAAAAAATCACAATGTGAGAAAGAATAAAAAACTATTTTTTTTATACGTATGAAACAGTAACTAAATTTCATTTCATACTATAATATGCAAGAGATAATAAAAATTAATTATATAAAAAAGAAAATAAAAAGAGATGGGATCAACACCATTTCGTTAGCAATAACACATTAGCGGGATGAAAAATAAACAGATCAGAAAATTTAACAGTTACTTCTTCTATCCCAATTCATTTTTCCTTAATTTGATCAATTATTGAAACTTGATTTGACTTTGTGTGACAAACCAAATAATACTCCTGTGAAATTGTATGATTCACCATTGTTACCTTCAAAGGAAGAAGCATCCATGGCTGCAGGTCCAAAACAAACCAACCTTGCAGCTTAGCACCTGAAACAGCACAGATGTGATAATTTTGACCCAATATTGAACAAACAGAAGATAGATATACACAAAAACGTATTGCTGATCAGTTTCATGTAAAAGAAAATGGAGAAACGAAATACCAGAAAAAGGAGATTGGAATTGGGGTCAGAATCGAGGAATCCATGAAGAGAGATGGGGTGGGTCTTCAACGTGGGCTTTTCGGTACCCGAAGCAGTAGTGATAGAGAGAGGTAGTGGGGTCATCTAGTGGTTGGTTACAAGAGGTGCAGATTTGGAGGACTAAAATTAATATTATATTTATGATAATAATAATAATAATATGGGCTAGTAATTACGATACGTAAGCCACGAACTATAGGACAAATTTTAAAAAAGATGCTCTTAAGTGATCGGAGAAAAAAAAAATGATCTCCATGACTATAAAGATAGAATGTAGATATAAAGTAGCACATGTTGTAAATAATATTTGTAGTTGTGGACGATCATTATTCCTTTTTGTTGAGTAGTGATAATATTCATATCTTCATTATTTTTTTATTGATTATTTATAATTGACATATGTGAAAAGTTTGATTAATTTATGATATTTTGTTTGAAAAATATTCATTTATGTCATTATTTTTTAATTTCGATTTTGCAAAATTATTTTTAATTTCAGCAAAATCTCAAACAACTTTTTCATTGGAGTTTTAGATCAAATGTACTCTTTTTGTTTCTTTTTTCTCAAGAACACATGAAGAACACCAAGAACTATCAAATTTCCACCTTATATTCACGAGATCATCTCAAATTTCAAGAGTAGCTTCGTTAGATATCAAAACTTAATATTTTTTGAGGTCGAATTCAATCTAACTCAACAAGATCTACTTGAAATTTCTTCAAAGTTTTAAAACTAGAACATCCTTTAATGGTAGAGTTTTCTCCACAACTTGAAATCACTCGAAATTATTATTATAGACTAAAAGAACACCAGGGAGCAAAGATCTAGTGTCAAAAATAACAACAAAACACGAATCAAAGTCTTTTTTTTTGAATATTTTTCTAATAAGGACGGATTTTTTTTAACTCCACAAATGACTTTGAATTTTGGCTTTTTTTAACAAAAAAATAAATAAAAATTAATGACGTAGCTGAGTTATAATTGGACACGTGTAAAAAAATAATTTTGCAAAATCGGAGTTATAAAATAATGGCATGAATAAGTCTTTTCTCAAATAACAAACTTTTAACCAGATGAGATAAATGAGTTTTTTCACAAAGTTCAATGACACATTTAAGTCTTTTCCCTTTATAATTTCATATTCTTTTCACCTTTTGAAATATTAATGTTATATTTACAATACCTTTGATGTTCCTCACTATAATCATATATAGAGGTATTGTTAAGGATGTTTGATACACTTGAAAGAAAAAAGAAAGATATTTATATTATTTTTCTTGTTTTTTTTATTGTTATTCTTGTTCTTGATTTTACAACACGTGATCAACACAATTCTAATTTTGCTCCAAGTTCATTTTTCTACTCCTTTCATCCGCAAGATATGATTAAATGCAACTTGTTTGTATAAAATTTATTTTTAGTTCTATATGAGCTTACCGTCTTAAGCCTTGATCTGTCACTTTTAATTATTTTAATCCTAACATGATTTGTTTGTGTGCAACACTTCATCTAACTTATCATATGCAAATATAAAATTTAATTTTGAAGATATTAGGCAGTAACATTATAATTTGATGAAAATTTTTGCTTCATATTTTGTCCCTATTTTCAATTAATCGTTGGGTTGGTATTACGATTAGATTAAAGCTACTTTTGTATAATACTCTACTTGTTACTATTTCGAACTTATTGATTTTTTACGATAACTTTTATTATGCTGAATTTGTCAAAATTTAAATTAGTGGCACTTTATATTTTTGATACTAAAACTCACCTACACGTTAAAGGTCTTGTTATACTATTACTCATGGATAATGCAACGTCAAGTCAAGATAAAGTGAAGACTATAATTATCATTCGTCATCATATGGATGAAAGATTGAAGGTTGAAGACCTGACAATGAAAGATTCACTTGAATTATGGATTGATTTGAAGGAAAGATATGACCATCTTAAGAAAATTAAATTGTCAAAGGCTCGTTACAAGTGGATTCACTTTCAATTACATGATTTTAAAATTATATATGATTATAACTATGTTGTATATAAAATTACTCCACAGTTGAAATTATGTTGGAATGACATAAAAGATGACAATATGTTAAAAAAACTCTTAGTATTCTCATGCCTCAAATATGATATTACAACAACAATATCGTTAAGGAGAATTTAAAAAAATATTTTAATTTGATCTCATGTCTTCTTGTGGTTAAGCAATATGATATTATTTTTATTAAAAAAATCATGAAAATTATCTACTGAAACTGCTTCATTACCAAAAGCAAACAAAGTAGAAGTACATGACCAGTCTAAAAGAAGATAAAATAAAATTTAAGATAATAATAATATATGTGAGCGTGACAATGATGATAATAAAAAAAATATAACAATCGTTATAGTCACAATAAAATGAAGAACGATATACATTCTCAAAGAAATCCTTCATGAGATAATTTTCATCATTGTAGTATGAAAGGTCAATGAAAGAATGAATACCTGGCGCCTAAACATTTTGCTAAGCTTTACCAAAATTTATTCAGAATTTTTTTTGATATCTTTTCTTCTAATATCTGAGTGAAGTCATACTTCACTTAGTAAAATGAAGCTAAAGTAGAGCCTTCACAAAATTATGATGATATTATTGAAGTGAATTTAGCTTTGAAAGATGACGATTTTATTGACCTTGGTGATATTACTCATTTGGAAGTTGAAGGCTTCTTTGAAGATCAAAATTAAAGTTTGATCATTTTATTAGGAAAATTAACTACGTTGTTATTATATTTATGTATTTTTAATTGTTACGTTTTCTCTTATGTTGCTTTTTTTTTAAAAATACTTGGCTTTTTTTGAAATGTTATTAGTTTTTATGTATTTCTTATGATATACTTTTAGTTTTAATTTCACGAAGATAAATAAAAAAATAGTCTTCAATTAAATATAAGATGGATAAGGGAGATATACTCCTTTTTGATAGTGCTACAATTCACACTATATTAAGAAAACAATATTCTCTAATTTGAAAGGACCTATGTCAACACAATACCTGACAGTAAAAAAATTGATTAAGAGCTCTGGAAGAGAGATTGCATTACTGCTTGAGAGAACTATTGATTATTAGCAACACATTGTATTGAATCAAGTTTTTTAAAAAAAAGCTTGTTAAATTTCAAGGATTCACCAAAATGGTGATCATGTTGAGACTACTAATGAAGGAAAGATTGAATATCTTAATATTACTACAGTAAAAATGAGGGGGAAAATTATGCATGAATCAAATATAGTTTCTTTTAGGTTATGACATACAAGTATTGATATGATTGAGTTGCATGTCATAAGAAACTAAAGATTTACTCATCTTAATGAATTTATCATTTGACATGATTGGTTGGATCATATCAACTTTAAAATGATGCGCAAAATTATTGAAAATTCGCATAGGAACACTTTGAAGAATCATAACATTCTTCAATCAAAGAAGTTCTCTTATGTTGCTTGTTGATGAGTTGATATTTTACCGACTCATTGGACTCGAATTCTTGAATTATTGTCATATTTTTATGTTAATTGGAGGGATATGAGGCGCTAGTTCTCTTGTATGTAGACTTGAAAAAAAAGTTTGATATACTTAAAGAGAAAAAAATCATCAAATTACACCGATGAAGTAACTGGCTTCCCGAGGGAACCAACAAGCGTCTCGCCGGCTAAATGACAACTTGAAAGGAGCAAAGCTACCTCAATACCAGTGCTGCAATTGGCATGGTAGAATGTTTGATCACGACTTGTCAATCCTAACGAAGATGGTCTTGTGAGAACTGAAGGTTGACGTGGAGAAGCGACTGGCGCTCCACAATCCTGGATCAGCATTTCACAGTCCAACACAAGTTCAAAGATGGAAGTTGAAGGATAAGAATGCAATTATGAAATTTAGTGCCTCATTTGGAAGGTCCAATGATAGGTTGGGGATTTGTATGATTATGTGCCTTTTTCTTCTTCCGAATTAGAGATAGCAGAGAGAGTTCTTTATTTGGTAGAAAAATTATCTATAGAGTATAATGAAGGACTTTTTAACTTGTAGAGAAAGAAACCTCAAGTTTGTATCATTCCAAGCTTGGATTTCAAGTTTGCTAATTACATTAACTTGAAATATAGATTTCCTACATAAATATTGTCTCTATTTCTTCTTTTATAAGTAGCTAAATCCTTAGTTAGGAGTGTGTGTGCTTGATGGGGGGTAAAACCCCTAATAGGTTTTGATTAATCAGTTCTAAAATTGATTGTATTACATGGATCTATTGTTGTCTGGAATTTTTAATCTAAAAAACAGTGGTTGTAAATATTGATTGAGCTCTCTTACACCGTTTTTGCTTGAGAAAGCACAATGGAGTTGGGTAAGACTCAATAGTGAGGACTTGCTGAAGTTTACTCTATGGATTTGATCCATGAATGGGATAATCTGAGTAATTTCTCATTTAATGATATGGACTAGGGATAGTCTATCTACTCAAACAATGTTTGGTATTTTATTTAAAAGGGTTTTGAAGTTCGAGAGAATCCAAGGGACATATATGTGATAGTTCAGGAGAATATCAAATGTAGCCTAGACTGAACGTTATTCATGTATCAACCGATTTTATTGTGATTATTCTTTGCTTATTTGAATTAAAACCTTAATTGTTATGCATACACTCCTAGTCCTTTCCAAACTTGGTAAATCATATTTGTGTTGATTTCTCATTTTGTTACTTGATATTAGTGAAATATATATTGAGAATTCAATTTGCTAATTGCTTCAAGTGGTGAAATCAATTTAAGGTAATCTTATTTTTCAATTCTTGTGGTTCGATCCCAACCTCTAAAGTTGGGTATTATTTTTCATACGACCATCTATTCCTTGAATAATGGGACATAGTTGACCCTTTATTAGGTGCTACCTCTATGGGTACATTGGATAGGGAGTGTGGATTAATATTTGAAAAATCTCAACAAGGTGCTCGGGATTCATTAGAAACCTCGTGGGCACAAAACAAATATGCTACCCCACTAATTTTAACATTCTAGACACAATAGAACTGTCAAAAATTCCATCCGAGGTCGTCTTGACAAAATGTGGGTCTCATACTCAAGCTCCATTTTAAGCAAAAACCACAATGTAGCTTGTAATAAGCCTGGAGGCCTCGGTACGTGCACGAAAGGTTCTCCTAGACCAAACTCGACATTCTATAGCTAACGAAACCTTCAGAATTTCATTTTGAGGAGGTCTTCCTACACTTTTACCCTAAGTCAACCATTCAAGTTGCAAATGCTCATATAATGACCCTCAGGTCATTTCTATGTTTATGCCTTATGTTCGTCATTTATAATATTTCTATAGCGACCCCAAGTTATTTATGATTTGTTGGGACTGACAGTTCGGTCACATGGTCATTCATTAGGTTTTTGTGGAAGTTTCTCTATTTTGGAGCTTTAAACCTTGAACGGTTAGTTTTGATCAAAATCTTAAGAAGATAACCTTAGAATCCAATTCTAACAATTACATCAGATCCGGAAGGGTCATTTTAGGCTAGTAGCATGCTCAACATGAATCCCAAGGCTTTCAGTGTGAGTTTGTGTGATTAGGCATTTTAACTTTCAAGTTAACCTAAGTTTGACTTTAGTTAGGTAAAAAAGCCCAATTGAGAATTCTGTCACCGCAATTAGCTTCAGAATATTGAGTTTAGTATAAAATGATCCTTCATTTGAATCTTGAGGCTTTCGGACCAATTCTGAGCCCTATGTAGATTTCGACTTAAAATATAGTTTGGGGGTGAGACCCACTTCTTATCAAAATGACCTCCTATGAAAATTTTGAATACTCTATTGAGTCTGTAATAATGAATTTGGTAGGTTTGCATATCCCGTTTGTGTGTACGTAGTTTCAAACAAATTCAGAACGCCCCGTTGTGGATTTGAAAACTTGCCAAACCAGCTGATATGCATTAGATGGTGCAGACCAAAATTGGTATTTGCGGACCTTGATTCACGATTGCGGAGACCAAAATATTGGTCACCGCATTCGCAGTGTCCAAGTTGCATTTGCAATGGGTTAGGCCCTTAAGCCTTTGCGTTCGCGGGGGCTCGACTGTGATCCCAGACCCCTGGTTTCTTTTGCCTATGCATCCATGGGCTCCTTGTCGCGTTTGCGATGGGAAACTTTCTTGTGCGTCACAATCGCAAGCCTAGTCCGCGTTCACAAAGGTTTTTTTCGTCTGGTCTTTATTTATAGACCAGACGTGATCAACATGAAGTATATAATATATATATATATATATATATATTCAAAAAGCATTTCTCTTTCGATATCGCTCAAAATTGAGTGATTCAAAGTTTTGTGTGGCCGGAATTATTGAGGCTTCATTGTGGAGTGATTGGAAGTCATTGGTAAACCTCCGTTTGAGGTGAATTTGTGTTTTATTTAGCTTTTTTATTCTTTATTTGAGCTTGATTGTGGAATTCACCGCATGAGTTAATTGTTCGTTGTTTTGAGCCCCTAATTGTGTCCTATTTTGGGACAGTTTGGAGTACTGTTTAGAACCTTTTGACGGAGTCATTTCGAAAAATTCCGACACAAGTACCATAATTCTTGTTTGACTCTGAAATTTTTTCATTTTCATTTTATGTGTTCTTTATATCTAAATGACTGTATTGACGTTGTGATCCTATTTTTTTATAGTGGTGGCAGCGTTTGGAGGCCGTTCAAAAAGGAAAAGTTTCGGCCTTGTGATTTAGATGCGCGCACGGTCAGCCTACGGATAAGCTATGACTTTCTTTCTATTAGATTGAGTTTAAATGCATGAATGCATGTTTAATAGAATGATTTGGGGTCGGGTACCTAGTTACTCTTATTTCTTTTCCTAGATACCATATTTTAGGATTGATCGACATTATTTCGAGTGTAGTACTATGATAGACGGGAACTGTGTGTGATTCCATGATATTGTGAATTGATTGGTTGATTGTTAATTATTGTATTGACATTTGAGCATGTGTGGCCTTAGTCTAGGATTAGGCTAGTGTTGCCTTAGACTTGCGATCCTTGTGTCCTGTTAGCCTTGTTTCTTCTCAAACGTCGTTTCAGACGGAATAGATCCATGTAGATTGGAGTAGCAAACTTAAGTCTGATAGGATGAGCCTTAGTTTAGGCATTTTTGCGACTTTATTGATATTATATTTTCTCTCCTTATTTTTGCTACTCTGATGCGTTATCGAAGGTTTTGTGCTTTTGTGTCGACCTAGGGTTGGAGTAGTTTAGGCTTGGAAACTTTTTATGATTCCTTATGAGTGAATGTCGTTCCATGGTGGCTTAGTATTGACATTTGAGATCTTCTTTGGAATTGACACGCCCCTGAGTCACTCTTACTAACTGAGCGGCTTATGACCTTGGGAGTGAACTGGCTAACTGGGCGGCCTTGATATATTGAGATCCTCTTCGGAGTCAACTGATCCTTGGGTCACTCTTGCTAGCTAGGTTGGGAGTGGACTGGCTGGCTGGACGGCCTAGACTGACTTGTCACTCTTACTCACTAGGCTAGGAGTTGACTAGACTAGTAGGTACTTGGGATGGGAGCCCAACTTTCGTCCTCGGGTTTGGATTCATGTTACTCCTATCTCAGTATACTGAGCTATTTTGTGTACCTATCAGCATTTCATTAAACAGGTTGTGAACAACCTATTGTCATGCCATTTTCACACGAATTCCCCATGTCCACAACTCACCAATCTTCAAGAAACAAAAGAAAATGAGTGAATTCAACATACCATGAGGAAAAAGAACGATTGGAAGGAGAACTCTTGCCACAAATGATCAAAGCGAATTGATTTTTTAGAGATAGAAGAATTTGGGACGGTTTGGGAGTTTGGAACTATTAAAATGAAATCAAAAGATTGTTGTCTTTTTAACTCAAGCAAGTAATCATGGACGGGAACCGCTCCTCGCGATCGTGACATTAGCTTTTTAACCTTTCGCAAATGCGGCATGTGGCTTTCGCGATTGCGGTACTTGAGCTTGTATGCATCGCGATCGCGGTCATTGGCTCTCGCGATTGTGATGAACAACTTGTTGCCAGACCTGTTGAAGCTACTGTTAATTTGGGCGATGGCAAGGTCAATTGGGCGATCCGCTCAATTACTTTGGCGAACCTGAACGTGTCAAAAGTGTTTCAACTCCTATTTTGAAGCTAGTTTCACCCGAAATTTCAATCCTAATCAGTTTTGTACTTCTAAACATGTCAAAACAACCACCACAAACTTTGCAACTATGAGGGTTACTTAAAACGAAAATTTTAAGTTATTCTAAAAATCAAAATTTTGAAATTAAACTAAAAACTAAATTTATTTGGATACTGATGGTTTTTAAAAAAAAATTAAATTTGGACGCATTGTCCATGTTATTAATTAATTAAAATAGGCTAACATCCGTAGTACTAATAGGATCCTGGTCGTCCCAAAAGTGACCAAACCAGGTGATTAAAACCAAGATCCTACAATAAGGTTTTCTAAATGAATTTATCACTTTACCTCTTCCTACACCTACTCTTTCTCTTCATTGTTTTTCTAGCTGGTGAAGATGTTCTTCAAATTTGTCTGTAGTGCCAACTTTAAGCTCCTTCTTCTATGGGTGATTAACGTCATTCCTCCCTCTCTCTTGATTATTGATGTTGTTATCAGCTGTCAAAGATTTGTAACTCTTCTTTTTGGTTGATCTCTGAACTTTTCTTCTCCACTGATTTCTCATGCCTTGTAGGTGTACTGTCCAGATTGAATGCCGAAGTTCTTGACGAACTTCAATGAAAGTATAGGCCTTGCATTCCAACATTGCAGATCCATGTAAGTTTATCACTTTCTCCTCCATTTTATTTGTCCCCATCAAACCCCTGAACCCCTCTGTTTTGTGTTGAAGACGAACAGGATGGGATGCTTCATCCTTATGGTCTCCTTCCTGGATGCTTGTAATGAACTCAAATTTTACCCCTTGTCTCTTGAGTTTTGCTGACCCCAGTAATCCTTTTTGCTGGTTGTCATCTCATAGGATTAGATTTAGTACTTATACAACTCTTTTGCTCCTTACATACCTCTTATTTAAATTGTACATATCAAAGTTGTAGAACACTGTATTGCCTTTCATGTTCCTAATCATTCTGAACATTATTATTGCTGATGATTCTCCTTGTTTTAATTCTCAATGTTGGAATTTGCTGTTTATCTATATTCAATATCACTTTCCCTATGTTTGGTAGATGATTGAAGTTCTGGTATTCATGTTTATCTTCTTTGTTTATTGTTGTATTTGCTATGTAATCTGTTAGCTGATTTGCCTCTCTGAAAATATGTTTAACAAGCACGTTGAGTTCTATAACTATGTCATGTATGTCCTCTATCATCTCCATTATTTTCCAAGGTATCCTCTAATTCCTAGTAATCATATTTTTGGCCATAAGAGAATCTGTTTCCAGCTCTATTTGGTTAAAGCCTTTCCTTTTGCAAAAATTCAAAGCTTCCCAGATTGCTCTCACTCTGCTTCCATATTGGTAGTAACTCCTATATCTTGTGCTGCCGCATATAGAAGATCTCCAACACTATCCTTGATGCAAAAACCATACGCACTCTGTCATGGATTTCCTTTGCTTACTCCATCCGTATTGTCCATCCGTATTGCAAGCCATCCACTCTTCTCTTGGTAGCTTCCATCTTACTAGAAGATGATGAAGAGTTGGCTTGTAGTTCTGCAAAATGTTATTAATTGATGTATTGTCAATTTGCATTGATGATGCATCCATTGATAAGATGTTTCCTTCCCATGTCTTATAGCATTCCTTCTTTTCCATAACTCCCACATAATGATCGCTGGAACTGCCTTCAGAATCTGATCCAATTTATTCGATATTTTGCGCTCCCACTATCTATAAATGAGTTGCTGAAGGTTCAACCCATTTATATTGATACCTACACAAGTAGCAAATTGCTTCCATAGCTTTTGGGCTATGGGAGCTGTTAGAAATAAATGTGAGATGGTTTCTAGCTCTCCTTTCTCGCAACAGTAACATTTGGATACCACATGAATTTTCATCCTTTTGAGATTATCATCAGTGGCAATTCTTCTCCTCCACACTCTCCATTAGAAAAATCCAATCTTCCAAGGAAGACCTTTCACCCATATGTACTTGTTCCATTCATTCTCCTCCCTTCTGCTCTTCGTATTCTGGAAGACTAATTTGACTGTGAAAATTCCTTTCCCATCCCTTATCCACCAAGCCTTGTCCATACTGTCCTCACAAATATTGGCTCTTATATTTTTTGTTATTTGCTGCACCATTTCCTCTGATACAAAAGCCTTCAGCTTACAAACATTCCAAGAGCCATTTATTATGAATTCCTTCACTTCCAACTCTTCTTCTTGTGCCAATTCTCCTTCTGTGTAAAACAAAGCACCTTGTCTAGTCTAATTGTCGAACCAAAAGCTGGAATTTCCAGCTTTTAATTGCCACCATATATCATGTTCCACTTCTTCTCTGACACCGATCATTTTCCTCCAAACATGTGATGCTCCTGAGCTTTTTACCAACAATGGCTGCATTTTCTTGCAATATTTGTTCCACATGTATATCGCCCACAAAGAGTTTGTGGAAACTATAAAGTTCCACCAAAGTTTAGAAAACAAGGCTTTATTAATATCATGTAATGATCTAAATCCAATTCCCCCTTCCTCCTTCGAAAAACACAGATCCCTCCATGCCACCCAATGTTTTCCTTTAATACCTCTTACATTCCCACAAAGGAATTTTGTAAATATTTGATGTATTTGTTCTATCACTTTCTTTGGTGGGTTCATTGTCGACAACATATAAATTGGCATTGACTTGGAGTACATTATTCACAAGAACATGTTTTCCTCCAAACGATAGGAATTTGTTATGCCAGGACATGATTCTTCTCGGGATACTGATGGGTTGCCTCCCGTTAAGCACACAATTTAACATCGCGGTGCGATGCCGGGTACATCACCCTTTGTGTTTCCACTTTGAGTCAGTAAACCTTCTTCCCGACTTTAGATCAATTTCTCTCTGAAGAGTATGGTGAGTACATGAGAGCATCAGGAGTTTCACTCGATCTCTCCACTTCGAAGACTTGAATTTCTTACCCAACTTCAAATCATTTATACATTTTGGAGCATTGGGCAAGAGTAAGAATTTCACTAGGCCATTTGAGCATTAACTTTTGTAATCATTGGCCCCCAAGTGAGTGATTCCGACATCTTGGAATGTTATTGGCATGGTCCGGTTGCATACACCCAACTTCTCATTAATGATCATCTCAACTCATTCTTCCTCAAAACAAGGACATGGGCTATCCTCATAGAACTTACAACCCAGAAGTCATAGAAGCAAAGCAAAAAGAAAGTAAAGACAACTATTCACAATTTAGATAGAAACAAGTAAACTATAAATCCTAAATCAGTTTAATACGTCTAATTGTTCCCCGACAGTGGCACCATTTTTGATAACGATCAAATTACCCTCAAAATGAGTTAAAGAGTAAGCAATCATTAGCAATATAAATACCCAACAAAAGAGTTGGGGTCGAATCCCATAGTGAATAACTTGTCGACAATTGAAAAGACTAAGAATTACAAGCTACTAGTTTGAATCTAAGCTTAATAATACACAATTATCAAAATAAGATTGGTTACGTAACAAATTAAGATTGGGAAAAGATCTAATCAAGCAAGGGATAATTTAGAATAGGGAATTTTGGAACTCAATACTCATTCAAACGATCCATTGCAAGTCAACACATGCTAATTCAGTCATAGGTAAGCTAGGTCATCTTCAACAAGACAAATCTTCTTTCATCTCATTGTGCTATATTATGAAATCTCTTTTCGGTCTCAATCATGTAATTCAACAAAACAACCTACTACCTAAATTTAGACCTTTTTTTTTTTAGTAAATCTTGCATTCAACAATGAAAACCTAAATCTCTCTTTCAAGAAAATTCAAGATTCAAGGTTAATATGCGATTATCAATTTAATTCTCCACTTCACGAATTCTCTTTCGAGCAACCCACAAAGATCAGAAGCTAGATTTTAGCGTGCACTCTCAAATCATAAATGAAAACATGAAAGTTAGACAAAACTCATTTCATGAATTGAATCTAAAAATCAATTACAAAAGCAATAGAATGAGAAATGAAAGACCCAAAATAATTTTCTATTTCTAGCACAAAATCCCAATTTCAATTAGCAATTACACCTATAATTCATGCAATATAAAGCAAGGGAAAGAAGATAGGATAAGAAATATTACTATTAAAACACAATCTTCAATCCAAAATATGAATTATGAGGCAACTTGTCTTCAAAATCTCATATGAACTCTACAAAGTTTTCTCTCTACTCTATGAGATACTCTTTACTCTAAATTGGATGATGGATCCATCTGAATAATGACTAATGGTGAGTTTAAAAAGGGGTTTTGGGATCAATTTGGTGAAATTCCAATATTTTCCAAGTGCCAAGCTTTTACTCTTTGCGTTCGCGATAACTATCTCACACGGTCACAATGAGTAGTGTTCCTGAGTCATGCGATTTTGAAATCTGAAATTATTGTTGATCACGATCGCGACTCATGTTTCACGCGGTCACGGTGAGTAATCAAAAGCCAGTTCAACTTTCTTCCTTTTGACCTCTTTTTGCCTCAACTTCATTTGGCTTCTGCAATTATCTTCTAAATCAACTCTCTATTTCATTTTCCTACAAATATGAAGATAATCACATTAAAAGCACCAATTCTTACCTAAAGCAAGTCAACACTAATAAGAAAAGAGCCTCGAATGAGTGGAATTCTCCCGCTCATCATATATTGTCCTATTTTTATCACGGCCTAAAGTATACCCAAGACGTAATATGGCATTTAGAACCCCGAGAGGCCCTACACAAGCCACTTAGAATACATTATACAAGATAATAAAATAAAGAGTTCAAAAGAAATATTTCAATATAGTTTGAAAAAAGTGGAAGTCTAATATAAGTCTCAAAATCATCTAATACATCATAAAGAAAGTGATTTGAACGTAACACATGCATCACATACAAAGTATGAAATGTAAATGACATAAAGCAATAAATAAGTCTCGGTCCTCGGAACATGAGGGCTCACCAATCTTCAAATTCTATGAGGGATCAACTAGCCACGAGTATGGGAGGTAGGAGTGTCAGACCCTACATTAGTGAAACAATGTAGGCACAAGTATGAATTAGCACATGGATTGTACTAAGTATGATGCAATATGCATAGATATAGACATGATAACATAAACAACTACTTAAAATAAGTAGGCATGATCATATTGAAACATTCAAAAGGTTTAAAGAAGAGTTAACATGAAAATCATGGAAACATGGTCAAGTACATTAACATAAAGGACATCAGAAAAGATTTGAAGAAAACATAGTCATTTTGTATAATCTTAGCTTTAACCGACAATAAGACCATGAGAGTTATATCATGGAATCTAATATATCCCTCATATCGAACGAAGAGGAGTCTACTTGCTAATTTAAAACCCGTACATATCATCATTTGCTAAAGTGGATCCACTAGTTAGGTCATTTATGACAATCATACGGGGGCACATAATTTGGGACTAGAGGTTGCTACTAGAGACTACCCTATTTGAGCCTCCACCTCAAGCCCTCTCGGTTCTAAGTCTAAATCTCAACAGAATAGATAAAAGTCAATTATCAATGTAATATAGCGAAAGGCAATGATCAATACCGATCCACATATTTCAAGATGAAAACATAGAATAGCTCCTCAAACATAATTCAACATAGATGAAAACCTTTCACCAATGTGAATTTATTTGTGAGAAATACCTTTCACAATCATGATCATCATAGTAAGTGAGAAATCCTTATACAATAGCATTGATACTTTCCTTTCAAAGAATCCCCAAATCATTTATAAGCATTTCATAAAAGTATGTATATCTTCATAATTTCATAATTGATAGATTCATGGGTTCATCATAGGATCATAGTTGAAAAACATAGTTTAGGCATGGGTCAATGCAATTTCATCTAAATATCATGGATTAACATCAATTCATGCATTAGAAGACTTAATCAATAACAATAAATCATAATTGAATGAAACCCATGAGATTGAATTGAAATCCTAACTTGAATCAATGGAAATTGAATTCTTTGAGGACCCCATGGAGGAAAGGACTCCTTGGGTGAATACACATATATCTTGATCCTTTAAGCCCAAGAAAATGGATAATTTGGAGACTTGAATTGAACCCTAGCTCTTCTTCTTCCTTAGACTTGAGAGAAATTGAAGAGTGAATTTTGTAAGTTTAGGGACTTTAGGGGATGAGTTGAAAATAGGAAATTTGGGGCTTAAAACATTTATAGAGGGCTCATGGTAGAAGGTAAAATGATGTAGCATTGGGTTAAACCAATTAGGAAAAGACCCAAAAGCCCTTTACAAATAACTGTCGAGCCTCATCTATGGTTTGGACCTACGGTCCATAGGTCATTCTACAGACCATACTGGTCAACCAAAGATAAGTTCAGGAACTATATTTTGGACCAAGTTTTGACGGAACCCATGTACGACTCATAGGTTTTCCTACGCTCCGTACATGTCAACCGTAACCAACTTTGACCCTCAAAATTTCACTAAGTCTGGGACTTACCTACGAGACCTATCTACGACTCGTACAATGGTTGATGGACCATCCTGGTGAATTGTAAAAAAGGGTGCCGGACTTATTTTCAAAAAAATATTTTCCCTACTTCCTACGGTTTCCATCTACGGCCCATAGAAGTTTCTATGGTCCATAGATAGGACCCGTAGACATAGACTTCAGCCCAAAAAATTGTATTTTCCTTCTTTTCCAAATATGAGGTGTCACAATATCTCACTTTTGGGAACATTCGTTCTCAAATAGAACTCAAGACATCATAATGAGGGTAGGGAAGAAGATCTAACATTCCAACATGAATGCAACCAACTCAAAATGCACAATATTAAGGAGGAACATCAATTCTAAGATCAAACATACTTAACACATTGTTTCATAAGGCATACATGCAAATCATATTTAAATGCACATAATCATGGAGAAATCAATCTAAGCTAAATCAAAATCTCAAAAGTAAGTTTTCATGAGCGTGCATGCATGCATGAGAAAACATGAGAATGACTAAGATATGAGGATGGACCATGAGGAACTAAATGCTTCAAGCTAGAGTAGGATCGGAGGGAAAGAGATGCGGGTAACGAGATATCATATCAGCCTCGGCCTCCCAAGTAACACAATCAACCCTTGATTCCCCTCATAAGACCTTTACAGATGCAACTTCCTTATACCTCAATTTCTTAACTTGTTGGTCCAAAATCTCAACCAGAACTTCTTCATAAGAAAGAATCTCCTTTATACGAAGACTCTCGAATGGTACTATAGATGTTGGATTGCCAACATATTTCTTTAACAAGGAAACATGGAAAACCGGATGTACCGATGCTAAGTCATTAGGTTAGACAAGTTTATAAGCAACTTTGCCAATATGCTTCAAAATCTGATATGGACCCACATAACAGGGACTAAGCTTCTATATCTTCCCAAACCTCATCACATTTTCATGGGAAAAATTTCCAAATAGACTCAATCACTTACATTAAATTCAAGATCTCTTCTTCTCACATCGGCATAGGACTTTTGTCGACTTTGAGCCATTTTCAGCTTTTCTCTAATAAGTCGAACTTTCTCTATAAAATCATGTACCAAGTTGAGACCTATCAAAGAAACCTAACCAACTTCAAACCAACCTATATGAGATCTACACCTCCTACCATAAAGAGCCTCAAACATAGTCATACCAATGCTTGAATGATAGCTATTATTGTAAGCAAACTCAATCAAAGACAAATGATCATCCCAATTACCCTTGAAGTGAATCACACAAGCCCTCAACATATCTTCCAAAGTTTCGATAGTATGCTATGCTTGCCCATCGGTTTGAGAATGAAAGGATGTGCTAAGCTTAACACGAGTACCAAGCCCTTTTTTGAAAGATTTCCAAAACTGAGAAGTGAATTAGATACCACGATCGGAGATAATGGATTGGGGGACTCCATGCAACCTAAAAATTTCCCTCAAATACAACTTAGCGTAGTCCTCTGCCAAATAAGAAACCTTGATGGGAATGAAATGAGCCGACTTTATCATACGATCCACAATAACCTAAATCAAGTCATGTTTCTGCCGAGTGTGGGGTAAACCTACATGAAGTCCATATTCAGATCTTTCCACTTCCAAGTAGGAATATTAATATCTTGGGACAAACCTCCTAGATTTAGATGCACAACTTTCACTTGTTGACAATTAGGACATTTAAACACAAATTCCGCAATATCTTTTTTCATCCCATTCCACCAATAGACCTCCCATAAGTCACAATACATCTTTGTAGCTCCCGGGTGAATGGAATATCGAGAACTATGGGCTTCTAATAAGATTTTCTCTTTCAAGCCATCAACATTAGGAACACACAAACGACCTTGATACCAAAGCACACCATCTCTACCTTGGGAGAAAACCTCACCAAACTTCTTAAGCACCGCTTCTTTTAACTCAACCAAGATCGAGTCAAGACCTTGCTTTTCTTTCACATCCAACATAGAAGCTGATTCTGAACCATTATGAACCATAGCACCACCTTTGGTGGATTCAACTAACTGAACACCTAATCGGACCAATCTATAAACATCACGAACCAACTCCTTTTAATCTTCTTCCATATAGGTAACACTACCCATTGATAGTCGATTAAAAGCATCCACTACTACATTCGCCTTACTAGGGTCCTATAGAACACTCATGTCGTAATTCTTTAGCAACTCAAGCCACCTTATTTGGTGAAGATTTAGATAATTTTTCTTGAAACATATTCTAAACTCTTGTGGTCGGTAAAGACATCAACATGTACACCATATAAGTAATGCCTCCATATCTTTAAGGCAAACATCGGTAGGATAGTTCTTTTCATGACTTTAAGTTTACTTGAAGCATAAGAAATAACCTTCTCATTTTTCATAAGGATACACCCTAGCCTAATCCTTGAAGCATCACAATAAACAACAAACCCATCGATACCTTTCGGTAGAGTCAATATCAAAGCGGAGGTAAGTTTATCTTTCAATTCTTGGAAACTCTTATCACACACTTCACTCCATAAGAACTTAACTTTATTTTGGGTTAATGCCGTCAATGGAGAGGCAATCGAAGAGAAACCTTCCACAAACCTTCTATAATAACCAACCAAACTCAAGAAACTCCGAATATCCGAAGGGGATAGAGGTCTAGGCCAACTCTTAACCACATTTGTCTTCTTAGGATCTACCTCAATACCCTTACCAGAAATAATGTGACCAAGAAAAGCCACGGATCTCAACCAAACCTCACATTTACTAAACTTCGCAAAGAGTTGTTAGGCCTTCAGGACTTGCAACATAATCCTCAAATGATCGGTGTGCTCATTCTCACTCCTTGAGTAAATAAAAATAACTCTGATAAACACAGTCACAAACATGACAAGATACTGTCTAAACATCCTATTCATCAAATCCATAAATGTGGCCGGAGCATTAGTCAAACTGAAAGACATTACCAAAAACTCATAATGACCATACCGAGTTCAAAAAGCCGTCTTCGGAATGTCGTCTTCCTTCACTCTCAATTGGCGATAACTCGACCAAAGGTCAATCTTAGAGAAGTAACTTGCTCCTTGTAGTTTATCAAACAAATCATCTATGCTTTGAAGATGATGTTTATTCTTAATGGTAACCTTCTTCAATTACCGGTAGTCGATAGACATGCAAAGGGAACCATCCTTCTTACGAACAAACAAGATTGGAGCACCCCATGGAGAGATACTCAGTCGGATGAAACTTTTATCCAACAAGTCCTTCAATTTCTCTTTCAATTCCTTAAGTTCTTTCGGAGTCATACGGTAAGGAGGAATATAGATAGGTTGTGTATCTGGAGAAGGTCAATACCGAAGTCTATTTCCCTTTCGGGAGGAGCACTGGGTAGCTCATCAGGAAACACTTCCAAAATCTCATTTAGAAGGGGGATCGACTCAAGAGTAGGGGTTTCAGAATCTGTATCCCTAACCTGAACAAGATGGTAAATGCAACCCTTAAAAATCATATTTCTAGCCTTGAGACAAGAAACAAACTGACCCTTAGGCATATAATTCCCCTCTTTCCACTCTAGGACGGGCTCATAAGGAAATTGAAACTTGACCACTCGGGTTCTACAATTAATAAACCATAACAGGAATGAAGTCAATCCATATCAAGAATAACATCGAAATCTAACATATCAAGCTCTATTAAATCAACATGAGTGACTCTATGGGATAAGGAGACGGGATAATTTCTATAGACTCTCTTAGCCACAATAGATTCACCAATAGGAGTAGAGATAGAAAAAAGGTCTAATAACACATCTCTAAGAACATCAAACCTCATAGCCACATACGGCGTTACAAAAGATAAGGTAGAACCGATATCAGGCAAAGCATAAACATCAATATAAAAGACTTTCAACATATCGGTAACAACATCGGGAGAACCCTCTTGCTCATGACGAGTTTGAAATGCATAGAATCGGTTTTGTTTTGGAGCATTTGAACCTGAACCACTTGACGGAGCTTGCCTACCATATCTTCCCTTGTCATTTCTAGATGGGCAATCCCTCAAGCGGTGACTACTCTTATTGCAACCAAAGCAATTATCCATACCCATCAAGCATTTTCCCGGATGACTCTTGCCACACTTTTGGCATAGGGCAACCGAAGATCCATTTCCACTACCATTTCTTCCATGAGGCTTAGGGTTAGACACCCTATCCTTGTTTAGGATCCGGAGCATTGGAGGAACCTTGTCCGAAAAATTTATGTTAGAGCCTTGAACGACCATGTCCATCGGACCTTGAATGTGAAAAGTCACCATCACCGATCTTTATCCTTTTTGCCTCTCTAGACCTTTTCTTAAAATTTTCCTCTTTAATTTGTTGAGCATGCACCATTAGACGAGAAATGTCCATTTCACTAATGAGCATGGCGGTGCGACATTCCTTAACCACCATTTCAGAAACACCCAAAACAAACTTGCTCGTATTTTCCCTAGAGTTGGCAACCATAGTTGGAGCATAACTGAACAGTTGTGTGAACTTCAAGGCATACTCCTTCACACTCATGTTTCCTTGACGAAGGTTAATAAATTCAAGTACCTTTGCCTCCCTCATCTCAAGGGGAAATAACATTCAAGGAAAGAAACCTTAAACTTTTCCCAATCAAGAAGACCCGCGTCAACCTCCCTCTTTTCCTTCCATTGGTTGAACCAAACTTGAGAAACACCCTTAAGTTGATAAGGAAAGTTCCACCTTTTCCACCGCCGTCACTCTCATGATCATCAACACCTTGTATACCTGATCAATAAACTCTTGAGGATCTTCCTCAACCTTGGAATCATGGAACTCCGCGGTATTCATTCTAGTGAAGTCCCTCACTCTAGATGCCATCGTACCCACATTTGGGTTCACGGGGACCACAACCTCCCTATTGGCTTGAGTTTTCATGGCTTCACCAACACTTGAAAGCAGCTCAAAACTCCGCATTAGTCACTTGTTCGGCCAAATGATCGACCGAAACTTGTGGAGCCTCTTCAGGAGCATCTTTTTTTACATTCTCACCCGCATTCCGCCTAATGTATGCTCTTCGAGGGTCCATAACCTGAAAATCATCGGATAGAGATTAGGAGAGAGACATATAGAGTTACACTCTATCGCACGACTTTAGAATGATGAAATCAGTGGAATTTCCTAAGCATCTTATAGCCTCTTATTCATAAATGTGGCGTGTTTCACATGTCACACCCCTATTTTTTCCCAAAACGATGTTTGAAAATAAAGTTTTTCCAATTGAAGTGACATTTTGAAAAGAGATTATTTTATTTCAGAGTCGCCACTTGGAATTGAGTTTTGGTGTTCCAAGTCACCTTATTTAAATCCCTAATCAAAAGGAAGTTGACTCTTATTTTTAATTGTCTGCGAACTAGAAATCTGGATAAGAAATTCTATTGACCAAGGGGAAGGTGTAAGGCACCCCTCGAGTCTCGTGGTTCTAGCATGGTCGCTTCATTGACTTATATCTTGGCTTGACTTATTTTTTGGATATATTATACTTATTAGCCATACATTTTACTTATATCCCGCTTTCTTTGATTTATTGTCACTGTCTTGTAAAACTATTTTATTTTTTTAAATATGTGGTGTATTAGTAACATCGTTTTCCAACCTTGCCACAAATTGTTTATTTGTTTATATAGTTGATAGAAAAAATTCAAATTTTCATTTTTACATAAACTAAAAAAAACAAATCTTCATTTTTATGGGCACAAAATATTTTTCTTTCACATGGAAAATCGTGTCAACCTTAACTTTTCATAACCTGAAATTAATTTTTTTCTTAATTTAATTGATTAACTAGGTCTAACATAGTTTTTTGAGATACAAATCAATACGACGAATAAAAAAATAAAATTATAAAATATTACCATCAAATAAATCCATAACATACTTATTTTATTTAAACCTCAATTTACATGGTCTTCCCACTTATGAAAGCACTTATTAGAGAGAATAAGACATGCAATTCCAAGGCCTAACATGTAGAAGAAAGGGATAAAAATAACAAATAATAATGATAAAGCAGCTACGTGACCACATAAAATGAAAGTTGCAAACTAATAACGATATAACTTATTCAATTTTTTTATTTTAATTTTATGATGCCACTCAAGGATCAATTCCTTATAATATATATATATATATATATATATGAAAGACACATGTGTCATGTACTTATACATATCCTATGACAAGGTCTTCTACCCATTTAATTCTTCAAAAATTTTAGTTATTAAATACAACCGAATGTTCTGATTTAAGATTAACTAAAGGAAAAGGAAGATAAAAAAAAAATAAAAAAAATCAAGCTCCTATTTCAACTACAAAACTTCCTAAATTTATCTAGTGGTAATCTTTTATATTGATAGAGTAACATTTGTAGCACTATTGCATGGATAGAAGCTTAAGCTACGTTTTTTCTTTCTTCTTTAATCATGATAAATAATTATTACGATAAAACACGACATACATCATAAAATAATGACATATAACAATACATGCAATTTTTAGAGACTTCATAACATCATAAGCAAGTTTTGAACAATCATTTCATTGAATTATATAAGAAATTAGAATTATCTTTTCGTAAAACTTAATTCCCCACAAAAGAAACTGCTACAATCTACTGATTTCCAAAGTTAATAATAAATTAACTTTAAGGAGCCACGAACTCGAATCTACAAACAAAATCCTTTTTTCTTTTATGTTGTATTCTCTGCGTGTTATGATTTTTCTAACTTAAGAGTGTAATGCTTTTTTGTGTATGTGCTGTTTTCTTTCCGTATGTCGTGATGTCTTTCAGGTGTGTATTATGTGGCTTTATATAGTAATATTGGGTGTGTTGTGTTGTACGTAGGTGGTGTAGTGTGTATGCATGTACGTGTGCGTAATGTGTATGTTGTGAGGGAGTTAATTCTTGAAAGTGGGGGTGTATAGGTGTAGTGGAGTTGAGGAGTAGGAAACTAGTGGGGTAGTATAGACAGTGGGGTCGGGGTAGTTGGCAGGGAAATGGGCTAATTGGTAGATTAGATTAATATTTTTATTTTTAATAATTATATTATAATAAACATAATAATACAATAATATAATATAATATTTCTTAATTATATAATATAATATTATACTAGAGTAAAGAAGAGTGTCTCCCAATCATCAAGTTTGACTTCTTAGCCACTCCTTTGCACACTAGCTTTCATGAAAGCTTCAACAATTTCAATTGTCTTTTCTCAAGAATGGAGAGAATTGTCATATTCTTTGTCATCACATACCATCTCAATGAAGTGTACATCATTATGCGCCGGTAGAGGATTCTTAGTAACATTTGGGGGGTCATCATTTTGAACCACAATCATCTTTGTTTGAATCATCTCTTCCACCTTTCTTTTTAAATTTCGACAATCTTCAGTACTGTGCCCTGGAGCATCATAATGGTATGCACATCGTGCTGTAGGATTGAAACCGTTTGCATGTGGATCCACATAATTTTGAGGAATCGGCTCTATCATCTTCAAATGTTTTAACTTCTTAAATAAATTTGTGTAAGACTCTCCAATTGTTGTGAAATTGTTCTTAGGCCTTTGAGCTCCTTCAAATTCCTGCCTTGAATGGAGATTATAAGGCGCTCAAAATTTTTGAGAAGAAGGGCGTATATTTTGATGTGTTGGCACTCGCCATTGTGGATAGTTTGGTGGATATGCATATGATTGTGCATTATAGACTGCACACTGAGGTGGAAAATTAGAATATTGTGGGTCTTGCATGGAGTGATACTGATGGGGTTGAGGTGGTGCATATTGATAAAGTGGACCCTCTAGACTTTTTTGTGTGTCTGACACAACATTTGCTACATTCTCCTTCATTTTCTTTCCCCCAAGATTTCCTGATCCATTTCTAATTACTCGTGTTGTGGCTTTCAAAGCAGTTTGACTTACAATATTTCCAGACTTAATGCCATTTTCCACCATTTCACCAATCTTAGTAACTTCGGTGAATGTTTTTCCAACAATAGAAAGTAAATAATGAAAGTAGTCTAGTTCTAGTGCTTGGATGAAAACATCAATCATTTCAGACTCTTTCATAGGCGGCTTAACCCCAGCAGCTTGCTCCATCCGCCTAATAGCATATTCACAAAAAAATTTGGTGGTCTTTTTCCTCGTGTTGGCAAGTGAAGTACGATTAGGAGCTATGTTAATGTTATATTGAAACTGTTGAACAAAACATCTAGCCAAATCATCCCACGTATGCTAGTTACAAGTATCTTGATCTATGAACCATTTTGAGGCAATTCCCATCAAACTTTCCCCAAAATAAGCCATGTGCAATTCTTCTTTATTCCTAGCCCCTCTTAGTTGATTACAATATCTCTTTAAATGAGCTACAGGATTTCCATGTCCATCATATTTCTCGAACTTTGGAGTTTTAAAGCCGATGGGTAGATAAACGTGGGGAAACATGCATAAATCATTGAATGAGATACTTTTGTGACCTCCCACTCCTTGCATATTACATTTTTTCCCAAACTCTTTATTTTCCTAGTCATTTCTTCATGTTCCTTGTTCTTAATAACTTTTTCAGCTTCAACAGGGGAACTATACTGATGAGTGTGAGGATAAGAGTTTGAAATCTTAAGAGCCTCTTCAGGGGTGTAGCAATGACCATGAAGAACTTGGGATGAAGGATCATTGTTGGATTTGGGCACCATTGTTGGCTGTGGAATGCTATTAGTCGGCGCAGTTGGCACGAAGAGTGGATTAGTCATCATAGGTGTACTCAAAGGGCGTACCGTAGAAGTTTCAGCGACGTTGGATGTGTTAGCATAGGGGACGAATCCAGGTGGATAAATTGGATCACTTATCGACACTTGGACAAAGGGTGGTATATTTGTATTTAGATAGTCACGGATTTAAGACAGTGGAGCTTGTCCACTCATCCAAGCTTTGTACATCTCCGCCATTTGCTGTCTTAATATCCTTTCCTCTTCTGTTGACACTATTTCTTGTGAAATCCTCTGGTTTTGGACCTCATCATTATCTGACTCATTTCCGTCTTTGTGAGTCATTTTCTTTTTGCCTTTTGACCTTGTATTGTAGGGATGAGATGCCAGCTTAACCACAAACCAACCCCTTAATTTAACTCTGTGCATGGACGATAAAGTTTGTTAGGGTTAGACATTATTAATTTATTTTTAAAAAAAAGGATGTGATAATGCATTGACCAAATCCGTAACATGCTTGAGAACATGAATAAGATCATTGCATATTTTTTTTCTAAAACTCAATAACAAGTTTTTTTTTTAGATCTTTAAGATAAAATCTTTTAGTTTTCTTTTGATTATTAAAAGAAAATTAAGAAAAAATTATTTTTAATAAAGATTAAACATTCTTGTTTTTTTCATTTTTTTTTTTGAAAAAATATCTTTTTAAAAAATAAAGATCACCAAATCCAAAGAGGATTGCCTACATATCTCAATGATGTGAGAATCAGGTTTGCGTAGTTCGTAAAGTTTTTTTTTTAATATATTCTATTTTCGAAAACTATTTTTTCTTTTGGTCATTTTGTTGTAAAAATGCAAAATTTAAACTTTTTGAGATTTTTCAAAGAATTGCTATATTTATTAAAATTTTGAGGAAGATTTTCTTTTTCAGTTTGCTAATTTATTCTAAAGTCGATCGACATTCAAATAGTATCTATGTAACAAATAACACATAGAGTCAAACCCTATATTGAACCGCATTAAATTAAAAATGCATATGATGCAAATAAAGCGGGTCCTATTAGGGATAATCATCGTTGAGGCTTGTTTTACTAAGTTAACAATCGAATGTAACAGGTGTCTAGACTGGCTGTAAAACGAGTGGACAACCCGAGTTGGGAAGGGACAACTTACCGGTAGTAGGGCTTTCCGGCCTCACTGTTAGTCATTCCCATCCTAAGACATGTGTTATTATAGAATACTTCCCAGGAGCGTTTCCTCATCTCTGGTATCTCATGTCTCGGGAGCGTAATCGCATCTCTGAAAGTATTTTAGAAGATTCAGATTGGTGCGCGAGAGAAGACATTTTATATGACAGTTCACATAATATCAAAGCGATAAACAAGCGAGCAAATAGCACAATACACTAACAAACACAATATCCAAAAAATAAAATAAAATAAAAAAATAAATAATAGAGCCGTACACAAGTCAATAATTAGAAGCTCGAATTTTGGTTGTCCCCAGCAGAGTTGCCATCTGTCACACCCCTATTTTTTCCCAAAACGATGTTTGAAAATAGAGTTTTTTCTAATTGAAGTGACATTTTGAAAAGAGATTATTTTATTTCAGAGTCGCCACTTGGAATTGAGTTTTGGTGTTCCAATTCAACTTATTTAAATCCCTAATCAAAAGGAAGTTGACTCTTATTTTTAATTATCTGCGAACTAGAAATCTAGATAAGAAATTCTATTAACCAAGGGGAAGGTGTAAGACACCCCTCGAGTCCCGTGGTTCTAGCATGGTCGCTTCATTGACTTATATCTTGGCTTGACTTAGTTTTTGGATATATTATACTTATTAGCCATACATTTTACTTATATCCCGCCTTCTTTGATTTATTGTAACTGTCTTGTAAAACTATGTTATTTTTTTAAATATGTGGTGTATTAGTAACATCGTTTTCCAACCTTGCCACAAATTGTTTATTTGTTTATATAGTTGATAGAAAAAATTCAAATTTTCATTTTTACATAAACTAAAAAAAACAAATCTTCATTTTTATGGGCACAAAATATTTTTCTTTTACATGGAAAATCGTGTCTACCTTAACTTTTCATAACCTGAATTTTTTTTTCTTAGTTTAATTGATTAACTAGGTCTAACATAGTTTTTTGAGATACAAATCAATACGACGAGTAAAAAAATAAAATTATAAAATATTACCATCAAATAAATCCATAACATACTTATTTTATTTAAACCTCAATTTAGATGGTCTTCTCACTTACGAAAGCACTTATTAGAGAACATAAGATATGCAATTCCAAGGCCAAACATGTAGAGCAAAGGGATAAAAATAATAAATAATAATGATAAAACAATTACGTGACCACATAAAATAAAAGTTGCAAACTAATAACGATATAACTTATTCAAAAAAATTTTATTATTTATTTTATGATGCCACTCAAGGATCAAGTCCTTATAATATATATATATATATATATATATATATATATATATATATATATATATATATATATATGAAAGACACATGTGTCATGTACTTATACACCAAGTTTGTCATGACCCGGGGCTACCCTAGGAGTGACACGACGTATTTGACCCCGAAGTGGTCTCATACAAGCCCTTAACGTATCATCATTACATAAGACATAAGAATAATGCGAAAAATTTAAAACTTTTACAATAGAAGTTCAACTCCCTTCATATATGAAAAGTAGGAATCTAGACTTGTCTCATTACACCATCTAAACATAGGAATATGAAAGTTGGGACTTAGCCCTTACATCAATAGAAAGTATTATCATAAGAAGTACAATATAGTCTTTAACAAAGAAAGTAAGCTAGAACTAAAATCAATAGCATCTCGCCCTTGGACTTGAGGACTCATCAAACTTGGAGATGGCAATCCATGTTTCTTGGAGAATGGACTAATTGCACCTCAACGGCCGGAACCTACACTCGTAGGAGATGTAGAAGAAAAGGGGTTAGTACAAAAGCACCAAGTATGGAAACATGCATAAAAATCCTTAAATATGCAAAAAGGGACATTTTTTTTGTGTAAACCATGCATTTGTCAAGTTAAAGACCATTTATGCACATAAAGATATAACATAAGTCATAATATCACATTCACATAAACCTTCATTACATAATGGAAACCTCACCTTAGCAACCCTAAAAGCATACTTGTGCAATGTATAGTTGGCATCCCATAATACCAACTATACTAAGTATCCATTTAGAATCACCTTGGTGACACATATCAACTTTAGACCTCATCATAATCCATAATCCTACATAAGGAATAATCATACTCATTACATATACATAAGGAGAGTCATACCATAACAACAATCCAATCAACATATATCATACCTTCATGTCTTACCATAGCATAATGAACCAACCCACAATCCCCTTCAAAGCTTACTTGTGCAATATAAAAGTGAAGTACCATACCCCCACTCCTACTAAGTAAACTTATCAAGAAATCACAAGTATAGTTCAAATCATATTCATTATCTTATTACATAGGGAGAATATCAATAACCAACATAGACTATGTGAGCTACATGAAATCCGGTGTCATATAACCCCACACCGAAAGAAGGCGTCCTACTTGCCTAAGGTAGAACTAAACATATATAACTATAATGTGGATCCACTAGCTAAGACCTATGCAGGCACATAGTTATGGAATAATGAGATTGCTTCTAGAAACCCGACCTATTGTATTAGCGGGAGAGTTTCCATCTCATGAGAGCATATGTAGAAAATCCGGCCTATTGTATTAGCAGGAAGGTATATACCTCATTTTGCCATATCCGCTCGGTGCTAAGCATTATTCTCCAATTTATACTTAGTTAAGGTGAATTGCAATTTCATATGAAAAAAGGGTACTTTACCCTTCATTCGACTCATCTCATACATAGCTCATTGATTCAACATGGTGAGAACTACCTTTCACCTTAGAATCATCATATAATCATCCAAGACAATTCATTCATAATCATATGTCGTAGTAGAAGAAACTAGTATTTCAACAATACCATAATCCACACATTAGTCATTGGATCTTCACCATTCAAGTGGAACATAACTTCATACATAAATACATGAAAAGTAAGCACCTCCACCTTGCAAGTGGACCAACAATCATATATGAGAATCTCAAACATAGAATACCTTCATACGTTGCCTTCAAGGCTATACTTCAAGATTCGACACTTACCATCTACCCTTCAAGGTCATAAACCATATCTTGCAATCACACTTATAATTTGTACTTTAATCATGCAATAGACAAGATTAATAGACTAAATTAACATAGACACAATTCTAAATATTCATATTGCATCAACAAACCCATCTCAATTTCATAAAGTTGGGATCATGGGGAAACACATGGGTTCATAGGGAATTTCACAATAAAAACCCTCATTAAACATCATATTCATCATAATATAAGACAATTAACATAAGAAAATCGTTTCCATTGCTAGAATCAAAACTCTATTTTTTGGACAAATTCCCAATTTTGAATTAGAAGTTGAATGGCTTCATGGAGAAAGAAATTCCATGAATGAAGGTTCCCATACCTTAGTTGAAGCTTTGCCACGAAATTGGAGTGAAAACCTTGGAGCTTGAACCCTAATCTTGAAGCTTTTGGTGTTCTTCAATGGAGGAACTTGTAGAGAGAGAAATATTAAGGGAAGTGGGTTTTGGGAGAGGGAAGTTGTGTTTTGATATTTGAGTTGTGAGTTTAGTTCCCCTAACTTAAAGTCTTAGGGTTAGGGTCTTATAGTTGGTTTTAGAAAGGTAATTAATTATCTAACCACTCCTCCTAACCCTTCATTAAATAACTAACTAAAATAAGACCCCTAAACTAGAATTAAAAGTTGAAACCTGGCAGCATCTACGACCCTCTACCTACGGACCGTAGGTGGAGTTACGGACCCTGATGTGCACTTCGTCGTTTGGGACTGAGGCTCCCTTTTGGGGAGCTAAGATTCCCCAAGCTAAGTCCCCACCTACGACCTAGACCTACGGTCCGTAGACCAGTCTACTGGTCGTAGTTTGGGTCTCGTAGGTGCTGTTGTTTTTAACAGCTTTTTGGCCAAAGGTTAGGTCCTCTTCAAGGACCCCTAGGGTGGTCCTTGGGGGTCGTACCCGAACGTTTAGACCCTAAACATGAAGTTCTACTTATATAAACCATTTTTACAAGATTTAGTCCTCATACGCCACTCCGAAACCTCACTACAAGACCTAAGACCACACTAGTTCAAGTTACTAGTTTCCGGACGTCATAGTCGTTTCTTGATGTTTATGCACTAACACTTTCTTACTAAGTTAGTTATATTAGATTAGGACTTAAAACATCATTTTTATCCTTTTTAAGTTACAAGACATCATACAAGGCTCTAGCTTAGGTCGTTAGATTTATGGGGTGTTACATTATCTCCCCCTTGGGAACATTTGTCCCCGAATGTCGACCAAAACACCACACTAAGTTAGAAACTCTAACTCAACAGCCCCATAAGCATATACACCAAAATGTGCCAAAACTTCTAAATGCCCCAATTTTCCATAAATACTTATTCAAAGGAGAAAAAAACTCAACTCCAAATCAAGTCATATCAAAGCAATATAAGGAAGTAGGAACTACATCTACCAACTCAATATGCATGAAATTCATCATATATCATGTTCATAAGAGGAACTACCTTCTCCAATCAATGACAAGTTCCAGATCACTATATGGATTCAACAAGTCACTTCAAAACACGATTTAGCACATTCATCAATTCACCTCATAAGTCAAATATGCAATTATCATATCAATCAAGCAATTCAACAAGAGGGACATATAATTCATGAGAAACTCAAGTTATGCCATACATATTTTCTCACACCATATAAAGAAAAATCATGGCAAAAAAAAAAACTCATACAATACACATAACTCATAATTCACTACCAACTCAAGAGAAACTACTTACCTCAAGTTTGAATAGGAGTAGGAGGAAATAGATGAGGATAACGGGACATCATATCGGCCTCGACCTCCCATGTGGCACTCTCAGCTAGATGGTTCATCCATAGGACCTTAACAAAAGCTACCTCTTTATTCCTCAACCTCTTCACTTGTCGATCTAAAATCTCAACCGGAACCTCTTCATAAGAAAGGTTCTCATTAACTCCTAAACCTTCTAAAGGAAGGATAGATAGTAGACCTATGAACTTCTTGAGCATTGAGACATGGAACACCGGGTGAACCGGAGCCAACTCATTAGGCAAGTTCAATTCGTAAGCAACACTTCCCACACGTTTCAAAATCTCATACGGGCCCACATACCGGGGACTAAGTTTCCCCTTTTTGCCAAACCTCATTACCCCTTTCATGGGTGAAATCTTCAAGTAGACCCAATCACCTACCTCAAATTCAAGATCCCTCTTTCTATTGTCGGCATAGACTTTTGCCGACTTTGGGCCGTCTTCAACCTATCTCTAATAAGTCAAACTTTCTCAATGGCCTCATAAACTACTTCGGGACCAATAAGAGAAAATTCACCTACTTCAAACCACCAAACCGGAGACCTACACCTTCTTCCATAAAGTGCTTCAAACGGAGCCATATCAATACTTAAGTGGTAACTATTACTATAGGCAAACTCTATTAACGGTAGATGGTCATCCCAATTACCCTTGAAGTCAATGATACATGCCCTCAACATGTCCTCTAGGGTTTGAATGGTGCATTCCATTTGACCATCCGTTTGGGGATGAAATGCGGTACTAAGCTTTACTTTGGTACCAAGCCCTTTTTGGATTGCCTTCCAAAAGTGAGAAGTGAATTGAGCACCCTTATCCGAAATGATAGACAAAGGAACCCCATGCATCCTCACTATCTTATTGATGTACAACTTAGCATAATCTTCCGCTGAATAAGAAGCCTTGACACAAATGAAATGGGCTGATTTAGTCATCCTATCAACAATGACCCAAATGGAATCATGTTGTCTTCGGGTACGAGGTAAACCCACAACAAAGTCCATATTAACATCCTCCCACTTCCAAGAGGGAATACCTATATATTGAGACAAACCTCCCAGCTTTTGGTGTTCGGCCTTGACTTGTTGACAATTTGGACATTTGGCCACAAAATCCTCTATATCTTTTTTCAAACCATTCCATCAATAGATCTCCCACAATGTTTGTCACGACCCGGGAGCACCCCCTAGTCGTAACCGGCATACTCGACCTCAAAGAGGTCATATACAAGTCTCATAGATCATTCATTGCATAAGATACTTAAAAATAGAGAAGAATTACAAACTTTCTTACAATCGAAGACATTTTCATTAAATAGCAAGCGAAAAACCTTCTAGACTTTATACACTATGGGTCAAACCATCTAATACTTTGAACGCAACATTGGAACTTAGCCCATACAAAACTTTAACAAAACTAAAAGAAATAAAGAGGAAACACCATGGGTTCGTCCTCGAAACTATGAGGACTCACCAAGTCTTCATCTTCAAGCACCTTAGAGACCTATCATTCAAGCATAGAACACCAACATCTCCAAAGCCTACACTTTGGTAAAAAGGGAAAAAGAATGGGGTTAGCACATTAGATGTACTAAGTATGATGACCATGCAAAAACATGCTTGAAAAAGGACATTTGAGTTGAATGTCATGCTAGTATGCCATTTTTTTATAAAACTTCATAAACATGATAATAGAGGCATAATAATCAACACAACCAACACACAAGTCCTTTATCACAATATAGACATGTTCAACACATATAACCCATTTCCTTTACCCTTAGCCTTTCACCTCAATAAATCCTTAGGCAACACCTTCTGCAATGTATGAATAGTGTCCCATACCACCACCCACATTAAGGTACCACCTTAAGACCACCAAAAGTGAACTTACCATTCATCATGCTTCACACTACAAGTATTCATGCTCAACTAGTACCAATATGCAACACAAAAGCACATTCGTCAAGTAAGTCATTTGACCCACCTAGGACCTCTATCTAAAGTTACCCTAAGACTCACTTAAGTAAGACATGAAGTGGCCGCCCATACAACCTCTTCATACCACACCTAGGTATTCTTCAAGGATACAAAAGACAAGAACCTTTCTATTTCAACATAACATGCTAAGTACTCAATTCATCAATATAAGTTACTCACTCATCATTTCATTTAGACAGTAAGTCAACATCTTCATTAAGCCATTTAGGACACATTCATTCCTTTAGAGGACTTTCACTCATTAACCATTAAGGCTTAGGGAACTCACTTTAGTATCTTCAAAGCCTACTCGTGCCATGTGTAGATAGCATCCCATACTACTACCTACACGTTGTAGAGCCTATCCAATAACTAGAGTGCACATCCCACATGATGGGAATAGGCATTAATCGACATAGACCATGAGAGATAGACATGGAATCTGGTGTTCTACCCCCACACCGAAAAGAGGTGTTCTACTTGCCTAAGGTAGAACTAGATGATATTATAGCGGTGGTGTAGACCACTAGCTAATATATCTCCTATGTGGGCACATAGTTCTAGGGTAGGAAGATGTTCATTGGAACTCTAGCCTATCATTGGGAGAGTTTCCATCTAACCCTATCCACTCGGTGCTTAGCCTCCATTCCCATAGAGTATTTCATTCACATTCGTTATACTTGAGAGGGCTACCAATACTAGGTCTACCGACCCAAAGCACATTACACAAGAAAGGGTCCTTGCACTAGGTCTTCCGATTCAAGGTACATTAAGGATAGCTCATGACTTTCCAAGAAGGGTGCCTTCTATATTGGGTCTACCGATTCAAGGTCATTACTCATTCATTCATGAAAGGGCACCTATACTAGGTCTACCAATTCAAGACATCAATCACACTTCATGGAGGGGATACCACATTTGGTGTACCGGTCCTAAGATATATTCATCACATCACATTTAATTACACAAGGAGGAGGATGTCCTAGGCCTACCAAATCAATGTGCAAGATTACATTACAATACTAGGAGGACCTTTTACATTAGATCAACCTCATACATGATCATTAAGAGAGAGCATACTTTCCATCACAATACAATAATACTACACACAAGATCATCATTAAGATCACATAAACACCTTCGCATTATACAACCATCTATACAATAACATGATAACACTTCAAATCACCATATAATGCCTTCATGGCCATAATCACAACACATTCAATATATAACCACCTCCACCTTTCAAGTGGATCAATCCATACAAGAACAATTCTACTATAACATGAAGTTAGGTCAACTTACCATTCTCCAAAGCCATAATCACCATTACTCAATTCCCCAACAATTCACCATAATTAGGTATAGACAACAATAGAAATCAATCATACAATTCAATCTAAGTACAATTCCATCATCATCCAATCATAACCATAAAATCCACTTGATAAGCCAAATTTAGGAATTTAGAGAAATCATGGGTCCATAGAGTTTTTCATCTTAAAATCATCAATTAAACATCAACATAATTATATCTTATCAATTGAAATTGTTTGATTCAAGAACCCATGAGTTTGAGTAAGAATTAGGGTTTTTCATAAACATTGGAAACTTGAAAACTGTTTTGAAATTGACTCTAGGGTGAAGCTTGCCCTAGATAAAGGATCACCACACCTTATACTTGAAGAATCCCACGAAATTGGAGTAGAAACACTTTGAAATCCCCAACCCTAGCTTGAACTTGACCTTGACCTTGACCTTCAATGGAGTTCTAGAGAGAACTTTTAGGAGAGAAGGGTTTTGTTTTTTGAAGAATGAATTCTAAATGGAGGTTTAAATGTTTTAATACACTTAGAATGCCTAAAAACACTAAAAACAACCGTCCATGCATTTAATTGGCCAAGGGTGGAATTTACCAAACCACCCTTTGCTTGGCCGAACACATGACAGCAAAACAGGTGAGACTTACAAAACCCCCACCTACGGACCGTAGGTGGGGTGACGGGCGCACTATTTTTTTCCTTTTATTATTATATTTTTTCTCTGCTCACATTTTTCTTTTTTAATTCTATATATTATTTTTTTTAATTTTCTTTTTTTTCCTTAAAACTAATTGAGAGAAAATTGATATACATAGTGATATAATAATATATTCCTTCACCAAATGATGATAGTATGAAATTACTAATAAGAGAACTATCTCACGTTGATGAATTAATGACTCACTCAAATGAACTAATGTTCATCTCCACCATTTTTAATATTTCAGGTACTATAAAAATTATTCTAATAATTAATTGTCTCCATAAGTATGGCAGTATTATTTATTTATTAAAATCCAGAAACTTCAAACGATGACTAATACAGAACCTCTAACCAATTTACATGTAATTAAACTAAAGTCATAAATGAAGTTGTCAATTTGTACAATCAAATAAATGTACATAAACATGTTGGAATAAAACTAAGAGTAAACAACAACCATCTTTGGATCAAATTAGTTAATTAAATTAAAGTCAGGTGTAAAAATACTTTATGAGCAAATTTAAACAATAACAATTCATGCAACCAAAAATATGATATGCGTCATAAAATAGTGGCATATAACAATACATGTAATTTTAAGGATTTCATAATATCATAATTAAATTTCGAACAATCATTTCATTGAAGTATAAAAAACATTAGAATTACCTTTTCGTAAAACTTAATTCCTCACAAAAGAAACCACTACAATCTACTGATTTCCAAAGTTAATAATAAATTAACTTTAAGGAGCCACGAACTCAAATCTACGAACAAAACCCTTTTTCTTTTATGTTGTATTCTCTGCGTGTTATGATTTTTCCTAACTTAAGAGTGTAATGCTTTTTTGTGTGTGTGCTGTTTTCTTTCCGTATGTCGTGATGTCTTTCAGGTGTGTATTATGTGACTTTATATAGTAATATTGGGTGTGTTGTGTTGTACGTAGGTGGTGTAGTGTGTATGCATGTACGTGTGTGTAATGTGTGTGTTGTGAGGGAGTTAATTCTTGAAAGTGGGGGTGTATAGGTATAGTGGAGTTGAGGAGTAGGAAAGTGGTGGGGTAGTATAGATAGTGGGGTCGGGGTAATTGGCAAGGAAATGGGGTAATTGGTAGATTAAATTAATATTTTTATTTTTAATAATTATATTATAATAAACATAATAATATAATATAATATAATATTATATAATTATTTGACCCCCTTTTTTTTACTAACCAAAAACTAAATAGCTAATAATAAATTATAATCACTAAATACTAGCTTATTGTTAAATTAAAAGAAACATATATTTTTTGTTATTTTCAAATCGTTTAAAATAAACTTACTAAATTAAGACAAAATTGAAATATCTAACTTAGACCTAAAAGAAATATTTAAGGAATAAAAAGTAGTGTAAAACTTTATGTTCGGTCAAAAATTACGTGTCTACATCACACTCATGAACAAGACTCTACTCGACGTGGCTTATGAGACATCCTAGGACCTTTCTAAACCTTCTCTGATACCAAGTTTGTCATGATCCAAAGTATACCCTAGGTGTAACATGTCGTATAGAACCCCGTGAGGCCCTACACAAGCCACTTAGTATACCTCATACAAGATAATAAAATAAAGAGTTCAAAAGAAACATTTAATATAGTTTAAAAAAAGTGAAAGTCTAACATAAGTCTCAAAGTTATCTAATACATCATAAATAAAGTGATATGGATGTAATCCATGCATCATATACAAAGCCTGAAACGGAAATGACATAAAGCAATAAAGGAGTCTTGGTCCTCAGAACGTGAAGACTCACCAATATTAAAAGTCTATAAGGGATCAACTAGACACGTGTATGGGAGGTAGGAGCGTTGGACCTACATAAGTGAAACAATATAGGCACAAGTATGCATTAGTACATGGAATGTACTAAGTATGAAGAAATATGCATAAACATAGGCATGATGGCATAAACAACTTAAAATAAGTAAGCATGATCATATTGAAACATTCGAAAGGTTTAAAGAAGAGTTAACATGAAAATCATGGAAACATGATCAAGTACATTAACTTAAAGATCATAAGAAAAGTTTTGAAGAAAACACATATATTTTGTGGGGTCTTAGCTTTAATTGACAATAAGATCATGAGAGCTATATCATGAAATCTGGTATATCCCTCATACCAAAAAAAGGGGAATCTACTTGCCAAGGAAGAATCCGTACATATCATCATTTGCTAAAGTAGATCCACTAGCTAGGTCATTTATGATAATCCTAGGGGGGCACATAGTTTCGGACTAGAGGTTGCTACTAGAGACTACCCTATTTGAGACTCCACTTCAAGCCCTTTCGGTGCTAAGTCTAAATCCCAAGAGAATAGATAAAAGTCAATTATCAATGTAATATAGGGAAATGCAATGATCAATACCAATCCACATATTTCAAGATGAAAACATAGAATAGCTCCTTAAACATAATTCAGCATAAATGAGAAAACCTTTCCCCATTATGGATTCATTTGTGAGAAATACCTTTCACAATCATGATCATCATAGTAAGTGAGAATTACTTTCACAATAACATTGATATTTTCCTTTCAAAGCGTCCCCTAATCAGTTATAAGCATTTCATAAAAGCATGCATATCTTCATAATTTCATAATTGATAGATTCATTGGTTCATCCTAGTATCATAGTTGAAAAACATAGTTTAGGCATGGGTCAGTGCAATTTCATCTAAATATCAAGGAGTAACATCAATTCATGCATTAGAAGACTTAATCAACTACAATAAATCATAATTGAATGAAACCCATGAGATTGAATTGAAATTCTAACTTGAATCAATGGAAATTGATTTGGGAAATTGAAATCTTTGAGGACCCCATGGAGGAAAGGACTCCATGGGTGAATATACGCATACCTTGATTCTTTAAGCCCAAGAAAATGAAGAATTTGGAGACTTGAATGGAACCTTAGATCTTCTTCCTTATACTGAGAAATTGGAGAGTAAATTTGGTCAGGTTTAGGAACTTTAGGAGAATGAGTTGAAAAATGGGAAATTTGGGGCTTGGAACCTTTATATAGAGCTCAGGGTAGAAGGCAAAACGATGTAGCATTTGATTAAAACAATTAGGGAAAGACCCAAAAGCCCTTTAAAAATAACTGTTGAGCCTAATCTACGGTTTGGACCTATGGTCCGTAGGCCCTTCTACGTACCACACTGGTCAACGTAGATAAGTTCAAGAACTATAATTTGGACCAACTTTTGACGGAACCCATGTACGGCTCGTAGGTCTTCCTACAGTCCGTACATGCCAATCGTAGAAACCAACTTTGACCTCAAAATTTCACTAAGTCTAGGACGCAACTACGAGACCTATCCACGATTCGTACAATGGTTAACGAACTATCCTGGTGAATCGTAAAAAGGGGTACTGGAACTTGTTTTCAAAAAATTATTTTTTCCACTTCCTACGGTTTCCATCTATGACCCGTAGAAGCTTTTGCGGTCAGTAGATAGGACCCGTAGACACAAACTTCATTCTAAAAAATCTCATTTTTCTTCTTTTCCAAATTCGATGTGTTACAATTCAATACTTAGAAGTTTTTGTACTAGTGACACTAGGTCTAGATTTTGATTGTGTATATAGTTCGTCTTCCTTTATCACTTTGGGTCCCTTTTGTATATTTTATATTTTTATGTACATATCTATGTTATGAAGCTATTCTATGTCTATATTGTTTTCTCATATTTATGTTTCAGTTTTATTTATTGCTTGTTGTTTGGGTTTTGACTTGCCTTTCGTGGATTTTATGGTAGGCGTCATCGTGGTCTAATTTCAGGTTGTGACGCCCCCTACCCCTTAAATTTTTATTCTAACTTCAAACTTTATAAAAATACATTTTATTTCATCTTTACATTAAAAATACCCCCACACCCCTCACTATTTCTCAGAAATTCTCTACTCTCTCATCTATATTCTATATTTCCTTCAACTCTCTAGTCTCAAACTCTCAATTACTATCAGAATATTTCTGATTCAATTTAGTTATATTATTATTATTATCAAGTTACAACAATAATTTTGGAGCAAGCTTCAAGTGTCAATTTTTTGTTATAACAGTATGCTATTACGTAAACGTTTGGTACGTTTGTTTCATCTCTTAATTTATTTAATTTTCGTAATCAGTTTTCATGTTATTATTTTTTTAATTACATTCACTTTTATTTAGTTTTGATGTGTATTTTGGTAAAAAAGTTTCGGTAAGAAAAAATAATGGCTAACGAGTGAACTTTTTCTAAAAGAAATAGTAAAAATGGTAGTACTTCTAAATCAATGTCTAGTAAGATTAAATATGTAAGCATTTACGCACGTTGATGATACTTATTTCTCTCATCCCCTCAATATAGAATCAAATACTTAATTAGACCATGAAACTTTGTAACAGCCTTACGATAATACTAATTTTGATGAAGAAGTAGAAGAAGATTTAGAAGAAGTAGAAAATTAGATGATACAATTAGTAGTTCGGTGACCGAAGCTCCAACTCAGAATCAACTTCAGTGTGAAGCTAGTCATCCCCCGATACCTCCTACAAGGAGTAAAGTGAAGCCCCAAAACCCTAAAACTTTTGTATTGTTGCAATTGATAACTCATCATTCAGGAAAAAAAAAAACTTAGGTTATTTGTAATAAATGTAAAAAAGTTTATAAGCATGAAAGTTGTGGAAGTAAAGATGGGATAGAGGGTTTAGGTAGACATTTGTTAATTTATAGTAAAAATAAATATTTGGCACTAAAGCTAAAGCACGACAAAGATGTTGGTATTGACTCTTATGTTGGATCCGTAAGGGCTTTTAACATGGTTAAGGAAATATTAGATCCTTCTAACCTCGCTAGTCCTATTAAACAACGAACATATAGTAAAGAAAGAGGTCGCAAAAATTTAGCTAAAATAATTGTTGTTTGTGCTCATCCTTTTAGTTCTTATTCACGTCCTAACTTAATAACATTTATTCAAGAAACATATAATTCTTCTTTTCAAGGTTTTTCAAGAAATACAATTAATAAATATATTTTTTATTTTCAAGCTAAACATTGTGAATATCTTCGTCGTATATTTAGTTATTTAAATTGTAGAATGTTATATAACTTCTTCTATGGATCGTAGTGTTAATAATAATGATTATGTAACTGAAATTTGCAAAAAATGAATTATAGATTATAAACAGTGTGAAAAAAAAATAGTGCTTATATTGCATGAACTATTTTTTAAACTTTAATAATTTTATGTGCTTTGTGATAAAGTGATGAGTGTCACATTAGAATGTTGTTAGTATGTTAAATACTAGACTTTGTCCAATTGATGATTAAACTTTTTATATTAGATATGTGACACATATTTAATTTGGTTGTAGAAGATGATCTTAAGTTATTTGATTGTGCTTGTATGAATTGAATATGCGTGTGGTTGGATTTATCATACTAACAAATCTGGTAGGATTAGAAAATTTAAAGAGAGTTGTGTAATATGTGATATTTCACCACGGAAAGTTTTAAGACAAGTTAAAACTAGCTGAAATTATTTATATTAAAATGTTTTTAGTTGCTTATTATTCATCGATGATCCATACAAATAATTTTTAATGCCCATAATGCTCACCCACCTGATCGAATTAGTGAAGAACATTGGAATAAAACTAAACAGCTTATTGATTCTATAAAAAAAACTTTCAAGCTACAAAAATGTTTATTGAACTATTATCCAACTATTTCTTCAGTTTTAATAAATATTTGTTCTATTTCAATTCAGTTTAATAAATACTTTTTCTATTTCAATTCAGTTTGCTGAATACAAAAAATTGAAAACTTTAAACTGGCTATTGAAGTTATGGTTAAAAAAATTTAAAATTATTTTTTCTATATGTCAACCTTTTTAAACTGCTATTTTATTTAACCCCGAATATAAATAACAAGGAGAACAAGCACTTGTTGATACAATTAATGAAAAATTAAAAACTTTATGAGAGATTTTCTTGGTCTTAATTCCTAAACTGTGATGATTTTTAAGAATGTATTAATAAGAGATTAGAATGGTTACGGACGAGGAAGACAACTTACAACTTTTAAATTGTTGGAGGACCGGTGGCAGCGCATTTTTAAGACTTAATTAGCAAAATGGTTTGTGATGTCCTATTAATCAAACGTCATCAGTTTCTTCGAAGGCTACCTTCTATGCAACAAGATTTCAAATCGTAACCAGAAATATTCATTAACATAAGAGGGTTTAGAGATATCAATTTTGACTAGAGATTAGATCAACGTCGAGAGAAGAAAATTATGAGTTGCCAAAATTAACTCCCAAACAAGAAGTTGAATTAGAATCAATAATTAAATGTATGAGTAATAATGGAATGGAGGCATTAGAGTATCAAGCATCTTTGTTAGTTCCGAATGATGTTTCTGCTCAAATGATCAGAGTTTGAATTTTGTTTTATTGGACGATACAAATATTTATTTTATAAACGAGAACTAGTTCAAAAGGACCCTTCCTAGGAAGGTGATTGCGTATATTTGTTAATTTTATAATATTGCTAAATTGTAATACAAATTCATACAATTAAGTTTTAATGAAAATTTTAAAGGTTTTATTTTTTTTATACAAGTATTCTCTTAAATATAATACGAGTATTTTTTATATATTAATATAATTTAATTTTAAATAATTAAACAAACTTAAGAATTACAACTTTAATAATTTAATATTTTAGTTATCAAACTTACTTTGAAAATTAAAAAATGAAATTTTAAATGTGAACTTTGAAATTTCAGACATGAAGTTTCAACTTTCAAATTTCTAATTTTGAAAATTGAAAATTATAATTTTCAAAATTTATCCATGTTTTTTTCTTACTTAGCAAAAAACATTATAAAAACCCATAACTTAAAAACTTAAATGTACAATAGTTTAAATATATTAAAAAAATTATCATCCCCAATCCCATCCTGTAAGTTAAGTGGGATCGGACGTGTAACACCCCGCTATTCGAAAGAACTAGAATTAGAAAGAAACCATTTTTGGAAATAATCAAATTTGGAAAGATAGACAAAATTAAGCTAAGTATGAGTTTTGGGTCAACTTCAAATGACCATAACTCCTAGCTCAGGATGGGTTAGGTGTTCTACAAGATACCGTAGAAAAGATCATTGAATTATATTTCCAACGCCACCGAGTTTGCACGATTTCGAGTTCGTATGAGGGAGATATGCTCATTTGAAGCTGGGTTGTCTAGATAAGGAAAGTCAAAACCGGATTTTTGAAGGTTACTTTGGTCTTTTCACTACCCAATTATTTAGTTTCGTTTTTGGTAATTAAGTTGGGGTCTAAACTGATTTGGTTCAGTTTACACTTTATCAAAAGAGTTAGGGTTTTGAGAGAAGAGGAAAGAAAAAGAGAAAAAAAGGAGAAGAAGCAAGGATTCGTTGATTTCTTGAGGAATTGAGTGCGGATTTCGCCAAGGATTCAATCCTACGAGGTATGTGAGTTCACATAGCGTTGGGTTTGTTCACCCATGCGCCAAACATGTTTATTTCAGTAAAAGATTTTCATCCTAAAAGATTGAGAATTTGATGTTCTTGAGTTTTGTTCTTGAATTGCCTTCGTTATTGAATTTGAGTTGATATTGAGGAGTTCTTGAGAGTTTAAGGTCGATTGTTAGAGTTGTTTTGAGTTAGATTCTTGTGTACATGTGCTGGGTATCTGAATCTAAAGAGGAATTGAGAAAAAGAATCGAATTTTGGCGAATTAGGGTTAGAAAACGAAGAAGGAACAAGTCGGGCAAATCTAGGTACCAGGTCCGCGTCGCGGACCTGTTCCTCAGGATTGACAAAAGTTTCTCCGCGTCGCGGAGTGGTCACGGACCGTTCTGCCTCAAAATTTATTTCACGACCAAATAATTAAATACATCTCCGCGTCGCGGACTTGCTTCCAGGCAGTGATTTCTTGATCGTTTCTCATGTTTAACTATCTAAAAACACTCGTAAACATCATCAGATCTTTCCTATCACAAATAACCATCCTTGAATCCATAAATTCAAATTCAAGGAAAGTTAAGAGCCAAGTCAAGAGAAGTTCTTAGAGTCTTCCAAAAGTCTTTTACAAATGTTTTAACTTTGTTTTAAGACTTAAGTTCTGAATTGAGTAAAGAGTAAAGATTGAAGTTTCATTTCTTCAAAAGAGTATATCGGGACTATTTATTCCCAAAGAGTAAAATGTTTTCACATTTAAACAAGAAAGAAAACTGAGATTTCCAAAAGAGCCTTTAAGCTAGTTTTCAGTAAAGAGTAAATGCTTTCACAATTCAGCAAGAGAGGAAACATTGATTTCTGAGAGAGCCTTTGGGATAGTTTTTGAGTAATTATCTCAAATCACGGAGTTATGTTTTTAAACATAAGAGCTAGTATCATATTTTGGGTGTAGTATTGAGCACCGATATGGGGGAGCGTTCAGACAACTCTCAGCCTCCATAAACTATGTTGCCACCATGGTAGAAAAATGTCATACTTTTTAGATGATTCTTTAGTGCTTTTTAGCATAGACTAGTGGATCCACTTAGTAGTCAGGTTCTATACCCTCGGCAAGGTATAGGACGGCCCTGGCAGCGTGAGGCAAAACAATGTATCATCACAATAGCTCTTAAGTGATGGTTGTCGGTTAGAGAAACTCCCACAACAGTATTTTGTATTCATATATACACAGAGTTAATTGTATTTTTATATACATTCAGAGTTTATATTGTATCTTTGCATGCATACAGAGTTACTATTGTACTTCTAAATACACTGAGTTGTTATCCATGTTTTAAAAGCTTTTCTTTATATTGCATTTATTTTATTTCTTTATATTGAAATGAGTTAAGTTGAGTTGAGTTGAGCCCATGTATTTTCTTTCAGTTCCTTTCAAGCTTATGTCCTGTTTTAGAATTCCCCTTGCATGCTCGTACATTCAATGATGTCAGTTGGCCTGCATCTTTATGATGCAGATTCAGGTAACCAGGATCAACATCCAGCCCATCATTGATCCAGTTGAGCTTCAGAGTTTTTGGTTGAGCCTTCTTACTTCCGGAGGATCTCATTTTTCATTTCTTTACCATTTTAGTTCATTAGGTTGTCGTGGGTCTTGTTGCGACATCCATATCAGTTATTAGTAGCTTCATAGATAGTCAGTTAGTTCATTTGTCATTATCTTTTTATTGGCCTATGTTTGAGAACTGAGTTGCCACTTTGGCCAGTGAATGTTATCTTAATACATTCTAAGTTGTATTTTGAGCTCTCAGTTTACTTTTAAAGGTTCAGTTATGTTGAGTTAAGTCTTCCGCTAAGAGTTAAGCTAGGACAAGGGTTCGCTTGGGGCCAACAATGGTTCTCGAGTGCCAGTCCCACCCAGGGTGTAGGCTCGATGAGTGACAAACCTGGTATCAGAGCACATAGTTTAAGAATCCTAGGGAGTCTTTGAAGCGGTGTGTATGTAGAGTCCTAGTTATCAGTGTGAAGCACGCCACATCTATAATTATGACGCTGCAATATTTAGGAATTCCTTCACTTCTTTCATACTCACTTCATGTGATAGAGTTAATCTCTATAATAGTTCCTTTCTAATTCGTGCTTGCGCATGTTTATTTCAGATCATGCTTCCACGAAGAGCTGTCAGAGGTCGTCCCGTTAGAAGTAATGTTGAACCACATGAACAAGGGGTACCTAATGCACTAGAAGTGCAACCCCAAGGAGAGGTCAACAATGCTGAATTCCGTGAAGTTATCCGGATGTTAAGTCAAGCTGTGACCAATCAAGTAGAACAGAGAGAGAATCGACAGGAAGTGGCTGATACTTCAAGGATCCGCGTGTTCTTAAGGATGAATCCTCCAAGTTTCACAGGTTCAAGTGTCTAAAAGGATCCGGAGAACGTTGTTGAAGATCTTCAGAAAGTTTTTGAGATTATGCATGTTGCTTATGCTTAGAGGGTGGATCTAGCTGCATACCAAATGAAGTGTGTTGCTAGAATATGGTTCGACCAATGGAAAAAGAATTGGGCTGAGGATGCGCCAATAGTGAGTTGGGCTGTGTTTGAGAATGCTTTCATGGGGCATTTCTTTCCCCGTGAGTTGCGAGAGGTAACGATAAGAGAGTTTCTCACCCTTAAGTAGGAGTGTATGAGTGTTCATGAGTACAATCTGCAGTTCACACAACTTTCCTGCTATGCTCCGGAGATGGTTGCTAACATGAGGAGCAAGATGAGTTTATTCGTTGTTGGGTTGTCTCGTCTTTCAAGAAAAGAAGACAAAGTAGTTATGCTGATAGGGGATATGTACATAGCTAGGCTAATGATCCATGTGCAACAGGTTGAGGAGGACAAGCTAAGGGATACAGAAGAGTTTAAGAATAAGAGGGCTAAGACATCAGGGGATGAGTTCGGGCAGCAAAAGAGTAATGTGAACCGGTCTTCTTTCCAACCTAAGCAGAAGGGACCTGCTCCATTATTTGCTAGTGCACCTGCACAAGGGAACAAATATGAGTACAATAGTCAGAATTCCCAGAATTTCAGAGCTAGACTAGCACATTCTCAAGGCAGTGTTGCACAAGGAGGTAATGAGACTCCTGCATGTGCTAAGTGTGGTAGGAGCCACTCAGGGGTGTGTCGTGATGGCTTCACTGGTTGCTTCAAGTGTGGTCAAGATGGTCATTTTATGAGAGAGTGTTCTAAGAACAGGCAGGGTAATGGTAATGGGGGAACTAGAGCCCAGTCTTCTTTAGTTGCCCCCATTAGACAGAGTTGCATCTAGAGGAGCTACTTTAGAGGAAGGCGGAGGAGGAAACCGCATGTATGCTATCACTAGTCGCCAAGAGCGAGAGGATTCTCCAGATATTGTCACTGGTATGATCCAAGTCTTTAACTATGATGTTTATGCTTTGCTAGATCCAGGAGCGAGTTTATCTTTTGTAACTCCTTATGTTGCAATGAATTTTGATGTTCTTCCTGAGCAACTTCTTGAGCCCTTCAGTGTTTCTACACCAGTTGGTGAGTCTATTCTAGCTAATAGAGTCTATCATGATTGTACAATTTTTGTCAATCACAAGAGTACCATGGCTGACTTAGTTGAGTTAGATATGGTAGATTTTGAAGTCATTTTAGGTATGGACTGGCTTCATGCCTGTTATGCATCAATGGATTGTAGAACTCGAGTAGTCAAGTTCCAGTTTCCCAGTGAACTAGTTATAGAGTGGAAGAGCAGTTCAGCAGTGCCTATGGGTCGTTTTATTTTGTACCTTAAGGCGAGAAAGCTAGTTTCCAAGGGGTGTGTCTATCACTTAGTCCGAGTTAATGACTCTAGTGTTGAGATACCTCCTATTCAGTCAGTTCTAGTAGTAAAAGAGTTTCCAGAAGTCTTTCCAGATGATCTTCCCAGAGTCTCTCTTGAGAGATAAATAGAGTTTGGTATAGATATTCTTCCCGATACTCGTCCTATATCTATTCCGCCATATAGAATGGCACCATCAGAGTTGAAAGAGCAGTTGAAAAATCTCCTAGAGAAAGGTTTTATTCGACCAAATGTCTCACCTTAGGGCGCTCCGGTCTTATTTGTGAGAAAGAAGGATGGTTCTCTTAGAATGTGTATAGATTACCGTCAGTTGAACAAGGTTACTATCAAGAATAAGTATCCTCTTCCAAGAATTGATGATCTCTTCGATCAACTTCAGGGTGCTTCTTGTTTTTCTAAGATAGACCTCAGATCAGGCTACCATCAGTTGAAAGTAAGGGAATGTTATATTCTGAATACAGCATTTAGGACCTGTTATGGTCATTATGAGTTTCTGGTCATGTCGTTCAATTTAACTAATGCACCTGCAAAATTTATGGACCCTATGAATAGAGTACTCAAGCCTTATTTAGATATATATCTTAACGTGTTCATTGATGACATCCTAATCTATTCGAAGAATGAGGAGAATCATGCTAGTCATCTCAAAATAGTTCTCCAAACTCTAAAAGATATAGAGTTATATGCCAAGTTCTCTAAGTGTGAGTTTTGTCTTGAGTCTATGGCATTCTTAAGCCACATTGTTTCCGGTGATGGAATTAGAGTTGACACTCAAAAAATAAAGGCAGTGCAGAATTGGCGTAGACCCACATCTCTAATAGATATTAGGAGTTTCTTGGTGTTGGCTGGATATTATAGAAGGTTCATAGAGGGGTTCTCATCTATTTCGTCCCCTTTGACCAAGTTGACTCAGAAAACAGTTAAGTTTCAATGGTCTGAAGCTTGTGAGAAAATCTTTCAGGAATTGAAAAAGAGGTTGACTACTGCCCCAGTATTGACCTTACCAAAAGGTACGTAAGGCTTTATTGTATATTGTGATGCGTCCAGAGCTGGTTTGGGTTGTGCGTTAATACAGAATGGCAAAGTTATAGCTTATGCCTCTAGACAACTTAAGGTTCACTAGAGGAACTACCCAACTCATGATCTAGAGTTGGCTGCCGTAGTATTTGCTTTGAAAATATGGCATCATTATATGTATGGTGTTCATGTGGATGTGTACACCGATCAGAAGAGTCTCCAATATCTGTTTAGTCAGAAATAGCTTAAACTTAGACAGGGAAGGTGGTTATATTTACTTAAGGATTATGACATGAGTTTTGTGATTTGAGAGAAGTTTATTGGTAGAGTAGTATGAAGAAGGGTTTTGCAGAATTTGTTGCTAAGTGCCCGAATTTCCAACAAGTTAAATTAGAGCACCAAAGGCCCGGTGGTATGGCTCAGGCTATAGAACTTCTGGAATGAAAGGGAGAGATGATCAATATGGATTTCATCACAGGTTTACCAAGGTCTCGCAGGCACCATGATTCTATTTGGCATATTGTATTTACATTTTGCTTGTTGGGTGTTGAGCTAGATGTTAGATGTACGCCCTTAGCCTGCTAAGATTGATCTCATTTGAGGACAAATATTCCTTATGGGGAGATATTGTAACACCCCGTTATTCGAAAAAACTACAAAGAACTAGAATTAGAAAGAAACCATTTTTGGAAATAATCAAATTTGGAAAGATTGACGAAATTAAGCTAAATATGAGTTTTGGGTCAACTTCAAACGACCATAACTCTCAGCTCATGATGATTTAGGTGTTCTAAAATACACCTTAGGAAATATCTTTGAATTATCTTTCCAACGCCGCCGAGTTTGTACAATTTCGAGTTCTTATGAGAAAGATATACCCATTTGAAGTTGGGCTGTCTAGATAAGGAAAGTCAAAACTGGATTTTTGAAGGATACTTTGGTCTTTTCACTAATCAATTATTTAATTTTATTTTTAGTAATTAAGTTGGGTTCTAAACTGGTTTGGTTCAGTTTACGCTTTATCAAAAAGAGTTAGGGCGTTGAGAGAAGAGAAAAGAAGAGGAGAAAAGAGGAGAAGAAGCAAGGATTCGTAGATTTCTTGAGGAATTGAGTGCGGATTTCGCCAAGGATTCAGTCCTACGAGGTATGTGAGTTCACAAAGCATTGGGTTTGTTCACCCATGTGCCAAACATGTTTATTTCAGTATGATTTTCGTCCTAAAAGATTGAGAATTTGATGTTCTTGAGTTTCGTTCTTGAATTTGAGATGAGATTGAGGATTTCTTCAGAGTTTAAGGTCGATTGTTAGAGTTGTTTTGAGTTAGATTCTTGTGTACATGTGCTGGGTATCTGAATCTAAAGAGGAATTGAGAAAAAGAATCAAATTTAGGCGAATTGGAGTTAGAAAACGAAAATGGAACAAGTCGGACAAACCTGGGTACCAGGTCCGGTCACGGACCTATTCCCCAGGATTGACAAAAGTTTCTCCACGTCGCAGAGTGGTCACAGACCATTCTGCCTCAAAATTTATTTCGCGACCAAATAATTAAATGCATCTCCGTGTCACGTACTTGCTTCCAGACAGTGATTTCATGATCGTTTCTCATGTTTAACTATCTAAAAAAACTAATAAACATCATGAGATCTTTCCTATCCCAAATCACCATCCTTGAATCCATATATTCAAATTCAAGGAAAGTTAAGAGCCAAGTCAAGAGAAGTTCTTAGAGTCTTCCAAAAGTCTTTTACAAATGTTTTAACTTTGTTTTAAGACTTAATTTTTGAGTTGAGTAAAGAGTAAAGATTGAATTTCATTTCTTCAAAAGAGTATATCGGGACTATGTATTCCCAAAGAGTAAAATGTTTTCACATTTAAACAAGAAAGGAAACTGAGATTTCCAAAAGAGCCTTTGAGCTAGTTTTCAGTAAAGAGTAAATGCTTTCACAATTAAGCAAGAGAGGAAACACTAATTTCCAATAGAGCCTTCGGGTTGGTTTTTGTGTAATTATCTCAAACCACAGAGTTATGTTTTTAAACATAAGAGCTAGTATCATATTTTGGGAGTAGTATTGAGCACCGATATGTGGGAGAGTTCAGACAACTCTCAGCCCCCATAAACCATGTAGCCTCTATGGGTAGAAAAAGGGTCATACTTTTTAGATGATTTCTTAGTGCTTTTTAGCATAGATTAGTGGATCCACTTAGTAGCCAGGTTGTATGCCTTCGGCAAGGTATAGGACAACCCTGGCACCGTGAGGCAAAACATTGTATCATCACAATAGCTCTTAAGTAATGGTTGTCGGTTAGAGAAATTCCCACAACAGTATTTTGTATTCTTATATACACAGAGTTATTGTCTTTTTATATACATTCAGAGTTTATATTGTATATTTGCATACATACAGAGTTACTATTGTATTTCTAAAAACACAGAGTTGTTGTCCATGTTTTAAAAGCTTTTCTTTATATTGCATTTATGTTATTGCTTTATATTGAAATGAGTTAAGTTGAGTTGAGTTGACTTGAGCCCATGTATGTTCTTTCAGTTCCTTTCAAGCTTATGTCTTGTTTTAGAATTCCCTTCGAATGCTCGTACATTCAATGTACTGATGCATGTTGGCCTGCATCTTTTTATGATGCAGATTCAGGTAACCAGGATCAGCATCCAGTGCATCGTTAATCCAGTTGAGCTTCAGAGTTGTTGGTGAGCCTCCTTGCTTCCGGAGAATCCCCTTTTTCATTTCTTTATCATTTTAGTTCATTAGGATGTCGTGGGTCTTGTCCCGACATCCATCTCAATTATTAGAGGCTTCATAGACAGTCAGTTAGTTCATTTGTCATTATCTTGTTATTGGCTTATGTTTGAGAACTGAGTTGCCACTTTGGCCAGTGAATGTTATCTTAATACATTCTAAGTTATATTTTGAGCTTTCAATTTACTTTTAAAGGTTCAGTTATGTTGAGTTAAGTCTTCCGCTAAGAGTTAAGTCAGGCCAAAGGTTCGCTTGGGGCCAGCAATGGTTCTCGAGTGCCAGTCTCGCCCAGGGTGTAGGCTCAGGGCGTGACAGGATGGGGGTATCATTTTTTCCTTGCCAAACCCAACAAGGCAACGTCTTGGCCCGCCATTCGGTCCCGAACCTTCTTCTAGTCTTGCCCATAATCAATCAAAATTTAAGAGTTTTTTCATTGAGTCAAACTAAAACATAAATCAAATAGTACAATAATTATATAAGCAATTCACCGCTTTAACTATAAAATGGAAATGATAACTTTGATAGGAGTCTCAAGAAACAAAACATAAAATTATATAGCTGAAAATGAAGGAATGCCAAAAACTATTTTAAAGTTTTAAATTAAATATCTGGAGGTTATGAATATGAAAAGATAAGAGTTGTGGATATTAAGAATGTAACAATTGAATAGGTAGATATGGATTATGAAAGTGAATATTAAAAGAAAAAAAAAAAAAGATAAATGAAGGATAGAAAAAACATAGTCAAAATAAATTAAAGCTAACAAACTATGCAAAAAGGGTACATGCAGAAAATAGTAATTTAGTGATCAAGTAAACATGAATTTGAGTAGCCTTAAGTTCTTATCATATATGATTAATGAATTTAAATTAGTGAAACTAGACCCATTTTTTAATGATAATATAGAAGGCATTATCATTGTGTATCTCTCCATTCTACAGTTTTGCACACCTTTAAAATATTTCCTCCGTCCACTTTTACTTGTCAGTAATTTCAAAATAGATTTTCATTTTTACTTGTCACTTTTGACATATCAAGAAAAGATAATTATATTTTTCCATGTTGTACCCTCAACATTAAATACTCTTTTTCCAAATTATTTTTCAAGACCTAATACTAAACATCATTTAATAGGTATAGTTTGGTAAAATACATATATCAATAATTATTTTCTTAATGGGTGTTGTTCACAACAAATTTTCGTAAGCGCTGAAAATTAACTGCAAGCAAAATAAATAAAAGAAAATGTTATTTTTATTGATGAATCTTGTGAGTACAATTCTGTTGTTCTCTTGTTTCTTCTCTCCTAAACTTCTCCGTGATTCGAGGGCCTTCAGTAGCGTATTTCTCGAATGTAGGATGATGTAGACCTCCTTGAGATGTATTTGATCTCCGGGAACATCGGGAAGCACTTCGTTGTTTCAAGTCGATCTCCGGGAAGAACGTCGTTGATCACTCCTTCGAAGAGCTATGTAGTTGATGTTGTAGCTTTCTCCAACTGCAGAATGCTTCTTCAAGAGTTTTCTTCCCCTTTGAATGTCATGTTTATCCCATATTTATAGTTGTAGGGAGTGGACAAGGTTGCTTGTGATTGGCCAAAGGATGTCATTTTGACACTTTGGCGTCACCTTGTTGGTCTTGGATGCCTAGTCACTGTGACACGTGGCATGGGTTTGGGCTTCAAGGTGAAATGGACCTTGGACTTGAATTTAATAAAAATGGACTTATTTATTTGTAAAACCCAAATTAATCATTCAACCCAAATAAACATGGATTTAATCCAAATTTTGTATGAATTAAATCCAATAAAATTTGTGTGTCTATAGATGCCCCATACTTCAAGCCTTGTTGAAGTGTAGGTTTGCCGACACTTGATTGCGAGACTTGAAGTATTACAAATCCAACAATACCACTCTTAAGACATTTGCTTGACTCCGTTTCTTGCGATGAAACAAGTTTCATGGTACGGTCGTGTGCAATCCCATTTCGATGTGCTCCTAAGGACTTTTGTAATTTCAATCCACTTGAGGGACGATATGGAGGACTCTCTCTCGAGAGGGATAAGCAAATCAATGTGACAAAGTTGTTTGAATTTTAAATTCAAAAAACTTTCACCATACACTTGAATACAAATTTGGACACCAACACTTAGAGTGTCACACAAGTCCCCAAAGTTGGATTTTAAATAAAAGAACATAACTTGATTTGCTTCTTTTTTTGCAAACGTTCAATTTGGAAACAATTGGTAATTTAATAATTACACCAAATTTTCTTTCCTTTGCTTGATTTTGTAAGAATCGTTTTTGAAATCTCAAGACTTATTGCTTTTCTTTTGAGTGCTAGCAACTTCCATTTAGATGGATAAGAATTGATATGATTTGCTTCTTCCAATTTTACCAAAGTTTTCCTTGTACAAGAAATAAAAATTGTTCAAAGGAACTTCTATGTAAGAATCTCCCATGTACAAATGATTGATCAAAGAATCATTGGAAAAAAATAATAATTCTCCTAACCAAATCAATGTGGAACTCCAAATTTGGTGTGTTATTTTCTCAATTTTGTGCAGTCCCGCCAAAATGCTATTTTCTTGGTGTAAAAGAATTCAAACGACGAACGACTTGATTCTGGATAAACTCGACTTATAGTACTACGACATATCCAAAAATCAACATCAAAAACCTTTTGTATTGATGGGAATTGATTTTTGAAGTTGGTCACCAAATCTGGAAGTTTTCCTCACAGTTATGCGCAATCTCGCTAAAACGTCCCTTTCTCGGTGTAGGAGCATTCAAAGGATGAGCGACTTGATTCTAGAGAAACTAGACTTTTAGTACTACAACATATCCCAACATCAACTTCAAAAACCTTTCGTATTGATGGGAATTGATTTTTGAAGTTGGTCATCAAATCTGGAAGTTTTCCTCACAGTTATGCGCAATCTCGCTAAAACGCCCTTTTCTTGGTGTAGGAGCATTCAAACGACGATTATCTTGATTCTGGAGAAACTAGACCTTTAGTACTACGACATATCCAAAAATAAACATCAAAAGCCTTCTATATTAACGGGAATTGTTTTTTGAAATTGGTTTTCAAATTTTGCCATTTTCCTCACAAATTTGTGTCTTTTAGATTTTCTTGTTTCTCTTTGTTGCAGGTAATGGTTGTGGTTGCATCTTTATTTATGCATTTTCATGTTTCTTAAACATGGGAGATTGACATTCAAGATCCAATTTGGCCGCAATTGAAAGCTTCGTGTTATTGACACCGCCACGTCGAACAAGATTGTTGTGGTGCTGCTCATTTTTGTCATGTCATATTGAAGAGTCATGTACTTACTACATGTATTATCGGAAGTAGATCAACCAAGAAAAATTGAAAACTTTGTGCAGTTGGCACCGATGGCTCCAATGTTTCCAAAAGAGCCTAACCACATAGCTAGATGATACACAAGTTGTTCACATGATCGGCGTGGAAATACTCGTCTCATCCTTGCAATATTGGCAGAAAACTTACTTGAGGCATTCACCTATCTTGCAGTCTTGGTAGAGACAACTTGTCACCTCCATTTTCATCCCCCCTTTGCGGCTCCACGAGAGAAACATTTGAAGTATTTTCATTTCATTTTCGGCGAGAAAGCACGTGGTGCATCTTATCCTTGAGTCTTGGCGATAAAGAGGCTAAGAGTGACCGCATTCCATCTGGCTTGGAGAGATTGACATCACGATAAGCCCTTTCTGACTTCGGTGAGTAAGTACTTGGCACCTATCCGTTCCCAGATGTATGAGCAATAGATGCAATCCGCTTGATCCTTAAGGAACAAAACTCAATTTTTTGCAATATATCAAGATTTCATACCAAAACTCCCTCCAAATTGATCAAAATTAATTTCTGAAGTTGATTTCTAGGTCTGATATATGTCTGTTTCGCAGCTTTGCGCGTCTATCGTCGAAAATTGATAAGTCGGAGTAGGAGTACCGAAATCATGATATTCTTATTCAATGGCAAAGACGACTAAAAAAACTACAACATATGTAAAAATCAAGGCTAAAAACTTTGTGGATTGGTACAGATATCGCTTCAAAATCAGCCCACAATTCTGTCTTTCTCGGTTCTTCAGCTTCGTGCGTATGTGGTAAAAAATTTATAACTCAAAGTAGGACTACTGAAATCATGATTTTCTTTTTCCGTTGGAAAGACGTCTCAAATATCTACAACATGTGTAAAAATCACGGCCAAAAGCTTTATGGATTTTTATAGACATTTCTTCAAAGTCAACCCACAGTTCTGCCTGGCTCAACTCTTCAGCTTTGAGCAATTTTGGGAGAAAATCAATAACTCGGCGTAGGAGCCTCGAAATGATGCGATTCTTATTCTGTTGGAAGCATAACTCATAGAAGTACAAAATATATAAAAGCACGGCCTAAAAATTTCCAGATTAGTACAAACGTATTTTTAAAGTTAGCTCAACTATTCAGCTTTGAACAACTTTAGGAGAAAGTCAATAACTCGGCGTAGGAGCCTTTGAATCATGAGACAATTTTTTCTTTGCAAAATAGACTCTATGAACTTCTATATATGTAAAAATCACGTTCAAAACCTTTAAGGATTTTTACAAATATGCCCTTGAAGTTAGCTACGATGCCTTGCTTAACTCTTCTCCTTTGCTCATCTGTGACGCATTTGAACTCTAGTGCTAGCTATATAATTTTAAAGAGATAGTATGATGATCACGCAATGCCACCAAACCCCTTTTTTTTTTAACTCATGTGACTGAGCTTAGAGTGATTACTCCAAGCGCCTACATACCTCGGTGAAGAGGATCAAGTCATATCGTAGTTCAAGATGCTAAGTTTTATTTATTTTATTTTAGTTTTTTTTGGGTTGTACACAGTTTATACTCTTGCGGGCCAGGAGTAACATGTAGTTTATTCTCATACCTTAAGGAGCATTGTAACTTGCTTTTTAGGCTCGTACGTCGAGGAGAATTTCAACTTACAGTTTAGGCTCGTACGTCAAGGAGCATTTCAACTTGCAGTTTAGGATCGTGCGTTGATGAGCATTTCAACTTGCAGTTTAGGCTCGTACGTCGAGGAGCATTTCAACTTGTAGTTTAGGCTCGTACAGCAAAGAGCATTTCAGGGAAGAATTCTCATCAATGTAATTGTCCTTATAACCTTTTGTGATGAAGCATTAATGTACTTCGATTTAGTGTTGGATCTTATACGTTTGCATTGTTGAAGCTGATTTGTATTTGATTTTGTGTTGACTTTTGAAAGTCGGAGTTTAGAAGTCCCTTGATTCTTTTGCCTTTTGAGAGCGACCAAAGTCCAAGTGTCATCACTCTCTTTATTGGAGAAGTCATCTACCTTGGATGTGTTTGTTGTTTTCTTCAAGGTGGAAACTTCAAATGGTTCAAAGCACCCAAACTATAGTATGATGACACCTTCTTCAATTTTTGGCGATACCACAGGACGTAGAACTTCTGAAATTGAATCTTATTTATTATCAAGTTTGACACTAATATGGTTTGTCTCAGCTATCTCATCATTGTCAATGATGATCTTTCCCTCTCGTACCAATGTCATAATCTTTTCCTTCAGAATGAAGAATTTTGTGGTGTGATGACCGATGATGGGGTGAAATTTACAATACATAGGATCATCGACTTTATTGGATTTTTTGGGTCGCATTGACTCTTGGAGTGTAATGACTTTCTTGGTTAACACTTAACAGCTCATTAAGAATCGCAGGAACGTCAGAGTCTGGAAAGGGATAATCTTTCGCTTGTAACTCCTTCAAGGTAGATTGATTTTTCACTTCTCACATTTGTTGATGTGCCGCGATCTCTTTCAACTTTTGTCTCGTGGAGGCATTCGTAGAAGTCGTGGTTACCGTCATGGACTCATTAGTTGTGTATTCTAATGACTCCTTCAAATTTGTATCATCTTTTCTTGAATCAAAGCATGTGATGTTTTTCCATGACTTGCAATGCTTAACTCCATGTCATGAGTGCGTGTAGCTAGTTCTTCAAAAGTCCGAAGCTTAATTCCTTGAAGGATATATACAAGGCCCCAATGCATTCCTTGTATACAAATTTCAATTGCAGAGATTTCAGAAAGTTGGTCCTTACAATCTAAGCTCAACATTAGCCAACGATTGATGTAGTCCACTACGGGTTCATCCTTACTTTGTTTAGTGTTTGTCAATTCCATCATGCTCATTGTACGGCGGGTACTGTAGAAACGATTGAGAAATTCATTTTCTAGTTGCTCTCAATAATCAATTGATTCAGGCTCCAAGTTTGTATACCAATCAAAGGCATTTTATTTTAAAGAACGAACAAACTGCTTGACAAGAAGATCACCATGTGTATCGACACTGCTACAAGTCTAGACGAAATGGGCAATATGTTGCCTTGGATTTCCCCTTCCATCAAATTGTTGCAATTTTAGTGGTTGATATCAAATTGGCATCAGTAGACCCTCAATTCTCTTAGAGTACGACTTTGAATATCCTAAGGAACTTTGTGGTGGGCCACCATATTGAGCTTTAATTGTGTTTGCGATCATATCTTGTAGTTGTTGAACTGTCAGAGTGGCCACTGAAGCAGATCACTTTGCGCTTTGAGAGTCAACTGGCTTGGTGGGAGAATCAACATCAACTTTTTCTTGCGTTGTTAGATTGTGATGTGATTCTCTAGAGTTGTAGAGATCTAACTTGCTCATAAGTTAGGCGATTTGGAGATTTTTGTCATCAATAGACTTCTTCAAGGCTTCAATGGTTTGCTCCATCAGTGCGAACTTCTCGTCCATGTTAGGTGCGTCAACCATCAAGTAGTTAACCTTTGTTGAAATTGAAGAATCCATTGAATTCTTAGATTCACCAAAGTTGAAGCCTGCAGAGTGAGAAAGTTCATCAAACAACTTAGATGCAATGTTGCCCCTAGGGATTGTAGTTTTGAATGTCATTTGACACTTGCTCTTTCTTGCCATCTCCAAGGAGGTGAAATATTCAGATCCATTCAAGGCATTTGTCTTGAACTCGCATCCAGTGATTGGATCAACATCACTAAAATCAACAAATGTGGCAATAGTAGAGTCCTTGCATGAAACATCATTGATCTTCTTAAAGGCCATTGCAAAGTTGAACTTGTTGTTTTTTTTATTTGTAGGAGGAAGAGATGAAGAGCAGAATCGATCCCACTAGGCGTGTCAAATTTGTTCGCAACAAATTTTCGTAAGCGCTGAAAATTATCTACAAGAAAAAAAAATAAAAGAAAATTTTATTTTTATTGATGAATCTTGTGAGTACAATTTTGTTATTCTCTTGATTCTTCTCTCCTAAACTTCTCCATGATTCGAGGGCCTTCAGTAGCGTATTTCTCGAATGTAGGATGATGTAGACATCGTTAAGATGTATTTGATCTCCGAGAACGTCGGGAAGCACTCGTTGTTTCAAGTCGATCTCTGGGAAGAACTTTGTTGATCACTCCTTCGAAGAGCTATGTAGTTGATGTTGTTGCTTTCTCCAATTGCAGAATGCTTCTTCAAGAGTTTTCTTCCCCTTTGAATGTCATGTCTATCCCATATTTATAGTTGTAGAGAGTGCACAAGGTTGCTTGTGATTGGCCAAAGGATGTCATTTTGACACTTGGCGAATTGTGATTGGTTCTTGCATTTGACTGAGACTACCACCTCATTTGGACACGTGACGTTACCTTGTTGGTCTTGGATGCCTAGTCACTGTGACATGTGGCATGAATTTGGGCTTCAAGGTGAAATGGACCTTGGACTTGAATTTAATAAAAATGGACTTATTTATTTGTAAAGCCCAAATTAATCATTCAACCCAAATAAACATGGATTTAATCCAAATTTTGTATGAATTAAATCCAATAAAATTTGTGTGTCTACAGGTGTGTCAAGTCAAATAGTGACAAGTAAAAGTGAAAGGAAGGAGAATTAGATATTTAATTAGAAATTAATACAATAAAGTCCAAAAGTCAATACACATTTATATAATTAAAATGATATAATTTAATAATTAAATAATTAAATATTTTATAACATTTTAATTTATAGCAAAGATAAAATCATAATTGACCTTTTAACTTTGAGTCTTCCCACTTTTAATCGTAATTCACATTTTAACTTTGATTCTTCCCACTTTTGATAATATATGAAATAAATAAATAGATAGGTAAAATAATAAAAAAATCAACCACTTTTGCATACAACCCTGTCTCTATTTATGTGGTACAGCCTTTTCTAAAATCAATTCCAAAAGAAAGTCATCTTTCTGTAATTAGAAATAATTTAACTTTTAATTACTCCCTTCGTTCACTTTTACTTGTCACCTTTAAAATATCAAGAAAAGACAATAATATTTTTCCATGTTTACCCTCAACATTAAATACTTATTTTTAAATTATTTTCAAGGCATCATTTAATAGGGATAGTTTTGTAAAATATCTATATCAATAATTATTTTCTTAATGAGTGTGTCAAGTAAAATTGAACGGAGGAAGTATTTTTTTTGCCCTTATTAAAATGATTTATACTCACATAAATGTTTAATGATTGTTTTAGATCACAAATTTCAAAAGTTTTTCTTTTTACTTGAACTTTGTAATAAATCAAACAATGACACACAAATTGGGACATATGGAGTAATAATAAATTTGTCCCAATTTATGTTGTACATATTCTTTTTTAGTTTGATCAGAAAAAAATATTTTTATATTTAAAAATAATTTAATTTTAAATTTTTTAATTAGTTACTTATCAACGTATATGTATAGACAACAAAAAATATTTTCAATAAAATGTACAAAGTATTATATATATATATATATATATATATATATATCAAATTGCTTTATCTAATTTTTCCAATTTTAATTACGCTTAATTATATAAAATGATATATAATAATACAAATGTGTGCACAAATTTCAAAAGTCTTTCCCTGCCAGGGCTGTCTTAACCACTAGGCCACTAAAGTCATCGCTTGGGGCTCCATATTTTTTGGGAACCCCAATTTAAAAAAAATACTTATACATATTACTTAAAATTATATGTATTTTTAAATTTTTTTAAAAAACATGTAAGAAGTATAAAAAAACAAAATAACCATTAGTTTTCCCCACTTTTCTAAGGGAATGAACATTTTTTGAAATTAATTTCCTTAAGTGGGAAATTGTGTTTCCTTATTTATCTCCTAAAAAATTGACCTTATATTATTATTTACCTTATACTCATCTTTTTTTATTCTCTATTTTATTATTTTTATTCTCAATATTGAACTCTCTCCTTAAAAAAATGATTTACTGTTGCTTACAAGTTAAAAAGGAACAAAATTTACTTTTGAGTGTCTTCTTCAAAATCTTAAGAAGTGCAACAAGCAATCATTATATTGAAGGAACGCAACACTATTTCAATATTGTTATATCAACTTATCAAATTCGTGAGCCAGGTTTTATTTTATAATTTTTCTTGAACTTTTGTTACTGTTGATATTCTTAGTTAGTAAGTATATATATTCTCGTTTTAGTTATTATTAAGAGAAATAATACAAGTAGAAGATAAAGGTTTAATGGAAATACTCAATCAAATAAAAAAACTTGATTCTTTTCCTAATGCATATATTGCTCATAGAATAATGTTAACAATTCCTATAACTATGGCCTCGGTTGAAAGAAGTTTTTCGAAACTAAAATTGATAAAATCTAATCTAAGATCAACAATGTGAGATTGAATGCATTAGCTATATTATTAATTGAAAAGGAATTACTAAAACAAATCGATTAGAAAACAGTAATAAATGACTTCACATCTAAAAATGCTAGAAAAATAGATTTTAGATAAATATATACATGATTATTTTATTTTATTTTAAAAAGAATTAAAAAAATAGAGCAACTTTCACATATAGCAAACATAAAAATCATATTTGTATGCTATAGCTATAGTTCGCAGCAAATTTTATGTTCGCAATAGAGCTTTTGATTTGTATAATTTGCTAGAAACATCCAACTTTATTCAAATTGTTCAGTTTTGTATAAATTCATGTATACATTGTAATTTGTATAATAAGATCTGTATTTGTATAATTATAAGTGTATGGGAAGAAAATATATGTATTTGTATTTGTATATACACTTTTCTCTTGCTTTATACAAACACAAACGCATTTTATACATTTTATACCGAAATGTATAAAATGCCTAATTATATACCGAAAATGGCTAATTGTATATCAAATCTTATGGCAAAAAAATGAAATGTTTGCTGTGAATTACAATTAAAATAAACTATGGCTATAGCGTTTAATTTGAATTAATAGTTTGTTATTTCATACAATTTTCCCAAAAAAAATATTAGGGCCCCTCTTTAAGGTTTGACTTTAGGCCCCCGATCTTGTTGAGTCGGCCATGTTCCCTGCCTTAATATTAATTGTATGTCAAGTCAATCAAGATTACGTAAATTGAAACAGAGCAAAATATGAGAGTACAAAGTAGGAGAGCAGTACATGTAAACATGAATGGATACATAAATTATGTATGTTTGTCCACTTATTGGTCTTTGTTGATGATCTTGGCATAATTCTTGGAATGAAAATCAAGAAAGAGCACTAAAAGTGAGGCATTAAAAGCAATACCAATACTGTTATGTCATGTATTCAGGTTAGTCAAAAATACAGAAATAGAAAAAAGATAAAATAGACAAAATGTAAGTAATACGAGTCCACAGAAACCACTGTGTTTCCTTAAGAAATTTAATCTCCTCATTGTACCTGAGGTTGCAGATTAATTCCTCCCAAGATAAAATGGATTAACCTATTAGAAAGGTAGCGGTACCTCAAACTTCACTAATTTCAGCGAACACAAGAACAACAACGAGAGCACATACAGACTCAATCGATCGACAATTTTATTTATGTAAGAAAATATATGCAGAGAGGAAAAAATTTCAGTGTTTCAAAAACGAAAAAGACCTCTTATTTATAGCCTTTTGTAGAAAGGAATGCGTTTGTTCAGACAAATCTATCCAGACCCATTTTTTTCCAGAATGTTGTGTCTTTTGGAAAAAGTAATGACTTCTCAAAAGGAACAGGTCCCTTCAGAACGTTTTTACCGTTACACGCGAATTTTGAATAAATTCCATTGCGCCAAATTAATTTTGTTATTTAACTAACATTCTGAATTAATTTATAAGAGAAAGGAAATTGATTAACAAGATTGATTAAATAAATTTTGTCCAAAAATATTATCAATCCATCACATCATTTACCAAATCCCCGAAGGCGAGGCCAAGCGAGCGATGACGACGGCGCGAGGGGGCACCTTCTTCTTAAACCTTTAAGAACTAAAGGAAGTGTTTCCTAATATAAGGACAACAATTTCCTTTCTTCTACCAATATGGGAGAAATGACTTTTCATTTGCACTTTACAATGACTTTTCATTTTCCCTCCAAAATTGGTTCCCCCACTTTTCCAATTTCTCTTCTTATTTCCCATTCACACCTTGCTAAAACCCAACAATCCTCCACATGAATGGGGAATGGCTATTGTTAAAACATATGCATGAAAAACTTGTGTGTCTCGTAAGTAAGTGTTAATTGCATCTGGATAAGTAGGTTTCCCTTTAAACTTTCCATAGTGAACATCTATCGGATATACTCGGTCAATCGGTAGATTTGATATCTTTTGAACCGCCGAGCTTTGGTGTATACCTAGACGACATAAGTCACACAATCAACCCTTGAACTATTTTTTGGTTCTCATTGTTTTGTTCGTTTCAGCCATGAACACATCTCGATTAATAAGTGCTTAGAAAACTGGCCTTACCGGATTCTCCTTGAAGCGGCTTACACTTCACACTTACATAGGTAGTTTCTAAATGTGTTATCCCATAGATACACTATTTGATATACCCTGTATCACACTTAGAAACCATTAAAAAGTCATTATGCCTTTAGCCTGGTTACTGAACATTGTCTCATCATGAGAATGGACCATAAAATAATTTTTGACAATATTGAACCGTCATCTATGACTTTGTTTTATCTCCTTGAACCTAGATCTTGGGATCTCCAGTCTTCTAGGTAGATTTACCGCCACGATGACTTGTTCTCGGCCATATTCCCATTCCCATCGATAATCTCTCAACTCCATCTCTAGTTAAGCATTTTGTAAGTGGATCCGACACATTATCCTTTGACTTTACAAAGTCAATTATGATAATTCCACTAGAGAGTAGTTGTCTAACAGAGTTATGTCTTCGTCTTATGTGACGAGACTTCCCGTTATACGTAACGTTTCCAGCCCTTTCTATTGCAGCTTGACTATCGCAGTGTATGAATATAGGGGTCATTGGTTTGGGCCAAAACAGAATATCTTCTAAGAAATTCCGGAGCCATTCAGCTTCTTCACCTGCCTTGTCTAAGGCAATGAATTCAGACTACATTGTAGAGCGAGCTATACATGTTTGTTTAGATGATTTCCAAGATATTGCTCATCCACCAATAGTGAAAACATATCCACTCGTGGATTTCGTTTCAGTTGGCCCAGTAATCCAATTTGCATCACTATATCCTTCAAGAACTGCTGGATATTTATTGTAATGCAAAGCATAGTTTTGTAATGACCCTCCAGGTCATTTCTGTGTCCTGCCCTCTGTGTGTCGTTTAGAGCATTCCTGTAGCGACACCAAGTCATTTATGACTTGATGGGACTGACAGTTCGGTCACCTGGTCGTTCGTTTGGTCTTGGTGTGAGTTTTTGTGTTTTGGAGCTTATGAACCTTGAACGATCATTTTCGATCAAAAGTTCAAGAAGATGACATCGGAATCCAATTCTGATGATTCCATCAGCTCCAGAAGGGTCATTTTAGGCTAGTAGCATGGTCGACTTGACTCCCGAGGTTTTCAGTGTGTGTCGGTGCGATTAGGCGTTTTAACTTTAAGTTTAAGCCTAAATTTTGAGTAAATGCGCTCGGATGAGAATTCCGTCAGTGCGGTTAGCTCCGGAATATTGAGTTTGGTCTAGATTGACCCTTCTTTTGTGTCCCGAGGTTTCTGATTTCTTTCCGAGCCCTTTTGTGGGTTTTGACTTAAAATGACCTTTGGAAGTGAGACTCACTTTTTATCGAAATGACCTCTTATGGAAATTTCGACTGCGTCGTTGAGTCTGGAATATCAAATTTGGTATGGTTGCATATCTCGTTTGCGTGCACGGGGTTCCGAATGAGAACGGAGTACCCCGTCGGGGTTTTTAGTTGTTGAAAAAATTGCAGAAAATCTGCAATATAATGCAGATTTTCAGCAACATTTCCAAAACTTCAAACTCTCTCAACTCTCTCATCTCTCAACCGATTTGGGCGATTCAAAAGGCAAAGTTGTGAGATTTTTCGAGGGCAACGCGTTGGTGAGCTCGGATAGTGGTTTGGAGTTCTCGTTTGAGGTAATTTCGCGATAAAACCTGACTGCAGTGCCTTTTTCGAGTATTTGTTTTGGTATTATTGTTTTGGTCATATCTCACTCATTTTAGCTCGGTTTTGGGTGATTCGAAGTCCCACATGTTGAGAATTGTTGAGACTTTGTCGTAGAGTGTTCAAAGAGTGCTGGGCACCTTTCGATTCTCGTTTATTCTGAGTTTTGACTGCTGCTGGTAGGGTTTCTTTTAGTTTATTAAAGTGTGGTTTCTTGCTTGTTGGTTTTTGCTGTGTTTTGAGCCTCAAATTGAGTTCCATTTTGGGACATAAGTTTGGTGTGCTGTTTAGAGTCTCTTGACGGAGTCAAATTTGGACAGTTCGGTGCGGGTCCCACGATTCCCGTTTTGACTCCAAAATTGACCCGTCTCCGTTTGTTGTGATTTTGGTGTCTAAATGACCGTAGTAATGTTGTGAACCTATTTTTGATAGCGGGGCAGCGTTTCGAGGTTGTTCGGAAAGGGAAAGCTCTGGTAAGGTGATTTGGAGAGCGCGCGATCGGCCTTAAGGTAGGCTACGGCTTTCCTTCTTTTAGATTGAGCTTAATTGTGTAAAAACATGTCGATTGGAATGAATTGGGGGTGGGTACCAGTTTACTACCTTACTTTGATTAGATATATCATGTTAGGATCGATTGGCCATATTTCGGGTATAGTATCATGTTATCCGGTTTAGTAGAGTTGCATGTCTATGTGCTAAATGATATTGTATTCTGGTATGCTTTGTATTGTATGCCTTGTTCATCCTTAATCGTAAGCATGATGTCCTTAGTCTAGGTTAGGCTAGCATTGCCTTAGACTTATGACCCGTGTGGGCTGGATAGCCTTGACTTTCTGCTGACGTCGTTCAGATGACTTAGCTCCTTGTAGACTTGAGTCTGATAGTTTGAGCCTTAGATTAGGCGTTATCGCTTCTTGCTGCACTTCTGTATCTTCTCCCTCGCATTCTGCGGTTCCGGCGCATTCTCGAAGGTTTGGTGCATCACTAGAGGCGTGGGATTGAGATAGTATAGGCTTGGAGCCTTTTCTGTGATTTCTTAGAGTGGACGGCGTTCCACGGTGGTTGTTGTGGGATTGGATCTTATTAGAGATACCATCACCCCCGGGGTCGTTCTTTCTAGCTGGGCTGGGAACGTATCGCTGGCTGGGTAGACTCGGTGATATCGGCGATCGCCCCCGGGCCTCTCTTTCTAGCTGGGCTGGGAGTGTGCTGCTAGCTAGGTGTCCCCGGGTCGCTTTTTCTAGCTGGGCTGGGAGCTGACTGCATGGTAGGACGACTCGCGATATCTACCTCACTCACAGGTCCCTCTTTCTAGCTGGGCTGGGAGTGGACTGTTTGGTTGAGTGCCCCCTAGGGTCACTCTTTCTAGCTGGGCTGGGAGTGCACTGCTGGCTGGGTGGAGTCTGATGGATTATCTTAGTTACTTTGGGTTGGGAGCCCGGTTTCCTTCTTTTTCAGTAGACTTAACTTTTCTGTGCACTTGTCGAGCTTATGGGGGGCCGTTCATGTTTTATTTGAGCTTGCGCACGAGTGTACTTTCTGGGCATATGGGGGTCCAGTTAGGTTTAGTTTAGTGTACTTAGTTTGTTTCTGTTATGCTCGTGTGCTTTCTTTTCATACCTGCTTTGACCTCTCTGTGTCTAGATTCTATCCTTTCTTATTGTTTTTACCCTTTTTGCTCAGTCGGCCTATGATGCCTACTGAGTACCTGTTGTGTTGGTACTCATGCTACGCTCTGCATCTATTTCGTGATGTAGGTCCCAGTACCAGTTACCAGCGGTGATTAGTTCCAACCTTCTTTTGCAGTTGTGATTCGGAGACGAGGGCGAGCACTTGGCGTTTTGGGGTTTGTTCTGTCTCCTTCTTTTGTTTTAGCTAGTCTTGTTGCCTTTGAGACACGCTCTGTTGTGGTCCACTTTTGGGACTTGTACTCTTTATTAGATAGCTCTGTACTAGTGACTTCCAGGTTCTGGGAGGGATTTCTGTATATATTTATTTTGGGTTGCTTTCGCTTGTTATTCTTGTTTAGATTATTGTTTTCGCTAGTTTCTTCCCTTTCGCTCATTGCTTAATGTTCTGGGTTACGGGTTGGCTTACCTACTGGTAGGGTATAGTAGGTGCCATCATGACTCGAGAAATCGGGTCGTGACAAGTTTTGAGTGTCATCTAAGTACCCCAACACTCTCTTCATTGCCATCCAATGATTTTTATTGGGATTACTTGTGTATCGACTCAGTTTACTTATAGCGCAGGCGATGTCTGGTCGTGTACAATTTATGACATACATCAAACTTCCCAATACTCTGGCATAATCCAATTGAGACTGACTTTCATCTTTATTCTTAGCAAGATTAAGGTTCACATCAATTGGGGTCTTTGCCTTTTTGAAATTCAAATACTTGAACTTTCCAAGTACCTTTTGAATATAATGAGATTGAGACAATGCTAGACCGTTAGGAGTTTTGTGAATCTTAATTCCCAATATCAAATCGGCAACTCCTAGATCTTTAATATCAAACTTACTAGCAAGCATATGCTTAGTAGCTTTTACATTGGCAATGTACTTGCTCATTATCAGCATGTCATCCACATATAGGCATACAATGACTTCCTGATTCGCAGTGTCTTTAATGTAAACACATTTATCACATTCATTGATCTTAAATCCATTTGACAACATGGTTTGATCAAACTTTGCTTGTCATTATTTCGGTGCTTGTTTTAGTCCATAAAGTGACTTAACAAGTTTGCATACTTTCTTTTCTTTACCGAGAACTACAAAACCCTCAGGTTGTTCCATGTAAATCTCTTCCTCCAGCTCTCCATTTAAGAAGGCGATTTTCACATCCATTTGATGAATTTCAAGACTGTATACTGCAGCTAGGGCAATTAACATCTGAATTGATGTAATCCTAGTCTCTGGGGAGTATGTGTCAAAATAATCAAGACCTTCTTTTTGTCTAAAGCCTTTGACAACAAGTCTTGCTTTATATTTGTCAATAGTTCCATCATCTTTCGTCTTCCTTTTGAAGATCCATTTTGAACCCAAAGGTTTGTTCCCTGGAGGAAGATCAACCAACTCCCACGTATGATTGCTTAGGATTGATTCAATCTCACTATTGACAGCCTCCTTCCAAGAGGTTGAGTCGCTAGACAACATCGCTTCCTTGAATGTTTGAGGCTCACTTTCAAGAAGGAATGTTACAAAATCAGATCGAAATGAAGTAGTTGTCCTTTGACGTTTACTGCGCCTTGGACTTTCTTCAGTAGTTTCATTCTCTTTTGGTTCTTCTCGAGGTTGTTTAGACCCCCCACTAGATGACTGAAGTCTAGTTTTATACGGATAGATATGTTCAAAAAATTCAGCATTATCTGATTCCATTACCGTATTATCATGAATATCCGAATGTTCGGACTTATGAACCAAAAACCGACATGCCTTACTATTTGTGGCATATCCAATGAATACACAATCCACAGTCTTAGGCCCTATTTTCATCCTCTTAGGTATAGGAACCTGGACTTTGGCTAGACACCCCCACACTTTGAAATATTTCAAATTGGGTTCTCTACCTTTCCATTTCTCATATGGAATAACATGTGTCTCCATGTGAGGCACTTTATTGAGTATTCGATTTGCTGTAAGGATAGCTTCCCCCCACAAGTTTTGTGGTAAACTTGAACTTATAAGTAAGACATTCATCATTTCTTTTAAAGTTCGGTTTTTATTTTCCGCAATTCCATTAGATTGAGGAGAGTAAGGAGAGTAGTTTGATAGATTATTCCATTTTCCAAACATATTTCTGCAAATGGAGATTCATATTCTCCACATCTATCACTTCTGATCATTTTGATCTTTCTATCCAACTGATTTTCAACTTCAGTTTTATATTGCCTAAATGCATCTATTGCTTCATCCTTACCATTTAGCAAGTAGATATAACAATATCTAGTGCAATCGTCAATAAAAGTTATGAAATACTTTTTTCCACCACGTGATGGTGTTGACTTCATGTCACAAATGTCACTGTGAATCAGTTCTAAGGGATGTGAATTCTTTTCAACAGATTTATAAGGATGCTTAGCATACTTAGATTCAACGCAAACTTGACATTTTGATTTATTGCACTTAAATTTAGGCAAAACATTTAAGTTAATCAGTTTTCGCAAGGTTTTGTTATTAACGTGTCCCAAACGTTCATGCCATAAACATTTAGACTCAAGCAAGTAAGAAGAAACAAAATCTTTATTCACATCAACTGCAATTACATTGAATTTAAAGAGGCCCTCAGTGAGGTAACGTTTTCCTACATACATTTCATTCTTACTCACTACAACTTTATCATAAACAAATACACATTTGAATATGTTCTTAGTCAGAACTGGTATAGAAACTAAGTTCTTTCGCAATTCCAAAACATACGAGACCCTGTTCAAAGTCACCACTTTGCCCGATGTCATCTTTAAGAGGACCTTGCCAGTTCCTTCCAGCTTTGCAACAATAGAGTTTTCCATAAACAACTTCTCGTATGTAGGTGTTGGAGTATATGATGAAAATAATTCTTTGTTGGCACAAATATGGCATGAGGCACCAGAATCTATCCACCGTTCTCTTGGATTTCAAACCAAGTTGCATTCTGAAAGCATTGCACAGAGATCGTCCATCTCTCCTTTGGATTCAGCCAAATTTGCTTGATCCTTCTTCTTGTCCTTCTTGGGACCCCGACATTCAGTAGCCCTATGATCACGTTTGCCACAATTGAAGCAGCTTCCATTGAATTTCTTCTTAGGAGGATTGCTCTTTGGACTAGATGTTTTCTTTCTTTTCTTTGATTTTGTGGGATCTTCTTCAACAATATTTACTCCAGATATTGTTGAATTGCCACGTGACCTCTTTTCTGCGGCCTTGTTATCCTCTTCAATTCTTAGCCTTACCATGAGATCTTCAACCGTCATCTCTTTGCGCTTATGTTTCAAGTAGTTTTTGAAGTCATTCCACAATGAAGGTAACTTCTCAATAATGGCAGCCACTTGAAAAACATCATTCACAACAATCCTACATTAAAGATTATGTGAGTATTAAGAATAGACTTAATATTTTTAACATAGGCATTAAATAAATTTATACCTTCAGCAAGGAGATCATGGATTATGACCTACAGTTCTTGAACTTGGGTGACGACGGTCTTACTGTCTATCATCTTATAGTCCAGAAACTTTGCCACAATGAACTTCTTCATTCCGGCATCCTCTGTTTTGTACTTCTTTTCTAATGCATCCCAGAGTTCTTTTGAGGTCTTGACATTACTGTACACATTGTACATATCATCTTGCAGGCCACTCAGAATAAAGTTTTTACACAAAAAATCTGAATGTGTCCATGCTTCTGTTACGAAGAATCGTTCTTCGGCCGGAGTTTCATCCTACATAACATGAACGTTCTCATAATGAACCTCTGCAGACTCAACGTAGTCAGATAGAAGAACATCTTCTGCTGCCATCTCTTGAAGTCGACTCCAGAAAACTTTGCAAGTTTCTCATCCGGTGCTAGGGCAGTAGTTGAGCGATTGTGTGAAACCGCTGTTGTTGCAGCACTCACTGTTCCAGAATTTACTTGACTTGAATTAGTCATTTTTCTATCACAAATGGCAGACAATTTTAGTATGTGAAATACTAACAGTAAAGAATAAATCCTTACACAGCCTGTTTATGATTTAATGATAAAGTTTTTATGTTCTTTTAATCGTTAATCGAATGAATTTTAAAAATTCAAATAGAGTAGAAAACCATAAAGGTTTTAATCTCCAGAAACCTCAAATACAGAAACTAAGTAAATTTCTTAAGATTGTTATGTCATGTCTTCAGGTTAGTCAAAAATACAGAAATAGAAAAAAGATGAAATAGACAGAATGTAAGTAATCCGAGTCCACAGAAACCATTGTGTTTCCTTAAGAAATTTAATCCCCTCACTTTACCCGAGGTTGCAGATTAATTCCTCCCAAGATAAAATGGACTAACCTATTAGAGAAGTAGCGGTACCTCAAACTTCACTAATTTCAGCGAACGCAAGAACATCAACGAGAGCACACACAGACTCAGTCGATCGATAATTTTATTTATGTAAGAAAATGGTTGCAGAGAGGAAAAAATTTCAGTGTTTGAAAAACGAAAAAGACCTTTTATTTATAGCCATTTGTAGCAAGGGACGCGTCTGTGTAACGATTTTTCAAATAAATTTTAGAACGTTTTTACCTTTACACGCAAATTTCAAATAAATTTCGTTGCGCCAAATTAATTTTGTTATTTAACTAACATTCTGAATTAATTTATAAGAGAAAATATTATCAATCAATCATTTGCCAAATTCAAATCTGAGCGAGCAACGACGACGGTGCGAGTGGCACCTTCTTCTTAACCGTTTAAGAACTAAAGGAAGTGTTTCCTAATATAAGGACAACAATTTCCTTTCTTCTACCAATATGGGAGAAATGAATTTTCATTTGCACTTTGCAATGACTTTTCATTGTCCCTCCAAAATTAGTTCCCCCACTTTTTCATTTTCTCTTCTTATTTCCCATTCATGACACCTTGCTAAAACCCAACAAATGCACCATACCCTAACTCCAGTGCATCCAAACTCAGTTGTAAAGTGATAATACAACATCATAGCTGATAGTAGAAACCCAGTCATAAATTGTACTATTTGACAATTTGTGACCACTTTTTTCCACCGTGGTCTTTTTCCTATAGCAGATAGGAAATAATAAGCATACATTATAACATGAATCGAAGCATTAATAATAACAGCAACACTCGACATGGACTGCGCAAATTGAAGCCCAATATAACCAAGAACAGGCACAACTGTATGGTGATAGACATGGAGGAACGATAGCCTTCGTGATCTAGAACTACTAAGGACGATTAAAAGTGTATCGATAAATTCAAGAATTTTTGAAAGGTAACATATATAAATCCAAAAGAACACAGGTCCATGTGGAAGAGTATGATTTGCACCGGGGAAACATATGATACACTTCCAATCTTGAGGTGGCATTTGGTGTAGGACAGAAAGGATGGAGGCAATAACCATGAGTAGAGAGAGGAGACAGAGAATGAGGTTGTGGATCGCGGTAATGTTGCGAATGGTGGTGGTAGTGAGGGTAGGGATAAATGTAGGGAAACAGAGCGACATGTGAGTCAGATATAAGTAAACAGACACTGAAATTATAAGAAAAGATTTGGAGGAACTGAATGTATGACCTTGTTTCCATTCAAATTGATTGATTTTTGGATGATCAACAAGCCAACAATGGATGTTGGAGTAAAGAGCCTCCATGTTATCTCCATTGGACAAACATTTTATAGGGATATATATAGTAGTAGCCTAACATATCAAGTTGCTTTATTGCTCCCATTATTTATGTGATATAGTTTTAAATTTGAAGTCTGTCATTTGGTGTTGGGTTATGAAGGGTGATTAGAGCGTCATGCGAAAGATTATAATTTGCAAATCATATGGTTGACAAATCAGACGACAAATAAAAACATACTAAAGATATATTATTAATATGGTTTGGTCAAACGACCTACATATTATAAAACTAATATAATATTGAAAAAACATAAATATGTTTAGGAGAAAATCTCCCCATAAATAAGACTCTTAACCGACTACATTGTGGATGCTATTGTTATGTGTTAGAAGAAAACAAACCTATATTTATAGAGTCCTAAAACCTTTTCTTACTAGAAAAAGAGTCCTAAAAGGAGAGAATAAACCAAATATGAAAGAATATTATATTTTCCTTTCAAGAAAAGTACAAACATTTATGGTAATGTTTTGTCTTTTCTTTAAGGAAAAATAAATCTTAAATTATGGTAAGAAAATCGGGGCAAAACCCTAACAAATCTCCCCTTTTGGCTGGATTTTCTTGACAAAGCTTGATTTGTCTTCTTCATTGCAAGATAATCTTGTTCTTCAAAATCTTCATGTATCGCTGCTGCTTACCATGATTTAAAATTGATATGGGTTAAAAATTGGAGTCCTGTGTTAAAAGTTATGAACAGGGTTAAAAGTGGAGTTCATGCGTTAAAAGTAATATGCATGAGTTGAAAGTGGAGCTCATGCGTTAAAAGTAAGATGCATGAGTTAAAAGTGGAGCTCATGCGTTAAAAGTAAAGATACATGAGTTAAAAGTGGAGCCCGAGCATTAAAGTTTGTAGGGGTTGAAAGTTGGAGCCCATGCACTAAAATAAGCATGAGTTGAAAATTGATTTTGTTTTAAACGATGGAGCAGCAGGATATTGTTGAAAATATATTTGAATTTTTTTTTCCACATGTAGTAGCACAAAAATCTTCATTATCATCACGTTGATTACAAATTGATTTGAAACCACTTGAACCTTTCTTCAATCTTGTTGAACCATAGGATCATCGGACCATGGGATCGTTAGACCATGTGCTCTGATACCACTTGTCGGGTTATGAAGGGTGATTAGAGCGTCATGCGAAAGATTATAATTTGCAAATCATATGGTTGACAAATCAGACGACAAATAAAAACATACTAAAGATATATTATTAATATGGTTTGGTCAAACGACCTACATATTATAAAACTAATATAATATTGAAAAAACATAAATATGTTTAGGAGAAAATCTCCCCATAAATAAGACTCTTAACCGACTACATTGTGGATGCTATTGTTATGTGTTAGAAGAAAACAAACCTATATTTATAGAGTCCTAAAAGGAGAGAATAAACCAAATATGAAAGAATATTATATTTTCCTTTCAAGAAAAGTACAAACATTTATGGTAATGTTTTGTCTTTTCTTTAAGGAAAAATAAATCTTAAATTATGGTAAGAAAATCAGGGTAAAACCGTAACAATTTGATTCTAAACTTGTCATGTACATCATTGATGAATTAAATGTTAATATGTTTTGAAAGTATAGTGAGAGGATTGTATTTAGAAACGAAAGTATAATGAAATGGGTACTTAAAATATAACAAAAGATATATTTAAACTTTTTTTATAATACAAAGGTATATTTGACTTTTCTATTTGTTATTTAGGTTGGTTATTTAATTAGTAAAGAGTAAAAAATTATTATAAGATATATCATTTATTAATCAATCATATTCTTTTATGTTTCTTTTGTGACTAAGTTAGTTGTATTTTAAAGATAAAAAATGAAAAAAATAATTATCTTTTTTTTTTATATATATATTAACAATGATAAGTCAATTTTTTTTTTATTTTTTGAAATAATATATAGGAATAATTACATTTAAAGGCCATTCGGTAATCTTATTTACCAAAAATAGGGCCAAATTTTTCTTCAACCTTCGTCATCGTCTACTTAATTCTGCTCATCCTGCTCCCTCTGCTGCTGCAGCATCATCCTTCTTCGTCTTCTCTTTAATTATTTATTTTTCAATATTCAACGTATTATAAATATTAATCGTTTTGAGCGAATTATACATCAAAAGACTCAAAATATCGAGAAGATTTCATATCTAAAATTTGGGACTGTTTAGAGGAGATTTTGAGTTGATCGAGATTGAATAGTCGGTGTATACTTCATGTATACTTAGTATATATTTCATGTATAGTTAAGTTATATTCAACTTTTTGAGTGTATCATACTGTATAGTCAATATATAGTTCATGTACAGATAAGCTATATTGTATAGTCACTGTATTTTTTTTTAATGATTTTTTACTATTTATTTATGTAAATAAAATATGACTATATTTGTCATAAACTAATTACGTTTATTGTATAATTTGAAACTACCCCTAATACTCTTTCTGTCCACTCATAGTCGTTCACTATTGACTTGACACATAACTTAAGAAACAATAAATAATAAGAGTAATTTTACTATATTACCATTTGAATATATTAAATTTAATGCTTTGGAAAATGTATTAGTATTGAATAGTATTTAACACTAAGGGTAAAACAGACAAAAAAGGTTAAATTATCTTTTGATTTTTAAAAATGGACAAATATTATTGAACAACTATTTTTATTATAGTAGACAAGTAAAGATGGAAAAAAGGAGTATATAAATGGAGAAGTAAAAGTGAAGAGAGAGAGAGAGTATACTATTAAAGCATCATGAGTTAAGGATGTGTTTTATTAATCAATCTCTCCGTTAACTTTTATTTGTCATATTTGAAAAATAATAATTAACATAACTATTTTATTACATTACACTTATTAATTAATATTTAATATTAAATTTTGAAAAATAAGTAATTATATTAAAAATAAAATATGAAAAAAAATAACTATATTTTTTTTATATGTTAACAGTGATAAATAAAAATAAATAGGGGGAGTAATATATTCCATTAAAGTAGGAGATACAATTTTTAACATAAAGGTCCCACTAGTTATTTATTGTAACAAAATTTATGTACAACGGCTTGTTTAATGTAATCGAAAATCGGCTCCCCGTGCCCACTCCCTACACTCGGTCTATGCAATGAAAGTTTATGTACTTTTAGGGTGTGTTTGGTACGAACGAAAATGTTTTTCTGGAAAATAAGTAGATTTTTGATTTATTTTTTCATGTTTGGTTGGTGTGATAAAAAATATTTTCCAAAAAAGTTTTTTAGTGTTTGATTTATGAATGAAAAATGTTTTTGAGAAATATCTTTTATTTTTACTAGAGTAGAAAGTAATTTTTGAAATTGAAAATATTTTTTAAAAACAAACTTAAATTTTCTTTTGGGGGTGGGGGCCTAGTGGGGGGGGGGGGGGTTGAGGGTAGGGGTGAAAAAATAAAAAATTGAAAATATTTTTTAAAAACAAACTTAATTTTTTTTTTGGGGGGTGGGGGGGGGGGGGTCGAGGGTAGGGGTGCAAAAAAATGAAATTTTGAAGTTGAAAATATATTTTAAAAACAAACTTAATTTTTTTTTGGGGGGTGTGGGGGAGGGGTCAAGGGTAGGGGTGAAATAATCAAAATTTGAAGTTGAAATTTTTTTTAAAAAACAAACTTAAAATTTTTTTTGGGGGGTGGAGGGCTGGTAAGGGGTGGGTGGGGGTCGAGGGTAGGGGTGAAAAAATGAAATTTTGAATTTGAAAATATTTTTTAAAAACAAACTTAAAATATTTTTTGGGGGTGGGGGGGGGGGGTGGTTCGAGGATCGGGGTGAAAAATAAATTTTTGAAGTTAAAAATATTGTTTAAAAACAAACTTAATTTTTTTTTGGGGGAGTGGGTGGTGGGGGGGGGGGATGGTCGATGGTAGGGGTGAAAAAATAAAAATTTGAAGTAGAAAATATTTTTTAAAAACAAACTAAATTTTTTTTTGTAGGGGGTGGGGGGCTGATGGGGGTGAGGGTATGGGGTGGGGGGGAGGGATAAAAAAATGAAATTAGAATTATCTTTTAAAAACAACTTTTACTAAAAAAAAATTGGGGGGGGGGGGGTGGTGGTGGTGGTGGTAGGGGCTGGGGGTAGGGGTGAGGGTGGGGTAAAAAAATTGAAGTTAAAAATATTTATAAAAAACAAGCTTTAAAATTTATTTATTTGGGGGGGGAGGGGTGTTGGGGGGGCTGGTTTGAGGGGTAGGGAAATAAATTGATTTGTTCAACAAAAAAAAAATGTAATTTAAAATTGGAAGAGAGTTTTGGAAAATGTTGTCCATAAGTTTTGAAGGAAAGTCATTTTCCTTAAATTTGAGGAAAATGAGTTGATTTGGAAAACACTTTCCAAAATATTTAACCCAACCAAACATGTTCCTTCATACCAAACCCACCCTTATTTTAAAACATCGAAAATGTTGACTTACACTTAAATGGGATGTTTGATTACCGGTTAGAGCTATGCAGAATTTAGCTATATAAGTATTACTGTATTAGTTATATAATATTTAATTATATAAAAGATTATAATAGCTAATGACCCAAAAATTAGATAAGTACTACAAGTTTTAACTGAATTTTTTAGAATTTTATCAAAATCTAACTAAGTGATTTAAAAAAGAGAATTCACATAAAAGTATATGTCCAAAAAATTTCTAAATCAATAAAAATATATATAATAAATCGATTTTATTTATTATATATATTGAAGATATATCTTCTAAATTAAATATCACAATTCATAAATATCAATTTGTATAATCATTTCATAAACTAAAATAGTTAATAAAATATAATATTTATTGAGCACCAATTTTCTTATATCAATTTTCATAGTCATTATACACATTGCATAAACTTAGAGTCGATTTGGATTAGTTTTAAAATAGTAGTTTTTAAGTAAAAAAAATAAAAAGTTGGGAGAGTCCTACTTTTGGTTTAAATTTTTTTAAAAAGTAATTTTAAACTTATTTTAATTTATTTTTAACTTTATCAAGCACTTTCAAAAACTTAAAATGACTTAAAAATAGGTTTGGTCAACTTTTAAAGCAATCCAAACAGACTCTAATACATGTTTATATATAACCCCATAAAAAAAATTAAGTAAATCAATTTGTTTACAAATTCATCCGTATAGTTTGAGAGTACAAATAGTTTATGTTCAAAAAGGTGAACATACCATATTGATATATATATTCCATATAAAATATAAATACACAATAAAATGAATTTGTATGGTAAAATAATGAAAAACTTCTACTATTAATCCATCATTCTTGTTTTGGATCCCATGGATAATCATTTCTTCCAGCCATAATTCTAAAATCATATAAATTAACTCAGACCATATAACATAAGAGTAATGAAATTAGATGGGTTACTAATGAGAATTAGTTTTAAAATAATATTTTCTAATTTTGAGCCAAAAATCGTGCACGAGACATTTAAAATTTTAGATATGTTACGTATTGTAATAAAAAATTTAGTTTGTTAAATAGTAACAAAAATATATATCTATGATTTTGTCAGCAGTTAAGAATCGAGAACAAAAAAGAAAAGAAAGAGAAAATTGGAAAAATATTTAGGGGTCGCCTTTCATTCTGACTAACCGCCTTTCTCGAACCATGTATTTGTCTTTATATACAAAATATTATCGCACCTATTTCTATTACAAAAATGGGAAATATAAAATAGATAATAACAAGTGAGCTGCATCAGCTTGGACTTGCAATTAGTTGAGCTGCAACTGTGTTCTTATTATGAGGTCGTCCAACACCCCTCAAGTTGGAGGGTGACAAAACACCCAACTTGGGCAGTACAACATGATGAACAAGGCCCGTGAGAGGTTTTGTAAAGAGATGAGCCAGCTGAGCATTGGTAGGGACATGCATGATGAAGAGAAGAAATAAGACCATCCAGAAGCTTAGTGCGAGTGAAGTGACAATCTACTTCAATATGCTCATGAAAGACAAGATTGTGTGCAATGTGTATGGCAGCCTGGTTATAATCACAAAAAAACCAACTGGAGAAGTATGAAGATCTTTGAGCAAATGAACAGTCCAGGCCAACTCGGCCACCACCTTACTGATGGCTCTGTATTCAGCCTCAGCAGATGATAGAGACACTACTGCTTGTTTCTTGACCTTCCAGCTGATCAAAGACTCCCCAAGAAAAATGCAAAAACCAGAAACAGATCTCCGAGTATTGGGACAAGCACCCCAGTCACTATCACAATAAGCAGAAAGAGCCAAGGATGGGGAGTTACTGAAAAACACACCAATAGTAGATGTACCCTTAAGATACCGTAAGACGTGCAAAGCAACATCCATGTGTCAGGACTCAGGAGTATGAGGAGCCTGAAGAAATTGACTCAAATGTTGGATGGCAAAGCAGAGGTCGGGGTGTGTGTGAGTAAGGAAGTTCAACTTCCCAACAAGACTTCTGTATGATGCAGGCGAAGGCAGAAGTGCACATTCATTAATTAGCCTTTAATTTGACATTGATATCCAAAAGACAAGTAACAGCAGTAACATCAACACATCTAACCTCTTGGAGAAGGTCATGGATAAACTTACTCTGATGAAGTAGGAGACTACAAGAAGCATAAGCCACCTCAATACCAATTGTTGACACTCAATTTTGGCTCTCCACATTTGTTTAACTAAAGTTTTAATAATAATAATAAAAATAAAAATAATAAGATATATATATGCTATGAATTTTTGTAAAAAAAAAAAAGAAAGAAAAAAAGGATTTTTTTAATTATTTATTTTATTTCATAAATTTATTTCTTAAATACTATTTTTATTTAAAAAAACAAATTAAACATATTATATAAATATTACTACTTACTTTCTCATTTTTAAATTTCACGTCAAATAAATATTATTTTTTAAGGGTTAACTTGATTTTTCTAATTAAATATAATTTCTATTATAGCGATAAATAGTTTTCGACATTTTTTTCAAAATTAGGAAAAATCTTAATTAATTAATTAGTTGCTAATTTATATTAATTTTATTTTTTAGAATCACTAATTTTAACAAATAAGCTAGTCTTGCAAAATTATTATTTTTAATTTATAAACTATGTCTATTTAATAAAGAAGAGGTTATAATTTAAATAAATTTAGTTTGAACAAAACTTGGCAATCCAAGTCTTTTAATTCAGCCAATCCACGCGTGCCACATAAGAAGCACATGGATTGTGTTTCTTCATATTCGATCTCAACCATCCGATTTAATCCAAAGGCTTTAATTAATTTATCTTTTTTAATATATATATATATATATATATATATATATATATTATTTTAAAAAAAACCCCTTTATTTTATTAACCGTTCGATCGTTGATCAAACCTAAGACTTTTAGACCCCTACTATACCACCACTGCCCTATACTCTGTATTTCTTCAAAGATCACGTTCTTCTTCCCCATCATGCCTCTTCCTCTTCCCCAAAGAATGACGCTCCAAGCTCCTCTCCCATGGCCCCCATGGCCTCCCCCACGTGCTCCTCCATCCCCTTCGTCAGAGAATGGATCTTGGCCGCCGAAAAATGTTCCATCAGTCGCTCAACCCTCTTAAATCGACCTGAAAAGGTCAATTTTTGGGAGGTTTTTCTTCTCCTTCATAATTGCTTTCCTGCTTGCTCTGGGATTGGGGTTTCCAAGAATTCAAAATTTGAATTCTTGGAGCCCAAATTAGCTATAAAAGGGAACCATTTGGTTCTCATAAGGGACATCGGAAAATCAAGGAGAAAATCCAAGAATCAATCAAGAACTACCCCAAAAAAAGGAGAGCAAAAATCGCCGCACACTTCAAGTTTTTTTAGAGTTCGAAAGTTCTCCTCTTTTCTGGTCCTTTTACTTTCTGTTTTAAATTAGAATTTGGGAGGAAGTTTGAAGTTGAAATCGCTTGACTTCGAGCCTTAGTTTGTTGCTCCATACAAGGCCAGTATTTGGTTCAGCCAATTTTTGTTTATATATCATTCCTGTTTAAGTTGAAATATGTTACTGCTTGTTCTTGCATTTTATTTCATTTCTTTTAAATAAATGTGAATGCAATCGTTTGTATATTATTGTCGCTAGTTTAAATATGTGATTATGATGAATGTGTCTCCCCATTTCGTTAGACCATGTACAATTCCCTCCTCCCTATTTTTTTTCTTTTTCTATCATTAATAAACAACATTAGTATGAGATGTGTGCGCAAACTGAGTCATTGATAAACCCTTTTAAGGGATGTGATATGAGTTTAAACCATTGAGTGCAATAAAAATGTAAGAAATCACACCCTTTATGGTTTGTCTGTTGAAATTAAGAATTTTGTATATAAGGGAGTATTCAGTCAGCCTCTTCTAACTAGCTTTAGATTTTTTCAGAATGCATCATGTGATTTTCTTTGAAACATTAAGACGGATGTAGGATTTGTTTCGAATGATCAAGTCTAAAACTTCCAGTCAACCAATTATGCTAATGATAGATTCATCATGTTATAGTTAAAATATGAACATGCCTCGTCTAAATTATGTTAGTCTAGACATAGATAGTTAAGACCATTCGAGTCATGTCAAATTTGTTCATCATGCCAATTTACTAGCTGTAGTTTGTTGTGTTCACTCTTTCTAGCTAAAAAATCTTTGAGTTAAATAGTTTGGGATGTGATTGCTTCCCACAAATCTGTATGTTAAACGTCTTTTTGAAGTGGTTTGATGAATATTTAAATATTAAAAGCCTCCCCTCGTTAATCAGATTTTGGGAATAGTAAGCATTCTCCCTGTTTAGTCATTAAATCGTAGCATGTTACTTTTGGTGTTGTTTCGCTCTACCAGATTTGTCTAAATATGAATCAGTTCTAAACGACTAAGTATGTTGCTCGATTCTCCGCCCTTGTATGCTTTGGATTGATGGTTTTAAAAGTCAGTAATGAAGAAAATTTTAATTTTGTTCAAAACATGTGAAATAACTCACAACCAGTAGCATTTCTTTACTCTGTCTACTTGGTGTATTTTAGTTAGTAATGGCTATTGTTGGTTGTCCAATGATGCTTTCACGACGCTTCTCTTAGATATTAAAATAAGTATATTGATGGCTTAGATATCTGGATATAAGATAGAACATGAACAATTTCATCAAGTGATTGCCTCATTTTTCCATTTTTAGACTAACGTGCACCATTTACTTTGCTAAAATTCTGGAGATTTCAGTTTGTACGTAGTCGATGTGTCATCTTATTACGAATTAGATAGATAGAGTTACTCTAAGCTCTACTTAAATAACTGAATTAAGGGACCAATATATATTTGTCTTCCATCTCTCACTTGACAAGCAAATATTTTGTAAAGTAAAAAAAGAAATAAACATCCTTACCCTAATGCTTATTAACTGCCATTGAACTTATATGCTAAATTGATTTTGAGATCATGTTATATCTAGTTTAGTAAATTTGATGTATCCTGGAGTGATTACACATGAAGTTCTTTGTCCTCTATGTAGTTAGACAACTGGATGCTTCATTTTTTGTAGATATGCATTAGACAATTTTGGTTTATCTTAATGCGTCGAAATTTGTTTGAATTACATCACATCTTATTTCTAATTTCATTTTTGCTTAACCAAAACTCTAAAAGTTTGAGTTCATACCTAATCATGGCTTACTTCTTTCATTGTGTTCCGTTGATGTCATCTTAGTCAACTAAGCCAATCCACGAACTGCTCAAGCCGGAAACAATATGTTTAATCTACTTCCATATTCATCTCTTGTTTGGACCATGAAATGCCTAAAAAGAGGAAGAAGAATAAAGTGTGTTAACCTATTAGTATTCTGCTAGTTAGGAATTAGGAGGTTCTGTTTTATGATTTGCTATTGATGCTTTTACATATTTAGTGAGTCATTAAAAATGAAAGAGTAGATTTGTTGGATAGCTACTTCCCTGGCAGCTTCATTACACAGTATTAGGACAGTTAGGATCTTTGTTAAATTAAGAAAATAGTGAGAGTATTTGTATCATTCTGTTCATTGTTTTAATTTAAGGTTGTGCTAATTTTTATCTTATTATTTTTGCACATGTACACTTGGGAGCGCACTTGGAGTTTTGTGCTTTAAAAACATCTTTGTCCAAATCAGAGAAGGGACTGCATTATTTGCCCGTGTCTAGAGGCCCTCATCGCGTCAATAGTGTCCAGCGCTTCTTCATTATTTCAAAGCTTCACATTCCTTTTATATACGCATACATTTATATTGACTAACGTTTTACACGGTGTTTTGTGCTTATATTTATATTCGCTTTATTTGTGTTCGACTTTGTAAGACAACCAAGGATGGTAGTAAGACGTAGTCATTAATCTCCCCATCCCTCTAGATATTGAGTTTAGTACGCCATTTGGCTTAGGACAACGCTTTCTAACTTAGTTTTCATTCGTTACTTAACATATCTTTTGGTCGTGAAAGCTTATAACCCTTTAGAAGTGAAGTTGAGAGTGATTTCTTTTATTTCTTTAAAGAAGAATTTATCCATTTAAAATTTGTTTTAATGAGAGTTGAAAACATTTTTCAGCAACTTAATGAATGCAGATTTTGAGGTTCAAAATTGCAGATTTCTAGCTTGAAAATTCCAGATTTTAGGAGTTAAAAAATTGCAGATTTCAACAGCTTTACGTGCAGATTTTTAGTGCAAAAAAAATGTGTATTTTTGGAACAAAAACGCTTTATTGTGAGAGTTTTTGATGCAGATTTTTAGGTTCAAAAGTTCATATGTCTTGCTTGAAAGTTGCCGGTTTTTGTAAGTTAAAACACTACACCTCTTAACAGTCTTATTGAACAGATTTTAGTGTAAGAAATGTTGTTCTTTTCTTAGTTAAAAACAAAAAAAAATTTGGGACCTAAAGATATAGATTTTTATCTAACCACTATACTTTAAGAGTTTAAAAGTGCAGTAGTTTGAATCTAAAAGTGCTTGAAAATACTACTTTCAAAAGGAAAAGGAACGTTTTTAAAAGGATCAAAATATTTAATAGCACTATTTATCAACACTCATTTAGACCTTTATGCTAAGGATAATTTATCATTTAAAACTTCCAAATAATTTCAAACTAATTTACAGGTTAAAATGACCACCTTGAAATACATAAGGCTAAAGTTATTACTTTCTAGAAGAAGAAAAAAATTCTTAAGAAAGTAAGTAGGGAAATAGACCCTTACATTTTAGCAACAAAATAATTAATAACTATAGAATAAGTCCCAATAGCTAGACCTATTTTATATTCTTTAATTCACCCCCTTTACAAAAATATATTTGTTATTGTCACTTTCCAAATCAAACATTACTAAAACACTTTAATTTCTTAACATGTTATTTCAAGATTCTAGATATGCCAACAGGTTCAAAATACAAGGTACATACATATATATGTCATACGCGAAAAGGTACAAACCTTATATTTTTAGTTTTCTCTATATGTAACTTATTGTTTTGTTACACTTCATATTATTTTTGTCATATCTACTATCACTTTTACAAATGTTACTTATATTTTTTTATATATAATTTATAAATCCATACACTCTAATATACACATTATTTTACTACATGTTTGCAACTCGACTACTATCTCATTTTATTTTATTTTCTTTCACGTCTTAATTCTATATATAAATAAAACAACAAATTTTCCTATCCTTCAAACTTAACATTTATTTTGGATACATTTATGTAAGATGCATCTACATTTTTTAACATAAAAAATTGTCAGATATTTTTTAGTACATTTATTTATTTATTTTTTACCGTATGATAAACATACTACTATTAATTTTATAGACATATATACGTCGTACCTTATATTTTACTATTTTCTTAAAATGGTAAAATTTACTTACCATTGATTTTTAAAGAAAAAAAAAATAAACAAGTTTTCCTAATCATATTTTTTCCTAAATTGAGTTTAAGGACTATCTTCGGATAGGCTCTGAAGGATGCTTAACACCTTTCTCTCGAGTAACCAAAACTCTTACTTAGAATTTCATTGGTTTCGCAAATCTAAACAGAGTTTACATTTACATATTTAAAAAATGGTTTTTCTAATGGTTTCCTTAAAATTTAGGTGGCGACTCTAAAACAAAAACATTTTTTTCCAAAAATCAAAGTGTCAGCCATAGTATGTTGTGAACTGTTTTGACTGGTTCAAAATAGGGTGCAACAGCTTGGTGACTCTGCTGGGGACTTATTTAGGTTTTAACCTTAGAAAACTTAATTTAGGAATAATACTTGTGATTACTTGTTTATTTTTTGCTTGTTTGCTTTACCGAATTGATATATTGTTTTGACTGAAAGACCGCAAGTGAAATCCAAACTTGTGTTCCTTATTTGTTGTAAAACACTACTTGTTATTGCTTTTCCTACACTATCATTTGCACATTCAATCGAGTCTTTGGCCGTACACACACACACTATACACGCGAAGGGTGTTCCTACACTTCTCTGAAACTCTTTTTGGATTCCTTAGTTTCAGAGTAGGTGCAATTAAGATAGTGCACATTCTCGCAATTACTCAGTCCACTCTCAATCATCTAAGAAAAAATCTTACTCTTAAAATAGGTCATGTTGCATAGCCTTAGGCAAGACAATATACAATATTGTCATTGCGTTTAGTAAACCACCCAAATGTCAATGAGTTTCTTCTTTAAAACTCGACGACATAAACTTTGTGTGAAATTGATGTAAATTATCCAAACTTAAACACATAACGGATTTGGAGCAAATAAACTCATTACACCCTTTACCGTCTTTTCAGATAAACCTTAACTAAGACTTGCCAGATATCCAAATGGTCGTTTCAGCGCCCCGCATTCTACAAAATTGGTGGAAAAATATTCGGAGGATACGCAGAGCTGAGATTCGAGGGAACTTAGGAGTATTATTGTCACTTCTGGGACACAGTGCGATAAGCTCTTTGTCACTTAGTTAATGAGGTTTTGGGAATCAAGCACCGTAACTTTCAAATTCCTGGATTTTGAGATCACTCATACACTAGAGGAGTTCAGTAGTCTTACCGAGCTACCGATTAGAGGGAGGCTACCAATAATCCTGTCAGCTATCTGTACTGGTGATTTTCTAAGTCTCATTGATCTACATATATTTCGGTCATTGAGATATGTGGACGACAGACAGGTCGAGTTAGACTATCTCTTTCAGAGGTTTGGGCGTTCGGAAGGTTACTATGAATATCAACATGAATTTGAATGTACTCGCGGAGCATGGGAACATATGAGGCCAAGAGTATTCATTATGGCTTTCCTGGGAGTTATGGTGTTCTCGATAAGGCCCAATTTTGTCGATATCAACATATTGTCGATGGTTATAAACATCTTCAACGATCCACAAAGATTTTCTTTGGTGCCCATGATACTCGCTGAAGTTCTTCGTTCGATGACAACCTACATTAGGGGGCACAACTTCTTCGGGGGATGCAGTATACTACTACAAATCTGGGCGAGAGAACATTTCTATTGTCGTGATCCACAAATGGATTTCTACATGGGTGCACGTAATAGGATCAAAAGCCATGAAGATCGTCTCCAAAATTGGATGGGCGCACTGACAGGAAGGGAAGAGTGGCGCACATTCCTGAACAACCTTACAGGAGATACCATCCAATGGAAATTTTCTTGGATAAGAGGAGTGGCGTTTGCGAGAACCCGATATTTTTTCTTTATCGAGTTAATTGGGCTTAGGGGTATTCAACCATATGTACCTCTTCGGGTTATGCGGCAATTTGTAGTCATTCAAGACATTCCGCTATGGTCAATCATGGGGTCACATGAAGATGCTTTCACTTCAGTCTCGCTGGAACGGATAAGAAATTTGCAAGCCGAGTGGGAATATACGATCGATTTGGAAATAAGAGAGGAAAATTAGTGCACGCCGAAGTATTATGCTTAGCGGAATACTGTGAGTCATATGGCTCATCCAAGCGTACACGGGCATTGGGGGTTTGTAGAAAACCAACAGATTGATTGGATTAGAGAATCAATGCTTCCTCACATGGGATTCACCACATCCATGTATAATCAGATTGTTCTCGGATCCATCGATTATTTGATCTAGGTGGTTGAAGAAGAAGAAGAAAACTCGGAAGAGAATCTTGAAGAAGACCTGGAAGAGGACGCTGAAGAAGACCCAGAAGAGGATCCTGAAGAAGACCTGGAAGAGGACGCTAAAGAAGACCCAGAAGAGGATCCCAAAGAAAACCCAGAAGAAGAGGTGGAGAAAGACCACATGGAGGTTTCTAAAACGAGTTCTAACATCTATGACCCAAGAGATGGAGGGGTGATAGACATGTCTCCCGAACGCGGCCCCAATGAGTCTCCAGAGTACCACCTAGGGCCATATTATGATGGGGATGATGACGATGATGATGCTCTAACCTGGCCGTAGATCCATTTTTCTTCTTTGAACTCTTTCAATAAGCTCTTCAAAGTGTTATGTGGCTTATCCCTGTTGTATGCCTTATGGCCCCCCATACTTTCATTTCTTAGGTTTCTGATTGCCTACATCAACGTAACATCCAATACTACCTTAATCAATGAACTTATGTTTGCTCCAAATCTAAAATGTGTTTAAATGTATAATTTATTATCAAACTGATTGCAACGTAGGCCTACCTCAGGCAAAAAGAGGTTTTACATTAGGACACGTTTTGAATGTCGCCAAATTGGCGTATATATGTGTTACACTTAATTATTTGTTACATCTTTCAATATTTTCCAAACTAACATAGTTTCTTTTTTTTTCTCTTTGTTTTCTTTTCTTTTTATCATCCCCAATAGTACGTTGATTTGTGTCGACTTGCAAACTGGCTGACTCACGATACAACCTTCGATCCAAAGGAAAGATGAATGATAAAAACGAGTTCAATGCTGCTGCAAACATACTGATACCTATTGAGAACCACGAAGGTTCTGAAAACATGACAGACATTCAAAATGAAGAGAAAATGGCTCGCATGGAGTAAGAACTCGAGATCTTGAGAGAAGAACTATGCCAAGTGCGAGACTTGGCCAAACTTTCAGCTACCATTTTCCCTACTTTCAAGACGTCTATCTACTTGGAAAAGCTGACTTGCCTTCTGTCGACTTGCCAAATCAGCCAGAATAAACTCAATACGCTCCAACTCATGGTCGAGTTCCACTAGCTTCTCCAACTGTAGTTAGGACCGTTCCCGACCTTTCCAATCGCGACCCTACCATACCAACAATGCAACAGATACTTGGGGCACATGTCACCACTCCCTATGAGCCACATGTTCCACCCGTATATGCCGCTGGAGCTCCTACCTTCACAATACCAGCAATGGTTAATGTCCCGTATGAGGTCGATCAATATGTAGAAATGGAGAAAGATACCCAGCTGAAAGAAGATGCACCGATAGATGCCCAACTTCAGGGTCTAAGAAAGGCATTGAAAAGCCTACAAGTTACTAGAGGAACGGAGGGTCTGGATTATAATGAATTGTGCATCCACCCAGACGTTGACATGCCGGTAGGGTACAAACCACCGAAGTTTGACATGTTCGATGGAAAAGGTGACCCTCACGCACATTTAAGGGCATACTGTGACAATTTAATCTGTGTAGGGAGGAATGAGAAGTTGAGGATGAAGTTGTTCATTCGGAGTCTGTCTTGAGAAACATTAATCTGGTATACCCGTCAAGACCCTGGCAAATGGCATGACTGGCAGGAAATAGCTGAAGACTTCATGAATCGTTTCAAATTCAATATTGAAATTATTGCTGATAGATTCTCATTGGCCAACATACAGAAGAAGCCATCAGAGAATTTCTAGGAGTACACATGACGTTGGAGAACCGAAGCCGCAAAGGTACAACCACCACTAGATGAGAGTGAGCTTTCAAAGTACTTTATTCGAGCTCAAGAAGGTGTCTACTTTGAAAAGATAATGTCAATGATAGGCCAGAAGTTTGCAGAATTGGTCAAGATAGGAGACTTTATAGATGAGGGTGTTAAATCTGGGAAGATTCAGTCTATGGTCACATTACAAGCTGCAAGTAAGGCTATACAAGAGGGTTCCATTGGTGGCATAAAAAATAAAAGGGAGGATGTTTCAGCTGTCACTTACCAACAAGGAGGACTGTCCTACTGATACCCCAATAATCCCCAAATCGCTACGCATACTTCATACGTCCCATACCCATTATATAATACCCAACCACACTATAATCCACCCCGAGCACCAGCATACCAAAATCCTCCAAGACCATATGTCCATGTCCAAACACTAATACACCAAAATAGACCAGCATATGCACCGAGACCACGTCTAAATCTTGAAGCTAGAAATGCTCGCACTTACACATTGATTGCCGAACCCTATGCCCAATTGTTTGAGAGGTTGAGGACAGAGGAAGTGATGCAACCAGTTGAAGGAAAACTTTCTGATCCAATCCCTCGTAATTTTGATGGAAACAAGTGATACGCTTACCACTCGGGAATCCAAGGACACGACACAGAAGATTGTTATGGGTTGAAAAGCCAGATTGAGTCTTTGATCAGAAGAGGAGTAATCAAATGCACTCCAGTGCCTCCCAATGTGAACAACAACCCCTTGCCAAACCAAGAGAATCGGGAAGTCAACATGGTTACTCTAGATGAAGAATATGGGGGGCCTGACTGTCCAGACGTAGATGAACCAGATGCCATGACATCTTCGGCGCAACCTGTTATCACTGTTCAACTAAGGGAACCTCTGACTGTCCAAACATATCTTCCAAGAGTTGTAGTGACCACTCTGATCGCTAAGAAGCCTGAATATGACACCAAAGCAGTCCCATGGGACTATCGAGCACGCGCCAAGGGCAAGGTGATTGAAACTGTCGTGGCTCAAGGGATGATTAGGTCGGGGAGGTGTTATGCCCTAGAGGATCTAAATCAAAGAGCTCTTGGAAAAGAACAGAATCCAAAGAAGAATGTTACCGATGCTGAAGCCGCAGAATTTTGGAAGAAGATGCAGCCTAAAGACTATTCAGTCGAAGAGCAACTGAAAAAGACGCCTGCCCACATATCTGTTTTGTCTCTACTTATGAGTTCTGAAGCTCATAGAAATGCTTTGATGGAAGTGTTAGACGGAGTGAGTATTCCAAAAGAGACCACCAGTGAAACCTTAGCTTCAATGATTGGAAGAATAGTGGAAGCAAACAAGATTTCTTTCCATGATGATGAGTTGCCTGCAGAAGGGGCTGGGCACAACAAAGCGCTTCACATCGCAGTCAAGTGTTGTGGTAAGGTTGTTACTCGAGTTCTAATTGATGGTGGTTCTGGATGCAACATCTGTCATTTTACCACTTTGAGGGATTTAGGTATTACTATGGGAGAGATAAAGGAAAATCATGTGAAAGTTAGAGCTTTTGATGGAGCGCAAAGAAGTGTCATTGGAGAGATCTATCTCACATTGCAGGTGGGGCCGATTGAATTCCCTATCCTATTTCAAGTGATGGATGTATCATCCAAGTACAATTTGTTGCTGGGAAGACCATGGGTTCACATGGCAAGAGCGGTTCCTTTCACTCTTCACCAATATGTAAAGTTTGAGTGGGGTCGCACAGAGGTTACCATCCACGGAGAGCTCAGTCACCCTATCCTTTCTGTTAATTTTATCCCAGTCACTGACAAGTTAGATGGAGGCACCTTTCACACTTTGGAAATTATGCAAGCTATAAGGGTTGGTGAGGAAGTAGAGGGAGGTAATACAAAGTTGTCAAGTGCAACGAAAATGGTTGCGTCAGAGGTGTTGAAGTATGGATATCAGGCTAAGAATGGACTTGGACCTAAGTCCAATGGCATAGTTGAGCCGATCCAGCTGAAGCATCAAAGAGGCACCAACAGACTAGGATATGAGCTTGCCTCGGGAAGAGACCGTCACGGGTCAAGCGATACAATTTTTGTACCAAAACAAGCTTTGATTCCAGATCAATCCGGCGTTGATGACATCGTGGAAGGAATAGGCAATATGTTCGTGGCCATGGTCGGAGAAGAAGAAGGAATAAATCTCAACAAGTTGACCATTCGTGATGCCGAACCTAGAGAAATCTTGCAGAATTAGACCACTAGCCCGTCCCTATTTCAACCAGAGTCCTGGTAGTGTGGAAAAGTAGTCTTAATTTTAAAATTCGCATGATCAAATTGAGGCTTGAATCATGCCTAATCTTTTGTTGCTTGCCTCTTCTAAAAAGCTAGAATGCTTTGAAATAAAGAGTCTTTATTTTCTTCCAAAAAATTCTCGTTATTTTAAATATCTATTTATCTTTACTTACCTTTTGCACTTTTCAGCACTCATATTAATAAAAATCCTTGTTCAAAGGTTATGACATGTAACGAATCCACCGAGCAAGGTGAAAATGATGAACAAGATCACGAAGATTATGATGAAAGCATGATGCCTGAAAATCTGCCACACGAGATTAAGCAGGTTGAAAGTCAGAAGAAACCCAATATGGATGAAACAGAGGTTGTCAACTTAGGAGAAAAGGAAATCGTGAATGAGACACGAGTCAACATACATTTGGAGGCTGAAAGAAAGCAAGAGTTGATAGAATTGCTTAAGCAGTATGTTGACATATTTGCTTGGTCTTATGATGACATGCTAGGATTAAGCACTGATATTGTCTCGCACAAATTACCGACTGATCCCACTTGTCTACCTGTTAAGCAAAAGACAAGAAAATTCAAGCCAGATTTGAGCTTAAGGATCAAGGAGGAGGTAACTAAGGCTGGGCACCGGAACGGGTTGTACCGGTACCGTTCCGGTTCGTTCCGGTCCGGTAGTATTCGGGACGGGATGGGATACATTGAACTGGTACACGGAACGGAACGGTATCATGATTTGGTACCGGTATACCGGTACCGGTTCATCCCGGTTCATTCCGGTTCCGTTCTGGTCCGGTCCCGTACCGTTCCGGTCCCGGTAAATCATATTTAATTAAAATAAAAAATAATATTTTTGTCATTATTTACTTTTATTAGCATTTCTTTTTTGTTTATTTAATTTTTTAAAATTACAAACTTAAGTTATTTAACTTACAAGTTATAGGTATAACTTAATAACTTATAAACTTCAAAAGATTCAAATCTTTAAAACTTATAACATAACTACATAAGCTCAAAAACTTTTAAATTTTTTTTTTATTAAACTTAACTTAAAACTTATATAAGTAAAAATTTAAAAAAATATCTTTAAAATAAACTTAAGTAAAATTATTATAAATTTTAAAACTCAAATACTATAAACTAATATAACTTAGAAGAATAAAAAAAACATTCGTATTTTCGTAATTCAAAATAACTCAAAAAAAATATTTATTTTTTGAAATAGCTATATGTGCCGTCCCGTTTATCCCATCCCGTTCTGTTCAGGTCCATTCCGGTCCGTCCTGGTTCTATCCCGGTATATAGTGGGACGGGACGGAACTGAGCCTCCATCCCGGTAGTTCCGGTCCGGTTCATCCCGGTACCGGTCAACAACCCGGTCAAACTGTCCCATTCCGGTCCGGTACCGGTTCGTTCCGGTCCGGTGGTCCCATTCCGGTCTGGTGCCCAGCCTTAGAGGTAACTAAGCAAATTGATACGAACGTTGTGAGGGTTACAAATTACCCCACATGGTTAGCCAATATTGTGCCTGTGTTAAAAAAGGATGGAAAAATCAGAATATGTGTGGACTATCGAGCTATCAATAGGGCCAGTCCTAAGGATGATTTCCCTCTTCCAAATATTCATACACTCATCGATAATTGTGCAAAACATGAGTTGCAATCATTTGTCGATTGCGTTGCAGGATATCACCAAATCTTGATGGATGAAGATGATGCAGAGAAGACAATGTTTATCACTCCATGGGGAGTATATTGCTACAGAGTAATGTCAATTGGTCTTAAAAATGCCGGTGCAACCTACTTGAGGGCCATGACTACCCTTTTCCACGATATGATCCATAAGGAAATTGAAGTGTACGTGGATGATGTCGTTATCAAATCCAAAAGAAGTTCAGACCACCTGGATGACTTATGAAAGTTCTTTGAGAGGTTGCGTAAATATAATCTGAAGTTGAATCCAGCAAAGTGTGCATTTGGAGTACCCGCTGGAAAACTGTTGGGATTCATCATTAGCAGGAAAGGCATAGAGTTGGATCCATCAAAGATAGAAGCAATCCAAGAGCTACCTCCACCCAAGACCAGGAAAGACATGATGAGTTTCTTGGGAAGACTGAATTACATCAGTTGGTTCATAGCTCAATCCATGTGAACCCATATTCAAATTACTGAAGAAGGATGATGCCACGAAATGGACAGAGGAATGCCAAAAGGCTTTCGATAGAATCAAAGAATACTTGTCCAGCCCACCAGTATTGGTCCCACCAGAGCCTGGAAAGCCTTTGTTATTATACCTGTCTATCATGGATAATGCATTTGGATGTGTATTGGGGCAGCATGATGAGACATGTAGAAGAAAGCAAGCCATTTACTATCTCAGCAAGAAGTTCACACCATACGAGGCAAGATACACCTTGTTGGAACGAACATGTTGCGCTTTGACTTAGATCGCGCAAAAAATTAGGCATTACCTATTGGCATATACCACGTACTTGATCTCAAGAATGGATCCACTCAAGTACATCTTTCAGAAACCAATGCTTACAGGTAAGCTGGCAAAGTGGCAAATTTTGTTGAGCGAGTTTGATATTGTGTACGTGACACAGAAGGCCATCAAAGGACAAGCCTTGGCTGATCACATCGTAGAAAATCCAAAGGACCAGGATTACAAGCTACTCACGACCTACTTCCCTGATGAAGAGGTGTTGTTTGTAGGAGTAGATATATCAGAATCGTATGATGGATGGAGAATGTTCTTTGATGGGGCATCAAACTCTATAGGAGTTGGAATAAGAGCAGTCTTAATTTCGGAAATAGGTCATTATTACCCAATCTCATCCAAGATTAGGTTTTATTGTACCAACAACATGGAGAAATATGAAGCTTGTATTCTCGGACTTAGGATGGTCATAGACATGAACGTCAAAGAACTCTTGGTGATAGGAGATTCCGACTTGTTGGTTCATCAGGTGCAAGGAGAATGGACCACTAAGAATGTCAAGATCCTACCTTATTTGCATTATATAAAAGAGTTGAGTAGGAGATTCACAAGGATTGAGTTCAAGCATGTCCCTCGAGCTCAAAATGAGTTTGCCGATGCTTTGGCAACATTATCCTCGATGATTCAACACCCAGACAAGAATTACATCGACCCTATCGATATAGAGATACATGAACAACATGCATAGTGTTTTCATGTAGATGACGAACTGGATGGAAAACCACGGTACTATGACATCAGAAGATTGATAGAAGCACAAAAATATCCTGAAAATGCTACAAGCAAGCAGAAACGGACTTTGAGGAGGATGGCCAATCATTTCTTCCTTAACGGAGAAATCCTATATAGGAGAACTTCGGATTTGGGATTGCTGAGGTGTGTCGACGCCGTAGAAGCAACAAGACTTTTGGAAGAAATACATGCAGGAACATGTGGACCTCATATGAATGGGTTTACTTTGGCAAAGAAGATTTTAAGAGTTGGATATTTTTGGATGACCATGGAGAGAGATAGCATCTGGTATGTGCAAAAGTGTCATCAGTGTTAAGTGCATGGAGATTTTATACGAATTCCACCGAATGAGCTAAATGTGATGGGTTCCCCTTGGCCATTTGTTGCTTGGGGCATGGACGATATCGGACCCATAGAGCCTTCTGCATCAAATGGACATTGGTTCATTCTGGTGGCTATCGATTATTTCACAAAATGGGTCGAAGCTTCGACATACAAGGCAGTGACTAAGAAGGTAGTGGCATACTTTGTTTGCAACAACATAGTTTGTCGGTTTGGAATTCCAGAATCAATCATAACAGACAATGCAGCCAACCTCAACAGCGATCTTATGAAGGAAACTAGTGAAAGATTCAAGATTGCTCATCGAAATTCTTCGGTTTACCAGCCACAGATGAATGGAGCAGTTAAGGCTGCAAATAAGAATATCAAGAAGATCTTAAGGAAAATAGTGGATAGTCACAGGAAATGGCATGAGAAGCTACCATATGCTTTATATCGCACCACGATCAGAACATCAATTGGGGCAACTCCTTATATGTTGGTTTATGGTTCAGGAGCAGTAATACCTACTGAGGTGGAAATACCATATTTAAGGATTATCCAAGAGGTTGGTCTGGGCAATGCAGAATGGATACGTAGCTGGCATGAACAATTGATGCTCATCAATGAAAAGAGATGGACGCGGTTTGTCATGGCCAACTCTATCAAAACAGAATGACCAAAGCGTTCAACAAGAAAGTCAAACCTCGACGGTTCACACCTGGGCAATTAGTATTGAAGAAGATCTTTCCTCACCAAGGAGAAGCCAAAGGGAAATTTGCACCAAATTGGCAAGGACCCTACATAGTTCATAGAGTACTCTCTGGAGGAGCGGTAATCTTAGCAAAAATAGACAGCAGCGTGAGAATAAAGCCAGTCAATTCAGACTCCATCAAGAAATGCTACATTTGAAGACTTCAAGATTAGTACTTATTTCTTCTATTTTTGCATTTTGTTGTAACAAAATTACGTCTAGACTTGACTTCCCACGGCGGGGTACGTAGGCAACCCACATCGGATCCGGTCTCTCTTAGAAAACCCAAAATCATCATTTCCATATATTTAGAACTACGCTCGACCTGAATTCCCTCGGTGGGATATGTAGGCAATCCTTGTCGAATTCGGTCCCTTGCATTTCATATTTTTCACTCTCCCCTGTTGTATTTGAACTACGTCCTAACCTGATTCCGCTTGGATACGTAGGTAGCCTGAGTCAGGCTTGGTCATTGCATTGCATGTTTATTACTTTTCCTTCATATTTTCAGTCTTCTATTGTAATTGAACTACGTTACGACCTGATTCCATTCATATTCGTAGGCATCTTGAGTCAGGCCCGGTCATTGCATTTCATATTTTTCACTTTCCTTTTGAATTTAAACTACGTCCTGACCTGATTCCACTTGGATACGTAGGCAGCTTGAGTCAGGCTTGGTCATTGTGTTACACACTTCTATTTCTCCCACTTGTATTCGAACTACGTTACGATCTGATTCCTACTTTGGGGATACGTAGGCAGCCTGAGTCAGGCTTGATCAATGCACTGCATAATTTCCATTTTTTTTCTTACCCTTAGGAAACACTTCCTCATAGTTAGCATAACCTCAGAATATGAAGAATCTCGATCATCGCATTGTCTGCAAAAGAGCTAGACAAGCTTCAGCATGAGGGTAAAAGCTACAAGAAGACTATGTTGGATATAGTCAACAAAACGAAAATCTCGATGGACTTCAGAACATGTCATAATCTAAAAACGCTGGAGAATTACTACATATATATACCTAATATATAAGTAATATACTTATTTTCTTAAAATAAAAAAATAGAATAAAAAAAGCTAATTCTTTTCAAAAGATTTTTCTACTCTTCCACCTACCAAGTCTCTAGGTTAAGAAACTATGTGCATGCTAAGAAGACGTCGAAAGATTCCAGTGACGAGGTTTCAGTCCGTGAGTCGATACAAATCAACACCCCCTCCCAAACTAAAAAATTTCTTTGAGCGCAGGAACACAGGAATCAAGAAAATAACATCAAGTCTCGGGGCACGACCGGAGGCGCCACTCGACCTCTACAATCATGAGCCAAAATACTATTTCCCTACTTTATTTCCCGGAAGTACTTCAACTTGCATCTTATGTCTAAGAATATTTTATTTAAATTTTTTGTAGGTACGCTCAAGATCCAGATGAAATGCTGAAGAAAAGAGGTCCCTCGTAGGAAAATAGAATAATTAGATTTCTGTCAAAATAACTCCACCAACTGGAGCTTGTAATCTAACCTCATCAACAACTCTGCCAATCGGAGACCACCGTCTAACATCGTCAAACTCCACAAGCCTGGGGTTGTACATATCAAATGTCACTCAAACTCCACCGATTGGATGTTGTACATAGCAAACATCGTCAAACTACGCCAATCGGAGGCTGTACATAGCAAACATCATCAAACTCCGCCAACCTGAGGCTGTACATAGTGAATATCGTCAAACTCCACCAACCGGAGGCTATACATAGCAAACATCGACCGAACTCCGCCAATCAAAACCTGTATATAAGCAAAGAAGCAATACTCCGCCAATCAGAGACCACATCGTAGTGACGTCACCGAAGCTCCACCGATTGGGGGCATGCAAGCACAATGACACTTTCATACACTAACAATAACATGTTACATTACAAGCTTTACAAAGCCGGATACATGCTTTTGCTTTACAACAGCCCCTCCAAGCGGAGGTCTACATTACAAGCTTTATACAGCCGGATACAGACTTTTACATTACAAAAGTCGTGCCAGTCGAGGGCTTTTACATTACAAGTTACTTTACCTACATCACATTCACAACACAAAAAACGGGGACATCAACAATCGTTTGGACATCTACACTCTACTCTTTACATTCCAATTTCAATTTATAATTTTTGAACCGTAATAGGTACTTCTCACCATTTACATGTTTTGCAGGACAACGCATTACAACGAGGAACACCCTCTAAGCAGCAAACTAGGGCAAGTTAGTGTGATGTCAAGCATCACTAGCTACGTCAAGGATGCACTTTCAAAACTCAACTCGACTCGATTTTCAAAAGTTCAAATAACTCTCTCAGGTCTCACTTCATTATAACCCGACATTGGGGCATTGTTTTTTTTTTAAAATCATCCCTCTACCATAAGTCTCCAGTAGAAATTACTACAGAGCATTTCTCATTCATGTTCTTTAAAACTATATCTCATCCCTTTATTCGTGCCAATCTCTTCAAACCTCACCACCAAAATAGTTCAGTATTACCATAAGTCAATACTGGGGCAAATTTTTTTTAAAAAAATTCTATGTTCCTACACTCACGAACTACATATGGCCTGATTTCTCATGAAACCTGAGATATGTAGGTAACTCAGAAGCCAGAGTTCGGCCATAACTCCATAAACATTTCTTGCTGAGTTTAGGTCAAGGTGTATTTTATTGGGTCGCCTAAAATTGGATCGTGTGTTTCTTTGTCCACATCTTCTCTACTCTCTTCCATGGACAAAGAAAGGGGCAAGCTGTTGACACTCAATTTTGGCTCTCCACATTTGTTTAACTAAAGTTTTAATAATAATAATAATAATTATAATAATAATAATAATAAGAATAAGATATATATATATATGCTATGATTTTTTGTAAAAAAAAAAAAGGATTTTTTAATTATTTATTTTATTTGATAAATACTATTTTTATTTTTAAAAAAATTAAACATATTATATAAATATTACTACTTACTTTCTCATTTTTAAATTTCACGTCAAATAAATATTGTTTTTTAAGGGTTAACTCGATTTTTCTAATTAAATATAATTTCTATAATAGCGATAAATATTTTTTGACATTTTTTCAAAATTAGGAAAAAACTTAATCAATTAATGAGTTGCTAATTTATATTAATTTTATTTTTTAGAATCACTAATTTTAACAAATAAGCTAGTCTTGCAAAATGATTATTTTTAATTTAATAAACTATGTCTATTTAATAAAGAAGAGGTTATCATTTAAATAAATTTAATTTGAACAAAACTTGGCAATCCAAGTCTTTTAATTCGGCCAATCCACGTGTGCCACATAAGAAGCACATGGATTGTGCTTCTTCATATTCGATCTCAACCATCCGATTTAATCCAAAGGCTTTAATTAATATATATATATATATATATATATATATATATATATATATATAATTATTAATTCTTTTTTTTAAAAACCCTTTATTTTATTAACCGTCCGATCAAACGATCGGACGGACGAGATCAAACCCAAGACTTTTAGACCCCTACTATACCACCACCGCCCTATACTCTGTATTTCTTCAGAGATCACGTTCTTCTTCCCCATCACGCCTCTTCTTCTTCCCCAAAGAATGACGCTCCAAGTTCCTCTCCCATGGCCCCCATGGCCTCCCCACGTGCTCCCCCATCCCCTTCGTTAGAGAACGGCTCTTGGCCACCGGAAATGTTCCATCAATCGCTCAACCCTCTCAAATCGACCTGAAAAGATCGATTTTTGAGAGGATTTTCTTCTCCTTCATAATTGATTTCCTGTTTGCTCTAGGATTGGGGTTTCCAAGAATTCAAAATTTGAATTCTTGGAGCCCAAATTAGCTTGAAAAGGGAACCATTTGGTTATCATAAGGAACATCGGAAAATCAAGGAGAAAATCCAAGAATCAATCAAGATCTACCCCAAAAAAGTAGAGCAAAAATCGTTGCACACTTCAAGTTTTTTTAGAGTTCGAAAGTTTTCCTCTTTTCTGGTCCTTTTAATTTTTGTTTTAAATTAGAATTTGGGATGAAGTTTGAAGTTGAAAGTGCTTGATGTCGAGCCTTAGTTTGTTGCTCCATACAAGGTCAGTATTTCGTTCAGCCAATTTTTGTTTATATATCATTCCTGTTTAAGTTGAAATATGTTACTATTGTTCTTGCATTTTATTTCATTTCTTTTAAATAAATGTGAATGCAATCGTTTGTATATTATTGTCGCTAGTTTAAATGTGTGATTATGATGAATGTGTCTCCCCATTTCGTTAGACCATGCACGATTCCCTCCACCTTGTTTTTTTTTTCTTTTGCTATCATTAATAAACAACATTAGTATGAGATGTGTCCGCAGATTGAGTCATTGATAGACCCTTTTAAGGGATGTGATATGAGCTTCAACCATTGAGTGCAATTAAAATGTAAGAAATCACACCCTTTATGGTTTGTCTGTTGAAATTAAGAATTTTGTATATAAGGGAGTATTCAGTCAGCCTCTTCTAACTAGCTTCAGATTTTTTTAGAATGCATCATGTGATTTTCTTTGAAACATTAAGACGAATGTAGGATTTGTTTTGAATGATCAAGTCTAAAACTTCCAGTCAACCAATTATGCTAATGATAGATTCATCATGTTATACTTAAAATATGAACATGCCTCGTCTAAACTATGTTAGACTAGGCATGGATAGTTAAGACCATTCGAGTCATGTCAAATTTGTTCATCATGCCAATTTACTAGTTGTAGTTTGTTGTGTTCACTCTTTCTAGCTAAAAAAATCTTTAAGTTAAATAGTTTGGGATGTGATTGCTGCCCACAAATTTGTATGTTAAATGTCTTTTTGAAGTGGTTTGATCCTCGTTAATTATATTCTGGGAATAGTAAGCATTCGCCCTGTTTAGTCATTAAATCGTAGCATGTTACTTTTGGTGTTGTTTCGCTCTACCAGATTTGTCTAAATATGAATCAGTGCTAAACGACTAAGTCTGTTGCTCGATTCTCCGTCCTTGTATGTTTTGGATTGATGGTTTTAAAAGTCAGTAATAAAGAAAATTTAATTTTGTTCAAAACATGTGAAATAACTCACAACCAGTAGAATTTCTTTACTCTGTCTACTTGTTGTATTTTAGTTAGTAATGGCTATTGGTGGCTGTCCAATGATGCTTTCACGACGCTTCTCTTAGATATTAAAATGAGTATATTGATGGCTTAGATATCTGGATATAGGATAGAACATGAACAATTTCATCAAGTGATTGCCTCATTTTTTTCATTTTTAGACTAAAGTGCACCATTTACTTTGCTGAAATTATGGGGATTTCAGTTTGTATGTAGTCGATGTGTCATCTTATTATGAATTAGATAGATCGAGTTACTCTAAGCTCTACTTAAATTGTAACACCCTAGAAAAAAAATTCGAACTAAAACTCAAACCGTTCTTCGTAGTGAGTGAGATTTTACCGAGGAATTAAAATTTCTTTAAGTGTTAAGGTCATTAGATGTAACACTTTGAGTTCCAAAAAGAATTAAATTGGAAATAGCAAAATCTGAAATTTTGCAAGTTAAGCTAAGTATGAGTTTTGGGTCGACTTCAAACGATCATAACTCCTAGCTCAGCATGAGTTAGGTGTTCTACCAGATACCGTAGGAAATATCTTTGAATTATATTTCTAACGCCATCGAGTTTGATCAGTTTCGAGGTCAGATGAGTGAGATATGGCCTTTTGAAGTTAGGTTGTCCAGTTAAGGAAAGTCAAAACTGGGTTTTAGAGGGGTATTTTGATCTTTTCCTTACCCAATCAGATTTAATTCATTTTTAGTAATATTTTAGGGGTATAATCTGATTAGGTTCAGTTTTATAATCCTAGTTTACGCCTAGGGTTTAAGTTGAGAGTTCAAGAAGATAAAAGAAGAAGAGAGAAGAAGAGAAAAGAGAAAGGATGAAGGCGTTCGTCGACGTTCTTGAGAGTTGTTGCGGACTGTCACCATGGGTTTGATCCCTAAGAGGTATGTAAGCTTCCGTAGTGTTGGGTTTGTTCACCCACACACCAAACATGTTATTTTCAGCAAAGTTTCATTCTCAAAAAGTTGAAGGATTTAAGTTATTGATAGGTGTTCTTGAAGTTCTTTGTAAATCTTGTTGTGTTGGGTTCTTGATGATTTCTTGAGATCAAAGTGAGTGTTTTAAGGTATGTATTGAGTAGATTAGAGTGTACTTGTGTTAAGTAATCAATTCTAAGTGATTGGGGAAGAAACCATTCGATTCTAGGCGAAATAGGGTGAGAAAATGAGAGAAGAAAATTGTTGAATTTTCTGGGTTGGGGCCTGGCGCGATGCGCCTACCAGAGCGCCCCAAACCCACCTCTGAAGTTTAGGGGCTGGCGCCCCGCGCCAGGGTCGCTTGCCCCATCCAGTTTGTCGTCAGTTGCCCCGTTTGAATTCGTTTAAACTGCACCTTCACTCCTTTTCGATTCTAACTACTCTAAGCTACTTCTAAACACCTAAAATCATTCCTAACACGATCATAACCTTGAATTCATAAATCAAATTCAAGGTAGAGTTGAGAGGCAAGTTTGAGAGTTGTTTCAAACCTTTTTGATAAGGTCCCTTAGAGTCTTTTTAAGGAGTCTTCTACAATTACTAGTAACTTGTTTCAAAACTCGAGCAAGTGAGTATGAGGATGAGGAGAATGTATTCATGAATCTACTTTGTCATCATGAGATCCTTCATATCATTAACCAAAACTCTTGAATTCATAATTCACATTCAAGAGAGAGTTAAGAGTAAAGTTCAAGTAAGCCTTTGAGTTCAATTGTGAATCCTTTGAGATCAACCATCGATTTGAACTAAGTCTTGAGGTAGTAAGTAAGAGAATGAGAAGTGTCGTATACATGAGTTCCATGTAGTTTGTAGACCTTCGAGTCAAGTCGTTCATGCCCATAAATTCCGCATGAACTCCATAAGTTGAGTATCTATGAGAGAAGTAATATCTCCATGTCCTAAGTCGTAAGTATTGAGTTTATAACCCATTTGAGATTATAATCCTAATCATGGGACTACTACCTATTACCCATGAAGTCCATGAGTTGAGTTGTTCATGCCCATAATTCCGCATGAACATTATAAGTCGAAGAAATCTTAAGATGAGAAGTATCTTTGAGCCCTTGAGTTGAGTAGTTCATGCTCATAAATTCCACATGATCCCTCTGAGTTGAGCATTCTTGAAGTGAGTAGTATTATTGAAGTTCTTGAGTTCCAAGTATTTGAGTTCTATCTATGGTTATTGAAAACCTTGCATTGACTCGTTCACGTCCATAATTTGGCATGAACCTCATTTTAAGAAGTCATTTACAAATGTTTTAACTTTGTTTTTAGACTAAAAGTTTCAAGTTAAGCAAAGAGTAAAGAGTTGAGTCCATTTCTCAAAAAGCTATAAGGGAACTAAGTATTCCCAAAGAATTTATAAATGTTTTCACATTTGAGCAAGAAAAGGGAACATCGATTCCAAGAGAGCTTTTAAGCTAAGTTTTGAGTAATTATCTCAATTCAAAGAAAGAGTTTTGTTTTTACAAACATATGAGATAAGTATATTTTGGGAGTAGTATTGAGCACCGATATGGGATGCGAGTTCATATTAACTCAAGTCTCCATAAACCATGTAGCCATCATGGGTAGTGAAGGATCATACTTTTTAGATGACTCCTTAAGATGCTTTTAGCATAGACTAGTGGATCCACTAAGTTAAAGCGTTCTATATGACGGCAAAGTACAGGACAGTTCTGGCAACGTGGGCAAGACATTGTATCACCACTTAGGCTCATAGTAGTGGTTGTCGGTTAGAGAATCTCTCACAAAAATTATATTACTTTATTATATAAGTAAAGTTGAGTTTGTTATTGCATTTTCTTTAACGAACTAAGTTGTTTTTACTATTTTATAAAGCTTTCCATATATTGCATGTGTATTGGTTCTTTATATTGAGCTGAGTACCCAGAGTCGAATATCATATCTTTGAGTTGAGTATCTAATCTCTGAGTTGAGTATCTTATCCTTGAGTACTTCTGAGTTGAGTAAGTTTGAGTAGTTTTGAATATCCTTGAGTATTCCTTGAGTTGAGTAAGTTTGAGAAGAGGTAAGTATTTCCTTTTTATCAAGTTTCAAGCTTATGTTATGCTTTAGAATTCCCCTTACATGCTCGTACATTCCACGTACTAAGCCATTTGGCATGTATCTTCTCATGATGCAGACACAGGTATTCAGGATCATCAACAAGAGCTTCGTTGATACATCCGAGAGTTCGAGTTAGCTATGGTGAGCCTCCTTGCTTCCAGAGGATTTCATTTACCTTTCAGTTTAGTCAGGATGTCGTGGGTCTTGTCCCGACTTCCATCTTTATTAGTTAGAGGCTTCATAGATAGTCGGTATAGTTGAGAAGTCTGTATTATTTATTTATTTTATTAAATATTTCAAAGACTTAAGTTGCCAATTTTGGGGAGAGTTGAATATATTTTATTATTCAGAGTTTTCATTTGAGTTAAAGTTTGAATTTAAGTTTTATGAACTTTTATTTCAGTTTTTAAGCTTTGTATGCTTGAATCAGTTTTTCGCTTGTAGTCAGCCAGGATGAGGGTTCGCTTGAGGACCAGCAATGGTCTTTGAATTTTTGTAGGATTTTAAAACTTTAAATTGTGAACTTTAGAGAACTTGAATTATTGTGGGATTTTAGAACTTTAGGTTGTGAACTTTAGAAATCTTGAATTATTTTAGGATTTTAGAACTTTAGGTTGTGAACTTTAGAAATCTTGAATTATTGTAGGATTTTAGAACTTAAAGTTGTGAACTTTAGAGAACTTGAATTTTTGTAGGATTTTAGAACTTCATAAGGTTGTGAACGTTAGGAATCTTGAATTATTGTATGATTTTAGAACTTTAAGTTGTGAACCATAGAGAACTTGATTTTGGTAGGATTTTAGAACTTTAGGTTGTGAAACGTTAGAAATCTTGAATTATTCTAGAATTTTAGAACTTTAAGTTGTGAATTTTAGAGAACTTGAATTTTTGTAGGATTTTAGAACTTTAAATTGTGAACTTTAGAGAACATGAATTATTGTGGGATTTTAGAACTTTAGGTTGTGAACTTTAGAAATCTTTAATTATTGTAGGATTTTAGAACTTAAAGTTGTGAACTTTAGAGAACTTGAATTTTTGTAAGATTGTAGAACTTTATAAGATTGTGAACGTTAGAAATCTTGAATTATTGTAGGATTTTAGAACTTTAAGTTGTGAACTTTAGAGAACTTGAATTTTTGTAAGATTTTAGAATTTAGGTTGTGAAACGTTAGAAATCTTGAATTATTGTAGAATTTTAGAACTTTAAGTTATGAATTTAGAAAACTTGAATTTTTGTAGGATTTTAGAACTTTAAGTTGTGAACTTTAGAGAACTTGAAATATTGTAGGATTTTAGAACTTTAGGTTGTAAACTTAAGAAATCTTGAATTATTTTAGGATTTTAGAACTTTAGGTTGTGAACTTTAGAAATCTTGAATTATTGTGGGATTTTAGAACTTTAAGTTGTGAACTTTAGAAATCTTGAATTATTGTAGGATTTTAAACTTTAGGTTGTGAACTTTAGAAATCTTGATTTATAGAATTTATGAACTAATTATTAGGTTGAACTTTAAAAATCTTGATAAAATAGTCTTTATGAACTATTTGTAATTTTGAAACGAATTTTTCATAATTTTGAAACGAAGTTTGAAAGACTTTATAAGTCTTTAAATTGTGATTTAGATATTTTTGAATGTTAATTTAAGTTTGTTGTTTTATATTTTGTGTTGCTTCTTTATAATGTTTTGTGTTTGATTGGGATTGAATTGAATTGCTTCTGCAGGTAGGCAGCAGAAACTAGCAGAAGTCAAAATAATTGCAGAAAAAGCGACGGGCAGGCTGGTTTTGTCCATCGCATTTCTGGATTTTATTTTTTTTAAAACCCAGAAAAGCGACGGACAGGGTCCTTTAGTTCATCGCTTTTCTGAATTTTTCAAATTTTTATCTCCAAAAAAGCGATGGACGGCGTCTCATTGTCCGTCGCTTTTCAAGATTCTAAAAAAATTAAAAATTAATTAAAGCGACGGACTTCGTCTCTTTTTTTAAAAATAAAAAAAATGAAAAAAGCGACGGACGGCGTCACATTCTCAAAAAAAAACAAAAGCGACAGACTGTGTCGCTTTTGGAAAAGCGTCGAGCCAAAAAGCTACGAGATTGACTGCGTCGCTTTTGGCCAAAAAAGTGATGCAGTCCGTCGCTTTTTTTCATCTCTTTTTGGCAGTTTTTTAGTAGTGTCAGGTTCACTTAAGTGAATCCCATAAAAATTGGGGGTCTCGCTTTTGCAAACCAAACTCTGGTTAAACGACCATCACTAAAGCGAGCCCTAATCCGCTTAAGCAAACCCCTCGAAAGACCGTCCTTTGCTTTAGCAATCAATCCTTCGCTTAGGCAAATGTCACTAAAGTGGAAAGGCACATCCCAGTAGCGGAGGTCACAGAACTCAACCATCAGAAAATTTAGTTAACTTTCAAAGCATCAAAATTTAGGCTAGTGGTTAAGGGGTTGTGAAAATTCCTTGAGGTTGCATGTTCTATCCATGCTAGCCTCATAATTATTTTTCTTACTACACTATTGACAATCATTAATGAAAATCTGGCTCCCCACTAGACTTTATGTATTATGCCTAAGAGATAAGTGGAACTTTAATATGAAGCCTAAGAGATAAGTGGAACTCTAATATGCATGCACACAACACATACACATACACACATATACTTAATGCATGTAATTTTAAAAAAACAATCCTAAAAAAATGTGATTTTGCAAAAAACTTACAAAATGATTATTCTACTCATAATGTTAATGAACTTAAATAAAAATCTATAATTACATAGTTTAAAAATAAAATATTATATATAATATTAAAAAATGTTACATATGGAGGATAAAATATGAGAAGGGTCAAATAGGTTCCGCATAGGATAAATGAGGGAGAATGATTATTTTTCAAAGTTGAGGAAAAAATTTGATTTTTAAAGCAAAGTTGGGGATGTAAATGATTTTCACCAAACAAATGAAGGTCCCTAGAATTGTTAATTAATTGAACTTTATCTCCAATAAATTAAGACTATAACAAAATAAAAGTATCATTAATTATTGAGAGAAGTATTGAAAAGAGTCTTAAACTTTGCACGTATTATTAGTTTCATCCCAAACTATTGACAATCTTAAAACGCATTTTTACTTGATTAACTGAACTTAAATACACCTTATTTTGCAACATGAGTAAAATACATCCCTAAATTCTCGTCAAGTTTAGAGTTTTTTCAACACTTCTCTCTGCTTTTTATTAAGAGTTTCATGCTCCTAAAAGAGTTTGAGATCACTTGTTATGTTGTGTTGCAAATCGAGCGTGTAGCTAAGTTTAGTTAGTAAATAGAGGGATATTTTAAAAGTTGTTGATAATTCGGGGATGAAACTAATAATTTGCGTCAAATTCAAAGGTGTCTCCAATACTTCTCTTTTTATTATTTTACTCAAATTATTATTTAATTTTATTAGGTTAAACATTTCATATATTGAATTAAATAGTCATTACTCATATTTATATCTTTCCTTATTAAATTTGACTGGAAATAACTTTAAATTATTCAAATTTTGACTCATATAAGTTGTTACTTTTAATTATGATACAACTATAGCTCTGTCTTTTTTAAATATTTTGGGGTGGAAGGGTGGGGGGTAGATATTTCGAAGTTAATTATGATAGCTGTCGTAAATTAATATTTGAAAATTTCTTGCCTTGTATAAGTTGTTACTTTAATTATGATACATCTAATACTCTTAAATAGTTCATGGAATAGAATTAAATTTCTTGCCACATTTAGGTAATTCCTTTTTTAGAGGAAATTTTGTTATACTTTTATAAATTGAGAATTTTTTTCTTAACAACAATATAATTACATCCATAATATAGTCCTCAAATGAAGTATTGTTTAGAGATTTTTTTTTCTCCCAATTACTTTTTTTACTATCCATACATAAGTCAATTAATCAAATTAATTTAAGGCTAAAGTATTCATTACCCCCTGAACTTGAAGCTTTTTATTCGGTGTACACCTAAACTATATTCCATTTTAATTACCCCCGGAACTTGTTTATTCCTCCATCGCGTACACCTTTATTGTCCACCTGGCGTAGAAATTGACAACACACTCTACTAGGCACGTGAGGAAGTGAGTTTTTGCCACATCATAAAGCTACAACGGTAAAAAAACATAAAATCTTCATTTTTTTTTAAATATTTGGCATATTTTAAACAAAAAATAGGGCAAAATGTAAATGAAAAGTAAAGGAAACAAAGATTAACACTTACTTGGTAAGAATTTCAGACAAATTTGAAATTTAATCGACCAACTTCACGTCTAGAAAAACCCAAATCCAGAAGGAGTTCCGCGAAAGCAGCCCTTATTCAAAAATAACTTTTAAACAATGAATGTTTGATATTTATTTTTTGCCATATTAATTTATTATTTATCCAGGTGGACATCCACATCACCACTTTTGCCAGCTGTTGCGCGCGTGTAGTCACAATAGGAGCAGGTGGACAAAAAAGGTGTACATGATGGAGGAATAAACAAGTTCGGGGGGGGAGGGGGGGGTAATTAAAACGGAATATAGTTTAGGTGTACACCGAATAAAAAACTTCAAGTTCAGGGGGTAATGAATACTTTTGCCTTAATTTAATATACTATGAGTTTTTTTTTTTTATTTTCTTTGTTATCATTGTTCAATGTTTCTTTATTAGCTTTTACATGATACTCCATTGTTTTGATTCCAATAACATACTCATAATTTAAGTTTAATCGTATTCAAAAGAGTACATCAAGATCTTGGACTCATCAAATGACATAGTTCATATAAACATCGTTATGCTTCTTTTTGAGATTAAAAAAAATGAATAAGAGTATACTAAAAGAGAAGAGCATGAGAATAGGAGATTATTCTATAACTCTAACCAAATTCACTTTATTTTATTAATTTATTGCTCAATCCGTAGAGGTAGGTTATGTTATATGTAAAAAGAAGGGGATAAGGATATGAAAAATACCCCAACTTTGGTCGAATTTGCTGTTGCGATACTAAACTTTCATGAGGACCTATTACCTCCCTAGACTATTTAATACCATTTTAAACATATATATTTGCCCACGTGGACATAAAAAATAATGCAACATTATAATTAGTAATGTGTCCACGTGGGCACATATATATATACCTTTAAAATACACTATTAAATAGTTCAGGGGGTAAAAAATACGGTACTAAATAGTCTATGGAGGTAATAGTCCTCATGAAAGTTTAGTATCGCAACAGCAAATCCGACCAAAATTGGGGTATTTTTCAAACCATTATCCCTAAAAAGAAAAACAAATTAGCTTCTAATCTATGATATTGTTCCTTTTTTTTTAATTGGATGTGTAATTTGATTAATATTATTTATAAACGTGCATTGGTTATTTAATTTTGTATTACTTTAATTTTTTATTTATAGTTTAACTCGATATTTTGTGAATATTAACTTAGTTATAATGTTATTACTACTCCCTCTGTCCACTTTTAATTGTCATGTTGCGCTTTTCGAAAGTCAATTTGACTAATTTTCAAAGTTACATTAGATTACATTAATTCGATATTTTAAACAAAAAAATTAGATATTTAAAAACTATATGCAAAGTACTATAAATTACAATTTTTTGCATATTCAATATGATGAAAAAATACTTTGTTAAATGTAAGTCAAAGTTATTATCGTTTGACACTAAAAAGTAAATTATGACAATTAAAAGTGGACGGAGGAATTATTTCTTAATCTTGAATTGTTTACTAAAAGAAATTAAAAATCTTGGAATGTTAGACAAACTTTTAAGTCCTTCAAATTCAATAAATTGCCATGATGATTGGTATTGGTTAGTTAATTCAAATAAAGAAAAGACAAATTAACTAAGAAGTAAGTTTGGAGACTTTCCCAGAGGTAATTTAGTTTCATAACACTCATTTTTCTTAGTTTTATAATTATAATATTATGTTTATCTCTCATATTTACATTTTTGATAACAATACTTTTAATCTATTTATTTATTAATAGGACTAAAAATTTATGTTTGGACCAATTAATTACCCTTACTAATAGAAATAAGAAGGTTCAAATTTACAACTTAAATCGGTTGACTTTTATGTAGGCTAGGTATAAAATATCGAAAATCAAATTACCGAACCGAATCAAAAAATTTGGTTGTTTGGTATTTGATATTTGGTAATTCGATATTTGATATGGTATTCGAGAGTAAAATTTTAGAATTATGATATTTAGGTTTGGGCTTGGTATGGGACATTATATTAGTACCATTTGGTAATCGGTATTTCCCGAATACCAAATTATTTACTTAATGAAGGTCATATATCAACATAGTCATTACTCATTAGTACAAGTCCAAAGAGAAAGTTAAAGAATAAGCACGAATATTTATCCAAATACATATCTTTTAGATGTATTAATTTGTTTTTCTTGATATCTTTTTACTTGTTGATCTTCTATTATATCTTGCGTTCACATAAAAAATAGAAATTATTAGAGAATAGTATTAACTTTGTAATACAATTAGCTATAACTTCAATACGATATTACCGAATATCGTACCAAACTAAAGTTTAATTTACCGTTTCCCGAATTACCAAACCGAAATATAAAAAATTGGTATTTGATATCTACTTTTAACTATCAATAACCAAATTATCAAACCTGAAATTTGAGAAACTCAAACCGAATACCGAATGCCCACCCCTACTCTCTTATGCATTGTTAAATTCCATTTAATTCAAAAAAAAAAAAAAAACTCATAACACCATCTAATCAACTCCAATCAAAAGTGACTATTTCGACATTAACTTTTCGTTAAATTTATTTTAGCAAATCATTTGATATCTTTGATTCGTAGCGATAATTGTAAATATATTAACTCTAATATAATGTCAAGAGTAAGTTTATGAATTGTTGGGTTAAAATCGAAGGGTAATTGAAGTTTCTTTAATTGTTCTTAGGGGTGAGCATTCGGTATTCAGTTCGAGATTTTCAAATTTTGTGTTTGGTGACACAAGTAAAAGACATTTGGATTGTTTATGTTTAGTTTTTGACTTTTTCTTTGGACTTGTACTAATGAATTATGAACTTGTTGATATATGACCTTCATTAAGTAAATAATTCGGTATTTGAGAAAATACCAAACACCAAATAGTTCTAATATCTCATATCAAACTCAAACACAAATATCCTAATTCTAAACTTTTACTCCCAAATACCATATCAAATATCAATATCAAACTATCAAAATTTTTAATCTAATACAATAATTCGATTTTTGATATTTTATTTAGAACCCTAATTGTTGTTCAACTTCTCATTTGTTAGTTTGGCATAGGAGTGGCAGAATGGGTAATTAATTGTAACACCCCTCAAAAATGAAGTAGGATAAAGTAGAGCCTCAGATGGGTTTTATGCATTAATAACTTGTTAAAATAATGAAGAATAGACTTTTTAGTCAGTTTTAAAGAGTTTGGAAGTCAAACGTCAAGGGACGACCAAGACGTTCGAAAACTAGTCTTTTACGTGTTGGTGTATTCTAGTATGTTGTTCATGTTTTTATGTGTTGTTTGGAGTCTAAAATCAGTGGAGGTGACCCTAGTGTCTTAATAAATGTTTTTAGGGTCGAAACGTTCGGGTACGACTCCCCGGGACCACCCTAAGGGTCCCCGAGGAGGACCCCAACCCTTGGCCAAACAAGCTTCCAAGGCAACTTGCAAAATGCTCATGGAGGGAGCATGTCCGCATCGCGGACTAGCTCCACCAAGGGCCAAAAGTTTGGTCCGCGTCGCGGACTTGCCGCGGACTCTTCTGTCTCGAAATTTAATTTCCAGAAACTTGTGGGAACACCTCCGCGTCGCGGACTTGTTTCCCGACGAAATCTGCGAAAATAAAACTCAAGTTTGACTTGTTTTAAAGGTCCAACTAAGTGAGGGGTACTTTGGGTACTTTGGGGAATTATTATAAACGGTTATTCTACCTATTTTAGGGTATTTTAAGTGGTTAAAACCCCAAGACCTAGAATTAGACCTCATTATCAATTGAACCTTCCCTCTCAAATAAATTCTCTCTCTAGAACTCCATGGAAAACATTGATGAAGCTTCAAGCTAGGGGATGGGTTCCTACTGATTTCTCCTTCAAATTCCTAGGAAATTAATCATAAAGGTATGGGGATTTTATCTTTGATTCTCCTTTCAATCAAAGAGCCAAATCAAAGTGATTTCAATGGTTTTCAAAAATCCTAAAAACCCCAATTTCAATTCTAAGCTTGGGTTCTTGCATGAAAGTATTTCAAATGATGATTTATGTTAATATTGATGGTTTTAAGATCAAAAACTCCATGAACCCTTGCATATCTTGAAATCCAAATTTTGGGTCTAAAGTGGGTCTATTGATTATGAGCTAATAATGTGATATTAATGTGTAGATTGTTATGGGCTATTGATTTATGTATTGTTCCATATTGAATTATGAGGAATTGATGGTCAATTGTGTTACATTGGATGTTGGCCTTGAATGGGCAATTGTGACCTAAGGTTTATGATGATGATGGAGTTATGAATAGATTATTGATTCTAGTATTATATATATATATATATATATATATATGATTTAGATGTTAGAATTGTGAGGTTTGATCCCTTTGAAAGTGGGGAGGTGTTTACCTTATAAGCATGTTGTGATCATGGCCTTGTAGGCAAAGTTGGATGATTGTTGTTTTGAGTAATGTTGATTATGTGAAGGTAATGTGATATGATGTGAATTTGTGTATGGTCTAAGAGCATGAAATGTGACCTTGTGTAGAGACTTTATGTGTTATGCTTGGTTGTTGTTTTCTTTGAATGACTTATAATGAAGGAGAGGTTAGGATAGACTATGTTTACCTACTCTCACACCTAGTGAAGAATGAATGAAAGAATGTGAGAATGAATGAAAAGAATGGGAGTTAATGCTAATGAATGAAAGTTGGGTCGATTGTAAGGATAGTCTCATAAAGTACTCCTTTAAATGAATGGGGTTCCTAGATGAAAGGTTTTCTCATCTTTGAATCCAAGAGCTTCCTTAATGAATAAATGAATGAGGGTTAGGATGGGTATTCCTTCGTGAGTTGAGATGAGAATACTTAGTAGCAATCCTTATCCCTAAATGAATGAATGTTGGGTTAGGATGTGTACTCCTTCGTGAGTTGAGATGAGAGTACTTAGTAGCAATCCTTAGCCCTAAATGAATGAATGTCCAAACTCTGTGGGGGAGTAATGTCTAGCACCGAGAGGATATGAAGATAGGTGGATACTCCTTCGTTAGTTGAGATGTGAGTATTTAGTAGCAACCCTTAAGATGGGTGCTCCTTCGTGAGTTGAGATGAGAGTACCTAGAAGCAATCCTTTTATCCCTTAACTATGTGCCCACATAGGACTAGCTAGTGGTATCTACCACGTAAAGGCTAAAAGAATGACCCTACCTTAGGCAAGTAGGGATCCCTCATCTGGTAAGGGTATTATCGGGATTCCATGTCAAGCTCCATGGTCTATGTCAGTTAAGGCTCTTCCCCCACATTATTGAATGAATGAAGTAGGGTCTCTTAAGGGTGTACTACTTAGGATAGGTGGTGGAATGGGACATCACCTAGACATTGCACAAGTAGACATTTAAGGGAGATCTTGGTGTGTCTTAGTAATGATAATGAATGAATAAGTCTTATTGGGCTAATTAATGAAAGTGTTGGTCGTTGAGCATGCTAATGTGAAAGTGAGTCATAATGAGTTGAATGTAAGTGTTTATGTTGAATTGAATGTATGTGATGATCTTATGTCATTAGTGAATGAAGTTGTCTAAATGCATTAAGTTGAATCAACGATTTATGTTGAGATGTGAATGGAGCTTGTCTTGTGTAGCCTTAAGGATCACTTGGGTGTAGTATGGAGAGGTAGTATGGGCTGCCTCACCATGTCTTACTTAGGTGAGTCTTGGGATGACATTTGATGAGTGTTCTAGTTTTATGAAGTGACTTGTTGGCTTATGTGCTTATATGTCTCATGTGATTAATTGGGTATGTATGGTAAGTGCACTTTGTGTGACCTTAAGGTGGTGCCTTAGTGTGGGTGATGGTATGGGACGTTGCCCATACATTGCACAAAGGTATTGCTTAAGGGTTACTTAAGGTGGAGGTCCAAGGCAAGAAGGTAAAGGTAAATGGGTTATGTATGTTTATGATGTATTGTGAAGTATATGACTTTGTATTGTTGGTTGTGACTTGTAAGGTGCCTATTATGTTGATGTTCATGAGATTTTATCAAAATGGCATGAAAGCATAACTTCCAAACAAATATCCTTTTCAGCATGTTTTGCATATTCTCATACTTAGTACGTGTGTTGTGCTAACCCCTTTCTTTTATTTTACTACAAGTGTAGGTTGTGGTAAGTAGGAGGAGATTGTGCTTTGGAGTGGCTTGGATTGCTTCACTCGTCCAAGTCCTTGGTATGTCCTTAAGATTCGAGGACTATGTTTAGAAGTTTCTTAGTCATTGTAATAGACACCTAAGTTTCATTTCATTTGTAAAGGGCCGTGTCCCTTAGTACGTTTTAAGTTCTTGTCTAAGATTAGCTAAAGAGACATAGTAGTTCCGCTTGCGTATTGGTGTTTTCAAATGTTGATGACTATTGAAGTCTTATGATTTTATTGAATAAAAGTTTTAAATTCTTAGTGATTTTTATGATCTATGCGATGAATGAATGCTAAGGCTTGTATAAGACCTCCGAGAGGTCGAATACGCATGTAACGACTAGGGGGTGCTCTCGGGTCGTTACATTAATATGGGTATCCGCTCATATTTACCCATTTTAAATAGGTTGGGTATCCAACTCATTTAAAAATGGGTAAAAACGAATAATATCCATACTACTCATTTAAAAGTGGGTAGTTAAATGGATAAAATGGGTAAAAGATATGCATTCACACAAACAAACAAAAAAGTGATAAAGGGTGGGGTAGTAAGAAAGTCTTTTTTTTTTAAAAAAAAAAAAACTATAAAAAAATGAAACTTTTTTTTACATTTTTTTTTGGGATAGGGGGTGGAGGGGCTGGTAGGGGGTGGGTTGGTAATTTTTTTTTTTTAACTTGGAATTTTTTTTTAATTTTGTTAAACTTTTTTTGGATGGGGTGTGGAGGGGGGGTGGGGGACAAGTAAGGGCGGTGGGTGGCAGGTAGGGGCTAAGGAGCTAGTAGGGGGTGGGGTGGTAATTTTTTAAAGTTTTAAAGAAAAAATTTAAAATTTTGTTAATTTTTTTTTGGGATGGGGTGTGGAAGGGGGTGGGGGAGGCTGGTTGGGGTAGGGAGTGTGGGGTGGTAAATTTTTTTTTTTTAAAAAAAAAAAAAGAATTTAATGAAAAAATTAAAAAATTTGTTAATTTTATTTTTTGGATGGGGTGTGGAGTAGGGCTGTGTATCGGTCGGTTCGGTTCAGTTTTGAAGTATATCGGTTTGACTTATTGGTTATCGGTTTGTAGAGATGCAAAACCGTTATAGAACCATTAAGATATTGACTTATCGGTTATTGGTTTATCGGTTATCGATCGTTATCGGTTCGGTTATCGGTTTAACCGTTAAGATTTGAGACAAAAATAAATTAATTAAACATCACTTAGAAACAAGGTGACTATTGAATGAATCATGTACATGAGTTCATTAGTTGCATCTTGCTCAAAAGCAAACACTTTTACATTGTAGAATAACCAAGATTATGAGATAGCCAGAAATAAAAGTAGGAAACTAAACTCTAAGTCAAGGACTTTATATACAAAAATGGTATAAATATAATTATTTAATTTACTATCGGGTTATCGGTTAACCCATTAAGAAAAAACCTCAAACCGTTAAGAACCGATAACCCGATAACAAAAAAAGTCAAAACCGTTATCTAAACCGCTAAACTAATAACCCATTACCGATAAACCAATAACTTTTTTTTGGTTCGGGTTATCGGTTTCGGTTCGATTTTGAACAGCCCTAGTGTGGAGGGGGGCTGGTAGGGGGTAGGGGGGTGGGGTTGGAGTGGTAATTGTTTTTGTTTATTTTTTACATTTTTTTGGGATAGGGTGGTAGGGGGGCTGGTAGGGGGTGGAGTGAAGTGATAAAAAAAAACTTTAATTTTATTTTTTATTTTTAAAGCTTTTAACAAGATGTCTATAATAATATGGGTAAATATGATTATCCATATTATCCATTGGGTAACTTGTTTTTATTAAAATGTGAGTCGAGTCGGGTAACTTATCCATTTTTATTTAACTCATTTTTTTATCAACTCGTATTCGACTCGGTTGTTTGCCATTCCTAGACTTTGGCATTTAAATGTTAATAAAAATGCTCATTATGTATTGCCACTGTGTTTCCTTCTGTCCTTTGACGGGCAGCCAATTTACGTGTAATATTAAGTGGCATATGATGGAAATTACAATCCTCTCATTATGGTGCATTACATATTTTGTCCGTTGATGGCATTTGATGCCTTCTGTATTTTCATTGTTTTAGTGGTAGAAGTGATGATAGTCAACCATTCATTTTATTTTATTTTTTTTAAAAAAAAGTTTTCCACAAACACATTAATTATTTCACTGTTTATTTTACTTTATTATATTTCGTAATTTATGTAATTTTTAGGTCATTTATTTACTTATTTACTAAGCATCTTGCATTTTTCCTATTCATTATAAATAGGATTGTCTTAACCCGTAAGCGACTAATTACTTATGTGGGAAAATTGTACTTCCTTATTTATATCCTAATAATTTGAGCCTATATTATTATTTACCATATATTCATTTTTTTAATCTGTACTTTATTATTTTTATTTTAAGTATTGAACTCTCTCATACAAAACTTATTGAGTTATTGTTGCTTACAAGTTACAAAAAAACAAAATCTGTTTTTTGATGTTTTCTTCTAAATTTCAAGAAGTGCAACAATCATTATAGTAAAAGAACACAACATTATTTCGATATTTTTATATCAACTTATCAAATTCTTGAGCCAAGTTTTATTATTCTAACTTTATTTTATAGTTTTTCTTGAAGATTTGAATTTTTTAATATTCTTAATTCATAAGTATATATATTCTTGTTTTAGTTATTATTATAATTTATTCAATTTAAATATGTTAACTAGAAAATATAATTTCGATCTTATAAAAAAAAAAGAGAAAAAGAAACTTGAAGAATTAAATAAATCTCAAAAAAGAACCCTTGAGATTTTTAACAAATAATAAATCTAATCGAAAAATATGGGGATGTTCATCAAATAAACACGTCACAAATAGAGTGGAGTTAGATGATAATAAAATTCAAAAAGAAAATCAAGAAGAAGTTGGTGAAAAATGTGGCATAGTCCCCGATAATCAAGAACTGCTAAATACTTTAAATTGTTGCATCCCTAAAATAAATGTGACAATTGACAATTTTTTTAATCTTTTTTAAAAAACTAAATAAATATTAGGACCCTCGTTAGAGTTTAGCTTTATGCCCCCAATCTTATTGAGTCGACCCTGATTACAAAGAAGAATTTCCCACCTATAAACAATGATGATCTTACAATATGTTGAGTATAAGAAAATAATGAGTGCATAAAGTTAGTTAAAAGAGAGTTCTTATTAATTGAAGGGATGTGTTCTTTTTTGTGAAGCTTTGGACTCAATTTTTGTTTAAAATTTATTGAGTTATTATGATTGGGCTTTTGTATCCTAAAGGAAACAAGTCAAAAAGATTATTATAATACAAGTGAAAAGACTTAAATCTCTTTAAAGATAGTGAGATATTATTTTCTCATCCTAAAAATAATTTATTTTCTTCGTTTCATTTTCAATTGTAATTTTATAATTTTACAACATCATTTAGCTCATAAAAGCACTGCCTTGTCATAAAAACAAGTACTTTCTTTGTCTCTAATTACTTGTCCATTTTTTCGTTTTTAGTTGTCCCTAATTACTTGTTCATTTTGACAAATCAAGAAAGAATTTATTTTTTTTACCTATTATACCCTCAATTAATTACTTAAAAAAGATAAAACTTCTTGAGAAATTTAAGTTTTTAATTCATCCACTTCATAATTAATAGGAGTAAAATGGTGAACTCACTATGTCAATTATTGTTTTCTTAACAGATGTGTCAATTAAAAAATGGACAAATAATTAAGAACACATAGAGTAATAAATATGAACATTGGCATTAATTTATACAGTTGTATCTCAACAATGGTCTATAACGTAATTAATAGCATTGGATATACAGAGAGGTCATCCACAGGTTGATGAGATTCCACCGACAATAATAAATAGGTTTAAAGTATTGTACTTAATAAATAAATTAAATTAAGAGGAGTAATTGTAATATTGTAAATGGAGATTAGTATGTTGAAATATCACAATTAAATCATTAACATTTTGTAATTAATAATGTTCCTACACATCATCATATATTTTGTTATATATATATATATATATATATATATGTTATTATTATTAATTAACACGATACATAACGCGTATTCCATAAATATGTGGCATGAATCCAAAATGTCATTGAATATTTTTGGATGTTTCTTTGACTGGACAAAATCTACCACCGTACATTTAATTCTTCTTATACTGAAGGTAAAAGAAAAAGAAAAGGAATAAATGCATTTTAGTGATATAGTCCAATTTATATGTATGATGATAACCTACTCCCATACAGCACCGGCTCTATGCTATATAAAACATAAAGGCATTTGTCTTAGATCCTCAATTTTGTGGGGCCTCAAATTTATCAAGAATAAATAATATTTGGTATGAAGTTTTTAAAACAAATTCTATGTTTGGTTTATCTAAATAAAAATATTTTTCAAAATATTTTCCAAATCAACATATTTTTCTCAAATTTAAGGAAAATGACTTGTATTTAAAAAATAAGAAAAATATTTTTCAAAATTCCTTTTTCAACCTCACACCTCAACTTTCTACCCTAACTCAAGTCTTGCATATCAATTCTTGATACTTATATGGGATTCAATTCCTGATTAATGATTCGGGGACCCAACTCCTGATCTCAATTCCAGACCCATCTCTTGGGTCCTAAATCGGATTAGGGTTTGGATTTATATTGAGAACGGGTCCTGAATCAGAATTCGAGGTCGGATTTCGAATCTGGTGTCGGAGTCGAATCCTGAGTTAGATATCGGGATGTGCTTTTTGTCAAGTTTTAGATCAAGAGTAGGGGATTGGATTTTGATTTAGAAGTCGGGTCCTGGATCGGAAGTTAGGATCGAATGTCGGCATGGTTCTTAGTTGGAAAGTTAGATCGTCTTAGGTTGAGAGTTGGATCAAGTTCCAATATGGCAGTCGTGTCTTACGTTGGAAATTGGAGTAAGGTCCCAAATTAGGTCTCGGGGTCAGATTTCGAGTCAGAAGTTGGGTCCCGAGTCAAAAATCAAGGTCGTAACCTGATTCAAAAGTCGAGTTTGGTTTGGGTGTTGAGTCCCGGATATGAATCAGATCTTGAATCGAGTGTCAAGATTGGGTTCCAGATTAGTAAGGTTGGATATCCATGCGGGAGTCATAATTATGTGCAGTTCGAATGTCAGATCACAGGTCGAGAGTTGGGGTCAGGTTTTAGATCAAATGTCAGGGTTTGGTATCAGAGTGGGATCCTAATTCAAAATGTCGGGTGTTGAATCGAATGTGCCGGTGTTGGGGGTTAGGATCGGGTTCAATTCGAATGTCGAATCTCGGATCAAGAATCAAAGTTGAATCCCAAGTTAGGGTCGGATCATGAATCAGTTGTAGGGGTATTCCAATTCGAATGTTGAGCCAAGTTGGGAGTCGGAGTCAGGTTTTGGGTCAGATCTCATAGTAGAATTTTGGACTAGTCATCGAGGTCGTGTTCCAGTTCGAATATCGGGGTTGAGTCCCAAATCGATTATCTGAGTTGATTTTAAGTTAGAAACTATTTTCTAAAATGTATTTTCTGCTCTCTAACCAAAAATAAAAGTTATTTTTAAAAAAAATGGTTTTCATTCACCAACCAAAAACTAGAAAAATATTTTCCATTTACCAACCAAAATGAGAAAATAAGTTAGCAACCAACTTGTTTTCCAAAAAAATATTTTCTAGAAAAATATTTTCCTTTGTACCAAACATTTTTTTACTATTCATGATAAAATTACATATTTTAAAAAAAACAAATCATATCATTTAGTTCTCTCTAACCCATTAAAATAGAAGAAATCAAGAAAATATTGTTTGAACTTCTTACATTCTCACCATTAATATTCACATTATTTTATTTGTTCTAACTCCTTTTGTAATGTCATTTTGATAAGTTAGAGAAATACTCTATCAAAATATGAATCAATAGTTAAAAAGCATTGAACAAAGTGAGTTGTAAATTCTTTTTTTGTATCTTCTTAAATTTTTAAGCATTACAATAAACATATTAAAGTAGAACCAAATTATCAACTTTTTGAATTAATTTCTATGGTTCTAACTCTTATTTTTATTTGAAATTTCACAACTTATTACTTATAAAATTATGTTAACAATTCGTATAATGGTTGTCTTGATTAGTAAAAGGATGTTTTTAAAAGTTATATCAATAAAATCTTATATAAAACTAAAAAAAATATTCGAAGAAATCATTTATAAAAAAATATTAAATAATAATTTATATTTAAAAAGTGTAAGAAAATAAGTTTTAAATAAATACATATGAAGTTTGTTTAGATTTTAAGTTTCTAATTGAAATTTCGTTTTAGGACTCCATTTATGTTGACCCCCTTGTCCCTATATGTCATTAACAAATTTAAAATGGAAAAGGTTGAAATATACTTGTGTACTATCATAATTCATTTAAGTATATTTTTTGGTTTAGATCTTTTTTTTTTTTTTAGAGATTTGCATGTTTAAAACACATGCCTCCTTATGATTTCAAATGTTACAAGAAACTCTTACCTTTCATATTTATTGTAACGAAGCTATTTTATAACTAAAATGAACAGGTTTATTCCTTGAATATAAATTTTATGTTTCTTTCAATTCTTATAGATACACATGTATTTAATTAGTTCTTACAAAATAGTTTCCAAATGACAAAAATGAAATTAACAATGAAAAATCTAAACAATTCATAATTATCAATTTTTTTAAAGCTTGTTTTTCTATTAAAACCTACCATATATATTTGTGTTAAAGTGTATTGTTTTTGTTCTTAGCGCTTATTGTGATTGTAGTGTTATTAGATTAAGCATATTTAATTTTTAATTAATTAGAGTGTGTATTTTCAGTACTGCTTATACCTAACTTGAAGTTAATATCTTTAACTTTTGATATTTTAAGATATAAAAAAAGAAAATTTCTTTTCGATCAAAACTGAAAAAATAAAAGAAGAAAGAAAATTTAAACAATATCGTCAAACTTTTTTTAATGTCTCTTTTCATTTATACTTTTTTTAACATCACCTTTCTCACATTCTGTCTAAGATTGGCCTAGCCTAGAATTTGTAAGTCACTATCAATTTCAACCCAATTTCTTTCAGCATTCGGTCTACCCATAATGGCCGGAGCAGATCATTACCATTGGAGATTGTTTAAGAAGAATAAAAAAGGAGAGTCAAAAGTTAACGGTGTTAAACATTAAATTTGGTATAAGGACAAAAATTATACATTTTATCTAATTGAAGATCAAATATGCTTAGTCTAATTACATAAGGACCATAATCATTATAAGTTAATAACACGGGACTAAAACCACCATTTCTCCAAATTATGGGACCATTTTAGTTTTGACCTTTTGTTTTAAAGTCATACTCTTTAATTGTAACTTTATTATTATGAATGTTGCTAATATTTGTGTAAATTTTATAACTATTTTGAGTAAAAAATCAACTTATGATAAATAAAAATTACTTTAATTATGAAAATCTCAATACACTTCTTCACATTAGATTTTTGCAGAAAAAAGAAAGAAATAAGTTACTACCACCACACACACGAAAAAAAATTGTTCTATAAATTAATAAATATTAAGCCCGTGCAGAACACGAATTTTTTGTAACTAGTCATAAGATACGAGAGAGTTTTTATATCAAATAATAAAGTTGTATATAATGGATAACTTTACCCGCTGGCAAATTAATGTACGACTTACGCCAAAATTGAAAGAAACCAGCTTAAATGCGTGCATCCAATTAATAACAAAATAACCCAATTTCTTAGAAGAGGTTTGAAATTTTTTTTAAAATAAAATAAAAATCACTGTGAAAGAGCAAGTTTTTGGACATTTAAAAGAGAAGAAGATGATGAAAAGAAAAGAAAAAGGGGAAATTACTCAGAATAACAAACATATAGCCAGCCTATATTAGGTATTATAGTTATAGTTTAAGAAAATTGTAATTCGCGGTTACAGTTTTCCCAATTTTTGCTATTCGCATGATTTATATAATTCGTTTGATTTGTACAAATCCAGAATTGTATAATTCGGTTTCTGATTGTATAAATCAAGAATTTTGTATATGATTACCCTAATTATTTGTATACGATTTATGAAAAAATCATAATAAATTACCTTGTTTGTATATTGACAAACAAATTATACAAACGGAAATCTGAAAAATTCCTAAATGTAAAAAAAAAAGAATTTGTATATACTTACTCTAGTGAATATACAAATGGACAGAAATATACAAACTGCAACCTCCATAGCAAACAGAACTATAGCTATGGAGCGAAATTATCAAAACTATAGCTATAGACAGGGGCGGAGCCACCTTAGTATGAGGGGGTTCGTCCGAACCCCCTTCGACGGAAAATTATATTATTTATACATGGTTAAAATAAATTTTTATGTATATATAGTAGATGTCGAACCCTCTTCGATTGCTTCGTGTGTCTATTTCTACAGATTTTGAACCCTCTTACTGAAAATTCTGGCTCTGCCTCTGGCTATAGAACCTTATTATGTCTATTATATTTGCTATTTCTGAAATTTTTTCAAAAAAGAAAATACATCTGGTAAGTTTATTTTTAAAAAATATCAAATTGTGACAAAGTATAACGGGAAAAATAATTTGGATCGATAATATAAAGAAGAATATATAAAAATATTTTATCATATTATAGGAATATGTTTTTAATCTAAAATAAAATACCGTGGAAATGGAGAAACTATTTTTCTATATATATGCATACAATATGTTTTGTCTGATAGACATATTCATTGGTTAAACATGGAATCTCTTTACTCCAATATCCATTACTGGCTTGTTGACCATCCAACAATCAGCCAATTTGAATGGAAACAAGGTCACACTTTTGGTTCTTCCATATCTTTTCTTACAATTTCAGTGTCTGTTTACTTATGTCTGACTCTCTTATCGCTCCGTTTTTCTACATTTATCCCTACCCTCACTACCATCACCATTCGCAATATTACCGCGATCCACAGCCTCATTCTCTGTCTCCTCTCTCTACTCATGGTCATTGCCGGCATCCTTTCTGTCCAACACCAAATGCCACCTCATGATTGGAAGTGGATCGTATGTTTCCCCGGTGCCAATCATACTCTTCCACGTGGACCTGTGTTCTTTTGGATTTATATTTGCTATCTTTCAAAAATTATTGAATTTATCGATACACTTTTAATCGTCCTCAGTAGTTCTAGATCGCGAAGGTTATCGTTCCTCCATGTCTATCACCACGCACTTGTGACCGTTCTTGGTTATATTGGGCTTCAGTATGCGCAATCGATGTTGGGTCTTGCTCTTATCGTCAATGCTTCGATTCATGTTCTAATGTATGCTTATTATTTCCTATCGGCTATAGGAAAAAGGCCATGGTGGAAAAAATTGGTGACAAATTGTCAAATATACCAATTTATGCTTGGGTTTATAATATCGGCTATGATGTTGTATTATCACTTTACAACTGAGTTTGGATGCACAGGAGTTGGAGCATGGTGTTTTGGTATTGTTTTTAATGCATCACTATTAGTGCTCTTTCTTGATTTTCATTCCAAGAACTATACCAACAACATCAAGAAAGAGCTTTAATTTATATCACTTAAGTCGAGGTCATGTCTTGTTCTTCAGTATAATGACTGCTTTTATGTTTTTCTAGAATTTAATCAGTTCCAGGCTCAAATGCCTGTTCATTCATTTTCATTTCAAACAAAGGCGAGCATCTCCTATGTATCCATTGCTTATCCCTATTGCTCCGCTACTTTGTATTTTTTTTTTATAAAATTTTTATTTAATTTTCCACTTGATGTTAGATGCTCTTATTATTGGAGTTTCGGTTAAATTTGAATTACACTTGTAGTTCCATATTTTGTTAGCTAGTTAATTATTCTCTTACTTATCTCAATTTATGTCTTGACATATCATTTATGGGAGATAGACTTTAAGAGACTACAACCAGGTTGTTGGTCATCAACTTGCAACTCTTTAAGCTACTTTTGATATTTTGAATTATTGGCACTATTTTTATATGATTTAAAAAATATTATAGATCACAATTTAAAATAGTTGAAAGACATAAAAAAATTGATCGACTCTTGAAATTTTTTCTATAATCAAGACATAGAGGGTAATATAGTTTATTTAAAATTTTTATTAAAAAGTACTATAAATTATAATAAATAACAACTTAAAATATTTCAAAACCATATAAAATTTGTATGTCTCTCCAAATTTTAACTCCATCACATAATCACTACTATGTATAGACGTGGACACCTCTTCGTCAACGTGTCTGCTTCTAACCGAGTGCATTTGTATAATATTTATATTTTCTTCGTTATAATTTATTTCTTAAGTCTTTTGGATATTTAAAAATTACGCAAAATTCCTATATATCACGATTATTAACAGTTTAAAATATTTAAATCTTTAAAGGCATAAAGAATTCGATTGACTCTTGAATTTTTTTCAGTGCCACATATATTAGGATAGAAGAAGTAATATATATTATTTGCAAATGACCTAAAAAATACTAGTATAAGTTACAACAATTAACAACTTGAAATATTTGAAAGATAATTGGAACATAAGGAGCAATATATTTTATATGAATATTATAAATAAAATATATTATAAATCACACTATCTAATAACTTAAAATAATTTTTTTTTAAAAACATATAAAAATGTGGATGATTAATCTCTAAATTCCAACTCTGCGACATCAATTGATATCGAAATGATAACATGTATTGTGCCCGTATTGGCACGGTCTCCAATGTCTCACATAAATTGATAGGGTTACTGCCCAAAAGTGGTTGGTTTAACAATTATTTCTATTAATGAAAGTTGGTGTACGAAACGGACGGGTGCTGCAAAATATTTACTAACCATGGTATAGATAGAACCCACCAATTTTATATTACTTACATACCCTCATATTTCCATAATATTTCATTTTCATCCTATCTAATAACTCAGCAGCCAATTCTGCAATCATTTGTCCATGCCCTTTGCTTTTTAGCCTATTACAGAATTTTCTTTTATATCTAGTGTGAGCAAAAGTAGAATATGTTACATTTGAAATTAACAGTTAGTCTAAGGTGTGTCAATTGAACACCTCACTGATGGTCAAATATGGAGCCCAGTGGCGGATCCATGATTTAGAGTCCGTGGGTGCCAAATAGACTTATCGATTAAATTAAATTTATATTTGATTAAATTATTCGTCTTTCAATATATATCATAAATCAATCAATAAAATATAAATAATAAGATATTACAAATCCTCACTCCACACTAAAAGCATGAAGTTAACAAATTTAAAACTTCAATAATATTACTAATATTATAAATATTCATCATTCATTTACAATTGTCCTCGACGAGTTTTCATATTCTGAAAACGATCGATAATGACATCATTACTAACATTTATAAATACATCACGCTCTATGCAACACACTACACAATCATTTAATATTGATTACCGATACTATTCTGCACTTCATTTTTTATGTGCTTCATTGACGAAAATGTTCTCTCCACCGTTGCCGTAGCAACAGGTAAAATGAAAGTCAACTTTACAAGTAAATAAACAAGTGAAAAGTCAAAGGAGTAATAATGTAATTAATTTAATTTAAGTCAATAATAATTATAAAAAAAAAATAATGTGCCAGCTTCTGCAGCAAATTTCTCAAAAAAATAGGTACAAATGGGATTCGAACCCGCGACATCAGCCTTCTAAAGTTTCTCTCCTACCGTGGCACCACATGCCAGTTTTGTTCTCTGGGTGGCACGCTTTATATTTATATAAATATTCTGTATATATACCTATGTATATATAAAGTTTCCGTCAAAGTTCGGGGGTGGCATGGCACCCCCACACCCCTTCATAGATCCGCCCGTGATGGAGCCACATATAACCATAAAATTCACTTACTGATTGATCGCAAGTGGAAGGGGGCCACTATCCAGAATATCCGAAAATTGAAGGTATGATTTACGATTGCAAATGGTTTTGACGGACCGCGAATGATTCACATTGAGCTAAGAAGCTGATCCACAATGTTGTCTATAGACAATATGTCAACTCCACGGTCCACAATGTTGAAGATAAGAGAAGTTCAAGATATGGAACAGGTTGAACAACATGATACAATTAACGTATACAATTGTTAACTGTTAAGAGAGGTAGAATCACACTAGGATTGGGTCGTTGAAGTCGACTAGGATAACTTATAATTGTAGTAGTAGTGGTCAACCTCTACTCTTGTAAATTGTATATTTGTATTGTAGTAGGACACTAAGTGTAACAAACCTAGGACTCTATAATTCACTCCTATAAAAGGAGCATGCACTCGACAATTTTATTCATCAATATAATCCATAATTTCTCTAATTCTTTACGTGAGAATTCTACATGGTATCAGCTCATAAGCTCTTCCGCTCACTAAGTATTTAATCTAAAGTAACCACACGTTCAAACTGCAAAGGCCCCCTCTACTAAAACTCTCCACATTTTTGCTTCATCACCTCATGGCCTCGTGTTCCATTAAACTTAAGCCAACAAACTATCTCATATGGAGGATACAAATGATGTAGTTGATTCTGGTGATGAGACTAACTTATCTCAATGCGGAGAATGAGTCAACTAGAAGTAGTTGTTCAATTGGAAAGACTGTTGAGAAAGTTGTAATTGTTGAGAAGAATGGAGAAGATAGTGGCAACATTGACGACTTGGAAGACAAAGATGTATTGCTAAGGAGTTAGATCTCAAGAACCTTGATAGAGGAAAACATGTACCTGATTATGAGTTGTTCAACTGTCAAGGAGATGTGGGAATGCTTGAAAGAATTTTATCTTCAAGCAACAAAAGATAATGAGTTTCAACTCAAACAACAACTGCAAAGTGTTAATCTAGGAACCAGAAAGATTGATGAATACATTAAGGAATTCAAAGGTATATATGATGGTCTTGCAACCATTCATAAACTTGTGAATGAAAATAACAAAGTAATCAATTTTGCTAGAGATTTAGGTCTAAGTATAAGACTTTTAGGACTGTCATTTTAGGGAAGACACCATATCGCACCCATAATCAATTTGCTAATGCTCTCACGGGTTTTAATATAAGGGAGGATGGAGAAGAGGTGCCACAACAGAGCCATAACATGACATTCTTTGTTCAAAGGGGTATGGTAAGAGGAAACTACTCTTAGGAAAGAGGAAACAACAACTTCAACTCTCGAGGAAGAGGCTTCAAGCCTGCTGGACAAGGAGCAAAGTTCTCAAAACAATGGATATGGAACAGGTTGTAAGAATAATCAAAGTTTCCAAAATGGAAACAAGGAAAGGAACAATACTGAGTCATGTCAAATTTGTGGTAGAAATAACCATACTGCTCTTAAGTGTGTTTTTTTTACAGATGGAGCTATTCTTATCAATCTGCAGATGAACTACCATAAACATTGGCTGGTGTCAATCTACAGAATACATCTGCTACTGGTGACACTATGTATATGGACTCAGGAGCAAAAAGTAATATGACACATGACTCAGGTATTCTATCTGAACTTAAACACTACAATGGACCAGATAAAATCATCATTGGGAATGAATCACAACTAAACATAACACATGTTGGGAATACAACTAAATCAAGCCTGAAATTACAAGAAGTCCTTAGATTACAAAAAATCTACACGCAGTTAGTAAACTTACTAAGAATTTTTGCACTCTTGAATTTAATGAAACTAACTTTGTTCTAAAGTATAATTGAATACAAGGCCAAGGGATCTAAGAGGAGTGAACTCAATGTTTTGGAAGATAACAATCTCTATGCTCTGACTGCTGCACACAATTGGAATACATTAGACAACATGTGGCATACTAGATTAGGACGTCCTAGTTTGAAGTCATTAGAAGTTTTGAGTAATAATAGTTACATCAATGTTAGTAGTTGAAAAAGGGGCCTATTGTTTGTTCTGGTTGCCAATTAGGCAAAAGTTGTAAACTTCTATTGGCTTGAGAAATAAAATTGAGAAGGAGCCTTTATTGAAAATTTATTGTGATATGTGGGGTCCTGCTCCTGTTGAATCCTCTCAACATATAAGATGTTATGTAGTGTTTGTAGATGATCACACAAGGTATCCTTGGCTTTATCCATTGAAAAGAAGTCTTGAATTATTTGTAAAAAAAATTTAAAAAAATGGAAAACATTTTTTTAAAGAGATTAAGATATTCCAATATGATAGAGGTGGTGAGTTCATCAAAACAACTTCATTAAACATTTGGAAGATTGTGGTATTGTCAGGCATATTTCTTGTCCTAACACACTTGAACAAAATGAAGTTTTAGAAAGAAAACATATGCATATTGTTGAGACTGATTAACTCTCCTACTTCATTCCAACCTTCTTTTGTTTCTATGGATTGAGGTATTTCTCACTGCAGTTTTTCTCATTCATAGACAACCCTACTCATTCTTAAAGATGGTGACTCTATTTGTTAAGTTATATGGTGAGAAATCTGATTACAATAACCTAGAGATGTTTGGTTGTAGGTTTTCTCCTTATATCAAGGGTAGTAACAAGTTCATTCCAAAGACCCACCCTTGTGTGTTCATAGAATACAACTGCTTATACAAAGGTTACATATGTTATAATTCATTAACAAGAAGAGTGTATGTGTCCAGACATGTTGTCTTTGATGAAAATACATTACCTTTTGTACCTCCAAGTCAAGATCAGACTAACACTAATGTCTCACTTCATCTTGCTACATTTGCTGAATTTTTCTCCAAATTGTAGGCACATAATGATCCTAATTCTAGGGAATTACAACTTACTGGTACACAAGCTACTGGTGATAATGTTACTAAAAAATCCAACAGCCCGCATACCTCTTGATGATGATAATGATATTGATACCTCAAATGCATGATTAGATGATGGTCATGAGGAATAGGTTGAAATTGCAGGTCCAGACAATGGTGATGAGACTCAGGTTGCAGATTCAGGATCAACTAGTGGTAGTGAGGAACATGTTGCACGTAAAGGTCCAAATAGTGGTGGTCCATCAAATCCCACCTTCTTTGTGACTATCCCATAAGGAATACACTTAAAAGTTGATCTCTCAAGATGAAATCTGACAGAGAACCAACAATCTAAAGATACTACACTACAATCAGTTGTCTCAGTTGATACACCTCATGCAGCACAAGGGCATCACATGATCACTAGACACAAGGTAAAGTAACATCACCTGTCACTTGTTGCTAACAACAAAGAAGAAATTTTGAGGAACCAAAAACTACTAAGGAAGCACTAAAGTAACCTCATTATATGCAGAAGAAAATCAATGTTTTACATAACAACAAGACATGGATATTGATACCCAAATCTTCTGGTATAAACTTAGTTGGTTCAAAATGGATGTTGACAACCAAGTTAAAGGCTAATGGAATAATAGATAGATACAAAGTCAGGTTTGTTGCCAGGGGTTTGTCACAGCTTGAAGAGATAGATTTTGAAGAAACTCTCAGCCCTATGGTTAAGTCCACAACTATTAGGGTGGTTCTATCCATTGTTGTCAGCTTTAAGTGGGAGGTATACATGGTTTAACTAGATGTCAAAAATGCATTCCTCCATGGTTTCTTGTAAGAGGAGGTATACATAAGTCAACCTCCTAGATTCGTTGATCCTAGGTATCCTAATCATGTGTGTCTACCGAAAAAGGCATTGTATGTTCTTAAGTAGGCACTAAGATCTTGATTTGATAGGTTTAGCATGCATCTCTTACAGCTTGGTTTCGTTTGTAGTAAGGCAAATCCCTCCTTGTTCATTTTTCAAACTCACAAAAGTACCATATTACTCTTGTTATATGTAGATGGCATTATTGTAACAGGAAGTAATCTATCACATGCCTCATATTTGGTTCTACAACTTAAAAATGAATTTTCTATGAAAGATCTTAGTCAATTACACATTTTTTTAGGAGTAGAGGTCAAGTATTTTATAAGAGGAATTCACTTGAGTCATAGTAAGTATGTTTATGAGTTACTGGACAAGACAGATATGACATTGGCAAAGGCTGTAGCTACTCTTTTTGCTCAAAATCATGATTTACATGAAGCTTTGGGAAGTCTTATCAATGCCTCTTTATACAGAATTATAGTAGGGAGTGTCCAATATTTGACACTCACAAGATCTGACATCACTCATGCAGTGAATCTACCAATTCAGTTTATGCAATGTCCTAAAATTGAACATCTTTTCTGAGTCAAAAAGATTCTAAGCACATCAAAGGTACTCTACGCTCTGGACTCGGAATTATTTCAAAATCACCTTGTAGGTCGTATGAATATTTAGATGCTAATTAGGGAGGCTACACCACCAATAGGAAATCAACTACAGGCTATAGCATCTACGTAGGTGCCAATTGTATTTCTTGAACTTTCAAGAAACATACCACAATAGTTATATCAAGTGCTGAAGCTGACTATAGAGCACTAGACTCCACTATAACAGAGATGACATGGATGACATATCTACTTCATGATCTTGAAGTGTATCTCAAGTCATTCCCTAAAATGTATTGTGATAACTTGAGTGTTTTGTACATGACAGTCAATCTAGTTATGCATGCAAAAACCAAACATCTTGAAATGAACTATCATTTTGTTCGAGAAAAGGTGGCCAGATGTCAACTTCTTACTCAGTTTATGAGGTCCAAGGATCAGCTAGCTCATATCAAAGCATTGACAAAGAAACTCTTTGCTGGATTTCGAAGCAAGCTAGGAGTAACTATTCCTCCACTCACTAGCTTGAGGGGAAATTTTGAAGATAAGGTAAGCTGAAGATATGGAACACGTTGATCAACATGGTACAATTAACGTATACAGTTGTTAAATGTTAAAAAGTGCTAGAGTCACACTAGGATGGGGCTACTGCATTAGTTGAAGTCGACTAGGCTACTATGTCTCATGTTAGCTGAAGTCGACCAGGATAAGTTATAATTGTAGTAGTAGTAGTCAACCTCTACTCTTGTATATTGTGTATTTGTATTAGTGTAGCAATCCTAGGACTATATAATTCACTCCTTTATATGGAGCATATACTTGATAGTTTTAATCATCAATATAATCCTTGTCTTCTCTCATTATTTACGCCAAAGCTCTACACACAAGTCAAAGAAGAAGGAACTTCCTCGAGTGTAGATCATTTACGATCGTCATATGTGAATCGCATGTCAAATTTGTGATATGTACTTAGTTGATTGTAATGATACCTTCTGATCTTTATGGGTAAGCCAATGAAAAAATAATTGGGTAAGAAAACATTTTGAGTACTGACTTAAAAATTTTAGACGAGACTAATTATAGACAAAATCTAAGCAAGGTGGGTTTTAGGGAAATCCGAGAAAGGACTGGATAAAATTTCTAATCTTGGATTGGTTCTTCAATTATTTAATACATCAAGGAGTTTGTAAGGTTTTTCGGAAGTGAATTCGAGTAAGTACAACTTTTGTTATCAAACTTGACATGAAATGGTTAGGTTAGAACGTCAAACTTTGAAAGGGTGTTGCGAAATGAATTTTTTAGAAGAATTCCAAGTTTCTGTTCGGTGCAAGTCGCATGGCTGGTGGTGGGATCCCACTCTAGCGGGTTGGGGGCCGCTATAGCGAGGTAAGTCACAGATTTATGCAAAAAGTCCCAAAACTGATCATTGTTATGCAAACTCATTTTTGGGAAGAAAAAAGGGCAACCTTAGGATTTTTCTTCAGTTTTCCATCAAATTCTTCGGTAAAAATAAGTTAACTACTCCCCTTAACTTAATAATTCAATTCTTGGACCTTAGAATCAATGGTAGATATCTTAGGGAAGAAATTTGACTTGAATTAATGATGGGAAAACCTTGATTTGGGTGGGACGATCATAGGAATGACCTGAGGTTTAGGATTTGAGTATAACCCGGGTATTTTTAGGCTATTGTTCATTGATTGCGTTATTTTGTTATTGTTTTAGATCAAGAACAATCTGAAATTTGTAACAAAGGAAAAACTCAAGTTCTATAAAGTTTTCAAGGCTTGATTTGAGGTAGGTGATGGTTGTTTATTTTTCAAGTTATGTAATGTACGCGTGTTAACTAATTATGTAGTATTACTTGTACAACATATTGGAAAAATATAAAGGGATAAATGTAAAATGATATCAAGTTGTCAATCTCATGTAATGAACTTGTTTAATTTGCTTGTGGCTTGCAAATGTGTTTGATTCATTATATATGCGACTTTGTGTGATATATGTGATTGATGGTTAGCTCGGGTACCATGCCTGGTACAAAATATTCTATTAATTGACTTGGGTACCATGTTGGTACATGTTACTATTAGTTGGCTCGGGTACCATGCCTGATATAGAATATTATATTGGTTGGATCGGATACCATGCTAGTACATGCTTTATAATTGTTGGCTCGGGAACCATGTGTGTTGATTATTCTCTTATATGTTTGTTCCTTGAGTGAATTGAGATTGCTTGTAATCATGTGGAAATTCTTCATGTAAATGTGTAAGTCAAGATTGGTGATTGAGAGTCTTGTGGAATTGCTGACTTGGTTGGTGTATGTGTTGTATTACGATTAATATATTTTAGTTATATGTTTACATCTATATCTTTAGAGCTAGCCGATGATCCTTCCAGTACATTGTGGTTGTGTACTGATACTCTAATTGCTCTTTCTATATTGAGTACATGGCATATTTAGGCAGCTGTTACGAGACCTCAAGTGTGAGACACACGATATCTGAATCCAAGGGTAAACTACTTCTTTCGGGTTGTCATGGATTCCTCTTATCTTCTTAGTCCATCTCTTTGGACTTGGACCTTTTCAGACTTATGTTTTCTTTTGTTTTGGGGTTGCATCCCCTTATTCTAGACGATTAGAGTTTTGGTACACGACTTTCAGTTTCTAAGGTGTTATTTTCACAAATGTTTTATGATAACAGATTTTGTTTGTGGGAACTTAATCTTTATTTGTTTTAAACTGTTATTTTAGACGTTTGTTTAATTACAGATTGGTTGGTAATTGATTCTCTCACTAGAGGATTAGTGTGGGTTCCACTCATGGCTGGTTGGGATCGTGAAAAGAAATTTATGGTGTACTGACGGGGAACAATAGCAGGCTATTTATGGAGAGCTAAACAATATCTAGGAATTGTATGTGATTTTTACGATCCATAAATGGTGTCAACATGGTACTTCTGTTAGATTTTAATTTAGAATTTGTGGATTAATATAAAAACTTTTTGTAGGATTTTTGTATATATCTTTTACAGATTTTGTACGAACAAGTTAGACCATTGAAAATTCTCTTTTCTAGTGATTTTTCAAGGAAAGAATTCTATTACTTTCAATACAGTCGAAACCCTGAGCATAAGTGACTTTCATGTAGACAGACATTTAAACTCTGACAAATGTCATCGATTCAATCTCGTTGAAGACTTATTCATCTCAACGATTGAAAAGGCAATAAGAGACCGAGAAATTGATCAGAAACCAGATGAGCAATACTCGCGACAATATCAGTATCACCACCCATACTCGTCCATCATGCACAAAATGAGTTCCAGAGGAACTAATATCACATTGTATACAATTTCAGAAGAACATGTATAAACTGAACCATCTCTCAAAAGCTAAAATGCAATATGAACAACATTGTTAGTTAAACATTTGCCAATTTGTTTCCTTCTCTCTATATATATATGTGCAATCTCCACATGATTTCCTTTGCTCAACAACTCCTTAATACTTCTCATATCAATAGAGACAATCCAAGGAATCTCTCAAATGCCATCTAATATCTTCTTTGTGATTAATGAATCAGTTTCTATAGTCAATGATACAAGACCATTATAAACAAACACAATACTCCAGACCCAATTTTACTACTTTAACTTCTATAGTTGGCTTAACTCTGCATACACCAAATCACCTGCCCCATTCCTCACACAAAAGTGCTAAAAGCTCCTTTACCATAAATTTCTTTACTACAACAATTTGTCTTGCATTTGAAACTTCCCAAAGCTGGGTAGTTCCAAACCACCACCATACTTCAATTTAAAGGAGCATATTCTTCAAGGAACTTTACAATAATTGGCCAGGACTCAGGAGTTAGGGATACCTGATTTTAGCAAATAGGAATTACTGCTAAAATCATAGCATGTTCCCACCATATCTAATGATATTTCTTCTTCTCCAAATTTTCTAAATGATAAAGGCAGGAACAACCTTAAATAAAGGTCTCAACTTATTACCACACTCTACAATATCCCACCATAAGTCAATTACTTGTTTGAGTTGTATTAATGGACCTGTAATCTAGCAACATGCATCAGCAAAGAGCTTCCAAAGACTAGCAGTAGTAGAGGAATGAATAAATAGATGATCAACCACCTTATCATCACAACAACAACATTCAACCTCATTAGTGAATTTCATCCTAACTAGGACTTCTCCAATAGGGTTCCTTCTATGCCACATAAGAAAATAAACTTTAAAATGGATCCTTCTCTCCCAAATTTGCATTAGATTCCTATGTTTCTCTTGTCTTTGTCTAATCATCTCCCAAGCACTTCCTACTAAAAAATTTCCATTTCCAGCAGGCTGCATCCACCAAGTTTTATCTGATTTCTGCCCTTTGCTCAAAGCCTGAAGAATCTGACCATTAACTTCTTCATTGAAGTACTCCTACAGCAAGTTAGTATTCCATCTACTAATTAATGTACCTCCTCCACATTCCCATGAGCATGATTGAGAGGCATGTGGAATTGCAAAGCACCTAGGCGAGTCCAATTATCAAATCAAACACTTGCATGTCCTGCTTTTGGTTCCCACCATATTGCTTGATCAAAAGAGTCCCTAGATTGTAACATTAGCTTCCAGATTTGAGAACCCCCTTTCTATTCAACCATTTGAGGTCTATGTCTCTTACAATACTGATTCAACATAAAGTGAGAAAAGGCCCAAAATAGTCCCTCATCTTTGGGTTAAAACTCAAAGTCATCCTTGAGTTTTCACATGGAGCACTAATAGTCCATCATGTTTGCAATATTGGTGCACTTTTGGTCCTCCCCTAAATTTTTGCCTATTTTTTAACATTAATTTTGTCCACAATTTTATGTAAGGAATGTCCAATCGTCTTTTTATATATTTAGTAGAAATAATAACTCTATGTGAGAGAAGGTGAGAAGAAGAACACCTTGTTCTGCTCCGTGGAAATATTACTGCAGCTAATCTAAGAACATCTTAACATATGACGTTGTAAGAAAAGAAAAATGTGTACTATTGCACGTGAAATCATCGTGATGAACCTTTCGACTTTACCTGCAATGCGATTTCTACTAAACAAAACAAGGGGAAGAACTTTTGGAGGAGGACCAAAAGTGCACCAATATTGCAAACGCAAGGGACTATTAATCCTCCATGTGAAAACTGAAGGATGACTTTGAGTCTTAACCCAAAGATGAGGGACTATTTTGGGCCTTTTCTCGAGTATTGTTGGTCCTTAAAGTTCCACCACAACTTAGCAAAAAGAGCATTTGTAATATCAAATAAAGATCTGAAATCAAGGCCTCCCTCTTCTTTAGGAAAATAAATAGTACCTCATGTAATCCAGTGTTTAACTTTTCCCTCTTCCTTGAAGTTCTACAAAAACTTTGCAAACATCCTATATATATGTATATCATGAATGACACAATTTGGAGGACTAATAGCTGATAGTAAGCATATGAGAATATTTTGTAGTACATTCTTAATCAGAACAACCTTTCCTCCAAATGATAGTAGCTTCCCTTTCCAGACTTGAAGCTTGTTCTTGATCTTCCTAATTAACTCTGTAAAATGTATTTTCTTTAGCATGACCAATTTGACACCCTAAATACATCAATGGAAACTTTCCTCTCAGAAACTAGTCACATTTCCCACTTCCTGAACAACCTTATTAAACATGTAAAAGGAACTCTATACTTTATTGAGGTTGTGAATCCAATATATATGAGTGTTGTGCTCATGTATAAGGTTTTCGAATTAATGCATGATTTTGGATTTTCGATATCTCGTTATTTTTTATTCTTAAATATTGGGTGGTGGTTGCATCAACCTAAGTCAATTGACTAGTTTACTAGGAAAAGTGACTCAAATTTGAAAGAAATAATTTACGAAAACTTTGGACGCTAATCCTCATTTAATAGTCATTTATGAATAAGGAATTGACTTGACGTAAGTTTATCTATCTTAATAGTAACTCTTGTGCATTTGAGAAAATCATTAAGAGCTATATTATTAAATTATTCGAAAACATTAAGTAATAGTTTAGAGTGCATATCTAAAACAACTAATTACAGTATTTACATGAAAATTTAGGACATTGTATTTCATAGATTGGGGCACAACTTGGTTCTTCAATCCTATTGATTTACAACTTCATAAAAAAAAAGTATTCAGTAAGTTAAATAAATATTTTCTTTCTACTTCCTTCCCTATCTTGAGTGTGAAGTTTTATATTAATTATATTCATCTAATTGCAAGCATTATGTCATAAATGAAATAGAAATTACGATCACCAATCAAATATTCATCTAATTTGGTAGTTTTTTCACACTTATTCTTGTGGGAGTAGACCACAACGTTAACTGTATTTGACTATACATCGTTGCATCATTTTATATGGGTAATTTTGAGCATATCACTCTATGCCGTCAATGAAAATCCTTAACAGACACAAAATAACACCTACTACAATCAACTAAGTAATCAAAATATTGTGTTAGAACCAACACAAAAAAACTAACCATTACAACTCAAAAACTATATGAATAAATCATGATAGGAACAAGTTCTTTCGTTATAATAACTTCTTTTCAAGACTCATTGTGTGATACTCTTCTCTCTCTAACCTGTGTGTGATCAAACTTACAAGCATTATGTCATGTTGTTTATATAAGTGTAAACAACTGCCTTGTAGTTTTCCAATCCAAACAAATGGTTCAAGACTTTTTAAGAATTCGATCCTGATTCGACTTTTTTGTGCGTTTACTTTTTTCTACTATTTCCAAGCTATTTTATGTGCATAATGTATAATAATGATTTTGAATATAGATTCTGAAATCATGGTGCTTCTAACACTTTTCTATTTGTACTGTTATGACCAGCTGAAGCAAACCATATATACTGGTCAAAGCAATGATACCTACACTTTTCAGGCAACAAATGACAGGTCCGTTTCCACATCGGTAATAACTTATTTGAAGTGTCAGGGTCGTTGGTGGAGTGGTAAGTACTCCCTCATCCTTAATCAAGAGGTCTAGGGCTCGAGCCCTTGGCTACAGAGTCGCCTTTGTTAGGGAGCGCTTTAACCTCCAATGTAGAACTTCCCAGCACGAATCTAGATTTAGTCGGACTCCAATGTAGATAACAGACACCGGGTGGGAAACCAAGAAAAAAAAAAAAAACTTCTTTGAAGTCAATCTAGTTGTAGAAAGACTTAACATTTCAATGCTACTGTCTAATTCTCATTCTATCCCTATTAGGTTCAGGGGATACGAGAACAGTAATGGGTGAGCAACAACTAGACCATACTAGGTCTATTTTGCAAGCACATGTACAATTCAGATAACAATCATGTATTAAACAAATATTACTGAACAGGTAAAAAGAATTTGAAAATAAAAGAGTGATACAAAACATTGTATAATTATGTGCAAGCTTCTCCTTTGTATTCATGAAAGTGTAACAATTACAAATATTAGTATATGATTCCATATAACTTTCCAAGTCTCCCTTGGCCTTAATCAGCGAGGAAAAAAGAGTTGACACATTAACTAACAAGACGAGTATGACATGTGACCAATCAACCATAGTGCTCAGAGGCATCGACATCCATGAATGAAGAGACCATCAGCAGAAGATATCTTACACAGCAGAGACAGTGTTTCAGGCTTACAGCATAACACCAGACATAACTAGATGTATATAACATCTCTAGGACATGAGGACAAAATGTGAGATCAGTGGTCGAACCAAAATTATCAACAAAACTTCATATGGCAATCAAAAAGTCCACTACAATACATGCCTACTTCAATGTGCGTTTATCAGTTTCATACATTTTCATATGACATGCATGACTGCCATCAATCAATGGCGATAATGAGAAATCCAACAGATACATACATGAGTACCACAGGATACAAGGCAAGAGCTTTCCTCCTAGGGTTAACAGCTGTACTCATGAAGGGGTATGCTGCCCAAGAACTCCAAGCTAGTGCAACACAAACCACAACCACCTTCAATATCACATTGTCCTTTAGCATGCAAATAAAGGCGCCAACATCAAGTGGGAATAGACAGTAACCCAGAAGACTGAGGCTTTGAAAGAAGATTATGTGACCGCCCTGCAGGTCAAACTCATTAATTTCATCTGAAGTAAGAGAAACATCATTTACATTAATTCTGCGACTCTCAACTACTTTAGTGCTGTGAAAAGGAATCTGCATATACACTCATTAGTGTCGGTATAATGGTATTCCTTTAGTGACAGGAGCCTATAGAATGCATTCCTGGGTATATATGCACCAGTAAGCTTCCCTTTCCCTATATGTTCAATATCTGACATCTCTTGGCATCTTTAGTATATGTCTAGTAATTGCCTAAAGATGTTTAAGCATATACCCATATTAGGGTGTTTTCTTCTTATGTTATTCATGTTTTGACCTTATTTTGTATAGGCATGGGTTGAGAAAGTTTCATTACCAGTAACAAGACATTCAATGTCAGGATGACAGCACCGGCAGCCAGCAGAGCAAATGCAACAGCAAAAACTTCGGACTGGAAGAAAATTTAAAGAAAAATAAATCCGGTAGTCAGTAATCCATCACTAAATCACTCAAACCACAGGCAATTAAATATCAATTAATCAATCACATAAGCCTCAGTCGCAACTAGTTCAGTTTGGTTATATAAACAGTCCAAGCTATTTTGGTTAGGCTATATATAACCACAGGCAACTAAAAGAAGTATAATATAAAAGATTAAAATAAAGGGTGCCTGTGGACTTCGTTACAGTAACAAGACAGCATGCCATATTTGAGCAAGATCCATCCCGACCTAAGTTTCAACAGTCCAAAAACTGATCTAGATCTATTCATTCCATCAAATTGTCTGAAAATAACTTAACTGTCTAGACAAACAACATTTCCACTTGACATTTGATAAACTCTTGATGGTTTGTTAATGGGTCCACAGAAACATTGTTGATTGTTCTCAAACTAGAAAGGTAACTCCTCACACCATGTTGAATAAGAGATAACTAGTAACAGCATAAAAGCAAAAACTTTAAAACAATAAAGAAATGCAAAAGGTTCATTTAGACATGAATAAGAACTGCCCACAGTGAGATGCATGAAAACTAAGTGATCCTCTTTTTTGGGATAAGGTTTGCACCAAGTAGCACCAAGTAGGTGCATTGGGGTGTGCAATACAAAAGGCAGAACTGAGTGATCTTGAGTTTAGGACTCACAGATCACATTTATACCAATACCCAGTTTAAAGTGAAGGATTCTCTTTGGCCGACAGAGCTTCTATTCAGAAGAATCTTTCCAGTTAATGAAACAGAAGAGTTTGAAGTTCTTTAACATGCTTCTTCATTCACGTTTTTCCCCAAGTATAGCAAAATATGCACTGATGTCTTCCTGGTTGATTAGGTAAGTCTCACTGTAAGTCTTAGTTTTGACCAACCATTTTTGGGAAGTCTATAAAGTAGCTATGACACTCGTCTTCCATCATATATACAAGCTTGAATAGTTTTACATAGAAGAGGACTATTGAGTATTGACACTAGAATTAGATGTTTATTATTTGCACCTTTGTTAGAGTTCTGTTTATACTTCATTCCCTCCCATTGCATCTTCTCTTCTTTTACCACTTCTGCTTCTCCTTCTTAAGACCAGTAAATTCTTAACTATTATATATCTGGTTTTCCCTTTTTTTATTATTCAAGCAAGCTATACAAAGTCAGATCAGTACTTGTAACTTCCTCTTTGTGATCATCGGCTATCTACTCCAAGTTAATTAATCTCCCACCATGAGATAAGATGGTGAAGCTGCATTAGAGTGGTAGAAGGGCTTGTGACATCAATATACACTTTGAGCACGAGGCACTTAAACCTCGACCTCAACAGCTTCAAATGAAGAGGTAAAGCAAAAAACGCAGGAAGGGCCTTCACAGGATGGGCAAGAAATTGCTAGAATTTTTTTTGATAAAGAAAATTGCTAAAATATTTTAAGCTAAGCAAAGCAAGAAAAACAAGAAAATATCTCGTAAGCACAAAGCAAGGATAAATGATCTTGTCCTCATCCTTGTTAAATAACCCGTACACACTAAATAGGATTAATAGTTGCAATGGAGAAGCCAAAATGCATAGATAAAATGCACTTAAATCCCTCTCTTTCCATTTCCTCCAGCTGAAGACATTACCTTCTACAGTAACCACTAGTCATCCTAACAAAGCACAGATTGGAATCTTCACCAGCTTAATAGTCTGGAAGTCTCTCACAGTCAACATATATATCTCAAGAGTCAAGTTATTAGAGATACTGAATGGGCTACTATAGTTGTTCTCCGCAATCTTGCCCTTGTTGACGCATAAAGGATATCAAAGGTAACTAGTTCTTTACCAAGGAAAGTAACTATGCACTTGTCAACCATCCAATAATCGGAATCAGGTAAAATGGTGATGCTCAGACCTTTGAAACAACAAATTGAGGTATACACAATCCCTCCATTGAAATGTATGTGGCATAGTTTGACTGGGCATGAGTTTAAGAAAGAAAGGAAGATCTATGAACTTACAAGTTATCATCTGGCCTGCAGTCTACACTAGTTCTTCTACCCACTCCCTTTTATCCCACATTATCAAAATCCCTCCTCTACTACTCCTGGCATCCAAATGTACTTCTCCGATCTATTAGCCCACAACTCCCTCATCAAATTGCTTACCCCTCCTATATTTGTTTCTAAAAGAACATAAATGTTTGCCCCCCACCGGTGAATTAATTGTTTAACCAGTCTCCTCTTGTTTGCCCCATTCAAACCCCTCACGTCCCATGACACAGTTTTAATCTTCATTGATCTCTAATTGGTGGTCTTCTCCTCTTTCACAGCTCACTCCTAGGTTCCCCATCCTTATAGTTGACCTCAAAGAATTAAATTACTAACCTCTTTTGGGATCAAAAGGTTGTTTTTGACTCTGACATTTCTCTTCTTTGATCTAGCCTTTCAAAGAGGAGCTCTGCATCTTTTTCTAAGCCATTAAAAATGGCTCCAAATTCCTTGCTTAATTTAATTGTATTTTGCTGCACCCAGGATGTTGCATCAGATTCCACCTCATTATTACACTCACTTGGGTCATATTGGATAGTTGTAGGCTCTTCAATCAGAATCAGCTGCATTTGTGTCCCTTCCCTTGTTTTTCACATTATCCCATCTGCATCAATCAACTCAGTTTCCGAGATCACAGCTATAGGAATTATGATCACATCTGCTTCATGGTTCGTGTCGATCCTCTACATGTGACCCTCGACCCTTTCTCTTACGAACATCCCCCTTGCTTCATCTTCATAATTAAAACCTGTCGCAGTTCGCAGCTCCTCTACAATGTCCACATGAGCATTTATGCTTTCAGTGAAAGGCTAAGCTGTAGGATTTTTCATTAAGCCTTTCTGTCCTTTCTCATTAAAATGAGAGGAAGGACCACTTTCATTTAAACGAAGAGAAGGCCCAACATACGAAGTGGAGAAAAATTGGTCCACTAGCCCTACTCCTTTTGAATTGTTGCATCCAGCCACGTGCCCATCATCTTTGTCCATGGTGTAAAATCCTCAATCCTATCCATTATCCAACAGATCTTTCCTAGCTATCCCTTTCCCCTTCCTTGGTGTTTTCCCTTTCTCCACAATTGACTGCCACAAGCTGTTAGCTCCTTTTCCGTGAAAAGTTTTGTCCCCTCTTGGTTATCCAACAACCCAACTTTTTTCAAATTTTGTCGGCGCTTCTACCCATACTGGTAAAGTGAATCTCCGTTCCCCATCCCCGAGTTCAACCGACGTCGGAAGATTTTTCAGCGACCCATTACTTTAATTCAAGCCCATCTCAAGTGATTCTTGAGCTCCGTCTCCGACCATCCGCCATATTTTTCCCCAATCTCCTTTATAACCCCTGTTGGACCATAGTTGAAGTGGCAGACCTAGAACCCTAATCCAATACCAATACAAATTGGTACTAATTGAGTATGCTCTAGCTATTGATGACCACCAATCCAGCTTGAGACTGCTTCCCTGGTTTTCTCCAAGATTCTTTCATGACATGCTCTGCGTCCTTCACACTTTGAAATTCAAATAGGAATGGAATCTCGTTCATGTCAAACACTTGGAGGTTATGTATTCCATGCCAAGCCTAATGTGCCCATTTTCTGACATCATTTTGTGAAGGGATTTCATCGCACTCAGCGAAACTGACCACTAAGCATCTTCTTAGAGGGAATTCTTAACCTGAGACAGCTTTGTTCCCCCCATGGAAGCCCTTCATTATTTCCCCATTATCACCATCATGGATCCATGTAGATTTATTTAATGCTTCTTTAAAGCTTCTTTCATCACTTAACAATCTGACATCTCACATCCCTTGTCCTTTTGGTATTTAAGGCCCCCTGTCTGAATTTATCTCTATTAGTGAAGCAGGCAAACTTTGAAACCAAAGTCAACTAGCCCTCATTAAAGTTGTTCTCTGGCACAATAGTAACTGACCTAGAATCCCCTTTGACAGCAATGACAAAAATAAAGCAACCAGGTTTATTGAACTTCAGGCATAGAAAAGGCTGGTAGCCTTATCTCTGCATCTCTCACTCATATACCATAAACTCAATAATGTCAAACGACTTCCCCACAAATCTGAAATAAATAAAATTATCCATGACCAATAAAAGACTTAAAAGAAGGAAAAGGAGACTTAGAATGATCTCGGCGATCGAATACCACCGGAGAAGGTATCCAGAAGTCCGAAAAGGACCTTAGGTAACTACCTCATTAACTGAGCCTGAGAGCATATTAGTACCTATTATTATTATTTTTCTAAACAGGAATCTAGGTGTTTTTTTTTTTTTTTTGATTTGCACCGGGTGTCCGAGTCTCTTTGAGCCCCGACTAATCCCGGGGATGCACAGGCCCTCGGCAAGGAGTTTCCCGCAAGTGCACCACGGTTAATTCAGGTTTTACCCAGTCCGATGGCCCTCAGAAATTGTTTGCACCCAGTGGGTTTCGAACTTGAGACCTTGAAAGGGAGCAAACCCCAAGGCTCAAGTCAATTGCCAGCAGGCCAACCCCTGAGGGTTAATCTAGGTGTTTTGAAGATACTAGTAGTTCCTTACAAACACGTAAGATGAATTGTATTCTTAACTTTTGTTATTGGTGTAAATTAGGGTATATAGATGATTTTGTTTCTGTTATAGACATCATAAGGTCCCTAATAAGATGATAAATAGCTTAGCTTTGTCTCTTGTTTATACTTTTGGTTTGGATCTACTGATGTAAACATTCATTTTGGTTGCAAACATTTTTGTGTTTATGATTTATTTATAGTTTGTTACCTTGTCATAAAAAATAAAGGCAATAGCCAAAGAGAATATAAACTCTAGGCATGTTGGACTTCCATGTACAAACTAAACAGAACTATTTGCACCCATTCAACTGTGTTGTTTTTATAGTCAGTTTTAAACCAAGCCAACTATACCCTAGCAAGTCTATAGGACATGTCCACAAGAAGACATCAACTTATAAGGGGAAGGAGTAGGACCACCAACATGATTACAATGTGAACTGTAATAAAAATAGACAGCTAGATAGCAAAAAGATGAAAACTTAGGCAATTCCAAGAGTTCTCTTTTGGGCTGGATCTAGATGAGGAGCCGAAAAAGAAATCAAATAGTTGAGATTTATGGTGAAATGGAGAGACAATTTAGAAGTAAGCACATTAAAGAGGTGGAGATGGAAGAAAAGAGAACTGGACCAGAAAGGACATGCAAGAAACTACAAATAAAGTTGTTGGTTTTTTTGTAAAAAAAACAACTACCCCTCAAATCCCAGACTAGTTGGCTGGCTGAACGAATCCGCTTATGTCAATCCCGATTCATTCAGGCTCATTACATTCCAATACTATACAACAAGAAAGAGAAGAAAAATACAGCTCATGGTTGCCAGTAGCTAAAAGAAAGTCCTCGCTTTCTCTTGAACAAGGGACGGGCAGCATAGCCAATGTCATATCATGGTATCAAAGCAAAACTCATTGATCCATGTTGGTGTGCTTCTCAATGTTGGAGCCCTGTGTTATGTTATACACGCTCCAGTTGTCCAGTCCTCATCATACGGGGAAATGTTAACTATTAAGTCCTATGTTGATTGAGGGAATAGGTTGTGCTCTCCTTCTATGGTCATAGGCAATCATCCCTCATAAGCTAGCTTATGTGTTGGATTAGGCTAAAGATCCATTTCTTCACATGGTATTAGATCTAGACTCATCCTCATTCTTGGTTACCCAATACTGGGCCATCATGTTATGTTTTCCATGCCATAGATGTCCAATCTTAGGCTGGTGAGAGAGTATTACCAGTGACCTATTGATAAAGAAAATGGGTTTGTTATCTCTTGTATGGGACAATCCTTCCCTCATGAGCTAAGTGGGGTTGTTTAGGTCCAAAGTCCAGCGTCCTTTTATTCAGCTATAACTTGATCTAATTTGAGTGCCCCTTGTGCCAGAGTTAATTAGGATTACATATATTATACATCAAAACTACAAAACATGCACAATCACAAAAATAAATGCTTCTAAAACATTTACAGAATTCAGTACCTTCTAGCATAAGACACAAGTAAATTAGACTCAACCGATAGTTTGAACAGTAAAGTGGTAATGCTTATCACCATAAAGGCTGATAAAATTTGACAATGTACCTTCTTAACAGAAGCAGACCATGACAAAGTGAGACCAAGGAAAACAATGAAGAAGAAAGGTCCCCATAGATCCCAATCACGAAGCGCTTTGCCAGGATCTTCTCTATAAGGATTAGGGAAAACCACCAGCTTCAAATTGCTAACAATTCTGGACAGATCTCTTTTGACGGTATCCCAAACGGGTTCGGTAAGAGTATTGGGCGGCGATCCGAATCCGGTAGCAGCTATATTCGACTGTCCCGATGAAGGTAGGGGTGGTGGAGATGGAATGGAAGGGACAGGTGTCGGTTTGTAATTGGTGGTTGTGGTAGATGTAGGAGGAGGTGGTGGGCGAAGATTGGAAGGCATGAAGGGAGAAGATGAAACAGGTATGGCAGCACGAGGAGGAGAAGGAGGGCGTGCTGGAAGGACAGTAGAAGGATTGGAATAGATGAGGTTTTCAATTTCATCAATATCGGATTGGGATGAGGAGTGAAGAGGTATACTGTCTCCCTGTGACATTTTTTCCGGTAGCTCTCAGATTTGCAGAGATGATCGGAGATGGGGGACAAGGCGGGTTTGGGTGGGTGGTGTAATTGGTGTTGCCCTGTTGAGGTGTAAATGCGGGGAAATGCCCAGTCGTATTGTTAGAAAATTTTGCACTAGTTGAGAAAAAGTAAGTAGGCCTTTGGGCATGTCATACCATATCTCGTGAGATGGAATCGGGTTTGGACATGCAATTTCATGCTGATTCCATCCTATGATTATGTCATGATATGAAATTTCATATACTCTGCCCGTTTGGACATGCGATATGGTATCATGATATGATATCATAATATGGAATTGTGAGATGAAATTGAAGTTTTGTTTATACATGTGATATGAAATTTTATGTTGTATTTTTTCTCATAAATATAAGAATCTCATAAGTTGTAAAACTATTAAAATAGCCCCAATTATTTATTCAATCTTACCAAATAAACAAAAATTTATAAAATTGCGTAATAAATTATTATAAAGCAATTTGTTCTCCACTTAAGTAACTGTTTCATCTAACTTTAATTCAATAAAAAATTTGAAGATAAATTGAAGTGTACTAGTCTTTAGTATAATCATCTCACATAGTACGGACAATTTTCTCACGTTGAACTTGCATTTCTCAATCATGTGACCGAGAGGACGAACCAACATTGTTACTTTGAGTCATTTGTTGGTTAATATCATCCGCAACTATATTTTCATGCTCATAGACCATAAATATTTCATCAGTCCTTTGGTATTCTCCCAAATAATTATGTAACACTGCACAAACTATGAAAATTTTCACTTGTGTATCAACATCATAATGGTTCATGCCTTGTTTCAGTATTCTAAATCTATTTTTCCAAGCTTCAAAAATCCATTCAATCACAATGCACAGAGGTGAATGCCTGTAATTAAACAGCTCTTTGGCATCTTGAGGCTTTCTTTCACTCTCTCTAGAATCCTGCAAATGAAAGTGTAGTCCTTTGTATGGAGCTAAAAATCAATTGGTGTGAGTAAAGTAATTGTATGTCGGTGAGCATAATAAATTTTATGCCGGTGAAATTAATAAATTTTAAAAATTTATGATCTGATTATAAATTTTATTTACATATGAAATAAATGGTTAATAGATATAAACGTGAGGTTTTTTTTTAAACAAAATATAAACTTGTAGATCAATTTTTGTATTAAAAATATCTCAAATCATGATATGAAATTTGCATATCAGGGTTTTGGAATCACATCTCTTGATATGGAATCAGCGTAAAATCGCATGTCCAAACGCTGATTTCATCTCACGATTTCATATCGTGATATGGTATTGCAGTGCCAAACGCCTACTAAAAGTCATGATATGTGAATTCCCATATCGATTTGAGATTTTTTAAATAAAAAATTGATCCACAATTTTATATTTTGTTAAAACAACCCCACAAACTTTTGAAATTTGGAAAAATAGATTCAGAATACTGAAACAAGGCATGAACCATTATGATATTGACACACAAGTGAAAATTGTCATAACTTGTGTAATGTTACATAATTATTTGCGAGAATACCAAAGAAGTGATGAAATATTTATGGTCTATGAGCATGAAAATGTAGTGGCGGATGATATTGACCAACAATTGACTCAAAGTAACAATGTTGGTTCGTCTTCTCGGCCACATGATCGAGAAATGCAAGCTCAACGTGAGGAGATTGTTCGTATTATGTGGGAGGATTATATTAAAGACTAGTTCACTTCAAATTTTTTTATTGAATTAAAGTTTGATGAAATAGTTACTTAAGTGGGGAACAAATAACTTTGTAATAATTTATTATGCGATGTTATAAATTTTTGTTTATTTGGTAAGATTGAATAAACAATTGAGGCTATTTTTATAGTTTTTACAACTTAAGAGATTTTTATGTTTATAAGAAAATATAAAACACAAAAATTTCATATCGCATATCCAACAAAATTTCAATTTTATCTCATGATTCAATATTATGATATCATACATGATTCCATATCGCATGGTCAAACGGGCCCTGGGATAGACGTTGTATTTCATGTTATATCTCACATGGTATATGTCATTCAAAGGTAAAAAACTTCCCACAATAATGAACTAACGTTACTTTCTAAAGTATCTCACAAGTGTTTTATAAGATGTTTACCTTTTCTAACATCTCGCAATTTGAAATAGCTAGGAAGAAGCTAAGAATTGGAAATAGTCATTTTTGGAAATAGTGACCAATCTGGCAATTTGTTTAAGTAAGTTAAAGTGAGTTTTTGGTCAACTTCTAACGATCATAACTCCTAGATCAGGATGAGTTAGGTGTAGTTCCATATAAGGTTGGAAAGCTCTTGGAATCTTTCCAACGCCGCCAAGTTTGTGCGATTCCGATTTCATATGAGTGAGTTATGCCCTTTGGAAGTTGGGCTGTTGGATTAAGGAAATGTCCAATCCGGATTTTTGAAGGGTAGTTTGGTCTTTTCGTTACCCGATTAATTAAATACGTTTTTAGTAAATTAAGTGGGGTCAAAACTGAGTTAGTTCAGTTTACGCTTTTGAGAAATAGAGTTAGGGGTTTTGGAGAAAGAACGCAAAAGAAAGGAGAAGAGGAAAAGCAAGATTCGCCAAGAACAATCGATTTTGGTTGTGGATTCGCCAAGGAATTGATCCTACAAGGTATGTGAGTCTTTCATAGCGTTGGGTTCATTCACCCACGCGCCAAACATGTTTTGTTCAGCAGATTCGTTCTTAAAGAGTTTGAAAGTTGATGTTCTTGACATAAATTCTTGAATTTGAATGTTGTTCTTGACATAAATTCTTGAATTTGAATGTTGTTCTTGAATTGGGTTGAATTGAGGAATTTCTGAGATCGTTACGTTGAGTTTTAGAGTTGTTTGAGTTAGGTTCTTGAGTACGTATGCTGGGTATCGGGATCTAAAATGAATTTGAGATCAATAGTCGAAAAATGAATTTGAGATCAATAGTCGAGCTTAGGCGAATTGGGGATGGAAAACGAAAAAGGAAAAAGTCAAGGGCGTTTTGGCACGCAAGTCCGCGTCGCGGACTTACTCCCTTTGTGTACAAAAAATTTCTCCGCGTCGCGGTTAAGACGCAAACTCCTCTGTCTCAAAAATTAATTTCGCGAATAATTAATTAAAACACCTCTGCATCGCAGACTTGTTCCAAGACGGTGATTTCGTGACTTTTCTCATATTTAGCTATTTAAGATCATTCCTAAACATCATGTGATCCTTCCTATCACAAATCAAAATCCTTGAATCCATTATTTAATTCAAGGACCAGTTAAGAGTCAAATCAAGAGCAGTTGGGATCAAAGTAAAGAGAAGTTAAGAGTCAAGTCTAGAAGTTAAGAAGCAAGTCAAGCAAAGTTTTTTTTAAAAAGTTTTCAAAAGTCTTTAACAAAAGTTTTAACTTTGTTTTAAGACTAAAGTTTCAAGTTAAGCAAAGAGTAAAGAGTTGAGTTCATTTCTCAAAAAGTTATTAGGGAACTAAGTATTCCCAAAGAGTTTATAAATGTTTTCACATTTGAGCAAGAAAAGGGAACATCGGTTCCAAGAGAGCTTTCAAGTTAAGTTCTGAGTAATTATCTCAAACCAAAGAAAGAAGTTGTTTTAAAACATATGAGCTAAGTATATTTTTGGGAGAAGTATTAAGCACCGATATGGGGATGCGGGTTCATATTAACTTAAGTCTCCATAAATCATGTAGCCATCATGGGTTTTAATGGGTCATACTTTTTAGATGATCACATAAGTTAAGCTAGTGAATCAACTAAGTTAAGCGTTTTGTATGACGGCAAAGTATAGGACAATTCTGGCAGCGTGGGTAAGACGTTGTATCACCACTTAGGCTCATAGTAGTGGTTGTCGGTTAGAGAATCTCCCACAGAAAACCATATTATTTTCTTATATGAGTAAAGTTGAGTTTGTTATTGCTTATCTTTAATGAACTAAGTTGGTTGCAACTGTTTTATAAGCTTTATATATTTTGCATGTGTTTAATTTCTTTATATTTGAGTTAAGTTATTTAGAAATTGAGAAGAGCCAGGTAAGTGTTTCCTTTCAGAATCCTTTCAAGCCTATATCTTGTTTTAGCATTCCAACTCGCATACTCATACATTCAATGTACTGATGCCAGTTGGCCTGCATCGTTTTATGATGCAGACGCAGGTAACCAAGATCAGCATCCAGCGCCTCGTTGATCCAGCTTGAGCACTTAGAGTCTGTTGGTGAGCCTCCTTGCATTCTTAAGGACCCTTTTATTTGCTTTCTAGTCTTTCAGATGTTAGGATGATCGGGGGTCCTGTCCCGACATCCCTCTTTGTTTTAGAAGGCTTCATAAACAGTTAGTAGTCAGATGTCTTTACGTTATTATTTTATATGTTGAGACTTGAGTTGTCATTTTGGCCAAGTTGAATGTTGACTATTAAACATTCTGAGTTATTTTACTAAAATTATTTGAGTAAGTTCACTTTGATCATAGTAAGCTTGTTTTAGAGTCTTCCGTTGAGTCAGTAAGCCAGGTCAAGGGTTCGCTTGAGGCCAGCAATGGTCTTCGAGTGTCAGTCCCGCCCAGGATGTAGGCTCGGGGCGTGACACCTTTCAAATTTCATTGATCATGATTATGACTTATGTTTTCTATCATGTTAATTTATGATTAGCTTGGTCATTGCATGTCATATAAAGTTCTTTAGCATGATTTCATAACTCTTATACATTGCTATCATACTTGGTACATTTCATGTACTAATGCATATTTGTGCCTACATTGTTTCACTAATGTATGGTTTGACGCTCTTATTCCCCATATTCGTGGCTAGTTGATTCATTTGAGCTTTTAAAGATTAGCGAGTTCTCATGATCCGAGGGCCAAAATTATTTTATTGCTTTTATGTCATTTTCATTTTCAGACTTTGTATGTGATGTATGGGTTACGTCCCAATCACTTCCTTATGATGTAATAGATATCTTTGATACTTATATTTAGACTTCCACTTTCGTCAAACTCTTTTGTATGAAATTCTATCTTTTGAACTCTTTAATTCTATTATCTTGTATGATGTATGCTAAGTGGCTTGTGTAGGGTCTCTCGGGCTCTATACGCCATGTTACGCCCAGGTTCTACTTTGAAGTGATAGATACTATTAACCGACATATAATCGTGTAAGATAAATATGGAGTTCAATGTATAATCCCCATCGAAAAAGCCCAATATATCTTGTCAAGATATAAATGATGATCTGATCTAGTACTATTAAATTGAAAGCATGTGCCCATTGGGGGATAAATAAGCCTAGGTGACACGTAGTTTTGAAACTTCAATATACTGACCTTAGTTCAACTCGGTGCTAAGTATTACTCTCAACTGAACATAATTGATAGCTCCTGAGAATGTTGTCCATAATTATGGATGATATACTTGACTGTCATACTACTAGTAAATTTTACTTTTATAAGAAAGCCGATCCACAATTATTGACGACATTCCGTGTACAAAACTAATTGGAAACTTACTTTTGAGAAAAATGTTCAAAAATATTGATGGCATATTCAGATGTCATGCATGTCATGTATCTTAAAGTTATGAGCCAAAATTTTCTGAATACTTAAAGTTGGTATTCAAGTAATAAATATTTTATCTAAAAGCATCTTATGCATATGGAACCGAAAAGCTGAATGTAAAAGAAATCATGAAAATTTATGTATTCTAACTTAGACATGCAATTTAAAAGACATAAGTCCAAAGGCATGAAATTTACTTGTCCTGGAATTTTTTTAAAATATATTTAAATATATTGAAATTTATGGAAAAATATTTATCTATAAACTATCCATGGAAAGAAACCAAAATACATAAGATGGATGTTGATCATAAGAACCCTAGATTTTATAGAATTCAAATAATGAAGAACTAAAGTATTCTTTAGGTATCAATGGGTGAAAAGATATCCATTGATGAAATTGACTTAAATGATTTTTTATCGTTCCATCGGTGTTTCCACCGGTGTTTCGCACATGCAAGATTGGCCAACGTAGGTGAAATGCATGTAGAAATAAAATATCTGTTAACTTTTCCTTCATCGGTGTTAGACCGATATTTTGCTGGTTTTGAATTGTTCAATGTAGGTGAAACATCGATAAAAATTAGACTATCTGACAAATGACCATAACTTTTGAATTGGGCGTCAGATTGACAAAAGGTCGGCGAAGTTGGAAAGAGATACAAAAACCTTTAATTTAATGAGTAATGAGACACATAACTCTACATATTCCAAGAGATATGCTCATTTGAAGTTGACCCAAGTAAAATTTTATATCAAAACTCAATCGGTAAGGAGACTTTCAAATCAACTTTGTACTAGAGGATTATTATGACATTAATTCATCTACAAAATACTTTTTCACACTGGGAATTGATTTTAATACCTATGCACAATTATAAATCACTCGGTATAGACCTATATGCATATGCAAAATGATTTAGATCTTAGTTTAGAAACTTTTTATGTTTTACACAATGGGAGTTGCTTGGAAAATGAAGGAAATTAGAAACATCATGGAGCACACACATATTTAGGTAAAACATACTTTCATAGAGGCTAATAAACTAGCAAATTTATGGCTAACACAACTTTTGATCATGAAGGCCTACTACAAGTTAATATTACATTTCATCAGCTAAAACAATAGGAAGAAAAATTATAAATATAGAGAAAGCTGAGATTCTAATAACAATTAGAATCAAAACAAGGAAAATCATTAATAGAGGAAATCACTAGCATTCATAACATAAGCAAACACCCAACTAGATATTACAGTTATTACAATTAAAAAAAAAAATTTGACCACATCAAGGATAAAATAACTTTGAAAAAAATAAATCTTAAAATATATCAGCTTACAAAAAAGTACATTAGCAAAAGTTAAAAGTCTTGAAATTGAATATGACATCGAAGAGTTATACCCCATGAAGGGCCCTAAGACCATCTCCAACCCAACACCAAATTTTACACCATTTTGGTGTGTGAATAGCGTTACACCAAATTTGGTGTAACACTATTCATCACACCAATTCACTTTATTGAATATTTGAATATTATTTCATTATACAAAACTTTTAATTAAACATTATATAAATTATATGTTTTGATTAAATCTCTTGTATATTTAATTATTTTTTATGTAATATTTTTATATTATTAATTTTAGATATAAAAGTTAGTTTTTTTTTATAAATTAATTTTTCTATATATGACTTTTAAAAAAAATTAAATTTATGTTAATTCTACTATAAATTATAATTGGATATAACTACAATTAACCTTCACACAAATTATCTATTTCAACAATTTCTAGCTCGACATAAAAAAAATAAAGGACAAAGAAGCTCATTTTGAACTACGTAATGCATTAATAGAGCATTTATGGGAGCACCATAGTGATCTTGAAAGTTGAATATTTATGTATAATTTAAAATAATTTTTTCAATTATGTAATGTTTATTTAATTGTATTTCATTAATGATTTCACTTTTATTTGTATTATCCATTATTATGTATAATGTATAATATTTGCTAGCAATTTATATTATTTAAAAAATTATGGTATAAAATAATTTTATATTAAACGACTATAAAAGAAAATAATATGAATTATATATGGTGAATGTTTTAGAAAGAATTTGTTTTATGAAATAGGAAAATATAAATGAAATAAGAAAATAATATAATAATGGCGAGAGAGAAAACTATTCCTTTTTTGTGTAAAATTTGGTGCAGTGGGTTGGAGTTGATTTACACTAAAATAGTGATGACACTAAATTTGGTGTTTGGGTTGGAGATGCCCTAAAGGAAGAAGATTAGGAGCGACATGAATTACTCCATTTCTGCTTCAACTATACAAACAAAATAATCAATGAGTAAGGGAAGTGAATCAAACATAGATACAAGAAAATTGAGAAATTTACAAAGGACTGCAACTCAAAGGCATACAATATAACATCTCTCTAATTGAAAGAACTAGAAAGAGTTCGAATTGGAAATAGTCATTTTAGGAAAGAATGAAAAATCTGGAAATTTGTTAAGTTATGTTAAGTTTGAGTTTTGGGTCAACTTCAAATAACCATAACTCCTAGCTCAGGATGATTTAGGTGTGCTTCCAGATACCGTAGTAAATATCTTGGAATTATCTTTCCAACATCGCCGAGTTTGCACGATCCCGAGTTCATATGAGTGAGATATGCCCATTTGAAGTTGGGTTGTTCAAATAAGGAAAGTCTAAATCGGATTTTGAAAGGGTATTTTAGTCTTTTCCTTATCCAATTATTTTAATTCGTTTTTAGGAGTTTATTTAGGGTATAATCAGAATTAGATCAGTTGAGAAAAGTTGAAGTTCACGCTAGGGCTTGGAGAAAAGAGAAAAAAGGAGAAAGGAGAAATGAGAAAGAAAAGTCAAGATTCGTCAAGAACGTTCAAGTTTGGTTGTGGATTTCGCCAAGGATTCAATCCTACGAGGTATGTGAGATCACATAGCATTGGGTTAGTTCACCCACGCGTCAATCATGATTCAATCCAGCGAAGTTATATAGTTTTGAAAGTAAATCCTGTGAGTTCTTGATGTTAATTCGATTGAAATCTTATGGGTTCTTGTTGTTGAAGTTTCTTGAGTTTGATTCATGATTTTTTGTGTGATTTCGAGTAGAATCTGATGTATTTTGATGGTATAGTTGATTCTAAGTGTTTGGGGAAAGAACCAAGTTGAAATAGGGGGTTTAGAGATGAAAAACGAGAAAGAAAAGTCTGGACTCACCTGGGCAGGGGCCTGGGTGCCGCCCCAGCCAGAGCACCCCAAAAGGGGCTCTGAAATTTGACCTCTAGGGTACCGCACCAGCCAGAGCGCCCCAAGTCCTCCTCTGAAATTTAAGGGTTGGCGCTCCGCGCCTCTCAGAGCGCCGGGGATGCCAGTTCTTCCCATTCTTCCTCCATCTTTCTGTACTAGTTCCTTAGCAACGTACCTATGTTTTCTAGTTGATTCCAACACTCTAAGGTACGCCTAAATATCATGAAATCATCCATAAACATGTGATCATGAACCTTGAATCCATTATTCATTTCAAGGAAAGTTAAGAGTCAAGCCTAGAAGTTAAGAATCAAGTCAAGAGAAGTTCATAAAGTTTTTCAAAAGTCTTTCACAAACGTTTTAACTTCGTTTTAAGACTTAAGCCTTGAGTTATCTAAGGATAAGAGTAAAAGTTCATTTCTTCAAAGATATTACGGGACCTAAGTATTCTCAATAGTTTAAAATGTTTTCACATTTGAACAAGAAAAGGGAAACACTGGTTTCCAAGAGAGCTTTTAAGCTAAGTTTTGAGAAATTATCTCAAACCAAAGAAAAAGTTTTGTTTTAAAAATATATGAGCTAAGTACATTTTGGGAGTAGTATTGAGGACGCGATTTCATAATAACTCAAGTCTCCATAAACCATGTAGCCATCATGGGTAGTAAATGATCATACTTTTTAGATGATTCCTTAGTGCTTTTTAGCATAGACTAGTGGATCCACTTAGTTAATGTGTAGCAAAGTATAGGATAGTTTTGGCAGCGTGGGCAAGACGTTGTATCACCACTTAGGCTAGTGGTGGTTGTCGATTAGAGAAACTCTCACAGAAGTTATATTACTTTATTATATGACTAAGTTGAGTTGCTGTTGCATTTCTTTTACAAACTGAGTTGTTTTCTACTGTTTTAAAAGCTTTCCATATATTGCATGTGTATTGTTATTTTATATTGAGTTAAGTTATTCATGAGTTGAGTAAAGTTAAGGTAAGTGTTCCTTTCAGATTCCTTTCAAGCTTATGTTATGTTTAGTATTTCTCCCGCATACTCGTACATTCAATGTACTGATGTTATTTGGTCTGCATCATTTTGTGATGCAGACACAGGTAACCAGGATCAGCATACAGCGCCTCGTTGATCCAATTGAGCACTCAGAGTCAGTTAGTGAGCCTCCTTGCTTTCCGGAGGGCTCCTTTTTACATTGCTTTCTAGTATTTCAGTTGTTAGGATGATCGGGGGTCTTGTCCCGACATCCCTCTTTGTTTTAGAGGCTTCATAGATGAGTAACTATAGTTCTTTAGTCTTATTCATTTCAGATGTTGTTTAAAGACTTGAGTTTGCCTTATTGGCTAGTTGAATGGTTTCTTATGGGAAAATGCATAAGTACCCCCCTAACCTATGCCCAAAATCTCTAAGACACACCTACCCTTTACTAAAGTCCTATTACCCCCCCCCTCCCCGAACTTATTTTATATATAATTTTCTATCCCTTTTCGGCCTACGTGGCACTATCCTTGAAAAAATTGTCAACACGCGCTGGGCCCACAAGATAGTGCCACGTAGGTCGAAAAGGGGTAGAAAATTATATATAAAATAAGTCCGGGGGGGTAATAGGACCTTAGTAAAGGTTAAGTGTGTCTCAAGGATTTTGGGCATAGGCTGAGGGGGTACTTATGCATTTTCCCTTCTCTTATTAACATTCTTGAGTTATATGGGTTTATCTTTGTTAAGTTAAGTCTTCCGCTGAGTAATTAAGCCAGGCCAAAGGTTCGCTTGGGACCATCAATGGTTCTCGAGTGTCGGTCCCGTCTAGGGTATAGGCTCGGGGCGTGACATACAATTTGGACCCTCCTAGAGTTCTTGGAGAATTCCAATCCATCCACCGGATAACACACCTCCACAATAAATTTTAGGGAAATCATACAAATCAGAAAGGAGGAACATCACCTGAAAGTAAAAAAGAATGGGCTTTCACTTACTTCTACGAGCTGAGAAAGAAATTATTTCTCCGCAAGAAAGAGCCACTAGTATTAGGAACCCATATGACAAGTTGACGAAAGTCATTGTTGATGAAGTTTCCATAGCAACACGATCATCTTGATTTACTAGAACATTGCCTAGTGAAGACCTAAATTAGAAAACCCTTAGTTTTCAAAAGTTTTATTGTTTTTTATTTAGATTTGAACAATTTTTAACTGATCTTTTCATTTCTCTTAGTTTACATTTGGGCTAACTTAATCCCTTTTCTGTTAATTTTGCTTTAGTTAAATAAAAAGGACTCAGAGTTCATATTTAACCAAAAAATTAAAATAGTTCAAACTAATAATGGTCAAAATTGAGACAACTCGATTCATGCACATTTCTACTACCCATTACCCGGCCAATTTTAAAGTATGAACAACTAAGCGTACTACACAAAACACATTCCGCATATTCTTAGTTGTACACTTCTAACATTCTTAGAAATTTGCATTATGTTTGATTTGTGTTATAAAAGGCATCATAAATTGAGTAGAGCCATTTGAAGAAGTTAAAGAATGTGTCAACAATTAGACGAGAATTGTAGAAGTTTTGGGTAGATGTTGTAGGAGTCAATTCCTTAGGTGTATAATTGCTCGAGTTATAGTAAAGAGTTAAGGAAATTCTATTAGAGATAAGTTGTGATTCTCGCCTTCCTTCTTTAAGGAATTTTTCACGTCAAATTTCTATATTGATTTATTAGTCCATGATTCTCTTCTTGCATAACTATGAAAAAAAACTAATTCTTCTAATTTACACGTGGCACAAAAATAACAATAACAATAACAATTGAAAAGCTACCTATATTTACTCTTCAAATATAGAAGACAACCACCTTCAACCCAATTCTCTATTTTACTCTCCTAAAAAAAGTTTTTTCTTCTCTACTCCTTAATATTATATTATTATTTTTATTTCACTTTTATTTTCTTATTTCTTAATATAAATCCTTCCTTCTTTTTTTTTCAAATAATCACCCTATATAATATTCATGCAATATAAATTTTTATTCTTTTCAAATCCTTCATTTAATATAAAATTATATTTTATTCTAAATTTCTAAATAACATGAATTGTAAGCAAAATATTATATAATATACATATTAATGGACAATTCAAATCAAAGTAAAATCATTAGTGATATACAATTGCATAAGCATTACATAAATACTCAATTTTCAAGATTATTGTGTTGCTCCCATAAATGCTCTATTAATATATTATAGAGTTCAAATGAGTGTTTTTATCCTTAATTTTTTTTATAACTAGTAAAAATTGTTCAAACTAGAGATTTTCATCTACCACAATTTATGTTGTTACAGTTGAAGCCTCTACGATATCTTGAATTGGGGCATTAATATCACGTTCATCCTCTATTATCATGTTGTTTAATATAATACATAGACTCATTATATCATGTAGAACTTTCTTTCTTAAAAAATGTGACAATTATGCGATAATTGTAAAACGTGATTGCAAAACTTCGAATGCATGTTCAACACCTTTTCTAGCTACAATTCTTATTTCATCGCGAAATATTTCTTATTTTGAAAACGTGTATCATGAATAGGTTAGACAATTGTGTACCATTTAGGATATATACCATCAGCTAAATATAACCCATATCATTTTATTTTTCTTGAATAACATAATGGGCAGGAGGCGCACTACTGCTAGCAAGATTGGAAAATAAATGTTATTGTGTCATTTAAATTTTGTGCATTCATACTTAGTGAATAATAATAATAATAATTTTAAATTATATCACTTAAATTTTGAAAATTTAAAAAAATGAAGTATTATTAATTCGGGGTGAAAGTAGTATATATTAAATAGCATATTCTTTAAAATTTTATATTACATGGAAAAGATTTGGGAAAATTACGCGTATAAGCAAACATATAGTAGTTAATTAGTTAACATAGCTATAGTTTGCCTTAATTACAATCCGCGACCTACTTTTAGCTATAATGATGCGGCTCCGCTTTTTAGGTTTGTATAATTCGCACGTTTGTATAATTCGAAATTTGTATAATATAATTTGTATAACTTTTGTATAATTCGGAATGCGGATAATATAATTTGTAAAACTGTTTACACTTCTGATGTTTGTAATTGTATAAATTCATTATTTCGAGCTTATACAAAAATAACTGAATTATACACATGTACCGGTCAATTATACAAACATGCGAATTATACAAATCCGTGAATTATACAAATGAGACAACTTAAATTGTAGCTACAGCCCGTAAATATGCAAATTATAGCTATGAAGCATAATTAAATTTATTATAGTAGTTATTTACAAAAGTTCCCCAATTTTTTTATCAATATTAAAGATTTAATTAATAGTCTTATATATATATATATATATATATATATATATATATATATATATATAAAGAGAACCTTAGGCCTGCCTACGTGGCGCCATCACAGACCAGAATTTCCTTTTAATTTATTTATTTCCAAAACTAGCATTCTCACATTTCATTAAAAGTTGCGACTTTTATGAAAAGTTGTGACTTTTAAGAAAAGTTGTAACTTTTATGAAGAGTTGCAACTTTTATGAAAGGTTGCGATGTTTATGAAAGGTTGCGACCTTTCCGAAGGATTGCGACATTTCCAAAGAGTTGTGACCTTTCCGATAAGGCACAATAAGCATTTGTTCACATTACCCTTTGTTGTCTATAAATAGAGGGATTTCCTCTCATTTTAAAACAATGAAAATTATGAACTTCTTCTTCTTTTTCTGCACAATTAAATATTCATGTATTTTGCTCCTGTTGAGTGGCTTATTGACACCATTGTTTTTGTATCAATACATTGGTGAATAAAATCATTCCATCCTAAGAGGATCTAATTCTTTAAACCTCATGTATTAGAGGGGAATAATTTTCTTAAGGGGACACTGTGCACTTAGTGGACTCGATTTTTACCTTTCTATTTCATTCTAAATTTACATATCCTGGTAAATTTTTTTATAGTCATTAATTTATGCTTATGATATTAATTGTTGTTTTTGAGTACTTGTTTTAAACTCTCTTGTTTATGTTTCTGCAAAGTTATTGTTTCCAGTTTTATTGAACATATACACATATAGTAGGTATATTCATTGTGCAGAAAATGATTATTGTACTCAGTTCCAAGAATTCGTGTTTTGATATTCTATTTAAAATTATATGACTTAAAAGTACTATATATAAGCTTACATATTATCTATTTTAACATAAATATGAAGTTTCTCACTTATCAATTGAAGAAATTCATTATGATAGTTCAAAATTTAAAATTGCTTTCATGTTCAACCGTAATTTCTTTTTTTAATCTGTTAACATATTTTTGAATTTTTTCCTGAGACATATATCACAATTGTATAATCTATGCAACTTAAATGTGTTCTTTTCTTACGAAATGTATTTGTATATATATTCTTATTTTCTTCTTTATTTTTCTTTTAACGTTGATAAAAGAACCAAAGATTTATTATTTCATGAATAATTTATTCATTAGAGGTTCTTGAGTTATGTGATAATGACAAATAATCAAATTTATGTTGGAATATTGCTAATATTTTTTAAAATTATTTTTAATGTATGTATATTAGTAAAGGATTATTTGCAAGTTCAATGAAATTATTATTTATGACCGAGCGAAGCGCGGACAAATTACCTAGTATATATATAAAAGAGAACCCTAAACCCGCCTACGTGGCGCCACCACAAACCAGGATTCCCTTTTAATTTATTTATTTCCAAAACTAGTCTTCCCCTTTCATGAAAAGTTGTGACTTTTATTGCGACTTTTATGAAATGTTGTGACGTTTATGAACGGTTCTGACCTTTCCGAAGGGTTGTGACTTTTCCAAAAAGTTGTGACCTTTCCGATAAGGCACAATAAACATTTGTTCATACTACCCTTTGTTGTTTATAAATAGAGGGATTTCCTCTCATTCTAAAATAACGAAAATTCTGAACTATTTCTTCTTCTTCTGCACAATTAAATATTTGTGTACTTGCTCATGATGAGTAGCTTACTGACACCATTGTTTTTGTATTAATACGTTGGTGAATAAAATCGTTCCATCATGCGAGGATCTAGTTCTTTAAACCTCATGTATTAGAGGAGAATAATTTTCTTAAAGGGACAATATGCATTCAGTGGACTCGATTTTTTCCTTTCTATTTCATTCTATTTTTACATATCCTGGTATTTTTTTTACAATCATTAATTTATGCTTATAATATTAATTGTTGTTTTTGAGTACATGTTTGAAACTCTGTTGTTTATGTTTATGCAAAGTTATTGTCTCCAGTTATATTGAACATATACACATATAGTAGGTATATCCATTGTGCAGAAAATAATTATTGTACTCAGTTCTAAGAATTCATGTTTTGATATTCTATATAAAATTCTATAACCTAAAACTACTATATATAAGCTTACATATTATCTATTTTTACATAGATATGAAGTTTCTCACTTATCAATCAAAGAAATTCATTATGCAAGTTCAAAAGTTATAATTGCTTTCATGTTCAAGCATAATTTCTTTTTTGAATCTGTTAACAAATTTTTGAATTTTTCCCTGAGACATATATCACAATTGTATAATCTATGCAACTTAAATGTGTTCGTTTTCTAATGAAATGCCTTTGTATATGTATTCTTATTTTCTTCTTTATTTTCCATTTAATATTGATTAAAGAACCAATGATTTATTATTTCCTGAATAATTCATTCATTAGATGTTCTTGAGTTATGTGATAATGACAAATAATCAAATTCATGTTGAATATTGCTAATATTTTTTTAAGAACCTATTTTTTTTTTTTTTTTAATGTATGGATATTAATAAAGGATTATTTACAAGTTTAATGCAATTATTATTAAAGACCGCGCGAAGTGCGGATAAATTACCTGGTAATATAATAATCAAAAAGTGAACTAGAGAATGTGATTTAATTAATAGTCTTATATGATTTATAATATGTTAATTATAAATATACTATATAATAGAAATAATAATATAATAATTAAAAAGTGAATTAGAGTGTGAATAGAAATTAAATAACTTATATTTAACCCTTTATGGATGTCCCCAAAGAGAGCTATTTTATTACCAAATTCCAAAGTACAAACGATTAAGCATAGTGCATAACACACACTTCTCTGTTTTTTTACTTTTTCTCAACTAGTGCAAAATTTTCTTACAATACGACTACACATTTCCTCTAGCACCAGTTACACCACCCACCCAACCCCACCTTGTCCCCCATCTCCGATCATCTCTGCAAATCTGAGAGCTACCGGAAAAAATGTCACATGGAGACACTATACCTCTTCACTCTTCATCCCAATCAGACATTGATGAAATTGAAAACCTCATCTATTCCAATCCTTCTACTGTCCTTCCAGCACGCCCTCCTTCTCCTCCTCGTGCTGCCATACCTGTTTCATCTTCTCCCTTCATGCCTTCTAATCTTCGCCCACCACCTCCCCCTACATCTACCACAACCACCAATTACAAACCGACACCTGTCCCTTCCATTCCATCTCCTCCACCCCTACCTTCATCGGGACAGTCGAATATAGCTGCTACCGGATTCGGATCCCCGCCCAATACCCTTACCGAACCCGTTTGGGATACCGTCAAAAGAGATCTGTCCAGAATTGTTAGTAATTTGAAGCTGGTGGTTTTCCCTAATCCTTATAGAGTAGATCCTGGCAAAGCGCTTCGTGATTGGGATCTATGGGGACCTTTCTTTTTCATTGTTTTCCTTGGTCTCACTTTGTCATGGTCTGCTTCTGTTAAGAAGGTAACTCCCATTACATTGTCATAAGCATTACCATTTTACTCAATTCTGTAAATGTTTTAGAAGCATTTCTTTTTGTGATTGTGCATGTTTTGTAGTTTTGATGTATAATATGTGTAATTGTAATTAACTCTGGCACAAGGGGCACTCAAATTAGATCACGTTATAGCTGAATAGAAATGATAATGTTTTGGAAATTACAAGTGCCAGAGGAACAAATGAAAGAACTAGAGTTTTATATATTGGGAAACAGCTGATCAAAACTTACATAGGTCAAAAGGATAACTTTAATACCATCAAATGTTTCAATATCAGGTGCATAAATTCTTCCAAGGAAAAACGAGAAGTGTGTGATTCCTTTTCTCTTCTGATATAATCTTCATTGTTTATGAAATGGACTTTGGATCTACTACAACCCAAAAAGTTAGCTCATGAGGGAAGGTCTGTCCCATACTAGAGATAACAACCCATTTTCTTTACCAATAGGTGATTAGTAACACTCCCTTGCCAGCCTAAGATTGGACATCTGTGGCGTGGAAAGCATAACATGATGGCTCAATATTGGGTAAACCAAGAATGAGGATGAGTCTAGCTCTAATACCATGTGAAGAAATGGATCTTCAGCCTAATCCAACCCAAAAGCTAGCTTATGAGGGATGATTGGCTATGACCATATAAGAAGAGCACAACCTATTCCCTCAATGAATATAGGACTTAATAGTTAACACTCCCCTGTATGACGAGGAGTCGAGGACTAGACAGTTGTGCATGTAGGAAGTAACTAAAGCCCCATCCCTATGGCATGCTAAATATCTGAAGCCTGCCTCCATAGCTAAAATGCTACATCACTAAATGTTCTTTAACGCGTCTGTATATCACCTTGACAAAAACCTACTCATTGAATAAATGAATGCCAGCTGTCTTCATTTTACTTGCAGAAGGGCTAGCCAGGGAAAAGTGAGGCCTATGTGAAGCTCTCTCTCTCTTCTTTGTATTCTTCTAGGAGAAATTTGGGAGAGAAGGAATTATTAGTCAATTCAAATAGAAGTCTAATAAAAGGAACTCAGCTGAAAATAACTATTATGTTGAGGCATTATAGACTAATGTGTTAGCTAATTCCTGTTTAATAAGCTGGAGAAATGCACAGATGCCTTAGTTGACTTTCTTAATGCCTTACATACATTGTTAAACTCCTCTTTTTGGATGTACACCTTCAATTAACTCACTTTACATTTCAAAGGGGAAATAAAAAGCTGATGAAATGCACGAGCAGAGTAATTTTTCAGTTATGAACTGCCTGCACAAGCACAAACCAGTTATTAACCTCAAAGGAATCGTTGAAATATTTGCTTATCGACCATCAAAATTGTCAACAACAAATTAAAACAATATAACAGAACTTCTTATATCATTTCTCCTGCTTGAAGCCTGCCCTATCACCAGCCTTACAAGAAATGTAGTAGTAAAGATATACTTTGACATTGTCAGCTTTAGGATTAATTTGTCCCTACAGCTTTAATATCCTTGATTGATTACTTATAAAATTTCTGATTCTATGATCCAAAATAAAGATGGGAGCATACGAACATATAGTGTTGGTGTGCTTGGATCTATAGTTTGGATAAAGAAGTTGCACTCTTACCACTAGACCAAAGTCTCGAGAGCAAGATGTGTAGACTATTTATTACATCCTTAGCCTAGAAGTGGAGCAAGTAATATGCTCCTAACTCTATCTATGTCTAATTATTGCGCAAAACTAGTTAATGCATCTAGTGAGGAATTTTTTGAAATTAGGATGTTATACAAGAGTTTCTTCACCATTTCATAGGTAGGTAGGTAGGTAGGGAGGGAGGGAGGGAGGGAGGGAGGGAGTTCATTTATAAGCTATATCCACCCATGTATACAAAGGATTCATATAGCCAACTCCCACTAATTTGGAATTGAGGCATAGTTGTTTCATCCATAGCCTACAACTTCTTTGTTCTTGTTGTTTCCCTCTCATGTACCAACTCTCATTTGTTGTATTGCTAGGTCTCTTTAAAAATGGCTCTACTTTCTACATGACCTTCAGTAATTTGATTTCTGGCTGTTTCATCATCTAAGTCCAGCCCAAGTGTAAAACTCCTTGGAATTGCCTAGATTTTCAACTTCTACTATCTTTTTAGACAATTAATTTTCAACTTCTACTGTGTAGCTTTCTATTTGCCACTATAGATCACAGTCTCACTGTACTCATATTGATGGTCTCAGGCAGAAAGATGGGTGAATCTTTCTCTTCTGAGCAACTTAAACTAGCCATCCTCTTCAAAATCAGATGTCTTTTTGTGGACATGTCCCATGAACTTGATAGGATGTCTTGATTATAGTTGCTTGGTTAAGTAATAACACAAATCAGAGATGGTTGTATGTTTACTTTGTGCCCTGAACTCCACCTTGCCTTGAATTTGTGACAAGCCACTTGTACCACTCTAAATCTCTAATGCAACTTTGACAAGTCATCTCATGTGCACAATTAAATAACCGGGAGTAGAAACAGATAACCACCCAATGACAGATGCTCATAGAGCAGAAGTTACAAGAATTATTGTGGCCTTTGGATAGCTTGATTAAATGATAAAAAGCAGAGAAATCAGATAATTGGTGTAGAGAAGAATGTATAGAAGAAGCTGAACAGTTTGTACGTTTTTTAGGTGTAGAGAAGAAGGTATAGAGAAAACTTCGAGTCCTAAACACAAAATTGTGCAGTTTTTGTTCCCCCCAATGTGGACAAATTTTCTTCATGTCTAAGCAAACCTTCAGTTGTTTTTGCCTTTTTGTTGCTGCTATTACGAGTTGTCTCTTATCTGGCTTTCTGTGGACCCAAGGACAAACCATGAAGAGGTTGTATACTTTAGGTATTTGCAGACACATTAAATGAGATAAATAATCTCGACCATTTTGTAGACTATTGAAACCTGGTCAGGCTGAATCTTTCCCAAACGACACATTGTCTTGTTCATGAACCAAGTCTATGCACACATGCTCTATTTTTCAAGTTCTTTTATACTTGATGGAGTTGCCTATGGTTTTATAGCTGATTCACAGACCCATATTAATGCAGGTGGAATCCTTACTAATGGATTTATTTTTCTTTCTTATTTCTCTAAATTTTCTTCCAGTCTGAGGTTTTTGCCGTTGCATTTGCTCTGCTGGCTGCCGGTGCTGTCATTCTGACACTGAATGTTTTGTTACTGGTAATGACACTTTCTCACCCTATCACTCCAAAATAATTATGGTAAAACGAGAATAAGCAAAGATAAAAAACACCCTAATGATGGATGTGTTAATGAATTTTAAGCAGTAAGTAGACATGTGATAAAGATGCAAAGAGATATGAGATATTGAATGGATAGGAGAAAGGACAGCTAATTAGTGGATACATATTTAAGGAACAGTCTATAGGCACTTATCGAGAAAAACAAAACCATTCTAGCAGCACTTGTGATGAAAGTAACCCAATTAAGTAGTCTTGTGTATCTAGGAAGTAGCACGTTTCCTTTTTGCAGATCTGATGGATATTGAGTCAAGGAATGTATGTAAACAATGCTGCTACTTCAGATGGATTAATGATTTTGACATGCAGGGCGGTCATATAATCTTCTTCCAAAGTCTCAGTCTGCTGGGTTACTGTCTATTCCCACTTGATGTTGGTGCCTTTATTTGCATGCTAAAGGACAACGTGATATTGAAGGTGGTTGTAGTATGTGTTGCACTAGCTTGGAGCTCTTGGGCGGCATACCCCTTCATGAGTACAGCTGTTAACCCTAGAAGGAAAGCTCTTGCCTTGTATCCTGTAGTACTCATGTATGTATCTGTTGGATTTCTCATTATTGCCATTGATTGATTTTAGTTGTGCCTACTATATGAGTGAAAGATGTATGAAGCCGTTACAAAACATTGAAGTAGGGATATAACTTGTTGGAGATTTTGATTACCTCATGAAAATTTGTTGATAATTCTGATTCTACCTCTGATATCTCACATTTTGTACTGCTGTAAGAAATATGTTATATACATCTAGTTATGTCTGGTGTATGGTATGCCTCAATAAGGAGACGTATTCTCTTTATTTATTTCGTGATGTCAATGCCTCTGAACACTATGGCCATGTACTTGTGCCCTATGTTGCTTGGACTCTTCAAAACTATCGATAGAATCATGTCGGATCCTCCAAATATATTGTATTTTTGAAGGATTTGACAAGGGTACAACTTAGCTTGTGCCATTACTCGTTAGTGCAATGTGTCAAGATTTTAAAAGGTGAAGTATCTAAGCTCTGCACTCAATTTTTGAACCACAACTCTTATCTTTCTCAAGAGTTGGGCGGTTTGTCTCAATATGATGCTTGCTCAACTACATGAGTTATTATTTAAATAAGAACTATTGATTATATGTCAAGTAAATTATATTATCCCTAATGAGAATTTATTAGATAAGAGTTGAGTATCTAACTACACATCGTCTTTTCCTAGCTTAACTTGAAGCAAGGTTAGCTAATCCTTTGGAAACAGTCACGAACAAGATTAATCAAGGAAATAAAAAACTCACTTTAGCATGAATAAAAATCATGCAAGCTTAAGCATAACAAGAGTATGTAATAAAAGGCGAGGATATATAATTATATCTAACATTATTTTGAGCCCACTTCAGAGCTCCGACTAAATCCGGATTGCACTCTGCAGGTTCCGGTGCTCTCAATAGGATTTTCTCCATATCCAAGGCTCGAATCCGAAACCTCTGGTTAAGGGTAAAACACTCCAACTAGTGGACCACAATCCATGTTGGTACTCCTTATGACCCCCATAACATGAAGAGTGTATTTCGCTCTCCAGCAGAACGTGAGATTAGCAAAAATTTACTTCTTTTTATACCGCGTGCACCGGGCACAATATAGTACAATATAAAATAATAAAATATATGGAATAGAACTGCTTATAATTTATTAGATAATCTGTCAAAATTCTACATTAACTTGAAAATGGAATATCGACTTTTTTATTTGTATTTCGCATTGCTTTCCTCAATAACTAGTTTTTGATGTTGAGTTTACAGTAAGTTCATTTCTTAATGAAATTCTCATATTTTTAGTTGATTTTATTAAAAAAATTTTTTAACTCCATTGGGTTCATAAAAGATTGTGAGTAATGTATTTCATAAGAAATTGAAAATTATTACATTTTTCAAGCTCGAAAATTCAAATTCGTCCTTCAACTTTAAACTATAGATCTATTATTTTATATTATATTTTTAAATTATTAAATACATTCTAAAAAATTTCACTTTACTGATAATATTATCAATTCTTTTTAATTCATTTTCAAAGAATAAAAAAGAGAATATTATTTTAAACAATTATAGTTATTATTAGAATGATAAAAAAGTGTGGAATGTATTTTTTCCAAACATATGTAACTATTTATCTGTAATGACCCGGAAGGTTATTTTTGGAATTTTTTGGGCTATTTGTTTAATTACAGATATTTAGTTGGTGGGTATTTAATAAAAAAACTAATTCTTATTAGTTGATGGCTAATGGGTCAAATCCATAATCTACTTAATATCCTTACCCAGTTCACAATTATTTCCCTAAATAATTAAAAACAAATTAGGGAGAAGACGTACATCTATGACGAAGAACGGCCGCAAGCTTCAGGTAACTTGTTACTCAAACTTATCTTAGTTTCATTAATTATATGAATATGTTTGGTTGATTAGTGTTATTATTGGCAAGTGTAAAGGGAATTGAGAGTAAAAAATGGGCGGCTATAGCATCAGTATTACTCACTGGTGGGTTGTATTTTAGATAAAAGTGAGGGAGTAATGATTGGTTGGTGATACATTGGGTATGAATTTGCAGATGGTAGTATACTGATTAAATGGTAGGATGGGTGCTTTAATGGTCGGTCAAGTTACTGATTTTGTAACTGCACCAAATTGATTTTCGTTAATTTTTTTTCTTGCTATTATTATAATGTATAAAAGTACAAGTTTTGATATATTAAGATAACTAATTAAATATTGGGTGTAATATATTATATGAAAACTATTAGAGTTGTAGTGTTTAGATAAATTATGATTTAACCCTAGGCTTGAAACTTGGGGAAAATTGAAAGAGTTGATAGGTTAATTGGTATTAAGATTTAGGAACTTGATTACAGGTTTGGATGAGTTTTTGGGTCTAAGCTAGACATATGTGTGTTGCTAGTTTTGTATCTTATTGTGATTATTTATTCGGATAGATTGCATTGATTTGGAAGTCTAACGAAAGAGGAAGACTCAGGCCCCGGAGTGATTGTTCGACTATTTGAGGCAAATGGATTTCTAAACCCTTGTTAAGTGTATGGAATTCATGTATTTCCTTGCAATATGTGTTTGGGGGTAATGAGACTTGGTGATGGGTTGACTTATCCACATTGATTAATTCTAATGATGAAAAAGAGGTAATGAAAGGCAATGTGATTAATTGTTTGTGTGATGTGTTGAGAATTGTTTGAAAGGCTTGTTGAATCATTGTTGATGTTGTATCCTGATTGTCTTGTTGTGAATTGTGCAATGTTATGAAAATGGTCATCTCCTCATTATTTGTGTGAACATGTAATTTGCATTGTTCTGAGACATAGTTGTGACAAGTGTTATGTGATTGAGAAAGAATAAGAAAATAAAGAGGATGTACCATTTCGAGGGACGTATCGCGCGCCGCGATGGATACTATATTTCGAGGGACGTGTCGCGCACCGCGACGGATACTATATTTCGAGGGACGTATCGCGCGCCACGATGATTACTATTATCGAGGGTCGTATCGCGCACCGCTATGGATGCATGGATAGATATGTCCCACATGGGTCCCGGACTGAGAGATAGCGGGTGTGTATCATTAGGTCAGACATGCATCACTATACTTGACATTGCATTTCATTGCATTGCACTTCTTTATTATTGGTGAACTTGATCTTGTGTGTTGTTGATCTTGTGAGTGCCTTTCTATGGAACTTGTGACTGATGAATATTGAGCTTGTTGTTGAAGATATGCAATTGTTAGAGTGTTGTTGTTGAGGATATGAAACTATTGTTGTTGTTGAGGATATGAAATTGTTAGAGTGTTGTGTTGAGCTATGTGCTTTGTAAATTGTGAACTGTTAGGTTGGGTTGGTTTTATACAGATTGTAGTTGTGAAGGTTCAGTTGAAGTGTAAGGAGTACTTGCATTCTATCCCCTTAGCTCGTGTTTAGAGGTTTACTTGCTGAGTACCGTGTGGTTTGGTACTCACCCCTTGCTTCTACAAATTTTTGTAGGTTACGAGCCTAGATTTTTGTGGTACTTGTTATTCTCTTCTTTTCCGAGGTTTCTGGGAGATTTGTGAGGTAGTTGTTTGTCTTCTCAGCGATCCTTCTTACTTCTGTTTATGATCTTGTTCTACTCTAGAAACAATGTCATATGAGACTTGTATTTTTCTTTTGATTCAATTGTAATGCTTTAGAGGCTTGTACACGTGACAACCAGATTTTGGGGGTATATTTGAGTTTATTATAAAAATTTCCGCATTTTATTGTAATGGTTGAGTTTTAGGCTGACTTGTCTTGGTGGGTTAAGACGAGTGCCATCACGTCCATTTTTGGGTCATGACATTATCGATGATGGAGTTAGAGAAGAAGTAATTTAGTCTTTTAAAAGGGATGTTCCTTTCATATATATATTGAATTTCCCCTTTTCTTCTCCTTAAAAATCTCAATATTTTATTTTTAGGTTTTAATAATAATTATTCTCTTTGTTTTAATTTGTTTGTCTTCCTTTTTTGTAATCCGTTTAAGAAATAATGTCTCTTTCTTTTTTTTGCAACTTTTTACTTTTAACTTACCATGTAGCATGTTTAATATCACAAGATTAAATGATACTTTGATATATTTTACATATCTTTAGTTTGATATCACAAAATTTTGAAGTCTTTGTTACTTTTTTATTCAACTCTATATCAAATAAAAATCAAACTAACAAATAAAAGATAGGAGTAATTCTTAAAGTGAAGATTGATACATATACTAATACTAAAATAAATGCATGTTATTGATGAAATTAGAAAACATTTGAAGTTTTGAACTACTACAAAATTTACAAAACTTTTGGCACATGGCACAATAATATATTTGGTAGAATAAGTACCATAAGGGCAAATTAGAGGTTTATGAATACTATCACCAAAACGGATAAAGATCACTGAAGAAAGTAGAATTGTTGAGAAGTTGGTAAAAAAGATTAGGAGAAAGAATTATGAAAGGTGAGGGCAAATTTGTGAAGGAGCAAAAATGTTTGTATGGAAGCTACAATGAGGTTCATTCTCCAACAGTAACAATGCTTCATTTTATCACATTTATAAAAGGAAAAACTACATAAATGAACCATAAAACTCAAAATAGTTACATGTTCATAGCCCAATTCAAAGTAATTCAAGAAATATTTATTCTCTCAAAAAAATTGCAATCCATACCCCCTATTCATTAAGGTTGATAATTTTCATTTAACTTATACTAAATCAGTATCATATATTGTATTGGTATAATCAAGACTGATAATTTCACTTAACTGATACTAAATACATAAAAATGTGTTGGCTTTTTTGCCCAACAGAGCAATAAAATAATCATGATAGCAGTTGGTACAAGTTAGTTATAACGATTTTGTTTGATAATACAGAGTTTGCCCCTTGGTCGGTAAGCAATCATGTTGACAAAGAGCTGCTTGTCGTAGCCTCTTATATATAGTAGAAATAAGAAAAAATGTTACATTAAAAATATCTTTTATTACTTTATTTATTTTAATTTCTCTTTTCCTTTTATCCATCTGGATTTATTTGAAGTTTTTTTTTATGTTTCTCTTTATTGTTTCTTCTTCTAAAATCCTCCACTTCTACCTCTTTAACAATAAATCTTTTTTTTTCCCTTTACACTGCTTATCTTTTATTCTTTCTTTGAGAAAATGGCGAAATGAGTCCCCAACCTATTATTGAATTTTCAACTACACACTTATATTTCACGGGGGTCCTATTACCCCACTAAACTATTTAAAATTGAAATTATTACCTCCCTAAAAAGTACAACCACATTTATGTGGATCAGTGAAATCCACGCGTTTGATACGTGTAATTTTTTATTTTTATTTATTTTCTTACCTTTTTGACTGTTAATCCTTTCCTTTTTTCTTTCCTTTCTCTTCCTCCTTTTTCTTTAAATCCTTGAACACATCAATGCCATTTTTCCTTCACTTTTTTAAATTCTTTTTTGTCAAATCTAAAACTATTATTAAATTTATGGTTATAAAATAGGTGCATAAATGATAAGATTTATTGTCAATTTAATTGACCTAAAAAATAAATTGTCTGTCAAAATCTTTTCCGATGAGGATATTTTGAGAACTTTTTTTTAGAAATTTCCATCATTATTAAGTTATTTGAATGAATTTTGTTAACAAAAAAAGCTTGTTACAATAGCTTCAAGATGGTATTTCAATGGTATTTTAATGGCTAATAGTTGATTTTGAAAATGGGTGTAAAATAATTTCTTAATAGTTTTTGATTGTGTGAAGAGTGGGAAGGAGATTCCTATTTATGATTTTTGGTGGTGTTGATAGATATTGTAATGGTATTGATTTCCAGATCGTGATGGTGAAATTTGATGGTTGTCACGAATGCTCTACTAAGTTGCTAAGAATAAGAAAATAAATTAGAGATGAGATAGTTGTCTTGGATGAAATCTATCCAAGCCTTTTGTGTTATTTCCATGGTAGATCTATGATGATGGGAGTTATATAGCTGGCAATTTCATAGGAGTTTCAAGTTTGGCGTGATTGAAGTTGGCTTCAACTTTGTACCTCGATTTTCCGGCATCAATGTGGCGCTGCTCAGGCGTTGGACCGTCGCTTGGAGCTCCGAGGAAGAAAGAAGCTTAGTTTTCAAATTGTTCTCTGTAGTTTTTTTTTTCTTTTGATTTTGTTTGTTTTGATTTTTCAAAGTACTTTGGGTGTTTTTATTTGACTTTTTTTTTTTGTAAAAAAAGAAACAAATAAAGGAAAAAATAAAAAATAAAAACGAAAAGAATATTAAAAATAAAGCTTTAATATTTTTTTGTGGTCTTCACTCTCTAAATACACTCACTTTGCCACGTAAGCATTTAGGGAGGTAATAATTTCAGTTTTAAATAGTTCAGGGGGTTAATAGGACCTCCGTAAGGAATAAGTTTGTAGTTGAAAATCCGGTAAGTTGAGGGCTCATTTGACCATTTTCTCTTCTTTCTTTCTTTTGCTATTCTAGCAACAAATTAAGACTCAATATATTTTCGAATTATTCACATTTGGTGATTTTAGGGGTAATTTACAAATTTTGTATTTTTAATTAGACTGTGAGTTCAATTTTCAAATTTTGATTATGAGATGGATTGATTTGATTTTTGATGGATTTGGTAATGACATTTGATGGTTTCAAATAATTTTAATTTAGTGGAGGCTTTGATTTTATTTTCAATGAAGGTGGTGTTCACAAGGTCGCCGGAGAAGGATGGAGAAAAGAATAAAAAGTAAATGAAGAATGGAAATAGTGAATATAATTAAAGGGGAAAAAGAAAGAAAAGGAAAAGAAAAAAGTAAACAAGAAAACTGAATATGTTATGAAACTATATAAAATAGTGAGAAGAAAGTAGGGAGAAGAGATAAGACTTATTATTCCTATTGAAGTGATGATTTTACAATGAAGAGAACCCCTTTATTTATAGGGGGAAATTGACTTGGTCCCAAAGTTAGGGTTCCTAAATTTTTCTAACAGATAGACATTCACTATATTTATAACACTCCCCCTTGAATGTCTAATTCGTAGATGATGTGCCTCATTAAAAAATTTACTATAAAAAAAATTTAAAAAAAGAAAAAACTCTAAGGAAGGAAAAGAGTACACATATCTAATAATATGTATCTAGGTTGCCTCACTAAAAACCTTACAAGGAAAATCTTGTGGACAAAACCTCGTAAGGGAAAAAAAGTACAGCGCGTATTAACTTCCCCTTAATGAGAACATCCATCCAGAGACTTGAATCTTCGTATTCCAAGCTTGTGCACCATCTTCTTGGAAGTTGTAGTTGGTAGAGACTTGATGAACAAATCAGTCACATTGTCACTCGAACGAATATGTTGCATATTGATCTCAGCATTCTTTTTTTAAGCACATGTGTGTAGAAAAGCTTTGGTGAAATGTATTTATTTAAGCAAATAATCTATTGTCTTTTGAAAACTTTTTTTTAATTCAAGTTATCGACTTAATCAATATGAAGATTATAGACAAGTTTTCAAAAAATTTCAAATGCTTTAGATTTTGAATCCTTCAGGCATTTTTATATCAATTTTGTCAAGTGACAACATTCAATATTAAATGCATGACACCTTCTAATGTCTAGACTGCAAGTCAAATAAGCTTAACGCTTACTAAGATGCATCATTCCACTTTTCACTTGATAAATATTTCTACGTCAGTATGCTTTAATAGACTTAGAGTTCATATCCTCATAATCTTTTATAATACTGCGTTATATTGTATCAAAGATATCATCGACGAAATTTCACTTTATTTTGGTTCACAATGCGACATAACCTATTGAGATCTCATCAATTCATTATTTTTAGGTACGTACCCCTCTCATGAAGTTTCATTAAGCCTTATGTCATAAGCTCTTCAAGAGCACATGTCTCCTTATTATGATCATTTGATCCTTTGCTCTTCCTTTTTATTTCCAAAATTATTTCATTTAGAACTGATTGGTCTATCATGCTTTATGCATGTCGTAGATTCTATCCTTTAGGGACATTCAATAGGAGCATTTGCAACTCTTGGTTGCTTCTTATCTTCCTCTTATGTTATACAAATTAGCATACATCCCAATCTATTTTTAAAAAAATTATCTTTGTGTGTCATGATATATTCATTAATTATAACGCACATCAAAATTATTAGATGAGAAATATTTGGTCCCTAACCATAAATAAATTGAGAGAAAAATTGATCATTTTTATTGATCTGATGTATACAATCACTTGGTATGCAATACATTATATTTCAGATATGAAACTTTTGCTCTCATAAGCAATGATGGACTAGTTATCTGAGGCATTTAATGCCACATCAACTTGAATATTCATCAATATTTTATCAAGATAAATTATCTTGATTACATATTTTGAAAGTTGTACTCTTAACTCAATTATATTCCACAAACAATTTTGTGGAAGTCGAACTCCAAGTTGACAACAAACATACATGTAATTATTTTATTGATGCATCTATTTCACATATTACATGAAAGGTAAATGGACCAATATTTACCTTTTATACTATTTAGAATTTAGAAATTTAGTCCCAACATTAGTTGATCCAATCAACTTATCATGAGAACAAGCAACAAACAAAATTCTTAAAGAATTTTCTAGTTCTTCAATATATGTTGAATATTTAATATTAACGTCTTTTTGAATGGTCAAATTCTTTTATGCCAATTGATTTTATTTGTTCTTGTAAACTCTAAGTTTACTATGACATGTGCCTTGCTCTTTAGTAAATTTCTGATTTACTATTATATGAACGAATTTCAACTTTAATACTGTGAGAGTAAATTTAAAATTTATTTCTTCTCAATAACTCTATCTCTTCCAGAGGTAAGTGCCAAGTACTAATTAGAAAATATGGATACCGATTTCAAATCTGTAAAACCATATTGGTATATAGAAATAGACACACTTGTAACAATATTACAAGTACTCAAAAATTTAGATGAAAATCTAAAAAGGAAAATAGTAAAAATAATAACTCTAAAAAAGAAACTGGAAGAAGAAAGATATAATATTATAAATTACAATTTCTTCGACACTTCAGATTATTACTTTTCAGAATGAGTCTAAAAGAAATTTCTGAATCACTAAAAGATCTCATAGAGTGTAATAAACAATTAACCTTACGGTTAAAAATGATAGAAATAGAAATTAACTATATAAAAGAAAATCTTCCAGGAAGAATAACAATTATAATAGAAAAAACAGAAAAAATTGATAAAAATATAAGTCAAAATTATATTAATAACTTAAAGAAAGATATAATATTATAAATTACAATTTCTTCGACACTTCAGATTATTACTTTTCAGAATGAGTCTAAAAGAAATTTCTGAATCACTAAAAGATCTCATAGAGTGTAATAAACAATTAACCTTACGGTTAAAAATGATAGAAATAGAAATTAACTATATAAAAGAAAATCTTCCAGGAAGAATAACAACTATAATAGAAAAAACAGAAAAAATTGATAAAAATATAAGTTAAAATTATATTAATAACTTATTAGCGAAAAAAGTCGCTAGCAATAATACTTATCAAAAAGGAAGTATGGATGAAATGTTAATCCAAAGATTCCTAGAAAAACAAAAAATAAAAAACGAAAATCTAGAAACAGATCTAGAAATAACAGAAAATGATGTTGAATCAAAAGAAAAAATACAAGAAGATGAATAATGAACTAGATGAACTAGTTTATGCAATGGAAGATCTTAGTCTTTCAAAAGAATTAAAAGTATTCATGAATAAAGGGGAAACAGGTGGACCCCAAGGAAAAATTGAAGAAGCATCCAGCTCAATAAAAGATGAATGGCAAGAGCCTGAAAAGAAAAATGAAAATTTTGCAAATAGAGCAAAAAGGAAAAATGACTTTGTAAAAAATTATCATAGTGATGATAAAACAAGATTAATGCCAAATAGACTCCCAACAGGAGATATTGGAGCCCAATTCTTAGATCTGGAATGCAAAAGAGATCCAGAAAATAGTCTAGACCTATGGTCCCAAAATATGCTTCTATATTTCCTTTTGGGAAAAGGAAACTATACAGATGAAGAAAAATACATCATAATGATTAATACTTTTATTGGGAAAGTAAATGATTGGTTTTCTGGATTAACAGAAGATGCAGAAAAAATAATCAGAGAGGACACCTTAGGAGGATTAAAAAACTCGTTACAAGAAGGTATAAATAATTTAAAACAATACGTTTCAAATGAATTCTTTGGAGGACAAGGAAATATCAATGAAAATAAAGAAATAATAAGAACAATTGCCAAAGAGCAATTAGAAAAACTACAAATATGTAAAATGAGCTATATTCAAGAATACACTTGTGAATTCGAAGAATATTACTATAAAATCTTTGATAGTGGTAAAGAAATGCTACCATACCTGGAAAAATATTATCAAAAATTACCAGGCTTCTGGGCAAAATACTTCAGAGAAGAATATGAAAAAGAAGATAAAAGAGGAGATACTCTAGGACAAAGAATTAACTTCTTAAAAAACAGACTTGGTCAACTATGTATGTCCCATAACATACAAAGAAAAGCTAAAAGAATAAATACACAAATATATTGTAAAGATACAAATGCATCTACTCAATGGGGATGTGATGATAAACCTTATAAAAAGAGAAGAAGTCTCAAAAAGGGTTTAATAAAAAGAAAAAATTTCTCTAAACAGAAATATATACCAAGAAAAAAATATTATAAAAAGAAAAAAGAATTTTCAAAAACAAAACCAGATAGTAAATGCAAATGCTACAACTGTGGCGAAGAAGGCCATAAAAGCTACGAATGTAACAAAAAGAGAGTAAAAATCTCAAAGTTAGATAGGGAAGAAATTGATTCAGATCTTGAATCAATAAATTCTATGGAAAGTGAAGATTTCTATGAAGAATACTCAACTAGTTCAGAATCTGACTAAATGAGTAAAGAAATTCAAGAAAAGGAAGAATCTGTTCAAATTTTAGAAACAGAAGAAGATCATCGAGGTTATGCTCTAAAGGCTACCTTTGATGGAGAGACATTTAGAAAGATCCAAGGATTAAAACTAAATCTCAAAGTAGAAGATAATCTATTGAGTCGAATGCAAAGAATGTTTGCAAGAGATAAAATTTCTTATCATGAATATCAAGAAATTGAAAAGGTAATAGAAATTACCCAAACAACAGGAAAACATAAGTTAAACCTGTTAACAAAACCCATGATAGATCAAATCCTTAGGAAAATTCCTGAGAAAAAGAGGAAAAAGATAAATTATGTTCATCTAGGAGGAATCCAAATATTAGTCAAATCGACTTTTAAAGAAGGAATCAATTGTCCGATAGTAATAAACTTATCAGATGAAAGATTCATAAACGCAAGAGAAGGAAATTTGGGTATAGTAGAGGGAAACCTAGCCTATACGAAACTCCTATTTACATATTATCCAAGATATTGTATTTCACTCAAAGATGCGGATTTTAATGACGCTTTGAGTTTACATTTTCAGATAAAAAGAAATGATCTATTCAAACCAGGCAATCATATAATGAGTATATATTACCAAGCCCTGTATACAGTTACCAATTCAAATTATGGTAAAATTTATAAAAATAAAGGAATGATTGAAATAGATCAAGAATGTGCAGGAATAGCAAGGATAGTTGAAGCAGAAATTCAACAAGCCCAAATTCCAGATGAATATGAAATTCGATTTGGAAAAACACAAGAAATAGGAAGTAATAGCAATCCTAGACTTTCAATAGAGTATGGAAGAAATTCCATTAGAAAAAGTATCTCTAATAGATATCCTTTAAGAATCTTAGAAAATTCAGACATTACTAAGATAAAAGGAAGGATTTTCAATGGAACTGAATGGAAATATCAAGAAATCTTAATACAAACAGGAGCAACTGCTAACCATGTAAAAGGTATTCTACTAGATGGAATATCAGTTTATGAAGGAAAGCATTATACCTATAAAACTTTTGAAGGAAATAATTTTAGTTGCAAAAACATGGTAGATTTACCAATACAACTAGATACAATAAGAATAACAGTTCCTTGTTATATTACAAATCACGAAAGTAATCAAGATCTAATCTTAGGAAACCTATTCCTAAATAAATTAGAAGATTACAGCATAGGGAAAAATGGCATCGAAATGATATATAAAGGAGAAACTTGTTTCATACCTAAGGTATAAAAATGCCAAAAGAAATTAATTTCAAAGTTTCAGTCTTCATAGAAATAACGTTCTATGATACAAAATTAACAACCTGTTGTCAAATAGACAGTGGATCTGAAGCAAGTCTAGCCAAATCTTTTGTGATAGAAGATTGGGATATAAATAAAAACAACATCTCTATGATTGGAATTACGGGAGATAAAGAAAGACTTTCTAAGTCTAAAGAAAAGGTAGAAATAATTTTAGGATAAAAAATTGTTCCTATAAATAAACTATTTGCTTATGATAAACTGGAAACATATTTATTATTAGGAAATGATTTTCTACAACAATTTCAAGGTTATCATCAGACATTATATATGATAAGCCTTAAAACTCCTTGTGGACATTTTGTAAAAGTCCCAAGAAAACAAAATCCATATAGTCTTGAAAAAGAAAATGGAAATTTTAAAAGGAAATACTTAGACAATCTAAGAAAAATAACTTGTAAGTGTCTTAATCTAGAAAAAATCAAAGAAAATTTACAAAAATCTTATGGAGAAAATCCATTAGAAAAATGGGAACAAAGTCATGAAAGGGCAACCCTAACCTTAAAGGACCCTAGTATAATTATCAGAGTTAGACCTATGCTCTATAATGAAGATGATAAAATTGAATTTAAAATTCAAATCAAAGAATTGCTCAACTTAGGACTAATAAGGATGAGTAAAAGCCCTCATAGTAGCCCAGCATTTATGGTAAGAAACCATGCTGAGATAAAAAGAGAAAAGGCTCGAATGGTAATAAACTACAAAGAGCTTAATAAAAATTATTTATTTGATGGATATTTTATCCCAAATAAAAATGACTTAATCAATCTTGCAAAGGGAAAAACTTATTTCTCAAAATTCGACTGTAAAAGTGGATTTTGGCAAATAAAATTAACAGAAAAGTCCATTCCGCTAACAGCGTTTAGCACTCCAAACGGGCATTATGAGTGGTTAGTCATGCCTTTTGGGTTAAAAAATGCACCACAAATATTCCAAAGAAAAATGGACAAAATATTCTCAGAAAAAGAATTTTTAATAGTCTACATAGATGATATCCTAATATGTTCTAAAACATATGAAGAACATCTAAGACATTTAAAAGAATTTTCAGAAATTTGCCTGAAAAATGGAATTGTTTTAAGTCAAAAGAAGGCTGATATCAATAAAAATGAAATAGAATTCTTAGGAATGATTATTTCAAAAAATGGAATTGAACTCCAATCACATATTTCACAAAAGATTGTGGAATTTCCAGATAAGTTAACAACAAAACAGGAAATTCAAAAATTCCTAGGTTGTTTGAATTACGCAGGTGAATTTATTCCCGACTTAGCAAAGAAAAGGAACATTTTGCAAAAATTAATAAGGAAATCCAATAGACTTGGATGGACAGAAGAACACACACAGTGTATCAAAAGTTTAAAAGAAGAATGCGCAAAATTGCCTAAACTTAGGTTACCAGAAGAAAGTGATAACCTAGTTTTACAAACTGACGCGTCTGACTATCATTGGGGAGCTTTATTGCAAACCGATTTAAATGAAATATGCAGGTACACAAGTGGTACTTTTAATGATGCAGAAACAAGATATTCCACAAATGAAAAGGAATTATTAGCAATTGTTAGAGGAATTAGAAAATTTTCTACTTTCCTTTTACCAAAACAATTCATTATTAGAACTGACAATACACAAGTTTCAGGGCTAATATTTAACAAGCTTCCTTCAGAACCACAATACAGGAGGTTGCATCGATGGCAAGTTCTATTGTCGTTTTATTCATTTACAATAGAATATATTAAAGGAAATGACAATTTTCTTGCAGATTTCATTTCAAGAAACGCCCAATATGGACAATCAGACGAAAATCCTGGTGAACAGGATATATGAAAATATGAAAATAATGGATGAATCCATTGAAGATAAAAGCCAAAAGCTATTCAAAGTCAGAGACGAATTATCAAAGTTATCTGAACAATCTCGGATGCTACAATCTGAAATAAATCAGCTTAATGCTTCGCAAGCTGATATCATGAGATAATTTTTACTCTTATGTGAACACTTGGACACACGTCCATCACAGAATTCAAATCTGAAAAGGAATATTAATCCCAACAAAATGGCAGGAGATGTCCCATTAGCACCTAGTGCCAAAAACATCTCGATGGTAAGCACGGATATGCCAACTCCTCTATCAAAAGATGAGGAAAAAAGCCGAGCAAATGAAGCGTCAAGCTCATCCTCAGCAAAAGTTGAAAAAATAATTTCTGGGAAACCAGAGAGCAAAACTAATCAAGTTCCATCAGGAACAAAAGTTTTTTCTTCTTTTCAGGTTGGAAAGCAACATCCAAAGGAAGAAGAGTATCTTGCTTTCACAAGATACGTCTACAATCTCCCTGAAGAAAGTGGAGAAACATATGGTGTTTTAGGGACAACAAGTTTGTTTCCTAGAATATCAATTTTTCCAAACGGAATACCGAGCTTTACGGCTCAATTATTCGAATTTGGATACTTAGATCGAGTATACACCAAACCAGATCTAAAAGAATTATCACAATTACCATCCAAACTGTTCAATTCAGTCAAGACCTTTGCTCAAGGCAACAGAGTTTACTGCAGGTTCTTTAGCATATCCATGGAATGCAGAGATTTGCAAGCATATTATCCTACACTCAACTATATTTCAGTTGAAAAAATTAAAGATTTTAATGTCAAGGCTACCGGAGTTGATAAAAAACTTCCTCACCTTAATAAAAAATGGATCCAAACAAGAAGAGCGTTCAGACTATGTTAAGAAAGTGGAAGGGGTGAGGCAAGACGGTCAAGCTAAGGCATGGGCAAAAAGGGCCAAGAACTCGGGTAACTTTCAATGTTCTTATTCCAAAGGGTCCGAAAGGCCAACGCTTGCAGCTAAGACAATTCAGTCCGTTATGCCCGCCTCTGTAGGTATTTACTCGGAAACTCCATCTCATAATTTTCAGGATAGCCAGGGAGTTACGCCTTCGACGGGCAGCAGATCATCTTTTGATCGTACTTGTTACAACTTTGGAGAACCTAGGCATATGAGGAGAGATTGTCCCCACCCACATGTGTTTGAGTCCCTGCAACAGCAGACTAGAGTAGTGGTACCTGCGGGAAATGGTAATAATGGTCGAGGGCGTCCACAAGGTGGGCGATGAGGTAATCAGCGAGGTCGTGGAGGTAGAGGAAATGGTAATGCAGGCAAATGTAATGTGCAACTAGGCAGGGAAGTGGTTCATTAAGATGACAGGGCTCAGTGTTATGCCTTTTCGGGCAAGAATGAGGTAGAGGCGTCTGACGCGGTGATCACATGTACTATTCTTGTTTGTGATCAGATGGCTAATGTTTTATTTGATCTGGGTTCTACTTATTCTTATGTATATGTGCGATTTACCTCAAAGTTTAATATGATTTGTGATATACTTGATGCCCCTATCCATGTTTTTACCCCAGTTGGAGAGTCAGTCATAGTTACCCATGTCTATCGTGCTTGTCCTATTTTGTTTATGGGTTTTCGACTTGGGCTGATTTGGTGATTTTGGATATGACTGACTTTGACATAATTTTAGGCATGACTTGGTTGTCCTCCTATTATGCGGTGCTTAATTGTAACACTAAGTTCAGAACTCTAGAAATTCCGGGAAGGAAAAAATTAGAGTGGGAAAGGGTGTACAAGCCTAAGCGAACTAAGATCATATCCTCTATTCAGGCTAAGAAATTGATAGGGCAGGGTTGTTTGGCTTATTTGGCTCATAATAGGTATGTTGAGATTGAAGCACTATCTATTAAGTCTATTCTTATGGTGTCAGAATTTAGAGAAGTATTTCCTAGTGACTTGCCTGGTATGCCTCCAGATAGAGATATAAATTTCTGCATTGATTTAGGGCCTAGTACGCGCCCCACTTTTATTCCTCCATATCATATGGCGCTAGCGGAATTAAGAGAGCTTAAGGCTCAAATCCAAGAGTTTCTTGATCAGGGATTTATTCGACCTAGTGCTTCCCCATGGGGTGCCCCAGTTTTGTTTGTTAAGAAAAAAGATGTTAGTATGAGAATGTGTATAAACTACCGATAATTGAATAGGGTCACTATTCGAAACAAGTATCCTTTGCCTCGAATAGATGATCTTTTTGACCAATTACAAGGTGCATCAGTTTTCTCTAAGATTGATCTAAGGTCTGGCTACCATCAATTGAAAATTAGGCCTGAGGATGTGCCAAAGACGACGTTTAGGACTCGCTATAGGAACTATAAATTCCTAGTTATGTTTTTTGGTTTGACTAATACACCTGCACCTTTTATGAGTTTAATGAATGGGGTGTTCAAGCCATTTCTTGATTCTTTCATAATAGTCTTTATTGATGATATTTTGGTCTATTCGAAAAGTGAGGAAGAGCATGCCGACCATCTTCGTATTGTTCTGGGTGTTCTTGGGAAACAAATGTTGTATGCTAAGTTTTCTAAGTGTGAATTTTGGTTGACTTCTGTTGCATTCTTGGGGCATGTAGTTTCGAAAGAAGGGGTAATGGTAGATACTCAAAAGATTGAGGCGGTTAAGAATTGGGTTCGACCAAGTTCTGTGACTGAAGTTAGGAGTTTTGTGGGGCTCGCTAGCTACTATCATCGATTTGTGAAATTTTTTGCTTCCATTGCCACTTACCTGACTAACTTGACCAAAAAGGAGGTACCCTTCGAATGGATTTAAAAGTGTGATGAGAGCTTTTACAAGCTCAAGACTCTCTTGACCACCGCGCCCATTCTAGCATTACCAGTTGAAGGTAAGGATTTTATTGTTTATTGTGATGCTTCAGATTCTGGTTTGGGTGTTGTGTTAATGCATGATAAGAATATTATAGCCTATTCATCGCGCCAATTGAAGTGGCATGAGAGAAATTATCCAACACATGATTTGGAGTTGGCAGCGGTAGTATTTGCTCTTAAGATTTGGCGACATTACCTCCATGGTGTTAAATGTGAGGTATTTACTGATCATCGTAGTTTGCAGCATGTGTTCACTCAAAAGGATCTGAATTTGAGACAACGAAGGTGGATGGAGTTACTTAAAGATTATGATGTCACCATTCAATACCATTCATGTAAGGCTAATGTAGTGGCAGACGCTTTGAGTCAAAATGCAGTGAGTATGGGTAGTTTAGCTTGCTTGAGTGCATCCAAGCGACCTTTGGCTAAGGAAATTCAGACCTTAGAGTATAAGTTCATGCAGCTGGGCATCTCAGAAAGAGGTGGGATGTTAGCTAGCATTAAAGTGAGGGCCACATCCATTAATGAGATCAAGGCCAAACAATTTGAAGTTGAAAATTTGGAGGAGCTTAGAAAGAAGACTACGATTGGTAAGGCACAAGAGACCACTCTTGATGTGGATGATGTGTTCAATTTTAAAGAGAGAATATGTGTCCCTAGAGTAGATGACTTGATTGAGAAATTATTGGCAGAATCTCATGGTTCGCGATATTCTATCCCAAGATGTATCGAGATTTGAAGTGAATATATTGGTGGTTGGGCATGAAGAAGGACATAGCGGGGTTTGTGGTGAAGTGTCAAAATTGTCAACAAGTGAAATATGAACACCAAAGGCTTGCATGTTTGCTTCAAGGAATGCCAATTCCGGAATGGAAGTGGGAGAAGATAGCCATGGATTTCTTGGTTGGTCTTCCCAAAACTTTAGGAAAGTTTGATTCTATTTGGGTAGTGGTTGATAGATTGACTAAGTCAGCCCATTTTATCCCGGTAAGAATAGATTATAATACTGAACAATTGGCTAAGGTGTATGTGAAAGAGATAGTGAGGTTGCATGGGGTGCCCCTCTCTATCATCTCAGACCATGGTACCCAATTCACATCCAAGTTTTGGAGGAAATTACATGATGAATTGGGCACACAACTCACTTTTAGTACCGCCTTCCATCCATAGATAGACGGGCAGTCAGAGAGGATGTTTCAAGTATTAGAAGACATGTGAAGGGGATGTGTTCTTGATTTTGGAGGGCATTGGGATAAATTCATACCTTTGTGAGTTCTCTTATAATAATAGTTATCACTCCAGCATTAATATGGCACCATATGAGGCACTCTATGGGAGGGATGTAGATCACCCATAGGATGGTTTGAGGCTGGAGATATGAAACCTTTAGGGGTAGATTTAGTAAATGATGCTCAAGAGACTGTCAGGAGTATTCAAGCTAAACTTTTAGCAGCCCTGAGTAGATAGAAGAAGTATGCGGATCATAAGTTGAGACACATATTTCAAACCGGTGAGAATGTTCTTTTTAAGGTATCACCCATGAAAGAAGTGATGAGATTTGGTAAGAAAAGTAAGCTAAGTTCGCGATACATTGGTCCATTTGAGATTCTTGAATGTGTAGGGCCGGTAGCATATAGATTGACATTACCTCCTAATCTATCAGGTGTTCATTAGGTATTTCATGTGTCCATGTTGAAGAGGTATCATGGTAACAGGGTTTATATCATTAAGTGAGACTCAATTGTGTTAGACAAAGACCTCTAATATGAGGAGGAACCGATTGCAATTCTTGATCGTGATGTGCGCAAGTAGAGGACCAAAGAGATTAAGTCCGTGAAAGTTCAATGGAAGCATCGTCCAGTTGAGGAAGCTACTTGAGAAACCGAGAGGGACATGCGAGAAAATTATCCCTAATTGTTCATCGATTCAGGTACTACTGCATTCTTTCCTTAGCCTATTTTTCCTAAGATTTGTCACTCGGGGACGAGTGATGGGTAAATTGGTATCTATTGAAACGCCTGTTTTCGTCGTTATGGAAATGCCAACAGGGGAAAATTTGGTACTGGAAAACATTTTCGTAGTATTTGGATTTTCTCAACCTAGTCCAGATTTGGACGAAATTGGAGTCATTAAGTGTAGGGAAATCTGGTAACAATTGGGTGACTCATTTATGATTTTTATTACATAAGTAGTTAGATAACTCGCTAAGAAATCCGTACGACTTTACGAAATTGAATTCGGGTAAGTAGAACTCTCGAAATCAATCTTAGCGTAAAGGGTATTTTCTGAGCGTCGTTGGTTAAAAGTGTATTGTGAAATGGAGATTTTGGAATGCTTTAAATATCTTTATGTTTCGTGCAACCCGCTTGGGCGGGGATTTTGGTCACTTTGGCGAGGCCACTATAGCGGGGTGGTGGCCGCTTTGGCAGCCTCGACGTGACTTAAGGTCGTTAATAAACCCCTAAACGAACTTATTATGCACTTTTCAACTTTTAGAGCTAAAGAACGAACCCCAAGCGACTCCTAATCGTTTTACTCCATTCTTGAGGCTAAAGATAAGCTTTTCACTCCCCGAATCCATTTTTCGGTTCGTAGAACGTAATAGAATGGTGAATATTGATGGGGGAGGGTTTTGTTATAAATTCTATGGTGGAAACAACCCTAATCTAGATAATTAGGATCATGAGTTTGATCTAGGATTCATAGAACTGTTAGTAATTTGGGTAATTAATGATTGTTTATTGATTCCCGTATTATATTGATTGTTTGTAGACCAAGAACAAGCGGAACGAATCTGGAAATGGAAGGATCAAGTTTCTTAGGGTTTCAAGCTTGTTTCGAGGTAGGTGATGGCTGTGATTTTATGATTGTGTGTATATGAATATTGCATTATTGATCACACTTGTTGTAAATGAGATAGATGAATAATGGTTGCCATGAAATCATGACTTAATTGTATGATCTTGAGGATATACTTGAGATTGTGATTGTGGTGTGTTGAATGGATCGGTTGCCACGTTTTGGCATAACTAATTTGGATCGGTTGCCACGTTCCGGTATAATTATGGGATCGGTTGCCACGTTTCGGCATAATCATTGGATCGAGTACCACATTCCGGTATGCTAACTGTTTGGGTTTGGGTTCCATGAGAGGATCAAGATTTGTCATAATTGTGTATTTTGAGACATGTGAAGTTGTTCGTTGTTTGTAAATGTTGATGATATTGTATATGTTCAATATATGCATGTGATTATATTGTTGTTTGACTTATGTACGTTGCACTTAGTGGGATAGCCGCCTGATCCTACCAGTACACTGTGGTTATGTACTGATACTGCATTTGCTCTTATTTTTGTTGAGTACAGGGCATCTTCATGCGGCTACTGACAGACCTCGCTTAGGAGATCAGTGATCGTTCGAATTCAAGAGTGAGCCAATTTTTTCGAGCTGCCATGAGTTCTCTTTCGTCTATGTCCACATTTCAGACTTAGACTTCTCTAGTTAATTATCAGTTCATTAGTTTTGGGTTGTATCCCTTCTTGTTTAAACTCTGTTCATTGTTAGATGTTTTGGTACATTGACTTTCATGTTCTAGGCATTACTTCCGCATTGTTAGTTTATTATTGTTAGACTTTTGTTAGAGTTTATGGGAACTCTATTTTATTTCCTTAGCATTTAACTTGCTTTCGTAACTTAAATGCCTTAGTTTTGGTTTAGTTGTTTGGTTTGAGTTGTAGTAGTAGTTCTCCCACCGGAGAGTTACTGTGGGTGCCAATCACGACGATCTGGGTCGTGATAGAAAACAAGCAATACAAGAAAACTTTCACCATTTAAAAGAATTTTTAGATTCTTTAATGGATGTCCATTTGAATTTTCTATAATTTGTCTCATCATTATAGGCTCAAGATGTCCTAGTTGATCTGAGTATTGGAATTAGTAAAATTTTGATTTGCTATAGAATGTGCCTCAATTGCTTTAATTCTTGTCCAATACAAACAAGAAAATAAAGTAGAGAAATTTTCTATAACATATGTCTGCTCAGAGACATTCATGGTAATACCATGTCTACGACCAAAGGTTGCGACCATTTCCACGCCTAGCATTCTGGGCTTACACCTCATTCACTTTAGAGAATTAATCTATGTTTGTTGCATTTATCAAAAGTTCTCATTCTTCATGAATGGAACACAATCATCTCAACATATCATCTTGTGATAGCTTAGTACCTCATGTCACATTCATGTGCATTATTCAATCACTTGTTTTCTTTTGGACATATTATGCACTGCTACCACATTCCTTTTTGGGAATGAAGCAGTTTCAATGGAATAGGGTTCATGACTACTTTTCATCTCCTCTTGGTGTGATTAGACATGAATCCATCATCTTACCCATATAAAAACGTCTTCGGCCAAAAATCGATAAGACTTGAACCCACCATCTTATTATCATGGTGCACTAAGATTCAAACCTGATGTATTACCCTCTTGATGCGATTGAACTTGAATCCATCGTCCTACCCTTTTGGTGTGATTGAATATGAATCATCGTACCATTTTGATGTGATGAAACTTGAATCCACCCATCTTACTCTTCAACCAATAACATAATAGGCTAATAGTGCATCAAAACTTACCCTCAAATCTCTAAATCTTATAATTATATGTGCAAAATAGATTTCGATAAAACATGTAAAATATAAGAAATCAGAATAGCACGGCATACCAATTGATTGAAAAAATATCTAATTAGTACTATTACACTTCTAGTTCAACTATCGTCCTAGTGTTGGCTGGTACAATCTTTTTATCAGATAATTATTTAATCTTGACCTAATGAGTCTAATTTATTAAATAAAAAATCACAAGCTTCTTATTTGCTAAAGAATTGTAAGGTTTCTGCATCATTAAAAGTACCACTTGTGTACCTGCAAATTTCATTTAAATCGGTTTGCAATAAAGCTCCCCAATGATAGTCAGACGCGTCAGTTTGTAAAACTAGGTTATCACTTTCTTCTGGTAACCTAAGTTTAGGCAACTTTGCGCATTCTTCTTTTAAACTTTTGATACACTGTGTGTGTTCTTCTGTCCATCCAAGTCTATTGGATTTCCTTATTAATTTTTGCAAAATGTAAGGAGAAGATAGAAGACTAATTATTCCTCTTGAAGGGATAATTTTACAACGAAAAGAACCTCTATTTATAGGGGAAAATTGATCGATTTGGTCCCAAAATTAGGATACCTAAATTTTCTCTAACATTCACTATATTTATAACACGATAAAAATATTATAGAAATGACGTGACTAATTTGATGGGTGGCTATGATAAACAAATTTTCTTAAAAGTGGTGGTGACCTCAAAATGTGGTATCTATAATATTCTGAACAAAATTATGGATATGAGATGATCCCGCAAAATTTAAGTATCTGTTTTTAAAAAGAGATATAAAGTTCAAGGAGGACCTATGTATTATCTCTAATCAGAACTAACAAATTCCTAGATAAGCTCCAAGATTTAGAATACAAAACCATTACATAAGCTAAACAATGTGGTAGAACCTTTTTTTCAAGACTTATAAGTAATTTTTTGCCAATTTCGACACCCAAAACCTAAAAATATAATACTACTCAAACTATGCCAAAGATCCCTTTTTCAATTAGTTGGATCGCCTTATATAAATGTGGAAACAAGAAAATACTAAAACTCTAGTCCTATCCGGATCTGAGCCATGTTGATTGCATTTGGATTCACATTTACTAAATACTTTTCTAAAACTTTAAAGTAAACAAAATACTTCAGAAAATTTTGTCCAAGGCATTACAAATCATACAGTATTAATCCCAACATTATAATCTCTGTAGTTTAATTCTTATATTATTAATTCTTACATAGCTTATTTTGGAATCAAACAAAGGCTTATTTTATTTTTGATCCGTCAGCAAAACTTAATTACGTGTGTTAGCCCACATAGACAAATCGATACATTAATTAAGTTTTTTATATATATATATATATATATATATATATATATATATATATATATATATATAACTAATACATTTGTCGGTTATCTATTCTATATTCTATACAACCTAAAAAGCAAGAACTCCCAAACTTGAATGTTGAATTACTATAATACCCCCAATTTAAAATATTTAATTTATTTTATTTATTAATTTAATTAATTTTATTATATTGAAAGTAGATACATTTTCAAATTAAAGGATTGTGCCTTTTTCAACGAGTTGTGACTTTTCCAAAGGGTTGTAACTTTTCTAATGAATTGTGACTTTTTCGAAGGGTTGTGATTTTTTCAAAGGGTTGTGACTTGTCTAAAGGGTTGTGCTTTAAGGTTGTGACTTTTTAGATAAGGCATAATTAACACCTATTCATAGTACTATTTGGTAGCTATAACAAGAGGGGTTTCCTTACACTTTTTAACTACAATTTCTTTAAGTAGAAAAGTTTTCTACTTTTCTTCTTTTAAAAAAATCTCAAGTGTTATTTGCAAAAATTGATCAAATTCAAAATTCAACGAAATTCGAGGTAACTCATAAGAAAAAGTTGGTTAAAAATTGTAGCAAATCATGTATCAATTCACACTCGTATTTTTTCTTACCATTTTCATGAGTTAACAGTGGCGAAAAGTTATGGGAGAGACAATAATATTAAACAAATATGAAAAAAGGCATATGATTTGGGCAAAGATATTTCTTCTTTGTTTTTTATTTTTATTCTTTTCCCTCAAATGAAGGAGTTTCTTCCTAATTTTTCTAAAACAATGGGTATCAATGTAGTCCATTGAATTATTAGTTTTGATGTTAAATTAACTATTTCAAAAATAGATTTTCACTTTTACTTATAATATGATAACATAGCCATGATAATAATTATTTTTTAATAGATATGTACGTAAAAATGAATGGAGAAAGTAAAGTGTTGGTGGCAAGAGATTTAAATCAAATGGAACACTAGAGTGAATATAGCATGAACATATATTTTTGTCTTCCTTCTTCATTGGCTATGTATTGTTCCATATAATCTTTCTTTGGGAAAATGCATAAGTACCCCCCAACGTATGCCCGAAATCTCAGAGACACACTTATATTATACTAAGGTCCTATTAGCCCCCCCCCCCCCCCCCGAACTTATTTTATAAATAATTTTCTACCCATTTTCGGCCTACGTGGCACTATCTTCTGGGCCCAGCGCGTGTTGACAATTTTTTCAAGCTATCTGGTTGATAGTGCCACGTAGGCCAAAAAGGGGTAGAAAATTATTTATAAAATAAGTTCGGGGGGGGGGGATAATAGGACCTTAATGTAGTATAAGTGTGTCTCTGGGATTTTGGGCATAGGTTGGGTGGGGGTACATATGCATTTTTCCTTTTTCTTTATGTCACAAGATAGACTCTGTAACATCTCGCAATTTGAAATAACTAGGAAGAAGCTTATAATTGGAAATAGTCATTTTTGGAAAGAATTAAAATCTAGAAATTTGTTTAAGTTAGGAAAAGTTGTGTTTTGGTCAACTTCAAACAACAATAATTCCTAGCTCAGGATAAGTTAGGTGTACTTACAGATATGGTTGCAAATCTCTTGGAAGGATCTTTCCAACGCCGCCAAGTTTGCGCAAATCCGAGTTCGTATGTGTGAGTTATGCCTTTTGGAAGTTGGGTTGTTGGAATAAGGAAAGTCCAATCCGGATTTTTAAAGGGTAGTTTGGTCTTTTCCTTACCCTTTTATTTGAATTCATTTTTTTGTGTAATTAATTAGGGGCCTAAGCTGAATTAGATCAGTTTACGCTTTTGGAAAAAGGGTTAGAGTTTTGAGAGAAGAGAAAAGAAGAGGAGAAAGAAGAAGAACGTTCAAGATTCGTCGATTTCTTGGAGCTTTGCTTGTGGATTTCATCGGGGGTGATCCCTATAAGGTATGTGATATCACATAGCGTTGGGTTAGTTCACCCACTAGCCAATCATGTTTAATTCAACGTATTTTCGTCCTAAAAAGATTGAGAATTTGATGTTCTTGATAGTTGTTCTTGAATTGATTTCGTTCTTGAACATGAGTTGGGATTAAGGAGTTTCTTGATGATTAAGTGTTGTTTCTTTAAGTTGTTGGGTTAGATTTTGTGTATATGATTTGGATACATGAATCTAAAGTGAATTTGAGAAAAAGAATCGAATTAAAACGATTTAGGATCAGAAAACGAGATCAATAGCTCGTCAGAATTTTGCATGAAGGGAGGCCGGCGCGACGCACCCCCATAGCGCCAGGCAGGCTGGGGCGGCGCGCCAGCAGTGCACCAGATTTGTGCCCCAGTAAGTTGCGGCTGGCGCGGCACGCCCGGGATGCGCCCAAATCGTCGTTTTTCACCAGTTTTCGTCGTTTAGCCTATTTAAGTCCTTCTAAAGTGTATTAACACTTCCTATTGATTCTAACTAATCTAAATGACTTCTAAACATCTAGAAATCATCCAAAAACATGAATCATAACCTTGAATCCATAAATTCAAATTCAAGGAAAGTTAAGAGCCAAGTTTAGGAAGTTCTTCGAGTCTTTTCAAGAAGTCTTTTGCAAATGCTTTTAACTTTGTTTTAAGACTTACAATTCAAGTTAAGTAAAGAGTAAAGAGTAAAGATTGAAGTTCATTTCTTCAAAAGTATATGGGGACTAAGTATTCCCAAAAAGATTTAAAATGTTTTCACATTTAAATAAGAACGGAAATTGAGATTTTCAAAGAGCCTTCGGGCTAGTTTTCAGAAAAGAGAAATAGCTTTCTAAATGAAGCAAGCAGGGAAACTGAGATTTCCGAGATGACCTTTGAGCTAAGTTTTTGATCACTAATCTCAAATCACAGAAGAAGTATGTTTTTAATCATAAACACTACTAAAAAACTGCTAAAAAACGACGGAAGAAAAAGCGACGGACAACGTCGCTCCAAAAAAGCGACGAACTAAGAGATGCCGTCCGTCGCTTTATAATTAAAATAATTATTTTTAAAATTATTTTACAAAAAGCGACGGACTGCATCTCCTAGTCCGTCGTTTTTATTAAAAATAATTGTTTATAAATTAAACAATAACCACGCTGTCCGTTGTTTTAATTTATTTTATTTTATTAATTAGTTTTTAAAAAATGCGACGGACGGCATCTCTTAGTCCGTCGCTTTTTGGTCAAAATATCTAGTCAAATATTTTTAAAAAGCGACGGACAGAGTCTCTTAGTCCGTCGCTTTTTAATTATTTTTTTTTTAATTTTTTTTTAAAAGCGACGGACGGCATCGCTTAGTCCGTCGCTTTTTTTTTCGCGGATTTTTGCTAATTAATTATTTTATATAGATAGCGACGCAATCCGTCGCTTTTTATTAAAAATAATTATTTATTAATTTAAAAAAAGTCACGCCGTCCGTCGCTTTTTATTAATTTTAATTGTTTAATTATTTTTTAAATTAGCGACGGACCACATCTTTATGTCCGTCGCTTCTTGGTCAAAATATCTAGTCAAATATTTTAAGAAAGCGATGGATAATGTCTCTTAGTCTGTCGCTTTTTGGTCAAAATCTTGGTCAAACATTTTTTTTAAAAAGCAACAGACATAGAGACATTTTTCGTCGCTTTTTAAAAATATCTGCACTAGCAGACGCGATTTTCCCCATTTCTCCATATAAAAAACTAAATTGAGAAATATTTTGATTTAATTTTACTTAAATCGTCTTCCAGAGAATGGTTTTGTGTAAAATAAAAAACAAAAAAAATTATAATACCGACTTCCAGATGTCGGTAAAATTAAATAGTATGTAATAAATTAATATTTTCAATTAAATTTAAATAAATCGTCCTCCGAATGATGGTTTTATATAAGTTAAAAAATAATTTAATATAAAATACCGACCTCCCGATGTCAATATTATTTAATTAACATGATTACTTTTTATTTATCTTAAAATTTAATGTGATACCGACCTCATGAGGTCGGTATTTTTTATTATATCTAATTAATTTTAATAAAAGCGACATCTGGAGGTCGGTATGTTTAAAATATTCTTATTAATCATAATTTTGCTATTGTGCATAATATTAAAATTTCATTTTACACTTACGATTAATTGTTCAAAAAGTGTAACAATTTTGTATACTTTTACAAATAAAATGTTAGAATTCGTGAAATAAGTAAAAAAATATCTATAATCCATATTTAGAGTATGAAACTACGTTGATATGAATTAGGAGATAATTATACTTATATTTATAGAGAAATGTACAAATCCTATCAGTCCGTCGTCTAATCATAAACTTAATATCTCATGTCATGATGTAGTAGAGGTGAAGAGCTAACATATAATCCATTCCAGTATGAAATGCGAGATAGTAGTATTATATACGTTCGATCTTGAATGGATGTCAAGTGTAGTGATCACCTCCTAATTATGATGACATGTAAAGGATACTTCATCGGAGTATGAAATACGTTGATTAATTATATATATATTCCTCGAGTAGTTTAACAAATCAAGTCTTATATACTAGTGGTTCAGATATGAAATACATTATCAATTAAAGAAATACCGATGATCAATTCAAGGAGATTTATATATTAAATTTGATATTGATAAACTTTTGTTGATCAATAAAATTAAATTTATATAATTAGAAGGTATATAATTTAAATTTATAAAATTAACTTGATCGATAAATTAAATTTATTAAATTAAACTTTTGTTGATGTGTAGTTATATTATATTATATATATATATATATATATATATATATATATATATATATATATATATATATATGGCCAAACACATATACAACCCCTCTAACTTGTCCACATTTTTCATTTTGACACTTTATCTTAGCCTTATTCCATTTTAACACTTGAACTCCATTTTTTATGTTCCATTTTAACATGAAATACTATTTTTATGATTTATTTATTTTTATATATATTCTTCAATTGCAACTTCTTATTTTAAATCGACATGTGTCATTTAATTTTAGTTAAAAAAATTAAAAATTAACAAAAAATAATTCTTTTTAAAATATAATAATTTCTTTTTAAGAGTGTTATGTATTTTTGTGTGAAAAATAACCGACGAAATTGTGTTGGTTTTCTTTCTTTAAAATCACTGACAACCTAACAAAGTTAGTCGAGTTTTAACATTGTTTAGTAGTGTTATTAGCAATGAACAAGAGTCTTTTTTTAGTAGTGTTATTAACTAAGTCAGTCGAGTCTTTTTGAAGATGGGTTTTTTTATTCGTATTGATTTATATTAAAAATTAAAAGTGAGTATTTGCATTAAATTTAGATAGCCTAGATGATAAGAAAAAATAAATAACTAGTGTTATTAAATTTGATTGAATGTTTAAGAAAGAAAATCAAAGAACTTTCGTCAATTTATTTTCATGCAAAAATACAGAGAAATATCAAAAAATAATATTATTGTTTGAAAATTTTTATGTTCGTTCGCGAATGTTTAATTTTTTTAATTAACAGGCACACGTCTATTTTTTTAAAATAAGAAATTTCAATTGAAGAATATAAATAAAAACAAATCATAAAAATTAGTATAAGTGTTTAAATGGTACAGAAAAAATGGAGTTTAAGGGTTAAAATGGAACAAGGCTAAAATGTATATGTATATGTATATGTAATTTTAATTAATAAAATCAACCTCAAAAAGTGAGTTTATATTAAAATAAATTAATAAATACCGACCTAAAGAGGTCGGTATATTAAATAATTATTTTATTTAGATAATATCGACTTCACGATGTCGGTATGTTGACACCCAATTTTGACAGACCTATAACCCTTTCGGAAGTGCTATTTGGTTAAATACGTGTTTTTAAAAAAATATTCCGAGTTTAAATTTTTAATCGATTTTGTCTAAAAATTATATATTTTAGTTTGCATGCTTTATAAAATTATCGTAAATATTATTAAAATATTTTTAAAATTATAATTAAAACTCGGAATAATTATTTTATTCAAATGTTTTAAAATTTAAGTGATTTTTATTATATAAAATGTCATACTATTTGTAGTATTTTAATTGGATATCATTTCTTTAATTTTTCTTGAAATCATTTAATTTTTAGCCCATTCTAATCTAATTCCTTTCAATTTTAGCTTTTTCCTTATTCAATTCATTGCAATTCTAGTCACCTCAATCCAATTTCATTTTTCAATTATAGCCTCTTATATCAATTTTTGTTGCAATTTTAGCCCTTCATTCATTGCAATTATAACCCTTTTTGTCCAAATCTTGAAACATTAGTTTAAATCTTAACCGTCCATCCTTTAAGTGAATCCTAGATCAAATCCTAGCCGCTCATCTTAACTAATCCAATGGCTCAAATTAAATCTACCTAACCTTCCTATTTTTGACCTAAAAAAAGACCAAACCCTCTAATTTTGAAAACTCATCTCTTCTCTCCTTGCTCCCATCGCCCTCCTCCCACCGCCGGCCTCCTCCCGTCGCCCTCCTCCCGCCGCCCTCCTCTTCTCATCTCTTCTCTCCTTGCTCCCTCCCGTCTCTTCTCTCCTTGCTCCCGCCCTCCTCTTCTCATCTCCTCTCCTTGCTCCCTCCCATCTCTTCTCCTTTAATTGAAGGTTAGGGTTTCATAATATTATTTTTAATTTCTTTCAATTTGAGTATTGAATTTATTAATTAGTGTATTGAATTAGTTTTTTTATTGATTGTTAGTTAGTAAGTGAATGATTTAGGGGTTTTTGATGGTTAGTTTGAATTAGGGATTATTTGATTGTTAGTTTGTGTTTGTTGATTGTGAAATGAAAATTTTAATGTTGGGGCTTGTTTGAATTAGGGTATCTTAGGATTTGTTTGAAATTCGGTATTTCTTGAGTTAATTAGTTTGATTTTGGAATTGTAAGATTAGATTGAATTAGGGTATTTAAGGAGTTGTTTGAATTTAGGATTTTAGCACTAGTTAGATTTTGGGATTTTAGGACTAGTTTGAATTTGTGATTTCAAGACTAGTTTTAGTCAATTCAAAGTTATATATTTCTTCTATAGTTAATATCTTATCCCATATTTGTATTTTTATATTTTTTGCCTTATATGTGATCATGCTTCCTTCATTATTAAATCCTGTTACTACTATCGGTGTTTTTAATTTTTCCCACTTATCTTCTGGTAAATAATTATATTTACATATATTAGCTTCTGCTCCCGTATCTATCATTGGTGTATAATATATGTTGTAATATCCTTCTATTATTATCTTTGCAAGTATATATATTTTCATATTTTTATCATACTAAAGTCCTTTTTATTATTACTCTTTTATTTTCATAATTTATTATTAACTGTTTGTCTTCTAGATTATATGGTTTTACTTGTTCTAGCCATTTTATTCCTAAAGTGATATTTTCATCTCCTTGATATATTTTAAACTTTATTATTATTGGTATTCCTCCAATGATTATTTCCTTTTCCGTAGTTTCTTTAGAACTTGAACTTGAAATTAGATTTTGAACTTGAACTTAAAACTTGAACTTAGAACTTGAATTTGAAATTAGAATTTGAACTTGAACTTAGAATTTGAACTTGAACTTAGAACTTGAACTTGAAATTAGAACTTGAAATTGAACTTGAACTTGAACTTGAACTTAGAATTTGAAGTTAAACTTAGAACTTGATGTTGAAATTAGAACTTGAACTTGAACTTAGAATTAGAACTTGAACTTGAACTTGAACTTAGAACTTTCAATTTGAGTATTGAATTTGTTAATTAGTGTATTGAATTAGTTTTTTTTTATTGATTGTTAGTTTGTGTTTGTTGATTGTGAAATGAAAATTTTAATGTTGGGGTTTGTTAGAATTAGGGTATCTTAGGATTTGTTTGAAATTCGGTATTTCTTGAGTTAATTAGTTCTATTTTGGAATTGTAAGCTTAGATTGAATTAGGATATTTAAGGAGTTGTTTGAATTTTGGATTTTAGCACTAGTTAGATTTTGGGATTTTAGGACTAGTTTGAATTTGTGATTTCAAGACTAGTTTGAATTATTATTGAAGTTGAACTTAGAATTTGAACATGAACTTGAACTTGAACTTAGAATTTGAAGTTAAACTTAGAACTTGAACTTGAACTTGAAATTAGAACTTGAACTTAGAACTTGAACTTGAACTTGAACTTGAAATTAGAACTTGAACTTAGAACTTGAACTTGAACTAAGAATTTGAACTTGAAATTAGAACTTGAACTTGAACTAGAACTTGAACTTAGAACTTGAACTTAAACTTAAACTTAGAACTTGAACTTGAAATTAGAACTTGAACTTGAACTAGAACTTGAACTTAGAACTTGAACTTAAACTTAGAACTTGAACTTGAAATTAGAACTTGAACTTGAATTTAGAACTTGAACTTGAACTTGAAATTAGAACTTGAACTTGAATTTAGAACTTGAACTTGAACTTGAAATTAGAATTTGAACTTGAACTTAGAACTTGAACTTGAAATGAGAATTTGAACTTAAAACTTGAACTTAAAACTTGAACTTAGAACTTGAACTTGAAATTAGAATTAGAACTTGAACTTAGAACTTGAACTTAGAACTTAGATCTTGAACTTGAAATTAGAACTTGAACTTGAACTTAGAATTTGAAGTTAAACTTAGAACTTGAACTTGAACTAAGAATTAGAACTTGAACTTAGAACTTTCAATTTGAGTATTGAATTTGTTAATTAGTGTATTGAATTAGTTTTTTTTATTGATTGTTAGTTTGATTGATTGTTAGTTAGTAAGGGAATGATTTAGGGGGTTTTTGATGGTTTGTTTGAATTAGGGATTATTTGATTGTTAGTTTGTGTGAATTATGGTATCTTAGGATTTGTTTGAAATTCGGTATTTCTTGAGTTAATTAGTTTGATTTTGGAATTGTAAGATTAGATTGAATTAGGGTATTTAAGGAGTTGTTTGAATTTAGGATTTTAGCACTAGTTAGATTTTGGGATTTTAGGACTAGTTTGAATTTGTGATTTTAAGACTAGTTTGAATTTTGAATTTAGGACTAGTTTGAATTATTATTGAAGTTGAACTTAGAATTTGAACATGAACTTGAACTTAGAATTTGAAGTTAAACTTAGAACTTGAACTTGAACTTGAACTTAGAATTTGAAGTTAAACTTAGAACTTGAACTTGAAATTAGAACTTGAACTTGAATTTAGAACTTGAACTTGAATTTAGAACTTGAACTTGAACTTGAACTTAGAACTTGAACTTGAAATTAGAACTTGAACTTGAACTTGGACTTGAAGTTAGAATTAGAACTTGAACTTGAAATTAGAAATTGAACTTGAACTTAGAACTTGAAATTAGAACTTGAACTTGAAATTAGAACTTGAACTTGAACTTAGAACTTGAACTTGAAATTAGAACTTGAACTTGAACTTAGAATTAGAACTTGAACTTAGAATTAGAAATTGAACTTGAAATTAGAAATTGAACTTGAGCTTAGAACTTGAACTTGAACTTGAACTTAAACTTAGAACTTGAACTTGAAATTAGAACTTGAACTTAGAACTTGAACTTGAACTTGAACTTGAAATTAGAATTTGAACTTGAAATTAGAACTTGAACTTGAAATTAGAATTTGAACTTGAACTTAGAACTTGAACTTAGAATTAGAACTTGAACTTAGAATTAGAAATTGAACTTGAAATTAGAAATTGAACTTGAGCTTAGAACTTGAACTTGAACTTAAACTTAGAACTTGAACTTGAAATTAGAACTTGAACTTAGAACTTGAACTTGAACTTAGAATTAGAACTTGAACTTGAAATTAGAAATTGAACTTGAGCTTAGAACTTGAAATTAGAACTTGAACTTGAAATTAGAATTTGAACTTGAACTTAGAACTTGAACTTGAACTTAGAATTAGAACTTGAACTTAGAATTAGAAATTGAACTTGAAATTAGAAATTGAACTTGAGCTTAGAACTTGAACTTGAACTTAAACTTAGAACTTGAACTTGAAATTAGAACTTGAACTTAGAACTTGAACTTGAACTTAGAATTAGAACTTGAACTTGAAATTAGAAATTGAACTTGAGCTTAGAACTTGAAATTAGAACTTGAACTTGAAATTAGAATTTGAACTTGAACTTAGAACTTGAACTTGAACTTAGAATTAGAACTTGAACTTGAAATTTAACTAATTTTAGAACTTTTCGTGCTAGGCAACTGAGGAAGCTCAACATCTAAAAAAGTTGATACAAGACTATATTGCTTCTTTCATCAAAGTAGGAGATAAGGTTGGTGCTTCTAAATTTCTTAAGTTCAAGTACAATTGTTTTCAATAATGTGTTTGTGTCCATCTAGTATTGATATTTAACTTTAATTTTATGATAATCTTTTTGTGTCCATCGATTGTTTGTTAAGCATAAGTACCAACACTAGTTGATCCTATTGATGACAAAATTGATTTTCTTGCAAGATCGATTTGTGTACATCTAGTGTTGACACTTAGCTTTAAATGTAGAAATAATATATTTGTTAAGCATGAGTACCAACACTAGTTGATCCTATTGATGACACAATTGATTTTCTTGCAAGATCAATTTGTGTCCATCTAGTGTTGACACTTAGCTTTAAATTTAGAAATAATATGTTTGTTAAGCATGAGTACCAACACTAGTTGATCCTATTGATGACAAAATTGATTTTCTTGCAAGATCGATTTGTGTCCATCTAGTGTTGACACTTAGCTTTAAATGTAGAAATAATAAATTTGTTAAGCATGAGTACCAACACTAGTTGATCCTATTGATGACAAAATTGATTTTCTTGCAAGATCGATTTGTGTCCATCTAGTGTTGACACTTAGCTTTAAATTTAGAAATAATATATTTGTTAAGCATAAGTATCTACACTAGTTGATCCTATTGATGACAAAATTGGTGGATTTAGTTAAAATTGTTATGTTGTTTAAATAAGTTAAAATAAATAATGTGATTTAGTTAATTGGTGGATTTAGTTGTTTGAATTAAGTCAATACTAAACTAGTTAAAGTTATAAAGTTGTTAAGTTGTTTAAATAAGTTAAATTAAATAATGTGGTTTTGTTGATGGATTTAGTTGTTGGAATTAAGTCAAAACTAAACTAGTTAAAGTTAAAAAGTTGTAAAGTTGTTTAAATAAGTTAAAATAAATAATGTGGTTTAGTTGGTGGATTTAGTTGTTGTATTAAGTCAAAGCTAAACTAGAAAGTTGTTAAGTTGTTTAAGTAAGTTAACATAAATAATGTGGTTCTGTTGATGAATTTAGTTGTTGGAATTAAGTTAAAACTAAACTAGTTCAAGTTAAAAAGTTGTTAAGTTGTTTAAATAAGTTAAAATAAATAATGTGGTTTTGTCAATACTAAACTAGTTTTAGGACTACTACTAGTAAAATTATTATTAAATTTTATTTATAATATAATTGAATATCTATATTTTTGTAGATGGATCATCGTTTGTAGATGGAGCGGAGAAGAGTAGCTGAACAAGAAAGCATGAGTAAGACCGTTCAGCAAATCAAAGAATAAGTGATGAACCTCGCTCGTCGACCTACTACTTCGGCTCCCAATGACACCGACGACAAGAGTGATGAGGATGATTATGTAGATCTCACTCCCTAGTTTAGATCTATGGACATTTATGAACTTTTTGAAATTTTAAAACGAATTTTAAAATACTTTATAAGTTTTTAATTTATGATTTAGATACTTTTGAATGTTATTTTAAGTTTGTTGTTTTATGTATTGTTTAGATTGTTTATAATTGTGTGTGTTTGATTGGGCTAAATAGTGTAGAATTGAATTGAATTGCATTTGCAGGTGGGCAACAGAGACTGCCAGTTTCTGCTGTCAAAAATATTGCAGAAAAGGCGACGGACAGCGTGGTTTTATCCGTCGCTTTTTTGGGTTTTTAAAAATAAAATTTCCAGAAAAGCGACGGACAGTGTCCTTTTATCCGTCGCTTTTCTAGGATTTTCAAAAAATAAATTTCCAAAAAAGTGACGGACTGCGTCGCCCTTTAGAAATTAAAAAAAATGAAAATTAAAATAAAGCGACGCAGTCCGTCGCTTTTTTAAAAAAATTCAAAAAAAAAAGTAAAAAAACGACTCAGTCCATCACTAAAAGAGACACAGTCCGTCTCTAAAAGCGACGCAGTCCGTCACTTTTGGCTGTCGTTTTTTGACAATTTTTTAGTAGTGAAAGAACTAAGTATTTTTGGGAGTAGTATTGAGCACTGATATGGGGATGCGAGTTCATATTAACTCAAGTCTCCATAAACCATGTAGCCATCATGGGTAGAAAAGGGCCATACTTTTTAGATGAATCCTTTTCGCATAGACTAGTGGATCCACTTAGTGAGTTAGCTTCCTATATCATGGCAAGGTATAGGATGGGCCTCAACAGTGTGAGGTAAAGCGTTGTATCATCACTATAGTTCTTAAGTGATGGTTGTCAGTTAGAGAAACTCCCACAACATTAGTAGCATGGTTCCTCAAGGGGTTCTGCTTAGTGTGAATGGGGGTATGGGACTTCATTCATGCATTGCACAAGTAGACTTTGGGAGGGAGCATGGTTTTTTTTTTTTATGATATTATGATTATGAATTGACAACATGTTTTCAACAGTTTTTCTTTATATTGCACTTGTTTTAAACTGATTTATAATGAAATGAGTTTATTTAAGTATTCAAGAGTTAAGAAGAGCCAAGATAAGTGTTTCTTTCATAATCTCTTTCGAGCCTATGTTGTTTTAGCATTCCAACTCGCATACTCGTACATTCAATGTATTGATGCCAGTTGGCCTGCATTGTCATATGATGCAGACACATGTAACTAGGATCAGCATCCGGCGCATTCGTTGATCCAGTGAGCAGTTCAGAGTCTGTTGGTGAGCCTCTTTGCATTCCAGAGGACTCCTTCACATTGCTTTCAGTTTTAGTATTAGTTCATTAGGATGTCGTGGGCCTGTCCCGACATCCATCTCAGTTGTTTAGAGGTTTCATAGATAGTCAGACAGTCAGTTAGTGAATTCAATTGTCTTTACTTTTCATTTCATACATGACATCCATCTCAGTTGTTTAGAGGCTTCATAGATAGTCAGACAGTCAGTTAGTGAATTCAGTTGTCTTTACTTTTCATTTCATATGTTAAGACTTGAGTTGCCATTTTGGCCAAGTTGAATGTTGACTATTAAACATTCTAAGTTATTTCATTAGTTAAGTTGAGTAGTGTGCTATTGATCTTTATAACTATGCATATAGTCTTCCGCTGAGTTAGTACGCTAGGCCAAGGGTTCACTTGAGGCCAACAATGGTCTTCGAGTGTCGGCCACGTCCAGGGTGTAGGCTCGGGGAGTGACAGACTCCTTACTAGCTATAAAAAATAGATAAGAAAGAAGAAAGTAGTGATTGATCATAAAATGATCTTAAATGAAATTAATGATTCTATAAAGGGAAAAATGATAAATATACCCCCGATTTATCGTAAGTGGTATGTAGATATCCTTCGTCATATTTTTAGAATATTGGTTCCCCTGCCGTCCAAAAAATAGAGCATATAGACCTTTTATACTAATGGACATACACGTGTCATAATCTTATCCACCGATCCGACATTTATTAAATACCGGATCAACGGATAAGATTGTTGTCCCTATTTAGTCTTCCGTTAGAGTGAAGGGCATATATGCTCTAGGTTTTGGACGGCAGGGGCACCAATGTTCCAAAAGTATGACGGAGGGTATTTGCATACCATTTACGATAGTTCGGGGAGTATATTTGTCCCTTTTCCCTTCTATAAATAATACTTTACATTTTATTCCTCTATTAATTTTTATTATTGAAAAATTTAAATATATTATATCATGAAACAACTTCTATAAGATACTAGATACTTTCATTAGACAATAACTATATGATATGTATGCGGCAAAAAAAAGGAGAAGACTACAATTCCACAAAGATAAGGTAGAAACTTAATGAAATGAAATATTTTTCACCATAGGTGATGTTATTCATATATTAAAAGTAAATTATTCTACTGAAGTATATATAACCATCATTCATGATAACAACCAAGTACACTTTTTTGGTAAAATTACCTCTCTATGATAGCCGTACTCAAATATTTATAGGGTAATAATATTTTATAAAAGATATGTTACATATAAAGATAAAATATTGAAATACTTATGGTAATCCTTATTAGTGTCATGCACATACTAAATTTCAAGTATGAATATTTAAGACACAATTTGTACTTAAACGGTGTACATCATTTATGTTCATAACCTCAAGAGGAAATGTTATTGGTGACAATTTTTTGAGTGGATATTTTTTTTTCTATTTTGTTGGTTAGATTAGTTTACAAAATTGTGAGTGAAGTAAGAAATAATATTATTAAAGAAATGTCACTTTCTCCATATTTAAACTTTGAATGTATTTTGAAATGTTTTAATGATATCTGGTCATTTTGATCTCAAAATACAAGTAACTCAATACAATATGCATTAATAATTTAAAAGCTCTTGTCCTATGTTGGTTCAATTATAATTATTTACTAAAAAGCTTTAATTTAGTAATATTAATTCTATTTTACAACATCATATACTATATATACGATACACACGTGCAACACACGTGCCGTAAAACTAGTTTTATTATAAGCGAGATCACCTAAGTCATTGGACTATACTTATCTCACCAATAACTACATTTCGAAATGGGTTTCTTACCAATAATTGTATAGGTGACAAAAATAATTTCAACAAAAATGTTTGCATGTGTATGTAATATATATCGGTATTGTATTAATAGATATGTAATGTATCGATATAATTGGTATACAATGTGTATAACTATGTATGAGAAATGTTATACATCCATATACATTGGCTATACATTGCTGCCGTTCATATTAATTCCTCAAGGAGATGATTTTTTTTATCACGATCAACTCAAATCTCTTCTAAACATGAGTTACAAATTTTAGATATAAATTCCTTTCGATATTTCGAATCTTTTAATATATTATTTACTCTAAACGATTCTCTTTTATGACATATCAAATTTTAAAATTTAAGCTTCCAAACTCTTTAATGACGAATTGTTCCATTTTTATTTCTCATGCTCTTTCTTTCTTTTTCTTTTTCCATGGTTGCTTTTTCAAAACAAAACGAAAGAGTGTCAAAAAAAAAAAGTGCAAACTTATACTTGAGCATTAAGAACTAAACGGACAAGTCAAATTTCAGCCACTTTGAAAGAAAACAAAACAAAAACACTAACCAATATTAAAATAAACAATTCATTGCAAATCCATGAATTTAGTGTAACATGGGAAATGTGACAACTTTGCCCTTATTGCACCAATCGAAGAAGAAGAAAAGTTTTGTGAAAATGCATTGCGATACTCTTTCCTATGCAATCCGTCCAAACATATTTTTATATTAGTAAAATTTAATTTTAAAATGCGCATACCCTTTATGAAATAACTTCTAGCCCCACAAATATATCTCTGGATCATTTTAGATCACAAGTTTCAAAAATCTTTCTTTCTTTGTTAAATTTCGTGTCAAGTCAAACTAACTCATACTCCATGCGTTCCTATTTATATATCACCATTTTAGATTTCACGTGCATTAAGAAACTAAAAAAGTTTACTATTCTACCCTTATTTATTTATTTTAAAGTCAAAATTTCAGTCAATGAACATGAATTAATTTATTTTGATTAATTAATTTGACCAATAAACATGAATTATTTACTTAATTTTTCTATGTTAGCCAAATATTTTTTTCAAGGCTAATAACTCACAGGGTAAAATAAGAAGAATAATATCATTTATGCATTAGTTTTGTGAAATGACAAATATTAAGAACCATCTAATTTCAATAAGAGCAATATGTAGATAAGAACGGATCAGGGAGTATAAATTGAGACGGAGAGAGTAATAAATAATAATCAAATTATTTTGAGTAAGAAACTTTGATCCAATGAAAATTTTGTCTAATTTTCCCTTTCAAAATTGCATCAAGAGTACTCCTTAACTAATTACAAAAACAAAGACATTAGAAAAAAACTGTTCTTATTCACTTTCCATCTAGCAATAATTCTATAAAAGAAATATTAAATTGATGAACTATAGTAAAAAGAGAGGAAAATATGTCTATTAGTTATCCTAAGGTATATGATACAACTTAGATGGTTTAAGTCCCCTGGTAACATTGAAATAATTGAGTGTATGAATCCACTTCTCTTGATTCTTTAGAAGATGAACTGCAATGGTGTCTGGCCATAGTTCATGCGTGCATCGCGTAGGCGGCTCAGGATAATTGTACATTGACCATTTAGCATTGTACCTATGTCTAGCTTGATGTCCATCTCGTAACCACTCTCCAAATACTTTATCTTCTGGTCCTTCTAAATGAGTTTTCGGAATATCAGATTGTTTTATCCATTCAACTATATCCCAACTCACTAAATAACCCATTCCTGACATGTAATGTACAAAAGGGTCCATACTAGGACATGGTATAACATAACCATAGTACAAATCTTCCCTAGGTAATGGCCTTAAAGATTGTACAAAATTTTCAAGACGTATATACGTATCATCATCTGTTTTCATCACGTAATGATAAGGTGGATAATAAAGTTGGTCATAAAACATTTCTGGTAAGCTTGAAAAATATGTATATGTCTTACCTTTGTTCATATTTTCTTGACAATTGAGGATGATAATATCGTCGTAACGCATTATTTCAAGTGCTACTAATACTTTTTGATCTTCTTTTGTTAAGTTGCAAAAAACAAACTTTATGTCAATTTTTGCACCTATTATTGGAGATTGTGTACCATAGATTAGACGTAAGAAGTGTCTCTTTTGGTATTGATCGGGAAGTGTTAAGATTCCTATGAGAATTCGGATTTCGTCGTTGTTGGTTGACAATGTAGATGGATTTATATCAAGAATGTTTTTTGTAGAAGAATGAGTAATATTCGTTTGAGAAAAAGCACATCTACTGAACTTTAAAAAGCTATCGAATCGAATTTGGTTGATTGAAGCTATAATACAAAGGAAAATAATGAAGAAAAATGAGGAAATGATGAAACGTTGGCTATTTGGTTTGTATGCTTTCATGGTAACATGTAAAGCAAAAATTTGTGAAGAAAAGAAGTTGAAGAGGGAATATTTGAGAGAATGAGTTGGGAGATTAATGGAAGACATTATTTCAATGTGAAAATTAATTAGATATCATAAAGTGTACAATATTTGCTTGAGTTTAAAGATTTTAGTTGGCTATATCGTGTTACTCAGTCTACCACTTTTGACTTTTCATCATGTGGACAAAATAAAAAAAAAATTAGGGTACAATCCATTATATATCTCTCTTTCCACTACGATACTCAGTGCTTAGAAAAAGAATAAATATTCCATCCGTCTTATTTTTTGTTGAAAAGGGAAATTCGCAGCCGCTATCTTTTGGATGCGCACAAGGTAAACCTCTGCTTCTATGCAATAGCTCACAAACTACATAGGAGAGGTAACTCGCACTAGGCAAGCCCGGTACGACGAGCTCTACCCAGAAGGCAAACCCCTTGCTTTCGCTGGCAAAGGGTTTCGAACTTGATATCTCCAACATGAAAGTCCCAAGCCCAAACCACTAGGCCACCCCGAAGGGTCCATCCGTCTTATTTTATGTGTCATTTTTATCATTTAGTCCGTTTTAAAAGAATGTTATCTTATTATTATAAAAAAATAATTTTCTTACCTGAATGAAATTATATACAATCATTTAACTACATAAATAATTATTAAGGGGTCACTGTCTCTCTAAGTTTACAATAAATTCATTTTCATTTTAGTTTATTTATTTCAGTTCTGTTTTATTAGCTAGACATTTTGGATTCTTTTATATTAGTAAACTGATTAGTGGTTCTTTGCGCCTTTTTTTAATGAAGGGGTCAAATTTGTAGTGGTGTTAGAACTTTCTTTAAAGGGTTTAAAATTTAAAAAAGTAAATTTACGAAAAAGCCCGAGAGGTGGTTTAATACCCATTATATATATACAAAAAATAATTTAAATCATGTATAAAAAATATTATTTTCTGTCAAAGTGGAATCGGTGTATTTTATATGCTGTGGGTGGGGGGGGGGGGGGGAGGGGGTTGCCTTTCCGTGGGTTGCAATTTAGAGGTGGCTGTACTTTGCAGTCACATGCATGCATGTATTCTATCTTGGCGGAAGGTGTTATTGAAGTTGGCCTAACTTTAGCCTCACTTCACATTTGGCTTGCTTGCATTTTTAGTCAAATTGTCAAATGTATTTGTACTACTTAGTTTGGTATTTTTGCATGACATGTTACTACTATTCACCATACTTTTAATTAATTTCAAGACGTTTACTATTTCAAATCAATTCACGTCAAATTAGGAGAACAAAAAAAAGAGGGATTTGTGCAACACTTTTTAACTGTTTATACAAACTTGATCTCATACAAACGGAATTCCTAAGACATAAGCAGAGGAAAATATTTTGTATAGAAATGATCTAGTTGAGATGTTATAGATAATTTTGTCTATCACGCTAGATTTGTAAACTTGTGCAAAACTTGTATAGTTTTTGTCAAAACCTTAATTTTTGCGAAACAGCTATTGAAACAATGGACAAGCTTAACCTCCCTTAGATTTGTAATTTTATTCATCGATTCTCATTTACACACTGTCCAACCCCGTCCAAATGAGACTCTCCAAAAACATTCACAATGTACTTGTGATCAATTAACAAAAATAATAATAAAATAAAATAAAATACAGTTTTGATTACACAACTTGCTCTGATTTTCTGATTAGTGGTTATTTAATAATGGATCACTTAAGAAACCTATCAGATATTTTCTTGTAAAGATGATCGCAAATTCGTTAACCATGAATTGGTTTTGGTTTATTGAACAGTGAGTGTAATGATTTGGTCGGACATTCTTGGAAAGCTTCGTGATCTTACCGTTGTTCCCCTCCCAATATCGACCCCGAGTCTTTTATGATTGAGTTTTGAAGTTGGTTTCGAACTTTGAGTTTAAAGTTGAGAATTTTGTAAGTTTTGAGTTTGAAAGGTTAATTTTGTTAAGAAAGTGATTTTCGGTGTCTTTTAGAGTTTCGAGGGTCGGAATGGAATTCCATCGATTCTATCATCCCAGAATGTGGAATATGGTCTGTGAGAGTTGCCGGTTTTAGATTTGGAGTCTTTTTTAGGATTTGAGGTCCTAAGTTGTGAAATCATAGAAATTTAGCCTTTGGGTTGACTTTGGTCAACATTCGAGGTTCGGATGCTCAGATAGAAATTCCGAGAGTTCCGTTGAATTCAGGGGAGGATTTTAGGCTTATGTGAGGTCTTGGTTGATTTTTGAGAGGTTTCGAACTTGTTTTAGTCTTTTTAGGTGTTGTGTTAGTTTCTTGTGGTTTTAACGGATGTCGGGTCAATGAGACCTCAAATTCATTTTTCGATGGTTCTATTGAGTCTGGAACGTCGAGTATGATTGATTTGCGTATGTGGTTTGTGTGCACGAGACTTCAAACGAATCCCGAGAGTCCTTTTGATATTTTGAGAGTTGGCTGATTTTTCTGATGCTGGTGTGCTTTGCTTTCGCGAAGGGTGCCTCGCGATCGCGATGTTTGCGAAAGCGAGACCCTGGTCGTGAAAGAGAAGGGTCTTAGTTAAGCGGGGTTCTCTTAAGTGAACCATGGGTCACGATTGCGATATTTGTGAAAGTGAACCCTGATTCGCGAAAGTGAAGGTCTCCACGTTTGCGGGGTTCGCTTTTGCGACATCAGAGAGAGTTTATGTTTGAAAATTTTGGGGTTCAAGCCCCATTTTTCATTTTTGGGCTTGGAAAAATCCTTGGAGGCGATTTTGAAAGGATTTATTGTGTTAAATCATTTGGGTAAGCTTTTGTGATCCTAAAACTTCATTTCCTTTTGATTATTTATGGATTTTAACATCAAAATTTGGGATTTTGATAGGTAAATGATAAGGTTTTTCAAGAACTCAAGCTCTAAACTAAAATATAGATTATGAACTGATTTTGAGTCCTTTTTCGAAATGGTTTTCACCAATAAGTTCCTAAGGCCTTCAGTAACATTTTCAAGTATTGATTTCGAATTCAAACCTTCTTTTAGAAATTGATTTTTGAGTGGATTGACCCATTTTTCAAAGAAATTGATGTGGTAATGTTGTTTTCAAAAAATTATTGTGAATACTTGATTGATATATATTGTGTAGCTTTGAACATTAGTCAGAAGAGAAAAACTCAACTCTTGTAGTGAGTTATTGATCGATTTAAGACAAGTGATCGCCTAAATCTTGTGTTTTAGTAGAATTCATGTATTTCCTTCACTGTTTGTGTATTGGGAGTAATGAAAATGAGGTGAAGGGTTATTTGTGCACTTGATAAATTTTAATGAACAAAAAGGGGTTGAAATGAAACAGTTATGTGATGATCATAATGTTTGTGAATGACCTTGTTGTAAGCCTTAGTGATTGATTGATGAAATACTTGATAGCATGAAAGTGGACTTGAATTGCATAAATTGTTGTCTCTTTTGTGTGTTGTGATATTGCATGTATTGTAGTCCTGGGTTAACTCTTGCTAGCTGGGTGGCTTAGGCCCATAGGAGTGGACTGGCTGAGTGGCCTAGATTGATGGTCACTCTTGCTAGCTGGGTTGGGAGTTGACTGGACTTGATGGTTACTTGGGTTAGGAGCCCGACTTTTAGTTCGTGGTACTCTTTCTTAGTAGACTTAGCTATTATGTGTACCTATTAGGCTTATGGGGTCCGTTCGGGTTTTACTTTAACTTGTGCACGAGTAAACCTTCTGAGCTTATGGGGTCCAGCTAGGTTCAGTTAGCTATACTTAGATTTACTTTAGGTGTGCTCGTGTGCTTTCATTTCATACTCACTTTGACCTCTGTGTGTGTCTAGATTCTATTTTTTCAGAGTGTTTTTACCTTTCTTGCTCAGTCAACATTTGATGCCTATTAAATACCTTTGTTTTGATACTTATGCTACTCTCTTTATCTTTTTTTTTTTGTGACGCAAGTCCTAGTATCAGCTACCAACAATGATCGATCGTGCCATCTTTTGCACCTTGTGGATATCAGAGACGAGGGTGAGTACTTGGCGTTCTGGATCAGCCTGTCTCATTCTATTTATATATTACCTAGCATTTGCTTCTGAGACGGCTTATGGTGGTCCACTTTTGAGACTTGTATTTATTTATATTAGACAGCTCTGTACTCGTGACTTCTATATATATATATATATATATATATATATATATATATAGTTTTTGGTTTGCTTCTATATCTGTCTTTTCTTATTGCTAGTGCTATTTTTAGTTAGTTCTATCCTTGTACTCATTACTTGTCGTTCTGGCTACGGATTGACTTCCCTACTTGTGGATTATAGTAGGTGTCATCATGACTCGAGAAGTCGGATCGTGACATTTCCGATGGATGATCAATTAAAAATTGTTATTTCTTCCTAATCCCCTTAATTCAAACATCTAATCTTATATATTATGAAGTTTTTTCTTCATATATTTTTTGTCAAAGTTAAGAAATAACAAATGATTCAACAACATAATGCTAACAAAAAATGATAACTAAGAAAGAACATAGTGCTAACCTACAATGCACAACACCAGCCAGCAGTCCAGAATCAAAATAGCATATCAAAGACTTTTTACTTCACCATTGTAGACTCAAATTCCACCTAATATATAAAACATAATTTTCATGCGAACAAATGTCGCTTGACACCCCTCAGGGAAAATGTAGCTTCGCCCCTGCTTGCAACATGCTCAAAGGAAACACATGAATATTTTGGCAACTATAAAAACGTTATTGAGTAAGCAAAGCGTATATCTACCAAATGGGCACATTTTTACGACATTTCTTTAGACAAGCTAAGTACCTCTCTAAACTATGACCGAAATTTTAGTGGCACACCTAAACTTAACTAGATTCATATTACCCTCCTAAACTATTTCAAAATGGAATAAGCACACCCCAAAAATTGACGTGACAGAGAGAGTGTGCACATTAAGTGCTGACCTCGGATGAATGATTTGATGAATCTAACATATTTGAAATGTATTTTATGATCAAATTTCTCTCTTGATTTGCATCTTGGAGGTTTCATATGAGTTTCAGTGCTTGTTTGAAGATTGATATTTTATTGTCATTGAGCTTTAATGGTACTACATAATTCAAATGAGCTCCAACTGGTGTTTGTATTGAACCATTAGATCTGTTGTGGGAATAAAATCTTGGCAGCAACTAGTTTGGCAGCCACATTTGTTGAACTTACTTGCCACAAATGTGAAAGTTGGCAAGTCACAAATGTGAAAGTTGGCAAGCTATTTGTGGAAGTAGGTAGTCAAAGTTTGGTAGAATTTTGGTAGAATTTGGCAGCCAAATTTTGTGGAATTTGACTACCACATTATGTCACTAGTGATGAAATCAAGAGGTTCAAAAACTCTATAAATAGAGTAGTAATTGAACACTGGAAGATACACCAAAATAGAGAAGCAATAGAGAGTAATCCACAAACTATTTCTTAGTTTGTGAGAAAATACTGTGGAAGTAATATTGTTGTGAGTTGTAAGAAATAAAAGGAGTGTTGAGTAGTAGTCTTTTGACACTATCAAGTTTTTCATCAGTATTATTGTATTACTTATTTGGGTATTATATTTACCCCATTTAAATATTTGGTGTCGTTGTTACTCTCTTCCTATTGCTATTTAGTTTGGACATTATCCTGGGTGTGATTGACATTTTGTCTAACAACGTGGTATCAGAGCCATAGAAAATAATAGTCTATTGTCCTTTCAGTTCTCCTGTCTCACAAGAGAAAATATGAAAAATGGTGTCTACGAATGAAAGTCATTCTTGGCTCTCAAGATGTTTAGGACATTGTAGACAAAGGGTATACAGAACCCGCTAATGAGGAAACTTTGTCCTCAAATGAAAATGAGGTCTTGTTAAAAACAAGAAAGAAAGATCAACATGCCCTCACTCTTATCCATCAATGTTTGGATGATGGCATGTTTGAGAAGGTGGCTGATGCAACTACCTCAAAAGAAGCTTGGGAGATTTTACAAAATTCTCTCCAAGGAATTGATTAAGTAAAGAAGATAAAACTTCAAACTCTAAGGGCTGACTTTGAAGTTTTTAAAATGAAAGAATCCGAATCCATTTCAAATTTCTGTTCAAGATTGATGGATGTTGTAAATCAACTAAGAAGATATGGGGAGGAAGTAAATGATGTGCGTGTGGTAGAAAAGATCCTTCGTTCTTTAACACCTAAATTTGATTATGTGGTGTGTGCTATTGAGGAGTGTAAAGATTAAGACTCTATGGCGGTAGAACAATTGGAAGGTTCTTTACTAGCCCACAAAGAGAAAATGAAAAGGAGAAAAAGAAGAGCCACTAGAGCAATTTCTTAAAACTCAGGCATCCTTCAAAGGATTTGAAGGTGAGAAAAGTTCCAAAGGAAATGGACAATGGCGAGGCCGTGGAGGTCGTGGAGGCCGAGGAAGAGGAAGAAGTTATACCAATCATTTCAACAATAAAGATAAAAGTCACCAGTCATTCAGAGGTGGTCAACGAGGAGGTAGAGGACGTGGAGCTTACCAAGGTACAAATGAAATGAGGTATGCCAAATCTAAAATTGAATGTTATAACTGCCATAAAATTGGACATTACTTTTGGGAATGTCGTAGTAATGTTGAAGAGACAGTTAATGTTGTTGACAACAACAAAGACAAAGATGAGTCAACGTTGTTATTAGCACTCAAAGAAGAAGATACAGATAATTGCAATTTATGGTATCTTGACAATGGAGCAAGCAATCATATGTGTGACCATAAAGATAAGTTTGTGGAGATAAAGAAGACGGTGAAAAATAATGTGTCTTTTGTAGATACCTCAAAGATCCAAATTGAAAGGACAAGTACGATTCTGATATCATGTAAAGGTGGTGGCCATAAATTGATTAACAATGTTTATTATGTGCCAAAATTTAAAAGTATTATTTTGAGTTTGGGTCAACTTCTTGAAAAAGGATATGATATTCATATGAAAAATATATATGCATCTTTGGCTTAGAGATTCAAGTAACAACTTAATTGCTAAAGTTCATATGACAAAGAATAGGTTGTTTCCTTTGAATCTTAAAATCATCGATGCAAAGTGTTTGAAGGCCAATGTGCAAGATGACTCATGGTGTTGGCATATGAGATTTGGGCACTTGAACTTTGAAGCGCTCAAATCAATGGGAGACAAGAACATGGTTGATGGGATATCGTCAATCAACCATCCAAATCAATTGTGTGAAGCTTGTCTTCTTGAAAAACATGCAAGGAGGAGTTTTTCAAAGGAGACTACATCAAGAACAAGTAAGCCACTTCAACTTATACACACCGATGTGTGTGGTCCAATCGATCCACCTTATTTTGGTAAAAGAATATACTTCTTGCTCTTTATTGATGATTTCAGTCGGAAGACTTGGGTATACTTCTTGAAGCAAAAATTTGAAGTTTTTGTTGCCTTTAAAAATTTCAAAGCACTTGTAGAAAAAGAAAGTGGCTATGAAATAAAAGCATTAAGTTCCGATAGAGGAGACGAATTCACTTCAAAAGAATTTAATGACTTTTGTCAATCTCATGGAATTTGTCGCCCTGTAACGGTACCTTACTCGCCCCAACAAAATGGAGTTGTAGAAAGAAAGAATAGAACCATTCTTAATATGGCTAGATGTATGTTGAAAGCTAAACATCTACCAAAAGAATTTTGGGCCGAGGCTATTTCTTGTGCAGTTTAATTGAGCAACAGATCTCCAGCAAAAAATGTACGAGATCAGACACCTCAAGAAGCAAGGTGCGGAAGAAAGCCAAATGTCAAGCACTTGAGAATCTTTGGGAGCATAGCATATGCTCATGTTCCACATCAAGGGAGAGCTAAACTTGACGATCGGAGTGTCAAGTATGTGTTTATTGGCTATGAAGTGAGTTCAAAAGGCTACAAATTGTACAATCCAAGCAATAACAAGGTGGTGGTGTGAGTCGTGATGTTAAATTTGATGAAGAAGCATCATGGAGTTGGGAGACTCCGGAAGAAAGAACATATAATTTTCTTCCACACTTTGGAGATGAAGAAGAATAAGAGACCATGACACTGCAATCCCGCCTCCTTCACCAATAAATGTTGCATCTCAATCTTCTCAAGAGAGTTCAAGTGAAAGACCACATAGGATGAGGAACATCCAAGAACTCTATGATGACACAGACAAAATTACTAATTTTGATTTTTTGTGTTGTCTATTTGCTGATAGTTAACCAATGAATTTTGATGAAGTTGTTACTGAGAAAAGGTGGAGACAAGCCATGAAGGAGGAGATCCAGTCAATAGAGAAGAACAACACTTTGGGAGTTAATAACTCTTCCCAAGGACCATCGAGCAATTGGAGTCAAATGGGTATACAAGACGAAGAAAAATGCTCATGGAGAGGTAGAGAGATACAAAGCAAGACTTGTGGCTAAAGGCTACAAACAAAGGCATTGCATCGACTATGAGGAAGTCTATGCTCCTGTTGCTCGCATGGTGACAATCTGTCTATTGATCTCTTTAGCGGCGTAAATGAAGTGGAATATCCATCAACTAGATGTCAAATTAGCATTTTTGAATGTATATCTTGAAGAAGAAGTCTATATTCAGCAACCATTGGGTTTTGTGGTTAAAAGTCATGAAGATAAGGTGTTGAGGTTGAAGAAAGCCTTATATGGGTTGAAGCAAGCTCCATCAGCTTGGAATAGTCGCATTGAAAAATACTTTCAAGATAATGGGTTTACTCATTGTCTCCATGAATATGCTCTTCACATTAAAGTTCACACTAATGGAGATATTATGCTTGTTTGTCTTTATGTTGATGATCTCATTCTAACGGGTAACAACCCATCTTTATTTGAAGCTTTCAAGAAAGCTATGTCCCTTGAGTTTGAGATGACGAACATAAGGCTCATGTCATATTACTTGGACCTAGAAGTGAAGCAAATGGAGGAAGACATTTTCATATCTCAAGAAAGCTATACAAAGGAGATTTTGAATAAGTTCAACATGTTTGATTGCAACCCTGTGAACACCTCAATGGAAAGTGGAAAAAAATTGTCAAAGTTTGATGATGGAGAAAAGGTGGACTCCACTCTGTTCAAAAGTTTGGTAGGAAGTTTGAGGTACTTGACATGTACGAGACCAGATATACTCTTTGCGGTTGGAGTAGTACGTCGCTTCATGGAAGCTCCTACCTCCACTCACTTGAAGGTCGCTAAAAGAATTCTTCGTTACCTAAAAGGTACAATCGACCTTGGACTACTTTATTCTTCTTTCAATGATTTTAATCTTGTGGGATATTGTGTAGTGATTATGCCGGAGATGTTGATGATAGAAAAAACACATCTGGTTTTGTGTTTTTCTTGGGTGATTGTGTTATTTCTTGGAGTTCAAAGAAACAATCAATTGTTACTTTTTCGACTTGTGAAGCTGAATACGTGGAAGCGACATCATGTACGTGTCATGCTATTTGGTTGAGGAGATTGTTGAAGGAACTCAATTTGCCGCAAATTGAAGCCATAATGATTTGTGTTGATAACAAATCTGTGCAAGCACTTGCAAAGAATCCAGTGTATTATGATCGGAGCAAGCACATAGACACAAGGCATCACTTTATCCAAGAATGCATTGCCAAGAAAGAGGTAGAGCTCAAGTATGTGAAATCTCATGATCAAGTTGCAGATATCTTTACAAAGCCTCTCAAGTTTGAAGATTTTCAGAGATTGAGATCAAGCCTTGGAGTAAAGAAGAAAAATCAAAATTAAGGGAGAGATTTGTGGGAACAAAATCTTGGCAGCAACTAGTTTGGCAACCACATTTGTTGAACTTACTTGCCACAAATGTGAAAGTTGGCAAGCCACATTTGTGGAAGTAGGTAGTCAAAGTTTGGTAGAATTTTGGTAGAGTTTGGTAGCCAAATTTTGTGAAATTTGGCTAGCACATTATGTCACTAATGATGTAATCAAGAGGTTCAAAAACTCTATAAATAGAGTAGTAATTGAACACATGAAGATACACCAAAATAGAGAAGCAATAGAGAGTAATCCACAAACTATTTCTTAGTTTGTGAGAAAATACTGTGGAAGTAATATTGTTGTGAGTTATAAGAAATAAAAGGAGTGTTGAGTAGTAGTCTTTTGACACTATCAAGTTTTTCATCAATATTATTGTATTACTTATTTGTGTATCATATTTACCCCATTTAAATATTTGGTATCGTTGTTACTCTCTTCCTATTGCTATTTAGTTTGGACATTATCCTGGGTATGATTATCGCTTTATCCAACATCTGTATCGTAATTTCGGAATCATAACAAAAAGAATCGCCACATTTGAAGTTTGTATGAGGAAGTTATGATCTTTCTAGTGAAGTTAGTTGTTGATGGTGCTGGTGTTTTGCCAAAGAAAGTCTTGTAGGATTTTTCGTTGTTGCTTAGGATTATTGAAAGAAGTTACTGACAATTAATTAAAGAACAAAAACTTAATTGGCATTAAAATGTTTTTAGAGACAGTTAATACTCTTTGTAAATGTCTCTAAAGCATATAGGGACATTAGATCGAAAGACACAATTAACCAATGTCGGTAAAATTTTAGCTATCTTTATTAATGTGCATATTTATTATTGCTAAAAATTATTTTTACTGTAATGTATCCTGGTTGGAGGAGAAATTACCTAACGTCTAGTATTCTCTCATGCTTGGGGCCAATTATATTTCTATTTTAGAAAAACAACCTATCAAAAATAGGATTATTACCAAGGAATTTTCAAGTATTTATCGTATATAATAGTAGATCTTGAGATTTATAAAGTTATGCTGAGATACATGCTTGCATATGGTGAAGTCTTAGTAGCTCAGTTGGCAGGCTTCCTGAACTCTCACCTTGTTAGTGAGGGTTCGATTCCCCACATGGTAGTCCCCTCCCCTATATCCCCTTCCCTACCCAGAAAAGTGACTCCATGCCCAAGCTCGAACATCAGACCTTTGATTAAGGATGAATGTTTACTTACCACTCTATTACAACATTTGATGATATGAACTATGAAGATTGGATCCACTTTTACAAAAAGCTTAATATCTCAAAAATCATTTACTTAGTATTTTCTTATGCATGATATACAGAGGCACTTTTCCTTTTTTCATTTATCATATTACAACCTCGCTCTTATTCTTATTAAGTTTATTTATTGCTAGCTAATTTTTTGGTTTCAAATCAAGATTAATTATTTGTCAATGAAAACTTTATGAATGTGTTATAATTGAAGTTAAAAATGCTTTGCTATACTTTATTTTTGTCCACCAGTGTATGCAAACTAACTGAACTTTTATTTAGTTCAACTGGAATGTACATTAATTAACTAGGAATATGTTATTTATAAACCCGGATCCATAACCATTTAATATGGTATTGGGCTGCTTTGCTATAATTGATCTTGGCCTGTTCAAGTTCGACTCAACAACAATGGGCACCGGACATCTCCTCAGCCCTGACCAGAGGATGCAACCGTGCTGCCAAACATCTTGAGTATGGGACACTTGAGCCCGGTGTCACCCTTGTGGACCCGCCTATCTCCAGAGCAACGTATCCTTGAGCCACGTCTACAAATTAAACTGTATTGTTTTAAGGGTAAATAATAATTTTTTTTACAAAAACATGGAAATAAATACATCCTCAGATATGCATTTAATGGTGAAAACTATATATCTTATCCTTTGAGAAGGATATGTAAACCACCCACGACTTTATTACTATGGCCAATAAATGCAAGGCCACCAAATTGGAAAAACACACCAAGTATGCACTCTAGATAATAAATCCTTACTGCAAAATAGCATCTCAAACTTCATATTTCTTACTCCTGTCCATAATTACTTGTTCACTTTTAAATTGGCATGCCAAAACAATAATTGACATAGTGAGTTTATTATTTTACTTCTATTAATTATGAAGTGGGTGAATTTAAAAATTCAAAATTTTCAAGAAGTTCTAACTTTTCATAGTAATTAATTGATGGTATAATAGGTTAAAATAATTTGTCCTTTCTTGATTAGTCAAAATGAACAAGTAATTAGGAACAACTAAAAAAAGAAAAGTGGAAAAGTAATTAGGGACAAAGGGAATATTAAAGAGTGCTGAAAAAGTAAATTCACCCACACCCTTAGTAGAGGAAAAATTTAAAAAGATAGAGAGAATTTGTACTCTAGCATAATTGGTTAGAAAAATTCTTCTGAAAAAACTAGAAAAATAAAAGCATGAATTTTTTTGTTTTATAACTGTTATGTCGATCTGTTGAAGTATGTGACAATTTCATTTTAAATCTTAAGTTGTTAGAGAGAGCACATTTCTATTATTTAGTTGTATTCTCAACACATCCCCTCATGTGTGGGCTTGATTTTTATTTTCATGGGCCAAGCACGTGAGGATTCTTTTTAATATGGGTGGCGATGAAAATTCGATCTTAGGACCTCTGCATACTCTGATACTATGTAAGAGTTGGAAAAGATATTGTCAACAATGTCTACGATTAATTTCACGAGGCACTTGCTATTTACTTCTCAAACAAGAATTCAAACAAAGAGAAAGTCTCACTATTCAAAACAAGAACAGGAAATAGTGTTGTTGTGTACTCCCAAACAAAATGGAACAATCTTTTATGACTTTCAAGTTGTTGGTATCATACATCTATTGCTCAATTCTTGTTATGTCTATGACAGTCTCAACCTTTGATGAACAAGTTTTACTAGACTTCAAAAGTAGAATCACTGATGATCCATTCCAAGTCATGTCTTCTTGGAACAATTCTCTCCATTACTGCAATTGGACAGGCATAACATGCAACCCCTCCTTTCAAAGAGTCATGATTCTTGACTTGAGATCACTAAAGCTCGTTGGATCCATACCGTCTTCTATTGGGAACCTCACGTTCCTAACAACGATAAATCTTAGGAATAATAGCTTCCATGGTGAAGTCCCTATGGAAATTGGCAACCTCTTGCAACTGCAACATCTTAATCTCACTTGGAATTCATTTACTGGAACCATTCCTGCTAATCTGAGTTACTGTAAAGAACTTAGATCACTTGCTCTAGAATATAATAGTCTGGTTGGTAAAGTATTACCTGATCAGTTCAGTTCACTTTCAAAGTTGAATTATTTAGGCCTTGGAAGCAACAATCTAACAGGAGGTATCCCATCTTGGATAGGAAATTTTTCGACTCTTCGAGGGCTTTCCCTTGCAATCAACAATCTACAAGGACCAATACCTCGAGATATTGGACGTTTGTCAAACTTGCAAATATTCCAAGTTTATGGAAATCAGTTGAATGGTACAATTCCTCAATCTCTTTTCAATATATCCTCTGTTTACTATTTCTCTGTTACTCAAAACTTGTTGTATGGAGAGCTTCCATCAGATATTGGCCTTACTCTTCCGAATCTTGTGGTGTTTGCTGGTGCTGTGAACGATTTCACTGGACCAATTCCTGTTTCATTATCAAATGCAACAAAACTTGGTGTACTTGAATTGTCTCAAAATAAGCTCACCGGAAATGTCCCTACGAGTTTAGGACAATTGCAAGGGTTGTATAGGATGAACTTTGAGATCAATAGTCTTGGAAGAAACACAAGTGGGGATTTGAGGTTTCTTGATTTCCTAGTTAACTGCACAAGTTTGCAAGTTCTTAGCTTTGAGGACAACATTTTGGGAGGTGAATTGCCTAAAACAATCGGTAACCTTTCCACGAGGCTAGAAATATTTGCTCTTGGTTATAATATGATAGTTGGTTCTCTTCCTACAGGACTAGAAAATCTTGTTAATTTGACCCTTCTATCACTGGATAATAACTACTTGAGAGGCAGTGTTCCTGAGTCTTTAGGTAAGCTTCGACGCCTGCAAGGACTGCTGTTGAATGGAAACAAGTTATCAGGAAGGATTCCATCTTCTATTGGTAACTTAACATCTTTGTCTACTTTACACATTGAGGACAATGAATTAGAAGGAAACATACCTCCGGAGCTCGGGCAGTGCATCCGCTTATCAAGGCTAAACCTTACAGGAAATAATCTTGTTGGTTCCATACCAAAGGAGCTTGCAGGTCTTTCTTCTCTTTCGATTTCCTTAGCCTTAGCGAACAATTCGTTGACCGGTTCCTTGCCAGCTGAATTTGGAAAGTTGATAAATCTCAAGGAAATGGATATTTCACATAACAAATTATCAGGTGAAATTCCAAGTACTCTAAGTAGCTGTGTCAGCTTAGAGCGCTTCATAGCGAATAACAACCTGTTTCGAGGAGAAATTCCTGAATCCTTGCAAGGTTTAAGAGGTTTAGAAGAAATTGATTTGTCACACAATAACATCTCAGGAGGAATACCTGAGTTTCTTGGGAAACTTCCATATCTTAGGAAGCTTGATCTTTCATTCAACGAACTTGAAGGCGAAGTACCAACTGAAGGGATCTTTGCAAATGAAACCGCCGTCTCAATCTCAGGGAATGATGAACTATGTGGAGGTCCTCCAAACTACAATTTTCCTACATGCCCTAAACAAAAAGATGCATCATCAAAGAAACACATTAGTTCAAGGATAAAAGTAGCAATTATTATTTCGGTTGCATTTCTATTTTTACTTTTGTGTTCTTTTGCAGCTTGCTATGTAGTAATTAGGAAGTCGAGAAAGAGAGATCTTACTGGACGGTCCTCAAGAGAAAGGCAGTCTGATCATTTTGATGATGAAGAACCTACTTTATTTAATGATCCAATTTTGACAGCAAAGATAACTTACCAAGATATATTCAAGTCAACCAATGGATTTTCTGAGGATAATCTAGTCGGTACAGGAAGTTTTGGTTCTGTTTACAGAGGAAAGTTTCAGGTTTTTGATAAAGTTATGGCAGTGAAAGTATTTAACCTTCAACAAAGAGGTGCTTTGAAAAGCTTTTCGGATGAATGTAGAGCTTTGAAAAGCATAAGGCATCGAAATCTACTTAAGATAATAGCTGTTTGTTCAAGCATCGATTACCAAGGTAATGATTTCAAATGCAGTCTTTGAGTTCATGGGAAATGGAAGCTTAGATGACTGGCTGCACTCGAAAGGTGATGAGCAATACCTCAATATTATCCAACGACTAAACATCGCAATAGATGCTGCTTCAGCACTTGATTATCTCCACAACAATTGCCAAGTATCAATTGTTCACTGTGATTTAAAACCGAGCAACATACTCCTCGATGAAGAGATGACTGCCCATGTTGGTGACTTTGGATTGGCAAAATTTCTCTTCAAATCATCATGGAACAAACATACATCTATTGCACTAAAGGGTTCTATTGGTTATATCCCACCAGGTATGTCATTAATCCATGTTGATTTCTCTTGCATATCTATTTCCCTTATCAGGGGTCCTAACATGTAAGATGTTTGTGTACCTCAATCTCATATACTCCCTCCGTTTCAATTTGTTTGTGTGGTTTTGACTTGACACAAAGTTCAAGAAAAATAAAGAATACTTTCGAATCTTGTCGTCTTAAACTAAAGATACATAGAATGTACGAACATGCCCTTTAATCTGTTGAAATTTAAAGAGTTGTCAAAAAGCAAAGAGACACTCTTTTATAAATGGACTATAAAGGAAAGTATGACAAATGAATTGAAACGAAGGGAGCTTATCTTTCTGATGCTTAAGGTGTCGAATGAACAAATCAATAACTAAGCATTCATATGAGGTTGTCATTTTCATGTGAGTGAACATATGTTCAGTGTCCCAACATAATTCATCATTATCTTGCAGAATATGGATCAGGTGTAAATGTGTCCACTCTAGGAGATGTTTATAGCTTTGGTATCATGTTGCTAGAGTTGTGTACCGGTAGAAGGCCAACCGATGAGATCTTCAAAGATGGCCTGAATATTCACCAATATGTCAAATCCCATCTGCCTAGACGTGTCACGGAGATTGCTGATGCATCATTGCTTTTAGCATATGAAGAACACAATATATATGAGGACAATGCAAGTGATTTGGAAGAAAAGGCAATACTTCAAGATGATGAGTATATATCCAAGCTAAACACCAGCACTATTATACAAGAATGCTTGATCTCAATCATGAAAATAGGACTTTTATGTAGTAGCTCATCGCCAAGAGATCGAATGCCAATAAGCATAGCTTTGAAAGAGATTCACACAATCAAGAACTTATTTCTAGAGTCTAAGAGGATAAATAATAGTATAGATAGATCAGATGGTAATAAGCTAATCAAATTATCATCTTCAGAATTTTATTGATGAAGGCTAATATACATAGAATTACAACTTTGAAATAGATACTATTTACAATTAGTACTATAGATAGCCTCACAAAATGTGAATTGTGACCAAGAAATTAAGGGATATGGTCGAGTTTTTTTTTTTTTTTTTTGAGTAATGGATGGAGTTCCTTTTTCCATCCTATCCCATTCACCGATTCTAATTATTGATACTATGAAAGTAGTTTTTTTTGCTTTTGTGTCAGCTCATGATCTAAACAAGTCGCACATACACCCTAGTACATGTTCTTCAACACTGAGGGCACCCCTAAAGAGTGGGAGATTTCGTGACATTTCTGATTGGATGTCTTGTATTTCTAATAAGTAAAAAATGTGATATATGAGTAGGACCATATCTTTAACAGTAAGCTAAATTTGTGAAATCAGTTGTATATAAATTGTGACAAAGAAGAATTGAAAATGCAGTGAGGGATATGAAATGGTAATCAACATTATTTGATATGACATGTAAATAACTTTCGATTTAAAATCCTTTTTAATACATATGAGACATATAAAAAGAGGAATTTGAGTATATAATTGTGCAAAAACAGGGTGGAGAATCTTCTAGGCGTGTTTGTCCATAAATTCTCCATCCACACGACATATAATATCTCTATTTGTTGACAATTAATTTTTTAATATATTTTTAATTGGCTTCCTTAAATCCTAAACTCTCCCGCTTCAAGTAGGAGATGTCAAGACAGAGACGAGACCATGGCTAAGAAGGTGAAGAAGAAGATGGTGGATGTCACAGTTGAAATAAATTAATTATACGGTGATAGTTTTAACTTTTAACCTAATACTAATTTATTTAGATTGATCATGATGAAATTATTTTTCCACGTGGAGTGGCACGTGTTAGAATTTTTAAATAAAAGAGAGAGTAGACACACATCATCAGAAATTAGTCAAGGTGTAGTTCACTAACTATTGAGAGATAAGTAGGTAGGAAACTCACACTCTCAACAATTCAGATATAAAAAACTAGAATATTTAGATATGTTTTTAACCGTTAAATCAATAAATTAATTGTGACTAACAAAAGTTTGGACCAAATGTTACTCAAAACATTGCCTTCGTAATTAAATATATTAATTATCTATAATAACTTTATCTAGTTCAATTAAAGAGAATGCAAGAGATGCGCGTTGTTACAAATTACAATATATAATAGGAAAAAGTTAATTTGGACTACTTGTATATTTTATAAACTATAGAAACCTCAACAATTTGGCGTTAATTACATCTTATCCCGAAAGCTTCTCAAATTACAATAATCTCAGATTTTTCAAAACTCGTGGATACATTGCTTCTTCACCTAATACATAGCAAATTATACATAAGTTATATATTAGATACATAACTATAAACAAGATTCATACTGATTTGAGTTTGAAATTATTGAGGTTATTTATCAATAATAACATTTGGACTAGATACATTGTACACAAACAAAGTTGTAATGTATACGGTAGAGGTGGAATGATAAATTCGGATGTTAAAAGAGAGAAGGAAAAAGAAGATTTTTGTAATTAATTCAAATGGTAGAGATTTTTACAGATTATGTTACCATAAGTCGTGTAATTACGTAATTTTTCCTTGTATATTTGTTACAAAAATTTCTGACTAATTGCCGAATTAAAATTCTTTATGTTGATGATTTAGAGGGTGCTTGGATTGACTTAAAAGTTGGTCAAATCTACTTTTAAGTCAGTTTTTGACTTCTGAAAGTATTGAAAAATACAAAAAATAACTTAAAATAAGTTAGAAAGTATTTGGCAAAGTAAAAAATGACTTAAAATAAGTTAAAAATGACTTAAAATAAGTCAAAAACTAAAGTAGGTCTACCCCTACTTTTTATTTTTGACTTAAAAGTCATTTCAGTTTGACTTTTTATTTTGACTTAAAAGCTATATTTTTAATCTAATCCAAACGGGCTCTTAGTCAACCCATCTTTGTTAGCATTATTACTTGGATTCATAAAGAACTCATACAGTCATACTCATAAAATCTACATGGTTACCCTTATTTAGAAAAACAATTATTAAATTTAAATTTATAATTTATAATTTAATATTGAAATAATTTAATTACCTATTATCCAAAATCAAGTGCCTTTTTAGGATAAACTCAAATTCAATTCATCTCATCAAATTGAGCAACAAAATCTCTCAAAATTTATTAACTTTCTATTACAATGTGAACTTCAAATATTATATTTGGTAAAAGCAATATGAAAACAATCTATTTAAAGGGTTTACCTCTTGTGAGAAGCAAGTGATATAGCAAACCAAAATAAATCAAGCTTCTTTATTCTTAATTTGCTCTAAACTTTCATTACCAAATGACTTCTGCAAAACGAGATTTTATCAAGTAAGCTTTTTTGCTATGTCTTTTTTAGTTTTTGACGTTTGTCTTCTTTTTCTTAAGATTTCATGATATTTATATGGTGCTTTTCAATTCTTAGTGAGATGATCAAGAAAGTAACGAATGCACTTGACCTCAGAAGGGAAATACTTGACTTGAAATATGAATTGGAGAGTCTATTGATTGAGAGATCAGCTTGCTCTGCCACCATTGAAGAAGAACAAGAGAAACTTCTCATTAAGTATTGTGAGGAGGGTGACCAATTGAACGATGAGGTTAATTTTCATAAAATCAAATATTTATTCATGAAATGCTCTAGTTAATTGATTACTAACTTTATGTGATCATTTCTTTTGCAGTATGATAACTGGTTAAGTTTTTTCAAACTTTTGAAGACAATAGCTTCTGAAAACTAGTGTTGGATGTGGAATTTTTTAATGAGATTACATTTTACTTACTTATTGCTTTAGTAGCAAGAGAAAAAAATGTTGGGTGTTATTAAATAAATATTATAGCTTTATCTTTGGAAATTCTGGTTGTACTGCAATGCTCTTGATGAAATATATTATATTATAGTTTTCTCGTGATTCAGTTTGTATTAAGATATATGAAGTCAAATAAATTTTTTAAGAATATAGTAATAGAAGAATACAAATGAAAAGAATCATTGAAAGGGACTGATGTTTGATAACGTTGTTTCGCTATATATTTATTATATTTTTTTAAAAGAATCATTGAAAGAGATTGATATATTTTGACAAAATTTCAACAACTATTATTTCTAAACTCATAATTTGCAAAAATAAAATAAAATCATTCATTGCTAATGTTTACACACATCAAGTTGATATTTCGAATCCACCTTCATATAATTATCAATACAACACATAAAAGGAAAGAAAATCACAAGTCCATCATTGAAATGTATTTACTTAACCAATTTGATGTTTCCACATATTTAATAGAATAATTTTTTTTCCTCATTTCAATTATCTTATTTAACCCTTCTTAAAATTCACAACCTTGCGAAAAAGTCACAACTTCTCATAAAATTCACAACTCTTTAGAAAAGTCTTCATGAAAGTCACAACTTTTCACAAAAATCACAACTCTTCATTTTACATTCATACCTTTTAAAATCCAACACTTAATTCCAAGGCACCAAAAGAAGAAAGAATAAACAAAGAAAATTGATTTCAATTTCTATGCAACATTACTACTTTTGCGCCTCTTAGTCCACAACTCATAACACTACAGGAATGGTTGAACTCATAACATTTGGTTCTTTAGTAAACAAAACTTATATTTCTTCCATTATTATTTGTAGGTTTTTTTCCGCTATAGGAGAGTCGAATTCAAATACATTAATTAAGCTTCTTATGAAGTATGTTCATTCCTCAAAGTTTTCTTCCTCCTATTTCATGAAGCTTAATCTTTTACTATTAGTCATAGTGACTCATGTAACTATTGCAATTTTTTTTTGCTATTTTGATGACTTTTTTGAACTCTGTTAAAAATCCCAGCAAGCATGATTGAAAATTGATCTTCTCTTTTGTCCCTTTCGACATGTTTCTTCATATACTTTTTGAAAAAATTGTTTGTGGGCCATGCTATATTGATAGCACAGAACAACAAATATGTGATAACTAATACGGAACCAATGGTGAACTTTGTTAAAAGAACCAAACAGATTCCTCTCTTGCTTGCCACAATTAATATATTATTTTTATTGTTTTATCTTAGGTACAAACTTTGTGTATGCCATTGTACTCTTCCTAGAATATTTGTACAGAGACAATTGGTTCACTTCTTTTTATCTCAAGTTTACTAATTTGTCATATTTCTTCATCTCTTTTTTTAGGCATAATAAAAGATCAAGTTTTCTTGAAACTACATTTTCCCAAAATACATTATAACAAAAATATTTTTTATCGGCGATAAATATGCACATTAACGAAAAGTTCTAAAGCCTTTACCGACATTAATTAATTGTCATTAGATTCAATGTCGCTATAGACTTTAAAATCATTTATAGAGAGTACTAGTTGCCTCTGAAAATACATATTTAACAAAATTAAGCTATTAATTGTCATTAAAGATCATTTTTGTTGTAGTGATAACTCTTTATTTTGACTTCTTTCAATTAAATTTGTGAACTGTAAATATGGATATAGCCCGACAGACTATCTTTTTGAAAAATATGTTAAGCAACATGCATTTTTCTTCCTGATTGTTAGGAAAGTAAGGTCGTCTTTACTATTATTATTTGTGGATATTTGTGAATTCAAGTGTTCACAAAATTATGCTGTGAGATTTTAATATGTTATGTATCAAAATTTGGGTTTAGAATATCCAGTTGTGAACAGTTCCATTTAGGTTTCACCTACTACTTGGTTGATCATTGCATTAATTCTTTGTAACTGCATACTATAACCATAACAATAACTATGGTTCAATTCCAAATAAGTTGGGGCCGGTGATATGAAATCTAAGCAATAGTTTTGACTATTCTAAGACAATGAGGAAAAACCTTTATGATATTAACCATTTTAGGGTCATTTTTGACATATACATGATACGACATACTATAATAAAAAGAGATTGGTGGAGGTTCATAAGAAAGGAGCCGAAGGTCCTCCATTTGAATTTAGTTAATTACGTATGTTCTTGTATGGACATGATGTTCCACTTTACTTGGGAGTGTTGTGGTTCAAGACTTTTAAGTCTCTTCTTTAACGGATGATGTGGTTGTTTATAACTTCAGGAAATTTAGAAAATTTTGTTAGTTCTGACCAACTATCTCCATGGAGATTTCTCTTATACTTCTTTCTTATACTTAAAATTTCTCTATGACTCATAATTTTTGTGCAATAAAAATTAAAATTAAAAAATATAACACTTTAAGATTTCGAAGGAACACTTTGCCTTAAGATAAGATATTATTGACAATGTAGTGTATGTATTGAAAATATGGATATTGCTGAATGATCATATGTAAGCTTGATAAAATAGTTCAATTCCGTGTGAAGCACGAATAATTTACCTAGTTATAATAATAATTTTTAATGTCCTGTGAAATATTGTTGAAAATTTATCCATAGAAGATTTCAATCTTGGGTAGATTCAAAATTTGTACTTTAAATATATTCAGAAGCAACATTATGCATTTAATTTCGATAAATATGAGTACTTTTGCTCTCCTTTAAATATTTAACGAACTCTAGCTATTAGATTATGGAACTCCCAAAAAAAAAATTAAAGACTAAAATAGAATAAAAGAACTACGTGGATCAGACATATTAAACACTTCATCTTTATTTTACTAAATAAAATAAGTACTTTAATGTATGATTTAAAAAAATTAAAGAATTTTTTTGCCTTCAAGCCTAAGTTATGATGATTCCTCCCTCTCTTTTACAACCTTTTGTTTCTTTATTTATTTTCCTTTTATGAGTTTGTTTATGGCTCAAATAGTAGGTTTTGATGGACAAGAAATTCTTTAGATTACGTACATCTTAGTTCATTGAAATCCAAAAATAAGACGAATTTTATAGGATTTAGCATTGAAAATTGACTTTGTTCATTACTTGTTTCTTTTTTTCTAATTTTATTTTTCTCAGTAATGAATTCATACATTAATGGAAGTCTTGGATCTAATTCTAATCAAGGGCAGAAAAAGAGCTAATTTATTGACATTTATTGTCTTTATTTAACTACTTTAGATAATTAAAAAGTACTAGATAGTTTGTTGATCAAAGAAATTGATTTCTCTCTTTTTGGTAATTTTGATTTCCTGTTAATGGTGTCTATAATATCTCTGATTGTGCATCCTAGGGTTTGAGATATATGTGATCTTCATGTCCTTACAACATTTTTTTGGTTTTTAATTTATAAAAATGCTCCAATTTATTTAAGATTTGATTTCGAACTAATCATGGATGTGATTATATTTTTCTTGTGATATATTTTATTTGTTTATGTTTAGTTCTACATGACAACATTTTCATCTCTTTTTTTTTTCTCGTCTTTCAGGCGATACTAATCAACTTAACAAATTCACATATTTCTCATTATTAATTTTAAGAAAATAAAATAGAAAGCTTGGTACAATTAAGTAAACCATTAATAATAATAATTTCTTGCCTAGGTATAGATTCTAATCCATGCACCATTCTCAACACTAATTCATATCTTTTACCTCCTTTTGTTTTGAAAAAAAAAATATTAGTTGCATTCTCTCTCTATCACGATCCAATTTCTAACTAAGTTATAATTGATATTCGATGCCTTATCTTGATCAAACGTACCTTCTTGCAAGACAATGCTAGACTTCAGCAGTGGAAGGTCAAACGTGCATACATAGCCCCATTAACTTGTCCCTAAATTTTATTTTGGCACTCCAACTTGACCTTGTTTCATTTTAATCTCCCAACTCCATTTCCAATTTACCATTTAAACACAAAATACTAACCGGACATATTAATGAAATTATTCACCTTTTTAAAATGCACGTGAGATCCTATTTAACGTTAATATTTGATATTTTTATTGTTAACCACCTTCGCCCCTATTTATTTTCTCTTCAACCCCATTTTTTCCCTTCATCTACTTTACTCATTGTAACAACCCGAACCGTCATTAATAGGAAAAAGAGTAACGTCTAAGGAAAACTGGGCCACCCTCCCACCAGAGCGGGCCAGCTGCCGCTACGACAGTGGCGCTCTAGCGGGGTAAGCTAGCACCAGAGCGGGATAGGTGGAATAGAATGTAAATAACGCGAAATCTTATTTTCTCCTTCTTCCTAAAATACCTAATTTAAACGTAAACCACCCTAGAAACCCTTAAAAAGCTGCTCTAAGCTTGGGAAGGAAGGAGAAGGAGAATTCTAGCGTAAGGAGATCGATGGATTGTGGATTTCCGATCAAGATCACCGTCGCGAAGTCCGAAAATAAGAATCGAAGCCAAAATTTCGTGTAGTAGCTTGGCGCCCAAGTAGTCTAGGTTTTATTAATTGAGTAGTTATAAATCTGTGCTCACTACGTAGTATAATGTAAATCAATGGTAGGATTTATGCGTAGGCCTTCGTGCACTGAATAAAATATGTTTAAATCATAGGAAGAAGCCTTTGACGATGAACTAGGGCTAGATGATGGTTGATTTCTTGGTTGCGTGATATATGTGATGATTACTGCATGGTGATGCCTGTGTACTTGAATAAAGCATTGTGATCAAACCTAATGTAAATAAGGATACATGAATGATGAATTCCATGAATCATGACTTAATTGTATGATTTTGAGAATATACTAGTGATTGTGATTGTGGCTTGTTAAATGGATCGGGTGTTGCGTTCCGACACACTAAGTTGGATCGGTTGCCATGTTCCTATATAACTATGGGATCGATTGCCACGTTCCGGCATAAACATTGGATCGGGTGCCATGAACCGGTACACTAACAATTTGGGTTTGGGTTCCATGAAAGGACCATTGACTTGACATAATTATATATCTTGAAATATGTGAAAAACTTTATTGTTTGTAAACCTAATTGATACTTTATTCCTCCGGAATTGTTAAATGATTATGAGGACTTATATCTGATTGTTCTACTACGTTGAGTGAACTTGTTATGTATCTCATTGTTGAATGAACCGGGAAGAGCAAGCCTCAACCGGGATGTGATACGGTATATGGGAAGGGCTAGGGATTCAAGAGTTGCTAATGTTTGAGAGAAAGGTTGTCCGTGTGTTGCAAGAGATTTGTGGGTAGAGGTTAGGAAGCCTTGATAAAAGGCGCTAGGTGGCAAGGACTAGGTAAGATGATAAGAAGGCAAGGGTATGTCATGTGTGATTGTTCGTTCGGGGGAGTGTTGGTAGTTGTAATTGTGGACTCTTCTATGAGTTAGGATGGTTAGGCTATGACTAAGAACCTAGTAAGGTGGGTTGACTAAGTCGGAAGTAGTAGTAAGGGTACTAGCATAATTCTGAGGTATTCGAGAGAGGGTAAAGGTGGAGAAGCGGGTGGTTTCATTGCATGATCTTGCTAGTTGAATTCTTATATTATGTGGTGGGCGTCGGGTTAACCGATGATGCCTACCAGTACGTGTGGTTTTATACTGATACTACTCTATCTATGCCTTTTGGCATAGTCTGGATGCAGGGTCGGTGAGGTCTCATTAGGTGAAGACGAAGAAAGTCTCCAACAACTTCTATTTTTCCTTCCGCCTGGTGGGAGCTGTGTCTTTTCATTATCATGTCTAACTTTGTACTCTTAGTAGCTCTTGTACCTGTCTAGACTAGATCCTTGGGGGTGTTAATTACTTTACAAGTCTTAACCCCAAATTGTTTTAAAATTTCTTATTTATGAAACCTTGTTATTTCAATTATCTCCATTTTTCTTTAATTTTCCGCATGTTTTAACTATTGGGATATGAGGGTTCTCCTACTTAGGTGTTACAGTAGGTGCTCGCACGGTCGGGTCGTGACAAATTTATATCAGAGCCCAGGTTACCGGTCTCCTAGTACAAATGCAAAATGTGGAATAGACTCATGCGGATTGGTGTGTTGACGTCCACATCTAATCTTCAAGAGGCTAGGAAGCATTCTAGGAAGTTGTTCCACCTTTTCTCTCCTTTCGTGCGAATGTCGCTTGTGGTATGAGTTGAGTCCAATTGTTATCTCCCGATTCCTATTAGTATCTCAACAAAGTGAACCGGACGCCGTGGTCACAGCAGAAGGGACACAAGCAAAGCAAATTGGAACTGAGAAGATTCCAATTGGTATCTGACCCTAGGGGCGGTGTAAGTGCATGGATGATCAGTAATGGTCATCCATGGAGCAAACTAACTAATAATTTGGACTTGTCTGTGAATGTGTGCCTTTTGGTTGTCTAAATTAACTGTGAATGTGAAAGTTGTATTTGCTTGGATGTGATGATATGATTAAGTGCAATAAATGAGTGTCCGGGCTTTGATATGTGCAATATGCTAGCCGAGTTGTTGAAATTATGCAAGTTGTGGCTGCTTGATTATCGTGAACCTTGTTGTGGAAAGAAGGTCATGACCAAGTTCGACGCCAGGGTCTAGATAATTTACGAGGTGATTCGTAAGTAAAATCTGGACGTGTCTTGCACTTGACTAATAACTGTGTGAGTTTTTGGGTGTATTTTGGGGATGTGTGGGTTGTGGTATTGATTAATGAGAATGAGTTGGATTGTGTATCGTTGAGGTTGACTCGGGGTAGACATCGACTATCCTAGATAAGGGGGAGCCTCTGTCAAGGGAGCCCAGCCAAACTCCATAAGCCGAGCGTGAAAGGTAGGCGCTTTCTCCTCCAAAATCAGCAAGTCAAAACCCTACTTACAACATAATTTAGTGTTCCGATGGTCATGGTACCGTTCCCGACTAGCAACATCAGGAAACCGGACGAGGGGGAGAGTTTAGGGAGAAATGGGGGAAAATGATCTTTTCCCCCTATATATTGTTTCCTGATCTACCGCTATAGAGGGAGTATCCTCGCCATAGCGGCTCTGCCCTGGGAGGTCAGGCTGTGTAGATAAGCCACATTCGTTTCCTCGTGTGTTGCCTCAAATTCCGAACCAACTCTTTGGGTATAGCACCTCCCGTGTTTCCAACTTAAAAAAACCTCCATTCTTCGTGATTTTGTAAAGGGATCGATCCGGTAGTTTAGAATTACTTCAAAAAAGGTCATGTTTATCTCTTAGCTAGTCGTTCAGAGATGAATGAGAGGTAAATTGATATCTTTTGTAACGACCCGAACCGTCGTTAATAAGAAAAAGAGTAACGTCTAAGGAAAATTTGGCCACCCTCCTGCCAGAGCGGGCCAGCTGCCGCTACGGCGGTGGCACTCTAGTGAGGTAAGCTGGCGCAGAGCGGGATAGGCGGAACAAAATGTAAATAACGCGAAATCTTATTTTCTCATTCTTCCTAAAACACCTAATTTAGACGTAAACCACCCTAGAAACCCTCAAAAAGCTGCTCTAAGCTTGGGATGGAAAGAGAAGGAGAATTTTAGCGTAAGGAGATCAATGGATTGCAGATTTCCGGTTAAGATCATCGATGCGAAGTCCGAAAATAAGAATCAAAGACAAAATTTTGTGCAGCAGCTTGGCACCCAGGTAGGCTAGGTTTCATTAATTGAGTAGTTATAAATTTGTGCTCACTATGTAGTATAATGTAAGTCAATGGTAGAATTTATGCGTAGGCCTTCGTGCACCGGATAAAAGATGTTTAAATCATAGAAAGAAGCCTTAGACGATGAACTAGGGCTAGGTGATGGTTGATTTCTTGGTTGCGTGATATATGCTGCATGGTGATGCATGTGTGTACTTGAATAAAGCATTGTGATCAAACCTATTGTAAATAAGGATAGATGAATGATGAATGCCATGAATCATGACTTGATTGTATGAATTTGAAAATATACTTGTGATTGTGATTGTGGCTTGTTAAATGGATAGAGTGTTGCGTTCCGACACACTAACTTGGATCGGTTGCCACATTTTGGTATAAATATGGGATCGGTTGCCACGTTCCGGCATAAGCATTGGATCGGGTACCACAAATCGATACACTAACAGTTTGAGTTTGGGTTCCATGAGAGGACCATTGACTTGACATAATTGTATATCTTGAAATATGTGAAATGCTCCATTATTTGTAAACCTAATTGATACTTTATTCCTCCGAAATTGTTAAATGATTATGAGGACCTATATTTGATTGTTCTACTACATTGTTGATTGAACTTGTTATGTATCTCGTTATTGAATGAACCGGGAAGGGCAAGCCCCAATCGGGATGTGATGCGGTATGTGGTAAGGGCCAGGGGTTCAAGTGTTGCTAATGTTTGAGAGGAAGGTTGTCCATGTGTTGCAAGAGATTCGTGGGTAGAGGTTAGGAAGCCTTGATAAAAGGCGCTAGGTGGCAAGGACTAGGTAAGATGAAGAGAAGTCAAGGGTATGTCACGTGTGATTATTCGTTCGGGGAAATGTTGGTAGTTGTAATTGTGGACTGATACGCTCAAATTACACTTCCTTTCAGAAGCATAAGCGATCGTTATCAAGTAAAGAACCCAACTTGTAGGTTGAGGTCGATCCCACGAGGAAAATGGTTTAGACTTTACTTTTAACCAACAATTATATTCAATTAGTCAAATTATTTCCAGAAACAGATAATAAAAAGGGGGGTTTGTGCTTGTGTGAAACAAATAGTAAAAACTTAATAAGTAATCAATAATTAAACTCAACTTTGGTTGTTATCAAGATAAGAGAAATAACTAGGGTATACGTGTTCCCCATAATCTCATAACGCAGTAATCCTAGTAATAGCAATCCTTTTCTAGTATCTTACATGCAAAGTGATAAGTTAGGTATCTCTAAATCCTTGGTCCGGCATCTAGAGAATTTCACCCCGCACCTTGGTCCGGCTACGTGTGTGTAAGTTACTAACCCTTACCTTTACCTCATATTAGACATCATAATCGATGTTTGGCTTAGTTGTTACTTCGCACCAATCGACACTAGCCTATTAGATAGTATCACACTAAATCTATGTTGATAATTCTTTTCTTGTTAATTACCTCCTTGGTCCGGCAAGTAGTAACAAGGCGAGTTCTAACGCGTGCACTCGTTAAAAAAACTTCTAAACGAAAGAATTATCAATACATGCAAAATACTATTCAAGAATTGCTTATTTACTATTCATACTTTGTTAATCGATCATGGTTCCCACAACCCTAGTTGTGGATTTAGTTACTCATCTTAGCAAGAACACAATTCATAATTGTAGATGAAGAAATCATGAACTTACTTAGAAAGAATAATAACTCCAGAAAATTTCCTTGAATTGCAAAGCCAAAATCTTTAAAACGAACTTCAGAAATCACTAATTGCTAGGGTTGCAAATTAATCTCCAAAGTTATAAAGCAAGAATAGAATAATAATGTCTAACCCCCAAAAACGAGGTTTACATGCCCTATTTATAGAAAACAAATCCTAAATAAAAAGGGAAACAAATTAAGGAAAGTTTTGTTCAGGTACGCGTCTTCGATTCACGAGACTGACTTACGGACCGTCGATCGATCTACGGTCCGTAAGTCCCTTCCGTCACTCGGGACTTAGAAAATATTTCAGCTTCCAAAAAGATCATCTTCTCTGAAGCAAACGACGGACCAACAGTACGGACCGTAGATTGACCTACGGTCCGTCAATACATTCCGTAGCTCCATACTTAGCATCTCCAAAAATCAGGTACTGGAACCCTCGCAGTCTCAATCTACGGATCAACAGTACGGTCCGTAGATCAATCTACGGACCGTCAATGGCCACCGTGGTTCCACACTTGGTCAGATTTCCCTGATTTGTCCTCAATACTTTCCTGCTGATCTACGGTCCTCACCTACGGACCGTGAATGGACCTACGGTCCGTAGATGACCTCCGTGGATGCCCTTTTTCTGCATTTTCTTCAGCTGTCTCTAAACTTTCGCGCCTGAACACCTTTCCTGCAAAACATAATAACACACATAAAAACCAATATAAAAAGGCCCTAGACACACACAACTTGTAAGTGAAATGTATTAGAAATACCGTAAACTCACGGTATATCAACACCCTCAACTTAAATTCGTTGTTTGTCCTCAAGCGACGCACTAGGACTCTAAACGACACTTGTATAGAAACAAGCTTTTCTAACTCAAGCAATCACATGACTCTCTATCTCCTTATTGTTCGGGTGCACATTCTTTCTCATAGACTCGATAAGCCAACTCATGTGGATCACATCATGACACAGACCAACCTACTGACACACAACAGACACCTTCTCACTGTCAGCCAGGTACCAACTTTCTAACAATGGAACTAGTGCCCTTACTTCAAACGAAATCCTCTTTTAGCAAAAATTTGATTTCATTCATGGTGCAAGGATTTATTCAACACTCACGCTCAGAAGTAATTTCAACTACAGTTAGTGCTTCTTGCCATAAGCTTGCCCTTATTTTCACTGCTCAGACTCTTCAAACTAGACTCCAGGATCACTATAGGACTTTATTGGCTTGTAACGTAGGCTCAGGGTCAGGTGTGGTACATTTGGGTACTGTTTAGTGACTTTCTGCCCTCCTTGTCATTACACTAGGCTTTTAAGCTCTTTTTGCCCTATTTTTGTCATATTATTGCTTTACCGCTTTCCCTTGATTTTCTTCCCTCACGGAAGTGACTTTAAACTTTGTAGCTCAATTTCTTTTTGAGTAATTCACATTTTTTTTTTTTTTTTTTTTATCCCCATTTTTCTTTCAGTTTCCTCTTTCATAGCCACCCTCAACTTATGGATTTTCCGTTAGTTGAGGTTCACAATACCCGATGTCAGGTCAGGGCCAAGATTTCAGTTATTTTGTACATTAGCTACCCTCAACTTAGGCTTTTGGCCTAAGTCAAAGTGCACATGTCCAAGGAGGGACTGGGGCCAACATAGTAGATTATGGGAAAGTGAGTTCGGGGTTTTAGAAAGAAATAGTTTATTTTTAGGCTCAAAGTTGGATCAAAGGGAACAGTTATTTCATTTGGTTGAGTCCTTCTAGGCAATTTGTGGATTTTTCAAAACAACGGCCTATGATCACTTCCTATCCTCTAGATTGAATTGTCTTAGCAGGACTAACCGGGCAAGTTCTAGTTTTGCACAAAACTGTTTGAATAGTCAATGATTCTCACCCACTCTTGGCACATAGTTTCATTATCAGATTATTAGATTACCCAGTTCAAGTTTCAGGTTTAATCATGCAATCAAGTTGATTGTTACTATGTCATATTCAGAGCCAACACAGTCAACTAATCGTAGCCTACTTCTAGCATACAACCCAGAATCTGACGGGTATCATTTTTCTAAGCCATCATGCTTCATTCTGTATCATGCTTCTATACACACAATCCTAAGACATGCCGGTTCAACAAAAATTAAACAGTCTCTTGGGGTAAAAGAACACAGGCAAGAAAACCCCAAGAGAGGATTCATGAGTTGGGTTACTCAGACTTCACCCTATCACTCACGATCCATTTACCCCACCCCCAACAAAAATAGATGCAATTGTCCACAATGCATACATAGACAGTAAAAGTGAATGGATTTGAGTGAAGCAAACCTGTGGCGCAAAGCGCCGGCGAATCATCAACAAGCAGGGGCGTCCGGTTTCCCGGAGCCCTCTGGAACATCAGTGGGAGCACCCTCAGGAGTGCCCACCTCAACAATCCTAGCACTCTCAGTAGTGCTCGCTATCAACTGCTCCGCACCATCAGTGGTGCTCACAACACCCCTCAAAATAGGCTGAACCTCTGTAACTGGGGCAGAGCTCGATGCACCTGCAGCTCTCTCACGCACCCTCTGCTGGCGCAACTCCTCATCTGCAATCGATGCCCTCCTAGCCTCCTTCTCCTGTCGACGCTGTCGTTTCTGGGCTTTCTCTTCCTCCGTGCGATGAGAACGGTGTCGCTTCCCCTTTGCATGTGTCGGTGCAGGCCCCTCCTCGGCGATGCCACTGAATAGAGCATCTAGCACTGTATCATCAGCCAGCGCAGTAGGGGCAGCCTGAGGCTCAACTGAAGGCGCAGCAAGAATGGCATCAACATCAGTCCGGAGGCTGGCTATGTCAGCCTGCAAAACAGATAAGTCTGTGGCCGGAACTGCTCGCTCGAGAACTCGCAACTCAAAGGCGTCAAGCCGCTTATTTACCGCCAGGACCTTACGGTCCATCATCCCCTCCATCCTGCGCTCCAATCTAGCCTCAGACTCGGCAATTGACTTTTGCATCCAAGGCTGGATATGATGCAGCAGTGTGGCCATCTGTGCCTCTAACTTTTGTACTCTGGCCATCGGGACAACCGTCGCTCCTAACGGTGATGTGGACCGGGAAGAACTAGGAGCAACACTAGCTGCCTGAGACGAGGAGCCTGGGATAGTGTCGGTGTGGTCTGGGATCATGGGGTCACCGCCTTGTGCCTGCCCCACAGTGTCTGCAAGATCGGAGCTTAAGGGGGGTACCTCAATCTGGGGCTCTCTGCGAGGTGCTGCCACATTCGCGTCATCCCGAATAAGGCCGATGTCCAATGCCCCTGTAGGGTGGACTAGCCTGTCACAATGCCAGATCGGCACTCCAGAGTCCCTGCACAAGTGAAATATCAAACAGGGGAAAGGGTAAGTAGTGGAGGTCCTGAAAGCTCTCTCGTGGATCTCTGCCAGCAGCATTCGGGCAAAGTCGATCTCTACTCCCGCAACCAATGCAGCAACCATCACCGCTCTGTCCCAAGTGACCTGATTGTCAGCTTTTGTGGGCGACACTCTGTTGCGTACCAACAGCCAGAAGAATTTTGCGACGAAGTTCAGTGTGGCCTTCTGGATGCCCAACCGTGGAGCAGCAACCCATTCCACTCGCTCGCCATCTGCAGCAATGTACCGAGCCAGCCATAGTATCACAGCCTCCCGCTGGTCAGCATTCCTCTGGAAGGCACCACTCCGCACGATGTTCCAGCGGTAATCGAACTCTGAAGTGTTAGGAGACCAAGCGTGGCCCGTGGTAGGACCATAGAGAAAACGGCTAATGGTGGCAGGTGATATGTCCATCGGACACCCTCGAACCATGGTGGAAGTGAGCGGAGCCTGAGCTAACGGCTTTGACCGCTTGGAAATGGACCCGCGGAGAGTGGCTGCATAGGAAGCATAGAACTCCCGGACGATCTCCTCGCTATACGTCCCTGGGTCTTGAGCCATCCAGTCACACTTGTGAAGTTTGAATAGCCGGTGAATATCTGGCACAGTATGCAAGCTCCCCGTGAGGACTCTGCGCTCCTCTTGAATTAATCGGGCCATTTTTTGTTTGTCATTCACCATTTTAGCATCCCGATAGATTTGCCATTGACCCTCGACACACCACCTGTTCAGCTCCCCTGCTACCGGAGCGGGTTCATCATTCCTTGGTGCAGGAATGGCCTCTGAACTAGTTGCCTCATCAGACGAGGCTGCTTGGTCATTCTCCCCAGACCCTGTGGACGATTTGGCGTTGGACCCTGTAGCTTGGACAGACCCTGATTGTGACGAGTGGGCAGACTGGGAGCCTGAGGCATGGGTAGACTCGGATCCGGACATAGGTCCCTCCGAACTGGAAGCAGCCCCAGTTGGTGACCCGATCAGTGTGTGCTCCTCATCAGACTGGGAGACAGTGACTACGTCGGGGATCACCTTCCGGGGGATGCTCCTGGGTGCTGCGCGAGAAGTCCTTGGGTTGAGGGGCACATATGCAGGGTCAGAGTCGTTCTCGGTGTCCTCATCAATCAACCAGAAGCTAGGGGCAACCGATTTGGACTTGCCTCGTTTCGAGTAGGTGACCATCTTCTTGGGTGCCATCGTACCTGCAGGAATGTGATTAGTGCCAAAACTAACCATGAGTAGCAAAAGAACTTATTTAGAGTTGGTAAAGACCCCCAAACTAAGTCCACAAAAAAAATGACAGATGCTACAGAAGTCATCCACGGAGGGGACCTACGGTCCGTAGACTGATCTACGGTCCGTGGATCTACTCCGTGGATCAGGGTGTCTGAAATATAGGTCGCAGATGAAAACCACGGAAGTGCAGAACGGTCCGTAGATGGATCTACGGACCGTAATCCACATCCGTAGTTTTACACTTTGTGTAAATTTCAGGTGCATCTAATGACGAACCCCATCTACGGTCCGTAGACGGGGTATCGTGGAAGCAATCAGTGCCAGGTATCGTACATTTGTGGCATTTGGTTTCAACATTAACACAAACTAATCATGCATGTACACAATTGAAATATGCTAGTTCGTCATTCTTAAAAATCCCTACCGATTATTATACCCAACAATTTCGACTAGATATGGAACCCTAAGTCGAAACCAGCATATAGTAATTACGATCACATAAACTCACATCACAATTTATGCTATACAATCACTATCTATCATTCCAAAGGCATTGTACTATTCAAGTTTATTATACAATTTCATCTAACAATTACCCAAGGTCAAGACCCACTCCCGACCCTCCATATTCAATCTATGAATTGAAAGTCAAAGTGAAGAGAAAGTCTATTACCTTACAAGCAACAAGGAGTGGGGTGGTTGCGTGATGGAACTATGATTTAGCAAGACCAAGGAGTCACCTATTCGTCACTGACCAAACACCGGACCCTTTTATCAGATTATGGAGTGGGTTGATTTAGGAATGGAAAGGGTTTTGGGAAATATATGGAAGGTAGGATATTATGTGGTGGTTATGGAGTGATTTGGGGAGTTTAAAGAGTGGGAGAAACGGTTGTGGGAGCAATGGAGGGAAGGGAAATGATTTGAAACAATGGGGGTTTTAAGTAATGGGGGTCCGGGTCGGGTCATTCAACTCTAGGGTGTGGACTCACGAGACCCCGTCTACGGTCCGTGAGTCGATCTACGGTCCGTAGATCAGGACCGTAGATCACAATTATACTAGGACAGTGTTAGGGACTTACCTGGGATCTACGGATACCATTGACGGTCCGTGGATCAATCGACGGACCGTCGATGGGGTCCGTAGACCTCTGCACCAGACCTTTTTCTGCAGGTTTCTTGCGTGATGTACCTGCACATGAAACAACCAATAGGCTAATTTTTTTTATTTTCTGGACACTTTTTAGACACGGACCCTATATTACTTCTAGCCAACACTAAGAACTAAAATACTGAAACCCCTACCTACTAAAAACACAAGTAATCAAAGAAAGCTAAACTACATAATGTAAAACAGGACCCTATTGTTGGCTAGATTTTACATCTTGGGTTGCCTCCCAAGCAGCGCTTGATTTAATGTCGCGGCACGACGCAGGTATCTTGATTATTCAGACTTCATCAAGATTGCAGGCCTCAATCACTTCTTGCACCGTTTCAGCATTTCCCAGATAGATCTTTATCCTTTGCCCGTTTACCAAAAACCTTGTTCCATCCTTATTTTCAAGCTCAACCGCTCCATGCGAGAGCACTTTTGTGAGCAAAAATGGCCCAGTCCACTTGGACTTGAGTTTGCCTGGAAACAAGCGCAACCTAGAGTTGAATAGCAGCACACGATCGCCAACCACAAATTCTCGCTTTTCAATTCTTTGATCATGATACCTCTTCATCTTCTCTTTGTATAAGGCTGAACTTTCATAAGCTTTTAGGCGAAACTCATCAAGCACGTTCAATTCGTTCATCCTTTGATTAGATGCGGTGCCCCAATCCAAATTTAACTTCTTCATTGCCCACATAGCTTTGTGCTCTAACTCTACTGGTAAATGACAAGACTTCCCATATACAAGTTGGTAAGGCGACATACCTATGGGGGTCTTGTATGCAGTGCGATATGCCCATAGAGCATCATCAAGCTTCCTCGACCAATCAGTTCGATTGGCGTTCACAGTCTTCGCCAATATCTGCTTTATTTCTCTGTTGGACACCTCAACTTGACCGCTAGTCTGTGGATGATAAGGAGTGGCTACATTGTGACGGACACCATATTTCTCAAGTAGTGTTTTGAACAACTTATTACAAAAGTGAGAGTCTCCATCGCTAATAATAGCCCTTGGTGTACCAAATCTGGAGAAGATATTCTTTTTCAAGAATGCGGTGACACTTTTACCTTCGTTGTTGGGGAGTGCTACTGCTTCCACCCACTTCGATACATAATCAACTGCGACCAGAATATACTTCATCCCATATGAACTCACAAATGGGCCCATGAAATCAATGCCCCATACATCAAACAATTCGATCACCAATATGGGATTCATAGGGAGCTCTTGCCTCTTTGAAATCCCTCCATCTCTTTGGCACCGATCACAAGACTTGGCAAAATCATGAGCATCTTGGTGGATGGTAGGCCAATAGTACCCACACTGCAAAATCTTATGTGCAGTCCGAATACCACTATGATGCCCACCAACGGGTGATGAATGGCATGCTTCGAGTACACTCAGCATTTCAACCTCAGGCACACAGCGACGAATAATTCCATCAGCACAACTACGATACAAATAAGGTTCATCCCAAAAGAATTTCTTCACATCATGCATAAATTTCTTTCTTTGGTGAAAAGACAAATCGGGTGGCACAATGTCGCTTGCCAAATAATTAGCAAAGTCTGCGAACCAAGGAATTAAATCATTAGAAGCAGCCAATACCTGTTCATCTGGAAAAGCATCATTAATTTCAGCCCTATCTCCAAGCTCTAGCATAGCCTCTTCCTCTAATCTGAACAAGTGGTCGGCAACTTGATTTTCGGTTCCCTTTCTATCTTTTACCACAAAATCAAACTCTTGCAGCAGCAATACCCATCTAATCAATCGTGGTTTGGCATCCTTTTTCGCCATCAAATACCTCAATGCAGAATGGTCAGTATGCACAATGACCTTAGTACCAAGCAAGTAGGAACGAAATTTTTCGAATGCAAAAACCACCGCAAGAAGTTCTTGTTCGGTCACTGTATAATTCTTCTGGGCCACATTCAGAGCTTTGCTAGCATAGTAAATAGGGTGAAGAATTTTCTCACGCCTTTGACCCAATACTACACCAAGCGCCACTCCACTCGCATCACACATTACCTCAAACGGTTGTTCCCAATCTGGTGAAATAATGATAGGTGCTGTAACCAACTTTTCCTTCAACTCTCCAAATGCTCTAAGACAAGCATCATCAAAGCAGAACTCATTCTCCTTCTCGAGTAGTTTGCACAAGGGATGTGCAATTTTTGAGAAATCTTTGATGAATCTCCTATAAAAACCTGCATGCCCAAGAAAACTTCTAACACCTTTTACAGAGATAGGTGGTGGAAGCTTTTCTATTACCTCGACTTTAGCTCTATCAACCTCAATACCTTTCTCTGAGATTCGATGACCCAACACTATACCTTCTTTTACCATGAAATGACATTTCTCCCAATTCAGCACTAAGTTGCAGTCTTCACATCTTTTGAGCACCTCGGCCAAATGTTTTAGACAGTGATCAAACGAATCACCTACCCCTGAAAAATCATCCATGAACACCTCAATAGTGTCCTCCACCATATCAGAAAATATCGACATCATACATCTCTGGAAGGTCGCTGGAGCATTGCACAATCCGAATGGCATCCGCTTGAAAGCGAAAGTCCCATATGGGCAAGTGAAGGTGGTCTTCTCTTGGTCTTCCGGAGCTATGGAGATTTGATTGTAGCCCGAATAACCATCAAGAAAACAATACCAACCCTTGCCTGCAAGCCTATCTAACATCTGGTCCATGAATGGCATAGGAAAGTGATCTTTCTCTGTCCACGCATTCAGCTTCCGATAATCCATGCAAACTCTCCATCCCGTGACAGGCCGCATTGGAACAAGCTAGTTTCGTTCATTTGGAACCACAGTCATACCACCTTTCTTTGGTACACACTGCACAGGACATACCCAATTACTATCTGAGATGGGATAAATAACTCCCGCATCCAGCCACTTGATGATCTCCTTTTTGACTACCTCTTGCATAGGTGGATTTAATCTTCTCTGGTGCTCGACACTGGGCTTATGATCTGGCATGAGTTGGATTTTGTGAGAACAGATACCGGGGGGAATCCCAATAATATCTGCAATAGTCCACCCAATCGCTCGCTTGAATTTCTTTAATACAGTCACCAAACACTCTACTTGCCTTGCATTCAAATCTGCTGCAATGATGACTGGCAAAGTATTCTCTTCTCCTAAATATACATACCTCAAGTGCGGTGGTAGAGCTTTAAGCTCTAATTTCGGTGCCTCCACAATAGATGGTCTTGTGGGTGGGGATTCGCGATTCTTCATGTCTAGCTCATACTTCTTTGGTTTGGACCGGTATTCACACTTATCAAGTGCGGCTACCAACTCATCATACTCGTCACTACCATCACTACCAAAATTCATCATTACTGCTGCTAGTGCCTCAACACCTAACCGCTCTTCAATTTGCACCTCTGACCCACTCTCCACTCTATAAGTTATAGCAGATACTGTTTGTAGCTCACCATTCTGCTTCATGGATCTACAGATATTGAAAGTTGCTTCTTCATTGTTCAGTCTGAACTTCATCTGTCCCTTTTCCATATCAACCAACGCACGACCTGTGGCAAGAAATGGTCTCCCAAGGATGATGGGAACCTCAAAATCAACCTCACAGTCAAGGATCACAAAATCTGCAGGAAAGATGAAAGACTCTACTTTCACTAGCACATCATGGAGCACACCTATGGGCCTCTTCACAGTCCGATCAGCCATCAGTAACCGCATTGCAGTGGGTTTTGGATCCCCTAGACCCAACTTCTTGTAAACAGATAAAGGCATGAGGTTGATGCTAGCACCAAGATCACACAATGCCTTAGCAAAGTGCAATAACCCTATAGTACATGGGATCGTGAAAGCACCAGGGTCTTCCTTCTTCTGTACCAGAGATCTTGTAGCAATAGCACTACAATGCTGCAATCTATCATCATCTTCAAAACTCACAGACCTTTTCTTTGTTACCATATCTTTCATGAATTTTGCATATCCAGGCATTTGCTCCAAGGCTTCTATCAAAGGAACATTGATAGAAAGCTGCTTCAACATAGTGATAAACCTGCGATATTTACCATCTTCAGTCTTCTTCACTAACCTCTGCGGAAAAGGTGGTGGAGGTCTAGGTATGGGAACCACTTTCTGAGGTATCTCCACTTCTTGTTCTGTCACAACCTCTGACTCCTCTCTAACTTTCACCATATCATCTTCTTTTCTCTTCTCAACTTCCACCATGGACGGCATAGGTTGATCTATGGTTTGCTTACCTCCTCGAGTGGTAATTGCCATACAATGTCCATCATTCTTTGGATTCTGGATGGTATTGCTTGGAAGAGTGCCAGGTTGGCGCGGGTTCACTGTAGTAGACAACTGCGTCATTTGTTGCTCTAGATGCTTTATTGACACTGCATGGGCGTCAACCTTTTGACCAATACCAGATAAGTCGTTTCTCATCTCTTTCACGTTCTCATCAGTTGCATCAAACCTTCTCATCATCTTATGCAGCATATCTTCGATACGCGTCATATTACCTCCAGCTTCCCTAGCACCAGATTCCCGATTTTGAGGGGGAACATAGGGTCCAACCCGATCATTTCTGTTGCCGTAGTTGTTCCTGTTGTAGTTGTTGTCGCGATTGAAGTTTCCATCTCGGACATAGTGACCCTCTCGGTTGTAATTTCCATAGTTCCGACCTTGGTTCCCTTGACCTTGGCGCCAATTTTCCGTGTTGGATCCTTGGGCGTTTGGTCGGAAACCCCCCGTCTGATCGTTCACCGCATAAGTGTCCTCTTCATAGTAACACTCCTCAACTGGTGGTGGAGTTCTAGTTAAGTAGTTTACAGCATTCACCTTTTCTGCTCCTCCACTCACATGCTTCAATACTAACCCCAACTCTGTCCTCATCTGAGCCATCTCCTCACGGATATCATCTGCAGAGTTAACAGTTGCATTATGAACGGCAAATGTGTTTCTCCCAGTATCTGACCTCCTAGTGCTCCATGCTTTATTGTTGCGAGAGATCCTCTTCAGTTTTTCAGAAATCTGTGCATATGTACAATCACCATATGAACCTCCAGCAATGGTGTCAAGAACGGCTTTATTGTTATCATCCTGTCCTCTATAGAAATATTCCTTCAGCGACTCTTCATCAATACGGTGATTTGGAACACCTCTCACGAATGCAGTGAATCTGTCCCACGAGCTGCTCACAGACTCCCCAGGTAATGCTACAAAATTATTTACCCTATCTTTGTGATTGAGCTTCTTAGACACCGGATAGTACTTTGCTTTAAACACTTCCGCCAATTGGTCCCATGTGAATATTGAGTTATAAGGAAGCTCAGTGAACCATACTGCAGCATCACCTGTCAGTGACAGAGGGAACACTCGTAACCCAATGACGCTCATATCCAAGTCTGGTCTACCTACACAACTTTTGCAAACCACCCTGAGCTTGGCTAAGTGAGCATGTGGATCCTCCGATGGCGATCCTGAAAATAAGCCTCTTGCTGTAAGCATCTGCATCAAACTACTAGTCACCACAAATGTGTGCCCTGGAGGTAGAGGAGGTAGGACAATGGGTCCATCAGAGTCTGCTATATCGATGTTGCCCCGATAGTTGTCATGTGGTTGTGGGTCATGCACTCTCGCTGCATCTCCCAATTGATTTTCAGCTACACCACGGTTTTCCCCACCAACTACTCTTGGTTGCTGTAACTCAATTGCTTCATCTAGATTTCCTCCGATAGGATGAACTGGAAGTCCTTGATTGTTCATTCTTCGCAAAGTTCTGTTCAACTCTGGATCGTATGGAGTGAGTGGTTCGCCTTGGCTCCGTGTATTTGGCATACACTAGGGTCGGAACCTGAGAGAGACAAAAACAAAGAAAAAAAGTAAAATTAGGAAATATTTGACTAACGTTCAATATTGTAGTTAAAACTAAATCTAAAAGCCAGATTCCCCGGCAGCGGCGCCAAAATTTGATACGCTCAAATTACACTTCCTTTCAGAAGCATAAGCGATCGTTATCAAGTAAAGAACCCAACTTGTAGGTTGAGGTCGATCCCACGAGGAAAATGGTTTAGACTTTACTTTTAACCAACAATTATATTCAATTAGTCAAATTATTTCCAGAAACAGATAATAAAAAGGGGGGTTTGTGCTTGTGTGAAACAAATAGTAAAAACTTAATAAGTAATCAATAATTAAACTCAACTTTGGTTGTTATCAAGATAAGAGAAATAACTAGGGTATACGTGTTCCCCATAATCTCATAACGCAGTAATCCTAGTAATAGCAATCCTTTTCTAGTATCTTACATGCAAAGTGATAAGTTAGGTATCTCTAAATCCTTGGTCCGGCATCTAGAGAATTTCACCCCGCACCTTGGTCCGGCTACGTGTGTGTAAGTTACTAACCCTTACCTTTACCTCATATTAGACATCATAATCGATGTTTGGCTTAGTTGTTACTTCGCACCAATCGACACTAGCCTATTAGATAGTATCACACTAAATCTATGTTGATAATTCTTTTCTTGTTAATTACCTCCTTGGTCCGGCAAGTAGTAACAAGGCGAGTTCTAACGCGTGCACTCGTTAAAAAGACTTCTAAACGAAAGAATTATCAATACATGCAAAATACTATTCAAGAATTGCTTATTTACTATTCATACTTTGTTAATCGATCATGGTTCCCACAACCCTAGTTGTGGATTTAGTTACTCATCTTAGCAAGAACACAATTCATAATTGTAGATGAAGAAATCATGAACTTACTTAGAAAGAATAATAACTCCAGAAAATTTCCTTGAATTGCAAAGCCAAAATCTTTAAAACGAACTTCAGAAATCACTAATTGCTAGGGTTGCAAATTAATCTCCAAAGTTATAAAGCAAGAATAGAATAATAATGTCTAACCCCCAAAAACGAGGTTTACATGCCCTATTTATAGAAAACAAATCCTAAATAAAAAGGGAAACAAATTAAGGAAAGTTTTGTTCAGGTACGCGTCTTCGATTCACGAGACTGACTTACGGACCGTCGATCGATCTACGGTCCGTAAGTCCCTTCCGTCACTCGGGACTTAGAAAATATTTCAGCTTCCAAAAAGATCATCTTCTCTGAAGCAAACGACGGACCAACAGTACGGACCGTAGATTGACCTACGGTCCGTCAATACATTCCGTAGCTCCATACTTAGCATCTCCAAAAATCAGGTACTGGAACCCTCGCAGTCTCAATCTACGGATCAACAGTACGGTCCGTAGATCAATCTACGGACCGTCAATGGCCACCGTGGTTCCACACTTGGTCAGATTTCCCTGATTTGTCCTCAATACTTTCCTGCTGATCTACGGTCCTCACCTACGGACCGTGAATGGACCTACGGTCCGTAGATGACCTCCGTGGATGCCCTTTTTCTGCATTTTCTTCAGCTGTCTCTAAACTTTCGCGCCTGAACACCTTTCCTGCAAAACATAATAACACACATAAAAACCAATATAAAAAGGCCCTAGACACACACAACTTGTAAGTGAAATGTATTAGAAATACCGTAAACTCACGGTATATCATGGACTCTTCTATGAGTTAGGATGGTTAGGCTATGACTAAGAACCTAGTAAGATCGGTTGACTGAGTCGGAAGTAGTAGTAAGGGAACTAGCGTTAATATGAGGTATTCGAGAGAGGGTAAATGTGGAGAAGCGAGTGATTTAATTGCATGATCTTGCTAGTTGAATTCTTATATTATGCGGTGGGCGTCATGTTGACAGATGATGCCTACCACTACGTGTGGTTTTATACTGATACTACTCTTGCTATGCCTTTTGGCATAGTCTGGATGTAGGGTCGTGATATCTCATTAGTTGAAGGCGAAGAAAGTCTCCAGCAGCTTCTATTTTTCCTTTCGCCTGGTAGGAGCTGTGTCTTTTAATTATCATGTCTAGCTTTGTACTCTAAGTAGCTCTTGTACCTGTCTAGACTAGATCCTTGGGGGTGTTAATTACTTTACAAGTCTTAATCCGAAATTGTTTTAAAAGTTCTTATTTATGAAACCCTGTTATTTCAATTATCTCCGTTTTTCTTTAATTTTCCGCATGTTTTAACTATTGGGATATGAGGGTTCTCCTACTTAGGTGTTAGAGTAGGGGCCCGCACGGCCCGGTGGGTTGGGTCATGAGACTCATCCATTTATTTTCTTTTGGCATAATACATAAATGTGCACTTCAACTTGGCTTTAACTGACATCTATACTCTCCAACTTTGGGTGTGTACAAGTAGGGACTTAAGCTTGTATAAAATTGAACAAATAGACATTCATCTTACTTGGCATCCTACATGGAAATTTTGTGTCCTACGCGTATTATACCATGTAGGAAGCGTGTGCCTGCTTGTTCAATTTTATACAAGTTTAAGTGTCTACTTGTGCATACCCAAAGTTGGAGGACACTCCTTTTTGATTTAACTCTCTATATACTAAAGATAATATTCTTCTTAGTTTGATTTAGATAATTCATTGTCTATATAAAATTTGAATATCAATTATATTCTACGTTATAAAGGACTAAATTAAATATTAATATAATAAGTAAAGAGTTAGATTGAGGAGAAATATATCATATCAAAATTTAGAAATATAATTACCCGAATGATGTCTGATATTTTGTTGAGGCCACATAAATTTAAAAGATGATATATTCATAGTAACATAAACTCGATGTTTATATTAACATCTATCAGTAATCTATCTCAATAATAAATTTTGAAATCAATTGAATACAACTAATTAATATATATTCTTATATTGCTTAAAGATGATCAATTGATATAATTAATGTAAATGCCAAGTAAATTTGGATGACTTGGAGAAAATAAAACACGTGGCGTTATTTAATTGAATTTTTTTTTTACCCTTTAAATGTTTGTGTAACACGCGCTGAACACTTATACTAGGTAAAACTCTTTTTTGTTTAAATGGTATATGGAAAATGGAGTTGGAGGGTTAAAATAGAACAAGACTAAGTTGAAGTGCCAAAATGAGATTTCGAGACGAGCTAAAGGGGTCGTGTGTTTGGCCAAGTCATAACATCATATACATAGACAATTCCAATTCCATTTGCTTAAGCTCAACTAAACTAACCAGCATTAGGCCAACTGAACAAATAATTGAACTGATTAACATCTTCAATCTGCTAAAGTAATTTGTTATTTAAGAGCCAAAAACATCAAGGCACACGAAATGATGTGAAATTTTGCCAGTTACTAGTAACAGAACGACTGGAAGACCCTTCGAACCTCAAGCTCCTGAAACCAAGGAAAGAAAGACAACGATTAACAACAAGAAGAAAATTTACATGGGAAACACATTCATGTCTTCATAGAACTTTCATCGTTCTAATGGATCTACAAGAATTTACACAGGACACACGTGCAACACATGTGTTTAGAAACTAGTTTCTCAATATCTAGCAGAGGAACTCAATATCACGATTAAAAACAAAGCTAGTAGAGCGAATTTACCCGCTGGTTGAGCTGTGAATTGCATGAGAAGCAAGGAGAATGTCTCTAATTAGTTGAAGTTCCTTGACAACATCCCCGATATCCATCCTTTCTCTCGGGGATTCAGCTGAACATGCAACTCCAATCTGTATTATCGAGATCAAGCATTCCTGCGCTTGTTTCATACTAGTATCATCTTGATTGATAAGTACTCCTTCTTCCTCAGCCTCTTGTCTTTCTCTGCTGTTGCTAGGTAGAAGCATGGGGTCTACTATTTCATCAAGCAAAGCCGTCTTAGCAAAACTGTGAAGACTCCGTCCATTTTCGAACATGCTGTCAGTAGGTCTCTTTCCAGTAAACATCTCTAGTAGAAGGATCCCATAGCTGTAAACGTCACCAAATTCGGAAGCCTTACCTCCTATGCTGTACTCTGCCCACAGAGGAAAGAAAACATGTAATCAACTTAAAACATGTAAAATCAATATGACAACTTTCTCAAGAAGACACGAGAAAAGACCCAAAATAGTCCCTTATCTTTGGACTAAGACTTAAAAGTCATCCTTGTTTTTTCACACGGAGTACTTGTAGTCCCTATGTTTGCAATATTGGTGCATGCACTTTTGGTCCTCCCTCAAATGTCCGTCTATTTAATACATTGGTTTTGTCCATAATTTAGTGTATAAAATGTTCAGTCATCATCCTTTATGTTTAGTAGAAACAATAACACCATGAGAGAGAAGGTGAGACGAAGCGTATGTGCTCTTCGTTCTGTACAACTAGTCCAAGCATCATTGCAGCTAAACGAAGAATCTACCTTTGTTTTTCGAACTATATCAGTTTATTGTAGACAAATAACGTTGCAAGGAAAGAAAATTTTGTACTGTTGCACGAGAAATCTAACACAATGAACCTCTCAATCCCAATAATAAAAGAGACAAGTTTGAGGGCGGACTAAAACTGCAGCAATACTGTAAACATGGAGGACTGTTAGTGCTCTGAACAAGGATGCCTTTGAGTCTAAAATTCAAGGGACTATCAACTACGTTACCTGGTGCAGCATATCCAATTGAACTATATTTGCTCATGGTTTCTGAGAAAAACATTGTTAATCCAAAATCAGCTACATGGGCAGTCATGTCATTGTCGAGAAGAATGTTGTCCGGCTTCAGATCACACAACACAATTGGATTATGGCAATGGTTATGAAGATATTCCAGTGCACAAGCCACATCAATAGAAATGCTTAGTCTTTCAACTAGACCTAGTATCCTCACCTCATTAGTTGAGGCATCAGCTCCCGGAATAGGATGCAACCAACTTTCTAAGCTCCCATTAGGCATGTATTCGTAAACTAAAGCTATAAACGGATTACCCTCAAAATCACTAGTTGAACAGGCATTATAGATCTTAACAAGATTTTGATGCCTCATGTTTCTCAAGGCCTCACACTCAGCCATGAAGCTCTTAGAAGTATCCCCTTGTTGGTCAATGTTTATCACCTTCACCGCAACCATACATTGACCTGGATCAAGTACCCCTTTGTAAACAGAACTAAAGCTACCATTTCCAATCAAATTGGCAGAAGAGAATCCATTTGTCGCTCTATATAGGCTCTCATAAGTAACCGGTGAAGATGTTAAAGAAGGCTCTCCCGTTGCCTTTCTTAACCGAATGATTATGACTAAAGACATGATGAAAACCAGTGCAACAAGTCCAGAAAGAAGAGGGATCATTAGCTTAAGGCTTCTGGACTTATCACTACCATCAGGGTCAGCGTTCGGACATATTGGCAACTCCAGTTCCGGTATACCCCCACAAAGTTTCCTATTCCCTGATACGGAGATTGCAGTTGCGTTCCTGAAAACACCTTCAGTTGGCAACTGACCTTCAAACTGGTTGAAAGACAAGTTCACTTTTTTTAAGGAAATGAGTTGAAGGGATGTTGGAATCTGCCCAGATAAATTGTTGCGCGAAAGATCCAATTCTTCAAGACCTTTCAAAGAACTAATGGATGAAGGAATTATACCTTCAAATAAGTTGCCAGCTAAAACAAGGCTTTCCAAACCTACACACCTCCCTATACTACTAGGAATTTTCCCAGACAACATGTTATTAGAAATATCCAATCTTCCAAGATTATTGAGAGCTCCAATTTCAACTGATAGCGGACCGGACAATTGATTGTCAGCAAGATTAAGAGAATTTGTTAAGGAAGACAAACTCATAAATCCATCTGGTATGGTACCACTAAGATGATTCTGAGAAAGGTCTAAATCTTGCAAGTACCGGAAATCGCCAAAACTAAGGGGAATATTACCAGTTAACTCGTTCTTTTCCAAATGAAGTGAATATAATCGAGTCATGTTAGACATAGAAGATGGAATACTTCCTGAAAACTTGTTTTCGGACAAATCCACTAACTGAAGCCTACAAAGATTGCCAACGACTTCAGGAATGCTACATGAAAAATCATTCTTTTGCAGTTGCAATTCAGTCAAGTTAACAAGATTCCCTATTCCTGAATGAATACAACCAAATAGTTGATTACCTCCCAATCTTAGTGACAGAAGAGTCGTCGATAAATTTGCAATAGAATCAGGTAGCTCACCTCCAAATTTGCAATCACTCAAATCCAGAACTTTCAGGTTTCTGCATCTACTCAAAGAATTGAAAAAACTCAAGTCATCAACTTCTCCTGTTCCAATGGAATTTGATGCAAGAATCAGCCACCAAAGATCCGATAACCCCCCGAAGTCAATTGACACTTTGCCAGTGAAATTGCTACCATATGCATCAAGTTCAACTAGATTTGAAGCATTAGATAATGACTTTGGAAGGGGTCCAGTAAACCAGTTATGACCAATCTTAAGAACTTTCAACTTAAGAAGACTTAAACCAAAGTCTGATGGCAAAGTTCCATACAACTGATTATAACAAACTGTGAATATCTCAAGAGATGAAAGATTAAAAATTTCAGCAGGTACAATACCAGATAACTTATTTATACCCAAACCAAGAACATTCAATGTCTTCAATTGACTAAGAGAACTTGGAATAGTTCCTTCCAAATTGTTAACCGATAAGGAAAGTGATTTGATTGCGGAAAGATTACCTAAGGTTTCCGGGATTGGTCCATTGAGGTTGTTGTTATGAACTTGCAATCTCTCAAGCTTTTGCAATGAACCAAGTTCAAATGGAATCTTTCCAGACAACTGATTCCAACCAACACCAAGTATAACAAGATTCAAACAACGAGAAAGATTTATCGGTATCTCTCCAGAAAATGAGTTATTAGTCAAACTAAGATGCTGAAGCCTAAACAAACCACCAACCTGTGGTGGGATTTTTCCATGGAAATTGTTGAGCTCAAGTTTGAGACTAGTAAGAAAAGTAAGATTTCCTATGAAAGGTGACAAAGTACCTACTAAGTCAAGTGATGTTAAGTTCAGTTTAGTGACTCTTTGATGAAGATGGCCACAAGTGACACCTTCCCAGCTGCAGAAATGGACTGAATTATTCCATGAAGTAAACATACCATGAGGATCTTGAGTTACCTTTTCTTTGATGGCAAGTAAGGCTTGGATATCAGTTTCATTACCATTCTGTAACTTCAAGGCATGTGAGATATTGAACATGAATGAAAGGAGGGTAATTAGATAGAAAACAAAAGAACATAATGGCATTGGAATCTTGAAGTCTAGAGAAAAAACCATACTTGTTACGGACAATGTATTCAAGAATGAGGTAGCTAGCTGGTTTATTCTATGCTTTTTGGTGTGAAAAATCCTTTCTTTTTTTCTTTTTATCCTTTGTACTCTATTTATTCACTTGGCATTTATTAAAAAGACCTTTACTTTTTCATTCTTGGACTAAGAACAAAGCAGCCAATGAAGCAAATAGAGCCATTATATATGTAAGGTGGACGGAGATTTTAAGGACAAATGTGCCTAGACAAACATTTGGTCAAGTCAACGTTTAGCTGTGTTTTGCTAACCATTGGGTGATAGTTTAGGTAGCTATTTATTCACTTGACATTAATTAAAAATAGCTTCACTTAATCATTCTTGAACTAAGAACAGAGAAAGCTGATCCTTTCTGCAGCCAATGAAGCATTGGAAATTTACATGCTCCACTTTTTCTATTTTGAGTGCAACAAATTCTGACCATTTCAATTTCTGTTCAAGTTCTTTACCAGCATTCTATTTCAGGAATGTGTAGTGATTTTAAGGAAGTTTAGATGGTAATCAAAGATTAGTTACATTGTAATTAGTGAAGCTAGTTGAAGATATGGTTGCATCAACAATCCATGACATATAATAGAAAATTGAGACCTGTCTAATCAAGAATCTGATTCTTTTTCTTCCTTTTGCCCTTTGATTCTCTCTCAAATGGAGTGTCAATATGTACTGTCCCAATTTTGACTGATCACAAAATTTAATTGGAAAAAAAAAACTTTTGACACTTCTAATTTAAATAAACTATAGTTTTTTTCTTTGAAAACACTTTTGAACTTGACAGAAATATTAGTTGTTTCCAAACTATTGACAGCCTTAAAAATACTCCTTTACTTGAACACCTAAACTTAGATACATCCCCGATCTGCCAAATGACATAGCATGTGGTCTCAAACTCTTTAGAAGCATGAGACTCTTAATAAAAGGCGAGAGAAGTATTGAAAATACCCCTAAACTTGGTGAGAATTTAGGGATGTATTTCACTCGTGTTGCAAGATCGAGAGTGTATTTAAGTTCAGTTAGTCAAGTAAATGAGTATTTTTAAGGCTGTCAATAGTTCGGAAATGAAACTAATAATTCACGTTTAGCTTAGGGGTGTTTTCAATATTTCTCAATTATTATTTTTTAAAGAGTTAACGCATAAATTAAAATGGAGAAAGTAAAATCTTGTGACTAATCCAGTTGGCTTAGTGGGTTGCCTTACATAACATAGATAGTGTATAATTGAGAGAAGGAAGGGTACAAAGACAGTAAATAAGACAATATTCATTAATTTGTATGTCAGGTCTGGTACAAAGGAAGGGTAAAGTGATAGAAGAGATGAATAGTACAACATTACTAATATCTCTAGTAACAACCTTTTTAACTTGGAAAACACAAATTGGAGTTTTCTGAATTATGACAAGATAGTATTATCTGCAAATTTGGATTTTTGAATCTCTAAAACAAATTATTTGAAGGTCAAATTAAGACATATGTGGTAAGGTAAATACTTACGTGCATCAGATATTTACATTTAACTTGTAAATATTAGATGTGCTTTCACATATACATTTGTCACTTAAAAGTACTCAGCCCTCCTAATAAACATAAATTTCAATCATGAAAATGTTTTGAGTGTTCTTCACAAAGATGTAATGATAAAAGGAAAAAAAAGATGACAACAATTTCGAGTAGTTATTAGCAATTCAAAAATCATGGAAGTTAATTTGCCTCTCCTATTCTATAATATAGATAGATACATGAAACTTTAACTCTAGTTAGATTTGAAATCTTTATATTAGCAACTCAAATATTTTAAATATATCCATTTCATCATCGCAATTAGAATTGAAATCCTCTTGTGTGATATATTCTTTTTAAAAAAAATTAAATCACCATTGGTGGGGATTAGGCATCGCCTAATTTATGTATTGATGATAAAAAATAAATACACAAATGGTACATTGGCTTTTTGTCCCACTCACCTTGAGAGATAAGGAGAATGAATAGTTCATCCTTAAACAAAAGAGTCCCAATGTATAAATACATGAGATTTGGCCTATTCGTTTGGAATCCTCCAGAATCCATAATTACAAAAGTATAGAACGACCTTGACCAAAAATTTCAAAAGCAATCAATCATTATGAAACAACTTCTTCTAGGCTCGAATCTTGATGTATGAGCGTTCTTCAATGTCGTTCTACAAACAACTTTTAACCTCATTAGGTAAGGCAGAATTCTGAACGTGAAGAATTAATTTAACCTTCTTCTCTCTCCTAAATTTGCTAAGTAATCAGCTAGATTGTATTATATTTAACATCTTTGAATGACTCATTTCGAGAACAATTGACTGCTGACGAAATTATGAATGACTGACATTTCTGTTATTCTCAAAAGTTGTCAAGTTACATAAAAAGGATTGTAAAAAACTTGCTTAAGGATACATTCTATAAAACAAATGTACAAAGTCCAATAATGTATTTCAAAAATAAATATCATCCGTAGTATCATATTTCAACACCCATTTTATGCTTTATCCTTTCATAAGGAATCAAAAACATCTCCAAATATTATCACTAGTATGTTAAAAGTCATTACTCATGATGTCTATGCTTTACTTGACCCCAAAACCACTTTATCTTATGTAACCCCCTTATGTTGCTAAAAAGTTTGAAATGAGTCCGGAACAACTTAATGAACCATTTATTGTTTCCACTCCTATTGGTGAGTCCATTATAACTAAAAGAGGTTATAGAGATTGCACAGTCACAATATGTCGTAGCAATACCATGGCCAATTTAGTTGAGGTACAGATAACTTTGATGTCATTATTGTTACGGATAACTTTGATGTCATTATGGTAACAAATCGGTTGTATTCATGTTATGCTAGCTATATTGTTGGACTAAAACTTTGAATTTCCAATTTCCTAATGAGCCAATCTTAGAGTGGAAGGGATGCACAATAGTTCCAAAGGGTACATTTATTTCATACCCGGCGACAAAGATGGTTTCAAAGTGGTACATCTATCACAAAAGCACTAATTCATATATTCCACCCCGAGCTGGTCACCGAAACTTAGATCAACCATCTGTAAGTGATCTAATAAGCTCAAAAATGGAAGGCATGTTATGTCGTCTCAAGAAAGTTGGATCTATAGATGCAGGTATGCAATAACTACGTAGTGACTTAGTAACCATGGGACAAGTAGTAAAATCCTACTCCACCTCAATTAAATAGATTGAAGCTCAGCTAAGGCAGATGTCAGCCACAATAAATTAAATGCATGAGGTCATTCTTTCGAGTGACACTAAGGCAAATCCAAAGGCTGGAAGAGGTAATGTGAGCCGTTGTATGGGTTTTTCAACTCGCGGAGTGGCTGAGTGTTTATTAAATATGTGGTGTTAGATGATAAACCATACACAGTTAAATAGGTCAGAGTATCCCCCCCCCCCCCCTTCTGCAAAAACTGATGAAGAAAGCTAAAGCGATGCACGAGATAGAGAAGTTGAGTTTAAAATAAAAGAATGAGGAGAAAGTCACTTCAGTGATACCTATGCCCAGTCCAAAGTGTCCTCCTCCCTTTCCAAAGAGATTGGTGAAGAAAGTTGTGGATGACAAGTTTGAAAAGACTGGTGAAAATAAAACTGCTGAAAAGAAAGATGAATTGATTTTAAGAGAAAAGATTAAGAAGAAAAAAACTTTAATCAAACCAATGCCTATTCATAAGTGTCCTCCAACCTTCCTACATAAACTAAAGAAGAACAAACACGAGGCCACTTTTAAATATTTCTTCAATACCTTCAAACAACTGCATATAAACATATCTTTGATTGAAGCACTGAGATATGCCAAAATATTGCAAAATATCTATAAGAGTTGTATAATTCAAAAGGCGTCCGGAAGATTGTGAGACGGTTGCACTTATAGAAGAGTGCAATTCGAGGGTATTAAGCAAGCTTACTAAAAAGCTTGAGGATCTAGGAAGTTTCAGCCCCCATACAAATTGGTGAAATTGATGTTGGACATGCACTATATGATCTAGAGGCAAGTATTAGTGTAATACCCTTATCAGTTTTCAAGACACTTGTTTTAAGACAGTCACCTCTGACTAACATCACTATATTACTGGAAGACAAGTCTTGTGACACTCTAAATGGAATAGTTGAGGATGTGCTCATCAGTGAGTAAGTTTGTGATTCCTGCTGATTATATAATTCTTGACTTTAATAGAGATGCTAGAATGTCAGTTATTCTAGGACACAATTCTTAGCTACTAGAAGAGCATTGATTGATGTGAGGGTCGCAAAAATGAAAATGTAGGTCAATAATGAATAAATGACCTTCACTACAAAAAAAAGGGCAAATCGCGGGAGTTAACATTACAAATAGCGGGGGTTTAGAATCCCCACAATTTGCTGTTACAAGGGTTTTAGCAACTCCAATAGTTAGGTCTGTCATAATTAAGTTGCAGCAGTTTTTAAGCAACCCCCGTAATCAACAATTAGCGGGGTATTAACCTCGGTAATTTCTTTTCCAGCAAATAATTTTATTCCATTTTGTGGGGTTTATAGCCCTCCACAAATAAATTTTAGTACCTCACTTTGTTGGGGCTATAACCTCCGCAATTCTTTTGATGAAATTTTTATATTCAATTTCGCAGAGGTTATAATTTATATAAAATTAAGACTTTATATAAAAGCTGTTGCAGTTATATAAAATTAAGACTTCATATAAAAGTGGTTTAGGCTCATCGACAATTTTACAAATAAAAGTTGTTGCAGTTATCAACTCTACTAAATAAGACTGTGGGCTGGAACCTTGTGTATTCCAGGATCTAACATTGCTTTTTCCTACCTCTCTGCACCAACATAAATGCTTGAGAGTTAAACATAATGGCCATAATGATTTTGTTGCGACTCAAGCAATAGTTGTGCTCTTCATTTCCCAACTCAATAGCTCCACGAAGTCTACAAACATCCATCAGAACCCCCCAAGACAGTAGCATCAGCTTCAAAAGGCATCTTCTTTATGAAGTCGTAAGCTTCCTGTAGCAGAACAACCACACAGCCATAATGTTTCATCTTAGCTGCAAGTCTGAATTCATGTGACATTGCTTCAAACAATTAGAACCCGAAATCGACAAGCTTGGCACACGCACACAAGCTGATAGAACTGCCACGAAGACAAATCTCATTTGGTTGCAACCCCGAATTCATTGTTAATGCTAGGGAAGAAACCATAGCATTCCATATGCAAACCTGCTCCATCGCATCAAATACCTGTGTTACAGAAAATGGTTAAAAATACAGGCAAGGCCTCATACTATAAAGAGTTCCCAGTTTCTAATCCTCTTCAAGGATAATACTTAGGACACTAATTCTCAATAGCTGAGGTCAAATCAAATTGATGATGATTTCTTCTTCTTTTCAGACAATAATACTTAGGACATGTTTGAGTACTAGTTATCTGAACAAACTCTAGCTCTTTTTGAGTATAAACTTATTCATAGGTTCTTTGAGTAGATCACTCCAAAATACAATCATTTTGCAACAATGATGAAACGGTTATAAAAGAGAACACATAAATGGCAAAGTGAACCTGAAAGCAAGGTAGGCTCTTTATATCTTCTTCAGTTACAAAAAGCCACCTAATTCACAGAGTTGAAATTGTCGTCAACAAAGAGCAAAGTATCAAATCTACGTTACAACTATGTAGTGAGGACAGGAACAAGAAGTTACCTTTGGTTGTTTTCGTCTTCACTCATATCCCTTAACTTTTCTTGCATTTCTCTGCAATAATCTAAACATCAGCATAATGACAGTTCAAGAAAGAAGCACAAACTTTTGACTCTGACAAACCACATACCTAATCCGCTCATCCAGTCTTCGCTCCCCCCATTGAAAGACTCTCAGTTTCAGCCTGCAAAAATTGCAAGCTACTTGTTAGAAAGTTCCATTTTTGCAAGCAGTGTTTAAGTAGAAATATGTGTTTATATCCAAGCAAAGCTAGCTTACTTCCATTGTATTCTGTTCTTGAGCTTCTTTTCAATAAGACCAATTCCTTCAAGCACATTTGTTATATCATAGATCCTTCTTTTCTGCACATGTAAGATCCGGAAATTATAATCAAAGTTTAACAACGCAATAAGAAAACTTCTAGCTAAATGATATATCACCTCCAAAGTGTCTGCAGCTTGGTTATGATTAAACATACCATCTTCTGCATGCTTGATCAAGTTGATAGATTTCTTGGTTAAAAGACCTGAACAGAAGACAGTGGTTCAATTGTAGGTTTATTCCACCATAAAATCACGCTTTCCATAGAAACTTTTACAACAAGCCAATCGCTGGGAAAAAGATAGTGGAATACCCACTGAACTGTCATAGCGGCAGCTTGCAGGTGTAAGGGGAGAAGGCTGGGAAAGAAATCCAAATTTCAATTATGTGAGCAAAAGAAGAGTGCCTACTGGACCAAATGCCATTCACAACAGGTATATTCATAGCTACATATACTACCATCTTTTTTATTTTCAAGAAAACAAACTTCATAGTTAATAAAGTTGATGTTACTTGGTTTTCAGGAAAGTAGGGGAGTATAGATAGCCACAAAATTGAGCTTGAACTTAGGAAGACACTTGAAAGTACCATATTTACAACATACATGGAAGTGAAGACGAGTACGATTTTCTTAAATAATTTGAATTATTAACTAGTACATATACTTTTTATGTAATTTTCAAATTTAAATTTTGTTTCATATTTCTGATGTATCTATGTTCGAAATCACACTGCACTATATGAATGGAATTCTAAGCAATGAGATTAAAATTAAAGAGGGAGATTAAAGTAGATTGGCAAGCCTTACCTGAATTCAAGCTCATTGGATATAAACAGTAAGGTATTGTTCCCAAACTACTTTATTATAGCAGGGGTTCAGTGACATGTTCTTGCTAGCAGATACATCAAAATATTAGTAGTAGAATATTTTTTTTAGCTTAAATATCATAATATTAGCAGTACTTGAATACCATATAATTCCAGGAATGACTTTTTATTTCATAGCAAATAAGACAGTGAAACACCTCCTCTCCAGGTTACTGACAAAAATGAAGTAAATTGATATTTAATACAACAATGGAGGAGCCTCTCGCCGACTACATTTTGTGTTTCAGCAATTCAGTGAATGCAGGTAACTTGTCCTTAGCCTATTTGTCACGAGTCATTCAGACTTCAGAGTATAATTATTATTTAAGCAACTAATGTCAAGAGTTCAGGGTATAATTACTATTTAAGCAAATAGGTAGTCTTTTCCCAATTGTTTAGTGAGTGAAATGACAAAATTGGGGTGCAATATTAAGATTATATACCGCATATGTACATTTTCATGTACTCAAGTAATCAATGTAAGAACATGAACTAAAAACGCGTGGAGTGAAACCTGTTCTGGAGTGAGCACAAAAGCTTTATCTTTGATAGTGAATGCAATATCTGGCATGGATGAGATGCTGTTACAGTCGATTGTGGATTCTCCCATTGGACTTGGTATTTTCTCGCAAAGCTGTAAAACATCAAAGCTTTAATATTAGGACGATTTGATATACTATTTATTAGACATCAGATAAAGCTGTGACTTATACCTGATTCACATACATAAGTGAAATTCAACTCGAGAAGATGAGGCTTTATCAAAAAATTAAGTTGATTCATTTCTCAATCACCTGCAACTTCTTTAAATACCCTTAGGATCACCTCATATGAGCTTTTTTCCCAAGGCAACAGATCCTTTGAATCCTTTCCTTCATACATGACAGGCATCCTTATTCTATTTGACTGTTCAACAGGATCTTAGCTTGTTGCAGCAAAATATCTGAAGAACTGGCTGTAACATTGTAGTAGTAGTATAAGAAGAATGACACTAATAAGGAAATTAAACAATGTTGATCGCCTACTAATTGTCGACTTCCATATATTTTTATATAGGGTCATGTCATTACTATCAAATTTGTGATTAATAACACAACAAAATAGTTTGTGAAACCACATCACAGTACAAGGTTCACATAATAAAATTAATGTCTATACCTGCTCAAACAGACAAGCTAAACAATAGCTAGCTTTTTCACCTTTTGTACAGTGGAGAGGAGCTGGCTTTAACAATATTATTCCAAACCATCTGTCACTTTTATCAGATCTGTTACCTTTTCATTTCATCGATTTCTCCGTTTTAAGAAAAATGCTTTAGTTGCTGATATCGTCCCCTCAAGTTTTCTTGTTTTTGTCTCCTTTGTGTTCTTCTGATCCTTCTTTGCCTTTAAAAAAATGTATGATTAGTGTTTTGTATATAAAGAAAATTTAAAAATGAAGATATGCAGAACAAACTGGCACATACTGTATCATTCTTATGAACAGTTTTGAGAGGAGTTTCAAACAAAAATTCACAGTTACAGGGACAGTTTCAAGGAATCCAAATGGCTTTATAACATGTTTTCTACTGTTCTTTAAAATATATGTTAGAACTAATACCAGAAAACAGCCGAGATGGAAAGGCTGCATCCATATTTAGCAGAAGCACAAAAATCTTGTCATTCTGGGACAATCAAACTGAGAAAAGGAGCATAGTACTAGCACCAGTATTCAATGTAAAATAACTCTAATCGTGCATACCACATATTGCAGGCAATTTAAGAGACAAAAAATGTGCCCTGCATATGATTCTCCAGTAATGTAGTAATCATTCTTTACATACTCCGCAAATTGCAAATGCATTGTGTTAAAATGAGATTCTCACAAATAGAAATTATAACAATTTCTCAAAATGAACAAGAATGAGACAAGCAAATAGTTGAATATCTAAGATTAGTAGTCTAACGTACATTAGACATGTGTTAAATGCAAAATCAAATTCTAAAACCACTTAACTAATATTGAGTGTCAAAATATCTGGTGGCAAATATTCTTACAAGATTGAGAAGCCTTATATCCCCATGGCAAGAAGTTACAAAACTTAGAATGTTAGAAAATATTGTAAAGCTCGAGGGATTTTTATCAGTAACAATTTCATGTCCTATGGCGACAAGCATTTCAATAAGTTTCAGTCCTATTATGTACAAACATTTCAACAAGTCCTTACTTTATTAACAAGAGCTCTAAAGAAGAGTGACATATCCAAGTTAATGGTAATACCATCTTCCTAGTCAACCAACATATTTTATTTTGCCTCATTCTATACTTTTTTTCCGCTTGAATAAAGCTCCAATTTAATCTATCAAATAGCAATGCTAAAAACAGAGTAAAATCATCCCTGACAATGCTTGTATTAAACAAATTTTAGATAAATGAGCTAAATTTAAGCATCTAGAATACCTGATTGTAAGGAACTAGTGATACATGTGCATAGAACTCATCAGAAATCGCATCCATTTGCAATCAAATACATGGAAATCACCAGGTAAATGAACAAATATTCAAAATTTGCTACCGAAACCTACACAAGCAAATATTTTAATCAATCTGTACCAATTTTTCAACAAAATTGACTCTAAGAAGAGGACAACTATGGACGGGTAATTAAAGAGGTGTTCTAAGTTACCTTGAGGTAGGTATACTTACTTTCTTCGGCAACGAAATTATTGGTCCAGTACGCTCAATACATATTGATGCCATCGCCGATGGAGCTGACGATGTATCGGACTTCCAGGCTAGTGATTCCGCCATTGTTTCTTCTCCAACAATCGCTATCCAGGAACCCTAAAATGTTAATTAGCGAAATTGGAGAGAAGAGGAGAAAATGTCTCTGCCTTAATATTATAAATAATGGAATTTTATTTAGAGGGTTACCACAGCTAATGACCCTCACAAATTGCTTAGAAATTGCAGGGGTTACTTAAACCTCCGTAATTAGATGCAACTTACGGGGGGTTATATTAACCTCCGTAATAAAACCCCAACAATTTAAGGGTTTTTTTTGTAGTGTATTAAGTATACTTCAAACCCTTGCACTATATAGATCTATGCATGATCACTAAATTGTTTGAGAATAAGTGCGGGCTTTTAAAAAGTGACCATGGTGGATTTCTTGAGGTGCTGCAAAATGAAGGGCAAGTTTCCAAGTGGCCTGAACCTGCGCCGAAAAGCGACAAAGAAAATAGGAAGCAAGAGGAAGATGAAAAGGGCAGCCCTTTTAAAATGAAGAAGAAGCGAAGGATTGCTCAGAAGGACAGAACATTGACTTTAGTCATGTCGTGACGTTAAATCAGGCGCTACTTAGAAGGTAATCAATGCTTGTAATATTGAAGAACATAAAAAAATAAAATACAAAAAAGAGTCGTTCCATGACCAAAATTAAGATTCTCATTAGGAGGAAACCAAACTTTTTGACAAGTTTTTCTTTAAAATGCAGAAGGAAGAAGCTAGTGATGAGTCAAGATTTTACGAATCAATTGGCGTAATTTGGATACAAAATCAATGTACTCAACAACGTTTTGAACCATTTACAATGTTAATTTGTTTAAATTTCAAGTTTGGAGTCAGAAGTGCACGCAAGCAATAAAGAGAGGGGAAAATAAGTCAAAAATTGGATGTAAGAAGCAAAAGTTGAAAGGTCGCATCGCTTGAGAAGTTTGGTGTGTCACCAAATTGCCTGAGAATAATGACACCCAAACTACACCCTTAATTGGAATTAAAGCGGTTGATGTCAAAATATAGTAATCCAATAAGGTTGGGGTCGAATCTCACAGAGAGTGTGGTGGGAGATATTTATAATTTCTTATTAAAAATTCATATTAGTAACTACTATTATAGTTGAGGCTTTTAAAATGGGAATTATTAACTAATTTATAGAAAGTTGTAATGAAGAATTAAAGATGAACTAGGGTTACAATTCTTATATATCAGAACTCAAATAAATAATTTACTTTCAACACATCTAGGTTTGTTCCTTGTGTAAAAATGACAAATCTATATATCTCCTAAAGCCTCTCGGCTCAATTAAGAGAATACCACCCTAAATCCATATTGACACTTAGGTATCGCAGTAATTGGTTCATTCATCAAATGTCTTGGTTATTTATCCTATCTCTAGCTATATAGATAGAAGTTGGTAGCTCCAAATCCTTGGTAATGATGCTTTATCCTAATCTTAACCTTTTTGGTTAAGCGAGCCAGGATACAAGCGAGTTCTTAATGTTTGCAACCATTAAAAAGTAATCTTTACGAAAGAACCTTAATACAAAATGATCACCTCTTCATGAGAAATTTTTAATGTAATGAATCTATTATCAATATTCCTACTCTAAGTTCCATAACCCTAGTTATGAATTTAGCTACTCATAACTAGATGCAAATAATAACTAACGTAATATGAGCAATTAATAAACATAAATAGAAAGAAAGTACGCAAACCTTTTTTTTATTATTAATGCAGCTCTTGCAAGAGAATGTTATTCGTTTCACAATAATCTTCTAAAAATCAATAATTAACCCTAATACGGTAAGAATGTTGGAAACTTTTGCTAGTAGCAATCCCTAACTTCTATGACTAATGATAATCTCTAATAATAATAATAATAATAATTTGTAACCCTTAAAAATGTCATCATAATGACATATTTATAAGAGTAGGATCGGAGTCTTAATACTGGTTGGCTCTGCTTTGACTTGGTTAACATAAGATCAAGAAACAAGGGGTTGCGGCGCAAAGACCATCACGTGGTCCAGGGGCGCGTGCAATGGTGTCCATCTCAGAATCGTGCTTCCTTCTCCATGCGTTGCAAGTTCATCACATGAATTTTTTATTTTAGAATCTATATTCTCAATAGGAGAGGTATGGGGTCCATCATGTGGAAGGTACTATCACGCCCCGAGGCAACCCCCTAGACGTAACACGGGACCTAGGATCACGAGTGACCCCAAGCTAACTCTGAGTCCGACATATATCAAGCATACTGGAAATAACTGAGTAAAACATGTACTATGCAGAAGCTAAAAATAGTGGATATCTAAAAAGGGGAAAAACCCAACTAGTCTGAATATGTAAGATATAATAATAAGAGTTTAGTGATAACTGGAACAACCACTTAACAACTCAAGCTGAATCTACTACTATGCCTGAAAAGCCTCTAACTAAGTTGAGTTGCTAGGATATGCCCCTAGCTAACTCTAACAAAACTGAAAACTGAAGTAAAGACTGAAATAGAAAGCATGTCTATTGTTCTCAAAGTATGAGGACTCACCACTGAAGCTACTGAAGTCGAATTGAGAATCGATCTAAGCGTGGTCTGGATGCTGACTGCCTGAACCTAAATCATGAAACGATGTAGCGCAAAAGTATGACACATACTTTGAATTACTGAGCATACATGATATAGATAAGCTAAGCTGAACAATGCATAACTGAGTAATGATATAATCTGAACAAGGATAAGATATGTACTAAAGTATAACTGAAAGATAAACTGGATGCAATGACCAAGTACAAATCATGAAGATAATATGCTGAACTGTATACTGAAATAACTCCTGAAAACCTGGTCAATGCACTAAGAGTCTAACTATGGAATCTACCATTAGCTGACATAAACCACGTTAGCTAGACGTGGAATCCTATGTATACACCCCATCGAGAGGACCCAATATACCTTGCCAGGGGCACAGAGGCATGACTTTCGCATGATCACTAAAATTGATGCCCAACAGATGAGACTTATAAACCTACGTGGGCACGTAGTTCTAGGATTTTGAGGGTACGCTGAATTCTAGTCCAATTTGGTGCTAAGTCTACTCCCAACTAAATACATGTGAAGCTAAAATGCACTAAATACTAAATAGCTCAAAATACTGACATGCTAACCGAGAATACAACATTTATATACTGAGAATGTAACATTTGAAATCTAGAGCATGATTTTATGTTTAATTAACTGACCTAGAAAGTATAATTCACTGAGTTTTATATAAGGAATTAAGCAACGTTTCCAAGAAAACATGTTATTTAGACTATGGATACTATGGCAGCTGAAATCACCCCAATTCCCAAGATTTTACAAACCCTAGGTCTAAACAAGTTATGTGGAATCAAGGAACTGACTGAATTCTAGAGACCTAGTGGATGTAAGGAACTCACTAGTGAAATACCACATACCTGGTGACAAATTCTACAGAGAAATCCTTTGGATTTTGGGGCTGAACTTTGAAGAACACTGTTGCTTGTTCTTGGAAGAAACCGACATCTTTTTTTTTCCGTTCTAACTTGGATGATTTTTTGGAGAATGAGGGTTCTGGGTATGTCTGACTAGATTATTACGCTTAGACTGAGTAAAACGACGTAGTTTAAGTGCCCAAAGCATAGGGGAAAAGAAAAAAATGATCATGACTTAAAGTTGATGAAGTACCACTCATGAGGGGACTGGCGGGCCATCGTTTGAACCACTGCCCGTCAATTGGGTTGTGGTTCGAGGTCTTCCCAACAAGGCTTCATTAAAATGAGCATAACCTTTTACTCTAAACTTGGAATTTAGCAAACTCGGTGGTGATGGAAAGAGGACTCAATTATCTTTAATTTGATATGTCATGGGTTACCTACTTCATTTTGTGCTAAATGATATGACCATTTGAAGTTGAACCAAAATCCATTTTTCTCTGAATAGCTGTTGACCCTCACCTACGGCCAGTCCTACGGTCCATAGGTCCAACCACGGATTGTACTTATCGTCCGTGAGTGGGATCAAAGACCACTGAATCTTGGACCCCAACGATGGAACCCCTCTTACGGACCGTGGGTCCATTGATGGACCGTGGACCACGACCGTAGGTCTCATCTTTCGCTTCTAAAATTACTCTAAGTCTGGGACTCACCTACGAGACCTACCTACAGCTCGTGCATTGAATGACGAATCGTCCTGGTGAACCGTATAAAAGTACTGGACCTGACATTTTAGAGAAATAGGACTTGCCAATTACAGGCCCACCTACAGACTGTGTGTCAGACCATGGATCGTCGATGTCTTTCGTTGGTTCTGGCACCAAATCTTGGAAAGCTACATTTTTTATATCTTATCGAATTCGAGGTGTTACAATATCTCTCTCTTGGGAACATTCATCCTCGAATGAAGTCTAAACAAGTTGAGTATGGAGGGAAGGGCTATAATCCCTATTACTAGGTACTAGAAATTGATATCTAACTGAATTGAGTTCCATGAATATGCAAATATGCTAAAATGCAAGGATAAATGAGGGAACATGATATTGAGACTGGATTACACAAGAGTAAAGTGAGTACTGAAGTGACTTCCTTATTTCTCAACCTACGAACCGTTAGTCAAGAATTTCAACTGGCATCTCTTCATAAGTGAGACTATCCTTCACATCCACACTCTCTAATTGTACTATCGATGGCAGATCACCCACACACTTGTTCAACAAGGAAATGTGAAAGACGGGATTAACCGCTGCTAGTTCTGCTGGCAACTCTAAATCATAGGCCACATTGCCAATCCTTTTCAGGATTCTGTAAGGACCTACATATCTAGGACTGAGCTTCCCTTTCTTGCCAAATCTCATCACCCCCTTCATATAACTGAATCGAAGAGCTTTAGAATTTTGAATCCAAAACTGTAATGTGGATATAAACTCATAACGTTTTTTTCTTAAAATGTCTAAATCTCCAAGAATGTGATAATTTGTCTTAATTCATTTTATATAGAAAAAGTTTTGGCTTCTATAGGAAAAACAAGAAATTTTCTACTACTTGTAACAAATGTTAAAGTGATAGAAAGTAAATTGGAATCACCAATAAAATATGAAGAAGCATAATATTTTTGATAAACAATAATCAGTACAAATCTGTTTATTTCTTGATTCTTCTCTCCTTAGAGTTTCTCTGTTATTCGACAGTTGTTAGTGGCGTATTTGTCAAATTAAAGATGATTTGGGTTGATCCTCTATGAATATTCCAAAAGTTTATGGGATATTCGAGATTCCTTTTTAAGGGAAACATATTACACTTTATATAGATATGAACTAGGGTTTAAAATTGAAAAGCCTCCAAGAACCTAGCTGAAGTTAAACAAGTGTGGTAGAGTCCCTATTGAAATTAAACACATTTTGTAGAGTCTCATAAAATTTTGATAACTACACATACTATATATAAATAAATTCATCCAATTAAGTAGAGTACTTATTACTATTTTACTTATTCGGTTTATTTTTAGTGTTTCCTTAATTGCCTAGGTTATCAAATATTTTTTTGGTAGCTAAATAATTTTTTTACCAAGTAGCAAATGAGTACATAAAAAATTAGTGATCGATGTACATCCCCAGATCATTATATGTACTTTGCACTAATTATTTCTTTTATAAACTAATAAACTTTTAATGAAGGGAGACCCTTTATATCTTATATAATGTCATATTAGAAAGGGAGAAAAATGTGAAGTGTCATATAAAACATAACACAAGTTAATATGATACATATATTTATGGACTTGATGATTATGTAGGCCCAAGATACAAATCCCAAACAAACAATAAATGATATGAATTTGGATTATGATGAATATGGTATCAGATTCAGACTCTTGTAGTACGATCAACGACCATAGGATTAGAGAAGTGAGTACGCTAAGATCATATGATGGGGTGCTCATGATAAAGGTCAGGATTATGAGAGTGGACCAAAAAGAATGACTAACATTGTAATGACCTTTCAGGTTATTTTTGGAAATTTTCATAAAATTACAATTTTAACCCCTTCCAATAATTGCCCCGAGTCATGTTTGATCAGTTTATGAAGTTGGTTTTTGAAATTGATCGAAAAGTTGTAATTTTTAAAAGTCTTGAGTTTTGGAAGGTTCAAAGTTGTTAAAAGTCAGTTTTTGTAACAAAAGGAGTTTCAAGTCTCGAAATGAAATTTCATATGCTCCATCAACTCCGAAATGTGGGATTTGGTCTATGAGTGTTGTAGTCTGCTGTTTTGGAGTTGTTTCATGGATTTGAGGCCTTGAGTTTGAAGTCAAAATAAATTTAGACCTTGAGTTGACTTTGGTCAACATTTGGAGTTCGTACGCCCGGATCATAGTTCTGATAATTTCATTTGATTCGGGGGATGATTTTAGGCTTAGGTGAAGTCTTGGTTGAATTTTCATTTGTCTCGATGGTAGTTTGGCATTTTTGAGCTTTAAGCTAGTTTATTATGACTTTCATGGGTTACGGGTCAAGGAGACCTTGGATCCGTATTGTAATGACCCAAAAGGTCATTTTTAGAAACTTTTGTAAAATTACCGTTTTACCCTCTCATTACCGACCCGAGTCATTTCTGATAGGATTATTTGTTTTGAACTTTTAGTTAAAAGTTGTGAATTATGAAAGCTTTTGAATTCAAAGGCCCAAGTTGTTAAAAAGTGGTTATCGATGTATTTTGAAGATTCAAGTCTCACAATGGAATTTCATCGGATCTATAAGTCTCGAAATATGGAAATTGGTCTAAGAGAATTATATGTTTAAGATTCGGAGTCTTTTCGGGGATTAAGGTCCTAAGTTGGAAATTTGTGATATTTTAGTCTTTGAGTTGACTTCGGTCAATATTCGAGGTTCGGATATTTGGATTGGATTTCAGATAGTTTCTTTGGATTCAGGGGATGATTTTAGGCCTAGAGGAGGTCTTGGTTGGATTTTCAGAGGTTTGAAGCTTGTTTTAGCCTTTTTAGGCATTATAATTAGTTTCTTGTGATTTTCAGGAGATTCTGTTGAAGGAAACCTCAGATTCGTATTTCGATGGTTTCATTGTGTCTGAAACGTCTAGTATAGTCAAATTGTTTAGGATTTGTGTGTATGAGGTTCCTAATGAATCTTGAGGGTCCTTTCGATGAATAGAGAGTTGGCTAATTTTCTTATGTCTTGTGTGCCTCACATTCGCAAAGGGTTCTGTCATGACCCGAGCCTACACCCTAGACGTGGCCGGCACTCGAGAACCATTACTGGCTCTCAATCGAACCCTCATCATGGCTGACTACAAGCGGAAGACTAACTCAAGCATACATAAGCATCAAATTGAAAGAAACATTTAAAAAACATATTACTGAATCTCAAAATTTCATTGAATATACCAAGTATGAAACATATGTTTTAAATAAAATATCTGAAACTAAAAGACTCTCCAAATTTGTCTATCTATGAAGCCTCTACTGTATATAGACGAGTGTCGGGAGAAGACCCACGACTACTCAAAATGTTACTAATACCAACAACTCATAAAACATGAGCCCTCTGGAAGCATGTAGACCTCACTCGAAAGCTGGGGACCAGATGAACTGATCTCAACAGACTCTTGTTGAGGAGCCTAAGAACCTAAATCTGCATCATTAAAAGATGCAGGTTGAATGACATCATTACATTGAATCTATGGGTCTGTAATATAGCTGAATAACTAATAACCGAAAGAAATGACTGCAATAGATAACAATGTACTCAAGCTGAGTGTAAAGAAATAAATGAGTTAAATCATTTAAAACTTTACAAAATACTTTCTCATCTCTGAACTCAACATAATAAGTGATATATAAAAATACACTTTAACTCTATTGGGAGATTCTCTAACCGACAACCATCACTATGAGCTACGTGATGATACAACGTCTCGCCAACGCTACAAGAACTGTCTTATACCTTACTGGGATATAGGACACCTCAACCAAGTGGATCCACTAAGCTCTGGCCAAGGCACTTAGGATTCATCTAAAAGTTATGATCCTGTACCCATGTTCTCATACATGATTTATGAGGAATGTGAGTTGTCTGAACTTATCCCTATATCGGTGCTCAATAATACTCCCAATAATATATACTCACTCTCAATGTTTAAAAACATACTCTTCTTCTGGTTCGAGATAATTGCTCAAACTATCCTCTTAAAAGAGGTAACTGCTCTGAAATATCATTGAACTCATAACTTATTTAGAAATCAAAGTTTCTCTTTTATCAATGTAAAAATTGATCCCTTTGGGAATACTTAGTTCCCTTACTCAATTCATACTTGAAAACTCTTTCTCAAAAATATATCAAAAATCATATTGTGATATGATCATTGATGACTTAGAAAGTCATACTGCATAAACATTGATGGTATATTTAGATACCATATTGCTTAAACATTGATGACATACTTGATTGTTATACTAATTATGTTTTAAAAAGTCTTTCGTAAAACTCATCGTTACTTTCTCAAAAACTCAGTTTAAAACTCAAATGTTGGCTTTAAAAAGATTCTCAAAATTTATAACTCAACATAGAGTTCATGCTGAAATATAGACATGAACAGCTCAACTCAACTCAAGGATCTCAATAACAATATAGAAAAACTCAATACTCAGAACTCAACGGTACTACTCATCTCAAGAATACTCAATTTATAGGGTTCATGCTGAAATATAGACATGAACAAATCAACTCAAGAATCTTAAGGCATAACATATAGCAATTCAATAATTAGGAATAGAATTTCAAAAACAAATCAGGAACTTAAGAGCTCAAAATCAACTCATCTCAAGAATACTCAAATCTAGGGATATAATCCTAGATTACTTTTTACCGATTTGAAAGTAGATGTAGGGGGTGAGACGAGCTATCCTAATACTATGATAGCCTTACATATCTGGAAGAACAAGGTTCTTGACGAATCTTGAAGAAGAACATGACTAGAAGCCTTGAAACCCTAGCTTGAAGGAGAAAAATCAAGAAAAGGTTTTTTGAAACTCTATGGCCAAGAATTATGATTTTCATTAATGATTCATAATTGTATGAAGGAAATAGAATTGGAAAGAATGGAATTCTTGGAGAAGAACTTACCTTGAAGAAGAATCTTGAAAAGGATGGAAAGAATCTTGAATGGAGTCTTCTACTTTGATTTTTCCTAAGGGTTTGAGAGAGAAGATAATGATGGATTAAGAGATGAAAATCTGATTGTTTAGGGTTTTTAATTAGTCAAGAAATTCGTTTAGGATTTTCTTAGCGGTGAAAAGACAAAAATGACTCTTTTTAATGTTTTCCCGTCGGCTAATTCGTCACTGCACTATATCAGGTTACTAAAATGGTCATAACTTTTTACTCGAAACTCGGATTGTCGTGAAATTGGTGGCGTTGGAAAGAAGATTCAAATACCTTTAATTTGATAGGTTATGGGCCACGTAACTTTTTATATTCTAAGATATACGGTCATTTGAAGTTTACCCAAAGAGAATCTTACATCAAAACTTAATCGGTAAGGAAACTGTCAACTCAACTTTGTGCTAGGAGATTCTAGTTACCTTAATTAATATCCAAATCATTCCCATACTAAAGAATTTACCTTTACACATATGGAAAATTTAAGAATCACCCGATATGACCCTTCAAGTAAATGAAGAATTGTTCGAGTCTTAACTTAGAAATTTTCGGGTTGTTACAATATCTCCCCTTGGGATTATTCATCCTCGAATGACGGCTGGTCTGAGAGTGGAAAGGGGTTACTCTTACTATATTCAATATTAACTCATAATCATAAAGTACTTAATATAGGATGATTATTTTGATCTAAATCACAAGATTCGGGTTCTATACCTCTGTAAGAAATCTCATCCCAAGAACACTACTCCTTACCTCTACATACAACTAACCTTGAGCTTACATCACGAAACACCTAATGTATCACTCATTGTCCACATGTTAACAACACCACATTCAAGCTTATAAACTTAACCACTCCTACTGACCCTTTTTTTAGAATTTATCATCCTCTCATAATCTCTACCAACTAAATTTCATGCATTACTACCAGGAAGCTGACTTAGTACTTATTGTAAAACCTTATCTCCTTCTTCCTCCACATTCATAACCTTAGATGGAATAAACACACCATCACTATCAAAATAAGAAATAACAATCCTCTCCTCCATCATCACATAATTGCTATCAACAACACCACTCTCCAAAACTAAAAAGGATTACTAAAAGGACTTTAGGGCGAAAGATCATAAGCACGATTCATTCGAAAATTTTGAAAAGAATATGCATGACATAACATTATGTTGCTAGCCATTAAGAGTAATTCATGGATTTGTGAGACTTAACATACTGTGAGACATGATTGCTTAGATGAATAGGTTCATAGCATGAGACAAAAATGACCCTTTTTAATGTTTTTCCGTCGGCTAATTCATCACTGCATTATATTAGGTTACTAAAATAGTCATAACTTTTTACTTGAAACTAGATTGTTGTGTAATTTGTGGCATTGGAAAGAAGATTCAAATACCTTTAATTTGATAAGTTGTGGGCCATGTAACTCTTTATATTTTAAGAGATATGGTCATTTGAAGTTGACCCAAAGAGAATCTTACATCAAAACTTAATCGGTAAAGAAACTTTCAACTCAACTTTGTGCTTGGAGATTCTATTTACCTTAATTAATATCCAAAATAATTCCACAGTAAAGAATTTACCTTTACACATACGGACAATTTAAGAATCACCCAATATGACCTTTCAATTAAATGAAGAATGGTCTGAGTCTTAACTTAGAAATTTTTGATGTGTTATAGGTTCCTCGCCGAATAGTTCTGCAAAGTAGTACTATGTCGCCTAACGACACAGAGCACGACGATGCTAAAGGCTATTACAAGATGACGACAAACTACACCAAAAGGGAGAATCACCGAGTTAATCGGCGATTCTGACTAACCTCACCGAACGATCCGCCAACACTAATTTCTGAAGTCTATATATACTACACTCTTTATTAATTTTTAAGAGTGGAATATTTATTTTAATTTTCACAATAGAATAGTACTTTTTTTTCTAAGTGAGAGGGTTTTGGAGACTTGAAGGAGAAGGGGTAAGGCGTAGGCTGGCCTTCATGCGGCAAGCGGGTGTCTGAGAGGAATCCATTTGAAACGGGGTAAGTTGCTCGAGAGAGAACTTATTTCCACATAAAGCTTAGCATAGTCACTATTACTCTATAACTTTTCTATCGAAAGCATGTACCCAATACTTTAGATTAACCCTTATTCCGGTCACATCCCAAGAATCCCCCTCTCATTGCTTAGATTCCATTGTTAATTTGCTGTTTTTATTTATTTGTGACAAAACCCCCATTTGATATTTGACACTTTGTGTCAACCCCTTTTATTTACTATGTTTTTACTCATTTTTAGCTACGACTTGTTAGAACTTAATTTTATTTTTCTATAAATTCTCAAAACCACTATCTTGGGATAACCCCAATCCTTGGTTGGGTTATTATACTATTGCACGATCGTAGACACTTGAATTGGAAGTTGTGTCATTGATTACGATAAACATCAAAATGGCGCCGCTGCCGGGGAGTGCTGTTATTTGAGAATTTTTAGATTTGTAGAATTTTTGTTCTTCTTAGTTGTAGTTTACTAATTTATTTCTTATTTTTGTTTTGTGATTTGTCTGAATCTAAACAGAGGAAGCAAGCATGGCAAGAAATATTCGGGTGCTAATGGAGTTTCCTCCATTAGAGGTAATGATGTATCGGGATCGTTTCCTAACCTTCAAGCAATTGGAAGATGAGCAGATCCATGAGACATGGGCAAGATTCAATGAACTGCTAACTCAATGCCCCACTCATGGAATTCCCGGTACGATCCTCTTTGATTGCTTCTACCGAAGTCTTGGCCCGGAAAAAAGATGTTGGTCGACCAACTCCTTATTGGCGGGACATTAAAGTTGCCATATACAATAGCAGTCCAATTGCTTGACAATATGGCTAAAATGAGCCAAGAGATTGAAAAGGATTTCTTGATGACTGCACTAATGACTCAAATGGATGAGTTTAAAATAAATATGGTGAAGATTGAAACTCATTGCAAAAGGAAGGATAAATACATTCCCCCTCATAATAGAAAAAATAATGAGAACAAGGAGATCAAACGCATCGAGGGAATTCTCTCAACGATTTTCCACAAGGTGACCAAGACAAAGAGCTGGAGGGATTGAAAGAAGACATCAAAGGAATGAAACGAATTATTTGGTCTCATTCTAAAGTTGTCCAGCTGCTCGAGGACCTGATGAGTCATACGTTGCCTCAAATCCATCCGCAGAGAAACATGGGGTGGCCTAATGAGGACATGGTCAACCCCAACAACGAAACTTGAACAATGACTTGCGTCGTGCCACGACGGTAAATAAGGCGCTTCTTGGGAGGCAACCCAAGGTCGTAAATGACTAGGTTTTTGCTTTTATGAATAATGGTACGTTGATGCTGTAGGTTAAAATGAAGGAATTGGAGAAAAGTGAAGATTGGCGAGCAGAAGTCCATTCCGCAAACCGCCAAGTAGGTCGGTGACCCTGACTGGATTCACTGTTTGGCTCAATGCAAGTGCTATATAGAGCCTGTAAAACTTGGTGAACTCGAAAAGTAATCGGCGTATTGCCAACCTGTCTGGCGATTTCGACTCAGCCCGCTAACCTGATCCCCAAGAAATTGATGTTTTACAGAAATGGAGGGATAAATGACCACTCAGCGAATTGCCAAGTAGGTTGGCGGTGCGACTAACGTCGCCAAATGGACACAAATTGAACTTTGTATATTGCCAACAGTCACACTTCTTCATTCTTTCTCACTTTCAAACTCCATAACTTCACACCAAGGTAGTAATTTACATTTTCTCACCTTAAATTAGTACTTTAGTCATGGATTAGCGCTTGGAACTCGGATTTTCATTGCCGCCTAGTATTACAATTTTGTTTACTCAGCAAAAAAGTTAGTTTCTGAAAAACCCCCGTTCGCTTTTGAAGAGTTCAACCTCATCTGCAATCTAGGTGTCCATTAATGCGTGTTAGATCTCTCTGATATGAGTAGAAATATTCGAGTGCCTGCTTTTGATTTGTAAATTGGGGCCTAATTGTTTTTACCGTTCAAATTCCTTTTTCACTCTGCTTACCTTAAAACTAAATGTGGTGAGCTATGCATAGTGGGTTTTGACCATGAATGGGTGCTGTGGGTCTGGGCTGAATTTCATTAATGCATAGTTTAATTTTGTTTTTGGGGTTTGTACGATTGATTTTGAGAAGTGAGTTGTATCTCAGGCACGTTAGGTCAGTCGGCGAGCTGAGTTGAGCTCGCTGAATCCCTCGGCGGTTCACCTACTAACCCTAAATCTCCCTTAATTTCATATCTTAAGTGCTGTGGGATCTGTAACCTTCGGTGGACATATTCATGATCGCTAAAGAGGTTTGGCGATTCGCTGAGTAGATCGGCGAGTCTGTCTGCATTTTTGTGCTACAATGTAATTACTAACTATTCTCTCTAACATTTTACAGATTTGACCAAACAACCGACCAGAGGAAGGGAGAAAGGAATTGTGATCAGTGAAAATGCACCTCTACCTAGGGGCAAGGCCACCACAACTTCAAAAAGAAAGGGGAAGGGCAAAGCCCTCGAGTTATCCGATGCAAGCTCTGACAGCACATGCTTCTACACCACTGAGCCACCCATATATAACAGTGAGAGTGCGGGGTCTGACGAAGACTACCAGACAGAGGCAATGAGGGATGAATTACGATCCAAAATGATACATAATCCATATCAGATCAGAAATAGTCAATCCACCACTCTAACTCCTCCAGCTCCAGAGCAAGCATTAGTGCTTGCACCTCCAGTACAAGGTCCCCAACATAGATCAATGAATAGATCAAAGGCGGAAGGTTTGATAACGATCATTGAGGAGAAATGACTTTCCATAGATGGTGTTATTGATAGGTATCCAGAGGTGATGGATTACCTGAAACACCACAAATTCCAAATCTTTACAAGACATCGTGGCTCTTACATACCAAGCTAGGTTAGAGAGTTCTACGATGCATACAGTGCATTGGTACCTCAACGAAAAAGGCTAGTCTCATCTTTTAAAGAAGTTGACTACATGTTGTCAGAGGAAGGAAGGTAGCCTGTGACAGTAAGGCTATCAACACATCTTTGGGTATGTTCGATAAAATTAATGATCACTGCTAGCACTTGATCAGGACACAGAAGCTAGATGCGATAAAAAAATGTTTAGCTCCTCTAGTCTCAGATGATAATGCTCCGACATGGTTAGTAGAAAGAGTTCCGATTGAGAAGAAAAATCTGAACGTAACTGCACGATATTGGTTCAGATTCATCAGTAGCACTGTTATGCTATCACAGAATGAATCAGTCCTGCGCCATGCTAAGGCAGGTTGTCGTGGATGCATCATGGAGTAAACCAAGATAAATCTTAGGATGATCATTGCCTCTGTGATCCATATGTGTGCAAAGCAAAGCCAGACATCTCTCCCTTTCCCAGTATTAATCACTGAAGTATGCAAAAGAGCTCGGGTGCCTAGAGATGCAACGAAGGATGTGGAATTGGCTGCCACCGCCTCCACCATTATCTGAAAGATTGAAGCCAAATATCTTAAGGACCAAGCAGAAAAGAAACAGAAGGAAGCTGTGGCCACTAGATCTATACCTGTAGAGGCATCTTTGCCTACTCCGGTCCCTGGGCCTTCAGGTATATCTGATGTCATTACCACTCCTTTGACGCTACAGGTCCCTCTACTGCTTCATTACCACCCAGACCTACGACTGCTGTTGCCTCTTATGAGCCGATCACTCAGGCATCCTTAATCCGAATGGGACAACTTGCTCAATTTGCTAATTGTCGGACTGCCAACTTAGAAAGCTCCATTCCAAGCATGATTCAGGTTGCCCTTGACAATGCTATGAGACCACTGAGCATTAATATTGATGCTCTAGAGGCCAGATAGTAGTGTGTGAGCACGATCAAGGAGCCACAGAGGAAGTAATAGCCTTAAAGGCCGCCATTGCAGAGCTGAAGAAAGATGTGGACTACCTAAAGTCCACCGATATATCCATGATCTTTGGAACAGTGGAAATTCCAGATGTGCTCGAAATGCCTGCAGGACATGGAGATGGAATGGAGCATACAACCGATCCTGAATCAGAGGCAGAAACTGACGAAGAGATGTTTGAGGAAGTTACAACGGATGATATAGCCGAGACTGAAGAAATCATGATGGATGCTGCTGTGTAAGCTTCTTTGGCAAAGTCTCATGCTGCTGAATCCAGTGGAGCTGGTCCTTTTGGTGGTCACTCCGGGTACTAATGCCTAGACAGATGAAGTGACCTATTAGCCAGGACTCCCTCTTTACCTCCCTCTCTGTCTTTCCTTATTTTGCCTTTTGGATTCTTTGTTTATTTGCATTTGAGGACAAATACTTTTTTATTGTGGTGGGGTGAGGCCCACACCTTTTGTGCTGATAGTTGTGTTTTGTGTATATATTTGGTTTGTTTTATGTCAAAATTATGTTTATCTGCTTTTCTATGGATGTTTGAGCTGGAGGCTCCTTCTATTTTTAATTACAATATGATTTTGACCCTTCTGAAATTTTTTAATTTTTTTGCACATTTTTTCCACCTCTCGTGAGTTGAGTGTGGCTTTTCTTTTGCAAAAAAATTGAGTCTTGGTTTCGATGAGTACCGATGACTTGAATAGTGCTTTCAATTGAACGAACATAAATGCACGGCTACGACGAGGCCAAATGAAGTTGCATAAACAATATGTGAACCCTTGGCATCTCGTTGTGATTAGCCATTTATCGAATTGATTCTCTTGTAATGACCGTTGCACACTAGCGAAAATGTGTAGTCTTGTTTGACTTATGTGTCGATGCCTTGTGTGATTAGCTTGCTTTGAACCATGCATGAATAAACCTAGAATTTGCCCCATTAGTCTGATTGATTTTGAAAAGTGTCCTCTTGAGATGATCTTAGGCAACTTGAAAGAGTGTGAGCCAAATTTAACATATACCTCTTTTGTGGCCTACCCGTGAGCGTGTGAAACTCTCTTGAACACCCTTTGAGTCTGACCTTTATTTGGAAGAACCTTGATGAACCCTAGACCTTACTTGACCCACTACCTATAATCCTTTTGATTTGTGGTTTAGCGAATAGCCAACTTAGGCCAAAAGCCTAAGTTGGGGGTATGGTGAAAAGGAAAAGGAGAAGTCAAGAAGTGCAGGAAAAGTCTCCCTTAACCCATAGTGTTGCATAATAATGGAACCCCTACAAAAAAAAATATAAAAAAAATTGTGGAATAAAGTACAAAAGAAATCGGGTATCCAAGCAATCCATAGAGGTGAATAAAAACATGACTTAGAAGCACTAGAAAAAGAATCGATAAAGGAAAAGAAGGGAATGCCTTGAGAATACCACATCTCATGAGGAAAAAGTCACTGAGCCTAAATGACCATACCTTTGCACTCACCCCCATTACAAGCCTTAGAAAGACCTTTTTGATCTTGAGTGAGCCAGACCGAAGATTGATAAAAAAAATAAGGGCAAGCCTATGGGTGAAAACATGCATTGTGTTCTTCTTTTTGAGTGTGAGCATTGCATTTGATTCCTGATCTTGAATTGATTAACCTCTGTGTGTGAATATGGAATCATTTTTTATGTGAGGGCATGTAGATACTTTTTGTTGAGATTGAACTTGCACAAGTAGCAAGTATTGCGAGCATAAGAATCTTTGGTAATGGTGTGTCACAACTTGAATCTTTGAGTGCACAATTGATTCCTACATAAGTAAATTGAGTCTTGTTGTGTGAATTCATGATTGAGTCTTGTGTAGCACTGTTTAAGACATCCTATTTGAATTGCTGAGCTTGAGTTTACTTGAGGACAAGGAAAAGTTTAAGTTGGGGGTGTTGATGAGTCCACAAATTGGACTCATTTAAGGCTATATTTTAATAGAAATTGTGTCCTCGAATGCTTATTTTATCTCAATATCTGATAAAAACCTTTAAGTTTCAGGTATTTCAAGTTTTAGTGGAAGCATGGACACTTAGGTGCAAAAAAGGAACAAAAAGGCTAAAAAGAACGAAGAAGCTGAAGCCTGAGCATCGCCAAGCATGCTTGGCGATTTGCCGAAGGGACGCACTTCGCCCTTTGTTCCAGTACGCGAAGCCCTGAAGGAGCAGGATAAAAAAGGCGATGAAAGAAGCAATCGGTGTGTCGCCGAATAGTTCCGCGAAGTAGTACTATGTCGCCCAACGACACAGAGCATGATGATGCTGAAGGCTAGTGCAAGATGGCGACGAACTACACCAAAAGGCGAATCGCCGAGTTAATCGGCGATTCCCACCAACCTCGTCGAACAATCCGCCATCACTAATTTATGAAGTCTATATATACTAAACTCTTTATTAATTTTTATGAGTGGAACATTTATTTTAATTTTCACAATAGAATAGTACTTTTTGCTCTAAGTGAGAGGGTTTTGGAGACTTGAAAGAGAAGAGGGTTTTCATCTTCAAGATTTGGAGTTGGGTCTCTTAGATTCTTCTTTCTTGGCCTGTAACAAGACTTAAATCTTCATACCCATTTGAATGCAAACGCATTTAGGTATAAATTTCTATCTCTTGATGTGTGGCTAAAAACCCCAATTCTTGGGTGTGATTTAGCGAATATAGGTTAAGATATTTCTTGGGTCTTGCTTGCTGATAGTTTATTTGTAGTTTAATTGTGATTTCGTTTAGTGGTTGTGTATGAATCTAATGAATTTGTAGTTGCAAATACAAGTTTATTTATTTGTTTTCGGCTTGCTTGAGAGAGAGGTCGTAAAACTAAGACCACTAAATTGATGGCTTAAGGAATAGGCCGACATGAGGTTCAGCCCGAGAGGGTGAGCCCTAGTCCCATATCCTAACATTCAGCTCGAGAGAGTGAGTGGGGTAAAGTGTAGGCTGGCCTTCATGTGGCAAGTGGGTGTCCGAGAGGAATCCATTTGAAATGGGGTAAGTTGCTTGGGAGAGAACTTATTTCCACCTAAAGCTTAGCCTAGTAACTATTACTCTATAACTTTTCTATCGAAAGCGGGTACCCAATAGTTTAGATTAACCCTTATTCCGGTCACATCCCAAGAATCCCCCTCTCATTGCTTAGATTCCATTGTTAATTTTCTATTTTTATTTATTTGTGACAAAACCCCATTTGATAGTTGACACTTTGTGTCATTATTTACTATGATTTTACTCGTTAATGTCTTTAGCTACGACTAGTTAGAACTTAATTTCATTTTTCTATAAATTCTCAAAACCATTCTTTTGGGATAACACCAACCCTTGGTTGGGTTATTATACTATTGCACGATCGTAGACACCTGAATTGAAAGTTGTGTCATTGATTACGGCAAACATCACTTAGGTAGTGACCAACGGAAGGACCTACGCCCCGTTGGTCAGTCCACACGTCGTGGGTGGGGTCGTAGGTCCAAGCCTGAAAATAAGCTCTTATAACCCAAACCACGGTTCACCAGCACGAACCATGGGTCCAACCACGGTCCGTCAGTGAGGTCTCATGGATAGGACCTCGGAACTGGTTTGGGGGTTAAGTTTAGGGCACTTTGGGGTTTTCCAGATTTAATTAATATCAAGTGATGTCGTTTTAGACTAATTTAGAAGACCTATATAAGTACTTTAGACCACTAAATTTAGTCATTCATCTCACTGTTTCTAAAACCCAAATCAATTCCCAAAACTTCATCCTCAAAAAAAAATTCTCTCTCTAGAAAACTTCAAGAAGAAGAAGAAGAATCAACTAGGGTTTCAAGTGAAGGCTTTTCCAAATCAATTTCTTTGGGCATTGTGATTGAGGTATGGTGGTTTTCATCCATAGGAAGCTTTCACCCATGGAGCCGTATCAAAATCTTCAATTTCAAATGGTAGTATTCCCCAATTAGCTAGGATTTTCTTCATTCACCATGGGTTCTTTGATTTACTAATTTTAATGGTTTAATTATGTATAAATATGCATGAATTTATGATCTACAATGTTTTAGTGATGATTCCCTTACGAACCCATGCAAACCCCCATATTTCCCCAAATTGTGATCTCATAGGTTGGGTTGTTGATTCTGAAAAAATAGTTTTTATGATCTAATGTATGAATTGATAGAATTAGATGAAGTTATGATGAAATACCTATCTAATGCTTAAATTTTAGACTTGGTGATTTATGGTGGCTTTGAACCTTGGAAGGGAAAAGTGTGAGTTTATGCATGATCTTATGAAACTTATGAAATTACTTTAAGGGTGCTTTGAGAGTAAAGTGCCAATGTTGATTGTGTTGTGGTGTTATTGAAAGGTTGTTCTCATGAAACACTTACAACCATGATGTGAAAGGTCTTCTCACATAGAAAGGATTCTTAGGTTGAAAGGCTATTCTCACCTAATTGAATCAATGAATAAGAGTTATCATAATGAACTAACTTGGATTGATTGTCAAGGACATCCTTCCATGAGACATGAGTTAAGTAAGACTTAATAAGTATTCCGTGGGAATTATGCTTAGCACCGAGTGGATATAGACAATGGGATAGAAGCTCTCCCGTTAGTTGATGTCAGGTTTCTAGAAGAGGTCTCATGAGATAGAAGCTATATCACGTTAGTAGAGACCGGGTTTCTAGTCGAAATCTCCTTATCCCATAAACTATGTGCCCCATAGGTTATGTAGCTAGTGGATCAACCTAGGCTAAGAGTTCATGGTTTTACCTTAGGCAAGTAGAACAACCCTTTTTGGTGTGGGAGACCCCGGGTGATCATGTTTAGCTCACATGGTCCCTATGTCGGTTAAGGCTATTCTTCCCACAATAAGAAAATGAATTATGAAGTATGTTTACTCAAGAGGCTTGTACATGAGTTCAAAGGTTTAATGATGAGTTTAACGTATCTTGTCTTTGATTATGACTTATGACTTCTTAAGTCTCATATGATGTTCAAACTTGGAAAAATGCATGCTTTCAAATGAAATGTCCTTTTTTGCATATCTTCAATGTATTTATGCATGGCTACCATACTTAGTGCTTTTTTGTACTAACTCCTACTTTTCCTACATTTTCCCCAAGTGTAGGGTCCAGTTCTCGAGGTGATCATTCTAGTGGCTAGTGCTTGGACTTGATTATCTTCCGAGCTTGTTGGTGAGTACTCGTGGCTTGAGGACGACTTGTAGTTTCCTTTATTGTATTTCCCTTTTCAGACATGTTTTATGGGCTAGGCTCTATTTCATTCAAGTATTGTAATAGATGGATATATTGAGATAAGTCTAGACTTCCACTTTCTTTTATGAAAACTTTTAAGACTTGAAATGTGTTTTTACTCTTATTGGTCCGTTTCTTATGTTATGAGAACTAAGTGACTTGTATGGAGTCCTTCGGGATTCTATACGCCTTGTTATATCTAGGGGGTACCCCTGGGTCGTGACAAACTTGGTATCAGGGAACGACGTTTAGAATGATTCTATGATGATGTCTCATAAGCCACGTCTAGTGGAGTCTTGTTCATGAGTGTGAAGCTCGCCACACTTCTGAATGAGAGGCTACAAGATATTTAGGAAACTCCACTTCTTTCATTACTCTTAAAGTCGTGCCTTAGAGTTTAACTCAAGAAATATCTCTCTCCTAATCCTTCTCTTGTGTCTTCAAGTTATGAATACACGAAGGGATAATGCAAGAAGGATGGAGGATGATAATGTGAATGAAGGATCTCCTACTCAAGCTCCCCAAGCTCTGATAGATCCTTTGGTTGAGAATGCAACCTATGCGGAGTTTAGGTTAACTATCCAAATGTTGGCTTAAGCCGTGACGGCTCAAGTCAATAGAAAAGTTGTAGCTTTGGTGAATCCTAATGTGAATTTGGCTGCTTCAAGTGTGAGGGATTTTGCACGAATGAACCCTACGGAATTTCATGGCTCCAAAGTGAAAGAGGATCCTCAAAGGATTATCAACGAGGTTTATAAAGTACTTGATATTATGGGGTGTCTCCGGAAGAGAAGGCGGAGTTAGCCGCCTACCAACTAAAAGATGTGGCTGAAGTGTGGTATGATCAGTGGAAGGGAGAGAGACTCGTAGGAGCGAGCCCAGTAGAATGGGAATTATTTAAATCGACATTTCTTGATAGGTTTTTCCCCCTAGAGTTGAGGGAGGCAACGGAACAAGAGTTCATCAACCTTCGTCAAGGAAATATGAGTGTTAATGAGTATGCTCTAAAGTTCACCCAAATCTCCAAATATGCTCCAACTATGGTGGTGGACTCAAGGGCTCAGATGAGTAAGTTTGTGTCGGGTGTGTCCGACTTGGTTGAAAAAGAGTATCGTAGGACAATGCTCCTCCATGACATGGATATCTCAATACTTTTGGTGTACGCTCAACAAATTCACGAATCAAAACTTAGGGAGAAGAATAGGGAGGTAAAAAGTGCTAGAACAGGTGATGGGAATTTCTCCAACTCAAGGTCCGATGGAAAAGGTCGACCTAGATTTCGACAAAGGTTTTCCGGTCAAGATTAATATAGTGCTCCTCCTAAGTCTAATAAGGAAAGGGTGTCTAACCGTAAACCTCAAAGAGGAAATAAAGTTGGTTCTTCTTTTGCTATATGTACATGTGCCAAGTGTGGGAAAAAACACGATGGTAAGTGCCTAGCCGGCACCGATGGATGTTTTAGTTGCGGAAAGAGTGGCCACAAGATGAGATATTGCTCCATGCTTGTGGCAAAGGGAAGGGAAATAAAGCAAGCTCCTCTAAGCGGTTTAAACTCCAATGCCCCAAAGCAAAACCACTTTTATGCTCTTTAATCCCGAGGTGACCAAGAGAGCTCCCCGAATGTAGTGATCGGTATGTTAAAAGTCTTTCTTATTGATGTGTATGCCTTGTTGGATCTCGGTGCTACTTTATCTTTTGTGACGCCTTATGTGACGATGAGATTCAATGTTTCCTCGAAAGTGCTTTTAAAACCTTTTTCTATCTCTACCCCTGTTGGTGATTCTGTGGTGGCTAAGAGGGTCTATAGGAGATGTCCCATTTTGTGTCCCATAAGATTACTTTGGTGGACTTGGTAGAGCTTGATATGTTAGACTTTGATGTGATTCTTAGTATAAATTGGTTGCATGCATGTTATGCCTCTATTGATTGTAGAACTCGGGTGGTTATATTCCAATTTCCGAATGTGCCTATCTTAGAGTGGAAAGGGGGAAATTTTATGCCTAGAGGTCAATTTTTGTCCTACCTTAAATCTATAAAGATCATCTCGAAAGGTTGCTTTTACCATGTTGTTAGGGTGAGGGATGTAGATTCTGAAATCCCTTCTCTTGAGTCGGTTCCCATGGTTAATTAGTTCCAAAAAGTTTTTCCTGATGATTTTCCTGATATTCCTCTCGAGCGGGAAATAGATTTTGGTATTGACCTTTTTCCAGATACGCAACCTATCTCTATTCCTCCTTATAGAAAGGCCCCGACCGAGTTGAAAGAGCAACTAAAGGATTTATTGGATAATGGTTTCATCCGACCGAGTATCTCTCCATGGGGTTCTCCCGTGTTATTTTTTAGAAAGAAAGATGGATCTCTTTGAATGTGCATTTATTATCATCAATGGAATAAAGTGTCCACCAAGAATAAGTATCCTCTTCCAAGAATTGATGACTTGTTTGACCAACTTCAAGAGGCTAGTTATTTCTCCAAGATTGATCTTCGTTGGGTTATCACCAATTGAGGGTGAGAGAGGTTGATATTCCCAAGAGGGATTTTCGAACCCGGTTTGGTCATTATGAGTTCATGGTAATGTCGTTTAGGTTGACTAATGCTCCGACGGCGTTTGTGGACTTGATGAATAGAGCGTTTAGGCAATACCTAGACATGTTTGTGATTGTGTTTATCAATGATATTTTGATTTATTCAAGGAGTTAAAATGAGAATGTTGACCTTTTGAGAATTGTGTTGCAAGTTCTTAAGGACCAACAACTTTTTGCAAAGTTTAGCAAGTGTGAATTTTGGTTAAGATCCGTAGCTTTCCTTGGTCATATTGTGTCAAGCAAGGGTATTGAGGTAGATCCTAAGAAGACGGATGCGGTCAAGAGTTGGCCTAGACCTCTAACTCCTTCCGACATTAGAAACTTTTAAGGTTTGGCCGGTTATTATAGAGGTTTGTTGAGGGATTTGTTTCCATTGCTTCTCCTTTGACGGCTTTGACTCAAAAGAAAGCTAAGTTTGTGTGGTCGGAAGCTTATGAGAAAAGTTTCCAAGAGTTGAAAGATAGACTTACTTCCGCTCCGGTGTTGACCTTATCGGAAGGTACAAATGATTTTGTGGTGTATTGTGATGCCTCTAGAGTGGGGTTGGGATGTGTGCTCATGCAAAATGGTAAGGTGATTGCCTATGCTTCAAAGCAACTTAAATTCCATGAGAAGAATTATCCTACCCATGACCTTGAGTTAGCGGTGGTTATGTTTGCCTTAAGAATATAGAGGCATTATTTGTATGGGGTCCATGTGGATGTTTTTATCGATCACAAGAGTCTACACTATGTGTTTAGTCAAAAGGACTTGAATCTTCACCAAAGAAGGTGGCTAGAACTCTTGAAGAATTATGATATGAGTGTCCTTTATCACCCCAACAAAGCTAACGTGGTAGCAGAGGCTCTTAGTAGATTGTCCATGGGTAGTGTGGCTCATGTAGAGGATGAAAAGAAAGAGTTGGTTCGAGCTGTGCATAGGTTGGCCCGACTAGGTGTTCAACTAGTGGATTCCACCAAGGGTGGGTGGTGTCATGGTCCACAATGGTTCTGAATCGTCCTTTGTGTTGTAAGTGAAGTCTAAGCAAGGTCTTGATCCTTTATTAGTTGAGTTGAAAGAGGCGGTACTTAAGAAGTCCGTTTAGGCTTTCTCCCAAGGGGGAGATGGGGTGCTTAGGTACCAAGGTCGGTTCTGTGTTCTGAATGTTGATGGTTTGAGGGAACAAATTTTAGAGGAAGCCCATAGTTCTCGGTATTCTATTCACTCGGGAGCCACCAAGATGTACCGTGATCTATGGGAAGTCTATTGGTGGTATGGGATGAAGAAAGATATTGCGAGATTGTGGCCAAATGTCCTAATTGTCAAAAAGTTAAGGTTGAGCACCAAAGGCCGGGAGGCTTATCCCAAGATATAAGTAGTCCCACTTGGAAGTGGGAAGAAGTAAACATGGACTTTATTGTCGGTTTGCCTGGCATCCAGAGACAACATGATTCTATTTGGGTCATTATTGATCGGATGACAAAATCAGCCCACTTTATTCCCGTCAAGGTTTCTTTTTCGGCAGAAGACTATGCTATGTTGTATATAAGGGAACTGGTGAAATTGCATGGAGTTCTACTGTCTATTATGTACTCAATTTACTTCTCACTTTTGGAAGTCATTCCAAAAAGATCTTGGCACTAAGATTAAGCTTAACACGACTTTTCATCCCCAAACCGATGGGCAAGTAGAGCGTACCATCCAAACATTGGAAGATATGTTAAGGGAATGTGTTATAGACTTCAAGGGTAACTGGGATGACCACTTGCCATTAATAGAGCTTGCTTACAATAATAGTTATCACTCAAGTATCAGTATGGCTCCCTTTGAAGCCTTGTATGGTAGCAGATGTAGGTCTCCGGTTGGTTGGTTTGAGGTGGGTGAAGTTGCTTTGATAGGTCCCGAGCTAGTTTATGAAGCCCTTGAGAAAGTTTGCCTTATTAGAGAGACGTTGAGAACAGCTCAAAGTAGACAAAAGTCTTATGCCGATGTGACAAGAAGGGATCTAGAATTTGAGGTTAACGATTGGGTCTATTTGAAAATTTCACCCATGAAGGGTGTGATGAGATTTGGCAAGAAAGGGAAACTTATTCCCCGATATGTCGGCCCATACCGAATTTTAAAATGTATTGGGAAGGTTACCTATGAGTTGGATTTGCCAAATGAGTTAGCTCCGGTTCATCCGATATTTCATGTTTTTATGCTTAAGAAGTATATTGGAGATCTGACATCTATTATTCCCCTAGAAGGGTTGGGAGTTGACGAAAGTCTTTTATATGAAGAGGTTCCGGTAGAGATCCTAAACCGGCAAGTCAAGAGATTGAGAAACAAGGAAATATCTTCTGTGAAGGTGTTATGGAGAAATCATTTAGTTGAGGGTTCTACTTGGGAGGCCGAGACCGATATGAAGTCCCGATATCCTCATCTCTTTCCTTCTACTCCTATTCAAGCTTGAGGTAAATAGTTCCTCTTGTGTTTTCTTGTTTTGGGAGTCATGTTTGTTATATGTGTTTTTCCATGATTTCCTTATGTTATGGACATTCTTGAGAAACTCATGTTTAGTAAGAAAGTGAGGTTTTAACATCGATTTTACTCATGTTGTTGTGCATTAAGTAAGAGTTGCCTATATGCTTCATGATATGAATTGTTGAACATGCTTAGTTGTGCTTTTTGGAAGTATATTGCATAAATGGTCTTTGAGAATTTGTTGAGCATACTTTTAGTTTGGAGAAGGTAGTTCCTCCTATGGATATGAGAAGTGTTGAGTTTTCATGCATAATGGGTTGTTAGATGTAGTTCCTACTTCCTTGTGGTGCATTGATTATGTTTGAGATGGAGTTGATAGTTGATGTTTCCTCCTTTGAATTGTGCAATATTTTGATGTTTCATGCATGATGGGCTGCTAGTCATGAGTCTTTACTTCCGTAAGGTGTCTAGATCATCATTTGAGGATGACTATTTCTAAGGGGGAGATATTATAACACTCTGGAAATTAGTAGGCTAAACTAGAGCTTAACGTGAGGGTTAGAGTCATGGATGTAACTCTCTGTACTTAAAATAGAGGATTTCGTGTTAGAAAATCAAGGTACTACCCCTCAAGGACCAACCATGGGCCCTTGAGGAGGACCCCTAGAAAACATCCTGGGCAGTGACCAACGGAAGGACCTACGCCCCGTTGATCAGTCCATTCCTAGTGGGTGGGGGCCGTAGGTCCAAGCCTGAAAATCAGCTCTCAGAACCCAAACCACGGTTCATTAGCATGGGTTGTGGGTCCAACCACGGTCCGTCAGTGAGTTCTCGTGGATGGGACCTGGGAGCTGGTTTACGGGTTAAAATTATGGGCACTTTGGGGTTTTTTGGTTTTATTTAATATTAAGTGATGCCGTTTTAGCCTAATTTAGACCACCTATATAAGTATTTTAGACTACTAAATTAAGTCATTCATCTCATCATTTCTAAAACCCAAATCAATTCCCAAAACTTCATCCTCTAAAAAAAAATTCTCTCTCTAGAAAACTCCAAGAAGAAGAAGAAGAAGAAGAAGAAGAAGAAGAAGGAGAATCAACTAGGGTTTCGAGAGAAGGCTTTTCCAATTCAATTTCTTTGGGCATTGTGATTGAGGTATGGTGGTTTTCATCCATGGTTAGCTTTCACCCATGGAGCTCTCTCAAAATCTTCAATTTCAAATGGTAGAATTCCCCAATTAGCTAGGGTTTTCTTCATTCACCATGGGTTCTTTGATTTACTGATTTTAATGTTGTAATTATGTCTAAATATGCATGAATTAATGATCTAAAATGTTTTAATGATGATTCCCTTATGAACCCATGCAAACCCCCATATTTCCCCAAATTGTGATCTCATAGGTTGGGTTGTTGATTGTGAAAGAAGAGTTTTTATGATCTAATATATGAATTGATAGAATTACAAGAAGTTATGATGAAATCCCTATCTAATTCTTAAATTCTAGACTTGGTGATTGATGGCGACTTTGAACCTTGGAAGGGTAAAGTGTGAGTTTATGCATGATCTTATGAAACTTATGAAATTGCTTTAAGGGTGCTTTGAGAGTAAAGTGCCAATGTTGATTGTGTTTTTGTGTTATTGAAAGGTTGTTCTCATGAAACACTTACAACCATGATGTGAAAGTTCTTCTCACAGAGAAAGGATTCTTAGGTTGAAAGGCTATTCTCAACTAATTGAATCAACGAATAAGAGCTATCCTAATGAACTAACTTTGATTGATTGTCAAGGACATCCTTCCATGAGACATGGGTTAAGTAAGATTTAATAAGTATTCTGTGGGAATTATGCTTAGCACCGAGTGGATATAGACAATGAGATGGGAGATCTCCCGTTAATTGAGGCTGGGTTTCTAGAAGAGGTCTTATGAGATGGAAGCTCTCCCGTTAGTAGAGGCTGGATTTCTAATAACAATCTCCTTATCCCATAAACTATGTGCCCATAGGTTATGTAGCTTGTGGATCCACCTAAGCTAAGAGTTCATGGTTCTACTTTAGGCAAGTAGAACAACCCTTTTTGGTGTGGGAGACACCGGGTGATCATGTTTAGCTCACATGGTCTCTATGTCGGTTTAGGCTATTCTTCCCACAATAAGAAATTGACTTATGACCTATGGTTACTCAAGAGGCTTGTATATGAGTTCAAAGGTATAATGATGATTTTAACTTATGTTGTCTTTGATTATGACTAATGACTTCTAATGTCTCATATGATGTTCAAACTTGGCATATTGCATGCTTTCAAATGAAATGTCCTTTTTTGCATATCTTAAATGTTTTTATACATGGCTACAATACTTAGTGTATTTTTGCACTAACCCCTACTTTTCCTACATTTTCCCCAAGTGTAGAGTCCGGTTCTCGAGGTGATCATTCTAGTGGCTAGTGCTTGGATTTGACTATCTTTCGAGCTTGTTGGTGAGTCCTTATGGTTCGAGGACGACTTTATCTCATGATGTAGTTTCCTTTATTGTATTTCCCTTTTCAGACATGTTGTATGGGCTAGGCCCTATTTCATTCAAGTATTGTAATAGATGGCTATATTGAGACAAGTCTAGACTTCTGCTTTCTTTTCTGAAAACCTTTAAGACTTGAAATGTATTTTTACTCTTATTGTTCTATTGCTTATGTTATGAGAGCTAGGTGGCTTGTATGGAGTCCTTCGGTGTTCTATACACCTTGTTACATCTAGGGGGTACCCCTGGGTCGTGACAGTTTTTCAAGAGCTTGAGTTCTTAAGTAAAATGGTGATTATGAACTTATTTTAACTCCTTTTTTGAAATGGTTTTCACGACGAATGAGTTTCAAATGCCTTGGGTAATGTTTTCAAGTAAAGATATTTGGATTCAAACCTCATTTCCAAAATTGGCAAGTGAACTTCTAAACCTTGAAAAGTTGTAGAATCAGGTATTTTCCTTCATTATAGGTGTTAGGGAGTAGTGGGAATGAGGTGATGATTTCAATTACTCCACTTGATTGATATTAATAAATAAAAAAAGGATTAACTGTAGAAGGCAACATGTTGATTGTTGTGTTTTATGAATTTCCTTTTTGTTGACCTTAGTTTGTTGATCGATGAAATGCTTTGATGGCATATTTATTGACTTGAATTGCTTGAGTTTATTGTCTCTTCCTTATTGTGTGAAATTACTTATTTGCATTGATTTCTGTGTACTGTGATGAGACATGTTATAATGTGTCGATGGAAAATGGTTTCAGCAAGTGATATTATATTAAGGCAAAGGGTTCGTCTAGTGATATTATGTCGATGGAAAATGGTTCCAGCAAGTGATATTATATAAAGTCGAAGTGAAATGATTCCGATTAGTGATATAGTGCTGAGTGGAAATGATTCCAGCAAGTGACATTATATAAAGTCGAAGAGAAAATCTTTTTGATACTTGTGATTGACATACTTGACACTTGTTGATTATTTGACTGTGACTGTTGGGCTATGATTGTTAAGCCTTGTTCATTGTTCATTGTTAATGGTTAGGTTAGGCTGATTTCTATGCAAGTTATAGTTGAGGCGGTTTGGTTTGAATGAAAGGATTACTCATATTCTAGCTTAGTTTTACCTTGTTGAGGGGGTTTCTTGCTGAGTACCGTGTTATTTGGTACTCGCTCCTTTCTTCTACACTTGTGTAGGTTCTGAGCTCGGACCCATGTGATCATTCTTCTTCATCTTTCTACGAGGCTTTCAAAGGATTGTGAGAGTTACCTGCTTGTCATCCCCACGGGTCTAGTTCCTAATTTCGTGCTTTTTTCTCTTTGAGAAACAAAGATATTAAGACTTGTATTTATCTTTCTATTATGTTTTCATACATTAGAGGCATGTACACGTGACAACCAGATTTTGTTTGGACAAAGGGAGTATCTTCTTTGGCATATATGTTTTTACAAGTTTTCCTATTGTGACAAGCTTGTCAACAAACTTCTCATAAAAACTTAGCGGTCTTTTATTATTCATCTTCAAACACGGTTTGGCACTAGATTTTGTGGTCTTCCAACACTTCTCCTTCTTTTTGGTTGGGAGTGTCACGACCCAGACCGTCGTGAGTGACACCTACACTAACCCTCAAGTGGGAGAACCATTATTACAACCCATCTTACCAAGTTAACGGAATTTAAGGCATTTAAAGATACGGAAGCAGGTTTAGATGCAGAAATTATATAGAGTTACCATAAACTCCAAAGGTTTTAATAAATAACTAACCAAACTAACAACGAAGTTTAACCCCTAGAACCTGAAAGTCATTGTACCAAAACATCTAAAGTGCAACAAGTCTAAGAAAAGGGGTACAACCCCAACTAACATAAGAAATATCTAAATAGTCTAAGTCCGAAAGAAATGGACTAAGCAATAGGAAAGACTCCACGACAGCCTTAAAGAACTGGCTCACCCTTGAAATCCGGTCTCGATCACTGATCTCCTAGCTGAGGTCTACCAATAGCCACCTGAAGATGCCCTGTACTAAAAAAAGAACGAGCAAGTGCAGTATCAGTACACAACCACAGTATACTGGTAGGATCACACGGCTATTCCAGTAAGTGAAACATATATAGGCAGTCACAACATAGTAAACATGACATGTATAGAATATATATACATCAGTTAACATTTCAGGATTAATGTACAAGTCCACATTCTCAATAATATGTAGATATAACAATACAACGGTCCCCTCATGGAACCCATACCCAAACTGTTAGTGTGCCGGAATGTGACACTCGATCCAAATTAGTATGCCGGAACGTGATACCCGATCCAATATATGTGTCGAAATGTGACACCCGATCCAATGTATGTGTCAGAACGTGAAACCTGATCTAATCAATACAACCACAATCACATTCACACTCGTAATGTACATACTCATAATCATACAATTAAGTGTTAAATCATGGCATACGTTTGTTCATTCATACTCATTTCATTAGGTTTGATCAACAGTGCTTCATTCACAAATATACATGCATTACAATGGGGCAATTACCAACATACATCACACAAATATGAAATCAAACCATCACCTACCTCAAAATCAAGCTTGAATCCCCCTAAGGCACTTGAATCTCCCCTTTCCAAATATTTTCCGCCTGTTTGTTGTCTAAAAACAACAATTTAGTGCAAGGATCAATAAACGAGGCCTAATTACCCGGATTACAATTGAAATTATCAACCCTAGGCCAAACCCAAGAGCCCAATACCCAACTTAGGGATTTTTCCACCATTAGTTTCAAGTCAAAACCCTCCCCCAATGAGATTCACCCAAGAATCTAAGGTTTATGGATCGAAAAACGGATTAGGGGAGTAAAAACCTTACCTTTCGCACTTGAAGAAGTGGAAAACTATCAAGAACTTGACCTGGGTCGTTTCTTAGCTCTCAAGAACAAAAAATGCAGAATAAGAATGTTTTTGGGGTTTAATCCCGACTTAATTCGTGACTGGGTTGCTACGGCGGACCCAATCCCGCCACAGCGGCCCCGCCCTGGCGGAATAAATCCTGCCCTGACATCTTGCGCGGAGACAGAACGTCGGAATTAGAGTTTCAATCCCCGATTTCACAACACACTTTCAACCCTTGACGTTCAAGAACTACCCGTTCACGCTAAGATCTGTTTTGGGTGTTCTACTCACCCGAATTCGATTTTGTAAAGTCGTACGGGTTCCTTAACGTCTTAGCTATCCACTCATGTAACCAAATTCATTATTAAATCTCTCATTCATTACTGATTTCCCTAGACCTCACATGACTCTGATTTCGTTCAAATCTGGACTAGGCTAGGAATTTTCAAGTCACTACTCCAAAATTTTCTGGCGCCAATTCTTTCCCCAATGGTTTTTACCTAATGACGGAAATTGGTCGTTACAATAGATACCAATTTACCGATCACTCTTCCCCGAGTGATCAACTAGGAAAGACTGGCTAAAGTAAGGGTAGAGTAGTACCTGAATCGTTGAACAATTAGGGATACTTGTCTCGCATGTCCTTCTCGGTTTCCCAAGTAGCTTCCTCAACCAGATGATGCTTCCATTGAACTTTCACAGACTTTATCTCCTTGGTCCTCAGCTTTCGGATATCGTGATCAAGAATTGCAACCGGTTCCTCCTCATACTAAAGGTCTTTGTCTAATAAAATTGAGTCCCATTTTATGATGTAATCCCCATCCCCATGATACTTTTTCAACATGGACACATGAAATACTGGATGAAATCCCAGTAAGCTAGGAGTTAAAGCCAACCTATAAGCCACTGGCCCTACACACTCAAGAATTTCGAATGGTCCAATGTATCGAGGACTAAGCTTGCCCTTCTTGCCGAATCTCATCACCCCTTTCATGGGTGACACTTTAAGAAGAACTTTCTCACCAGTCTGAAATGTAATATCTCTTACCTTATGGTCTGCATACTTTTTCTGTCGGGGTTTCTAGGAGCTTAGCTTGGATGCTTGTTACTTTATCTTGAGCATCCTTCACCAAGTCAGTCCCCAAAGTTTTCACGTCTTCAACCTCAAACCATCATATGGGTGATCTACATCCCCTCCTATAAAGTGCCTCGAACGGTGTCATGTCAATTCTGGAGTGGTAACTGTTATTATAGGAGAACTCACACAATGGTAGGAACTTATCCCAATGTCCTCCAAAGTCAATCACATGTCCTCTAACACTTGAATAGTCCTCTCTGACTTCCATTCCATTTGCGGATGAAAAGCTGTACTTAAAGTGAGTTGAGAGCCCAACTCATCATGCAATTTTCCCCAAAACTTGGGTGTGAATTGCGTACCACGGTCTGAAATGATAGAAAGGGGCAACCCATGTAGCCTCACTATCTCTTTCATATATACCTTAGCCAACTGCTGCGCATTATAGTCTACTCTGACCGGAATGAAGTGGGCTGACTTAGTTAGTCTGTCAACCACCACCCAAATGGAGTAAAACCTTCCCAAGGTCTTGGGGAGACCAACCACGAAATCCATAGCTATCCTTTCCCACTTCCATTCCGAAATTGGCATTCTCTGAAGAAAACCTGGAGGCCTTTGGTGCTTATATTTTACTTGTTGGCAGTTTTGGCACTTAGCCACAAACTCAGATATCTCTTTCTTCATACCAGGCCACCAATAAAGTCATTTCAAGTCTCGGTACATCTTGGTCACACCTGAATGAATAAAATACTGCGAACCATAAGATTCTGTTAACAATTTTTGAATCAAGTCATGATCCACTCAAGGAATACAAATCATTCCTTTAAAATTGAGCAAACCCCTCACATTAAGAGTCACATCTTGTGCCTTGCCAGACACTGTTTTCTTTCTAAGCTCATTCAAAACTGTCATCCTTCAACTATTTGGCCTTGATCTCCTCAATGAATGTGGCCCTAACCTCAATGCTAGCTACCACCCCATCTTTTTCTAAGATGGCCAACTGCATGAACTTAGATTCCAAGGTTTGAATTTCCTTAGCAATAGGTCGCTTGGATACACCCGAAAAAGCTAGACTACCCATACTTACCGCCTTTCAGCTCAAAGCGTTTGCCACCACATTAGCCTTACCCGAATGGTATTGGATGGTGACATCATAATCCTTAAGTAACTCCATCCACCTTCGCTGTCTCATGTTCAGATCCTTTTGAGTGAATACATGTTGTAGACTTTGATGATCAGTAAAAACCTCACACTTGACACCATAAAGGTAAGGCTGCCAGATCTTAAGAGCAAACACTAACGCGGCCAACTCTAAATCATGTGTTGGGTAATTCGTCTCATGCACTTTCAACTACCGCGATGCATAAGCTATGACACTCTTATCCTGCATCAACATAGCACCCAAACCCAAATGTGAAGCGTCACAATAAACAATAAAATCTTTACCTTCCCGCGGTAGTGCCAAAATAGGTGTTGTGGTCAGAAGAGTTTTGCGCTTTTGAAAGATCTCTTCACACTTGTCAGTCCACTCAAAAGGTACCTCCTTTTTGGTGAACTTTGTCAAATATATGGCTATAGAAGAAAAATTCTTCACAAATGGACGATAGTAGCTGGCGAGCCCCACAAAGCTTTTAACTTCAGTCCTAGAGCTAGCCGGACCCAATTCTTGACTGCTTCGATTTTTTGGGGATGTACCATTACCCATTCCCTTGAAACTACATTCCCCAAAAAGGCAACTGAAGTCAACCAGAACTTACACTTGGAAAATTTGGCATATAACTTTTGTCTCCCTAGAACACCTAGAATAATACGAAGATGGTCGACATGGTCTCCCATACTCTTTAAATAGACCAAAATGTCATCAATGAAAACAATAACAAACAAATCCAGAAATGGTTTGAACACATCATTCATCAAACTCATGAAAGTTGCAGGCGTATTTATCAACCCAAACGACATCACTAGAAACTCATAGTGCCCATAGCGGGTCCTGAACACCGTCTTTGGTACATCCTCAGGCCTAATCTTTAACTGATGGTAACCAGACCTTAGATCAATCTTAGAGAAAACTGACGCACCTTACAACTTGTCAAAAAGATCATCTATTCGAGGCAATGGATACTTATTCCAAATGGTGACCCTATTCAACTGTCGATAGTCTATGCACATCCTCATACTACCATTCTTTTTCTTAACAAACAAAACAGTAGCACCCCATGGGGAAGCACTAGGACGGATGAAGTCTTTATCAAGAAGCTCCTGGATTTGAGCTTTAAGCTCTCTCAACTCTACCGGGGCCATGCGATAAGGAGGAAAGAACATGGGGCGGGTACCAGTTTCCAAATCAATGCAGAAATTTATATATCTATCCGGGGGCATACCAGGCAAATCGGTAGGAAACACTTCCTTAAAATCAGACACTACAAGAATAAACTCAATAGAGGGATACTCAACCTCAATATCCCTAATATGAGCCAAATATGCCAAACACCCCTGCCCCACCACTTTCCTTAGCCCAAATGAAGGATATGACCTTACCTGGCTTAGGCTCGTACACCCCTTCCCACTCTAACTTTTCCCTACCCGGGATTTATAGAGTCACAAACTTAGTATTACAATTTAACACAACATAATAGGGGGACAACCAAGTCATGCGTAAGATTATATCAAAGTCAGTTATATCCAAAATAACCAAATCAGTCCAATTTTGGAAACCCATAAACATAACAGGACAAGCACGATAAACATGGGTGACTATGACCGACTCTCTAAATGGGGTAGAAACATGGATGGGGGGCATCAAGTACATCACAAACCACATCAAATCCCAAGGTAAACTGAACTGACATGTATGAAAATGTAGAACCTGGATCAAACAACACATTAGCCATTCGATTAGAGATAAGAATAGTATATGTGATCACTGCATCAGATGTCTCCACCTCGGTCTTGCCTGGAAAGGCGTAAAACTGAGCCCTGTCATCTTGACGGACAACCTCCTTGCCTAGCTGTGATGCTCCTATGCTTGCATTACCATTACCTCGACCTCCACAGCCTCGATGATTTCCTCCACACCCACCTTGTGAACATCCTCTACCATTATTATCGTTTCCCATGGGTACCACTGCTCTAGTCTGTTGCTGCGCGGGATCCAACATGCACGGTTGGGGACAATCTCTTCTTATATGCCCAGGTTCCCCATAATTATAGCAAGTACGATCAAAAGATGGGCTGCCGCTAGCTGAAGATGCGACTCCCTGGTTATCCTGAATAAAATTCTGTTGTTTCTCGCGTAACTACCTGTAGGAGCGGGCATGACAGACTGAATCAGACAGGCTGCAAGTGTCGACCTACCCAAACCTCTGGAGTAAGAACCCTGAAAGTTACCTGTGATCTTGGCTTTGTTAGCCAAAGCCTTCGCCTGCCCATCGCGTCTAACTCCCTCTACTTTCTTCACAAAGTCAGTCATCTCATTAAAGCTTTTTCTTGCAGAAGTCATATGAACAGATAATACCTGAAGTTCGGGGGTTCAATCCTTTGACAAATAGACGAATTATCTCCTCCTCTGTAGTTACCAATTGTGTAGCTTATCTAGACAAGGCATGGAACTTAGCCTCATAAGTAGCTACAGTCATACCACTATGTTTCAAAGACATGAACTCATCCTTCTTACGATCTCTCAAAGTCTGGGGGACATATTTTTCCAGAAATAGAGCATGAAACTGAGTCTGAGTGAGTGGGGGTAAAATTGATGATCTGCATTCCAGATAGGCCCTCCAATACTGCTTAGCCTCACCCCTAACCTTGAAGGTCACGAACTCTACCCCATGCTGGTGTACAATACCTAACTTGTGCAGCCTCTCATAACAATCCAAAAAAAACTTATAGGCGTCCTCACTCTCAGAACCATGGAACACAGACGACTTAAACTTCAGAAACTTTGTCAACATATCATGCTAATTACCAGTCTTCATCAGACCCAACAAAGTATGGAAGAAAGCATCAGTGCCAAATGCTCCATCTACCTTAGGAATAGTAGCGGTAATGGGGCGGTTGATCGGAGGTTGAGTAGCTTGCACTACTGGAAGGAATCCAAGACCAACCAACCCCTTCGAAAGAGACATGATCTGTTGAGCTAACACTGGGTCTAAGAGAGGATTACATGTAGTCTCAGCCTATATCTCCTTCTATGGTCCAACAGCCTCCTTATTTTCTATTTCCACATTCTCTTGTACCCCTTCTTGGGGCGCAGAAATGACCTCTTTCCTAGGAGCATTTTCAACGGGGGATCCATTCTTGGCGGGTACTACCCTTTCTTGACCTCTAGCCCCGTCTCGACCGTGGCCTCTTATTGTGGACTCCTCACCTGGCTCATTGATAGGAGCTCCGGGCATGAAGCTATTAAAACGAGTGTTAACCACCTGTAGACAGAAGAAGGAAGAAGATTAAATACCAATTTGGATCACTAGATACAAATTGGAATCAAGTCAAAGCACGAAAAGAGTAGAAACAAGGAGATTTCCTAAAGTCTTGTAGCCTCTCGAAGAAAGTACAGATGTCTTTGTACCATTTCGCAATACTCTACTAGACTCGGTTTGGTGCAACGAGATCAATGAACTTAGGGATCTGATACTAACTTTGTCACGACCCAGACTGTCGTGATTGGCACCCACATTAACCCTCCGGTGGGAGAACCATTACTACAAGCCATCTTACTAAGTTAACGAAATTTAAGACATTTAAAGATATGGAAGCAGGTTTAAACGCATAAATTATTAAGAGTTCCCATAAACTCCAAAGGTTTAAATAAATAACTAACCAAACTAATGCGAAAGTTTAACCCCTAGAACATGAAAGTCATTGTACCAAAACATCTAAAGTGCAACAAGTCTAAGAAAAGGGGTACAACCCCAACTAACATAAGAAATATCTAAATAGTCTAAGTCCGAAAGAAATGGACTAAACAATAAGAAGGACTCCATGGTAGCCTGAAAGAAATGGCTCACCCGTGAAATCCGGCCTCGATCACTAATCTCCTAGTTGAGATCTATCAATAGTCGCCCTGAAGATGCCTTGTACTCAACAATGAACGAGCAAGTGCAATATCACTACATAACCACAGTGTACTGGTAGGATCACTTGGGTATTCTAGTAAGTGAAACATATATAGGCAGTCACAACATAGTAAAGATGACATGTACATAATATATATACATCAGTTAACATTTCAGTAGTAATGTACAAGTTTGCATTCTCAATAATAAGTAGATATAACAATACAACGGTCCCCTCATGGAACCCATACCCAAATTGTTAGTGTGCAAGAACGTGACACCCGATCCCAATTAGTGTGCCAGAACGTGACACTCGATCAAATATATGTGTCGGAATGTGACACTCGATCCAATGTATGTGTCGGAACGTGATACCCGATCCAATCAATACTACCACAATCACATTCACACTCATAATGTACATACTCATAATCATACAATCAAGTGTTAAATCATGGCATACATTTGTTCATTCATACTCATTTCATTAGGTTTGATCAATAGTGCTTCATTCACATACATACATGCATTACAATGAAGCAATTACCAACATACATCACACAAACATGAAATCAAACCATCACCTACCTCGAAACCAAGATTGAATCCCCCTATCACACTTGAATCTTCCCTTTCTAGATTTGTTCCTTTTGTTCGTGGTCTAAAAACAATAATTTAATGCAAGGATCAATAAACGAGGCCTAATTACCCATATTACAATCGAAATTATCAACCCTAGGCCAAACCTAAGTCCTAATACCCATCATAGGGCTTTCTCCACTATTAGTTTCAGCTCAAATTCCTCCCCCAATGATATTTAACCAAGAATCTAAGTTCTACGAATCAAAAAATGGATTAGGGGAGTAAAATCCTTACCTTTCGCTCTAGAAGAGGTGGAAAACTGTCAAGAACTTTCCCTGGATCATTTCTTAGCTCTCAAGAACAAAAATTGCAGAATAAGAACATTTTTGGGGTTTAATCTTGACTTAATTTGCGACTGGGCCGCTATGGCGGACCCCATCCCGCCACAGCAGCCCAACCCTTGTGGAATAAATCCTGCCCTGGCACCTTGCGCGGAGACAGAACGTCGGAATTAGAGTTTAAAAACCCTATTTCACAACACACCTTCAACCGTTAATGTTCAAGAGCTGTCTATTCATGCTAAGATCTGTTTCTGGAGTTCTACTCGCCTGAATTCGATTCCATAAAGTCGTACGGTTCCTTAACGTCTTAGCTATCCACTTATGTTACCAAATTCAGTATTAAGTCTCTTATTCATTACCAGATTTCCCTAGACCTCACATTCATATTTGGTCCAAATCTGGACTAGGCTAGGAATTTTCAAGTCACTACTCAAAAGTTTTCTATCCCCAATTCTTTCCCCAATGGTTTTTTCCCTAACAGCAGAAACAGGTAGTTACAGGGAGTCTATCCTCTTACCCTAGTTTGTGATACATTGGGAATGATATATAAGATGCTTGCATGGGTATCCCTTTAAAAAATTCTCAACATACGAACTAGAGTGTCATAAAGCATATAAAGTTTAAATATTTCCTTAGGTAAACTATGTTTATCACAATCGTTGTCACGACCCGATTCCTCGAGTCATGATGGCGCCTACTATAACTCACCAGTAGCCAGTAGCCAAGGAAACCTGTATCCCGGAACTACAAATAAAGGGATTGAGGGAAGAAAACTAAATTCAACTAAAACAATAACATAAATAACATGAATCATAGATAAAGAAGTGGAAGGAAGCCAAAATATATATACAAATAAGAAATCACTCCCAGAACCTTGAAGTCCCATGTACAGAGCTACTAACAAAATGAGTACAAGTCCTAAAAGTGGACCACAAAAATAAGACTGTCTCAAAGAGCAAAAGAAAAGTCAATATATATAAATGGAGACTGGTATAGCACAAAACGCCAAGTGCTCACCCCCGTCTCCAGATCAGACTACAACAGGCTCGATGTCAACGCTGTTTGCTCTTGCTCGGACCTGCATCACGAAAACAGATGCAGAGTGTAGTATGAGTACCAAAACAATAGATACCCAGTAGGCTTCGTAGGCTGACTGAGCAAGAAAAGCAAAAGTAATATGAAATGCAAGAATCTAAAACTTTACTAGAAACAGAAACGAGAAATCTAACAGGTATGCATAGGAGTGTACTAACACACAAAGAAAAGGAGAATAACTAACTAAATCCAACCGGGATCCCATAAACCCGATGGGCACACTCGTATGCAAGCTAAAAGTAAAACCCGAGTGTACTCTCATAAGCCCGACAGGTACACAGAAGAGTTTAAAATGGAATAAGAGAACCTGACGAAGTTTCCAAGATTTCCACAACTTTCCGCGGATTCGAACCGAACCAATCCATATGCATGAAGCTCATCCAGAACTGATATCGGCTAAGGACTTGAACCGAATTGAAGATGGAAGATCAAGGACATGAACCGAGATTTGGAGTAACCAAGGTCTTGAACAAGGCACAAGGATAATCGTGGACTTGAACCACGTATAAATATGACCAAGAACTTTAACCGAGGTGAGAGTAGCTATGGACTTGAACCAAGCTGTAAGGAGCGGTGGACTTAAACCATGATTGCAAATGGCGGTGGACATAAACCACACTCGATGGAGTGAATTGGGGGACTTGAACCACGAATAGTGGCAAATCGGCTAGAAATAGGATCGGGTGCCAATCGAGCATCACAGGGAGTACCCCCAATCTGAGAGCTATCAATAGATCACTCCAGCCCGAACCATGTCTAACCAGAATCGACGAGTAGCTTCCACACCAAGAATCAGAGACACCGAAATCGACGGAAATAGGGGATTTATGGATATATGGTTCCAAGAGCGGTGTTACTGCCTAGCTAAGGCCCAACCTATTAGACTCAGATCTGCTACATCAGTCTACAAGGAGCTAAGTCGTTCGAAGCGACGCCGGGAATATTACAAGGCTTAACGGCTCCAAAATGACTCAAGTCTGTGGCAATCACTAGCCTAAGCCTAGACTAAGGCTAAACATGCTCCAACAATTTTCACAAATCACAAATAAGGCACACCACAAGGTGATGATGATCAACAAATACAATATACATGCTTCAACCGCCCGAAATACCCGAAAAAGCAGCCTAAGGCATAGATTCTAGGAATTTAACATGATTAACAACCAATTCAACCCCAAATTCATACAAATCAATATAAAATTACTTAATCATGCTCAGTCTAAGGAAAGAGAAGTCGTAGCCTACTTGTAGGCCGATCACACGTACTCTAAGTCACGTTGCAGTAGCTTTTCCCATCCGTACAGCATCGAAACACTGCCACACTATCAGAAATAGAATCACAACATCAATACGGTAATTTTGACACCAAAAATGCATTTTTTGAAGACGGTAACCCAAAATCAGATCTAAAATGGGAATGTGGTACCTGCATCGGGACTCCTGAAATTGACTCTGTGAAAAGGTTCACTTTACCTCCCCGAACTTGTGTCCCAAAATGGAACACAATTCAGTGCTCAAAAAAGCCCGAAATCAGCCCATGCATTTCAATCACCATTAAAGTTAAAGAATGAGAGAGGACAACAACTAAAGCTCAAAAAGTTACGTCAAATGGAGGTCCCCCTAACAGTATGAGCACTACAATGCGTAGACACGCCAATTTCTAGCAACCTAACCTTTGAATCACCCAAAATGGAGCTAAAATGAGAGAGAAATCACGTTTAGAAAATGAGGGGTGAATGCTGATTTTCGGCTTTAAATAATGGCAAATCTAGTTGCTAAAAGAACTTCTGGTCGCTAAAAAAAAGGCATTTTCTGGTCGCTAAAAGCCTGCACCAGATATAAGATTTTTTCCATTTTTTTTCAAAGTCTCCGAACTGACCCTCAGATTCATTCGGGACTCGATACAAATTAACTAAATATGCCACCCCACTAAATTTGACATTTCGGACTCAATGAAATTGTCAGATTTCTGTAAAAGGATTGCTATGAAAGAAATACTCCTCGAGACCCATTAGGCCTAAAACTCAACTTTTCGCCTAAACACCAATAATAAAAAAGAAGATCTCAAGACCCAAACGAAAAGTCCTACTAGACCAAATTCAACATTCCGGAGCTAATGACGCTGACATAATTCTCATACGACAACTAATTCTCTGAATGTTGACCAAAATTAACTCTAAGCCTTTAAGCTTTCCAACATCTCGTCTAAGTGCTCAAACTCACACCAGAAGCCTTCGGACCCGAACCAAAGGTCCTTCTAGATCAAACTCGAAGTTCCAAAGCTAAACGTGCTGACATACTTTCAATCAGAGTACTTTTACCAAAAATGTTGACCAAGGTCAAACTTAAAAGCTAAAACGCCTAATGGCACAAACTCGCGCTGAAAGCCTCGGGATTTGAGACGACCATGTCACTAGCCTAAAATGACCATTCTGGAGCTGATGGAACTGTCAAAATTCCATTCTGAGGTTGTTTACCTGAAGTTTTGACTAAAGTCAACTATTCAAGTTTAAAAATCCTCAAACTAGGGGAATGGACTAAAAACCTAAACGAACGACCAGACGACTGAGCAGTCAACTCCAACAAGTCATAAATGACTTGGGATCTCTATAGGAACACTCTACACGTTGAAAAGAAGGCATTAAGGTAAAAATGACATGGAGGGTCATTACATTCTTACTTGACATAAAATTTAATAAAGAATGGGGACTCTGTGAACGTTTAGCCTTAAATATCTCGTAATATTATTCACTATGATTAGGTCAGATTAATGTAAAAGTCAAATGTTGATTTGAAAAGTCAAACTAGGCAAAATGATTAAAATCTAGGGCTAAGACCATAAATGCATTTTCCTCAATAAGAATTTCCAAATATTAATCTAAATCAAAAGTAGATATTGATAGTTTGCCCCCCTCGAATAAAAAAATCTAATCGAAAAACTCTAAGGCTTTAAATCCACAACAAAAGCATGTATATTAACCCATAACTTATTTCCCTAAAATGCCTATATCTCCAAGAATCATGATAGTTTATCTTTATTCCTTTTATATATGAAAAGTTTTGACTTCTATATTAAAAAAAAAGGGGGATTTCATGCTATATAACAAAAATGCATCTAGTTGATCAAATATTTTTTTTTGGTAATTAAAGGATTTTATTACCAAGTAGCAAAAGAGTAAAAGAACAAAATCATGATGAAAATCATCATATTATCATTTTTTTCTATAAAAGTTATCTCTTAAGAAGAAATACTAGAAATACTATATAAAGAGTGTCTTCTTAACTTGATAAAAAACAAAAAATACAATATAATTTGAAAAAAAGGATGGGAAAATTGAATAGTTTGATATTTTATGTTCTCGTAGTTATGTTGATAGCATCAACAAGTTTGTTTTTTCTGTCTATAAACATTTGTTTTTATATTAACAATTAGTATAATAGTTTATTATATTTAACTATATAATGAAGTGTGCAAATGATCATTTAAAGTTACATACAACAATAAATCTGTTTCATTTCTAGAAAATAGACAAATAATTAAGTTATATTTTTTTCTTTCATATTTCATTATGTTACCTTACCTTTCAAGATTTTTGTAATAGATATGAAAAATACATATAATGAAATTCAAATTTCAGGTTTGTTTGAAGTAGATGGTTTGAACTGTTGCACCGACAATAACATTGGACGTTGCATTCCTGGCAACGAAGATGATACCAAATGTGATAATATTTGCAAGCAAAATTGTAAGGGAGGTCATTGCAAAGTCATCGGCAAAACACCTCCTAATCATTTTTGTCATTGTCTTTGTTAACAAATCATTTCAAACTTATTCTATGTACGTGGTTGCTTTTACAAAAGAGACATTGTTATGTTTCAGTATGCATATATTAGAAAATCTATAATAAAATTTTAATTTTATGTTTTTTTTTATAAAGTGGTCTGGGGACCTTTTTATTCAGCTAATGGTCAAAGACCAAAGTCCATCAAAATCAAAATATACAAACAGGCCCAAAACCGGCCCAATGCAAAAAGGAAAGTACTACTTCTTGTAAAAATCTCCTGGTGACTGATGAAGAGAGTTGACTCTTCACTTTCGTTGTGCTGTCGGAAAATCAAACTTGACTGCTGGTGTATGGTCCTGTGTAACTCCCTCCGGCAATGGATCCTCAACGGACTGGTCTAGGATCTGGAAAATAAGGTGCCTTCCTTCGGAGTTTTGTCTTCCTCGTTTCTCACTTCTGTAATATCATTTGTTGTGAATTCATGACATATATAAAATTCTGTTGTTATACTGCCTGCCATGTGCTTTACTTTCCCTAATCCTTTATGCTTTTGTGTTCTCATTGTTCCTGATTTTGTGTGTTGATATGTCTGTTTCTGATTCTCAAATTAGGTATTTGTGCTTTGTCCATGTTTATTAATCTTCTTATGTAGCTTGGTAGCTCTTGAAAATTGTTGTACTCTGTTGTGTATTGCGTATCAATCACCTCGTTTGCTAGTGAATCTGCCACCGTATTCCCTTCCCTAAAATTATGTATGATTCTCACATCTAGCTGCTGCAATCTCTGTCTAATATCTTCTATCCTCTCGACTATTTCCCATGGTACCTTCCACTGATTTAGTATCATCTTTTTCAGACTTAAAGAATCTATTTCTATTGTTATTCCCCTCATATCATTACAATAGCTATATTCTAATGCCTCATGTATTGCAAGAACCTCTGCCTCTGTATTAGTTGTAATGCCTATCCCTTTTGCTCTAGCATATCTTATGTCTCCCCTGTCATCTCGTATACAGAAACCAAAAGAGCTCATTCCTGGATTGCCCCTACTAGCTCCATCAGTGTTACATTTCAGCTTCTGAGCCACTGGTGGTTCCCATACAACACTGTGAACATATAATTTTGGCATGTACTCCTTTATTTTAGCAATGAAATTAGGCCATTCTTTTCTATCCAATCTTATCCAGGGGTATAGTAACTTCATTACCTTTCTGATCAATTCCTGTATTTGTGACACCATTTCTGTGAATGTGGTGTTACCTCCATGCTTTATAGTATTTCTTCTTTTCCATAGTGTCCATATTATTAATGCTGGCATAACTCTAAATATCACTTGTAGCTTTGTTGGGGCATCATGGTTCCACCAAGTGATTATGAGTTGTTGCAGATGCATCCCATCTATGTTTATACCTGGAAAAATAGCAAACTGCCTCCATAGCCTGGTGGCTATGGGGGCTGTTAGGAAAAGATGTGTCATAGTTTCCTCCACTTTGGTATCACAACACCAGTATCTTGATACAATTGGGATTCTCATTCTCCTTAGATTGTCATCAGTAGGTATCCTCCTCTTCCATACCTTCCATAAGAAAAAATTCACTTTAAAAGGCACTCATTTGTTCCACAACAGATCATAATCTCTTATTTCTTCTTTCTTCTTTCTCATCTGCTGCCAGGCAGACTTGACAGTGAAAGCTCCCTGAGTATTCCCCATCCACCAAGGTTTGTCATTTCCTTCACCAACTGGGGGCTTGATGCTTTCTATTATGTATAAAGTTATCTCATGTGAAAGCCTTGTAAGGAATTTTGTCTCATCCCACTTCCCTTCAGTGATGAATGTTTTTACCTCCAGTTCCTCCTCCTTTGCATTATCCCCTTTTATAAAGTACAATGCACCCTGTTTTGTCCAGTTGTCAAATCAGAAGCTTGAGTTACCTCCTCTTACTTGCCACCAAATATTATGCTCCACCTCCTCTCTTATTGATGTCATTTTTCTCCAAACATGAGATCCCCCAACACCTCTTCCCAGGGTTGGATGAACTTTCTTGCAGTATTTATTCCACATATACGTGCTCTACAATGAAGTACATGTCCTGAAGTTCCACCATAATTTTGCAAAAAAAGCATTAGACATATCATCAAGAGCTCTGAAACCTAAACCTCCTTCTTTCTTAGGGTAACACATGTTCTCCCAAGAGACCCAGTGTTTATTACTAGCACTAGTGTAGTTACCCCAAAAGAACTTGGCAAAAAGTTTGTGCAATTGAACTAGGACACTCTTTGGAGGATTCATAGATGATAGCATATATATTGGCATGGATTGCAAGACATGTGCTATCAATATGTATCTCCCTCCAAATGATAGTAATCTATTTTTCCAAGAATGCATCCTTTTGGCTACCTTCTTTATGAGCACTTCAAAGTGAGATTTATTTTTCCTCCCATAAAACATAGAACAACCCAGATAAGTGAATGGAAAAGAACCCAATCTAATTCCAGTAATCCTCCTAAGCTGATAGCTCACCCCAATAGGAACATTCTCAGGGAGATAAAATAAGCTCTTGTCCAGATTTATCATCTGTCCTGATACATCTTCATAGTATCTGAGTACCTTCATCATTTTTCTCACAGAAGAAGGTTGTCCTGAACAGAAAAAAATAGTATCATCTGCATATGATAAGTGGTTGATTTTGGGACTCCATTTTGGCATTCCATATCCTTTGTATTCTGGATCTTCAAATAGGTTATTTAGACTTCTGGCCAATACTTCTGCCCCAATTATAAATAGAGTGGGAGATAATGGATCCCCTTGTTTCAAACCCCTAGAGGATTGAAAAAACCCATAAGATTGCCCATTTATAATTACTGAATACCAGTTGTTGCTGAGCAGTCTTACTATCATATCAATAATCCTCTCAAAGTAACCAAACCTTCTTAGAACTTGGACTAGGTATTTCCATGAAACTCTGTCATATGCCTTTGCCATGTCCAACTTTACCACCACATTATGTAATTTATTCCTCCTTGGGATGTCTTTAATAATCTCCTGGGCTAAAAGCACATTTTCAGTTCTGCTTCTACCTTTGACAAAACCTGCTTGGTTCTGTGATATGATCCTTGGAAGAGCTACAACCATTCTTTCATGCATAAACCTGGAAATGATTTTGTTTGCAAAAGTGCTAAGACTAATTGGCCTCAGATCCCCAAATGTTGTGACCACTTCTTAATTTTTTGGGATAAGGACTAAGTTGGTGTGTGTCAAGTATCTTGGTAGTTCTTGTCCACAGAAGAAAGCTTTAACCCTGTTGGTTATGTCATCCCCAATAATGTTCCAACTACTTTGGTAAAACTGTCCTGAGAAGCCATCTGGACCACTGGCACTGTTAGCATTAAGATAAAAAACTACCTTTTTGACTTCATTCTTCTCTGGCAACCTCTCCATCTCTACATTCTGTTCATCTGTGATTAGTCTAGGTATACTCTGCAACATGGAGTAATCAGTAGTCTCCTATGTTTCTTGAAATTGATCCTTAAAGACATCTACTGCTTCTTCTCCTATATTTTGACTTGTTGTGATCCAGTCCCCTTGTCTAGTTTGTATTTCTGAGAGGTGGAGCTTTCTTCTTTTTCCTTTCACATAAGAATGAAAGAATCTAGTATTTCTGTCCCCATCTTTGAACCAATTCATTCCAGCTTTTTGCCTCCAATACTCCTCCTCTATCTTCAAATATCTTTTCAGCTCTGCATTAGACTTACCGAGTATGGCTTTGTTGACCTCAGTGGGGGAAATCTCTAACTGTGTCTCATTTACTCTTACCACATCTTCCAGTGTTGCAATTTGTTGAAAGATGTTTCCAAATGTTGTTCTGCTCCACTTACTAAGTATTGCCTTTAGCCTTTTCAACTTAGTTTGTACTATAGAGAAAGGGGATCCTGTAATATTTTCACACCAAACTTCTTCCACTAACCCACTAAAATCCTTATGTTTGGTCCAAAAATTCAAAAACCTGAATGGCTTAGAGGCTTGATCCTGGATGGTGTTGCATATAACATGCAACGGAGCATGATCGGATCCTTGCCTTATTAGATGATGAGTTTCACTATTAGGCAATAGTGAAAAGAACTCATTGTTCCCAAACACTCTATCAAGTCTCTTGAAAATACTAGCCTCTTTTATTCTCCCATTCCACCATGTATAACAACTACTAGTGAAGTTAAGTTCAGTTAGAGCACATGCACAAATACATTGTGCAAAATCAGAGATCTCATTCTGTGTTACTGGTAGGCCTCCTAGCTTTTCTGACTCATCTAGTATGGTATTAAAATCACCCCTACCATCCAGGGTATGTCAGTGTTCATTGATGTATCTTCCAGTGTATCCCAAAGTTCTAATCTGTCCAAAGCCCTACATCTAGCATATACAGCAGTCACCTTAAACCTGTCATGTGACCCTTTCAGCTTGTAGTTAATGGTGAGTTGTTGAATAGTGTCTGTAGATCCTTCTTCTTCCCAGCATTCATTCCAGAAACACCAAATTTTTCCTGAGCAGTTTGCTTTGGCATACTGCATGCCTAGCCTTCGTTTGTAATTGTCCAGCTCAGCTGGGCTTTGAAAAGGTTCTAGTAAAGCAATGTAAGAATAATGATTTCTCCTATTAAGGTCTTGTAGTCTCTCAAAGGCTTTGTGAGTTTTTACAGACCTTATATTCCAAAAAATAACTTTGTCTATCATTGATTGGATGTTGAGGTGGTACTCTTCTTACTCCTTGTATTAACTTGTATGGGAATGGTTGATGATTTAGTCCCCTTTTTTAATTTTATGTTCAAAATGTATTATCTTTAATTTTTTTTATATGGATCAGTTAATAATTATTTTTCTCTTTGCCACTAGCTTCATTTTGAATATTATGGTAATGAAGAGATAAATGGTGTATCTTTTAATATATTATTTTAATATTTTCCTAAAATAAAATTTAGACTTTCATATTTTTATGTTGGATCACGAATAAAAATTTTCAATCACAGACGTGAACTAAAATTTAATCAAGAATGAAGACTATTAAAAAATTTAATCTTAAATATATCAAATTATAGAAATCGAGTTTTGCATGATCAATTACTTTTGGATAAACTCTCCAAAATTTAATAGATCTAGTTAATGTAAAATCCAAATGTTGATTTGAAAAGTCATCTTTACTGAAGTGGTTAAATGTTGGACTAATAAGGCAATCAATGTATTCTCAAAGAAAAAATAATAAAAATACTAATTTAAATCAAATTAGACATCAATCGTTTACCCCCTAAATCAAAATAATTGAATTGAAGAACTTTAGAATTTTGAATCCACAATAGTAACATGGATACCAACTCTTAACTTCGTTTCTTAAAATGTCTAAATCTCCAAGAATGTGATAATTTGTTTTAAATCATTTTATATATATATAAAAGTTTTGGCATCTGTTGAAAAATAGGAAACTTCATACTGCTTGTAAAAAAATGTTAAAATGATAGAAAGTAAATTGTAATCACAAATAAAATATGAAGAAACATAATTTTTTTGATAAACAATAATCAATACAAATCAGTTTATCTCGTGATTCTTCTCTCCTTAGAGTTTCTCCATTATTCGAGGGTCATTAGTGGTGTATTTCTCGAACTAACGATGATACGGGTTGATCCTTTATGAATATCCCAAGAGTTTATGGGATATTAGATATGAGATATTTGAGATGCCTTTTTAAGGGAAATATATTACCCTTTATATAGGCATGAGCTAGGGATTAGGATTGAAAAGCCCCCAGGAACCTAACTGAAGTTGAACATGTATGGTAGAGTCCCAATTGAAATTAAATACATTTTGTAGAGTCTCAGAATATTTTGATATCTACATTTACTATATAACAAAATACATCAAATTAAGTACACTACTTGATACTATTTTACTTATCACTTTACTTTTACTTTTTCCTTAATTTCCTAAGTTATCAAATATTTTGTTTGGTAACTAAATAATTTTACTACCAAGTTGAAAATGAGTACATAAAAAATTTAGTGATCGATGGACATCCCCAAATCATTAAACGTACTTTTCACTTGTCTTTATCTTTTATAAACTAATAAACTTTAAATGAAGGGATACACTTTATATCTTAGATAATGTCATATTAAAAAGGGAGAAAAATGAGAAGTGTCATATAAAACATGTCACTCCCCGAGCCTACAACCTGGATGTGGCCGACACTCGAGAACCATTCCTGGTCTCCAAGAAAATCCTTGGCCTAGCTGACTACTGGTGGAAGACTTAATCAAGCTATAAAATGCTTTAAAATGAATTTTTGAACAATTAAACTAAAAGTAAATACTTAACTCAAATTGCCTGTAAAATACTAAACCTTACAAGTATAATAGTTTGCAAAAAACATGTCAAGGAAGAAAATACATACTAAAAGACTCCTCAACTCTATTGATCTATGAAGCCTCTAATGTTTAAGATAGGTGTGGGGACAAGGCCAACGACGCCTCAAAACAACTATATTGAAAGTAAATGTGAAGTCCTCCAGAATAAAAGAAGGCTCACCAAAAGCTAATTAGAGTGTAGAGTGATCTTAGCGAAGCATGTGTTGATGATCCTGAACACCTGTATATTCATCATAAAAGGATGTAGGTCAAATGAAATCAGTACATTTGAATGTACAAGTATGTAATATAGCCGAAGCGAAAAATAATTGAATAAAAGGTCTGCAATAGGTAAAACATGAACTCAACTGAACGTAAAGGACTAAAGAAATAAAATCATTTAAATTTTACAAAAACACTTACTCATCTCTGAAACTCAACATAATAAGTGATATATAAAAATTACACCTTAACTCTATTGGGAGATTCTCTAACCGACAACAGTCACTATGAGCTACGTGATGATACAACGTCTCGCCCACGCTGCTAGAACTGTCCTATACCTTGCCAGGGTATAGAATACCTCAACTAAGTGCATCCACTAAGCTATGCTCGAAAGTAATAATGAGTCATCTAAAAAGTATGATCTTTTACCCATGTTTGCATACATGGTTAATGAGGATTTTGAGCTGTCTGAACTCATTGCAATATCAATGCTCAATAATACTCCCAATAATATATATACTCATGCTCAAATTTATAAAATATACTTTTTCTCTAGTTTGAGATAATTGCTCAAAGTATCCTCTTAAAAGAGGTAACTGCTCTGAAATATCTTTAAACTCATAAACTCATTTAGAAACCAAAGTTTCCCTTTTCTCAAACTAATACTCTCTTTCTTCATGTAAAAATGGAACATTTGAGAAATATTTAGTTCCCTTATACTCTTTTTTAAACTCCTCTTTACCTCCGCAAACCTCAGTTTAAAACACAATCATTGGCTTTAAAAGATTCTCAAAATTTATAACTCAAAATAGAGTTCATGCTGAAATATAGACATGAACGAATCAAATAAAGTATCTCAATAACAATATAGAACACTCAATACTAAAAACTAAATAACTCAAGTACTCAAAACTCAACGATACTAGTCCTCTCAAGAATACTCATTTCATAGGTTTCATGCTGAGATATAGAGATGAAAAAATCAATTAAAGAATCTCAATGCATAACATATAACAATTCAATAATTAGGAATAAAATTTCAAAAAAAAAAAATAGGAACTCAAGAACTCAAAATCAACTCAATAAAAACTCTTGATCTTTCCTTTTGAACTCACTTTAGTTTTGAATGCACATTATGACGTGTGATTAGGATATGTAGGAATTCTCAAAGGTAAATGGAGTTAATAGGAGCTAATATAGAGAAGGGAAAAGTAGCTACAACTTAAAGGAACACGTGTCGGATGAAACAAGGAAAGATTGGCCTAGAACTCCTTGGCTTACTGCAGGCGCGTCACCCCTAGGACTGAATATTAGAAGTTAGGCCTTGACGTACTGTTGGCACATCTCGCTGGGCCCTGAACTACTGAAGTTCAGCCTTGGCGCTATCATGGTGCGCCTCCCCAACAACCCGATGAATTTTCATGCCTAAATTAGGACTTGAACTTAGTTTAGAATTGGGAAATTTCTCCTAAACTCTTCTTGATTCTCAAACCCAACACGATAACATGAGAACATTCATATAATATTTTTGAAAAATAACTTTTACCAAATATTCACAACCCAAAAAACTCAAAACCTTCACAGTTAAAGAATTGAACTAAAACTAAGAACTACGAATGAACCCTTTAGATATAACGATTTCTTGACTAAATTGAGATGTAGGGCGTGAGGAAGAACAAGTCCAACACTGTGAGAAGCCTTACATACCTTGAAAGAACAATGTTCTTTGCGTAAATCAAGAAATCTTGAAGAACGCTTGAAAACCTAGTATTTCTCCTCTTGGAACCTCGCTCAAATTTCTCAAGTGTTTAGGAATGTGACAAGGTGGTTTAGCAGCTGATCAGGCCCTTAATTGGGTGAGGAAAAACGTGGCTAGGCTTAGTAGGAAAAGGAAAAGACCACAATACCCTTCTAAAAATGAATGAGATGCCTTAAATAGAGAGGCTTCACTTAAATAGGCATAACTTCTTACTTAGAGCTCGAAATTAAGCAAACTTGGTGGTGTTGGAAAGAGGACTTAAAGAACTTCAATTTGATAGGCCATGCGTTACCTAATTCTATATGTCCTAAAAGATATGATCGTTTGAAGTTGACCGAAAAGGAGAAAAACATTTGATGGGTTACTTGTACGAACCTCTCTTTAGCTCTTTTCAAAGTCCAAGGTGTTACATCTAGTGTCCATAACACCTAAGAAAATTAGAGTCACTCGGTTCAATCTTGTTCAGAAATGGGGAATAGTTCGAGTCTTAACATAATTTTTTTTGGAATGTTTCAATATCTCCCCTTTAGGATCATTCTTCCTCGAATGCCTACTGTGCAGAGAATGGAAAGGAGTTACTCTTAGTATCTTTTTGACTTCTGAACTTGCCTACTAACGTAAGCGGAACTTATTTATACTAAGAGTTTTGGAACTGTCTATAGCACATAAGTCAAGATCGATATTGGTTTGAACATAGTCACACTCTATCCAAAGTTATCTTACATGAGTCAAAAGAAACTGGGCATAAAGTAAGAAAAAGACTATTATGGCTTAAGCAATACAACAACTAGATTTCAAGCCTAGCAACACCTCTAAACCATGCCCTTCTTTATGGATACGACACCTCATTAGCCGCAACTCATAACTCCTACACGGATTTATGACTACTCTTACCAAGGTCTAATATAACTGTCTGCTCTTACTGTGTTTAAGCCTGATCTCTAAATCAAAAGATGCTAAACATGAGATTTTTATACTTATCTAAATCATAAGATTCCGGTTCTATACCTCTATAAGGAATCTGTAATTATACCTCTATAGGGAATCTGGAATTATACCTCTATAGGGAATCTCATTCCAAGAATACTTCTCCTTATAGCTGCCTTAAACCAACCTTGAGCCCATATCAAGAAACACCTAATGCATCATGCATTTATCCACGTGTTAACAACACAACATTCAAGTCTAGTACTATAACTACTCCATAGACTTCTACTAACCAATCCTTCTAAGAATTTCTCACTCTCTCAACATCTCTACCAACTGGAATTTCACACATTACTATAGAAATCTACTAATTTCTCTCATTTAACTAATACTCATAGTAAAACACCATCCTATTCCTCCTTCACATTATAACTTTAGATGGAATAAAAACACCACCACTACCACAATAAGAAACATCAACCCTCTCATTCTATCATTACTCAACTATTGTCGACAACATCGCTATCAAAACTAAAAAAGATCATTGAAAGAGCTTAGAGCAAAAAATCATAAGCATCATTCATTCGAGAAATCTGATGTAAGAAAATGTATGACATAACATTATGTTTCTAGCCATTGAGAGTAAATCATGAATTCACAAAACTAAGAATACTATGAGAGACGAGTGCTTATATGAATAGGTTCATATCATGAGGCTGATATCCATAATTTTATGGAATAATATTGAGATCAACGGGAAAAAGTCTTTGTCCTTCATTTTGTGAACTGAGCATAGATGAAAATCTATCTGTAGATTATGAGCATATGTCATGAACAAAATTTTGATATTAGGGGTGTCAACGGGATGTTGTAACGACTGAACTTTAAGTAATATACTAGAGTATGAATGGATTGATATAACACTAAATCTTTCTGGACACTTTCACTATGTGGTTCTTAATACTGTACTTGGTTTCTCATCTTATCGTCTGTCGCTTAGGTCTAAAACTAATACTTTAAAGCTATGGATCTATTCCATCTTTTCCAAACTAGTCTATATTAGATTTACTCTAATACTTGGAAAATGCTACTCTCGTGGTTACTGAACTCTCTAGGTGCAAATACTAAGATTCCTTCTAGCGCTTCTTTCTAAGATACTACTCTTAACTTCTTTTGGTTTCTATAGAAGACTTTCTATAACCGCTACATGTACTTACCTATAAAGTCATTTAATCAAACTCTTAATAGTATGAATTATTCTTCTTAGCCCACTAATATTGTCCTTCTAATTTCATATCAATCTAACCGGAGGAAACTTAAACTATATTTGAAAGTCTCATAATTGGCTATATATAGTCCCTTCGGCCAACTCTTAATCCACATTGATAACTCAAATATACTATCTAGGAACATATAGAAATTAATAAACTCAATTAGAACCTTGTCAGACTACATATGATCTCGGGTACACCCCTTAATGCTCTTGTTAATCTAATGACTTAGCCTCACTTCATTGGTCTCATATAAGAGTCATAATACCACACTTGTACCACTCACATTTATTGCAACTAACTTCTTAATTCCTCACCTACTCTTTGTCAAATCTACCATATCAGATCTCAGAACCAACATCTTCACCCTCATGTTTCCACCTTTTTTTTATCACAACACTCATATCAAATTCAAGCTTAGTGTCTAATACTCAACACGGAGATCATTATAAATGCTCCCATACTATACTAACTGATAACTACTAGATAAAATTAAGAAACACTCTCCCACTAAGACCTCATGAAAAGTAGTCAATCTTTATCTCTTAATCTAGATACTTACAATTTACCATCACATTTCCTTTCACAATTTAAGTACTATTTACCCATTTACTATACATCATTGCCAAATTAGTTCTATAACCGTGTGAACATCATGGCTCTCCTAAATAAGAATCATAAGCTTAGCTTAGATCTATCACCTCATGAATACTCTGCTCTTTTTATTCAACACCTATACTTGGCCTTCACTAGCAGAATATTACATTGACATAAACTCCCTTATGGTTAAAGTATACTCTAACTCATCCATACTAGTAACTCTTACTCTACTTAAAGTATACTCTAACTCATCTACACTAGTAACTCTTACTCTACCTTCTATCATGAAATCTACACAAACTCGTGGCTTCTTAATCTACCCATAGAGAGAAACTCCTCATTAATAACTTACTAGGTGCATTACTGCAAGAACATATATTACGTCATCACTATCTCGCTTTCTTAGATTAACATACCTCTGCATGCATACTTTTAACACTGGGCACTTTTACTACTACGACTTATAACACCACAACTCATACTATCTCTTCGGGTGAAAAAACATACCACCCAAACATTCTAAAACACACTTTCTTCATAATGGTCTCGCCTGAAACAAGGTTTAGAGAAGTGAGTGTTGGACTACATCTCTCTTTCAGCTTGAACGCACGATTCAGATGAATAAGAGTGCATTATTTCATATCAGAACACTTAAGCTCACTCGCGGGCTTCTCTCAAGCCCCTCTGTAGTCTCATGAATTTCTCAAGTTTTTTTTTTTGCTGAGAGTTACTAATCGATATAGATCTAACTTTGCTTTTCAATCACCTTGATTATGAGGGGTAATTGAATGGATTTGAGAAACGCACGAGTATGAATAAGTTTCTTATGACATAGTTCTATTGCACGATTCAGAGTATGAAAGAAGGGAAACTTTTCTTAAATATCTGTAATCCCTCATTTATAGAAGTGGGGCCCTCACAACCATAAATAAGATCCTATAGACACGACTTCATAGACAACTTAGGACACTTCAACTCTGTGTTCTGATACCAAGTTTGTCACTCCCTGAGCCTATACCCAGACGTGGCTGACACTCGAGAATCATTGCTGGTCCCCAAGCAAACCCTTGGCCTGTATGACTACTTAGTGGAAGACTTACTAAAGAATAAAAGGATTTGAAATTAATTTTTGAACAATTAAACTCAAAGTAAATACTCAACTCAAATTGTCTCTAAAATAGTCAACCTTACATGTATAATAGTTTGCAAAAAGCATCTCAAGGAAGAAAATACATACTAAAAGACTTCACAACTCTATCTATCTATGAATCCTCTAATTTTTACTATAGGTGTGGGGAAAAGGCACACGACGACCCAAAACATCTAAATTGAAAGTAAATGTGAAGTCCATCAGAATAGAAAGAGGCTCACCAAAAGCAAACTAGACTGTAGAGTGATCTCAACAATGCGCCTATTCATGATCTTGAACACCTGTATCTGCCTCATAAAAGGATGCAAGTCGAATGCCATCCGTAAATTTGAATGTACGAATATGTAATATAGCCGAAGCAAAAATAACTGAATGAAAGGTCTACAATAGGTAAAACATGAACTCAACTGAATGTAAATGATTAAATAAATGAAATCATTTCAACTTTACAAAAACACTTGCTCATATTTGAAACTCAACATAATAAGTGATATGCAAAAATTGCACCTTAACTTTATTGGGAGATTTTCTAACCGACAACTATCACTTTGAGCTACGTGATGATACAACATCTCACCCACTCTTCTAAAACTTTCCTATACCTTTCCGGGGTATATAACACCTCAACTAAGTGGATCAACTAATTTATGCTCGAAAGTAATAAGGAGTCATCTAAAAACTATGGTCCTTTACCCATGTTGGCATACATGGTTTATGAGGATTTTGAGTTGTCTGAACTCATCTCCATATCAGAGCTCAATACTACTCCCAATAATATGTGTATATATATATATATATACACTAATTCTCAAATATATAAAATATACTCTTTCTCTAATTTGAGATAATTGCTCAAACTATCCTCTTAAAAGAGGTAACAACTTTGAAATATCTCAAAACTCATAAACTCGTGTAGAAATCAAAGTTTCTCTTTTCTCAAAATAATACACTCTTTCTTCATGTAAAAATGAAACATTTAGGAAATACTGAGTTCCCTTATACTCTTTCTCAAACTCCTCTATACCTCCTCAAAACTAAGTTAAAACACAATCGTTGGCTTTAAAAGATTCTCAAAATTTATAACTCAAAATAGGGTTCATGCTTAAATATAGACATGAACGAATCAACTCAAGGATCTCAATAACAATATAAAAAAGTCGATACTCAGAACTAAAGAACTCAAAACTCAACGATAGTACTTATCTAAAAAATACTCAATTCATAGGTTTCATGCTGAAATATAGACATGAACAAAAAAACTCAAGAATCTCAATACATAACATATATCAATTCATTAATTAGAAATAGAATTTCAAAAACAATAGGAACTCAAAAGCAACTCAATAAAGGCTCTTGAACGTTCCTCTTAAACTCACTTTAGTTTAGAACGCGCATTAAGACATGTGATTAGGATATGTAGGAATTCTCAAAGGTAAATGGAGCAAATAGGGGCTAGTATAGGGAAGGGAAATGTAGCTACAACTTAAAGGAACACGTGTCGGACGAAACAAGGAAAGATTGACCCAGAACTCCTAGGCGTATTGCAGGCGCGTCAGCCCTAGGACTGAACATCAGAAGTTAGGCCTTGATGTACTGCTTACGTGTCTCACCGTGCCCTAAATTACTGAAGTTCAGCCTTGGCGCTATCATAATGCACCGCCCCAGGCCACTCCCCAGCAATCCGGTGAATTTTGTAGCTTAAATTAGGACTTGAACTTAGTTTCGAATTGGAAAATTTCTCCTAAACTCTTCTTAATTCTCAAACCCAACATGATAACATGAGAACATTCATATAATATCTCTGAAAAACAACTTTTACCAAAGATTCACAACCCAAAAAAATCAAAACCTTCATTGTTAAAGAGTTGAACTAAAAACTAAGAACTACGAATGAATCCTTTAGATATAACGATTTCTTGACTAAATTGAGATGTAGGGCATGAGGAAGAACAAGTCCAACACTGTGAGAAGCCTTATATACCTTGAAAGAACAATGTTCTTTGCGTAAATCAAGAAATCTTGAAGAATGCTTGAAAACCTAGTTTTTCTCCTCTTGGAACCTCGCTCAAATTTCTCAAGTGTTTAGGAATGTGACAAGGTAGTTTAGCAGCTGATCAGGCCCTTAATTGGGTGAGGAAAAACGTGGCTAGGCTTAGTAGGAAAAGGAAAAGACCATAATACCCTTCTAAAAATGAATGAGATGCCTTAAATAGAGAGGCTTCACTTAAATAGGCATAACTTCTCACTTAGAGCTCGAAATTAAGCAAACTTGGCAGCGTTGGAAAGAGGACTTAAAGACCTTCAATTCGATAGGTCATGGGTCACCTAATTCTATATGTGCTAAAAGATATGATCGTTTGAAGTTGACCCAAAGGGAAAAAAAAATGTTTGATGGGTTACTTGTACGAACCTCTCTTTAGCTCTTCTCAAAGTCCAAGGTGTTACATCTAGTGTCCTTAACACCTAAGAAAATTAGAATCACTCGGTTCAATCTTGGTCACAAATGGAGAATGGTTCGAGTCTTAACTTAGAAATTTTCAAGATGTTATAATAGCCCACCTTTAGGATCATTCTTCCTCAAATGACTGCTGCACAGAGAATGGAAAGGAGTTACTCTTACTATCTTTCTGACATCTGAACTTGCCTACTAACATAAGCGGAACTTATTTATACTAAGTTTTGGAACTGTCTATAGCACATAAGTCAAGAACGATATTCTTTTGAACATAGTCACTGTATCCAAAGTTATCTTACATGAATCAAAAGAATATGGGCATGAAGTAAGAAAAAGACTATTATGCCTTAAGCAATACAACAACTAGATTTCAAGCCTAGCAACACCTCCAAACCATGCCCTTCTATATGGATACCGCACCTTATTAGCTGCAACGAATTTATGACTACTCTTACAAATGCCTAATATAACTGTCTACTCTTATTGTGTTCAAGCCTGATCTCTAAATCAAAAGATGCTAAATGTGAGATGTTTATACTTATCTAAACCATAAGATTACGATTCTATACCTATATAGGGAATATGGAATTATACCTCTATATTGAATCTCATTCCAAGAATACTTCTCCTTATAGATACCTTCAATCAACCTTGAGCCCATGTCAAGAAACACCTAATGCATAATGCATTTGTCCATATGTTAACAATACAACATTCAAGTCTAGTACTATAACTAATCCATGGACTTCTACTAACAAACCCTTCTAAGAATTTCTCACTCTCTCAACATCTCTACCAACTGGGATTTCACACATTACTACATGAACCTACTAATTTCTCTCATTTAACTATTACTCATAGTAAAACACCATCCTATTCCTCCTTTACATTATAACTTTAGATGGAATAAAAACACCACCACTACCACAATAAGAAACATCAACCCTCTCCTTATATCATTAGTCAACTACCATCGACAACATCGCTATCAAAATGGAAAAAGATCACTGAAAGAGCTTAGAGCAAAAGATCATAAGCATCATTCATTCGAGAAATATGATGTAAGAAAATGTATGACATAACATTATGTTTCTAGCCATTGAGAGTAAATTATGAATTCACAATACTAAGATTACTATGAGAGACGAGTGCTTATATGAATAGGTTCATATCATTCGGCTCATATCCATAATTTTATGGAGTAAGATTGAGATCAATGGGAAAAAGTCTTTGCCCCACATTTTGTGAACTAAGCATAGATGTAAATCTGTCTGTAGTGTATGAGCATAGGTCATATACAAAAATTGCACCTTAACTCTATTGGGAGATTTTCTAACAGACAACTATCACTTTGAGCTATGTGATGATAGAACATCTCACCCACGCTTCTAAAATTTTCCTATACCTTTCCGGGGTATATAACACCTCAACTAAGTGGATCTTCTAATTTATGCTTGAAAGAAATAAGGAGTCATCTAAAAACTATGATCTTTTACCCATGTTGGCATACATGGTTTATGAGGATTTTGAGTTGTCTGAACTCATCTCCATATCGGTGCTCAATACTACTCCCAATAATATATATATATATATATATGAGATTTTTCATGTTCATAGACTCTTTGACAATCATTGTGGAAATTCACTATTTTATTCTGAGTGCGCGGAATGGTGGTTTGCGGCTACTATGGGTCTTCAAAAGGAACCGGGAATGGGGCAAAGACGTCCTAAGTAGTTTGCCTAGGGACTCTACCTCTGCGACCTTCTTCCGTACTTTCACGAGAAAACAAGCTATCAACCTTATCTTCGTTAGTTTTACAAGATCAGTGAATCCAGATGTCAATATCTCTATGGGGCCTACTCTCGCCTTTTATCTATGGAGATATATATATATATATATATATATATATATATGTATATATATATATATACATACTAATGCTCAAATATATAAAATATACTCTTTCTCTAATTTGAGATAATTGCTCAAACTAACCTCTTAAAAGAGGTAACAACTCCGAAATATCTCTAAACTCATAAACTCGTTTAGAAATCAAAGTTTCTCTTTTCTCAAAATAATACTCTTTTTCTTCATGTAATAGTGAAACATTTAGGAAATACTTAGTTCCCTTATACTCTTTCTCAAACTCCTATGTACCTCCTCAAAACTTATTTAAAACACAATCGTTGGCTTTAAAAGATTCTCAAAACTTATAACTCAAATAGGGTTTATGCTGAAATATAGACATGAATGAATCAACTCAATGATCTCAATAACAATATAAAAATCTCAATACTCAGAACTAAAGAACTCAAAACTCAACGATATTACTCATCTCAAAATTACTCAATTCATAGGTTTCATGCTGAAATATAGACATGAACAAATAAACTCAAGAATCTCAATGCATAACATATAGTAATTCATTAATTAGAAGTAGAATTTCAAAAACAAGAGGAACTCAAAACCAACTCAATAAAGGCTCTTGAACTTTCCTCTTAAACTCACTTTAGTTTAGTACACGCATTAAGACATATGATTAGGATATGTAGGAATTCTCAAAGGTAAATGGAGCAAATAGGGGATAATATAGGGAAGGGAAATGTATCTACAACTTAAAGGAACATGTACCCGATGAAACAAGGAAAGATTGGCCCAAAACTACTTGGCGTACTGCTGGCGCGTCGCACCAGGTCTGAACATTAGAATTTAGGCCATGGCATACTATTGGCGCGTCGCGCTTGGCCCTGAACTACTGCAGTTAAGACTTGGCACTATCATGGCTTGCTGCCCCAGGCCATTCCCCAGCAACCCAAAGAATTTTCAACTTTAAGTTAGGACCCCAACTTAGTTTAGAATTGGGAAATTTCTTCTTAACTCTTCTTGATTCTCAAACCCAACACTATTACATGATAACTTTCATACAATCTCTTTGAAAACATATCTTTTACCAAAGGTTCATAACCCAAAAGAATCAAAACCTCAATTGTTAAAGAATTGAACTAAAAACCAAGAACTACAAATGAATCTTTTAGATATAACAATTTCTTGACTAAATTGAGATGTAGGGCGTGAGGATGAACAATTCCAACATTGTGAGAAGCCTTACATACCTGGAAAGAACAATGTTCTTGGCGAAAGTCAACAAATCTTGAAAACCGCTTGAATACCTAGCTTTTCTCCTCTTGGAACCTCGCTCAAATTTCTCTGTGTTTAGGAACGTGAATAGATGGTTTAGCATATAATCAAGCCCTTAATTAGGTGAGGTAAAACATGGCTAGTCTTAGTAGGAAAAGGAAAAGGCCAAACTACCCTTGTAAAATTGAATGAGATGCCTTAAATAGAGAGGCTTCACTCAAATAGGCATAACATTCTACTCTGAGCTCGAAATTAAGCAAATTCGGCAGCGTTGGAAATACGACTAAAAGACCTTCGATTTGATAGGTCATGGGCCTCCTAAATCTGTATCTGCCAAAATATATGATCATTTGAAGTTGACCCAAAATGAAAAACATTTGATAGGTGACTTGTACGAACCTGTCTTTAGCTCTTTTTGAAGTCCCAGGTGTTACATCTAGTGACCTTAACACCTCAGAAAAGTAGAATCACTCGGTTCAATCTTTTTCACAAATGGAGATTGGTTCGAGTCTTAACTTAGAAATTTTTGGGATATTACAAAACATAACACAAGTGAACATAATACATATATTTAAGGACTTGATGATGATGTAGCCCCAAGATACAAATCCAAAACAAACAATACATGATATGTCTTTTGGATTATGATAAATATGGTATGAGAGTTAGACTCGTGTAGTATTATCAACGACAATAGGATTGTCTCAGTGAGTACGCTAAGATCCAATGATAGGGTGCTCATGATAAAGGCCATGATGATGAGAGTGGACCAAAGATAATGACTGACATTGTAATGACCCTTAAGGTCATTTTTGGAAATTTTCATAAAATTACCATTTTACCCCTTCCAATAGTTGTCTCGAGTCATGTTTGATTAGTTTATGAAGTTGATTTTTGAAATTGATTAAGAAGTTGTAGATTTTGGAAGTTTTGAGTTTTGGAAGGATCAAAGTTAATAAAAGTCAGTTTTTGTAACAACGCGAGTTTGAAGTCTCAAAAAGAAATTATGTTTTTTTCCATTTGCTCCAAAATGTGGAATTTGGTCTATGAGTGTTGTCGTCTTATGTTTTGGAGTTGTTTCCTGGATTTGAGGTCTTGAGGTTGAAGTTAAAGTGAATTTAGACCTTGAGTTAACTTTGGTCAACATTCGAAGTTTGGACGCCCGGATCATAGTTCTGACAATTTCGTTTGATTCGAGGGATACTTTTAGGCCTAGGTTAAGTCTTGGTTGAATTTTAATAGGTCCTGAGGGTAGTTTGGTATTTTTGAGCTATAAGTTAGTTTATTATGACTTCCATAGGTTATGGGTCAAGGAGACCTTGGATCCGTATTGTGATGCCCAAAAGGTTATTTCTAGAAACTTTCATAAAATTACTATCTTACCTATCTTGTTACCGACACCTAGTCATTTCTGATTGGATTTTGAAATTTATTTTGAACTTTGAGTTAAAAGTTATGAAGTATGGAAGTTTTTGAATTCAAAGGCTAAAGTTGTTAAAAAGTGGTTTTCTATGTATGTTAAATTTTTGATTCTCTGAATGGAATTTCATTGATTCAATCAGTCTCGGAATGTGGAAATTGGTCTAAGAGATTTGTATGTTTCAGATTCGTAATCTTTTCATGGATTTAAGGTCCTAAGTTGGAAATTTGTGAAATTTTAGCCTTCGAGTTGACTTCGGTCAATATTCGAAGTTCGAATGCTCCAATTGGATTTTCGATAGTTTCTTTGGATTCGGGGGATGATTTTAGGTCTAGAGGATGTCTTTGTTGAATTTTCAGAGGTCCCGAGTCTGTTTTAGGCTTTTAGGCATTATGATTCGTTTCTTATGACTTTCACGAGATTATGATGATGGAGACCTTGGATTCATGTTTTGATGGGCCTGTTTTAGCCTTTTTAGGCATTATGATTAGTTTCTTATGACTTTCTTGAGATTTTGATGAAAGAGACCTCAGATTCCTATTTCGACAGTTTCATTGTGTCAAGAAAATCTAGTATAGTCAAATTGTTTATGATTTGTGTGTATGAGGTTTTGAATGAATCTTGGGGGTCCTTTTGCTGAATTGAGAGTTGGTTGATTTTCAGATGTCTGGTATGCCTCGTGTTCGCAAAGTGTTTCTCACTTTGGTAATGATTGCGTTAGTGAGACCCTGGTCGCGCTCACGAGAGGGTTAGGAGACTTGACCCTCTCTTTCGCGACCTTTGCATTAGCGAGAACCATTTTGTGAAAGCGAAGGGTCTAGTTTTTGTAGGGTTCGCTTAAGCAAACCATGAATCACAATCTTGATGGTTACGTAAGCAAGCGTAGTTTTGCAAAAGTGACTTCAGAAGAGGGTTTCGACCTGCCATTTTGCGGTTTTACCTCATTTTTCCCCATTTAAAGTTTTGAAAAATCCTTGGAAGCAATTTCAAAAGGATTTTTTTGTGGTGAATCATTTGAGTAAGTCTTTATAACCCTAAAACTTCAATTCTCTTTTATAAATTGTGGGTTTTAACATCAAAAATTGGGATTTTGATTGGACAAGTGAAAGATTTTTCAAAAACTTGAGTTCTTAAGTGAAATGGTGATTGTGAACTCATTTTATCTCCTTTTTCGAAATGGTTTTCACGAATGAGTTTGGAATGCCTTGGGCAATATTTTCAAGTAAAGATATTTTGATTCAAATCTCATTTTAAAAATTTGACTTTTGAGTTGATTTGACCCATTTTCAAAGTTTATTATATGGGAGTTATTATCTCTTGAATCTTATAATTGTGATTACTTGTTGAATTAGATTGTGTGGCTTTATACATTGTTCGAAAAGGAAAGACTCAAGTCTTGGAGTGACTTTTGATTGAATAGAGGGAAGTGAACTTCTAAACCTTGCAAAACTTGTAGAATCGTGTATTTTCTTTCATTATATGTGTTTGGGATTAATGAGAATGAGGTTATCAGTTCAATTACTCCACTTGATTGATCTTAATAAATAAAAGAGGGATTAAACCAAAAAGGCAATGTGTTAAGTGATATTATATTAAGGTTAAGAGGAATTGTTTTGGCTAGTGTTATTGTGTCGATGTAAAATGGTTCCGGCAAGTGATATTGTATAAATTCGAAGAGAAATGATTCTAGTTAGTGATATTGTGCCGATGGGAAAAGATTCCAGCAAGTGACATTATATAAAGTCGAAGGGAAATAATTTCGGCTAGTGTTATTGTGTCAATGGGAAATGGTTTCGTCAAGTGTTTGACTATTGCGATTGATCTACTTGATACATATGATTGATCTACTTGATACTTTTGATTGATCTTCTTGATATTTCTGATTGGCATAATTGACACTTGCTGATTATTTAATTGTGACTGTTGGGCTACGATTGTTAAGCGTTGTGAGTTGTACAATGTAAATTGTTAGGTTGGACTGATTTGTAGTTCTGGTGGTTCGGTTGGATTGAAAGGAGTACTTATATTCTAGCTTAGTTTTACCTTTATAGGGGGTTTTTTGTTGAGTACCTTATTGTTTGGTACTCACTCCTTGCTTCAACACTTGTGTAAGTTCCGATCCCGGACTCATGTGATCATTCTTGTTCATCTTTCTACAAGGCTTTCAAAGGATTGTGAGAGGTAGCTTCTTATCATTCACACGAGTCTTGTTCCTTATTTGATGCTTTGTTCTATTTGAAAAACAAAGATATTGAAACTTTTATTCATCTTTCAATTTTGTTTTCATATATTAGAGGCTTGTACACGTGATAACCAATTTTTTTTGGACAGAGGGAGTATTTTCTTTGGGATATATGTTTTTACAAGTTTTCCTATTGTGACTTGCTTGTCAGCACACTTCTCACAAGAACTTAGTGGTCTCTTATTATTCATCTTCAAAGATGGTTTGGCTCTAGATTTTTGTGGCCTTCCAACACTTCTCCTTCTTTTATGTCGGGAGTCGAACCTCTTACACTAGTTTGTGATACATTGGGAGTGATAGATAAGATATCTGCCTGGGTATCCCATCAAAAACATCTCGACATATGAACTAGAGTGTCGTGAAGCATATAAAGTTTAAATATTTCCTTAGATACACTATATTTGACATGACATAAGATTAAATAAAGAATGAGGACTTTGTGAACTTTTAGCTTTAAATATCTCATAATATTATTCACTATGATTAGGTTAGATTACTGTAAACGTCAAATGTTTATTTGAAAAGTCAACCTTGGCAAAATGATTAAAATCTAGGACTAATGTCACGCCTCGAGCCTACACCCTGGGTGGGACTGGCACTCGAGAACCATTGCTGGCCCCAATCGAACCCTTGGCCTGGCTTACTTACTCAATGGAAGACTTTAAGCATTAAGAAAAGAACTTGCAAGATAACTCAACTGTCTCAAACTAAACTCATAATGTTTTAGAAATAAACATTTAACTTAGCCAAAGTGGCAACTCAAAACTGAACATAAGTCAATAACAAGATAAAGAAAAATGAACTAACTAATTGTCTATCTATTAAGCCTCTAATAACTGAGATGGATGTCGGGACAAGACCCACGACATCCTAATGAACTAAATACTGAAAAGTAATAAAAAGGGATCCTCTGGAAGCAAGAAGGCTCACCAACAAACTCTGGAACTCAACTAGAATCAACGATGCGCTGGATACTAATCCTGGTTACCTGTGTCTACATCATAAAAATATGCAGGTCAAATGGCATCAGTACATTGAATGTACGAGTATACAAAGGGAATTCTACAACAAGACATAAGCTTGAAAGGAACTGAAAGAACATACCGGGGCTCAACTCAACTCAACTTAACTCATTTCAATATAAAGCAATAAAATAAATGCATTATAAAGAAAAGCTTTTAAAACATGGATAACAACTCTGTGTATTTAGAAATACAATAGTAAGTCTGTATGTATGCAAAGATACAATATAAACTGAGAATGTATACAAAAATACAATTAATACTGCTGTGGGAGTTTCTCTAACCGACAACCACCACTATGAGCCTAAGTGGTAGTATATCGTCTTGCCCACGCTGCCAGAACTGTCCTATACTTTGCCGTCATATAGAACGCCTTAACTAAGTGGATCCACTAGTCTATGCTAAAAAGCACTTAAGGAATAATCTAAAAAGTATGATCCTTTACTATGCATGATGGCTACATGGTTTATGGAGACGTGAGTTATCTGAACTCAAACTCGTCCCCATATCGGTGCTCAATACTACTCCCAAAATACTCAGCTCATATGTTTAAAAACATAACTTCTTTCTTTGGTTTGATATAATTACTCAAAACTTAGCTTAAAAGCTCTGTTGGAATCAATGTTCCCTTTCTTGCTCAAATGTGAAAACATTTACTCTTCAACTGAAAACTAGCTCAAAGGCTCTTTTGGAAATCAAGGTTTATTTTCTTCTTTAAATGTGAAAACATTTTACTCTTTGGGAATACAGAGTCCCGATATACTCTTTTGAAGAATGAACTTCAAACTTTACTCTTTACTCAACTAAAAACTCAAGTCTTAAAAACAAAGTTAAAACATTTGTTAAAGACTTTTGGAAAACTCTAAGAACTTCTCTTGATTTGACTCTTATCTTCTCTTGACTTGACTCTTAACTTTCCTTGAATTGAATTATGGATTCAAGGATTCTGATTTGTGATAGGAAAGATCTCATGATGTTTAGGAGTGTTTTTAGATAGTTAAACATGAGAAAAGATCAAGAAATCACTGTCCGGGAGCAAGTCCGTGACGCGGAGATGCATTTAATTATTTGGTCGCGAATTAAATTTTGAGGCAGAACGGTCCATGACCGCTCCGCGACGCGAAGAAACTTTTTGTGAAATGGGGGACCAGGTCCGCGACGTGGACTGGGGCACCAGATTCGCCCGACTTTTTCCTTCTTCATTTTCTAACCCCAAATTCGCCTAAATTCGATTCTTTTTCTCCAGTCCTCTTTAGATTCAGATACCCAGCATATGTACACAAGAATCTAATCAAACACAACTCTAAAATTGACATTAAACTCTCAAGAACTCCTCAATCTGATCCCAAATTAAAGAACAAAAGCAATTCAAGAATATAACTCAAGCAAATCAAAGTCTCAATATTTTAGGACGAAAATCATACTGAAATAAACATGTTTGGCGTGTGGGTGAACGAACCCAATGATATGTGAACTCACATACCTCGTAGGGATCACCCCTTGACGAAATCCACAAGCAATTCTTGATGATCTTGACGATTCTTGCTCCTTCTCCTCTTCTTTTTCTCTTCTCTAAAACCCTAACTCAATATTGTAAAAGGGTAAACTGAATCCTATCAGTTTAGACCCCAATTAATTACCAAAAACAAAATTAAGTCATGGGGCATGGAAAAAACCATAATGCCCTTCTAAAATCCGGATTGGACTTTCCTTATTTGAACAGCCCAACTTCAAATGGGCATATCTCACTCATACGAATTGGGAATCGCGCAAACTTGGCGGTGTTGGAAAGATAATTCCAAGATCTTTCCTACGGTATCTAGAAGCACACCTAAATCATCCTGATCTAGGAGTTATGGTCATTTGAAATTGACCAAAAACCGAAACTTAACATAACTTAACAAATTTCCAGATTTTTCATTCTTTCCTAAAACGATTATTTCCAATTCTAACTCTTTCTAGTTCTTTCAATTAGAGAGATGTTACAACTAAGACCATAAATGCATTTCCCTTAATATAGGAATTTACAAATGTTAATCTAAATCAAAATTAGATATTGATAGTTTGCCCCCTCGAAAAAAAAATCCAATTAAAAAACTCTAGGGCTTTAAATCCACAACAATAGCATGTACTAACCCATAACTTCTTTCCCTAAAATGTCTATATCTCCAAGGATCATGATAGTTTATCTTTATTCCTTTATATAAAAAAAGTTTTGACTTCTATATAAAAAAAAATAGGGGATTTCATAATATATATATATAAAAATGCATCTAATTAAGTAGAGTCATATATTACTTTTTTGTCACTTTATTTTTATTTTTTCTTAAATGTCTAGTTGATCAAATTTTTTTGGTAACTAAAGGAATTCATTATTAAGTAGCAAAGGAGTAAAAGAAAAAAATGTGAAGAAAATCATCATATTACCATTTTTATGCTGGTCATTATTTTTTTTCTATAAAAGTTGTTTTGACTCTTAAAGAAGAAATACTATATAAAGAGCATCTTCTTAAGTTAATAAACAACAACAAATCACACATATATATATATAAAAGAGAACCTTAAACCCGCCTACGTGGTGCCACCACAAACAAGAATTCTCTTTTAATTTATTTATTTACAAAATTAGCCTTCCCTTTTATGAAAAGTTGTGACTTTGATGAAAAATTGTGACTTTGATGAAAAGTTGTGACTTTTATGAAAAATTGTGACTTTTATGAAAAGTTGTGACTTTTATGAAAAGTTGCGATTTTAATTAAGAGTTGCGACTTTTATAAGAGTTATGACTTTTATGAAAGGTTGTGACCTTTCCGAAGGGTTGCAACTTTTCCAAATAGTTGTAACCTTTCTGATAAGGCACAATAAACATTTATTCACACTATCCTTTGTTGTCTATAAATAGATGGATTTCCTCTCATTTAAACACAACGAAAATTATGAACCTCCTCCTCTTCTTCTTCATCTTCTTCTTCTTCACAATTAAATATTTGTATACTTTGCTCATGTTGAGTGATTCATTGAAACTATTGCTTATGTTACAGAACTGGTATGTATTTTTACAATCATTAATTTATAATTTATGCTTATGTTATTAAGGCGAAGTGATAAGATTGTCACACCCCAAATACGGATGTGATGGCACGTGGCCATTTCCCACCGGACACGTCAGCCTAACTCAACCACAACGATAGAGAAGTAGAAATACGAGAATAAAAGATAATAAATAAGCGGAAGACTTTAATTAAAACTCAACACTACCCAGAATTTGGTTGTCACATGTACAAACCTCTAAATACAGAATTCGAATAAAAATATACAAATATCAGAGTATAGTTCTCGAATAGAACAAAACTGAAAGTAAAGATAACTCAAGGGCACGTCTGGAATGAACCGCTACCTCTCGAGTATGTCCCGAAGCTCAATCTGCTAAAGAAAATACTAAGCCGAATCTGAGAGAGAGCTGTCAACCTACACAATTGTGTAGAAGAAAGGGTGAGTACCGAAAACCACAGGTACTCGCAAGTAACTCTAAACTAAGCAAAACTAGCAGCTACAAACAACTCCTTTCAATCCCAACCGAACCACCGAAACTTCAATATAACAGCAAACCAACCAACCTATACTAAACAGATCATATTCAACAGCCAGAACCAACAGTATATCCTCATTAACCTCAGATCAACAAATAAGAGCAAGTAGATCAAATTCCACATAAGAAGGGTAAACCGATACAATCCACACATCACAGACAAAGATAAGGCAAATGCAATGCAAAATGCAATATTGATGTCATGTAGTCGTGATGGATGTCTGTCCTACGATACACATCTGTTGACGTAATCAGTCCACGCTGAATGCTCAAATCAGAACCCATGGGGGCCACACATGGACCATGTATCACCGCCGAAACCAGATCCCACCGGCATCCAAATCGCTAGCCGGAGCTAGTCCATCTCATATATCTCTAGCCGGAGCTAGTCTCAACTGTGTCTCATATCCATCCATCCTCATATCAGTGTCTCAGAACTCATGCAACAGATAGTTCACACATGGGATGAATAATGAATATGCACATGTCATCAATCACAATCATATCACGATCACATCATAGTATTACACATCATCTGTCTCAATCACGACCACATCATAGTATTACACATCATCTGTCTCAACATCAATGTCTGTATCAATCATAGCCTACTCATGCTCTTCTATCCCCTCAATATCAGTTATCACATGACTTATTCAACAAATTCAAGTCACATATAACACATTTAGCTCGTTTTATTCCCCATCTTTCATTTACAACAATTTCAATCAACAAATAAAACCCATCCTCAATCCCCATTACTCCCCAACACAATTAGGAAAGTAGTCATGCGTAGTCTAAGAGTTTTACAAAGTTTGGAAGCCACTTGCCTTAAAACGAACTCCAAAAGTTACTTGACTTGAGCCTTTCCTTTCCGAGTATAATCCGGATCACGATAATCTATTCAAAAAATTATTCATAATCACAATTCGAGTCCAATGACACCAAAATCAAGAAATTTAGGGGAAAAGGGCAAAACGGTCCAAAAGTCTCATACCGGAAAACGATACCCAAATTTGGAATTTTTTGATGTAAAATGATCCTTAAAGTATTTGTAAGCTAATGGTGAAAACCAATTTGAAAACGGAGTTGAAATCAATTCACAAACTCAATTTGAAGGAAAATCCATGTTCTTGAAGAAGCCTAAAATATTCCGATCCGAAACCCCGACTCGAAAATGAATTATTTCTTGAAAAACATCTTACCCATGCTTAGATAAGTTCAAATATGAAATTTCATCAAAAACGGAGTGAAGATCGACCTTGAAATTCTCAATTTATCAAACTTTAACTTTACCGGGAAAGTCCAAATTGTACGCGGTTAATATGATGAAAATAATCGATGAATCAATAATTTTATGTTAAAATCAGTTTACCCATAACATAAGGATCGTAAATATACCTTTTTCATCAAAAAGAGAGTCCAAATCGATAAAACCCCAATTTTTCCCAAGAAATTTACGGATAGGGAAAAAAACCAGATAAAGAAATTATGAGAAAATGTCGAATTGAAGATTGAATACTAACCCTCATATTAATTCAAGAAGAAACCCGTAAGAATCACTCCATTTCGATCTCTAGAACTCCCGATATGCTCAAAATACCAAATGGACGCAGTCTGAGATTTTTATAATAGTGCATGGCTGTTATGCACCAGAAAAACAGCAGTTAATCTTTCACTAAAAAGGCCGTAATTTCCTCATACGATAGTGAAATGACCCGATTCTTTTTTGTAAATGTCTTAAATAATGATACAGACCTGATCGTTCAATCGGAGCTCAATTTCATGCTCGTTTGCCCAGTCAAATATCATTTCTACTCGGTAAACAATTATTTCTTATTTGCGATAAAAGTCCAATCTCGGGTTAGCGAAAATGCACCAAAATTTGCAGATAAGTCTTATAATTCATGCTCAAAATTTCAGAATCTTTGGAATAATTTTTCGACCTTTAAAACTAATAATGAACCCTTTAGTTGTCACAATTTGCTGAAATAGTGTCAAAGCATCCAAGAAGCTTAAAAGCTCACCCAAAACTCATTTGGCACTTCCCAAACACAAACCAAATATGCTACTAGCTTGAAAATGACATTTCGGACTCAATGAAATCGTTGGAATTTGAATTCGAGGTCTCCTTGACCCGGTATCCGATAAGGCGTCAAGAAACTAACTTTAGGCTCAAAAACTCGAAACACACTCGGGGCCTCTAAAAATTCAACCAAGACTCATTCTAGACTTAGAATCACCCCCTGAATCCAACGGTGCCCTCGGAATTCCATTTCGAGCACCGAAACCTCGTTTGTTGACCAAAGTCAACTCTTGATCAAAATTTCACAATTTTAGCAACTTAGGACCTCAAATCTTCGTTTTAACTCCAAATTCGACTCCGTAAATTCTCATAGACCCATTTCGACATTCTAAAACTGCTGGAATCGACGGACATCCGATTCGATTCTCAAAACTTCAAATGACTCGAAATAGCACTTTTAACCAAACTTTAACTCTTAAAAACTCAACTTTCCAAAAACTCAACTTTTCATCAATTTTCCTTCAAACCAACTTCAAAAATACAATAATTAGGACTCGGGGCAACTATCGGGAGGGGTAAAACGGTCATTTTATGAAAATTTCCAAAAAAAGGTCATTACAAAGATATAATAATTTTCATTTTCCTTTTACATTATTAATGTTTGTTACTATGTAATCTTGTATGTAAGATAATATAGTGTTTTAGTTTTAATGCCTGATAGATTTTAAGTATTATTTTATAAATTTTGTGATAATAAATTCCCGCGTGAAGCGCGGGTAATTTTACTAGTACAATATAATTTGAAAGAAAAGTTGGGCAAATTGGATAGTTTGATATTTTCTATTTTCCTAGTTATGTTGATAACTTCAACAAGTTTGCTTTTTCTATCTACAAACATTTTTTGTTATATTTAAAATTAGTATAATAGTTTATTATATTTCACTAACTTATGAAGTGTGCAAATGATCATTTAAAGTTGCATAGAACAATAAATCTATTTCAATTCTAGAAAATTGAATAATAATTAACTTTTTTTTTTCCATATTTCACCATGTTACCTTACTTTAGAAGATTTTGGAATAGATATGAAAAATACATATAATGAAATTTCGAATTTCAGGTTTGTTTCAAGTAGATGGTTTGAACTGTTGCACCGACAATCACATTGGACGTTGCATTCCAGGGAGCGAAGATGATACCAAATGTGATAATATTTGCAAGCAAAATTGTAAGGGAGGTCACTGCAAAGTCATCGGCAAAACACCTCCTAATCATTTTTGTCATTGTCTTTATTAACAAATCTTTTCAAACTTATTCTATTTACTCCGTTGCTTTTACAAAAGAGATATTGTTATGTTTCAGTATGCATATATTAAAAATTCTATAATAAAATTCTAATTTTATGTTCAAGAAATTATTTTCTTTAATTTATTTATTTGGGTCATTTAATAATTATTTTTCTCTTTGCCTCTGGCTTCATTTTCAATATTATGGTAATGAAGAGATAAATGGTCTATCTTTTAATATATTATTCTCATATTATTCTAAACCCTAATTTAGACTTTGATATTTTCATTTAATATCGCGAATAAAATTATCATGACAAATCAAATTAAGATAAATAATGTGATCCCCATATTGTTGATAAGAGCACTCATCCTTAACAAAATACTTCAAAATTGAGAGACAAAAAAATATTTTCTCAAATTTACTATGTTTATCCAAGACTTGAACTAAAATTTAATCAAGAATGAATACTTTTGAAAAAATTTAATCTTAAATAGCTCAAATTATAGAAATCGAGTTTCGAAAGATAAATTACTTTTGGATGAACACTCCCCAAAATTTTATAGGTCAAGTTTATGTAAAATCCAAATGTTGATTTGAAAAGTCAACTTTAGCAAAGTGGTTAAAATGTTGGACTAATATGGCCATCACTGTATTCTCATCAAAGAAAAAAAAATCAAAACACTAATCTAAATCAAAATTAGATATCAATCATTTACCCCCAAAATTTTTGAATCCACAACAGTAACATGGATACCAACTCATAAATTATTTTCTTAAAATTTCTAAATCTCCAAGAATGTGATAATTTTCCTTGATTCATTTTATATATGAAAAGTTTTGGCTTCTATTGAAAAATAGGAAATTTCATATTGCTTGTAACAAATGTTAAAGTGATAGAAAGTTAATTGCAATCACAATATATATATATATATATATATATATATATATATATATATATATATGAAAAAGAATAATTTTATTGATAAACAATAATCAGTACATATTTGTTTATCTCTTGATTCTTCTCTTCTTAGAGTTTTGCCGTTATTTGAGGGTCGTTAGTAGCGTATTTCTCGAACTAAAGATAATTTGGGTTGATCCTTTATGAATATCCCAAGATTTTATGGGATATTCGAGATGCCTTTTTAAGGGAAATATATTAACCGTTACATAGGCATGAACTAGGATTTCGGATTGAAAATCCTCGAAGAACCTAACTGAAGTTTAACACATGTAGTAGAGTCCCAATTGAAATTAAACTCATTTTGTAGAGTCCCATACAATTTTTATATCTACAAATGCTATATAACAAAATGCATCCAATTAAGTTGTAACACCCCGTATCCGAAAATAGAGATTTTAGATTGCTGGTGTTAAAGGTGGCACTCACGGACACCATCCACGGACCGTAGATGGACTCACGGTCCGTCCTGCAGGTTCGTGGTTCGTGACAGAAAACTTCCCCAGAACTTAGTCAGAAAAATTGGCCAAGTGTTGACCCACGGCCGGACTTACGGTCTGTAGGTCAGGTCACGGACCGTAGTTCGTGTCCGTGGATCGATGCCCCAAAAGTCCAGCTTCAGTCCCAAACTACGGTTGACCAGCACGGACCGTCATTCGATCCACGATCCGTAGGTCTGACCGTAGATCTAAGGTTAGCAGCTAGTTAGATGAAAAATTCTGACAGGTCAACTTCAGATGGTAATAAATTTTAGCACACAATGAATTAGGTGTCCCATGACCTATGGTTAGATAGATAATTGAATTATATTTCCAACGCCACCGAGTTTACTAAATTCCAACCTCCGAGTAAAAAGTTATGCTCATTTTAGTGAAGGCCTGTCGAGCAGACTCGACCTACGGACCCAATCTACGGACCGTAGATTGACCTACGGCCCGTAGGTCCAATCCGTAGATCACTCCGACAACAGTTAATTCAGGGGTCTTTTGGTCTTTTCCTATTTCGTTTAACCCCTAAGATACGTCGTTTAAACCCTAAATCATGAGGTTTTAATCAGTTTAAACCTAGGAACATAACTAGAACTTACCTAAGTCAAATCATTAATCAAACTTAGAAGAATTAGAAGCAAGAAAGGAGAAAAAGGTCAAGAACCCTAGTTCAAGAACGCAGCGAGGTTTCTTTAGTTCCAGCCCCGAAATCGAAAGATTTCTCTGTGGAATTCGTCACCAGGTATGTGGGATTTCACTAGTGGGTTCCTTTCGCCCATTAGGTCCCTAGAATTCAGTCAGATTCTTGATTCCATGATTATGAACAGACCTAGAGTTTCTAGAATTACAACAGATCATCATGAATTAGTTATTTAAATGTTCCAAATCAGATTACCATGTTATTGCTCAGTTTCTTACATAAATTTCAGAACCCTAGCTATGTATTTCATTAGTTCTTGAATTGCACATGCTAGGTTAGATATTTCAGTTATTCAAATATACATGCTCCAGTTTTATGCTACATTATCAGTATATTTTAGTATAAACCCTATTTTGAGTTTTAAACTGAGTTTTAGAAAAAGTTAAGATGAGTTTTGAGAAAGAGCTTCTAAACCATGATTAGTATGACAATTGAGTAGGCCATCAATGTATGAATAGTATGGTATCTAGATATACCATCAATGTTTATGCAGTATGACTTCCCAAGTCATCAATGATCATAGTATAATATGATGTTGAATTGTTTTCTAAAAAGAAGTTTTCAAGTATGAGTATCTACATGTCAGTATTTTGAACTATTCAGTATTCCAGTCATAATATATTCAGTTATACATGCCTCAGTTTATGAATGCATCATTATCAGATTAATTGTTGCATTATCAGTTTGCATGTTCCGTTTCGATCTATCCAGTATTTACAGAAATTCAGTCATAACCAGTTAACCACTTAATTCATTGGGAGTAGCATAATACCGAGTTGGACTAGGGTTTCAGCGTACCCATATAGTCCCAGAACTACGAGCCACGTAGGTGTAAGTCCCCTCTGTGGGCAACATCAGTTTAGTGATCACGCCAGCATGCCTCTATACCTCTGGCAGGGTATATTGGGTCCTATCGATGAGGCGTATACATCGGACTCCACATTTAGCTCATGTGGTTTTATGTCGGTTATTAGTAGCTCCCACAGTTCAGTCAGATTCTATTGCATTGACCATTTATCAGTATATTCAGTATTCAGTCTCAACATGTTATAAATTGGTTATTGCATTCAGTTAGCTCAGCATTCAATATCTATATCATGTTCAGATTATTTCATTGCTTTATTGCTTTGTTCAGTTATATGTTATTTCAGCTTTACTCTATCCTGCATGCTCAGTACCTTTCAAGTACTGACGCATACGTGCGCTACATCTTCTCGTGATGTAGGTTCAGGTTCTCAGCATCCAGATCACGCTTAGGTCGGTTCCCAATCTTCAGTTTAGCAGCATCAGTGGTGAGTCCTCATTCTTCGAGGACTAGTGACATGTTTACCTTTATCGCTTTTAGTCTTTAGTTTCAGTTTTGCTAGACCTAGTTAGGGCATGTCCCAACACTTCTAGTCAGTTTAGAGGCTTATTACAGACATAGTTAGATTCAGCTTAGTGTTTTGAGTTTGATATTTCTTTTGTATTAAACTCTCAGATTTGATATATTCAGCTATAGTATATGGGTATTCCCCATCTTTTCAGATTTATTTATGAATTAGCTTCCGCATCAGTTTATTATCTTTAGTATGCTCTTGATCATGCCAGCAGGGTTAGCTTGGGATCACTTGTGGTCCTAGGTCCCGTGTCCGCGTCTCAGGGGTAGCTCGGGGCGTGACAAACTTGGTATCAGAGCACTAGGTTTAAGTGTCTTAGGATGTCTGAAAAGCCGCACTAAGTAGAGTCCTTTTCATGGGTGTGAAGTGCACCACATCTAATGAGAGGGAGGCTATGAAGTGTTTTAGGAAAACTTCACTCTCTTTGTTATTCTTATCGTGCGTAAGGTATGATCTAATTCTATTCTAACCCGACACTCTATGTTTCAGCGATCATGCCTCCCCATAGAGCTAACGCCAGGAATGCTAACGCAATTCCTCTAGTCTCAGATCAGGAAGTTTCAAATGCAGAGTTTCAAAATGTTGTTCAACCTTTCGCTCAAAGTATGAATAATCAGAACAATCAGCAGGTGGAGGGAGATAAGCTTAGGGAAATCGCTAAGGTAAATAAGAAAGCTAGAACAGGGAACTATGAGTACTCTCAACAGAAATCGGGTGGTGGAAATCACTCACAGTTTCGACAAGATCAGAATAGAAGGGCACCAGGCTCTAAGCCTCAGGGAAGTGTTTCAGGAAATAGGACCTACCCAACTTGTCCAAAGTGTGGTAAGAACCATCTAGGCGAGTGTCTTGCAGGTAAGGAAGGATGTTTTAGGTGTGGCCAGTCTGGTCATAGGGTGAAGAATTGCCCTTCTGCCAGGAAGGGGCTAGAAGGTAACAATACTAGGGCTCAGTCTACAGCTCCAACAGTATCGACAGGTCGCCCAACTCAGCATGGTGTATCATCTTGTACAGGTGGCAGTCAATGCCATGGCAGGTTTTATGCTCTCCAGGCTCACCAGGACCAGGAAGATTCTCCTGATGTTATCACTGGTACGTTTCGAGTCCTTCTTTAGATATTTTGTAGTGTTAGATCCAGGGGCTACTCTTACCTTTGTAACTCTCTTTATAGCAGTAATCTTAAGAGTTAGTCTAGAAACTCTTTTAGAACCCTTCTCAGTCTCTGCTCCAGTCAGTGACCCAGTTATAGCTAGACGGGTATACAAAAATTGCCCTGTCACAGTTTCTCAGAAAGTCACCTCAGCAGATCTTGTAGAGTTAGAAATGGTAGACTTCGATATCATTCTAGGCATGGATTGGTTTCAGTTCTGTTATGCCTCAGTCGATTGTAGAATTCGGGTTGTTTAGTTCCAATTTCCAAACGAGCCAGTCTTAGAATAGAAGGGTAGTATCTTAGTGCCTATATATCGATTATCTCTTACCTTAAGGCCAGAAAGAGGTGAATCTAGAGGGTGGTGTAGCATATATTGAGGAAAAAGGGAATGAAGTAGAAAAAGATGCTCATCGTCTTGCTCTCTTAGGAGTTAGTCTTACTAGCACATTAGATGGCGGTGTGATAGTCCAGAATAGATCAGAATCTTCTTCGGTAGTGGAAGTTAAGGAAAAGCAAGACAGCGATCTGATATTGCTCGAACTCAAGGGTGCAGTCCATCAACAGAGAGTTGTGGTTTTCTCCCAATGGGGAGATGGTTTGCTTCGCTACCAGGGTCGATTATGTGTTCCTAATGTGGGAGAGTAGAGACAACATATTCTTGCAGAGGCCCATAACTCCAGATATTCTATTCATCCAAGTGCCACTAAGACGTATCGCGATCTGCGGGAAGTCTATTGGTGGAATGGTATGAAAAGAGATATAGCAGACTTTGTGGCTAAGTGCCCCAATTGCCAGCAAGTCAAGGTAGAACATCAGAAACCAGGAGGTATGACTCAAGAGATTGACATTCCTACTTGGAAGTGGGAAGTGATCAACATGGACTTCATCACAGGTTTACCTCGTACTCGCAGATAACATGACTCCATTTGGGTGATTGTTGATAGGATTACTAAGTCTTCTCGCTTTTTGGCGGTCAAGACTACAGATTCGGCGGAGGATTATGCCAAGCTTTACATTAATGAGATTGTGAGGTTGCATGGAGTTCCTTTGTCTATCATCTCAGATAGAGGTCCTCAGTTTACATCTCATTTCTGGAAGTCATTTCAGAAAGGTCTTGGTACTTAGGTTAATCTTAGCACAACATTTCATCCACAGACGGATGGTCAGGAAGAGCGTACCATTCAGACCTTAGAGGATATGTTGAGAGCTTGTGTGATCGACTTCAAGGATAGTTGGGACGATCACCTTCCTCTTATTGAGTTCGCCTACAACAATAGTTACCATTCCAGCATTCAGATGCCCCCTTATGAGGCTTTGTATGGGCGTAGATGTAGATCTCCAGTTGGTTGGTTTGAAGTAGGTGAAGCAGCCTTGATAGGACCAGATTCGGTCCTTGATGCTATGGAGAAAGTGCAACTCATTAGAGATAGACTTAAGACTGCCTAGAGTCGCCATAAGTCGTATGCAGATGTGAGAAGAAGGGAACTAGAGTTCCAAGTTGATGATTGGGTTTTCCTGAAAGTGTCACCTATGAAGGGGGTGATGAGATTTGGCAAGAAAGGGAAGCTCAGTCCCAATTATGTAGGCCCTTATCGGATCTTGAAAAGGATTGGTAAAGTGACTTATGAGTTAGAGTTGCCAGAACACTTAGCAGCAGTATATCCAGTCTTTCACATTTCTCTTTTGAAGAAGTGTGTGGGTGATCTAGCAACCATAGTGCCATTAGAGAGTGTGGCCGTAAAAGATAGTCTTTCTTATGAGGATGTACCAGTTGAGATTCTCGATCGTCAGGTTAGAAGGTTGAGAAATAAAGAAGTCGCTTCAGTCAAGGTTTTGTGGAGGAGTCAGTCAGTAGAGGGAGCTACTTGGGAAGCAGAAGCAGCCATGAAGTCCAAGTATCCTCACCTCTTTCCTTTCGATTCCATTCCAGCTTGAGGTAATAGTTCCTCTTCAGTTTTTCAATCATTCAAGCGTAAATTCAGTCTTAGAATCATGTTCCTTCAGTTTGTACTTGCATTTTTAGCGTATTTGCATGTTCTTGGAACTCAGTTTAGTCAGAAATTCAGTTCTCAGTGTTTAGTGGTAGGGATTGCAGCCCTCTCCCTCTATTTCAGCTATATTAGTCTTCATTCGAGGACGAATGGTCCCAAGGGGGAGATAATGTAACACCCCGTATCCGAAAATAGAGATTTTAGATTTCTGGTGTTAAAGGTGGCAATCACGGATACCATCCACGAACCGTAGATGGACTCACGGTCCGTCCTGCAGGTCCGTGGTTCATGACAGAAAACTTCCCCAGAACTCAGTTAGAAAAATTGGCTAAGTGTTGACCCACGGCCGGACTTACGGTCCGTAGGTCAGGTCACGGACCGTAGTTCATGTCCGTGGATCGATGCCCCAAAAGTCCAGCTTCAGTCTCGAACTACGGTTGACCAGCACGGACCGTCATTCGATCCACGATCCGTAGGTCACTCCGACAGCAGTTAATTCAGGGGTCTTTTGGTCTTTTCCTATTTCGTTTAACCCCTAAGATACGTCATTTAAACCCTAAATCATGAGGTTTTAATAAGTTGAAACCTAGGAACATAACTAGAACTTACCTAAGTCAAATCATTAATCAAACTTAGAAGAATTAGAAGCAAGAAAGGAGAAAAAGGTCAAGAACCCTAGTTCAAGAACGCAGCGAGGTTTCTTCAGTTCAAGCCCCGAAATCGAAAGATTTCTCCGTGGAATTCGTCACCCAGGTATGTGGGATTTCACTAGTGGGTTCCTTTCGCCCATTAGGTCCCTAGAATTCAGTCAGATTCTTGATTCCATGATTATGAACAGACCTAGGGTTTCTAGAATTACAACAGATCATCATGAATTAGTTATTTAAATGTTCCAAATCAGATTACCATGTTATTGCTCAGTTTCTTACATAAATTTCAGAACCCTAGCTATGTATTTCATTAGTTCTTGAATTACACATGCTAGGTCAGATATTTCAGTTATTCAGATATACATGCTCCAGTTTTATGCCACATTATCAGTATATTTTAGTATAAACCCTATTTTGAGTTTTAAACTGAGTTTTAGAGAAAGTTAAGATGAGTTTTGAGAAAGAGCTTCTAAACCATGATTAGTATGACAATTGAGTAGGCCATCAATGTATGAATAGTATGGTATCTAGATATACCATCAATGTTTATGCAGTATGACTTCCCAAGTCATCAATGATCATAGTATAATATGATGTTGAATTGTTTTCTAAAAAGAAGTTTTCAAGTATGAGTATTTACATGTCAGTATTTTGAACTATTCAGTATTCCAGTCATAATATATTCAGTTATACATGCCTCAGTTTATGAATGCATCATTATCAGATTAATTGTTGCATTCTCAGTTTGCATGTTCAGTTTCGAGCTATCCAGTATTTACAGAAATTCAGTCATAACCAGTTAACCACTTAATTCATTGGGAGTAGCATAATACTGAGTTGGACTAGGGTTTCAGCGTACCCATATAGTCCCAGAACTACGAGCCACGTAGGTGTAAGTCCCCTCTGTGGGCAACATCAGTTTAGTGATCACGCCAGCATGCCTCTATACCTCTGGCAGGGTATATTGGGTCCTATCGATGGGGCGTATACATCGGACTCTACATTTAGCTCATGTGGTTTTATGTCGGTTATTAGTAGCTCCCACAGTTCAGTCAGATTCTATTGCATTGACCATTTATCAGTATATTCAGTATTCAGTCTCAGCATGTTATAAATTGGTCATTGCATTCAGTTAGCTCAGCATTCAGTATCTATATCATGTTCAGATTATTTCATTGCTTTATTGCTTTGTTCAGTTATATGTTATTTCAGCTTTACTCTATCCTGCATGCTCAGTACCTTTCAAGTACTGACGCATACGTGCGCTACATCTTCTCGTGATGTAGGTTCAGGTTCTCAACATCCAGATCACGCTTAGGTCGGTTCCCAATCTTCAGTTTAGCAGCATCAGTGGTGAGTCCTCATTCTTCGAGGACTAGTGACATGTTTACCTTTATCGCTTTTAGTCTTTAGTTTCAGTTTTGCTAGACCTAGTTGGGGCATGTCCCAACACTTCTAGTCAGTTTAGAGGCTTATTACAGACATAGTTAGATTCAGCTTAGTGTTTTGAGTTTGATATTTCTTTTGTATTAAACTCTCAGATTTGATATATTCAGCTATAGTATATGGATATTCCCCATCTTTTCAGATTTATTTATGAATTAGCTTCCGCATCAGTTTATTATCTTTAGTATGCTCATGATCATGCCAGCAGGGTTAGCTTGGGATCACTTGTGGTCCTAGGTCCCGTGTCCGCGTCTCGGGGGTAGCTCGGGGCGTGACATAAGTAGAGTACTTAATACTATTTTACTTATAACTTTACTTTTAGTTTTTCCTTAATAGCCTAAGTTATCAAATATTTTTTTGGTAGCTAAATAATTTTACTACCAAGTTGAAAATGAGTACATAAAAAAATTAGTGATCGATGGACATTCCCAAATCATTAAATGTACTTTTCATTAGTCTTTATCTTTTATAAACTAATAAACTTTTAATGAAGGGATACACTTTATATCTTAGATAATGTCATATTAAAAAGGGAGAATAATGTGAATTGTCATATAAAACATAACACAAGTTAACATGATATATATATATTTAAGGACTTGATGTGATGTAGCCCCAAGATACAAGTCCAAAACAAACAATACATGATATTAATTTTTATTATGATAAATATGGTATTAGAGTCAGACTCTTGTAGTACGATCAACAATGGTAGGATTGTCTCAGTGAGTACGCTAAGATCCTATGATGGGGTGCTCATGATAAAGGTCAAGATGACGAAAGTGGACCAAAGAGAATGACTGACATTGTAATGACCCTTAAGGCCATTTTATGAAATTTTCATAATTACAATTTTACCCCCTTCCAATAGTTTCCTTGAGTCATGTTTGATCAGTTCATGAAGTTGGTTTTTCAAATTGATTGAAAAGCTTTAGTTATTGGAAGTTTTGAGTTCTGGGAGGTTCAAAGTTGTTAAAAGTCAGTTTTTGTAACAACTGAACTCTGAAGTCTCGAAATGAAACTCCATTTACTCCATCAGCTATTAAATATGGAATTTGGTCTATGACTATTGTCGTCTTCTACTTTGGAGTTATTTCATGGATTTGAGGCCTTGAGGTTGAAGTTAAAGTGAATTTAGACCTTGAGTTGACTTTGGTCAACATTCAGAGTTCGGACACACGGATAATAGTTTCGACAATTTCATTTGATTCGAGAGATGATTTTAGCACTAGGTGCAGTGTTGGTTGAATTTTCATAGGTCCTGAGGGTAGTTTGGTATTTTTTTTAGCTTCAAGTTTGTTTATAATGAGTTTCATGGATTTCATGTCAAGGAGACCTTGTTGATCAATATTGTAATGACAAAGATGGTCATTTTTAAAAACTTCCATAAAATTTTCATTTTACCCCTCTCGTTACTGACCCCAAGTCATTTCTGAATGGATTTTGATTTTTTATTTTAACATTGAGTTAAAAGTTGTGAATTATGGAAGTTTTTGGATTCAAAGGCTTGCATTAGTAGAAAAGCTTTACACAAATCGTCGGTAATTGCCCACAAGTCCCACAAAACTTTGGATCTCCGAAATTGATGTAGGTAGGGTCCAACCCCTCACTGCCTCAATCTTGCCTGGATCTACCTGACTATCCTCCTTGGACACCACGTATCGAAAATATGCCACAGAATCAAGCCAAAGCTCACACTTTGAGAAGTAGGTGTAAAGCTTATTTTCTCTCAAATGTCGATCATGATCTGCCTCAGTCTTGGAGTACACCAAGTTGTCGTCAATGACCACTATCACTAAGAAATCATGATAAGGTCAGAGCACCCCGTTCATCAACTCCATGAACGTTGCAGGGGTGTTAGTCAAACCAAAAGACATCACAAGAAACTCATAGTTCCCACACCGAGTCCTAAAAGTTGTCTTAGGGATATCCGATGCCCTAATCTTCAAATGACCTCAAATCAATCTTATAAAATAGTGATGCACTATGCAGCTTATCAAACAAATCATTGATACGAGGAAGAGGATACTTGTTCTTCACTGTAACTTTGTTTAATTGTCAATAATTAATACACATCCTCATGGATTCGTCCTTCTTACTCACAAACAACACAGGAGCAACCCATGGGGAAACACTAGGGTGAATAAATCCCTTACTCAACAAATTCGTCAACCGATCCTTCAATTCATTCAACTAAGTTAGAGCCATATGATAAGAAGCAATAGAGATGGGCTTGGTGCCCGGCTCCAAGTCAATGGCAAAGTCAATATCACTATTCGAAGGAACACCTGGAAGATCAGTAAGAAACACATCCGAAAACTCACGAACTACGGGTATAGAATCCATGGGAGATGGCTCAACACTAGTATCCCGAATTAAATCCAAATAGGACATACACCCTCTATCAACCAATCTCTGAGCTTGAATATAGGATATAACTTTGATATGGTAATAACCACTAGCACTTGCCCACTCAAATATCCGGGCACCATGCATCGCTAAAGTCATAGTCTTACAAAATGTCAATCCATACCCAAGATAATGTCAAAGTCTACCATTCCCAAAATGATCAAGTCTACCCAAGTATCATACCCAGCCAAAACAACAAGACATGATCGATACACTTGATCCACCACTAAGGATTCACCCACTGTTGTAGAAACATGAATAGGCACAGGCATGCAATCATACATCATATCAAACCTAACAGCAAAATAGGTAGACGCATATGAGAAAGTATAACCCAGATAAAACAATATAGACGCAGATCCATGGCAAACTAAGAAAATACATGTGATCACAACATTAGAAGTCCCGGCCTCGTGCTCCCTAGAAAAGCATAGCGCTGGCAAAACCCACACAAAAAATCTATCTAAAGACTCAACTCATTCGCAAAACCCTCACTTCAAGGACTCAAATACCTCTATTGTTAGCTAAAACTCATGGCCTTCTCAAGAACTCAATCAATCAACTTCAAGAAAGAATTTATGGGTAGAACTGTACATGATTGACATGAAGATGAGCAAATCCATCACTATGGGAAATCTCACATACCTGGAAAGAACAAAGTTCTTGGCGATTTCCCCAAAGCCTTGATAAACTCTTGAAACCTCCTCTTTTCTCCTTTTGAACTTTGCCCTAACTTTCTTAAATGCTTTAGGATGAATTAATAACTTATTTCAATCATCTTCGATCCCTAATTGGGTGATAAAAACGTAAAAGTCTAGTGGGGTAGGGAAAAGACTAAAATACCCTTCCTTAAAATGGATGAATTTCCTTAACTAGACATGCTGCACTCAAACGAGCATATCTCCTTCATTTGAACTCAAAATTTAGAAAACTCCATGGAGTTGGAAAGAGGACTCAACAACCTTCAATTTGATCCCTTATGGACCACCTAACTCATACTGTGCTGAAAGTTATGGTCATTTGAAGTTGACCTAAAACTCACAATTGAAGTGTAACTTGTACGAATCTCAATTTAGCTATTTCTAATTTCGAGGTATTGCGATATCTCCCCCTAAACATTCGTCTTCGAATGAGATCACTCTAAGTCAAAAGGGAAATGGGAAGCATCTAACAACCCCACCTCAAGTTCACAACATACAATTCACACAAGTCAACACATTAACTTAGAGAGTGTTTAACAATGAAGCATTACCTTGATCTGGAATTTCTCCGTAAGGAAAGACATGTGGGTATCTTTTCTTCATATCCTCCTCACCCTCCCAAGAAGCTACTTCAACAAATTGATATTTCCATAGGACTTTGACTAATGCAACCTCCTTGGTCCTCAACTTGCGAACCTAACGATCAAGAATCTGAACTAGTATCTCAGCATAAGACAAGTTGTACTTAATACCAATATTCTCAGTAGGTATGATAAGTAAAGGATCGGCCAAACACTTCTTCAACATAGAACTATGGAATACCGGATGGACTACTGCTAACTTTGACGGTAGCTCAAACTCATAAGCTACATGGCAAACTCTCTTGGATATCTTATAAGGACTAATATATCGGGGACTGGGTTTCCCCTTCTTGCCAAATCTCATAACACCCTTCATGGGTGAAACCTTCAAGTAAACCCAATCATCCACCTCAAACTCTAAGTCTCTTCTCCTAACATATGTATACGATTTCTGACGACTTTGTACTATTTTCAACCTTTCTTAAATGATCTTCACTTTTTCCGTGGCTCGATGAACCAAGTCTGGTCCTATCAATCCAGCTTCACCAACCTCAAACCATCCAATAGAAGATCTACATATTTGCCCATAAATAGCCTCACAAGGAGCCATCTGGATGCTAGAGTGATGACTGTTGATATAAGCAAACTCTATGAGAGGTAGGTGATCATCCCCATAACCTTTGAAATTGATCACACAAGCCCTCAACATATCCTCTAAAGTATGTATCATACTATCTTCTTGACCATCAGCCTGTTGGTGGAAAGCAGTACTCAAATTTATCTTTGAGCCCAAACCTTTCTAGAAAGACTTTCAAAATTGTGCGGTGAATTGTGCACCTTTATCTGAAATGATAGACAAAGGAACCCCATGAAGTCTAAATATTTTTTTAATATATAATATGGCATAATCTTCTGCTAAATAGGTAGTCTTTACCAGTAAGAAATGTGTTGATTTCGTCATCTGATCTACAATCACCCAAATCGAATCATGCTGCCTGCTAGATAGCGACAAACCAATAATGAAATCCATATTGATCATCTCCCACTTCCATTCCAGAATATTATATATTCTGAGCCACACCACCAGGACTTTGGTGCTCTACCTTGACGTGTTGGCAATTCAGGTACTTGGCAATGAAATCTGCAATACCCCTTGTCATACTACTCCACCAATAGACTTCTCTCAAGTCACGATACATCCTTGTGGAACCGAGATAAATTGAATATCTGGGACTATGAGCTTCCTCCATAATCCTCTCTTGGAGCTCATCCACCTTTGGCACACACAATCTACCTTGATACCTCAACACACCATTTCCCCCTTGTTCAAAAGCTATCAGTTTCTGCTTATGAACATTTTCCTTTAATTCAAGCAAAATGGGGTCTTGGTCTTGTTTCTCCTTCACCGTAGACACTAGTGATAATTCAGTCCCGTTCATCACCACCACTCCACATTCATTGGAATCTAACAACTGGACTCCCAATCGTGCATGTCTGTGCACATCTTTGGAAAATTCTTTCTTGTCTTCCTCAACATGGGCAGTACTACCCATAGATAACCTGCTCAAAGCATCAGCAACAACATTAGCCTTACCTGGGTGATAGACAAGACTCATGTCATAATCCTTGAGTAACTCCAACCACCTCCTCTGTCTGAGATTACGCTCTTTCCGGGTGAAAACATACTAATGACTCTTGTGATCGGTGAACACATAAACATGAACACCATAGAGATAGTGACGCCATATTTTTAAAGAAAACTCTACAACAACTAACTCGAGATCATGAGTCGGGTAATTCTTCTCATGAATCTTAAGTTGTTTGAAGGCATAAGCTATAAATTTGCCATTCTGCATCAATACAAAACCAAGTCCAACTCTGGACGCATCGCAATACACAACAAAACCATGTGTACCCTCCGGTAGGGTTAACACTGGTAGTAGTTAACCTGGTTTACAATTCATGAAAGCTTTTCTTACAAGCTTCAGACCATTGAAACTTCATTGTCTTTTGAGTCAAAGAGGATTAAATAGATGAGAACCCCTAGACAAACCATCTATAATAACAACCCAATCCCACGAAACTCCGTATATCAGTTGGAGATGTGGGTTTGGGCCAGTTCTGCACTGCTTCAATCTTTTGAGTGTCAACTTGAATCCCTTCACCAGAAACAATATGGCCTAAGAATGCAACAGACTTAAGCCAAAACTCACACTTCGAAAAAATTTCATACAACTCCTTATCTTTGAGAGTTTGGAGAACTATTTTGAGATAACTAGCATGATCCTCCTCATTACTCAAATAAATCAGAATGTCATCAATAAACACCATAAAACATGTCAAGGTATGGGTTAAAATACTTTGTTCATAAGATCCATGAACGCTGCAGGAGCATTGGTCAAACCAAAAGACATAACAAGAAACTCATGACATTCCAAAGATGTCTTAGGAATGTCACTTTCTCTTACTCTCAACTGATAATAGACAGATTTGAGGTCTATCTTAGAGAACCAAGTGGCACCCTGGAGTTGATAAAAAAAATCATCAATTCTCAGAAGATGCTACTTATTCTTTTTGGTGACCTTGTTCAATTGGCGGTAGTCAATACACATCCTAAGGGAACCATATTTCTTCCTCACAAATAAGACCAGAGCGCCCCAAGGTGAGACACTAGGTCGAATGAAACCTTTTTCAAGAAGATCTTTCAACTATTCTTTTAGCTCTTTTAACTCAGCTGGAGCAATTCAATATGATGGAATATAGATAGGTTGAGTATCAGGAAGAATATCTATGACGAAGTTTATTTCTCTCTCAGGATGGACTCCAGGAAGATCATCTGAAAAGACCTCTGGAAACTGACTCGAAACTGGAACTGACTGAATAGGCAGTGTCTCAACACTAGAATCATCAACTCGGACTAGGTGATAGATGTACCCCTTAGAGACTAACTTTCTGGCCTTAACGTATGAAATGAATCGACCCTTAGGCACTGTTGAACTACACCTCCACTCGATAACTGGCTCATTAGGAAACTTGTATTTGACTACTCGAGTTCTGCAATCAACTGAGGCATAACAAGCATGAAGCCATCCCATACTTAGAATAACATCAAAATCCACCATATCTAGCTCAACTAAATTAGCCATGGTGTCCGTGTGATTGACAAAGATGATAGACTCTTTTCGCTATAATAGAATCACCAACTTGTGTGGAAACACTGAAAGGCTCAAGAAGTTGTTCGGGGGAAATGCCGAACTTCACGGCTACATACGGAGTTACAAACGACAAACTCGCACCGGGATCAAGCAAGGAATTAACATTATAAATAAAGACTTTAAGTATACTGGTGACAACATCTAGTGAGTTCTCCTGATCATGACGACTAGCTATATCATACAAACGGTTTGCACCACCGCATGTTCCTGAAACAACTCCTCTCTGGATATTTCTATCTGATGGGGCTGTTGAAGAAGATTGGGATTTATTGTCCCCATTTCCTTGCCCATTCCTAGAGCACTCCTTAGAAAAGTGACCTGTCCTCCCACACTGGTAGCAAATATCTATACCAACACGACACTCTTCTGGATGGAGCTTACCATACTTACCACATAGTGGGTTTCGAGGGAACCCTTGTGCTACACTGCCTTGCGACTGAGAACCTTGGACTCTGAAATTCTGGGTGTTTTGATTCCTATAGTCATTCATGTTCCTTGGTGCAGGCGCACTAGCTAATGATGGATCAGGTCCAGATGACCTCTACTAAAAAGATGATCAGTTCATGTTCCCAGTCTTTTGCTGGCCAGACTCATGACCTGTTGTCTTCGCCCTCCTGCTACATAACTCTTCCCTCTCCTTCAAATTGTCTTCCTCAACCTGTTGCACATAAATCATAAGTCTGGCTATGCCTATGTCTCATATTAGAAAATTTGCCTTACCTTCCTTACTCGATAAGTAGGATAGTCTAGACACGAACAAGCTTTTTCTACTCCTCATATCGACCACCATCTCTAGAGCATAGCGAGATAGTTAGGTGAACTTGAGGATATACTTTTACAGACTCATGGATTCCTGTTTCAGATTCAGAAATTCTCTTACCTTCTCATCCCTTAGCTCGCGGGGAAAGAAGCGCCCTAAGAAGTCATCTTCAAACCATGCCCAAGTCAATTGCGATGCCCTTTCGACCCTGTTCTTCTTCCACTGATCAAACCATATCCTAGCAATGTCCTTGAGCTGGTAAGAAGCCTACTTTACACGTTCATCATCAACAACATGCATGACCTCAAACACCTTTTGCAGTTCATCCACAAAGTTTTATGGATCCTCATTGAGCTTAGACCCAGTGAACTACGGGGGACCCATTCTCAGAAATTCTCGAACTCTGGATGTATATTCCCATCTTGATGTCCAGCTCCTTGGCAACCAATCTGTGCTGTCATCACTTGAGTCAACATCTGAATTGGATTTTTGAATTCAATATTGGTGGCATCTCCATGAGGTGGTTGCACTTCTGGTGCATTGGGGACCTCTTGATCTTGAAGATTAACATTCCTTCTAGCTGGAAGTCCTCGAAAAGCTATTTTAGGAGGCATGATCTGAAAGATACGCATAAGCATGAGTTAGAAGAAACTTTCATCGAGTTGAACTCTATCGCACGAATAGGAGTAGAAGAAACAAGCGATGACACATATTTGAGAGTACTGGCGCAACGCGGAGGTGGCTTGAATTTTTTGTCACAATTTTTTTTTTTAGGCAGAGGACTCCTTATCCTCTCCGCAACACGGAAAGGGGTGATCAATTGGAGACTGAAATTTTTAAGCGCCTCCGAGACGCGGATCAGGGTGCGTATTTTTTTCCGTTCTTTTCTTCCATTTCCAAAGTCCATTCAATTCAACCCAATGCAATTTCATTGTCTAAATTCACGAATATATATAAAACCAGTATGTTTTCAATGAAACCCACACAAAAATCTATATAAAGACTCAAATCATTCGCAAAACCCTCACTTCAAGGACTCAAAGACCTCCATTGTTAGCTAAAACTCAAGAACTCAATCAATCAACATCAAGAACGAATTTATGGGTAAGAGTTTACATGATTGGCGTGAGGATAAAAAATCCATCACTATGGGAAACCTCACATACCCGGAAAGAATGAAGTTCTTGGAGATTTCCCCAAAGTCTTGAAGAACTCATGAAACCTCCTCTTTTCTCCTCTTGAGCTTTTCCCTAACTTTCTTAAACATTTTAGGATGAATGAAAAACTGATTTCAATCAACTTAGACCCCTAATTGGGTGAAAATAAACTTGAAGCCCTTGTGGGGTAGAAAAAAGACCATAATACCCCTCCTTAAAAACGGATGAATTTCCTAAACTAGACAGGATGCACTCAAACGGACATATCTCCTTCATCCAAACTCAAAATCTAGCAAACTCGCTGGCGTTGGAAAGAGGACTCAACGACGTTAGATTTGATATCTCATGGGCCACCTAACTCATCCCGTACTGAGTGTTATGGTAGTTTGAAGTTGACCCACAACTCACAATTGAAGAGTAACATGTACGAGTCTCAATTTAGCTATTTCTAATTCCGAGGTGTTATACCGTCAAATTAAAGTTAAGGAAGAGATGGCCACATATCCTTCGATAAGCCATAAAAATTGAAATAACACTCTGCTTGATAAACCCAAATTGTTGGGTTAGAAACACCGATGAAAGGACCCATCACGATTGCAGTTGGGGTTTGGCAAGAAAAGTTGAGGTACCCGTCAGCCATGTAGTACGAGCAATGAAAGAACCAATGTAACAGACCCAATAACAAGACCAACACAATTCAAATTCAAACAATCAACAAATCTATTTCACTAACTCGTAATTGGAATTACAAAGTAATTTAAGATCTAAATGGAAATTGAAGAACACAAGTAGAAGAAAGGGATGAGAATAAGAACTCATAGAAAGGGGATGAGAGGGCTAGACATTTGTTTCAACAATTTTGATAAGTCTAATTTTCTCTCCCAATTTGTATTTATCAACCCGGATCCCAAACATAGTCTCTTAATTCGGTGTTGGGTTGTTTTGCCCATATTGGTCCTAGCCCATTCATAACAATTAACAAACTTTTCATTTGTTTTTTTACAGATGAAATAAAACCCTTTATTTTAACTTTTAAACTTATATCACCGAACCCGTGGAGGGATGCCTACGTATCTCACATGGAGAATCAGGTGTGCGTAGTTCTTAAATTTTTGAACAAAAATTTGTTTTGTTGTTGAATATGAATAAACTTTTTTTAATTTTATCTGAATTTATTTAAATACTGATGGGTTGCCTCCCATCAAGCACAAAATTTAACGTCGCGACAGGATGTGGAGTACATCACCCTTTATGTTTCCACTTCGAGGCAATGAACCTTCCTCTAATGTTTGATCAATTTCTCTCCGAATAGTATGTGGAGTGAATGAGGGCATCAAGAGTTTCACTCGATCTCTCCACATAAAAGACTTGAATTTCGTACCCAATTTTGCATAATTCTTTCATTTTGGATCCTTGGGCAAGAGGGATAGAGAGTCACTAGGCTATTTGAGCATTGATTTTCATGATTGTTGACCCTCAATTGAGTGACACTTTTGATTCCACATGAAATAAAGTTTCCATGAATGATCTTCTCGGTGTTTTCTTGCAACGTTAGTATCATCTCATTTATTTTGACTTCTTTGATTTCTATTGGTTTGGATTGGTTGCAACAACTAAAGATATCTTTAATATCTACCACAACCCCCTTTTTGTTCTCGTATTAGCTTCCAAAGTTGCAATCTCAAACTCGAGTCAGACCATCTCGTAGCACCTAGCTAGGTGCAAGTTGCAAAACTCCTCTTCACTTTTTTCGGCCATAGGATAAAGAGTAGCATCTACCTCCATTCTTATTATCATCTTGCCCTTAAGATTTGTGAGTAAAAACTTGAAAATAACCATCTCATGGCATTGAGTTACTTGCATGTTGCGAAGCTTTTCCATTTCTTGGGAAAGTCAGTGTAGGGCCTTCTCACCCTAATTGAGCTTTTCGTCCACGACCCTAAGCCTTAATTAACTTATCACACTTATTTCACCAAGATGCCATGGGTCGATATAGGGAATACCACCAAAACATATTATAAACACAGAAAGCCATAGAACAAAGTAAAAGAATGTAAAGACAACTATTCACCATTTAGATAGAAACAAGTAAACTATAAATCCTAAATCAATTCAGTACGCCTAACTGTTCCTCGGCAGTGATGCCATTTTTGTTAACGCTCAATTTACCCTCAAAATCAATTAAAAGAGTAAGTGGTTGTTAGCAATAAAAATACATTACTAAGAGTTAGGGTCGCATCCTAAAAGGAACAATTTGTCGGCAATTCAAAAGACAGAGAATTACAAGCCACTAGTTTGAATGTGAACTTAATAATACACAATTATCAAAATGAAGATGGTTTAGTAACACAATTAAGATTTGGGAAAAGAACTATTCAAGCAAGGGATAATTGGGAGTTGGGAAATTTGGAATTCAACACTCATTCAACGATCCATTACAATCTCAACACATGCTAATTCAATCATAGGTAGGCTAGGTTATCTTTAACAACACAAATCTTTTTTCAATCTCATTGTGCTATATCATGAAATCTTTTTTTGGTCTCAATCATGTAATTCAACAAAACAACCTTATACCTTAATTTAGACCTCTTGTTTGAGAAAGTCTTGCATTCAACAATGAAAACTTAAATCTCTCTTTCGAGCAAACTAAAGATTCAAGGCTAATATGTGATTATCAATCTAGTTAACCACTTCACAAATTCTCTTTCGAGTAACCCACAAAGATGAGAAGCTACATTTGAGCATGCACTCTCAAATCACAAATTCAAACATGAAAAAGTAGATTGCACCCATTTTATGAATATTAAGCATGTGATAAAATAAAAAAATCAGTAGAATGAGAAATAAAAGACCCAAAGGAATTGATTATTTCTAGCACAAAACCCCAATCTCAATTAGAATTTACACCAGAATTCATGAAATATGAGGCAACTTGCTTTTAAAGTCTCAACCAAAAATAAAAACACTACAAGTTTTTCTCTTGACTCTCTATTCTATGAAGGATGGATCTTGGATCTAAATTATGACTGATGTTGAGAGTACAAAGGATTTTGGGATTAATTTGGTGAAATTCCAAATCTGCCCATTGTCTGTATTCCCGGAATTGCGTTGACTGGAGTAGCGTGTTCACGGTCTATTGGGTGCATTCGCGGTCTTCCTTGACCGCAAGGCCACATTGATAGCTGGCATCTACTGTGTTCACGATGCCATGTTGACTAGAACTCCATGTTCGTGGGTCAGTTGACCGCATTTATGTAGAACACTTTTCTTGCCAGAATTGCATTTTTTCAGCTCTTCAACCTCTTTTTGCCTCAAGTTCAGTTGGTTTATTCAAATGTCCTCTAAAACTAATATGAAAAGAGCCTCAAATGAGTGGAAATCCACCACTCATCAATTCGTCATGAAATACTTAAATGGAAAGCGAGGGAGCCATAGTTCGGCATATTTAGAGGCGATAATATGTTGCTAAGAATACTTTGTTACTAGTGACAGTTTAAGCGTAAGGTAAATGGACGATGTGGCTAATGAGTAGCTGTTGTTTTGGTACTCATACTACACTATGTATTTGTTTCGTGATGCCTTCCGAGCACCAGCTATCAACATTGATTTTGAGCCAGTTGCCATTGGATTTGGAGGTGAGGGTGAGCTTATGGCATTATGGATCATACTTGTCTCATTTTGTATAGTTTAACTAGTTTTTTGTATTCTGAGACAAGTCTGTAAATTTTGTCCACTTTTAGGGCGTGTACTCTCTCTGTAGTAGCTCTCTACTCATGATTACCAAGTTCTAGTTAGGATCTTTTTTTTGTCTATATACGTATATATTGCTTCTGTTCATTTCTCCTATTGTGTTTGTTAAATTATTCTTCTATTGCGGTTGATTGATATTATAACCATACACCAATTACTTGTCATTCCGGGTTACGAGTTGACTGACCTACTAGTGGATTATTGTATGTTGTTCTATCATGACTCAAGTTTTTGGGTCGTGACATTACATGGTAACAAAAACTATTACATAAATAAATAGACGAAAAAAGCGATTGAAACATGAAAAGTCATAAAAATTAAGACCTGCAAATAAATTATTCATAGAAGCAAATGATGGAGAAAAAAGTAACTTATTTGAGGAAACCAAATAAAAGATAAAGGAAAGATGTAAAACATTGAAATAAATCAAGTATTTAAGGAAAGCAATAACGGGGAAACTTATACCCGAAAAGAAAAGAATAACAGGATAGGCATGATTTAAGTATGGAGAGAAAGCAAATGGAAGGAGAATAAATTAACATGGTACAAGAATACATAAAGAAACAAAAAAAAAGGGAGGATTTAAGCATGGATATTAATTAATTATGAAAATCGATCAGCAAAGAAGGAAATAAAAAACACAAAAAATAGAGTTTAAATATGGAAAGAAAGAAAACTCTTTCAAAGAAACAAATAAAGAAAAGTAATTACATATGAAAATAGACTAATATTTAAGAAAACAAAAAAAGATAAAGGAAAGGGATTTACATGATACTAGAAATATATAAGGAATCAATTTATTTTTTATTTTTTTTAAAAAGTTAAATTTATCTAACTTAAAATATGGTACAAATATCTTAATGGGTATGGATATATAGAATTATTATACATGGTATAGATGTATATCTAATATATAATCATGAATATCCTCTTACATGATGAAATGATACTAAATTATAAAATACTAATCTTGTATGTATTAAGAAATATAGAAATTATAGAATTAAAACAAATAATATGGAAAAAGATATTTGGAGAAGAAGAAGAATTAATGAACCAGAATTGGTATGAAATAGATGAGATAGAAAAAGAAATGTTAAAATTTAATTTAAGTGATTTAGAAATTCAATATTCTGATTAATGATAAACCAAGAATATTTAGAATATTGGCAACAAACTATAATAGATATTACTTTATTAGGCAATTTAATAAAAGAAAATATAGAAACTTTCCAACAAACCCACGATATACAACACATAGAATACATACTGGAAAATATAAAGGAAATTATAAGATTAATACCTTTAGAAAAAATATATTATGAACGTATTAATTATCCAGACTAAAATGAAATATGAATATTTGCAATATTGGATAGAATCTATGGAAGATATAAAATTATTAGAACAATTAATGGAAGAAAATTTATATATGTATCAAAGAACCCAAGATACACTATATTTAGAATATATCATAAATAATATTAATGAAATATTCAGACTAAAACAACTATCAGAAGAATATTACGATAAATATTATTATATACTACCGTGAATCCAGTTCCGCACCAAAAAGTGCTCCATAGATTCTATCCAATATTGCAAATATTCATATTTCATTTTAGTCTGGATAATTAATACGTTCATAATATATTTTTTCTAAAGGTATTAATCTTATAATTTCCTTTATATTTTCCAGTATGTATTCTATGTGTTGTATATCGTGGGTTTGTTGGAAAGTTTCTATATTTTCTTTTATTAAATTGCCTAATAAAGTAATATCTATTATAGTTTGTTGCCAATATTCTAAATATTCTTGGTTTATCATTAATCAGAATATTGAATTTCTAAATCACTTAAATTAAATTTTAACATTTCTTTTTCTATCTCATCTATTTCATACCAATTCTGGTTCATTAATTCTTCTTCTTCTCCAAATATCTTTTTCCATATTATTTGTTTTAATTCTATAATTTCTATATTTCTTAATACATACAAGATTAGTATTTTATAATTTAGTATCATTTCATCATGTAAGAGGATATTCATGATTTTTTAACTATAATTCCCTTATACCATATGCATAACAAATGATCTATATTAGATTACTATAAACTAGATTATTTTAACATGTTTTCCTGTCACTGTTAACATCGTACTTTCGAAGGTAATTACTTCCTAACAGCGCCTCAACTCTGTTTACTCCCCTCACGGCTTTCTCGCCTCTGGTTTCAACCTTAGGATGGCATAGTTTAGAAGTTTTCCCTTCTTTCCTCATATTAACAAACTAAAAGACATGCTTAAATAATTCTAGTATATAATAACTAATATAAACTTATTTAATCATGCTATGATATTCAGGAATTAATAGATTTAGCTATGCATAATCATAAATGTATGTACCTGTGTAGTATCTGCAATATTTTGATCCATAGCTTAACTGAAACTTTAGATTTTTATTTGAGAGAATATTTGTTTACAAAGAGGCTTGCTTTCCGTGTAGAAAGTCTTGCCTATCTATGCCATAATGGCTATCTATTTATACACATATAAGTAACCTTACTATGGTTACTTTATTCTTACTATGATTACTTTTACACCTAACTATAGTTACTTTTTACTATTCCTACTTTTGTACATATTCCTAGACTAATACGTTAGTGCTTCTTTACATCTGCACTACTAATCTTAAAGTCAACAAGAGGACAAACAACTTTACTTTACTTTACATCTTTGTACATAATTTTTTAACACGTTGCTACTAGCTTTTTATAAAGTAGCTCCACTATCTTCCACTTTAGCTTGTCCGTCAATAACTTCTTTTGTTTTACTCCAGCTGTACGTCTGGGATTACATTGTCTTCTCCTTGGCATTTAGAACATTGATGATCTGGATATTTGTTTCCAATAGTTTTGCAATATCTTGTCATTATTTCCGATGAGATAAAGTTCTTTCTTATAGCTCTTGTGGTTGGCTGTTGCTCAGGTTTTAGTAGACTAAGTGCCCATTGCCTGAGTTCTTCCATATCTGTTGTTCTAAATTCTCGGCAATTTGAATATATCATTGTTTGCTCCCTTGAATAATAGCTCCATATCGAATTGTTGTTTAAATAGTTCGATGTTAACTCATTTAAGATAGTAGCTATTCCAATAATCCTTTTTCCTGCATAGAATGCTGGTATCTCTACTTTTTGTATCTCCTCTTGCTCCTCTATTTTTTCCGGTATAATCATTTCTCTAGTTAGTCCAATTTTTATGACTTGTATAATCGGTTTTATTTCATCATAAAGTATTTCTGCTGGTGCTGAATAAAACTTTATATAAAACAAAGTTCCTTTAGTTATCCTCTTGTAGTTCATGAATGCTTTATGTAACTCTGGTATCGTAGCTATTTCATCTCCGGTTTGGGTATATACTGTGTTCAATAATCCATAGTTATAGCAAGTTGCTATTAGGTTTGCATTTGTCTTAGGTAAAGCAATTAGTTTATTATATCCTTGCAAAGTTTGAGTAATATAATCTTCATGTGGATTTTGGGTAGTTTTTGATCTGGGGTTTTTATTTAAGAAAGTTTGTATTTTGTGGATATTTTCTATATAGGCTCTGGTTATGTGGTTGTAGATTTTCTTGTCCTGGCCCAAGCTGTCTTTGTAGGTATTTATTTGTGGTGGTATGAATAAGGGGTTTTGATTTTTGGGTACAAATGGTTTTTCAAATATCTTATTCATATTTGTATTAACATATCTTTTTTCTCCTTTTGTAGATGATGTGCTACCTGTAGCTGCATGTAACAAATTGTTAGTTTGGGTTTTTCGGTGTTTCCCATCGTCACCTTCTAGTTCTGGAATTTTCAAGTCTTCCGATCGACTTAGCTCCGCATGTTTACCGTCATGCTGCTGACTTTTTATTTTTTGTATCTCTTTGTCCATATTATCTATCTTTGTACAAAGCATTGCTATAGCATTGAATATTTTTTCATCTTTGTCTAGATCCGTCTGTGTAGCTTTGTCTTGATATGTAATCTGCAATAACATTTTTGTTAGTGCTTATCACTTCTATTGTAAATGTAAAATTTTGTATATTTAATACTAGTCTTCGTATTTCTTTTGTTGTAACTGAATCTTGTATCTTCCTTGTAATCCACCATTTTACCTGCGTATTATCTGTTCTTACAATGAACTTATTATATACAATATATGGTTCAAAAGCTAATAAACATTTATATAATGCATATAACTCTTTTCTATTTATTTCCCATTTTATTTCGGGATTTGTAAATGTTCCTGAATAATATCTACAATGATGTTCTATTTTTTCTTTATCATATTTATATTTTAATACTCCTCCATAGCTTATTTCACTAGCATCTGATTCTACTATATATATGAATTTTTTATTTTCGTCTGGAAAGTATAATTTTGGTAAATTCCTACATAGTAATTTTATTTTTTGTATCTGGTCTTGATCTTTTTTATCAAAATAATATTCTACATCTTTCTTTAATTTTTTATGTAAAGGCTTAAGATTTTCTGCTAGATTAGGTATATATTCTCGTACTTGGTTTACCAATCCTAAGAATGATTGTAATTTCTTTTTAGTATCTAGTTGTTCCTCAGAATTTATTATTTTTTGTACTATGTGGTTTTGCATTTTTATACCATTCTTATCTATTTGTATTCCTAAGAATTCTATTTGAGTTTTCATTATTTCTGCCTTTTTCTTACTTAAACTTATTCCTGAGTGTGTTATTATATGTATAAATTTTTCTAACAATCTTATATGTTCTTCTTCTGTTCGTGAGTACAATAATATATCATCTATGTATACTATACAATTTTCTAGTTGGTTAAAATAATTATCCATAAAATGTTGATATCTACCTGGTGCATTTTTATATCCAAAAGGTAGTACATTCCATTCATAAAATCCTTGTGGTACTGTAAAAGCTGTTAGTTTCTTAGATTCTTCTTCTAACTTTAGATGGTAAAATCCTGATTTACAATCAAATTTACTAAAATAGTTATAACCTTGTATTTGTCTTACTTTTAGTATTTTGTTTGGTATAGGGTAATTATATGTTTTTGTTTTTGCATTTAAATTTCTATAATCAATGACCATACGACTTTTTCCTCTTTTTTGTTCACTATGTTTGTTTACGATAAATGCTGGACTTGTATGTTTACTGTTACTTTCTTGGATATATTTATTTTCTAATAGTTCTGTTATGTGCATTTTAAATTCTTTTAAATCTTCAAAATTGTATTTTAATGGTTTTTGAGTGATTATGCTATTTTCATCAATTAGTTCAATTTTTACCTTTGTTTTATGTTTTTCCCATCCTTTTAGAGGATCTTCGCTGTATAACATATCTAATTTTTCTTGGATCATTTTTAATTTATCTATTGAAAATATTATCAATTCTATATTGTGAGTGTTTTCTTTTATATTTTCTAATTTTTGAGTGATTTTTTCACTTCCTTTAATCCATGGTGTGGTTTTCCTATTTTTATTAGTAACTCTTTTTGCTCCTATTTTTTGTTTACATGGTGTAGTAAACCACCAATGTGTCTTTGTTATTATATGTGGATATAATTTTTCTAAAAATGGCATGCCTAAGAGCATATCCTTGTTTATGAACTCATAACTATATATGTCTTCGATAGTTAATATTTTATCCCATATTTGTAACTTTATATTTTTTGCTTTATATGTTATCATGCTTCCTTCATTATTAAATCCTGTTACTACTATAGGTGTTTTTAATTTTTCCCATTTTTCATCTGGTAGACAATTATGTTTACACATATTTGCCTCTGCTCCTGTATCTAACATTGGGGTGTAGTATCTATTATAATAACCTTCTACTATTATTTTTGCAAGTATGTAAATTTTCATAGTGTTCTCTTAATTATAATCTTTTTATTTTTATATGTTATTGTTAATTGTGTAGTTTCTAAATTATACGGTTTCATTTCTTCTAACCATTTTATTCCTAATATTATATTATCTTCTTGATATATTTTGAAATCTATTAATATCATTATTCCTCCTATGATTATTTCTTTTTGAGCTGTTTCTTCTATATGCAATAATTCTTTTGGTAATTCAGGGCATACTTGTTCTTTAGAGATTATTTCCTCTTCTGATATTAATTCTCTAGGTATTAAATTTTCTTCTTGTCCAGTATTTATTATGATAATATGCTTTCTTTGTTCTATTATTCATGTTATATAGTAATGGTATGGCTCAATTGCTTTTATCCTTTGATATTCTACCGACTTTCTTGTGGGTTGGGATATTTCATTATCTTTATCTATATTTTTTATTCTTTTTGATGTACTTATTCTATCACTTACTATTTCTAAATCTTCTTCTATGTCTATTTCCTTATAACTATAATCATTATTATCTATTACCGTTACAATTTTTTCAAAAGGATTTTCTATTTTTATTTTATTAATCTTATTTTTTGCTGTTATCTTATGTTTTGTTGTTAATACATATAGGTTTTTACAGCGGGCTGTAAATATTTTACTTCCTGGGGCTAACTCTATTCCTGACATTTTCCAATATAGTACTAATGATTTATCTATGTTTTTATCATTTATTGCAACTGAATAATTAGCACTTATTATGAATTTAAATTTTTGGTATATCAAATTTCCTTTTACTGCACTTATTATACTTCTTTCTATTGGTTCTATTATTCTATCATCTGCTAAATATATTTCTATCGGTGTATCTATCCCTTCTCTAAAACAGGCTTTTATTAATATTTCTGTTCCACCTAAGTGTACGTATTTTATGGGATCTTTAGCTTTAATTTCTTGTATTTCTTTATTTATTATCCGTTTATTAAAAATAGGTGAAACTCTATACTTAATGATAGAAAAAGAAACAGTAAAATTAGAAGATAGTTTGACTGCAATGATACGAATAACTAAAGTAATATCTTTAGTTATTCGTATCATTGCAGTCAAACTATCTTCTAATTTTACTGTTTCTTTTTCTATCATTAAGTATAGAGTTTCACCTATTTTCTTATACCTTCTTCCTAAGTTTGAAAATATTATTTTTATTTTTAATCCTTCCGGATTTTCGTAAGTTTTTTCTTCTATAGCAAATTCGAGGAAATAATCTCTAAAGAACAAGTATGCCCTGAATTACCAAAAGAATTATTGGAAACAAAATTAAAAATGGAAATAGAACAATTTAAAGAAAAATTAAATCCAGATATAAGAATTGATACTGTTGATATAGATGAAAATTGTTCAGAACAAGGCTCAGATATAAGTGAAACATATACAGAAATACTAGAAAAAATAAAAGAAACCGAACTAACTGACAATACAATAGAAATAAATACGGATGAAATAAAAAATAAAACAAGTACAAGTACTAGCACAGAAGTAAAAAACCCAAGAACATCAAGTCCTGATTATTACACAGTTAGTTATGAAGAATCTGATAGATATGATAATTTATGGAATAAGCGATTAAATAGAAACAAAAAATGGACACCATCTACAACATCACGAAATAATGGTTTTTTAGATTTAGACTGTGTAGCAGACATAAATAAAACAATACAACTATGGGTAGGATACATATCAAAACAACTAATAGATAACAAAATTGGGATGACAGAAGTACCAGGATATATAGAAAGAACATTTATAGGAACAGTAAAATTATGGTTACAAAATTTAGTAGAAGAAAGTATAAAAACCCTAAGAAGTAATAAGAAAATAGATGGAGAAATTGCAACTACACCAATTGATATATTAAATAAATACGAAATAGCTATAAGAAATGAATTCAGTAGTACGACTACGGAAGTAGAAGAACAGAATAAAGAAAAACAATTAAATAGGAATTTAATGTTAAAATTATCTATATGTAATATGTGTTACATAGATGAATACACATGCGTATTTAGAGAATATTATTATAAAGGAACATATGATACAGAAGAAGCAAAGGAAATAAGGAAATTATATTTTACAAAATTACCAGAACCATTTAGTTCTAAAATAATAAAAGATTGGAATGAAGCAGGATTGCAAGATACACTTGGAGCAAGAATACGATACTTACAAAAATGGTATTCAGAAATATGTGAAAAATATAGAGAAGAAATGAAAATGGAAAAAACAATAATTAAAAACTTAGCATGTTGTAAAGATAAGATAGCACCCCAATTTGGATGTAATGATAATTATTACAAAAAGAAGTATAGAAAACCAGGAAAATATAAAAAATTTAAATCCCAATATAAGTATAAAAGACCAAGAAGAAGATATTATGTGAAAAATACTAAAGCAAAAAGACCTTTTAGACCTAAGAAAAAACTATCAGAATGTACATGTTATAATTGTGGAAAATTAGGACATTTAGCTAAAGATTGCAAATTACCTAAAGATCCAAAAAGAAAACAAATATCTGAAATAATAATCAATGAAGAAATATATACACAAATAGATCATATAGATTATGAACCTGATAGCGATGACAGCATATATGAATTCGAAATTGAGAACAACCTATCTGAAAATGAAATAGAAGAGGATAATAATGACTGAAAGAGAAGTAAAAGTAATAAATAAAAACGAATATACAGATGAAGAATCTACAGAACAAAAAATAATATTTGATGTCAACATATTTGAACAAATAAAAGGAAAAGAATTAGATCTTAGCGTAGAAAAAATATTCCAGATACCATTAATAAGAAATATATTTAAGAGACAAAAAGAAGAGTACTATGTAGTAAGCCAAAAAGAACATATAATAGATTGTAAATATACTCAAGGGAAAGCAAGAATACCTATAATAAATAAACGGATAATAAATAAAGAAATACAAGAAATTAAAGCTAAAGATCCCATAAAATACGTACACTTAGGTGGAACAGAAATATTAATAAAAGCCTGTTTTAGAGAAGGGATAGATACACCGATAGAAATATATTTAGCAGATGATAGAATAATAGAACCAATAGAAAGAAGTATAATAAGTGCAGTAAAAGGAAATTTGATATACCAAAAATTTAAATTCATAATAAGTGCTAATTATTCAGTTGCAATAAATGATAAAAACATAGATAAATCATTAGTACTATATTGGAAAATGTCAGGAATAGAGTTAGCCCCAGGAAGTAAAATATTTACAGCCCGCTGTAAAAACCTATATGTATTAACAACAAAACATAAGATAACAGCAAAAAATAAGATTAATAAAATAAAAATAGAAAATCCTTTTGAAAAAATTGTAACGGTAATAGATAATAATGATTATAGTTATAAGGAAATAGACATAGAAGAAGATTTAGAAATAGTAAGTGATAGAATAAGTACATCAAAAAGAATAAAAAATATAGATAAAGATAATGAAATATCCCAACCCACAAGAAAGTCGGTAGAATATCAAAGGATAAAAGCAATTGAGCCATACCATTACTATATAACAGGAATAATAGAACAAAGAAAGCATATTATCATAATAAATACTGGACAAGAAGAAAATTTAATACCTAGAGAATTAATATCAGAAGAGGAAATAATCTCTAAAGAACAAGTATGCCCTGAATTACCAAAAGAATTATTGCATATAGAAGAAACAGCTCAAAAAGAAATAATCATAGGAGGAATAATGATATTAATAGATTTCAAAATATATCAAGAAGATAATATAATATTAGGAATAAAATGGTTAGAAGAAATGAAACCGTATAATTTAGAAACTACACAATTAACAATAACATATAAAAATAAAAAGATTATAATTAAGAGAACACTATGAAAATTTACATACTTGCAAAAATAATAGTAGAAGGTTATTATAATAGATACTACACCCCAATGTTAGATACAGGAGCAGAGGCAAATATGTGTAAACATAATTGTCTACCAGATGAAAAATGGGAAAAATTAAAAACACCTATAGTAGTAACAGGATTTAATAATGAAGGAAGCATGATAACATATAAAGCAAAAAATATAAAGTTACAAATATGGGATAAAATATTAACTATCGAAGACATATATAGTTATGAGTTCATAAACAAGGATATGCTCTTAGGCATGCCATTTTTAGAAAAATTATATCCACATATAATAACAAAGACACATTGGTGGTTTACTACACCATGTAAACAAAAAATAGGAGCAAAAAGAGTTACTAATAAAAATAGGAAAACCACACCATGGATTAAAGGAAGTGAAAAAATCACTCAAAAATTAGAAAATATAAAAGAAAACACTCACAATATAGAATTGATAATATTTTCAATAGATAAATTAAAAATGATCCAAGAAAAATTAGATATGTTATACAGCGAAGATCCTCTAAAAGGATGGGAAAAACATAAAACAAAGGTAAAAATTGAACTAATTGATGAAAATAGCATAATCACTCAAAAACCATTAAAATACAATTTTGAAGATTTAAAAGAATTTAAAATGCACATAACAGAACTATTAGAAAATAAATATATCCAAGAAAGTAACAGTAAACATACAAGTCCAGCATTTATCGTAAACAAACATAGTGAACAAAAAAGAGGAAAAAGTCGTATGGTCATTGATTATAGAAATTTAAATGCAAAAACAAAAACATATAATTACCCTATACCAAACAAAATACTAAAAGTAAGACAAATACAAGGTTATAACTATTTTAGTAAATTTGATTGTAAATCAGGATTTTACCATCTAAAGTTAGAAGAAGAATCTAAGAAACTAACAGCTTTTACAGTACCACAAGGATTTTATGAATGGAATGTACTACCTTTTGGATATAAAAATGCACCAGGTAGATATCAACATTTTATGGATAATTATTTTAACCAACTAGAAAATTGTATAGTATACATAGATGATATATTATTGTACTCACGAACAGAAGAAGAACATATAAGATTGTTAGAAAAATTTATACATATAATAACACACTCAGGAATAAGTTTAAGTAAGAAAAAGGCAGAAATAATGAAAACTCAAATAGAATTCTTAGGAATACAAATAGATAAGAATGGTATAAAAATGCAAAACCACATAGTACAAAAAATAATAAATTCTGAGGAACAACTAGATACTAAAAAGAAATTACAATCATTCTTAGGATTGGTACGAGAATATATACCTAATCTAGCAGAAAATCTTAAGCCTTTACATAAAAAATTAAAGAAAGATGTAGAATATTATTTTGATAAAAAAGATCAAGACCAGATACAAAAAATAAAATTACTATGTAGGAATTTACCAAAATTATACTTTCCAGACGAAAATAAAAAATTCATATATATAGTAGAATCAGATGCTAGTGAAATAAGCTATGGAGGAGTATTAAAATATAAATATGATAAAGAAAAAATAGAACATCATTGTAGATATTATTCAGGAACATTTACAAATCCCGAAATAAAATGGGAAATAAATAGAAAAGAGTTATATGCATTATATAAATGTTTATTAGCTTTTGAACCATATATTGTATATAATAAGTTCATTGTAAGAACAGATAATACGCAGGTAAAATGGTGGATTACAAGGAAGATACAAGATTCAGTTACAACAAAAGAAATACGAAGACTAGTATTAAATATACAAAATTTTACATTTACAATAGAAGTGATAAGCACTAACAAAAATGTTATTGCAGATTACATATCAAGACAAAGCTACACAGACGGATCTAGACAAAGATGAAAAAATATTCAATGCTATAGCAATGCTTTGTACAAAGATAGATAATATGGACAAAGAGATACAAAAAATAAAAAGTCAGCAGCATGACGGTAAACATGCGGAGCTAAGTCGATCGGAAGACTTGAAAATTCCAGAACTAGAAGGTGACGATGGGAAACACCGAAAAACCCAAACTAACAATTTGTTACATGCAGCTACAGGTAGCACATCATCTACAAAAGGAGAAAAAAGATATGTTAATACAAATATGAATAAGATATTTGAAAAACCATTTGTACCCAAAAATCAAAACCCCTTATTCATACCACCACAAATAAATACCTACAAAGACAGCTTGGGCCAGGACAAGAAAATCTACAACCACATAACCAGAGCCTATATAGAAAATATCCACAAAATACAAACTTTCTTAAATAAAAACCCCAGATCAAAAACTACCCAAAATCCACATGAAGATTATATTACTCAAACTTTGCAAGGATATAATAAACTAATTGCTTTACCTAAGACAAATGCAAACCTAATAGCAACTTGCTATAACTATGGATTATTGAACACAGTATATACCCAAACCGGAGATGAAATAGCTACGATACCAGAGTTACATAAAGCATTCATGAACTACAAGAGGATAACTAAAGGAACTTTGTTTTATATAAAGTTTTATTCAGCACCAGCAGAAATACTTTATGATGAAATAAAATCGATTATACAAGTCATAAAAATTGGACTAACTAGAGAAATGATTATACCGGAAAAAATAGAGGAGCAAGAGGAGATACAAAAAGTAGAGATACCAGCATTCTATGCAGGAAAAAGGATTATTGGAATAGCTACTATCTTAAATGAGTTAACATCGAACTATTTAAACAACAATTCGATATGGAGCTATTATTCAAGGGAGCAAACAATGATATATTCAAATTGCCGAGAATTTAGAACAACAGATATGGAAGAACTCAGGCAATGGGCACTTAGTCTACTAAAACCTGAGCAACAGCCAACCACAAGAGCTATAAGAAAGAACTTTATCTCATCGGAAATAATGACAAGATATTGCAAAACTATTGGAAACAAATATCCAGATCATCAATGTTCTAAATGCCAAGGAGAAGACAATGTAATCCCAGACGTATAAGAAAATAGATGGAGAAATTGCAACTACACCAATTGATATATTAAATAAATACGAAATAGCTATAAGAAATGAATTCAGTAGTACGACTACGGAAGTAGAAGAACAGAATAAAGAAAAACAATTAAATAGGAATTTAATGTTAAAATTATCTATATGTAATATGTGTTACATAGATGAATACACATGCGTATTTAGAGAATATTATTATAAAGGAACATATGATACAGAAGAAGCAAAGGAAATAAGGAAATTATATTTTACAAAATTACCAGAACCATTTAGTTCTAAAATAATAAAAGATTGGAATGAAGCAGGATTGCAAGATACACTTGGAGCAAGAATACGATACTTACAAAAATGGTATTCAGAAATATGTGAAAAATATAGAGAAGAAATGAAAATGGAAAAAACAATAATTAAAAACTTAGCATGTTGTAAAGATAAGATAGCACCCCAATTTGGATGTAATGATAATTATTACAAAAAGAAGTATAGAAAACCAGGAAAATATAAAAAATTTAAATCCCAATATAAGTATAAAAGACCAAGAAGAAGATATTATGTGAAAAATACTAAAGCAAAAAGACCTTTTAGACCTAAGAAAAAACTATCAGAATGTACATGTTATAATTGTGGAAAATTAGGACATTTAGCTAAAGATTGCAAATTACCTAAAGATCCAAAAAGAAAACAAATATCTGAAATAATAATCAATGAAGAAATATATACACAAATAGATCATATAGATTATGAACCTGATAGCGATGACAGCATATATGAATTCGAAATTGAGAACAACCTATCTGAAAATGAAATAGAAGAGGATAATAATGACTGAAAGAGAAGTAAAAGTAATAAATAAAAACGAATATACAGATGAAGAATCTACAGAACAAAAAATAATATTTGATGTCAACATATTTGAACAAATAAAAGGAAAAGAATTAGATCTTAGCGTAGAAAAAATATTCCAGATACCATTAATAAGAAATATATTTAAGAGACAAAAAGAAGAAATGAAAATGGAGAAATTAAAAATCGCTTGGATATAAAAATGGTGGATTACATAGATAAATCATTAGTACTATATTGCAAATTACCTAAAACAGGCTTTTATTAATATTTGCAAGAATACCTATAAAGGTATTAATCTTATAATTTCCTTTATATTTTCCAGTATGTATTCTATGTGTTGTATATCGTGGGTTTGTTGGAAAGTTTCTATATTTTCTTTTATTAAATTGCCTAATAAAGTAATATCTATTATAGTTTGTTGCCAATATTCTAAATATTCTTGGTTTATCATTAATCAGAATATTGAATTTCTAAATCACTTAATGGATGCAGGAGTATGTGAGAAATCTATACTAGCCCAAAGAAAGATAATATTAAAATTACAACATGAAATACAGAGAATAGAGTATAAATTAAAACACAATTTAAGATGAACAAGGAAGAATTTGCTATAGAAGAAAAAACTTACGAAAATCCGGAAGGATTAAAAATAAAAATAATCTTTTCAAACTTAGGAAGAAGGTATAAGAAAATAGGTGAAACTCTATACTTAATGATAGAAAAAGAAACAGTAAAATTAGAAGATAGTTTGACTGCAATGATACGAATAACTAAAGAAAATGAAGAAATAGATAGAAAGAAAGAAATAGAAATGATTAAACAACAAGCGAAACAAGAAATACAGCAGATTGAAGGAGTAAAAAATGATAAGATAATTGCATTAGAAAAAGAATTAACTATGCTAAAAGAATTATACGCAGCTAAACAAAAAGAAAAAGAAATGGAAACAGAATTAGAAACAAAATTAAAAATGGAAATAGAACAATTTAAAGAAAAATTAAATCCAGATATAAGAATTGATACTGTTGATATAGATGAAAATTGTTCAGAACAAGGCTCAGATATAAGTGAAACATATACAGAAATACTAGAAAAAATAAAAGAAACCGAACTAACTGACAATACAATAGAAATAAATACGGATGAAATAAAAAATAAAACAAGTACAAGTACTAGCACAGAAGTAAAAAACCCAAGAACATCAAGTCCTGATTATTACACAGTTAGTTATGAAGAATCTGATAGATATGATAATTTATGGAATAAGCGATTAAATAGAAACAAAAAATGGACACCATCTACAACATCACGAAATAATGGTTTTTTAGATTTAGACTGTGTAGCAGACATAAATAAAACAATACAACTATGGGTAGGATACATATCAAAACAACTAATAGATAACAAAATTGGGATGACAGAAGTACCAGGATATATAGAAAGAACATTTATAGGAACAGTAAAATTATGGTTACAAAATTTAGTAGAAGAAAGTATAAAAACCCTAAGAAGTAATAAGAAAATAGATGGAGAAATTGCAACTACACCAATTGATATATTAAATAAATACGAAATAGCTATAAGAAATGAATTCAGTAGTACGACTACGGAAGTAGAAGAACAGAATAAAGAAAAACAATTAAATAGGAATTTAATGTTAAAATTATCTATATGTAATATGTGTTACATAGATGAATACACATGCGTATTTAGAGAATATTATTATAAAGGAACATATGATACAGAAGAAGCAAAGGAAATAAGGAAATTATATTTTACAAAATTACCAGAACCATTTAGTTCTAAAATAATAAAAGATTGGAATGAAGCAGGATTGCAAGATACACTTGGAGCAAGAATACGATACTTACAAAAATGGTATTCAGAAATATGTGAAAAATATAGAGAAGAAATGAAAATGGAAAAAACAATAATTAAAAACTTAGCATGTTGTAAAGATAAGATAGCACCCCAATTTGGATGTAATGATAATTATTACAAAAAGAAGTATAGAAAACCAGGAAAATATAAAAAATTTAAATCCCAATATAAGTATAAAAGACCAAGAAGAAGATATTATGTGAAAAATACTAAAGCAAAAAGACCTTTTAGACCTAAGAAAAAACTATCAGAATGTACATGTTATAATTGTGGAAAATTAGGACATTTAGCTAAAGATTGCAAATTACCTAAAGATCCAAAAAGAAAACAAATATCTGAAATAATAATCAATGAAGAAATATATACACAAATAGATCATATAGATTATGAACCTGATAGCGATGACAGCATATATGAATTCGAAATTGAGAACAACCTATCTGAAAATGAAATAGAAGAGGATAATAATGACTGAAAGAGAAGTAAAAGTAATAAATAAAAACGAATATACAGATGAAGAATCTACAGAACAAAAAATAATATTTGATGTCAACATATTTGAACAAATAAAAGGAAAAGAATTAGATCTTAGCGTAGAAAAAATATTCCAGATACCATTAATAAGAAATATATTTAAGAGACAAAAAGAAGAGTACTATGTAGTAAGCCAAAAAGAACATATAATAGATTGTAAATATACTCAAGGGAAAGCAAGAATACCTATAATAAATAAACGGATAATAAATAAAGAAATACAAGAAATTAAAGCTAAAGATCCCATAAAATACGTACACTTAGGTGGAACAGAAATATTAATAAAAGCCTGTTTTAGAGAAGGGATAGATACACCGATAGAAATATATTTAGCAGATGATAGAATAATAGAACCAATAGAAAGAAGTATAATAAGTGCAGTAAAAGGAAATTTGATATACCAAAAATTTAAATTCATAATAAGTGCTAATTATTCAGTTGCAATAAATGATAAAAACATAGATAAATCATTAGTACTATATTGGAAAATGTCAGGAATAGAGTTAGCCCCAGGAAGTAAAATATTTACAGCCCGCTGTAAAAACCTATATGTATTAACAACAAAACATAAGATAACAGCAAAAAATAAGATTAATAAAATAAAAATAGAAAATCCTTTTGAAAAAATTGTAACGGTAATAGATAATAATGATTATAGTTATAAGGAAATAGACATAGAAGAAGATTTAGAAATAGTAAGTGATAGAATAAGTACATCAAAAAGAATAAAAAATATAGATAAAGATAATGAAATATCCCAACCCACAAGAAAGTCGGTAGAATATCAAAGGATAAAAGCAATTGAGCCATACCATTACTATATAACAGGAATAATAGAACAAAGAAAGCATATTATCATAATAAATACTGGACAAGAAGAAAATTTAATACCTAGAGAATTAATATCAGAAGAGGAAATAATCTCTAAAGAACAAGTATGCCCTGAATTACCAAAAGAATTATTGCATATAGAAGAAACAGCTCAAAAAGAAATAATCATAGGAGGAATAATGATATTAATAGATTTCAAAATATATCAAGAAGATAATATAATATTAGGAATAAAATGGTTAGAAGAAATGAAACCGTATAATTTAGAAACTACACAATTAACAATAACATATAAAAATAAAAAGATTATAATTAAGAGAACACTATGAAAATTTACATACTTGCAAAAATAATAGTAGAAGGTTATTATAATAGATACTACACCCCAATGTTAGATACAGGAGCAGAGGCAAATATGTGTAAACATAATTGTCTACCAGATGAAAAATGGGAAAAATTAAAAACACCTATAGTAGTAACAGGATTTAATAATGAAGGAAGCATGATAACATATAAAGCAAAAAATATAAAGTTACAAATATGGGATAAAATATTAACTATCGAAGACATATATAGTTATGAGTTCATAAACAAGGATATGCTCTTAGGCATGCCATTTTTAGAAAAATTATATCCACATATAATAACAAAGACACATTGGTGGTTTACTACACCATGTAAACAAAAAATAGGAGCAAAAAGAGTTACTAATAAAAATAGGAAAACCACACCATGGATTAAAGGAAGTGAAAAAATCACTCAAAAATTAGAAAATATAAAAGAAAACACTCACAATATAGAATTGATAATATTTTCAATAGATAAATTAAAAATGATCCAAGAAAAATTAGATATGTTATACAGCGAAGATCCTCTAAAAGGATGGGAAAAACATAAAACAAAGGTAAAAATTGAACTAATTGATGAAAATAGCATAATCACTCAAAAACCATTAAAATACAATTTTGAAGATTTAAAAGAATTTAAAATGCACATAACAGAACTATTAGAAAATAAATATATCCAAGAAAGTAACAGTAAACATACAAGTCCAGCATTTATCGTAAACAAACATAGTGAACAAAAAAGAGGAAAAAGTCGTATGGTCATTGATTATAGAAATTTAAATGCAAAAACAAAAACATATAATTACCCTATACCAAACAAAATACTAAAAGTAAGACAAATACAAGGTTATAACTATTTTAGTAAATTTGATTGTAAATCAGGATTTTACCATCTAAAGTTAGAAGAAGAATCTAAGAAACTAACAGCTTTTACAGTACCACAAGGATTTTATGAATGGAATGTACTACCTTTTGGATATAAAAATGCACCAGGTAGATATCAACATTTTATGGATAATTATTTTAACCAACTAGAAAATTGTATAGTATACTGTCACGACCCAAAAATGGACGTGATGGCACTCGCCTTATCCCACCAAGACAAGTCAGCCTAAAACTCAAACATTACAATAAAATGCGGAAATTTTATAATCAACTCAAAAATACCCCCAAAATCTGGTTGTCACGTGTACAAGCCTCTAAAGTATTACAATTGAATCAAAAGAAAAATACAAGTCTCATATGACATTGTTTCTAGAGTAGAACAAGATCATAAACAGGAGTAAGAAGGATCGCTGAGAAGACAAACAACTACCTCACAAATCTCCCAGAAGCCTTGGAAAAGAAGAGAATGACAAGTACCACAAAAATCCAGGCTCGTAACCTACAAAAATTTGTAGAAGCAAGGGGTGAGTACCAAACCACACGATACTCAGCAAGTAAACCTCTAAACACGAGCTAAGGGGATAGAATACAAGTACTCCTTACACCCCAACCGAACCTTCACAACTACAATCTGTATAAAACCAGCCCAACCTAACAGTTCACAATTTACAAGCACATATCTCAACAACAACATTCTAACAATCATATATTCTCAACAACAAGTTCATCAATTACCACCTCCACAACTACAACCTGCTTAGTACCAGCCCAACATAACAGTTCACAGTTTACAAAACACATAGCTCAACACAACACTCTAACAATTTCATATCCTCAACAACAACAATAGTTTCATATCCTCAACATAGAAAGGCACTCACAAGATCAGCAACACACAAGATCAAGTTCACCAATAATAAAGAAGTGCAATGCAATGTCAAGTATAGTGATGCATGTCTGACCTAATGATACACACCCGCTGTCTCTCAGTCCGGGACCCATGGGGGACATATCTGTCCATGCATCCATCGCGGCGCGCGATACGACCCTCGATAATAGTAACCATCGCGGCGCGCGATACGTCCCTCGAAATATAGTATCCGTCGCGGCGCGCGACACGTCCCTCGAAATATAGTATCCATCGCGGCGCGCGATACGTCCCTCGGAATGGTACATCTTCTTTATTTTCTTATTCTTTCTCAATGCACATAACACTTGTCACAACCATGTCTCAGAACAATGCAAATGACATGTTCACACAAATAATGAAGAGATGACCATTTTCATAACATTGCACAATTCACAACAACACAATCAGGATACAACATCAACAATGATTCAACAAGCCTTTCAAACAATTCTCAACACATCACACAAACACTTGATCACATTGCCTTTTATTATCCATTTCTCATCATTAGAATTAATCAATGTGGACAAGTCAACCCATCACCAAGCCTCATTACCCTAAACACATATTACAAGGAAATACATGAATTCCATACACTTAACAAGGGTTTAGAAATCCACTTGCCTCAAATAGTAGAACAACCACTTCGGGACTTGAGCTTTCCCCTTTCGTTGAACTTCCAACTCAAAGCAATCTATTCAAATATATAATCACAATAAGATTTCAAAACTAATCAATACCCATATTACTATAGGTTTAGCCTAGACCCGAAAACTCACCCAAATCTATAATCAAGTTCTTAAGTTTCAAGCCTAGGATTATGTCCCAATTTTCCCAATATCATAATTCGAATGGTACTCACATAATACCATACTTCTAATATTTAACTGCCTATTTCAATATATTAAAACGTGAGTCATAATATGATAACTAAAGAAAATCTCAAACAACAGAGCCACATTAAAATGTCGATGGTGTCAATTTATGTTTAACAATATACAAAACTTATGCTTTCTTTGAAATAGTAATCATTAGCACCTCATTAATTAACAATCGAGGGCAATACTTTCTCTTCCCCCACTGTAACATGTTGCCCAACATCCAATTCCTTACCTCCTGACCTACCTCACATGAATACCCCACTAAAACTTGTACCCCAAATTCCCAAGCCCACGTACATCAACATTAATTGAAAGAACAATACATTCTAAAAACCAATATAATACTCATTCCCCTCCAAGTGACAACGCATTCATTAATTCATGAATATACATTTCATTATGGGATTAAAGAGTTCAAATTTGAGGTTCTTACCTGAATATGGTCACTCTCGTGGGACGCCGCAACTCGCAGGTAAGTTCTCGCCCAAACCCTTTCTTTTTTTCTATTTTTTTTCCTCTGCGTGAACTGCTGCTGTTCACAACAGCCAACAATATTTGCCTTTTTATTTCTCTTTTAATTAATTAATTAATTTATTTATTTATTTTCCTTTTCTATTATTATTAGCAATAAAATAATCTTTTATTAAATCTGAAAATCATATCACTCATTCTTATAAGTCATAAATTATTTATAAAAGCTACTAAAATGGTTTAATATAAAAATAATGATTAAAATTCATAAAACGACTAAGAGGGTCGTTACATTATCCACCACTAAAAATCATGTTCGTCCTCGAACATAAAGATGGAGAAGGAAGAATAACCGACGTTACCAAAAGCCTGAGAAATGATCTTTTAGACTCGGTGTTCATCTCTCCTAGTGAGCTCCTCTTTAAGACCATCCCATCAAGATCAACTACTAATTACTGAACTTTCGAATCAAATTTGACAAATTTACAAATCACGAGTGATTACCAACCCACAGACTAATCTATGAACCAAATCTAAACTTAAAACCCTCTGGACCATAACACAAACATCATGACGAATCTTTTCTCACATAAACAAGAAAACCTTCTGAATCAATACTAACTACAACCAGAATTGAGCCTGAATCAACCACCAGACACTCATAATGCACATACCATCACATATCTTATCACGATTCCCTTTTCACAACATAATCTTTTCACAAGCTTAAGTTATAAAAATCTGATCTTTAGACATCGGGTACCCATCAAGGGAGAATCAAACATATCTAATCCAAAGAAGAACAAGATCAAGTAAGCACCCAATAAGTGGTACACTCTAGGATGCAGAACCTTTAACAACACTGTCGGATAACTGTAACTATTCACGAAAGCTCTTCTATAAGTTCTCATAAGCAAGGTCGTGCCTATAGAAACAATGGTATACTCCTACTTTTCCAAACAACACCAAATATGCCACAACTGAAGTGAACAAGTCTAACTAAGGATCTCACCCTACCAAGAGGACAATCACAGGATCGGTACACCCAATCCACCACTAGGAATTCACCCATAGATATGAAAACATGTGTGGGTATAGGTAGCAAATCACACTCCAAACCATATCCAAAACGAAGTAGATGGTCATATAAGAATATACAGAATCAAAGTCGAATAACACTAGATACTTCTTCCATAGTGCCCATATCAAACATTTTCATCCATTTCCTTGATTTTTAGCCACCCACAATCAATTAGTCTAGTCTTCATTACAATCGTAAACATTACTCGATTCATTGAATCCCACATGATCTTCACAATACTCCATTAAAGTCAACACTCCTAATACTAACAATTCATCATAACCACACTGATCATTTACCTTACTCTCAAACTGTTACTAGTATAAAAGTCTTTTAACAAACACATTATCACCTCCAAAATTTTCAAACTATGGCGCTCTCTCTTTCCAAATAAGCATTTTATGATAAATACGAGTCCCACACAAGGCTGATAGCACTAATTTCAAATTTGATAGTACATTTTCATCGGGATAAAACTATTAAATCACACCCAAATTCAACTCCACACAATCTTTCACATTCCAAGTTTCAATTACCATTCAACCTATCATATACCTCATGTTAAAACTTAGAGAAATTCTTGGTCACTTTAATAATTCGGTATACTATAAGCTCATAACCTCTACTCACTATCAAATGCCTATGTAGCACATCGTAACTGTTTGCATCGTCCCATTAACAGAGTAGTTTCAATCCCCTCGAATCCTCATTAATCATATAAAACTGTAGGTCCACACCATTGATCATCAATAGTTTACCTATCATAATTTGAACAATCTAGCTTGACATAACCACATAGAATCTTCCACACATCATTGCTTGTCACCCAAACAAAAACTCAATCTTTAGAAAAGTCGATGATAAATTCCTAATAGGTCTGTACCAAACTAGTTCACATCTCACAGCCATATCTAAACTCATAGGCAACAATCAATACATCCTTCAACTACAAACCAATGGCTTATACGAGAGGTTTTATTTCTTCACTTTTCTTAAATTCTTCCAGTGACACAAAATTCTAAATATCTTGAACTCTTCAATACACCTAACTTTTGTTCCCTTTAATGACTCGCTTACCAATCTTAGTCTTTGGCCAACAACCCTTTACATATTTACCTTATCCTCTAAACCAAAACATTACGTGAAACCCTCCCTTAGGTATAACAAACAAAAGTAACCAAATTTACTACTCAAATTATTTCTAAGTCCTTCCAAATGCTTCATACACAATGCGATCGATCATTTCTTACCTTATCAATCCATACCTTGACAAAACACACTACCACAAACCCAAACTTATAAAATTAAAAAAAAAACTTGAATATTTTTTTTTCAACCGTGTAACACAATCCCATTATCTATCAACATTAGCTCATACATTGAAGACCTTTATGAATTCACGTATCTTAGCCTATCATTGATCACCTCTCCATTGACCTTATCATATCCTTCGCTAAAATCCAATCATACTCATTATCAATCAAAACCACAAAAGAACTTATCATCACACTCGAGTTGAACGTATATACACTCCTTTCTCAAATTTTATCCACTACTTTTTTTTTTAACCAATATGATGAGCCCGTGACACTGTTATCATAAGTAGAGAAAAATAGATGAAATCACGTGTCTTTGAACTCAATTTTCTACTATCTGAAGATACATCTTTTGTCCTTGCACTCAAAGTAAATATCTTTGTTCTCGATCGCCTCTTTCCAAAGACTAAACTACATTACACTAATTCTTTTCATTTATGACTCTAGCTCCTTTCAATTTTATTCAAGTGTTGTCTCAGCACCTCCTATAACTTTTCATGCAATTAAGCTACTCACCAGATAGTATCAAACCACAACCTTAAATACTCGCAAGTCGTCATTACAAGACAAATTTATTTAACCGACAATCCTTATTATATAGTTGCATCTCAATCACAATCCATCACGAACTATTATTACCATTATGCTCAATTAGCCCTTGCCATCACCACAAAGTCAACTTTGTCATCGACATGACATCTCAAAACTAACTATACCAATCCAATTCAAAAGACTAACACAATTTTATATGCAATCTTTTTACTAAAATTCTCAATTACGTTCACACTGCAGGTATTCTCGTTGAGACTTCCTTTACCTATAAACTTGTCATTCTAATGTCGATTCACTTCCATGGAGCTTACAGTGAAATCAACACTCATTTAAAATCATCAAGATACATTTCACAACCTAAACACATCAATATCATACCAAAGATCCACCACTAAAAACTTTCTTATAAATAATGCTTAACCCATCCATCCGTACTAACAAGCTAGTTGATTTCTTAAATATGAATCCAACACCAAATCTTATTATATGAGCATGTCATACAATAGATAACTCCTTTAGTAATTAGTATTTGCACTTAACAATCGACGCATCCATTTTTATATACCATTGGTATCATATCGTGAAAGTTCGTTAGATCCACCACTAGAACACATCATACCTATCGAGAAGATTGTACCCAAATAGGTCACACATTTCTACCCATCGAATAGCTGTAAAATATCACCAAATCAGTTTCGTATCTACCCAAGATATATGTATTCTTTCGTAGGTCAGGTCAATATCAAAAGTAACACACTCCATAACTTTAACCAGGTAAGCATCAATATTATTGTAGTGGTCGTATCATGGCCTTCTTTGATATATACACAATGTATAAAATCGTAGTAGAAATTCTAACCTCAATTGGTGCATCATTATTCTTATCATTTTCTAAGCAACCCATTCATGTTATGATAACTTTACTAATTGTAGTTTCCAAAGTTACAATATTCATTATCTAGCCATCCTTTTAATCATTCCATTTTCAATTGTTAAACCAATTTAAATATCATATATACCACACAAGTACTATTCACTTTACTAGGGTAACTAACCTTACACAACCCCTTCAAATTGTTAAACATTCTAAATCTAACCACGCATCCTTTCCATAAGTATATTACTTCCACCTTAATACCAGATCTAACATTCAAACCATACACGACATCAACTACTCGCATGAGGAACTACGCACGAGTCATCATATAAGTGAGAGTGAATAGAATAAAGCGATAAGAATCAAAACCAAATCAAGTACGCACGATAAAGATCTAAGAAGTGAAGATTTTTCCAAAAAGTCACTATAGCCTCTCGAAGATAAGTACAGACGTCTCCGTACCGATCCTCGAGACTCTACTTAGACTCAGCTTGTACACACGTGAGACTTATGAACCTGGGGCTCTGATACCATTTTGTCACGACCCAAAAATGGACGTGATGGCACTCGCCTTATCCCACCAAGACAAGTCAGCCTAAAACTCAAACATTACAATAAAATGCGGAAATTTTATAATCAACTCAAAAATACCCCCAAAATCTGGTTGTCACGTGTACAAGCCTCTAAAGTATTACAATTGAATCAAAAGAAAAATACAAGTCTCATATGACATTGTTTCTAGAGTAGAACAAGATCATAAACAGGAGTAAGAAGGATCGCTGAGAAGACAAACAACTACCTCACAAATCTCCCAGAAGCCTTGGAAAAGAAGAGAATGACAAGTACCACAAAAATCCAGGCTCGTAACCTACAAAAATTTGTAGAAGCAAGGGGTGAGTACCAAACCACACGGTACTCAGCAAGTAAACCTCTAAACACGAGCTAAGGGGATAGAATACAAGTACTCCTTACACCCCAACCGAACCTTCACAACTACAATCTGTATAAAACCAGCCCAACCTAACAGTTCACAATTTACAAGCACATATCTCAACAACAACATTCTAACAATCATATATTCTCAACAACAAGTTCATCAATTACCACCTCCACAACTACAACCTGCTTAGTACCAGCCCAACATAACAGTTCACAGTTTACAAAACACATAGCTCAACACAACACTCTAACAATTTCATATCCTCAACAACAACAATAGTTTCATATCCTCAACATAGAAAGGCACTCACAAGATCAGCAACACACAAGATCAAGTTCACCAATAATAAAGAAGTGCAATGCAATGTCAAGTATAGTGATGCATGTCTGACCTAATGATACACACCCGCTGTCTCTCAGTCCGGGACCCATGGGGGACATATCTGTCCATGCATCCATCGCGGCGCGCGATACGACCCTCGATAATAGTAACCATCGCGGCGCGCGATACGTCCCTCGAAATATAGTATCCGTCGCGGCGCGCGACACGTCCCTCGAAATATAGTATCCATCGCGGCGCGCGATACGTCCCTCGGAATGGTACATCTTCTTTATTTTCTTATTCTTTCTCAATGCACATAACACTTGTCACAACCATGTCTCAGAACAATGCAAATGACATGTTCACACAAATAATGAAGAGATGACCATTTTCATAACATTGCACAATTCACAACAACACAATCAGGATACAACATCAACAATGATTCAACAAGCCTTTCAAACAATTCTCAACACATCACACAAACACTTGATCACATTGCCTTTTATTATCCATTTCTCATCATTAGAATTAATCAATGTGGACAAGTCAACCCATCACCAAGCCTCATTACCCTAAACACATATTACAAGGAAATACATGAATTCCATACACTTAACAAGGGTTTAGAAATCCACTTGCCTCAAATAGTAGAACAACCACTTCGGGACTTGAGCTTTCCCCTTTCGTTGAACTTCCAACTCAAAGCAATCTATTCAAATATATAATCACAATAAGATTTCAAAACTAATCAATACCCATATTACTATAGGTTTAGCCTAGACCCGAAAACTCACCCAAATCTATAATCAAGTTCTTAAGTTTCAAGCTTAGGATTATGTCCCAATTTTCCCAATATCATAATTCGAATGGTACTCACATAATACCATACTTCTAATATTTAACTGCCTATTTCAATATATTAAAACGTGAGTCATAATATGATAACTAAAGAAAATCTCAAACAACAGAGCCACATTAAAATGTCGATGGTGTCAATTTATGTTTAACAATATACAAAACTTATGCTTTCTTTGAAATAGTAATCATTAGCACCTCATTAATTAACAATCGAGGGCAATACTTTCTCTTCCCCCACTGTAACATGTTGCCCAACATCCAATTCCTTACCTCCTGACCTACCTCACATGAATACCCCACTAAAACTTGTACCCCAAATTCCCAAGCCCACGTACATCAACATTAATTGAAAGAACAATACATTCTAAAAACCAATATAATACTCATTCCCCTCCAAGTGACAACGCATTCATTAATTCATGAATATACATTTCATTATGGGATTAAAGAGTTCAAATTTGAGGTTCTTACCTGAATATGGTCACTCTCGTGGGACGCCGCAACTCGCAGGTAAGTTCTCGCCCAAACCCTTTCTTTTTTTCTATTTTTTTTCCTCTGCGTGAACTGCTGCTGTTCACAACAGCCAACAATATTTGCCTTTTTATTTCTCTTTTAATTAATTAATTAATTTATTTATTTATTTTCCTTTTCTATTATTATTAGCAATAAAATAATCTTTTATTAAATCTGAAAATCATATCACTCATTCTTATAAGTCATAAATTATTTATAAAAGCTACTAAAATGGTTTAATATAAAAATAATGATTAAAATTCATAAAACGACTAAGAGGGTCGTTACATATACATAGATGATATATTATTGTACTCACGAACAGAAGAAGAACATATAAGATTGTTAGAAAAATTTATACATATAATAACACACTCAGGAATAAGTTTAAGTAAGAAAAAGGCAGAAATAATGAAAACTCAAATAGAATTCTTAGGAATACAAATAGATAAGAATGGTATAAAAATGCAAAACCACATAGTACAAAAAATAATAAATTCTGAGGAACAACTAGATACTAAAAAGAAATTACAATCATTCTTAGGATTGGTAAACCAAGTACGAGAATATATACCTAATCTAGCAGAAAATCTTAAGCCTTTACATAAAAAATTAAAGAAAGATGTAGAATATTATTTTGATAAAAAAGATCAAGACCAGATACAAAAAATAAAATTACTATGTAGGAATTTACCAAAATTATACTTTCCAGACGAAAATAAAAAATTCATATATATAGTAGAATCAGATGCTAGTGAAATAAGCTATGGAGGAGTATTAAAATATAAATATGATAAAGAAAAAATAGAACATCATTGTAGATATTATTCAGGAACATTTACAAATCCCGAAATAAAATGGGAAATAAATAGAAAAGAGTTATATGCATTATATAAATGTTTATTAGCTTTTGAACCATATATTGTATATAATAAGTTCATTGTAAGAACAGATAATACGCAGGTAAAATGGTGGATTACAAGGAAGATACAAGATTCAGTTACAACAAAAGAAATACGAAGACTAGTATTAAATATACAAAATTTTACATTTACAATAGAAGTGATAAGCACTAACAAAAATGTTATTGCAGATTACATATCAAGACAAAGCTACACAGACGGATCTAGACAAAGATGAAAAAATATTCAATGCTATAGCAATGCTTTGTACAAAGATAGATAATATGGACAAAGAGATACAAAAAATAAAAAGTCAGCAGCATGACGGTAAACATGCGGAGCTAAGTCGATCGGAAGACTTGAAAATTCCAGAACTAGAAGGTGACGATGGGAAACACCGAAAAACCCAAACTAACAATTTGTTACATGCAGCTACAGGTAGCACATCATCTACAAAAGGAGAAAAAAGATATGTTAATACAAATATGAATAAGATATTTGAAAAACCATTTGTACCCAAAAATCAAAACCCCTTATTCATACCACCACAAATAAATACCTACAAAGACAGCTTGGGCCAGGACAAGAAAATCTACAACCACATAACCAGAGCCTATATAGAAAATATCCACAAAATACAAACTTGCTTAAATAAAAACCCCAGATCAAAAACTACCCAAAATCCACATGAAGATTATATTACTCAAACTTTGCAAGGATATAATAAACTAATTGCTTTACCTAAGACAAATGCAAACCTAATAGCAACTTGCTATAACTATGGATTATTGAACACAGTATATACCCAAACCGGAGATGAAATAGCTACGATACCAGAGTTACATAAAGCATTCATGAACTACAAGAGGATAACTAAAGGAACTTTGTTTTATATAAAGTTTTATTCAGCACCAGCAGAAATACTTTATGATGAAATAAAACCGATTATACAAGTCATAAAAATTGGACTAACTAGAGAAATGATTATACCGGAAAAAATAGAGGAGCAAGAGGAGATACAAAAAGTAGAGATACCAGCATTCTATGCAGGAAAAAGGATTATTGGAATAGCTACTATCTTAAATGAGTTAACATCGAACTATTTAAACAACAATTCGATATGGAGCTATTATTCAAGGGAGCAAACAATGATATATTCAAATTGCCGAGAATTTAGAACAACAGATATGGAAGAACTCAGGCAATGGGCACTTAGTCTACTAAAACCTGAGCAACAGCCAACCACAAGAGCTATAAGAAAGAACTTTATCTCATCGGAAATAATGACAAGATATTGCAAAACTATTGGAAACAAATATCCAGATCATCAATGTTCTAAATGCCAAGGAGAAGACAATGTAATCCCAGACGTACAGCTGGAGTAAAACAAAAGAAGTTATTGACGGACAAGCTAAAGTGGAAGATAGTGGAGCTACTTTATAAAAAGCTAGTAGCAACGTGTTAAAAAATTATGTACAAAGATGTAAAGTAAAGTAAAGTTGTTTGTCCTCTTGTTGACTTTAAGATTAGTAGTGCAGATGTAAAGAAGCACTAACGTATTAGTCTAGGAATATGTACAAAAGTAGGAATAGTAAAAAGTAACTATAGTTAGGTGTAAAAGTAATCATAGTAAGAATAAAGTAACCATAGTAAGGTTACTTATATGTGTATAAATAGATAGCCATTATGGCATAGATAGGCAAGACTTTCTACACGGAAAGCAAGCCTCTTTGTAAACAAATATTCTCTCAAATAAAAATCTAAAGTTTCAGTTAAGCTATGGATCAAAATATTGCAGATACTACACAGGTACATACATTTATGATTATGCATAGCTAAATCTATTAATTCCTGAATATCATAGCATGATTAAATAAGTTTATATTAGTTATTATATACTAGAATTATTTAAGCATGTCTTTTAGTTTGTTAATATGAGGAAAGAAGGGAAAACTTCTAAACTATGCCATCCTAAGGTTGAAACCAGAGGCGAGAAAGCCGTGAGGGGAGTAAACAGAGTTGAGGCGCTGTTAGGAAGTAATTACCTTCGAAAGTACGATGTTAACAGTGACAGGAAAACATGTTAAAATAATCTAGTTTATAGTAATCTAATATAGATCATTTGTTATGCATATGGTATAAGGGAATTATAGTTAAAAAATCATGAATATCCTCTTACATGATGAAATGATACTAAATTATAAAATACTAATCTTGTATGTATTAAGAAATATAGAAATTATAGAATTAAAACAAATAATATGGAAAAAGATATTTGGAGAAGAAGAAGAATTAATGAACCAGAATTGGTATGAAATAGATGAGATAGAAAAAGAAATGTTAAAATTTAATTTAAGTGATTTAGAAATTCAATATTCTGATTAATGATAAACCAAGAATATTTAGAATATTGGCAACAAACTATAATAGATATTACTTTATTAGGCAATTTAATAAAAGAAAATATAGAAACTTTCCAACAAACCCACGATATACAACACATAGAATACATACTGGAAAATATAAAGGAAATTATAAGATTAATACCTTTAGAAAAAATATATTATGAACGTATTAATTATCCAGACTAAAATGAAATATGAATATTTGCAATATTGGATAGAATCTATGGAAGATATAAAATTATTAGAACAATTAATGGAAGAAAATTTATATATGTATCAAAGAACCCAAGATACACTATATTTAGAATATATCATAAATAATATTAGTATCTGATATGATAATAAGATATGGATGTATGTCTAATATGATAGTTTTTCCATCAAAGAATGAAGTATCTAATATGGTAATATTGTATGGATGTATGTGCAATATGATTGTTTTTTCTTAAAAGAATGAAGTATCTAATATGATAATATGGTAGGATTCATGTCTAATATGATAGTGATATGTAAAATATGATAGTGATATGTCTAATATGATAATTTTTCCATAAGAGAATGAAGTATCTAATATGATAATATGGTATAAATTGATGTCTAACATGATAGTTTTTACAAAAAAGAATGAACTATCTAATATGATAGTTGACAAAATACAAGTTTATCTATTTTTATATGGGTGAATTACAACCCAATCCATTTTCAATCAATCCAAATCTGATATAATCCGCCTATTTGCCACCCCTACTTGTTGAATCTACATTCTTAAGATACTTAGAACAATAACTTTGAAGAACTTGGTAAGAAACAACAAAGTTTAAAGAGTATTTTCCAAACTAGAAACTTAAATAAGTAAGGAAAATAGAATTTGAAATAGATTACAAATAATATATAAAATATTTTTCTCAAAGAAGAAAATCGAGCCCACTGAATACAGAGTGTGTCCTTAAGGAAATTATTCTCCTCAAGTACCCGATGTTAATGAAATATATCCTCCTAGGATAGAAAGATCTTACTCAATGTTGTATTGGTACCCCTCAACGGTAGTATAGTACACTTGGAATACTGGATTTAATAGTGGAAGAAGAAGTTTAGATATTGGTTTATTTCAAAATGAGTGGAAACCCTAAATCCCTCTATTTATAGATAACAAATGGTAGTGTGAACAAATACTTATTATGCCTTATGGGAAAGGTCACAATCTTTTGGAAAAGTCACAACACTTAGGAAAGATCACAACCTTTCATAAAGTCATAACTTTTCATAAAAGTCATAACTCTTCATAAAAGTCGCAACTTTTCATTAAAGCCACAACTCTTCATAAAAGTCACAACTCTTCATTTTCCATTCACACCTATTAAAATCCACACTTCTTTCATGTTCGTAGAGAGCTATAAATAGTGGATAGTATGCAAATATCTTTGAACCTCAATCTTGATTATAAATCATCAATCAAAAGAAGAAAAAAAGATGAAATTTTTCAAAATTTCAAACATTGTTAGTCTTCTAGGGAGGATCTTTATTTCCACTGTTATTAAAGTTACAAAAAAATGGAATAGTATGATAAGAAAAACATCATTACCTCCGGGTCCAAAACCATGGCCTATAATTGGTAGCCTTCCTCAAATGCTCCTAAACAAGAAGCCAACATATCATTGGATACACAAAATTATGGAGGAAATGGACACTAAAATCGCTTGCATTCATGTCGGTACTTTCCATGTCATTCCTGTAACTTCCCCTGAGCTTGCTCGTGAATTCTTGCAGATCCAGGACTCTATTTTCTCCTCCAGGCCTATTTGTATGTCTGCAAACCTCATTAGTAATGGCTACTTAACCTCTGTGTTTTCCCCATTGGTGATCAATGGACAAAAATGAGGAGAATTCTTGCTTCCCATGTGCTATCCCCAAAATCACTTCAATGGCTTCATCATAAAAAGGATGAAGAAGCTGACTATCTTCATCGATTCATTTTACAATCAATGCAAAAACCAAGGTTGTAATTAGAAATATGATTTTCAGCAAGAGATTATGTGAAATTATAGGTGAAGATGAGCAAGTTGATGCACTTTTTACACTTCTTGAATATCTTCATGCTTTTGGTATATCAGATTACTTTCCATGGTTAAGTGTATTTGATTTGGATGGTCACAAGAAAATTATCAAGAAAGCCTATGTCACAACAACAAAACACATTGATCTGAGGTTGATCAAAGGATCCATATTTGGAAAGATGGCAACAAATCTTTGGAAGAAGACATCATTGATGTTCTTATCATGCTCAAAGATTCTAATGGGAATTCACTGATGAATGTTAATGAGATTAAGGCACAAGTGCTTGTAAGTATTCATTCAATTACTATGTGAACAAATATGTTAGAAGATTGTGTGATCACCTATAGCTCTTATGATTGATAGTCTATTTGGCCCAACCTTAAATCTGCTTATTTCAAACCTTTTATTTTGTCAGAAGTACCTATAGTAAAAGTACATTCAGAGGAGTAGTTTGTGTTTGGATAATCAATTTAAAAAGCACTTTTGAAAACATTAGTATAATATTTTGTACTTGGCCATGTATCTGAAAATGCTTACAGGAATAAAAAAAAATTCAGCTTTTGAAAAACAACTTCTGCTACTACTCTAAAATACATTTTTCCATTAACGCGAGGTTAAACAACTCAATTCTCTAATAAATCATTTTTTGATTCCTCAAAAGCTTGACCAAACAAACAACGAATCATTATTCATACCTATAAATAGAAAATATATTTACATCCTATGTATTAACTAAACAAAATATAAATTAGGCATGAATTAATGTTCATCTCATTCGGGAATGCTGACATTACATGATTTGTTACAAACAAATAATATTCAGGAACTCATGTTGGCAACCGTGGATAATCCGTCAAATGCAGTTGAATGGGCACTTGCAGAAATGTTGAACCAACCAAAGTTAATGCAACGGACTGTAGAAGAACTCCACACAGTTGTTGGGATGAATAGATTGGTTCAAGAATCAGACTTGCCAAGGCTAAATTATGTTAAAGTTGCATAAAAGAAGCTTTTCGACCCTATCCCATATCGCCTTTTAATGTTCCTCATGTATCTATCTCTGATACAATAGTTGGTGAAAAGTACTTCATCCCTAAAGGGAGTGTAGTGCTATTAAGTCGTCATGGCCTTGGTCGGAATCCAAGAATTTGGGAGGATCCATTGAAATTCAAGCCAGAGCGCCACCTCATAAAAGAAGATGGCGGTGAAGTAGTTCTCACCAATTCAAAGTTAGGTTTGTTGTCATTTAGTTTTGGAAGAAGAGGTTGTCCGGGAGTGAAACTTGGTTCTACAATTACTACAATGTTACTTGCTATGCTTCTTCATGGGTTTTCTTGGAGTTTACCACCAAATACACCTTCCAATGACTTAATTGAGTCATCTAAGACTGATCATTTTGGTAGCTTACCTCTTCTTGCTCAGGAAAAACCAAGATTAGCTTAGGACATGTATCCTTGACACACAACTTTTATTGAAATTTACTTCCAGTAGTAATTTTCAGCATAAAGGTTTATGATGAATTTCAAATTTAAACTCTTTTGGCATAATAAATAAACTTATATTATAGCGAATGTGTATCTTTTGGAGAAATGTTAGAAACTCGAACATTGGGATGCAGTCCATTTTATCATATAAATAAAAGGGTTCTCTTCATTGTAAGATATAACTCAAAAGAATTAAGAAGTCTTCTCTTTTCTCCCTACTATATTCTTCTTCTTCTTCTTATTATTATTATTTATAATTTTATAACTCATTATCAGCACGAGAGTATGTCATCTTGAGAAAATACTTTGATAATATCAAAGATATAAGAAGTTTCATGATAAGTTACAATATCAAACTTTGAATTGTGGCTCTGAATAATACACCAAAATTGGAAAAGAATATCATGATCTATTTACTGGTGATTACTAACCATTATATAACTTTTCTACTAATCTTAGTTATATTTATTAGTAATTAGTATATTACAGTAGAATTAACAAAAATAGTACAATATTTACTTTTTTGAAAATATTATTAAATTACAAATATGGAATTTTGTCAAAATTTTCATTTTTAGCATATGTTTGTATAATGTGGATTTCACGATAATTTTTTAATCATTACATCTACTTTCATGACATCAAATTAGATTATACACCATGGTAATAAGATGTTAGATTCAAGTCCTTTTGATTTATGTCCTAAGGAACTTTTATATGGATAATACATAGGATTCAAGTCTCAATGAATATTAATGACATAATGATAATTAAAATAAATAATGTTCTTTTGGTGAAAAGTCGTGAACCATATCCCACTCTACATTATTTATTTAATTTTCTGAAGTGAATGTGCTAGCAATGTATAATGTCTGAAACAAATAATTGGTTGAATAATGCACATGAACGTAGAATAAGGTACTAAGCTATAATTATTTAATATTCTCAGATAATTTTGTTCTATTCCGATAAAAAATTATATATCATTGACAATATAATTGTTATAAAATAATGTATTATTGTATAAAATTATGAGGACTTTAATTCAACGATGTATTAAAGCATGATGACGTAGAAATATTTTACAAGTGGAATAATGGTAAAGGAAATTTCTGAAGGATTCAAAATGCCTGAAGCATATACTTGTTCTTGCAAAATTTGTAGATAATCCTGATATGCATTAAATCAATAAATAATCCTTAATATAGTTATTCAAATTCATGTAATGACCCGAAAGGTGATTTTTGGAATTTTTCATAAAATTATCATTTTACCTCTTCCGATAGTTACCTTGAGTCATTTCAGGTCAATTTTTTAAGTTTGTTTAAAAATTCGATTAAATAGTTATATTTTGTTGGAAATTTTGAGTTTTGGAAGGTATTTTAGCCCTTCCAATAGTTACCTCGAGTTTCCGGTCAATTTTTGAAGTTGGTTTTGATATTTGATAAAAAAGTTATGCTTTGTTGGAAAATTTGAGTTTTGAAAGGTTTAAAGTGTTTATAAGTTGGGTTCGGTATCAATAGAGCTTCGAGTCTCGAAATGGAATTCTAGTAATTCCATGAGTTCTAGAATCCAGAATTTGGTCTTGCAGTGTCGTTGTTTTCTGATTCAAAGGTGTTTTAAGGAATTTAGTTCTTAAGTTGGATCGATGTTTCTGTGATTTTAGTCTTTGAGTTGACTTTGGTCAACATTTGGAGTTTCGATGCTCGGATCAGAATTCCAACGGTTCCATTGAATTTTGGGGATGATTTTAAGCCTACGAGAGACGGTTGAATTTTCAGAGATTCCGATGGGCATTTTTTGTATTTTGGACCCATAAGTTAGTTTATTTTGAATTTCATGATTTTTTAAATCAAGGAGGCCTCGAATCCATATTTTGACAGTTCAATTGAGTCTGAAACGTTAAGTTTAGTTTGATAGCATATATAGTTTGTGTACTTGGGGTTTTGAACGAATCCGAAGGATCCATTCGACAACTTTGTGCCTTGTGTGATGATTGCTAGTTTTGTCTCTGGTGCAAATATATATGCTCATCGCAATCGTAGACCAATCCACGTGATCGTGATGTGATAATAAGGTACGGATGGATGTCTTATATGATAGTTTTTATCAAAAACTGTAGTAACTAATATGGTAATATGGTATGAGTGTATGTGTAATAAGATAGTTTTTCCTTATAAGAATGAAGTATCTAATATGATAATATAGTATTATGTCTAATATGATAGTTTTTCCATAAAAGAATTAAGTATCTGATATGATAATATGGTATAGATTAATATCTAATATGATAGTTTTTCCATTAAAGGCTGAAGTATCTAATATGATATAATATGGTGTGGATGTATGTCTAGCATGATAGTTTTTCCATAAAAGAATGAATTATCTAATATGATAATATGGTATGAATATATGTTTAATATGATAGTTGACCAAATATAAGTTTTTTTTTTTTATTAAAGTCAGAACTCTTCATAAAAGTCACAACTATTCATTTTCCATTCACACCTACTAAAATCCAACACTACTTTCATGTTTGTAGAGAGCTATAAATAGTGGATAGTATGCAATTATATCAGAGCTATGGATAATAAGAAACATGGTAAGAAACATATTAGTAGAAAGTTAAGAAAAATAAGAAGAAAATTGAATAAATTGTATCCGAAATATAAACAACTTAATATCACAAAAGCTAATAACGAAAAATTAGATCAATTAATAGATAATATATCTAAAATAGAATATAAATATATTCAATATTTAAAATTACAATGAATAACGAATATAGACAAAAACTTAATAAAATAATTATAGCAAAAAGACAAGAATTAGCACATAGGCAAAATAGACTTAACAGTAATATATTTGCAGGAATTTGTCACAAATCTATAATAGCACAAAAAAAGACTATTTTATATCTAGAAATACAAATAAATAACTTAGAATATAAATTTCAACACAATCTATAAATGAATAAAGAAGAATATGCAATAGATGAAAAAACATATGAAAATTACGACGGATTGAAAATAAAGATAATGTTTTCTAATCTAGGAAGAAGATATAAGAAAATAGGTGACAATATAAGTTTAATGTTAGAAAAAGAAACGGTAAAACTAGAAGATAGTTTGACTGCTATGGTAAGAATAACAAAAGAAAATGAAGAAATAGATAGAAGAACGGAAATTCAAAAGATAAAACAACAAGCAAAAAAGGAAGTACAACAATTAGAAGAAGTAAAAAATACTAAAATAATAGAGCTAGAAAAAGAGCTAGCAATATTAAAAGAAATGTATGAAATTAAACAAAAAGAAAAAGAACAAAAAACAAAATTAGCAAATGAGATAATTAAATTTAAAGAAAAATTGCAATTACAAGATGAATTAGAAGAAAAAGAAGAAAATAACCAAGATAATCTACCCGAAATAAGAGTTGATGAAATAAACGATGATGATCTAGAACAACATTCGAAAACAAGCGAAACATATACGAAATTTTTAGCAAACATAGATAATACAAAGAATTTAGAAGTAAATACAGAAGACGTAGACATGGACGAAAAACCTAGCACATCAGGAGTAAAAAACCCAAAATATTATAATGGAAATTATGAACAATATGATAAAGAAAAAACTACATGGGATAAAAGATTAAGTAGAAAATGGACGCCCAAACCAATAACTGGACAACATGATTTTTTAGATTTAGACTGTGTAGCAGATATAAATAAAACAATTCAATTATGGATAGGATACATATCAAAGCAATTAATAGATAACAAGATAGTAATAGCAGAGGGACCACGATACATAGAAAGAACACTTATAGGAACAGTAAAATTATGGCTACAAAATTTAACAAGTGAAAGCTTAACAACTTTAAGAAATAATAAAAAATTTGATGGTGGAATAGCCACTACAACCATGGAAATATTATATAAATACGAAATAGCTATAAGAAATTAATTTTGTAGTATGACAACAGAGGTAGAAGAACAAAATAAAGAAAAAATCATAAATCGGAATCTAATGACAAAATTAGCAATATGTAATATGTGTTACATAGATTAATATACATGTGCATTTAGAGAATATTATTATAAAGGAACATATAGCACAGAAGAAAGTAAAGAAATAAGAAAATTATATTTTACAAAATTACCAGAACCTTTTAATTCAAAAATAATAAAAAGTTGGAATGAAGCAGAATTAACGGACACCTTAGGAGCTAGAATGAAATTCTTACAACAATGGTTTATGGAACTATGTGAAAAACATAAAGAAGAAATAAAAATGGAAAAAATATTAATAAAAAACTTAGCATGTTCCAAAAATAAAACAGCACCCCAATTTGGCTGTACGGATAGGTATTATAAAAATAGAAAGAAATATAATAAAAAATATAGATCAAAATATAAATATAAAAAACCAAGAAGAAGGTACTATGTAAAAAACTACAAAACCAAAAGACCATATAGACCAAAAAGAAAACTAACGGAATGTACTTGTTATAATTGTGGAAAATTAGGACATATAGCTAGAGATTGTAAATTACCTAAAAATCCAAAGAAAAAACAAATATCAGAAATAATAATAGACGATGAAAAATATACACAAATAGAGTACGTAGATTATGAATTAGAAAGTAATGACAGCATATATGAATTATCGGAAAATGAAATGGAAAATAATCCAGTAATAGAATCAGATAATGAATACGATATCAATGACTGAAAAAGATATACAAATAATAACTAAAGAAAAATATCAAGATGAAGAATCGGCAGAACAAAAAATAATATTTGATAATAATATATTTGAACAAATAAAAGGAAAAGAATTAGACCTAAGCGTAGCAAAAATATTCGAAGTACCAACAATAAAAAACTGGTTTAAATGACAAAAACAAGAATATTATGTAGTAAGTCAAAGAGAACATATCATAGATTGCAAATACACTAAAGGAAAGGCCAAAATACCAATAATAAATAAACGAATAATAAATAAAGAAATACAAGATATTAAGGCTAAAAATCCCATTAAATATGTACATTTAGGAGGAACAGAAATACTAATAAAAGCATGTTTTAGAGAAGGAATAGATACACCCATAGAAATATACTTAGCAGATGATAGAATTATACAACCCATAGAAAAAAGTATAATAAGTGCGGTAAAAGGTAACCTCATATACCAAAAGTTTAAATTTATAATAAGTGCTAATTACTCAGTAGCAATAAATGACAGAAATATAGATAAATCGTTAGTATTATATTGGAGAATGTCAGGAATAGAACTAGCCCCGGGAAGTAAAATATTTACAGCTAGATGTAAAAACTTATATGTTCTAACAACAAAACATAAAATAACAGCAAAAAATAAAATAGATAAAATAAAAATAGAAGATCCCTTCGAAAGAGTAGTTACAGTCATAGATAATAATGATTATAGTTATAATGAAATTGATATAGAAGAAGATTTAGAAATAGTAAAAGAAAGGTTAAGTACATCAACATCAAAAAGAATAAACATGAACTGTGAAATACCACAAATCTCATAAAAAATGAGTACCTCAAGAAGAATAGATAAAACTCTACAAAAATCAATGGAGGAAGATATAAAACCACATCATTACTACATAACGGGAATAATGGAACAACGAAAATATTTAATATTAATAGATACAGGACGAGAAGAAAACTATATTACAAGAGAATTAGTGACGGAAGATGAAATAATAACTATTGAACAATCATGCTCCGAACTACCAAAAGCATTAATGTATACCGAAGAAACTACAGAAAAGGAAATAATCATCGGAGGAGTACCAATAGTGATAAAATTCAAGATATATCAAGGAAATGAAAATATCATTTTAGGAATAAAATGGCTAGAACAAGTAAAACCATATAATCTAGAAGACAAACAGTTAATAATAAATTATGAAAATAAAAGAGTAATAATAAAAAGGACTCTAGTATGATAAAAATATGAAAATATATATACTTGCAAAGATAATAATAGAAGGATATTACAACCGATATTATACACCAATGATAGATACGGGAGCAGAAGCTAATATATGTAAATACAATTGTTTACCAAAAGATAAGTCGGAAAAATTAAAAACACCGATAGTAGTAACAGGATTTAATAATGAAGGAAGCATGATTACATATAAGGCAAAAAATATAAAAATACAAATATGGGATAAGATATTAACTATAGAAGAAATATATAACTTTGAATTAACTACAAAAGATATGCTATTAGGAATGCCATTCTTAGAAAAATTATACCCACATATAATAACAAAAACACACTGGTGGTTCACAACACCATGTAAACAAAAAATAGGAGCAAAAAGAGTAAATAATAAAAAACGAAAAACAACAGATTGGATAAAAGGAAGTGAAAAAATTACACAAAAATTAGAAAATATAAAAGAAGAAGACCCTAAATTAGAATTAATTATATTCTCTATAGATAAAGTAAAAATAATTCAAGATAAGTTAGAATTATTATATAGTGAGGATCCTCTACAAGGATGGGAGAAACATAAAACAAAAGTAAAAATTGAGTTAATTGATAATAATAGTATAATAACCCAAAAACCATTAAAATATAATTTTAATGATTTAACCGAATTTAAGATACATATAAATGAATTACTAGAAAAAGGATATATACAAGAAAGCAATAGTAAGCACACAAGCCCAACATTTATCGTAAATAAACATAGTGAACAAAAAAGAGGAAAAAGCAGAATGGTTATTGATTATAGAAATTTAAATGCAAAAACTAAAACATATAATTATCCGATACCAAATAAAATACTAAAGATAAGACAAATACAAGGATATAATTATTTTAGCAAATTTGATTGTAAATCTGGATTTTATCACTTAAAACTAGAAGAAGAATCTAAAAAACTAACAGCATATTTTATGAATGGAATGTATTACCATTTGGATATAAAAACGCACCAGGTAGATATCAACACTTTATGGACAATTACTTTAAACAAATAGAAAATTGTGTAGTGTACATTGATGATATATTATTATATTCCAAAAAACAAGATGAACATATAAGATTATTAGAAAAATTTATACACATCATAGAATATTCAGGTATAAGTCTAAGTAAAAAGAAAGCTGATATAATGAAAAATCAAATAGAATTCTTAGGAATACAAATTGATAAAAACGGAATAAAAATGCAAACACATATAGTACAAAAAATAATTAACTCAAATGAACAACTAGACACAAAAAAGAAATTACAATCATTCTTAGGACTAGTAAATCAAGTAAGAGAATACATACCAAAATTAGCAGAGAATTTAAAACCATTACAACAAAAATTAAAGAAAGATATAGAATATCAGTTTGATAAAAAAGACCAAATACAAATACAAAAGGTAAAATTATTATGTAAAAACTTACCTAAACTATACTTTCCAGATGAAAACAAAAAATTTACTTATATAATAGAATCAGATGCGAGTGAAAAAAGTTATGGAGGAATATTAAAATACAGGTATGATGACACTACGATAGAACATCATTGCAGGTATTATTCAGGAACATTTAATAATACAGAAATAAAATGGGAAATAAATTGAAAAGAATTATATTCAGTATATAAGTGTTTATTATCATTTTAACCATATATTGTATATAACAAATTTATTATACGAACAGATAATACACAAGTAAAATGGTGGCTAACAAGAAAAATACAAGATTCGGTAACAACAAAAGAAATAAGGAGATTGGTATTAAATATATTAAATTTCACATTTACAATTGAAGTAATAAAAACTGATAAGAATGTTATTGCAGATTACTTATCAAGACAAAGCTACTCAGACTGAAAACGAAAATACAATGGAAGAGATACTCAAAGCCATAACTACACTTTGTATAAAAATGGACAGTATGGACAACGAGATACAAAAGCTAAAGACTAATGAAGATAATCTGAAGTCTAAAGCTAGTCAGCAGCATGACTGTAAAAATGCGGAGCTACGTCGATCGAAAGACGGAAAAAACCCAGAGCTAAAAGGAGACGATGGGAAACTCCTTAAAACCCATAACATTTGTTTAAATACAGCTGCAGGTACAAGCAAACGAGTTAGTGAAAAACAAGAGAATTCAAACTTAAACCAGCTATTCGAAAAACCATTTACTCCAAGGCTAACACCAAAAAACATATTAACTATAGAACCACAAACTTCTACATATGCGGATAGCCTACACCATGACAAAAGAACATACAACCATATTATGCGAACCTATATAGAAAATATATACAAAATCCAAACATTTTTAAATCTTAACCCAAGATCTACTACAACCCAATAACCCAACCAAGATTATTTAACCCAAAAATTGCAAGGTTATAATAAACTGATTGCGCAACCGAAAACTAACGCCAACTTGGTGAGGACATGTTACAACTATGGACTATTAAATACAGTATATACATATGATGGAGGGGAACTAAGTGGAATATCGGAACTACATAAAACATTTATTACATATAAGAGAGTTACTAAGGGAAATTTATTCTATGTAAAATTCTATACGGCAACAGCAGAGATATTATACGAGGAAATAAAACCTCCGATACAAGTGGTAAAGATAGGACTAATAAAATTTATGATAATACCGGAAGATATCGGACAACAACCAGAGATACAAAAAAGCGAGATACCTAGTTTTTATGCCAATAAGAGAATAATTGGTATATCAACCATTATACAAGAGCTAGCAAATAGTTACTTAAACGGAAACGCTATATGGAGCTACTATGCAAGAGATCAGTTAATGGTTTATTCCAATTCAAGGGAGCTAAGGAAAACAGATATGGATGAAGTCCAAAGATGGATTTTATCATTACTCAAACCAGAAGAATGACCTACGACACGAGCATTAAAAGTAGGATTTATTTCGGCAGAGTTATTAACCAGATATTGCAAGCTAATTGGTCACAAATACCCTGACCACATATGTTCAAAATGTAACGGAGAAGATAATATAATCCCAGACGCCCAGCTGGAATAAAGAGATAAAAACGGAAGCAGATAAGAAGAAGATAATGATGAAATAAAAAGTCTTAAAATTGTAGAGTAAAGTCGTAAAATAGATAAGTATGGTAGTATGTATGTAAAGTAAATATGGTAAAGTAGATAAGATGAGAAGCTATTTGTCCTATTGTAAAAAGTCATGAATGGTGTAAATAGTAGTAGTGTGTCATAATGTGTGTCATAAATTAGGTAAGTGTCATCATAAAGTAAATAGTGCATAGTATGGTGTGTGTCATAATAATGATGACAAGTGTAAAGAGTAAGTATGGGATTGTAAGAAAACCCATCAAGTAGTGTAAAAAAGTCATAGGAGTAAGTAAAGTAGTAGTATTATTAGGTGACAAGTGTAGTAGTGCATTATTGTAAGTAATGTAGTATGTATGTAAACTCCTTTCTATATAAAGGAAAGTATATGTAAATAAAGCGATAGGCAATGCCTAACGTAATAAACTTTCTTGAAAACACTCTCTCCACTAAGATATAAAAATACTTAAAAGTTAATGGAAAAATCTGAAATCCAATCAGATATTTCAGATAGCATGGCTAAGCAAGAGGCAAAGGTATATTGTTCAATAAATATGCAGAACTAATTTCATATATTTCTGAATATCATATATATGATTGAGTAAATTTATGTTAGTTATTATGTATTAGAATTATTTGAATCATGATTTCTAGTTTATTAGCACACTGGAAACAGGGAGAAAACTTCTATACTATGCCATCCTAATGTTGAAACCGGTAGGCGAGGAAAGCCGTTTAGGGGAGTAAACAAAGTTGAGGCGCTGATAAGAAGGAAGTATCCGCTAAAGTACGATGCTAGTAGTGACAGGAAAACATGATAAATATAATCTAGTTCATAAAGATCTAATATGAATTTAATCAATTATGAATATGATAGGAAGGAATAATTTGAAATAAAAAACCTGCATAATAAAGAACATGACTACATACGTACATGATGAAATGATAAAAAACTATGAAACTTTAATCTTATATATACTTAACGGTATAGAAATAATTGAATTAAGAAGAATAATATGAGAAAAAATATTTAATGATTACGAATCAGAAGATATATTAAATCAAGAATGGTATGAAATAGATTTACAAGATCTATATTTAGATAATGAAAGAATAGAATGGTACGATTTAGAAATAAATTCAGAATAAGATGAATTATGAATATTTACAATATTGGATAGAAGCTATGGAAGAAATAAAATTGTTAGAACAATTAATGGCGAAAAATTTATATATGTACCAAGAAACCCAAGATATGTTATATCTAGAATATATCATAAATAATATTAATGAAATATTCAGATTAAAACAACTATCGGAAGAATATTACAATAAATATTATTACATATTACCATGAATTTAGCACTACCAAAAAACAATATTAAAGAGATATCAAAATTAAGACACTTAGCAAAAGAATATTATAATAAAATCTTTAAAATAAAATACTCACCTACCACACTACCATCTACCACACTACCACTTTCATGAATTCACCAACTACCAGTTCCGCAACGAAAAATGGTACCTATAATTGGTAGCCTTCCTAAAATGCTCCCAAACAAGTAGCAAACATATCATTGGATACACAAAATTATGGAAGAAATGGACACTGAAATCGCTTGCATTCATATTGGTACTGTCCTTGTCATTCCTGTAACTTCCCCTGAGCTTGCTCATGAGTTCTTCCAGATTCAGGACTCTATTTTCTCTTCCAGGCCTATTTGCATGTCAGTGAGCATCATTAGTATTTTGAACCATAACACCACCCTTGGCAGAGTCCATTAACCGAACACCTAATCTGGACAGTGTATGTACATCTCGTACCAACTCTTTCTTATCTTCTTTTTATGGGCAACACTACCCATTGACAATCGACCGAGGGCATTCTCTGTAGCACCCCGTATCCGAAAACAGAACCTAATGCAGATTTCCAGAAGTTGCAGGTGCAACCCATGGTTGCTACCCACGGACCGTAGGGTGACCCACGGCCCGTGCTGGTGGTCCGTGGTTCGCATCTGCAACCATCCCCAGAAATTCAGACAAAAACCATTCTAAGGCATGACCCACGGACTGACTTGACAGATCGTCGATCCATCGACAGATCGTCGATCGACCTGTAGGCCGAGGCCCTTAGAACCTGGTCTCTAAAGTCGATCGACGGACTGACATGACGGATCGTGAATCCATTGACGGATCGTCGATCAGTCCGTAGGTCGAGACCCTCAAAACCTAGTCTCTGAAGTAATCGACATACTGACAGGATGGATTGTGGATCCATCGACGGATCGTCGATCAGTCCGTAGGTCGCTTCAGCAGATTTTAAGTCAGGGTTGTTTTGGTCTTTTCCTATTTCATTGGACCCCTAAGCTACGTTGTTTAGGCTCTAAATTATGAGGTTTTAGTCAATTTAAGCCTAGAAACATACCTAGAACTGACCTAAGTCAAATCATTAATCAAAACTTAGAAAATTAGAAGCGTAAGAAGAGAAAGTGGCGACCAACCCTAGTTCAAGAACGCAACAAGTTTTCTTCAGTTCCAGCCCAGAAATAAAAGAATTTCTCCGTGAAATTCGTCACCAGGTATGTGGAATTTCACTAGTGGGTTTCTTTCTCCCATAAGGTCTCTAGAATTCAATCAGATTCTTGATTCCATGATTATGAATAGACCTAGGGTATCTAGAATTTCAACAGATCATCATGTATTAGTTATTTAAATGTTCCAAATACGATTATCATGTTATTGCTCAGTTTATTGCATGAATTCCAGAACCCTAGCTATGTATTTCTTTAGTTATTGAATTACACATGCTAGGTCAGATATTTCAGTTATTTAGTTATACATGCCTCAGTTATTAATGCATCAATATCAGTTTAATTGTTGCATTTTTAGTTTGCATGTTTAGTTCGAGCTATCCAGTAACCTACAGAAATTCAGTCATAATGTGTTAATTACTTAATCCATTGGGAGTAGCATAATACCGAGATGGACTAGGGTTCAGCGTACCCAATTAGTCCCAGAACTACTAGCCACGTAGGTTGTAAGTCCCCTCTGTGGGCATCATTTCAGTGATCACGCCGGCATGCCTCTATACCTTTGGCTGGGTATATTGGGTCCTCTCGATGGGGCATATACATCGTACTCCACATTTAGCTCATGTGGTTTTATTACCGGTTATTAGTAGCTCGCACAGTTCAGTCAAACCCTATTGCATTAACCATTTATCAGTATATCCAGTATTCAGTTTCATCATGTTATAAATTGGTCACTGCATTCAGTTATCTCAGCATTCAGTATCTATATCATGTTCAGATTATGTCATTTCTTATTTCCTCTGTTCAGTTATATGTTATTTTAGCTGTATTCTATCCTGCATGCTCAATACCCTTCAAGTACTGACGCATACTCTGCGCTACATCTTCTCGTAATGTAGGTTCAGGTTCTCAGCATCTAGATCACGCTTAGATCGGTTCCTGATCTCCAGTTCAACAGAATCAATAGTGAGTCCTTATTCTCCATGGACAGTAGTCATGAGTTTCTTTTCAGTACTTTTAGTCCTTAGTTTCTATTTTTCTAGACTTAGCTGGGGGCTGGCCCAGCATTTCTAGTCAGTTAGAGGCTATTTTCAGGCATACTTATATTCAGCTTAGTATTGAGTTAATATTATCTTTGTATTAAACTCATGAGTTATCATTTATCTCAGTTATAGTATATGGGTATTCTCTATCTTTTTTTATTTTTATTTATGATTTAGCTTCTGCATTAGTTTATTATGTTTAGTATGCTCATGATCAGGCCAGCAGGGTTAGCTTGGGATCACTTGTGGTCCTAGGTTCCGTGTTCGCGTCTTGGGGGTAGTCTCGGGGTGTGACAAACTTGGTATCAGAGCACTAGGTTTAAGTGTCCTAGGATATCTGAATAGACGCACTAAGTAGAGTCCTTTTCATGGGTGTGAAGTGCACCACGTCCAATGTGGGGGAGGCTACAAAGTGTTTAGGAAATCTTCATTTTTTTGTTACTCTTATCGTACGTAAGGTATGATCTAAATTCCATTCTAACTCAACATTCTACGTTTCAGTGATCATGCCTCATCGTAGAGCTAACGCCAGGAATTCGAATTCCAGGAACGCAAACGCAACTCCTCCAATCCCTGATCAAGAAGTGTCGAATGCAGAGTTCAGGAATGCCATATAGATGTTGGCTCAGAGTGTGGCCAACCAGAATAATCAGCGGGATCCAGTTGTGGTAAATGCCAATGTTGGGTGAGCTGTAGCCAGGGTGCGAGACTTTGTTAGGATGAATCCGCTAGAGTTCTTAGTATCGCAAGTTGGAGAAGTTCCCCAAATCTTCATTGATGAGGTCAAGAAGATCTTTGAAGTGGTGCAAGTAACTGGGAATGGTCGGGTTGAGTTAGCATCTTACCAACTTAAGGATGTGGCTCATATCTGGTATACTCAGTGGAAAGAGAACATGGGTACACATGCAACTCCTATTACTTGGATTTGTTTAAGCAAAAACCTTTCTGGATAAGTTTTTCCCTATAGAGTTGAGAAAAGCCAGGGTCCAGGAATTTATGAACTTAAGGAAGGGTAACATGACTGTCCAGGAGTATGGGCTCAAGTTTAACCAACTCTCTAGGTATGCTCCTCACATGGTTGCTGATTCCAGGGCTCATATGAATAAATTTCTGTATGGAGTGTCAAACTTAGTGAAAACAGAGTGCACTAAGCTTAGGGAACAGGATAAGAAGACTAAGCAAGAAAGAACAGGTAACTACGAGTATTCCCAATAGAAATCGGGTGGAGGAAATCACTCGCAGTTTCAGCAGAAGTCTTCGACTCCAGCCCCTTCATCAACTAGTGTTCCATCCCCTAGGTTCCGTAATGATTAGAAAGGTAGGGCGTCGGGCTCTAAGTCTCAAGGTAGTGTTTCAGGCACCAAAACTTACCCAACTTGCCCGAAATGTAACAAGAACCATCCGGGCGAGTGCCTTGCAGGTAAGGAAGGATGTTTTGGGTGTTGTCAGTCTTGTCATAGATTGAAGGATTGTCCTTCTAGACAGTGTCAAGGAGGAAATAATGGTAGAGCACAGTCTACAACTTCAGCAGCACCAGTAGGTCGCTCGACTCAGCAGGGTAACTCATCTGGTACAAGTGGCAGACAACGCCAAAATAGGCTCTTTGCTCTTCAGGCTAATCAAGATCAGGAAAATTCTCCTGAAGTAGTCACTGGTACATTACGAGTCTTTGATCTTGATGTTTATGCATTGTTAGATCCAGGGGCTACTTTGTCATTTGTAACTCCTTACATAGTAGTCCAATTCAGTGTTAGCCCAGAAACTCTTTCAGAACCCTTCTCAGTCTCTACTCCAGTCGGTGACCCAGTTATAGCTAGACGGGTATATAGAAATTACCCTGTCACAGTCTCTCAGAAATTCACCTCAACAGATCTTGTAAAGTTAGAAATGGTAGACTTCGATGTCATTCTAGGCATGGATTGGTTACATTCTTGTTATGTCTCAGTCGATTGTAGAACTAGGATTGTTCGTTTTTATTTTCCGGACGAATAAATCCTAGAATGGAAGGGTAGTAGCTTAGCGCCTATGGGTCGATTCATTTTTTACCTTAAGCCTAGAAAGATGATCTCCAAGGGTTATCTCTATCATCTAGTTCGGGTTAAGGATTCTAGTTCCGAGTCCCCAACTCTTGAGTCAGTCCCTGTAGTCAATGAGTTTCCAGAAGTGTTTCCGGATGATCTTCCCGGAGTTCTTCTTGAAAGGGAAATCAACTTTGGAATTGATCTCCTTCCAGATACCCAGCCTATCTCTATTCCTCCTTACATAATGGCTATAGCTGAGCTTAAGGAATGGAAAGAGCAGTTGAAAGATCTTCTAGATAAGGGCTTCATCAGACCTAATATTTCACCATGGGGTGCACCAGTGTTGTTCATAAAGAAGAAAGATGGTTCTCTCAGAATGTGCATTGACTATAGGCAGTTGAACAAGGTCACAATCAAGAATAAGTATCCCATCCCTAGGATTGATGACTTGTTTGACCAACTTCAGGGTGCTAGTCATTTCTCAAAGATAGACCTCAGATCGGGTTATCATCAGCTTAAAGTTAGAGATAGTGACATTCCGAAGACAACCTTCAGAACTCGGTATGGTCATTATGAATTTATAGTCGTGTCATTTGGACTAACCAATGCTGCTGCAACTTTCATGGATTTGATGAACAGAGTGTTCAAGCAGTACTTGGACTTGTTCGTTATCGTCTTTATTGATGATATCCTCATTTACTCTAGGAATGAGGAAGAACATGTGAGTCATTTGAGAGTTGTTCTGCAAACTCTTAAAGATCGCCAGTTATTTGCATAATTTAACAAGTGCGAGTTTTGGTTACAATCAGTTGCTTTCCTTGGGCGTATTGTGGCTAGTGAAGGAATTCGAGTAGATTCCTAGAAGATAGAAGCAGTGAAACAATGGCCCAGACCTACCTTTGCTATAGATCTCAGAAGTTTCTTAGGTCTAGCGGGCTATTACAGACGGTTCATGGAAGGATTTTCATCCATAGCCTCACCATTGACTAGGTTGACTAAGAATATGGACAAGTTTCAATGGTCAGATGATTGTGAGAAAAGCTTCGCAGAACTAAATACTAGGTTGACTACAACTCCTGTCTTGACTCTACCATAGGTTTCAGATGGTTATGTGATCTATTGTGATGTATCCAGGGTCGGCCTAGGTTGTGTATTGATGTAGCGAGGTAAGGTTATAGCTTATGCTTCTAGACAACTTAAGGTACATGAGAAGAATTATCCGACTCATGACCTCGAGCTTGCAGCAGTGGTGTTTGCACTCAAGATTTGGAGACTCTACTTGTATGGTGTTCATGTAGATGTGTTCACAGACCATAAGAGCCTCCAGTATGTATTCACCCAGAAGGAGTTGAATCTTCGCTAGAGAAGGTGGCTTGAGTTCCTCAAAGATTATGATATGAGCGTGCATTACCATCCGGCTAAGGCGAATGTAGTAGCAGATTCTCTTAGAAGATTATCCATGGGTAGTGTAGCATATGTTGAGGAAAAAAGAAGAGAGCTAGTAAAGGATGTTCACAGACTTGCTCGCCTAGGAGTTCGTTTTATGAGTATATCAGATGGTAGTGTAACGGTTCAAAATGAGGCAGAATCTTCTTTGGTAGTAGAGGTTAAGTAAAAGCAAGACAGTGATCCAATCTTGCTTGAGCTTAAGGGTGCAGTCCACAGTCAGAGAGCGGAGGTTTTCTCCCAAGGGGGAGATGGTATGATTCGCTACTAGGGTCGATTATGTGTTCCTAATATGGGTGAGTTGAGACAACATATTCTTGTAGATCCCCATAACTCCAGATATTCTATCCATCCAGGAACCAATAAGCTGTACCACAATCTGCGGAAAGTCTATTGGTGGAATGGTATGAAAAGAGATATAGCAGACCTTGTGGCTAAGTGCCCCAATTGCCAGCAAGTCAAGGTAGAACATCAGAAACTAGGAGGCATGACTCAAGAGATTGACATTCCTACTTGGAAGTGGGAAGTGATCAACATGGACTTCATCACAGGTTTACCTCGTACTCGCAGACAGCATGACTCCATTTGGGTGATTGTTGATAGGGTTACTAAGTTTTCTAGCTTTTTGGCGGTCAAGACTACAGATTCGGTGAAAGATTACGTCAAGCTTTACATTAATGAGATTATGAGGTTTCATGGGGTTCCTTTGTCTATCATCTCAGATAGAGGTCCTCAGTTTACCTCTCATTTCTGGAAGTCATTTTAGAAGGGTCTTGGTACTCAGGTTAACCTGAGCACAACATTTCATCCATAGACGGATGGTCCAGTAAAGCGTACCATTCAGACCTTAGGGGACATGTTGAGAGCTTGTGTGATCGACTTCAAGGGTAGTTGGGACGATCAGCTTCCTCTTATTGAGTTTGCCTACAACAATAGTTACCATTCTAGCATTCAGATGGCCCCTTATGAGGCATTGTATAGGCGTAGATGTAGATCTCCAGTTGGTTGGTTTGAAGTAGGTGAAGCAGCCTTGATAGGACCAGATTCAGTCCTTGATGCTATGAAGAAAGTGCAACTCATTTGAGATAGACTTAAGACTGCCCAGAGTCGCCAGAAGTCTTATGCAGATGTTAGGAAAAGGGAACTAGAGTTCCAAGTTGATGATTGGGTTTTCCTGAAAGTGTCACCTATGAAGGAGGTGATGAGATTTGGCAAGAAAGGGAAGCTCAGTCCCAGATATGTAGGCCCTTACCAGATCTTGAAAAGGATTGGTAAAGTGGCTTATGAGTTAGAGTTGCCAGCAGATTTAGAAGCAGTGCATCTAGTCTTTCACATTTCACTTTTGAAGAAGTGTGTGGGTGATCCAACATCTGTAGTGCCATTATAGTCTGTGGCTGTAAAAGATAGCCTTTCTTACGAGGATGTACCAGTTGAGATTCTTGATCGTCAAGTTAGAAGGTTGAGAAACAAAGAAGTCTCTTCAGTCAAGGTTTGGTGGAGGAGTCAGTCCGTAGAGGGAGCTACTTGGGAAGTAGAAGTGGCCATGAAAGCCAAGTATCCTCACCTCTTTCCTTCCGATTCATCTCCTGCTTGAGATAATAGTTCCTTTTCAGATTTTCAGTCATTCATGTGTAAATTCAGTCTTAGAATCACGTTCCTTCAGTTTGTACTTGCATTTTCAGCGTATTTGCATGTTCTTGGAACTCAGTACAGTCAAAAATTTAGTTCTCAGTGTTTAGTGGTAGGGATTGTAGCCCTTTCCCTTTATTTCAGCTAGTTTAGTCTTCATTCGAGGATGAATGTTCTCAAGGGGGAGATAATGTAACACCCCGTATCCGAAAACATAACTTAATGAAGATTTCCAGAAGTTGCAGGTGCAACCCATGGTTGCTACCCATGGACCGTAAGGTGACCCACTAACCGTGCTAGAGGTTCGTGGTTCGCATCTGCAACCATCCCCAGAAATTCAGACAAAAACCATTCTAAGGCATGACCTACAGATTGACTTGATGGATCGTGGATCCATCGACGGATCGTCGATTAGTCCGTAGATCGAGGCCCTCAGAACCTGGTCTCTAACGTCGATCGATGGACTGACATGACGGATCGTGAATCCATAGACGGATCGTCGATCAGTTTGTAGGTTGATACCCTCAGAACCTGGTCTTTGAAGTCATCGATAGACTGACAGGATGGATTGTAGATCCATCGGCGGATCGTCGATCAGTCCCTAGGTCGCTTCAGCAGATTTTAAGTCAGGGTCGTTTTGGCCTTTTCCTATTTCGTTGGACCCCTAAGCTACGTTGTTTAGGCCCTAAATTATGAGGTTTTAGTCAGTTTAAGCCTAGAAACATACCTAGAACTTACCTAAGTCAAATCATTAATCAAAACTTAGAAAATTAGAAGCGTAAGAAGAGAAAGTGGCGACCAACCCTAGTTCAAGAACGCAACAAGTTTTCTTCAGTTTTAGCCCAGAAATCAAAAGATTTCTCCATGAAATTCATCACCAGGTATGTGAAATTTCACTAGTGGGTTCTTTTCGCCCATTAGGTCCCTAGAATTCAGTCAGATTATTGATTCCATGATTATGAACAAACATAGGGTTTCTAGAATTTCAACAGATCATCATGAATTAGTTATTTAAATGTTCCAAATAAGATTATCATTTTATTGCTCAGTTTATTGCATGAATTCCAGAACCTTGCTATGTATTTCTTTAGTTCTTGAATTACACATGCTAGGTCAGATATTTCAGTTATTCAGTTATAGTTGCCTTAGTTATTAATGCATTAATATCAGTTTAATTGTTGCATTCTCAGTTTGCATGTTCAGTTCGAGCTATCTAGTAACTTACAAAAATTCTGTCATAATGTGTTAATTACTTAATCCATTGGGAGTAGCATAATACCGAGTTGGACTAGGGTTCAACGTACCCAATTAGTCCCAGAACTACTAGCCACGTAGGTTGTAAGTCCCCTCTGTGGGCATCATTTCAGTGATCACGCCAGCATGCCTCTATACCTTTGGCCGGGTATATTGGGTCCTCTTAATGGGACGTATACATCGGACTCCACATTTAGCTCATGTGGTTTTATTATCGGTTATTAGTAGCTCCTACAGTTCAGTCAGACCCTATTGCATTGACCATTTATCAGTATATCCAGTATTCAGTTTTGGCATGTTATAAATTGGTCACTGCATTCAGTTATTTCAGCATTCAGTATCTATATCATGTTCAGATTATGTCATTGCTTATTTGCTTTGTTCAGTTATATGTTATTTTAGCTGTATTCTGTCCTGCATGCTTATTACCTTTCAAGTACTGACGCATACTCTTCTCTAAGTCTTCTCATGAAGTAGGTTCAAGTTCTCAGCATCCAGATCATGCTTAGATCGGTTCCCGATCTCCAGTTCAGCAGAATCAGTGGTGAGTCCTCATTCTCCGAGGACAATAGTTATGAGTTTCTTTTCAGTATATTTAGTCCTTAGTTTCAGTTTTGCTAGACTTAGTTGGAGCCTGTCCTAGCATATCTAGTCAATTAGAGGCTATTTTCAAACATATTTAGATTCAACTTAGTATTGAGTTAATATCATCTCTGTATTAAACTCAATGGTCATCATTTATCTCAGTTATAGTATATGGGTATTCCCTATCTTTTCATTTTTATTTATGATTTAGCTTCCGCATCAGTTTATTATCTTTAGTATGCTCATGATCAGGCCAACAGGGTTATCTTGGGATCACTTGTGGTCCTAGGTCCCGTGTCCGCATCTCGGGGGTAGTCTTAGGGTGTGACATTCTCTACCACATTTGCCTTGCTGGGGTGATAGATGGCACTCATATCATAATCCTTAAGTAACTCAAGCCACCTTCTTTGGCGAAGATTCAGATCTTTCTCATTAAACACATATTGTAGACTTTTATGGTTGGTAAACACATCTACATGCACATCGTATGAATAATACCTCCAAGTCTTTAAGGCAAAAATAACCGTTGCTAATTCAAGATGATGGGTAGTGAAATGACCCAAAAAGTTCTTAAAAATGTGCTTCGGAAGTTACTGGAAACTTGTTTAGCTATATCTAGAAAAATCCGTTTCGTTTTTCGAAAATCCGACTTCATATTCTTGTTTAGGGGGTCAAATTGAGTGGGAAATGGGTCTAACCCAAATTTTAGAGCAACCGTATCAAAATCCGAAATTTCCAAGTTAAGCCTTTTTCGAGGGTCTACTTTGGAGGGTCATATATCCTAGCACACAAATAATTGGGTGGCCCATAACTTATCCATGGAAATACCTTTGAGTTAGCTACCTAACGCACTTCGTTTCACATCATTCGGAGTTCGGACGAAGAAGTTATGCCCATTTTCGTAAAATCTGTCCGGCAGGAAATGCAATTTCCAGTGAGCGTTTTTACTGTTCACCCGCCTCATTTTTTTTTCTAAGTGTTGGACCATTTTTCCAAAGGGCATATGTTATTTCCTATATTCCATTAGTTCAATTCCCATCTCTAAAACATTTCCCAAAACACCTCTCCCATACTTAGACACATTTTCTCTCAAGTTCTCTCAAGAACCCTAATTCAAAACCTTCCTCAAGATTGAAGAGACTCTTGCTCCAAGTTCCAAGCTTCCATTGAAGACACTCTCAAGACCTTCATAAGAACTCAAGGTATGTGGTGTTGAACTCATGGGTCCTTCCACCCATAGTGCCTAGACTCTATTCTACTCACTAATTCATGGTTTAAGTTAAGATTCATAAATTAGTCTTGTTCTTTGTAATAATTTCCTGCACATTGAATTTTAAACATGAAAAGTGATTGTTTTGAGCATGTTGTGACTCTAGAACTTGAATCTAAATTTGGAATGGATGTGGAGATTTTCATGTGGTATTGTGGGTGTTAAAAGGTATTGTTGTAGGTTGTTCACTGGTTTGACTGCATAATTACTACCATATTTTCCATGCTCTTTGATTCCATTACATGCCTTCAAGGTGTTTGACAAAATGTCCAACTATGGAGAATTGATGAATCGATGCTTTAAAGCTTGAGTTATGAGATGTATGGCAATCCAGAGATGTGTTGATGACAAACTAAGCTTGTGTATATGTTCATTCCATACGTGAGATTGCATTAGAGCCTAATGGGAATTTCCTATATAAAGTGTTGCATGACCATGCCCGGTCCGGGGGAAAAGAACCGGACAACCATGTGAGAGGTTTATATCTCACCACCTAGGATGCTTGGGGTGTGACCAACATCAACCATGTGAGAGGTTTATATCTCACCACCTAGGATGCTTGGGGTGTGACCAACATCAACCATGTGAGAGGTTTATATCTCACCACCTAGGATGCTTGGGGTGTGACCAACATCAACCATGTGAGAGGTTTATATCTCACCACCTAGGATGCTTGGGGTGTGACCAACATCAACCATGTAAGGGGTTTATACCTTGCCACCAGGGTGTCCGGGTGTGAACGGCATCCCCCATCCTAAGTTGGGGTTATAGATTGGTTGGATCATGCATACACATATGATATCTACTATTAGTATAGATTTACTTAAACATGTTTTGACTTCACTTTGATCATGCATCCTCATATTGTTATTCATAATGCCTATGAAACTATTTCTTATATTTCGATTGTGTCCTTGTCTATTGTTGTGTTGCACCCCGCATACTTAGTACATTCCATGTACTAACGCATATTTTGCCTACATGATGTCACCATGTAGGGACCGGAGCTACTCTTGATCCTTCTCTCCATTCACGTGGCTAGTACGGTGCTTATCCGAGTTTGTTGGTGAGTCCTCAATGATTCGAGGGATATGTTATGTTTCCTACTCCTATATTTTGAAACTTTAGCTTGCAATTGTATTTTGACTATGAGGGGAGCCGGTAGTATGTCATGGCCCCCGTCTTATCTATGTATGTAGAGGTGTGCGTTGGACAAGTATTTTGTAAATGAGCTTGATTCTTGTTCTATGATGTCATTTTGAAATGGTTTGCCCTTAGTCCCTATTTCCCGTTAATTAATGTTGAATGTACTTCCGCGATCGATGAAGTGTGATTACAAGTTTGAGAGGCTTGTTTGGGGTTCCTCATTCGCCATGTCACGTCTAGGCCCTAGGCTTGGGTCGTGACAGGTATGATAATTCTTCTCATAGACCTTAAGGTGCCTTGAAGCATAGGCAATAACTTTCCCATTTTGCATAAGCACACATCCTAACATAATTTTTGAGGCATCACAATAAATAACAAAACCATCCGTCCCTTCTGCTAAAGTCAACACCGGGGCTGAAGTAAGTCTATCTTTCAATTCCTGAAAACTTTTCTCGTATGCTTCGGACCATATGAACTTCGCCTTCTTTTGAGTCAGGTGTCAATGGAGAGGCAATCGAAGAAAACCCCTCAACAAACCTTTTGTAGTAACCAGCTAATCCCAAGAAACTTCTAATGTCCGAAGGGGATAAAGGTCTAGGCCAACTCTTGACTGCATCCATCTTCTTAGGATCTACCTCAATACCCTTACTTGAAACAATATGCCTAAGAAAAGGTACAGACCATAGCCAAAACTCACACTTGCTAAACTTTGTAAAGAGTTGTTGGTCCTTGAGAATTTGCAATGCAATCCTCAAATGATTTATGTGATCATCGTCACTTCTCGAATAAATCAATATATCATCAATGAACATAATTACGAACATATCAAGGTATTGTCTAAACACCATATTCATCAAATCCATAAATGCCGCCGGAGCATTAGTTAAATCAAACAACATCACAAAAAACTTATAATGACCATACCGGGTTCTAAAATCCGTTTTCAGAATATGATCTTCCTTCATCCTCAATTGGTGATAACCCAATCTAAGGTCAATCTTAGAAAACTAACTCGGTCCTTGGAGTTGGTAAAATAAATCATCTATCTTTGGAAGAGGATACATATTCTTAATGGTCACCTTATTCAATTGCCGGTAATCAATACACATATGGAGTGGACCATCTTTCTTCTTAACAAACAAAACTGGAGCACCCCATGGAGAGATACTTGGTCAGATAAAACCCTTATATCTTTCAATTGTTCCTTCAATTCCTTAACTTATACCGGGGCCATTCGGTAAGGAGGAATAGAAATAGGCTGCGTATCTAGGAGAAGTTCTATACCGAAATCTATTCTCCTTTCAGGAGGATTACTGGGTGAATCATCTGGGAACACTTCAGGAAACTCACTAATAACGGGGACTGACTCAAGAGTAGGGGTTTCGTAATCCATATCCCTCACCCTAACTAGATGGTACATGCAACCTTTATAAATCATCTTTCTAGATTTAAGACAAGAAATAATCCGACCTTTTGGCATAGAATTTCCCCCTTCTACTCTAGGATAAACTCATTTTGAAACTGAAATCTGACTACACGGGTTCTATAATCAATAGAGGCATAACACGAATGCAACCAATCCATCCCAAGAATGAAATCAAAATCTAGCATATCAAGCTCTACCAAATCAACATAAGTGACTCTATGGGATAAGGAGACATAACACTTTCTATACACCCTCTTAGCCACAACAGAATCACTAATAGGAGTAGAGACAGAAAAAAGATCTAACAACACATTAGGAAACACATCAAATCTCATAGCCACATATGGCATTACAAAAGACAAGGTAGCACTGGGATCAAGTAAAGCATAAACATCAAGTTGAATGACTTTCAACATACTGGTAACCACATCGGGAGAACCATCTTGTTCACCACGAGTCTGAAGTGCATAGAACCTATATTGCTTGGGAACACTAGTACCCAAACCACTTGGACCGGATGAAGGATAGGGTTGAGCCTTACGAAGACTATCTCCCTTATTCTTAGCAACTGAAGGACAATTTCTTATCTTGTGATACATCTTACCACCACCAAAACAAGCATTGGAACCAGCTAGACATTTACCTTCATGTTTTCTTCACACTAAGCACAATTTGGCAATGAAGACCCACCACCACCTTCTTGAGGCTTAGGTTTAGACACTCTCTCTTTGTTGAACTTAGGAGCATTGGATGAAGCTTGCCCGAAAAACCTTTTTTGTTACCTAGGACGACCACGTCTATCAGACATCGCATGAGAGAAATTACCATCACTGGTTCTAGACCTCTTTGTCTCCCTAGACCTTTCCTTAAGTTTCTCCTCTTCAATCTGTTGGGCATGAACCATGAGATGAGAAATATCCTTGTCATGGACAAGCATAACAATACGACACTCTTTCAGCACCAATTGGGACACACCCAAAACGAACTTGCTCATCCTTCCCCTAGAGTAGGCAACTATGGAAAGAGCATATTTTGACAATTGAGTGAACCTCAAAGCATATTCTTTCACACTCATGTTTCCTTGTCAGAGATTAATAAACTCAAGCACTTTTTCCTCCCTCATCTCAAGAGGAAAGAACCTATAAAAAAAAGCAGGCTTAAACCTTTCCCACTCTAGTGGACCCACATCTTCCGGTCTTGCTTTCTTCCATTGGTTGATCCAAATTTGAGCAACACCCTTAAGTTGATAAGCGGCCAATTCCTCCTTTTCCACTGGAGTCACTCCCATAATAGTCAATACTTTATAAACCTCATCAATAAACTCTTGATGATCTTCCTCAACCTTAGAACCATAGAATTTCGGAGGATTCATCCTAGTGAAGTCCTTCACTCTAGATGTTGTCGTACCCATATTTGGGTTCACGGGGATCACAACTTCTCTATTGGCTTGGGTCGTCACGGCTTGAGCCAGTACTTGAAAAGCAGTCCTAAACTCCGCATTAGTCACTTACTCAGCCAAAGGGTCAACCAAAGCTTGAGGAGCTTGAAGAGGAGCTCCTTCACCAACATCTTCTCCCTCGGTCCTTCTGTCATAAGCCTTTCGAGTAGTCATACCATGTAGACCATCAGGTAAGGAATATGAGAGAGACCTTATAGAGTTAAACTCTATCGCATGACTTAGAGTAATGAAGAAGTGAAATTTCCTAAACATCTTTTAGCCTTTTGTTCATAAATGTGGCGCACTTCACACTCAGAACAAGACTCTACCAGACGTGGTTTTCAGTCATCCTAGAACCTCTCTAAACCTTGTGCTCTGATACCAAGTTTGTCACGACCCAGGGTTACACCCTAGATGTAACATGGCATACAAGACCCCGAGAGGCCTTATATAAGCCACTTAGCTTTCATAGTCAAGATAATAGAAAATCGATAAGATTTAAAACAGGTCAACAATATCAAAGTTTTATAAAATGAAGCGGAAGTCTAATACACTTCTCTCAACAACCATCTAATACAATAGAATCCTTGGACACATCCCATACAACAATGTTCAAAAACTAAAATAGAAAGAACATAAGAAAGTGGTGGTTATATCCTCGAATGTTATGAGGACTAACCAATCTTCAACCTTGCCTCTACTATAGATCCTAGCGAAGGGGATGAGAGTCAGGAACGCTGGACCCTACATTTGGATAAGAAATGTAGGCAAGAGTATGCGTTAGTATAAGAATGTACTAAATATGATAGCTTGAATAGACATCAATATAAACATAAGAGTTAGACAACATAAGTCATAAGGCATAATCAATGCATATAATAGATCATTTCGCATATAAGGAGTACTTTTTGAAGTAACCTTAATTCATCCTTACTCATCATGGAAGGAAAACTCAAGCAATAATCCAAGGTCATAAATTATCATACTTATCTTAGCTTATCTTTATAGAAACGGGGAATCACCTCTTTCCTTCCTATAAAGTCTCATGGGTATTTGCCTCCATGCCCAACATCATATGACACGGGTACTCGCCTCCATGTCTTTCTATATGGATCATGTTGCTCGCCTCCACATCCAACATCATTATAGGAACGTGGGCAGTCTTCTCTTTTTCAACTTTAAGGAATAAGGGTAATCGTCTCATATTCTATTCTAAGGAATATAGGTAATTACCTCATAGCTAATTCTAAGGAATATTGGTCATCACCTAGCTCATATTCTTCTCATTTAGAGGTCATGGGTAATCACCTCTAGTCTCATCAATTTCTTAGTCTTTTAGCTTAGATTCATCTTAGATGACCAATCCTTTCAATCTAGAATCATTCAATGTGAGAAAGCCTTTCACATTCATACATAAGCAATTCATGTAGGTAAATCCCCTCCACAACAATCACATAAAAAATCATCAATTCATAACATATGCTTCACTTTTAAAGCAATACTTATCATAATCATCATATATGATTCAATATCAGGGCATTCATAATGTACCTTATTTATCCTATAATAATACACCTAAATCCATAAATTCTCCCTCATGGATCAAAGCCTATTTACATGAATTTCAACTTAGAAACATGGGTTAAGCATGGGTACATGTAAATTCATCCTAAAAACATGTAATCCTATCCATTCATGCATAAACAATCATAACCCAATCATTGGGATCAACATTCATCAAAACCCACAACATTAGAAGAAAACCTTAACTCAAATTGGGAATTTTTACTTTTCAATTGGGGAATCTTAGGGGCCCATGGATGCAAAGATTCCATGGATGAAAAGCCATCATACCTTAATATCAAAGCCCACAAATGCTTGAGGAATGATGACTTGACCTTGACCCTAGCTTCATCTCTTTCTTCTTCTTCAAGTTCTAAAGAGAGAAATATTTTGGAGAGGAAGAACCCAATTTCTTTTGGTGAATTTGAGAGAATGACTTGAATGAGTCAGTTTTGGGGTTAAAATCACTTATATAAGGGTCCTAGGCTTCGGTAAAATGACATAGTATTAATTTAAAGAAAATTGGAAAAGACCCAAAAGCCCCTTATCTTTCAGTGGACTGAACCACTTCACGCTAGGCTCCACGAGCCATGGTGCCAGTCGTGGTCCTTGACCAGTAGCTTGGGTTACCACCCTTAAACTCATCTTCCAATATGCCCACCTCCACGAGCCGTCAAGTGGCTCGTGGGAGGGTCTCATTTTAGGCAGTCTTGACTAGCTCACTGCCTAGCCCTTCTGTCATGACCTAGACCGTCGTGAGTGGCACCCACACTAACCCTCCGGTGGGAGAACCATTACTACAACCCAAACTAACAAACTCCACAAAAACTAAGTCATTTAAAGTTACGGAAGTAGGTTTAAATGCTAAGAAGAAGAAACAACGAGTTCCCATAAACTCCAAACCAAAGTCTAATAAAAACAAATACGGAATAATACCTAGAACCTGAAAGTCAATGTACCAAAACATCTAAAGTTCAAAAAAGTCTAAAAAAATGGGTACAACCCAACTAAACATAAGAAATCATGATGCACTAGTCTAAGTTCGAGATGAGGATATAAACGAAAGAGAACTCATGGTAGGCCGGATGAACTGGCTCACCCTTGAATTCAATGACAATCACTGATCTTCTAAGCGAGGTCTGTCAATTGCCACCAGAAGATGCCATGTACTCAACAAAGAAAGAGCAAGTGTAGTATCAGTACCCAACCACCGCGTACTGGTAGGGTCACGCCGCTATCCCACTAAGTGCAACATACATAAGCAATTACAACTTAATAATACTCGCATACACCAACCATATACAATATCAATATCATTACGAATAATGTTCAACTTCACAATTCTCAAATTACACAATTATGTCAAGTCAATGGTCCTCTCATGGAACCCATACCCAAACTGTTAGTGTACCGGTATGTGGTACCCGTTCCAAGTTAGCGTGTCAGATTGTGACACTCGTTCTTATATATATGCCGGTACGTGGCAACCGATCCCAGTTAGTGTGTCGGAATGGAACAACCGATCCATTCAACAAACCACAATCACAATCACAAGCATAATCTCATAATCATACAATCATGTCATGATTCATGGCATTAAATCATTCAACTATCCTCATTTACGATTTGTGTGATAAATATTGTAACATTCGCATACATACATGCATCATAATGGAGCAAGAACAAACATTTATCACACAACATGAAATCACAACCATCACCTACCTCGAACAAAGCTTGAATCCCCTAGGAAACTTGATTCTTCCCTTTCCAGATTCTTTCCGCTTGTTCTTGGTCTACAAACAATTATAATAATGCGAGGATCAATAAACAACACCTAATTACCCGGATATAAACAACAATATCAATCCTAGGTAAAACCCTTGATCCCCATACCCAGATTAGGGTTTTTTCCACCATAATTTCTAGATCAAACCCCCCCAATGGTAATACCCACTAGTTTACATTCTACGGATCGAAAAATAGATTCGGGGAGTTAAAACCTTACCTTTAGCCTTAAGAATGGTGAAAAATGGTCAAAAACTCGCATGGGGTCATTCCTTAGCTCTCAAAGTAAAAAAGTACAGAATAAAATGTTTTCGGGGTTTATTTTTGACTTAAATCGCGACTGTCCCGCCACAACGGACCTCATCCCGCTTCAACGGCCCCGCCCTTGCGAGATTAATCCCACCCTAGCGGCTTGCACGGAAACAGAGAGCTAAATTAAGAATTCCAAATCCCCATTTCAGAACATACCTCCATCCCATGACACTCAGAAGATACCCGTTAACGCTAAGATCAGTTTAAGGAATTCTACTCGCCCGAATTCAATTCCGTAAAGTCGTACGTGTTCCTTAACGTCTTAGCTATCTACTCATGTGATCGAAACCATAATTAGATCTCCAATTTGTTACCAGATTTCCGTGGACCTCACTGACTTTGGTTTCGTCCAAATCTGAACTAGGTTGGGAAATTCCAAGTTACTATGAAAAAGTTTTCTAGCCAAAAATTTTCCTCATTGGCTTTTCTATAACGACAGAAGCAAGTTGTTACAATAGATACCAATTTATCCATCACTCGTCACCGATTGACAAACTAGGAGAAAATGGGCTAAAGTTAGAGTAGAGTAGTACCTGAATTGATGAACAACTGGGGATACTTGTCTCACATATCCTTCTCGATTTCTCAAGTAGCTACCTCAAATGGATGATTCTTCCATTGAACTTTCACGGACTTAATCTCTTTGGTCCTCAGCTTCCGGACATCTTGATCAAGAATTGCAATCGTTTCCTGTTCATACTGAAGGTCTTTGTGTAGCACAACTAAGTCCCATTTTATGATGTAATCCCCGTCACCATGATATATCTTCAACATGGACACATGAAATATCAGATAAACTCCCGATAGGTTAGGAGGTAAAGACAATCTATAAGCCATTGGCCCTACACATTCAAGAACCTCAAAGGGACCAATGTATCACGGACTTAGCTTGCCCTTCTTGACAAATCTTATCACCCCTTTCATGGGTGATACCTTAAGAAGAACATTATCCCCAGTCTGAAATGCCATGTCTCTTACCTTATGGTCTGCATACTTCTTTTGTCTACTCTGGGCTACTAAAAGTTTAACTTGAATACTCCTCACCTTATCTTGAGCATCCTTCACTAAATCAACCACCAAAGGTTTCACATCTCCTGCCTCGAACCATCCTATGGGTGATCTATATGCCCTCCCATAAAGTGCCTCAAACGGTGCCATATTTATGCTGGAGTGATAAATATTATTATAGGAGAACTCACACAAATGTAAGAACTCATCCCAATGTCCTCCAAAATCAGTCACACATGCCCTTAACATGTCTTCTAATACTTGATTAGTCCTCTCTGACTGTCCATTCGTGTGTGGATGGAAAGTTGTACCAAAAGTGAGTTGTGTGCCCAATTCATCATGTAATTTCCTCCAAAACTTGGAGGTAAACTATTTACCATAGTCTGAGATGATAGAGAGAGGCACCACATGCGACCTTACTATCTTCTTCACATACACCTTAGCCAATTGTTCAGCATTATAATCTATTCTTATCGGAGTAAAATAGGCTGACTTAGTCAATCTGTCAACCACTACCCAAATAGAATCAAAATTCCCCAAAGTCTTGGGAAGACCAACCACGAAATCCATGGCTATCCTTTCCTACTTCCATTCCGGAATTGACATTCTCTGAAGCAAACTTGCAGGCCTTTGATGTTCATACATTACTTGTTGGCAATTTTAACACTTAGCCATAAACTCCGCTATGTCCTTCTTCATGCCCGACCACCAATAAGTTCGTTTCAAATCTCGGTACATTTTAGTCACACTCGGATGAATGGAATATCGCGAACCATGGGATTCTGTCAACAAATTTTGGATAAAGTCATCAACTCGAAGGACACATATACTTCCTTTAAAACTGAGCACACCTTCCACATCAAGAGTGGTCTTTTGTTCTTTACCAATCACAGTCTTCTTTCTAATTGTTTGGCCTTGATCTTCTCAATGAACGTGGCCCTAACCTCAATGCTAGCTAACACCCCACCTTTTTCGGAGATGCCCAACTGCATGAATTTAGCCTCGAAGGTCTGAATTTACATAACCAAGGGTCGCTTGGATACACTTAAGAAAGCTAGACTAGCCATACTCACCGCTTTTCGACTCAAAGCGTTTGCCACTACATTAGCCTTACCCGAATGGTATTGAATGGTGACATCATAATCCTTAAATAACTCCATCCACCTTCGTTGTTTCAAATTCAAATACTTTTGAGTGAATACATGTTGGAGACCGCAATGATCAGTAAATACCTCACACTTGACACCATAGAGGTAATGTCGCCAGATCACAAGAGCAAACACTACCGCTGCAAACTCCAAATCATGTGTTGGATAATTCCTCTCATGCACCTCAACTGCTGCGATGCATAAGCTACAACATTCTTAACCTACATCAACACCGCACCCAAACCCGAATGTTAAGAATCACAATAAACAATAAAATCTTTACCTTCAATTGGTAGTGGTAGAATAGGTGCTGTGGTCAAGAGAGTCTTGAGCTTTTGAAAGCTCTCCTCTCATTTTTCAGTCCATTCAAATGGTATCTCCTTTTTGGTCAAAATTTTCAAGTGCGTGGCAATAGAAGCAAATTTCTTTACAAATCAACAATAGTAGCTAGCGATCCCCACAAAAATCCTAACGGGATCTACCATTACCCCTTCTTTTGAAACCAGATGCCCCAAAGAGGCATCCGATGTCAACCAAAATTCACATTTAGAAAATTTTGCATACAACTTTTGTTTCTCAAGAACACCCAGAACAATACGAAGATGGTCGGCATGCTCTTCCTCACTTTTCGAATACACCAAAATATCATCAATAAAGACTATAAGAAACAAATCTAAAAATGGCTTGAATACCCCATTCATCAGACTCATAAAAGTTACGGACGCATTAGTCAACCCAAACGATATAACTAGAAACTCATAGTGCCCATAGTGGGTTCTAAATGCCGTCTTGGGCACATCCTCAGGCCTAATTTTTAACTGATTGTAACTGGACCTTAGATCAATCTTAGAGAAAACTAATGCACCTTGCAATTGGTCAAAAAAATCATCTATTCGAGGCAATGGATACTTGTTTCGGATGGTAATCCTATTCAATTACCGGTAATCTATACTACTACCATCCTTTTTCTTAACAAACAAGACTAGAGCACCCCACGGGGAAACACTTGGATGAATAAATCCTTTATTAAGAAGTTCTTGGATTTGAGGCTTAAGCTCTCTTAATTCTGCTAGAGCCATGCGTTATGGAGGGATAAAAATTGGGGGGGGGGGTACTAGGTTCCAAATCAATGCAGATATCTATATCTCTATCCGGAGGCGTACCAGACAAATTAGTAGGAAACACTTCTCTAAATTCTGACATCACAGGGATGAACTGAATAGATGGAGACTCAACCTCAACATCCCTAATATGAACCAAATAAGCAAAACAACCCTGCCCTACCAGTTTCCTAGCCCGAATGAAGGATATGATCTTGGCTTGCTTAGGCTTGTACAACCCTTCCCACTCTAACTTTTTTCCCTTCCTGGAATTTCTAGAGTCACAGACTTAGCATTACAATTAAGCACAACAAAATAGGGAGACAACCAAGTCATGCCTAAGAATATGTCAAAGTCAGTCATATCCAAAATTACCAAATCAGCCCAAGTCTGAACACCCATAAACAAGATAGGACAAGCACAATAGACATGGGTGACTATGACTGACTCTGTAACTGGGGTAGAAACATGGATGGGGGTATAAAGTATATCACAAATCATAGTAAATTCTGAGGCAAATCATAGTAAGTAGAACCCGGATCAAATAACACATTAGCCCTCCGGTCATAGATAATAATAGTACCTATGATCACTTCATCAGACGCCTCCGCCTCGGTCTTGCCCGGAAAGGCATACACTGATCCCTGTCATCATGACGGGCGACTTCCCTAACTGGCTGCACTATACCTCTGCCTGCGTTACCATTTCCCCTACCTCCGTGGCCTCACTGATTTCATCCTCACCTACCTTGTGGATCCCTTGACCATTATTACCATTTCCCGCGAGTACCATTGCTCTAGTCTGCTGTTGTGCGGAGTACATTATGCGCGGGTGGGGACAATCTCTCATTATATGCCCAGGTTCTCCATAATTATAGCAAGTATGATCAAAAGATGGCCTGCTGCCCACCGAAGGTGCGACTCCCTGTCTATCCTGAATCAAATTCTGAGGTGGATTTCTCGAGTAATCACCCATACAAGCGGGCATAGCAGACTAAATTGGCCGGGCTGCAGGTGTTGGCCTCCCTGAACCTCTGGAGTAAGATCCCTGAAAGTTTCCTGAATTTTTTGCTATTTTAGCTAATGCCTTAGCCTGGCCGTCTCACCTCACCCCCTCCACTTTTTTGACAAAATCTATTACCTCATTGAAACTTTTCCCTACAGAGGTCATACGAACAGACAATACTTGCAACTCAGAATTTAGTCCGTTAACAAATAAGCGGATCCTCTCTTCCTTAGTAGTCACCAATTGCGTAGCATATCTAGACAAAACATAGAACTTGGTCACATAAGCAACCACAAACATACCATCTTGCTCCAAAGTAATGAACTTATCTTTCTTGCAATCTCTCAAAGTCCGAGGCACATACTTCTCCAAGAACAAAGCATAAAACTGGGTCCAAGTAAGTTGGGGTAAAACTGAAGATCTACATTCCACATAAGCTCTCCACCACTACTTAGCCTCACCTTGAAGTTAAAAAGTCACAAACTAAACTCCATGCTGATGGATAATTCCCAACTTATGAAGCCTCTCATAACAATCTAGGATGAACTCATAGGCATCATCACTCTCAGAACCATGGAACACATGCGGTTTCAACTTCAAGAACTTAATCAACATCTCATGCTCATTACCAATCATAACAGGACCCAACAAGGGACGGAAGAAGACATCAGTACCCATAGTTCCACCCACCTTGGGAACAGTGATAGCAATATGGGGATTGGCGGGAGCTTGAGTTGCTTGAACATAAGGAAGCACTCCAGGACCAACCAATCATTTCAAGAACGACATAATTGTTGAGCTAACACTAGGTCTAAGGGAGGAATACTTGTAGTCTTAGCCTGCACCTCTTCCTCTTGTCCAATATTCTCCTCCTCCTCAACCTCTAAATTCTCCTCTACCTCTTCATGGTGTGCAGGATGGGCCTCATTTCTGGGAGCATCTCTAACCGGTGCTCCATTCCTAGTACGCGCCACCCTTCCTCGGCCTCTACCTCTAGCTCTTCCTCTACCCCTACCTAGACCGTGACCGCTTGCTGTAGATTCCCCAATTGGAGCATTGAAGGGAGCTACGGGCCTGACGACCTTGAACCTAGTGTTAACCATCTATAGACAGAAGAGTGAAGGAGGTTAGATACCGATTCAGATCACCAGTTACCAATTGGAATCAAGTTATAGCACGAAAGGAGACAAGAGAAAACAAAGAGATTTCCTAAAGTTCTATAGCCTCTCGAAGAAAAGTACAGACGTCTTTGTACCATTTCGCAAGACTCTACTCGACTCGTTTTGGTAGATCTAGATCAACGAACCTAGGCTCTGATACCAACTTTATCACGACACAGATCGTCGTGAGTGGTACCCACACTAACTCTTCGGTGAGAGAACCATTAATACAACCTAAACTAACAAATTTAACCAAAACTAAGGCATTTAAAGTTAAGGAAACAGGTTTAAATGCTAAGGAAAAGAAACAGGGAGTTCCCATAAACTCCAAACCAAAGTCTAATCAAAACAAATGCGGAATAATACCTAGAACCTGAAAGTCAATGTACCAAAACATCTACAGTTCAACAAGTCTAAGAAAATGGGTACAACCCAACTAAACATAAGAAACGGTAATGCACTAGTCTAAGTCTGAAATGAGGACATAAACGAAAAAGAACTCATGGCAGCCCGGAAGAACTGGCTCACCCTTGAATTTGATGAAGATCACTGATCTTTTAAGAGAGGTTTCTCATTAGCCATCGGAAGATGCCCTATATTCAACAAAGAAAGAGCAAATATAGTATCAGTACACAACCACTGTGTACTGGTAGGATCACGCAACTATCTCACCAAGTGCAACATACATATGCCATTACAACATAATAATAAGATGCATACACCGAACATTTGCAATATCGATAACATTACAAATAACGTTCAAGTTCACAATTCTCAAATTACACAGTTATGTCAAGTCAATGGTCCTCTCATGGAACCCACACCCAAACTGTTAGTGTACTGGCATGTGGTACCCGTTCCAAGTTAGCTTGTTGGATCATGACACCCGTTCTAATATTTATGCCAGTACGTGGCAACCGATCCAGTTAGTGCGTCGGAACGCAACACCCGATCCACTCAACAAGCCCCAATCACAATCACAAGCATATTCTCATAATCATACAATCAAGTCATGATTCATGGCATTCAATCATTCAACTATCCTCATTTACGATTTGTGTGATCAATATTGTAACATTCGCATACATACATGCATCATAATAAAGCAAGAACAAACATATATCACACAACATGAAATAACAACCATAACCTACCTCGAACAAAGCTGGAATCTCCTAAGAAACTTGATTTTTCCTTTCCGAATTCTTTCGCGTGTTCTTGCTCTACAAACAATCATAATAATGTGAGGATCAATAAACAACACCTAATTACCCAGATTATAAACAATAATATCAATCCAAGGTCAAACCCTTGATTCCCTTACCTATATTGGAGCTATTTCCACCATAATTTCCATATCAAAATCCTCCCCCATGGATAATTACTCACAAGTTTACATTCTACGAATCGAAAAATGGATTCGGGGAGTTAAAACCTTACCTTTAGCCTTAAGAATGGTGAAAAACGTTCAAGAACTCACCCGGGGCCGTTCTTTAGCTGTCAAAGTTGAAAAGTGCATAATAAAACATTTTTGGGGTTTATTTCAGACTTAAATCGCGATTGTTCTGCCACAACAGACCTTATCCCGCTATAGCAGCCCCGCCCTGGGGGGAATAATCCCGCCCTAGCGGTTTGCATGGAAACAGAGAGTTAAATTAAGAATTCCAAACCTCCATTTCACAACACAAATCCATCCCATGACACTCAGAAGATACATGTTCACGCTAAGATTAGTTTCGGGAGTTCTACTAGCCTGAATTCAATTCCGTAAAGTCATACGGGTTCCTTAACGTCTTAGCTATCTACTCATGTGATCAAAAGCTTAATTAGATCTCCCATTGGTTACCATATTTCCCTGGACCTCACTGACTCTGATTTCGTCCAAATCTAGACTAGGTTGGAAAATTCCAAGTTACAACGAAAAAGTTTTCTTTTCCAAATTTTTTTTACCTGTTGGCTTTTTTATAACGACAAAAGCAGGTTGTTACAACTTCACGCCCATCGCCACAACCTGTGGTCCTTCACCACGCCGTCTTTGTGGTCGTGGGAGGTGAACACCACTTGGCTAGCCACTGTGAGCCACCACGGGAAGCACCACGCCTCTTGGTGCCCTTCACGACTCGTATGGGTCCACGTGATGGTTTACCAAACTCAATTCTTTGGATTATGACTTCTAGCTTTGTCCCTTGCTTAGACTATAAGATTTTGAGGTGTTACATTCTAGCCTTAAGGTAAGAGATGAATCGACCTATAGGCACTGAACTACTACCCTTCCACTGTAAGATTGACTCATTTGGAAACGGAAACCGAACAATCCTAGTTTTACAATCGACTGAGGCGTAACAGGAATGTAACCAATCCATGCCTAGAATGATATCAAAATCTGCCATTTCTAACTCTACAATGTCTGCTGAGGTGAATTTCTGTAAATTGTGAAAGGGCAATTTTTGTATACCCGTCTAGCTATACTGGGTCACCAACTGGAGAAGAGACTGAGAAGGGTTCTGAGAGAGTTTCTGGACTGACACCGAAGTTTACTGCTATATAAAGAGTTATAAAAGACAGTGTAGCCTTTGGATCTAACAATGCGCAAACATCTAAATGAAAAACTAGTAACGTACCAGTGACCAAATCAGGAGAATCTTCTTGGTCCTGGCGAGCATGGAGGGCATACAACCTGTTTTGGTGCTAACCGCCATCTGTACCAAACGAAGCACCCTGCTGGGTCGGGTGACCTGGTGGTGCTGCTGGTGCTGTAGAGTGAGACCCATTGTTGTTACCTCTTTTCCCCTACCTGGAAAAAGGGCAATCCTTCACCTTATGGCCAGACTGGCCACACCCAAAACACTCTTCCTTGCCTGCAAGACACTCGCCCGAATGAATCTTACAACACTTTGGAAAAGTTGGGAAATACCTGTTGCCTGACATAGTCTCCTGAGACTTAGAGCCTGATACCCTACCTTTCTAGTCCTGTTGAAACCTGAGGGATGGAGCACTAGCTGAAAAAGGTGCTGGGGCTGTAGTCCTTTGTTGAAACTCTGAGCAATTCCCACCGCCTGACTTTTGTTGTGAGTATTCATAATTTCCTGTTCTAGCCTTTTTGTTATCCTTAGCCATTTCCCTAAGCTTATCTCCCTCAACCTGTTGAGCATGAGTCATGAGTCTGGAGATATCCATATCCCCTAACAACATACCATTCCTATACTCGGTCTTCACCAGATCAGATACCCTAAACAAAGACTTACTCATTTGTGCCCTTGGATTGGCAACCATGTGTGGAGCATACTTTGGAGAGCTGAGTGAAATTCAGCCTGTACTCTTGGACAAACATTGAACCCTGCTTCAAGTTCATAAGCTCTTGTGCCTTAGCTTCTCTCAATTCCCTTAGGAAGAACCTATCGAGAAAAGCTCCAGTAAAACAATCCCAAGTCACAGGAGCTGCATTCTCTCCCATGTTTTCCTTCCACTGTATGAACCAAATATGAGCTACGTCCTTGAGTTGATAGGATGCTAATTCAACACTCTCAGTACCAGTCACTCACATCACCTCTAAGATCTTTTTGACCTCATCAATGAAGTTCTATGGGTCCTCACCAACCTTCGATCCTAGAAACTGAGGTGGATTCATCTGTACAAAGTCTCGAACCCTAGCTGCAGCTGATCCACCATTAGTATTTATAGGAACTGTGGCCTGCTTATTGTCCTAATTGGACACATTCTGATCCAAGAGTTGGATCGCATTCTGAAATTCTGTATTCGCAACCTTATGGTTTAGGACTCGAGGAACTGCGTTAGCATTGCATGCATTAGCATTCTGAGCATTTGCTCTACAAGGAGGAATGATCTAAAATGCAAAATAATAGATTAGAAGGGAGAAGTTAGATCATACCCACGCACGATAAGAATAGCAAGGAAAGTGAAGTTTTTCTTAAAACACTTTTGTAGCTTCCCCCTCATAGATCTGGCACGCTTCACACCCATGAAAGAGACTCTACTTAGTGTGATTTTTAGACATCTTAGGACTCTTGAACCTAATGCTTTGATACCAACTTGTCATGCCCCGAGGTTACCCCATTCACGTAACACATGACCTAGGATCACAAATGACCCCAAGCTAACCCTGAGTCAGGCATTTTATAAGCATATTGAGAATAGCTGAGTAGAGCATGAACTATGTGGAAGTTAAAAATAGTGGATATCTAAAAATGGGGAAAACCCAACTAGACTAAATATGTAAAACATATTAAGAGTTTAATGATAACTGAAACAATCATTTAACAACTCAAACCGAATTTAATACTATGTCTGAAATGCCTCTAACTGCGTTGAGTTGCTAAGACATCCCCCCTAGCTAACTCTAACATAACAAAAAAAAACTGAAAGCAAACACTAAAATTAAATCATGTCTATTGTCCTCGGAATATGAAGACTCACCACTGAAGCGGCAAAATGCAGACCGAGAATCAATCTAAGCGTGATCTAGATGCTGAGTACCTGAACCTACATCATAAAAGGATGTAGCGCAGAGTATGGGTCAGTACGTGGAATGTACTGAGCAAGCAAGATATGGATATTAAGCTGAAAAAATTTATATGAGCTGAACAAAGCATAACTGAGCAATGACATAACCTGAACAAGAATATAAATACTGAAACATAACTTAGAAGCTAAGCTGAATGCAATTACCAAGTACTAATCATGAAGATAACATGTTGAACTGTATACTGATATAAATGTTGAAAACCTGGTCAAATGCACTAAGAGTCTGACTGTGGATCTAATAATAACAGAAATAAACCACGTGAGCCAAACATGGAGTTCGATGTATACACCTCATCGAGTGGACCCAATATACCTTGCTAGGGGTATAGAGCCATGACTAGCATGATCACTAAATCTGATGCCCAACAGAGGGGACTTGTAATCCTTTGGGGCACGTAGTTCTAGGACTATGAGGGTACGTTAAACTCTAGTCCAACTCGGTGCTAAGTCTACTCCCAACTGGATATGTATATGACTGAAAGGTAACTGAAATACTTAATAGCTCAAAATACTAACATGCTAACTGAGAATGCAACATTTATATACTGATAATGTGACATACGAAATCTGAAGCATGATTTTCTGTTTAACTGACCTAGCAAGTGTAATTCATGAACTAAGAGAATCTACACAAACTAGAGCTCTGAGTTTTATACAAGGAATTAAGCGAACTTTCATAGAAACATGCTATTTCGATTAAGGATACTATAACAGCTAAATCACAACAAATCTCCAAGGTTTTAGAAACCCTAGGTCTAAACAAGATATGGAGAATCAAGAAACTAAATGAATTCTAGGGACCAAGTGGATGAAAAGAATCCACTAGTGAAATCCCACATACCTAGTGACGAAAACTACGGAGAAATCCTTTGGATTTCGAGGCTGAACATGAATAAAACCGCATGCTTGTTCTTGAGATGTCTGGTCAACTTTCCCCTTCTTTTTACTCTAATTCGAGTGATTTTTGGAGAATAAAGGTTTTGGGTGGGTTCTAACTAGACTATTAGGTTAAGACTGAGTAAAACAACATATTTTAGGTATTAAACGATGTAGTTTAAATGCCCAGTGCATAAGGGAAAACACCAAATCGACCCTGACTTAAAAGCTAATGAAGGCCATCCACGAGGCCACTAACCGACTATTGATGGGATCACGGCCCGTCAAGTGGGTCGTGGTTCTTGTCCAGTGTACTAGTGCAGGTATGCCTACCCACAATCCATTTACACAGTGTGAAGGACCATGGGCTATGAAGGCCATCATGGTTCTTCACTTGGGGTTGGGGTCTACTTGGTCAGGTCTACGGGCCAACCCACGACTCATCAGTGGGACCATGACCCGTGGAGGGCTCCGTGGTCCACCACTTTTAGATTGGTGTGAACCATGATGAGGGTGAGGGGTCGTGGTTCCTTTAACGGCTCGTGAATCCCCTCCGTGGTTCATCAAATTTCTGTTGTTCAGGCTTAGCTAAATTCTGAGGTGTTACATAAAAGTCCTTTCTCGGATACCTTATGTCCTAGAACTATGCCCTCTTTGACCATGAAGTGGAATTTTTCCCATTTTAGCACCAAGTTTGCCTCATCACACCTCTGTAGTCCCCCTAAAAAAAACCAAAACTTATAAAACCCTAAACTTTAAACTATAAAAAACCCTTAAAAAACCTAAAAACACCCAAAACAAACTCTTAAAAACTGGTAAACCTAAATAACCCAAAGCCCTAAACCCTAAACCATAAAAAACTATAAACTTTTAGCTCATGATGTACATTAAACTTCCCAATACTCTGGCATAATCCAATTGAGTCCGACTTTCACCTTTATTCTTAGCAAGATCAAGGTTCCTATCAATTGGTGTCTTTGCCCTTATGATATTCAAGTACTTGAACATTTCAAGTACCTTTCGAATATAATGAGATTGAGACAACGCTAGACTGTGAGGAGTTTTCTGAATCTTAATTCACAATATCAAATCGGCAACTCATATATCTTTCATATCAAACTTACTAGCGAGCATACACTTAGTAGCATTTACATTAGCAATGTCCTTGATCATTATCAACATGTCATCCACATATAGGCGTACAATGTCCTCTTGATTTGGAACGCCTTTAATGTAAACACATTTATCATATTCATTGATCTTAAATCCATTTGCCAACATGGTTTGATCAAACTTTGCATGCCAATTTTTAGGTGCTTGTTTTAGTTGATAGAGTGACTTAACAAGTTTGCATACTTTCTTTTCTTTACAAGGAATTACGAAACCCTCAGGATTTCCATGTAAAACTCTTGCTCCATCTCTATATTTAATAAGACAGTTTTCACATACATTTGATGGTTTTCAAGATTATATACGGTAGGTAGGGCAATTAACGTCAGAATTGATATTATCCTAGTCACTGGCGAATATGTGTCAAAATAATCAAGACCTTCTTTCTATCTAAAGCCTCTGACAACAAGTTTTACTTTGTAGTTGTCAATAGTCCCATCATTTTTTATCTTCCTTTTGAAAATCCATTTCGAACCCAAAGGCTTGTTTCCTAGAGGAAGATCAACCAACTCCCACGTATGATTGCTTAAGATTGACTCAATCTCACTATTGACATCCTCCTTCCAAAAGGTTGAGTGTGTAGACAGCATATCTTCCTTGAATGTTTGAGGCTCACTTTCAGGAATGAATGTTACAAAATCAACTCCAAATGAAGTAGTTATCTTTTGACGTATACTACACCTTGGACTCTCTTCATTAGGTACATTATCTTTTGGTTCTCCTCGAGGACATTTAGACCCTCCACTAAATAACAGAAGTCTAGTTTTATACGGACATATATGTTCAAAGAATTCAACATTATCTAATTCCATTACCGAATTATCATGAATACCCGAACCAAAAATCAACATGCCTAACTATTGGTGTAATATCCAATGAATACATAATCCACAAGCTTAGGTCCTATTTTGACCCTCGTAGGTGTAGGAACTTGGACTTTGGCTAGACACCCCCACACTTTGAAATATTTCAAGTTGGGTTTTCTACCTTTTCATTTCTCATATGGAATAACATGTGTCTTGCTACGAGGCACTCTATTGAGTATTCAATTTGCTAAGGATAGCTTCCCCCCACAAGTTTTGTGGTAAACCTAAATTTATAAGTAAGGCATTCATCATTTCCTTTAACATTCAGTTTTTCCTTTCCACAATTCCATTAGATTGAGGAGAGTGAGAAGCAGTAGTTTGATGGATTATTCCATTTTGCAAACATATTTATGCAAATGGAGATTCATATTCTCCACCTCTATCACTTCTGATCATTTTATCTTTTTACCCAACTAATTTTTCAACTTCAGTTTTATATTGCCTAAATGCATCTATTGTTGCATCCTTACCATTTAGCAAATAGACATAACATTATTAAGTGCAACGTCAATAAAAGTTATGAAATAATTTTTCCCACCACGTGCTGGTGTTGACTTCATGTCACAAATGTTAGTGTGAATCAGTTCTAAGGGGTATGAATTCCTTTCAACCGATTTATAAGGATGCGTAGCATACTTAGATTCAATGCAGACTTGACATTTTGATTTATTGCACTCAAAGTTAGGCAAAACATTTAAGTTAATCAGTTTTCGCAAGGTTTTGTTATTGATATGTCCCAAATGTTCATGCCATAAAACTTTTGACTTAAGAAAGTAAGAAGAAACAGAATCTCTATTCATGTCAACTGTAATTACATTGAGTTTGAAGAGGCCCTTAGTGAGGTAACCTTTTCCAACATACATCTCATTCATACACTCTACAACTTTTACAGAAACAAATACACATTTGAATCCGTTCTTGGTCAAAAATGGTGTAGAAACTAAGTTCTTTAGCAATTCTGGAACATACAAGACCATGTTCAAAGTGACCACCTTGTCCTAGGTCATCTTTAAGTAGATCTTGCCAGTTACTTCCACCTTTATAATAGCAGAGTTCGCCATAAACAACTTATCGTCTTCTGGGGCTGGAGTATATGATGCAAATAATTCTTTTTTGGCACATACATGACATGAGGCACAAGAATCTATCCACCATTTTCTTGGATTTACAACCAAGTTGCATTGTGAAATCATTGCATAGAGATAGTCCATCTCTTCTTTGGATTCAGCCTAATTTGCTCGATCCTTCTTCTTGTCCTTCTTAGGACCCCAACATTCAGTAACCCTATGACCACGTTTGCCACAATTGAAGCATTTTCTAGTGAACTTCTTTTTAAGAGGATTGCTCTTTGGTCTAGATGCTTTCTTTCTTTTCCTTGATTTTTTGGGATCTTCTTCAACAATATTTACTCCAGATATTGCTAAATTACCACGCGACCTCTTTTCTGCGGCCTTATTATTCTCTTTGATTCTCAGCCTTACCATGAGATCTTCAACCGTCATCTCCTTGCGATTATGTTTCAAGTAGTTTTTGAAGTCCTTCCATAGCGAAGGTAGCTTCTCAATAATGTCCGCCACTTGAAGAGCATCATTTACAATCAATCCTACATTAAAGATTATGTGAGTATTAAGAACAAACTTAATATGTTCAATATAGATTTTATATAAAATTATACCTTCGGCAAGGAGGTCATGGATTATGACTGGCAGCTCTTGAACTTGGGTGACAACAGTCTTACTATCTATAATCTTATAGTCCAGAAACTTTGCCACAATCAACTTTTTCATTCCAGCATTCTCTATTTTGTAATTCTTTCCAAAGCATCCCAGAGTTCTTTTGAGGTCTTCACACTACTGTACATATTGTACAGATCATCTTGCAGGCCACTTAGAATATAGTTTTTACACAAAAAAAATTGAATGCTTCCATGCTTCTGTTACCAAGAATAGTTCTTCGTCTAGAGTTTCATGCGACAGAATAGAACGTTCTCACTAATGAACTTTTACAGACTCAACATAGTCAGATAGAAGAACATCTTCTTCTGCCATATGTTGAAGTCAAATACAGAAAACTTTGCAGGATTCTCAGCCGGTGCAAGGGAAGTAGTTGATTGATTGTGTGCAACCGGTGTTGTTACATCACTCACTGGTCCAACATTTACTTGACTTGAATTAGTCCTTTTTATATCACAAATGGCAAACAACGTAGTATATGAATTACTAGTAGTAATGAATAAATCTTTATACAACTTGTTTGTGATTTAACGATGAAGTTTTTATGTTCTTCAAATCATTAATCGAATGAATTTTAAAATTCAAACAGATTAGAAAACCTGAAATGTTTTAATCTCCAGAAACCTCAAATACAGAAACAAATATTAAATTTCTTAAGCTTGTTATCTCCTGTATTTAGGTTAGAAGAAAATAGAAACGGAAAAGATGAAATAGACAGAAAATAAATAATTTGAGTCCACAAAACCCACTGTGTATCCTTAAGAAATTTAATCCTCTAAAGTGCCCGATGTTGTAGATTAATTCCTCCCAAGATAAAACAGATTAGCTATTAAAGAAGTGGTGGTACCTCAAACTTCAATAATTTCAGCGAACTCAAAAATCAGCAATGAGAGCACGCACAGACTCAATCGACCGAAGATTGCTGACGCATCATTCCTTTTAGCATATGAAGAAGACAACATATGTGAGGACAATGCAATTGATTTGGAGGAAAAGTGAATACTTCAAGATGATGAGTATATATACAAGCTAAATGATAGCACTATTATAGAAGAATGCTTGATCTCAATAATGAAAATTGGCTTTAATGTTGTAGGTAATCACCAACCGTTCGAATGCCAATAAGCATAGCTTTGAAAGAGATTCACACAATCAAGAACTTATTTGTAGAGTCTAAGAGGATAAATAATAGTTTAGATAGATCAGATGGTAATAAGCTTATCAAATCATCATCTTCAGAAGTTTATTGATGAAGGTTAATATACATAGAAATACAACATTGATATAGATACTATTTACAATTAGTACTATAGATAGCCTCACAAAATGTGAATTGTGACCAAGAAATTAAGAAATTTGTGTTTTTTTTAGTAATGGATGGAATTCCTTTTTCCATCCTATCTTATTCACCAATTCTAATTATTGATACTATAAAAGTATTTTTTTGGTTTTTGTGCCAACTCATGATCTAAACAAGTCGCACATACACCCTAGTACATGTTCCTCGACATTGAGGGCACCCATGAACAGCGGGAGACTTTCTTACATTTTTTATTGGCTGTCTTGTATTTCTAATAAGTAAAAAATGTGATGTATGAGTAAGACCCTATCTTTAACCATAAGCAAAATTTGTGAAATCAGTTGTATATAAATTGTGACAAAGAAGAATTGAAAATTCAATAATGGATACGAAATGGTAATCATCTTTATTTGATATGACATGTAAAAAACTTTAGATTTAAAACCCATTTTAATACATATGACATATAAAAAGGGGAATTTGAGTATACAATTGTGCAAAAATAGGGGGAGAATCTTCTAGGCTTGCTTGTCCATAAATTCTTCATCCACATGACATATAGCATCTCTATTTAATTTCTTGACAATTAATTTTTTAAATATATTTTTAATTAGCTTCCTTAAATCCTAGACTCTCGTGCTTCAAGAAGGAGATGTCACGACAGAGACGAGACCATGGCTAAGAAGGTGAAGAAGCAGATGGTGGATGTCAAAGTTCAAACAAATTAATTCTATGTGATAGTTTTAACTTTTAACCTAATACTAATTTATTTAGATTGATCATGATGAAATTATTTTTCCACGTGGAGTGGTACGTGTTAGAATTTTTAATTAAAAGAGAGAGTATAAACACATCATTAGAAATTAGTCAAGGTGTAGTTCACTAACGATTGAGAGATAGTCAGGTAGGAAACTGACACTTTCAATAATTCAGCTATGAAAAACTAGAATAGTTAGGTATGTTTTTAACTATTAAATCATTAAATTAAGTGTGACTAACAAAAGTTTGGACCAAATGTTACTCAAAATATTACCTTCGTAATTAAATATATTAATTACCTATAATAACTTTATCTAGTTCAACTATAGAGAATGTAAAAGATGCGTGTTGCTACAAATTACAATATATCATAGGAAAAAGTTAATTTGGAGTAATTGTATATTTTATAAACTACACAAAACTCAAAATTTTGGCGTTAATTACTTCTTATCCCAAAAGCTTCTCAAATTATAATAATCCCAGATTTTTCAAAACTCTCGGATACATTGCTCTTTCACCTAATACATAATAAATTATACATAAGTTATATATCAGATACATAAATATAAACAAGATTCATATTGATTTAGGTTTGAAATAATTGAGGTTATTTATCAATAATAATATTTGGATCAGATACATTGTACACAAATAAAGCTGTAATGCATATGGTAGAGGTGGAATGATAAATCCGAATGTTAAAACAGAGAAAGAAAAAGGGAATTTTGTAATTAATTCAAATGGTAGAGATTTCTATAGATTATGTTATCATAAGTCGTGTAATTACATAATTTTTCCTTGTATATTTGGTAAAAAAATTCTGACTAATTGCCTAATTAAAATTCTTTATGTTGATGATTTAGAGGGTGCTTGGATTGGCTTAAAAGTTTGTCAAACCTACTTTTAAGTCAGTTTTTGACATCTATAAGTGTTTGAAAAATATAAAAAAAAAACTTCAGATAAGTTTAGAATGACTTAAAATAAGTTAGAAAGTGTTTGGCAAGGTAAAAAATGACTCAATATAAGTTAAAATGACTTAAAATAACTCAAAACCCAAATGTAGGTCTACCCCTACTTTTTATTTTTTGACTTAAAAGTCATTTCAGTTTGACTTTTTGTTATTGACTTAAAAGCTACTTGTTTAAAGTCAATCCAAACGGGCTCTTAGTGAACCCATCTTTGTTCCCCTTATTTCTTGGATTCATAAAGAACTCACACTCATAATATCTACATGGTTATCCTTATTTAGAAAAATAATTATTAAATTTAAATTTATAATTTGTAATTTGATATTGAAATAATTTAATTACCTATTATCCAAAATCGAGTGCCTTTTTAGGATAAACTCAAATTAAATTCATCTCATTAAATTGAGCAACAAAATCTCTCAAAATTTATTAACTTTCTATTACAATATGAACTTCAAATATTATATTTGGTAAAACAAATGATAAAACAATCTATTTAAAGGGTTTTCCCTCTTGTGAGAAACAAGTGATATAGCAAACCAAAATAAATCAAGCTTCTTTATTCTTGATTTGCTCTAAACTTCCATTACCAAATGACTTCTACAAACCGAGATTTTATCAAGTAAGATATTTTGAGATGTCCTTTTTAGTTTTTGTCATTTGTTTTCTTTTTCTTATGGTTTCATAACATTTGTATGGTGCTTTTCAATTCCTAGTGAGTTGATCAAGAAAGTAACAAATGCACTTGACCTCAGAAGGGAAATACTTGACTTGAAATATGAATTGGTAAGTCTATTGATTGAGAGATCAGCTTGCTCTGCCAGTACTGAAGAAGAACAAGAGAAACTTATCATTAAGTATTGTGAGGAGGGTGACCAATTGAATGATGAGGTTAATTTTCATAAAACCAAATATTTATTCATGAAATGCTCTAGTTAATTGATTGCTAACTTTATGTGATCATTTCTTTTGCAGTATGATAACTAGTTAAGTTTTTTCAAACTTTTGAAGAGAATAGCTTCTGAAAACTAGTATTGGCTGTGGATTTTTTTTAATGAGATTATATTTTATATACTTATTGCTTCAGTAGCAAGAGAAAAAATGTTGGGTATTATTAAAAATATATTATATCTTTCTCTTTGGAAATTCTGGTTGTACTGCAATGCTCTTGGTGAAATATAATATATTATAGTTTTCTCATGATTCAGTTTGTATGAAGATAGGTGAAGTCAAACAATTTTAAAAAAATATAGTAATAGAAGAATACAAATGAAAATAATCATCGTATGGGACTGATATTTGATAACGTTGTTTCCCTATAGATTTATTATAGTTTTGAAAACAATCACTGAAAGAGACTAGCATAATTTAATAAAATTTCAACAACTATTATTTCTGAACTCGTAATTTGAAAAAAAAAATTCATTCGCTTCTAATGTTTACACGCATAAAGTTGATATTCTGAATCCACCTTTATATTATTATCAATATAACACATAAAAAGAAAGAAAATCATAAGTTCATCATTGAAATTAATGTACTTAACCAATTTGATGTTTCCACATATTGAATAGAATAATTTTTTGTCCTCATTTCAATTATCTTATCTATATATATAAATCTTAGACCCACCTATGTGGCACTTTCACAGATAATGATTCTTATTTAACCCTTCTTAAAAGTCACAACCTTGCGAAAAAGTAACAACTCTTTAGAAAAGCCAGAACTCTTCATCAAAGTCACAACTTTTCACAAGAGTCACAACTCTTCATTTTTCATTCATACCTTTTAAAACCCAACACTTAATTCCAAGGCACCAAAAGAAGAAAGAATAAACAAAAAAAATTGATTTCAATTTCTATGCGACATCACTACTCTTGCGCCTCTCAGTACACAACTCATAAAGCTGCCGGAATGGTTGAATTTATAATATTTGGTTCTTTTGTAAACAAAACTTCTATTTCTTCCATTATTATTTGTAGGTTTTCTTGCGTTTTAAGGGAGTAGAATTCAAATACATTAATTAAGCTTCTTATGAAGTGTGTTTCATTCCTCAAAGTTTTCTTCCTCCTATTTTATGAAACATAATCTTTTACTATTAGTCATAGTGATTCATGTAATTATTGCAAATTCTTTTTACAATTTTGGTGATTTGTTTGAACTATATTAAAAATCCCAGCAAGCGTGATTGAAAATTGATCTTATTCTTGGCATATATCAAGAATACTATAAAAGTTATTGAGTAAAACATATACTATGCGGAAGCTAAAACAGTGGATATCTGATGGGGGAAAACCCAAATAATTTGAATATATGTGAAATAAACTAAGAGTTTAATGTTGACTGACCCAAAACGTAACAACTCGATCTGAATTTACTACTATGTCTGAAAAGCCTCTAACTGAGTTGAGTTGTTGGGACATCCCCTCAGCTAACTCTAACAAAAGTGAAAAATGGAAGTAAAGACTAAAATGGAAAGCATGTCTATTGTCCTCGTATGACTCACCACTGAAGTTGTTGAAGTCCGACCAAAAATTGATCTAAGCGTGATCTGGATGCTAAGTCCCTAAACCTACATCATGAAACGATGTAGCGGAAAGTATGTGTCAGTACTTCGAATGTACTGAGCATGGAAGATATAGTTACTAAGCTGAATAAATGATATATATATATATATATATATATATATATATAATTTGAACAATACATAACTGAGCAATGATGCAATCTGAGCAAAGATATAAATACTGAGATATAACTGAAAAGCTCAATTGGATCAACAAAGCGCTGGATGCTGATCCTAGTTACCTGAATCTACATCATAAAAAATGCAGGCCAAATGGCGTTAGTACATGGAATGTACGAGCATGTGAGGGGAAATCTAAACAAGACATAAGCATGAAATGGGATCTGAAAGAAACACTTACCTCGCCTCAACTCAATTCGACTCATTTCAGATAGTGATAAAAATGCAATATAAAGGAAAACTTTAAAAGATGTAGATAACAACTCAGTGTATTGAAAAACACAATAATAAGTCTCTAACCGACACCCATCACTATGAGCTATGTGGTGATACAACGTCTAGCCCATACTGCCAAAACTTTCCTATACTTTGCCACGGTATAAAACCTACTACTAAGTGGATCTACTAGTCTATGCTAAAAAGCATTAATGAATCATCTAAAATGTATGACTCTTTCTATCGACGTTGGCTACATTTTTTATGGAGACTTGAGTTAATTGAACTCATAACATATCGGTGCTTAATATTACTCCAAAAATGTAACTAGCTGATATGTTTAAAAACATAAATTTTTCTATGGTTTGATATTATTACTCAAAAGATCTTTCTCTTAAACAAGATGGTACTAAAACTGCTCATGAAAACTCTTGTCACGCCCCGAGCCTACACCCTGGGGAGGACTGGCACTCGAACACCTTTGCTGGCCCCAAGAAAACCCTTGGCCTGGCTTACTTACTCAGCGAAAGACTCTAAGAATTTTTACAATGATCAAATGCACTTCTACTCAACTGTTTAATAAAATAACTTAGAACTTTTGAAGGTCAAACATTCAACTTGGCCAAAATGGCAACTCAAGTCTTAACATATGAAATAACAATGTAAAGACAACTGAACTATTGACTGTCTATGAAACCTTTAAAAGAAGGAGGGATGTCGGGACAAGACCCCCGATCATCCTAACAAATGAAAGACTGAAAGCAAATGATAAAAAGGATCCCTCCGAAAAGCAATGAGGCTCACAAACTGACTCTGAATGCTCAACTGGATCAACGAGGCGATGGATGTTGATCCTAGTTACCTGTGTCTGTATCATAACAACGACGCAAGGCAAATGACATCAGTACATTGAATGTACGAGTATGTGAGGGGAAAATAAACATAACATAAGCTTGAAGGGAGTCTGAAAGAAAAACTTACCTTGGCTTTACTTAACACATTAATAACTTAACTCAAATGCAAAGTAAACAACAATAATGGTGCAGTTATACAAAGCATTGAAACATTAGTAGCAACTCAATCTTTTAAAGAAATGAAATAACAACTCAGTTTACTTGTAAAGTAATATAATACTGTGGGAGTTTCTCTAACCGACAACCACCACTATGAGCCTAAGTGGTGATACAACGTCCTGCCCACATTGCCAGAACTGTCCTATACTTGCCGTCATATAGAATGCCTTAACTAAGTGGATCCACTAGTCTCTGCTAAAAAGCACTTAAGGAGTCATCTAAAAAGTATGATCCTTTACTATCCATGATGGATACATGGTTTATAGAGACTTGAGTTACTATGAACTCGCATCCCCATATCGGTGCTTAATACTACTCCCAAAATATACCTAGCTCATATTTTTTAAAAACATAATTTCTTTCTTTGGTTTGAGATAATTACTCAAAACTTAGCTTTAAAGATCCGTTGGAATCGCTATTCCCTTTCTTGCTCAAATGTGAAAACATTTTTAACTCTTTGGAATACTTAGTTCCCGTATAATCTTTGAAGAAATGAACTTTGCTCATACTCTTTTACTCAACTCACAGCTTAAGTCTTATAACAAAGTTAAAACGTTTGTAAAAGAGTTTTGGAAAAATTTGTGAATGTCTCTCAACTTGACTCTTAACTTTCCTTAAATTGAATTATGGATTCAAGGATTGTGATTTGTGATAGGAACGATCTCATGATGTTTAGAAGTGTTTTTAGATAGTTAAACATGAGAAAAGATCAATAAATAACTGTCTGGAAGCAAGTCTGTGATGCGGATATGTATTTAAATTTTTGGTCACGAAAATAATTTTTAAGGCAGAACGGTCCGTGACCGCTCCATGACGCGAGGAGGATTTTTCGCATTCTGAGGAACAGGTCAGCGTCTGGTACCCAGATTCCCCCGACAATTTCCCTTCTTCATTTTCCATCTCCAATTTGCCTAAACTCGGTTCTTTTTCCCAACTCCTCTTTAGATTTAGATACCCAACAAATGTACATAAGAACCTACATCAAAACAACTCTATAATTCAACGTAATGATCTCAAAATCTTCTCAATCTCAGCCCAATTCAAGAATGATATCAAATTCAAGAATGCATATCAAGAATATCAAACTTTCAAACCTTTTAGGATGAATTCACGCTGAAATAAACATATTTGGCACGTGGGTGAACAAACCCAATGTTATGAAAGCCTCACATACCTCGTAGGGATCACCCATTTAAGACGAAATCCACAACCGATTCTTGAAGAACTTGACTATTCTTGCTCCTTTTCCTCTATTCTCCTCTTCTTTACTCTTCTCTCAAAACCCTAACTTAATTTTCAAAATCGTAAACTGACCAAGTTAAGTTTAGACGCCTAGGTAATTACCAAAAACGAAGTAACTTAAATAGGTGTGGTAAAGACCAAAATAACCTTCCAAAATCCGATTCAGACTTTCCTTATTTGAATAGCCAAACTTCAAATGGGCATATCTCACTCATACAAACTCGGAATTGCACAAACTCGGTGGCGTTCGAAAGATAATTCCAAGATCGTTCCTACGGTATCTGGAATATGACCTAACTCATCTTGATCTAGGAGTTATGGTCGTTGGAAGTTGACCAAAAAACCAAACTTAACATAACTTAACAAATTTCCAGATTTTTTATTCTTTCCTAAAATGACTATTTCCAATTCTAACTCTTTCTAGTCTTTCAATTAGCGAGATGTTACATTATCTCCCCCTTGGGAACATCCGTCCTCGGATGAGATTACTCTTACTAGGCCAATGGTGTAATATCTAACATTCAGCTCCAACACCCAACAAGCAATGCAAATACAACATGCCAACTTATAAATTAAAGAGTACTAAGAAGAGAATTAGTACATTGATCTGGAATTTCTCCGGCTTTAAAGAGATATGGATACCTCTTCTTCATATCTTCTTCAGCTTCCCAAGTAGCTTCCTCAACAAACTGATTCCTCCAAAGAACTTTGGCTGATGCTACCTCTGTTCTCAACTTGTGAAATTGGCGATCTAGAATTTGAACAGGAATCTCCTCATAAGATAAGCTATCCTTGATTCCAATATCTTCAGTTGGTATGATAAGTGAAGGATCTCCCATTCACTTTTTCAACATGGAGACGTGAAATATCGAATGAACCGCTGCTAACTCTTGTGGCAGCTCTAACTCATAAGCGACATTGCCAATCCTCTTGGATATTCTGTAAGGAACAATATACTTGGGACTAAGCTTCCCCTTCTTACCAAACCTCATAACACCCTTCTTGGGTGAAACTTCAAGTATACCTAATCATCTACTTCAAACTCTAACTCCCTTCTCCTAACATCAGTGTAGGATTTCTGACAACTGTGCGCCATTTTCAACCTCTCTTGAATCACTTTCACTTTTTCTATAGCTTAATGGACTAAATCTGGTCCTATCAACCCTGATTTGCCAACTTAAAACCATCCAATAGGAGATCTGCACCTTCTCCCATAAAGAGCTTCATAAAGAGTCATCTGTATGCTAGAGTGGTAACTATTGTTGTAAGCAAATTCAATAAGAGGTAGGTGATCATGCCAATTACCTTTGAAATCAATCACACAAGCCCTCAACATATCCTCCAAGTTCTGAATAGTGCACTGTGCTTGACCATCCGTGTAAGGATGAAAAGTAGTACATAAGTTCAGCGTTGAACCCAAGCCTTTCTAAAATGACTTCCAAAACTGTGTAGTAAATTATGCACCTCTGTCAGAAATAATGGACACCGGAACCCCATGAAGTCTTACCACCTCTTGAATATACAAATTAGCATAATATTTTACTGAATGGGTACTGTTTACCGGCAAAGAGTGGGCTGACTTTGTCATTCGATCGACAATTACCCAAATAGAATCATGCTGCCTGTGAGACCTCAGCAAACCAGTGATGAAGTCCATGTTTATCATTTCCCACTTCCATTGCAAAAGTTCTATATTTTGAGCCAAACTACTATGCCTTTGATGCTCTACTTTAACTTGTTGTCAATTCGGACACTTAGCAACAAACTCTGCAATTCCCTTCTTCATACTACTTGACCAATAAACTTCTCTCAAATCGCGATACATCTTTGTGGAACTCGAGTGAATGGAATATCTGGAGCTATGAGCTTCCTCCATGATCATCTCTTGGAGTTCATCCACCCTTGGTACGCATAATCTACCTTGGCACCTCAATACGCCATGTACCCCTTGTTCAAAAGCTAATACTTTTTTCTTATGAACATTTACCTTCAATTCAAGAAAAAAGGGTCTTGGTATTGGTTCTCTTTTACTCATGATCTCAATGATGATTCAGCCCCATTCATCACCACTACTCCTCCTTCAGTGGAATCCATTAGTCGGACTCACAAGTGTGCAAGTTTGTGCACATCTTTCACTAATTCTCTCTTATCTTCCTCAAAATGGGTGGTACTACCCATAGACAACCTGCTCAAGGCATCAACATCAACATTAGCCTTACTTGGGGTGATAAAGAATACTCATGTCTTAATCCTTGAGTAATTCTAACCATCTCCTTTGTATGAGATTAAGCTCTTTCTGACTAAACACATACTGAAGACTCTTATGATCATTTAATACATCAACATGAACACCATACAAATAATGACGCCATATTTTCAAAGAAAACACTACATCAGCCAACTCTAGATCATGGGTTGGGTAATTCTTCTCATGAAGTTTCAACTGTCTGAAGGCATAAGCTATAACCTTGTCATTCTACATCAACACACAACCCAAACTAACTCTGAACGCATCACAATATACCACAAAACCTTCAGTACCTTCTGGTAAGGTCATGGGCAGTAGTTAACCTCTTTTTCAATTCCTGAAAGTTTTTATCACAAGCTTCATACCATTGAAACTTCACTGTCTTCTGAGTTAACTTGGTCAAAGGGGATAAAATAGATGAGAACCCCTCTACGAAGCTTTTATAATAGCCAGCCAAACCCAATAAACTCATAATGTCAGTTGGAGATGTTGGTCTAGGCCAATTCTGCACTGCCTCTATTTTTTGAGTATCAACTTTAATTCCCTCTCAAGACACAATGTGGCCTAAGAATGCCATAAAGTCAAGACAAAACTCACAATTAGAGACCTTGGCATACAACTCTCTAGCCTTTAGAGTTGGGAGAACTATTCTGAGATGACTAGCATGATCTTCCTCATTCCTCGAATAGATTAGTCTATCATCAATAAATACGATAAAAAACATATCTAAACAAGATTTGAATACTCTATTCATAAGCTCCATGAATGCTACATGTGCATTGGTCAAACCAAAGGACATACCTAAGAACTCATAATGACAATAACACGTCCTGAATGATGCCTTTGGAATATCACATTCCCTCACCCTCTACTGATGGTTGCCTGATCTGAGGTCTATCTTAGCGAAACAGGTAGCACCCTTAAGCTGATTGAAAAGATCATCAATCCTTGAAAGAGGATACTTATTCTTGATGGTAACCTTATTCAACTGATGGTAATCTGTACATATCATAAGGGAATCATCTTTCTTTCTTACAAATAAGACCAGAGCGCCCTAAGGTGAGACACTTGGTCAAATAAAGCCCTTATCAAGGAGATCTTTCAACTGTGCTGGTGCCATTCTAAATGGCGGAATAGATATAGGACGATTATTTGGATGAATGTCTATACCGAAGTCTATTTTCTCTAAGGATGGACTCCAGAAAGATCATTAGGAAAGACTTATGGAAACTCTTTTAGTACTGAAACTGACTGAATAGGATGAATCTCAATACTAGAGTCATTAACTCGGACCAAGTAATAGACACAACCTTTGGAAACTAACTTTCTTGCCTTTAGGTATGAAGTAAAATGACCCTTAGGCACTGCTGAACTACTCTTCCACTCAATAACTGGCTCATTAGGAATTTGAAACCTAACAACTTGAGTTCTACAACCAATGGAGGCATAACAAGCATGAAGCCAGTCCATACCAAGAATGACGTCGAAATCTACCATGTCTAACTCAACTAAATCAGCCATGGTGTTCTTGTGATTGATGGAAATGACACAATCACGATATACTCGCTTAGCTAGAATAGGCTCCCCAACAGATGTAGAAACACAAAAGGGTTTACAAAGTTTCTCAGGAAGAACATCAAAATTATTTGCAACATAAGGAGTCACAAAAGATAAACTTGCTCCTGGGTCTAGCAATGCATAAACATCAAGAGTAAAGACTTTGATCATACTAGTGACAACATTTGGAGAATTTTCTTGCTCTTGACGTCTAGTGATTGCATAAAGGAAGTTTGCTACTTCGCCAGTACCAAAAATAGCTCCTCTAGGTGCAGACCTGTCTGGTGGTGCAATTGATGAAGATTGGGCTCTATTACCCCCATTGCCATTACCTTGCTTGTTCTTTGGATAGTCTCGCCTAAAATGACCATTCTGGCCACACTTGAAACATCCAGTGGAACCATCGGGACACATCCGTGAGTGGTTTCTACCACACCTAGCACATGCAAGAATCTTAGTACCCCCTTGTGCCATACTACGTTGCGACTGTGTAGGTCTAGCTCTTAAATTCTGGGAATTCTGACTATTGTACTAACATTTGTTTTTTGGTGCAGGTACACCAACGATGATGGAGAAGGTCCTTTTTGCTTATTTTGGAAAGAAGACTGGTTCGCATTACTCTTTTGCTGTCCGGATTCATTCCCTGATGCCCTAGCCTTGTTATTCTTCAACCTTTCTCTATACCTCAGCTTATCATCCTCAACCTGTTGCACATAGATCATCAGCCTTGCTATGCCCATGTCACCTATTTGTATGGCTGCCTTACTTTCCTTATTTGACAGACGAGGCAACCTAACAACGAATAAACTGATCCTACTCCTCATGTCGGCAACTATCTCTTTGCTTCTCTTAGCTCACGGGGAAAGAAATGACCCACGAAAGCACTCTCAAAATAGTCCAACTCACAATCGATTATGCACAAGAACGAGTTAGAATGAAAGTTTTTAGAGATACAACTCTAACGCACGAAATGAGTATGAAAGAAGTGAAAGAATTTCCTAAATGATGCAGCCTCCTAATTATAAATGTGGCGCGCTTCACACCGATAACTAGGACTCTACATACAAGGCTTCATAGACTCCCTAGGACTCTTGACCACAAGGCTCTGATACCAAGTTTTTCACGTCCCGAGCCTACGCCCTGGGTGGGACTGGAACTCGAGAACCATTGCTGGCCCCAAGGAACTCTGGGACTGGTTTACTTACTTAGCGGAAGAGTCTAAGCATTTTTACAATGATCAAATGCACTTCTAGTCAACTGTTTAATAAAATAACTTAGAACGTTTAAAGGTTAAACATTTATCTTGGCCAAAATGAAAACTCAAGTCTTAATATATAAAATAATAATGTAAACACAACTAAACTACTGAATGTCTATGAAGCCTCTTAAACAAGGAGGGATGTCGGGACAAGACCCTGAATCATCATAACCATTGAAATACTAAAAGGAAATGACAAAAAGGAGCCCTCTGGAAAGCAAGGAGGCTCACCAACTAACTCTGAATGCTCAACTGGATCAACAACGCGATGGATGTTGATCCTGGTTACCTGTGTCTTCATCACAACAACGATACAAGCCAAACGACAACAGTACATTGAATGTATGAGTATGCAAGAGGAAAACTAAACATAACATAAGCTTGAAGGGAGTCTAAAAAAACACTTACCTTGGCTTTACTCAACTCATTAATAACTTAACTTAAATGCAAAGTAAACAACCATAATGGTGCAGTTATAGAAAGCATTGAAAACAGTAGTAGCAACTCAATTTGATAAAGAAATGCAATAACAACTAAGTTTATCTGTAAAGTAATATAATACTGCGGGAGTTTCTCTAATCGACAACCACCACTATGAGCCTAAGTGGTTATACAATATCTAGCCTACGCTGCCAGAACTGTCCTATACTTTGCCGTCATGTAGAACACCTTAACTAAGTGGATCCACTAGCCTCTGCTAAAAAGCACTTAAGGAGTTATCTAAAAGGTATGATCATTTACTACCCATGATGGCTACATGGTTTATGGAGACTTGAGTTATTATGAACTCGCATCCCCATATTGGTGCTGAATACTACTCCCAAAATATACTTAGCTCATATGTTTTTAAAACAAAACTTCTTTCTTTTGTTTGAGATAATTACTCAATACTTATCTAAAAAGTTCCCTTGGAATCGATGTTCCCTTTTTTGCTCAAATGTGAAAACATTTTTAACTCTTGGGAAAACATAGTTCCCGTATAATCTTTGAAGAAATGAACTTTTCTCTTACTCTTTACTCAACTCAAAGCTTAAGTCTTTAAACAAAGTTAAACGTTTGTAAAAGACTTTGGGAAATCATTATGAATTTCTCTTAACTTGACTCTTAATTTTCCTTGAATTGAACTATGAATTCAAGGATTATGATTTGTGATAGGAACGATCTCATGATGTCTAGGAGTGTTTCTAGATGGTTAAACATATGGGAAGATCAATAAATCACTGTCTGGAAGGAAGTCCGCGACACGGAGATGTATTTAAATTTTTCGTCGCAAAAATAATTTTTGAGGTAGAACGGTCCGTGACGCGAGAAGGATTTTTCCCAATCTGAGGAACAGGTCTGCGACGCGGGCCTGGTAATAAGATTCTCTGGACAATTTTCCTTCTTCATTTTTTAGCGCCAATCCGCCTAAACTCGGTTCTCTTTCCCAACTTCTCATTAGATTCAGATACCTAGCAAATTTACAGAACAACCTAACTCAAAACAACTCTATAATTCGACGTAATGATCTCAGAAATTTCTCAATCTCAGCCCAATTCAAGAACGATATCAAATTCAAGAATACGTATCAAGAATATCAAACTTTCAACCCTTTTAGGACGAATTCACGTTGAAATAAACATGTTTGGCAAGTGGGTGAACGAACCCAATGTTATGAAAGCCTCACATACCTCGTAGGGATCACCCCTTGACAAAATTCACAAGCGATTTTTGACGAACTTTACGAATATTACTAGCTCTACTCTTTTCACCTCTTCTTTTCTCTTCTCTAAAAACACTAACTTAATTTTCAAAAGCATAAACTGACCAAGTTCAGTTTAGACCCTTAAGTAATTACCAAAAATGAATTAATTTAATTAGTCATGGTAAAGACCAAAATACCCTTCAAAAATCCGATTTAGAGTTTCCTTATTTGAATAGCCCAACTTCAAATGGGAATATCTCACTCATACGAACTCGGAATCGTGTAAATTTGGTGGCATTGGAAAGAAAATGCCAATATCGTTCCTAAGGTATTGGAAGAAGACCTAACTCATCCTGAGCTAGGAGTTATGGTCGTTGGAAGTTGACCAAAAACCCAAACTTAACATAACTTAACAAATTTCCAGATTTATTATTCTTTCCTAAAATGACTATTGCCAATTCTAACTCTTTCTAGTTCTTTCAATTAGTGAGACGTTACAATATCTCCCCCTTGGAAACATTCATCCTCGAATGAGATTACTCTTACTAGGCCAATGTTGTAACATCTAACATTCAGCTCAAACACCCAACAAGCAATGCAAATACGACAGGCCAACTTATAAATTAAGAAGTACTAAAAAGAGAATTAGTACCTTGATCTGGAATTTCTCCGATTTTAAAGAGATGTGGATACCTCTTCTTCATATCCTCTTCAGTTTCCCAAGTAGCTTCCTCAACAAATTGATTTTTCCAAAGAACTTTGGCTGATGCTGCCTCCTTTATTCTTAACTTGTGAAATTGGCGATCTAGTATTTGAACAGGAATCTCCTCATAAGATAAGCCATCTTTGATTCCAATATCTTCAATTGGTATGATAAGTGAAGGATCTCGCATGCACTTTTTCAACATAGAGACGTGAAATACAGGATGAACTGCTGCTAACTCTTGTGGGTTCTCTAACTCATAAGCTACATTGCCATTTCTCTTGGATATTCTGTAAGGACCAATATATCGGGTACTAAGCATCCCCTTCTTACCAAACCTCATAACACCCTTCATGGGTGAAAATTTAAAGTTACCCAATCATCTACTTCAAACTCTAACTCCCTTCCCTTAACATCAATGTAGGATTTCTGATGACTTTTTGCCGTTTTCAACCTTTCTTGAATAACTTTCACTTTTCCATTGCTTAATGGACTAAATCTGGTCCTATAAACCCTCCTTCACCAACTTCAAACCATCCAATAGGAGATTTGCACCTTCTCCCATAAATAGCTTCATAAGGAGCCATTTGGATGCTAGAGTGGTAACTATTGTTGTAAGCAAGGTTAATAAAAGGTAGGTGATCATCCCAATTACCTTTGAAATCAATCACACAAGCACTCAACATATCCTCCAAGATCTAAATAGTGCGCTCTACTTGACCATCCGTGTGGGGATGAAAAGCAGTACTTAAGTTCAGCTTTTAACCCAAGCCTTTCTGCAGTGACTTCCAAAACTGTGCAGTAAATTGCGCGCCTCCATCTGAAATATTGGAGACCGGAACCCCATGAAGTCTTACCACCTCTTGAATATACAACTTTGCATAATGTTATGTTGAATGGGTAGTCTTTACCGGCAAAAAGTGGGTTGACTTTGTCATTATATCGACAATCACCCAAGTAGAATCATGCTGCCCACGAGACCTCGACAAATTGGTGATAAAGTCTAAGTTTATCATCTCCCACATCCATTCCGGAAGTTCTATATTTTGAGCCAAACCATCGGGACTTTGATTCTCTACTTTAACTTGTCGGCAATTCGGACACTTAGCATATAACTCTGCAATGCCCTTCCTCGTACTACTCCACCAATAAACTTCTATCAAATTGGGATACATCTTTGTGGAACCCGGATGAATGAAATATCTCTAGCTATGAGCTTCCTCCATGCTCCTCTCTTGGAGTTCATCCACCCTTGGTACACACAATCTAAATTGATACCTCAATACGCCATCTCCCCCTTGTTCAAAAGCTAATACCTTTTGCTTATGAACAATTGCCTTCAATTCAAGCAAAATAGGGTCTTGGTCTTGCTTCTCTTTTACTTCTGACACCAATGATGATTCATCCCCATTCATCACCACTGCTCCTCCTTCTATGGAATCCATTAGTCGGACTCCCAAGTATGCAAGTTTGTGCTCATCTTTCACTAACTCTCTCTTATATTTCTCAAAATGGATGGTACTATCCATAGACAACCTGATCAAGGCATAAACAACAACATTAGCCTTACCTGAGTGATAAAGAATACTCATGCCATAATCTTTGAATAATTCTAACCACCTCATTTGTCTGTGATTAAGCTCTTTTTGACTAAACACATCTTGAAGACTCTTGTAATCAGTGAATACATCAACATGAACACCATAAAAATAATGGTGCCATATTTTCAAAGCAAACACTACAGCAACCAATTCTAGATCACGGGTTGGGTAATTCTTCTCATAAACTTTCAACTCTCTAGAGGCATAACATATAACATTGCCATTCTGCATCAACACACAACCCAAACAATCTCTAGACTTATCATAATATACCACAAAACCTTGAGTACCTTCTGGTAAGGTCAACACTTGGACAGTAGTTAACCACTTTTTCAATTCCTGAAATCTTTTCTCACAAGCTTCAGACCATTGAAACATCACTGTCTTCAGAGTTAACTTGGTCAAAGGGGATGAAATAGATGAGAAACCCTCTACGAACCTTCTATAATAGCCCGTCAAACCCAAGAAACTCCTAATATTAGTTGGAGATGTGGGTCTAGGACAATTCTGCACTTCCTCTATTTTCTTAGTACCAAATTTAATTCCCTCTCAAGACACAATGTGGCCTAAGAATGCCACAAACTCAAACCAAAACTCATACTTACAGTACTTGGCATACAACTCTTTATATTTTAGAGTTTGGAGAACTATTCTGAGATGACTAGCATGATCTTCCTCATTCCTCGAATAGATTAGTATGCCATCATTGAAATCTATAACAAACACATCTAAACAAGATTTGAATACTCTATTCATAAGGTCCATGAATGTTGCAGGTGCATTAGTTAAACCAAAGGACATAACAAAGAACTCATAATGACCATAACCAGTCCTGAATGCTGTCTTTGGAATGTCACATTCCCTTACCCTCAACTGATGGTAGTCTGATCTAAGGTCTATATTAGAGTAATAGGTAGCACCCTGAAGCTAGTTGAAAAGATCATCAATCCTTGGAAGAGGATACTTATCTTTGATGGTAACCTTGTTCAACTGACAATAATCTATACACATCCTAAGGGAACCATCTTTCTTTCTCACAAATAAGACTGGAGCACCCCAAGGTGAGAAACTTGGTCGAATAAAGCCCTTATCAAGGATATCTTTCAACTGCTATTTTAGCTCTTTCAACTTTGTTGGTGCCATTCTATATGGCGGAATAGATATAGGACTAGTATTTGGAAGAATGTCTATACCGAAGTCTATTTCTCTCTTAGGAGGGACTCCGGGAAGGTCATCAGGAAAAACTTTTGGAAACTCTTTTACTACTGAAACTGACTGAATAGGAGGTATCTCAACACTAGAGTCATTAACTTGGACCAAGTGATAGACACAACCTTTAGAAACTAACTTTCTTGCCTTTAGGTACGAAATAGAACGACTCTTAGGCACTGTTGAACTACTCTTCCACTCTATAACTGGCTCATTAGGAATTTGAAACCTAACAACTCGAGTTCTACAATCAATGGAGGCCTAACAGGCATGAAGCTAGTCCATACCAAGAATGACTTCAAAATCTACCATGTCTAAGTCAACTAAATCTGCCATGGTGTTCTTGTGATTGATGGAAATGACATAATCACGATATACTTGCTCAATTAGAATAGACTCCCCAACAGGTGTAGAAACACAAAAGGGTTCACAAAGTTTCTTATAATGAACATCAAAATTATTTGCACCATAAGGTGTCACAAAAGATAAACTTTCTCCTGGGTGTAGCAACGCATAAACATCAAGAGTAAAGACTTTGATCATACTAGTGACAACATCTGGGGAATTTTCTTGCTCTAGACGACTAGTGATCACATAAAGGCAGTTTGCTCCTCCGCCAGTTCCGAAAGTAGCTCCTTTAGGTATAGCCCTGTCTGGTGGAGCAACTGATGAAGATTGGGCTCTATTGCCCACATTACTATTACGGTTCTTGTTATGTGGACACTCTCGCCTAAAATGACCATTTTGGCCACACTTGAAACATCTAGTGGAGCCATAACGACACATTTGTGAATGATTCCTACCACACCTTGCACATGTAGGAATATTAGTACCCCCTTGCGCCATATTACCTTATGACTGTGCAGGTCTAGCTCTAGAATTCTCAAAATTCTGACTATTGTACTCATAATTGTTCCTTGGTGCAGATGCACCAGCAGATGATGGAGAAGGTCCTTTCTGCTTCTGTTGGAAAGAATTTCGGTTCGCATTACTCTTTTGCTGCCTGGATTCATACGCTGATGCCTTAACCCTCTTATTCTTAAACCCTTTTCTATCTCTTAGCTTGTCCTCCTCAACTTGTTGCACATGGATCATTAGCCTTGCTATTCCCATGTCACCTATTAGCATGGCTGCCTTACTTTTATTATTTGACAGACGAGGCAACCTAACAACGAATAAACTCATCTTGCTCCTCATGTCAGCAACCATCTCTATGCTTCTCTTAGCTTACGGGGAAAGAAATTCCCCATGAAAGCACTCTAAAAATAGTCCAACTTACAACCGGTTACGTGTGAGTACGAGTTAGAAAAAAACACTTTAGAGTTAAAACTATAACGCAAGAAATGAGTATGAAAGAAGTGAAGGAATTTCCTAAATGTTACAGCCTCCTAATTATAGATGTGATGCGTTTCACACCGATAACTAAGACTCTACATACACTATTTCATAAACTCCTTATGACTCTTGAACACTGGGTTCGAATACCAAGTTTGTCACGCCTCGAGCCTACACCCTGGGCAGGAATGGCACTCGAGAACCATTATTGGCCGTAAGAAAACCTTTGGCTTGGCTTACTTACTTAGCGGAAGACTCTAAGCATTTTTACAATGATCAAATGCACTTCTACTCAACTGTTTAATAAAATAACTTAGAACATTTAAAGGTTAAACATTCATCTTGACCAAAATGAAAACTCAACTCTTAACATATGAAGAAATAATGTAAATACAACTGAACTACTAAATGTCTATAAAGCCTCTTAAACAAGGAGGGATGCTGGGACAAGACCCTGAATCATCGTAACAAATGAAATACTAAAAGCAAATGATAAAAATGGGACCTCTGGAAAGAAAGGAGACTCACCAACTGACTCTGAATGCTCAACTGGATCAACAACGCGATGGATGCTGATCCTGGTTACCTGTGTCTTCATCATAACAGCGATACAAGCCAAACGCTATCAGTGCATTGAATGTATGAGTATGCAAGGGAAAACTAAACATAACATAAGATTGATGGTAGTCTGAAAGAAACACTTACCTTGGCTTTACTCAACTCATGAATTACTTAACTCAAATGCAAAGTAAACAACAATAATGGTGCAGTTATACAAAGCATTGAAAACAGTAGTAGCAACTCAATTTGTTAAAGAAATGCAATAACAACTCAGTTTACCTGTAAGGTAATATAATACTGCGGGAGTTTCTTTAACCGACAACCACCACAATGAGCCTAAGTGGTTATACAGTATCTTGCCCACGCTGCCAGAACTGTCCTATACTTTGCCGTCATATAGAACACCTTAAATAAGTGGATCCACTAGCCTCTGCTAAAAAGCACTTAAGGAGTCATCTAAAGAGTATGATCATTTACTACCCATGATGGCTACATGGTTTATGGAGACTTGAGTTATTATGAACTCGCATCCCCATATCAATGCTCAATACTACTCCCTAAATATACTTAGCTCATATGTTTTTAAAACAAAACTTCTTTCTTTTCTTTGAGATATTTACTCAAAACTTATCTTAAAAGCTCCCTTGGAATCGATGTTCCCTTTCTTGCTCAAATGAGAAAATATTTTTAACTCTTGGGAATACTTAGTTCCCGTATAATCTTTGAAGAAATGAACATTTCTCTTACTCTGTACTTAACTCAAAAATTAAATCTTTAAACAAAGTTAAAACTTTTGTAAAAGACTTTGGGAAATCTTTATGAATTTCTCTTAATTTGACTCTTAATTTTCCTTGAATTGAATTATGAATTCAAGGATTATGATTTGTGATAGGAACGATCTCATGATGTTTAGGAGTGTTTTTATATGGTAAAACATATGAGAAGATCAATATATCACTGTCTGGAAGGAAGTCCGCGATGCGGAGATATATTTAATTTTTTTATCGTAAAAATATTTTTTGTGTTAGAACGGTCCGTGACTGCTTCGCGACGCAAGGAGGATTTTTCCCAATTTGAGGAACAGATCCGCGACGCGGACCTGGTAACAAAATTCTCTGGACAAGTTTCCTTCCCTATTTTCCAGCTCCAATCCGCCTAAACTCGGTTCTCTTTCCCAACTTCTCTTTAGATTCAGATACCTAACAAATTACATAAGAACTTAAATCAAAACAACTCTATAATATGACGTAATGATCTCAGAAATTTCTAAATCTCAGCCCAATTCAAGAACGATATCAAATTCAAGAATACGTATAAAGAATATCAAACTTTCAACCCTTTTAGGACGAATTCACGCTGAAATAAACATGTTTGGCACGTGGGTGAATGAACCCAACGTTATGAAAGCCTCACATACCTTGTAGGGATCACCCCTTGACAAAATTCACAAGCGATTCTTGACGAACTTGACGATTCTTACTCACTCTACTCTTTATTCCTCTTTTTTTCTCTTCTCTCAAAATCGTAACTTAATTTTCAGAAGCGTAAACTGACCAAGTTCAGTTTAAACCCCTAAGTAATTACCAAAAACGAATTAATTTAATTAGGTATGGTAAAGACCAAAATACCCTTCAAAAAATCCGATTTAGAATTTTTTTCTTTGAATATCCCAACTTTAAATGGGCATATCTCACTCATACGAACTTGGAATCACGCAAATTTGGTGGCGTTGGAAAGATAATTCCAAGATCGTTCATACGGTATTGGAAGAAGACCTAACTCATCATGTGCTAGGAGTTATGGTCGTTGGAAGTTGACCAAAATCCCAAACTTAACAGAACTTAACAAATTTCCAGAATGTTTATTCTTTCCTAAAATTACTGTTGCCGATTCTAACTCTTTCTAGTTCTTTAAATTACCGAGATGTTACAATATCTCTCCCTTGGAAACATTCGTTGAATAAGATTACTCTTACTACGCCAATGTTGTAACATCTAACATTCAGCTCAAACACCCAACAACCAATGCAAATACAACATGCCAACATATAAATGAAAATGTACTAAAAAGAGAATTAGTACGTTGATCTTGAATTTCTCCGGTTTTAAAGAGATGTGGATACCTCTTCTTCATATCCTCTTCAGTTTCCCAAGTAGCTTCCTCAACAAATTGATTCCTCCAAAGAACTTTGGATGATGCTACCTCCTTTATTCTCAACTTTCGAAATTGGCGATCTAGAAGTTGTACAGGAATCTCCTTATAAGATAAGCTATCTTTGATTCCAATATCTTCAGTTAGTATGATAAGTGAAGGATCTCCCATGCACTTTTTGAACATGGAGACGTGAAATACAGGATGAACCGCTGCTAACTCTTGTGGTTGCTCTAACTCATAAGCTACATTGCCAATTCTCTTTGATATTCTATAAGGACAAATATATCGGGGACTAAGCATCCCCTTCTTACCAAACCTCATAACACCCTTCATGGGTGAAACTTTAAAGTTACCCAATCATCTACTTCAAACTCTAACTCCCTTCTCCTAACATCAATGTAGGATTTCTGACGACTTTGTGTCGTTTTAAATCTCTCTTGAATCACTTTCACTTTTCCATAGCTTAATGGACTAAATCTGGTCCTATCAACCCTGCTTCACCAACTTCAAACCATCCAATAGAAGATTTGCACCTTCTCCCATAAATCACTTCATAAGGAGCCATCTGGATGCTAAAATGGTTACTATTGTTGTAAGTAAAGTCAATAAGAGGTAGGTGATCATCCCAATTACCTTTGAAATCAATCACACAAGCCCTCAACATATCCTCCAAGATCTAAATAGTGCGCTCTACTTGACCATCCGTGTGAGGATGAAAAGTAGTACTTAAGTTCAGCTTTTAACCGAAGCCTTTGTGAAATGGCTTCCAAAACTGTGCAGTATATTGCGCGCCTCCGTCTGAAATAATGGAGATCGGAACCCCATGAAGTCTTACCACCTATTGAATATACAACTTAGCATAAACTTCTGTTGAATGGGTAGTCTTTACCGGCAGAAAGTGGGCTGACTTTGTCATTATATCGTCAATCACCCAAATAGAATCATGTTGCCCGCGAGACCTCGACAAACCTGTGATGAAATCTATGTTAATCATTTCTCACTTCCATTTTGGAAGTTCTATATTTTGAGCCAAGCCATCGGGCATTTGATGCTCTACTTTAACTTGTCGGCAATTCGGACACTTAGCAAATAACTCTGCAATGCCCTTCTTCATACTACTCCACCAATAAACTTCTATCAAATTGGGATACATCGTTGTGGAACCCGGATGAATGAAATATCTCGAGCTATGAGCTTCATCCATGTTCCTCTCTTGGAGTTTATGCACCCTGGTACACACAATCTAAATTGATACCTCAATACGCCATCTCCCCCTTGTTCAAAAGCTAATACCTTTTGCTTATGAACAATTGCCTTCAATTCAAACAAAATAGGGTCTTGGACTTGCTTCTCTTTTACTTCTGACACCAATGATGATTCATCCCCATTCATCACCACTACTCCTTCTGTGGAATCCATTAGTCGGACTCCCAAGCATGCAAGTCTGTGCTCATCTTTCATTAACTCTCTCTTATATTTCTCAAAATGGGTGGTACTACCCATAGACAACCTGATCAAGGCATAAACAACAACATTAGCCTTACCTGAGTGATAAAGAATACTCATGCCATAATCCTTAAATAATTCTAACCACCTCATTTGTCTGTGATTAAGCTCTTTTTGACTAAACCCATCTTGAAGACCCTTGTAATCAGTGAAAACATCAACATGAACACCATAAAAATAATGATGCCATATTTTCAAAGAAAACACTACATCAACCAATTCTAGATCATAGGTTGGGTAATTCTTCTCATGAACCTTCAACTCTCTAGAGGCATAAGATATAACCTTGTCATTCTGCATCAACACACAACCCAAAAAAACTCTAGACTTATCATAATATACCACAAAACCTTGAGTACCTTCTGGTAAGGTCAATACTAGGGCAGTAGTTAACCTCATTTTTAATTCGTGAAAGCTTTTCTCACAAGTTTCTGACCATTGAAACTTCACTGTCTTCTGAGTTATCCTGGTCAAATGGTATGAAATAGATGAGAACCCCTTTACGAACCTTCTATAATAGCCAGTCAAACCCAAGAAACTCCTAATGACAGTTGGAGATATGGGTCTAGGACAATTCTGCACTGCCTCTATTTTCTTAGTACCAAATTTAATTCCCTCCCAAGACACAATGTGGCCTAAGGATGCCACAAACTCAAGCCAAAACTCATACTTAGAGAACTTGGCATACAACTCTTTATCTTTTACAGTTTGGAGAACTATTCTGAGATGACTAGCATGATCTTCCTCATTCCTCGAATAGATTAGTTTGTCATCAATGAATCCGATAACAAACATATCTAAACAAGATTTGAATACTCTATTCATAAGGTCTATGAATACTGCAGGTGCATTGGTCAAACCAAAGGACATAACAAAGAACTCATAATGACCATTACGAGTCCTGAATGTTGTCTTTGGAATGTCACATTCCCTTACCCTCAACTGATGGTAGTCTGATCTAAGGTCTATCTTAGAGAAACAGGTAGCACCCTAAAGCTGGTCGAGAAGATCATCAATCCTTGGAAGTGGTACTATCTTTCTTTCTCACAAATAAGACTGGAGCGCCCCAAGGTGAGACACTTGGTCAAATAAAGCCCTTATCAAGGAGATCTTTCAACTGTTATTTTAGCTCTTTCAACTTTGTTGGTGTCATTCTATATGGTGGAATAGATATGGGATGAGTATCTGGAAGAATGTCTATATCGAAGTCTATTTCTCTCTTAGGAGGGACTCCGGGAAGATCATCAGGAAAGACTTTTGGAAACTCTTTTACTACAGAAATTGACTGAATAGGAGGTATCTCAACACTAGAGTCATTAACTCAGACCAAGTGATAGACATAACCTTTGGAAACTAACTTTCTTGCCTTTAGGTACGAATTAAAATGACCCTTAGGCACTGCTGAACTACTCTTCCACTCTATAACTGGCTCATTAGGAATTTGAAACTAAACAACTCAAGTTCTAGAATCAATGGAGGCATAAGAAGCAAGAAGCTAGTCCATACCAAGAATTACGTCGAAATCTACCATGTCTAACTTAACTAAATCTTCCATGGTGTTCTTGTGATTAATGGAAATGACATAATCACGATATACTTGCTCAACTAGAATAGACTCCGCAACAGGTGTAGAAACACAAAATGGTTCACAAAGTTTCTTATACTGAACATCAAAATTATTTGTAGCATAAGGTGTCACAAAAGATGAACTTTCTCCTACGTCTAGCAAAGCATAAACATCAAGAGTAAAGACTTTGATCATGCTAGTAACAACATCTGGGGAATTTTCTTACTCTTGACGACTGGTGATCGCATAAAGGCGGTTTGCTCCTCCGCCAGTACCGAAAGTAGCTCGTCTTGGTATAGCCCTGTCTGGGTAGAGCAACTGATGAAGATTGGGCTCTATTGCCCATATTACCAATACGTTTCTTGTTATGTGGACACTCTCGCCTAAAATGACCATTCTGGCCACACTTGAAACATCTAGTGGAGCCATCACGACACATTCGTGATTGGTTCCAACCACACCTTGCACATGTCAGAATCTTAGTACCCCCTTGTGCCATATTACCTTCTGACTGTGCAGGTCTAGCTCTAGAATTCTTGGAATTCTGACTATTGTACTCATATTTGTTCCCTGGTGCAGGTGCACCAGCAGATGATGGAGAAGGCTCTTTCTTCTTATGTTGGAAAGAATTCCGGTTCGCATTACTCTTTTGCTGCCTGGATTCATACGCTGATGCCTTAGTCCTCTTATTCTTAAACCCTTCCCTGTCCCTCAGCTTGTCCTCCTCAACTTGTTGCACATGGATCATCACCTTTGCTATTCCCATGTCACCTATTAGCACAGATGCCTTACTTTCCTTATCTGACAGACTAGGTAACCTAACAATGAATAAACTCATCTCGCTCTTCATGTCAACAACCATCTATTTTCTTCTCTTAGCTTATGGGGAAAGAAATACCCCATGAAAGCACTCTCAAAACAGTCCAACTTACAATAGGTTACGCGCAAGTACGAGTTAGAAAGAAACTCTTTGGAGATAAAACTCTAACGCAAGAAAAGATTATGAAAGAAGTGAAGGAATTTCCTAAATGTTACGGCCTCCTAATTATTTATGTGGCGCGTTTCACACCGATAACTAGGAATCTACATACACGACTTCATAGACTCTCTAGGACTCTTGAACATTGGGCTCTGATACCAAGTTTGTCACGCCTCGAGCCTACACCCTGGGCAAGACTGACACTCGAGAACCATTGCTGGCCTTAAGAAAACCTTTGGCTTGGCTTACTTACTCAGCGAAAGACTTTAAGCATTTTTACAATGATCAAATGCACTTCTACTCAACTGAACATTTAAAGGTTAAACATTCATCTTGGCCAAAATGGAAACTCAAGTCTTAACATATGAAATAATAATGTAAAGTCAACTGAACTACTGAATGTCTATGAAGCCTCTTAAACAAGGAGGGATGTTGGGACAAGACCCTGAATCATCATAACAAATGAAAAATTAAAAGGAAATGATAAAAATGAGCCCTCTGGAAAGCAAGGAGGCTCACCAACTGACTCTGAATGCTCAATTGGATCAACAACGCGATGGATATTGATCCTGGTTACCTCTGTCTTCATCATAACAACGATACAAGCCGAACGACATCAGTACATTAAATGTATGAGTATGCAAGGGGGAAAACTAAACATAACATAAGCTTGAAGGTAGTCTGAAAGAAACACTTACCTTGGCTTTACTCAACTAATGAATAACTTAACTCAAATGCAAAGTAAACAACAATAATTGTGCAGTTATACAGAGCATTTTAAATAGTAGTAGCAACTCAATTTGTTAAAGAAATGCAGTAACAACTCAATTTACTTGTAAAGTAATATAGTACTGTGGGAGTTTCTCTAACCGACAACCACCACTATGAGCCTAAGGGGTTATATAGTATCTTGCCCACGTTGCCAGAACTGTCTTAGACTTTGCCATCATATAGAACACCTTAACTAAGTAGATCCACTAGTCTCTGCTAAAAAGCACTTAAGGAGTCATCTAGAAAGATATGATCCTTTACTACCCATGATGGCTACATGGTTTGTGGAGACTTGAGTTATTATGAATTCGCATCCCCATATCGGTGCTCAATACTACTCCCAAAATATACTTAGCTTATATGTTTTTAAAACAAAACTTCTTTCTTTGGTTTGAGATAATTACTCAAAACTTAGCTTAAAAGTTCCCTTGGAATCGGTATTCCCTTTCTTGCTCAAATGTGAAAACATTTTTAACTCTTGGGAATACTTAGTTCCAATATAATCTTTGAAGAAATGAACTTTTCTCTTACGATTTACTCAACTCAAACTTTAAGTCTTATAAAAAAGTTAAAACTTTTGTAAAATACTTATGAATTTCTCTTAACTTGACTCTTAACTTTCCTTGACTTGACTCTTAGCTGTCGTTGAATTGAATTATGGATCCCTGGATTGTGATTTGTGATAGGAACAATCTCATGATGTTTAGGAGTGTTTTTAGGTATTTAAACACGAGAAATGATCAATTAATCACTCTATAATTTGACGTAATGATCTCAGAAACTTCCCAATCTCAGCCCAATTCAAGAACGATATCAAATTCAAGAATACATATCAAGAATATCAAACTTTCAACCCTTTTAGGACGAATTCATGTTGAAATAATTTTTTTTGACACGTGGGTGAATGAACTCAAAGTTATGAAAGCCTCACATACCTCATAGGGATCACCCCTTGACGAAATCCACAAGCGGTTCTTGAAGAACTTGAGGATTCTTGCCCGTTCTCCTCTTTTCACCTCTTCTTTTCTCTTCTCTCAAAACCCTAACTTAATTTTCAAAAATGTAAACTGACAAGTTCAGTTTACACCCTAAAGTAATTACCAAAAACGAATTAATTTAATTGGGTATGGTAAAAACCAAAATACCCTTTCAAAATCTGATCTAGACTTTCCTTATTTGAACAACCCAACTTCAAATGGGCATATCTCACTTAAACGAACTCGGAATCGCGCAAACTCGGCGGCATTGGAAAGATTATTCCAAGATATTTCCTACAGTATCTGGAAGCACACCTAATGCATACTGATCTAGGAGTTATGGTCATTTGTAGTTGACCAAAAACCCAAACTTAACATAACTTAACAAATTTCCAGATTTTTTATTCTTTCCTAAAATGACTATTTCCATTTCTAACTCTTTCTAGTTCTTTCAATTAGCGAGAGGTTACAATATCTCCCCCTTGGGAAAATTCATCCTCGAATAAGATTATTATTACTAGGCTAAGAGTGTAACATCTAACATTCAGCTCAATGACCCAACAAGCAATGCAAATACCACATGCCAACTTATAAATTAAAGATTACTAAGAAGAGAATTAGTACCTTCATCTGGAATTTTTCCGGTTTCAAAGAGATGTGGATACTCTTCTTCATATCTTATTTAGCTTCCCAATTAGCTTTATCAACAAACTGATTCCTCCAAAGAACTTTGGCTGATGCTACCTCCTTTGTTCTTAACTTGCAAACTTGGCGATCTATAATCTGAACAGGAATCTCCTCATAAGATAAGCTATCCTTGATTCCATTATCTTCAGTTCGTATGATAAGTGAAGGATCTCCCATGCACTTTTTCAACATTGAGACATGAAATACCGGATGAACAACTACTAACTCTTGTGGTAGCTCTAACTGATAAGCTACATTGCCAATCCTCTTAAATATTCTATAAGGACCAATATACCGGGTACTAAGCTTCCCCTTCTTACCAAACCTCATAACACCCTTCATGGGTGAAACTTTCAAGTATACCCAATCATCTACTTCAAACTCTAACTTACTTCTCCTAACATCAATGTAGGATTTCTGACGACTTTGCGCCATTTTCAACCTCTCTTGAATCACTTTAACTTTTTCCATAGCTTAATGGACTAATCTGGTCCTATCAACCCTGCTTCGCCAGCTTCAAATGATCCAATAGAAGATCTGCACCTTCTCCCATAAAGAGCTTAATAAGGAGCCATCTGGATGCTAGTGTGGTAACTATTATTGTAAGCAAATTCAATAAGAGGTAGGTGATCATCCCAATTACCTTTGAAATCAATCACACAAGCCCTTAATATATCCTCCAAGATTTGAATAGTGCGCTCTTATTGACCATCCGTCTGAGGATGAAAAGTAGTATTTAAGTTCACCTTTGAACACACGAAATGACTTCCAAAATTGTGCAATAAATTGCGCACCTCTGTCTGAAATAATGGAAAACAGAACCGCATGAAGTCTTACCACCTTTTGAATATACAACTTATCATAATCTTCTGCTTAATGGGTTGTCTTTACCGGTAAAAAGTGGGCTGACTTTGTCATTTTATTATCAATCACCCAAATAAAATCATGTTGCCTGCGAGACATCGACAAACCAGTGATGAAGTCCATGTTTATCATCTCCCACTTCCATTCCTGAAGTTTTATAATTTGAGCCAAACCACCGGGCCTTTGATGCTCTACTTTAACTTGTTGGCAATTCGGACACTTAGCAACAAACTCTGCAAGGCCCTTCTTCATACTACTCCACCAATAAACTTCCCTAAAATCGTGATACATCTTTATGGAATCTGGACGAATGGAATATTTGGAGCTATGAGCTTTCTCCATGATCCCCTCTTGGAGTTTATCCACCCTTGGTACACACAATCTACCTTGATACCTCAATACGCCATCTCCCTCTTGTTCAAAAGCTAATAATTTTGCTTATGAACATTTGCCTTCCATTCAAGCAAAATTGGGTCTTGGTCTTGCTTCTCTTTTACTTCTGACACCAATGATGATTCATTCCCATTCATTACCACTACTCCTCCTTTTGTGGAATCCATTAGTCGGACTCCCAAGCGTGCAAGTCTGTGCACATCTTTCGCTAACTCTCTCTTATCTTCCTCAAAATGGGTGGTACTACCCATAGACAACCTGCTCAAGGCATCAATAACAACATTAGCCTTACCTGGGTGATAAAAAATACTCATGTCATAATCCTTGAGTAATTCTAACCACCTCATTTGTTTGAGATTAAGTTCTATCTGACTAAACACATACTGAAGACTCTTGTGATTAGTGAATACATAAAGATGAACACCATACAAATAATGACGCCATATTTTTAATGCAAACACTACAGTAGCCAACTCTAGATCATGGGTTGGGTAATTATTCTCATGAACTTTCAACTGTCTGGAGGCGTAAGCTATAACCTTTCCATTCTGCATCAACACACAACCCAAACCAACTCTAGAAGCATCACAATATACCTTAAAACCATGCCATAGTGTACAAAAATCTACTAAAAAATAACCTTAAAACTCATACGATTATCTAAAGAATACATCAAAACCTCAACAATCAAGATTATGAAGGAAACTTCAACAAAACTCATCAACAACTCAAATCCTTTACTTTGAAGAACAAAAGTTTGCTGAATTAATCATGATTGGCACATGGGTGAACGAACCCAACGCTATGTGAACTCACATACCTCTTAGGAATTAACCCTTGGCAAAATCCGCAATAAAAATCCTTAAGAACGTTATGAACGCTTGACTTTTTCTCCTTTTCTTCTCTTCTTGAACTTCTCTCAAAGCCTTAGCATATTTTTGGATTTGTGAAACTGAACTAAATCAGTTTAGACCCCTAAATATCACCAAATTTCAAATTATATTAATAGGGTAAGAAAAAGACCAAAATACCCCTCTTAATTCCAGTAAGCTTTCCTTAACTAGAGAACCCGACTTCAAACAGGCATACCTCTCTCGTACAAGCTTGAACATTAGCAAACTCGGTGGCGTTTGAAAGAGAATTCCAAGACCTTTCATTTGATATCATATGCGCCACCTAACTCATTCTGTATTGAAAGTTATGGTCGTCTGAAGTTAACCCAAAACTCATACTTAGCATAACTTGTCGAAATTTCAAAATTTACTCTTTCCAAAAATAGTTTCTTTCTAATTCTAGTTCTTTCAAATACCGAGGTGTTACAATATCTCCCCCTTGGGAACATTAGTCTTCGAATGAGATTACTCTAAGTAGACTAAGGGTGTAACATCTAACCTTCAGCTTAAACACCCAACAAGCAACGTATAACATAACATGCCAACTTAAAATAAATGCCAAGAAAAGGATTAGTACCTTCATTTGGAATTTCTCTGAATTTGAAGAGATGTGGGAATCTCTTTTTCATATCCTCCTCAGCTTCCCAAGTAGCTTCCTCAACAAACTAATTCCTCCACAAAACCTTGATTGATGTTTCCTCCTTGGTTCTCCACTTGCGAACTTGACGATATATAGGAACTGTATGGGAATCTCCTCATAAGACAAGTTATCCTTAATACCAATATCATTAGTAGGTATGATAAGTAAAGGATCACCCATACACTTCTTCACCATAGAAATGTGAAATACCAGATGAACCGCTGCTAACTCTTGCGGTAGCTCCAACTCATAAGCCACTTTACCGATATCCTGTAAGGACCAATATACCGGGGACTAAGCTTTCCCTTATTACCAAATCTCATGACACCCTTTATGGGTGAAACCTTCAAATATACCCAGTTATCTACTTCAACCTCTAAATCTCTTCTCCTAACATCTGTATCAGATTTCTAACGACTCTGTGTTATTTTCAATCTCTCTTGAATAACCTTCACTTTCTCCATAGCCTAATGAACTAAGTCTGGTCCTATCAACCCAGCTTCACCAACTTCAAACCATCCAATAGGAGATTTGCATCGTCTTCTATAAAGAGCTTCATAAGGATCCATCTGGATGCTAGAGTGATAACTATTGTTGTAAGTAAATTCTATGAGAGGTAGGTGATCATCCCAATTACCCTTGAAATCAATCATGAAAGCCCTCAACATATCTTCTAAAGTCTGAATAGTGTGCTCTACCTGACCATCAGTTTGAGGATGAACAACAGTACTCAAGTTCACCTTTGAACCCAAACCTTTTTGGAATGACTTCTAAAATTGTGCACCTCTATCTAAATTATGGACACCAAATTTTCATGAAGTCTGACTACCTCTTGAATATATAACTTACCATAATCTTCTGTTGAATGGGTAGTCTTTACTGAGAAGAAATGTGCTGATTTTGTCATTCGATCTACAATCACCCAAATCGACTCATGCTGTCTCTGAGACCGTGGTAAACCTGTAATGAAAACCATATTGATCAACTCCCACTTCCATTCCAAAAGATCTATATTGTGTGCCATACCAACAGGCCTCTGGTGCTCTACCTTTACTTGTTGGCAATTCAGAAACTTAGCAACGAAATCTGCAATACACTCTTTCTTACTACTCCACCAATAGACTTTTCTCAAGTTACGATACATCTTTGTGGAACCCAGATGGATAGAATATCTTGAGCTATGAGTTTCCTCTAATATTCTCTCTTGGAGCTCATCCACCCTTGGCACACACAATCTACCTTGATAACTCAATACGCCATCTCCCCCTTGTTCAAAAGCCATCACTTTCTGCCTATGAACATTTTCCTTTAATTCAAGAAAAATATAATATTGGTCTTGTTTCTCTTTCACTTCGGACACTAATGATGATTCAGCTCTATTCATCACCACTACTCCTCCTTCGTTGGAATCAATTAGTCGAACTCCTAGTCGTGCAAGTCTATGTACATATTTTGCTAACTCTTTCTTGTCCTCCTCAACATGGGAAGTACTACCCATAGACAACCTGCTCAAGGCATCAAAAACAATGTTGGCTTTACCTGGGTGATAGAGAATACTCATGTCATAATCCTTGAGTAACTCCAACCATCTTCTCTGTTTGAGATTAAGTTCTTTCTAACTAAACACATACTGAAGACTCTTGTGATCGGTGATCACATCTACATAAATACCATAAAGATAGTGGCACCATATTTTCAAAGCAAATACTACGACAACCAGTCTAAATCATGGGTTGGGTAATTCTTCTCGTGAATCTAAAGTTGTCTAGAGGCATAAGCTATAACTTTTCCATTCTGCATTAACACACAACCCATTCCAACTCTGGACGCATCACAATATACCACAAAACCTTGCGTACCTTCTGGCAAGGTCAATATTGTGGCAGTGGTCAACCTAGTTTTCAATTCCTGAAAACTTTTCTCACGAGCTTCAGACCATTGAAACTTAACTATTTTTTTAGTCAACTTAGTCAAAGGGGATGAAATAGATGAAAATGCCTCGACAAATCTTCTATAGTAGCCAGCCAATCCTAAGAAACTCCTAATATCAGTTGGAGACGTGGGTCTAGGCTAGTTCTGCACTGCCTCTATATTTTGAGTGTCAACTCGAATCCCATCACTGAAACAATATGGCCTAAGAATGCCACAGATTCAAGCCAAAATTCACACATAGAAAATTTAGCATACAACTCTCTATCCTTGAGAGTTTGAAGAACTACTCCAAGATGACTAGCATGATCCTCCTCATTCCTCGAATGGATCAGAATGTCATCAATGAACATGGTATCAAACATATCTAAATAAGGCTTGAATACTCTATTTATAAGGTCCATGAATGCTGTAGAAGCATTAGTCAAACCAAATCACATGACCAGAAACTCATAATGACCATAACGGGTCCTAAATGTTGTCTTAGGGATGTCACTTTCTCTTACTCTCAACTGATGATATCCTGACCTGAGGTCTATCTTAGAAAAACAAGTGGCACCCTAAAGTTGATCAAATAGATCATCAATTCTAGGAAGAGGATATTTATTCTTGATATTAACCTTAATCAATTGACGGCAATCTATGTACATTCTAAGAGAACCATTTTACTTCCTCACAAATAATACCGGAGCGCCCCAAGGTGAGACACTTGATTGAATGAAACCTTTCTCAAGAAAATCCTTCAACTGCTCTTTTAACTCTTTCAACTCTTCTGGTGCCATTCTTTATGGTGGAATAGAGATAGGACGAGTATCGGGAAGTCTATCTATACCGAAGTCTATTTCTCTCTCATGAGGGACTCTTGGAAGATCATCTTAAAAGACTTCTGGAAACTCACTAACAACTAGAACTGACTGAATAGATGGTGTCTCAACACTAGAGTCATTAACTCGAACTAAGTGATGGATCCACCCCTTGGAAACTAACTTTCTGGCCTTAAGGTACGAAATGGAACGACCCTTAGGCACTGTTGAACTACTCATCCACTATGTAACTGGCTCATTAGGAAACTAGAACTTAACTACTCGAGTTTTACAATCAACTAAGGCATAACAGACATGAATCCAGTCCATACCTAGAATGACATCAAAATCTACCATATCTAACTCAACTAAGTTAGCCATGGTGTCCTTGTGATTGATGGAAATAGTACAATCATGATAAACTCTCTCAGCTAGAATAAATTCATCAACAAGTGTAGAAACACTGAAGGGCTCAAGAAGTTTCTTAGGGAGAATATCAAAATCCATCGCAACATATGGAGTCACAAAATATAAACTCGCTCCTAGATCTAGCAAAGCATGAACATCAAAAGAAGAGATTTTGATCATACCAGTGACAACATATGGAGAATTCTCTTGCTCTTGGCAACTGGGGATAGCATATAGACGGTTTGCCCCTCCGCCTATCCCTGAAGTAGCTCCTCTAGGTACAACTCTGTCTGGTGGAGCAATTGAAGAAGATTGAGCTCTATTGCCCCTACTTGCACCGCCCTGCCTGTTCTTAGGGCACTATTTCATGAAGTGACCCTCTTGACCACACTTGAAGCAACCAGTAGAGCCATCGCGACACACCCCTGAGTGGGTACTACTACACTTAGCACATGCAGGAGTCTCATTTCCTCCTTGTGCCACTCTACCTTGAGACTGTGCAGGTCTAGCTCTGAATTTTTTTGAATTTGGATTATTGAACTCACCTTTGTTCCTTGGAGCACGTGCACTAGTAGATGACGGAGTAGGTCCCTTTTGCTTATGTTGGAAAGATGACCAATTTTCATTACTCTTCTACTATTCGAACTCATTTCCTGTCTGACCCTTCTTGTTTCAGAACTCTTCTCTATCTCGCAGCTTATCTTCCTCAACTAGTTGCACATGGATCATCATCCTTTCAATGTCCATATCCCCTATTAACATAGCTACCTTGACCTCCTTACTTGATAGACGAGACAACCCAGCAACAAATAGACTCATCTTGTTCCTCATGTTAGCAACCATCTCCGGGGCGGGACAGTTGGGTGAACTTAAGGCTATACTCATGGACACTCATAGATTCCTTCTTAAGAGTGAGTAATTCTCTTACCTTGGCCTCTCTTAGCTCACGGGGAAAGAAATGCTCCATGAAGGCACTCTCGAACACAACCAGTTCACAATCGGTGCACCTTCAGCTCTACCTTCTTCCAATGGTCAAACCAGATTCTAGCAACACCCTTCATGCATCTAGTTCCACTCACTCAGCATCCACAACATGCATAACCTCAAACACTTTTTGTAACTCTTCTGCAAAAATTCTTGATCCTCAATGACATTTGAACCAGTGAAGCTTGGAGTATTCATTTTTAAGAACTCACGAATACTAGAAGTATCAGTCAGTTCTTATCAATTCTCTCTTGACTGCCTAGCTTGGTTGGTCACAACTAGGCTCAACATCCGGATAGCTTCCCGAAACTCAGCATCAGTGCTCTCTCCTTGGAGTTGCACTTCTGCTGCATTAGGTACCCCTTGATCCTCACTGTTCTTTCTAGCAGAAAGACCTCGTAAAGCTTTTCGTGAAGACATGATCTGAAATATATGTGCAAGCACGAGTTAGAAAGAAACATTTATAGAGATAAATTATATCGCACGAAATGAGTATGAAAGAAGTGAGGTAATTCCTAAATGTTACAGCCTTCTAATTATTGATGTGGCGCGCTTCACACCGATAACTAAGACTCTACAAACACATCTTCTTAGACTCCCTAGGTTTCTTGAACTTTGGGCTCTAATATCAAGTTTGTCACTCCCCGAGCCTACACCCTGGGCGGGACTGGCACTCGAGAACCATTGTTGGCCCCAAGCGAACCATTGGTCTGGCCTAACTCTTAGTAGAAGACTTAATTAACATAAGATGACTTCAAAAATAGAGTTGTAACTTAATATAACTAGCTCAGAATATTTAAAGAATCATTCATTAGCGAAAGTGTCAACTCAAGTTTCAGACATCAATAACTGAAATGAACAAGACTCATGAACTATATTTATCTATCTGTGAAGCCTCTACTAACTGAGATGGACGTCGGGACAAGACCCACGACATCCTAATAAAACTAGAATGATAAAGCAAGTAAAAGGGATACCTTAGAAGAAAAGAAGCTCATCAATAACTCTGAAGCTCAATTGGATCAATGAGGCACCAGATGCTGATACTGGTTACCTGTATCTGCATCATAAAATATGCATGCCAAATGGCGCCAGTACATGGAATGTACGAGCATGTGAAGTGAAATCTACACAAGACATAAGCTTGAAAGGGGGTCTGAAAGAAACACTTACCTCATCTCAACTCAACTCGACTTATTTCATTATAAGACAGTGATAGAAATGCAATATAAAGAAAAGCATTAAAGCATGTAGATAACATCTCAGTATATTGAAAGGAACAGTAATGTCACGACCCGAGAGCACCCCCAAGTCGTAACATGCGTATTCGACCTCTCGGAGGTCTCATACAAGCCCTTAACATTCATCACATTAGGTATGTAAAATAGTGCGGAATTTAAAAACTCTTTAAATAAAATCCCATAAGATTCAAAGGTCACTTTTAAAAACATCATTCAAAAGTACATAAGCGGAATACTAAGTCTCTTAGCCATCTTAGACATAAACGTGAAAACATACTAGGGACACAGCCCTTTACAATCAAAAGAAGTCTATTAAGTCTATTACAAGAACCTTATCACAAAACTAGAATAGAAAAGTCTTGCCCTCGACATATGAGAACATACCACAAAATCTAGGAAGAACTTCAAATCCCAAGTTTACTACAAAACCCACTCACTTGCCGGAACCTACACTTGTAGAAAATAGAGAAATATGGAATTAGCACAATTAAGTACTAAGTATGATGACCATGCAAAAACATGCTAAAAAAAGGACATTTATTTGAAATATGTGCTTTCATGCCATTTTTGATAAAAACCTTCATATCACAATTATAAGAGACACATTTCAAGTCATCATCCGCATATAAGACAATACCCACATAATAGACATACTCAACTGGTACCAATGTACAATACATGAATATAATTGACAAGTAAGCCTTTTCATCATTTCATGACCTCTATCTCAAGTTATCCAAAGCCACACTTAAGTGAAACATGAAGTGACCGCCCATACAATCTCTTTATATACACCTAAGTGTTCCTAAGGGTTACCATAGATAAGGAATGTACCATTACAATATAACATGCTAAGTCAAAATTCTTTAATGAACCACTTTAGGAGACATTTAAGCACATAAGGGGACTTTCACATAATAGTCGTTAGACTTAGGGAACTCACTTTAGTATCTTCAAAGCCTACTCGTGCCATGTGTAGATAGCATCCCATACTACTACCTACACGTTGTAGAACCTATCCAATAACTAGAGTGCACATCCCACATGAAGGGAATAGGCATAACTGACATAGACCATACTAGCTACGTATGGAATCCGGAGTCTATCCTACTCCGTGGAGGTTGTTCCACTTGCCAAAGGTAGAACTAGTAAGCAACCCATGTAGGCACATGGTTTAGGGGATGTCTAAGGAAGTTCATTGTACCTAATCTCATACTCAACTAGGCCACCTTCCTAACCACATCCACTCGGTGCTAGCCTTGTTTCCCATAGAGTATTCAATCACATATGTACTTAGAGAGGGTTCCTTTTCTAGTTCAACCAACTCATAGTACCTCTTCCCAAGAAAGGCCCCATTTCTTAGTCATGGCCAATCAAGGTTCATAAGGATAGCTCATTTGACTTTCTTAGATAAGGATTTTCATGCCGTTCCGGCTCCATCCATCTCTAAGTCTATCATCTCACTCAAGAAGGGAACTTCGCCCTAAGGCCCATCCTTCAAGGTTATACATTTACTTAGGAAAGCTAGACTTATGAAAGGGCACCATTTCTTAGTTTTGCCGATTCAAGTCTTGGCCTAGAATTCCTCTTTTAGCATTTATAGAAAGGGCACCATTTCTTAGTTTTAGCCCACTTCACACATTCATGCATTCAAGACTTTAAGTAACAAGGAGGGACACTTTAGTCTACCAACCAAGTCACAACATTATCATCTAAGGATACTTCATAATCCAACATCATTTCATATATATACATCATGAGAAAATCATACTTTAAATCATAATGCTATCCACTTTACATAGGATCATCACAAGATCACGTAAACTCATTCACATCATACCTTCACATAAAGCTTCACATAAAACTTTACATATAGCTTCATATAGGACTTTACATATAGCTTCATATAGGACTTTACATATAGCCTCATTTATATATATAATATATAATACAATAACACTTTGTACAAGATCACCTTATAACCAAAAGAATACCTTCACATAGTACAATAACATTTCATAACTTGATAACACTTTAATTCAATAGATAATGCCTTCAAGTCCATGTTCATAATACATTCCATAATTAAACACCTCCACCATAAGTGGATCAAACTAAGCAAGAACAATTTTATCCATAATAAGAGATTAAGCCAACTTACCATCCTCCAAAGCCATAATCAACAACACTCAAGTCCCAACCATTTTACTTACCACAAGAGAATTCATCATAACTTGCCCATAAGGCCACAACTTTCAATTCATCCATACATCATCAATTCATCATAGATAGATGTAGAAAATCATAAGAGTCACTAATACAATCCAATCCAAACACAATCTCATAAACTTTGAATCATAAGCAAAAGACCCACTTCATAAGCAAATTTAGGAATTTAGGAAAAACATGGGTTCTTCAAGGGATTCCATATGAAATCATCTTTAAAACATTAATCAAACATTAATTCATCAATATAATGGCTTAGAAAACGTTTTGCCAATGAACCCATGCTTAGATTAGAATTTGAGATTTTGTTCTTTGAAACACTTTTGATTGAACTCCTTGAAAGAAAGATTGATCAAGGATCAAGGGTCACCATACCTCTAAGTTGAAACCCACAAAAAATTGAAGAAGAAAGCACTCAAAACCTTCAACCCTAGCTCCAACTTCACCTTGGCCTTCAATGGTGTTCCAAAGAGAACCCTTCCTTACTCTTTTAAAATGGAACAAAATGATCCACAATCAGCCTAACACAATAATATAACCTCAAAAGAAAAGATTTGTGAAAAGACCAAAATGCCCTTAAATTTCCGGACGGACTCCTTGCCAACTGCCCAACTTTCAAAGGGCATAACTTGCTCATACGAACTCGGAATCGAGCAAACTCGGTGGCGTTGGAAAGATCGTTCCAAGGGCTTTCCAAACATAACTGAAAATACTCCTGGATCATCCTGAGCTAGGAGTTATGACTGCTCAAAGTTGGCCAAAAACTCACTGATTTCCACACTTGGCAGAATTTCCAGATTTTGAACTTAGCCAATTTCCAGATTCTGAACTGTTTTTTTTCCAAAAGTGACTACTTCCAATTTGTGCTTAAACTTTAAAAATTGATACGTTAGGCTCTAGTTTCACCTATCTATTTTTAGGGTCGCTACAAGTAATTACTTTGTTTTGTATATGAAAATACAAGTAATTCTATAGGAGATTCTCTAACCGACAACCATCACTATGAGCTATGTGATGATAGAGCGTCTAACCCACGCTTCCGAACTATCCTATACTTTGTCGGGATATAGAACCTACTACTAAGTAGATCCATTGGTGTATGCTAAAAAGAATTAAGGAATAATCTAAAAAGTATGACCCTTTCTACGCACGTTGGCTACATGGTTTATGGAGACTTGAGTTATCTGAAATCGTTCCCATATCGGTGCTCAATACTACTCCCAAAATGTAACTAGCTCATATGTTTGAAAACATAATTTTTTCTGTGTTTTGGGATTATTAGTCAAAAGATATTTCTCTTAAAAGATATGGTACTAAAAATGCTCATGAAAACTCTTTCGGAAATCAGTGTTTCCTCTCATCTTAAATGTGTAAATATTTACTCTTTGGAAATATTTAAGTCCCATATATCAGTTTAAAGAAATGAACTTGGCTCTACTCTTTCTCAAACTCAACTCTTAAGTCTTTAAAACAAGTTTAAAACAATTGTAAAAGACTTTTGAAAAGATTCTAAGAACTCTCTAGACTTTACTCTTAGCTCTACCTTAAATTTGAATTATGGATTCAAGGGTTATTATCTTATGTTATGGATTATCTCTCAATGTTTATACGTACCTTAGAGTGTAGAAATCAACTAGTAAGCATAGGTACGATTCAAGGAAACTCTAATGGAAAGAAGTGGGAAAGGGTAGAGGACCTGGCGACCCTGCGTACTAAAAGTACGCAGGGTCGCCAGAGCCTGAACTACATAAGGCTTGTTGGGGTGCACTGAGTGGCGCGGTGCCCCAGAGTCAAAACTACAGACTCCTCTTGCTAGGGCACTTAGTGGCTCGGTGCGCCAGCCCCCTGCCCTGAACACCTGACGAATTTTCTTACTCATTTTCTAACCCCAATTCACCTAGAATCGAATGGTTTCTTCCCCAATCACTTAGATTCAAAATACCCAACCATTGTGTACAAGAATCTACTTAAAACAACCTTAAAACTCATACAATTATCTCAAGAACACATCAAAACCTCAAGAATCAAGATTATGAAGGAAACTTGAACAAAACTCATTAAGAACACAAATCCTTTACTTTCAAGAACAAAATTACGCTGAATTAATCATGATTGGAGCATGGGTGAATGAACCCAATGCTATGTGAACTCACATACCTCTTAGGGATCAACCATTGGCGAAATTCGCAATGAAAACATCAAGAACTTGACGAATGCTTGACTTTTTCTCCTTTTTTCTCCTCTTCTTGAACATCTCTCAAAGCCCTAGTGTATTTTAGGATTTGTAAAACTGAACCAAATCAGTTTAGACTCCTAGATATTACCAAATTTCGAATTAAATCAATTGGGTAAGGAAAAGATCAAAATACCCCTCTTAATTCAAGGTAGCTTTCCTTAACTAAATAGCCCGAATTCAAATGAGCATATCTCCCTCATACAAGTTTGAAAATTAGCAAACTCAGTGGCGTTGGAAAGAGGATTCCAAGACCTTTCATTTGATATCTTATGGGCCACCTAACTAATTATGTACTAAAAGTTATGGTTGTTTAAAGTTGGCCCAAAACTCATACATAGCATAACTTACCAAAATTTCCAAATTTACTCTTTTCAAAAGTAGTTTCTTTCTATTTCTTGTTCTTTCAAATAGCGAGGTGTTACAATGAGGGTACGTTGAACCCTAGTCCAACTCGGTGATAAGTCTACTCCCAACTGAATACATACGAATCTAAAATGCACTAAATACTAAAAAGCTCAAAATACTGCGTGCTAACTGAGAATGCAACACTTATATACTAAGAATGTGACATTCGAAATCTGGATCATGATTTTCAATTTAACTGACTTAGCAAGTGTAATTCATGAACTAAGAGAATTCACACAAACTAGGGTTTTGAGTTTTATACCAGGAATTAAGCAACATTTCCGAGAAAACATTATATTTAGACTATGGATACTATAGCAGCTAAAATCACCACAATCCCAAAGATTTTAAAAACTCTAGGTCTAAACAAGTTATGTGGAATCAAGGATTGACTAAATTCTAGGGATCTAGTGGATGAAAGGAATCCACTAGTGAAATCCCACATACCTAGTGAAGAAATCTACAGAGAAATCCTTTGGATTACGGGGCTGAACTTTGAAGAATGCCTCCGCTTGTTCTTGGAAGAGTTGGTCACCTATTTCTCTTCTTTTCGTTCTAACTTAGATGACTTTTGGGGAATGTGGGTTTTGGGTATGTCTAACTAGATTATTAGGCTTAGACTATGTAAAATGACATAGTTTAGGTATCAAACGACATAGTTTAAGTGCCTAATGCATAGGGGAAAAGACCAAAATGACCCTGACTTAAAACAGACGAAGTGCCATCTACTATGGGATTGACGGACTCTCATTTAAACTACTGTCCGTCAACAGGGCCGTGGTTCGAGGTCTGCTTGATAGGGCTTCACTAAAATGAGCATAACTTTTTACTCTGAGCTTGGATTTTAGAAAAATTGGTGGCGCTGGAAAGAGGATTCGATTATCTTTAATTTGATAGGTCATGGGCCACCTGATTCATTTTGTGCTAAAAGATATGACCATTTGAACTTGACCCAAATGCCATTTTGCTCTAAATAGTTGTTGACCCTCACATACGGTCCGTAGGTCCAACCACGGACCCTAATAGTCGTCCATGAGTGGGATCAGAGACCACTGAATCTTGGGCCCTAATAACACAACACCACTAACGGACCGTGGGTCCATCGACGGACCATGGACCATGACCGTTGGTCTCATCTTTTGAGCCTGAAATTCCTCCAAGTCTGGGACTCACCTACGAGACCTACCTATGGCCCGTGCATGGGATGACAAACCATCCTGGTGAACCATCGCTAAGTATTGGAACCTTGACTCTGATGGGAACTTGAATTGGCCAACCACGACCCCACCTATGGTCCATGGGTGGTTCCTTGGTACTGGCACCGGTTTTATGAAAAATTTGGATTTTTTCCTAATGAGATCTGAGGTGTTATAACAACAAATATGTGATAACTAATACGGAACCAATGGTGAACTTTGTTAAAAGAACCAAATAGATTGATCTCTTTCTTGCCACAATTAGTATATTATTTTGATTGTTTTATCTTTGGTACAAACTTTTTGTATGTCATTGTATTTTTCCTAGAATATTTGTATATAGACAATCAGTTCACTTCTTTTATCTAAATATGACTAATTTTCATATTTCTTCATCTCTTTTTTTAGGCATTGTAAGAGAACACATTTTCTTGAAACTACATATGCCCAAAGTACACTAGAACAAAAATAATTTTTATCAACAATAAATATGCACATTAACGAAGAGTGCTAGAGACTTTACCAATATTAATTAATTGCCATTAGATTCAATATCTATAAACTTTAGGAACATTTATAGAGTACTAATTGCCTTTTAAAATACATATTTAGCGGCAATTAAGCTATTAATTGTCGTTAAAGATCATTTTTGTTGTAGTGATAACTTTTTCTTTTGGCTTCTTTCAATTAAATTTGTGAACTGTAAATATGGATATAGCCTGATAGACTATCTTTTTTAAAAATATGTTAGGCAACATGCATTTTTCTTCTTGATTGTTAGGAAAGTAAGGTTGTCATTATTATTATTATTATTATTATTATTATTATTATTATTATTATTATTATTATTTATGGATATTTGTGAATTCAAGTGCTCACAAATATATGCTGTGAGATTTTAATATGTTATGTATCAAATTTGGGTTTAGAGTATCCAGTTGTGAACAGTTCCATTTAGGTTACACCTACTGCTTGGTTGATCATTGCAATAATCTTTTGTAATTGCATACTATAACCATAAGAATAAGTATGGTTCAATTCCAAATAAGTTGGGGTTAGTGATATGAAATCTAAACAATAGTTTTGACTATTTTGAGACAATGAGGAATAACCTTTATGATATTAACAATTGTAGGATGATTTTTTGAAATTTACATGATACGACTTACTATAATAAAAAAGACATTGATGGAGGTTCATAAGAAAGGAGCCGAAGGTCCTCCATTTCAATTTAGTTAGTTACGTTCTTGTATGGACGTGATGTTCCACTTTACTTGGGAGTGTTGTGGTTCAAGGCTTTTAGGTCTCTTCTTTAACGACTGATGTTGTTGTTTATAACTTTCTGAAATTTAGAAAATATTGTTACTTTTAGCCAACTTCCTCACATTTTTAAACTACGATTTTTTATGTTTTTATTCCTCTCTTCTTAAAAACTCAAGTTTGATTTACAGATGTTGACAATCTCAAAGTTTAGTGAAATTTGAACACTCCCTAACAAGAATGTTAAAGTAAAATAAACTCCGACTAAAATCATCCAATTTCGTATATCTTCTATATTTTATATCAACTTTTATTTATATTATATTATACTAGTAAAATTACCCGCGCAAAGTGCGGGAATTTAATATCACGAAATTTATAAAATAATACTTAAAACCTATTAGGCATTAAAACTTAAAAACTATATTATCTTACATACAAGATTACGTAGTAAAAAAAAGGAAAATGAAAATTATTACACCTTATTATTTATCCTTAAGCATAAATTAATGACTGTAAAAATAATACCAGAATCTGTAACATAAGAAATAGTACCAATGAGCCACTCAACAGGACCAATGTACACAAATATTTAATTATGAAGAAGAAAAAGAAGAAGAAGAGGTTGAGAATTTTTGTTGTTTTAAAATGAGAGGAAGCCCCTCTATTTATAGACAACAAAGGGTAGTTTGAACAAATGTTTATTGGGCCTTATCGGAAAGGTTACAGCTATTTCGAAAAGTTGCAACCCTTCGAAAATGTCACAACCTTCCATAAAAGTCGCAACTCTTCATTAAAGTCGCAACTTTTCATAAGAGTCACAACTTTTCATAAAAGTTGAAACTCTTCATTAAAGTCACAAACTTTTATAAAAAGTCACAACTTTCCATGAAAGGGGAATGCTAGTTTTGGAATTCTGGTTTGTGGTGGCGCGTAGGCGGGCCTAAGGTTCTCTTTTATATTTACATATATGATATATATATATATATATATTATATGTTTAAAAGTAATAACTTCAACAATACAATAATAACTAAATAATGTACTATGGGGGAGGGGGGAGAAAGTATATTTAAAACGTGTAACTAAGAGATTTTAAGAGTGACTAACTTTCAGTAGTAATCATAAGAAAATTTATATCCACTATTAATAAGAACTTATATACTTTATCATTCATTTTATAACTGTTTACTTAATTTTTTTATTTAATAATATTCACATTATTTTTAAAAATAGTGTAATACATGGTTTTATATTCACGTGCAACGCACATGTGTTAAAACTAGTTAAACTTATAAATATAAGATGTGTTTTCACATACACATTTGTCACTTAAAAGAACTCATTCCTCCTAATAACACATAAATTTCAATCATGAAAAGGTTTTGAGTGTTCTTCAAAAAGATGTAATGATAAAAGGACAAAAATATGACAACAATTTCGAGTATTATCAGCAATTCAAATATCATGGAAGTTACTTTTGCCTCTCCTATAATATAATATAGATCTAGATACACAAATCTTTCACTCTAATTAGATTTGAAATCTTTATGTTAGCAAATCAAATATTTTAAATATATCCATTCCATCATCGCAATTAGAATTGGAATCCTCTTGTGTGAAATCTATATTTTTTTTAAAAATAATTAAACCACCACTTGTGGGGATTAGGCATTGCCTAATATATGTGTAGATAATAAAAAAACACACACAAACAGTACATTGGCTTATTGTCCCACCCACCTTGAGAGATTAGGAGAATGAATAGTTTATCCTTAAACAAAAGAGTCCCAATGTATAAATACATGGGATTTGACCTATTCATTTGGAATCCTTTAAAATCCATAATTACAAAAGTATACAATGACCTTGACCAAAAAATTCAAAAGCAATCAATCATTATCAAAAGACTTCTTTTGGGCTCGAATCTTGAAGTATGGACGCTCTTCAAATGTTGTTCTTCAAACAACTTTTAACCTCATTAGGTAAGGCCAAATTCTGAACATGAAGAATGAATTTAACCTTCTTATCTCTACCAAATATGCTAAGGAATCAGTCATATTGTATGATATTTTACATCTTTGAATGACTCCTTTCGAGAACAATTGACTACTTGTGAAATTATCAAAGACTGGCATTTCTGTTATTCTCAAAAATGGTCAAGTTATATAAAAAGGATTGTGAAAAATTTTCTTAGGATACATTCTATAAAACAAATCTACAAAGTCCAATAGTGTATTTCAAATATAAATATAAGCATTAGTATCATATCCCCACATCCATTGTATGCTTTATCCTTTCATAAGGAATCGAAAACATCTCCAGATATTGTCACTGATATGTTAAAAGTCATTATTCATGATGTCTATGTTACTTGACCCCAAAAGCACCTTATCTTATGTAACCCCTTATGTTGCTAAAAAGTTTGAAATGAGTCCCGAACAACTTAATGAACCATTTCTCGTTTCCACTCCTGTTAGTTAATCCATTACATCTAAAAGATTTTATAGAGATTGCATAGTCGCAATATAGCGATACCATGGCAAATTTAGTTGAGCCAGAAATAGTGAACTTTAATGTCATTATTGTTACAGATAACTTTGGTGTCTCTATGGTAATAGATCGGTTGTATTCATGTTATGCTAGGAATATTGTTGGACTAAAACTTTGATTTTCCAATTTCCTAATGAGCCAGTCTTAGAGTGGAAGGGATGCACAATAGTGCCAAAGGGTACGTTTATTTCGTACCCTAAGGCCATGAATATGGTTTCAAAGAAGTACATCTATAACAAAAGAACTAATTCATATATTCCACCTCGAGCTAGTTACCAAAACTCAGATCAACCATCGATAAGTGATCTAAAAATCTCAAAAATGGAAGACATGTTATGTCGTCTCAAGAAAGTTGGATCTATAGATGTGGGTATGCAATAACTACATAGCGACTTAGTAACCATGGGACAAGTAGTAAAATCCCACTCCACCTCAATTAAATATATTGAAGTTTAGCTAAGGCAGATGTCAGCTTCAGTAAATTAAATACATGAGGTCACTCTTTTGAGCGACACTATGCCAAATCCAAAGGGTGAAAGAGGTAATGTGAGACATTGTATGGATTTTGCAACACGTGGAGTGTCGAGTGTTTGATAAATATGTGGTGGTAGATGATACACCATATAAAGTTAAATAGGTCAAAATGTCCTCCCCCTTTCTGCAAAGACTGATGAAGAAAGCTGAAGCGATGCATGAGAAAAAGAAGTTGAGCTTAAAAGAGAAGAATGAGGAGAAAGTCACTACAGTGATACCTATGCTCAATGCAAAGTGTTCTCCTCCCTTTCCAAAAAGATTGGTGAAGAAAGTTGCAGATGACAAGTTTGAAAAGACTGGTGAAAATAAAATAGTTGAAACAATTGAAAAGAAAGATGAATTGATTTTAAGGGAAATGACTAAGGAGAAAAACACTTTAATCAACCCAATGCCTACTTATAAGTGTAACATCTCACAATTTGAAATAACTAGAAAAGAAGTGTAAAATATGGAAATAGTCATTTTTGGAAAGTGTAAGGAAATCTCTTGGAATGATCTTTCGAACGCCGCTGATTTTACGCGATTTCGATATCGTATGAGTAAGTTATGCCTTTCGGAAGTTGGGTTGCTGGATTAGGAAATGTCCAATCCAGATTTTTGAAGGGTAGTTTGGTCTTTTCCTTTCCCGATTTATTTAAATCATTTTTAGTAAATTAAGTGGGGTCAAAACTGAGTTAGTTCAGTTTATGCTTTTGAGAAATAGAGTTAGGGCTTTTGGAGAAAGAATGCAAGAGAAAGGAGAAAAGGAAAAGCAAGATTCGCCAAGAACGGTCGATTTTGGTTATGGATTCGCCAAGGAATTGATCCTACGAGGTATGTGAGTCTCTCATAGCGTTGGGTTCATTCACCCACGCGCCAAGCATGTTTAATTCAGTGAGATTCATCCTAGAAGAGTTGGAAAATTGATGTTCTTGACAAATATTCTTGAATTCGAATGTTGTTAGCGAATTAGAACTAATTGAGAAGTTTATGAGATCCTTACTTTGAGTTTAGGGTTGCTTTGTGTTAATTTCTTGAGTATACATGCTGGGCATCATGATTGAAAATGAATTTGAGGAAGATAATCGAATTTAGGTGGTTTTGGGCTGAAAAACGAAGAAGGAAAAAGTCGAGTAAGGTTCATGAAACAAGTCCGATTCTCGGACTTGTTCCCGCAGTGAACAAAAATCTGCTCCGCGTCGAGGAGAAGACGCGGACTCCACTGTCTCAAAATTTAATTTCACAAATAATTATTTAGGAACACCTCCGGGTCATGGACTTGTTCCAAGACGGTGATTTAGTAACTTTTCTCAAGTTTAGCTATTCGAAATCATTCCTAAACATCAAGAGACCTTTCCTATCACAAATCATAATCCTTGAATCCATAATTCAATTCAAGGAAAGTTAAGAGTCAATTCAAGTGAAGTTAAGAGTCAAGTCAAGTGAAGTCGTCAAAGTTATCAAGGCTCTTTTACAAATGTTTGAACTTTATTTTAAGACTTAAGTTTCAAGATTAGCAAAGAGTAAGAGTTGAGTTCATTTTTCACAAAGCTATTAGGGAACTAAGTATTCTCAAAGAGTTTATAAATGTTTTCACATTTGAACAAGAAAAGGGAACATCGATTCCAAGAAGAGCTTTTAAGCTAAGTTTTGAGTAATTATTTCAAACCAAACAAAGAAGTTATTTTAAAACATATGAGCAAGTCTATTTTGGGAGTAGTATTGAGCACCGATATGGGAATGTGATTTCATATTAACTCAAGTCTCCATAAACCATGTAGCCATCATTGGTTTTAATGGTTCATAAGTTTTGGATGATCACATAAGTTAAGCTAGTGGATCCACTAAGTTAAGCGTTCTATATGACGGCAAAGTATAGGACATTTTGGCATCGTGAGCAAGACGTTGTATCACCACTTAGACTCATAGTGGTGGTTGTTGGTTAGAGAATCTCCCACAAAAACTATATTATTTTATTATATGAGTAAAGTTGAGTTTGTTACTGTATTTCCTTTAACGAACTAAGTTGCTTTTACTATTTTATAAAGCTTTTTCATATATTGCATGTGTTCATTGCTTTATTCTGAGTTAAAGTTATTCATGAGTTGAGAAGAGCCAAGGTAAGTGTTTCTTTCAGAATCTTTTCAAGCCTATGTATTGTTTAGCATTCCAACTTGCATACTCGTACATTCAATGTACTGATGCCAGTTGGCCTACATCGTCTTATGATGCATACACAGGTAACCAGGATCAGCATCCAACGCCTCGTTGATCCAGCTTGAGCACTCCGAGTCTGTGGTGAGCCTCATTGCATCCGGAGGACTCCTTTATTTGCGTTCTAGTTTAGTTCATTAGGATGTTGTGGGGTTTGTCCCAACATCCCTCTCAGTTGTTTTAGAGGCTTCATAGACAGTCAGTTAATAGTTCTTTAGTCTTCTCATTTTATATTATGTTAAGACTTGGGTTGCCATTTTGGCTAAGTTGAATGTTTAATTCTTCTAACATTCTAAGTTATACTATTAAGCTATTTGAGTAAGTTCATTTGATAATTGTAATCATGCTTAGAGTCTTCCGCTGAGTTAAATAAGCCAGGCCAAGGGTTCTCTTGCTTAAGGCCAACAATGGTTCTCGAGTGACAGTCCTGCCTAGGGTGTAGACTCGGGGCGTGACAATAAGTGTCCTCTAACCTTCCCACATAGACTAAAGAAGAACAAACATGAGGCCACTTTTAAAAGTTTCTTCGATACCTTTAAACAACTTCATATAAACATATCTTTGATTGAAGCACTGAGAGACATGCAATTCAAGGGTATTAAGCAAGTTTACTAAAAATCTTGAGGATCTAGGAAGCTTTAGCCCCTATACAAATTGATGAAATTGATGTTGGACATGCAATATATGATCTGGAGGCAAGTATTAGTGTAATGCCCTTATCAGTTTTCAAGACACTTCTCATAAGACAAGTCGCCTCTAACTAACAAGCAGACAAGTCGTGGGACACTCTAAATAGAATAGTTGAGGATGTGCTCAACAGAGTGAGTAAGTTTTTAATTCCTTCTGATTTTATAGTTCTTGATTTTAATAGATATGCTAGAATGTCAGTTATTCCAAAACACTATTCTTAGCAACTAGAAGAGCATTAATTGATGTGAGGGTCAGGAACATGAAAATGTAGGTCAATAATAAATAAAACCTTCACAGTCTATAAAGGATACTTCACAGCCTCGCACTATAGAGATCTATGCATGATCCCTAAATTGTCCGATAATAAGTGCGGGCTTTTAGAAAGCAACCATGGTGTATTTCTCAAGGTGCTATAAAATGATGTTCAAGTTTCCAAGTGGCCTTAACATGTGCTGAAAAGCAGTAAAGAAAAGAGGAAGCAAGAGGAAGATGAAGAGGGCAGTCCTCTTAAAATGAAGAAGAAGCGAATGATTGCTCATAAGGACAGGAAATGAAAGAGATGGTCTTGAACATTGACTTTATTCATGTCGTGACATTAAATTAGGCGCTACGCAGATGGTAATTAATGATTGTAATAGTGAAGAACATAAAAAAAATATACAAAAAATAGTTATGCCGTGACCAAAATTAAGATTCTAATCTTTTTGACAAGTTTTTCCTTAAATGCAGGGGGAAGAACCTAGAGATAACTTGAGATTTTGCGACTCAATTGGCCTAATTTCGATACAAAATAAATGTTCTCAACACCATTTCAAAAACCCAACACGAATACATGAATAATTTCATACAATACTTCTAAAGAATCACAACTTAAATTCAAGATTCCAAACCCAAGCAACTGAAGACCTCCATTGTTAAAGAATGAAACTAAAACCAAGAATAACTCAAGAATATCTTAATACAACGATTTAATGGACGAATTCAAGGATGAATTAGATGTAAGGCATGAGGACGAACAAGTCCAAAACTGTGAGAAGCCTTACATACCTAAAAATAACAATGTTCTTGGCGAAAATCAACACTTCTTGAAGGACGCTTGAAAAACCTAGTTTTTCTTTTCTTGAAATCTTCTCTTATTTTTCTAAATGTTTATGAACGTGAAAAAGAAACTTAGCGTCTGATTAGACCCTTAATTAGGTGAGGAAAAAGGTGGCTAGGCTTAGTAAGAAAAATGAAAAGACCAAAATACCCTTCTACAAATGTATGAGATGCCTTAAATAGTGAAGCTTCACTCAAACGAGCATTACTTTTTACTCAAAGATCGAAATTAAGAAAACTTGGTGGCGTTGGAAAGAGGACTCAAAGACCTTCAATTTGGTAGGTCATGAGCCACCTAACTCTTTATGTGCTAAAAGATATGGTCGATTGGAGTTGACCCAAAACTAAAAACTGATGGTGACTTGTACAAACCTCTCTTTTGTTCTTTTCAAAAACTGAGGTGTTACAATTTCCCTCTTGGGAACATTCTTCCTTGAATGATGGCTGGACTGAGAATGGAAAGGGGTTATTCTTACTCTCTTTCTGACTTCTGAACTTGCCTACTAACATAAGCGGAACTGATTCGTACTAAGAGTTTGGAACTATCTATAGTACATAAGTAAAAAATAATATTATTTTTTAACAAAGTCACGCCATATCTTAAGTTATCTTCCACGAGACAAAGGAGATTTGGGCATGAAGTTAGAATAGGACTACTAGCTAGCTTTCAAGCCTAGCAACACCTCTAAACCATGCCATCCTTTATGAATACCACGCCACATTAGCTGCAACTCATAACTCCTACAAGGTTTTATGACTATTCTTACCAAGGTCTAAGTTAAATTGTCTGCTCTTAATGTGTTCAAGCCTAATCTCTCTATCACAAGATGCTAAACATGAAATGTTTATACTAATCTAACCACAAGATTCAGGTTATATACCTCTATAGGAAATCCCATCCCCTGAATACTAATCCTTACACACTACATCCAGAAAAACATTGAGTCCTAGTGAAGAGGCATCTAATGCATCATGTACTCATCCATATGTAACAACACCACATTCAAGTCTAGTGAATACATGGACTCCTACTAACCAATCTTCCTAAAATTCCTCATCCTTTTGTTATCTGTATCAATTGAAATTTCACACCATTCTATCAGGAACTAACTAACTACTCTCACCTAACTATTACTAATAGTGAAACTTCATTCACTCTTCCTATCCACTTTTATAATCTTGAGATGGAATAAGAAGACTACTGCTATCAACATAAGAAAAATCAGCCTTCTACTTCTATCATCACTCAACTACCTTCATCCACATCACTCTCTAACTAAAAGGATCACTGAACGAGCTTTAGCGTGAAAGATCATAAGCACGATTCATTCGATAATTCTAGTATAAGAGTATGCAGGAAATATCATTATGTTGCTAGCCATTGAGATAAAATAATGAATTTGCGATACGGAGCATACTATGAGACATGAGTGCTTATATGAATAGGTTCATATCATGAGGCAGATATCCATAACTTTACGGAGTAAGATTTAGATCAATGCGCTTAAATCTTTTCCCCTTATTCTGGAAATTGAGTATGAATGTGAATCTATCTGAAGTGTATGAGCATAAATCATGGACACAATTCTGATATAAAAAACATTAATAAGATATTGGAATAATTGAAATTTGAGGAATACACAAGATTATGAATGGATCGATATATCAGTTTAACTCTTTCTAAATACATCACTATCTGATTCTCAACACTTGACTTGGTTTTTCATCTTATCATCTCCCCCTTAGGTGTGAAGATGACACTTTTAAAGCTATGGATCTATCCCATCGTCTCTAAACTGGTCTACATTTGCTTTTCTCTAATACTCGGCTAAGGCGTATCTCATGGCTACTGAACTCTTCAGATGCAAGTACTAAGATTCCTTCTAAGACTTCTTTCTAAGATGCTTCTCTTAACCTCTTCTCCTTGGCTTATACTTAAGGAAAAATAATGCTGACATCAACCTATTCCATATTGACAGCTTAAATATACTATCTAAAGACACATGAAAAATCATAAACTTAATTGGAACCTCATCTGATTACCTACTATCTCGGTTACACCTCTTAATGTTCTTCCCAATCTAAGGACTTAGACACACTCCCTTGCTCTCATCTAAGAGTCATAATACCACACTTATACCACTCACATTTATCAAAAGTAGAATCTTCATTTCTCACCTAATTTATGTCAAACCTACTAGATCAAATCTTAAAACTAACATCATCACCCCATGTTGCCATCATTTTTATCACGACACACGTCTTAAATTCAAGATTAATGTCTTGTACTAAATACATATACAAATATAATTTCTCACATATGATAATAACATACGACTACTATATATAACTAATAGACACTCACCCACTAAGACCTCATGACAAGTAGTTAATCTTTATCTCTAAGTTCTACAAACTTACAATTTACCGACACATTTCCCTTCACAACTTAAGTGCTATTTACCCATTTACTATACATCATTGCAAAATTAGCTCCATAACCCTCTAAATATCATGGAGTTCTCCCTACAAAATCATAAGCCTATCTTAGATCTATCACCTCATGAATACTCTAGTATTCTATTAAACACATATACTTAGTCTTCACTAACACAATGGTACGTCGACTTAAACTCACTTCTGGTTAAAGTATACTCTAACTCATCCATACTAGTAACTCTTACTCTACCTCCTATCCTGAAGTCTACATAAACTCATCAGTTCTTAGTCAACCCATAAGGGAAAACTCCTGATTAATAACGTATTGGTTGCATGACTGCAACAATATAATTAGCCTCATTAGCATGTCCCTTTTGTAGATTACTATACTGTTGCATGCATTCTTCTAACTTTGGGAACTTTTACTACTACTGCTTATAACATCGCAACTCATACTATCTCTTCGAGTGAAAACATACCATCCAAACATTTTAACACACTTACCTCGAAAGGGTCTCACCTGAAACAATGTTTAGTGAATAGAGCCTGGGAGTACTTCTCATTTTTAGCTCGAACGCACGATTCACATGAATAAGAGTACATTCTTCCTTCTCTCAAGCCCTTCTACGGTCTCATAACTTTCTCAAGATTTTTTTAACAGTTACTCATCGATAAGGATCTAATCTTTTTAATCACGACACTCGTCTCTAATTCAAGATGCAAATAATAATAAAGTAATATAAGCAATTAAATAAACATAAATAGAAAGAAAGTAAGAAAGCCTTTTTTGATTATGCAGCTCTTGCAAGATAATGTTATTTGTTCCACAATAATCTTCTAAAAAGCAATAATTAACCCTAATAAGGTAAGAATGTTTGAAACTCTATGCTAGTAGTAATCCCTAACTTCTATGACTAATGGTAATCCCAAATAAGAACTTGTAACCCTTAAAAATGCCGTCATAATGACATATTTATAATAGTAGGATCGGATTCTTAATCTTGATTGACTCTGCTTTGACTTGATTAACATCAGATCAACAAACAAGGGGTTGTAGCATGAAGAACATTGCGTGGTCCAAGGGCACACGCAATGGCGTCCATCTCAGAATCCAGCATCCTTCTCCATGCGTCACAAGTTAATCACATGAGTTTTTAAATTTATAATCTATATTTTAAAGAGGAGAGGTGTGGGTTCCATCATGTGGAAGGTACCCTCGCATTGCAAACTCCATTATTGTAGTTTTTTGTTTGTATTTTAGTGTGGCACACTTTGTTTTACCTTCCAAACCAATTTTTGGGACTTTTCTTGTTGTTTTATTGTCTGAAAACAACCTAATCATATCTCTTCACTCATCACAACAAATATACAACAAAAATATGGATATTCATATGATTAAACTCAGAACTTAGCTAAATTATGTGTAAAATATGGTGATTGGATGCGTAAATACACCCCAGATCATTACCCCATACTTTTAGGTTTTGTTCGACCTCAAACAATTCATCATATCCTATATAGACCAAATATCACATTAGTGCTAATGAGACAAGGTTACTTACAAGTACGATTGCCCAACCAAAGGACTAATCCAGCTACAAATGCAAGGTTAATCATGATCTAAAATTTACTCATGCAAGCACACTCTATCAAATTTAAGATTGTTCATGCAAAAATTACAACTTCTATACTGAAACTTTATCACATATATTGTGACACCCCACCTTAAAATAAGAAGTCTCACATCGGCAAAATACAAGAGATGTGTTAGGTATATAAGTAAGCAGGACTTACACATTAATAACACATTTAAAAGTCGTGCGGGCCTAGGATCTAAATGGACACTATCACCAGCGGGTTGGCCATTATAAATGGTATTAGAATCGTGTTGTATCAGCCTTGTCGATGTGATATAGATTTTAATTGATTTTATGCACTCTAACAAGAAAATTTAAGACATGCAATTTTAGTATGATCATTCTCCTTCTTATTATTTGTATTCACTACAACAATAACTCCTTTTAGTGGTGATAAATATACACATTAACAAAGAGTGTTAAAGCATTTACCGGCAATAGTTTATTGCAATTGGATCCAATGCCACTAAAGGCTTTAGGACATATACAAAGAGCGCTAATTACCGCTAAAAGTACATATTTAATGGCAATTAAGTTATTCATGTTAATTAATTGCCTCTAAAAATCATTTTTGATGTAGTGATTCCAATGTTGTCTTTCTAAATAAAATTATAGAGAGTGGTTTCATTATTTTGCAAAAGAATAAATAAAGAGGCTAGGGTGGAAATCATTAAATAAAATAGAATAGGGTTCAAATGGAAAAAGAGGAAATATGTTAAGGGTGTAAACTACAACAGGCCCATCATAATATCTACATGGTTACCCTTATATATGAACTAGCTATTATATCTTAAATTTGTAATTTAGAATTGAAATAATTTAATTATCTATTATTTAAGATCAAGTGCCTCTTTAGACTTTATGATACATTCAAATTCAATTCATCTCATTAAATTGAACAACAAAATCAATTTCTTACAATTTTTTAACATATGTAAAATCTCACAAAATTTATTATTCTATTACAATGTGAACATCAAGTATTATATTTGGTAAGAACATTATGAATACATCTATTTAAAGGGGTTTTTCCTCTTGTGAGATGCAAGTGATATAGCAATCTAAAATAAATTAAGCTTCTTTATTCTTATATTGCTCTATATTTTCTTTACCAGTGGCTTGAGAAAAATAAGATCAGATCAAGTAAGATTTTATTTGATGCTTTTTATTTCTTCGTCTTTTGTATTCTTTATTTAACAATCTCCATGATGTTTTAATGGTTCTTTCATTTCTTAGAGAGAAGATCGAGAAGATCGAGAAAATCGAAAAAAAAATTGACCTCGAATTTGCAAATTCCCACTTTCCAATATGAAATGGAGAGTACTTTCTCAACCTTTACTACCACTACTGAAGAAGAACAAACAAAGTTTTTTATTAAGTTTTGTGATGATTGTGACCAATTGGAAGCAGAGGTTAAATTTCATTTTATCATATATTCTTTCATGAAATGCTCTAGTAAATTTATTACTAACTTTATGTGGTCTTTTCTTTCCTAGCATGATAAGTATTTGAGTTCTATCAAACATTTGAGGACAACATCAGGTGAAAAGTAGTGTTGGCCATTAAAATTTCTAATCAAATCACATTTTTTTCATGCTTATTACTTCAGTAGCAAGGGACTATGTTGGACATTATTTAAAATATACTGTAGCTTTTTCTTTGGAAATTCTAGTTGTACTGCAATTTTCATTTAATGAAATAGATTATTGATTTTCTCATAATTCATTTTGTATATTATATGGTATAAGAAGTAAAATAAACAACAAAAGATATAAATGAAAAAATCATTTGAAGGGGTTGATAACTGATTAAATTGTTTCACTGCAAATTTATCTGAACACAATATATTTATTCTAAAAATTGGTTTTTATGTGAAATTTTAAAAATTTCAACAATTATTATTTTCAAACTCATAATTTGCAAAAAAAAAAAATCAGTGCTAAAAGGCTTACATTTGAAACTCATCAAGTTGATAATTAATTTCACCTATAATTATAAACACAACACATAAATAAATAAAAATTTCATCATTGAAAAAATTTATGTAATTAACCAATTTTATGTTTTCACAGATTGGATACAATAAAATTTAGCCCTCCTTATTATTATGATACTTTTTAATATCCTAAAAAATATAGTTGAAAATTTATTCATGGGAGGTTTTAATCTTGGTAGATTCAGAATTTGTCCCTTAAATATATTCGTGTAGTTTTAGGCCTTTAAATTTGATGAAAGTGAATACTTTTATTCTCGTTCAAATATTTAACAAATTTTATCTATTAATTAGATTATGAAAATGTAAATTAAGTTTGAAAATATCATAAAAGTCTCATCCAATTTCATAAACCACAATAAAAAAAAATTGTATGGATCACACACATTAAGTAATTCATCTTCATTCTACTAAAATAAGTACTTTCATGTATGAACAAAAAGTTTAAAGAATTTTTCTGCGTTTATGCCCAACTTTAGATGATTTTCCCTACGCCTTAACTCCCCAATCTTGTTTACTATCCTTTGTTTTTTTTGTTTGTGTTTATTTTTGGCTCAAAACCCTCTTAATTAGTAGTTTTTGATGGGCGGGATATACTTTAAGTTATGTAAATCTTAATTCATGTAAATTCAAAAAATGTGATTTTTTTTGCAGGTTTTCACATTGAAAATTGACTTTCTTTATTACTTGTTTATGGGGTGCACCAATTATGAGTTGGGCTGAGTTCGAGGAGGCCTTTATGGCGCGTTTCTTTCCCTATAAACTGAGAAAGGCAAAGGTAAGAGAATTCCTCCCTCTTAAGCAGGAATCAATAAGTACTGCCTCAAGTTCACCCAACTTTCCCGCTATACGCTAGAGATGGTTGCTGATATGAGGAGCAGGATGACTTGTTTGTTTCTGGGTTGTCTCATCTATCAAGAAAAGAGGGTAAGGCAGCTATGTTGATAGGAGACATGGACATAGCAAGACTTATGATCCATATGTAGTAGGTTGAGGAAGATAAGCTGAGAGATAGAGAAGAGTTTGGAAATAAGAAGGCTAAGACAACAGGAAATGAGTCTGGGCTGCAGAAGAGTGATGCAAACCGGTCTTCTTTTCAACACAATTCAAATGGACCTGCTCCATCGTCTGCTAGTGCACCTGCACCAAAGAACAGAGGTGAGTTCAAGAATAACAACTCTCACAACTTTAGAGCTAAACCTGCACAGTCGTAAGGTAGTGTGGCACAAGGAAGTAATGGGACTCCTGCATGTGCTAAGTGTGGTAGGAACCGCTCATGAGTGTGTCGTCATGGCTCCACTGGTTGCTTCAAGTGTGGTCAGAATTGTCATTTCATGAGAGAGTGCCCTACAACAGGCAAGCTAATGGCAATGGGGGTAATATAGCCCAATCTTCTTTAGTGGCTCTGCCAGACAGAGCTGCACCTAGAGGAGCTACTTCAGGGACAGGCGGAGGGGAAAACCTTCTATAGGATATCACCAGTTTCCAAGAGCAAGAGAATTTACCTAATGTTTCCACTGGTATGATCAAAGTCATTACTTTTGATGTATACGCATTACTAGATCCAGGTGCGAGTCTATCTTTTGCGACTCTATATATAGCTATAAGGTTCAATATTATTCCCAAACAACTTCTTGAGCCCTTCAGTGTTTCCACACCTGTTGGTGAGTCTACTTTAGCTGAGAGAGTTTATCATGATTTTACCATTTCCGTCAATCACAAGGACACCATGGCTGACCTAGTCTAGTTAGACATGGTAGATTTTGATGTTTGTCTATGTATGGACTAGCTTCATGCCTGTTATGCCTCAGTTGATTGTAGAACTCAGGTAATTAAGTTCAAATTTCCTAATAAGCCAATTATTGAGTGGAGGAGAAGTTCAGCAGTGCCTAAGGGTCGTTTTATTTCATACCTTAAGGCGAGAAAGTTAGTTTCCAAGGGGTGTATCTAACACTTAGTTTGAGTTAATGACTCTAGTGTTGAGACACCACCTATTCAGCCAGTTCCAGTTGTAAGTGAGTTTCCAGAGGTCTTTCCAGATGATCTTCCCGGAGTCCATCCTAAGAGACAAATAGACTTCGGTACAAATATTCTTCCTAATACTCCTCATATCTTTATTCCTCCGTATAGAATGGCTCCCGCTAAGTTAAAAGAGTTAAAAGAGTAGGTGAAAGACCTTCTTGAGAAAGGCTTCATTCTACCAAGTGTCACACCTTAGGGCTCTCCATTCTTATTTGTGAGGAAGAAAGATGGTTCTTTTAGAATGTGTATAAATTACCATCAGTTGAACAAGGTTACTATCAAGAATAAGTATCCTTTTCTGATAATTGATTATCTCATCGATCAACTTCCTGGTGCCACTGGTTTTTCTAAGATAGACCTCAGATCAGGCTATCATCAGTTGAGAGTAAGAGAAAGTGACATCCCTAAGACAACTTTCAAGACCTGCTATGGTCATTATGAGTTCATGCATATGTATTTTGGCCTAACTAATACTCCTGCAACGTTCATGGATCTTATGAACAGAGTGTTTAATCCATATCTAAATATGTTTGTTATCGTGTTTATCAATGACATTTTAGTTTATTCGAGGAATAAGGAAGATCATGCTAGTAATATCAGAGTAGTTCTTCAAACTCTCAAGGATAGAGAGTCGAATGCTAAATTCTCTAAGTGCGAATTTTTGCTTGATTCTGTGGAATTCTTAGGCCACATTGTTTCTGGTGATGGGATTCAAGTTGACACTCAGAAGATTGAGGTAGTGCAAAATTGGCCTAGACCCATATCTCCAACTAATATTAAGATTTTCTTGGGATTGGCTGGTTATTATAGAAGGTTTGTCGAGGGGTTCTCATCTATTTCATCCCCGTTGCCTAAGTTGACTCAGAAGAAAACAAAGTTTCAATGGTCTAAATCTTGTGAGAAGAGCTTTCAGGAATTGAAAACTAAGCAACTACTGCCCCAGTATTGACCTTACCAAAAGGTACGCAAGGTTTTGTTGTGTATTGTTATGCGTCCAGAGTTGGAATGGATTGTGTATTGATGTAGAATGTCAAGATTATAGCCTATGCCTCCATACACCTTAAGATTCACGATAGGAATTACCGAACCCATGATTTAGAGTTGGCTGTTGTAGTGTTTGCTTTGAAAATATGGCGCCACTATGTCTATGGTGTTCATATAGATGTGTTAACCGATCAAAAGAGTCTTCTAGTATGTGTTTAGAAAGAGCTTAATCTCAAACAAAGAAGGTGGTTGGAATTACTCAAGGATTATGACATAAGTATTCTCTATCACCCAGCTAAGGCTAATGTTGTTGTTGATGCCTTGAATAGGTTGTGTATGGGTAGTACTTCCCATGTTGAGGAGGACAAAAAAGAGTTAGCAAAACATGTGCACAGACTTGCACGATTGGGAGTCTTGTTGATGAATTCCAATGAAGAAGGAGTAGTGGTGATGAATGGGGCTGAATCATCGCTAGTGTTCGAAGTGAAGGATAAACCAGACCAAGATCCTATTTTGCTTGAACTGAAGGCAAATGTTTATAAGCAAAAAGTGATGGCTTTCGAATGAGGGGGAGATGGTGTATTGAGGTATCAAGCTAGATTATGTATGCCAAGGGTGGATGAAATCAAGAGAGGATCATAGAGGAAGCTCATAGCTCCAGATATTCTATCCATCTAGATTCCATAAAGATGTATCGCGACTTGAGAGAAATCTATTGGTGGAATCGTATGAAGAGGATTATTGCAAAGTTCATTGCTAAATTCTCGAATTGTCTACAAGTCTAGGTAGAGCACCAGAGGCTCGGTGGTATGTCTAAGAATATAGATCTTCCAGAATGGAAGTGGGAGATGATCAATATTGATTTTATTATTGGTTTACCACGGTCTCGCATGCAACATGATTTGATTTGAGTGATTGTAGATCGAATGACTAAATCAACCCATTTATTACCGGTAAAGACTACCTATTCAACAGAAGATTATACTAATTTATATATTCAAGAGGTAGTCAGACTTCATGGAGTTACGGTATCCATCATTTCAGACAGAGGTGTGCAATTCACCGCACAATTTTGGAAATATTTCAAGAAGGGTTTGGGTTTGAATGTGAACCTTAATACTGCTTTTCATCCTCAAACTGATGGTCAAGAAGAGTGTATGATTCAGAATTTAGAGGATATGTTGAGGGCATCTCTGATCGATTTCAAGGGTAATTGGGATGATCACTTATCTCTCATTGAGTTTGCTAACAACAATAGTTATCACTCTACCATCTAGATGGCTCCTTATGAGGATCTTTATGAGAGAAGATGTAGTCTCCTATTGGATGGTTTGAGGTTGGTGAAGTTGGATTGATAGGACCAAACTTGGTTCATCAAGCTATGGAGAAAGTAAATATCATTTAAGAAAGGTTGAAAATAGTGCAGTCATCAGAAATCCTATGTTGTTGTTAGGAGAAGAGACATGGAGTTTGAGGAGGATGATTGGGTGTATTTGAAGGTTTCACCCATGAAAGGTGTTATGAGGTTTGGCAAGAAGGGGAAACTCAGTCCCCGGTTTAATGGTCCTTATAGAATATCCAACATGATTAGCAACGTAGCCTATGAGTTGGAACTACCGTCAGATTTAGCGGCAGTCCATCTGGTGTTTTAAATATCAATGTTGAAGAAATGTATGAGCGATCTTTCACTTATTATATCAACTGAAGATATTGGTATTAAGGAAAACCTATCTTATGAGGAGATTCTCATTCAAATTCTGGATCGTCAGGTTCGCAAGTTGAGAACCAAGGAGGTAGTATCAGTCAAGGTCTTATGGAGGAATCAGTTTGTTGAGAAAGCTACTTGGGAGGCTGAGGAAGATATGAAGAAGAGATACCCACATCTCTTTGAGTTCGGGAACCAAATCAAGGTACTAACTCTTTTCTTGGTACTCTTTAAATTGATATGCTAAATGTGTTAAATTGCATATTGGGTGTTTGAGTTGGGTGTAGATGTTTCCACCCTCATTTCTTATTAGAGTAATCTCATTCGAGGACGAATGTTCCCAAGGAAGAGATGTTGTAACATCCCTCATTAGAAAGAGCTAAAAATAGAAAGAACTAATTTGGAAATTTTGCAAGTTATGCTTAAGATGTGAGTTTTGGGTCAACTTCAAATGGCCATAACTTTTAGTACAAGATGAGTTAGGTGCCCATTAGATATCAAATGAAAGTTCTTGGAATCCTCTTTCGAACGCCACCAAGTTTGCTAAGTTTTGAGTTCAGATGAGGGAGATATGCCTGTTTGAAGTCTACTTGTCCAGTTAAGGAAAGTTAACCAAAAATGTGAGGGGTATTTTGGTCTTTTCCTTACCCCATCAGATTAAAATGTTTTCAGTAAGTTTTTAGGGGTCTAAACTAATTTGTTTCAGTTTTCACAATCTTTATTACTCTTAGGGTTTTAGAAGAGCATCCAAGAATATAAAAGATGAGAAAAAAGGGAAGGTTCAAGGCGTTCGTCAAGATTCTCGAGTTTTGTTGCGGAATTTCACCAAGGGTTTGATCCCTAAGAGGTATGTGCATTCTCATAGTATTGGGATTTTTCACCCACACACCAATCATGCTATTTTAATTCAATTTCGTTCTCAAAGTTGAAGGATTTGAGTTCTTTATAAGTGTTTTTGAAGTATTGTTTTTGTTACTGAATAAGGATGGGTTTTATAAGTTCTTGAGAGAATCATATTGAGTTTAAGAGTTGTTTTTAGTAGATTCTTGTGTAATTGTATTGGGTAATTGAATCTAAGGAAAACTTGAAGAAATTAATCGATTAAAAGTGATTTAGGATCAGAAAATGAGAAGAAAAATTCATCGGATTATTCTGGGGGAGGCCTGGGACGGCTCGCCCTAACAATGCGCCATAAACAGGTCTCTGAAGTTTAGGGGCGGGCACCCCATGCCAGCAGTGCGCCAGGGTCGCCTGCCCCCACCCCTTTTCCGTCGTTTTCTCTGTCTAAGTCCTTTTAAAGTGTACCATCACTCCCTACTGATTATAATCACTCTAAACTAATTCTAAACATAGAGAAATCATTCATAACATGAATCATAACCTTTGAATTTATAATTTATAATTCAAATTCAAGGTAGAGTTAAGAGTAAAGTCTTGAGAGTTCTTTCGAGTCATTTTGAGAAGTCTTTTACAATCTTTTAAAATTTGTTTTAAGACTTGAATACTCGAGTTTGAGGAAGAGTAGAGTTGAGTTCATTTTATTCAAAATGATAAATGGGAACTAAGTATTTCCAAGAGTAAATGTTTTTACAATTAAGATGAGAGGAAATACAGATTTCCAAAAGAGTTCATGAGAAGTTTTGAGTACTATCTCTTTTAAGAGAAAACTTTTTGAGTAATATTCTCAAAGTTGAGGATAAGGAAATGTTTTTTTTAAAAACATATGAGCCAAGTTATATTTTGGGAGTAGTATTAAGCACCGATATGGGGGAGAGTTCAAACAACTCACAGCCCCCGTAAATCATGTAGCCAACGTGGGTAGAAAAGGTCCTACTTTTTAGATGAATCCTTATTGATTTTTAAGCATAGCTTAGTGGATCCACTTAGTTGAGGAGTTCTATACCCCGACAAGGTATAGGACAGTTCTAGCAGCGTGGATGAGACATTGTATCATCACATAACTCATAGTGATGGTTGTCGATTAGAAAATCTACCAATCAGGGTTTATTTTGTATTTTTACATACAAATTAAGTTATATTGTATTTTCTAATACATTGAGTTTTTATATACTGTTTTAAAAGATTTTCTTTATATATTGCATTATTAGTATTGCTTTTATACTGAAATGAATTGAGATTGAGTTGAGGTTGAGTTGAGTTGAGCGAGGTAAGTTGTTTCTTCAGTTCCAATTCAAGTTTATGTCATGTTTTAAATTTCCCCTTGTATGCTCATACATTTCATGCAATGACGCCATTTATCCTGCATCATTATTTTTGCAGATACAGGTAACCCAGATCATCAACCAGCGCTTTGTTGATCAAGTTGAGTTCCAGAGTTGTTTGGTCAGCCTCATTGCTTTCGGAGGATCCCTTATTGATATTTTATCATTTTAGTTTTTTTATTAGGATGTCGTGGGTCTTGTCCCGACTTCCATCTCAGTTAGTAGAGGCTTTATAGATAGATAGACAATAGTAGTTCATGAGTATTTTTTCTATTCAGTTGTTAATGTTCTAGACTTTAGTTGCTCTTGGGGCCAGTTGAATGTTTCTTTAAACATTTCTGAGTTTATAATTTTGACACAGTTGAGTAAACTTTATTTTTAAAGTTCTTTTATTATTGAGTAAGTCTTCCACTAAGTATTGAGCCTGGCCAAGGGTTCACTTGGGGCCAACAATGGTTCTCGAGTGCCGGCCACGTCCAGGGTGTAGGCTCGGGGTGTGACATCTACAATATATATTAAGTGATCCCTAGCCACAGAGATTTGAAACTAGAGTATCGGACCATATATTTTGGAAGAATGTAGGCAAGAGTATATGTTAGTAAAAAAATGTACCTAGTATGATAACAATGCATAGAGTTATAAAGTCGTGCTAACAAGGACCTTTCATCTCATGCAAAGACCAAGTTAAAACCATAAGATAAGAGATTAGAAAACATAATCATAATCATGTTCAATGCAAGTAAAACTCATTTTTGAACACTTGTGTGATACTTCTTGAAGTAACCTTAGTTCATCATTATTGTGGGAAGTAGCCTTAACCGGCATTTCAAACCATGTGAGCTATAACATGGAATCCAGTGTATGCATTACACCGAAAAGAGGTGTCTCACATGCCAAGGTAAGAACCATGAACTTCTAGCTTATGTGGATCCACTAGCTAAACTATATCTAAGACAATCATCCTATAGAGGCACATAGTTTATGGGACATGGGTAATCGGCATTTGTCCACTTGGTGCTAAACATAATTCCCACATATAATTCATCAATCATTTTCATCTTATCTTTAAGGGACGTGGTTAATCGCCTCTTATCTTTCACTGTGGGGACATGGGTAATCTCCTCTTGTCTTACCATTAGAATAGCTGCTAAAACTTGATTCATAGTTTAGCTGAGAAAGTCTTCAAATATAAGAATCCTTTATGTGAGAAAACCTTTCACATTCATATATTGAGTATTATGTGAGAAATCATTTCGCAACAATCAACAACAAAAACATTTATGCATTACTCTCAAAGAAACTTCTATTATATTTCATTAATTTCACAAGAACATGAATACCTTCATGAAATCGTGTTTCATAGTTCAAAACCCACTTTCAATTATCATAATCTAGAAAATAAGGGTTAAGCACGGGGTTCATGGAAATTCATCTTTAAAACATTGAATTGTCTCAATTCATTCATAATAGCTCATAAAATAATCAATTGAATCAACATTGAAAGGAACCAATGACATGGAAGAAAATCCTAACTTCAATTGGATATTTCTAACTTGAAAATTTTAGAATTTAGAAACCCTACGGAGGAAAGGACTCCATAGGTAAATACTATCATTCCTTGATTCCAAAAACTTGAAATAAATGGTAGAATTGAAAAATTGACTTGAAACCCTAGATTACTTCTTCAAACTCTAGAGAGAGAAATATTTGATAGGCTGAATTTCTTTAACTTTTGGAATTTTAGCTGAAATAATTGAATTGATTGATTTTGGGGGTAAAATCATTATATAGGGCTTTGGGTAGAAGAAAAAACGATAGTATTGAGTTAAAACAATTTGGAAAAGATCCTACAACCCCCTGACTTAAAATTGTTGAATAGACTCACTAGGAGCCCAAAATGGGTCGTCTAAAGCACCACGGCCCGTCTAACGGGTTGTGAAGAAAGTTTTCCTTAAAGGGCTTTACTATTTTGGGCCTAACTTTTTACTCCGAGCTTGGAATTAGGAAAATTCAATGGAGTTGGAAAAAGGACTCAGAGATCTTTAATTTGACAGGTCATGGGCCACCTAATTCATTTCAAAAAGATATGATTTGAAGTTGACCCTAAACTCTAATTCTGATAAATCCCCCTTCACAGACGATTTCACAGTCCGTGTGGGGCTTCACAGTCTTTGTAGACGTTGATGGTCATTGAGCAGTGAATAGAGGAGAATCCCCTTCCAACTAGGCGACATGAAGACCTGGTTAACGGTCCATCAACCTCACCACGTGTCGTCCAGGCCTCCGTGGGAGGGACACCTGCTTGGGGAAAGTTCTAGATTATACCACGAGTGCCTAAGTGGACTGTGGTCCCCTACGCGACCCGTCTAGGGCTCCGTGGAGGGTTTCATAGTCCACCTTTGGATATTTTTTCATGCCTGTTGACCATTTTCTACCCTTTCTCTAATCTGAGGTGTTACAGTTGTGCTACGATTGATAAGTATGTGAGTTGTACATTCTAAATTGTTAGGTTGGGTTGTTTTTTATGCACGTTGTAGTTGAGGCGGTTCGGTTGGAATAAAAGGAGTACTTGTATTCAAGCTTAGTTTTACCTTGTTAAGGTGTTTCTTGTTGAGTACTGTGTTGTTTGGTACTCTCTTCTTGCTTCTACACTTGTGTAGGTTCTAAGCCCAGATGCGTGTGATAGTTCTTCTTCATCTTTCTACGAGGCTTTCAAAGGATTGTGAGTGGTAGCTACTTGTCATCCCCACGGGTCTTCCTCCTTATTTCATGCTTTATTCTATTCGAGAAACAATGATATTGAGACTTGTATTTATCACTCAATTCTATTGGATAATGAGAAACACGGTAAGAAACATACAAGTAAAAAATTAAGAAAATTAAGAAAAATAAGAAGAAAATTAAATAAATTATATCCGGAATATAAACAACTTAATATCACAAAAACTGATAACGAAAAATTAAATCAATTAATAGATAATATATCTAAAATAGAATATAAATATATTCAATACTTAAAAATACAATGAATAAAAAAAATAGCGAATATAGACAAAAACTTAATGAAGTAATTATAGAAAAACGACAAGAATTAGAACATAGGCAAAATAGACTTAATAATAATATATTTGCAGGAATTTGTCACAAATCTATATTAGCACAAAGAAAGACTATTTTTTATCTAGAACTACAAATAAATAGCTTAGAATATAAACTACAACATAATTTATAAATGAATAAAGAAGAATACGCAATAGACGAAAAAACATATGAAAATTATGACGGATTAAAAATAAAAATAATATTTTCTAATCTAGGAAGAAGATATAAAAAAATAGGTGATAATATAAGTTTAATGTTAGAAAAAGAAACGGTAAAATTAGAAGATAGTTTAACTGCTATGATAAGAATAACGAAAGAAAATGAAGAAATAGATAGAAAAACAGAAATTGAAAAAATAAAACAACAAGCAAAAAAGGAAGTACAACAATTAGAAGAAGTAAAAAATACCAAAATAATAGAGCTAGAAAAAGAGTTAGCAATATTAAAAGAAATATATGAAATAAAACAAAAAGAAAAAGAACAAAAAACAAAATTAACAAATGAGATAATTAAATTTAAAGAAAAATTGCAACTACAAGATGAATTAGAAGAAAAAGGAGAAAATAACCAAGATAATCTACCCGAAATAAGAGTTGATGAAATAAACGACGATGATATAGAACAACATTCGGAAACAAGCGAAACATATACGGAACTTCTAGCAAACATAGATAAGAATTTAGAAATAAATACAGGAGACATAGACATGGATGAAAAACCTAGTACATCAGGAGTAAAAAACCCAAAAAATTTTAATCCAAAATATTATAATGAAAACTATGGACAATATAATAGAGAAAAAACTATATGGGATAAAAGATTAAATAAAAAATGGACACCTAAACCAATAACTGAACGACATGATTTTTTAGATTTAGACTGTGTAGCAGATATAAATAAAACAATTCAATTATGGATAGGTTACATATCAAAGCAATTAATAGATAACAAGATAGTAATAGCAGAGGCACCAGGATACATAGAAAGAACACTTATAGGAACAGTAAAATTATGGCTACAAAATTTAACAAGTGAAAGCCTAACAACTTTAAGAAATAATAAAAAAATTGATGGTGGAATAGCTACTACGACTATGGAAATACTACATAAATACGAAATAGCTATAAGAAATGAATTTAGTAGTATGACAACAGAGGTAGAAGAACAAAATAAAGAAAAAATCATAAATCGGAATCTAATGACAAAATTAGCAATATGTAATATGTGTTACATAGATGAATATACATGTGCATTTAGAGAATACTATTATAAAGGAACATATAACACAGAAGAAAGTAAAGAAATAAGAAAATTATATTTTACAAAATTACCAGAACCCTTTAGTTCAAAAATAATAAAAAGTTGGAACGAAGCAGAATTAACAGACACCTTAGGAGCTAGAATGAAATTCTTGCAACGATGGTTTATGGAATTATGTGAAAAACATAAAGAAGAAATAAAAATGGAAAAAATATTAGTAAAAAACTTAGCATGTTGCAAAAATAAAACAGCACCTCAATTTGGTTGTACGGATATGTATTATAAAAATAGAAAGAAATATAATAAAAAATACAGATCAAAATATAAATATAAAAAACCTAGAAGAAGATACTATGTAAAAAACTATAAAACTAAAAGACCATATAGACCAAAAAGAAAACTAACGGAATGTACTTGTTATAATTGTGGAAAATTAGGACATATAGCTAGAGATTGTAAATTACCTAAGAATCCGAAGAAAAAACAAATATCAGAAATAATAATAGATGATGAAAAATATACACAAATAGAATATGTAGATTATGAATTAGAAAGCAATGATAGTATATATGAATTATCGGAAAATGAAATGGAAAATAATCCAGTAATAGAATCAGATAATGAATACGATATCAATGACTGAAAAAGATATACAGACAATAACTAAAGAAAAATATCAAGATGAAGAATCGGCAGAACAAAAAATAATATTTGATAATAATATATTTGAACAAATAAAAGGAAAAGAATTAGATCTAAGTGTAACAAAAATATTCGAAATACCAACAATAAGAAACTGGTTTAAATGACAAAAAGAAGAATATTATGTAGTAAGTCAAAGAGAACATATCATAGATTGCAAATACACTAAAGGAAAAGCCAAAATACCAATAATAAATAAACGAATAATAAATAAAGAAATACAAGATATCAAGGCTAAAAATCCAATTAAATATGTACATTTAGGAGGAACGGAAATATTAATAAAAGCATGTTTTAGAGAAGGAATAGATACACCCATAGAAATATACTTAGCAGATGATAGAATCATACAACCTATAGAAAAAAGTATAATAAGCGCAGTAAAAGGTAACCTCATATACCAAAAATTTAAATTTATAATAAGTGCTAATTACTCAGTAGCAGTAAATGACAGAAATATAGATAAATCATTAGTATTATATTGGAAAATGTCAGGAATAGAACTAGCCCCGGGAAGTAAAATATTTACAGCTAGAAGTAAAATATTTACAGCTAGATGTAAAAACTTATATGTTTTAACAACAAAACATAAAATAACAGCAAAAAATAAAATAGATAAAATAAAAATAGAAGATCCTTTTGAAAGAATAGTTACAGTCATAGATAATAATGATTATAGCTATAATGAAATTGATATAGAAGAAGATTTAGAAATAGTAAAAGAAAGACTAAGTACGTCTAAAAGAGTAAACAATGAGATACCTCAAATATCATCAAAAATGAGTACCTCAAGAAGAATAGATAAATCTCCACAAAAATCAATGGAAGAAGAAAGAAAACCACATCATTACTACATAACGGGAATAATGGAACAACGAAAATATTTAATATTAATAAATACAGGACTAGAAGAAAATTATATTACAAGAGAATTAGTAACGGAAGATGAAATAATAACTATTGAACAATCATGCCCCGAACTACCAAGAGTATTAACATATACCGAAGAAACTACGGAAAAGGAAATAATCATTGGAGGAATACCAATAATAATAAAGTTTAAAATATATCAAGGAGATGAAAATATCACCTTAGGAATAAAATGGCTAGAACAAGTAAAACCGTATAATCTAGAAGACAAACAGTTAATAATAAATTATGAAAATAAAAGAGTAATAATAAAAAGGACTTTAGTATGATAAAAATATGAAAATATATATATTGGCAAAGATAATAATAGAAGGATATTACAACAGATATTATACGCCAATGATAGATACGGGAGCAGAAGCTAATATATGTAAATATAATTGTTTACCAGAAGATAAGTGGGAAAAATTAAAAACACCGATAGTAGTAACGAGATTTAATAATGAAGGAAGCATGATCACATATAAGGCAAAAAATATAAAAATACAAATATGGGATAAGATATTAACTATAGAAGAAATATATAACTTTGAATTGACTACAAAAGATATGCTATTAGGAATGCCATTTTTAGAAAAATTATACCCACATATAATAACAAAAACACACTGGTGGTTCACAACACGGTGTAAACAAAAAATAGGAGCAAAAAGAGTAAATAATAAAAAACGAAAAACAACAGAATGGATAAAAGGTAGTGAAAAAATTACACAAAAATTAGAAAATATAAAAGAAGAAGACCCTAAAATAGAATTAATTATATTCTCTATAGATAAAGTAAAAATAATTCAAGATAAATTAGAATTATTATATAGTGAGGATCCTTTACAAGGATGGGAAAAACATAAAACAAAAGTAAAAATTGAGTTAATTGATAATAATAGTATAATAACCCAAAAACCATTAAAGTATAATTTTAATGACTTAAACGAATTTAAGATACATATAAATGAATTACTAGAAAAAGGATATATATAAGAAAGCAATAGTAAGCATACAAGCCCGGCATTTATCGTAAATAAACATAGTGAACAAAAAAGAGGAAAAAGTAGAATGGTCATTGATTATAGAAATTTAAATGCAAAAACCAAAACGTATAATTATCCAATACCAAATAAAATATTAAAGATAAGACAAATACAAGGATATAATTATTTTAGCAAATTTGATTGTAAATCAGGATTTTACCACTTAAAACTAGAAGAAGAATCTAAAAAACTAACAGCATTCACTGTACCACAAGGATTTTATGAATGGAATGTATTACCATTTGGATATAAAAACGCACCAGGTAGATATCAACACTTTATGGACAATTACTTTAAACAAATAGAAAATTGTGTAGTGTACATTGATGATATATTATTATATTCCAAAACACAAGATGAACATATAAGACTATTAGAAAAATTTATACACATCGTAGAATATTCAGGTATAAGTCTAAGTAAAAAGAAGGCTGATATAATGAAAAATCAAATAGAATTCTTAGGAATACAAATTGATAAAAACGGAATAAAAATGCAAACACATATAGTACAAAAAATAATTAACTCAAATGAACAACTAGACACAAAAAAGAAATTACAATCATTCTTAGGACTAGTAAATCAAGTAAGAGAATACATACCAAAATTAGCAGAGAATTTAAAACCATTACAACAAAAATTAAAGAAAGATATAGAATATCAGTTTGATAAAAAAGACCAAATACAAATACAAAAGGTAAAATTATTATGTAAAAACTTACCTAAATTATACTTTCCAGACAAAAACAAAAAATTTACTTATATAATAGAATCAGATGCGAGTGAAAAAAGTTATGGAGGAATATTAAAATACAGGTATGATGACACTACGATAGAACACCATTACAGGTATTATTCAGGGACATTTAATAATACAGAAATAAAATGGGAAATAAATAGAAAAGAATTATATTCAGTGTATAAGTGTTTATTATCATTTGAACCATATATTGTATATAACAAATTTATTATAAGGACAGATAATACACAAGTAAAATGGTGGCTAACGAGAAAAATACAAGATTCGGTAACGACAAAAGAAATAAGGAGATTGGTATTAAATATATTAAATTTCACATTTACAATTGAAGTAATAAAAACTGATAAGAATGTTATTGCAGATTACTTATCAAGACAAAGCTACTCAGACTGAGAACGAAAATATAATGGAAGAGATACTCAAAGCCATAACTACACTTTGTATAAAAGTGGATAGTATGGACAACGAGATACAAAAGCTAAAGACTAATGAAGATAATCTGAAGTCTAAAGCTAGTCAGCAGCATGACTATAAAAATGCGGAGCTACGTCGATCGGAAGACGGAAAAAATCTAGAGCTAAAAGGAGACGATGGGAAACTCCTTAAAACCCATAACATTTGTTTAAATACAGCTGCAGGTACAAGCAAACAAGTTAGTGATAAACAACATAAAAATACTAACTTAAACCAGCTATTCGAAAAACCATTTACCCAAAGGACACCTAGACATATGTCCATAGAACCGCAAACATCTACATATGCAGATAGTTTACAAAACCAAAATGAGAAAAAGACATATAATTACATCACGCGAACCTATATCAAAAATATACACAAAATCCAAACTTATCTAAACCGCAACCCCAGATCAACTACAAAAGAACCAAACCAGGATTATTTAACCCAAAGACTGCAAGGTTACAATAAACTAATTGCACAACCAAAAACTAACTCCAACTTAGTAAGGACATGTTATAACTATGGATTACTAAATACTGTATATACATATGACGGAGAAGAACTAAGCGGAATACCGGAACTACATAGAGCATTTATTACTTATAAGAGAGTTACTAAGGGAAATCTATTCTATGTAAAGTTTTATACGGCAACAGCAGAGATACTACACGAGGAAATAAAACCTCCGATACAAGTAGTAAAGATAGGACTAACAAAAGATATGATAATACCAGAAGATATTGGACAACAACCAGAGATACAAAAAACCGAGATACCCAATTTTTATGCCAATAAGAGAATAATTGGTAGATCAACTATTATACAAGAGCTAGCAAATAATTATTTAAACGGAAACGCAATATGGAGCTACTATGCAAGAGATCAGTTAATGATCTATTCCAATTCAAGGGAGCTAAGGAAAGCAGATATGGATGAAGTCCAGAGATGGATTTTATCATTACTTAAGCCAGAAGAACGACCTACAACACGAGCACTAAAAGAAGGATTTATTTCAGCAGAATTATTGACCAGATATTGCAAGCTAATTGGTCACAAATACCCTGACCACATATGTTCAAAATGCAATGGAGAAGATAACGTGATTCCCGATGTCCAGCTGGAATAAGATAAAGACGGAAGGAGATAAGAAGAAGAAGACAAGTCAAAAAGATAGATTGAAAAAGTTAGTACGTAAAAATGTAAAAAAGTCATAATAGTAATAGTAGTATGTCATAAATATAGCATGTAAGGTATGACAAGTGTAAAGTAGTCAAAGACAAGAAAAGAAGATACGGATGGAAGGAGATAAGAGAAGAGATAAGAAGACACTTGTAAATATACTAGTCTTATTATTGAATGTAATGTAAAATAGTCAAATAAGTGGGTAGTGTGTGCATGTGCATATTAAAAGTAGAATGGACAAATGTAATAAAGTAGTATGGGCAAGTATGGGCAAGAATGGACAAGTGTAACAATTATATGGGTAAGTGTAAGTAGTAGGAATGGTAGGTGTAAATTGTAAGTAGTACGTAAGAATTCCTTTCTATATAAGTGAAGGAATATGTAAATGTAAAGGCAGGCAATGCCTAAAGCAATAAAACTCTTCTTACATAAAAATCCTCTCTTTTCAAAATACTCTCTTAAGATATTAAACACTTAAAAGTTAATATGGAGAAATCTGAAATCCAGTCAAATATTTCAAATAGCATGGCAAAGCAAGAAGAAAAGGTATTTTGTTCAAAATATATGCGGAACTAATTTCATATATTCCTGAATATCATATATGTGATTGAATAAATTTATGTTAGTTATTATGTATTAGAATTATTTGAATCATGATTTCTAGTTTATTAGCACACTGGAAACAGGGAGAAAACTTCTATACTATGCCATCCTAATGTTGAAACCGGTAGGCGAGGAAAGCCGTTTAGGGGAGTAAACAAAGTTGAGGCGCTGCTAAGAAGGAAGTATCCGCTAAAGTACGATGCTAGTAGTGACAAGAAAACATGATAAAGATAATCTAGTTCATAATAATCTAATATGAATTTAATCAATTATGAATATGATAGGAAGGAATAGTTGAAAATAAAATCTGCATAGACAACGAACATGACTACATATATGCATGATGAAATGATAAAAAATTATGAAACTTTAATATTATATATACTTAAAGATATAAAAATAATTGAATTAAGAAGAATCATATGGGAAAAAATATTTAATAACGAACCAGAAGATATATTGGACCAACAATGGTATGAAATAGACTTACGTGATTTAGACTATGAAAGAATAGAATGGTATGATTTAGAAATAAATTCAGACTAAAATGAAATACGAATATTTACAATATTGGACAGAATCTATGGAAGATATAAAATTATTAGAACAATTAATGGAAGAAAATTTATATATGTATCAAAGAACCCAAGATATGTTATATTTAGAATATATCATAAACAATATTAATGAAATATTCAGATTAAAACAACTATCGGAAGAATATTACAATAAATATTATTACATATTACCATGAATTTAGCACTACCAAAAAGTAATATTAAAGAGATATCAAGATTAAGACACTTAGTAAAAAGATACTATAGTAAAATCTTTAAAATAAAATACTCACCTACCAAACTATCAGCTACCACATCACCTTTTCCATGAATCCACTAACTACTAGTTCCGCACCGAGACTTGTATTTATCACTCAATTCTATTTTAATACATTAGAGACATGTACATGTGACAACCTTATTTTGTTTGTAATGAGGGAGTATCTTCTTTGGGGTTTATGTTTTTACAAGTTTTCCTATTGTAAGCAGCTTCTCAACAAACTTCTCATAAAAACCTAGTGGTCTCTTATTATTCATCTTCGAAGACAGTTTGGCTCTAGATTATTGCGGTCTTCCAACTCTTCTCCTTCTTTTTATGTTGGGGGTCTGATCTTTTACCCTAGTTAGTGAAACATTGGGAGTGATATATAAGATGTCTGCCTAGGTATCCCTTCAAAAACATCTCAATATGCAAAATAGAGTGTTGTAAAGCATATAAAGTTTAAATATTTTATTAGATACACTATATTTGTCACAATCTGATTTGACATAAAAATTTAATAAAGAATGGGGACTTTGTAAACTTTTAGCCTTAAATATCTCATAATATCATTCACTTTGATCAGGTTGGATTAATAAAAAATCAAATGTTTATTTGGAAATTCAACCTTGGTAAAATTACTAATGTTTAGGACTAAGACCATAAATGCATTTTCCTCAATAAAAGAATTTTTCAAAAATATAAATCAAAATTAGATAGTGAAAGTTTTCCCTCTCGAATAAAAAAGTCTAATAAAAAAACTTTAGGGATTTAAATCCACAACAATAGCATTTATACAAACCCATAACTTATTTCCCTAAAAGTCCTATATCTCCAATGATCATGATAGTTTATCTTTATTACTTTTATATATGTGTCATGACCCAAAGTGCATCCTAGTCGTAACATGTATAAGACCCCAAGAGGCCCTACACAAGTCACTTAGCTTATATCATACAAGATAATAGAAACCAAAAAGAGTTTGAAAAAAAATAGCGGAAGCCTAATATTAGTCTCAAAGCGCCATCTATTACATCAAAAGAATGATTGGGACGTAACCAATACATCACATACAAAATCCTAAAGAAAAGACACGAAAGCAATAAAAGAGTCTCTGCCCTTGGAACATGAGGATTCACCAATATTTAATATTTATATAAGATCACTAGCCACGAGTATGGAAGGTAGGAGCGTCAGACCCTACATTAGTGAAACAATGTAGGCAAAAGTATGTGTTAGTACATGAACTGTACCAAGTATGATAGCAATGCATAAAAGTTATGAAATAATGCTAAAAGGACTTTATATGGCATGCAATGACCAAGCTAAATCATAAAATAACATTTTATAAAACATAAGTCATAACCATGGTCAATGCAAGCTAAACATCTTTAAAACACCTTTCAGTTACTTTTAGAAAGTAACCTTAGCTCATTATTATGGAAGATTTACTTTTAACCGACATAGACCATGTGAGATATAACATGGAATCTGGTATTTATCCTACACCGTAAAGAGATGTCCTTACTTGCCACAGTAAGATCCATAAACTTCTAGTTTAGTTTGATACACTAGTTAATGTCTATCTAAGACAAACCTATGGTGGCACATAGTTATGGGATACAGAGATTGCTACTAGAAACCCGACCACAACTATGGGAGAGCTTCCATCTCAATATCCTCCCGATGCTAAGCGTAAATCCTATGGAATAGTCATTAATCCTTACTTATCTTATTATCCATGGAAGGGTACATCAAGTAGCCAATCTAAGCTAGCTTTCATTAAAATAGCTCCTTAGTCTAGATTCATCTTAGGTGAGAAAACCTTTCAACCTTATGAATCATTTATGTGACAAAGTCTTTTCACAACAAAAACATTGATACTTTACTATCAAAGCAACCTTAAATCATTTTCATCAATTTTATGAAGAAACATGTATATCTTGATAAATTCATCTTTCATAGTTCAAAAGCTTCAACATATGATCAAAATCAAGAAATCGTTGATCATGCATGAGGTTCAACTGAATTTAACTTAAGCACATGTAACTATCTCAATTTATGCATAAAAAGACATAAAACAATCAATTTGATCATAACTGAAAAGAACCCAGCAGATTGAATAAAACCCTAACTTCAAATGGAGATTTTAACTTGCAAAATAGGAGAATTTAAGAACCTTATGGAGGAAAGGACTCCATAGGTGAATACTATCAGACCATGATGTAAAAATCCCACAATTGTCATGACCCGGGGGTACACCCCGGATGCAACACGGCGTACTCGACCCCGAAGGGATCTCATACAAGCCTCATAGCATTCTTGAACATAAGAACATAGGAAAATAGAGAAGAATTTAAAATTTTCTTCACAATTTAAGACATTTTCATTAAAAAGCAAGCGGAAGACGTTCTAGACTTTGTCTCAAACCATCTAATACTTTGAATACAACATTGAGACTTAGCCCATACAAAAGCTTTAACATAAACTAAAAGACATCAAGGAACAAAGTGGGTTTTGTCCTCGAAACTATGAGGACTCACAAAGTCTTCCTCTTCAAGCACCTTAGAAACCTACTCCTCAAGCATAGAACACCAATATCTCCAAACCCTACACTTTGGTAAAAATGGAGAAGAATGGGGTTAGCACAATTAAGTACTAAGTATGGAAGCCATGCAAAAACATTCTTAAAATGGACATTTCCTTAGATAGTCATGATATATGCCATTTTGATAAAAACCTTCATGAACATAAACATAAGAGGCATAATATTCAACCACAACCAACATGCAAGTCGTTTAAACCACATTATAATATAATCATCATATAAACCTTTACCTTCACATTAAGCCTTCACCTCAAGTAACCCTCAAGCTATACTTTCTGCAATGTATGGATAGCGTCCCATACCACCATCAACACCAAAGTACCACCTTAAGGTCCCCGAAAGTGAACTTACCATTCAACCTTTCCATCCTTACACAATACTCATACACAAGAGACATAAACATTACATAAGTCACATCAACACATCGAGACCATCACCTAGGCTAACTCTAAGTCATACTTGTGCAATGTACAAGTAGCATCCCATACGACTACTCACACTAAGTACTCCTTGATGTCAACATAGACAGGGCGCATTCATATTCATTAAGTCATGACAACTAAGTAACTCATAATACAATCCAAGTATAGCATGCATCTTCACATTAATCATATAAGTCAACATTCGTCATTAACTTCATTACATTAAGAGCACCTTCCTTCATTTTGACATTAGATCAACATTCTTCATTAACATCATCATAAGAGAACATTCATTACACTTAACATTATAAAGGAACACACCACAACCTCTCTCAAAGCCTACTTGTGCAATGCATAGATGGCATCCCATACCACCACCCACACAAAGTAGTGCATTCTTAAGAAGCCATAATTCATTAACATTCTTTGTGGGGGTAAGCCTTAACCGACATAGACCATGTGAGCAATTCATGGAATCCCGGTGTCACCCTCACCGGATAAGGGATTCCTACTTGCCTAACTAGGACCATTATTTTTAGCTTAAGTGGATCCACTAGCTAGACCTATGTGGGCACATAGTTATGGGATATGGAGATTGCTACTAGATACCCCTCCTCAACTCACGGATGCGTATCCATCTCAATAGATTGTTACTAGATTCCCCGCCTCAACTCCTAGATGAGCATCCATCTCAATTCATATCCTCTCGGTGCTTAGCATTATTCCCTACAGAGTACTTGACATCCATTATATTCTTTCATTATGGGATAAGAGATTATTACTAGATACCCCACCTCAACTCATGGTTGAATATCCATCTCAAACCTAACATTCATTAAAATGGGATATAGGGATTGTTACTAGATACTCCGCCTCATCTCCCAGATGAGCATCCATCCCATCCCAACATTCATTCATTGGAAAACTCATAGATTCAAAGATGAGAATAGCCTTTCACCTAAGAATCCCTCTATTGTAAGAAAGTCCTTTCACAACAATTCATTATCATTTATTAGAGTACAGTTGAGAATAGCCTTTCAATAAGTACTTCATCATCATTAACATTATCGTAGAAACTTCATTCATTATTAATTCATGAGTGTGTGTATGTGAGAATAACCTTTCACATATAGCCTCATCATTAATAGGTGTTAATTGAGAAATAATATTCAATCATAACACACTTTCATTCTAAACATGATCATTATACATTCATTGAAATCACACACACATACTTTACATCATGCTCACACATAGATCCTTCATATATAGAGGTACAAGGAATATATTCATCAATTCAATACCACAATATACATAGTAAGTAAACACCTCCACCTTTCAAGTGGATCAATAGCTCAATCACAATTCTACTTCAACAAGTAATTAGGCCATAACTTGCCTTTCAAGGCCATGAACCAACATCAACCCATAAATCCAAACTACTTCAATAGAATAGGAAATTGACATGATTCAATAACTTAATTTAACATAAACATCAATAATTCAACAATTTAAATCAATCTAGGCATAATCCATCAACATTCATTCATGATCAACAAACTCACTTCATAAAGGCACAATTGAGGAATTGAGAGAATTGATGGGTTCATAGAATATTTTCATCATAAATCATCAATTAAACACTAATAAAATCATAATTTGTCATTAGAAACCATTTGAAAACGTTTGATGAAAGAACCCCTGAAATTGAGTAAAACCCTAGATTTTTCATACTTTGAAATCACCTTTGATTGGCTCCTTGAATGAAAAGTTTGACAACGATCAAGACTACCATACCTTGCTATTGATTCCCTACGAAAATCCATTGAAAACCTTTAAGATTTTACCTTGAGAGCTTGAAGTCTTCACCTCTAATGGAGGTTTCTAGAGAGAGACATTAGGAGGGGAGGTTTTGATTTTGGGTTTTGAAGTAATGAGATGAAAAATATAGTTTAACACTTCTAATACTCTTAAAATACCATAAATAACTTAAAATAACCATCCCACAACTTAACTAAATTTATTAGCTAATTACCAAACAACCTCTCACTTTGGCCGAACCACACCAACAACACAGGTGCAATCCACGGAACCCCATCCACGGACCGTGGATAGGTTGACGCCTCGTGCTGTCACCTCATGGTTCGTGGCTTCAGCATGGTATGGGGGTCCTTGACCTACGGAGGCCATCCACGGGGTGTGGATGGACCTACGGGGCATGGACACCTTCCGTAGGTCACCCTCAAATTGGCAAGTTTGCTCATTTGGGGCAGCCTTGGGGTTAGACTTAGGATCCTCCTCAAGGACCCCTAGGGTGGTTCTTGGGGAGTCGTAACTTGACATTTAACCCCTCAACCATAGCTCGGGACAACATCAAACCACCTAAAACCTCATGACAAACTCACACACTCACTAGTTAGGCTCTAGTTTCACTTATTCGTTTTACGAGTTGTTACATTATCCCCCACTTAGAAACATTCATCCTCGAATGACACTTAAAACACATTAAGGGGTTAACGACTCAAAATAGCAGCCCATCATTCATGCAACATCATAAACAATGCACAAAATTAGGAGTAAACACCAACTCCAACTCAAACATGTTCAATGCATTTCAAGAATGTAGGAACTACATCTACAAACTCATTATGAAACATAACTTCATCATTTCTCGTATCATTGGAGGAACTACCTTCTCCTAATTAGAGCATGCTAATCATAACATCATTAGACACATTATACAATTACACTCAAAAGCACTTTTAGGCATGTTCAACATTTAACCTCATGAAGCATATATGTAACTCATACTAAATGCACATGTTAATATGAATCACATAAGTTCATTTTCTCATTTAAATATGAATTCATCAAGAACATGCATATCATATGGAGACCATGGAAACACATATCCACACAAGACTCCAAAACATGAAACAAGACAAAAAGGAAATCTTTGTCTTAGGCTTGAATAGGCATATAAAGGAAGAGGTAAGGATATCAGAACTCACAACAACCTTAATATTCAACATACTATCCCCCACTTAGGAGTAAACCCAACTAAGTCTTATCATGAACATAGGAACCTCAATACAACATTCACAACTTATAAGGAACTATCACGTACTGGTACTTTTAAACTAGGAATGTCCTCATTACGCAACTCTTGCTCACAAACAACCTTACCAACACCACTCAAGGTCTCATATGAGTCTACCACACCGGGTCTAAAATCCTCGAACTCACTACACCTCATAAGGTGAGAACATCAAGCAAGCCTAACTCATGAACATAAAGGACACTCAAAGACCTTACCATATAGGCACATTATCCCCCACTTGGGAGTAAGCCTACACAAACCCTTTTAAACTTCACCTATTTCAATCCTAAGGTCGGAGCAAGTCATCATCAAACCTTCACACTCAACACACCTACAGATTCCTAAAACACCACTTTTCATCAACTATTCCAACACACCTCACAACTCATCATGACTAAGCCGGGTTCTACCAACAACACACATAACCATAACGCAACCTATTCATACTAAAGTCACACCACAAACTATCATCCCAATCTATCAAGTCACATAGCCATACTTGGCATCACAACCAACCTTCCTCCCTCACACCTTCTAGCATACTCCCTTCAAGTGGTCATACTGTAAAGACCATCGGATAAGGAATAAGAGAGAGACATTATAGAGTTAAACTCTATGGCACGACTTGAAGAATGAAGAAGTGAGACTTTCTTAACACCCAATAGCCTCCTATTCATAATGTGGCCTGCTTCACATTATAAACAAGACTCTACTAGATGTGGTTTGAGACATCATAAGACCATTCCAAAATCTTGTACTCGGATACCATATTTGTCACAACCCAGGAGTACACACAGGATACAACACGGTGTACTCGACCCCGAAGAGGTCTCATAGAAGCCTCATAACATTCTTGAACATAAGAATATAGGAAAATAGAGAAGAATTTAAAACTTTCTTTACAATTGAAGATATTTTCATTAAAAAGCAAGAGAAAGACATTCTAGACTATTTCTCAAACCATCTAATACTTTGAATACAACATTGGGACTTAGCCCATACAAAAGCTTTAACATAAACTAAAAGACATAAAGAAACAAAGTGGGTTTTGTCCTCGAAACTATGATGACTCACCAAGTCTTCATCTTCAAGCACCATAGAAACCTACTCCTCAAGCATAAAACACCAATATCTCCAAACCCTACACTTTGGTAAAAATGGATAAGAATGGGGTTAGCACAATTAAGTACTAAGTATGGAAGCCATGCAAAATCATGCTTAAAACAGACATTTTCTTTGATAGTCATGATATATGCCATTTTGATAAAACCTTCATGAACATAAACATAAGAGACATAATATTCAACCACAACCAACATGCAAGTCATTTAAACCAGATCATAACATAATCATCATATAAACCTTTACCTTTACATTAGGCCTTCACCTCAAGTAACCCTCAAGCTATACTTTGTGCAATGTATGGATAGCGTCCCATACCACCATCCACACTAAAGTACCACCTTAAGGTCACCAAAAGTGAACTTACCATTCAACCTTTCCATCCTTACACAATACTCATACACAACAGCCATAAACATTAAATAAGTCACATTAAGACCATCACCTAGGGAAACTCTAAGTCATATTTGTGCAATGTATAAGTAGCATCCCATACTACTACTCACACTAAGTACTCCTTGAAGTCACCATAGACATGGCACATTCATATTCATTAAGTCATGACAAGGAAGTAACTCATAATACAATCCAAGTATAGCATGCATCTTCACATTAATCATATAAGTCAACATTCTTCATTAACTTCATTACATTAAGAGCACCTTCATTCATTTTGACATTAGATCAACATTCTTCATTAACATCATCATAAGAGAACATTCATTACACATAACATTATAAAGGTAAACACCACAACCTCTCTCAAAGCCTACTTGTGCAATGCATAGATGGTGTCCCATACCACCACCCACACATAGTAGTGCATTCTTAAGAAGCCATAGTTCATTAACATTATTTGTGGAGGTAAGCCTTAACCGACACAGACCATGTGAGAAATTCATGGAATTTCGGTGTCACGTCCCTCACTGGATAAGGGATTCCTACTTGCCTAAGATAGGGCCATTGATTTTAGCTTAAGTGGATCCACTAGCTAGACCTATGTGGGCACATAGTTATGGGATATGGAGATTGCTACTAGATACCCCGCATCAACTCACGGATGAGCATCCATCTCAAGAGATTATTACTAGATACCCCGCCTCAACTCCCGGGTGAGTATCCATCTCAATTCATATCCTCTCGGTGCTTAGCATTATTTCCCACAGAGTACTTGACATTCATTACATTCTTTCATTATGGGATAAGAGATTGTTACTAGAAACCCCTTCTCAACTCACGGCTGAGTACCCATCTCAAACCCAACATTCATTAAAATGGGATATAGGGATTGTTACTAGATACTCCGTCTCAATTCCCAAATGAGCATCCATCCCATCCCAACATTTATTCATTGGAAAGCTCATAGATTCAAAGATGAGAATAGCCTTTCACTTAAGAATCCCCTTATTTTGTGAAAGTCCTTTCACAACAAATCATTTTCATTCATTAGAGTACAATTGAGAATAGCCTTTCAAGAAATACTTCATCATCATTAACATTATCATAGAAACTTCAGTCATTATTCATTCATGAGTATATGTGTATGTGAGAATAACCTTTCACATATAGCCTCATAATTCATAAGTCTTAACTAAGAAATAACATTCAATCATAACACACTTTCTTTCTAAACATGATCATTATACATTCATTGAAATCACACACACATACTTTACATCATGATCACACATAGATCCTTCATATATAGAGGTACAAGGAAAATATCCATCAATTCAATACCACAATATACATAGTAAGTAAACACCTCCACCTTTCAAGTGGAGCAATAGCTCAACCACAATTTTACTTCAACAAGTAATTAGGTCATAACTTGCCTTTCAAGGCCATGAACCAACATCAACCCATAAATCCAAACCACTACAATAGAATAGGAATTGACATGATTCAATCACTGAATTCAACATAAACATCAAAAATTCAACAATCTAAATCAATCTAGGCATAATCCATCAACATTCATTCATGATCAACAAACCCACTTCATAAAGGCACAATTGAGGAATTGAGAGAATTGATGGGTTCATAGAGTATTTACATCATAAATCATCAATTAAACACTAATAAAATCATAATTTGTCATTAGAAATCATTTGAAAACGTTTGATGAATGAACCCATGAGATTGAGTAAAACCCTAGATTTTTCATACTTTGAAATAACCTTTGATTAGCTCCTTGAATGAAAATTTAGGCAAGGATCAAAACTGTCATACCTTGCTATTGATTCCCCATGAAAATAGTTTGAAAACCTTGAAGATTTGACCTTGAGAGCTTGAAGTTTTTACCTCCAATGGAGGTTTCTAGAGAGAGAATTTAGTAGGGGGAAGGGAGGTTTTGATTTTGGGTTTTGAAGTAATGAGATGAACTATAAAGTTTAACACTTCTAATACTCTTAAAATACCTTCAATACCTTAAAATGACCATCTCACAACTTAACCAAATTAATTAGCTAATTACCAAACAACCCCTCACTTTGGCCGAACCACACCAGCAACACAGGTGCAATCGACGGATCCCCATCCATGGACCGTGGATGGGTTGATGGCTCGTGCTTTCACCTCATGGTTCATGGCTGCAGCATGGTTTGGGGGCCCTTGACCAACAGTGGACATCCACGGGGCATGGATGAACCTACGGGGCGTGGACCCCTTTCGTAGGTCACCCTCAAATTGGCAAGTTTGCTCATTTGGAGCAGCCTTGGGGTTAGACATAGGGTCCTCCTCAAGGACCCCTAAGGTGGTCCTTGGGGAGTCGTTCCTTGACGTTTAACCCCTCAACCATAGCTCGGGAAAGCATCAAACCACCTCAAACCTCATGACAAACTCACATAGTCACTAGTTAGGCTCTAGTTTCACTTATTGATTTTACGGGTCGTTACAACAATCAATGGTAAATTTGGTGGCATGATCTTGAAACCCTAGATTTCTTCTTCAAACTTTGGAGGGAGAAATATTGGAGATGAACTTTGATCAACTTTGAGAATTTGGGAGAATGAGTTCAATTGGGTAATTTGGGGGCTAAAAACATTTTTCTAGGGCCTAGGATAGAAGGAAAAATGACATAGTATTGGGTTAGAATAATTAGAAAAAGACCCAAGAGTCCCTTAAAATTAATGTCGACTCGACCAATGCGTCAGACCTATGGTTTGTAGGTCCACTTACGGACAATCCTAGTGAATCGTAGGTAAAGTAGTGGGACCTTAAAAATCACCCAACTTTTGACGGAACCGTACCTACCAAACCGTAGATCCCAACTATGACCCTCAAAATTTCACTAAGTTTGAGACTCACCTACAGACCTATCTATGACTCGTATATTGAATGACTGGTCGTCCTGATGAATCGTAAAGAGGGTACTGGAACTGGACTTTTGAAAATATTTACCCCACCACTTATGCCCATAAGAACATCTACGGTCCGTAGGTGGGGACCATAGACACAGACACCAGCTAAGAAAATTTTGCATTTTTCCTTCTTTTCAAATTCGAGGTGTTACAATATGACTAGTTTTAACTTCTAAAAAAAAATAGGGGATTTCATACTATATAACAAAAATGCATCTAATTTCGTAAAGTCATATATTACTTTTTTGTCACTTATTTTTTTATATTTCCTTAAACGTCTAGTTGATCAAATATATTTTTTGGTAAAGGATTTTATTACCAAGTAGCAAATGAGTAAAAGAAAATAATTGTGATGAAAATCATCATATTACAATTTTTATACTGGTCATTATTTTTTTTTCTATAAAAGTTGTTTTAACTCTTAAAAAGAAATAATATATAAAGTTCATCTTCTTGTGTTGATAAACAACAACAAATATAATATAATTTGAAAGAAAAGATCGGCAAATTGAATAGTTTGATATTTTCTCTTCTCCTTGTAATGTTGATAGCATCAACATGTTTCTTTCTTCCGTCTAGAAACATTTATTGTTATATTAAAAATTAATATAATAGTTTATTATATTTCACTAACTAATGAAATGTGCAAATGATCATTTAAAGTAACATACAACAATAAATCTATTTCAATTCTAGAAAATAAACAAATAATTAACTTGTATTTTTTTTTCTTTCATAATTTATAATGTTACCTTCCTGGGTTTGAGGATTTTTCTTCAAAACTACCTGATCAGATTTTAAGGAAAGCAAGACGTGTATCTAGTACCTCATCTACACCACCCCCGAAGAGAAGAAAGAAAGTTGATTCGGCCAAACCAAAGAGTAGTGCAATGGAAAAACCAAAACAGTCTCCCGTAATACAAAAATAGTCATTCTCAATTCCAGATTCTGCTGTTATTGTTCCTAATCGTCATGGTCCTTCATCTCATTCTAAAGAAGAAGAAGATATTTCAGATATTGAAGAAGTTAAGCAATATCTAAAGAAAAAAGTAAGTAATTCTCATAATTATTAGTGACCTATGATTTATGGTACATTAAATCCATATTACCTTATTTAATTATGTTTAAAGGTGGACAAAAAGTTTGATGATTTAGAAGTCTTAATCAAAACTAATCACACAGATCTGATGAAAGCAGTTCGAAAGCGAAAATGGAAGGTACTTGTTGTTTATCAAATGTTTACTCTTTGGAAAGCTATTTCTCTATTATGTGTCATTTTTTTGGCTTGAAGAACATTTCTGCCACATCTATTAAGACCATGGAGGAAGAGTTAGTTAAAGAAGACCATGTTGATCAACCCCAAACTACTGATCACTTTGTTGAACAACCAAGGTCTCCAATTGATATGTAGTTTGCCAACAATGACCCCATTGATATAGGTGTTGTAGAGGCTGAAGAACAAACTCATGTCCAGGAACATGAGGTCGTAGAGGTAAGTGTCAGATACATTCATTAAAAGCATCAAATACTCATTAAAGTATCTCACACTTTTTGATACATTATTTTAATTATCCAATTTCAGCTTGAATTTTATGATACATTCATAAGTGTTTTGGATACATTATGTTTAAACTTCAAAAAAATCTTATTCATAACTAATGTAGTATAAGTTTCAGTTGTTGATACATTACTATTTGATTGATATACTAATCTACATAGGATGCTGATATATTAAAGGATCAAAGAGGCAGCGAGGATATATCAGGACCTCTATCCACAGGAGATGTTCCTGTTGAAGAAAGTGTATCTAAGAAAGTTATTGTAAGTACAAGTTTATGCATATAACATTTTACTCATTGAATGTATCATTATAACAAAAATTCATGTATAACCAATAAGGATAATGAAGTAGAGGGAGTAGAGGTAGGTATCATATATATTCATTTAAAGTATCAAATACTCATTAAAGTATCTCACACTTTTTGATATATTATTTCAATCATCCAATTTCAGCTTGAATTTTATGATACATTCACTATAACAAAAGTTTGTGTATAACAATTCAGGATTATGAAGTAGAGGTTGGCACCAATACATTTGAACAAGTAACTATGGATCAAGATGTTGCTAATAAATTGCAACATAATATCCCATTGTCAGATAAAGTGCAAGTAAAGATTGAAACATTAGTAAATTTTGAATTCATTCATCGTGTGTTTATTGTTTATTCAATGATACAATATTTTATTCTTGCTCAATAAAATATAGGATTCCTGTAACACCCAAAAAAAATTTGAACTAAGACTCGAACCCTTATTTGTAGTGAGAGAGATTTTTGCAAGGAATTTAAAATTTCTTGAGTGTTAAGGTCACTAGACGTAGCACCTTTAGTACCAAAAAGAATCGAATTGGAAATAGCAAAATCTAAAATTTTGCAAGCTAAGCTAAGTATGAGTTTTGGGTCGACTTCAAACGACCATAACTCCTAGATCAGGATGATTTAGATGTGCTACCGATACCATAGGAAAGGTCTTTGAATTATCTTTCCAATGCCACGGAGTTTTCTCAATTCTGAGCTATGAGTAAAATGTTATGACTGATTTACTAATGACGCACAAACCTGGCAGCAGCTCCGCGATACGGAGCCAATACGGACCTCACTGTCTGGTGAAAAATCATTCCGACTCCCAGCTCGTTTTAGTTATTTATTTAGGGGTATTTTAGTCCTAAAAACCCTTGGGAAGTCATCTAAATTGCCCTAAACGTGTAGAAAATCAGTTTTTCATAAATCAAACCCTCTCATCCACTCCAAAGATTCTACGCTCAACAAATTCAAGAAAACACTAAGGCTAGGGTTCTTCTTCAAATGTTTTCCTTCAAGTTGCTTCAAGAGGATAATTCTTTCAGGTATGTAAGCTTCCATAGTATTGGGCTTGTTCGCCCTCATGCCAATCATGTTTAATTCTATCCTTGAATTCATTTTTGAGATAGAATTATTAAGTTCTTGAGAAGTTCTTGACTTTTACCCATTATTGAATGGCTTTGAGTTCTTGAGGTTTGAGTTTTGCAAACGAGTTGAGTTCCTTGATAGATTTTATATGGGTTTCATTGAAGTCATTCTGGGTTTGTGAATTTTTGTGAACTTGGTTGATAAAACTACTTTGGGTGCGAATTGAGTTGAGTTTGGGAGAGGAATAAAAGATCGGGTAGATATTGCACTTAGGTCCGCATCGCGGAGGCACTTAAGTTTTCAGCATCCAGTCAGTCTGTAATACCTCGGAAATTCTATGACTTAATTTAGAACCTCACCTTATGAATAATGACTTAAAAATAGTTAAAATGATGTTCTAAACCTAAATTAATGCAATTTACTTGGTTTGGAAGAGTAAAAGTCTAAACGTCAAGAAACGACCACGATGTCCGAAAACTAGAGAAGAATGTGTTTTAGTGTGACCTTAGGTTTTGGGCAGGTTTGGGAGTGTCGTATGGTGGTGTAATCTTGTAAAACTGTTTAAAATAGGCAAATATATGTTTATAGGGTCAAAACATTTGAATACGACCCCCCGAGGCCACATTAAGGAGACCCGAGGAGGACCCCAACCTTGGCCAAGCAAGCTGCCAGGGCAGCTTGCAAATTGCACTTGGAGGGAATAGGTCCGCGTCGAAAAATAGCTCCCCCAAGGATAAAAAATTTAGTTCAGGATGCAGGCATGTCGCGGACTCTACTGTCTCGAAATTTAATTCTAAATATCTTCAGGGAACAGCTTCGCGTCGCGGACTTGTTCCGCGATGAAAATGCAGAAATTCAAAAATTGATTTTTATTTCATTAAAGAGTCCAACTAAGTAAGGGGTATTTAGGGTACTTTAGGGGATGCGTATATACTGATTTTTAAGTCAATTTACCTCACTTTTATCACTCAAAGACAAAACCCCAAAGATCAAAACCTAAAGTTCCTTCTTCTATCTACTCTCTCTCTTTTCTCAAGAACTCCATTGAAGAAGATTGGAGCTTCAAGAAGAAGACCAACTCTCCAAGGTTTCAACTCAGATTTTCGTGGTTAATTCGTCAATAAGGTATGGTTGCTTATCACTCTTGGGATTATTTTCCCCAAGAGGCCCCTTCAAGATGAATTTCAAAATCTCCAAGTTATACGTTTCAATCCAAAAACGTGAGTCTTCTTTCTAAAGTGAAATTAATGTTATAAAATGACTTTGATTGATGTTATATGAACAATTATGGATGAATTTATGTTGTATTGGTGGTTTCTTGAAGAATTCCCCATGAGACACTTGTTTCTCCTTCTTTTCCTAATTCTAACCCTAGTTTGTGTTGGATATTGATTGAAGGCTATGAATTGAATGTGATGTTATGTAATTCATGTTTGTATGATGATTCTACCCTAGGTTATGTATAATTTCTATGAAATTAGGGTTGAGTCTTTGAATGAAGCCTTGAAGGCTATGAAGGGAATATGTCAATTGCTTATATTGAAGTGGATTATGTTATTACTTCATGAATTACCTTGTATTATCTATTGGTTATGAATTGTTTGGTAATTGAAGTATGAATGTCCCATGAAGGGCAAGAAGGTATGAAGGTTGGTTCTTCTTTGAACTCAAGTATGAAGGGTGAATTAATTAGATTGTAATGATGTTATACCTAATGTGTTGTTGTGGTCTTGATGACCTAGTTTCCTCATCCTTAACCCTCTACACTTGAATTAGCTATGAAATATGTAAGTATGTTATGGTATGATTGTTATAAGATTGAAAGGTAGTTCTCATGATTATAATGTAATGTAAAGTGAAGGGTTTAATCACTTGCTAAGTGTTTCTAAAGTGAAAGGATTGTTACTCACTTATGAACACATATGAGCTATTATGGTAAGATGTCTACATAAGAGTCTAGGAAAGGCTAATGTGAACTTATGTGATGACTAAAGTTGATTACAAAAGGGAATTAGATGCTTAGCACTGAAAAGGCATGTAAATGAGATGGGGGTCTAACGTTTAGTAAGTTCGTCTCTCCATATGGGTTTTCTCGCGTTTAGCAAGTCCGGATTACCCACGGTATGTGTTGTCTCATGAGATGGAAACCCCCACGTTTAGTAAGTTAGGGTTTCTAGAAGCAATCTCCTTGACCCTTAACTATGTGCCCACATAGGACTCTAGCTTAGTGGATCCACCTAGATAGCTATGTACGAATGGTTACACCATAGGCAAGTGTTAACCCTCTCTTTTCGGTGTGGGAGTAGAACACCAGATTCTATGTAGCTCTCATGGTCTATGTCGGTTATTGCAATATTTCCCTAATGTAAAAGTAAATGAAGGTATGAAAGGTGTGAACTCTTACTAGGGCTTTCTTAAGGGTTTCTACATAGTGTAAGGGAAGGTATGAGACTTCTCTTGCACATTGCACTTGTGGGATCCTAAGAGATGGTTGTAGTAGTGTTCTCTTATGATTATGATGATTATCGCTTATATATGTTAAAGCTCTATTATGTATGATCATTATGAATATGGTATGTTATGATGAAATGTGATCTTATGAATGTATGCATGAAGTAGGTTGCTTAATGTGATACTTGGCTTTGAATAGGGCTATGGGGTTCTATTGTTTGCATTGCACTAGTATTGATTGGGTTGTCTACATGTTGGGATGATATTATGTTAGTTTGGACTACGATGCTTACTTTGTGTGCATATTGGATTTACTTGGTAAAAAGCATGTTTTATTAAATGTCCTTTTATGCATGTTTCAATGGTTTTTATGCATAGTAGCCATACTTAGTACGTGTGCTGTACTAACCCATATTTTCTCCCTTTTCCCCAAACATTTAGGTTTGGGCCGTTGAGAATTCAAGCTTACTTCTCAAGATACTTGGAGTTACTTCCCCAAGTTGGTGAGTCGTCAAGTCTGAGGACAAGACCCTATGATCTAGCTTCTATGTTTAGTTCTTTCCTTATGTTGAAAGACATTGTTGTACTTTCGTATTTCAAGACTTCTTATTGATGTAAGGGCTAAGTCCCATTTTCGATACTTCTATGTCTAGATGGTACATTGGGACGAAGTTAGATTCTATTTTTTATATATGAAGTGAAGTTGAACTTCCAAAGTAAAATTTTTAAATTTTCCATGATTTTGTTCTATGATACATGCTATGACGAATGCTAAGAGCTTTTATAAGACCTCTTCGAGGTCGAATACGCCGGTAACGACTATGGGGTGCTCTCGGGTCGTTACAAACTTAGTATCAGAGCATAAGGTTGAGAATAATGTAGGATTTATGTCACAAGATACCAGATTGAGTAGAGTCTTGTTCATGGGTGTAAAGCGCGCCACACTTATGAATGAGAGGCTACGAGATGCTTAGGAACTTTCACTCTTTTATTATTCCATAGTCGTGCCTAAGAGTCTTAATTCTATTTAGTTCTTTTCTTCTAATCCTTGTCTTGTTCTTATAGGCAATGAATACAAGAAGGAACAATGCAAGGAGGGCCGGTGAGGAAAATGTGAATGAGGCAGTTCCCCCTCAAGCTCCTCAAAACCCTCCAGTTCCTATTGAAGAAGGGGGTATGTCTAATATTAAGATAAGGTCGGCTATTCATAATTTGACTCAAGTGTTGACCACTCAAGTTGCTAGGGATGCTAGGGTGCAAGTGAACCCCAATGCTAGCACTACCGCTTCTAGGATAAGGGATTTCACAAGGATGAATCCCCCTACTTTCTTTGGCTCCAAAGTGGAAGAGGATCCACAAGGGTTCATTGATGAAGTGTTTAAGGTTCTAGAGGCTATGGGTGTGTCTTCTCAAGAAAAAGCGGAGTTAGCTGCCTATCAACTCAAAGATGTGGCACAAGTGTGGTTTGAACAATGGAAGGAGGGGAGACCTATTAGAGAGGGTCCGATAAGTTGGGCTACATTCAAGACGGTTTTTCTTGATAGGTGTTTCCCCTTGGAACTAAGGGAGAGGAAAATGCAAGAATTCATCAACCTCCGCCAAGGGGGTATGAGTGTGAAGGAGTATGGCCTCAAGTTCACTCAATTCTCCAAGCATGCTCCTACTTTGGTGTCGGACCCTAAAGCTACAATGAACAAATTTGTTATGGGGGTATCCGATCTTGTAGTGAATGAATGTAGGTCGGCTATGCTAATCCCAAGCATGGACATTTCTCGTCTTATGGTTCATGCAGAACAAATTGAGGAGCCAAAGCTTAAGCAAGTTGGTAGAGAATTAAAGAGGTCAAGGGCCGATGATGGAAATTCTTCTAAGGTTAGGTTTGAAAGCCAAGATAAGCCAAAGTTCAAAAAGAGGTTTTCCAACCAAGGTCCTCCTACCACTCCAAGGCAACAAAGGTAAAGTGTCTACCCCCAAGCCTCAAGGAGCAAAAGGTGGTGAACCTTATGTTAAGAAGCCTATTTGTACAAAGTGTGGTCGAAAACATGAAGGCAAGTGCCTAGTCGGCACGGGTAATTGCTATGGTTGTGGTAAGAGCGGCCACATGAGGAGGGACTGCCCTATGCTAAAGGCTCAAGGGGGAAAATGCTCAAGCACAAGCAAGTGGCCCAAATCCCAATGCTCCTAAGAAGAATTGCTTTTATGCTTTCCGATCCCGAGGTGATCAAGAGAGCTCTCCGGATGTTGTGACCGGTATGCTACAAGTATTTTGACTTAATGTTTATGCATTTTTGGATCTCGGTGTCACTTTGTCTTTTGTAACCCCTTTAGTGGCAATGAAGTTTGATATTCTTCCCGATGTCTTAGATGAACCCTTTTCAATTTATACCCTGGTGGGTGATTCCATAGTTGCTAAAAGAGTTTATAGAGGTTGTCCCATATCATTGCCCAATAGAATCACTTTGGTTAATTTGGTGGAACTTGATATGTTAGACTTTGATGTTATATTGGGGATTGATTGGCTTCATGCTTGTTTTGCGTCCATAGATTGTAGGACCCGAATTGTGAAGTTTCAATTTCCTAATGAACCCATTTTAGAATGAAAGGGAGGAAATTTCGTTCCTAGGGGAAGGGTCATTTCATGTCTAAAAGCTTGTAAGTTGATTTCTAAGGTTTGTCTCTATCATATTGTGAGGGTCAAGGATCTTGAGTCTGAGATTCCTCCTTTGGAGGCGGTCCCCGTAGTGAAGGATTATCCAGAAGTCTTTCCCGATGACTTACCCGGGATTACTCCCGAATGGGAAATAGATTTCAGCATAGATTTATTGTCGGATACACAACCCATTTCAATCCCTCCTTACCGGATGGCCCCGACGGAGTTGAAGGAATTAAAAGCTCAACTCAAAGATTTGTTGGATAAGGGTTTCATCCAAGCTAGTATATCTCCTTGGGGTGCACCAGTGTTATTTGTGAAGTAGAAGGATGGATCTCTTCGTATGTGTATTGACTATAGACAATTAAATATAGTGACCATTAAGAACAAGTATCCACTCCCTAGGATTGATGACTTATTTGATCAACTTCAAGGAGCGAGTTACTTTTCAAAAATTGATTTGAGGTCGGGTTATCACCAACTTAGGGTGAGAAGTGTTGATGTTCCGAAAACAACCTTACGAACAAGATATGGTCATTTTGAGTTCTTAGTGATGTCCTTTGGTCTTACAAATGCCCCGGCGATGTTCATGGACCTTATGAATCGTGTGTTTAGAAATTATCTAGACTCATTTGTTATTGTCTTTATTGATGACATCTTGATATACTCTAAAAGTGAGGATGGTCACATGAATCATTTGAGGATAGTATTGCAAGTCCTCAAAGATCACCAACTCTATGCTAAATTTAGCAAGTTCGAGTTTTGGCTAAGATTGGTTGCTTTCCTTGGTCACATTGTTTCTAGTGAGGGTATAAAAGTTGATCCAAAGAACACCGATGCGGTCAAAAGTTGGCCTAGACCTTTGAGTCCTTCCGACATCCAAAGCTTTTTGGGTTTGGCCGGTTACTACCGGAGGTTTGTTGAGGAATTTTCATCTATTGCATCTCCATTAACGGCCTTAACTCAAAAGAAGTCCAAGTTCGAATGGTCGGACTCTTGTGAAAAGAGCTTCCAATTGTTGAAAGATAAGCTCACCTCTGCTCCGGTTTTGACCTTACCGGAGGGCACCGAAGGGTTTGTAGTATATTGTGATGCTTCTCGAGTGGGTTTGGGTTGTGTCCTCATGCAGCATGGTAAGGTTATAGCTTATGCCTCGAAACAAATCAAGGTGCATGAGAAGAATTATCTAACTCATGACCTTGAGCTAGCGGCCATAGTCTTTATTTTAAAGATTTGGAGACACTATCTCTATGGGGTACATATGGATGTGTTTACCGAACACAAGAGTCTTCAATATATTTTTAGCCAAACAAAATTAAATCTCCGACAAAGGAGGTGGTTGGAACTCTTGAAAGATTATGATATGAGTGTCCTTTACCACCCCGGATAAGCAAATGTGGTTGTGGATGCTTTGAGTCATGTATCTATGGGTAGTGTGTCACATGTGGAAGAACTATAAAGGGAGTTAGCCCGTGATGTACATAGGCTAACCCGGTTGGGTGTCCGACTTAAAGATTCCCCAAAAGGAGGTGTCATGGTCCGTCATAATTTCGAGTCATCGGTTGTTATTGACATGAAGTCTAAGCAACAGCTTGACCCTATTTTGATGGAACTAAAAGAGTCGGTTCTCAACAAAGCAATAGAAACTTTCTCTCAAGGAGAAGATGGGGTACTTAGGCACCAAGGGAGGTTATGTGTGCCAGATGTGGATTGCCTAAGAGAGACAATCTTAGAGGAGGCCCATGGGTCCCGATACTCCATCCATCCGGTAGCCACCAAAATGTATCGTGACTTACGTGAGATTTATTGGTGGAACGAAATGAAAAGAGACATAGAAAATTTTGTGGCTAGGTGCTCAAATTGCCAACAAGTCAAAGCTGAGCACCAAGGACCGGGAGGTCTAACTCAAGATATTGATACCCCCACTTGGAAGTGGGAAGAGATCAATATGGACTTTATGGTAGGTTTGCCTCGAACCCGTAGGCAACATGATTCCATTTGGGTCATTGTGGATAGATTGACTAATCAGCCCATTTCCTTCCCGTCAAGGTTTCTTATTCGGCGGAAGATTATGCTAAGTTGTACATTAAGGAGATTGTGAAGTTGCATGGGGCCCCGTTGTCGATTATTTCGGATAGAGGTGCCCAATTTACTTCCCATTTTTGGAGGTCTTTCCAAAGTGGGCTTGGTACTCAAGTGAAACTTAGTACCGCATTTCACCCTCAAACAGATGGTCAAGCGGAACGCGCCATCCAAACCCTAGAGGACATATTGAGAGCGCGTGTCACTAACTTCAAGGGTAATTGGGATGACCACCTACCTATGATAGAATTTTCCTACCACTCGAGTATTGCTATGGCACCCTTTGAAAAACTTTATAGTAGAAGGTGTCGATCTCTGGTTGGGTGTTTTGAAGTGGGTGAATTTTCTCTTCTTGGTCCCGAGGTAGTCTATGAGGCTACAGAAAAAGTACGACTTATAAGGGATAGGTTGAAAATGGCTCATAGTCGGCAAAAGTCTTATGCCGATAATAGAAAGAAGGATCTTGAATTTGAAGTAGGTGATTGGGTCTACTTGAAGATCTCACCCATGAAAGGGGTGATGAGGTTTGGTAAGAAAGGGAAGCTTAGCCCCCGGTATGTTGGGCCTTATGAGATCTTGAAGCATGTTGGAAAGGTCGCTTATGAGTTAAAATTGCCCATCGAATTGGCCCCGATTCACCCGGTGTTCCATATTTCTATGTTAAAGAAGTGTATAGGTGACCCGGTGTCCATTCTCTCTGTAGAAGGTTTAGGGGTGAATGGGAACCTTTCTTATGAAGAGGTTCCGGTCGAAATCTTAGATCATCAAGTTAAGAAGTTGAGGAATAAAGAGGTTGCCTCCGTAAAAGTCCTATGGAGAAACCACCTAGTTGAGTGTGCCGCATGGGAGGCCGAGGCCGACATGAAGTCCTGCTACCCTCATCTTTTTCCTCCTACTCCTAGCCAAAGTTGCGGTTAGTAGTCACTCTTAATTTGGTATAAATTGAAAATCATGTGTGTTGATGATTATGACATGATTTCCTTGTATGTGCATATTTTTGTGAAAATTCATGCTTAAGTTGTATTTTGAGTTTTCATGAATTTTGTTTCTCATTGTTGAAATTGAACCTATAGATGTTGTGTGATGTTGTCTTCATGAGAGTTGTAATGAGCATGCTTGATGTTGACTTGTTAAAGGAATGTCTTGTTGATTGCTTATAATATATGTTGATGCTCATTGAATATGGAGAAGGTAGTTCTTCCTATACTTATGTGAAGTAAAGAGTTTTGAGCATAGTGATGTTGTGGATTAAATTCCTATATGATATGATGATATGATGTTGTTGATGTGAGTGGTTGTTGTGCTGCTAGTTTGAGTCATTGTCTACCTAGAAAGAAGTCCAAGTGACATTCGGGGACGAATGTTCCTAAGGGGGGATATTGTAACACCCTGGAAATTCTATAAATTAAGTTAGAGCCTCACCTTATGAATAATGAATTAAAAAAAGTTAAAATGATATTTCTAAACCTAAATTAATGCAATTGACTTGGATTAGAAGAGTAAAAGTCTAAACGTCAAGAAACGACCACGACGTCCGAAAACTAGACAAGAATGTGTTCTAGTGTGTCCTTACCTTTTGGGCAAGTTTGGAAGTGTCGTCTATTGGTATAATCTTGTAAAAAGGTTTAAATTAGGTAAATATATGTTTATAGGGTCAAAACGTTCGAATACGACTCCTCGGGGCCACCCTAAGGGTCCCCGAGGAGGACCCAAACCTTGGCCAAGCAAGCTGCCAGGGCAGCTTGCAAATTGCATTTGGAGGGAATAGGTCTGCGTCGCAGACTAGCTCCCCCAAGGAGAAAAAATTTAGTTCACGACGCGGTCGTGTCGCAGACTCTACTGTCTCAAAATTTAATTCCAAATATCTTCAGGGAACAGCTCCGTGTCGCGGACTTGTTCCGCGACGAAAATGCAGAAATTCAGAAATCGATTTTTATTTCATTAAAGAGTCCAACTAAGTAAGGGGTATTTAGGGTACTTTAGGGGATGTGTATCTAATGATTTTTAAGTCAATTTACCTCACTTTTATCACTAAAACACAAAACCCCAAAGATCAAAACCTAAAGTTCCTCCTTCTCTCTACTCACTCTCTCTTCTCAAGAACTCCATTGAAGAAGATTGGAGCTTCAAGAAGAAGACCAACTCTCCAAGGTTTCAACTAGTATTTTTGTGGTTAATTCGTCAATAAGGTATGGTTGCTTATCACTCTTGGGATTCCTTTCCCCAAGAGGCCCCTTCAAGATGAATTTCAAAATCTCCAATTTCTAGGTTTCAATCCAAAAACGTGAGTCTTCTTTCTAAAGTGAAATTAATGTTATAAAATGACTTTGATTGATGTTATATGAACAATTATGGATGAATTTATGTTGTATTGGTGGTTTCTTGAAGAATTCCCCATGAGACCCATGTTTCTCCTTCTTTTTCTAATTCTAACCCTAGTTTGTGTTGGATATTGATTGAAGGCTATGAATTGAATGTGATGTTATGTAATTCATGTTTGTATGATGATTCTACCCTAGGTTATGTATAATTTTTACGAAATTAGGGTTGAGTCATTGAATGAAGCCTTGAAGGCTATGAAGGGAATATGTCAATTGCTTATATTGAAGTGGATTATGTTATTACTTCATGAATTACCTTGTATTATCTATTGGTTATGAATTGTTTGGTAATTGAAGTATGAATGTCCCATGAAGGGCAAGAAGGTGTGAAGGTTGGTTCTTCTTTGAACTCAAGTATGAAGGGTGAATTACTTAGATTGTAATGATGTTATACCTAATGTGTTGTTGTGGTCTTGATGACCTAGTTTCCTCATCCTTAACCCTCTACACTTGAATTAGCTATGAATTATGTATGTATGTTATGGTATGATTGTTATATGATTGAAAGGTAGTGCTCATGATTATAATGTAATGTAAAGTGAAAGGTTTACTCACTTGCTAAGTGTTCTAAAGTGAAAGGATTGTTACTCACTTATGAACACATATGAGCTATTATGGTAACATGTCTACATAAGAGTCTAGGAAAGGCTAATGTGAACTTATGTGATGACTAAAGATGATTACAAACGTGAATTAGATGCTTAGCACCGAAAAGGCATGTAAATGAGATGGGGGTCTCACGTTTAGTAAGTCCGGTTCTCCACATGGGTTTCCTCACGTTTAGCAAGTCCGGAATACCCACGGTATGTGTTGTCTCATGAGATGGAAACCCCCACGTTTAGTAAGTTAGGGTTTCTAGAAGCAATCTCCTTGACCCTTAACTATGTACCCACATAGGACTCTAGCTTAGTGGATTCACCTAGATAGCTATGTACGAATGGTTACACCTTAGGCAAGTGTTAACCCTCTTTTTCGGTGTGGGAGTAGAACACCGAATTCCATGTAGCTCTAATGGTCTATGTCGGTTATTACAATATTTCCCTAATGTAAAATTAAATGAAGGTATGAAAGGTGTGAACTCTTACTAGGTCTTTCTTAAGGGTATCTACATAGTGTAAGGGAGGGTATGGGACTTCTCTTGCACATTGCACTTGTGGGATCCTAAGAGATGGTTGTAGTAGTGTTCTCTTATGATTATGATGATTATTATTTATGTATGTTGAAGCTATGTTATGTATGAGCATTATGAATATGGTAAGTTATGATGAAATATGATCTTATGAATGTATGCATGAAGTAGGTTCCTTTATGTGATACTTGGCTTTGAATAGGGTTATGGGGTTCTATTCTTTGCATTGCACTAGTATTGCTTGGTTTGTCTACATGTTGGGATGATATTATGTTGGTTTGGACTACGATGCTTACTTTGTGTGCATATTAGATTTACTTGGAAAAAACTTGTTTTTGACTAAATGTCCTTTTATGCATGTTTTAATGGTTTTTATTCATAGTAGCCATACTTAGTACGTGTGTTGTACTAACCTATATTTTTTCCTTTTTCCCCAAATATTTACGTTCGGCCCATTGAGGATTCAAGCTTACTTCTCAAGACACTTGGAGTTGTTTCCCCAAGTTGGTGAGTCCTCAAGTCCGAGGACAAGACCCTTTGATCTAGCTTCTAGGTTTAGTTCTTTTTCTATGTTGAAAGTCATTATTGTACTTTCCTAATTCAAGACTTCATATTGATGTAACGGTTAAGTCCCATTTTCGATACTTCTATGTCTAGATGGTACATTGTGACGAAGTTAGATTCTGTTTTTCATATATGAAGCAAAGTTGAACTTCCCAAGTAAAAGTTTTAAATTTTCCATTATTTTGTTCTATGATACATGCTATGACGAATGCTAAGGGCTTGTATAAGACCTCTTCGAGGTCGAATAGGCTGGTAACGACTAGGAGGTGCTCTCGAGTCGTTACACATTCACCCCCTCTCTGCGTCGCGGAGAGGATATAGAGTCCTCTGCCTCAAAAATATTTTAGCGACCAACAATTTAATTCCATCTCTACGTCGCACCAGTGTTCTTTGATTTGGGTCTTCTCCTGTTCTTGTGATCAACTATCTTAACCCTCCTAAATCATTGAGAGGTCCTACATTCCAAATCATAACCCTTGAATCCATAATTCAAATTCAAGGTAGAATTAAAAGTTGAGTCTTGAGAGTTCTTTCGGACATTTTGAGAAAGTCCCTTTGAGTCCTTTGAGGAGTCTTCTACAACTTCTAATAACCTGTATCAAGACATGAGTAAGTGAGCATGAGAGTGAGGAGAATGTATTCATGAATCTACACTATAAGCTAGATCTTTCGTATCATGAACCATAACTCTTGAATTCATACTTCACATTCAAGAGACAGTTAAGAATAGAGTTTAAGAAAGTTTTTGAGTTCACTTGTGAATCCTTTGAGATCCACCATCGATTTGAGTTAAGTTTTGAAAAGTAAGTCTGAGAATGAGAAGAATCGTATATCAGAGTTCCTTATTGATATTTTGACCCTTGAGTCGAGTTGTTCATGCTCATAACTCCCGCATGAACTCCCTCAGTTTAGTATATTTGAAAGAAGTAGTATCTTCAAGTTCTAAGTCTTGAGTATTGAGTTCCTAATCCCCTATAAGATTATATTTAAAATCATGGCACTATTACATGTTACCTATGAAGTCCTTGAGTTGAATTGTTCATGCCCATAATTTCCCATGAACCCTTTAAGTCGAATAGTCTTGAGATGAGAAGTATATTTGAGTCCTTGAGTTGAGTAGTTCATGCTCATAATTTCGTATGAACCCTCTAGGTTGAGCATTCTTGAAATGAGTAGTATTAGTGAAGTTCTTGAGTTCCAAGTATTGAGATCTATCTATGGTTATTGAAAACCTTGCATCGAGTCGTTCACGTCCATAATTCGGCATGAACCATATTTTATGAAGTCTTTTACAAATGTTTTAACTTTGTTTAAGACTTAAGTTTTGAGTTCAGTAAAGAGTAAAGTTGAAGTTCATTTCTTCAAAAGTATATAGGGACTATGTATTCCCAAAAGAGTTTAAAATGTTTTCACATTTAAATAAGAACGGAAAACTGAGATTTTCAAAAAAGCCTCTGAGCTAGTGTTTCAATAAAGATTCTTTGGGCTAGTTTTCAGTAAAGATCCTTTGGGCTAGTTTTCAGCTAAAGAGTAAATGCTTTCACAATAAAGCAAGAGAGGAAACCTTGATTTCCAAGATAGCCTTTGAGCTAAGATTTTGAGCAATTATCTCAAATCACAAAAAGAAGTATGTTTTAAACATAAAGATCTAGTATCATATTTTGGTAGTAGTATTGAGCACCGATATGGGGACGAGATTGAGTTCAAATAACTCACGTCTCCATAAACCATGTAGCCATCATGGGTAGACAAGGGTTACACTTTTTAGATGAATCATTTTCGCATAGACTAGTGGATCCACTTTGTAGTTCATGTCCTATACATGTGGTGGTATAGGATGTGTTGGCAGCGTGAGGAAAATCGATGTATCAGACAGTCAGTTACCCATTGATATATTAGGCAATGAAATGGTCTTGCATAAACAATCAGAGACCCCTATTCTATGAAAAAAGATGTCATCAAAGATTTTTCAATCAACCTATTTGATTGAATTTGGGACCAGTAACAAAGGAAAAGATAAGTTTGATTTAGATGTTCGGCCGAGCTCCCCATTTGACGGATGTGGTATTTCTTACCAACCTACGTCGGATTTATTGGAAGAATATTCCAAGTAGATTTCTAAGGGCTTCCTTAAAACTCATGATAACAAGTAAGTTAAAACCTAATATTTCTCAATAGCAAAATATCATACCGTTTTCACATGTATTGACTTGTAATATCTATATAGGAAACCAAAAGATGATAAATACATAGCCAAATCATCTTTATTTGGATTTGGGCAGATGGACTTTGTAGTTGCATTTTCGAGGGATAAAAATTGGTTTTATGCCATATCTCAGCCTAAAAAATGCTAGACAGATGAGGTACGATAAGAAAGATACATTATTAATATATTTATGATATATTGTATGAATATAGTCTTTATAATGTATAAAACTCAAATCGTACTATATACATTATATATACTTGTATTTGTTGGGCTCTATAATATTGACTAACATTTTGTATTATTTTTCATTTATGTTGCATCACATAGATGTAGTTTTTTACTACTTAAGGAAGAAGTCAAAACTTCGCAGTCCCAATCAATATAGATTCACCACAATCAATTGTTTATTCAAGACATATATCAATAACGCACACACAACGTACTACTGTAACACTCCTGATGATAATTTAAGTACGCATGAGCACATGGAGCATGGGGCTGTTGTGTCTACATTCGAGAGGTCAATTAAAAATATCATCAATGGATTTTCCATCTCGGTTGGATTACGTGGCATTTAGTATATGATGTTTACATTTCAGTGAACTCTGATGAAAAGTTCCATTGGGTGTTGACTGTTGTTGCTTTAAAAGAGAGGCTCATACGTGTGTACGATACATAATTGAGTACAAGAAAAAAATTACCATCTGGTGAGATAAAAAAGTTGGCAACAATGCTTCCATCTTACCTTAATGAGAGTGGTTTTTTCTATCAATCGGAGCGAACCAACTGGTTATCATTGGATGCTTAAAAGGACAAGGAAAATGGCACACTCTTGGAACCACCACACGCATTTGAAGTTGAATTCTTCCATAACATTATGCAACAAGACTGTGATAACTTGTAAGTATTAGTATGATTTTGCTTTGAATCATAATGCATCTTCTTTATTGTTATAACGTATATTCTTCATTTTAAAGGGTATGCAGATTGTTTGTAGCTGCTTTTGCTGAGTTCCTTAGAGATGGGATCCATGTTCCATCCAATGGTTTTCGTTTAGATTTCTGCCATACACGATATACAACCCTATTATGGGAATTCGGTATTGAAAAGGCTAAGGCAGGATACGTTAGTCCACCAAGGCCTAAGAGTCAACTCACAGCAGCAGCTCAAGAAAATTTGGTTAATGTCGAATAGAGATTATCTATTAGTTATTAAACACTCTTTTGTAGTGTTATTGTTTTTGAGGTATATTGACTCTAGTTTTAGTATTTTCTATTTTTGTTGTTTTTAGATACTTGTACTCAAGTTTTAGAGAATTTCTCTAAAAAGTAATTTATTTTGACTTCAACTTTCATTATTTTTAGTTGTTATTTACTGTATGAATTCTTATACACATTTACCTTATATAATTTGATTCAAAATTTGGATAACTTTATGTATCAGATTCATTAATTCATAAACACACAACATTATTTATTCTCCTTAGTTCTAGTAGTTGATGATATTGTGACACCTAACCAATGTATTGTAGTTTATAACTTCATTGTTGATTTGTAACAACCTGATTCCGTCGTTAGGGAAAATCCAATGGGGAAAGAATTGGATCGGAAAAACTTTTTGTAGTAACTTAAGATTTCCTACTCTAGTCCAGATTTGGATGAAATCTGAGTCAGTAAGGTCTAGGAAAATCTGGTAACAATTGGGAGATCTGATATTGAATTTGATCATATGAGTAGATAGCTAAGACGTTAAGGAAACTGTATGACTTTACAGAATTGAATTCAGGTGAGTAGAACTCCCGAAACTTATATTAGCATGAATGGGTATTTTCTGAGTGTCATGGGATGAAGGTATGTTGTGAAATGGGGGTTTGGAATACTTTAATTTTCTCACTGTTTCAGTGCAACTCGTTGTGGTGGGATTATTTTCGCCAAGGCGGGGCCGCTGCAGCGGGGTGAGGACCGATGTGGGGGGATAGTCACGATTTAAGTTGGAAATAAACCCCAAAATTATTTTATTCTGCACTTTTTGACTTTGAGAGATAAAGAACGACCTAGGTGTTTCTTGACGATTTTCCACCATTCTTGAGGCTAAAGGTAAGGTTTTCACTTCCAACATCCATTTTTCAATTAGTAGAACTTAGTTTCTTGGGTGATTATTGTTGGGGAAGGGTTTTTGGAACTGTTTAGATGGTGAAAAAAGCCCTAATTTGGGTAATGGGATCTTGGGTTGGCCTAGGCTTGATAATGTTGATTATAATTCGAGTAATTAGGCCTCGTTTATTGATCCTTGCATTAATTGTATGTCTTAAGACCACGAACAAGAGGGAAGAATCTAGAAAGGGAAGATTCAAGTGCGTTAAGGGATTCAAGACTGGATTCGAGGTAGGTGATGGTTGTGATTTCATGTTGGTGTGATATATGTTTGTAATTGCTCATTATAATGCATGTATGTATGCAAATGTTGCATTATTGATCACCCTAATCGTAAATGAGGATAATTGACTAATTGTATGCCATGAATCACCTCTTGTTGTATGATTGTGAGAATATACATTGTGATTGTGGTTTGTTGATTGGATCAGTTGCCACGTTCCGGAATAAACATTAGATCGGTTTCCACGTTCCGGCATAAACATGGGATCGGTTGCCATGTTCCGGCATAAATATTGGATCGTTTGTCACATTCCGGCATAAACATTGGATCGGGTACCACGTACCGGTACGCTAACATTTTGGGTGTGGGTTCCACGAGGGGACCATTGAATTGGGTTCCATGAGAGGACCATTGAATTGTGTTGTGTATCTACTTGTGATGATTACGTTCATATCTAATGATGATTGATATTGGAAGACTGTATGTTCCTCTAAATTGATAACCAATGTGAATTATTGAGAATGTGGGATGCTACATTGATCCTGAAAAGATGACTAATATTGTAGATGTTTGGTATATGACTGTTTTATAATGTTGTGGTTACTTGCATGTGTTTCACTTATTGGGATAGTCGTGTGATCCTACCAGTACACTGTGGTTGTGTACTGATACTGCACTTGCTTGTTCTTTGTAGAGTATAAGGCATCTTCAGGCGGCTATTGATAGACCTCAGCTAGGTCACTATTGAGCGTGACCGGATTCAAGGGTGAGCCAATTCTTTCGGGCTGCCATGGATCTTTCTTGTTTAAGTCCGCTCTTTTCGGATTCAGACTATTGTTTTAGGTGTTTGTTTAGTTTCGGCGTTGTACCATTTGTTCTTAGACTTGTCAATAGTAGAGTTTTGGTACAATGACTTTCAGGTTCTAGGGGTTGTTCTTCCGCATTTGTTTTGTTAGACCATTAGATTTTATGGGAACTCTATATAATTTCTGCATTTAAACCTTCTTCCGTATCTTTAAATGCCTTAGTTTTCATCAAATTTGTTAGTTGGGTTGTTGTAATGGTTCTCCCACCGGATTGTTAGGGTGGGTGCCAATCATGACGGCTTGTGTCGTGACATAATTATGTTATGCATTTAATGGATAACTTAGTTCTAGCTAGTTTCTTATTCATTCATGCTGATACATTGGGCAATTACTTGTAGTTAGTTGCTGGTTCATTCATTTATCTAATTGATAAATTAATTCTTACTTATTGTGATACATTTATAGATACACTTTATTATATTTTACATACTACTTTTTTCACAACCTAATTCTATTAGATACATCATTATCAACTAGATCATAATATATTATATAAAAATGTATCTGAACCATATTGAGTGGTACCATCTCACAAAACACAATCACTAGTACATTATTATAAAATAGATAAAGATACATTATCTAAAAAAAGTTATATGAAACATAATGTGTTACAAAAATGAACACAAGGTTGAAAATCAAATCAAATTATTTTATCAACATTTCACCAGCTAGTAGTAGACTGTAATGTTTTATCAAGGTAAAAGTAGAAAAAGTAAAAGAATTAAACATCTATGATCTCAAAATAATGTATCTGAAACATGAAAGTAACCCACAAAAAAAAGTTTGTCAATCTTCTTCCGGAAAGAAAGTACAAGTTCTTCGATTGCGACATTCTTGTCTACAACGTCCACAACAATTTATGTTTGCGCTTATCTTTTTATCTGGATTTTTTCCCTTCTTTTCCTTGGTCGTCCAGGCATCCTTTGGTACCTAGATAGCAAGACGATTTTTTCCAAAACAAACTTTGATACTGACCAATCCTCCTTATCCGACATTGTAACCATTCGAACTTCATATGTGTTTGCTAATGCAGCTGGTTTACAATAATCAAAGTAGTAGGGATGTATCTCTATAATATTTTTGCTGTTCAAAATAGTAATTACGTGTGCATAAGGTATCTTGTCAAGCTGAAAACTCCCATAGTTACATATTTTTCTCTCAAGGCAAACATTGTATATTCACCCACCTTCATACACTGAATAAATAAATTTAATAGACGGTACAACCTGCTAACATTAAAAAGTTGGACATACATCACATATCTATTAACTTAATTTAATACACACAACAACCAAATTACAATGAATTCAAGATATATGATAGTTTATATATTGATACATACCTTCATTTTTTAACATTAAAAAGCGTTTAGAATCAATATCTCTTCAAATCTCCTCCCTAACGTTTCCTTTTTGTAAGATGTTATCTTTCTATTTTTATAGTTCCAAGAACCGTATAGAGTTCTAGCTTCTTCCAAAATATCTAACATAGGTAGTTGTCACGCCTCAACAAGGCAACAATTGATACATTCCGCTATGTTAGAAGTTATCATTCTCCCCTTATTTACTGTTGCATGAACTCTTGACCACTTTGCATACCCATCATCCTCAAGGTACATTTTAACCCTGTTGTAAATTTTAACCACTTGAGCCATCAATTTTTAAAAATCCTCTTTTCTATAAGTCTTGGCAGTTGAATAGAACACATCACTTAGTGTGCTTTTTCTTCTCTTGAAGTTCGTACAAACATTTTTCGAAAGGTTCCATATGCAAGTAAAATGAGGAATATTTGGAAAAACAATACTTACACTCTTCATTATGCTTTCATTTCTATCAGATACGACACACATTTTTCCCTCTCCCCAAATACACTTTTAAACAGTTGAAGAACCATGTCCATGAAAATCATTTTCCATGTCCACAACTCCATAAACTAACGGAAATATGCATCCTACTCATAAATAGAGCACATGTTTGTTAATTTCTAATATACAACTATCTATGTATAAAGTATCAAATCCAATAAATCATTTTTACGGGACAAAAAATTATAAATTCTAATACATTAATCATACTTTCCCCATCAAGTGTACTTCCTGATAAAAAAGTTCCTTTGTAAGCTCCACCAAGATGTGCACTGTCAACAACAACTACTGGTCTACAAAAGTCAAACTCTCTCATTAATGGCCTTAATGTTATGAACAGATACATGAATTCATTTTTATCCAACTTATGCATCCGAATATAAGAATTTGGATACACAATTTCCAACATATATATGTATCTAGGCAACTGTCTATATCCATCGGCAAGTTTACCCCTTATCATCTCTAGTGCACGCTCATTAGCACACCATGATTGTTGGTATTAAATATCAATCCCATAGAGTTCTCTAACATCATCAATTACATCATTTGGAGTATGAATTCTTTTTGTGATTGACCAGTTGAGGCGCTATCACACCACTAATAAATCCAATTGTAGCTTGAACCTTTGTTAATATCCTATCCCTTAACGAACATGTGTTCTCACTATTGAAGTACCTCACTTTGAATATACCTGATTGTTTCCAAACAGATGCCTTCAATCTCCAAGAACACTCATTCGATAAACACACTAATACATAGCTGCAATTTTTCAGATACATTAAAAAAATGGATAATGGATACATTAAAACAATATATTCTCTTACACAATGATACATTAGTCAAAAAGAAATTCTTATATTGATACATTAACATAAAAAAAATCACATATATTTGATACGTTATAGTAATAATACACTGACTCACAACTACAAAAACACATTAAATAGTAAATATACCTTAAATCATAATTGTATCAAATTCAATGAACTAATGTAACATGATTTATAAATGCATATCTAAATTCAAAAATACAAAAAAGGAAATCACATGTATCTGATACTTTATATCAACATTACAGTAACTCACATATATGATAACTCAAAACATATATGTGAAAGTTTAATGCATCAACCTTCTATCCAGTAATGTATCATGATGAATTGATCAAAATATAAATTCATAACTAAAAAATGAGTTTCATACCTTCTATTATTAGATCTTTTAACTTGGAAATTGAAGATATGTTATATTTTGTATTTTGCCATTATAGATAACAAAAATGCATCTAATTTAGTAAAGTCATATATTACTTTTTTGTCACTTTATTTTTTATTTTTCCTTTAACATCTAGTTGATCAAATATAATTTTTGGTAAAGGATTTTACTACCAAGTAGCAAATGAGTAAAAGAAAATAATTGTGATGAAAATCATCATATTACCATTTTTATACTAGTCATTATTTTTTTCTATAAAAGTTGTTTTAACTCTTAAAAAGAAATAATATATAAAGTGCAACTTCTTTTGTTGATAAACAACAACAAATATAATATAATTTGAAAGAAAAGATCGGCACATTGAATAGTTTGATATTTTCTTTTCTCCTTGTAATGTTGATAGAATCAACATGTTTCTTTCTTCCATCTAGAAACATTTATTGTTATATTAAAAATTATTATAATAGTTTATTATATTTCACTAACTAATGAAATGTGCAAATGATCATTTAAAGTAACATACAATAATAAATATATTTCAATTCTAGAAAATAGACAAATAATTAACTTGTATTTTTTTTCTTTCATAATTTATTATGTTACCTTCCTGGGTTTGAGGATTTTTCTTCAAAACTACCTGATCAGATTTTAAGGAAAGCAAGACGTGTATCTAGTACCTCATCTACACCACCCCCGAAGAGAAGAAAGAAAGTTCATTTGGCCAAACCAAAGAATAGTGCAATGGAATAACCAAAACAGTCTCCTGTAATACAAAAATAGTCATTCTCAATTCCAGATTATGTTGTTAATGTTCCTGATCATCATGGTCCTTCATCTCATTCTAAAGAAGAGGAACATATTTCAGATATTGAAGAAGTTAAGTAATATCTAAAGAAAAAAGTAAGTAATTCTCATAATTATTATTGAACTATGATTTATGGTACATTAAATCCATATTAACTTATTTAATTATGTTTAAAGGTGGACAAAAAGTTTGATGATTTAGAAGTCTTAATCAAAACTAATCACACAGATCTGATGACAGCAGTTCGAAAGCGAAAACGGAAGGTACTTGTTGTTTATCAAATGTTTACTCTTTGGAAAGCTATTTCTCTATTATGTGTCTTCTTTTTTTTTGGCTTGAAGAACATTTATGCCACATCTATTAAAACCACGGAGGAAGAGTTAGACAAAGAAGCCCATGTTGATCAACCCCAAACTACTGATCACTTTGTTGAACAACCAAGGTCTCCAATTGATATGGAGTTTACCAACAACGACCCCATTGATATAGGTGTTGTAGAGGCTAAAGAACAAACTCATGTCCAGGAACATGAGGTCGTAGAGGTAAGTGTCAGATACATTCATTAAAAGCATCAAATACTCATTAAAGTATCTCACACTTTTTGATACATTATTTTAATTATCCAATTTTAGCTTGAATTTTATGATACATTCATAAGTGTTTTGGATACATTATGTTTAAACTTCAAAAAATTCTTATTCATAACTAATGTAGTATAAGTTTCAGTTGTTGATACATTACTATTTGATTGATATACTAATCTACATAGGATGCGGATATATTAAAGGATCAAAGAGGCAGGGAGGATGTATCAGGACCTCTATCCATAGGAGATGTTCCTGTTGAAGAAAGTGTATCTAAGAAAGTTATTGTAAGTACAAGTTTATGCATATAACATTTACTCATTGAATGTATCATTATAACAAAATTTCGTGTATAACCAATAAGGATAATGAAGTAGAGGGAGTAGAGGTAGGTATCATATATATTCATTTAAAGTATCAAATACTCATTAAAGTATCTCACACTTTTTGATATATTATTTCAATCATCCAATTTCAGCTTGAATTTTATGATACATTCACTATAACAAAAGTTTGTGTATAACAATTCAGGATTATGAAGTAGAGGTTGGCACCAATACATTTGAACAAGTAACTATGGATCAAGATGTTGCTAATAAATTGCAACATAATATCCCACTGTCAGATAAATTGCCAGTAAAGATTGATACATTAGTAAATTTTGAATTCATTCATCGTGTGCTTATTGTTTATTCAATGATACAATATTTTATTCTTGCTCAAAAAAATATAGAATTCGTGTAACACACCAGAAAATGTTTGAACTAAGACTCGAACCCTTATTTGTAGTGAGTGAGATTTTTGCAAGGAATTTAAAATTTCTTGAGTGTTAAGGTCACTAGACGTAGCACCTTGAGTTCCCAAAAAAATCGAATTGGAAATAGCAAAATCTGAAAATTTGCAAGTTAAGCTAAGTATGAGTTTTGGGTCGACTTCAAACGACCATAACTCCTAGATCAGGATGATTTAGGTGTGCTACCAGATACCTTTGGAAAGGTATTCAAATTATCTTTCCAACGCCACCGAGTTTTCTTAATTCTGAGCTCTGAGTAAAATGTTATGACTGATTTACTAACGACGCGCAAACCTGGCAGCAGCTCCGCGATGCGGAGCCAATATGGACCTCACTGTTTGGTGAAAAATCATTCCGACTCCCAGCTCGTTTTAGTTATTTATTTAGGGGTATTTTAGTCCTAAAAACCCTTGGTAAGTCGTCTAAATTGCCCTAAACGTCTAGAAAATCAGTTTTTCATAAATCAAACCCTCTCATCCACTCCAAAGATTCTACACTCAACAAATTCAAGAAAACACTAAGGCTAGGGTTCTTCTTCAAAGGTTTTCCTTCAAGAGGATAATTCTTTCAGGTATGTAAGCTTCCATAGTGTTGGGCTTGTTCGCCCTTATGCCAATCATGTTTAATTCTATCCTTGAATTCGTTTTTGAGATTGAATTATTAAGTTCTTGAGAAGTTCTTGAATTTTAGCCATTATTGAATGTCTTTGAGTTCTTGAGGTTTGTGTTTTGCAAACGAGTTGAGTTCCTTGATAGATTTTATATGGGTTTCATTGAAGTCATTCTGGGTTTGTGAATTTTTGTGAACTTGGTCGATAAAACTACTTTGGGTGCGAATTGAGTCGAGTTTGGGAGAGGAATAAAAGATCGGGCAGATAATTGCACTTAGGTCCGCGTCGCGGAGGCACTTAAGTTTTCAGCCTCCAGTCAGTCTGTAACACCCCGGAAATTCTATGACTTAAGTTAGAGCCTCACCTTATGAATAAAGACTTAAAAATAGGTAAAATGATTTTCTAAACCTAAATTAATGAAATTTACTTGGTTTGGACGTGTGAAAGTCTAAACGTCAAGAAACGACCACGACGTCCGGAAACTAGAGAAGAATGTGTTCTAGTGTGTCCTTAGGTTTTAGGCCGGTTTGGGAGTGTCGTATGATGGTATAATCTAGTAAAAATGTTTAAAATAGGCAACTATCTGTTTATAGGGTCAAAACGTTTGAATACGACCCCCCGGGGCCACCTTAAGGTGCCCCAAGGAGGACCCCAACCATGGCCAAGCAAGCTGCCAGGGCAGCTTGCAAATTGCACTTGGAGGGAAAAGGTCCGCGTCGCGGGCTAGCTCCCCCAAGGAGCAAAAATTTAGTCCATGACGCGGTCGTGTCGCGGACTCTACTGTCTCGAAATTTAATTCCAAATATCTTTAGGGAACAGCTTCGCGTCGCAGACTTGTTCCGCGACGAAAATGCAGAAATTCAGAAATCATTTTTTATTTCATTAAAGAGTCCAACTTAGTGAGGGCTATTTAAGGTACTTTAGGGGACATGTATATAGTGATTTTTAAGTCAATTTACCTCAATTTTATCACTCAAACACAAAACCCCAAAGATCAAAACCTAAAGTTCTTCCTTCTCTCTACTCTCTCTCTCTCTCTTCTCTAGAACTCCATTGAAGAAGATTGGAGCTTCAAGAAGAAGACCAACTCTCCAAGGTTTCAACTCGGATTTTGGTGGTTAATTCGTCAATAAGGTGTGGTTGCTTATCACTCTTGGGATTCCTTTCCCCAAGAGGCCCCTTCAAGATGAATTTCAAAATCTCCAATTTCTAGGTTTCAATCCAAAAACGTGGTCTTCTTTCTAAAGTGAAATTGATGTTATAAACTGACTTCGATTGATGTTATATGAACAATTATGGATGAATTTATGTTGTATTGGTGGTTTCTTGAAGAATTCCCCATGAAACCCATGTTGCTCCTTCTTTTCCTAATTCTAACCCTAGTTTGTGTTGGATATTGATTGAAGGCTATGAATTGAATGTGATGTTATGTAATTCATGTTTGTATGATGATTCTACCCTAGGTTATGTATAATTTCTACGAAATTAGGGTTGAGTCATTGAATGAAGCCTTGAAGGCTATGAAGGGAATATGTCAATTGCTTATATTGAAGTGGATTATGTTATTACTTCATGAATTACCTTGTATTATCTATTGGTTATGAATTGTTTGGTAATTGAAGTATGAATGTCCCATGAAGGGCAAGAAGGTGTGAAGGTTGGTTCTTCTTTGAACTCAAGTATGAAGGGTGAATTACTTAGATTGTAATGATGCTATACCTAATGTGTTGTTGTGGTGTTGATGACCTAGTTTCCTCATCCTTAACCCTCTACACTTGAATTAGCTATGAATTATGTATGTATGTTATGGTATGATTGTTATATGATTGAAAGGTAGTGCTCATGATTATAATGTAATGTAAAGTGAAAGGTTTACTCACTTGCTAAGTGTTCTAAAGTGAAAGGATTGTTACTCACTTATGAACACATATGAGCTATTATGGTAACATGTCTACATAAGAGTCTAGGAAAGGCTAATGTGAACTTATGTGATGACTAAAGATGATTACAAACGTGAATTAGATGCTTAGCACCGAAAAGGCATGTAAATGAGATGGGGGTCTCACGTTTAGTAAGTCCGGCTCTCCACATGGGTTTCCTCACGTTTAGCAAGTCCGGATTACCCACGGTATGTGTTGTCTCATGAGATGGAAACCCCCACATTTAGTAAGTTAGGGTTTCTAAAAGCAATTTCCTTGACCTTAACTATGTGCCCACATAGGACTCTAGCTTGGTGGATCCACCTAGATAGCTATGTACGAATGGTTACACCTTAGGCAAGTGTTAACCCTCTATTTTTGGTGTGGGAGTAGAACACCGGATTCCATGTAGCTTTCATGGTCTATATCGGTTATTGCAATATTTCCCTAATGTAAAAGTAAATGTAGGTATGAAAGGTGTGAACTTTTACTAGGGCTTTCTTAAGGGTTTCTACAAAGTGTAAGGGAGGGTATAGGACTTCTCTAGCACATTGCACTCGAGGGATCCTAAAAGATGGTTGTAGTAGTGTTCTCTTATGATTATGACTTATGTATGTTGGAGCTATGTTATGTATGATCATTATGAATATGGTAAGTTATGATGAAATATGATCTTATGAATGTATGCATGAAGTAGGTTGCTTAATGCAATACTTGGCTTTGAATAGAGTTATGGGGTTCTATTATCGGCATTGCACTAGTATTGCTTGGGTTGTCTACATGTTGGGATGATATTATGTTGGTTTGGACTACGATGCTTACTTTGTGTGCATATTGGATTTACTTGGTAAAAAGCATGTTTTGACTAAATGTCCTTTTATGCATGTTTCAATGGTTTTTATGCATAGTAGCCATACTTAGTACGTGTGTTGTACTAACCCATATTTTCTCCCTTTTCCCTAAGCATTTAGGTTCGGCCCATTGAGGATTCAAGATTACTTCTCAAGACACTTGGAGTTGCTTCCCCAAGTTGGTGAGTCCTCAAGTCCGAGGACAAGACCCTATGATCTAGCTTCTACGTTTAGTTCTTTGTTTATGTTGAAAGACATTGTTCTACTTTCAAAATTCAAGACTTCTTATTGATGTAAGGGCTAAGTCCCATTTTAGATACTTCTATGTCTAGATGGTACATTGTGACGAAGTCAGATTATGTTTTTCGGATATGAAGCAAAGTTGAACTTCCAAAGTAAAAGTTTTAAATTTTTCGTGACTTTGTTCTATGATACATGCTATGACGAATGCTAAGGGCTTGTATAAGACCTTTTCGAGGTCAAATACGTCGGTAACGACTAGGGGGTGCTTTCGAGTCATTACACAGTCACCCCATCTCCGCGTCGCGGAGAGGACACAGAGTCCTCTACCTCAAAAATATTTTAGCAACCAACAATTTAATTCCATCTCTACGTCGCACCAGTGTTCTTTGATTTGGGTCTTCGCCCGTTCCTGTGATCAACTATCTTAACCCTCCTAAATCATTGAGAGGTCCTACATTCCAAAGCATAACCCTTGAATCCATAATTCAAATTCAAGGTAGAGTTAAAAGTTGAGCCTTGAGAGTTCTTCCGGACATTTTGAGAAAGTCCCTTTGAGTCCTTTGAGGAGTCTCCTACAACTTCTAATAACTTGTTTCAAGACTCGAGTAAGTGAGCATGAGAGTGAGGAGAATATATTCATGAGTATACACTATCACCTAGATCCTTCATATCATGAACCATAACTCTTGAATTCATACTTCACATTCAAGAGAGAGTTAAGAATAGAGTTCAAGAAAGTTTTTTATTTCACTTGTGAATCCTTTGAGATCCACCATCGATTTGAGTTAAGTTTTGAAAAGTAAGTATGAGAATGAGAAGAATCATATACTTGAGTTCCTTATTGATATTTTGACCCTTGAGTCGAGTTGTTCATGCTCATAACTCCCGCATGAACTCCATCAGTTTGGTATCTTTGAAAGAAGTAGTATCTACAAGTTCTAAGTCTTGAGTATTGAGTTCCTAATTCCCTATGTGATTATATTTAAAATCATGGCACTATTACATGTTACCCATGAAGTCCTTAAGTTGAATTGTCCATGCCCATAATTCCCCATGAACCCTTTAAGTCGAATAGTCTTGAGATGAGAAGTATATTTGAGTCCTTGAGTTGAGTAGTTCATGCTCATAATTTCGCATGAACCCTCTGGGTTGAGCGTTCTTGAAATGAGTAGTATTAGTGAAGTTCTTGAGTTCCAAGTATTGAGATCTATCTATGGTTATTGAAAACCTTGCATTGAGTAGTTCACGTCCATAATTCGACATGAACCATATTTTATGAAGTCTTTTACAAATGTTTTAACTTTGTTTAAGACTTAAGTTTTGAATTCAGTAAAAAGTAAAGTTGAAGTTCATTTCTTCAAAAGTATATGGGCACTATGTATTCCCAAAAGAGTTTAAAATGTTTTCACATTTAAATAAGAACGGAAAACTGAGATTTTCAAAAAAGCCTTTGAGCTAGTGTTTCAATAAAGAGTCTTTGAGCTAGTTTTCAGTAAAGATCGTTTGGGCTAGTTTTCAGTTAAAGAGTAAATGCTTTCACAATAAAGCAAGAGAGGAAACCTTGATTTCCAAGATAGCCTTTGAGCTAAGATTTTGAGCAATTATCTCAAATTACAGAAAGAAGTATGTTTTAAACATAAAGAGCTAGTATCATATTTTGGTAGTAGTATTGAGCACCGATATGGGGACGAGATTGAGTTCAAATAACTCACGTCTCCATAAACCATGTAGCCATCATGGGTAGACAAGGGTTACACTTTTTAGTTGAATCCTTTTCGCATAGACTAGTGGATCCACTTTATAGTTCAGGTCCTATACTTGTGGCGGTATAGGATGCGCTGGCAGCGTGAGGAAGATCGATGTATCATCACAATAGCTCTTATGTGATGGTTATCGGTTAGAGAAATTCCTACTACAGTATTTTGTATTTTTATATACATCCGATTATTTGTATTTTTACATACATCTCAGAGTTATATATATCTTTGCATACACACAGAGTTGGAATCACATTTTTAAACAGCTTTTCTTTATATTGCACATGTTTTAAATTGCTTTATATTGAAATGAGTTTAGTTATGTTGAGTTGAGTTGAGCCAGGTAAGTTCTTCAGTTCCTTTCAAATTCTTTTTAGGCTTATGTTTATGCTTTAGAATTCCTCTTACATGCTCGTACATTCCATGTACTGAGCTAATTGGCATGCATCTTCTCATGATGCAGACACAGGTACTCAGGATCATCAACAGGAGATTCGTTGATACATCTGGGAGTTCGAGTTAGCTATGGTGAGCCTCCTTGTTTACAGAGGATTTCATTTACTTTTCAGTTTAGTCAGGATGACGTGGGTCTTGTCCCGACTTCAATCTTTATCAGTTAGAGGCTTCATAGATAGTCAGTATAGTTGAGAAGTCTGTATTATTCATTTATTTTATTAAATGTTTTAAAGGCTTCATTGCTTATTTTATGGCAAGTTGAACAATTTATTTTATTTCGAGTTTCTTCGTGTTAAAGCTTTCTATTTAAGTTTCATGAATTTATTCAATTTTTATGATTCTGCGTGCTTGAGCTAGTCTTCCGCTTGTAGTCAGCCAGGATGAGGGTTCGCTTGGGGACCAGCAATGGTCTTTAAGTGTCGGCCACGTCCAGGGTGTAGACTCGGGTCGTGACAATTTCACCATATCGGCATCTATTTCTTCTGGAATCCAAGAAGCTATAGACGCACTTCTTGCTGGCCTTCACCCTCCTTTGAATGTTAAACCATTGAGGGCCATCAGGTATAATCAATTAACTGAAACACAAAAAATTGTTGTCGGACAGTCAGTTACCCATTGATATATTAGGCAATGAAATGGTCTTGCATATACGATAAGAGACCCCTATTATATGAAAACAGATGTCATCAAAGATTTTTCAATCAACCTATTTGATCGAATTTGGGTCCAGTAACAAAGGAAATGATAAGTTTGATTTAGATGTTCGGTCGAGCTCCCTATTTGACAGATGTGGTATTTCTTACCAACCTACGTCGGATTTATTGGAAGAATATTCCAAGTGGATTTGTAAGGGCTTCCTTAAAACTCATGATAACAAGTAAGTTAAAATCTAATATTTCTCAATAGCAAAATATCATACCGTTTTCACTTGTATTGACTTGTAATATCTATATAGGAAACCAAAAGATGATAAATACAGAGCCAAATCATCTTTATTCTGATTTGGGCAGATGGACTTTGTAGTTGCATTTTCCAAGGATAAAAATTGGTTTTATGCCATATCTCAGCCTAAAAAATGCTAGACAGATGAGGTACGATAAGAAAGATACATTATTAATATATTTATAATATATTGTATCAATATAGTCTTTATAATGTATAAAACTCAAATCGTACTATATACATTATATTTACTTGTAATTGTTGGGCTCTATAATATTGACTAACATTTTGTATTATTTTTCATTTATGTTGCAACACATAGATGTAGTTTTTTACTACTTAAGGAAGAAGTCAAAACTTCGCAGTCCCAATCAATATAGATTCACCACAGTCAATTGTTTATTCAAGACATATATCAATAACACACACACAACGTACTACTATAACCCTCCTGATGATAGTTTAAGTACGCATGAGCACATGGAGCATGGGGCTGTTGTATCTACATTCGAGAGGTCAATTAAAAATATCATCAATGGATTTTCCATCTCGGTTGGATTACCGTGGCATAGAGTATATGATGTTTACATTTCGGTGAACTCCGATGAAATGTTCCATTGGGTGTTGGTTGTTGTTGCTTTAAAAGAGAGGCTCATACGTGTGTATGATACATCATTGAGTACAAGAAAAAAAGTACCATCTGGTGAGATAAAAAAGTTGGCAACAATGCTTCCATCTTACCTTAGTGACAGTGGTTTTTTATATCAATCGGAGCGAACCAACTGGTTATCATTGGATGCTTACAAGGACAAGGAAACTGGCACACTTTTGGAATCACCACACGCATTTGAAGTTGAATTCTTGCATAACATTATGCAACAAGACTGCGATAACTTGTAAGTATTAGTATGATTTTTCTTTGAATCATAATGCATCTTCTTTACTGTTATAACGTATATTCTTCATTTTAAAGGGGCTGCAGATTGTTTGTAGCTGCTTTTGCTGAGTTCCTTAGCGATAGAATCCCTGTTCCATCCAATGGTTTTCGTTCAGATTTCTGTCGTACACGATATGCAGCCCTATAATGGGAATACGGTATTGAAAAGGCTAAGGCAGGATATGTTAGTCCACTAAGGCCTAAGAGTCAATTCACAGCAGCAGCTCAAGAATATTTGGTCAATCTCGAATAGAGATTATCTATTAGTTGCTAGACACTTTTTTGGTATTGTTATTGTTTTTGAGGTATTCTAACTCTTGTTTTAGTGTTTTCGGTTTTTATTGTTTTTAGATACTTGTACTCAAGTTCTAGAGCATTTCTCTAATAAGTAATTTATTTTGATTTCAACTTTCATTATTTTTACTTGTTATTTAATGTATGGATTCTCATACACATTTGCCTTATATAATTTGATACAAAATTTGGATAACTTCATGTATCAGATTCATTAATGCATAAACACACAACATAATTTATTCTCGTTAGTTCTAGTAGTTGATGATACTCTGACACCTAACCAATGTATTGTAGTTTATAACTTCATTGTTGATTTGTAATGACCTGATTCCGTCGTTAGGGAAAATCCAATGGGGAAAGAATTGGACCGGAAAAACTTTTTGTTGTAACTTGGGATTTCCTACTCTAGTCCAGATTTGGATGAAATCTGAGTCAGTAAGGTCTAGGGATATATGGTAACAATTGGGAGATCTAATTTTGAATTTGATCATATGAGTAGATAGCTAAGAAGTTAAGGAAAATGTATGACTTTACATAATTCAATTCAGGTGAGTAGAACTCCCGAAACATATAATAGCATGAATGGGTATTTTATGAGTGTCATGGGATGAAGGTATGTTGTGAAATGGGGGTTTGGAATTCTTTAATTTTCTCACTGTTTCAGTGCAACTCGTTGTGGCGAGATTATTTTCACCAGGGCGGGGCCGCTACAGCTGTTTTATTCTGCACTTTTTGACTTTGAAAGCTGAAGAACGACCTAGGTGTTTCTTGAGGGTTTTCCACCATTCTTGAAGCTAAAGGTAAGGTTTTCACTTCCCGCATCCGTTTTTCAATTCGTAGAACTTAGTTTCTAGGGTGATTATTGTTGAAGAAGGGTTTTTGGAACTGTTTAGATGGTGGAAACGCCCTAATTTGGGTAATACGATCTTGGGTTGGCCTACGCTTGATAATGTTGATTATAATCCGGGTAATTAGGTCTCGTTTATTGATCCTTGCGGTAATTGTATGTCTTAAGACCACGAACAAGCGGGAAGAATCCGGAAAGGGAAGATTCAAGTGCCTTAGGGGATTCAAGACTGGATTCGAGGTAGATGATGGTTGTGATTTCATGTGGGTGTGATATATGTTTGTCATTGCTCATTATAATGCATGTATGTATGTAAATGTTGCATTATTGATCACCCAAATCGTAAATGAGGATAATTGACTAATTGTATGCCATGAATCACCTCTTGTTGTATGATTGTGAGAATATACATTGTGATTGTGGTTTGTTGATTGGATCGGTTGCCACGTTCCGGCATAAACATGGGATCGGTTTCCACGTTTCAGCATAAACATTGGATCGGGTACCACGTACCGGTACGCTAATATTTTGGGTGTGGGTTCCATGAGAGGACTATTGAATTGGGTTTTGTGAGAGTACCATTGAATTGTGTTGTGTATCAACTTGTGATGATTACGTTTTTATCTAATGATGATTTATATTGGAAGATTGTATGTTGCTCTAAATTGATAACCAATGTGTATTATTGAGAATGTGGATGCTACATTGATCCTGAAAAGATGACTAATAGTGTATATGTTTGGTATATGCATGTTTTATAATGTTGTGGTTACTTGCATGTGTTTCACTTATTGGGATAGTCGTGTGATCCTACCAGTACACTGTGGTTGTGTACTGATGCTGCACATACTTGTTCTTTGTTGAGTATAAGACATCTTTATGCGGCTATTGATAGACCTCAGCTAGGTCACTATTGTGCGTGACCGGATTCAAGGGTGAGCCAATTCTCTCGGGCTGCCATGGATCTTTCTTGTTTAAGTCCACTCTTTTCGGACTCAGACTATTGTTTTAGGTGTTTGTTTAGTTTCGGGATTGTACCCCGTGTTCTTAGACTTGTCGTTAGTAGAGTTTTGGTACAATGACTTTCAGGTTCTAGGGGTTGTTCTTCCACATTTGTTTTCTTAGACCTTTAGAGTTTATGGGAACTCTATATAATTTCTGCATTTAAACCTTCTTCCGTATCTTTAAATGCCTTAGTTTTCATCAAATTTGTTAGTTGGGTTGTAGTAATGGTTCTCCCACCGGAGTGTTAGGGTGGGTGCCAATCACGACGGCATGTGTCGTGACATGATTATGTTATGTATTTAATTGATAACTTAGTTCTAACTAGTTGCTTATTCATTCATGCTGATACATTGGGCAATTACTTGTAGGTAGTTGCTGGTTCATTCATTTATCTAATTGATAAATTAATTCTTACTTATTGTGATACATTTATAGATACACTTTATTATATTTTGCATACTACTTTTTTCACAACCTAATTCTATTAGATACATCATTATCAACTAGATCATGATATATTATATAAAAATGTATCTGAACCATATTGAGTCGTACCATCTCACCAAACACAATCTCTAGTACATTATTATAAAATAGATAAAGATACATTATCTAAAAAAGGTATATGAAACATAATGTGTTACAAAAATGAACACAAGGTTGAAAATCAAAGCATTTCAAATTATTTTATCAAAATTTCACCAGCTAGTAGTAGATTGTAATGGTTTATCAAGGTAAAAGTAGAAAAAGTAAAAGAACTAAACATCTATGATCTCAAAATAATGTATCTGAAACATAAAAGTATCCTCCACAAAGAAGTTTGTCAATCTTCTTTCGGAAAGAAAGTACAAGTTCTTCGGTTGCGACCTTATTGTCTACAACGTCAACAACAATTTGTGTTTGTGCTTATCTTTTATCTGGATTTTTTCCCTTCTTTTCCTTGGTCGTCCAGGCATCCTTTGGTACCTAGGGGGCAAGACGATTTCTTCCAAAACAAACTTCGATACTGACCAATCCTCCTTTTCCGACATTGCAACCATTCGAACTTCATATGTGTTTGCTAATGCAACTGGTTTACAATAATCAGAGTAGTAGGATGTATCTCTATAATATTTTTGTTGTTCAGAACAGTAATTATGTGTGCATAAGGTATCTTGTCAAGCTGAAAACTCCCATAGTTACATATTTTTCTCTCAAGGCAAACATTGTATCTTCACCCACCTTCATACACTGAATAAATAAATTCAGTAGATGGTACAACCTATTAACATTAAAAAGTTGGACATACATCACATATCTATTAACTCAATTAAATACACACAACAACCAAATTACAATGAATTCAAGATATATGATAGTTTATATATTGATACATACCTTCATTTTGGAACATTAAAAAGCGTTTAGAATCAATATCTCTTCAAATCTCCTCCCTCACGTTTCCTTTTTGTAGGATGTTATTTCTCTATTTTTATAGTTCCAAGAACTGTATAGAGTTCTAGCTTCTTCCAAAAAATCTAATATAGGTAGTTGTCGCGCCTCAACAAGGCAACCATTGATACATTCCGCTATGTTAGAAATTATCATTCTCCCCCTATTTACTGTTGCATGAACTCTTGACCACTTTTCATACCCAGCATCCTCAAGGTACATTTTAACCCTGTTGTAAATTTTAACCACTTTAGCCATCAATTTTTAAAAATTCTCTTTTCTATAAGTCATGGCAATTGAATAGAACATATCACTTAGTGTGCTTTTGCTTCTCTTGAAGTTCGTACAAACATTTTTCGAAAGGTTCCATATGCATGAAAAATGAGGAACATTTGGAAAAGCAATACTTACACTCTTCATTATGCTTTCATTTCTATCAGATACGACACATTTTTCCCTCTCCCCAAATACACTTTTAAACAGTTGAAGAACCATGTCCATGAAAATCATTTTCCATGTCCACAACTCCATAAGCTAACGGCAATATGCATCCTACTCATAAATAGAGCACATGCTTGTTAATTTCTAATATAAAACTATCCATGTATAAAGTATCAAATCCAATAAATCATTTTTATGAGACAAAAACTTATAAATTCTAATACATTAATCATACCTGCCCCATCAAGTGTACTTCCTGATAAAAAAGTTCCTTTGTAAGCTCCACCAAGATGTGCACTGTCAACAACAACTACTGGTCTACAAAAGTCAAACCCTCTCATTAATGGCCTTAATGCTATGAACAGATACATGAATTCATTTTTATCCAACTTATGCATCCGAATATAAGAATTTGGATACACAATTTCCAACATATATATGTATCTAGGCAACTGTCTATATCCATCAGCAAGTTTACCCCTTATCATCTCTAGTGCACGCTCATTAGCACACCATGATTGTTGGTATTAAATATCAATCCCATAGAGATCTCTAACATCATTAATTACATCATTTGGAGTATGAATTCTTTTTGTGATTGACCAGTTGAGGCGCTATCACACCACTAATAAATCCAATTGTAGCTTGAACCTTTGTTAATATCCTATCCCTTAACGGACATGTGTTCTCACTATTGAAGTACCTCACTTTGAATATACCTGATTGTTTCCAAATAGATGCCTTCAATCTCCAAGGACACTCATCCGATAAACACACTAATACATAGCTGCAATTTTTCAGATACATTAGACAAATGGATAATGGATACATTAAAACAATATATTCTCTTACACAATGATACATTAGTCAAAAAGAAATTCATATATTGATACATTAACATAAAATAAACAAAAGAATTTCACATATATCTAATACGTTATAGTAATAACACACTGACTCACAACTACAAAAACACATTAAATAGTAAATATACCTTAAATCATAAATGTATCAAGTTCAATGAACTAATGTAACATGATTTATAAATGCATATCTAAATCAAAAATCCAAAAAAGGAAATCACATGTATCTGATACTTTATATCAACATTACAGTAACTCACAGATATGATAACTCAAAACATATATGTCAAAGTTTAATGCATCAACTTTCTAGCCAGTAATATATCATGACGAATTGATCAAAACATAAATTCATTACTGAAAAATGAGTTTCATACCTTCTGTTATCAGATCTTTTAACTCGGAAATTGAAGATATGCTAAATTTTGTATTTTGCCATTGTAGATACTAGAGTGGCTTTATCCTTATACAATTGATTCACCTTCAGTACCGTACTATTTGTATCAGTTATGTAATTTGTTACCTCCATTTTTGGTATGTAACACGAATCACCATTTTTTTATTCCACCAAGTTAAGAGCATGTGTCCTTTTCAGCAACTTCAACACAGACAATTTCAATAGTCGACACATCAAAACTTTGTATCTCGCAAACATTCTTATCACTTGTATCAATACAGAGGGGATACATAGCAAATCCAACCTCATGTTTCTTCACTTCAATGTACAAATTTACCCTCATATCATTCCTAATAATTAGTAGAGATGAGTTTCATTCTACAATGTATTGAATATTAATTTTTTTTCTATATTCATCAATATTCAACTCAGCTGAAATGGTTGAAACTAGGTTCATGAAGGAAATATTTTCACCAATCACTATCTCATCACTCGTGTATCTTTCATATCTAACTTCACTCTCCAATACTCCTGAATGTCTCAATAAAATTAAAATATTCATTAAATATCTGATTTGATTTACAACAAATATTTCCAATCTCACTCGAAAGTTTCTTCATTGAAACAGGGACAAAGACGAACAAGATTTTGAATTTTGAATTGGTTTGTTATTTTAGGATTCACGTTTCATTGACAGTAAGCAGGAAACTGAATAGCGTGAATTAGGGGATTTTATTTTTATTTTCTATTTTAAGCGCATAAGTGAAATATATAATGTATCACAATTAATGTACCCGAACTGACAGTTATGTATCTGGAATGTGTAAATTTTGAGGGATTAACGTAATTTGAAAACAAATAGGGATAGGATGTAATTTCATCATAACACTATGGGATTCCTAAAATTTATACTTTAAAGTTACATACAACAATAAATCTATTTCAATTCTACAAAATAGAGAAATAATTAATTTATATTGTTTACTTTCATAATTTATTATGTTACCTTACCTTAGAAGATTTGCGAATAGATATGAAAAATACATAAAAGAAATTAGAATTTCAAGTTTATTTCAGGTAGATGATTTGAGTTGTTGCACCAACAATCACATTGGACATTGCATTTCAGGCAGCGAAGATGATACCAAATGTGATAATATTTGCAAGCAAAATTGTAAGGGAGGTCACTGCAAAGTCATGGGCAAAACACCTCCTAATCATTTTTGTCATTGTCTTTGTTAACAAATCTTTTAAAGCTTATTCTATATACGCGGTTTCTTTAAAAGAGACATTGTTATGTTTCAGAATGCATATATTAAAAAATCTATAGTAAAATTCTAATTTTATGTTCAAAAAAGTATTATCTTTAACTTATTTATTTGAGTCACTTGATAAAAAAATTTCTCTTTGCCTCTAGCTTCATTTTCACTATTATGGTAACGAAGAGATAAATGGTCTATCTTTTAATATATTGTTTTAATATTATCCTAAAATCTATTTTAGGCATTGATATTTTCATTATAGATCGCGAATAAAATTATGCTCACAAATCAAATTAAGATAAATAAAGTGATGCCCACATTGTTTATAAGAACACTCATCCTTAACAAAATATTTTGAATTAAGAGATAAACAAATATTTTCTCAAATTTACTATGTTTATTGCAAACATGAACTAAAATTTAATCAAGAATGAAGACTTTTTAAAAAATTGATGTTAAATAACTCAAATTATAGAAATCAAGTTTTGAATGATTAAGTTAATGTAAAATCCTAATGTTGATTTGAAAAATCAACTTCAGCAATGTAATACCCTATATTAAAATAAGGGCATATATGTCATTTAGCTCTGATTTCAAAAAAAAGTAAGTTGATTGGTTGTTGTTTGACCAAAAAGGTTCTAGAAAATAAAACAAATGGGCTAAAAGCCCAAACAGAAATAGCAGCAACGCTGCAACTAAGAAAGAAAAAGAAAAGGGAGAATCTAGGAGAGGAAAATGTAATGGCCAGTTATCGTAGTTTCAGAGATAAGAAACAATAACTGCTTATTGTAACTTACGGAGAAAAAATTCCAACTTTCCCTTCATGTACGATTTTACCTTGATCCTTAGTAGCTTCGCCAAAAAATAGACTCTTAATCTAGAAAATCTATTGTGGGTGCTCTAATGTTATAACCAGAGGAATTGATTTGGACAGTAAGGTGTAATGTTGAAACAAAGGTAGATGTATAAGTTAGGTAAATTGGCCGAAGTTAAGAGATTATGCATTAGATTACTCTTGTCCTGAATAATTAGAATATAGTAGGTTAAACGAAAATCAGAAAGTCCAAAAGGGTTGGAAATATTTATCTTAGTCAATGAATTAGGCGTAATGAGGAAACTAATTCAGGATTGATATGACTGTGATTATAGATTGACCAAAAGAATTTGTATGGATTAATCGAGTGGCAAGCTTGGTAATTCAAGAGGAGTACTGTGAGTAGTAATCTTATCATAATTTATATTTTATAACTTGCATGATTTATACATCGTTTATAAAGTGAATGATTTACCGAAATGCTTTGAAACTTGCATATGGGACAAGTCTTTTAATTGATATGATACTGAAAAGATTATTTGAGATGATCTCATTTTTATAAGATACAATTACTATTATTGAAAGAGTTTTATACTTATTTGAGAAATGGTATTTTGACATGTGACTGTTATACTTTGAAATTATATGATTTGATAAAATTTAAATGTTTTGTTCGATTTTGAAATGCTTCTACATATTACAAGAAAAGTATAAATGAGAGTAGACCTTAATGAATCATGTAGCTAACGGTGGGTACATTAGACCTGGTACACCTTGTAGTTACTGATCACCGATTAAGCCATTACTAGTAGGAAGGTAGATCTAGCATACCGCTACCAATATCCCTCGAGTAGGTGTCACGACCCGAGCTTACACCCTGGACGTGATCGGCACTCGAGAACCATTGTTGGCCCTCAAGCGAACCCTCACCCTAGATGACTACAAGCGGAAGACTAACTCAAGCATACATAAGCATCAAATTGGAAGAAGTGCTTAAAACAATTTACTGAATCTCAAAACTGAACTGGATATACTAAGTATGAAACATATGTTTAAATAAAACATCTGAAAACTGAAAGACTCTCCAAAACTGTCTATCTATGAAGCCTCTACTGTACAAAGGTGAGTGTTGGGACAAGACTTGCGACTCCTCAAGAGAACTACTAGTAACAACTCATTAAAATGGAGTCCTCCAGAAGCAAGGAGGTCTTACTCAAAAGCTGACGAGCAGATGAAGTGATCTCAATAGACTCTTGTTGAGGATCCTAAGAACATGTATCTGCATCATTAAAAGATGCAGGTCGAATGACATCAGTACATTGAATGTACGAATATATAATATAGTTGAATAACAAATAACATAATGAAAGGGATTGTAGTAGATATAGATATATACTCAATTGAATGTAAAGAAATAAAGAAGTGAAATCATTTAAATATTTACAAAATACTTTCTCATCTCTAACTCAACATATTAAGTGATATATAAAAATACACTTTTAACTTTATTGGGAGATTCTCTAAACGACAACCGTCACTATGAGCTACGTGATGATACAATGACTCGTCCATGCTGCCGGAACTGTCCTATACCCTACCATGATATAGGACTCCTCAACTAAGTGGATCAACTAAGCTATGCTTAAAAACAATAAGTAATCTTCTAAGAAGTATGACCCTTTACCCATATACATGATTTATGGGGGATGTGAGTTGTTTGGACTCTCCCCCATATCGGTGCTCAATCATGTAACACCCCAGAAAAAATTTGAGCTAAGACTCGAACCATCCTTTGTTGTGGGTAGGATTTTACCGAGGAATTTAAAATTTCTTAAGTGTTACGGTCTCTATATGTAGAACTTTGAGTTCCAAGAAGAACTAAAGAGAATTCATTCATGTCATTCCTAAGTTCTTCTAAGTTTTGGGTCAACTTCAAACGACCATAACTTTTAGCACAAAATGAGTTAGGAGACCCATAAGGTATCAAATGAAAGATCTATGAGTCCTCTTTTCAATGACACCGAGCTTTCTAAATTTCAATCTCATGTGAAGGATATATGCCCATTTGAAGTCAGGTTATCTAGTTAAGGAAAGTTACCCAAAAATATGAATGGTATTTTGGTCTTTTCCTTACCCAATCAGTTTAAAAACGAATTTTAGTAATTTTTGGGGGACAAATCTGATTTGGCTGAATTTTTCATAAATCCAAATATGTTTAGGGTTTTAGAAGAGAGTTCAAGAAGAGGAACGAAGAGAAAAGAGTAGAAAAGAGGGAAGGTTCAAGGAGATCAAGATTCTTGCGATCTTCGAGGGGTTTTCGCCAAGGATTTTATCCTAAGAGGTATGTAAGATTCCATAGTGTTGGGTTCATTCACCTACACGCCAATCATGAGTTTCTTTTGCGAATCTATCCATGAATATTGAGCAATTTAAGTTCTTGATAAGTGTTCTTGAAGTTCCATTCTAAATCTTGTTTTGTTGAGGTTTTGAAGAATTTTTTAGATGAAAGTTAGTGATTTGAGGGTTGTTTTGAGTAGATTAGTGTATACTTATGTTAACTATTCGAATCTAAGTGAGAGGGGAAGAAACCATTCGAATCTAGGTGAACTAGGGTGAGAAAATGAGCAAAGGAATTCGTCGGTGTTTTCTGGGAATGGGATGGCGCGCCACCCTACCATTACTCCAACAGAGGCTGTCTGTAGGTAGAGGGCTGGCTCCCTGTGCCACTCAGTGCACCAGGGTCGCCTGCCCCCACCCCTTCTCCGTCGTGTTCCCCGTCTGAGTTCTTTAAAAAGGTTCCTTCAATCCCTATTGATTCTAAACTACTTCTAAACACTTAAAAATCATCCATAACATGAATCATAACCCTGAATTCATAATTCAAATTAAAGGTAGAGTTAAGAGTCAAGTCTTGAGAGTTCTTTCGAATATTTTGAGAAACTCCCTTTGAGTCTTTTTGAGGAGTCTTCTACAACTTCTAATAACTTGTATCGAGACTCGAGTAAGTGGGTATAAGAATGAGGAGAAAGTATTCATGAGTTTACATTATCATCGATATCCTTCATATGATAAATCATAACTCTTGAATTCATAATCCAATTTCAAGAAAGAGTTAAGAGTACAGTTCAAGAAAGTATTTGAGTTAAATCGAGAATCCTTTGAGATCAACTATCAATTTGAGCTAAGTTTTGAGGAAGTAAGTATGAGAATGAGAGGAGTCTTATACATGAGTTTCATATTGTTATGTACACCCTTGAGTCAAATCGTTCATGCCCATAATTTTCTGCATGAACTCCATAAGTTGAGTATCTTCGAGAGGAATAGTCTCTTCAAGTTCCAAGTCTTGAATATTGAGTTCCTAACCCTTTCGAGGTGATATTCCTAATCATGGGACTATTACATGTTACCCATGATAGTCCTTGAGTTGAGTTGTTCATGCCCATAATTCTGCATGAACCTTATGAGTTGAGCATTCTTTAGATGAGTAGTATCATGAAGACCTTGAATTGAGTCGTTCACGTCCATAATTTGGCATGAACCCTATTTTGAGAAGTCTTTCGCAAACCTTTTTAAAACTTGTTTTAAGACTTGAGAATATGTGTTTGAGGAAGAGTAGAGTTGAGTTCATTTTCTTTAAAATTATATATGAAAACTAAGTATTCCCAAGAGTAAATGTTTTTACATTTAAGCAGAAGGAAACACCGATTTCCAAAAGAGTTTTCATGAGCACTTCTAAGTACCATCTCTTTTAAGAGAAAGATTTTTGAGTAATAATCTCAAACCATAGAAAGAGTTATGTTTTTTTTTATAAAAACATATGAGCTAGTATATTTTAGGAGTAGTATTGAGCACCGATATGGGGGAGAGTTTATACAACTCACAGCCCCCATAAACCATATAGCCAATGTGGGTAGAAAGGGTCATACTTTTTAGATGATTCCTTATTACTTTTTAGCATAGACTAGTGGATCCACTTAGTAGTAGGTTCTATACCCCGACAAAGTATAGGACAGTTCTGGCAGCTTGGGCTAGACGTTGTATCATCACATAGCTCATAGTGATGGTTGTCGATTAGAGAATCTCCCATAGAGTTATATTGTATTTTGATATACAAATTGAGTTATTATTGTATTCTTCAATACATTGAGTTGTTATCTACTATTTTGAAAGCTTTCCATATATTGCATCTTTTATTGTTGCTTTATCTAGAGTTGAGTATCTTATTATTAAGTTGAACCTTATTTTCTCTGAGTTGAGTTGAACTATGTTTCTTTGAATGAGTTGAGTTGAGTTGAGTGAGTTGAAAAGAGGTAAGTATGATTATTTTCCATCAGTTCAAACTTATGTTTATGCTTTAGAATTCTACTTACATGCTCGTACATTCCATGTACTGGCGTCATTTGGCCTGCATCTTTTATGCTGCAGATATAGGTATTCAGGGTCATCAACAGAAGCTTTGTTGATACCACTTGTAGTTCCAGTCAGCTTTGGTGAGCCTTTTTATATTTCGGAGGACTTCACCTTTATCTTACAGTTAGTAGTTTTGAGATGTCGTGGGTCTTGTCCCAATATTCTTCTGTAATAGTAGAGGCTTCATAGATAGACAAAATTGAGTAGCTTTCAGTATGTATCTTCCTTGAGTTGTTTTTACAAACTCTGAGTTATCTATTGAGTATTGTTCAGATTATTTTAAAGTTGAGTTTACTGAATTTAATTCAGTTTTTAAGCTTTTGTATGATTCAGTTAGTCTTCCGCTTGTAGTCAGCCAGGATGAGGATTCGCTTGGGACCAGAAATGATTCTCGAGTGCCGGCCATGTCCAGGGTGTAGACTCGGGTTGTGACAAATACTACTCCCAATAATATATACTCATGCTCATATGTTTAAAAAAAAACATATTTCTTCCTCTGGTTTGAGATAATTGCTCAAACTACCCTCTTAAAAGAGGTAACTCCTCTTGAAATAACTTTTGAACTCAATACTCATTTAGAAATCTCAGTTTTTCTTAATGTAAAAAATGATGTCTCTGGGAATACATAGTCCCCTTATACTCATACTTGAAAACTCTTTCTCAAAAACATTTCAAAATCATATTATAATATGATCATTGATGACTCGGGAAGTCATACTGCATAAACATTGATGGTATATCTAGATACCATATTGCTTAAACATTGATGGCATACTCGATTGTCATACTAATCATGTTGTAAAAATTTTTTCTCAAAACTCATCTTTACTTCCTCAAAACTCAGTTTAAAACTGAAGTGTTGGCTTTAAAAAGCATCTCAAAATTTATAACTCAACTCATATGGTTCATGCAGAATTTTCGTTATGAACGACTCAAATCAGGGATCTTAATAGCAATATGGGAGCTCAATACTCAGAACTCAAGAACACAAGAACTCAAGGACACTACTCATCTCAAGAATCTTAATGCATAACATATAGCAATTCAATAATTATGAATAGAATTTCAAAAAGAATCCAGAACTCAAGAGCGCAAAATCAACTCATCTCAAGAAAACTCAAATCTAGGGATAGAATCCTAGATTTCTCTTTTACTGATTTGAAAGTAAATGTAGGGCGTGAGGACGAACTACTCCAACACTATGATAGCCTTACATACCTGGAAGAACACGGTTCTTAAAAACACTTGAAGAAGAACCTGATTAGAAATCTTGAAACCCTAGATTGAAGGAGAACAAACAAGAAAATCTTTCTTGAGATTCTTGAATTGGTTTCTTGTAATATCTTGAAGAAGAATCTTGAAAAAGATTGAACGAATCTTGAATGGAGTCTTCTACTTTGATTTTTCCTTAGGGTTTGAGAGAGCAGAGAATGATGGATTAACAGATGAAAATCTGATTGTTTTGAGTCTTTAATTAGTAAAGAAATTCTTTTAGGGTTTTCTTAGAGGTAAAAAGACAAAAATGACCCTTTTTAATGTTTTGTCGTCGGCTAATTCGTAACAGCACTGTATCAGATTACTAAAATGGTCATAACTTCTTACTCGGACCTTGGATTGTTGCAAAATTGGTGGTTTTGGAAAGAAGATTCAAATACCTTTAATTTGATAGGTTATGGGACACGTAACTCTTTATATTCTAGGAGATATGATCGTTGAAGTTGACCCAAGTAAACTCTTACATCAAAACTTACTTGGTAAGGAAACTTTCAATTTAACTTTGTGCTAGGAGTTTTAGTGACCTTAATTGATATCCAAAATCATTCCCACACTAAAGAATTTACCTTTTAAAATATAGGCAATTTAAGAATCACCCGATACAATCTTATTCACAAATAAAGAATAGCTTGAATCTATCTTAAAAAAATTCGGGATATTACAGTAGGGATCTACCGATATGATTATCTAACTCATGTACGAGGAGTTCACCGTTATTGGTTACTTCTTAACGAGAAGGCCACACTGATTACATGATTCATCCTTGGAAACCTCTCAAATATAAGATGTGGCATGACCTAATTTGGGTCATGACAAGCAAAGTGGTTAAAATATTGGACTTATAAGGCCATCAATGTATTCTCAACAAAGAAAAAAAAAACCAAAACACTAACCTAAAAAAAAATTAGATATCAAATGGTTACCCCCTCAAACAAAACAATTAAATCGAAGAACTTGAGAATTTTGAATCCACAACAATATAACATGAATACCAACTCATAACTTTTTTTCTTAAAATGTCTAAATCTCCAAGAATGTGATAATTTGTCTTTATTCATTTTATATATAAAAAGTCTTGGCTTCTATTGAAAAATAAGAAATTTAATACCAAAAAAAAAGATTTTTTGGCTTAAACCGCCTTTACTAAAGAAAAATAGTGCTTGTAACAAATGTTAAAGTGATAGAAACTAAATTGCAATCACAAATAAAATATGAAGAAATGTAATTTTATTGATAAACAATAATCAATACAAAATTTGTTTATCTCTTTATTCTTCCCTCCTTAGAGTCTCTCCATTATTCCAGCGTCATTACTGGCTTATTTCTCGAACTAGAGATGATTTGGGTTGATCCTTTATGAATATCCCAAGAGTTTATGAGATATTCAACGTATTTTGATTACCAAGTAGCAAATGAGTACATAAAAAAATTAGTAATCGATGGACATCCCAAGATCACTAAAAGTGTTTTGCACGAGGCATTATTTTTTTATAAATTTATAAACTATTAATAAAGGGATACACTTTATAACGAATCCGACTTGTTTTAGTTTATTTCAAACCATAACCATTTATAATTAGTACTCTATGAAGAGATACAAGATATGCAATTAATGAAATACAATAATATATTTCAAACATTTTTAATGATAAATCAAAACTTCATAAGATTAAAAGGATGACTCTACAAAATAAAATGCTACAAAAAGATTAATGTATATTAGACAAAATAGTTTAGAATCAGGCAAGATTAACCAAACTACAAATAAATCATTATTGTATTTAAAATTATTTCACTATCATCGCAAACTATGTGAGGCTTGTTTATGCATCGCAGGTGCCTCACTATCACTAATGACTCCGGCATCAAGCTCTTGATCATGCTTCCTATAATAAAATAAAAAATGAAACAAATAAGCAATTCAGAATGAATACAAGGTTAAACCTACAAATACAAATTCAACAAAGATGTAAACTGAATTTGATATTGAATACCAAAATACAACATACCACTTAAATTCAGAATACATAATATAACAGACAACTCAATTTATGTAACTAATACAAAAGTGTAACTACCCACTCAGATTCAAAATACAATTTAAAAAAATAACCACTCAGATTCTCTAAAATATAAAAAATACAACAGACCAAACCTATTCAGAATACAAAATACGACATGCCACACAGATTCAGAATACAAAACATATCAGATCACTCAATTTCATTAATGAGTACAAAACTATAACTACCCAATCAGATTCAGAATATAATAAACAACAACCACTCAGATTAAGTAATGAATACCCTATTACAACATAACAAACAGATTTAGAATACAAAAAAACATCAGGCCACTCAAAAAACTTTAAAGAATACAAAAATTAAGAAACCTCTTAAGAGATTCAGAATACAAAAAGATTCAAACACCAACTCTTCGATCGTCTCTCTTTCGTCATTTTAGCAGCAGATCCTACATTATCCGTTATTTCTTGAGTAATACATAGATTAAAGGATGGAAAATCTCTAGAAAATTGTTGATTAAGTTGATTATCTCTTGTAATCCTCTTAGATTCGGTCATTAGAGAGTGATTTTGTGGTTTTCAAACCCTAAACGAAATTGGTCGATTTAATACACAACTATAAATAAAATTTTTGAAAATTTTTATCAAAAATAAAATCAATAAATAAACCTAAAAATCGGAAAAAGATGCATACCTAATCAAAGGGATTGTTGTAAATATCTTTAGAGATATATTTTCCAATTTCTGAAGAAAAAAAATGAAAAGAACAGAAGAGAGAGAAGCGGGAGTTGAAAGATGAAGAATTGGAAGAGAGCAATCAATGAGAGAGTAAATACTTTTTATAAAACATATGAAAGAGAATGCGCAGGAAAATGTGTAAATAAGGTGAGATAAATGTAGGAACTAAATTAGGAAACACAATATTTTCTAAAATAATGACATTTTAACATTTTTACTACTATTTATAAAATAAGAATGTTTTTAATAATTATGTTAGGATTCTTTACTAGTTTGCTAATATATCCTTAAAATAATTATTTACTAGGATACCTGTCATTACCCAAACCGTCGTGTTTGGCACCCACACTAACCCTCCGGTGGAAGAACCATTAATACTAATTAGCTAACCCAAGAACTACACAACTAAGTCAATTACTAGGCATTTAAAAATACGGAAGCATGTTTATAAAATGCAAGAGTCAAATAGAGTTCTCGTAAACTCCAAAAGTCTAACCAACAAATGCGGAAATTATTCCCTAGAACCTGAAAGTCAATGTACCAAAACTCTAACAAGGAACCATAAGTCTAAAGAAAATGGGTACAACCCAATTAAACATATGAATATCTAAAGTACTAATCTAAGTCCGAATAAGATGGACTGAGCAAAAGGAGAACTCATGGTTGCCTGGAAGAACTGGCTGACCCTTGAATTCGATTGATCACTGGTCTTCTAAACGAGGTCTGTCAGTAGCCGTCTGACGATGCCCTATACTCAACAAAGAAAGAGCAAGTGCAGTATCAGTACACAACCACAGTGTATTGGTAGGATCACACGGTTATTACAATGAGTGAAACATATCCAAGTAACCACAACATAATAAAACAGGCATATACCGAACATATATAATATCAGTCATCTTATCAGGATCAATGAACAATTCCATATTCTCAAAATACATCTATATGACAAGTCAATGGTCCTATCATGGAACCCACATCCAAACCGTTAGTGTACCAGTATGTGGTACCCGATCCCAGTTAGTGTGTCGAACGTGACACACGATCCCCTATGTATGTCAGAACGTGGCACCTGATCCAAGTTAGTGTGTTGGAACGTAACACCCGATCCATATAACAAGCCACAATCACAATGTACATTCTAATATTCATACAATCAAGTGTTGATTCATGGCATGCAATCATTCATTCATACTCATTTATGATTAGTGTGATCAATAATGCAACATTCGCATACATACATGTATTAAAATAAAGTAATTGCTAGCATACATCACACCCACATGAAATCACAACCATCACCTACCTCGAACAAAGCTTGAACCCTCCTAAGAAACTTGATTATTCCCTTTCCGAATTCTTTCTGCTTGCTCTAGGTCTACAAACAATCAATACAATGTGAAAATCAATAACTGAGGCCTAATTACCCAGAATACAATCAAAATCATCAACCTTAGATAAAACCTATGATCCTAATATGCAGCTAGGGCTTTTTCCCATAATCCAAACAATTCCAAAACCCTCCTCCAAAAATAAATACCCATGAATTTATATTCTACTGATCGAAAAATAGATTCGGGGAGTAAAAACCTTACTTTTAGCCTCAAGAATGATGAAAAACTATCAAGAAGTCGCCCTGGTTCGTCTCTTAATTCTTAAGAACGAAATTTTCATAATAATGGCATTTTTGGGGTTTATTTCCGACTTAATTTGCAACTGGCCAGCTATGCCGGCCACCATCCCACCACAACGGCCACCATCCCGCCACAACGGCCCCGCCCTGGTGGACTAAATCCTACCCTGGTGGCTTATACGAAGACAAAACATCGGTATTAGAGTTCACACCCCTATTTCACATCACACCTTCAACCCATGACACTCAGAAACTACCCATTCACGCTAAGATTAGTTTCCGAATCTCTACTCGCCTGAATTCAATTCCATAAAGTCGTACGGGTTCCTTAACGTCTTAGCTATCCACTCATGCAATCAAATTGATTATTAGATCTCTATTTTATTACAAGATTTCCCTAGACCTCACTGACTCCATTTTTTTTCTAAATCTGGACTAGGCTAGGAATTCTCAAGTTACTACGAAAAAGTTTTTCAGCCCAAAATTTTTCCCCGTTGGCTTTTCTATAACGACGAAAATAGGTTGTTACAATAGATACCAATTTACCCATCACTCGTCCTTAGTGACAAACTAGGAAAAACAGGCTAAAGTAAGGGTAGAGTAGTACTTGAATCGACGAACAACTGGAGATACTTGTCTCGCTCCTTCTCGGTTTCCCAATTAGCTTCCTCAACTGGATGATGCTTCCATTGAACTTTCACTGACTTAAACTCTTTGGTCCTCAGCTTCCGGACATCTCTATCATGAATTGCAACTGGTTCCTCCTCATACTGAAGATCTTTGTCTAGTAGTACTGAGTCCCATTTTATGATGTAATCCCCATCACCATGATATCCATTCAACATGAATACATGAAATACCGGGTAAACTCTCGCTAGATTAGGAGGTAAAGCCAATCTATACGTTACTGGTCCTACACAGTCAAGAATTTCAAACGGTCCAATGTATCGCAGACTAAGCTTGCCCTTCTTGCCAAATCTCATCACCCCTTTCATGGGTGACACCTTAAGAAAAACTTTCTCACGAGTATGAAATGTCATGTCCCTTACCTTATGGGATGCATACTTTTTCTTTTTACTCTAGGCTGCTAAAAGCTTAGCTTGAATGTTCTTCACTTTATCTTGAGCATCCTTCACTAAGTCAACCCCTAAAGGTTTCACATCTCCAGCCTCAAGCCATCCTATGGGTGATCAACATCCCCTCCCATAAATTGCCTCAAACGGTGTCATATTTATGTTGGAGTGATAACTATTATTATAGGAGAACTCACACAAAGGTAGGACCTTATCCCAATGTCCCCAAAGTCAAACACGCATGCCCTCAGCATGTCCTCTAACACTTGGATAGCTCTTTCCGACCGTCCGTTTGCGGATGAAAAGCGGTACTAAAAGTGAGTTGTGTGCCCAATTCATCATGTAATTTCCTCCAAAACTTGGATGTGAATTGCATACCACGGTCTGAGATGATAGAAAGGGCCACCTCGTGTAGCCTTACTATCTCCTTTACATAAACTTTTGCCAACTATTGAGCATTATAATCTATTCTGATTGGAATAAAATGGGGTGACTTAGTCAATCTGTCAACTACTACCCAAATAGAACCAAACTTTCCCAAAGTCTTGGGAAGACCAACCACGAAGTCCATAGCTATCCTTTCCCACTTCCATTCTGGAATTGGCATTCTCTGAAGCAAACCTGCAGGCCTTTGATGTTCATACTTCACTTGTTTGCAATTTTGACACTTAGCCACAAACTCCGCTATATATTTCTTCATGCCAGGCCGCCAATAGAGTTGCTTCAAATCTCGGTACATCTTGGTCACACCCGAATGAATGGAATATCACAAACCATGGGATTCTGTCAATAATTTTTTAATCAAGTCATCTACTCGATGAACACAAATACTTCCTTTAAAACTGAGCACTCCTCTCGCATCAAGAGTGGTCGCTTGTGCCTTACCAGACGTTGTCTTCGTTCAAAGCTATTCAAATTGTCATCCTCAAGTTGTTTGGCCTTGATCTCCTCTATGAACATGGCCCTTACTTCAATGCTAGCTAGCACACCACCTTTCTCTGAGATGCCCAACTGCATGAACTTAGATTCCAATGACTGAATTTCCTTAGCCAAAGGTCGCTTGGATACACTCAAGCAAGCTAGACTACCCATACTCACCACCTTCCGACTTAGTGCGTCTGCTACTACATTAGCCTTACCTGGATGATATTGGATGGTCACGTCATAATCCTTGACTAACTCCATCAACCTTCGTTGTCTCAGATTCAGATTCTTCTAAGTGAACACATGCTACAAACTACGATGATCAGTAAACACCTCACACTTGACACCATAGAGGTAATACTGCCAGATCTTAAGAGTAAACACTACCGCTGCCAACCCTAAACCATGTGTTAGGTAATTCCTCTCATGCACCTTCAACTGTCGCAATGCATAAGCTATAACATTCTTATCCTACATTAACACAGCACCCAAACCCGAATGTGAAGTATCACAATAAACAATAAAATCTTTACCTTCCACAGGTAGTGCTAGAATAGGTGTTGTGGTCAAAAGAGTCTTGAGCTTTTGGAAGCTCTCTTCACACTTTTCAGTCCATGCAAAAGGTACCTCCTTTTTGGTCAACCTTGTCAGATGCGTGGCAATAGAAGCAAAGTTCTTCACAAATCGACGATAGTAGCTAGAGAGCCCCACAAAACTCCTAACTTCAGTCACAGAGCTAGGTCGAACCCAATTCTTAACCGCTTCAATCTTTTGGGGATCTGCCATTAACCCTTCCCTTGAAACTACATGCCCCAAAAAGGCAACCAAAGTCAACCAAAATTCACACTTAGAAAATTTTGCATACAACTTTTGTTTTCCAAGAACACCTAGAACAATACGAAGATGGCCGGCATGCTCTTACTTACTTTTTTATTAGACCAAAATGTCATCAATGAAAACAATAACAAAAGATTAAAGAAATGGTTTGAACACACCATTCATCAAACTCATGAAAGTTGCAGGCGCATTAGCCAACCCAAACGACATAACTAGAAACTCATAGTGCCCATAGCGGGTCCTAAACGTCGTCTTGGGCACATCCTCAGACCTAATCTTTAACTGATGGTAACCAGACTTTAGATCAATCTTAGAGAAAACTAATGCACCTTGCAACTGTTTGAAAAGGCCATCTATTTTAGACAATGGGTACTCGTTTCGAATGGTGACCCTATTCAATTGTCGGTAATATATACAAATCCTCATACTACTATCCTATTTCTTTACAAACAAGACAGGAGCACCTCACGGGGAAGCACTAGGACGGATGTAACCTTTATCAATAAGTTCCTAAATTTGAGCCTTAAGCTCTCTTAACTTTATCGGGGCCATGATATATAGAGGGATAGAAATGGGGTGCGTACCAGGTTCCAAATCAATGCAGAAATCTATATCTCTATCTGGAGGCATACCAGGCAAATCAGTAGGAAACACTTCTCTAAATTCTGACACCACAGGAATAGACTCAATAGAGGGAGACTCAACCTTCACATCCTGAATATAAGACAAATAAGCCAAACAACCCTGTCCCACCATTTTTCTTGCCCGGATAGATGATATGATCTTAGTTGGCTTAGACTGTACACCCCTTCCCACTCTAACCTTTTCCTACACGGAATCTCTAGAGTCACAGACTTAGTGTTACAATTTAACACAGCATAATAGGGGGACAACCAAGTCATGCCTAAGATTATATCACAGTCAGTCATGTCCAAAATCACCAAATCAGCCCAAGTCTGAAAAGCCATAAAAAAATAGGACAAGCATGATAGACATGGATGACTATGATAGACTCTCCAACTAGGGTAGCGTCAAGTATATCACAATCATATCAAATTCTGAGGCGAATTGCATGGACACAAATGAATAAGTAGAACCCAGATAAAATAACACATTAGTCATCCGGTCACATACGAGAATAGTACATTTGATTACTCCATCAGAAGACTCTGCCTCGTTCTTGCCCGGAAAGGCGTAGCCCTATCATCTTGATGGGCCACTTCCCTGCCTGATTGCATCGTACCTCTGCCTGCATTACCATTTCCCCGACCTCCACAGCCTCGATGATTTCCTCCTCACCTACCTTGTGGATGTCCTCGACCATTATTCCCATTCCTCGTGAGTACCACTGCTCTAGTCTTCTACTGCACGAAATCCAACATGCGCGGATGGGGACAATCTCTCCTCATATGACCAGGCTCTCCATAATTATAATAAGTGTGATCGAAAGATGGCATGCTGCCAGTCGAAGGTGCGGCTCCCTAGCTATCCTGAATCAAATTCTGAGGTGGAGTTCTCGAGTAATTACCTGTAGAAGAGGCATTGCGGATTGAATTAGTCAGGCTACAAGTTTCAGCCTCCCTGAAGCTCTGGAGTAAGAACCCTGAAAGTTACTTGTATTCTTATCTTTATTGGCCAATGCCTTAGACTGACCGTCTCGCCTCACCCCCTCCACTTTCTTCACGTAATCTATTACCTCATTGAAGCTTTTTCCTGTAGAGGTCATATGAACTGACAATACCTGCAACTCAGAATTTAGACCCTTAATAAATAGGCGGATCCTTTTTTCCTCTGTAGTCACCAATTGCGTAGCATATCTATACAAAGCATGGAACTTAGCCTCATAAGCAGCCACAGTCATATCACCCTGCTCCAAAGCCATGAACTCATCCTTCTTACAATGTCTCAAAGTCTGAGGCACATACTTCTCCAAGAACAGAGCATGAAACTGGGTCCAAGTGAGTGGGGGTAAAGCTGAAGATCTGCATTCCACATAAGCTCTCCACCACTATTTAGCCTCACCTTAAAGTTGAAAAGTCACAAACTCTACCCGATGCTGATGGATAATTCCCAACTTATGAAGCCTCTCATAACAATCTAGAATGAACTCATAAGCCTCCTCACTCTTGGAACCATGGAACAAAAGCGGTTTCAATTTCAAGAACTTAGTCAACATCTCGTGTTCATACCAGTCATAACCGAACCCAACAAAGGACAAAAAAGGCATCAGTACCTACAGTTCCACCCACCTTGGGGACAGTGATAGCAATAGGGGGATTGGCGGAAGCTTGAGTTTCTTGAACTGTGGGAAACACTCCAGGATCAACCAATCCTTTCAGGAACGACGTGATCTACTGAGCTAACACCGGGTCTAGGGGAGGAATACTTGTAGTCTCAGCCTGCACCTTTTCTCTTGTCCAACATCCTCATTATTCTCTACCTCAATATTCTCCTCTATCTCTTCATGATGCGCAGGAGGAGTCTCATTTCTGGGAGCATTCTCAACCGGAGCTCCATCCCTAGTAGGTGCTAACCTTCCTCGGCCTCTGCCCCTTGCTCTTCCTCTACCCCTGCCTCGACCGTGACCTCTTGCTGCGGATTCCTCAGCTGGCGCGTTGACGGGAGCTACAGGCCTGACGCCGTTGAACCTAGTGTTAACCATCTGCGGACAGAAGAGTGGAGGAGATTAGATACCAATTTGGATCACCAGATACCAATTGGAACTAATTTATAGCACGAAAGGAGACAAAAGAAAATAGAGAGATTTCCTAAAGTTCTATAACCTCTCGAAGAAAAGTACAGACGTCTCTGTACCGTTCCGCAAGACTCTACTTAGACTTGTTTTGCTACATCGAGATCAACGAACATAGGGCTCTAATACCAACTTTGTCACGACCCAGACCGTCGTGATTGACACCCACACTAACCCTCCGGTGGGAGAACCATTAATACTAATTAGCTAACCCAAGAACTATACAACTAAGTCAATTACTAGGCATTTAAAGATATGGAAGCAGGTTTAAATGCAAGAGTCAAATAGAGTTCCCATAAACTCCAAAAGTCTAACAAACAAATGTGGAAATTATTCCCTAAAACTTGAAAGTCAATGTACCAAAACTCTAACGAGGAACCATAAGTCTAAAGAAAATGGGCACAACCCAATTAAACATGTAAATATCTAAAGTACTAATCTAAGTCCGAATAAGATGGACTGAGAAAAAGGAGAACTCATGGTAGCTTGGAAGAACTGGCTCACCCTTGAATTTGATTGATCACTGGTCTTCTAAACGAGGTCTATCAGTAGCTGCCTGAAGATTCCCTGTACTCAACAAAAACAGACCAAGTGCAGTATTAGTACACAACCACAGTGTACTGGTAGGATCACGCGAATATTCCAATGAGTGAAACATATCCAAGTAACCACAACATAATAAAATAGGCATATACCGAACATATACAATATCAGTCTTCTTATCAGGATCAACGAACAATTCCACATTCTCAAAATACATCTATATGACAAGTCAATGGTCCTCTCATGGAACCCACACCCAAATTGTTAGTGTACTGGTACGTGGTACCTGATCCCAGTTACTGTGCCGAACGTGACACTCGATCCCCTATATGCGCCGGAACGTGGCACCCGATCCAAGTTAGTGTGTTGGAACGTAAAACCCGATCCATATAACAAGCCACAATCACAATGTATATTCTCATAATCATACAATCAAGTGTTAATTCATGGAATACAATCATTCATTCATACTTATTTATGATTAGTGTGAGCAATAATGCAACATTCGCATACATGCATGCATTAAAATGAAGTAATTACTAACATACATCACACCAAGATGAAATCACAACCATCACCTACCTCGAACAAAGCTTGAACCCTCCTAAGAAACTTGATTCTTCCCTTTCTGGATTCTTTTCGCTTGCTCTAGGTCTACAAACAATCAATATAACACGAGAATCAATAACTGAGGCCTAATTACCCGGATTACAATCAAAATCATCAACCATAGATTAAACTCATGATCATAATATGTAGCTAGGGCTTTTTCCCACCATCCAAAATAGTTTCAAAACCCTCCCCCAACAATAATTACCCATTAATTTACATTCTACGGATCGAAAAATGGATTTGGGGAGTAAAAACCTTACCTTTAGCCTCAAGAATGGTGAAAAACTGTCAAGAAGTCGCCCTGGTTAATCTCCTAACTCTTAAGAACGAAATTTGCAGAATAATGGCGTTCTGGGGGTTTATTTCTGACTTAATTTGCGACTAGCCCGCTATGGCGTCCACCATCCCGCCACAGTGGCCCCGCCCTAGCGGCTTACACGGAGACAGAACCTCGGAATTAGAGTTTCAAACCCCCATTTCACAACACACCTTCAATCCATGACACTCAAAAACTAACCATTCACGCTAAGATTAGTTTCGGGAGTTCTACTCTCTCGAATTCAATTCTGTAAAGTCGTATGGGTTCCTTAGCATCTTAGCTATCCACTCATGTGATCAAATTCATTATTCGATCTCTCTTAAATTACCAGATCTCCATAGACCTCACTGACTTCATTTTCGTCCAAATCTGGACTAGGTTAGAAATTCTCAAGTTACTATGAAAAAGTTTTTCGGTCCAAAAGTTTTCCTCGTTGGATTTTCTATAATGACGAAAACAGGTCGTTACAATACCCATCACTATTATTGTGGAAAAGATATAAGAAAAGGTATTGAAGGACAATTGGGTCTTCAATTGAGTTAATCCATGCATTAAAACCATTGTATTGCTAATACCTAGAAATCCATCGTATTAGCAGTATACGCCTTAATACACAATAGAGTGTATAGCATTAGTTATACATAGGTTGGAAAAGAGTACCAAACAAGGTACTAGTAATACACAAGGTTAATGCGTGCATTATTTTTCTTAATACACAATACCAAACGACTTCAAGTTCTAATGCAGCATGCACAAAGTTCTCAAGTTTTCAACTACTAAATAATCCTCATGCCCTCTCCTTATTCGCTACGCCCCCAAATGAACTGTGATACATACTCCCTCTATCTAACAACATTTGTTTGTTATTGATTTTGCACACTTCTTAATAAACTATAAATAAAATGGTAGTAATATTTTACGATATCATCTTTTGAATATAATAAATACAATGTCTTAACAATGTAATAAGAAAATGACTATAATTAATAATAAGAATAAATTTGAAACTAAGTATAAAATTATCTATTGATTTCATAAAGTAGATAAGTATTGTTGAACATTTCAAAATAATATAGTGGACAATATTGTTGGATGGAGAAAGTATTATTCTTGTAGTCTAAACAATTTTGTAATAAATATGTTATCTTCAACTGTGCATTATAGAATCATAACATGGCATATTGAGCCTTGAAGCAAATCGAAGTTATCGAAAGGGATAAAAAGAAGTTACTCCCTCCATTCCATATTAATTGAATTTTTGAGGTGTTTCACACCCTTTAAGAAAAGTGGATTAAGACATAAATTGAATATAATTTTTCATTTTTACCCTTATTAATTATTGTCAAATTTATTGAAGTCATCACATTGAAAATTCAAATGAAGGGTAAAATTGAAAGAACACTCTAAAAGTAGTCTTAAGAACTGAATAATTAAATTAAGTTGAAAAATGAAAAATGTCTCAAAAATTCAATTACTATGGAACGGAGGAAGTATAATCTAACAAACCTACTTGTCCAACTGTCCCCCATAAACCTAAAAAGTCCAAACGAAAGTTCACCAATCAGATTTATTGATGTTTATTTGTGAATAATTTGTTTGTTTTGTCAAATCAAACCTCAATTGGAACATGAAAATAAGTGCTCAAATGAAAAATTGGTCCAACTTTAGCCTCAAACTTTGTGAAATGGTTCAAATCTGCTCAGTATCTAATACTTCCGTCAAATTATAAGAATTTTGATTAATATTTTATGATGAATTTTTTTATCATATGAATATGCAAAAGATTGCAATTTATAGTATTTTTCATATAGTATTTTAATATCTAAATTTTTTATTTAAAATATCGAATTAATGTATTTAACTTTAAAAATTAGTCAAATTGACTTTCGAAAAACACAATATAACAATTAAAAGTGAACGAATAGAGTATTCATTTCGTGAAATCACAACATTTAAATAGAAACTAAGGAACTACATTATATAAAGTTGTTATGATTAAACCAAAGTTACTTATAGCTCTACTAGCTTAAAGTTGTTATGATTAAACTAAAGTTACTTATAGCTCTACTAGCATAAATTATTTTAAGTTTTTGTTTGCACACAAGTTAAGTAATCAATTTATTTAATATAATGGATATGGTAATTAATGAAACGTGTACAAATCAATGAATTGAACATGATACTTAATGGCCACTTGTTGGAATTTTGTCTGGTTGTGGAAGGCTAACGATACCAATTTCTCAATCCTGCACTCCCTATTAAAAGTTCAAACTAATGCAACAACTCCAATTATTTCATGTTGGATTAACTACAAATGTGCCTTTCCCTCAAAGATAATATAAAAGGTACATTCCATCTATAATGAACCACTCCACATACGGTTAATAAGAGAAATAATAGGTTACAAGAATATTTCAGCCAAATACTCCCTCCTGTTGTCAAAAAATATGAAAAATTGGTCAAACGTAATTGATTTATGTTATTTTTTCCATAAAATTGTAGACTTTTATTTAAGTGTATAACCATCTCGAACAATTGGGATGGTCTTTTTAATTTATGAAAACCGAAAAATTCCCGAACCGAATGTGTGTAAATATATGTTATATGTTAACAATATGTTAAATTTAATATATAAATATATTTTATAATATTTTCAAATATAAATATAACTTAGGTCCTAGGCCTCTAGTGACTAAACGACTTTGGGTCTTTGCTCTTTAATTAGCATTTACTTAATTAGGTTTAAATTAAAAGATATTGTGATAGATACTCTATCAAACAATACAACAAAACCTATGCAAACACTCTATTAAATGTTTAAGATCAAATAATACGGCAAAAATATTTTATATTTTTGTTTTCTTGGTGAAGAATTAAAGTGTTTCTTCAAGAAAAAATTTGTGAAATAAATATTTTAATAGTATATTTTGAGGTGATATTTTAAAAGTAAATAAACCGAAAATTAACCGAACCATACCGATACCGAAGAGAAACGATATGATTGAGATGGTTTTAGAAAATCTAATTTTGGTTATATATTATGAAATACCCAAAAAAATGGGATGATATAATTTAAAAAAATAACCGACCGAACCGTACCATTGACACCACTACTCCTTCCGTCCGCTTTTAATTATCATGTTGCACTTTTGAAAAGTCAATTTGACTAATTTTCAAAGTTAAATTAGATTACATTAATTTGATATTTTAAACAAAAAATTTAGATATTCAAAAACTATATGAAAAATACTATAAATTGCATTCTTTGAATATCAATATGATGAAAAAATACACCATAAACAATAAATCAAAATTCTTATAGTTTGATTCTAAAAAAGAAAAGCATGACAATTAAAAACGGACTAAGGGAATATAATTTACATTTTAATGTTTCTAAAATTGGAAGGAAAAAAAAGAGCTTTAACCTAAATTATGAACCTTTTTGAATTTGAAAAATACAACTCATTCAAATTTCACAGTGAGCTTTTTCCCAATTGTATCAAAACAAACAGTAAAATGTCTCTAACTTTTGAAGTAATAGCCCCACTTTATATTAAATTAACATTTCAATTTTAAATGGATTGGTACTTTAAACATAGTTAATAGGAGAACAAATGATATGTAGAGCGCATTTGCATTGAGGTAAGTGAATGAAAGAGCTCACAAATATCACGTACTGGTAACGTAATTGAATCTTTTTAAATAAGCAGTTATAGACTACCAGATAAAAGTGTTGAAATTGATAATAGAGAAAATAGTCAAAAATGTCCTTAAACTATGTGAAAGGAACAAAAATGCCCTCAGTTTATAGGTTGGCTCAAAAATGCCCTTACCGTCAATATTTTGGCTCAAAAATGCCCTTGCAGTCAATACTTTGGTCCAGAAATGCCCCTATAGTTACAAAATGGGTAAAAAATGCCCTATTCCGAATAAATATGTTATATTTTTTCTTTTTAAACTCATCTTCTTCCTAATTTAAATATTATTAAAGAACATTATTCTTGTTTTCTTTCTTCTAAAATCACTTTAACAAATAAAAATGTAGGAAATATTTGTTTCTTCTTAATCTCATTTTATAAATTAAAATAGAATAACTTCATGTACCATAGTATATCCATCATTAATTTATATTTATATAACGATAAAAAATAATGATAATAAAATAAGAAATATTTTCATTTTTTATTTTTTTCTGAATTGAAGTAAGATAAACATTTGCTAATGGGAAAAAGGACAAATATACCCCTGAACTATTGTAATGATTTGCAGATACCCTCCGTCATACTTTTGGGACATTGGTGCCCCTGTCGTCCAAAAACTAAAGCATATATACCCTTTATACTAACGGACATACACATGTCAAAATCTTATCCACCAACCGACATTTATTAAATATTGGATCGATAGATAAGATTGTGCCACGTGTCCCTATTTAGTATTCCATTAGAGTGAAGGACATATATGCTCTAGTTTTTGGATGGCAAGGGCACCAGTGTCCCAAAAGTATGACGGAGGGTATCTGCATACCATTTATAATAGTTCGGGGGTATATTTGTCCCTTTTCCCTTTGCTAATTTTTAAAAAAAAAACATTATTAGAAAAGGAATGTATTAAAATGAAAATAATAATATATTTATTTGGAAAATGAGCATTTTTTACCTATTAAATAACAATAAAAGCATTTTTGGACCAAAGTATTGACGACAAGAGCATTTTTGGACCAAGCTACAAATGGAGGGCATTTTTTAAACAAAGTATTATTGGCAGTAAGGGCATTTTTGAGTCAAACTATAAATGGAGGGTATTTTTGTTCCTTTCACATAGTTTAAGGGCATTTTTAACCCTTTTCCCTTGATAATAAGTAAAATGATGCTCAATCCTCATTATTTTTTAGAGCTACAATTTATATTTTGAGGCTTTGGATATAAGTCAACAATCATAACATCTCCAGTTCGATCGAAAGAAGAAAATAGTAAAGCTGCTATGCAATCATATTAAGCTCTGTGATTGTGGCAAGCTTTGCGCAGTTGAATTAGACATTGTGTGATCGCGAAGAAAGGGAAAGGGAACTCGGCTTCATCTACAATGCTATCATGGGGTGCGATCACTCAGCTTATAAGAGAATTCATGGACCATCGTCGCTATTCTTCATGTACAATCATAAAGGTCATTCGGTAGATTCTCGGGATTTTTGGACTAATCCTAAATTGGAATATTGATTATTTGAAATGTAAATCTAAGTATACATTGGACTCGAGGAGTCATGGGTAACCGTATTTGAATTTTGTTGAAACACTATGGTCTCTAAATCTACATTCAAGATCATATGGTGTTTTTGATGATTGACAAATTGTGTACAAGAGACAATCTATATGTTGAAGAATGAAGATTCAAGAACAAGGTCCTCACGGATCTCCAAGAAGAAGTTAGCACGATTTCCAAGAAAATTCATTAAAAAACTTGTTCCTCTTAGAAGAACAACAAACTATCAAGATGAAGTTTGTTTCACATGTGCACCAAGAATCTTTGGAGAATTGCGATATGGGAGAATTCAATTTGACGAGGAACTAGAAAGTTATACCAGGAAAATTATCATTTATCATCCACACAGAATTAGCTTTTAATAGGCGGGAGAACAAGAAGCCAACATGTGAAGAAGTAGAAGACCAAGTCAAATTAGGATGGGAGTCATGGAAGGACTTAAAATAATTCTAAGTTAGATTAGAGAGTTGGTGTAATGACTCCGAAGGTCATTTTTAGAAATTTTTGATAAATTACTATTTTACCACTCCCGATAGTTGCCCCGAGTCATTTTTGATCAGTTTGCGATGTTGGTTTTGAAATTTGATTGAAAAGTTGTGATTTTTGGAAGTTTTGAGTTTTGAAAGATTTAAAGTTGTTAAAAGTGATTTTTGAAAACAACTAGAGTTTCGAGTCTCAAAATGAAATTCCATTAGTTCCATCAGCTTTGAAATGTGGAATTTAATCTAGCAGCGTTACGTTTTCTGTTTGGAGTTGTTTCATCGATTTCAACCCTTGAGTTAAGAGTTTATGTGTTTTTTGATAATGAGTTGACTTTGGTCAACATTTGAAGTTCGGACGCTTGGATTTAATTCCCAATGATTCCATTGAATTTGAGGGATAATTTTAGGCACAAATGAGGCCTTGGTTGAATTTTCAGAGAATCTGAGGGCAATTTGGTATTTTTGAGTGTAAAGTTAGTTTATTACGATTTTCATGGGTTTCAGATCAAGGAGATCTCATATATGTATTTCATGGTTCCATTGAGTCCGAAACGTCGAGTTTAGCTGAATAACACACCAAGTTTGTGTACTCGGGGTTCCGATGAATCTCGAGGGCTTATCCGGTGATTTTATTGAATCTTGTGAGTTGCTGATGTTGTTGTTAGGTGCATGTAATGTTGTTCATCACGATCATGGCCAACCCTCACGATTGCAACACCCAAAGGTTGCTTTGTTATGCACCGCGATCGCGTGGAGTTTTTTCATGATTGTATAGATGTAAATTTCTTGTTCATTGCGATCGTGTGGCTTATGATGCAATCACAATGGTAAACTAAATGAGTTGGCCAGTTTTACTCATCGCGATCATGAGACTTCGGGCCGCGATCTTGATGGGCAAATATTACATGAACAAAATGTTTCCAAAAGTTGGGGTTTCAATCCCATTTCACCATTTTTGAACATGGAGAGCTCGAGGAAGGCGAATTTAAAGTGATTTATTGAGATTCTTCAATTGGGTGACAATTGGTAACTCCTCATATCTATTACCCACTAATTATTTCATGATTTTGATGGTTAATAATTAGTTTTGATTTCAACCTTTGAAGGTTTTTACAAAAACTTAAGGTTTATGAAAAATGGTGATTTAAGGTGGCTTTTAACTCATTTTTCAATATGGTTTTCACTATTGAGTTCCAACACCTTTGGGTAACGTAATTTTATACAAATTTATAGATATAACACTAGTTTTTAGGAATGAGCTTTTGGGCCAATTTGACCTCAACTTTCAAAATCATTGATATGAGTGTTGTTGGTTTCAAATTCTTATTGTGATTCCATATTTGATTAGATTGTGGTGATTTGGAAACTTATCTAAGAGGGAAAGCTCAAGTGCTGGGTTGATTATTTATTTGAGGCAAGTGGACTTCTTGACCCTTTGTTAAGCATATAAAATCTTGTATTCCTTGTTGTGTGCGTCGGGGAGTTATGAAAACTGGTGAAGGGTTGATATTTGTGGTCACTTGTTCATGGTTGAATGATTCTAATGATGATTAGGGGAAATAAAAAGACAACTTGATGGTACATTAATGTGTGATGTGTTATGGATAATCTGAACGATTATATTGATTCATCATTGATGATGTATCATGATTGTGTTGATGTGAATTATGTATTGATATGTAAATTATCATATTCTCATTACCTATGTGAACATACCTACTTGCATTAGTTATGAAACAATGTGATGAAATCTGTTTTGATGATTATGTTGAAGGAAAATGGTTCCAGCAAATTATGTATACCGAAAGGAAAAAGCTCTAGTGCTGAAAGGAAATAGTTGTGGCGTTTGATGTTATGACGAAGAGAAATGGTTTCGACGGATACATGGACCTTGTGAGTCCCCCTTGGATCCTGATCTGAGTTTCAGCAGGTGTGTATCGTTAGGACAGACAAGCATCACTATATTTGACATTTCATTTCATTGCATTGCACATCATTATCATTATGTTATCTTTATGAGTGCCTTGTTATGGACTTTGTGGCTGATAAATATGAAAGATTGTGTTGGTGATCTGTACATGTTGAGGTGATGTTTTATGTGTTGGGTGTTATATATATTGTGAACTATTAGGTTGGTTTCTATCCGGGCTGTAGTTTGTGGAGGTTCGGGTTGAGTGTTGGGAGTACGTGTGTTCTGTATTGCTTTACTTTGTGCTAGTTGTTTGCTTGATGAGTACCATGTTGTTTGGTACTCACTCCCTTGTTTCTACACTTATGTAGGTTATGAGCCCGAATCATTGTGATTACTCATTCTTCTCATCTATGTCCAAGGCTTATTGTTGGGTGTTTGTGAGGTAGTTGCTTGTCATCTTGGCGAACACCTCTTACATTTTCATTATGTTCTTGTTTTGTTCTAGAAACAAAAACATTCATACTTGTATTTCTTTTGAATCTATTGTAGTACTTAGAGGCTTGTACACGTGACATCAGATTTTGGGGGTATTTTGAGTTTATTATGATTCCGCATGTTTGTGTTATTCTTAATTACTTATTTTGTTAAAACTTCTGCATTTACCTTAACATTTTGGGTTTAGGCTGACCCATCTTGGTGAATAACAGATGTCATCACGTATGATTTTTGAGTCGTGACAAATGGTATCAAAGCCAAAGTTTTATAAGTCTCACGTGTGTACAAGCCAAGTCTAATAGAGTCTCAAGGATCGCTATATAGATGTCTGTCACTTATCTTTGAGAGGCTATGAAGATTGTTTGGAAACTTTACTTTTATCTGTTCATTCTCATAATGCATAGTGGCCTTCGCTAGTACTAAGTTGTTGCATTTTCTTTGGTAGATGGTGAGGACGAGATCTACAGTTAATGGTAGAGGAGGGGAGGCACTCCCTGAGCCATTTGTTGAGACCTCATCTAGGGGTAGGGATAGAGCCCAAGCTAGGAGCAAATCTAGCCCATACCCGTGGAGTGGCACCGGTGAGAGGTCGTGGTAAAGGTGTCTCTTTCGAGTCAGAGATTGATGTTAAAGATGACCAAATTCTTCCAGAGTATGCAGCCGCAAAATTGCTTTAGCATACTTTATTAAGGGTGTTGGGATTAGTTGAGAGTTTCACTCAGGATGGTGGTGCAACAGGCACATCGGAGGACACTCAGACCAGAGTGGGGATCAAACCCTAGAGTAGCGACATGCTCCAATGGTTTAGGGTCCGGTGGGGCAGCCTCTGGTGGGACTTATAGTTAAGGGTGATCCTGCACCGACAGTTGCGGTTTAGGGTGCACCTTTTATCGTGTTGACTGAGGATGAGCAGTGCGGATACGAAAAGTTCAGAAAGATGAATCCACCTCGATTTCAGGGTAGAAAGAGCGAGGATGCACACGATTTTATGACTACATGTAGAAAGTTACTAGAGACTATTGGGTTGATGAGTCTCACGGGGTTTGTTATGCTACACTTTAGTTGTGTGGTCCAACTAAAGATAGGTGGAGAGTCTATTTGGGATATTTGCCGATTGGATCTCCATCGGTGTCTGGACGTGTTTGCTAGTGCTTTTTATGACCATTTCATCCCTTGGAGCGTGAGAGAGGAGAGTCGTTTGAGCTTCGAGAGATTTAGGCAAGATAGTCTAACAGTTACAGAGTATGTTGTCTAGGAATGCTCTAGTCATCAATCTTAATGAGACTAAGAGGATCCGTAGATTTTTGAGAAGACTGTCATTCTCCATCCTTTTGGCAGTGTATAGAGCATCCCGTGATAGGGTTTCCATCCAGTCCATTATGGGTGCCACCAAGGAGGCACAGTTGATGGATCAAGAGGTGTTTAGGGATGTTATGAGGACCCTTACATCCGATCAATTTTTAGTGCCTCGTCTGGAGGTAGTGAATCCTATAGACGGAGTCGCTCCTTCCAGCATTGGGGACAAGTTCATGCAGTTATGCAGACATTCGAGGGTGGTCAAACAGCCCGGTCCTTACCATTCAAGTCAGTGAGCGAGGTGGTCATAGTGGCTCCTCCAGTGCATCGCAACAGTTCTCTGCTCTGAGATCTTGTTATGGGTGTAGAGACCTCGGTCATATGATACGAATCTGCCGTATATGTCGCACCCCTATTTCGAACCCGCCGAAACAGTTCACAACATAATATGGCTGACACTCTGATATTTGGAAAAATTGTTTTGTGTTAGAGTCGCCACCTAAATTTTAAGGAAAGTATTAGGAAAACTATTTTTTAAATATGTAAATGTAAACTCTGTTTTGATTTGCGAAACCAGTGAGATTCTGAGTAAGGGTTTTGATTACTCAAGGGGAAGGTGTTAAGCATCCCTCAGAGCCTATCCGAAGATAGTCCTTAAACTCAATTTAGAAAAAATATAATTAGGAAAACTTGTATATTTATTTTCTTTAAAATCAATGGTAAGTAAATTTTATTAGTTTAAGAAAAATAGTAAAATACAAGGTACGACATATATATATCTATTAAATAAAGATTAATAGTAGTATGTTTGTCATACGGTAAAATTAAATAAATATAGATGTGTCTTATATAAATGTATCCAAAATAAATGTTGAGTTTAAAGGATATGAAAATTTGTCGTTTTATTTATATATAGAATTGAGATGTAAAGGAAAATAAAATAAAATAAGATAATAGTTGGGTGTAAATATATAGTAAAATAATGTGTATATTAGACTATAGGGATTTATAAATTATAAAAAAAATAAGTATCAGTTGTAAAAGTGATAGTAGATATGAGAAAAAATAATATGGAAGTGTAACAAAATAATAAGACACGTATAGAGAAAACTAAAAAAATATAGAATTTTGTACATTTATGTGTGTGACATATATATGTATGTACCTTGTATTTTGAACCTGTTGGTATATATAAAATCTTGAAATAACATGTTAAGAAATTAAATATTTGATTATTTTTTTAAAAATAAAAGTGACAATAGCAAATATATTTTTCACAAAGGGGTGATGTAAAAAAAAAATGGGTCTAACTATTGGGACTCATTCTATAGTTATATTTATGTTTTGTTAAAAATATATAGACCTACTTTCTTACTTGTTTTCTTAAAAATAGGTATTTCTAAAGGTAAATACCTTAGCCTTAAATATATTTCTAAAGGGTAATTGCTTTAGCCTTTAAACTAGTTTCAAAATCATTTGGGAGTTTTAAATGATAATTTTTCCTTAACATAAAGTCCTAAATGAGAGTTGATAGATAAAACTTAATAAATATTTTGGTCCTTCTCGGAACGAATAACGTAAGCCGTGTGTTTTCAAAAACAGGTGACAATCCTAGCGAGCCTTATAACATCCATTTTGGTCTTTTAAAATCATATTTTCCTTTTGAAAGTAATATTTTAAAGTCACCTTTGGACCCAAACTACTGCACTTTTAAACTCTCAAAGTATAGTGGTTAGCTAAAAAAATGTACTTTTTGATCCTAAAAAATGGTGTTTTTAAACTACATGAAAAACCACATTTTTTACACTAAAAAAAAAAATCTGCACAAAGGGATAAAAAAATTGACAGTTTCGTCTCTCAAAATCTGCTTTTTTTTTAATCAAGTCGCTAACCTTTAAAGCCCTTTAACTTTAAAATATGCACCCTTTTTAAAACTGAAAATACATCATTTTGTACCCCAAAATATCGCCTCATAAAACTCTCATAACAAAGTTTTTTTTTTTATATATACACATTTGCACTAAAAATCTACACTGTAAAGCTGTGAAAATCTGCAATTTTGAACCTCAAAATCTGCATTCATTAAGTTGCTGAAAACTGTTTTCAACTCTCATTAAAACAAATTTTAAATGGATATATTCTTGTTTAAAGAAATAAAAGAAATCACTCCCAAGTTCACTTTTAAAGGGTTAAGCTTTCCCGACCAAAAGATATGTTAAGTAACAAATGAAAACTAACTTAGAAAGCGTCGTCCTAAGCCAAATGGTCATACTAAACTCAATATCTAGAGGGATGGGGGATGAACGACTATGTCTTACTATCCCTCTCAGTTGGTTTCTATAAACCCAAATAAAATGAAAGCAAACATAAATATAAGTGAAATACTCATGTGTAAAATGTTAGTCAAAGTAACAACGCATATATGTATATAAAAAATGTAAAGCTTCGAGTTGGAGTGGAAGTGTTGGACTCTTTTTAATGAGTAAGCTGCTCTAGACACGATGAATGCAAGTATATCGATCGCTTCTCTAATTTGGACAGAGATAGAGTCATAAACAACTCCAAATGCGCTCCCAAGTGTACATATGCAAAGAAAATAGATAAATTAGTAAATGAGCATCGAACTTGTAAGAAAGCAAATCAAAATAAATTTCATGTAGTCATCCGTTGACCCAAATTTAAGTTAACTTGTACCAACAATCACATTCTAATCGACAATGATTTTCTACAGATTAACCTCTTTCTGTAAGTTAGATTTGGAGTCCATAGTTAAAAGGATCAAAAATGCCCTTAAACTATGTGAAAGGAACAAAAATGCCCTTCCTTTATAGTTTGGCTCAAAAATGCCCTTACCGTCAATACTTTGGTCCAGAAATGCCCCTATAGTTACAAAATGGGTCAAAAATGCCCTTTTCCGAATAAATATATATTTTTTCTTTTTAAACACATCTTCTTCCTAATTAAAATATTATTAAAGAACACTATTCTTGTTTTCTTCCTTCTAAAATCACTTTAACAAATAAAAAGGTAGGAAATATTTTTTTTCTTCTTAATTTCATTTTATCAATTAAAATAGAATAACGTCATGTACCCTTTGGACATATAATATATGTCATATATAAGATTATAGTATATCCATCATTAATTTATATTTATATAACGATAAAAAATAAGAAATATTTTCATTTTTTATTTTTTTCTAAATTGAAGTAGGATAAACATTTGCTAATTTTTTTTAAAAAACATTATTAGAAAAGAATGTGTTAAAAAAAAATATTTATTTGAAAAATGAGCATTTTTTACCCATTAAATAACAATAAGGGCATTTTTGGACCAAAATATTAACAACAAGGGCATTTTTGCACCAAACTACAAACGGATGGCATTTTTGTTCCTTTCATATAGTTTAAGGGCATTTTTGAACCAAAGTATTAACGGTAAGGGTATTTTTTAGCCAAACTATAAACGGAGGGCATTTTGTTCCTTTCACATAGTTTAAGGGCATTTTTGACCCTTTTCCCTTTAATATATTTTCAACACCATAAAGTGAGCTTAAGTATATCTGCAACTGTCTATTGAAACACAAGAATGTATTTATCATTTTTAGTCTATCAAAGGAAGCAAACAATGTCCACACATAATGTTTCTAAGAAAAAAATAAAAATAATGATCAATGTTTCAACCTTAACCCTCTCATTATAAGATTACAAATATGGTCAAATAATAACAACAATGAAAATAACGATAAACCAATAATGAGTTGCTAAAAGAAACACTGCCAAAGGAAGAGTGTGGCTAGCATGGCAACATATTTTCACCTTATTATTGCTTTTTCTAATTTATAGAAAAGTTCCATGGTATCCAGGAATGTCAACATGCACAATTATCATATAGTAAAAATGATAGATAAAGCTTAAAACCTTGCAGTCCTACCATTGTGACATATTGACAGTCCTCTACTAGCAACAGAAATGTTTCAAAGAAACAGATTTAAGGAAACATTAACTATATGCATATTGATCAAGATTTGAAGGCAAAAGTTTCTATAAAAAAAAGGGTTGAAACGGAGCATGGAGTTGACGACAACGGATCAAATAGAGCTAAGTGAAAATATAAGGTGGGGGTCAATACTTAGAGCGCAATCAGAATAAGTACATTGGACAAGAGCCAACTTCATAGAATCTTGTAAGACGCTAAAATGATAAATTATTTAGACTATCAATATATGGACTAAGTTTGGCTATTCTAGATGTGAAATATCAGGCGCTAACACATGATTCTTTAAGTCACTTAGTCGAGATGTGAGAACAAAGAGGGAAACTTATCAAAATTTATATATAAAATGGAGGAATCCTTTGGGAAAATAAAAAAGAGCGACAAGACAACTAGTGTAGACTCTTGAATCCGATCAGTTTAGTGAATAACTAATCTAAAGTTTAGCTTAATTTAAAACTATGTATGCAATATGCTGAACATATGAAGGCAGAACAGGCTCAAAGTTAATCATTTATCACATTTCGGAGTCCAATCAGATAGTAGTTTCCCCAACCAGATTCATAACTTCGGCCTTGAACCTATTACGTAATGATTCTTTATTTTATTTTTTTATTTTTTTTAAAATAATGTAATCTCTACGGGGAAAACTTCACTCTAAAAATTAAAGAATTCGAAGACATGTGGCTCATACAAAGTCACGAACTTGTGGAAATCAGTGAAACTCACATAAGTGTCCGAAGAAGTAGAAATTCGCATGACCGTTTTAGCGTTCAATTACAAATATAAACAACAGACAACAGTTACTAACCTAACACTTCCTCCGCTATCATTATAGACTTTAGAACATAATAACTATGCCTATAATGTAATTACGTAAAACAACCACGAATTGGAGAAGTCTATAAACGACATTTATTTAGCAGGTCATATTCAAGCCAAACAGTAAGCTAAGATGACTGCAAAACAAAAAGGTTAGGTTCCCCAACCCAACTTTACAGTAATTTAGACATACTTGAATTCAAACAAACATCTTAAGAGAGAAAATTTCCATCCCTACTCTAATCTTAGTTCGAACAGATGTGAGAATGATACTTTACAAACATAAAGACGTGCTTACTCGCCAACAAAGCTCATGTAAAGATAAATCTCTTACGGTATTAACACTTAATTTCAGGACGGCTATATCCAAGTCTGTATGGTTTTATTTTAACACTTCATATAGTCTTCTCAAAAGGGAATAGTTTCATGTTAACTCCTTTGTGTGATGATCGTTAATGGAGTAAAAGACAGACCATTAGTCATTCTCGAATTCACAATTCTAACAAGATACGAATATCATAACTTTATACAAACTACTTACAGGATGTTTTTAATCAAAGCTACATGAAGCAGATTCTAGGAAACATTTAGAAATACAAGATTATATGAAGTGAGGATATTCAAATGGCCACAAAGTTTCAGAAACCTAAAATCAAAATATATAAAAAGATAATGACGACTACTGACCTTGTATAAGGCAGCAATCTAGAGCTTGTTGTCAAGATTACAACCTCAACTCAAACTCGAAGCCAAACGAAAAACAGAGAAGTAAAAGAAATGAAGCCGAGCTATTTTGTGATTCTCAGATGATTATTGGATTTTCTTGCTCGTTCCTGGATCTTTTACATCGATTCTTGGATGTTTTTCTTGAGACCTGAAGTCCATCCTTTTATAGTCGATTTGGGCTCCAAGAATTCAAATTTTGAATTCTTGGAAACGCAACTCTCAGAGGAAACAACAAAGAAATCATGAAGGGGAAGAAAAATCAACCTTTTCAGGTCGATTTGAGAGGGTTGAGTGACTGATGGGGCATTTTTCCGGCGGCCCAAAGCCGTTCTCTGACGAAAGGGATGGGGGAGTACGTAGGGGCGGCCATGGGTGGCGTGATTTCTGGGAAAGGAACGAGGGTAGGGCGGCGGTAGGGGTCTAAAAAGGTGAGGAGTGAAGGGACGCATCTCTGGGGAGAATAAAAGTTTAGAGGCGTTCAGGAGAAGGTGAAGAGACGCATCACTTCTTTTTTGGGAAAAGAAGAGTATAGGGCAGCACAGGAGTCTATTTTGGGAAAGAAGAAAAGTCTTACTCATTTTGGACCGTCTGATCGTTTGATCGGACGGTCAAAATTAATCAAGAGTTGAATAATAAATATAAATAAAAAATAAAAAAATAAAAAATAATAAAATATATATATATATATAAATGCCGAATTAAATTGGGCCCTTAAATTAAATCAGACAATTGATATCGAATCTGAAGAAGCACAATGCATGTGCTTCTTATGTGGCACGCGTGAATTGGCCGAATTAAAATGACTTGGATTGCCAAATTTGCTCAAATTAACTCCATTTAAATTATAACCTCTTCTTTATTAAATAGCCATAATTTATTAAATTAAAAATAATTATTTTTCAAGACTATCTTATTTGATAAAATTAGTCATTCTAAAAATAAAATTAATATAAATTAGTAACTCATTCATTAATTAAGCCTTCCTAATCTTGAAAAATGTACGAAAAATATTTATCGCAATAATAGAAATTATATTCAATTAGAAAAATCGAGTTAACTCTTAAGAACAAAATATATTTGACGTAAACTTTTAGAAAAATGAGAAAGTAAGTAGTAATATTTATATAATTTTTTTAATTTTTTTTATAAAAAATAGTATTTATGAAATAAATTTATCAAATAAAATAATTAAAAATCTTTTCGTATTCCTACAAAATTTCATAACATATATATATATTTTATTATTATTATTATTATTAAAACTTTAGTTAAATAAACATGGAGAGCCAAAATTGGGTGTCAACAGTATGCAGACTCATAGAGGGGCTTAACGCAATTATTCGATTTTGGCTAGAGGCCAAGGTAGAACTCAAACTGGTAGGGGTGGTCATGCTCCTGGTAGGGATGCTAGCGATTGTGTAGTTCAACAGGGCAGAGGAAGAGGTACCGTTCATGCTGGAGGGGGCAAAGGGGGGTTAATGTTATGCATTCCCAGGGAGGGGGGAGGCTTGAGGCAGAGGCATAAGATGCAATTATCATAAGAATCGTCCTGGTCTGCCATGGATCTGCATCTGTATTTTTTTTATCCATGATCTACTTTCTCTTATGTGTCTATGTACTTTGTTGCTGAGTTTAATTTGATGTGTGAGTGTAAGCCTATGCCGATTAGTGTTTATACACATGTGGGTGATCCCTTATTGGTGGATCAAGTGTATCGATCATGTCTCATCACTTTGGCGGGATATTACACTTGGGTAGACAATTTTATATTGGGGATGGGTGAATTTTGATGTTATTTTGGGTATGGATTGTCTCTCTCCTTATCATGTTATTCCTGATTGTAGTGATAAGACTGTGACCTTAGCGATGTGTAGTGTTTTGAGATTTGAGTGGAAGGGTGCTAGTGGTTCATACCCTAGCAAGGTCATTTCTTTCCTCCATGCTTAAAGATTGGTGGATAGAGAGTGTTTATCGTACTTAGCTTTCATTGGGGATATTGGTGTCGAGTTACCTCTCATGGAGTCCATTCTTGTGGTTCAAGAGTTTGAAGATGTATTTTGTATTGATCTATCAAGTGTTCATTCTGATAGAGACATTTATTTTTCTATCGATATTGAGTCTGGCACTAAACCCATCTCTATTCCTTCCTATTATATGGCCTTAGCGGAGTTGAAGGAGCAGTTGCAAGACCTGTTGAGTTAGGGGTTTATTCGCCCTAGTGTGTCACCTTGGGGTGCACCGTTCTTGTTTGTAAAGAAGAAAGATGGGTCTATAAGGATGTGTATCGATTATAGACAGTTGAACAATGTGACTCTGAAGAACACGTATCCTCCTATGCGCACTCATGATTTGTTTGATCAACTTCAGGAGGAAGCATTGTTCTCTAAGATATATTTGAGGTTCAGTTATCATTAGTTGAATATTAGTGCATCATATATCCTTAAGAAAGCTTTTCAGGCCCAGTATAACCATTATGAGTTTTTGGTGATGTCCTTTGGTTTGACGAGCGCCCCTATAACGTTCATGAAATTGATGGACGGGGTGTTTCGCTAGTATTTGGATTCTTTTGTGATTGTATTTATTGATGATATCTTGGTATATTCCAAAATCGAGGATGATCATTTTTTCCACTTGAGGATAGTGGTTCAGAGGTTGAGAGAAGAGAAGTTGTATGCAAAATTCTCAAAGTGCTAGTTCTGGCTTAATTCGATGGCACTCTTAGGATACATGGTGTCCAAGGAGGGAATTAGAGTGGATTCAGATAAGATTGAGGTTGTTAGGGATTTGATGAGGCCTACTTCTACTATCAAAATTCATAGTTTTTGGGATTAGTGAGCTACTACATGCAGTTTATGCAGGGTTTCTCTACTATTGCAGCTCCATTGAGTAGGTTGACTCGGTAGAGTGTTAGTTTCTAGTGGTCTGACGAGTGTGAGGCCGGATTTCAAAATCTCAAGACCTTGTTGACTCCGGCTCCTATTTTGACTCTACCCGAGGAGGGTGTGGGCTTTACCATGTATTGTGATGCTTCAGGAGTCGGCTTAGGTGGTGTTCTGATATAGAAGAGGATGGTGATTTCTTATGGCTCCAGGCAGTTGAATACCCATGAGAAGAACTATCCTACTTATGATTTGGAGTTGGCATCCATGGTCTTTGTGCTTAAGTTATGCCATCACTGCTTGTATGGTGTGCATTGCGAGGTCTTCACTAATTATAGGAGCCTTTAGTATATATTCAGTCAGAGGGATATTAACTTAAGGTAGCGTAGACGACTTGGGTTGTTCAAGGACTATGACTATTCTATATCATTCAGGAAATGTCAATGTTGTAGCAGATACACTAAGTAGGAAGACTTCTAGCATGAGGAGTCTTGCCACAATTCGAATGGAGGAGAGACTGTTGGCTAGGGATGTTCCAACATTAGCCAACAGTCTGGTCAGATTGCAGATTTTAGAAGATGGTGGCGTTATTGCATTTATTGAGGCCCAATCTTCTTTGATTGAGTAGATTATAGAGTTGTAGTTTGATGATGAAAAGGTGTGCATTGTTCGAGACAAGGTGTTGAGGGGTGAAACTATGAAAGTGACACTTAATTCTGATATAGTGGTGAGGATTGGGGGAAGGATTTGTGTGCCCAAGGTGGTTGAGTTGTCAGATTGATCCTAGAGGAGGCTCATTGTTCTAGATACTTTATTCATCCGGGAGCGGCCAAAATATACCATGACTTGAGTCAGCATTATTGGTGGTGTGGTATGAAGAAAGATATTGTTGAGTTTTTGGCTAGGTGTTTGACTTGCCAATAGGTCAAGTGTGAGCATCAATGGCCTGGTTGTGTATCTTATAGGATGTCCATTCCTACTTGGAAGTGGGAGCGTATCACCATAGACTTCATCATTGGATTGCCTACCACTGTGGGTAGTTCTAATTCTATTTTTGTGGTTGTTGATAGGTTGAGCAAGTCTGTCCATTTCATTCCGGTTCAGGTGAAGTATACGATGGAGAAGTTGGCCCGAATCTAGTCAGATAGCTCGGTTTCATGGGGTGGTTGTTTCTATTATTTCTGACTGAGGTTCACTCTTCACTTCTCACTTTTGGAGAGCTTTATAACATTGATTGGGTACCCAGCTAGATATGAGTACAACTTTTCACCCCAGACAAATGGAAAGTATGAGCGGACGATTCAGATATTGGAGGACATTTTTCAGGTGTGTGTGATCGACTTTGGTGCTCGTTGGGATTAGCTTTTGCCATTAGTGGAGTTTTCCTACAACAACAGTTATCATTCCAACATTCAAATTGGCCCATTTGAGGTGTTATATGGTAGGCAGTATGGATCTCCGAGTGATTGGTTAAATGTCATTGAGGTGGAGACATTGGATACAAACTTGCTTAAGGATGTTATGTAGCAGGTCCACCCGATTTAGAGTAGAATGTTGCAATGACCCGGTCGTCCATTTGGAAAGTTTCGTGAACTTACCATTTTACCCCTCATGATATCGATCCCCGGTATTTTATGATTGAGTATGAATAGTGGGTTTTGAAATTTGAGTTAAAAGTTGAGAATTTGGTAAGTTTTCAGTATGAAAGGCAACTATTGTTTTAAAAAGTGGTTTGTAGAGTCTTTTGGAGTTTCAAGTGTCGGAATGGAATTATGTTGATTCCATCAGTCCCAAATGTGAAATCTAATTCATGAGGGTTGTTATTTTATGTTTTTGAGTCATTTCAGGATTTGAGGTCCTAAGATGTGAAATTGTGAAATTTTAGCGTTTGGGTTTACTTTAATCAACATTCGGGGTTTGGATGCTCAGATCAAAATTCTGAGAGTTCTGTTGGATTCAGGGGATAATTTTAGGCCTAGGTTAGGTATTGGTTGATTTTTTAGAGGTTCCGAGTTGGTTTTAGCTTTTTTAGGTGTGAGTTAGTTTCTTGTAATTTTTGCAAATGTCGGGTCAAGAGAACCTCGGATATGTGTTTGGACAGTTCCATTGAGTCCCGAACATCGAGTATAATTGATTTCCATATCTGGTTTGTGTGTACAAGGTTCTGAATGAATCCTGAAGGTCTTTCCGAAGTGTTGAAAGTTGGCTCTGTTTTCTGGTGCAGCAGGCTTCGCTTTTGCGAAGGTTCTGTCGCTTAAGCGACCTCCACTTAAGAAAAGGATCCGTCGCTTAAATGACCTTCACTTTTGCAAAGGAGGCTTCACTTTTGCGAAGAAGGCTTCGCTTTTGCGAATGCTGCACTTTTTACAGGGTTTCAATTAAGAGAACCCCTTGTCACTTGTGTGATACCTGGGAGGGTTTTTGGCCTGCAAATTTTGGGGTGTAAGCCCATTTTTTTAATGTTGAGTTTTAGGGACCCTTAGTGGAGATTTTTGGAAGGATTTTATGTGTTAAATCAATTGGTTAAGCTTTCTTGATCCTAAACCTTCATTTCCCTTTGATTATTAATGGGTTTTAACATCAAAATATGAGATTTGATTGGTGAATGATGAGGTTTTTCAAGAACATAAGTTTTTAGATAAAATGGAGATTTTGAACTTATCAAAACCCAGACTGTCGTGATTGGCACTCACAGTAACCCTCCGGTGGGAGAACCATTACTACAACCCAACTAAGCAGCCTTAACCAAGATACTACGCATTTAAAGATACGGAAGCAGGTTTAAATGCAGAAATTATATAAAGTTTCCATACACTCCAAAGGTTTAAATAAACTAGCCAAACTAATGCAGAAGAACAACCCCTAGAACCTGAAAGTCATTGTACTAAAACTCTACTAACAACAAGTCAAGAACAAGGGGTACAACCCCGAAACTAAACAACACCTTAAACAAATAGTCTGAGTCTGAAAAAAGTGGACTTAAACAAGAGAGATCCATGGCAGCCTGAAAGAACTGGCTCACCCTTCAATTCGGTCACGCTCAATAGTCACCTAGCTGAGGTCTATCAATAGCCGCCTGAAGATACCCTATACCTAACAAAGAACAAGCAAGTACAATATCAGTACACAACCACAGTATACTGGTAGGATCACGCGGCTATTCCAATAAGTGAAACATATGCAAGTAACCACAACATTATAAAACAGGCATATACCGAACATATACACTATTAGTCATCATTTCAGGATCAATGTAGCATTCCACGTTATCAATAATATACATTGGTTATCATTTTAGAACAACAAATAGTCTTTCAACCTCAATCACCATTAGATATAAACGTAATCATAACAAGTAGATACACAACACAATTCAATAGTCCTCTCACGGAACCTAATTCAATGCTCCTCTCATGGAACCCATACCCAAACTGTTAAAGTACCGATACGTGGTTCCCGATCCAAGTTAGTGTGTCGGATCGTGACACCTGTTCCAATGTTTATGCTGGTACGTGGCAACCGATCCCTGTTAGTGTGTTGGATCGTGACCCCATTCCAATTTTTATGCCGGTACGTGGCAATCGATCCCAGTTAGTGTGTCGGATGTAACACCCGATCCATTCAACAAGCCACAATCACAATCACAAGTACATTCTCATAATCATACAATCAAGTCATGATTCATGACATTCAATTATTCAATTATCCTCATTCACGATTAGTGTGATCAATAATGCAACTTTCGCATACATACATGCATTATAATGAAGCAATTACAAACATATATCACACAACATGAAATCACAACCATCACCTACCTCGAACAAAGCTTGAATCCCCTAAGAATCTTGATTCTTCCCTTTTCAGATTCTTTCCTCTTGTTCTTGGTCTACAAACAACCATAATAATGTGAGGATCAATAAACAACACCTAATTACTCGGATTATAAATAGTAATATCAATCCTAGGTCAAACCTTTGATTCCCATACCCAGATTAAGGCTTTTTCCACTATAATTTCCTGATCAAAACCCTCCCCCATCGATAATTACCCACTAGTTTACATTCTACGAATCGAAAAATGGATTCAGGGAGTTAAAACCTTACCTTTAGCCTTAAGAATCGTGAAAAATGGTCAAGAACTCACCTGGGGTCATCTCCTAGCTCTTAAAGTCGAAACTTGCATAATAAAATGATTTTGGGGTTTATTTCTGACTTAAATCGCGACTAACCCGCCACAGTGGTCCTCACTCCGCTATAGCGGCCCCGCCCTGGCGGGAATAATCCCGCTCTAGCGTCTTGCATGGAACAGAGAGCCAATTTAAGAATTCCAAACCCCCATTTCACAATACACCTTCATACCATGACACTCAAAAGATACATGTTCACGCTAAGATCAGTTTTGGGAGTTCTACTTACCCAAATTCAATTCCGTAAAGTCGTATGGATTCCTTAACGTCTTAGCTATCTAGTCATGTGATCAAAATCATATTTAGGTCACCCAATTGTTACCAGATTTCCCTAGACCTTACTGACTCTGATTTCATCCAAATCTAGACTAGATTGGGAAATTCCAAGTTACTACGAAAAAGTTTTCTGACCCAAAAATTTTCACAATTGGCTTTTCTACGACGAAAACCGGTCGTTACAGAATTGATTTTAAGTCCTTTTTCGAAATAATTTTCCCTAATGAGTTCCTAATGCCTTGAGTAATGTTTTAAAGTACTAAATTTCAAATTTAAACTTTAACTTTAGAATTGGGTTTTGTGTTGATTGACCCACCTTTCAAGAGAATTGATGTGGGTATTGTTGTTTCCGGAAAGTGATTGTGAATACTTGGTTATTATAGATTGTGTGGCTTTGGAAGTGATTGAGAAGGGGAAGACTCAAATCTTGGAGTGAATATTTGATTAAGTTAAGACAAGTGATCTCCTAAATGTTGTATTCTAGTAGAATTTGGATACTTCATTTGTTGTTTGTATGTTGGGAGTAATAGGGATGAGGCGAAGGGTTTAATTTGTCCACTTGATACATCTAAATGAATAAAACTGGGTTGAAATGAAAAAGGCTATGTGATAAAGGTGAAGATGTAAATTGCCTTATTGTGACCTTTGTTGATTGATAATGAAATGCTTGAAAGCATGAATGAGGATCTGAATTGTGTGAATTGTTGTCTCTTTTGTGTGGTGTGATATTGCTTGTGTGTATTGACTGTGAACACTGCGATGAGACATGTGATAAATTACAATGTCGAGGTATTTACCGGTGAGTGTTATGATTCTGAGGTTTTTGTCGACGAGTGTTGTGATGCCGAGGTCATTTTCGGTAAGTGTTTATAATGCCGATGGGAAATAGTTCCGTCTAGTGATTTGATATAAAACCGATGGGAAATCATTCCGTCTAGTAATATAAAGCTGATGGGAAATGGTTCCGGCTAGTTATATAAAGCCGATGGAAAATGATTCTGACTAGTAATATGATATAAAGTCGATGGGAAATGGTTCCTCCTAGTGATATTGTGCCGATGGAAAATGCTTATGGCAAGATATTGACTATTGTAACATTATGAATTTGATTCTTATGTGTGACTTTCATGTTACTTAAGGTTGATGTAATTATTGCGTGTGACCGAACTACATGAATTTGACTTTGACTTTGACTTTCTTGATTCGTTGATTATGGATTGTGACTTTTGAGCTGTGGATATTGAGCCTTGTAAGCCGTGTATTGTAGAATTGCTAGGTTTGGCTGATTTCTGTGTAGGTTGTAGTTTGGGGAGGTTCGGTTGGAGAATAAGGGGTATTCATTTTCTAGCTAGATGCCTCTTTTTCTGGGTTGCTTGTTGGGTACCATATTGTTGGTACTCACCCCCTGCTTCTACACTTGTGTAGGTTCTGAGCCCAGACCCATGTGATTTTCTTCCTCTTCTTCTCCTGACTGTCGAGGCTCGTTGAAGGACTTGAGAGGTAGCTGCTTGTCATCCTAGCAGGCTATATTTTCCTTTTCTTTAAGCTTTAGTCTACTTGAGAAACAAATACTAAGAAATGTATTTATCTTTCAAATTCTGTATTTTTATAAGTGGCTTGTATACGTGACAACTAAGTTATGGGGTATTGTCCAGAATGAATAAGTTTTTCGCCTTTGTCTTGTTTTTGCTTTATATTTTCGTATTTCTTTTGTGTTCATTGGGTTGAGGCTAACTTGTCTTGGTGGAAAAAAATAAGTGCCAACACGTTCATTTTTGGGTCGTGAAAGATGTTGACAGCCCAGAGCCAACAGAAGAGTTATGTTGATAGGAGAGTTAGAGCCTTCGAGTTTATGGAGGGCGATCATGTTTGGCTTAAAGTATCACCCATGACGGATGTGATGAGGTTTGGGAAGAAGGACAAGCTTAGTTCTAGGTCCATTGACCCTTTTGAGATTTTCGGGCAGATTAGAGAGGTGTCCTATAACTTGGCCTTGCCACCTAGCTTGTCACCGGTGTATCCGGTATTCAACGTGTCCATGCTTCAGGAGTTTGTACTAGACGAATCCTATGTAATTTCACTTGATTTAGTGGTTTTTGGTTCAAACTTGGCATTTGAACAGGAGCCTATAGCTATGTTGGATAGGCAGGTTTGAAAGCTAAGGACAAAGGAGATTGCTTCAGTGAAGGTACAATGGAAGTACTATTCAATCGAGGAGGCTACATGGGAGATATATGCATGCAAGATATCCTTAACGTTTTGAAGATTTATGTACGTTTTTTTTACTTTACGTTCGAGGACGAACATGGTTTTTAGTGGTGAATCATGTAATGATCCCGAAGGTCATATTTGGAAATTTTCAGAAAATTAGTATTTCGTTCCTCTTGATAGTTGCCCAGAGTCATTTCTGATTAGTTTGCGCTATTGGTTTTAAAATTTGATTGAAAAGTTGTGATTTTTGGAAGTTTTGAGTTTTGAAAGGTTTAAAGTTGTAAAATAAAATTTGGTAACAACTAGAGTTTCGAATCTCAAAATAGAATTCTGTCAGTGTAACATCTGGGAAATTAGAAAGTTGAAAAGGAAAGGAAAAGTGTAGTTTTGGAACTGATCCAATGGCCTACGACACAGACATACAGACCGTAGGAAGTCCTATTGTCCATAGTCAAGGAATCGTAGAACTGGAGTTGATTTTTTAGAATTTTAAGTTTCTGAAGTTTGACCTATGAATGGACAGGATGAGCCGTGGGAAAGTGGACGAATTGTAGATGGGCTCCGTAGGGGTAATCCATACTAATTAAAAATTTGGGTTAAAATTGAGGTCTATGGATAGTGTCTACGGACCGTAGAAAGTTAGACAATCCATATAATGGTGTCGTAGGAAGGTTGCCAATATTAGGCCCGAGTAACTCAACTTACGGTTTACCAGTACGGTCCGTAGGGTACTCCGATAGTTATTTCTTAAGGGTGTTTGGGTATTTTTCTATGAACTTTACTACCTAGACTATGTTGTTTTGACCCTAATTTTAAATTCTATAACTATCCTACTTCTCCTAAAATTACCACAACACTCTCATTCCCTCAAAATCCCAAATCTCATCCACATTCATCTTCTCCAATTCTCTCTCAAGTGCAAGAACAAAACTAAGGTTTCAAACTCCAAGTCTCATTTCTCCCCCATTACTTTTGGGCTTTGATCTTCAAGGTATGTAGGATTTCATTAATGGACTCTATTCACTCATTGAGCCCCAAATATTTCTCAATTATCCAAGTTTAATTTCATCAAATTGATTAGATTTTCATTCAATTCTTCATGAGTTCTAATTGCATTTATTCAATTGGTTGATTTTGATCTTATTATAATTTGTTTGACTCAATTACATACTTTTCAATTGATTTCATATGAACCAATGCATTATTCATGACTTTGACTTTGAACTGTTAAAAACATGAATTTATGAAGAAGCTATGAATCTATGAATAATGTTTTCATGAAAGTTATGCATGATTTATGAAAAATGAATGGTTTATGATCTAAAATTGTTTTAAGATAAGCATCAACGAAATTGTGAAAGGATTTTCTCACATATTAAGGAATCATGATTGGCGAAAGGTTTTTTCACAGATGCATAATTCATGATTTAAGGAGCTACTCTATGATGTTTTAAGTTTGGATTAGTAACTTAATTGTGATTTCCATGTATGATGATATGTTTAAGAATATGGCTATTCCATTGGGATTTTACTTAACACCAAGAGGATATTGAAATGGAGACTCTCCCATTAGTAGAGGTTGAGTCTCAAGTAGCAATCTCCTTGTCCCTAACTACGTGCCCCCGTAGGATTGTCTTAAGTGACATAGATAGTGGATACACATATGCTAGGAGTTAAGGTCTTTGATTTGGCAAGTAAGGATTTTTTTTTCAGTTTGGGAGTAAGACAGCGGATTCCATGTTATAGCTAACATGGTCTATGTCGATTAATGGTAAAAATCCCACAAAATGAACTAGGTTACTTTCAAGATTTATGAAGCTTTCAAGATTATTTTAAGATGCATTGACCATGTTCATGATTTATGATTCTTCTTAAAGAGGTTTTACTATGTTTATCTTGGTCATGCATATCATGCTTTCCTTTATGTTCCCTTATGATCATGTTTCAGGTTTTTATGTGTATTCCTCATACTTAGTACATTTTATGTACTAATACATACTTGTACCTACATTTTTTAAATAATGTAAGGTCCGACAATCTTTCTCCTCCCACTCGTGGCCAGTGAATTGCTTTATAGATTGAAGACTTGGTGAGTCCTCATGTTCTAAGGACCTTGTCACCTATGTTTACATTTTTTTTATGTATTTAGGTTTTTGTCAATGTATGTGGTGTATGAGTTACGACCCATCCACTCTTGATATATTATATTGGATTGTTAAGACTATGATTGACTTCTACTTTTATGTCAAACTCGTTCATGCTATGAGATTTCTTACTTTAATTCTCACATTTTCTATTATGTTGTGTTGTATGTATGTCAAGTGGCTTGTGTAGGGCCTCTGAGGATCTTAGACGTCATATCACGTCTAGGATATACTTTGGGTCGTGAATCCACCTAAGATAGAAGTTTAGGGTCATTGCCTTGGTAAGTAACAACATCTATTTTCGGTGTGGGAGAAAGACACTGGATTCCACGTTGTAGATCAAGTGGTCTACGTCGGTAAATGGTATTTATCCCACAAAATTAACTAAGTTGCTCTTAAAGGTCTATGAAGCTTTCAGTATGATTTTAAGATGCATTGACCATGTTCATGATTTATGATTCTTCAAAGGGTTTTACTACGTTTTAGCTCAGTCATGCATATCATGATTTCCTTTATGTCTCCTTATGATCATGTTCATGTTTTATGCATATCCCTCATACTTAGTAGATTCCATTTACTAATGCATACTTCTTCTTACATTGTGTAATAATGTAGGATCTGATTATCTTCTTCCTCCCCCTCATGGCTAGTTGATTGCTTTGCTGATTGAAGACTTGGTGAGTCCTCATGTTCCGAGGACCTTGTCACCTATTCTTACATTCTTTTATGACTTTAGTTTTTCAGCATTGTATGTGGTGTATAAGTTACATGTCAACTACTCTTGATGTATTAGATTGATTTTTCGAGACTATGATTAAACTTCCGCTTTTATGTCAAACTCCTTTATGATATGAGACACTCTTCTTAAATTCTTGTATTTTTCTATTATGTTGTGTTGTATGTATATCAAATGGCTTGTATAGGGCCTCTCGGAGTCTTATATATTCCATGTCACGTCTAGGGTGTACTTTGGGTTGTGACAACTACAATCTCTCGTAACTGAAAAATATGTGTGACTCTCTATAATTACAATAATCCTATTAAAAGTATTTATAATGGTCCATAAATTTGAATTTCTAACAAACTCAAATTGCATGCCGATATCATCTACGGTACAATCCACGGGTCATATATTGATCCATGATCCATGGATTGCCTTTAATTATAGCGTTGATCTTTCATTAGAATTTTTGAACTTTCATGAGAATTGATCTATGGACCGTACTTTGATCCACAGTCCATAAGTGCATTCGTAAATTCATCTGCTAGCTTAATCTTTTTCAAATGTACAGACTATGAATGTGATATATGAACCGTACTTCCTTTCACAAATGGATCATCTGCATATTTTATTTTTGCGCCTTCTCTGATTCACTTCACTGTGTAATTCATAGACTATATTTTAATCCATGATCATGAAATTTTTTATTTCTGACAATTTCTCAGCTTTGTCTTCTTTTGACCTTTTCAACTTCTAAAATCCATAAAACTATATTCTACCATTAAAAACACACATAAAACATGTAGAATGAAATATAGAACTAAACCAAAAGGCATCGTATGTGCCCTAGTTTCATGCTACATCAACTACTACAACAAATAACCTGTTTCTATTAAGATTAATTCATACAATTCTTTAGTAATAATAGTTAATTTCTTGGAGTGTTTTCAAAGCAATGTCTTGATTATTTTCATAGTAGATTTTTCATGACCCAAAGTACCCTAGACGTGACATGGCATATAAGATCCCGAGAGGCCCTACACAAGTCACTAACATACATATATACATAGTAATAGACAAAAGTAAATCATTTCATTTCAAGAAAAGAGTTTCAACATGAATTGGAAGTGTAATATAGTCTTGACAAGTCATCTATTACATCAAAGGAGTGGTCGGGACATAACCCGTACACCACATACAACATTCGAAAGTAAATAAGACATAAGAAAAGCAATAAATGTGCCATGGTCCTCGGAGTATGACCGAGTCCTCAAATCCTTAAGATGATCAACTAGCCACGAATGGAGTGAGAGTAATCTTCAATCCCTACATTAGTGAAACAATGTAGGCACAAGTATACATTAGTACATGAAATGTACTAAGTAAAGGGGATATGCATGAAAACGTAAAACATGATCATAAAGGGACATAATAAAAAACATGAAGTGCATGACCAAGCTAGCAAAATAAAAATCTTTAAAGAGGAATCATAAATCATAAACATGGTCAACGCATCTTAAAAACATAAGTAAAGCTTCATAAAACATTTGAGAGTAACTATGTTTAATTCATTTTGTGGGATATTAGCTTTGACGACAGTAGACAATGCAAACTATACATGGAATCCGATGTAACTCCCATATCGAGAAGGGAGAGTCTACTTGCCAAGGTAGTGTTGGAAAACATATATGCACAGCGGAAGCATACCCTAATCTTACTGCTTACATCAATAATAGATAACCAAATCGTTTATGCTAGAACACATATAATATGCTAGAACACACAAACTTACTGAAATTTAATTCAAGAACTACCTCTTGAAGCGTGATCAGGTACATTCAAGCGAATTCCCAAGATAGACAGACCTTCAAGCGAATCTACAAGATAGACAATAACTATGACTATGGTCTTCTACAGTGATCCCAAGTTCACATCCGAACTCTCTCAATATTTGGGTGGGCAAGTATGAATAGAAAACTTATCCATCTTTTTCTAGGTTAGGAGAATCTCTATTTATAGTGATTTCTTCCCCAATCCAAAAAGGAGAAGAAAACCCAGTTTTCTTGAAAAACAAGAACACACGCCTACTCTTTTTTCCTCAAAGAAGTAGGATTTTGAGCTCTAGTTAAATATGGGCACTGGAGGGACCACAAAATTAATTACAGAGGGTTCCTATTATGGAAATAATTCCAAATAATTAATTTGAATTATTCTTACCATAATAAATTACAATTCATTCCACTAGAAATTCGTTATTGCACTCCTTTATTTGTATTTCGTAATTCCCCATTAAACATATGTAATTCCCCATGTTAAGATTTCAGATACTAAACAATAAATTAAATTACTGACGAATTTAACTAAATGATTAATTTCCTTTAGAGCACTACTTAACTTATTTCATATGTCGGATTCATAAATCCACTTGCAAGGTTTGACACGATGAAAACTTATAAGTTTCTCAAAAAGGCATATCAATCAATCTCTATAACGAGACATGGATTCCATCAACTAACATATTATTTCACCAATATATATTATTATCATCCAACTTACCAGGCATATTGACCCATCTCAAAATCTCATCTTTTAATAGATCAAAACGATAATTAATATATACAGATCATAATAGTTATATCAGGATTAAGAATACAAGTACATTTAATAGTTTAGAGAATATGTTTTGTCAGTTAGTCTAAAACAACTAACTCTACTCGGTCCCGTTCAATACATACAAAATGCACTAGAACAAGAAGTTGGAACTATACCATTCCCATAATCAAGATAAATTACATATAATCTTGTGCTACAATCGTACCGATGGTATGTGCAATTTCCATCCTACATTGTGAACAAAAAACTTTATACTTATAAGAATCGATGATTTAATCCTCTGTGTATAAGCTAAAACTCTACACACTAAATCATCTATTATATAATTAAACAGACACCATAAACGAATATATGATCTATTAAAATTGAGCAAATATTTATTCTATAATATATATTATTTCTTAACACATGGTTAATAGTATATATCCCAACAATCTCCCACTTAGACTTTTAACCATCACAATTGTTATAATGTACTATATCTAAATGCATGGTTAATAGTATATACCCTAACAATCTCCCACTTAGATATTTAATCTTGAAAATTGTTAGAATACTATGTCTAAACACATGATTAATAGTATATACCCTAACAATCTCCCACTTAGACTCTTAACTATGCATTTACAACTTTCACAAGCATTCCTTTATTTCTATTTTCTCATGCAATTTTGTCTAGTAGTGCTTCATCGTAACAAATCAATTTTGTACTAGATCTTGAGAGAGCTTCTCATGAAATCTTCCAAGAGTGTACTTCTTTTCAGATCATAAAAGTTCTCTCAAGCATACAAAACAAATCAATCTTCGCTATGATTCTCCCATTACGACTAAGCACTACATAATCACACTTTCATGATCTCAAGTCTTAATATTTTCTTCAAAATCTTTCGATATTGAAATATTAACAACTTTTCATGTAGTGTTCTTCAATTTGCTCAACATCACTTCCACTACTTGAGGTAGTAGTTTTCTCATGTCTAGCAACGTTTCTCTCACTACTTAAATGCAATGGATCGTCATTTCTGACATACCGATTAGATGTTTTTGAGCGTCAAAATTTATAATTGACTTATTTGTTATTTCTTGTTCAATTCTTGTAAAACTAGTTTACTTCTAGGAACATGGTTTACTAAATGATCCTTTCTAGAAATCAGACAATTGTGTTAACAATTGTCTTATTTTCTTTAGGACACTATAATAAACCTTCTTTCATTCTTTAGGATATCTAATTAACACACACATTCCGTTCTTAATTCCAGTTTTCTTATTCTCCCACTCAGCATATGTGCTGAACAATCCTATATTTGAACATGTCACAGATTAGACTTACGTCAAATCCAACTAGTTCTATAGTTGTTCAAGGTATTGATTTGAAAGACATTGAATTCAGAATGTGATATGTAGTTATTAGAACCTATCCCAAAAGAAACAAAATAACAAATAATTAGTTAATAATTAATCTTATCATCTTCATAAGAGTCTACTTCTTTTCTCTTCTATACCAAAGTATTATAGAGTGTCTGGTGTAGACAATTGAAATGCAATTATTTTATAAGATAAGTGACTTATAAGCTCTACAGAGAGGTTTACGTCACTACAATCAAATTGCAGTGACTTTATATATTTTTCATGATGCTATTTTCATGTGTCTTAAATATTTTGAGTTTATCAAGACATTTAGACTTACAAAACATCAAAAAAAAATATCCATATCATGAGTAACCTTCTTGAAAACTCAGAATACTCAAATTCACCTCTTGCCCAAATGCTCATTTATTACACAAATCAGAATAGATTAATTATAACTTATCACTTACCTCTTTTTCCTTTTCTAATAGGAAAGTTCTCTTAGTCATTTTTCCTTCTAAACAAGACTCACATGTTGGTAGTGACTTCACTTTTAATGAATCGTTATGTTCATCCATTAACCAACCTTGAAATTCTATTCAGAATAAATGACTTAGACACTAAAGTACAGATAAGTTTCATTCAATTTAAAAGATATTTTCCCTCATGAGACAGATTAATATAATTCAATTCATGAGAAATAATACTAATAAAAGAATTAATCACGCATCAATATGCCACAAGAAATAAAATATTCATCAAACTCAATGATAGGAGAGTTACAACCAAAAATATTAAATATTCATCTCTTATCTAGTTAGAAACTGAAAATAATTCCTTCTAACATAAGGTACATGTATAATGCATTCTTTGAATTAATATATTTATCTCTACCAAAAGAAAAACTTAAGTAGTACTAAGTGGATGTGTAAAGTCTATTGAGAATATGAGATATAATACTTTAAATAGATCATAATATTTCGAATAATCCTAAATAACAAAATTCAGGGCTCATTTATACATACATATCCATGCATCTCGAATAGCCAATCGATGGAATTTGAGAACTACTCATGCAATACACATGTACAATGACCGATTATTCACTCCATAAACTTATACAGACCTAACTCAGATGGAGAGTCTACTGTTAGATTAAGTCAAGTGAAAATCCTCTAGTTACATTGATCCAATCCTATATTACTCAGTTTAGGAGAGTTAATACAGATTATCAAAACTAGACGATTAAATACATAGTGACTTGTATCAATTTCATCTGATAGGGAGGAAGGTCTAAGCCAGCACATAAAATTAATACTTCACTACTATTTAATTAAATATGACCAAAAACTCATATAACGATCCAAAAATAATTAGTTTCTTACTAGGTCATTCTTATGAATCTACCAAATTCCAGATCAATCAGAGTTTTTTTTTTTTCGAATTCCAAAACTATGATCAATTTGGTTGAAATTGTTGTTTGGCCAAAATAGAATTTAAGATTTTCCCGCTCAGTAATTCTTATCATATATCATCATTTTGTGAAATATATACACGAATTAAGAATAAAGAACGAAATTCTAAAATTCCAAAAGAAAAGCATGTTTATGTATACATTGAATATTAAAATTCAAAAAAACACCTCATAGATATCAATGCATCTTGAACAATAAATTTTGATGAAAAAATGACTACTCATGCAACATACATATGTGGTGTCAGATATTCACTTCAACAAATTTAGAACAAAAGCTAACTCAAATGGAGAGTATATGTTATTTTAAGTCAAGTGAATATCATTATCCCTAGATCCATTGATCCAATCAAATATTACTCAGTTTAGGAGAGTCAATACAGATAATCAAAACTAGAGATTCAACTTTAATGACTTGTATTAATTTCATCCATTATGGAGGAAGGTCTAAGCCAACACATGAACTTAATACTTAACTAAAATTTAGTCATGAAGACCATAGAGAACAAACTCTATCACCACTATATATCATAGTTGAGTAATTTTTCAAGATACAAAACTTATCTAAAAAAAAAACATCATCTGAACGACCTCAAATTACCAAATCATTGCATAACATGAGTATTTTAAATTTGATCGTTTCTGATGAACCTATCGAATTTCAGATCAATTGGAGTTCAAAAATAATATTTATCTCCAAAGCTATGACCAAATTCAGATTCAAACAATTTGAGGAAAAGTGAACAGATCTACATTCTTATCATATATCAATTTATGTTAATTCATCACGTGTAATCATGTACCACATATAACATAAATAAAACCAATATAAAGAATGTCATTCATACTAAATCACATTTTAATTCCAAAGAACAACTTTAAAGTCATTTTAACGACCTCATGGAATCATAACCAGATAACAATGAGTACTTCTTACTAGGCCGTTATCAATGAACTTACCAAATTTCAGGTCAATTGGAGCCTATAAAGAATCTTTATTTCCAAAGCTATGAGCAAATTCAAATTCAAGTAATTTAAGCATCTTTAGGAATTAAAATAATATGATCTACATTCTTATCACATATCACTTCATATTAAATCACCACGTGTAATGATGTTCCAAATTTAACATAAACATAATTGACATAAAGAATGATCTTATCATACTCAAATCAAATTTTAATCTGACAAACTATCTAAAACCCATCTAAATGATCTTCGATGGAACCATCAAATTTCAAGTCAATCAGAGATCATCAAATTCATGACCACCTAATATGACCAAATTTGAAAAATAATCGATTTAGGCATAGTTAAAGATTAAAATAACTTGATTCAGATTTTCATTCTCTTTTAATAATTATCCCATAAGCACAATACATACGTTGTGTCCTTCTTTTACTAAGACTCACAACACCTCCTTGAATCAAAATTGTCCTTTCATATTAATACATCTGAGAATTAAAGATATTACATTTTTCTCTTTTAGACCGGAGAAAACCTTTACTATCTATTCTCGTGAATTAATTGAGTGTTACTAGTATCTAAAGGAAAATCTCCTTTCAAGTATACAAACATTTATCAGTATACATTTATGCAGGACAATTTACACATAACACATTGAACATATTTTAATGACTCAAATAAATAGACCACATTAACTGATTCTATTTACTAATCATAATATACAATTCATGTATTAAAATTTCACATATATAAAACTTTTTAAGAATTTTCAGTGATTTCAAATAAACAAATCACTTTGATTTATTAATCACAAAATTCTTATATTATTATACATGTAATAAATAGTGCTCAAATAATTATTAAAAAGGAAAAAGAAAAACAAACAGAACACCCAAAATCCTACCAATTTTCGGCTCAAACAGAATCCATAGAAAAACTTGAATTTTACTTGCTGACCAAATTGGAAGAACCGACTTTTCACAAAATCAGGATTTTAAAATTTCTGTCCATAAATTCTTATCATCTAACAATTGCTCTTGAATTTAATTATTGATTCGTGACAAGTCAATGAATTAAAAGGCAACAAGACACCATTACTGTTATAGTATCCCGAGAAAATTCGACCTTAATTTCTCATCTTAAATTCACAAAGTTGAGAATAAAAATGTCCCAAAATATATCTTACTGCCACCACAAGTGCAGTACCTTTTTTTTTTAAAAAAAAACTTTCACATATATTATGATTTTTCTCGTGATGAGACTATAAATCACGAATCATAAATATGATTACCCACGTACATATCGTGTATAGATTATCTATAAAGATGCAAGCAAGACTCTTGATGCCAATTGTTGGAAAACATATATACACAGCGGAAGCATACCCTAATCTTACTGCTTACATTAATAATAGATAACCAAATTGTTTATGCTAGAACACATATAATATGCTAGAACAAACAAACTTACTAAAATTTAATTCAAGAATTACCTCTTCAAGCATGATCAGGTACATTCAAGCGAATTTCCAAGATAGACAGACCTTCAAGCGAATATACAAGATAGACAATAGCTATGACTATGGTCTTCTACAGTGATCCCAAGTTCACATCCGAACTTTCTCAATACTTGGGTGGGCAAGTATGAATAGAAAACTAATCCATCTTTTTCTAGGTTAGGAGAATCTCTATTTATAGAGATTTCTTTCCCAATCCAAAAAGGAGAAGAAAACACACGCCTACTCTTTTTTCCTCTATGAAATAGGATTCTGAGTTCTAGTTAAATATGCGCACTGGAGGGACGACATAATTAATTACTGAGGGTTCCTATTATGGAAATAATTTCAAATAATTAATTTGAATTATTCTTACCATAATAAATTACAAATCATTCCACTAGAAATTAGTAATTGCACTCCTCTATTTATATTTCGTAATTCCCCATTAAACACTTATGTAATTCCCCATGTTAATATTTGAGATACTAATCAATAAATTAAATTATTGATGAATTTAAATTAATGATTAATTTCCTTTAGAGCACTACTTAACTTATTTCATGTGTTGGATTCATAAATCCACTTGCAAGGTTTGACACGATGAAAACTTATAAGTTTCTCAAAAAGGCATATCAATCAATCTCTATAACAAGACATGGATTCCATCAACTAACTTATTATTTCACCAATATATATTATTATCATCCAACTTACTAAGCATATTGACCCATCTCAGAATCTCACCTTTTAATAAATCAAAACGATAATTAATATATACAGATCATAATAGTTATATCAGGATTAAGAATATAAGTACATTTAATAGTTTAGAGAATATGTTTTGTCAGTCAGTCTAAAACAACTATCTCTACTCGGTCCCGTTCAATACATACAAAATGCACTAGCACAAGAAGTTGGAACTACACCGTTCCCATAATCAAGATAAATTACATATAATCTTGTGCTACAATTGTACCGATGACATGTCCAATTTCCATCCTAGATTGTGAACAAAAAAATTTATACTTATAAGAACCGATGATTTAATCCTCTGTGTATAAGCTAAAACTCTATTGTAACACCCCTCAAAATGAAGTAGGATAAAGTAGAGCCTCACATGGGTTTTATGCATTAATAGCTTTTTAAAATAAGGAAGAATAGCCTTTTAGTCAGTTTTAAAGAGTTTGGAAGTCAAACGTCAAGGGACGACCAAGACGTTCGAAAACTAGTCTTTTACGTGTTGGTGTGTTCTAGTATGTTGTTCATGTTTTTATGTGTTGTTTGGAGTCTAAAATCAGTGGAGGTGAACCTAGTATCTTAATAAATGTTTTTAGGGTCAAAACGTCCGGGTACGACTCCCCGGGAACACCCTAAGGGTCCCCGAGGAGGACCCCAACCCTTGGCCAAACAAGCTGCCAAGGCAGCTTGAAGTTGCTCATGGAGAGAGCATGTCCGCGTCGCGGACTAGCTCCACCAAGGGCCAAAAGTTTGGTCCGCGTCGCGGACTCTTCTGTCTCAAAATTTAAATTCCAGAAACTTGTGGGAACACCTCTGCGTCACGGACTTGTTTCCCGACGAAATCTGCGAAAATAAAAAACTCAAGTTTGACTTATTTAAAAGGTCCAACTAAGTGAGGGGTACTTTGGGTACTTTGGGGAATTATTATAAACGGTTATTCTACCTATTTTAGGGTATTTTATGTGGTTAAAATCCCAAAACCTAGAATTAGACCTCATTATCCAAATTGAACCTTCCCTCTCAAATAAATTCTCTCTCTAGAACTCCATGGAAGATATTGATGAAGCTTCAAGCTAAGGGATGGGTTCCTACTGATTTCTCCTTCAAATTCCTAGGAAATTAATCATAAAGGTATGGGGATTTTATCTTTGATTCTCCTTTCAATCAAAGAGCCAAATCAAAGTGATTTCAATGTTTTTCAAAAACACTAAAAACCCCAATTTCAATTCTAAGCTTGGGTTCTTGCATGAAATTATTTCAAATGATGATTTATGTTAATATTGATGGTTTTAAGATTAAAAAAAAACTCCATGAACCCTTGCATATCTTGAAATCCTAATTTTTGGGTCTAAAGTAGGTCTATTGATTATGAGCTAATAATGTGATATTAATGTGTAGATTGTTATGGGCTATTGATTTATGTATTGTTCTATATTGAATTATGAGGAATTGATGGTCAATTGTGTTATATTGAATGTTGGCCTTGAATGGGCAATTGTGACCTAAGGTTTATGATGATGATGAAGTTGTGAATGGATTATTGATTCTAGTATTTTATATAAATGTATATATGTTGTAGATGTTAGAATTGTGAGGTTTGATCCCTTTGAAAGTGAGGAGGTGTTTACTTTATAAGCATGTTGTGATCATGGCCTTGTAGGCAAAGTTGGATGATTGTTGTTTTGAGTAATGTTGGTTATATGAAGGTAATGTGATATGATGTGAATTTGTGTATGGTCTAAGAGCATGAAAGGTGACCTTGTGTAGAGACTTTATGTGTTATGCTTGGTTGTTGTGTTCTTTGAATGACTTATAATGAAGGTGAGTGTAACGACCCGAGAGCACCCCCTAGTCGTTACCGGCATATTCGATCTCGAAGAGGTCTTATACAAGCCCTTAGCATTCATCAAAACATGTATCATAGAATAAAATCACGGAAAATTTAAAACTTTTACTTTGGAAGTTCAACTTCACTTCATATATGAAAAATAGAATCTAACTTCGTCACAATGCACCATCTAGACATAGAAGTATTGAAAATGGGACTTAGCCCTTACATCAAAAAGAAGTCTTGCAAATAGGAAGTACAACAATGTCTTTCAACATAAGCAAAGAACTAAACATAGAAGCTAGATCATAGGGTCTTGTCCTCGGACTTGAGGACTCACCAACTTGGGAAAGCAACTCCAAGTGTCTTGAGAAGTAAGCTTGAATCTTCAACGGTCCGAACCTAAATGTTTGGGGAAAAGGGAGAAAATATGGGTTAGTACAACACACGTACTAAGTATGGCTACTATGCATAAAAACCATTGAAACATGCATAAAAGGACATTTTATTCAAAACATGCTTTTTGCCAAGTAAATCCAATATGCACACAAATTAAGTATCATAGTCCAAACCAATATAATATCATCCCAACATGTAGAAAGCCAAAGCAATACTAGTGCAATGCAAAGAATAGAACCCCATAACCCTATTCAAAACCAAGTATCACATTAAACAACCTACTTCATGCATACATTCATAAGATCATATTTCATCATAACTTACCACATTCATAATGATCATACATAACATAGCTTCAACATACATAAGTCATAATAATCATAATCATAAGAGAACACTACTACAACCATCTCTTAGGATCCCACAAGTGCAATGTGCAAGAGAAGTCCCATACCCTCCCTTACACTATGTAGAAACCCTTAAGAAAGCCCTAGTAAGAGTTCACACCTTCATTTACTTTTACATTAGGGAAATATTGCAATAACCGACATAGACCATGAGAGCTACATGGAATCCGGTGTTCTACTCCCACACCGAAAAGAGAGGGTTAACACTTGCCTAAGGTGTAACCATTCGTACATAGCTATCTAGGTGGATCCACTAAGCTAGAGTCCTATGCTGGCACATAGTTAGGGGTCAAGGAGATTGCTTCTAGAAACCCTAACTTACTAAACGTAAGGGTTTCCATCTCATGAGACAACACATACCATAGGTAATCCGGACTTGCTAAAAGTGAGGAAACCCATGTGGGGAGCTGGACTTACTAAACGTGAGACCCCTATCTCATTTACATGCCCTTTCGGTGCTAAGCATATTATTCCCTTTTGTAATCATATTTAGTAATCACATAAGTTCACATTAGCCTTTAATAGACCCTTATGTAGACATCTTACCATAATAGCTCATATGTGTTCATAAGTAAGTAACAATCCTTTCACTTTAGAGACACTTAGCAAGTGAGTAAACCTTTCACTTTACATTACACTACAATCATGAGAACTACCTTTCAATCATATAGCAATCATACCATAATATACATACATACTTCATAGCTAATTTAAGTGTAGAGGGTTAAGGATGAGGAAACTAGGTCATCAACACCACAATAACACAGTAGGTATAGCATCATTACAATCTAAGTAATTCACTTTTCATACTTGAGTTCAAAGAAGAACCAACCCTCGTTCCTTCTTGCCCTTCGTGGGACATCCATACTTCAATTACCAAGCAATTCATAACCAATACATAATACAAGGTAATTCATGAAGTAATAACATAATCAACATTAATATAAGCAATTGATATATTCCCTTCATAGCCTTCAAGGCTTCGTTCAAAGACTCAACCCTAATTTCATAGAAATTATACATAACCTAGGGTAGAATCATCATACAAACATGAATTACATAACATCACATTCAATTCATAGCCTTCAATCAATATCCAACACAAACTAGGGTTAGAATTAGGAAAAGAAGGAGAAACATGGGTCTCATGGGGAATTCTTCAAGAAACCACCAATACAACATAAATTCATCCATAATTGTTCATATAACATCAATAAAAGTCAGTTTATAACATCAATTTCACTTTAGAAAGAAGACCCGCATTTTTGGATTGAAACCTAGAAATTGGAGATTTTGAAATTCATCTTGAAGGGGCCTCTTGGGGAAAGGAATCCCAAGAGTGATAAGCAACCATACCTTATTGATGAATTAAGCACGAAAATCTGATTTGAAACCTTGGAGAGTTGGTCTTCTTCTTGAAGTTCCAATCTTCTTCAATGGAGTTCTTGAGAAGAGAGAGAGTAAAGAGAAGGAGGAACTTTAGGTTTAGATCTTTGGGGTTTTGTGTTTGAGTGATAAAAGTGTGGTAAATTGACTTAAAAATCATTATATACACGTCCCCTAAAGTACCCTAAATACCCCTCACTTAAATGGACTCTTTAATGAAGTAAAAATAGATTTTTGAATTTTTGCATTTCGTCGCGGAACAAGTCCGCGATGCGGAGCTGTTCCCTGAAGATATTTGGAATTAAATTTTGAGACAGTAGAGTCCACGACACGACCGCGTCGTGAACTAAAATTTTTCTCCTTGGGGGATCAAGTGCGCGACGCGCCCTCATTCCCTCTATGCACAACTTGCAAGCTTGCTTGGCCAAGGTTGGGGTCCTCCTCGGGTCCCCTTAGTGTGGTCCCGGGGAGTCGTGTTCAAACATTTTGACCCTAGGAACATATATTTACCTATTTTTAAACCTTTTCACCAGATTATACCATCATACGACACTCCCAAACCTTCCCAAAACCTAAGGACACACTAGAACACATTCTTCTCTAGTTTTCGGACGTCGTGGTCGTTTCTTGATGTTTAGACTTTTACTCTTCCAAACCAAGTTAATTACATTAGTTTAGGTTTATAAACATCATTTTAACTATTTTTAAGTCATTATTCATAAGGTGAGGCTCTAACTTAAGTCATAGAATTTCTGGGGTGTTACAGTGAGGTTAGGATAGACTAGGTTTACCTACTCTCACACCTAGTGAAGAATGTGTGAATGAATGAAAAGAATGGGAGTTAATGCTAATGAATGAAAGTTGGGTCTATTGTAAGGATAGTCTCATAAAGTACTCATTTAAATTAATGGGGTTCCTAGATGAAAGGTTTTCTCATCTTTGAATCCAAGAGCTTCCTAAATGAATGAATGTGGGTTAGGATGAGTACACCTTCGTGAGTTGAGATGAGAGTACTTAGTAGCAATCCTTATCCCTAAATGAATGAATGTTGGGCTAGGATGGGTACTCCTTCGTGAGTTGAGATGAGAGTACTTAGTAGCAATCCTTATCCCTAAATGAATGAATGAAATGAATGTCCTAACAACGTGGAGGAGTAATGTTTAGCACCGAGAGGATATGAAGCTAGGTGGATACTCCTTTGTTAGTTGAGATGTGAGTATTTAGTAGCAACCCTTAAGATGGGTGCTCCTTCGTCAGTTGAAATGAGAGTACTTAGAAGAAATCCTTTTATCCCTTAACTATGTGCCCACATAGGACTAGCTAGTGGTCTCTACCACGTAAAGGCTAAAAGAATGACCCTACCTTAGGCAAGTGGGGATCCCTCATCCGGTAAGGGTACTACCGGGATTCCATGTCAAGCTCCATGGTCTATGTCGGTTAAGGCTTTTCCCCCACATTAATGAATGAATGAACTAGGGTCTCTTAAGGGTGTACTACTTAGGATATGTGGTGGAATGGGACATCACCTAGACATTGCACAAGTAGACATTTAAGGGAGATCTTGGTGTGTCTTAGTAATGATAATGAATGAATGAGTCTTATTGGGCTAATTAATGAAAGTGTTAGTCGTTGAGCATGCTAATGTGAAAGTGAGTCATAATGAATTGAATGTATGTGATGATCTTATGTCATTAGTGAATGATGTTGTCTAAATGCATTAAGTTGAATCAACGATTTATGTTGAGATGTGAATGGAGCTTGTCTTGTGTAGCCTTAAGGATCACTTGGGTGTGGTATGGAGAGGTAGTATGGGCTACCTCACCATGTCTTACTTAGGTGAGTCTTGGGATGACATTTGATGGGTGTTCTAGCTTTATGAAGTGACTTGTTGGCTTATGTGCTTATATTTCTTATGCGATTAATTGGTGAAGGTTGAGGTATGCATGGTAAATGCACTTTGTGTGACCTTAAGGTGGTGCCTTAGTGTGGGTGATGGTATGGGACGTTGCCCATACATTGCACAAAGGTATTGCTTAAGGGTTACTTAAGGTAGAGGTCCAAGGCAAGAAGGTAAAGGTAAATGGGTTATGTATGTTTATGATGTATTGTGAAGCATATGACTTTGTATTGTTGGTTGTGACTTGTAAGGTGCCTATGATGTTGATGTTCATGAGATTTTATCAAAATGGCATAAAAGCATAACTTTCGAACAAATGTCCTTTTTAGCATGTTTTTCATATCCCCATACTTAGTACGTGTGTTGTACTAACCCCTTTCTTCTATTTTACTACAAGTGTAGGTTGTGGTAACTAGGAGGAGATTGTGCTTTGGAGTTGCTTGGATTGCTTCACTCTTCCAAGTCTTTGGTATGTCCTCAAGATTCGAGGACTATGTCTAGAAGTTTCTTAGTCATTGTAATAGACACCTAAGTTTTATTTCATTTGTAAAGGGCCGTGTCCCTTAGTACGTTTTAAGTTCTTGTCTAAGATTGGCTAAAGAGACTTAGTAGTTCCACTTGCGTATTGATGTTTTCAAATGTTGATGACTCTTGAAGTCTTATGGTTTTATTGAATAAAAGTTTTAAATTCTTAGTGATTTTTATGATCTATGCGATGAATGAATGCTAAGGCTTGTATAAGACCTCCGAGAGGTCGAATACGCATGTAACGGCTAGGGGGTGCTCTTGGGTCGTTACATCTACACACTAAATCATTTACTATATAAGTAAACAAACACCATAAATGAATATATGATCTATTAAAATTGAGCAAATATTTATTCTATAATAAATATTATTTCTTAACACATGGTTAATAGTATATATCCCAACAGGTAGAACTCTGTATCATGCCATATGCTATATGTGGATCCACTAGCTAGACCATTTAAGGTAATCCTACGGGGCGCATAGTTTGGAACTAGAGGTTGCTACTAGAGACTACCCTATTTGAGCCTCCACCTCAAAGTTCTCTTGGTGCTAAGATAAATCCCAATTGAATAGTCATAAACATATAAAATATCATCATCCATTGAAAATCACAATTAAGCACCAATCCAAGCTAAAACATCATAGAGTAGCTCATTAAATCTTGAATCAAGTATATGTGAGAAAACCTTTCACCAAACTATTGTTCCTTAATTTGTGAGAAAACATTTCACAATTTCATTGATGCCAATCTTATAGCAACCTAGCTCATAAAATAATCTTTTTCATGATTCATGCATAAGTTCATAATTAAACATTATTCACAGCTTCATAATTTCTTCATAAATTCTTGCAAATTAGGATTCATAGTCAAAATCATGATCAATGCATGGGTTCACGTGAAATTGATTATGTAATTGATTCAAAACTATCATAATATGAAAAATAAATAAAAACAATCGAGTCCATTCAAATAAAACCCATGAGGAATTGAATGAAACCCTAATCGATTGATGAATTGAAATTTGACATAGATAATTGAGAAACCTTGGGGTTCAAGGGTGAATGGAACCCATTGATGAATCCCTACATACCTTGAGGATCAAAGCCTAGAATAAATGGTGAAAAAGGAGGGTCGAACTTGAAACCCTAGCTTCTTCTTCCTTGCTCCTTGAGAGAAAAGTTTGAGAGGATTTTGGGGATTTTTGGGAAATTGATTTGGGAATGGGCAGGTTAGGACTAAAAAAAAAGTTAATGGGGATTATTTATAGGCATAATGACGTAGTGTAGGAATTAGGTGCATAAGAAAAGACCAAAACACCCTTTAAAAATAACTGTCGGTCAGTCCTATGGTTGAGACCTACGGGACCATAGAATTTTTTACGAACCGTACTGGTTAACCGTAGGTCGAGTACTGGGGCCTAAATCTAGGGAAAATCCTACAACTCGTTTCTATGGACCGTCAAACTTTCTACGGTCCGTAGACCCCATCTGTAGACCTCAAATTTCAACTAAAGATTTCGCTAAGTCTAGGACCTTCCTACAGTCCTTAGTCCATTCAATGGACCTTCATGGATAATTGTCAAATGAGTTACTGGGCTTGATTATCGAAATATTTTTCCCACTTCCTACGAGGCTAGTCTACGACCCGTAGAACTTTCTACAAACCGTAGGCTGGTCTCGTGAATTCGTACTAGTAGCCCTTTTTAGCCTTCTTTCCGTTTTCAAAATCTTAGGTGTTACAAGATGATGGTAGGTGTGTTTTGTATTGTAAGGGTAAAGGTTGAAATTGTTGAATATAATAACATAAGTATTGCAAGGGACAGTTGTAAATATGAAAGTTTGGGCTCAAGTTTTGTGGAAGAGTTTGGAGGAAATTTCTTTAGAGGTAGATTATGGTTTTTGACCCCTTTGAGAAAAGAATTTTTAGCCCAAAATACTTCTGTTGATTTATATTCTGCAATTTGTATTTTTGCATAGTTACTCAAAGAATCTGGTTCTTTGAATTGTAAGGTGACAACCAAACTAATAATCGATATCACAACCAGGTCTTTCAATTAAGACTAACACTTTAAAAGACTGAAAATGATTGCACCTCTCAGAATTCAAGGAGTACAATCAATCCCAAGACCACATACTTCAATGGTAAATTATGCCACATACAACAATACTAGAATCTTGACAAGGTAAATTATTCAAAGCTCAAAAATATGATTAGCACATGTCTGGAGATCATGACTCACACAACTATCAAAGCCTTCCAAGGAAGCTCATATTGATAAGAACAAATAAATGAAAGTGAAACTAACTCACAAGAACCTACTAAAAAGGTCTGATGATTTAAGAGGCAAGCTCTTATATAGAATCCTAGAGTAAGAAACATGCATGCCTCCCAACTAGTGTATTAAAAGGCGGGGCGCGAGGAGAGATCAAAATAATAATTAAAATGAAATCATCATCCATCTTCACATTTACTAGTCCTTCACACCCTCAATTAATATTTGCACTGATTGTTGTTTATATATTTTAAAGAAAAAGAAGGATAAAATGTGCAAAAGTAATGATAAAAAACGAATAAAGTTGTCTCAAGAACATAGTGCAATGAAAGTTTTATCCTTTAATTTCAGACACGATTAACTAAAATATTTATTTATAGCAATGACATTTTCTATGAGAGTTTATTATACGTTTTAGAATAAAACATTACAACCTGAAAAAATATAATAACATAAAATATAAAGATCATTACACCAATAATAATTAAAAATATGATTTAAAGCAAAAATGATTTAAAAACCAAAAAACAAAAATTAAAGCCCGGAGCGTACATTTGTACCCTTGAGACTTACGTTTTTACATTCGAGGCTTATGCCCCAAATTCTAGGATTAACACCCTATGGATCTAGACCTTCAATTTGTGCCCCAAACGCTTTCGATACGTCCCATCCCAAGACTCGCCTCGAAAACGTTTTTGAAAAGTTGCCTCCCAATTGATATTCATTTGGTAATCAGCAAAATTCCATATTGTTAGCCATACCTCAAATTTTTAGGGAAGAATATCTTTGTTATTGAAATTGACTATGTTTTAATTACATTTCCGACAATTGTTATATTTCAAGAATTGATCCTAAAACTGGCTAATGGGTTAAATGTTGGTTGACTCAAATGTCCTTCGAAGTTGAAACATCATCAAATGAGTCCAACTTATAAGTTTTTGATTGAGATTCGCTCATAAAGACCTAACTTAAAAGATACCTAGTGAATGCGTAAATAAACCAACAAGTAATTCTAAGGCAATAATACTCTCCAAACTAGACAACAATGGTTACTAAAATATCTAATTTCCGATCCTTCTCATTATAATTGTTTGGCCACCCATACCGATAAATAATACTCTCTTTTTCTCTGTTTCAATTTGTTTGTTTGACGTGGTAATTGAAAATTGAATTGAGTTAGGGAGTGGTCCCTCTTAGTAAAAAGAGGCAAAATTCACGCCCCTCATGTCTTTAAATATGCAACAAGAAACAGATAAAAAGGGCCATCTATCCCAAAGAGACAACCTCTATCCCAGCAGAGATGTGGGGATCAACTCTACTCTTACGTATAAACGCTGATGATGTCATATCCTCAATTGCCTTTCATCTCTTCTTAATTCCCACACACACAAATTAAATTTTCAGAAGAAAAAACAGAGCAGATGAGATACGTTCGTACAAGTAGCCTTAAAAGGCTATTCTCATTCAGAAGGCAGAGTTTTGATGGTGAATTACCAAAACCTTGTGATTTCAATCAAGAAGAAGTTGCTGCTACACGTAAACCCACTTGGAAATGCTTCTCTTTTCAAGAAATTTTTCATGCCACCAATGGTTTCAATTCAGGTAACCAATCTTGTAATTTTATACAAAATTTTATTGTTAGACACAAAATGAAAATTCAAATCCTTTTATGTCAGAAAATATTGTTGGTCGAGGAGGGTATGCATCGGTGTACAGAGGCATATTAGAAAATGGAGAAGCAATAGCAGTAAAAATGCTTACAAAAGCGAACGATGATGAAAGAAAAGAAAAGGAATTTTTGACAGAAATTGGTACACTTGGTCACGTTTGTCATCCAAATGTAACGTCACTGCTTGGCTGTTGTATTGAAAATGGACTTTACATCATTTTTCAGTTTTCATCCAAAGGATCTGTTGCTTCAATTCTCCATGGTATTTAGTTTTCTTACTCTTGTTTCTTCAATAGTTTCAAATTTAGTTTTGCTTTTTTTTCTAATTTAATTAATTTAATCTCAGATGAGAAATCACCCACTATGGATTGGGAAACAAGGTATAAAATTGCTGTTGGGACTGCAAAGGGTTTATATTATCTGCATAAATTATGTCCTAGAAGAATTATTCATAGGGATATCAAGGCCTCTAATATTTTGTTGAGTGAAGAATATGAGCCACAGGTATTTTTTTTTGTTTTTTAATTTTTGAGATATTATTTCAAAAAATGCTCTAGTTTTCTGTATTTCATGAGTGTTGTACTTTATGCATAAGTTGTTGTACCAATCAAAAGTTTGTGTTCATTTATTAATTAATCATGTGTTGGTTGAGTGACAGATATCAGATTTTGGGCTAGCAAAATGGCTTCCATCACAATGGACCCATCATTCTATTGTTCCAATTGAAGGGACTTTTGGGTAATCATCTACTCCTTAGCTTTTTGCCTTATCACTACAATAAATAAAGAATTTAGCAACTATTGCGACAAAAATAAATATGAATATGTATAATCAGTACTTTATATAAATGCTGGTAAAGTCTAGTCTTAGGAGATTCTGGATATAATGACATTAACTTCTGTTGCTACTAAATATATTGTTTGCTATTCATTTGGCACAAATTATAATGAACTTCAATAATGTATATATTATGTTTTTCTGTAGGCATTTAGCACCAGAATATTTCATGCATGGAGTAGTTGATGAAAAGACAGATGTTTTTGCATTTGGAGTGTTCTGTTTGGAGCTCATTTCTGGAAAAAAACCTGTTGACAATTCCTATCAAAGCTTACATAGTTGGGTAATGATTAATTCTTGAACATTTTCATTAGTCACTAGACTGTATATAACTTATTATTATAATTTATATATATATAGCTCATGTAGTTACATTTTTTTTTTTATCAAACTTAAAATATTAATTTATAATTCAAATATCTTAACGTTTATTAAAGAATGACATTTTTTTCTAATATATATATGTATACATATATTCAAATGTTTATAAACAAAGAGTCTTAATCATCTAATGTTCAGATCTACAAACAAGATCTTAAATCATCCAAATGTGTATTCAGATTCAGACGTCTTAATCTTAATGAAAACAAATGAGACATTAATCATTCAGACATGCATTAAGATTCAGACATCTTAATCTTAATGAAAAGAAATGAGATTTAATGAGGTTTGATTTGAATTTTACAGGCAAAACCTTTATTGAGGAGAGGAATTATAGAAGAAGTAGTTGATCCAATGCTACAAGGGACATTTGATTCTACACAACTTCATAAACTTGCCTTTGCTGCTGCTCTTTGCATTCGTGCTTCTTCTATATGGCGCCCTACCATGAGTGAGGTAAACTACACTTTACTTCTTTTCGCTTTTAACTTTATACGTCGTTGGGTATGTGGAATAAGGATAATAATCACGAGATATACTTTGAAATCAACTTTATTCCATGTTTAGTTTAAAATCTTAGTTAATAATCTCAAAATATCCTTACTTATCTCATTTCACATACCAGACGAAAACACAAGTGCAATACAACTAACATGGTCTAAATCCAACAAAATGAAAGAATTAGAGCTCTTTCAATTATTGATGTTATTAATTTCCAAGTTTTTTTTTTTGCGAACGACACCAAGCTATTATTCCTTCTTAGTATAATTTATTACGATAATAAGTAATTCCAATTATTATTATTAATTCATAGGATTCCCTTAATAATAATGTTGGAATAGCCTTCCAAGTTGCATAAAGTAAAATATTTGGTAGTATTATTTTTTATTTTCTTTTTGTCTGCTTTCTCCTAGATTGACCAACTGAATCAATTCCTAGTTGTCTCAATCTTCACACAACATATACAATAATTCTTTCAAAATTGCATTTTATATCCCCCTGTCTAGATATATCTACTCATTTTTTAAATGTAAATTTGCTATATAAAGGAATTTTTCTGACAGATGGACATCATTTTAATTTCTTTAATTTTATGAGTGTAGGCTAAGCATACTTGTAGTTTTAATTAGGCAATTCACCTAAACTCAAACTTTTCTCACCTGCTTAGGCTTTCATGATAAGGACCTTAATACTCTCTTCGTCTCATATTATTTATCCATATTATAAAATCAGAATAGAATTAATATTGTAACATTTTTCCGTTGTTAATTTTTATATTGATGGACAAGATATATAAATAGAGTGTATTAAAAAGAAGTTAAAGGGTACATATATCAATAAAAACATCTTTCTTATTTATAATTTTTTTAACCGACATATAAAAGAGAAAATAGACAAATAATATTAGATTGAGGGAATACGTAGGCAAAGCATGCATTTTTTTCAAGTTTATGAGTGTAGGCTAAGCATTATTGAAATTTTAATTAGGCAATTCACCTAAAATACTGCAAACTTTTCTCACCTGTTTAGGCTTTCTTGATAAGGACCTTAATACTTCTTCTATTTTAAACTAAATTTCCGATTCTTTATCTTTTTTCTTTTTTTTTGAAATTTTAAAAAGCCAAAATTTAGAACATGCATTTCTTTCAACAAACAAAGAAATAATCATTTTTTAACTTTAGCAATTTTCCGATATTTTAAAAGAAAGAAAGATTTATTTTTCACTTTTCATAGGTAATTTTTTTTTTTAAGTCATAGTAATATTTTCAACTAATTCCAAATTTGTAAAAAATGCAACCATCATAGAGTGAAACTTTCACGCATGTAACAAAACTTACTAAGTTTCAATTAGGTGACACTTTTCACTTTTTGAGAATTAATTTAATATTTTAAAATTAAAATCTATATAATTTTAAAACTATATTGAAAAGTATAATATAATTCTTCTCAGGTTAATATGATAAAAATATGTATTTTAAAATATTAATCAAAATTTATACCGTTTGTCGGTATAAGGGGTTTAATGACATCTGTGCCATTCAATAATCAATACAGAAAACGATCAATTTTTTCAAATATTTTTAGAAATCGCTTTACAGAGGCGTGCTGTAATCAAATAAATATATTTATTCATTTTTGTCGTGTTGATGATGTGAAGCAATTATATATATATATTTCTTTTAAAATAATAATTTTGATTGTTTTGTCTCACCAAACTCATGAAGTATTTTATAGTTTGATTAAGAAGTTATCTACGGACCTTGACAATTGATTAGAAACAACATCCACAAGTATGACACACAAGTGGCCCAAATCATATTTAATGTATTAGATAAAACATCATTATATTAATTATCAACATCTTCGTTATGCTTTAATTTTTATTATTTACGATGTCATTTAATGTATCGAAGAATTAGCTTCTTCAATCGACTAATAAAAAAAAGGAAAATATGAAATATAATTAACACAAAAAATAGTATGGTGAAAAACTTCTTACTCAATAAAATAAAAATCACAAATTATTCTCATAAAATTTCTCTCAAATTAGATTAATTACAAATTGCTTGTTTTTTAATACTTTAATTCTAGGTTCAAATTTTTGTTATCTTTATTTTTTTTCCCTTTCTTTCATAGATCTTTCTCCACATTAAGGAGGAAGACGTGCTACATTAATTATTGTTGCTTATGTCTCACTTTACGTGATATAATTTGATTAATTTTTTGGCTTAAAATTATTCATTAATTCAAAATATAAAAATAAAGCTGCAATAATTATAAAAAGCAACAAGAAGAATTTGAATTACCATAATGACGTTACTTAGCTATTAATATTGTGCTTCTATTTAACCCAAAATAAATGCATGAAACCTGAAAACATAATTTTCAGCCTCAAATATGAAAACTAGTATATTTGGTACATAGGAGAATATTTTTCATGAAAAATGTTTGCGTGTCATAAAAGTCTTATTAATAGTTATGGTGGGGGCAATGCCAGTACTATGCGCAATATGAGGCGCTGTACACGATGTAGACGACTCACTATGTTTGTCGTCCAAACGATATTAATATGGATACATTTTTCTAAAACAAATCAGGTGTTTGTTCTGATATACTTAAAATTCAATTTGATGTATATTTACTTAATATTAATATGTGATCCTTTGTACGTATGATGACAGATTGTAGAGATAATATTGGGAGGTGAAGTTGATAAACAAAAATGGAAAATGCCAGAAGAGGAAGAAGAAGAACAAGAAGAGTTTTGGGGTTTTGAGGATCTTGAATGTGAATGTGATAGTTCCTTCTCAACTTCCCCACATGACACATTCTCAACAAGAAGCTCATAAATTCAAATCTACATCATTTACTATATATGCTAGTTTTTAGACATTTATAGATAAAAACATTTAGGGGGTTAGTTTACTAGTCATAATACACTCTAAATTTTAAATTTTTGAGGTCCATGTTTTAAAACTTTTGCATATATGCTTGTTATTTTACAAAATCATGCATCATTAATTGTTGTTGTCCATGTGTAAATAAGATAATTGGAACAATTGACAAAGGAATTGCAGTCCAATAGATTTTATCAAATAAACCATAATTGATAGAAGTAGGGTTGATGTGGAGCCGAGCCGAGCTGAGCTCAACTAAGCTTGTTATAGTATTGAGTTGAGTTAAGCTCAAGTTGAGCTCATCCAATTTTAACAAATATAACTATACTGAAGCTGAGTCGAGCTCGAGTCTAACTTTTTCCATGTTTTATTTTGCGCGCATAGTGCTATACCATTTTTAAAAATTAAAAGATTGCTTAGCTACGCAAGCTACAAGCATTACTAGTTTAAATTGATAGTTTCATTGAAGTGTGATTGAATTATATAATTTATAATTTAAATTTACATTCAAATGAATTTAACTTAATGTTGAACATAAAATAGAATTTTCATATCATAAAAATAAATAAATATAAAGCAACAACAAATTCAAAAGATTTGTATAGTATTATATTTTTTTGGAAAAAGGGTCAAAAATACCCCTCAACTTTAGTTTATTGTTTGACTTTACCCTCGCCGTTAAAATGAAGTTAAATTTACTCCTCCCGTTACTAATTTCACCAAAATTACCCCTCATTAGACAGAATCCCCAAAATTGACCCAAATTGATCCAAATTACCCAAATTTTAAAAAAAAAACCCTATTCCCTATTTTTAACCCGATGACCCGACCCCTCTAAGATAACCCGGTTAACCCAATGCCCTGTTACACATTCTCCCAAATTTCTTTTATCCATTTACCCATTCTCTCTCTTTTTCTCCATCAGAAGATAAGTCGAAGAATGATCCTCCATTGAAGACAAGCCAGTTTCTCCAACAGACATTAGAGGATTCGGAAACCTCATCGAATGAGTAATTTTGAACTTCGCCGAACCCGAATTCATCACCCTATCATCCCAAACTTTCACCGTATGATCATAAGACCTAGAAACAAACATATCATCACTTACAGGAGAAGCATCCCCACACCTCACATAATCCTTATGCCCCAAAAGATCGTAAATTTTAGACTCAGTAGTAATATCCCAATACTTAACAATAGCATCATCTTTGGTGGAATATTGATATACTGATCCTGACAAGTTCAACCTCTTAAAACTCTCACTTGAAGCAATAGCCTCACCAGCTAAATCAGTCACATTCGGTCCACATTCTGCCAAATCCAATTCCTCCGAGCAACATAATTGCATCAAACTCAACACCCCACAATCCGTAATCCTATCACATTCAGCAAGAATTGCATCAAACTCAACCTTGCCACAAAAACGCAAGTCTAAGTATATCAACTTAGGCAAAAAGCTAACAAGAGAAACAACTCCAGTATCCCCATCTCCATTGCCTATTTATATGAACTTCTCATACATTGCAGCTGAACTTCTGCTGGAGAAACTGGCTTTTCTTCGATGGAGAATCATTCTTCGACTTAGCTTCTAATGGAGTAAAAGAGAGAGAATGGGTAAATGGGTAAAGGAAATTTGGGAGAATGGGTAACAAGGCATTGGGTTAATTGGGTTAACCGGGTTATTCTAGAGGGGTTGGGTCATTGGGTTAAAAATAGGGAATAGGGTTTTTTTTTAATTCGGGTAATTTGGGTCAATTTTGGGAATTTCATCTAATGAGGGGTAATTTTGGTGAAATTAGTAACGGGAGGGGTAAATTTAACTTCATTTTAATGGCGAGGGTAAAGTCAAACAATAAACTATAGTTGAGGGGTATTTTGACCCTTTTCCCTATTTTTTTTTTCATATCACGAGCAAATATACCCAACTTACTAGGAAAATCAATTTCAAACTTAATCCAATTCCATTACTAAATGCTAGAAATTAATCATTCCGAAGCAGCCATACACATAGAAAACGTAATGTCATAAGTGCGAGAATACATAAAACCCCCAAAATTAGTAATGTGGGTCAAGATCTAAGCATATGTAATTATCTTACCATGTTGCATCGTGACATTTTCAAATTCAACGCCTGAAGTATCACATTAAACCGCATAGCCCTTTGAACCCTCTAACAAGGCTAAAACTAATGTTAATGTCAATATGTCCTTGAGCTTCTGAAAACTAAGCTCAAGAGCTTTGGTCCACTCGAACTAATTAATTGTTTTGTAAGTTAGCTTCGGCAATGGTGCTGACAATGAATCTCCTATAGTAACCTGCTAATTCCAAAAAACATTAAACCTCTATTGGAGTCATGGGCCTAAGCTAAATCTTCACGACCTCAAACTTTTGTTAATCAACTATGATGCTTGCATCTGATACAACATGGTCTAACAAAGCTACAAAGTTCAACCAAAACTCACACTTTGAAAACATCGCATAAAGCTCCCGATCTAGAAGCACCTGAAGCACTGCTCACAATTGATTTGCATGATGAATTTTGAATATGAATATATAACATAATATCTTCAATATATACAACTATGAATAGATCTTGAAACATTTAGAATACGTTGTTCATCATCTATGAACATTGTTGGAGCATTTGTCATCCTAAAATACATCATAAGGAACTCAAAGTGACTATACCTAATCCTGAAGGTCGTGTTCAGAATAATTCTCTCCCTATCTCTCATCTAATGGTACCTTGAACGCAAGTCAATATTGGAGAAGTACTTAGCGCCCTGCAACTGATCAATCAAGTAATCAATTATCGAAAGAGGATATTTATTCCTTATAGTCAGCTTTCTCAACTACTGGTAATCAATTCACGTACACAGTGAACCATCTTTCTTTATTAAAAATAAACTAGAGCACCCTATGACGAAGCTCTAGCATTAATGAGGCCTTTATCTAGAAAATCTTTCGAGTGCTCTTTTATCTCCTTTAGCTCAGCAAAAGTCATCCTATAAGAGGGAATTAATACTAGTTGTGTAGCTGGCGGCATATCAATGGCAAAATTAATTTCTCGTTCTGGGACTATACCAAAAAGCTTGTTCAAAAAGATATATGAAAACTCACTTACCACCAAAATAGACTAGAGAGTTGATGGTTCTTTATCTATATCCCAAATTTAAATAATATAACAAATACAAACATTAATAATTATCTTTATTTCCTAAAAATAAGAAATAAACCTACATCTTGATGATGTCGCATTGCCTTTCATATTTGGACAACCTCTCCTAAAAATAAAATCTGACAATCTTTGTCCAACATTCGACATTATCATAAGAAAATGCTAGTCAATTCATGCTCATAATGACATCAAAATCGACCATTTCTAACTCTATCGGGTCTACAAAGATATATGACCAACAATCTCTACCATGCAACCCTGATATACTCTCCTCAAACTAATAGACTCAACAACTAGGGTATACACAAAAAGGATCATTGTAATGACCTTGGTGCTATACAAAACTTTTCCATAATTAACGTAATAACATAGGACAAAGTGGATCCTAGATCTATCAAAACATAAGCACAATGAGAGAAAACACTCAATGTACCTATCATAGCATTTGATTATGACTCTCAATCCTATCAGCCTGCTAGTGCATATGTACAATTTTGTCCACTACTAAAACTAGATGTTTTCTCTTTTGCCTGCTAACATAATATGGTAATACTAGTCTACTCTAGTTTGAACTTCTCTGCTGCTGAGAGCCTGATGCTCAAAAACCCTTACATGGACTTGATTGTCTATAGAGATCAAACTTGATATCCTTAAATTATTATAGTGGAGGCCTAGATGGCCTACTAGAATAGTGAGGTTTAGAACCATCCTAAAACTCTCCATATGAATCAATGGGCCTAGAAATATTATGTTACTCTCTCTCGACCCTCTCAATCATATATTATTGACGTCAGAGCTCCTCTATATTCTGTGCAAAATCCTAAATTCGAGAAATATCCATTGTATTATAAAGTTTGGTTTTAGTGCAAACATCAATCTTATTAGGGATGTATCTTGTCCTGCATCATATCAACAAAATTCGGTGCATATTTATTCAAGGAATCAAATCTCAAAGCATATTCTCAAATACTCATATTGCCATGTTGAAAATTTTGAATTTGGTCTACTCGGGCATCCCATGTATCCTATGGCAAGTAGTGATCTAAGAAGACTTTTGTGAATGCTGAAAACTTAGTTGACTTGGTCACTGAAGCATGTATGACCCTGAAGATCCTATGAAGCTGATCTATATAGGGAAGTGGATCCTATTTGTGATCGATACCTGTAAACTATAGAGGGATAAACTAAAGTTGTCACGATCATATTTTTCAGGTCATGATGTCACCTATTACACCCAACAAGTAGGTAAACCTAACACTTAACTTGAGCCATAAGCCACAACCTATCAAGCAGAAGTCAACAAAAAAGAATCATAAAACTTAAAGCAAAGAAGAAAAAAGAGTAATCAACAGAAATGCAATACAAGAAACCATCCTAAGACCTGGCATTTGTTAGTAATAGAACATCTGATAAAATAAGAGTACAAGTCTTTTACAAATACAAAATGAGTACAGAATGTCTCTGAATATAATATAAAAGCTAAGCCTAGTCAAAATAGTCATAAATTGGTAACTTTGAATGCCAAGAGTTCATTCAAGTCTCCAAACTCCAAAGCATCTCGGTACGACTCCAAATTAATGACGAGGACTCAACTATGATCTATAGGCAGCAAAAGTGTAGTATGAGTATCAAAAAATGGTACTCAGTAGGCATCGACCAACTAAGCTTAAAGGATAACACAAGTATAAGCAACAACTAATAAGGAAAGTGTAGTGCAGATAACTAAACAAGAGATAACATGATATACAAGAAGTAAGGAACTGAATCAAGAACGTACCTAGAACCCAAGCCAACAAGTAATAGGGAAAGCGTAGTGCAGATAACTAAACAAGAGATAACATGATATACAATAAGTAAGGAATAGAAATAAGGAACTGAATCAATAACGTACCTAGAACCTAAGCCAACAACCTAATCCCAAGCGACTAAGATGCAAAGTCAACTATCAAGAATCAGGAAGACTAACAACCAAAATTCTAAAGCCAAAGCCTTTTACCTAACAAAGAAATAACAACAAAGAACATAATATAGTCAAACAATAACCTAAGCGGACCTTATAAGTCAGAATGGTACAAATAGCAAACATAACCCAACCGGCCCAATAAACTGAAGGTTCCAATCAACAAACAAGTATATTGGAAATAGGCGATGCATATGAATCAGAGTATGCAGTAGGACAATTAGTAACCATTGGTAACCAAGTGTACAGACCTACCTCTCTACCGTGTGAGTGAAGTAGGACCCATGTAGCTCCCTCATCCAATATTGTGGTACTCACGACCAAAGGGGCTCATAGAGGTTGCGGTAAGTCTGTATACACTACATGGGTCCAAATCCAGGTCTTATATTGAGTCGACTTTGCAGAGGATAAGAACAAACCTTTAATTTGCAAATATAAGGGATCAACTCCTTAGAGGATCATGAGCAGCCAAAATCATGCAACAAAGGGCATCGACACGCTGACTAGTTAAGTAAAAATTGAGCACATGCCAGATGCCTCTAATATCTCAAGTAGAAAAGGAGCACGTCGCTCACGCCTCATAAATCTCAAAATCAGTAAGTCAAGTGATCCAGGTGGTACGACTCATGTTAAAACTAGTTTAGAATAAAAGCCAAGTAAGAACAATATTTCTCTATGAATGATAAAGATGAGCCAATGCATGAGCCGGTATCGTACCACAAAACACGTGAGAATGAACAACCAATGCAATGCATGCCATCACCAACATTGAAACAAGTCATTCACAACCAAATAAATATAAGTCCAAACAAACCATTATACCAACGTAAGAAGTACTAACCTGGGATTCAACTGGTCCTCGAACTTGGATCGGGCCAACTAATGCATATATAATACGGCTCAGAGGAGCATAAAAAGTATACTGCTAAACAACAAGTGAAATGATCAAGAAAAACTTCTGAATCAATAAAAGGGAAACAAACTCAAGGGATGACGCCCTACCCCAATCATACCACTCTAGCCCATAATTGATTAGAAATACTGCCAACCTACAACTACTACAAGCCACCAAGGTCTCAAGCATCAACACAAGAAGAACAAATTGATACATGCCCGACATGGAGCGGTTCATAATTACTAGGGCGCTAAAACACAATCTAATGAATCTAAGGTCCAAACCAACCCTAAGGCCACCAATATCAATCCTAACATGGATAACCATGACAATCTATACCACAAGAGAAACTACAAGCCTAAACTAAGGATCCCGACACCCAAAAAAGGTCCAAAGCGCCTACGGAATCAAGAAAAGATGGAATAAATAGAAAAAGGCTAATACTATGCAAATACAATCCAAAATCACATGTAATATGCATTATCGAAAAAGCCCAATCAATAAAGTAAGACGAAGGCTACCTTTAAGCTAATCATGCGTGCCCCAAATCTACTACACACGAGCTATCCACTTCCAAAATACCTATGAACACTGCCAAAATCCAACAATCACATGCATAAATATCACCAATAAAGAACACAAAAGAGAGTTGGGCATCCCTTTTGGGGTGGGAATATACCTCAAACCTATGCTTCTTGTACTACTCCATGCCATTGAAAATGTATCCACAAACAATACGAACCTCCGACACTTGGAATTGCTCAATTTGGAGCTCCCTAGCTCTCAAAATCGCAAAAAAAACAACTAAAAATAGTTGATCCTCGACTGGTTTTTATTTAAAAGACCAGTCCACCAACTCATCACGATTCTAGAGACCAAGGCTCGTGATCGCGGCCCACATGAAAATAACCCACCACAAATGCAGAGGGCTAGTTGGCCAGACCTCCAAGAATGTGGAGGGTGTCACGCGAGCGCAGCCACTAGGGGACCACAACATCCCGCGATCGCAGTGAAATGTCTCGCAATCATGAAGGCTTAGGAGGTCAGGCTCCACAAACGTGACCCTCAAGACACACAAACGCGAAGGCCAGTGAGAGGCTTCACTAGCTTATCCATATCAGTAGGTTTTCTCAAACTCTGAACTCTCTGATGAGGGGTTTGGGATTCATTCGGAACCTTGTGCGCGCAAATGAAATATGTTATCCCATTAAGTTCAATATTCCAAACTCAATGGAACCATCAAAATTTCCATCTAAGGTCGTCTCGATGAAACGTAGGTCTCACACCTAAGTTTCATTCTTAACTAAATCTACAAAAAGTCTTGAAGTGAGACCGAAAGCCTCAGGAATCACACGAAAGGTCATTCTAGACCAAACTCGACATTTCGGAGCTAACCGCACTAAAGGAATTCTCATCTGAGCATGTTTACTAAGAATGTTGACCAAAGTCAAACTTTAACTTAACCTTCAAGGTTAAAATGTCTAACAACACAAACTCACACCAGAGGTCTCCTGGGCCGAACCAACCATACCCCTAACCTAAAATGGCCCTTTCAGAGTTGATGGAACCGCTAGAATTGCTTTATGGGGCCATCGTCCTAAACCTTTGACCGAAATCAACTGTTTAAGTTTCAAAGACTCCATAACATGGAAACTTGCACAAAACTCAAACGAACGACCCGATGACCAAACTCTCAGTCCTAACAAGTCATAAATGACTTGGGATCACTACAGGGAAGCTATAAATGCTGAAAAGATCAGAAAAAATAAGGAAATGACCTTGAGGGTCATTACACAAGGAACTCACAAACTCAAAAAAAAAATTAGCCATTCATAGGACCTGCAACTTCTAGTGTCACTGATTGTCTCTATGGATCTATTAACTATGCAAACATGTATACTACACCCATAAGATCCTAATCATATTAAATATGAGGAGATAGAAGTGGTATTGTAAGTCGAGTTGGGTTTCATGTGTCCCTGAGAGGCTCCTAAGGTGGTAAAGATCTTGGAAGGGATTGAGAAAATATCTCGTTGTAGGCCTTAGATTGGGCCATATTTGTCGATGGTACCCCGCTAGTATCCTCACCCGCAAATGTATTTAACATACAACTAGTTGTAGTCTATCCAGTATCAATCATCTCTTTATATACAAATATCAATCATAAGCTCAAAAATCAACCCTAACACTTAGTTTTATAACACGATATCATTAAGAGAGGGATAACTATTTTAACATGCCCTATATCTCCTTCCATACAAATGTAGTGCACAACATATTCATAAAGAAGACTACTAGAAACGACTTGCAGTTTCCCTAGGATACAATGTTGCTATAATACCAAGTTTATCATGACCCAACCTCAGGAGGACACGACTAGCAATTAGTGCCATACTTGACCCTAAGTTGACCATTGCTAGACCAATATGCTATACATAGAATATGAGCCCCAAAATTTTAAAAATAAACAAGTATATCTCAACTTAAAATATACCCTCGGACATCAAGGTCCTTGCCAAGATAACATGTAGTAAATCAGTGAATCCCAACAATTCATATAGAATAAAAACTAAATCATGTGTGGATTATTGAGTCCACCATAATTTCTATAAATAAGTAATCATATGTAATCAATTGAGGCCACTATGACATCTAGAAAATATATTCATATATGATCAAGGACAATAGAATGTTGTGCTAAAAGGTCAAAATAATAGGGTCAACATGGATGATAATGCATATCTATACAACTCAAAGTCTCCAAGCTTCTTAGAGTAATATACTTTACCGAGATAGGGCCTCAATCTTCCTACCAACTGTACATAATGAAAGATTAACAAAAATTTGGATCTAGCACCTCTAGAGAAGTAAAGTTGATAAATCTCTTAGAACTCAATTGTGCTACTAAGGAGACATGTGTACCTATTTTTCAAGACCTATAGACAAGATTGCAAATCCCCCGAGTAATAGGTAGTTAATAAAAAATAATATACCAAGTATGAAATGTAACATCACAATTGAACATGTATAATGAATATTAATGATATATTGAAAGTAATAAGGAAAGGAGTCAAGAATAAGTTGAGCGTACTAACTTGATCCTAAATCTAAGAATACAAACACTAATGAAATAGTAACCTAGCTAGAAACTTATATGTTCGACATGTAGAAACAACAAATGATACAACCTACACGGTCCTCTATAAGCTCGTCATGTATAATTCAATCTATTCACCATTATTGGCAATACTCTAGTCCTATAGGCGATCATTACATATAAATAACCCTTCAAGCACTTCGTGTATAGCCCTGAAGGCAATCGTTATATATCAATAACCCCTTAGGCATTCTGTATATATCCTTTTATGAATTATGTATATTCCAGTATCCTTGAAAGCCATTACTACCTTCCAATAGTCTTATAGGCATCAATGTAAACCCGCAGCCCTCAATATAGCCCCATAGATAGTAGGTACAACTCATATGTTTTTTAAATGTATCAATATCCTCTTAGGCAACCTTCACGTAGACCTAAAATCATGGAGAAAAAAATCCTGAAGAGGCATGTATATATCAACTCCAATAATTAACACCACTGAATAAGGCTACGAGTAACTTGGCTTCAACAACTAGCCCTATTTTTTCAAAGCTTTAAGGAAACTTGTCAAAAGAAGGGAATAGTCTTAACATACCTTTTCCCGATGATTCAATGCCGTAACTCGTAAGATTACTTATTCCCTCACTTACATGACACTTCAACATAGTTCCTCGGGCCATCTAGAGTGCCCTCACCAATTGTTGCAATTTTTATGTCTAAACGTTCTTATTGATGTTGTGACCAATATTATGATAGCGTGGTAGTGATTAGAGGTGTTTCAGAAGTGAGAAGCTCTAGTTCAATAGATTGGGAGCATGTGTGGTCCGCTTTGAGGTAGGCTACGATCTACTTTTATTGATTGTGCTATATTAGATAAAGTTTAAAATGAATTGCATGTGAACTAGAATTGTATATGCTGGGTTTAGAAATCCCTTCCTTATTTTAATTCGTTTGATTCTCGTAGAAACTTTCATCTTATTTTGAGTGGTGGGATCCTTATCTTAGGTTATTATCCCTTTCTCATACCGTAGTTAGCTCCCTTATCCACCTTAGCAGCGATACTTTGTGCCTTAGTCTAGGTTGGGATTTAGGTGCTCTAGCCTTGTTTTAGCGATTCTGATAGTTATTTATTGCTACCTGTAGTACTTATTACCGTTCTTGTTATTTTATTTTTGGGCCTTAGTTACTTTTCGTAGCCGTAAGACAGCTTAGGCTACACTCAGTTGTTGTTGGGTGGTATGTTCGGGGTAACGCATCGATCCTTGAGGTATTCCTAGTTGTTTCCTTGAAGCCCTTCCTTATTTTCTTCATTTGATGAGTTCTGGTGAGCTTTTTGTTCTATTATTGTTGAGGATGTTGTTATATTGTTGGGTTCGAGGCCTTGGTTGAGGACCATCTGGAGTTCATGTTAGTCTTATATGCTCTAGGAGCATGGTAGCACTGATAGTATTTATCTAGGTACTTGACTGCTATTGTTTGGATGATGGTGATGACATGCATTGCATATGGAACTTGATTTCACTTGTTTTGTGGTATGATCATGGTTCATGCATTAGATTATCATTACTATTTTCCAAGTAAGTTATTTTCACACTTCTACACTTTTAAAACTATTTTAATAGGAGTTATACCACCTGGATTACTATGATAAGCTGATTTTTGATACATTAAGGCATCTAGGATGTGCTCACCTTTTTACTTGTCTATTGATTAACTACTCGTACCTATGGTACCTAATGGAGTACATATTGTACCACGGCGGATATATATATATGTATATGTGGAAGTCCTGGATCGGGACCATAAAATGTATACAGACTTCCCAATACGCTACGGGTCCCTCTTGTCGTGCGATACATTGAACCAGATGAGGATATTCGCATAAGTCCAACCTAGCTGGAAGGACAAGAGGTACGTGTATATACTTGGTTGTGTGGCACTTGGTGCCGATGGTTCAACTTGTTTCTACCGCATTATCTGCATTCATGTGCATTGTCCATCACCAATATAATTGGTTGTTGTTTGCACCCGTCGGTCTTATGGGGAGCGGTTATGTTATGCTTGTTTCTTGTGCCTTCCAGACTTATGGGGGTCTGGTTAGGTTATTGTTTGACTATAATTGTGTATACTGTGTTGGATTGATCATTAGTTACTTAAATGGTTGGACTTGTTCCTATCTTCGATGTTCTTGACTAGGCTGTGGCTGGTTTGCCCACTCTTGGGTGGTTATGTTAACTAGCGGTGTTTACCGTGGGTTTTTCTTGGTTGGTTTACTTTTGTGGTAGTTTCTTATCGTGGTTAGATTGTCGGACTAGCGTCTCTAGGTATGTTCTCTTGTCTTGGCCTTTGGTTTGTTGTATCCTATTTCCTTATTTCTATTATCTTTAATTGTATAGTATATCTTCTTTAGTTGCTTGTATTGTGCTTTTCTTATTTACCTGTTGTTTATACTTGTATTGTCTTTGGAGCTCAACCGGTCTATGCGTACTGAGTACCGCTTGTTAGTACTCATACTACACTTCTGCATCATGGAGATCTTAGTATGAGTTCTCGCCGTTGATTTGGTTTTCGTGCGGAGCTGCTTTTGAGATTTAGAGATTGGGGTGAGCTCTTGACATTTGGAGTTGCCGATCTCCATTTGTTTTGGCTAGGACTAGTCTTTATATCGTATTCAGAGACAGCCTATATTTATTTGGATTTGAAAAGCCTTGTACATCTATAGGAGCTAATATTTCAGCTCATGAATATTACGTTCTAATAAATTGTAATAACAAAAATTAATGGACTCAATATAAAATCTTCTAACAAATAAAAAGAGATCTGGAAAAAAAGAAGAAATAATGGGTACAGCTAAATGTTCTTGATTATAGAAATAAGTTAATAATGATGGTAATAGTTTTATAATAAAATTATATAAAAGGCTACCAAATTAAAGCAGAAAATTGTTACTCAAAGGTGACACGACAAAGAAACAATTGAATGGTTAACACTTAACTAGATCAAAGGAAAGTTGTTTTCACCCTTTAATTATTGTTATTATTGGAGTAATTATTACTCATGATCTTTGTTTCCAAATTCCTTTGACCCCAACTGTTTAATGATGTGGACCAGAATTAAACATTCATACCCTATTGTGGATGTTGGAAACATATGAATCTTTAGTAGACAAATCTGGTTTGTTGCAGTTAGACTGACCATATCTATCTATATTGTGATTTGTGTCTAAAGTACTAATGCACCAAATGTCACTAGTTTAGAAGATGAGGTAGTTGAACCCTTATCAGTGCCAAGAACCAAAAGACAGAAAGTCAACATTTTGTCTTTATTTTATGTTAAACAGCTTTTACGATACGGCTGAATAAGCTAAAAACAACACATTATTTAGAAAACGGAAAGCGGTAAAAATTATCTTTAAATTATGTGAGATTGAATAAAAATGCCCTCAGATAAAAATTTGATTCAAAAATATTTTTGTTGTCCATACTTTAGTTCAAAAATATCTTTATCATTCATACTTTGGTCCAAAAATAGCCATATTATTACTTAGTGGGTCAACAATGTTCTTTTCCTAAATAAATATATTATTTATTTTCTTTTTGGAAATATCATTTTTCTATTAATATTTTTATTAACAAATGTTTATCCTACTTAAATTTAAGAAAAATAAATAATAAACATTTCTTATTTTATTATGATTGTTTTTATCATTATCTAAATGACAATTAATGATGAGTTAACTATGCTCTTATATATATATTATCCGTTAAAAGGGTATATTAAGTTATTCCATTTTAATTGATAAAATGAGATTAAGAAGAAAAAATTATTTCCCACACTTTTATTAATTAAAGTGATTTTAAAAGAAAGAAAACAAGATTAAAGTTCTTTAAAAGTAATATTTCTGAAATTTTCTCTTAATTAGGAACAAAATGTGTTTAAAAGAAAAGAAATAACATATTTATTTGGAAAATGACATTTTTGACCCATTTAATAACAATAGGGACATTTTTGGATCAAATTATAAGTGGAGGATAATTTTATTCATTTCACATAGTTTAATGAGATTATTATTATTTTTATCATTTTTGTTTAGAAAATTAATTGAAGAAGAGAAAATTGAAAATTGAAAATAAATTAGTAAAAAGATTGAAGGAATCAAATTTTCAAATTGTAAGGCGAGCATATTAAACTACGTACAATATTTTCAAAACAATGTCAAAAAAATTGTCAGCTTATTTTCTTTGTTTCAAGTAGTAATTAATCAGCCTTTCAAGAACCTATATTAAAGAGGAAAAGCAATTACAGCATATTTTTATGCTAAAATAGTTGGAGTTTAATTTATGACATAAAATTAAAAGGAAACAATTCATTAATCAGAAATGAAACTATATGCTAGTATAAGTAAATAAAAACACAACGTCATAGGAGCACGAGTGAAGATAAAATTAGTTCAATAAATGCTTCCATGAAACAATGTGATCAAAAGTTTAGAAATTAGAGGTAGAGGGTTACAAAATTAGCTATAAAATCATAATACGTCTAATTTGTTTAAATTGATTCGTTCATTTATTAGCTCAATCCAATATATTTTAGACAATTACAATTTGAGTCAATATCTAATTCAAATTGATCCATAAAAAAACCTGTTAAAATATTTTTAAATATATACATTTTTATAATTTTATTAGAAACTGAAAAATTATTAAGAACAAATAAAACAATTAAAACTTAATAATAATTGAATTGTTTGATATTTATCTAGTTAAACCAATTATTGTAGTCTAAAATTAAATATGAACGTGGCCTTTTTTATTTTATTTTTATTTTTATTTTTTATTTTAGCAATGAAGTACGGTGAACTACTACGGACAGAAAGAGTGGACAATGAGCTTAGTCCCTATGTGGCCTGCACCTGTCTTTCTTAATTAAATGTTCTTTTGTTTTTTTCTTTTTTATTTCATAAAAATCATTTTTCTTTCTTCTCCTTCTTCCTATGCAAAGTTCTAGAAAAGAAAAAAAAAAGGTTTCTTATGGGAACCTCTATCTCTATACGAGATGTTAAATAGATGTATTGGATTAAATTAGTAAATTATTGAATATTTGACCCGTTCAAAACCTATTTAAGTTGAGATGGGCTAAAAGCGAGTTATAATACATTTCCCTATTTTTTATTAAGTTTAAATTATTTTATTTTTAATAGCTCATTTTTTTTTCATGATTATAAATAACATATTAAATAAAAATTATTTGACAAAAAATTTCATGACTCAATTTGAGATATATCTCAATTCAACTTTAAATGAGATGAAATAATTTGAGCTATAAATAAAAGGACGATTTGAATTTGATTTGTCACCCACAATCCCATACATATTTATCATGTGCACGAAGCTACTTACTCAATCTCATAATATTCAAAGTAATAGTAAAATATTCTTAATCTAACTTACTACCAAATTAGGCAGACATGGTGTCAAGCCCAAGGCGTAACGTGCTGACCAATATTTAGAACTATGGTTGGTCTCAAGTTAATTCTTGATCTAACTTACTATGTACTGAAGGCTATAGTACATGTGCAAAAACTTTTAATATATATATATATATATATAATTGCAAAACAATGCAGAAAGTTATAACTCGACTAATTCGTTTGTCTCTAACATACTAAAGATAGGTTATCAGGATGAGACCCCAGGCTACCTGAATACTCTCCTAACAAATACTAACTAATAATACTCTAGATAAGTTGGAGCCTTCTGAAAGTAAAGAGGTCTCACTAAAGGTGGAGGAAAGTGATCCTAATAATGCGTCTAGTGTCATAAGTACCTGAATTTGCATCATAAAATGATGCAGAGCTTAATGTGTAACATCTTGCACCTAGAAATGACTATAAAGAGTTTAAAATATGAAAGTATTGATTTTGGGAAAGAATAAGGAAATCTGGAAATTTTGTCTAAGTTAAGAAAGTGAGTTTTGGCCATTTTCAAACGGTCATAACTCCTAGCTCAAGATGAGTTAGGAGAAGATCTTGATATGGTTGGAAATCCCTTGGATATATATTTCCAACGCCGCCAAGTTTACGCGATTTGAACATTATATGAGTGAGATATGCCCTTCGGAAGTTGGGTTGTTGGATTGAGGAAAGTCCCAATCCGAAATTTAGGAAGGGCAAAGTAGTCTTTTCTCTCATTTATTTCCTAATTCGTTTTAGGGATTTATTGGGGTAAAAAAAAACTTAGTTTTGTCAGATTAGAAAAATTAAATTCACGCTTAGAGCTTGGAGAAAAGAGAAAAGAAGAAAGAAAGGGAGAAAAGCTGTCACGACCCGGGAGCACCCCCTAGTCGTAACCGGCGTACTCGACCTCGAAGAGGTCTAATACAAGCCTCTTAGCATTCATTCATCGCATAGACACCAGAACCATAAGGAATTAAAAACTTTCTTCACACACGAAGATACTTTCAATAAATAGCAAGCGGAAGACTTTCTAGACTTTATACAATATGTCTCAAAACCATCTAATACTTGAATATAACATTGGGACTAAGCCCACTCAAAACTTAAGCAAATACTAGAGAGACATAAAAAGAACATGTTGGTTATTGCCCTCGAATCTATGAGGACTCACCAAGTCTTCATCTTCAACTCTTAAAAACCTATCAAGTAGCCATGACATATCACCATCTCCAAATCCCTACACTTTAGTCAAAAAGCGAAAGAAAGGGGTTAGCACAATTAAGTACTAAGTATGGAGACCATGCAAGAAAATATGCACAACGGACATTTACAAGAAATGTATGCTTTCATATCCTCTGATAAAACCTTTCCTTTACAAGTATAAGAGACATAATACAAGTCAACATTAACATATAAGACCATAGCCAACCATACATATACTTAACATAAATCCATATACAACCCATGCTTAACTTTAGAAGGACACATGTCATTTCATTACCATAGGACCTCTACCTAATATAACCTTAAGACACACTTGAGTGAGACAAGAAGTGACCGCCCACACAATCCTCTTCAAGCACACTTAAGTGTTCCCCAAGATTACCTTAGATAAGGACTTTATAGGCAAAGTGCATAATCATACCCGATAGATAGCATATTAATGAGATGATATGTATAATGATGCTTACATAAAATAAATCATATTTAGTGGGGCATAGTACATGTGTGGTGAGTGACCATCAATATAGTATTTCCAAGGCCTACCACCCCCTTGGAGAGGCGAAAGAGGTACAAACCCCTCAATGTGGTTACCCGGGCCTACCATCCCCCGAGCTAGGGACCAAGGTACAAACCCCTCGATATGGTTATACGGGCTTACTACCCCCCGTACTAGGCAACCAAGGTACCAACCCCTCGATATGGTTATACGGGCCTACTACCCCCCGTACTAGGCAACCAAGGTACCAACCCCTCGATATGGTTATACGGGCCTACTACCCCCCGTACTAGGCTTGGTCGACTCACAACACTTATATAGAGAAAACAATATACATGTGTCCATTTCATCATTATTTCAGTAATTATATAACCATCCGATTCATAGGACGTACATTGGACCTTCCATTTCCTAAGAATTCTATAAATGGGCATTTTATCAAACACAAGGTGGGCTATTGTTCATGTAAATGAAATCTTGTATTTCAAGAATACTAAGTCCAACCAATTCCAAAATCCATATAAATCAGCCCACCAACAACATACATATATATCAACCTTAGAAATACAATTACATAACTTATTTAACTTCTATTAGCTCAGTAATGTTGACGTAAAATAGGATCATCATCATAAGTAAGCCTAGCATGTACAAATACAACTATGCTCCCAAAACAGTGAATCTGGCCAGCCTAGTACCTCATGTTGCATCTTAGATTTGAAAAGGAAAATGGCAGAACTAGACTTTATAACCTTCATGAAAGATGTAGATACATCTCTTAGGGTTGCAAACAAACAAGGATCACCGCAAAATATATTTTGTACAAAAAGATATAGTCAAGACACTAGCCGCTGGTCATGCAGGATTTCAATTCTCGGAATCTGGGCAGAACTTGCCCTATGTTGCGTCCCATATTTCGTATCCATAACAGTTAAATTAGAATTTTACATAAACATAAAAGTTGTAGGTATACGAGTTAGCTTTCCAAATCATATTTATTCACTGAAAACTAAGTTCTACAGCAAGAGATATTCCTAAAATACCAAACACTATCCAGGTCAAAAACAGGTTTCGTCACTTACATCCGAAAGGAATGCCATATCCTATTGATTCATATTCAACAAAGCTTCTAATGTATCAAGAAGAGGCACCTAAGTCTACCAAGTCAAGACACACATCACATTATAAAGATCCTTCACATTCCATCATCATCACATATGAACAATAATAGAGGACACACTTTCAATCACAATACAATAACACTTTAAACAAGATCACCTTGAGATCACATGAACACCTTTATATTCACAACATGATTGCCTTTACTTCATTTGATTCTCATTCAAGTCCTTCACATCACATTCACATATATGATATCATGTCAACACTTCAATTCCTCATATAATGCCTCCAAGGCCATAAACACAATACATTCAATAAGTAAACACCTCCACCATAAGTGGATCACACATCAATCTATCACAATTCTATATCAATTCTACCTTAACAATGAAGTTAGGTCCACTTACCCTTTTTCCCAAGCCACAATCACCATTCCTCAACTCTCCAACAATTCACAATAGATAAGCATAGATAATAATAGAAGTCAACTATTCAACTCAATCCAAGCATACTTCCATCATCATTCAATCATAAATAATAAACCCACTTCATAAGCCAACTTTAGGAAACTTGCCAAGACATGGGTTCATGGAAATTTCTTTCTTAAAACCATCAATAGACACCATTAATAACGTAAATCATCAAAAAAAATCATTTAATGCAAGAACCCATGCTTAGAATCGAAATTAAGATTTTTGTGTTTTTGAACAACTTTTGAAATCTTTTGGATTGACTCTTTGATTGAAAAAGGAATCAAAGATGAAGAGTCCCCATACCTTATTCTTCAAGAACCAAACGAAAATAGAGAAGAAATCAGCAGCCACCATCCACCCTAGCTCCATCTTTCACCTTGAGCTTCCATGGGGTTTTGAGAGAGTTTTTTTTTTAGAGAGGGAGGGTTTCTTTTTTCTTCCTAATTGGAGTGATTTAAATGGAAGAATTTTGGTCAAAAGGGTTTTATAATTTCTAGGAAATAATATATGTCCTTTGAAAAAAATGGTCCAATACTTAGAAAAAAAATGAGGCGGGTGAACAGTAATTTCGGTCACTGGAAATTTGCATTTCCTGCCGGACAGATTTTACGAAAATGGGCATAACTTCTTCTTCCGAACTCCGAATGAGGTGAAACGAAGTGCGTTAGGTAGCTAACTCAAAGGGCTTTCCATGGATATATTATTGGCCACCCAAATAATTTATGTGCTAGGATATATGACCCTCCAAAGTAGACCCTCGAAAAATGCTTCACTTGGAAATTTCGGATTTTGATACGGTTGCTCTAAAATTTGGGTTAGACCCATTTCCCACTCAATTTGACCCCCTAAACAAGAATATGAAGTCGGATTTTCGAAAAACGAAACGGATCTTTTTATATACAGCTAAACAAGTTTCCGGTAACTTCCGAAGCACATTTTAAGATCTTTTTGGGTCAAATTCAATTATAACCATTTCATTAAGTTCTCGACTCCAAACTCACATGTGAGGCTCTAGTTTCACTCTATCATTTTCCGGGTCGTTACAAAAGCCAAGATTTCGCCAAGAACGTCAAGCGTTTGGAGTGGAATTCGTCGGGGGTGATCCCTATTAAGGTATGTGAGATATTTTAGTGATGGGTTGGTTCACCCAAACACCAACTTGTTTCAATTCAGAAAATTTGGAGTTGTTTGAATGTTAAGAAAGTGAAGTTTTTGAAGAACATTGTTGAATTCTTGTTGGTTGATTGTTGAATGCCTAATGTTGATTTGATTCATGTTTCCGGGTTGTTTTTCGAGTTAAATCTATTGGGTATTGAGAGTACTAATAATCCTAAGTGTTTGGGGAAAGAACTATGGAAGTTTAGAGGGTTTAGAGATGAAAAAGGGAGAAGAAAAATCGTCAAAAACCTGGGGAAGGGGGTGGGGCTTCGTGTTAGCCAGCGCGCCCCAAAAGGGGCTTTGACGTTCACCCCTTGGGGCTACGCGCCAGCCAGCGCGCCCCAGCAGCTCCTTTGAAGTTTGAGGCTGGTACCCCACGCCTCTCAGAGCGCCAGGGACGCCAGTTCTCCCCATTCTTCCCCCACCTTTTCGTACTAGTTCCTAAGTATCACCTATGTTTCCTAGTTGATTCTAACACTCTGAGGTACATCTAAACATCATGAAATTATCCATAAACATGAGATCATGAACCTTTAATCCATAATCCAATTCAAGTAAAGTTAAGATCAAAGTCAAAGAAGTTAAGAGTCAAGTCTAGAAGTTAAGAAGCAAGTCAAAGCAAAGTTTCTTAAAGTTTTCAAGAGTCTTTAACAAACGTTTTAACTTTGTTTTAAAGCTCAAGTTTCAAGTTAAGAAAAGAGTAAAGAGTTGAGTCCATTTCTCAAAAAGCTATAAGGGAACTAAGTATTCCCAAAGAGTTTATAAATATTTTCACATTTGAGCAAGATAAGGGAACATCGATTCCAAGAGAGCTTTTAAGCTAAGTTTTGAGTAATTATCTCAATTCAAAGAAGGAGATTTGTTTTTATAAACATATGAGCTAAGTATATTTTGGGAGTAGTAATGAGCACTGATATGGGGATGCGAGTTCATATTAACTCAAGTCTCCATAAACCATGTAGCCATCATGAATAGTAAATGATCATACTTTTTAGATGACTCCTTAAGATGCTTTTAGCATAGACTAGTGGATCCACTAAGTTAACCGTTCTATATGACGGCAAAGTATAGGACAGTTCTGGCAGCGTGGGCAAGACGATGTATCACCACTTAGGCTCATAGTGGTGGTTGTCGGTTAGAGATATCCCACAAAAGTTATATTACTTTTATATATAAGTAAAGTTGAGTTTGTTATTGCTTTATCTTTAACGAATCAAGTTGTTTACACTGTATTACAAGCTTTATATATATATATTGCATGTGTCTTATTGCTTTATATTGAGTTTAGTTATTCATGAGTTGTACATGGCCAAGGTAATTGTTCCTTCTTACTCTTTTCAATCTTAAGTTGTTGTTTAGCATTCCAACTCGCATACTCGTACATTCAATGTAATGATGCCAGTTGGCCTGCATCGTCTTATAATGCAGACGCAGGTAACCAGGATTAACATCCAGTGCCTCGTTGATCCAGCTTGAGCATTCAGAGTCTGTTGGTGAGCCTCCTTGCATTCCGGAGGACCCCTTTTATTCGCTTTCTAGTTAGTTCATTAGGATGTTGTGGGGTTTGTCCCAACATCCATCCCAGTTGTTTAGAGGCTTCATAGACAATTAGTAGTTCAGTTGTCTTTACATTATCATTCAGATGTTGTTTAAAGACTGAATTACCATTTTGGCTAAACTATTATTTCTTAAGTTATGCATGAGTTATATTTTCTTATGTTTAAGTCTTTCGCTGAGTTAAGTAAGCCAGGCCAAGGGTTCGCTTGAGGCCAACAATGGTCTTCGAGTGCCAGTCTCACCTAGGGTGTAGGCTCGAGGCGTGACATAATGGCCTTAGTATATGAAATGTAGAGTATGTAAAATAGTTGAATGTAACTGTAACACTCCAGAAAATTATAAGTTAAGACCCGAGCTATTCTTCATTTACATATAAGGTTGTATTGAGTGATTCTTAAATTGTTCTTAATTGTTAAGTTCAATTCTTTAGTGTGGGAATGGTTTTGGATATGAATTAAGGTCACAAGAACCCCCTAGCACAAAGTTGAGTTGAAGGCTTCATTATCGATTAAGTTTTGACATAAGATTCTACTTAGGTCAAATTTAAACAATCATATCTCCCAGTACATAATGAATTGGGTGGCCCCTGACCTATCAAATTAAAGATCTTTGAGTCATCTTTCCAACGCCACCAAGTTTGCCTTATTTCGAGTTTGGAGGAAAAACTTATGACTACTTAACCAAAGATTACCATATCATAGTTTTCTGAGTATGTGAATGGCAAATCCAACCTACGGGCCGTAGGTTGAACAACGACCCATCCTGTCAAGTCATTAGAAAAGTATTGGGAGTCAAATTTTGGGACCCAATTCCTACAGATCCATTCTACGGGCCGTAAGAACTACTATGACCCGTTGTTTGGACCCGTAAATAGACTTTTGAGCCTTAAAAATTCAATATAAATTCCACAAATGGGATCTACGGTTCGTAGAACAAACCATGAACCGTAGATGGACCCGTAGAAGATTTTTCATCTGTTTTAAGAAAGGTAGTTTAGTCTTTTCTTATCCCTTCTAAGCCTAAACTCCGACATTTTTTCACCTAGTTAAGGGTTTGAAAGGTGTTAAAACATTTTTTTACGTTCTTTAACACTTCAAAGACTTAGAGCAAGGATTCAAGAGAAGAAAAGCTAGGGTTTTCAAGCATTCTTTGAATATCATCGATTTCGCTAAGAACTTTGTTATTTTCAGGTATGTTAAGGTATCATTGTGTTGGACTAGTTCATCCTCACGCCCTACATCTATTTTCAAATCAATAAAAGAGTAATCTAGGGTTATAACATTAGATTTGAGTGTTCTTGAGATGAGTTGATGTTGAGTTCTGAGTTCTTGAGTTCTTGATTCTTTTTTAAATTATATTCCTAATTATTGAATTTGTCACGATCCAAGTCTACACCCTGGACGTGGCCGGCACTTAAGCACCATTGCTGGTCCCCAAGCAAACCCTCATCCTGGCTGACTACAAGCGGAAGACTGATTCAAGCATACAAAGCTTAAAAACTGAAATAAAAGTTCATAAAACTTAGATTCAAACTTTAACTCGAATGAAAACTATGAATAATAAAATATATTCAACTCTTTCCAAAATAGGCAACTTAAGTCTTTAAAATATTTAATAAAATAAATAAATAATACAAACTTCTCAACTATACTGACTATCTATGAAGCCTCTAACTGATAAAGATGGAAGTCGGGACAAGACCCACGACATCCTAACTAAACTGAAAAGTAAATAAAATCCTTCGGAAACAAAGAGGCTCACCATAGCTAACTCGAACTCTCGGATGTATCAACGAAGCTCCTGTTGATGATCCTGAATACCTGTGTCTACATCATGAGAAGATGCAGGCCAAATGGCTCAGTACGTGGAATATACGAGCATGTAAGAGTAATTCTAAAGCATAAACATAAGCTTGAAACTTGATAAAAAGGAAACATACTTACCTCTTCTCAAACTTACTCAACTCAAGGATACTCAAAACTACTCAAACTTACTCAACTCAGAAGTACTCAAGGATAAGATACTCAACTCAGAGATTAGATACTCAACTCAATATAAAACAACAATAAAAGATGCAATATATATGGAAAACTGTAAAACTATAAAAACAACTTAGTTCATTAAAGAAAATGCAATAACAAACTCAACTTTACTTATATAATAAAGTAATATAGTTTATGTGGGAGTTTCTCTAACCGACAACCACCACTCTAAGCCTAAGTGGTGATACAACGTCTTACCCACGCTGCCAGAATTGTCATATACTTTGCCGTCATATAGAACGCTTAACTTAGTGGATCCACTAGCTTAACTTATTTGATCATCTAAAAAGTATGACCCATTAAAAACCCATGATGGCTACATGGTTTATGGAGACTTGAGTTAATATGAACTTGTATCCCCATATCGGTGCTCAAATACTTAGCTCATATGTTTTTAAAACAATTTCTTTCTTTGCTTTGAGATAATTACTCAAAACTTAGCTTAAAAGCTCTCTTGGAATCAATGTTCCCTTTCTTGCTCAAAACTCTTTTGGAAATCTCAGTTTCCTCTCATCTTAAATGTGAAAACATTTACTCTTGGGAATACTTAGTTCTCATATATCATTTTAAAGAAAAATGAACTTTACTCTTACTCTTTACTCAACTTCAAAGCTTAAGTCTTAAAACAAAGTTAAAACATTCGTAAAAGACTTCTTAAAATGTGGTTTATGCCGAATTATGGACGTGAACGATTCAATGCAAGGTTTTCAATAACCATAGATAGAACTCAAATACTTGCAACTCAAGAACTTCAATGATACTACTAATTTCAAGAATGTTCAACTCAGAGGGTTCATGCAGAATTATGAGCATGAACTACTCAACTCAAGGACTCAAAGATACGTCTCATCTCAAGACTGCTGGACTTATAGGGTTCATGTAGAATTATGGTCATGAACAATTCAACTCAAAGATTTCATGGGTAACATGTAATAGTCCCATGATTAGGATTATAATCTCGGAAGGGTTAGGAACTCAATACTCAAGACTTAGAACTTGAAGATACTACTCCTTTCAAAGATACTAAACTGATGGAGTTCATGCGGAAGTTATGGGCGTGAACGACTTGACTCAAGGGTCAAAATAACAATAAGGAACTCAGGTATACGACTCTTCTCATTCTCTGAATTACTTTCTCAAAACTTGACTCAAATCAATGGTGGATGTCAAAGGGTTCACAATTGAACTCAAAGACTTTCTTGAACTCTACTCTTAACTCTCTCTTGAATGTGAATTATGAATTCAAGAGCTATGCTTCATGGTATGGAGGATCTTGTAATGATAAAGTAGACTCATGAATACATTCTCCTCACTCTTACTCACTTTCTGGAGTCTTGAAACAAGTTATTAGAAGTTGTAGAAGACTCCTCAAAGGACTTAAAGGGACTTTCTCAAAATGTCTGAAAGAACTCTCAAGACTTTGACTCAACTCTACCTTGAATGTGATTTATGAATTTAAGGTTGTGATTTGTGACAGGAAAGGTCTCATGATGTTTAGGAATGATTGTTGATAGCTAAACATGAGAAAAGTCACAAAATCACCATCTTGGAACAAGTCTGTGATGCGAAGATGGTTTAAAATAATACTCACGAAATTAAATTTTGAGACAGAGAAGTCCACGTCCTAACCGCGACGCAGAGCAACTTTTAGCTCACTAGGGGAGCAAGTCCACGACGCGGACTTGCGTGCCAGATCACACTTGACTTTCTCCTTCTTCGTTTCTCAGCCCCAATTCACCTAAATTCGATTCTTTTTCTCAATCTCTCTTTAGATTTAGATACCCAGCACATGTACACTAGAATCTAACTCTAACCACTCTATAAATCGACACATTAACCTCAAGAACTCCTCAATCTCAACCCAATTCAAGAATGGAAACAAATTCATGAATACATAACCAGAATATCAAAGCTTCATCTTTTAGAACGAATTTAAAGCTGAAATTAACATGATTGGCGTGTGGGTGAACAAACCCAACACTATGGAAGCTTACATACCTGAAAGAACATCTTCTTGAAGAACTTGAAGGAAAAATCTGGAAAGAAGAACCCTAGCCTTAGCTTTTCTTGATTTTCTTGAGCGTAGAATCGTTGGAGTGAAAGAGAGGGTTTGATTTGAAACCTGATTTTCTACTCGTTTAGGGCAATATAGATGACCTTCTAAGGGTTTTTAGGACTAAAATACCCTTAAAGAAATAAATAAAATGAGCTAGGAGTCGGAATTATTTTTCACCAGGCAGTGAGGTCCGTATTGGCTCCGCGTCGCGGAGTTGCTGCTAGGTTTGCGCGACGTTAGTAAATCAGTCATAACTTCTTACTCAGAACTCGGAATTGAGAAAACTCAGTGGTGTTGGAAAGAGGACTCGAAGGGATTTAATTTTCTATCTTGTATCTCACTTAAATCATCTTGTACTAGGAGTTACGGGTGTTTGAAGTTGACCCAAAACTTAAGAAAAACTTAGGAATGACTTGAATGAACTCTCTTAAGTTCTTCTTGAAACTTAAGGTGCTGCCTCTAGTGACCTTAAGACTTAAGCAATCTTTAATTACTTGCAAAAATCTCACTCACTACAAATAAGGGTTCGAGTCTTAGTTCAAAAAATTTCTGGTGTGTTACAGAATTGCTATATATTATGCATTGAGATTCTTGAGTTGATTCGTTCATGTCTATATTCCAACATGAACCCTATGAATTGAGTATTATTGATATGAGTAGTATCGTTGAGTTTTGAGTTCTGAGTATTGAGTTTTGAGTATTAGTTTTCTATATTGTTATTGAGATCCTTAAGTTGATTCGTTCATGTCTAAATTTCAGCATGAACCCTTTTTTGAGTTGTAAATTTTGAGAATATTTTCAAGTCAACATTTGTGTTTTAAACGAAGTTTTTGAGGAAGTAAAGAGGAGTTTGAGAAAGAGTATAAGTGAACTAACTATCTTTCAAATGTTTCAATTTAAAAACTAGATGATAATTTATCAAATAATTTAACTTCTCACTTCACTCCGGAAGGGTAGGTTCCATATCGACAAGACATCTTATCCCAGTGACAATGTCGAGGCATGAGTGCCCGATCATGAGACTACCTGTTAAACGTCCAATGACACGCGGAGTGAGGGCAACTAGTCAATTCCCCAAGGTCTAGTAAACTAAGGTGGTAGTGCAGAAGATACCTATCTATATGGAGAGAGAGATCTATCTATGAAGCTTTTATTAGAAAGGAACGGAACAAAGCTCACCACTCAATGGAGAATAGAAGGATAGGCTACGACACACTCACATTTTTTGCTTACTCTTTCACTTTCATTTCTCAATCCGGCTCATTCCCGGTTACGGTTTGGACCTTTCACCTGTTAAGAAGTGGATTCGAACCATTAACACAAGGATTTCAGTCCTTTGATCTAACCAGCTGAGCTACCTGAACCACTTTTCTAAACTGGTAACTTTACCAACTATTCAAATATCAACTGGTAATTTAATAATTTACCAATAAATTTTATCACAACAGATAATAGTTACTATCCAACTCAACATTGATATGTAATATAACCAACTAAAAAAATGAATATGTTGGTAAATTTTAAAAATGGATTAATGATCGGTTGGTGTATTACCAACTATTTTACTTATGCTAGTAATTTACAAACTACAATCTTTATTCGTCAGCAAAATTTCCAACTGATTGAATATTTGTTGGCAAGTTTACCAACAAATTATATTTCGTTACTAATTTACCAACACATTTATATTTGGTTGGTAAATTTAGCAACAAAATCTTTTCGTTGGTAAATGGACGGTTAGTAATTCATTGGTAATCTGTTAATAAATTACGTAAACAAATGTTTTGTCATATTTACCAATTGAGATATACTTTGTTGATAATATTACCAACAAAAGGTGCACGCTAGTAATATTTCAGTTGGTAATCCATTGATAGAAAGTTGCTGGATTTGGTGCCATTTTTTTCCGTCGTATTTACCAACTAAAATACGTAGTTAGATCTTGTTGTTAAGTTTTAAAATATAATTCAATTAGAAATATGTAGGTAATTTGTTAGTAAAATACTAAACAATTTAAGTTGTTAGTAAAATCCGTGGGAAATTTGGGGTTTTTTGATAGTGAACAGAGTGAAAGTTAACAACCCAATCAATTGTCTATCTTTAGCACAAAATCCCAATTCCAAATATCAATTACACCTAAAATTTAAACGATCAAAATAAGAGAAGGGAGAAAGGGTGAAAAGATATTACTATTAAGAACTCCATCTTCAATCTGAAAGTTTAATTGTAAGGAAATTTGTTGTCCAAAATCAAAATCCCAAGCTATAAACTATCTACTACAATGGAGAATTTTTTAACTATGAAAACGATAGGAAGTAAAAAGATATCCATCAAAATGATTGTGCATGAGTGTAAAATGGATTTTGGGATCAAAATGTGAATTTCAAATTCTTCCTAAACTTGCCTGACATTTGCTCTTCGATTCGCGAGATTTCAACCACTCGATCGCGATTGGTCATTTCCAGCTAACTCCGATCACGGTCATTGACCATGCTATCGCAAGGCTTCATATTTCAGTTGACTGCGATCATGACCTTTTTGCCATGCGGTCGCAATGAATAAGCTCCTACTAGTTTAATTTTTAGTTATTTGTCCTCTTTTTATCTCAATTTCACTTTATTTCTTCAAATATCTTCTAAATCCACTTTTCACTTCATTCTTTTGAGAATATGAACAAAACCACATTAAAAGCATCAATTCTCATCTAAACAAGACAAAAATATAAGCTTTAAGACAAGATAAGTATGTAAAAATATTCACTTTTCACACCCCCCAAACTTAAACTATTGCTTGTCCTCAAACAAGATGATTCCAAAGCACAAAAAACCTATTCAATTCAAGCACACCAATGATCCCATAAGCACTAGAACATGACTTCATTTGGTACTAATAAATTGTTACCACATGCAAAATCTTCACAAAAGAACTCCCCTCATTTCTCATATCGAATTTTCAGAAATCAAGAATAATTAAGTGACAACAACTCAAACTCAAGAAGTGACTCTAATTCATTAGTTCTGGGCGGAATTGTCATCCGAGCACATTTACTTAGAATGTTGACTAAAGTTAAATTTAGGCCTTCACTTGAAATTTAAAACGCCTAATCGCACAGACTCGCAATAAAAACCTTGAGACTCGTGAAACCATGCTACCAGCCTTAAATGACCCTTACGGAGCTAATGAAATCATCAAAATTGGATTCTAAGGTCATATTCTTGAACTTTTGATCAAAAGTGACCGCTCAAGGTTGAAAAAGCTCCAAACCACTAAAACTCGCATAAAAACCAAACGAACGAAAAGGTGACAGAACTGTCAGTCCCAGCAAGTCATAAATGACTTAGGAACGCTGTAAATGATGAACATGAGGCATAGACACATAAATGATCTGAAGGTCATTAAATAGATTCTCTTTAACAAACACACTACAAGAAGAGTAGGAAATCTAGATTTGGTGTAATATACCATAAATATAATAAATTATAGTTGAAATAAAATGAATAAAAAAAATATTCAGGCTAAGGCACGGATATCTCGCTCTCTATAAGAAGATTCAAGCCCACTATGACATAAGCTACACCGATCCAACAGTATATCTCTTGACTTGTCCCCTCCAGGATATAACAACCCAACAACATGTACAACTCAAGCAACTCTGAATTATTTGAAGAGTACAAAGCTCCACATAAGAACACATCCTTCAACATATAAACATTCTCTTTTATATAGTGAATATAGTTGAAGAGTTAATATTTGTCTTTGTCTCAACTCTCTCTTTCACTATTCTAATCTAAATATAAACACTATATAGTACTCATCTTTTTCCTTCTATATTTTCTTGTTATCTCTTCTTGTATTCAACCCAAAGGAAGACCATTATTTTATAGGTGATGAATTCTTCCTTCCAATAAATAGGAAGATAATGAGTTGTAAATTGGATAAATGAATAGCCAAAGGTTGAATAAGTTACAACCATATTGAGGTAGAATAATGGGTGGAATTAGTGGTAGATCATGACAATAGTAGTTACAAGAGTTACACCACAATAATGACCACATTCTTGTCAACTTATACCCATTAACATGTACACTTAATATTTTAATTTTAATATTAAAATGCATAAACACCAACATTCCCCCACTCATTTCAATATTAAAATAAGAAAGTGTTTCACAATTTAGTTGAAGGTAGACTATTAGGCATCATAAAGGTGTGCTCTGCATTGAACCTTCACTTAGTAAAATAATAATCTTTACTCCGGAGTCAGTAGTAGTCTCAGACTTGAACTATGACTGCTTAAGAAAAATAACGTATCACTGCTTACACACAATAATCAAGGTGTTGACATAAACGTTTTTAGCCAGCACATTATTGTCTTGTGTTATCTCGATTTTCATGAGGGCTTTTTAGAACAAGTTCATTCTCATAAAAAGTGACCTATTTTCACACTCATATAGCTAGGTGAAATCTGTCAAGGGTGCTCCTATTTTTTGACACCCTACTTATACAAGATACCAACTTTCATTAAGAGTTCAAAGACTCCACCTCCACAAAATCATTATAGAATAAATGCACTTACATCATAAGGATTGAATAAAATAAATATATAGTGCATTTCATAACAACTCATTATATGATTCGTTCTAATCCTTGAACCTTATTATAGGATCTCTAGTCCCAGGTTGGATTCCTCATATATGACTCAATTTATGAGCTTTAGTTTTCATCCCTCTCGATGTGCTTTAGATATCTTGCTAAGGCCTTAGTTTATGAATCTGCAAGATTATCACAAGTTTTAACACAATAATATTGATGGTATACTAGTGATCAATATGATCTCACAATATTGTGTCTTCTCCTCTTGAGTATGAATTTACCGTTATAATAACAATTTTGTACCAATAATATTGCTGCTATCAAAATTAGAAAAATTAATTTCTCAAAATAAAGTGTTTGATATAGCAAAATCAAATTATTTTTTTCACTAGCTAAAGCTTAATATATTTTACTTCGACCTCCATAATAGAATTAACAAAAAGTAATTTGTTTCTCTCATTCCAATAAATAGCACCAATTATTTCTCATCTAGTTTGCTTGTACCTTCCAAGTACTTTTACTGCAACACAACATAAAGTCAAGTTGACAGTCACATATCTCACATTTTTTTATTAGGCTAGCAAACTCCCTTTCTTCTTTGTCACACAATTGAATCAAAAGGAGTTGCAAGACTCACACAACCAACAAATTGTACTTCACAATTTTTCCACCATAATGTGACTTGACAAGGTAAGAAAATTTCATCACATCTTTTATGGTATTTTTCATTATGTTAAATGGCTACTCAATGTGTTTTTCATAAATTATTTATAACTCTCATGTTAGAGCCAAAAGTCATCTTATTATAGTCAAACAACAACATGTGATTTATTCTAAAATTAATAAATGCACTTGTGATACTCTTTTAGAGCATTTCTCAAAGATGCAAAAATCACAATTTCACAATAATTTTTTCTCATTCATAAATCCCCACTATTTTAAGAATCTAAATATCATTTTTTTTTCATGAAAAGTAGACTTACTTTATTCATGAAAAATATCATGTAATTTTTTTTCCTTTACCTTTTCTCCGCTTCAATTTAGCAAGTAGAAAACAAATATTTTACCCGTACATGTCTTCTCTTCCATCTCTTGAAGAGAGCAATGTTGAGCGAAATGATGTTGAGATCTCCTATTTTGATATTCGCACTTTTTCAAACTTTTACAAAAACTGAATCTCCTTAAACTTGTTGTGTAATATACCACAAATATAATAAATTATAGCTTGGAAAATGAATAAAACAATATCCAGGCTGAGACACGAATATCTCGCTCTCTCTAAGGAGATTCAATCTCACTACCGTATCATCTACACCGATCCAGTAGTATATCTCTTGACTTGTCCCCTCCAGGATACTATAGCCCAACAACGTGTATAGCTCAAGCAACTCCAGATTAGTTGAAGGGTACAAAGCTCCACATAAGATTTTGGTATATCTCTTCTTGTATTCAACCCAAAGGAAGACCACTATTTATAGGTGATGAATTCTTCCTTGCAATGAATAGGAAGATAATGGGTAGTAAATTGAATAAATGAATTGCCCAAAGGTTACATAAGTTACAACCACATAATGAGGTAGAATAATGAGTGAAATTAATGGTAGATCATGACAATAGTAATTACAAGAGTTACACCACAATAATGACCACATTCTTGTCAGCCTATACCAACTAACATATGCACTTAATATTTTAATTTTAATGTTAAAATGCATAAACACCAACATCTAGTTTCCAAGAGAAAGGAAGTCGACTTGGGGTGGCAAGTTCAATAATTCTTCTACTTCATTAAGGTACACGTACAATTCGTCGCTCTTGCTACATATGATATATTATTTCAATGTAACCATTTACGAATTTAATTACTCCCATTTTATTAAAGAACAGGAGGATTTGGACAAAATCAAGTTAGAGTATACTCAGCCTATCCAATCAGTAATCATAGGACTAATCCATTTTATATAAAAACAAAATATAGTACTCCACAACCCCTAGTAAATGTCTTGGTGAAAATTCCCGTGTTTTTAACCTGAATGAAGAATGCAAGAACTTGGCCTGCTTTCAATGGTATATATGAAAAAACAAAGGGATAAATCTAGAACTACTGCCAGTATAAACTGCAACTATGGCATGTTAAGCAAGTGATAACATTTCATGTACTAGTTTACCCTGTATGAAATGGGAGGCAAATATGGTCTTTTCCAATATGCAGATGGAATAGACAAGTTGTTAATGTTACTTGGCTTACTAGGATCCATTGGAGATGGGCTGATGACTCCTCTCAACATGATTATCCTTAGTAGCCTTATTGATGATTTTGGAACTGCTGATGATTCATTCTCTAATAAAATTGTCAACGAGGTATATATGCATGAATCTATAACAAGTTTTATCATTTTTATAAGTCATAGAATGTGTTATCCTGATCAATTGAGCCTAGCTAGTCTCCTTGCATCTATATTCCACATGAATCGATGCAACCTTTTCTTGATCTCATTGTTTCTAATCAGGCCATCCTTCTTGGTAGTGTTGTTTACACACACGTTGACATAGTTGAAGAGTCCGTGTAGCATAGAACTGAGATAGCCTAATTTATTTATTAGAAGAAAAATCATTGTGCTCAACACACACACCAGGTTTAATTTACAACATTATTGTTGATATCTTATCAAGATTTGTTATCTTCCTCTCAACAGTATGCATTAAAGCTACTCTATGTTGCCGTTGGAGTTGGAGTATCCGCTTTCATTGGTTTGTCCCTTTACCCTTTCTAATAGTTACTAAATTTTGGACATTAGAGTTATTTCACTTCTCCTGAAAAGTTCGTCCTTCGTTTTGTTATATTGAATTCAAATTCCTTAATTGGAAGGGTATAAATTGGGAAAATGAGAGAATACTATCTACTTACCATAAACATTTCTTTTTTTGGGTTCTATAGAGGGATTTTGTTGGACAAGAACTGCAGAGAGACAAACATCCAGAATCAGGAAGGAATATTTGAAATCAGTACTAAGGCAAGAAGTTGGTTTCTTTGAAAAACAAGATGCTTCATCCTCCACCTTTCAAGTAATATCAACCATTTCTGCTGACACTCATATAATCCAAGATGTCATTGCAGAGAAGGTATTATCTATCAAGTTACTGATAGTATGTTTTTATTTGTCATCTAATTTATCACCAATATGATTTACATTTATAAGTTTCCGCATGACGTCCTAATTACTTTCGAACCCAACAGTACGTATACTTTTCAAATGGTTCTTTTTACATTTGTATACATAGTTTGAGCCGAAAGAAACAGGTTCTTATGATGGATTCACAAAACTACCTATATCTGCATATGGATTAGAATATATTGTTTTCTTTCCTTTTTCATCTTTTTCTTCCTTGCTGCAGATTCCCACTTGCCTAGCTCACTTGTCAGCATTTGTTTGTGGCTTGATTGTAGCCTTTTTTCTTTCATGGAGACTAGCACTGGTGTCTTTCCCGTTCTCTCTTGGTTTCGTCATTCCAGGGGTAGCATTTGGAAGTTTGCTAATGAAACTGGCAATGAAGATGAAGGATACTTATGGGATAGCAGGGAGCATTGTAGAACAAGCAATTTCATCAATCCGAACAGTTTATTCGTTTGTTGGGGAAAGTCAAACAGTAAGAAGATACAGCCGTGCTCTTGAGGAAAGCATGAAGCTTGACCTCAGACAAGGATTCACAAAAGGATTTCTCATCAGAAGCATGGGAACGGTTTATGTGGCTTGGAGTTTTGAATCTTGGGCAGGGAGTCTTCTTGTTGCAGACAGAGGAGAAAGCGGAGGCCGTGTTTTTATATCAGCTGTCTCGTTGGTTCTTGGAGGACTGTAAGACACTTAAATTTTTACCTTCTAATGAATGAACATGGTTAATGCTTACTAAAACATGATTCAAATTACATGTACTGAGAGTGCAATGTGTTTTCTTTTGTGACGTTAGATCTTGTATGGCTGCACTTCCAAATCTCTTGATCATGATAGAGGTGATGGCAGCTGCCTCTAAAATTTTTGAGCTGATTAATCGAACACCTGAGATAGATTCTGAAGATACCAAAGGGAGAGTTTTAGCATATGTAAGAGGAGATATTGAGTTTAAGGAGGTCACTTTCAGTTATTCATCAAGACCAAATGTCCAAGTTCTCCAAAATATTTGTTTGAAAGTGAAATCAGGGAAGACTGTTGTTATTGTGGGAGGTAGTGGTTCTGGCAAGTCTACAATCATTTCTTTGCTCGAAAGGTTCTATGATCCAGTGAAAGGAGACATATTTCTTGATGGACACAAGATCAAAAGACTAAAGCTTCAATGGTTAAGATCTCAGATGGGGTTGGTAAATCAAGAGCCTGCTCCTTTTGCCACATCCATAAAGGAAAATATCTTATTTGGAAATGAAGGAGCTTCGCTGGAAATGGTCGTTGAAGCTGCCAAGGCTTCAAATGCTCATGAATTCATAGTTAGTTTACCAAATGGATACAATACTCATGTAAGGCAAAAACTTATATATTTGCTATTATTTCTACTTAGCTCTTTAAAGCTGGATACAATTTGGTTTTAATTGGATTTCAGGTAGGACAACTTGGATTCCAATTGTCGGGTGGTCAGAAGCAAAGGATCGCTATAGCAAGGGCTTTAATTAAAGACCCTAGAATTCTTCTACTTGATGAAGCTACAAGTGCTTTGGATGCAGAATCTGAAAGACTAGTACAAGAGGCCATTCACCAAGTTTCACAAGGACGAACAACTATTGTCATAGCACATCGCCTCACTACAATCCGCAAAGTTGATAAGATAATAGTACTACAGTCGGGGATAATTGTTGAAACAGGTTTTCATGATAAGCTGATGCAGATTAATGAAGGTGGAGTTTACTTTAACATGGTAAAGCTACAGCTATCCACATCTAGAAATACCACAGACAGTCCATATCACTATAAGGAGGCAACAAGTTACCTAAGGAGGAAGGACGACAATACTCCAAATTTTCCATTCTTTGCTAGAACAAGTTGGCAAAATAGCCCTGGCAACACTCCTTTTAGCCCAGCAATAAGCACAAGTTATGCTCCATCAATCCAAACATACTCTTTCTGCGATAGTGATTATGAGTACTCAGAGATGAGTAATTGCACTCATCGAAGACCTTCAACCTGGCGTTTGTTCCACATGAATGCGTCAGAGTGGAATAGAGCCTTGCTGGGATGTCTAGGAGCTGCTATTTTTGGTGCATTGCAACCGGCTTTTGCCTTTTGCTTGGGATCTGTTGTCTCGACGTATTTGATAAATGATAGCTCAAAACTTAAGTCAGAGGCCAAACTTTACAGCTTAATGTTTCTAACCATCGGTATCATCAGCTTCTTTGCAAATCTAATACAACATTACAATTTTGCTGTGATGGGAGAGCGATTAATAAAGAGATTGCGGGAAAAAATGCTCACTAGCTTGCTTACCTTTGAGGTTGGATGGTATGATCAAGATGAGAATACCAGTGCATCTATTTGTTCAAGTCTTTCAACAGATGCTAACATGGTACGATCCCTTGTTGGAGATCGAATGTCCTTGCTTGTTCAGGTTCTTGTTAGTGCTTCCATAGCATTTGGGCTCGGATTGATCATCTCCTGGAGGATTGCAATTGTACGAATTTCTGTACAACCTTTCACTATTACAAGCTTTTACTCAGGGAGTGTTGTGATGAAAAGAATGTCAGAAACGTCCCAAAAGGCGCAAAATGAAGGAAACCAGCTAGCAAGTGAAGCAGTGATCAATCACAGAACTATCACAGCATTCTCTTCCCAGGATAAAATGTTAGCCTTTTATGCAGAAACACAAAAAGGCCCCAATAAGGAAAATGTTAAACAGTCATGGTTATCAGGCATTGTCTTATTTTTCTCTCTTTTCTTGACCGCAGCCGCCGTTTCATTGACATTTTGGTATGGTGGGAGACTGATGAAAAAAAAATTAGTGAGTGCAAAACATCTATTTCAAGTTTTTTTTCATTTTGTTGAGCACTGGTAAAGACATAGCAGATGCTGGGAGTATGAGTTCTGATTTGGCTAGAGGTGGCAGTGCAATATCATCAGTGTTCAAAATCTTAGATATGAAAAGTGAGATTCCACCTGAAGATCCTCAAGGGATGCAGGTGAAAAATCCCATAAAAGGCAAGATAGAGCTTAAGCATGTGTACTTTTCTTATCCATCAAGGCCTGAACAAGTGATATTCCATGACATGAGCCTCAAAGTTGATGCTGGAAAGACGGTAGCACTTGTTGGCTCTAGTGGCTCAGGAAAATCCACCATTATTGGATTGATCGAAAGATTCTACGATCCAACAAAAGGATTAGTATTGATAGATGACAGAGATATCAAAATCTACAATCTGAGAAGCTTGAGATCACAAATGGCTCTAGTCAGTCAAGAACCTACTCTCTTTGCTGATACAATTCGCCAAAATATCGTTTATGGCAAAGAGGAAGCTACAGATTCAGAAATCAAGAAAGCTGCAATTCTTGCTAATGCTCATGAGTTTATAAGGTATCAAGCTACAAAACTGAACTCTCCTTATTTGTTTCTGTTTGAGTAAATATTTCTCATAATTCAATAATTCTTCTTCTAACTTGTAGATTATGTTTACATATTAGAAGTATGGTCAAATACTTGAAGAGAAATAATTAATATGACCTTTAGTGGAACATTTCTTGTGAATGAATGCTTCAAATGGAGATAACTAGAAGGAAAAAAAGTTTACTTTATTACTGGACTAATAAGGATATAGAATACACTATCAGTATAGTTTAGCCTAACAGGTTAGTTACAATTTTTACAAGGCTTCAAATTAGTGCTTATCATAAATTACACAGTCAATAGGTAGTACGCGATGAATAGACAAGCTGCTTTGTTAATAAGCTTGCAATCTTACAATGCAGTTCAATGAAAGATGGATATGAAACTTATTGTGGAGAAAGAGGAGTTCAACTTTAAGGAGGACAAAAGCAAAGGATTGCCCTTGCTCGAGCAATAGTTAGGAATCCAGCGATACTTCTCTTATATGAGGCGACTAGTGCACTTGACAATGTCTCTGAGAATTTAGTGCAGGAAGCCTTTGGAGAAGATCATGGTTGGTAGGACATGTGTAGTTGTAGCTCATCGTGTGTCAACAATACGTAAGGCAGGCACCATAGTTGTGATAAATAATGGAAAGGTCGTAGAGCAGGGATCTCATCTGCAGCTACTTGACCTCGGGCATGATGGTGCTTATTTCTCCTTGATGAAGTTGCAACTTGGGCACAACTCCTTAGCTTTACTTTAGAAACTATGGAAGAAGCTAACCATATAATGTTTCAAATTTTCCTTTCTGTTTATTTTGTTCACTAGAGTACTTTATCTTTTTTTTAAAAAGACATGTATAGAAGAGGAATCCCCAATGAAAGGTAAACTAGTTTGCCAGAAAAATCATGTGGGCTCAAACTAAGTTAGATTTATAAAAATAGGATTAAAGGCAAATGAATTAGGTTCGATCAAGTTTCCTTTGTTTTTTGTCTTCATCTATGGAAATAAAGGAAGTAAATAATATCTCTTTAGCAAAGAATAAGAAAGTTAAATATTAAAAGGCCAGAACTAGAACAAAAAGCAATTATATTCACTCTTGATCAGTGTTACAAAATGTATATAGACATCATTTTAGCAGTATACATAGGCATATTTTTAGCTTGTAGATCTGTAGGAATCCCTCATAATTAGCTAGCAGATTTGTAGGAATCCCTCTTTATTTTCTTTCCTAAATTAGTACCTACTATATTGTATTTTTATCTTGCTTATCTATTGGAATAAGACATCAACTTCTATTCGATTACAATTAGACATTGTGCACTATAGTAAGAGAAAAAATGAGATGCCCTACTTCTCCCATGCAAGGGTTTACTTATAGGGCAAAGTGTCACGCTCCGATCCTAAACCTCGGATGTGACCGACACTCGATGTCATTGCTGGCCTGACGTACCCATAACATGGCATTGGACATGAGCGTACATCTAGACGTGAGCAGTAGTTTAAAATCATTCGGAGAGTCAAGTGTTGTAAAAGAAAATAGTTAACATAAAACATAAGTCATAGAATTGAAATCGCTAATAAGGGACACAAATGTCCAAACTGAAACATAACCATCTATCTATCTCTGGTGCCGTTAAACATAGCTGAGAAGTGTCTACTTGAACAAGGCCCTGTGCATACCTTAAAAGCATAAACATCAAGTACTAGGAATGTGTCGACTAAGCCCTAGGAAACAGAGAAGGGCTCACAAATGCATAAGATGTGGAACCTAGCGAGCGGCCTAATCACGTATCTGCAGATTCTGCATCAATAAAAAGATGCAACTCTTCCAACAAATGGGACGTAAGTACATATGGAATAATACATTATGTAATATGGCGGAATGAAACATAACATACATGTCAGATCAATAGAAGCAACTAACATAGTCATAATTATAAAATATGAATGTTAAGAGATGAGGTCATTCAGACTACCTTAAGGATTTTTCTTTCATCATATTTTAGTTCAGCCAAAAACTTGTTGCTCCTCAATATACACGAAAGTGTACGTGGTCGCTCAAGTAATATAGTTTCTTTTAGAAATGAGTTTTCGTTCCCAAGGGACTTGTGATCAACTTATATTTAGTACTTAATTCCACAATTAAACAAAAGTAACCGTTTCAAATAGTTGGGTGATTTTAACTACTACTACGAATTATTTAATAACTAAAAGTAACTAGTGCGGACGACTTCAAATTGATGTTTCAAGCAAGTAAAAGACAATTCCAGGGCTGCATCATGCATTGGATTTCATGTATCATATCTCAGGCAATGAACTAATTTCGGTTATCAAGTTACTGAATTACATGGTTAATTGTATGAGTCGAGTCTCTCGACTAGCTGTCTAACTACATCATTGAGCGGAGATAGCAGGCCTAACTGGTGAGCATTTATATTTCATCTTGTTTCGTAACCAAGAAAGTTGTTCGTCCGGACATCACTCCTGAACACACATCAACTCAATGGATGATCGAGCTTTCTATATCCTTTGGTCTATCTACCTTCTCCTCTCTCGATTTTAAGAATAGACAATAGATTTATTTTGATGGTGATCAAGCATGAAATACTAAAACAAGAATATAAAAGTAACTTATAATGATAACCAAGAATTAATTCAAAAAGCCTTCAATATTCAACATTCAATCCGTAGTTACAGCCCCAGAACTAGGGCGTTTAGCCACTCATATTCGAAAACCACAAAATAAAATTGTTCATGCAATTTTCGAAAATAAGAAGAGTTAGAAAATCAAAACCTATTAAAAAAGTTGAATCTTGCTCTTGCACACCAAAATAATGTCAAACTCTCAACAAAATAGCCCTAGGGGTCTATTTATAGAAGTTGGGAAAACTAGAGTCAAATTCTACTTCAACTAGGAATCCTATTTTAATCTATTTTTGTCGGAAGAGTCGGAACAAGCATGGGGCTTCGCGTTTCCCATCGCGCCAGGCCACTGCCTCTGTAGTTTGCACATGGCGTGCCGCGCCAGGCAGTGCTCCTGGTAGGTTCCTTTGTAGTGCTGGCTTTGGCTTCTGTAGTTTAGCCCTTGGCGCTCTGCGCTTATCAGTGTGCCAGGCACTGGTACTTCCAGCCTTAGTCTATTTTCGCACGTCCTTGCTTCTCCTTTCTCCAAATCGATTCCAATTTTCTTGAAAGTTCCTAAAACATCTAATCATGTATGTTAGTGCACAATCATCACAAGTTACACAAAATCAAGCTAATAGACTCAAGATTATTCTTCAATTCAATCTCATAATGGGCAAATATCAACAACTTTGGCATATAAATATGCCTAAGATCACCACCCCACACTTAAACCTTTGTTTGTCCTCAAACAATCTTTAGTCTATCAATTCTTTTTCATAACCCTTGGACTTATCAACCCACCTTAAAATCAACCAAACACATTTAATCATGATTTTGTAGTTCACATTGGATGCAACATTTCAATAATTTCACTATATCATTATGATACACCAAGTTACAACACACATGCTCAAAGAATGATTCATTTATTATTATTTTCGGGCTAATGCAAACTCATACAAACACACCAATTAGACAATCCAAACATGTGTCATGAATGCCCTCACTCATTTGTGTTTAGTATAGCCTTTCACTCAAACGATCATATCATAAACAAGGCCTATTTTTCAAACATTGTACTCACTCTCACAAATGAAGTTCTTACTTCTTTTAACATGCCATAAGCTTGCCCATAGTGTATTTTTTCACCTTCACATCATATTTCTCAAGGAATCAAGAGGACTTCTATTTGGTAGTAGTGCCGGCTTAGGGTAAGGAAGGAAATATTTGGGATATCTTTAAAGACTACACCTCCCTAATGCACATGTATTTGTTCCACCGGTTACACATCTTTCACTAGCTTTTCTTTTTCCTCTAAGTACATACTTCATGAATGTTATCCCTCTTCAAGTTCAAGCTCTGCCCCCTAGCTCCTTATTATTACCATCTTTTTCCTTCTTCTTTATATATATGTATGTATATATATATATATATATATATATATGTGTGTGTGTGTGTGTGTCTTTACACTAGCCACCCTTAATTAAGGTGCACAATATCCTTGGTAGGACCAAGGCCAATGTTTGAGCATAGGTCTGAACTAGCCACCCTCAATTGAGTTGAGGTGCACATTGTCCATTACGGACCAAGTCCAAAACAGAACTTTTCTACACTTTTATTTTCCACACATCCTAGCATTTCCACCATTTTCCCACTTCTACCAACATTTTCAACCTTTATTCTCAACACAGTGCATTAAGGATTACATTGGGATCAAATACTTTGGTATCAATAGAAAGGGTTTCAGCTTATTCATGTGGCTTAACAAACAAACAAGGCTAAAGGCTCAATGGGGCTTTACTAGGGGTAATTTCATTGGTAATCGTAAAATAGAGTCAAGAATTGGCTTTTTCAAAGAAATGCCTTAATTATTTTCCCTAAGTCATACAAGCTACTCATTCAACACACACGGGGCAAGTTCTATATATCAATTAAAGTAAGAACCAAACAATCACTCACCATACATGGCATCACGACACACATAAGGACACATCATACTAGCATGCTCATACAACTTGCATTATAGTATTACTACTCAATTATGCCCACTTAGATTTATTCAGAGTCAAAACAACAAACACATGCTTGTTTCAAGGTTACCATTCTTTTGCATTTTCCAATGGTGACTACCCATGACGTCTGGCTAACTTTTTTGGACATGGTTTCAAAATACCAAGGTTTGTTTCTCAATTCTACTCCTCTACGTGACTAATTTTCCCTTAAGATGGTCGTCATCCATCCATCATCGGAAACTGTCACTCCTACGACGACTCTACGACTCAATAAAAGTAATAAACTAGTCCTAGTCGGTTCAAAGGGACTATCCTCAGGAAAAGTATCGCAAACAAAAGCTGAGAAACCCAAAATAAAAAAATATCACTAAAAATAAAACAAGACTCGATAAAGCATTAAAAGCTTATATATATAAAAAAGAGCTATCTCCCACCCCACACTAAAAAATTAGCACTATCCTCAGTGCGCACAATAAAAAGTAATGTAAAGTAAAGAGTTAGAGATACTTCCTCAGTCCTCTAGGCCTCGTCGTCATCATCACGACCTCCATCAAACACCATCAATGCGTTAGCATCCTCATCAACAACATCATCCTCCTCCTCATCATCCATCTCCTCATCCACATTGGCCTCGTCATTATCAAGAGGCTCCTGAAACGCCGGACCAATCCTGCAAATATAAGTTGCGCTCTTTGTCAACAGGTAGCGCTCTGCCAAGGTTTCCATCTCATTATCCATGATCGGGCGGCCCCCAATCCTCAGTTGCAACTCTACCATGCCAAACATACGAGCCATCACACTATCATCTCGTGCATGCCACTATTGAGCTGATAAGATAGGTCCATGGGACGTGTCGAGTGCCTTGGTCCGAGTGACATCTATCATATTGCAAATCAAGTACGGGGCCCTAGCAACATTCATATCTAACTCCTCCTCTTCCATACCTCCTGCCCTTAGAAACCGAGTAATCAACCCCCATAACAGAATCGCCACCTCATATTATTCCTACATTTCATCATATTCTGCCTTAAAACAGCACCAACATTAATGGGCATACCCTTCATTAACATATAGACTAACACCACCCTATCTCTTGTCACATCTGAAAGGTGTTTTGCCAGTAAAAATACACTACACACAATCTTCAACCAAACTCTCGCGACTTGGTTAAAATATGCATAGTGGAGAGTGGAATTCCTCCCTGTGTCCTTACTCCTGTCCCACCTAGCAGTGGACTCTGCCCCACACAACGTATGACGGCTATCTCTATAAGGGGGGTTTTCCTTAAGCCTATTGTAGTCCTCTGCATCACAATTAGAAGTGCCCAAAACAAATTCAGCACTTTGGAAGTAAACTTCACATTCTTTCCCCGAATTGGAACGGTTTTATTGAACCGAGTTTCTGTGTTCCAATTAGCATAAAATTCCCTAACTAAAGTCAAATTGCAATCACCCTGATCCTCAAACATAAATTGTAGCCCAAGAGCATTCACAGTATTATAAATTACCAGAAATTGAGATTGCAACCTTACCTCATTTACGAACTCGTCCCCAAGGTATTTGGCCTCCTTTTGGCATTCAAACCATTCATGCCCATATCGCTTCACAACTTTCTTGCCGAATTTTTGGAATGGTTCTGGCTACTTGAAGACCCGACCACCTCTCCCTTCCGATTACGCTTTGAACCCGCACCTGCTTCCACATTCTTAGCTTTAGGGGCCATTAGAACTCACAAAAGGAAGAAAAGGAGAGAAAAGAAAAATTTGAAGAAAGAGGGGGGTGGCAGGGGTGGTGGAGGAAGAAAATAGAAGAAAGAAAATTTCTAGAGGGAGGAGGGAGAAAAAGAGTTGGAAGGAGGAAAGAAGTGGGGAATAGTAGGTATTTATGGGGGAAGATTGAAGATTAAGGGAGAAGAAAGGTTGGTTTGGGGATAAGCAAAGGTTTATGTGGGATTTTAATGGAGGGATTTGAAAGGAAGTGGATAAGAAGAGGAAGAAAAGTTTGAGAGAAGTGGGGTTTTAGTCGGTTGGGTTTTTAAGAATTGGGGGATGATTGTGTTTTAGGGATTAAAAAGGGTGGGTTTTTTGTTTTTTAGTAAATGGGTCGGGTGGAACCCGTAAAAATTTTCACCTGGGCCTTGGCGCGGTATGCCGCCAGTGCACCATAGACACGCGTTTGTAGTGGCACTCCTGGTGCCGCGCGCCACTCAGTCCGCCCACTAGAATTTTTTTATTTTTTTTCAGTTTGCACTATTACAAACTAAGTTACAAATAATGAAAATCATATCTATCTAAAAAAACTAATAAATAAAAATACTTCTTAGCTTCTAAGAATATAAACTACGCTAAAACAAAAAAAATCAAAATTTAAAACAAAACTACCTATCTATTTCATATTGTTCACAAGTTGCCTCCCGTGTATCGCTTGGTTTAACGTCGCGGCTCGACTCATCTTGGATCATTCATCATTCAGCTCAGGCGCCTCCTGGTTACGATTTGAATCTTCTCCAAAGTAGTGTTTCACTCTTTACCCGTTTACCAAGAACGTAAGGCCAGTTTCACCTTTAAGTTCAACAGCCCCATGATGTGTCATCCTTACCACTTCGAAGGGAACACTCCATTTAGACCTTAGTTTTTCGGGGAATAACCTTAGTCTTGAGTTAAAAAGTAGTACATTTTCTCCCGGAGTAAAAGTGCGAGGGACTAAGTGCTTGTCATGCCACCTTTTCGTCTTTTCTTTGTATAGCTTGGCATTCTCATACGCATGGAGCCTAAACTCCTCAAGTTCATGTAATTGATCCACTCACTTCCTACCAGCCAACTCGGGGTCAAGATTTAACTTCTTTATCGCCCAATAAGCTTGGTGTTCTAATTCTGCCGGAAGATGACATGTTTTACCGAACACTATGTGATAGGGAGAAGTCCCTATGGGTGTCTTATATGCAGTCCTATATGCCCACAACGCATCATCCAACTTATCAGACCAATCCTTTCTTTGTGCATTCACTATTTTCTGCAAGATTTGCTTCACCTGTCTATTTGATACTTCCACTTGCCCACTTGTTTGAGGATGGTAAGGTGTAGCAACCTTATGACGAATACCATACTTAGCAAGAATTTTTTTCACTAGATTGTTAATGAAATGCTTACCTCCATCACTTATGATTGCCCTTGGAGTGCCAAAACGTGTGAAATGTTCTTCTTGATGAACTTAAGCACAACTCTTGAGTCATTCGAGGGAAGAGCTACCGCCTCAACCCATTTACTCACATAATCAACAGCCATAAGGATATATTGGTTTCCATTAGATTGCAAGAAGGGACCCATGAAGTCAATACCCAACACATAAAAAATTTCCACCTCAAGAATGTTACTTAGCGGCATCTCATGTCTTCTCGATATCGTACCCAACCTTTGGCATTTATCAGATCCCTTCACAAAAGCAATAGAATATTTAAATAAAAAGGTCCAAAAGAAATCAGATGGTAGTACCTTAAGTTTCGTACGTTCTCCACTATGGTGACCTCCATATGGGCTAGCATGACAACTTTCGAGCACTTTCTTTATCTCATACTCCGGAATGCATCTTCTCACCACCTGATCCACTCCTTGCTTGAATAAGAATGGTTCATCCCAAATATAGAACTTGGCATCATGAGTTAGATTTTTCTTTTGTTGGGTGGTTGCATCTGGAGGGTACTCTCCGCTTACTATCAAATTCACTATGTTTGCATACCAAGGCACTTGAGAGATATATAGTTTCATCAATTGTTCATCCGGAAACTCTTTCGGGATTTGTTCCCCTTCATGTACATGGAAAAAATCTTCCAACCTAGACAAATGATCAGTTATTTGATTCTCAATACCTTTTCTATCTTTGATATCAAGGTCAAATTCTTGGAGAAGTAATATCCACCGAATCAGCCTTGGTTTAGCATCCTTCTTATTGAATAATTACCTAATAGTTGCATGGTTAGTAAAAACAATCACCTTGGTACCTACCAAATACGATCTGAACTTGTCGAAAACGACCACTAGAGCTAGCATCTCCTTCTCAGTCACTGTGTAATTAGCTTGTGCAAAATCCAGGGTCTTGCTTGCATAATAGGTCGAACGGAACACCTTATCTTTTCTTTGTCCCAATACTGCACCCACTGCTACGTCGCTTGCATCACACATGAGTTCAAATGGTAATTCCCAATTAGGAGCAATTAAGATGGGAGCTTGAATCAAGTTCCTCTTCAACATTTCAAAAGCTTTCAAACACATCTCATCAAATTCAAATATCACCTCCTTCTCCAAAAGATTGCACATAGGTCTAGAAATTTTGGAAAAATCCTTGATGAATCTCCGGTAAAAACCTGCATTTCCAAGGAAACTTCGCACCCCTTTTACAGAGATAGGAGGGGGCAATTTTTCAATAACTTCCACCTTGGCTTTATCTAACTCTTATCCCAATTTCGACACCTTATGACCCAATACTATACACTTTCGAACTATGAAGTGGCACTTTTCCCAGTTCAGTACTAAATTAGTGTCTTTACATCTAGTAAGTACTTTATCAAGATTCTGGAGACATACCTCAAAAGACTTCCCAAAGACACATAAATCATCCATGAACACCTTTACAAATTCATCCACCATATCATGAAAAATGGCCATTATACACCTTTGAAAAGTCACTGGCGCATTGCAAAGTCCAAATGACATGCGTTTGAAAGCATATGTACCATAAGGACATATGAACGTGGTCTTTTCCTGATCCTCTGGCGCAATCAAAATTTGATTATATCTGAAATACACATCTAAGAAAAAATATTACTCTTGCCCTGCTATTCGATCAAGCATCTGATCAATGAAGGGAACCGAGTAGTGATCCTTTCGGGTGGCATCATTTAGCTTCCAGTAATCCATACAAATTCTCCAACCGGTGACTGTTCTAGTGGGAATCAACCCATTTTTCTCGTTCTTTACCACTGTCATACCTCCCTTCTTGGGAACACACTGCACAGGACTTACCCACTTGCTATCAGAAATTGGATACACGATTCCCGCATCTAACCGCTTTATTACTTCCTTTTTCACCACTTCTTTCATCAAAGGATTCAGTCTACGTTGGTCTTGTCCACTCGGTTTGTGATCCTCTTCCATATAGATTTTTTGCATACATAACGCTGGACTAATTCCATGAATATCTGCCATCCACCATCCAATAGCTTTCTTCCTCCGATTTAGGATTCTCAATGCCACATCATTCTGTATTTAAGATAATTCTACAGAAAGTATTACAGGTAAAGTTTCATTAGTGCCCAAATACGCATACCTTAGGTGAGCAGGCAGAGATTTCAATTCCAAGTTAGGTGCTTATTCAATTAATGGTTTGGATGGAGGCCCTAACTCACGATACAATGGCTATATTCTATGCTTAAGTATCTCCATGACTGCCAGATTCAACCAATTTTCTATCTCCTGAGCCTCAGTATCTACATATACATCATGTCCCACTAACACTCTTTCTAAGGGATCCTCGGGTGCAATGAGCTTGATTCTATTGCGAGATCTATAACCGTAATAGCGGACACCTCTTCATAGACAAACGGCAATTTCAAGGCGCTGTAAAAATCAAACACTTCAACCTTATCATGTGCACTCATAGTTAACTGCCCAGTTGCTACATCAATCAATGCGCTCCCCGTAGCCAAGAACGGACGCCCCAGAATGAATGGAACTTTAGGATCAGACTCAAAGTTTAGGACCACAAAATCCATCGAAAATATCAAGGAACCCACTTGTACTAACACATCTTCTACTACCCCCTCTGCCTAGCAACAGACCTATCGGTGAGTTGGAGCACGACGGTGGTCGGTATTGGACTACCTAACCCAAGTTTCTTATATAATGATAAAGGCATGAGATTAATGCTAACACCTAAATCACATAACCCATGGTCATGAACTCTTTGCCCAATTGTAATTTTCACAGTAAAACTTCCCGGATCTTTTAAATTCTTGGGTAATCTATTCTGAATTCTAGAGCTGCACTCCTCAGTAAGTGCTACCATTTCATACTCCGAAAGCCTCATCTTGTTAGCCATGATCTCCTTCACGTACTTAGAATACTTTGAAATTCTCTGCAAAATGTCAACCAAAGGCAGGTTAATGTAAACTTGTTTAAGGATAAAGAGAAACTTACCAAAGTATTTGTCTTTATTTTGCTTTCTGAGCTTTTGTGGAAACGGATGGGGTGGTCTCTTTTGAGGAACGGGCTTCTCACATTAGAGTTACTTACCACCTATTCTACTTTCATTTGTTTATTGACTGGCTCGATATCTCTCTTCTTTGGAGCTAGTTCCTCTAGTTGTAATCCACTTCTAGTACTCACCACATTTAGTTGCTTAGGATTTGGTTCAGTATCACCGGGCAAACCTCTTTGAGGACGCAAGTTGAGTGCATTAGCTACTTGCTTTCCTAAAATCATTTAGGACATTTGGATGTTTCTTATGTTCTTATCCTGCTTATCTATCCTAGCATTTACCTTTGTACCAATTTTTGCCATAATCTTTTGGAGTAAATCTTCATTAGTCTTTCCCACTTAGGTGCATTCAGATTTACACCCTCGCTAGGATTTTGGTACTGTTGCCCTGTCCCTTGTGAGCGATATTGGTTAAACCCTTGCGCTTGGTTTTGGTTCCCACCCCATGAGAAGTTAGGATGGTTTCTCCAACTAGAATTATAGGAATTACCATAGTTTTGCTGATCTCCACCCCTTTGCGCATTTCCCACATAGTTTACGGAATCCGGATTTGCCTCACAAAGTTCAGTTTCATGTGCTCCACTACCACAAACTCCACACCAACTTGTTGTGTGTTGTACAACATTCACTGATGCTTGATTTAGGGACATTTGTTTGAAGTGCATGGTCATGTTATGTTGCATCGCATACAGTTTTGCATTTATTGAGGTGGCTTGATCCACATCTAAGATTCATGCAGCCCTTTGTGTCGTGGTTCTTGGTATTTCTCCTTCATAACCGGGGTTTCCTTCGGAGAGTTTATCTAGGAGATAAAATAGCTCTTCAATGTTGTCCATATATAGCACTATTAAGAAGTACCTTTGCATTATAATCCAAACCCTCATATAAAGTGTGAGCAGGTACCTCATTAGCCTAGTAGTGATGCGAACAGTCATTTAACAATTGTTTGAATCAACCCCATGATTGGTACATATTCTCCCCATTTTTCTGTGTGAAGCTCAGTATTTCTTTCCTCAACCGTGAGGTTTTACTTGAAGGAAAAATTTGACTCAAGAACTTTTTTGCTAGATAATCCCATGTAGTGATGGAATTTGGTAGCTCTTGATCCAACCACTGCTTGGTGGCTCCCAATAATGAGATAGGAAACAAAGTCAGCCTCACATAATCGATGACACGCCATTTGAGATATATGTATCACTTATCTCCAAAAATTTCCGAATGTGGATTTGAGGGTCCTCGTGGGGGAGTTCGGTGAATTGCCCCATTGAGTGGATAAGATGTACCATGTTTTGCTTTAGTTTGACTCTATCACCCAGTGATGGTTTCCTTATACTAGATGCCATATTGGCTGTGAGTGGGACTGCCACATCACGGATTGGTCTTGCCAGTATGATCGGGGGTACCTCTTATTCTTGGTTATTCATGTTTTCTTGGTTGTTCACATTATCTACACTGTTACCCTCCATATTTCCATGGAGATCTAGTCCTAATTTCGGCTGATGTCCTTGGTTTGCCAGCTTTCTTTGTAGTCTTAAAGCTCTTTCAGGTTCATCGTCGGGTTTGACAAGTTCTCCTTTGCGAGACAGAATTAAGAATCAAGTACCTGCAATTCACACGAGCTAAGATCAAGTTATTAACACTTGAACAATCATATTGTATACTTAAGAAAATCAAATATAAATTAATTTCGAAGTCCCCGGCAGCGGCGCCAAAAACTTGTTGCTCCCCAATGTACACGCAAGTGTACGTGGTCGCTCAAGTAATATAGTTTCTTTTGGAAACAAGTTTTTGTTCCCAAGGGATTTGTGATCAACTTATATTTAGTACTTAATTCCACAATTAAACAAAAGTAATTGTTTAAAAGAGTTGGGTGATTGTCAACTACTACTACGAATTATTTAATAACTAAAAGTAACTAGTGTAAACGACTTCAAATTGATGTTTCAAGCAAGTAAAAGACAATTACAGGGCTACCACCTGCATTGGATTTCATGTATCATATCTCAGGCAATGAATTAATTTCGGTTATCAAGTTACTAATTTACAGGGTTAATTGTATGAGTCGGATCTCTCGACCTCTAGTCACCTACTCCAGTTAGCTATTTAACTACATCGTTGAGCGGAGATAGCAGGCCTAACTAGTGAGCATTTATATTTCATCTTGTTTCATAACCAAGAAAGTTGTTTGTTCGGGCGTCACTCTTGAACACACATCAACTCAATGGATGATCGAGCTTTCTATATTATTTGGTCTATCTACCCTTTCCTCTCTCGATTTTAAGAATAGACAATAAATTTATTTCTATGGTGATCAAGCATGAAATACTAAAACAAGAACATAAAAGTAACTTATAATGATAAGCAAGAATTAATTCAAAAAGCCTTCAATATTCAACATTCAATCCATAGCTACAGCCCCAGAACTAGGGCGTTTAACCACTCATAATATTAGAAAACCACAAAATATAATTGTTCATGCAATTTCCAGAAATAAAAAGAGTTAGAAAATCAAAACCTATTACAAAAGTTGAATCTTGCTCTTGCACACCAAAATAATGTCAAACTCTCAACAAAATAGCCCTAGGGGACTATTTATAGAAGTTGGGAAAACTAGAGTCAAATTCTACTTCAACTAGGAATCCTATTTTAATCTATTTTTGCTGGAAAAGTTGGAATAGGCCTGGGGATTGGCGCCAGGCCAGTGCCTCTGCAGTTTGCACAGTGGCGTGCCGCACCTGGCAGGTTGCTTTGTAGTGCTGGCTTTGGCGCTCCGCGCCAGCCAGTGTGCCTGGATTTTGCTTCTATAGTTTAGCCCTTGGCACTCCACACTTATCAGTGCACCAGGCACTGTTACTTCCAGTCTTAGTCTATTTTCGCACGTCCTTGCTTCTCCTTTCTCCAAATCGACTCCAATTTTTTTGAAAGTTCCTGAAACATCTAATCATGTATGTTAATGCACAATCATCACAAGTTACACAAAATCAAGCTAATAGACTCAAGATTATTCTTCAACTCAATTTCATAATGGGCAAATATCAACGACTTTGGCATATAAATATGCCTAAGATTAGGAGTCTAATAGGGTAAAAAATATAAACCACCATGTGAGGGCATGGAGTCTAATCTCGGCATGATCATCTAAGCTCTCTCATACCTTATCGGGTATGAGACATACGTGTACACATTATATAGATCCATAACTAGCCCTTACCAGGGGCATAAAGAAGGATTCGCTCGAACCAACGGTACGATCCTTAACCTACATCGACAAACATAATTTCAGGCATTCTTCATTTAGACTTATGCCTTATCGGTTAATTGTCTAATTCCTTTAACCTCATATGATCATGGAATTTGTCTGAAGTCTCATACTCATAACATTTAAGTACCATACTTCCTAGCTTCAATTTATATAATTATATCGTGACACTAAAATGGATGAATCATAATTCTGCACTCATGTGAAACATAAATCATCTCATAAAAATAAAGTTAGAGAATCATAAGATATTATCATAAGGTCTCACATTTGGAATCTTTCATAACTCATTGTTCTAGGGTTCATAACATAAGAATTTTCAAGAAATATTATCAAGAAGTCAGAAAGAAAATCATTAAAGTAGTTCTCAAGATAAAAATATCTTCTTTTAATAATCCTTCATAATTTCATGTAGAAAATATTAGTAAACTCATGGGTAAAAGAATTATCAAGAAATTGATGTACTTTCATGGAGGGCTCATAGTGTTTCATAAAGATTCAAGCACAATTCAAGAATATAGGGTGGGTTTCATCTTAATTCTAATTCATTCATGGAGGATACTTTGCAACCATGGTAACGTAATTCGTGGGGAAAAAAAGGTGTCCTTACACATGGAGATAGTCTTACATATCTTATATCTAGTGATAAACTTGATGAAGAACCTTGGAAGATGAACCCTAGTTTTGTGTCTCTTGAAGTTCTTGAGCATAGAAATGTTTGAGAATGAGATGGATTTAATAATGAAAAACTGATTTTCTACATGTTTAAGGTCATTTAGATAACTCCTCAAAGGTTTTAGGACAAAAATACCCTCATAAAAAACAAAAATCAGCAAAATTTATTGTACTGACATATTTAAGTGACAAACTGTTACTTGGATGATGGTCCATCACTTAGGCATAAAAAATGGCCCAAAAAATGACCCTTCTGGTCATATGTGACGGACAGTCACAGGTCCTATCACACTAGCAACTTGTAGTGTCTCTGTTAAATCGATCATAACAATTTATTTCAGAAATAGATTAGCATATGGTTGGCGGCGTTGAAAGAAGACTCATAGACCTTAAATTTGATATATTATAGGCCACATAACGCTTCATATTTTGAGATATATGGCCATTAGACAATGACCCTTATATGATCTCAGCAAAAAAACTTAATCAGTAAAGAAGCTTTGACTTGAGTCGGTATTAGAGGTTTCTTATGACCCTAAACCACATCTGATACACTTCTCACACTTATGAATGGACCATAACATATATGAAAAAGTATTGTATCACCATATCTAAATACCCTATATTGTGACCAACCGTCAACTTTCCCAAAACTCTGTGAGCAGTATGTTGACAGCTTGTTATGCAAGAACCATGAACTAAATGATGAACGTCAAGCATAGATGGTGAGTGCATCATAAGCTTGTTAGTCTGGGTGTGTTCGTGCAATGCGATGAGTTAAGTTGTAAGCCTTGAAAGAGTCTAGGCTTGTTAAGGTGACATGAATGTGCCGATAAGTCAGGTGGCCAAGTAAATGGGTCTACGTTTGCCAGGTCATGCAGCCATGTTTCGACAGGTATGTCAGCCATGGACTATAAACTTTGGGGCTTGATCATGCAAATATCTCGCTATAGATGTGTATGCATCAGTTGAGTGTCCTTTCGACATGGATGGACTTGAACCACCCCTGAGGGCGTTTGTACGTGTCCTTCTGGATAGTCAGACATCGTGAAGACCTAGCCATCTGATGGGTTGTGAAGAATGGCAGGTGAGTCCCTACATGAGGATCATGCTGAAAGAGTAGGTTGGAGCCTACCGGATGAGCAAGCTGGAGCTTGCAAGCAGTTCGTGCCAAACACTCCATTAACGTGAAGAGTGGCCTATATGCAGGCGTCTTTGCGAAAGACAGTAGTGCTAATAAAAAGGTGGAGTCAGCCATTGGGTATGTGAGGAGCACGTCTGCCGAATCATTGATGATGAGGCATAGCGACCAAACTACTATGGTAAGAAAATGAATCAAAGTGGGATTAGCCGAAGCGTCTGAATTGGATGGATATCCAAGTTCGTGAATGAAGGATTTCCAAGAGTAGAAGGTTGATCCGGATACCACATGATGGGAGAGTCGTGCACGCCTCGCCATCGGCCAAGTTGAGAATTGGGAGAACCATTGGGTCCTCGCCATAGACTTGCACCCCGGGTATCGAATTGCTACAAAGGGAAAGAACATGTTATGGATGAAAGAATCTTATTCAGTGATGAATGTTAACGTTGGCACTTTGATCTATGAAGTACTTGCCAGAAGTATGTCCCAAGAAAGTGCAAGGTGCCTACGGGTGCGGAGCACATGATAAGCCAAAGGTGCCATGTTGCAGCGTGAGTGCCAAAGGTTAAGCAGTATGACAAATGGGACAAGGTCAAGCTTAATGAAGGACCATAAGGGTATGGTTGGCATAGATGCCACATCGAAGGCTGCCTACTTTCCCTTTTTGGTTAGGCCGAGGTATGTTTGTGCTGTTGAAGGCAAGATTCTGAAAGGAACAATATCTTCCAATGGAGTGAAGACACTGTGAGACTGCAGGTTATCCATGAGGGTAGTTCGATTCTAGACCGGGCTAGGGATGTCAAGGACACGTTTTCGGGGCCTCTCATGCTCTAGTCTTGTTTGCGGTACTAGACAATTCTCATCATGATATGTCCAGTTACTAGGCCGGGTTGAAGGTACTAAGAATGCTCTTCAATACCTCCAATACTTTAGTCTTGTTTGCGGCGCTAGTAATACTGCAAGTGTATTGCAAGGAAGAACAAAGTTTCCAGACAGCTGAAGGCCATGAGGGTCATGGTGTAGTTTACTTGAGTGTCACCACGAAGTTAGTCACCAGAGGGTGCATGTGTGGAGACACTGTCCAAGTGAACACCGGGAGGTGCAGTGCAGAGGTAGTTTGGAAAAAACTTGGGAGGAGGAAGTGTGAGGGGAATTACTCCATTTTAAGAGGAGATTGAAAAGGGTTTCATCACATATGGATTGGGAACTACGATGTAAAGCCCCAAAGGGACAAACTTTAGGTCTTCGTTGGTGTCGTATGTCATCGGGATGATGACTGTCTTGGGTGTGTGAGCGTGTAACGCCCCAGGAATATGGGCAACTACATTGGTTAGGAAGTCGGCCAAGGAGTGCAGGCCAAGCAGGTCGCATCTATGTGAGCCATGCAGGCGGCATGCGTTGAAGGAGGTGCTGAAGTAGGATATTGAGGCAAAGGGTCATGGAATGAGGAAACAACCATTTAAGATGTTGCGTGACATGCCCTTATACTGCAAAATGTATTTGGCAAGGACTTAGGGTGCACCCAAGGGCTTAGCCTGCCGGCGAAGGCCGCGTGCGGTGAGGTATGTGACTGTCAGACGTTCTAGAGCTAGAAGTGGAATCGGGGGATTCTGTGCTATGGGGTTGTTCCTACAATTCCCTTATATATTCTTACCAAATTTGGGGCCAAACAGAGTTCATTTGGATATGTCTTTGACTTAGCCAAGGCTGATGGCATTTTGGTAAATATGCAGAAAGTTCGAAGGCTATAACCCACTCTACGAGTATGAGAATGGGCTGAACTTCATGGAGGTGTGAAGGAAGTCAAGACGAGTAACTATAACCAAACGGAACCTAATTTGGAGGTCGGATGATCTATCTATGACCCATTATGATTCTCTGGCAGAATGATATCTAGACCTGTCTCGTGGGTTTTATTATTTTAAGCATATATAAGGGGGGTATACATGGTGACAGCCTACTAGCCTCCCCCGGGCAGATTTTCCCCAAGTGTGTTGCCTTGAAGAAGGGCTTCAAGGGCCTACCTAGGCACCTCAAAGGAGTGTCCTAGGTACCCATATAAGTTAGGGAAGCTCTATGGGTGGCGTGCGACTCGGAAGTCGACGTTGGGCATCCCGACGGCCATGGGGGTTTGCTATACCAAACGTTGGGCCCTCCGGGCCGTTCTCCTTGTGGGAAAAGACCTTCTAGCCGATTGAGCAATCAAGGGACTCACTCAAGAGCCTCGTGATCTAACTTGTGAGCTTGGTAAAGGTTCAACCAAGCGAGCAAGGGTCCGTAGGCCTAGACGTGCAGTCGTGGGGCGACGTTGTACTGTGAAGCTTGTATGCATGATGTGTGGGCTATGTTGGGCTATGCCCTAAGATAAATGATGGCATGGTAAGGAAGACGCACATGGCTAAGGACAAGGATGGAACACTGCCCTATTCAAGCGAAGCGACAAGCCAAATGCAAACGCATGAGGTGACTGACAAGCTTAAGGATAGGACTGTGTAAGAGGAAGCGATGCTCAAGTCCCGGCATGGCATATATATGTGCATAGCCAAACCCCAAGGCGCACTTGGTTGTGATCCAACATGTATGGGTGTGCCATATGAGTCGAATACATGTCAAGGCGATAGCCAGACATGAGACGGGCGGAACAATGAGAGGAACTATGGGGTGAATCTCACTACAGGTACAAGGATCGTACTAAGGTAACTGGGAGAAGTTGAAAGGCTAGCCCTAAGCTATGGGGAGCTTTGGGCGCCACAGGGGTAAATTGTGTGCCGCTGACGCAGTGAAAATTAGCCTATGGCAAGTACCTTTGCATTATAGCTCTTCACACGCTTTCGCTAACGCTTGTCCACTTGTTGCACTATTAAGAAGTACCTTTGCATTATAATCCAAACCCTCATAGAAAGTGTGATCAGGTACCTCATTAGCCTAGTAGTGATGTGGACAGGCATTTAACAATTGTTTGAATTGACCCCGTGCTTGGTACATATTCTCCCCATTTTTCTGTGTGATGCTCAGTATTTCTTTCCTCAATCGTGAGGTTTTACTTGAAGGAAAAAGTCGACTCAAGAACTTTTTTGCTAGATAATCCTATGTAGTGATGGAATTTGGTGGCTCTTGGTCTAACCACTGCCTGGCGGCTCTGAATAACGAGATAGGAAACAAGTGTCACATAATCTGATGACATGCCATTAGAGATGTATGTATCACTAATCTCCAAAAATTTCCAAATATCGATTTGAGGGTCCTCGTGGGGGAGTTCGGTGAATTGCCCCATTAGGTGGATAAGATGTACCATGTTCTGCTTTAGTTTGAATCTGCCACCTGGTGGTGGTTTCCTTATACTAGACGCCACATTGGCTGTGAGTGGGACTGCCACGTCACGGATTGGTCTTGCCGATAAGATCAATGGTACCTCTTATTCTTGGTTATTCATGTTTTCTTGGTTGTTCACGTTATCTGCTCTGTTACCCTTCATATTTCCCAGGATATCTAGTCCTAATTTCGGCTAATGTCCTTGGTTTGCCAGCTTTCTTCGTAGTCTTAAAGATCTTTCAGGTTCTTCGTCGAGTTCGACAAGTTCTCCTTTCCGAGCTAGAATTAAGAATCAAGTACCTACAATTCACACGACCTAAGATCAAGTTATTAACACTTGAAAATCATATTGTAGAAATAACAAAATCAAATATAAATCAATTTCTAAGTCCCCGGCAGCGGCGCCAAACACTTGTTGCTCCCCAATATACACGCAAGTGTACCTGGTCGCTCAAGTAATATAGTTTCTTTTAGAAACAAGTTTTTGTTCCCAAGGGACTTGTGATCAACATATATTTTGTACGTAATTCCACAACTAAACAAAAGTAATTATTTAAAAGAGTTGGGTGATTGTTAAGTACTACTACGAATTATTTAATAATTAAAAGTAACTAGTGTGAACGACTTCAAATTGATGTTTCAAGCAAGTAAAAGACAATTCCAGAGTTGCAGCAACATCGTTGAATGGAGATAGCAGCCCTAACTGGTGACCATTTATATTTCATCATGTTTCATAACCAAGCAAGGTGTTCGTCCGGGCGTCACTTTTGAACACACATCAACTCAATGGATGATCGAGCTTTCTATATTCTTTGGTCTATCTACCCTTTCCTCTCTCGATGACTTTGGCATATAAATATGCCTAAGATCAGGAGTCTAATAGGGTAAAAAATATAAACCACTATGCGAGGGCATGAAGTTTAATCTCAGTATGATCAACTAATATCTCTCATACCTTATCGGGCATGAGACAAACGTGTACACATCATGTAGATCCATAACTAGCCCTTACTAGGGGCATAAAGAAGGATTCTCTCGAACCAACGGTATGATCCTTAACCTACATCGACAAACATAGTTTCAAGCATTCTTCATTTAGACTTATGCCTTATCGGTTAACTATCTAATTCCCTTAAGCTCATATGATCATGGAATTTGTCCAAAGTCTCATATTCATAACATTCACGTACCATACTTCATAGCTTCAGGTTATATAATTATATCGTGACACTAAAATGGATGAATCATAATTCTGCATTCATGAGAAACATAAATCATCTCATAAAAATAAAGTTAGAGAATCATAAGATATTATCATAAGGTCTCACATTTGGAAACTTTCATAACTCATAGTTCTTGGGTTCATAACATAAGAATTTCCAAGAAATAATTAAAAAAAGTTATCAAGAAGTCATAAAGAAAACCATTAAAGTAGTTCTCAAGATAAAAATTTCTTCTTTTAATAATCATTCGTAATTTCATGTAGAAAATCTTAGCAAACTCATGGGTAAGAGAATTATCAAGAAATTGATGTACTTTCATGGAGGGTTAATAGGGTTTCATAAAGATTCAAGTACAATTCAAGAATATAGGGTGGGTTTCATCTTAATTCTAATTCATTCATGGAGGATACTTTGCAACCATGGAAACGTAGTTAGTGGGGAAAAGAAAGGTGTCCCTGCACATGGAGAGTCTTACATTTCTTGTATCTAGTGATAAACTTGATGAAGAACCTTGCAAGATGAACCCTAGTTTTGTGTCTCTTGAAGTTCTTGAGCATAAAATTGTTTGAGAATGAGATGGATTTAATAATGAAAAACTGATTTTCTACATGTTTAAGGTCATTTAGATAACTCCTCAAAGGTTTTAGGACAAAAATACCATCATATAAAACAAAAATCAGCAAAATTTATTGTACTGACATATTTGAGTGACCAATTGTTACTTGGATGACGGTCCATCACTTAGGCGTAAAAAATGGCCCAAAAAATGACCCTTCTGGTCATGTGTGACGGGCAGTCACAGGTCCTATCACACTAGCAACTTGTAGTGTCTATGTTAAATCCATCATAACAATTTATTTCAGAAATGGATTAGCATATGGTTGGCGGCGTTGGAAAGAAGACTCGTAGACCTTAAATTCGATATGTTATAGGCCACCTAACGGTTCATATTTTGAGATATTTGGCCATTAGACAATGACCCTTATATGATCTCAGCAAAAAAACTCAAACAGTGGAGAAGCTTTGACTTGACTCGGTATTATAGGTTTCTTATGACCCTTAAGCACATCCGATACACTTCTCACACTTATGAATGGACCATAACATAAATGAACAAGTATTGTATTACCAGATCTAAATTTATACACTTGTGACAAATGGTTTGAATCCTTAGATTAGATTTGCGAAGTGTTATACTATTTTCCTCTTGAGATCAATCATTTTTGAATGATGGTTAAGATAGAGTAACCAAATTAAGATTATTTTGTTTGAACTAAAATCTCTATCAAGGTCATGAGCATTTGAAGGAATACACAAGGCATGACCTTAACATAGGAACGAAAACACTCAAACACAAAGTATAGGTATGGAATTTAAAATACGAGAAGGATTTTTAACTTCAATATGCTCATCATGAGGAATGAACAATTGAGGGTATCTAGCTTGCATATCTTCTTCAGCATCCGATATAGTCTTTTTGATGAATTGATTCCTCCATAAAACTTTTACTGACACAACTTCTTAGTCCTCAACTTGCAAACCTGATGCAAGAATCTTAACTCGAACCTCCTCATAAGACAAGATGTCATTCACAAAAATATTTTCTCTAGGCAGAGTGAGTGAAGGGTCACCCATACACTTCTTAAGCATGGAAATGTGAAACATTGGGTGCACTGCTTCTAATTCTGATTGTAACTATATCTCATAAGCTATTGTCATAACCCGAGAGTACCCCTAGTGGTAACACAGTACGTAGAGACACAAGTGATCCCAAGCTAACCCATGGTATAACATTACTCTAAGTGGAACATAGATAATAACTAAAAGTACTAATGTGAAAGCTAAAATTTAGATAAATAAGAAATTCTTAAATATCAAACTCAACACACAAATAAGTTCCCCCGATCATGACATAAAACTGAAATACTAATACCACTGAGTGTCTGAAAAAGCCTCTACTTAGATGAGATACTGGGACAAAGCCCCAACTAACTCTAATTAACTATCTGAAAATTCAAAATACTAATAAATGAAATAAAATAAGGATCATCCTCCAAAGCTGAGGACTCACAAAACTCTACTATTGAGCTGATATGGAGATCGTACTAACCGTGAGCTGGATATTGCGCATCTGAACCTATATTATCAAACAACACAGTGCGAGAGTATGTGGTCTATACTTTATATGTACTAAGTATGTAGGATATTCATGATAAGCAAATAACTTAACATACTAAATCTGAGATGTTGAGCTAAAATAACATGAACCGATGCAATGACTATGAAGTAACAAATACAACTTATAAATATTGAAACTAAAATAATTGAATACATGGTCATGAAATATCTAAGAGGCTAGACTATGGGATATACTAAAATAGACATATAACCATGTGATCTAGACATGGAGTTTGATGTATAATCCCCATAAAAAAGGGCCTAGTATACCTTGCCATGGTATAGAGGTTGATGTGAGCTAATGATGTACCACTAAGCTAATGTCAATAAAATACTAAAGAGTCAGTCCTGGTTTGACGGGTGATCCTTAAATACTTACGGTGGCACATAGTTTTAGGACTTATGGATTGTTACTAAAGGTCTCAGTCCTAACTGATGGGTGAGATTTTATCCCTAAATCCACTCGATGCTAAGTAATTTTTCCAACTACATGTGAATTGATAAACTGAAAAATGCTAATATACTGAGTATAACTCATAACTATATAAATCATATATGTTGAAAATTTATACTGAACTGGTAGATACTTTATCTAAAAGTATCTTAAATTATGAAACTGGTAATTTGAGTCATGAAAATAATTATACTCTTAGGGTTCATGATAATACTATATAGAAGTACTAAAATTATAGATGAAATCATGTAAATAAGCTATTCATGAAAAAGAATGGAAAATATTATAGAGTTCATGCTTTCACAAAACCCTAGCCTTGTAGAACTCATGAACTAAAAACTAGGTTTTCTTTGGGGCTCAATTAGTGAAAGGATACACATCGATGAAATCCCACATACCTGGAAAGAGTACACTAGCTTGAATCTTGAACTGAAGTTTGAAGATGAAAAACCAAAGTTCTTGCTTGAGAGGAAACTTAAGTGTAATAAATTTGATTTCTAAGTGTTAGGCGTAAATATGAAGGGTTAGGTTCCATAAATTTTCATTAATTTAACTTAGAATAGGCTAAAAATATATAGTATAGGAATTAAAAGAGTGAAAAAAGAAGAAAATGATCTTGACCAAAAATTGATTTCGGCAACATCTATGAGACCATCTATGGTACGTTGATTGATCTACGAACCCTAGATACCTCTCCTGGAAATCAAGCCAATTTCAATTTTTTTTGAAGTTTGATTCACCAGACCCATCTATGACCCATAAAAAATATTTACGACTTGTGGTTGGGTTCATGAAACTTAGGCTGATCTTCCCAATCTCTGAACTTGATTTAAGGATGTCATCTACGGTCTGTGGTTCATTCCACGAGCCGTAAACACCATCCATAGAAATCATAAGAATTTTAATATTTCCAAACCTAACCTATGAGCCTCATACATAACATGTGATTCCATCTATGGTCTATAGATGCTGCTCAATGATTCCAATTTTTTACAAAAAAAATCAACTTCTCACGGTATGTAATGAATGGAGGAAGCAGATTTCTTATTCCAACGAGATCTAACCCTTCTCGAAATCAAGTTCACAATGGGAGTGTCTTTAATAATTGTTATTCATTGAGGAAAATCATCTTGGACTTAATGTGAGGGCTAATCATAAAATGGAGGAAAGTTGGAAACATACTTGAATCGATTATTAAAGGCATTCCATGCAATAAAATCAGAGAGCTTGAAAGAGAGGGAAGGTAGAATTCTGGGATGGTGTTGGCACTTTCGTGCAAAACCATTTCTCAAGAATCAGATAATAGGGACTCAGGTATAGTGGGGTTTGTATCAGGAGAGGAAGATGATTTTTCTATGGTGAGAAATTTGGATTCTTTGGCTTAAAGATTATCAAGAAGGTATGAACCGTTTGGGAAAGAGAGTTAGGGCTTTAGAAATCAACCATAATGGGGATATTAGTTTATGTGATGGATTACAACTTTTTTAAAGTTTTTGACCTTTGGTTTTTGTGGTTGGAACTTAATAGTAAGACCAATGAATGCAATGAAAAATACTCAACTTTTTCATTTTAGTTATTACTAACTTAGTACAGTGTAAAACATATCGGAGAGAATTAACTTTATGAGTACAATTGTCAGAATTATTACTCTACATAATCTAATACATATATATGTTAAAAGAATTGGTAATCTAGAATTGGCACACACACTAAATGTGTAAGACCAAATTGAATAATAATTTAACTAATGAAATAAAAGAAGACATTCATTCTAGCCAATCATTAAGGGAGTTTATGCAATCTTAATCATCCCCAAGTCTAACCGATTTTTTTCAAAATGTTCTCTACTAAGTGGTTTGGTGTGGATGACAATAATTTGCTCTATAGTAGAACAAAAAAATATTTAGATATGACCTTTTTCAACATCATCTCTAAAAACAAAAAAATATTTAGATATGACCTTTTTCAACATCATCTCTAAAAAAAATGATGTTTTATATCAATATGTTTGGTAGTTCTATGTTGCACATGAGTTTTAGCAATATTTATGGCACTAGTATTGTCACACAAGATAGGAATACATCGAACATCCGTAGAGTAATCCAACAGTTGTTTTTGGATCCAAATAAATTGTGCACAACATGATTCAAATGTCACATACTTAGCTTCACCAGTAGACAAAACTATAAAGTTTTATTTCTTAGTGTTCCAGGAGATCAAACATGATCCAAAGAAGTGTACCATACCTTTGGTGCTTTTTTTCAGAACCCAAAACCCCGAGTCATGATGGCACCTACCATAACCCATCAGTAGGTAAGACAACTCATCTAAAAATGACATGTAACAGGCATATTGGGTTGAAAGAACAAGCAACAAGATAGAGCTTGTAATGACCCTCTAGATCACTTCCTCTATTTTCTGATCTTTTCAGATTTAGAGCTTTCCTTTAGGCATATGGAGACTAACAGTTTGGTCGCTGGATCATTCTTTTGAGTCTTGTGCAAATTTCTATGTTATGGAGCCTTTGGAACTCGAACAATTAACTTCAGTTAAAAGTTTGGGAAGACAGTCTTAGAATGAAATTATGATGGTTCCTTTAGCTCTAGAACATCGAGTTTGGTCTAGAATGGCCTTTCATTTGGATTTCGAGGCTTCTGGTCTCATTCCAAGCCTCGTTGTAGATTTTGACTTAAATGGAGCTTGGATGGTTGCGTTGAGTCTAGAATTTTGAATGAAGTGGGGTAGTATATTTTATTTGCAAGCACGAGGCTTTGAACGAATATCGTGCACCCCATCGGAGAATTTTAAGTTAAGCAAACCAGTTGATGCAACTCGAAATGTTCTTTGAGTTTGTGATCCCTGGGGCCATGTTCGTGGAGCCTCGTAGACCAGGGTTGTGCAATTTCTTGGCTTATAGTCGCAATTGGGCGGGTTTTTAGCCCTTGTCCCTTCGCATTCGCGAGGTTTCCCTCTGTGTTTGCGAGGGTCAAGCTAGTTACTCCCCTACGTTCACAAGGCTCCCTCCCTATTCACGAGGGTTTACTTCTATGTTGGTCATGATCGCGAGCCTTCGGCTCTGTGATCACGAAGGCATGCATGCCTAGTCTTTTAAATTAAGACTAGTTGTCATTTCAGCCCATCCCCTTTACTCTTTTGGTGATTCCTTGAGCTTGGAAGCTCTGTTTAAAGTGATTTCAAGTGTTGGGAATTCATGTTGGTCGTGTCTATGCATTGGAGTGTTTGGAGAAGTGTTGGGAGCATCTTTTGAGGTAATTCTCACCTTAAAGGGGGCAGTCATATCGCTCTAAATTGGAGAAACTATGCACGTTGTCATGTTGGCTATACCAGGCATCAAATTGTGTCCCATTTTAGGACACATGCTTAGTAAGTAGTTTGGGATCTTTTGATAGAGTCAATTCCTGAATTCCCTGGCACGGGTCCCACAATCCTATTTTGACTCGATTTTAGCAGTCTCCAATTATTGTAATTTTGGTGTCTTAACATCCGTGATGATGTTATTATAAATAATTTGATAGTGTGAAGGTGAGGTGTTTCAGATGTGGATAGCTCATGTGTGGTGGATTCAGAGCGCGCGTGATCGGCTTCGAGGTAGGCTTCTGTCTACTTTCTTGATTGAGCTTTGCTAGATAATGTTTAGTATGAATTTCATGTGATTTAGGAGTGCAGTTGTTGGGTATTATACCTCTTTCCATTATTTTATATTTACTTGACTCCCATAGGATTTTTGGGCCTATTGTGGGTGACGAGATCCTTAGTTTAGGCTTGTAGCCTTGCTTGTAGTACGACTTAGCATGGTTATCCTTATTAGGACTGGCACTTGTCGCCTTAGGCTAGGGTTTCACCTTAGATGTCTTAGAATGTTCTTTATCTTTCTTGTAGCTATGAGTTGCTGCTTTCGGGGCTTGGATTGGGTTTCTTATCTTGTGTTAGTATTTGAGACCTTAGTGGCTTGTCTTTGCCATAGGTTGGCATTAGTTGTGCTCGATTATGGAATAGAATGGTTTGATTGGGGTAGGTAGTCATTCCTTGAGTTATTTGCCTCCCCTTATTTGATTTTGAAGCTATTCGTGATTCCCTTTGTTTGTTGATTAGTGGTAGGCTTGTTATGATTTATTGTGCTATTGTTATATTGTTGGGACCGACATCATGATCGAGGACTAGTTGGGTTCTAGGTTAGTACTCTCTGCCTTGGTAGCATGGTAAGGTTGGTATTGTATATCTGATTTTGAATGCCTTGTTTGAATAATGATGATGGCATGCATTCCATTGGTTTTTTACTCTTACGTGTTTTGTGGTACAATCCTGGTTTATGCATTTATTCATCATCACCGCTCATGGAGAAAGACTATTTTCACTTGGTTGTTATTCTGAACTTGTTTTAACATGAGTCATACCACCTGGATCACTTTGATAACTGATTTTTTAGACTTATGAGGCGTCGAGGACCTTCTCCTTTTCTACTTCAAACATTGGAGATAACTAGGAGGTGCTCAGCTTTTAGTTAACTAGCTGGCGCATTGACGCCCTATCCTATATGGTTTTGGCTACACATTCCTCTAGTACCACAATAGAGATGACTTGATCATAAGACCTGGGTTGGGCCCAAGCAGTGAATATGGACTTCCTATGTCCCTATGAGTCCCTCTAGATATGTGTTCCATTGTACCGGAAGAGGGAGTTGCATGGGTCCTACCTCACCTGATAAGGGCAGGGGTAGGTGTATACACTTAGTTACTAATGGTTACTTATGGTTCTACTACATTTTCTGCATTCAAATGCTTTGCCTATCACCAGTATAATTGGTTGTTGTTTGCACCCTTCGATTTTACGGGGGCAGTTGGGTTATGTTTGTTGTTTGTGCCTTCTAGGTGTATGGGGTCCGGTTAGGTTATTGTTTGACTATATTTTGTATATCGGTATTGTTGATCTAATGGTTGTTAGGTTATCGTATAGATTTGTGAATGTTAGTTCTTCTGACCTTGGATAGTTGACTCTTGTATAATAAGTTGATAGTGAGTAAGTTGTTTTCTTGCGTTTCCAGGTGCTTTCTTGACTCGCTTTCTTCTCCTTTGTAACCTATTTTCTTCTCATTATTGCTATTCTATCATATTATATCTTATGTTTAGTTGCATTAGTTGTACTTTCCTTATTACCTATTGGTTATACTTGTTTTATCTTTGGAGCTCAATCGGTCAATGCCTATTGAGTGTTGCTTGTTCGTACTCATGCTACACTTCTGCATCCTGCAGATCATAGTACGAGTTCTCACCATTGACTTGGAGCTTGTTTAGAGCAGCTTTTGGTATTCAGAGACTAGGGTGAACTTGTAGCAGTCGTAGTTTCCAGTTTAGGGTGAGCTTCTAGCATTCGTAGTTTCCGGTTTCCATCTCTGTTGGCTAGACTAATCTTTATGATGTATTCAGAGACAACCTATACTTATATTGTATTTGTAAAAGCTTTGTACTCTTATTTTGATTAGATGCTCGACTACCGACTGATGATAGGTCTTGGGGATGGTTTCTTGTATTATTTTAGGTGATCTCTCTTTCATTTCTTTGTTATTAACTTATTGCTTCTTATCAGTTATGTTCCGTTTGATAGCACGATGCTTATGGTTTTGGGTCATGGGTTAGGCTTACCTATTGTTGGGGTTTATTAGGTGCCATCATGACCTGAGAAATCAGTTCATGATAGAGCTAAAACAAGTTAACGAAAATGGCAGAAAATAAGAGCAACAAAAGATATATACAATCAAAAATAGAAATCAAATCCAAAACTTGGTAATCACAAATATAAAGCAACTAAAAGAGTACAAGTCCCAAAAGTGGACCAAAAATATAGACTTGTCTCAAATACAAAAGATTAGTCAAAAATTTATAAACAAAAGGAGACAGCATGATCCAGGACGACGTAAGCTCACCCTTGATCTCCAATATCCCCGCAACAGGCTAAAAAATCAACGCTAAGGACTACTGCTTGAACCTGCATCATGAAAACAGATGCAGAGTGTAGAATGAGAACCAAAACAACAGGTACACAGTAGGCATCATCAATTGACTAAGCTTAGAAAGTAAAGACAATAATGAAAAATGAGAATAACACCAACTAGAGGTCAAAGAGAGGAATGCTAGTGCAAACGAGTCTAGGAATGAACAAAAATTAAGGCCAAGTGACTAACTATAACCTAGCTGGACCCCATAAGCCCAGAAGGTACACTCTTGCGCAAGTTAAAGTAAATTACCTGAACGGACCTAACAAGCCCGACGGAAACACAAAAGAGCTACAACTATTTATGAATGAGAAGTAGTGAATCCAGAATATAGGAGTGCATAACCCGGACCTCAAACCATAGCTAGAACACCAGAATACCACAATAGAACCATGTTGCCAAGCCTCACTCAATTGGAAGTAGTGTTCCTAGAACTCGGACTGCTGATAAGATAATATGATCGGACCTTAAATCCACGATTGAGAAAATAATATGCTCGGACCTTGAATCCGCATATATATGAATAATCATGGAAATATCCCATAACAAGAGTCACCATCATGAGGCCATTGTGGATCCAAAACCCACCCTAAGGTTACCAACAAATCACTCTAAGCTCGAACCAAGTCCAATCCCATATCATCAAACAAAGCATGGAATCATAATCAAATATCTCTGAGGCTATAACAAAAACGGAGTTATGAATTAAATATCCCCAAGAATGCTATAGACTCGGGATACAACTTGCACTTTGAGAACTTGGCATAAAGCCGTTAATCACTCAAAGTTAGGAGCACATTCCTCAAATGTTGCTTGTGCTCCTCCCGACACCACAAGTATACCAAAATATCATCAATGAATCAAAATATGTCCTGAATACATGTATTATTAAGTCATGAATGTTGTTGGGGCATTGGTCAACCCGAAAGACATCGCTAGGAATTTATAATCGTTGTAACATGTCCTAAATGTCGTCTTAGGGATGTCCTCCACCCTAATCCTTAGCTCATAGTAACAAGATCTAAAATAAATCTTAGAAAATACTATGGCACACTAAAGCTGGTCAAAAAAATCATCAATACGAGGCATAAGATACATGTTCTTCACCAACACCTTGTTCAGTTGCCTATAGTTGATACACATATGCATAGTCCTATACTTATTCTTCATAAATAGGACTAGAGAACACCAAGGAGGCATACTCGATCAGATGAATCCCTTACCTAAGAGATCCTGAAGCTGAACACTAAGCTCATTGAGCTCTCCGGGGGCCATACGGTAAGGTAGAGTATAAATAGGATGAGTGTTTGGCTTGAGGTATTAATGATTTAAGTTAAGGGCAACATGTACCACGGATTTACGACACTTGTAGTACTTTAAATTTGTGATTTTACATGTATTTTGAGCATTTGTTAGTAGAGTTGATTGTGTTTTGTGTTTAAATTGTAGGAAAATAGGTTTTAGCAGCAGAGAAGGATGATATTGTGTCAGCAACAAAGTTTTGGCATTCCAAGAGCCAACCTACGAGCAATAGAAACTTTTATAAGTCGTAGGCTCGTATATGAGATCAAAAAGATTCAAGTCAAATCTGAAGCCACGAGAGAATACAACAAGCCATAGAAAGTTCTATGAGACGTAGGTCGAGGCTTGTAGATAATTATCAGAGAATGAAGCTTCAGAACTTTGACTATGGTTGAGCAAGATGGATTGTACACTAGTCTACGGACTGTAGGTACCATTAGTAGAAAAGATATTGGAGAGTAATAGAAGACTATTTTCCACGAGTGGGCTCCATGAACCATAGATGGACCATAGGTCAAGAGACGTAGAAGCTGTCGAATCCTACATTTTCGTAAATTGTTTTGTTTAGGATTAGATGTTCATAAATACTCTTTCTAGGATTTATTTATTTGATTATGTTCATTTTGGTTTTGAGAATAAATTTGTGAACTACTTTTACGTTAATTCTTAAAACCGTTGGTTTTGAATTACATTTTGTTATTACTACTTTGCTACTTCAATTCAAGATTCCGAAATTCAACCCTGCTACTTGTAAGTTCATGATTTATTTTAATCAACTTAATATGAATTATGATCAAATAATTATGAGTATCTAATTCCACAAGTAGGGTTGTGAGAACCATGAAAAATTAACAATGTAGACCTAATAACTAGTAATTCTTGAATAGTGTTTACGCATGTATTATTTTTCCTTCGCTTTGATTATTTTTTAACAGTGGCCAACATTAGAACTCTTCTTATTATTACTTGTCGGACCAAGGGGGTGCCGAATGGGAAAAGGGATTATATAATAGATATTTGAGGCTACCAACCCTCATCTAATAGCTTGAACATACCAAGGGATAGCTAAATTGGGATCAAGGGTAAAGGTTAGTAAAGCATACACTCGTAGGCGGACCAAGTTGCATGGTGAAATTAATTTATTTGAGGGAACAACCACTTAGGTGAGATATAACTTACTGATATTGCATGCTAGACACTAGACAATGTTACTATTATAAGGTGTACTGAGTTAAAGATTTGTGGGAACACGTTCACCCTAGTTTCGTGTTCTATTGATTCTTGAAAATCATAAATCCTGCTTACTTTGATACTTGTTACTTACAATCATTCAAATCAATATTTGTTACATAAAATTTCCCCTTTTATGCAAACAATCCGGCTAGAAGCACAAGTGATAACAATTAAGCTAAGTCATAACCTTATTCCTTGAGGGATTGACCCTAACCTTCGTTAGGTTTTTTATTTGGATGACTACTTTATACTTCTTTTAAAGGTGTAATTTGAGTGTATCAGTCTTTGCTCTCAAAAGCTGGTGGCATTATCTGTAGGGTTTTAAGTGAAAGATATTCACTTATCATCGCAGTCTTCGGCATATATTCAATCAGAAGGATTTGAACTTTAGACCAAGAAGATGGATGCAGTTGCTCTAGGATTAGGATGTGACCATTCAGTATCATCCGGGTAAGGTTAATATGGTGGAAGACTGACGAGTCTGAGATTTGGACTCATTTAAGGTCTTATTTGTATAGGTTTAGTGTCCTCAAATGCTTGTTTTGTGCCAATAACAGATGTAAAGCCCTTGATTTCCAAGCATATGGATTGAGGAAAAATGCAAGGACACTAATGGGCAAAAAGGAATGAAGTAAGATGAAACAGTGAAGAAAGGGAAGCATGGTGATCGCCAAGTCTACTTGGCGAGTCATCGAAGGGCTTTTTGACCGCCTAAAGTTCCAGTGTGCCAAGCTCTGAAGGAGAAAATCAAGTCAGCGAGAGAAAGGAGCAGTCGGCGGATCGCCGAGTGGTTCCGTGATGTAGTGTTGGATCACCCAAAGTTACAAACCTTGAGGATGCTGAAGGCCAAGACAGAAAGGAGATGAAATTGGCTAAAGGGTGCATCACCAAGTGGATGGGCGAGCCCGACTTACTGCATCGAATGGCGCTTCGTAACACATTTTTGGCGACTATAAATACATTTTTGAACATTTAGTTTAGTAACATATTTTCATTACATTGAATTTTCAGTTCAGAATTGTAAGAATTCTGGTATTACTAATTGTTAGTTTAAATGTTGTTTAGAAGTGATTTCAATCATTAATTGTGGTTTAGTTTAAGAATTGTAGTTGCAAATGCAGTTCTACTTTTGTGTTTTTGGCTTGCGAGAGAGAGAGGTTTTAAAACCAAGATTATTGATTGATAGTCTTTGGGTATTGGGTTGTCATGGGTTCAGCTCAAGAGAGTAAATCCTAAACCATTTTCCACATGTTCAGCTCGAGAAAGATGAATGGACTAAGGCGTAGGTTGTTCTTATTTTGCATGCTTGTCGATGTTCGAGAGAAATCGACTTGATTCGGGATAAATTGTTTAAGAGAAAGTTTACATCCTCTATAGTCTAGCTTAATCACTAATATTCAGCTATTTCCTAACAGTTGCAATTACCTATTTGTCTACATTATCCTATAATCAAATAACATCCCAAGAACCTATCTCATTATTATTATTCTGTATTATTTGTTGTTGTTGTAGTTGAGAATTAAAACCAAAATCCCCTGATTTAACATTCGTGTCACACCCTGATTTGAATTCTATTTATATTTGTAAATGTCTATTCCTATGGTTGACTTGATCATGTTCACACTTTACTATTGAATCTTAAACACGTACCACTCATTGTGGGATTCGACCCCAACTCATTTAATTGGGTTATATACTAATTAGCCATCGTTGACACTTAGAATTGGATGAAGTGTCCTTAAAACGTAAATCAAAATGGCGCCGCTGCCCGGGAGTAGTGTTGGTTAAGATTCTTTGGTTAAGTTGAATTTTGTTCTTTTTAGTCATAGTTGAATCTACTTACTTTAAGTTTTGGTCTTCATGTTACTTGTTTATAACAGAAGAAAGGAGCATGTCTTGTAGCAACGGCAGAAGTCTGAGTATCTCGGGACATGGGTCTTATGGGTCTTAGTTTAATTGAACTAGTGTATGTTTTGATTTTGTTTTCGGGGGTTGCGGGGTTGATTTTGGAAGTCGAGGTTAAAAGTAGGCACGTTGGGCAGTTTGGCAAGCTGAGTCGAGCTCACCGAACCACTCGGCGGTTAGCCGAAGTCCCCTTGATCACCTTTAATTTGAAGCAATTGTTAAGTTTGGGTTCTGTAACTTTCAGCAAAAAGCCTGAGTTCGTCGAGTGCACTCGGCGACTTGCCAAAAGTCTTTCTTGATCGCCCTTTCTACGCCCCTAACCCTTAAAATACACTGTAACTCTTGGTGGGCCGGTCTGTGCTCGCTAAATGCTGTTGGCGATTCACCGAAAGTCCCCTCATATCACCGACATGCCAATTTTTCTTAGAATTTTTTGAGCCAATTCTTTCAGCGAGCCCGACTTCGCTCGCCAAAGTGATTCGGTGACTCGTCGATCGGTTCGGCGAGTCTGTCTGCAACTGTTTTTCTGCAACTTTGTTTGAACTATTCCTTACTTTCTATAATGTGTTTGCACATATGGCTAGACCAAAGGTGGTTGGTAGAGACATGCTGCCCCGCAAGAGGGCCAAGGGAATCAAGATCAACGAGGATGCAGATGCATCTAAGGCTAAGGCTACCAAACTTCCCACCACATGTGAGAAGGAAAAAGGGAAATGAAAGGCACCTGCTCTGATAGTGACGGGATCTATGCCACTCACCTCACCACTTCTGAGAGTGAGGGTAAGCACCAAGATTCTCGGGCTACTAGCAGCCCAGAGGGCCGAGCTGCGTTCCAAGAGGATGAATGATCCGTCGAGGATCAGGACACCACTACTCCTTCTGCTCCAGCACAGGCTGTGGTCTTAGCACCACCGGTACAGGGTCCTCCTCCACGGTCTATGGACAGAGTGAAGACTGAGGGGCTGAGGACCATTATAGAGGAAAGAGGTTTTCTACTGATGGTGTCATAGACAAGTATCCGGAGATCAAGAGCTGCTTGAGGTCCCACAAGTTTCAGTTGTTCACCCGACCCCGAAGCTCTTATGTTCAAAATTGGGTCTGGGAGTTCTACACTGCTTACGGAGCCCTGGTACCACAAGGGAAGAAGTCGGCAGCCAAATTCAAGCTTATTGACTATGTGGTCATCATGGGTAAAAAGATTAAATGTAATAGTGATGCTATCAATGCAATCTTGGGGGTTTCAACACGAATTAAGGATGATTGCCAATATAAGATCAAGACAAAGACGTTAGAAAACACGAAGAAGTGGTTGGCTCCTCTGTTAGACGGTACTCCCAAGTGGCTCGAGGTTAGAGCACCCATTGAGAAGAAGGATCTCAATATAGCAGCAAGATTCTGGTTTGGCTTCATTAGCAGTACTATCATGCCATCCCAGAACGAGTTGATTCTCCGCCACGGCAAAGCAGCTTGTCTTGGTTGCATCATTGATGGGACGAGGTTGAACTTGGGGATGACCATTGCACAGGATATGATTTTAAGGACCAAGCAGCTCCAAACATCTCTACCTTTCCCGGTGTTGATTACCGAGTTGTGCATACAAGCTTGGGGTGCCTAGAGATGAGAAGAATGATGTGGAAGTGATTCTCACATCTTCTACCAACATCCAGAGAATTGAGGTGAAGTACTTGAAAGATGAGGCCGAGAAGAGGAAGGCAACCCTGGTGGATACATCCCCGGTTGTTGATATTCAGACACTACATGTAGAGGCAGTATTGCCTACTACGGCCCCTGGGTCTTCAGGTACATCTAGTGCTGCCCCTTCTGTTACTCCCAATTCCTCCACTGCTTCTTTGCCTCCTAGACCTGGGAGTGCTACTCGACCTCCACTCATCCAGGCTGCATTACTATGGATGGGGAAGCTAGCCCATTTTGCTAATAGACGCACCTCCAGGCTTGAGGCTACCATTCCTGGTATGATTGAGAGGGTGCTTGTTGATGTTGTGGCACCCCTGAGTGTGACTATTAATGCCTTTGCGGCATGGATAGCGGCATGTGAGCAAGGCCAAAGGACAACTAACGAGGTAACGACTTTAAATGTCGTTATTGCTGAGTTGAGGAGAGATCTGGACTAACTGAAGTCCACTGACATGTCGATGATTTTTGAGACCGTGAAGATCCCTGATGTGCCTCCGGCCACCATCGGAGATGAGGTTTGAACTGAGGAAGTAGTTGTTGCCGAGTCTAAGGATGAGACCGATGAGAAGCTGCCTGTTGCTAATGAGAAGGCTTCTTATGAGGGTCTCGCGGAGATTGAGAAGACCATGGTAGATGCAGCTGTGCAGACTTCTTTGGCACACACACCATTGGCTGACCCTAGTGGATCGAGTGTTGCTGATGTGACTTCGGGCATTGATGCCTAAAATCAGAGTGATACCCCGACAAATGGAGCGACTGCGTAGACAAGATCCCTCTTTACCTCCCTCTATGTCACTTTTATTGATTTTTAGTGTTTTTATTGCATTTGAGGACAAATTGTTTTTTCTTTATGGTGGAGTGAGGTATTTCCATACCTACCTCTTATGTTGATGATATTTTTTGTATATATTGGGTTTTGTGCTAACTATTGTGTTTTGGCACTGTGTTGTGGATATTTGAGCTTGTGGCTCCTTCTTTTAATTGCAAATGGTTTTTGGACCCTTTTGAAAAAATTTGCCACCACTTGTGCATTTAATTGTGGTTGTTCTTGTGCAAATTTGAGTATCAGTTATGATCAAAACCGATGACTTGAATAGTGCTCTTGATCGAACAAATATGAATGTGCGACTACGATGAGGCCAAATGAAGTTCCAAAGGCAATATGTGAACTTTTTGCATCTCGTTGTGACTAGCCGGTTATAGAATTGAATCTCTTGTGATGAAAATTGCACACTAGCGAAAGTGTGGAGTCTTGTTTGACATTGATGTCAATGCCTTGTGTGATGAGCTTACCGTGAACCATGTGTGATGGCACCTAGAATTTGCCCCGTTGGTCCGGTTGACTAAGTGATGCAAGCTCTTGAAATGATCTTAGGCAACAATTTTAAAGAGTGAAACAATTTGACATTACACCTCTTTTATGGCCTACCTTCTGAGTGTGTGAACTTTGTTTGAACATCCTTTGAACCTTAGCCTTTTCTTGGAAGAAACTTGATGCAAATGCGACCTCTTTTTATCCCTTCAACCATAATCCTCATGAAGTATGGTTTGTTTGAATAGTCAACTTAGGCCAAAAGCCTAAGTTGAGGGTATGGTGAAAAGAGAAGGTTAGTCAAGAAATGCAACTAAGTCCCCCTCGACCCATGGTTTTGAGAAAGATGGAACCCCTCCATACAAAAAAAATGAAAAAGAAAAAGAAAAAAAAGTTGTGGAATGAAGTTGTGAAAGTTGCAAAACAAATAGGGTGTCCGGTATTCCATTGAAAGTGAATAATGGGGTGAATTGTGAGCATGAATGGGAATGATGAAGAAAAGGAAAGGATGTATTGTTCATACCACATTTCATGAGGATAATGCCACTGAGCCTAAATGACCATACATTTACACTCAGCCCCGTTAAAAGCCTTGAAAAGACCTTTTTGATATTGAGTAAGCTGAAACAAGTGTTGATTGGAAAATAAGGGCGAACCTATGGGTGGAGTCATGCATGTGTTCATCTTTGTGAGTGTGAGAGTTGTTTGTGATTTCGGAGTTATAAATTGTTGAAAAATTGTGTGTGAATATGGAATCATCTTTGTGTGAGGGCATTTGAGTACCTTTGTTGAGCTTGAACTTGCATTTGAAGCAAGTATTGTGAACTTGAGAATCTTTGATAATGGTAAGTCACAACTTGAATCTTTGAGTGCACAATTGATCCTTGCATAAGTAAGTTGAGTCTTGTTGTGTGCATTCATGATTAAGTCTTGTGTAGCAATGTTTGAGACATCATACTGCTGAACTTGAGTTTTACTTGAGGACAAGCAAAAGTTTAAGTTGGGGTGTTGATGAGTCCGAGATTTGGACTCATTTAGGGCTTTATTTGTATAGGTTTAGTGTCCTCAAATGCTTGTTTTATGCCAATAACTGATGTAAAACCCTTGATTTCCAAGTATATGGATTGAGGAACAATGCAAGGACACTAATGTGCAAAAAGGAACGAAGTAAGCTAAAAGAGTGAAGAAAAGAAAGCCTAGTGATCGCTAAGTCTACATGGCGAGTCTTCGAAGAGCTTCTTGACCGCCTAAAGTTCCAGTGTGCCAAGCTCTGAAGGAGAAAATCAAGTCGGCGAGAGAAAGCAGCAGTCGGCAGATCACCGAGTGGTTCCGCGATATAATGTTGGACCGCCCAAAGCTACAAACCTTGAGGATGCTGAAGGCCAAGATAGAAAAGCGATGAAATTGGCTAAAGGGCACATCGCCAAGTGGATCGGCGAGCCTGACTTAATGCGTCGAATGGCTCTTCACAGCACATTTTTGGCGACTATAAATACATTTTTTAACATTTAGTTTAGTATCATAGTTTTATTACATTGAATTTTCGGTTGAGAATTGTAAGAATTTTGAGTATTGAGACAAGTTTTCCGTAGATGGAAACTCAATTTGGTAACAATTTTTATCTTTTTATGATATCTAGCTAAAACCCCAATTCTTGGGGTGTGATTATGTGATTATGGGCTAATTTAGTTTATGGGTATTGCTAATTGTTAGTTTAAATGATGTTTAGAAGTGATTTCAATCATTAATTATGGTTTAATTTAAGAATTGTAGTTGCAACTATAGTTCTACTTTTGTGTTTTTGGCTTGCTCGAGAGAGAGGTTTTAAAACCAAGATTATTGATTGATGGTCTCTGGGTATTGGGTTGTCATGGGTTCAACTCGAGAGAGTGAATCCTAAATCCTTTTCCACACATTCAGCTCGAGAGTATGAGCGTGAATGGACTAAGGCGTAGGCCGTTCTTATTTTGCATGCTTGTCAATGTTCGAGAGAAATCAACTTGATTTGGGATAAATTGTTCGAGAGAAAGTTTACCTTCTCTATAGTCTAGCTTAATTACTAATATTCAGCTATTTCTTAACAGTTGCAATTACCCATTTGTCTACATTAGCTTATAATCGAATCACATCCCACCCATCTCATTATTGTTATTCCATATTATTTGATGTTGTTGTAGTTGATAATTAAAACCAAAACCCCCTGATTTGACATTCGTGTCACACCCTGATTTGAATTATGTTTTTATTCATAAATGTCTATTCATATGGCTGACTTAATCATGTTCACACTTTACTATTGAATCTTAAACACATACCACTCCCTGTATGATTCGACCCCAACTCATTTAGTTGGGTTATATACTGATTAGCGATCGTTGACACATAGAATTGGATGAAGCGTCCTTGAAATGTTGATGAGTCCTAGATTTGGACTCATTTAGGGCTTTATTTGTATAGGTTTAGTGTCTTTTAAATTCTTTTTTTGTGCCAATAACTGATATATAAAACCATTAATTTTAAGGTATATGGATTCAGGAACAATGCAAGGACAATAATGTGCAAAAAGGAACGAAGTAAGCTAAAAGAGTGAAGAAAAGGAAGCCTAGTGATCGCCAAGTCTACTTGGCGAGTCGCCGAAGGGCTTCTTGATAGCCTAAAGTTCTAGTGTGCCAAGCTCTGAAGGAGAAAATCAAGTCGGCGAGAGAAAGAAGCAGTCGGCGGATCGCCGAGTGATTCGACGATACAGTGTAGGATCGCCCAAAGTTACAAACCTTGAGGATGTTGAAGGCCAAGATAGAAAGGCGATGAAATTGGCTAAAGGGTGCATCGCCGAGTGGATCAACGAGCCCGACTTACTATGTGGAATGGCTCTTCGTAGCACATTTTTGGTGACTATAAATACATTTTTGAACATTTAGTTTAGTATCATATTTTCATTACATTGAATTTTCAGCTAAGAATTGTAAGAATTCAGAGTATTGAGACAAGTTTTCCTTAGCTTTGAAGAATTGAAGTTTTCACTTTTGAGAAATTGGAAGTGGGTCTTTGAGATTCTTCAATTTGGAAGACGAAATCAATCTTACCCAGTTGATGGAAACTCAATTTGGGAATAATTTTTATCTTCTTATGATGTCTAGCAAAAACCCCAATTCTTGGGGTATGATTATGTGATTATGGGCTGATTTAGTTTATGGGTATTGCTAATTGTTAGCTTAAATGTTGTTTAGAAGTGATTTCAATCATTAATTGTGGTTTAATTTAAGAATTGTAGTTGCAAATGCAGTTCTACTTTTGTGTTTTTGTCTTGCTCGAGAGAGAGAGGTTTTAAAATAAAGATTATTGATTGATGGTTTGTGGGTATTGGGTTGTCATGGGTTCAGCTCGAGAGAGTGAATCTGTCAGGACCCGAGTCTACACCCTGGACGTGGCCGGCACTCAAGAACCGTTGCTGGTCCCCAAGCGAACCCTCATCCTGGCTGCCTACAAGCGGAAGAGTAACTTAAGCATGCAAAAACTTAAATCTGAATAAAATCCAATAACCCAACTTTGTACAACTTTAAATCAAATGAATAACTTAGAATAAAAATAATATATTCAACTCGCCATAAAATAGACAACTTAAGTCTTTAAAACATTTAATAACAATAAATGAACAATACAAACTTCTCAACTATACTGACTATCTATGAAGCCTCTAACTGATAAAGATGGAAGTCGGGGCAAGACCCACGACATCTTGACTAAACTGAAAAGTAAATGAAATCCTCCGGAAACAAGGAGGCTCACCATAGCTAACTCGAACTCCCGAATGTATCAACGAATCTCCTGTTGATGATCTCGAATACCTTTGTCTGCATCATAAAAAAATGTAGGCCAAATGGCTCAGTACGTGGAATGTACGAGCATGTAAGGGGGATTCTAAAACATAAACATAAGTTTGAAACTTGATAAAAAGGAAGCGTACTTACCTCTTCTCAAACTTATTCAACTCAAGGAATACTCAAGGATACTCAAAACTACTCAAACTTACTCAAGGATAAGATACTCAACTCAAAGATATGGTATTCGACTCTGGGTACTCAACTCTAGATATTCAACTCAATATGCTAAACTCATTTCACTATAAAGCAATTTAAAATAAGTGCAATATAAAGAAACAAATTGTTTAAAAACATCATGTAAACTCTGTGTGTATGCAAGGATACAACATAACTCTGAAATGTCTGTAAAAATACAATAAACTAATGTATATAAAAATACAATAACTTATGTGGAAGTCTCTCTAACCGACAACCATCACATAAGAGCTATAATGATGATACAGCGATCTACCTCACGTTGCCAGTGCATCCTATACCTTGACAAAGGCATAGAACCTGAACTACTAAGTGGATCCACTAGTCTATGCGAAAAGGATTCATCTAAAAAGTATGATCTTTTTCTACCCATGATGGCTACATGGTTTATGGGGGTTGTGAGTTGTGTGAACTCTCCCCCATATCAATGCTCAATACTACTCCCAAAATATACTAGCTCTTTATGTTTTAAAAACATACTTCTTTCTGTGATTTGAGATTAGTGGTCAAAAACTTAGCCTAAAAGCTATCTTGGAAATCTCAGTTTTCTCTCTTGCTTCATTTAAAAAGTGATTACTCTTTTCTGAAAACTAGCCCGAAGGCTCTTTGGAAATCTCAATTTCCTTTCTTATTTAAATGTGAAAACATTTTAAACCTCTTTGGGAATACTTAGTCCCCATATACTTTTTGAAGAAAAAAAATTCAACTTTACCCTTTACTGAACTCAAAATTTAAGTCTTAAAACAAAGTTAAAACGTTTGTAAAAGACTTCTTTAAATATGGTTCATGCCGAATTATGGACATGAATGACTCAATGCAAGGTTTTCAATAACCATAGATAGAACTCAAATACTTGGAACTCAAGAACTACAATGATACTACTCATTTCAAGATTGCTCAACTAAGAGTTCATGCGAAAATTATGAGCATGAACTACTCAACTCAATGACTCAAAGATACTTCTCATCTCAAGATTGTTCGACTTATAATATTCAAGTTGAATTATGAGCATGAAATATTCAACTCAAGGACTTAAAGATACTTCTCAAAAGGGATAAGGTACTCAACACTTAAAGGTTTAGAACTTGAAGATACCATTTTTCTAAAAATTGCTCAACTTACGAAGTTCATGCAAAATTATGGGCATGAAACAACTCGACTCGATGGTCTACATAACTATATGGAACTCATGTATACGACTCTTCTTATTCACTGACTTACTTCCTCAAAACATAGTTCAAATTGATACTTGATCTCAAAGGATTCACAATTGAACTCAAAGGCTTTCTTGAACTCTAGTCTTAACTCTCTCTTGAATGTGAATTATGAATTCAAGAGTTATAGTTCATGATATGAAAGATCTCGTGATTACAAGGTAGACTCATTAATACATTCTTCTCACTCTCATACTCACTTGCTCGAGTCTTGAAACAAGTTACTAGAAATTATAGAAGATTACTCAAAAGATTCAAAGGGACTTTCCCAAAATGTTTGAAAGAACTCCTAAGGCTTGACTCTCAACTCTGCCTTGAATGTGATTTATGAATTCAAGGTTCTGATTTGTGATGGAAAAGGTCTCATGATGCTTAGGAATGATTTTAGATAGCTAAACACAAGAAAGGACTGAAAAACAATATTTGAGAGTAGGTCCGCGACGTGGAGAGGCTTTTAAAATTGGGTTTCGAAAATGACTTTTGAAGCAGAACACTCCGTGTCAGCTCCGCGACGGGAAACAGAAATTCCCAAAGCTGAGAAGTGGCTGCGCGACGCGGAGGGGGTTCCAAATTTCGACCGAAGAAATTTCTTCTTCGTTTCCTAACCCCAATTTGCCTAACTTCGATTCTTTTTCTCAATCTCTCTTTAGATTTTAATACCCAACGCAAGAACACAAGAATCTAACTCTAACAACTCTATAAATCGACACAATAACCTCAAGAACTCCTCAATCTCAGCCCAATTCAAGAACGAAAGCAATTTCATGAATAAATAACAAGAACATCAAAGCTTCAACTTTTAGAATGAATTTAAAGCTGAAATTAACATGATTGGCGTGTGGGAGAACAAACCCAACACTATGGAAGCTTACATACTTGAATGAATCATCTTCTTGAAGAACTTGAAGGAAAAACTGGAAAGAAGAACCCTAGCCTTAGCTTTTCTTGAATTTCTTGAGCGTAGAATCTTTGGAATGAATGAGAGGGTGTAGATTTAAGAAAACTGATTTCCTACACGTTTAGGAAAATTTAGATGACCTCCTAAGGGTTCTTAGGACTAAAATAACCCTAAAGAAATAATTAAAATGAGCTGGGAGTCGGAAAGATCTTTCAACAGGCAGTGAGGTCCGTGTTGACTCCGTGTCGCGGAGCTATTGTGGAGCTACTGCCAGGTTCGCGTGACGTTAGTAAATCCATCATCACTTTTTACTTAGAGCTCAGAATTTAGCAAACTCGGTGGCGTTGGAAAGAGGACTCGAAGGGATTTAATTTTCTACATTGTAGCTCACCTAACTCATCATGTACTAGGAGATATGGTCGTTTGAATTTGAACCAAAACTTAAGAAAAACTTAGGAATGACTTGAATGAACTCTCTTTAGTTCTTCTTGGAACTCAAGGTGCTACATCTAGTGACCTTAATACTCAAGAAATTTTAAATTCCTTGCAAAAATTGCACTCACTATGAAGAACGGTTCGAGTCTTAGCTCAAAAATTTCCAAGGGTGTTACAGAATCCTAAACTGTTTTCCACACATTAAGCTTGACAGAGTGAATGGACTAAGGCGTAGGTTGTACTTATTTTTCGTGTTTGTCGATGTTCGAGAGAAACAGACTTGATTAGGGATAAATTGCTCGAGAGAAAGTTTACCTCCTCTATAATCTAGCTTAATCACTAATATTCATTTATTTCCTAATAGTTGCAATTACCCATTTGTCTACATTAGCTTATAATCGAATCACATCCCAAGAACTCGTCTCATTATTGTTATTCCGTATTATTTGATGTTGTTGTAGTTGATAATTAAAACCAAAACCCCCTGATTTGACATTTGTGTCACACCCTGATTTGAATTTTGTTTTTATTCGTAAATGTTTATTCATATGGCTGACTTTATCATGTTCACACTTTACTATTGAATCTTAAACACGTACCACTCCCTGTGGGATTCGACCCCATCTCATTTAGTTGGATTATTTTTTATTAGCGATCGTTGACACTTAGAATTGGATGGAGTGTCCTTGAAACATAAATCAAAGACGCATTGAGTCAGAAGACAATTAGCATGGGCACTTTGTCTTGCTTGGGGGATATTAAAGCAACCTTTTGCCAGAGAGATTCAAACTTAAGAGTCTAAGTTTATGTTAGTATATCTGATGAGGGTGGGGTGTTATCCAGTATTGAGGTTAACTTTAGAATGAGGAGTTGGGGAAGCTCAAATGTAAGGTGGTGTCTAGGGAGACCCAAGAAGCAACACTCGATGTTTACGGTGTTCTCAAGTTTAGAAGAAGGATATGTGTTCCTCGAGTTGGTAACTTGATCCGGAATGTATTGGCAAAGACTCATGGTTTGCGCTAGTCTATATATTCGGGTGTGACCTAGATGTAAGGGGATTTGAGACTACTTTATTGGTTACATATGATGAAGAAAGACATTGCAGAGTATGTTTTCAAGTGACAGAATTGTCAATAGGTAAAGTATGAACATCAAAAGCATGCAGATTTAATTTAGAGGTTGTCTTTTCCTGAATGGAAGTGGGAGAGGATAGCCACAGATTTTGTGGTGGAATTACCTAAGAGCTTGGAGAAATATGACTTGATTTGGGTTATTGTTGACAGCTTGACTAAATAAGCCCACTTCATTCCAGCAAAAAAAATTTTGTAAAATGGTTTGTATACAATTAGTATACATTTGATCTACATGATATACAATAAATATATGGTGAATGTATACAACTGATATACATGTCAAAATGGGCGAGAAGCCTAAAAAGTAGCAATAAAGGCTCAGAATTGGTCCAGGCGAATAGAAACCAAACCTGAGCCCAAGTTCAATTTCTCTTTTACGCATTTAATTTTGATTGTAAATATTTATTGTTAGTTTTGATCAACTCTAACTCTAACTCTATATGTTTTATTTAACTTAGTTGACATTTCCCAAATGATGAATCAACTTTGTTAGTGTTCATTTACTTCATTAATCTCGTTCACTAAGTTCTATCAATTAAATTATTTTGGTTAGGTGTTTTCACTCATACTTAGAGAAATAAGTTGCTTCAAATCGACATATTTTTCTAAGTGACTTCAAAATGTTTTCTTATTTATTTTCAAATTAATTCTTCCCAAGTTGGTCAATTATTTTTAGTCAAATCGTTGGATAACAACATGTTAGCGGACGCTTTGAGTGTTAACACCTTCTCAAAGTGGAAATTTGAACATTTTACCCATTTTCACTAAATTTTTAAAGGTTTATCTGTCAATCCTTTTTAAATTATATTTTGTTAATTTCATTAAAAAAATTAAGTTGTGACACTTTCTAAGTATATTTTGTTAATTGTTTTTTTATATTTAGAACATTTTAAAAGTAATTTTTTTAAAAGGAAGTAAATCACGACATAACATACACCCTGGCACAAATAACTTTTAATTCTTTTTCTATGACATAACACTAATTACAATGTCATATTTTAAAAACTTTTGTAGCATTAATTGCAATGTCATATTTTGAGATCTTTTGTTTCTCTGACACAACATTAAATACCCCTTTGGTTCTTTTTTTCTTTTTTTTTCTATCATTGCACTTTCCTTTTATTTTATTTAAATAAATATAAATATAAATATAAGAATATATATAGTAGCTGATTATTATTTTTCAAATAAAAATATTTTAAAAATCAAATAATCAAACTATCATAAGAAGTAGTTAAAAAGAATAATAAATTCACTAGCTTATTTATTAGAGAAATAGTCAAATGTCCCCCCCCCCCCAATCTATTACCGAATTTTCAATTATTCTCTTATACTTTCGGGGGGTTTTATTACCCCCTTGGACTATTTTAAAGAATTAATTTCACCCTAAATGCTAAGGTGGCAAAGAAAGTGTATTCACTTTCTCAAAAAGTGTGAGAGACGACATTTTTTAATTAAAACTTTAACATTACAACTGATCTTAGGCATATTTATATGCCTAAGTTGTCAATATCTGCCCATGAATTGATTAAATTAAAAGAATGATCTTTAGTTATTAACTTGATTTTGGTTATACTTGCTATGATTATGCACTAATACATGTGATTAGAGATTTCAAGAACTCTCAAGGAAATTAGTGTCAAATTGAAGAAAATGGATGCAAGAGAGCATGAAAAGCGGCTAAGGATGAAGGCCCCAGGGCCAGGCGCACTGCTAGGCGTGAGGCACCAAGGGCCAACATTCAGAGCCCTTTCTCAGGCGTACTAAGAGGCGTGACGCACCAAGGGTAGAAGTCTGAGGCGCCTGACTGGCGCTCTGTAAGGCGCGACGCACCAAGCCTCAACATTCAGAGGGTTTTCCTGGTGCGCCGCGCCACAATGGGAAGTTCTGATGCGAGTGCTAGGCGCGATGGCAGGCATGACACACCAATGGGATCCTGACTTTTCCAGCTTAAAATTGTTTAAAAAGGATTCCTAATTGTAATAGACTTGTCTCTAATTTTCCTACTATTATAAATAGACCCTTAGGGATCCATTGTTAGGGTTCGACTTTTATTGGGTGTGCAGGAGCAAGTATCAACATTTGTAATAGGTTTTGATCTTCTAACTCTTCTATTTTTTGAAAATCGCATGAACAATTGTATTTTGTGGTTTTCTAATAGCATGAGTGGCTAAACGCCCTAGTTCTGGGGCTGCAGCTACTAATGGATTATTGATTATTAAAGGCTTTTTAAATTAATTATTGGTTGTCATGATAAGTTACTTCTATATTCTTCTTTTAGTATTTCGTGCTTGATCACCATGAGATAAATATATTGTCTAATCTTAAAATTGAGAGAGGCTGGATTAGATAAAACAGAGAATATAGAGAGCTCGGTCGACCCATTTGATTAAGGTGATTAGTGTTCAGGAGTGACGCCCGGACGAACAACTTGCTTGTTTACGAAATAGGATGAAATATAAATGCTCGCTAGTTAGTCTATTTATCCCCACTCAACGATGTAGTTAGGTAGTTAATTGGAGTAGGCGACGAGAGATGTGTAGCCCGACTTATATAATTAACCCTATAAATCATTAACTTGACAACTAAAATTAGTTCTAAGCCGATAATATGAAACTCGAGATTCAATACATGTTACAGCCCTGGAATTGTCTTTTACTTGCTTGAAACATCATCTTAAAGTCGTTCATAAATAGTTATTCTTAGTTATTGCATAATTCGTAGTAGTAGTTAACATCAATCACCAACTCTTGAAAAGGTTACTTTTACTTTTGTTTGTAGAATTAAGTGTTAGATATAAATCAATCATAAGTCCCTTGGGGACGATAACTCATTTCTTTAAAGAATCTATACTACTTGCACGACCACGTACATTTGAATGTATATTGGGGAGCAACAAGTTTTTGGCGCCGCTGCCGAGGACTTAGAAATTGATTTATATTTGATCTTTTTAAGTCTAAAATCAGAATATTCAAGTATTAATTACTTGATCTTAGCTTGTTTATTGCAGGCACTTGACTTTCAAGTCTGGCTCGGAAGGGAGAACTTGTTGAACCTTACAATGAACCCAAAAGAGTTTTACGCCAGTGCAGAAAAATAAATCAAGGGCAACAAGGAGAATTGGGGTTAGGTCTCCGGGGAAATAATGAGAACAATAACCAAGACAACGTGAATAACCCAGAAAACTTGAATATCCAAGGAGTACCCCATGTTGTACCTGCAAGACTAGTCCGTGATGTGGCAGTCCCACTCACAGCCAATGTGGCGTCTAGTATTAGGAAACCTCCACTGGGGGTTAGATTTGAACTAAAACAGGGCATGGTACAACTCCTCCATTCTAATGGGCAATTCATGGGTCTCCCTCACGAGGATCCCCAAATCCACCTTAGGAACTTTATAGAGATCATTGATACATACATCCCAATTGGAGTCTCATCGGACTATATGAGGCTGACGTTGTTTCCATACTCATTGTTAGGAGCCACAAAGCATTGGTTAGATACGAAGCCACCAAACTCCATCACTACATGGGATTACCTAGCAAGGAAGTTCCTGAGTCGATTCTTTCCATCCAAGAAAACCACACGGTTAAGGAGTGAGATATTATGTTTTAGGCAAAATCAAGGGGAGGACATGTACCAAGCATGGGCTCGTTTCAAACAAATGTTGAATGATTGCCCGCACCACATGCAAATTAATAAGGTACTTGCTCACACTTTCTTTGAGGGTTTAGATTATAATGCTCGTGTACTTCTTAATAGTGCAGCAGGTGGACAGGCCCTAGCTAACATATGTGAAGAGTTGTTCAACTTACTCGATAGACTCTCCAAAGGGAACCCAGGGTATAAGGAGGAAATTCCTAGAACCATAACCCAAAAGGCTGCGGGGATCTTATATGTAGACCAAGCTACTACCATAAATGCCAAATGAGATGCAATGCAACATAACATGGCTTTACATTTTAAACATATGGCTCTAAACCATGCACCGATAAATGTTGTACAACATGTAACCAATTGGTGTGAGGTATGTGGTAGTGGAGCTCATGAAACCGAGCAATGTGAGGCAAACCCGGATTCCGTAAACTATGTGGGTAATGCACAAAGGGGTGGAGGTCAGCAAAATTATGGTAACACTTACAACCGTAGTTAGAGGAACCATCCTAACTTCTCATGGGGTGGGAACCAAAACCAAAATCAGGCACAAGGGGCTAACCAATACCGTACTCAAGGGGCTGGGCAACAATACCAAAATACTAACCAAGGAGCAAATCCTAATGCACAAAAAGGGGGGATGACTAATGAAGAGCTACTCCAAAAGCTCATGACTGAAATAGGGACCAAATAAATGCTAGAATAGATAAGCAGGATGAGAACATTAGAAACATCCAAATGTCCCAAATGAGTTTAGAGAAACAAGTTGCGCAAGTAGCCATTTCTCTGAACTTGCGTCCCCAAGGTGGGCTGCCCGGTGATACTTAACCCACCCCAAAGCAACTGTATGCGGTAAGTACTAGAAGTGGGTTACAATTAGAGGAACTAGCTCCAAAGAAGAGAGACACTAAAGTAGGTACCACAAAAAAGAAAGTGGAAGAGGTAGTAAAAAACTCCAATGTTGAGGTACCCGTTCCTCAAAAGAAATTACCACCTCCGTTCCACAAAGGCTCAAAAAGAAGAATGAGGATGAATGTTTTGGTAAGTTTCTCTCTCTCCTTAAATAGGTTCACATTAATCTGTCTTTGGTTGACATTTTACAGGGTATCCCGAAGTATGCTAAATACGTGAAGGATATAGTGGCTAGCAAGAGGAGGCTCACGGAGTATGAAACTGTCGCACTTACTGAGGAGTGTAGATCTAGAATCCAAAATAGACTACCCAAAAAGTTAAAAGATCCAAGTAGTATTATTATGCAGATTACAATTGGGCAAAGTGTTCATCCCCGGGGGTTGTGTGATTTGGGGGCAAGTATAAATCTGATGCCCTTGTTATTGTATCAAAAGCTTGGATTTGGTAGTCTAAAACGAACCATTGTTATTCTCCAACTCGCTGATAGATCCATTTCTAGGCCAGAGGGGGTGGTAGAAGATGTGTTAGTTCAAGTAGGTTCCTTGATTTTTCCTGTGGATTTTGTGGTCTTAGATTTTGAACCCAATTTTGAAGTTCCATTCATTTTGGGACGTCCGTTCTTAGCCACGGGTAGGGCATTGATTGATGTAGCAACTGGTCAATTAACTATGAGGGCACATGATAAGGTTGAGGTATTCGATGTTTACCATGCTTTAAAATTGCCTTCTATCTATGAAGAGTTGTCTTCTATTACTATGGTTGATCATATAGTAAAATCACAAGTAGTTGTGCCCGAAGATCCCTTAGAGAGAGTATTAGTAGGTCATGAGGTGGATGGATATATTGAGGCTCAATAGATAGAAACATGTTTGAATCTAGAAATGGTTGACATTCGTAAGTTCGAGCGGAGTCATTAGATCGTGAGTTAGGGCCCCCACCAAAGCCATCAATAGAAGAAGCTCCCAAGATGGAACTAAAAACTCTGCCGGCTCACCTAAGGTATGCTTATTTGGGTGCTAATGAAACTTTGCATGTTATACTTTCTGCAGAGTTGTCTGAATTACATATTGATACGGCATTGAGGATCTTAAAGCAGAGGAAGAAAGTGATTGGATGGCAGATGGCTAATATTCATGGGATTAGTCCAGCATTATGTATGCACATAATCTACATGGAAGATGATCACAAACCAAGTGCACAACATCAACGTTGGTCAAATCCTTTGATGAAAGAAGTGGTAAGAAAGGAATTGATAAAGTGGCTAGATGCTGGAATTGATAAAGTGGCTATTTGCTGGAATTGTGTACCCGATCTCCGATTGTAAGTGGGTAAGTCTGGTGCAATGTGTTCCCAAGAATGGAGGTATGACAGTGGTAAGGAATGAAAATAGTGAGTTGATTCCTACTAGAACAATGAACGATTGGAGAATTTGTAATGATTATCGAAAACTGAATGATGCCACCAAGAAAGATCACTACCCCGTTCCCTTCATTGATCAGATGCTTGACCGACTAGCAGGGAAGGAGTACTATTGTTTCTTAGATGGGTATTTCGGTTACAACCAGATCTTGATTGCACCCGAGGATCAGGAAAAGACCACGTTCACTTGTCCTTATGGTACATATGCTTTCAAACGCATGCCATTCGGACTTTGCAATGCACATGCGACTTTTCAAAGGTGTATGATGGCCATTTTTCAAGATATGGTGGAAGACTTTGTAGAGGTATTGATGGATGATTTCTCTGTCTTTGGGAAGTCTTTTGAGGTATGTCTCCGAAATCTTGATAAAGTACTTGCTATATGTGAGGACACTAACTTAGTTCTCAATCGGGAAAAGTGTCATTTTTTGGTTAGAGAGGGGATAGTGTTGGGCCACAAGGTCTCGAAGTTTGGTTTAGAGATTGATAAGGCAAAGGTAGAAGTTATTGAGAAATTGCCTCCTCCCATTTCTATAAAAGGGGTGCGTAGTTTTCTTGGTCATGCAGGTTTTTACCGGCGATTCATCAAGGATTTTTCCAAGATTGCAAGACCTATGTGAAGACTTTTGGAGAAAGAGGTAAAGTTTGACTTTGATGAGATGTGCTTGAAAACTTTTGAGATGTTGAAGAGGAACTTAATTGAGGCTCCCATCCTAATTGCTCCTGATTGGGAATTACCATTTGAACTCGTGTGTGATGCAAGTGACGTAGTAGTGGGTGCAGTGTTGGGACAACGAAAGAATAAAGTGTTCCACTCGATCTATTATGCAAGCAAGACCCTTGACTCTACACAAGCTAATTACACAGTGACTGAGAAGGAGATTCTAGCTCTAGCGTCGTCGTCGACAAGTTCATATCGTATTTGGTAGGTACTAAAGTGATTGTTTTTACTGACCATACAGATATTAGGTACATATTCAACAAGAAGGATGCTAAACCAAGGCTAATTCAATGGATATTGCTTCTCCAAGAATTTGACCTCGAGATTAAAGATAGGAAAGGTACTGAAAATCAAATAGCTGATCACTTGTCTAGGTTGGAGGATTTTTCCCATGTGAATCCGGGAAGAGTTTCCGGATGAACAATTTATGGCATTCGATATCTCTCAAGTTCCATGGTATGCGGACATTGTGAGTTTGATAGTAAGTGGAGATTACCATCTGGGTGCAACCACCCAACATAAGAAAAAGCTCAATCATGATGCTAAGTTCTATATCTGGGATGAACCGTTCTTGTTCAAGCAAGGTGTGGATCGGGTAGTGAGAAGATGCATCCCGGAGCATGAGGTTCACAAAATGCTCAAAAGTTGTCATGCTAGCCCATATGAAGGTCACCACAGAGGAGAGCACACGACGCATAAGGTACTTCAATATGGTTTCTTTTGGCCCTCATTATTTAAAGATTCTATTGCTTTTGTGAAGGTTTGTGAAAACTGCCAAAGGCTGGGTACTATTTCAAAAAGACATGAGATACCGCTAAGTAACATTTTGGAGCTGGAAATCTTTGATGTGTGGGGTATTGACTTCATGGGTCCCTTCCCACCATCTAGTGGAAACCAATACATTCTTGTGGTTGTGGATTATGTGAGTAAATGGGTTGAGGTTGTCGGTCTTCCTTTAAAAGATTTAAGGGTGGTGATAAAGTTCATCAAGAAGCACATTTTCACTCGCTTTGGCACTCCAAGGGAGATCATAAGTGATGGAGGTAAGAATTTCATTAACCATCTAGTTAAAAATCTTCTTGCTAAGTATAGTATTCATCATAAAGTTGCTACAGCTTACCTTCCTCAAACGAGTATCCAAGTGGAGGTTTCGAATAGAGAGGTGAAGCAAATTTTGCAGAAAATGGTGAATGCACAGAGGAAAGATTGGTCTGACAAGTTAGATGATGCATTGTGGGCATATAGGACTGAGTATAAGACACCCATAGGGACTTCTCCCTATCACATAGTATTTAGGAAAGCATGTCATCTTCTGGCAGAATTAGAACATCAAGCTTATTGGGCAATTAAGAGGCTGAACTTGGACCCCGAGCTGGCCAGTAGAAAGAGAGTGAATCAACTGCATGAACTTGAGGATTTTAGGCTCCACGCGTATGAGAATGCCAAGCTTTACAAAAAAAAGATGAAGAGGTAGCATGACAAGCACATAGTTACTCGTACTTTCACTCCGGGAGAAAAGGTACTACTCTTTAACTCTAGATTGAGGTTATTCCCCGCAAAACTAAGGTCTAAATGGAGTGGTCCTTTAGAAGTGGTAAGAATGACACAACATGGGGTTGTTGAACTTAAAGGTGAGACTGGCCCTACGTTCTTGGTAAATGGGCAAAGAGTGAAACACTACTTTGGTGTGGATTCGGATCGTGATCGGGAAGCTCTTAAGCTAAATAATGAATGATCCAAGTTGTGTCATGCCGCGACGTTAAATCAAGCGCTATACGGGAGGCAATCCGTGAATAATATGTAATAGATAGGTAGTTCGTTTATGAATTTATTTTTTTTAGCGTAGTTTCAATTCTTAGAATCTAGGAATTACTTTTAATTATTAGTTTTAGCTAGATAGGATTTTTCATTATTTATAACTTAGTTTGTAATAGTAAAAATTGAAAAAAAAATCACTGAAGCCAGGCACACTGGCTGGCGCGCCGGCCTGGCATTGACATTCAGAGGGGTTGTTGGGGCGCTATGCTTGTGCGTCTCCACTCCATCACGCCTCAACCCAGAAAACAATTGAAGCCAGGCGCACTGGCTGGCGCGCCGCACCTGGCATGGACATTTAGAGCGCCTCTTCAGGCACCTTAGAGGGGCGACGCCCCTCTATCGCCCCATTGCCTAGAATTTTCTAAAAATTAGGTTTTGACCCGGTTCGAACCCACTACCCTTAAGACCCCCCAAATCCCAAATTCTTTCCCCATTCTCCTAAAAACTCCCGACCCAACTCTAACTTCTCAACTCCTTTTCATCCTCAACTCCTCTTCTTCTTCCTCCATTACTCTCCATCTTCCTCCATTAACACCCACTAAAAACCTTTCACTTTCCCCAAATGCAACTCTCATTCATCCCCTCACCTACTATAAAACCCTTTTCACCCACAAATCCAACACCATCTTTCTCTCTCACACAAAAAAAAAATTCTCTTCTTCTCCCTCACCAACTGCCCAACCTGACCCCCCTCCCCAAGTTTTCTAACTTTTTTCTTTTCTCTATTTTTCTCTTCATAACAGGTGGTGATGGCTCCAAAAGCAAAGAATGTGGCAAGCTCTAAGCGAAGTAGGAAAGGTGAAGTATCCGGGTCCGCTAATCGGGAACCAGCCTGAAAGTTTAGGAAAAAGGCGGTGGAGCGGTATGGTTAGGAATGGTTTGAATGTCAGCGCGAACCTAAGTATATAGATGACGAATACGTCAATGAGGTAAGGTTGCAGTATCAATTTCCTGTTATTTATCGGACTGTGGTTGAGTTGGGCTGAGGCTTATTTTTTATCAACCGGGCGACTGTAATTTGTCTTTAGTTCGTGAGTTCTATGCAAATTGGCTCACTGAAACCAAGTATAAAATTGTTCCTATTAGGGGTAAGGATGTGAAGTTCAATGCTAGAATATTGAATGAGTTTTTGGGGACCCCGAATTGTGATTCTAATGACTTTAATACATTGAAGGATAAACCTCATTATAGGGATATATGATATACATTATGTGGGGTAGAGTCCACGGCTAGGTGGGAACGTAGCAAGGATACTGAGAGGCATAATACTCTCCAGTTTCCTAATTTCAATCAAGTTTCTAGGGTGTGGTTAAAGATAGTGTGTAGTGTGCTGCTACCCGCGAAACATCTAGTAGAGGTAATGAGGGATATAGTGGTGTTGGTTTATATGCTAATGAAGGGGATGCCCATTAATGTAGGGGTATTTCTTATACAGAACATGATGAAATTTAGGAACAATTTGAAGTGGAGGTTATGCTATGGGGGTTTGATGTCCCGTTTTCTGAGAGCCCAGGGTATAGAGGAGAAGGCAATAGAACTGACGATTGTTTTTCACCTAAATTTGACGGGTAAGTTAGTTTATGTGACCCGTACTAAGGTGTTGGACACATCCCATGGAGTTGTCTTGTCCTCCCAAGAGAGGCAAGCTCGTGATGATAGTGTCATGGCGAGAATGTTTGGAATGGCGGAATTGCAGTTGCGGATAGGTGGCTGTCCGGTTACAGATGAGGAGATGGAGACCATGGCGGAGCGCTACCTCTTGACCGAGAGTGTAGCGTTCTTATGCAGGACTGGTCCCTTATTTTTGGAGCCTCTGGATGATGATGAGGCTACTGCTGATGAGGCGATGGATGATGATGTTGATGAGGAGGTGAATGCCTTGATGGTGTTTGATGGTGTTTGATGGCGGTGACGACGAGGCCCAGAGTCCCGAGGGAGTATTCCTATCTCTATACTTTGCTTTAATTGTGCACTAAGGACAGTGCTTATTTTTAAGTGTGGGGTGGGTAATATGTCTCTGTTATATATAGTTGTTTATTGCTTTATCGAGTCTAGTGTTAGTTTTAGGTTAGTTTTTAGTTAAATTTTTAATTTTTTTATTTTGGGTTCCTCAACATTTGCTTTTGGTACTTTTACTGAGGATGGTCCCTTTGAACCGACTAGGACTAGTTTTATTGTTTATTGAGTCTTAGAGTCATCATAGGAGTGACAGTTCCCAATGATGGATGGATGACGACTGTCTTAAGGGAAAATTAGTCATATAGAGGAATAGGATTGAGAAACCAACCTTGGTCTTTCGAAACTATGTCCGAAAAAGTTAGTCAAACGTCATGGGTAGTCATAATTGGAAAAGTACAATAGAATGCTAACCTTGTAACAAGCATGTGTTCTTAGTTTTGACTCAAAATAAAAAAAAAATGGGCTTAATTGTGTAGTAATATCGTAATGCAAATTGTATAAGCATGTTAGTTGATATATCCTTATATGTGTCATGATGCCATGTGTGGTGAGTGTTGATTGGTTCCTGCTTAACTTGATATCTAGAACTTGCCTTGTGTGTGCTGAATTAGTAGCTTGTATGACTTAGGGAATATGATTGAGGCGTTTCTTTGAAATAGCCAATTCTTGACTCTACTTGTATGCCTACCATTGAAATTATCCCTAGTAAAGCCCCATTGAGCCTTTAGTCTTGTTTGTTGATAAGCCGAAACTCGTTTGTTTGATACCAAGTCTTTTGATCCTAATAAAATCCTTAGTGCACTATGTTAAGAAGAAGGGTTGAAAATTGTTGGTTGATATAAGAAAGGGTGAAATGCTAAGTTGTGTGAAAAAGAAAAGAATAAGTAAATATTATGTTTTGGCCCTGGTCCGTAGTGACAATGTGCACCTCAACTCAATTGAGGGTGGCTATTTCAGAAATATGCTCTAAACATTGGCCCTGGTCCTATCAAGGATAATGTGTACCTCACTTGGACCTTAAAATCTAGAATAAGGGTGGCTAGTGCAAAGGAATGAAAAAAAATAAAGGGCAAAGATGGAGCAACAAAAAAGGGTAAATATTCATGAAGTGTGTACTAGAAGGAAATAAAAACTAAATAGGAGGTTGTTGGCAAAACATTGACATGTGCATTAGGGAGGTGTAGTCACTAAAATGATTCCCAAATATTCCCTCCCTTACCTTAAGCCGACATTACAACCAAATCAAATTCCTCTTGATTCCTTGAGAAATATAGGGCGAAAGTAAGAATATACTATGGGCAAGCTTATGGTATGTTGAGATAAGTAAGAACTTCTTTTGTGAGAGTGAGTTAATTGTTTGAAAAAAATAGGCCTTGTTGTTATTATGATTGTTTGAGTGAAAGGCTTTACTACCACAAATAAGTGAGGGCATTCATGGCATGTGTTCGAATTGTCTAATTGATGTGATTATATGAGTTTGCATTGGCCCGGAAAACTATTAAAAGAGTCATTCTTTGAGCATGTGTTGTAACTTGGTGTAAATTTTGTGAAATGTTGCATTCATTGTGAACTACAAGATCATGATTAAAAATGGTTAGTTGATTTTAAGGTGGGTTGGTAAGTCCAAGGATTGTGAAAAAGAGTTGCTAGTCTAAAGATTGTTTGAGGACAAACAAAAGTCTAAGTATAGGGTGGTGATCTTAGGCATATTTATATGCCTAAGTTGTCAATATTTGCCTATGAATTGATTAAATTAAAAGAATGATCTTTAGTTATTAACTTGATTTTGGTTATATTTGCTATGATTATGCACTAATACATGTGATTAGAGATTTCAGGAACTCTCAAGGAAATTGGTGTCAGATTGAAGAAAAGAGATGCAAGAGAGCATGAAAAACAGCTAAGGATGAAGGCCCTAGGGCTAGGCGCGAGGCGCCAAGGGCCAACATTTAGATCCCTTTCTTAGGCGTACTGAGAGGCGCGGCGCGTCAAGGGTAGAAGTTTGAGGCACCTGACTGGTGCTCTGTAAGGCGCAACACGCCAAGCGTCAACATTCAGAGGCGTTTTCCTGGCGCTCTACTAGGCGTGCCGTGCCACAGTGGGAAGTTCTGATGAGAGTGCTAGGCGCGATGGCAAGCACGACACACCAATGGGATCCCGACTTTTCCATCTTAAAATTGTTTAAAAAGAACTCATAATTGTAATAGACTTTGGCTCTAATTTTCCTACTATTATAAATAGACCCTTAGGGATCCATTGTTAGGGTTCAACTTTTATTGGGTGTGCAAGAGCAAGTATCAACGTTTGTAATAGGTTTTGATCTTCTAACTCTTTTATTTTTTGAAAATCGCATGAACAATTGTATTTTGTGGTTTTCTAATAGCATGAGTGGCTAAACGCCCTAGTTCTGGGGTTGTAGCTACGAATGGATTGTTGATTATTAAAGGCTTTTTGAATTAATTATTGGTTGTCATGATAAGTTACTTCTATATTCTTGTTTTAGTATTTCATGCTTGATCACCATGAGATAAATATATTGTCTAATCTTAAAATCAAGAGAGGCGGGATTAGATAGACCAGAGAATATAGAGAGCTCGTTCGACCTATTTGATTGAGGTGATTAGTGTTCAGGAGTGAAGCCCGGACGAACAACTTGCTTTGTTACGAAACAAGATGAAATATAAATGCTCGATAATTAGTCTATTTATCCCCGCTCAACGATATAGTTAGGTAGCTAATTGGAGTAGGCGACGAGAGGTGTGTAGCCCGACTCATATAATTAATCCTATAAACCAGTAACTTGACAACTAAAATTAGTTCTAAGCCAATAATATGATACATGAGATTCAATACATGCTGCAGCCCTGGAATTGTCTTTTACTTGCTTGAAACATCATCTTAAGAAGTTGGCTACTATATTTATTTTTGAATTTTATTGTATTTTTATAAAGAAAAATAAAAAGGCAAAAAGGAAGAGAACAATCTTTCACATGAAAAGAAAGGTTGTATCTTTCTCAAAGAGAAAATGGTCTAAAGCCCCCCCCCCCCCCCAAACTATACCTGAAATTCCAACTACACACTCCAACTTCACGAGTGTCCTATTACCCCCCTGAACTGTTTAAAACTGATATAATTTACTCCCTAAACGCTTATGTGGCACAATGAGTGTATCTCACTCTCTCAAAGAGAGTGAGGACCAAAACAAATAATAAGACTTTATTTTTAAAATTTCTTTTCATAAATGTGTATTTTTAATTATTCTTTTTCTTATTTATTTCCTTTCTTCTTCACAACAACATAAACCAAATCTCTCCACCACTCACCTTCTCTAAGCTTGGATTCACCATGGAATTTCATTATTCCTCTTGATTCTAGAATTTTGATTATTCAATTTGTGCATGAAATTAGGAAATTTTTTTAAAACCAACTCTTTATTAATATTATTCAAATTGTTAATCATCATGCCTAACCACATGGTCAAACGGGTTAGAAAATTCTTATCTTGATTTTTGGTGCCCTAGTTTAATAATTTAAATTCAAGTTCGGAAAGAATTTTGGGTTGTCAACGAAACTCATATGTGATTTTGAAAATAGAAATGAAAAGATCCATTGTTATGTATCCATTACCTCAATTTGAAGAATTCGACAAATTCATCCATGAAAATAACTTGAGTATCAATCAAATAGTGGATGAAACGGTTAGAAATAAAATTCTCGTCAGATTTTACCTTTCAAAATTGTTGTTGCAGTCATCGATGATGAAAACATGAAACATATAGTCAACTCCTTCAAAACTTGAGTTTTTTTTAATATATCAAAGGTTTAAGACTTGATAACATTAATGGTAGGAAGGAAGAAATGAGTTGGGTTGATTGATAAACTTTTGATGTTTTCAAGAAAGATGAAAATGGTGGAAAAAAGATTAATCAATGGCAAAAAACGAAAGATTATCAAAGATTTATAACTTTACCTTTCAATAATAAAACTTGAAATTTCATAACTGCACATTTCATTACTGTAAGCTCAAAACTATCATAAATAAAACTTGAAATTTTCTTTTCAATACCAGAAAAAATTTCATCAAACAAATGTCAAGAAAAAAGAAAAAGAAAAGAAGAAAGAGGCTGGAAAGAGAAGAAAAAAAATAGAATAAAGAAAGAAATAATAATTTTTTTATTAAAAAAATAATATATATGATGTGGCAGGCGAGTGCATTCACTTTCTAACACAAATATGGGTGTGACCTTTTAAGGGGCTATATATTCTATTTTAAAAATGTATAGGGGGGGTAATAGAACACCCGTGAAGTATAAGTGTGTAGTTGAAAATTCGGTAATAGATTAAGGGGGCCTTTGACTATTTTCTCCTTTCTCAAAATAAAACAAGAAAAAAAAAGACAAAATACAAGAGAGCACTAATGTCAGCATGACCTCGAACTGAGGAAAGAAAAAAATTAGTCATTTTAGGTAATTATTAAAGTGACATTAAAGTAAAGGGGTATGCGTGTGTAATTAATTTGTTGCTGGGGTACTTAGTTTTTCCTAGAAACTATGACATTATTCATTGGGACATCCACATCCTCTTTCATCTTTAGGCCAACTGAAATTTATGAACTATAATCTCTTCAACAATAAACATAATCAATCCTTCTTTGATAAAACTTACCGTGAAGCTGTTTAGTATGCTCACTTGAGTTTCAACATGAGCAAATCTAGCATCACCATATCATCAATGTCAAATGGGAGCCTATGGAGTTTGATTCTTTAGTGCATATATAGGCGCAACATAAATAACAATGAATGAAAAACGTTGATGATCCAACTTTGTGGTGAGCCACATGCCTTCCTTCATAGTGACCCTAGAGTTTATCTTTTATTTTGTCTTTTCCCTTAGTCAAACTCTACATCAGTTGACAATAGTATTTTCATTTCTAGTTCGCTTATCATAATGCAATACCTAATCTTGATGGTTGTTTAGTTAGATGTTCAAATTTGGGGTTTCTCTTTAGCTTCCACACTAGATTTATCGTTAATTCCTTACACATATTTAACTTATGATTAATGTTTTGCATCCACGTAAATTGCTATGAGTTATACTTGATTCGCCTGATTTAAAATTAGTCAAATACCATTACGATTAAGGGGTGATTTGGATGGTGATGACTATATCATTCTCAATCATCTTTTAAGTATAAAAAAAATGAAATCATAACTGCGTTTTTTAAAAATATTTTAAATTACATATCTTTTTATATATTTTATTTATTTATATATAATTTAAAATATTTACAAAAAATGCAGTTATGATTACACCCAACAAAGATATAGTTCATATACTTGTAAACGATTTTCAATTTATTCAACCACGTATGATTCGTCCAAGAAAAAATAACAACATTGTGTTATCACATATATAGGGGTGGTATAATAATATGAAAAATTATTGCTCAAAAGTTAATATAAGGAAAGCTGAAAGATAGAAATAATTAATGTAATAACTATGAGAATTCATAATATTATAACTAAAGAACGTAAACGAGTGTGAATAACATTTGCAATAATTAGTAATAACTGAGAGAATTTATAATGTTATATCTAAAGAATTAATGTGCAATAGCTGAATTTCTAATAAATGTTATACTTACATAAATAAATAGGACTTTTAATTAATGTTACTATTTTTTTTTATAGTTATTAGATTTTAATTTAGTGTAAGGACAAAAAGAAAATGTTTATTCTATAATACTGATTATAAAATTTATTTTTTCAGTGATAAAATTTAGATGATTCATATATATTCACATATTTCCACATTTGTTGTGAGCTTTTTTTTTTTAAAGAAAGAACTCAGAACATTTTAAAATAATATATTTTGAAGTTAGAAGATCTAGTTAACTTGATAATACATTTGTGACATATATAATACTTTAATTTAAATACAAATACCTACCCAAATATATATATATATATATATATATATATATATATATATATATATATAGAGAGAGAGAGAGAGAGAGAGAGAGAGATTTGCAAATTAATGAAAATATTTATCTCATAAAATTAGCTATTAAATAAATAATAAAAATTAAACTAATACAAACTTCAACTGGCGTTATTGTCACGCCCTGAGCCTACACCCTGGACATGGCTGGCACTCGAGAACCATTGTTGGCCCCAAGAAAACCCTTGGCCTGACTCAACTATCAACGGAAGACTTACTCAACATTTAAAAGAACTCAAAAATAACTTTACTCACTGTCTTAAAAAGTAAATTTAGAGCATTTTAGAAATAAAACATTCACTAGCCAAAAAGGCAACTCAAGTCTAGAACATAACAACTGAAATGAACAAGACTCATGAACTACTTTCTATCTATCTATGAAGCCTCTAATACTATGAGGGATGTCAGGACAAGACCCCAACCATCCTAACAAAACTGAAATAAACAAGATAAATAAGGGATCCTCCGAAAGCAATAAGGCTCACCAAACAACTCTGGAATTCAACTAGATCAACGAAGCGCTGGTTGATGATCATGTATCTGCATCATGAAAGATGCAGGCCAAATGACATCAGTACATGAGAATGTACGAGCATGCAAGGAGAAATCTAAAACAAGACATAAGCTTGAACTGGAACTAAAGAAACAACTTACCTCGTCTCAAATCAACTTAGGGATACTCAAAGTTACTCAACTCATTTCAATATAAAGCAGTAGTAAAGATGTATTATAAAGAAAATCTTTAAAACAGTGTCGACAACAACTCAATGTATTAGAAAATACAATATAACTCAGTTTGTATGCAAGAATACAAAATAACTCTATTGTATATAAGAATACAAAATAACTATGTGGGAGATTCTCTAACCGACAACCATCACTATGAGCTGTGTGATGATACAACGTCTAGCTCACGCTGCTAGAACTGTCCTATACTTTGTCGGGGTATAGGACCTACTAACTAAGTGAATCCACTAGTCTATGTTAGAAAGATACAAGGAATCATCTAAAAAGTATGACCCTTTCTACCCACGTTGGCTACATGGTTTATGGGGGCTGTGAGTGTTAGAACTCTCCCCTATATCGGTGCTCAATACTACTCCCAAAATATAACTTAGCTCATCACTCTTTCTCTGGTTTGAGATAGTTACTCAAAAAAATTCTCTTAAAAGAGATAGTGCTCAAAACTTCTTAAGAACTCTTTTGGAATCAGTGTTTCCTCTCATCTTAAATGTAAAAACATTTACTCTTGGGAATACTTAGTTCCCATGTATCATTTTAAAGAAAATAAACTCAACTCTACTCTTCCTCAAACTCAAATGCTCAAGTCTTAAAACAAGTTTTAAAAGATTGTAAAAGACTTCTCAAAATGATTCTAATGAACTCTCAAGACTTGACTCTTAACTCTACCTGAATTGGAATTATGAATTCAAGGGTTATGCTTTGGAATATGCTTTGGAATGTAGGACCTCTCAATGATTTAGGAGGGTTAAGATAGTTGATCACAAGAACGAGTGAAGACCCAAATTAAAGAACACCAACGCAACGCGAAGATGAAATTAAATTTTTGGTCTCGAAAATATTTTTGAGGCAGAGGACTCCGTATCCTCTCCGCGACACGGAGATGGGGGTGAATATTTGGGGACTGAAATTCTAGACGCCTCCGCGATGCGTGCCTGAGCGCAATTATTTGCCTGGTCTTTTCCTCTCCTCCCACTCTTGATTCAACTCATACCTACCGCAATTCTAAGGTCAAAATTCACGAATTTTCATTACTTAGAACAGTCCCAACAAAACCCACACATAGAACTATCAGTTAACTTCATGAACTCAAAACAACACTAAATTCCCAATTAAATTCAATAACTAAGAACAACACTTCAAGAACACTCACCAAGAACTTAAATTCATCAATCTTTATGGATGGATTCGAATATGTAAAACATGATTGGCGTGTGGGTGAACGAACCCAACACTATGAAAACGTACATACCTTAATTTGGTGAATCCCTCGACAAATCTGTCGAATCTTTGACGAACGCCTTGCACTTTTTCCTCTTCTTGAACTCCTCTCAAAACCCTAAGCGTATATGGGATTTGTAAAACTGATCCAAATTAATTTTGACCCCAAAATTACTAAATTCGTTTTAAGCTGAAGGGGTAAGGAAAAGACCAAAATACCCCTCATATTTTCGAGTAACTTTCCTTAATTGGACAGGCAGATTTTAAACGGTCATATCTCCCTCATCCGAACTCGAAATTTAGCAAACTCGGTGGCATTGGAAAGAGGATTCCAAGACCTTTAATTTGATATGTTATGGGCTACCTAACTCATCCTGTATTGAAAGTTATGGTCATTTGAAGTTGACCCAAAACTCACAACTTAACAAAATTCTCAAGTTGGTTCTTTCCAAATTGGTTCTTTCTATTTCTAGTTCTTTCTAAGGCGGGATGTTACAAGATTACAAGTCATATGAACTTTTCTTCATCTAAAATACTGAAATATTAAGAAATAGTAAATAAGTAAAACAAAAGGGCAATGTTTATATAGTAATAACTATTTTGAAGTAAACTTCTTGACAATCTAAATCACATAAGTAACATTGATAATAAAGTCATTCTTTTGTCTTGAGCATCAAAATAACAAATCGTGACAATTCTCTAACTTTTGAGAAGCTTAATAATTTTGGAAAAAGATATTCATAAGCATATATTACATCAAAGAGAAATTGTTAACAAAAACAAATGAATTTAGACTACACCATATTAACTTCATATATTGGAACATTACATACTAATGTATATATTAAGCAAAAAAATAATTATTATATCATCAAAAGTATTTTCCTCAAGTACTCGAGGTTATGAAATATACCCTCTTAGGATAGAGCGATTTAATTCATGAGAATAGTGGTACCTCATATTCCGCTAAACTTCGAAGTCACTCAACGACAATAAATCACACGAAATTTTTTAAGATGCAAGAAGAAGAAGAGTAGAAGATTAAAAATTTTGTGGTTGAAAAATGAGAGGAAACCCACTATTTATAATCAATAAAGGGTAGTATGAACAAGTGTTTTTTGTATCTTATCTGAAAAATCATGACTTTTCCAAGAAGTCACAACCCTTTGAAAATGTCACAACTTATTAGAAAAGTCGCAACTCATTGAAAAATCACAATCCTTTGAAAAAAATCACAGCTCATCGAAAAGTCACAACCTAAGTTAGTGATATTATAGTAATTTAACATTTAAGTCAGGAGTTCATGTTAATATATAAATATATATATATATATATATATATATATATATATATATATATATATATATATATTGAGTTATAAATTTAGCCAAAAACTCTAGTAGTATTATTTTACCAAATAGTACCCAAAGAATAAATGGGGAAATATTAAATAAAAAAAAATCTACATCGGGAATCAGGCGAGAAAGCTCCATTTTGAGAATTTCCTCTTCACCGGAGGGCAATCTTCTTCGATCTCGCACGCACAAACACGCACTTTTGGGTGTCTAAATTTCCTCAAACTCAAACCCTAATCCTCAATTGCGATCTCCATCTCTATACCTCTGTGTTACTGTGAAGAAGAATTTGAATTGTAGGGGTTAATCGATGATCAAAGGCACTGTGACTTCTTGAATTGAAGTCACGGTTTTGGAAGAGAATGAGCTGTGTGGTGAAATCCTGAGAACAATTCGTTGCTATTATTGCTAGAAACGCCATGTGGTTCTCCTTTTGGAGATCCAGAGAGCGATTCTCCTTGGATGAATTCAGGTAACTTGCTGTACTTTTGAATAAATGTAGAAAACTAAAATTAGTTGATTCAGGTTGGAATACTAGTGGATATAGATCCTCTGGAAGGTTCTAGAATCATTATACTTGGATCAAATGGAGAGAATTAAAAAGCATTGATTTTATTAGTGTATAGTTGTTTAGTATAGAAGAAGGTAATAATGGATAATTTTTATGAACAAAAGTCAAAGTGGTTTTAGACTGTGGAGCTAAAGTCAATTTACCTTCTTTTCTTCATGTCATAAGAATATATTTATTTAAACTATTTATACAGTGGGAAATACTTGAAAGCTGGCCCGAACACCTCATTATCCAACTGCTCTTTATGTACCCCTAGTACGAAGAGGCGCTGGACACAAATACTTACTTGTAAGTTGAACTTGTAGATCTTTTGGTCGTACAACCTTCCCTTTGACTTGATACTACCAGGTGAAGGCTTTATTGGGAGCTCATTCATTTTAATATAGATGAGCAATATAATCGGGGTTCTTTGCTTTTGATGTCTACAATTGCCCCCGTTTTTGACCAAAAACTTGAATCATATATAGATACATTTCTTTAATTCGGAAGAGGATAATGAATTGTCGACAATCCGACCGACTATCTTGTCAAAAAGCCTATATTCCCACTACCTTCCAAAATCCTACTCTCTTGGCTTAGTTCTTTCCCCTTGCCCGTCTATGATGAGGGAACTCTTTCCTATTTTGCGCCACATCCGGGCGCTGAAGTGGTGAGACTATCTTCTTTTTTTTGATAAAGTTAACATGACTAGCTTCTCTACTCACATTCGTCCATGACATGGGGACCTGTTCCCATTTTGCACCACATCCAGACACCGATATGGCGTGACTAACTTCTGTACCTATACACATTCATGATATGAAAACCTTATCTCATACTCCACATCCAGGCAGTGATGTGATGGAATCCCTGGCCTATTATTCATTATATCCAGGTGCCACTGTAATGTTTGCTTACCTGAGCAGGCCTGACAATATCTTTATTGTGAGAAATCATCATGAATTGTCTTATATCAGTCTACCGCAATGGCACAACCCTTCTCCTCTATCCGGGTTTGGGACTGCCAATGTGAGCTTGCTCTAATATAGTGAAGTTCAGGCAATAAAACATGATAATTCATATGGAAAACTGTGCTGCTTAAGTTGCAGTGGAAAGTAGTCCGTATTGCAGGCTATTCTTGCACCCCCTAATTGCGAGCTGTATACAGAGCTATACCAACAATCATGTGGGAACTATGGAAAAGAAGGAACTCAAGGAGAGTGGGGGGAACATCACATTCGCAAAGATGGTCTTTCAGGTGCAAACAACTGTCAAGCAGTTGGTCGGGATGATGTATCCATGGATAAAAAGCTTTCCTGTTGAGTGGCCAACTGTAATTGCTGTGGTGAAAGACTACAAGCCTAAGTTATACTATTGTAGTGTAAAATCGAGATTTCCAGAAGGTGACAGAGTCAAGTGCAATACTGATGGGGCAAGTTAGGGCAATCCTGGGTCCAAGCTCATATGGGTTCTGTCTGAGGAACAAGAATGGTGATCTGGTATATGCTCAAGCCAAAGGAACTGGGATCACTACAAACATTGAAGCAGAGACTGTGGCAATCCTGGAGGCCCTAAGGTACTGCTGGAGACATAGAATGATGGATGTTCTGTAAGAAACATACTCACTAAGGCTAATGAACATAATACAGGAGGTTCGGAAGGTACCCTGGAAAATAGCTGCGGAAGTGGAAGAGATAAAGGAGATAATGCACAATCTACACACTTAGGCCATCCACACATTTAGAGGAGGGAATCATCTTGCAAACTCACTTGCTAATACAACTATTGGACAACAAGAATTACATGAATATCATTCATTTCAGGATCTTCCACCGATTGGAAAGAAGATCTTGAACATAGACAAAGCTTAGATACCAGCATTAAGGGTGAAAACACGCAAAATCAACCAGCAATGACTAGACAACCAGAGATTTTTAAAGACACGAGCATCATCAGTGTTCACAACAGTCATATTTACAGTTCATCGAACAAAGGAGAGCATAAAGTACACAACAAACATATTAACAAGAGAGTATGCCTGGAAGGAGACATTACAACTGTGTATAAACTGTTTAGGCTACTCTACTCTACAATAACAACATACCTAGTGAAATCCCACAAGTGGGGTCTGAGGAGGGTAGAGTGTACACAGACCTTACCATTACCTCGTGGAGGTAGAGAAGCTGTTTAGGCTACTCTCTCTAGCTATCAAAAATACACTTCACCAAAAGTGAAAGCTTGTAGGGTCACATCAGACCTGGAAGATTGGAGTTCAACCGTAAACCCTACAAAAGCAGATGAGAGCATGCACCGACTTCTCCTGGACCTGGTCAATACTAATTTATCAGTCAACCAGCTCGAAAATCCACAAAATATAGAAGGGGAGGGAGGATCACCAAGGATAAACCAGCTGAACCCAGACGACAACCTCCTCCTTCTTCTTCTTCGATCCCTTAGGGAAGAGATACCCCGATCACCTGGATTAGGAAATAAGAGGAACAAAATAACTTCAGAAACAGGAGGAATAAAGAGATCTAGTAAGGAGAGGGGAGGCACAAACTCTGAACCTTGGAAATGTGAAGCAGAGTAATGGTCTAACAGAGTTCACCATCGACTAGTGGAAGCACAAGCATAAGAACATCCAAAGGAGAAGGAGCTTAAGTCGGTGGTTCCAGCGACATGCCTCAGGCAACATTCTCTGGTGCCGGCGGAAGCTAAGGAGGAGACTGTCGGATAATCTTCTAAGATATACCTACAATCCTTTCGATAGTACTTTTTTGTTTTTTGGGGCTGGGTTTGTTCTTTTGGACGTGGACATTTTATTTCATTATTGCTATTTTGTTTTGGGCCGTTGGTCCATTTTTGATTTTTCAGACTTTGTGTTATTAATAAAATCGGTCTACGGACCACAATTTAATTATAGAAAAAGAAAGAAAAGTAGTCCGTAAAATTTAAGTACATGATGCTCAGATGATTGTCCAGGTTACTATAACAGTTCTTGATCATTGTGAAGTTTCAACTGCATTCCTGCCTATTGTGCAGATTTTTGACTGATCAGCTGATGAAAGTTCAAGTTGTTAATGAGGTCAACAAGGTAATTACATTGCCTTTACAATTTCCTCCATTTCTTTGCTTTCTGTAACTATTTATTTAATGCTGTCCTGCCATCAGGTATGATTATTCTTCATATATTTAAATCTTTTCTTGTGACATGAAGGATTTTGTGATTGAGGCACTAAGATCAATTGCGGAGTTGATAACATATGGTGATCAACATGATGCGGCCTATTTTGAGTATGTCTCTGCTAAGGACTTCCCCTTTTAGTGTGTACTGTTATTTTAGCCCGAGGCAGACCTAACAAGCTTTCTTCTTGTAATGTTTTTCCTTACAAGTGTGTCGGCATTTCTGCAGGTTTTTCATGGAGAAGCAGGTGATGGGGGAGTTTGTACGTATATTAAGAATTAGTAGAACTGTTATTGTGTCGCTTCAGTTGCTGCAGACGATGAGTATTGTGATCCAAAACTTAAAAAATGAGCATTCTATTTGTAAGTGAGCTGTTGAAATGTGTTTTACTGAATCAAATATTCTTGCCTTTAGGCATTTTGTTAGTCTGACACTTCTCCCCAAATTTTGCAGATTACATGTTTAGTAATGAGCACATTAATCACCTTATAACATATTCTTTTGACTTTCGTAATGAAGAGCTTTTGTCTTATTACATATCCTTTCTTAGGTGTGTTTCCTAAAACTCAGCCGCTTTAGAGGCATTTCCTTACTTTGAAATACAGTTTTAGACAAGTGCTTCTTGCTGATACTGGTTTTCTGGATGCATGCATATTCAAAGAGCAATAAGTGGAAAGTTGAACAAAAACACCATTTCCCTTCTTGTGAAGACTGATAATGTAAGTTCAATTTGTAAAGTTATTAACTTCTTAATAAATTTTAAGGTTACTATTCTGTTTGTTTGAATTCTAGGCATGCCAATGTTATGTCCATTGACTTAGCTCAGCTAGTTCGTAGCCTTACTTGTTGACCCAAGAGAATTCTGTGCTGCTGTTTGTTTAAATTCTAGGCATACCAATATAATATTTGTCGACTTAGCTCAGCTTGTTCACAGCCCTACTTGTTGATCCAAGAGAGTTCTGTGCTGCAATTTGCTGGTTTGCTTTCTTATTACGGACCTTAGAAAAACTAAATTAATAAATGACCTAACTAGAGGTCCTTAGTTAATCGTTGAGAGCTTTGGGAGTGGAGAAACTCAAATATGATAGATGGGGGGAGCTATGATGAGGGAAGTGGTGGAGAGGTCTCTCTTGCATCTTTGATTTTCCTCTGTTGCAAGCTGGAGTTTGAACCATAGAATAGGTGCACTGTCCACTTTTGTCAGGGAAAAGATTTTGACTTGCATTGTTTTTGTTGATTGTTAACTTGGTTCAATAGACAAGTTCAGAAAAAAAAGCTTGGTTCAATAGTTTGAATTTTGATATATTCTACCAATCTGTTTTGAACTTTGAATTTAATCATTTTCATGTATCTTCATTTTTCAAAACATCCATCCCATTGTTCTTATCTTTTGTAGTTTCTCATCCTTTGCATTTCATTTGGTCTACATCTTTGAATAGGAAGAAGTAGTATCATTTCCACTCTATGTTGAGGCAATACGCTTTGCGTTTCATGAAGAAAGCATGATTCGAACTGCAGTACGTGCATTAACCTTGAATGTTTATCATGGTGAGCTTTCTTTTTATACTTGTTCTAAATTTCTCTATATTCTCCCTCATTCGCAGTGTTTTTGGTAGTATATTAAATGACCTTCAACGTGTTCACAGTTGGCGATGAGGCTGTTAACAAATTTGTTGCCAGTGATCCTCATGCCGATTATTTCTCAAATTTGGTCAAATTTTTCCGGGAGCAATGCATCAACTTGGACAAGTTGGTTAATGCTTCAAAGTAAGTAGTTTCTTATTTTTATGTTGTCCTTGAAACTGGTTATGCATCACCTATTTGCTGTGTGACAAGTGATTTATGATGCAGGTGTATGGGTCCAGATACCAGTGGTTCTATCCTTTCATCTGTTGATGAGATTGAGGATAACCTCTATTACTTTAGTGATGTTATTTCAGCAGGGATTCCAGACATTGGGAGGCTAATAACAGACCTCATGTTGAAGGTGCTGATATTTCCATCAGTACTTCCTTCTTTACGGATGGAAGTTGTTAAAGATAGTGTAATGACCTAAACCCCTCTCTCTCGTTCTTTACATGTGTAGTGAAAAATATAGAAGCACTAATATTTGGAAAGTTTACTTAAGGTCCTTGCCTTTACTAGATCAGTCCTCTAAGTTAACTTTTTTGCCTAGTGATACACTTCGCCTCCAATTGTAAGATAGGGATCAAGTCATCAAGTGAGAAATGTGGTAAAGGACCCCTAGTAAAGGTCCACCGTTGAGCTCCTAGGCAGGCAATATGGATGGATGCGGCTTACCATATGAAAAAAGGAAGAGTTTTTATATGAGATAGTCACACATTTCAACATGGTATCAATATAGGTAGAGGTCTTGGCTTCGAGTCTTGCCGTCACCCACTATCAAAAGAGTTTCTACGTGCTTGACCCTTGAGATATAATTAAGTAGATAACAGTGTGCTATGGTACCATATTGAAGTGTGACAATCTCATCTAACTGTGTCTTCAACATGCCCCCTCACATGAAGCCTGATTCTCTTCATGGGCTAAGCACGTGGAACTTTTTGATTATGGGTGACAATGAGACTCAAACCTAGGACCTCTTCATCCCCTAAACCATGTTAAAGTGTGTGAGCTTTTAGATAGATGGTCACACACTTTAACAATTGACACTTTCTCTTTGGTCCTTTGTTTATTGGCTTCCATTAGAAAAATGTCAAGAGTTGCTATTTTCTCACACTTATATATTTTCTAAGATTGAGCATGTCCCAACATTTAGAGCAAATCAAATAGGTTTTTTCATTTATCAGTTTTTGGCAAACAAGTACCTTCTGCATGTGCTGGTGGGAGGTAGCAAGTACCCAGTTGAATAGTTGAGGTGCACACAAGCTAGTGTGGATACCACCATTATCTAAAACACAAAGTAGTATCTTAAGGGTCAGAAGCAAGTCTTATTTTCTGTTTATTATTACAGTTCAGGTAAATAGAAAAAAAGAAAATGAGGGGAAATTGCAATAAAGCAATTTATATCATTTTTCTGTGGTTAACTCCATTTTATCCTTTTATCTTATCCCTCCTTTGAATTGCTAAAGTTGAAACTGATGATCGCAGTTAAGTTTTTCACTTTGTAATCAAAATTGTTAATTATCAAAGAATAAATAAGAAGATAGATTTTGCTCCGACCATTAAAAGTGACTTTAAGATGTAATACAAGTTTGGGATTGGGGTTAAAATGTAAAGCTTCTGTAGTTCTTTAGAAGGAAGTAAGTAGAAGTGGCTGTAGCAAGCTCAAGGGGCTTGTAGTGACACAAGATAATGGTATAAGAAGCTAGTATGCTGAGTGAACTTGGTAACGTGCATGGGTTTTCAATGAGTTTCCCATGGGATTTGGTTTCCTCCCGTGGCATTTGTTGTTTTCACTGTATGCTGGTTGCTGGAATTTATCTCTCGATAGTCTTTTGTGGATCATGTACGTCTAATTTTTAACTTTCATGTTTCTTTAATGTAGGATACAGGAATTGGAACCGCAACTTCCTTGTATTTACTTTGTTGCATCTTGCGCATTGTTAAGATAAAAGATTTGGCAAATATTGTTGCTGCTGTTCTTCTTTGTGATATAGAAACATTCGTCCCAATGTCTGAAGCTAAACTGAATGGTTTCATGGTTAACCATGATATGTCACATGAAAATCAAGATTCAGAAAATAGTGGCTTCAGATCAGATTTTGATGGTCAAAGTTTACGGGTTTTAATTCCGAACATATCCAGCTCCTTAAATAGTCACCCAGAAGACGACAGTTCTCAACCAGATCATGGGAGCACATATTCTGCGTTAAGGTAATTCACATTCCATCTTATTCTTAATTATTTGTTCTTTTGTAAAGGAGGTGAGCTATTAATTTGTTAGATGAATACTGCAAATCGAAGTTTGCTAACACTGCACTAGGTGAAATTATCATTAAAACATATCACAATCAATAATTGTTGTCTTGGATGAACAGTAACTGATAACTGCAGGGATGTAATGTTTACTGAATAATAAACTTAAGCACTCTGCTTTTAGAAGAATCTCTATCAACTTCCCTAGAGAACACTTGAATTTTTAAGTCATGACTTTTGGCAAGATTTTGGAACCTCCTATCATGGTTAAAACATAACTTTTTTGAGTTTTGCTTAATAGATAGTTGAAACCTGTCTGATTGTCAAATTCTATGAACTTCTGAGACTGTTGACTTTACTCAGTCATCGAATCTTAGATTTCCACTTCACTTTTTTCTGAAGGTTAACCTTTCAGCTTTTTCTTGATAAGTAACCATTATCATATCTCATATCTTCTTATTATCATGTTTGTCTGTAGGATTTCTGATCATTTTGTTCTGTATATTTCTCCATTTTTCTCTCTACTCTACACAACACTTATGGAGTTGTAGTTATTGTTTTGAATGATTTTCACTAGAAGTCTAGCACCAGCTCAGCATGAGTTGAATGAAAAATAGTTGTCTTTCTTTTGTCATTCTTTTACTTTCTTGTTTCTCCTTACTTTTACTCTTATTTAGATGGTCTAGCAGTAAATAGTATTTAGAACTTCTTGAACGCTTTGGTTACTTCATTGTGTCTTACACCTATAAGTAGTACATACTGTAAACCAGTACATTTGGAGCGAGCAGCCCAATCACTTAAACTCATTGCTTTTTTTCCTGTAATTTTCTGTTCTGTAGGGAGGCCTTACTTTCTTATATTACTACTGGTGACGACGTTCAAGTTTCGGGTTCTTTAAGCATGCTGGCTACACTATTGCAGACTAAAGGTTATATAAGTGGTTTGTGGTTTTTCTCCTTCAGTTGCTTTTCCCCACTCTTATAAGAACCTTTATGCCTGCAGAGCTGGAAGAATCAATGCTTGACGCTCTTGGAATTCTTCCACAAAGAAAACAACAGAAGAAACTCTTGTTGGTATGTTGCAGCCGTAAAGTAATCATTATATGAAAGTGATTTTTCTGAAATTAAGTTGGAGATTTGTTTCACTAGTTTCTATTAAAGTAGGTCCCATGCTTTAACTTTTGGAATGTGAAATGTGCAAATATGAAATGCCTATCCAACAATAGGTTAGCTTAAGATCTATGACCTTATGAATTATGATGTTAGATAATGATTATTGCCTATATGTGAATGTACTATCACTTGACTAACAAAATCATTCATAAAACTGATTTACCTTTTTGTTAATTGAATATTACAATGTAGCTACAAGTGATACTACTACAACATCTATGCCTCACCCTCAAGCAAGTAGGGGTAGGCTATATGAATTCCCCCCAACCATGTTTCTTCAATTGAACTCTTCTCAGTTCAATATTCTAATAAAATAACAAAATATTAATAAAAATAGCATTAACAAGTACAAGAAGTTCTTTAAATTTTCTACAACTTATTAATCTATGAAAAGCTGAACGACTCCTAGAAAAGTATAGGACATAAAGTAAAAGTGTTGACATGGGTAAAACAATTCTCAACAAATAGGCATCTCCTATATAGTTTGTTTTGGCATTGTTCCCTATCTTTCACAAGCTTGCATAAATCCTAATATTGTAGGTCCTTCGATATAACTTCCTTCTGATTTAGGTCTACCTTGTCCCTTTTAATACCTTCACTCACCATGATTTCACATTACAAATCGACTCATCCAAGGGGTCGACGCAGGACATGACCATATCATCTCAAGCGACCTTTTAAATTTTATCCACTATGTACTACTTGAGCTTTCTCAGGAATATGGTCATTTTTAAGTTTGTCTAGTCTTGTATGATTGCACACTTGTCTTAACATCTACATTTTTGTGACACTTTTTTCAATAAGAGATTGCTCTCCTCCGAGGCTTGAGAGCAGCTTGTGGATGTGTTGGATTCTAAGGGTCCACCATTCACTCCTATATAACATTGTTGGTCTTATAGTATTTTTGTAGAACTTGTCTTTCACTTTGATAGGCATCCTTCTATCACATAATACCCTAGTTGCAGTTCTCCTATCAACTATTCGATTTTGATTCTATGTGTAGCATCTTCATCTACTGGAATGAGCCTAAACATTTGAACTGTTTGCACTTAGGCACCACAATTCGGTCTAATCTCACTTCAAGGTGGGGCAAGTCTCTGTGGTGGACAAGACGCATAAAGCAAGACTGAGATGGTTCAGGCATGTGAAGAAGAGGAACACAAATGCCTAAGGTGCGAGAGGTTGGCGAAGATAGATTTGAGGAGAGGTAGAGGTAGACAAAAGAAGAATTGGGAGAGTTGATTAGACATGACATGACACATCTTCAGCTTACTGAAGACATGACCCTAGATAGGATATTGTGGAGGTCAAGGATTAGGGGATACAATTAGTAGATAGTTGAGGGTTCTCTCTTGCAACTGATATAGCTGGGTCTAGTCTAAAGTGCTTACCTTTTGCCTTGCTAGTATTATTATTACTGTTGAAGTGTGACCATCTCATCTAAAAGCTTAAGCGGTTAGAGAGGGCACACTTTTATTAATTGTATTCTCAACACGTCCCCTCACGTGGGGACCTGATTCTTTCTTCATGAGCCAAGTACATGGAAATTCTTTTTGATATGGGGGACGGTGAGATTCGATCCCAGGACCTTTGCCTGGTACCATGTTGAAGTGTGTGACCATCTCATCTAAAAGCTTCAACTGCTTGAGAGATCACACTTCTATTAATTGTATTCTCAACAATTATTATGCAAGCATTATCTTATTCTTCGATTTTATTACTACTGTTGGTTCTCTTACTTCTGTTATCTATAATATTTTTACCTTCAATACTTTTCTTTCTTCAATATTTTTATTATAGCTTTTCACTCTTGTATATCTTTCAAACCACGTTCTGATATAAGGGTAAGGTTTGCATACACCCCATCTCCCTAGACCCCACTTGTGAGACTATACTGGGGTATGCTGTTATTGGTGACTAAAATTGCAGTGCATATATGTAGTCTTACTTCTACTTATCCTAAAACTCTTAGTGGTCATTCGGTATGCTGGACAAGCATAAATAAATTCGGGATAAAAATTTGGAATTGCCTTATCCCATGCTTGGTCCCTGGATAAAGCAATGAAAATGGAAAAAACACCCCTGAGGTCCCTCAAACCTTTTCTCTACTAAATAAGGTAGAGGATATTTTTGTAAACAAACAACCTTTTTTTAGAAATCATGCAATGCACATTATTTTCAATACAACAAACCTAGTCAATAAGAAATATTACCAGGATAATTAATCCCGGCATAACTTGTCTTCAAACCAAACAGGAACTTTGTCACTCTTGTAATGTCCTTACTCTTTATGTCTATGCTCTTATCACTTTTTTCCTGAGTTCCATTGTATGACTCATAAGTTTAATGCCATGATAATTCGCATAACTTTGGATGTTTCATTTGTTCTTATAAATTTGAGTTCAGGGTACTCTTTCTCCACACATCGGGCATCCTACCACATCTTAATATAACATTAAATAGCTTGGTAAGCTATCCTACTCTAACCTCTCCAAGACACTCTAGACCTCTATGAAGATACTACCTGGGCCCCAAGCATTTCTGATCCTAATATTTTTATGGCATTTTTAACCTAGGCCAGCCTAGTTCTATGAATGTAGCTAAAGTTCCTATTGCACATAGATGTTTGGAGATCCAGAAGGTCTATATCATGGTTTGAGTTGAATAATTGATGAACATAGCCTCTTTATCTCGTTATCTTCTATAAACAGTTGTTGGGAATCATCCTAATATACTTTACCTGTTTTAAGTCCTCTTCTCTCTTGTTCATGTTAGTTTATATATTTCTTTCTCCCTTTCTGTTATCCATAGTTTTTGGTACAAGACATCTAGGGCTTCCCCTCAAGCTTACTAATAGCCTTCTTAGCTTCACTGCTAACTCTCTCATGCTCTTCAAAGGCTTCTCCATCTTCTGCTTTTGCTAACTTCTTATAGCACACTCTTTAGGTCTAATAACTCTTTATACTTCCGCATTTCACCACCGAGATTCTTGTGGTTGAGGTCCTACACATACCTAGCACTCCGTGTGCTACTTTTTCAATGCAAACCTGACATTTTCTTCCACATGATGTTTGTGTCCCCCCCTCTAAGTCCCATACTCATTCCTCCCATAGTTTTTCTTGAAACACTAACTAGTTAGCACCATTTAATGTCCCTACTAAATTCTCGATTGCTTGCAAGTTTTCCCCTTTCTCACTCTTCCCTTACTCTTTACATCCAATACCACCAACCTATGTTGGGTGGTTAGTTCTACTTCTTGTATAACCTTACTATCTTATATTAGAGATTCTATCCGTCTTTTAGTTAGAATAAAGTTATTAGGTGGGAATTCCTTTTTTTAAGATGGGTTAGCTGCCACCAAATCATAAGCTAAAGTGAACTCTAGGTTAGGCTTTACTTAATCTTCTTGTGACATATACATATTCATCGTGTACTTGGTCAAAGCCACCACTCTTTTTGCCCACACCCTTCTATATTATGGGAACTGTTTCTGATTTTGTACCACATCTGGGAACTGATGAGACATAACTCACTTCTTTACCTATATACGTCCATGATATGGGAAGCGCTTATAGTCCCTCACACTCAAGTAGCATGGTGATGGTACCCCTTGCCTATTTTCCATCATATCGGGTGTCAGTGTTAAGTGTAATTTGTGCACGTCCCTATGATATTTGTATTGTGAGACTTCATCATGAAAATTGCTAGTTTTATGCAAGCTGCCCACCTACTGCAACCCTCCTTCGTTATCTGGGTTTGGGACCGGCAATGTGAGCAAGCTTACACTACAGAGTTGTAACTACATGTGAAACTAACAATTTAAAATTGTTAGAATCAATCCTTGAATTTTTGTTACCAGTCTCAGAAAAGAAAATAATATATATCCTTGAATCTCATTTTAGTTTTTTAAATGGAGATTGGGTTGAGTTACATTGATTAAGGATTAAGTTTAATTAAATCTACATTGACATGAATCTACTCTGAACCTTGTCAATTCCTGCTCTTTTGATGAGCTTTATGGAATGTATTATTTTTTTTCTTGAGGAAAACTAAACCCAGGTTTTAAAGACCAGGGGCATTAGAATCCGTGAAGTTTGAACTCAGTTATCGTGAATCTTACACCACAACTTTGCTATCTGAAGGTGCTGCTATATTTTATTGAGATATTAATAAAATATTTCAAGTGTCCTGTTTGTCCTGTTTGTCCTATTATATCTTGTTTCCTGTAATAAAGAATAAATTCTTGGTGTCACTAGCCTTTTCACTTTACTATCATTGGCAATGGTACTGATTAATTGCCATTATTACTCTCAAAATTTACCGCACATGCATCTTAAACATTGATAAATTTTATTAAACAAGAAGGTTTCTTTACTAAGTTTCTGGAAATTGGTGGCTGCAGTCGGAAGGATTTGTGGATAGAGTTAGAGAGTGGTGGAGTTCCTTCAGCTACACAGGAAGACCCGACTATGTTTTGCAATGCAAACTTAAAACATTGAAACTTAAACTAAAGGAATGGAAACAAGAGGAGGGTGGAAATCCGGGCATTCAAAGAAGGAGATTGTTAGAGCAGTTAGCAGAATTGGATACAGAAAGGGAAATAAGAACTCTCACTGTGGAGGAAACGACAATAAAGGCTGCAGTCTTACTTGAGTATGATGAGCTAGTCAAGAAAGAGGAGGTTTCATGGAGACAGAAGTCAAGAGTACTATGGTTGAAGGAGGGAGACAAGAACACCGAATTCTTCCACAAAATGGTAAATGCTCATAGGAGATACAACAATATAGATCAACTCATGATACAAGGAGAGGTTACTCAAGAGAAAAGCAGAATTGAAGGGGATATAATAGCATATTATAAAAACTTGTATAGAGACGCATCAATGGAGACCTTATCATAATGCTGAATATCCAATGTTGACTGAAGCGGAGAAAATGACCCTGCAAGGCAAATTTGAGGAGAATGAAGTACGAAATTGCCTAAAGCTATGTGCAGCTGATAAGACTCATGGTCCAGATGGGTACACAATGGGTTTCTTCATCAAGTGTTGGGATGTAGTGAAGAAAGACATCATGGACACCTTTCAAAATGTCTATGATCAAGAAGTCTTTGAGAAGAGTTTCAATGCTACTTTCATTGCACTTATTCCAAAGAAGAAAGGAGCCAATGAGTTGAGGGATTACAGGCCAATTAGCCTCATAGGGAGTATTTACAAAATACTTTCCAAAGTTCTCACAGAAAGGCTGAAAGGTGTATTAGATAGACTGGTGGACTCACAACAAATGACTTTTATAGAAGTAAGACAAATTATGGATGCAGTGTTGATTGCTAATGAAGCTGTCGATTTCAGGATTAAGCAGAAGGAATCTGGTATTCTATGCAAGCTGGACATAGAAAAAGCATATGATCATGTAAATTGGAAGTACCTTCCGAAGATGTTAGAGATGATGTGATTTGGACAAAAGTGGTCGAACTGGATTAACTTTTGCATTTCTACAGCAGTGGCGGCTCTACACCTTTCATAAAAAAGCAATTGCCTTAGGCCCCAAAATTTGGGGGCCTCATTTTTTTAAAAAAATTAATAAATTATACATATTTAAAAAAAAAATATAGAGTATTATTAGTAGAAAATATAAACTTTTCATAAAAGAGCAAAAAAGTAATAGAAATTTGACAAATTATGTATACTATGTCTCAAGAAAGATCAAATAATTGGCTATAACAAACTTCATAAAAAATATATATTCGAATTTAAGGCCTCCATTCAAATTTGACTTTAGGACACCAATTTATTAGAGCCGCCCCTGTTCTACAGTTGGCTTCTCTGATCTGATTAATGGGTCCCCGGTAGGTTTCTTTCAAACTCAAAAGGACTCAGTTAGGGTGATCCATTGTTTCCTTTTTTGTTCTTAATTACTATGGAGGGGCTGAATAACATCATTAAGACAACTAATATGAGAGGATGGATAAAAGGTTTTGATGTGGCTAGGGAGGAAACATAAAGCTTGGAAGTGACACATCTTCAGTATGCAGATGATACACTTTTTTTGTGGAGCTGAGAAAGACCAACTGAAGTACTTAAGGGTGATCTTGGTGCTGTTTGTAAGGGTATTCGGGTTGCACATTAACTGGAAAAAAACCTTTATGTATCCTATTAATGAAGTCAACAATATGTACTTGTTAGCTTCAATCCTAGGGGGTGAAGTAGGTATTATACCTACAACTTATTTGGGGATGCCATTGGGAGCAAGATCCAAGTCCTTGAAAATTTGGAATGGTATGGTAGAGTAGTGTGAGAAGAAGCTGGCTAGATGGAAAATTCAGTGTGTGTCAAGAGGGGGAAGACTGACCCTCATTAATTCAGGCCTTGATGCTCTCCCAACATGCATGTTGTCTCTATTTCCCATCCCAGCAGGGATCATTAAAAGGCTAGACAACATAAGAAGGAAGTTCATGTGGTAAGGAACAAAGAGAATAAAGGTTTTCATCTAGTAAAATGGAATGTTGTGACAACTGGAAAGAAGAATCGTGGTCTGGGAATAAAGAATGTGGAGCTTCATAGCAAAGCACTCTTAATGAAGTGGTTGTGGAAATACTCAAATGAAAACGAAACACTTTGGAGAAGAGTGATAGGTGCCAAATATAAGGATGAAGACAGTTGGATGACTAAGATTGTGACCACACCTTATGGGACCAGTTTATGGAGATCTATAAGAGTCTTATGGGAGGAAGTTAAACTCAACTTCAAGATGAAAGTGGAGAATGGGAACAAGATCAAATTCTGGAAGGATGAATGGCATGAGAAAGGTAACTTGGAAACCCTTTTCCTTGATATTTACAATTTGGCAATGTTCCAACAAAGGACTATTGCAGAACTCTGGACACCACAAGGGTGGTATTTCATCTTCAAGAGACAACCAAATAACTGGGAAGTGATGAGGTTGGCAGAATTCCTCAACATGGTTGGACACTTTACTGGACTTCAGGCAAATGAGGATATGGTTTGGTGGAAAGGCAACAATAGAGTAGAGTTCAAAGCACATTAAGCTTATAGGTTGATGGATCAATAAGCCCAGTAGAGCCCCATCTGGCCTTGGAAACAAATATGGAAGTACAGAATTCCACACAAAGTTTCATGCTTTATTTGGCTGCTAGCTAAGGAAGCTGCCCTGACTCAGGTCAACGTAATGAAAAAGGGGATAACCTTGTGCTCTAGGTGTTTCCTATGTAGGGAAACCTTAGAAATTGTAAATCATCTATTTCTACACTGCAAATATACTCAGCAGCTTTGAAGGACCTGGACTATGCCTAGGAGAGTTACCGAGGCCTTATATAGCTGGGAGGAGGCAAGTGTCCTTGCAAAAGACAGAATTCGATGGAGAATTATCCCTGTTTCATTATGGTGGGCAATTCGGAAAGAGAGAAATTCCAGATATTTTGAAGGCATAGAAAATAGTGTGCAGGAAGTTAAACGAAACTGCTTTTTGTTGTTATGTTTTTGGTGTAATCAATTACACTCAAAAGACACTGCTTCTATAGGTGATGTTTTAGACTCAATATAGAAATAGAGAAGTGGAGTTTGGAGTGCATTTCTATATAAGGTTTGAGTACAACCCATGTTCTTTTGTGATATAATACAAAGTTACCAAGTTAAAAAAAAAACTAAGTTTCTGGAAGTCTACTCAGTGTGGAGGTAAAGAAATGGGAGATGCTTTGAAGATAGGTCCAATTCTATTCATAAAGTAAAACGGATTTGTATTGTATCTTTACTTTTTGGTGTAAACAATTTTGTATAGAAGATATAGATCAGATTGTAGATTTGATAGATCTTTGTAACCTATTCTCTGTTTTGGAGGTGGCCAGCACACCCTTAATGCCGAGGAATACAACTTTAGCAGTTTCAGGAAATAAAGCGAGATCTACTCAGTAGGTTTAGACCTCTTGATTTGAGTGTAATAACATGCATGCTTAAAGCATGTTTTTCAGGATAGTCCTCGATAAACTCTTAGTTTATAATTTCATGAATTTTGACATCCTAAAATTTTGGGGAAAAATGACGAGAGAAAGGAGCTTAGTCCCACTTATTTTCCACAAGTCATTTGGCTCTGATCAGTCTCTCTCCAGTCATCTTGATGATCCAATATTACAACAAAAACAAATTCAGTGTAATCCCACAAGTCGGGTCGGTCTGTATACCATTTTTGCATAGTTGCTGGATTTTGAGTTAGAATATGTTTTGTTTTTACCAATCAGGTGCTTTTTCTATTTCAGCTTTCTGAGATCTTCAATATTTCACGAGTACTTTTTAAGATAGTGTGCCGAATCTTGCCTTTCATAAATCTTCTAACTATTCAATCTAAGGTGCTGGGACATAACTTTAAACACAAATACTATTTGCAAATCAATGTTTATTTTACAGTTTTGCCCATTACTTAACTTCTACTTGAAATTGTGAATTTGATGTTGGAGAACTTATTTGAGTTGTATATCAAGTGAATAATGGTTTTGACTTACCAAACTTCGTTCTTTTCTCCAAGTGAAAGTTATGCCTAAACATTGGGTTTAAGTACTCTCTCCATTTCAATTTGTGTGGCTTGATTCAGAGTATTAGGGTCAAACTAATGTTCTATGTAAATTCATACATAGAATCTTCATTTTTTTTTTGAAATAAAATATATATATTTAGAAACTAAATAAAAAGTACTAAAGTAACTATGGTTAACAATTCAAGATATTTAGAAAGTATTTGAAAATATCGTGGTTAAAGAAAATATTCTTTGACTTTCCGTATTGTAACTAAGACACAAAATTTGAAACATAGGGAGTATTATTTTTCAAATTGAACTTCACTCGTTTCAACCTTAACCATATATTGTCAAAAAGGGAAGAATCATCAAGTATCTACCTTGTGGAAATAAGACACCCTTAACGGAAGATATCTCCCTACTCTAGATAATCTAAGTTTTTTTGATAAATACTCTTAAGATAGTTTAGAGGGGTTTTAACCCGCTCACTCAATTTAATTTGATTATCTAGAGTATATAATTTAATTAGATTAATTAAATTATCTACTGTAGATATCTTATTAAATTGAGTGAATAGGTTAACCCCCCCCCCCCCCCCCCAATTGAATATGTGGCAAAATAGTTGGGATAGCTTGCTGAGAGACACGTGAGAGATGAAAAAAAGTCTTAAAAATGAGTCCATATGGCACAATGAGTTTAGAGGTTCTGTGAACACCCAATAGTTTAGTTATGAAACATGAAAAATAGTGATAGTTTAGGTTTTAACCTATTCACTCAATTTTTTTTCACGTGTACTGCCATTTGGAACTCTTTGAGGAACTTTTGGAGCGTGATGTTCACGTAGCATGTCATATTTCTCCAGGGAATATTTTAATATGAGTCCATGGTAGTTCAGGGAGGTTTTGTGAACACCCTAGTTTAGGTATGAAACTCGCAAAAGGTGATAGTTTAGTAGGTGTTTAACCTATTCACTCAATTAAATTTGTAGCTTAACTTTGCAAAATGAAAGCTAAGACTTAGCCTCTATCACCTCTTGTTGTGGAACCAAATTTCTGATGATTTAGCCATCTATATATGTTGTGACCTTGTGGAAGGTAGACACTCAACACTGATTTATGTATAAATGCTAAGTTGTGCAGACTCTTCACTTTCGATGCCGTACCCGTGTCAGATTCTCCAAAAATACTCTACTTTTGGCGAATCCAACACACACCCCTTGACATTTTTGAAGAGTCCAAGCAACATAGTATAAATGATAACATCAACTGAAAAATAGGGTCTGTACAATGTTCTGGCTGAGACTATTGAGCATTTGGGTCGAATGGAAAATACTTTTACAGTTTTACTTATAAAAAAAGGAACTATTGAGCATTTGTGTTGTAAAGATGCTTCCACTGACAGTTATTTCTCTTGATGGAAGTGAGAAGATGAGATATCCTAATTTAGCATTCCTGAAATCTTCTTCATATCTATCTAAAATCCAGTTTAAGGAGATAGAACCAATAAGCTCCCAGGGCTTTGCTCTAGTGGTAAGAGCGCAATGTGTGATGTGTAGATTAGGCGTATGACATGGGTTTGAACCCTGTCGCAGGGAAAAGGATGGTATTTAAGTGAAGAAGGTTAGAGGAGCGAAACCATTATTGAACCGCACGCCGCTGGCGCTCAGAGATTTCTCGGTTGTTCAAAAACCAAAAAGCTGACCTAACTTACTGCTTAGCAGTTTGTCCAGTGGCTACATTTTGTATGTGCCTTCTTTAGCAAGTTCATCCTTATTTGTTTCCGTTCAATATGCCATGTTTTTCTTGTGGTAAAGAATGTATTGCTTGGTGACTTGATTGATAATTTTGTAAGTATAGTTCTTGCCTTGTTTGTGACTACAGGAAGCTTTGGTTGGTGAAGGATCTGCGGAGGAGCAACTTTTTTCCTCAGAAAATATGGTAAAGGATGGAATAGGTAGTGAAATGGATTGCTACTTCCAAAAGTTGAAGGTACTATTGCAGTATTGGTTCTCTTTCCCATCTTTTCTCATTTTCAATTTCTTGTATGTGTTGCTTTCCTTTTAAATATGGAGAGTAACTATGAGTTAGCAGCCCATTGTGAATTCCAATTTCATCTTGCCCTTCTGGAAATGACAGATTAGACATTCTATTTAGTAGCAAATCTAACCTTTAAATCTTGACTTGGTAGTTTTACTATTGAAATCCTCCTAACTTATGAAACTGTTATTAGTTTTTGGAAGTTCCTTTAGGATAGTGATGTATGATACTTGTTAGAGTCCCACATCGGTGTGGAATGTGGTAACTTTTTTCCCTTATACAGTCTTGGACTCTTGGGCAATTTTAACCTCTTGAGCTAGTCTTCGTGGTTGAGTGAGGCCAAGGTCCATTTTCTCATCAATACTTGTGAAAGAAAAGGAGTAAAGTGATATGTGATCTAAAGAAGCCGACACTTGTCAGTTGTATTATAGGCTAGATAGCATTCACAAACTCATTTTTATTTCATGAACTGAAGTGATCTATTCATTGGGTGTGAGGGACTGTCATTTTTTCTTCCTTTAGCATTCAGTTTATCAGGGAAATACAGTAGCTTCCATAACAAAATTATGAATTTTTCCACATGAAATAAATAAGTTCAAACCATATAATGAGGAGATGTTGGTCCTTTTTTCTTATATAGGTACTTAGAAGGAAAGATATAGGAGAGCCTATGAGGGGTAGTAAATGATTTTGTACGGATTAGAGTCTAGTTTTTCTTTGTAGTCCAGTTTGATGTACCCATGAGGTTCATGTAGTAAAGATGTCCCAGGTGTTATTTGTAAAGAACTTAGTTGTAAGGAATAGGAGTGCCTTTCAGGGGGGATATTTTGCACAGATAAAGTGGTTTTTGTTTCCAGACAAGTTTTAAAGCACTCATGAGTGTCCTGTAGTTTCCACGGGGATTAAACTAGTATCAATAACATTAAAAGAACACTTTCTTGATGACTCCTTTGGCAGGGCAGTCTTACATATGTTTTCTCAGGGATTAAACCATTATCAATAAAATGAATTATCACAATCTATGAAAGACATGGAATATGTGGGAAATTATGTAGATTGAAAAGATATGGTGAGTTTTTGCACTTTCGATGCTTTCATTGCTGTGTGACTGAAGTATACTCTTGACCAAATGAAAAGATTACCTAAAGGGAATTGTCGAGAAAGACAATTATCCGATTGTTAATCAAAGGGCTTTAATCTGAGTGCCTAGTCCTTTTCGTTAGAGAATGTGAAATCTTTCTATTTCCCTTCTCCTCCTTAAGATGTTCATACAGATGGGGCATCCATATAATATGCCAGGTAGCTCATCCACAATCCAGTCTGTACTTTGGAGTAGAAGGATTGATTGAGTTACAGAAGCTCAACTTTCTCTGAGAGCTAGTTGGCTGGCTAGTCTAGACAATATTGAAAGATGCCGGTGTATTTGGTTGGATTGTTTACTGTTGTTTTGAATGTGACTCAGCATATATTTTGCAGTAAAATAAATTGGAACTCGTAGAGCTTTGTAGTAAGATGCAACTATTCTAAGTAGAAGACATGCAATGTTCCTCATTCAATATCAAGAAGTGAAGAACAAGAGGAATCTTAGTACAGTTGGTTGGCTACTTGAATTTTCACTTTGTTGGTGAGGGTTCAATTCCCCACCTTGTAATCCCCTCCCCCATTCCCCCTTCTCCTACACCCAAATTTGTTTTTTTTTTTTTTGTTTTTGAAAAAAGAAGAGGTGAAGAATAACAGAAGTGACATAGGTTCTTCGGATTTTAATACATGGATTTCTGTCTTTTTTTTTTAAAACTGAAAAAAAAGAAAAAAAAAGACTATCTGTCTTCTTCTATAAACAAAATCTTAAATTTTTGTAGGGAATAAAATTTCATGAGTAAGTTGTGAACTTTCAAGACCCAAATAGCCTAAGTTGCTCGGACTTGGGTGCGGGTGTCTGATACGGGTGCGGATCTAGAGGTCAGATCCTATAAGATTCGGGGATATGGGATCATGTACGGATACAGGTGCGGGGATTCGCCTAAAAATAATTAAAATATCTAAAAATAGAGTTATAAAATCTAAATTATAAGATATTATATGGAGAACTTGAGGAGAAACATGAAAGGAGATTAAAGGAAAAGGAGTGACATAGAAATTTCTATATAAAAGGTATTCCATTTTCTTCAATTTCACCTTAGCCTTTGTATTGACTATAGGAGTCATTAAAATTGTCTAGACTTTCCCCATCGATTTTGGTCAAAGTACCCAAAATCCGTTGACCAAATTGGACACGGATCCCACACCCACACCCATGTCGTGTTGACACGGGTGCGGCACCAAAAGTGAAGAGTCCGGGCAACTTAGCAAATAGCCATGTAGTTCTATGTTGGAACTCTGTTGTTTCATCTGTAAGCTATGCTTAGATATCTAGCAGTGTATTGACTCATGATATGTTAATGATTGAAATTTCTGGCCCTATTATTTCATAGTATCCATGTGTAAAATATTGTTTTAAGCAATAGGACTATTGACTCAAGCATTGGTGTACAACAAAAAATATGTTCCATCTTCCATGTGTGATATAGTTTGTTTTTTTGTCGTTAAAACTTAAAACTATCCAGGTTTGAGTTGGAATTGATGACATTAACTCTCAATGTAAAACTAAAACTTGAACATATATAGAAATTCCTTTAAGAATTCTATTACGATTGAGATTTGGTTTTCAAATGTTTTATTACAACTGAAGAATTATGATCAAAGTTATGACGATTAACCTCAAATAGGAGTTCATCACATAAACTGGGACAAAGTATTTTATACTTATTAATTATGTATATATCATAATACCTAAGCTATTTTAGTCGATGTTTGTTGGACTCTCTAAAAGTGCTGCCGCACCCGTGTCAGTTGCTCTGAAAATGCACTAGGAAGACATTATTAGTCGCTTCTGTAAATGCTCTGAAAATCTCCAAACATAGATTTTAGTCGCTTCTTGCTTGTGTTGTCTGAGTAGGAAGACATTAAAAAAGAAATAAGCTATAATGTTTGTCTGGCTTGGTGATGTCATAAAAGCTTCCATGTCTAATTGTATTTAGTTTGATGTTATGACAGGAGAAATACGGATTGCTATGCGTGTGCAAGGAAGTTACAGTGACTCCTCGTAGACAGAGATTTCAAGTATGTATTTTGTCCATGGACTATCATGTGTTATCTTTTATGGTCACATGATGTTTTGATAATCTCCCAGCATTTGACATAGAATCCCATGCTAAACCCATCTGGCCTAGGAGCTTTATCAATAGTACAAAGTTTAAAGCTATCGAGAACCTCCTGTTCTCCAAAGGTTCTTTGGAGCCGTTCCTTTTCATGTTAAGTGATTTGGGTGCCCCCCAATTAAATTGAAATCTGGCCTCAATGCCTCTGATTCTGTGTACAGTTATTGATTGAACCTTATTATCTCTCCCTTGATAACTCTATGTCCTCCAAAGATGCTCCATCATTACAAGTTGATCAATGTTGTCCTCTTTGTGTGCATCTGTTGTGCTTTAGCCATAAAGCTCTGGACCTTTATCTCCGGTGAATTTCTGCACATTTACTACTTCAGATTTTGTAGAGAGATTTGCTGTCAATGCTACTTCCTCTTCATTCAAGTTCCTCTGTTGCTGGATTATGTCCAGTTAGGGGTGGCAATTGAGGTAGGGTGGAGCAGGGCACACCCTTAATGGGGCGGGGCAGGGGAAGCTTTAAATGGGTCAGGACAGGGCAAGGTCCGAAAATGGGGGATGAGATAGCTAGAGCCTAGAGGAGAAGAATTCGTGAAGAAAGCTGGAACAAAATCATCGGTTGGAGACTTTTCGGCTCCTAATATGATGACACTGCAGTTTAAATATTAGTTGGAATTTTTATTCCACTTCTTAGTTTTATTATATAGTAACAGTCACTTGAAATTAATGGAGTAATATTTTTTGAATTTTGTTGTTTTGTAAGTTAGCGAGTAATTAAAAGTAGTAATTTAAGGTTTGATTTGATATCTTTCTACATGTTAATTGTGACAGAATAACAAGTGTGTTACATGCACAAAAAATGCCCGAATTTCATGTTAATTTCTTCAATTCCAGCTAGCAGTTACCAGTCCATCCAAATTTCCCATAATTAACGAAGGTTGAGTGCAGCTAAAAATTCATGTAATGGGTTTGGGTTTAGCTTGGTCTTGCATTGTTGTTGTAAGTGGGGCGGGGCAGGGCAATTTTTTTATAAATGCTAAACAGGGTAGGTTAGGGCAGGTCAAAATGTTAATAGGGCGATGCTTGCCCCACCCCGCCCTATTGACATCCCTATTTCCAGTTCTGAAATCTGACTTAGAATGTTGGTTCTTCTTAAATTCCAAATTCCCTTAGTTGCCAAATTCCACTCTTTCAGCTTTACTTTCAGGGCTTTCAGTTTGCTTGTCTGAATGAAGTCTCGACTGCCTTCTGCTTCAAAGGAGTTCCACCAGCTTTTTACCTGAGTATTAAAACCTTCCATTCCCATCCACTAATTTTCCAAATTTGAAATGGGACTTTGTGGAGTCCCAGTTCTCACATATCAGAGTTGTTGGCCAATGACCTGAGATAACCCTTAGCGAGATACTGTTTAATGTTTTTAATTCCTCATCCCATTGAGGCAAGAGAGAAGCAATTGAGAAGGTGGATGGAGCTATAGTTCCTACGACTCCAACAGAAAAGATCCCAAGAGAACTCAAGAAACAGGAACCAACTAGTAACTTCGTGAGCTATTGTACAAGAAGTAAGGGGGGGGGGGGTTGGTTGTTTCTTAGATGTTTTAAATGAAAGTTAACATAGTTTCATGGATTGTAAGGGAACTCAATGATCCAATGAAGAGGCTACTGATCAAAAACATGATGAATAATTGGAGGACAGACGTGTATTGTTTTCAGGAATAATAAATTAATGGAGATTTAAGAGGGGTGATGATAAAAGAGATATGGGCAAATAGGAGGGTCAAATATGCACAATTAGAGGCATGTGGAACAAGAGGGTTATTATTATCTTATGGGATAGCAACATTTGGGAGGGTGAAGTTTGTGAAGTAGGGGCTTACAGCTTACTGTATCATGTGTAAGTTCACAGGGAAAACTCAGGGTTTTTAATGGCATCTATCTAGTGTGTATGCTCCTAACTGTAGAGACGAAAGAGAAGAAGTATGGGGAAAATTGGGAGCAGTAAGGAGTTTGTTTAGTGGACCTTGGGTGGTGGCTGGGGATTTCAATGTAGTAAGGTACCCATCAGAAAAGAAGAACTGCAAGAGATTGAACAAGGCGATGGAAGATTTCTCTGATTTTATAGAGGATATGGAACTACAAGATTTACCACTGATAGGTGGTAGTTTCACATGGAGGAAAGGGGACAGACAAGATACTGCAGCAAGACTAGACAGATTCTTGATTTCTGAGGAATGGGAAGTTTCCTTTAGGAAGATTAAACAATCAATCTTACCTAGAGTTATATCTGACCATAATCCATTGTTGTTGGAATGTGGCAACTGGGAGAAACAAACATCTTATTTCAAGTTTGAGAACTGGTGGCTACACTCAAGACTTTAATGAAAGAATTAAAGATTGGTGGAATTCTGTAACTTGTGTGGGAAGACTAGACTATATACTAGCTTATAAGTTGAAGGTACTGAAAGCTGAAAGAATGGGGCAAAACACTTCATGGCTATCTTGGTATGCAGAAACAATGCACTCTCAACCAACTAGCTGATCTAGATTTGATTCAAGATTAAAGAACTATATTTGAAGATGAGTCCTACTTGAGAGCGGTATTGACAGTGGAGTTGGAGGAAATTGCCAAGAGGGAGGAAGAGGCTTGGAGGCAAAGATCTAGGGCCCTTAAGGAAGGGGACAAGAATTCAAAATATTTCCATAGGATTGCTAACTATCACAAGAGGTACAACAACATTGACAAATTGATCATGAATGGAGCTAATGTTACTGAACCAGCTGGGATCAAAGATGGTGTGAGAAATATAGAAAAAGAATATTATTTTTAGTGATTGGCATCAACGTGTCAAATTCCTCCATGACTGATTGTACCTGACCCAAGTAAGTAGACATATCGGATTCTTGTTTCTTTAAGCTAGTCATTCTAGATATCACATCATAGAATCGAGATATATCATTAGTATATAAAGCACGAGCCTTTTCCCAAACTGAATAACATGTTTGGGATGAGCGAAACAAGGGCATCAACTTGGAATCGATAGATCGCCATAGGAGACTACATAATTGAGCATCAACCTTCTCCCATTGTGCTTTGACGTTATTATCTGTCTCACTAGCCTTTGCCTTTTCATCTACCACACAAGTATTGTTGGTTAAGTGATCATGAACGCCTTGCCCCTTGCACCATAACTCAACCGAGGAAGCCCATGTTAAATAGTTTGAGCTTCCCATTAATGGTTCTGAAGTGATCATAGCACTTGAACTACCTATATTCTTGGAGCCAAAAATATCAATCCCTAAAGACATATTATGAATTTAGAGAGAGGAAAAAAAAATAAAAAATAAGGCTGGTTCTGGTCAGAATCTGGAAAAAAAAAGAAAAAAAAGAAAAAAGGGTGCAGTCGCCGGAAATTAGGTCTGACTGCCCGAAACTGGTCGGAATAAGAAAATAAATATACAGTCTGCCTCGGAATGGAGAGGCGACCGCAATGAAAAAAAAAAATTGGTCGAAAAACTGGCCGGAACAGGTCTCACGCGCCGGCGCGTGGATCTGTCAACTCGCCGGAGAAATTCTTCCGGCGGCGCGTGACGGAGCGTGTAGCACTGGTTTCCGGCGGTGATGATTGGGGTTTGCTCGCCGGGAAGTTCCTCAGCTAGTGGTGGTGTTAATTTTTGAAAAACAGTGACGGAAAAAATTAACTACCTGGACAGCCACTAGGTTGCCGGAAAAAAAAAACTGTGCGAATTTTTTTTTTTTTTTTTTCTCTCACAATTGCTCTGATACCATGTGAGAAATATAGGAAAAGAATATTATTGAATTGTTGTTGTTATAATTACATAGAGAACCCTATTTATAGACACTATATAATACAATTCCTTACCAAATATGAGACTATAAACTATTCCTAGTTTGTGTAGGATTGGGTTTTCCTATTCTATTCTAACAGATGGAATAATTAGATTCTACCAGAAACTAGGGGTGTTCATGGTTCGGTTTGGATCGGTTATTGGTTAAAACCAAATCCAAACTACAATTAATCGGTTTTTAAATTTCTAAAACCAAACCAAACCAAATCAAAAAAATAACTGTCGGTTTGGTTATTGTTGGTTTGGTTCAATTTTTTTGGTTATTTCGGTTTGAAAGTATATAGTTTTTAAGGGCATATGCATCTCGATAGACACGAATTCATAGTACATAAACAATCAGAAAAGTTATTGTAAATTTTATTAAGCAATACTAGTCATAGAACAATTGAAACAGGACTAAAAAAACTCATTACCCTGTTAGAAGACTTATATCTAAAAAGAGAAAACAATGTATATATGTAGTGGAAAATCAATATTAGCAGAGTTGTCTTGGATAAATATATAACATATTGAATCTTGCATGTTGTGACAACTGAGAATTTTTCCTAATAAGCCAAAAAAAAAAAAAAATCAGTGCTCCAAATGTAAAAATCACTTGAATAATAAATTTTTGGTTGAGTTAGAATTAGGATTTTAATACTTTTTTTTTATAATAGTAACTGTGATTAGGATTTTAATACTTGGGCTGAAATTTAAGTGTTGGGCTTAAGAAAATAATAAAGTTAAAGACTTAAGTTAATTAAAATTTAATATATTTTATTTATGAATAATATATAAATAATTATAAAATTTATATTTATAATTTAACGGTTCGGTTTGGTTATTTTTGCGGATATTCTTTTGTAAAACCAAAACCAAACCAAATAGTATCGATTTTCAAAATTCAAAATCCAAACCTAACCAAATCTAACCAAATATCGGTTTGATTCGGATTGCGGTTCGATTTGGTTGTTTAACCATAACCATGAACAGCCCTACCAAAACTATATAGCGAGTCAAAAGTATGGAGACCTCAATTCAATCCTAGATTCTAACTCATGATCAGTGAAGGATAATTTTGCATTGCAAGGCCAATTTGAAGAGCAGGAAATCAAAAACAGTGTGTTCTCATGTGCAAGAGATAAAGCACCAAGGCCCATATGGTTTCTCAATGGCCTTCTATAAAGGGAAGTGATTAAGGAGGAAGTGGTAGCTGCCATCTAGAACCTCCAGGGCTATTTTGAGAGAAGTTTTAATGCCACTTTTATAGTCCTGATTCCTAAGAAAGTGGGAGCATCTGAATTGAAAGATTTCACGCCAATTAGCCTAATTGGGAGCTTCTACAAAATCATCTCAAAGATCCTAACAGAAAGACTCAAGAGGGTTATGCCAAAGTTGGTAGATGATCAACAAATGGCCTTCATAAAGGGTAGACAAATTATAGAGGCCATTTTGGTGGCCAATGAATGTGTAGATGTGAGAACCATATCCAAAGACCCAGGAATTCTTTGCAAGCTAGACATAGAGAAAGCTTATCATCACTTGAACTGGGAATATTTGTGGAGCACACTTGGGAGGATGGGGTTTGACAACACCTGGATAAAATGGATGAGGTTTTGTATGACCACAGTGAAGTTCTCACCATCTGGCTGGTTTGATCAATAGCTCATCATCTGGCTTCTTTTCCTCTGAGAGAGGATTGAGACAAAGAGACCCCTTTCTCCGTTTCTATTCATCCTAGCTATGAGAGGTCTAAGTGATATGCTGAAGATTGCTTAGGTTAATAACAAAATTAGGGGCTCCAAAGTGAGTGAGGGGGATTCACTGGGAGTGTCTATCTCCCACCTACAATATGTTGATGACACATTAGTATTTTGTGATGCAGAGAGTGAACATGACTGCATATCAATTGGGGGAAAAAGCTTTATCTATCCTGTGAATGAAGTACCACAGATCAGCCCCCTGGCAAACATATTAGGTGGCAACTTCCCACCTCCTATCTTGGCATGCCTTTGGGAGCTAAGAGTAAATCTTTGAGCATCTGGAACTCTGTGGTGGAAAAATGTGAAAAAGAAGTTGGTTAACTAGAGAAGGCAATAGTCAATACTTATCCTTGGGTGGTAGAGTCACACTTATCAACAATGTTCTTGATGCCATGCCGACCTATATGATGCCCCTCTTTCCTATGCCTGAAGAAATTTTCTTTCGCAAGGTAATGGGGAAGGGGAAAAGAAATTTCATTTGGTTAAGTGGGATGCTTTTATTTCCAACAAAAAAGAGGGAGGTCTGGGAATTAAGGATTTGAAAGCCCACAATAAGAGCCTTCTGCTAAAATGGCTCTGGAGACTAGCAACAGATGATCAGAGCTTATAGCTTATGGAAGGACATTATCTTTTCAAGATATGGAAAGGAAGGACCATGGACTACTAAGGAGGTTAATATTCCTTATGGTGTGGGTCTTGGAGAACTATTAGAAAAGAATGTGGAGTAACTCTGTGATTAATGTGGGAAATGGGAGGAAAACCTTGTTCTGTAATGATATATGGATGGGACAAACACCTTTGAAATAACAGTTCCCAGACATTTATATTCCCAAAATCAGCAGAAAATGGCCACAATTTTAGAAGTTAGAAATGAACACGAATGGAGCCTGATTTTCAGAAGGTTCCTCAATGACTGGGAAGTGGAGAGAATGACTCTGTTCTACAATACCTTACCTTGGAACAAGCCAAGAACCTCACTTCTGAGGAAGACAAATTGATATGAAAGCTGGAGAAAGATGGCAAGTTCAAAGTGAAATCAACCTGCAAATTACTAGACATTTCAACGGAAACCAAGGAGTTGTGGCCTTGGAAGATGATCTGGTAAGGGAAGATACCACATAAGGTGACTTGCTTCACATGGTTGTTGCAAGACAATCTGTAGATACCACATAAGGTGACTTGCTTCACATTGTTGTTGCAAGACAATCTGTTCTGACTCATGATAACTTAATGAAAAAAGGAAAGGACTTATGCCCCAGATTTTTTTTTTGTGAATCTGAGACAGACAATAAATCATCTTTTTTTGCATTGTAAAGATATCGAGAAACTATGGAAGTATTTCATTAACTTGAGAGGTATCACATGGACCATGCCTAGAAATACTGCAGAAGTCCTAGCATGTTGGTATAGAGATGGAAATCAGCCAAGACACAAGGAGAGATGGAAGATTGTCCCTGCCTGCATCTGGTGGACAATATGGAGTGAGAAATCAGAGATGTTTTGAGAACAAGAGTATCCCTTTCCAAAGCATTAAAATGAACTGTTTAGTGACCTTTTACTTTTGGTGTATCCATACTATTCCCAAGGATCTGGGGGACATCACCCTATTCTTAGATAGTTTATGAGGGAGATAGGTGTTTAGATTCTTTTTGACAAATCCTCTATACTTTACTACATGAGTTCACTATTGGTGTACTTCACTGGTTATAATACCAGTTAACTATCTCAAAAAAAATAAAATTCCTCATCCCATTTGGGTAAAGATGAGAAATGTATCCAGTCTGGATAAAAGAAGCTTTGACAGTTGTGTGTACCTTTGTACTCAAAATTCCAAACAAGTAGAAATAAGAATTTTTTTGGGGAATCACCCTGTACTGGTCTTTTGGATGAAAGAAAGAAATTTTCTGGATTGGCATTTATAAGAATAGAGAACCTTTAAGTGGAAATGTGGTGGTAGTATTCAACTTCATATTGTCAATATTCATGTTTTTGAGTTAGCTTTTAGTAGGTAATTTGCTCCCTTGGTGACTCAAACCCACAACCTTAAGGTTAGAAGATGGAGGTGCTTTCCATTTGAGCTTGTCAACATGTCCTTGAGTTAACTTATTTTATTCTTCTTGAGTTGTATCGAATTACTTACGGAGTAAGAGGGATTCACTAGATTTTTCATTCAATTGATCTGTTTGTCTACAATGCCCATAGCTTTCATAAACTTTTTAGTAGATTTGATGATATGCCTTTCTAATTCCAGTTCTCTAATCACTTGGACTTCCTTCCGCCTCATCCTAGAATCCAGGCATTCATTAGCTAAAAGAACTACATCTATTATTTATCTCCCTTAGCAAAGCATGTATCTTGGCAATAATATTATAGATTCTTCCTAGTAAGCTAATTAGCCTGTAATTTAATTTCTTTGCTTTCTTTGTTTAATTCTTAAAGTTGTAAAGGTAGCAGCAGTAAAGCTCCTTTCAGAGCTCTCTTTATGATGAAAATTCTTAAAGTTTTGGATCACATTGTTTTCAAAATTAGCCAGTGTTTCTGATTAAATGCCATAAAATCATTGGGGATGTGTCTCCACTATTTTTTGGGTTAAATATTACTCCATCCATCCCATTTATGAACTGGGTGCATAATTCAAGAAAGAAAGAAAGACTATTGAAGTTTGTAGTTTAAAAACAAGCCAGAGATATTTGTGTGGCCCTAAATTATTTCATTAAGGGTAAAATGAGAACTTCAAAATTAAATTGTTTTATAATATAAAAACATAACATTCGTTTTTTGATAGGCTAAAAAGGAAAGCATGACTCATAAAACAGGACAAATAGAGTAGTACACAAGTGGTGTTTTATAGTAGAGAATCGAACATGTTTCTCTAGTATTTTTTGGAAAAATGCTTGAAGAATTTTGTCCTTTTATCAGTTTCTCAAACCTTATGTTTTTTTTCCTCTTTTATTTTTGTTTTTTTGACAAAACCAAAATTTGAAATTATTTAAAGCTTTGTTGTAAATTTGGAAGAATTTTTTCAATTCTTGGAAAACGTATGTAGCTTTTCAATTTTCAAAGGTAGTTGAAAGTTTTTCTCCAAAGTTCGGAGAGAGTTATTGTTTTGTTCCCAAATATTTGCAAACAAAATAAGCTTTAAACCTTATTCCCCCCAAAAGGCCATAGTTTGATATTATGAAAAGTTGAGGGATTGTCTACAACCATAGCGAAAATTAGCCATTTAATACGTGAAGTCCACATAAACTCTACACATAATTTAAGCATCTTGGATTATCCTTGGAACTTATTATCAGTCCTCAGGTATGAAACAAATTTCCTACAAATGATGGACCCATCTGAAAACGACTTTGTTATCTTATATAATGATTTCGCTTATTGTATCATCTTCCCTTTTTGTTGATGAACATTAACCTGACACCAAAATAGAAGGCTGTACAGTATTTTTTTTAATCAACGAATTTGGCCTTTTGGGCAGCTTTTATTTATCAAGAAAACCTGTACAGTTGATTTAGGCTGTATAATATTTAAGAAATTCCTAGGTTCCAGTTTAGTCTTGTCATCATATGGCAAGAAAAAGAGAGTTGTGTGAAATTCAAGGTGCTACTTAAATATTTCTAGTGCTTAAAATTCATTAAGTAAGAGCTTTACAGGGACACAAATTCCAGTCTTTAGTATTGATGATTTAGTTACAGTTCTATTAGTAGCTCCTTGTTATTGGTCTTGTATTAATTTAGTTTAAGATTGAAAATATCATCAAATAAGTGAACTTCTTTTATAGGTACTCGATGCATTGGTCAGTCTATTCTGCAGGTCAAATATCTCTGCAGAAACATTGTGGGATGGTGGTTGGCTTTTGCGCCAGTTGCTTCCATACAGTAAGGCGGATTTTAGAAGTCATCATCTTGAATTATTGAAAGTAAGTTGTTTCTGCAAACAACTAGAAACTTACCTCTTGTACTTTTTCCTTTATTTTATCTATGTTGGTTGAATTTTTTATCTAATTGTGTCAGCAGTAGTTGGTGCGACAAAGGCTTATAGCATTAAAGATTGCACTAAGCAAGTTTTTTGAAATTATGAGGATTATGCCTCGATCACCCTACTCCCTTGGTCCCATTTTATGTGATACTTTCCCTTTTACTCTAAAGGACATTTTTATCTTTGAAACTGCTCAATTTTTATTTCCATTTATGCTTAAGGACATGACTTGTTGGGACCCTCACCATCACTCATTTACTATTGAATGACTTGTGGAACTCTCTTCATCACTTATTTAAAAGAATACTTTTGGTGCTTTGCATATATTTGGTTAAAATTCTCTTTCATCTCTTAAACTACATGCAAGTCAACACCGTATAAATTGGATGGAGAAAGTAAGAATTATATCTTGTTGGACTTAAAATGCAAGTCAACACTGTATAAATTGGATGGAGAAAGTAAGAATTATATCTTGTTGGACTTAAAATTTTCGAAGAGTCTTCATAGGAGGGTTGCTTCTTTCGTTCTCTTTTCCAGATGATAAAAACAAATTCAACTTTAATTGTAATAGTTATTTCTTGGTTAACCTGTTGTTAATGAGGTGAGTGTTTGTAATGTGTGAAGGATACATTCCACAATTGTACTAGCTGTATTCTTGATGAAACAAAAGGAAGTTGGCCTGATCTGCTAATTATGGTACTATGTGATGAGTGGAGGAAGTGCAAAAGAAGTATGTTATGCCCATACTTCCCCTTATTAAATGTTTCCATTATTTCCTTTTAGATGATAAATTAATGTGAAGAGCATGTCACTTGCAGCTATTGAAGCTTCTTCTCCAAGGAAAGATCCTAAATCAATGCTTTTGCCAGCACACAAGTCCCTTTCTGAAGGTATGATTGTTCCTCTCTTCCCTTCTTGATCTCTTGGCTTTAATTACCTTAAGGTTATGAAAAAGAGAAAAAGCCCAAAATAGTCCCTTATCTTTGGGTTAAGACTTAAAGTCATCCTTGAATTTTTACATGGAACACTAATAGTCCCTCATATTTGCAATATTGGTGCACTTTTGGTCCTTCCTCAAACTTTTTCCTATTTTTAACATCGATTTTATCCACAATTTATGTATGGAATGTTTAATCTTCTTTTTATTTATTTAGTGGAAATTATATCCCCATGTGAGAGAAGTGAGAAGAACACCTTGTTTTATTTAGTAGAAATATTACTGCAGCTAAAATCGAGGTTTATCACATTGATTTCACGTGCAATAATACAAAATTTTCTTTTCTTGCAAAGGTGTTCTTAGTTTAGTTGCAATTATATTTCTACTGAACAGAACAAGGTGTTCTTCATCACCTTCTTTTACATGGAGTTATTATTTCTACTAAATATATAAAAAGATGATTGAACATTCCATATATAAAATCATGGACAAAATCAACATTAAAAAATAAGCAAAAATTTGGGGGAGACCAAATATACACCAATATTGCAAACATGAGGGACTAGTAGTGCTCCATGTGATAACTCAAGGGTGACTTTTGAGTCTTAACCCATAGATAAGGGACTATTTTTGGCTTTTTCTCTATGAAAAGTAACTTCTAATTATTTACAGTCTACTGCACGTTTGATTGGCATCTTCCGACTCTTCTGCTTTTAATTTTGTTGTACTGTTTTTTCCATGACAGAAGTTGCTTCGGGGGAATCATCTTTTGCTGCTGGTGAAAGATTGTTCGAGATTGTCAAGGTTGTCCTGCATCTTATCAGACATGAATGCTGATATTTAATGAATATTTGGGGCCTCCAAATGCTTGAGATGGAAAACTAGTGTCCACTGGGAATCTCCAATAATTAATAAACTCGGCTTTAAATTGATATCCTGCTAATCTTTGTTTTGATAATCTACAGGTGTTTGTACTACTTCATCAGCTTCATATTTTTTCAGAAGGAAAATTGTTGCCTGATCAACCTCCTATACATCCTACAGTTGATGTCATGGAAACATCCCGAGCAAAAAGGGCTGGCATTGACAGTTTGGGTCCAAAACAAAGCGCTGAATTAAGTCTTGGTCAGTTTCTGTTTTTTGTTCTTCCTATATTCTTCTTTACAGCATTTCTGAACCTCAAAAAAGAAGAAAAGAATTCATAACCTCCCAATGCCACACCAAATACTAGACCAAATGGTATTGACATAATCTGCTCTATGAAGGAACCTATTGTCAACGTTCTAAACCTGCTTTGCTCTGTAGTTGATGCGGTTCCTTGTAGAATTGCATTTGAGAGGGGCAAAGAACGTCATTTCCACTTTCTAGCCATCACTATAGGAACCTCTGGATGGCTTATCCTTGCTGATGAATTACCTGTGAGGCCAAGCTTTGGTGTGGTTCGTGTAGTTGCACCTCTGGGTGGTTGCAATGTAAGTATACCTTTTTTTGGGCTAATACTGCTATCCATTTTTTTAATAAGCTATGTCCTGTTTTATTAGGTAGATTTTGTATTAAAAATGACTAGGCTGCTTTAGATAAAACTCAGACCTTGCATTGAGTAGCTTTAGAAGAACTACCAAATAGAAAGCAAACAACCTACTCGAAATGAACCTGAAAATTCGACCTTGCAATGGTATCCCTAATGCCAGTGATCTTTTGAAATGGAAATCTCACTAATTACTACTTCCCAATCGGTGCTAGACTGGAATATTCTTTGAAGAAAAAATCAGTAGTTATAATTTATTTGGTCTATGGTTGTCATTTTCTTGCTTTCCCACTTCAGCCCAGAATTGACGAGAAGCACATGAGATGGTTACACCTTCGAATACGTCCAACCTCTTTCCCTTGCATAGATGGTGCAAAGCATACAGCCCATCCTAAAGTCAAGTCAAAAGCTTTGGTCGATGGGCGGTGGACTCTGGCTTTTCGAGATGAAGATTCTTGCAAAGCTGCTTTTTCTATGATTGTTGAAGAGCTCAAGTTACTGAGCAGTGAGGTTGAGAGAAGAATAAAACCTATGCTTGTCATTGAAAGAACTATTGATACTTCAACAAAATAGATTCAGGTGTCATGAGAGTACGTCTACAAGAATATGACCATATAGGGATTTTTGAGATTTTCACCAGTTTGATATTTCATTTTCTCTCTCTCTACCCCAATATCATTTTACAGCAGGTGGTGGAGATAATATTAAAGCTTTACCACCCTTTTGTACATGTTAAAGGAAGCCCTAGGTGTCTGTAAATTAGAGTATGTGATAGTGCCCATTCTTGTATATTAGGTTACTTTTATCATTTCTGATTTATTAACTTCACTATTATGTATGGTCAATTTTTTTGTTCTTTGAATCCTCCTCCTCCCTAACATATGTAAAGATGTTGTAGCAACTCTGCAAAATGTAAAAGTTGTGTTGTGAGCGAGCTTCTGTTTTCACCAAGTTTGCTCAGTTTTCAGATACTGTAAGTATGTTAAAAATTGGAGTTGCATGCATTTATGAAGTATCTGTCAGTGTTTCATTCTATTGCAGCAAGTGTTTCATCTGTATATTCTAATGTGATCAAATTATTTCTGTAGTTTTTTTTTTTTATCTGTTTTACTTTTTAGCTGTTGAAAATCGATATAAACATTTACATGCATCAAACTACAGGAAGAGCCAATTGCAGCATTAGTCAAATTCATCATTCGGAAAAATGGTATGCAGTGAAGAATACACTGTACGTATTCATAAGATACCTATATAAAGGAAATTTTACACGGAATGGAACCTTCGGAACCTTGGTATCAACCGGTACTCATCTTTTTAAACGTTTTTGGGTATTCAGTTTTAAAGTTGGGCCTAATTATTATGTACGTTTTTTTTTGTTTCATTCAATGTCTGCGATATTGTTTCCACAAAATCTCATCATAAAGGGTTTACATGACTGCTAGCTTTGGATAAAGATGTAGTATAAGAAGACCTTTATTTATAAAGATAACTTTACCCCTTAATGGGTATGGCTAGGGATGGAAATGCGGCTGGGCGGGTTTTGTCAAACCCACAAAATTCTCAATTCGCTCTGCCTCGTCTTACATAGCATTTTTTCTATTCTCAACCTGCTTGGCTACAACCTAATAAATCTGCTCTGTCCCACTTAAGTTTTTTTTCTTACTTTATTACTTACGTATACAAATATTTTAAAGTTTTATAAAGTACCATTGAATAATTTAACAGTTGATTTAAAACTATTTTATTAGGGTTTTAGCTAGCAAAATTGATAAAATATAATTTTAGATAGTAAAGTCATGGACAATTTTTTTTTAAAAAAGTTTTTACCATTAACAGAGGTTTAATCAATAATTGAAAATAAACCCTAGATCCAAATCTTTAAAAAGTAAAAAAAAGTGGCAGTCATCTAAAACTTTGTTGACAAATATTGTAGGAGACCTGCCCTCGCCCTGCACCCGCATAATATTTAATAATCAAGGCTTTGACTCGCCTTGCCTCGAAGTCGCATCCGCTTAGAGATTGATCTGCATAGCTTTACACCCATACCGCCCCATTGGCCATCTTAGGTATGACATAACTATTCTGTTGGATTGACCATGTAACTCATGATAGATTAATTATTCTGAGTACTCATGATGGATTAATTGTTCTGAGTAAAGATTGTAAATTTTATGTTGTTGGATAGTCAATGTTTCTTTCTTTTCACTTCAATTTGTAGTCAATGTGTTCTATACACATTAACCCACTTCCCACCTCCAACAAATGTCCCACATTCTATTTTCTCTCATCACAGCTATCGTGTCCCTTTCCAGGGCCGTCTTAACCCCTAGGCCACTAAAGCCATTGCTAGGGGTCCCATATATTTTGGGCCCCCATTTCTAAAAAATAATTACTTATACATGTAATTTTTTTTTAAAATAAAATTATATGTACTATGAGTGTAATGGTTTCTACTAAGGAAATTGCATATGAGATTAAAATAAATATGAATTTCGTAAGAAACAATTTGATGAAAATATGGATAGCGAAATCACAAAGTCCCATGAAGAATCTTTTAGAGTTGATTGCTTTATATATGTAGAGTAGATCAAATTGCTTTTTCACATCAAAATAGATTTGAACCAATTGAAGCATATGGAAATATTTTTGATTTCTTATTTAGAGGTAAAATATTGAGATCACTAGATGAAGAGAATTTAAAAAAAATTTGTCTTAGCCTTGAACTTTCTTCAACATGTAATAGTTATTCTGATTTTGATGGTTTATATTTATTTTTTGAATTAAAAGTGTTAAGGAAAATAATACAAGTAGAAAATAATGATCTAATGAAAATACTCAATCAAATAAAAAGATTTGATTCTTTTTGAAATACACATATTGCTTATAGAATAATGTTAACAATTCCTGTAACCGTTGCCTCAACCGAAAGAAGTTTTTTTTGAAATTAAAATTGATTAAATCTTCTTTAGGATCAACAATGTCTGAAGAGAGATTGAATGGATTAGCTATATTACCATTTGAAAAAGAATTATTAAAACAAATTGATTATAAAACAGTACCTAATGACTTCACATCTAAAATAACTAGAAAAGTAGATTTTAAATAAAAGTATATATGATAAAAAAAATAAAAATATTAGGGCCCCTCTCTTCAGTTTCGCTTTAGGCCCCCAATGTTATTGAGTCGGCCCTGTCCCTTTCCACTAATTTTTACCCCTACTAGTCATGGAAGTTGCCACTTATCTACAAGAATATTTATTAGAGAATCCCATAGTTCTTCGTCTGGCCCTTTGGTCACAAATTGCAGGCATGTAATATTGTCATCATCATTTCTTCACTATTTTGTTAATGTGTTACCCTAACAATAAGATGTTTTATAATATATATAACAATGTTTACATGCACCTCATCATTAGTAAATATACATATCTTTTCCTGAACAATTGGCTATAACATTTGGCACCCCCGAAAATGCTTCTATATCTGTCTAGAGTATTTGGATCTTGAAAAAGCTCAATTGGGTCCTATTATACAATATTGATTTCTTCTGTTTATATTAGTCAATATCTTAAAAGCTTTGCTTAGAGTTGACTGATCTAATATTTTAATTTATAATAAGACCTTCTTCATCATAAGTGATTAAGAGGCAGCAAGCCTCTTGGGTAGTTTTCTAGTTGGAGAAGGAACTTCTTATTACCTTTTTCACCTTTTACTTTTGTGATGAATCTCGTGATCGCTCTTCTTGTCTCGCAGAGAGCCCTCAAATATTGGCAAGTCGACCAATTTTCTTCTCTAGACTATCAATAGAATCGTCCTCTTCCCTTTTTTCAAATACACTCGTCTCTATACTAGGTGTTGACATTCAATTTTGGCTCTCCATATTTAATTAATTAAGCTTCCATAATAATAATAATAATACTGATAATAATAATAATAATAATATACATATGTTACGAAATTTTGTAGGAATACGAAAACATTTTTAAAATATAGTTTTTATCTTATTCGATAAATTTTATTTCTTATAAAAAATTATATATTTTATGTAAATATTACTACTTACTTTCTCATTTTTAAATATTGATCTTGACATAGTAACTCCAACGCGATTGTTTCTTCTTAATCTAAAAAATAATGTATTACAAATTAATAAATTATAGTATTAAGAAAATTCAAATATTATAATATAAACTAAGAAAACATTTGCATCAAATAGTAAAATAATCAATACAGTAATAATAAACAAAATTAAAAACTTACCTTTCGTGGTTGTGTCGTCTTTCTCCTTTTCTTACTAATCAAACTATCCCCTTTTAGATTTACACCCTTCGTACCTTTGCTCCGAGAAACCCCATCAATTCTTTACGGCATAATTTTTTTTATTGAATGTTACTAACATCTTTCTAATAAGCACAAAATTCACAACTTGCATGTCACTAAAAAATGGAATAATAAATATATACCTTTGAACACGGATCATTATTTACCCTTAATCTTTTAGAAAGGGGGATTTCCGTCTCAAAATCGTTGTCGTAAAAATAATGAACTTCTAGCAATTTTTTTTACCCTTCAACATTGTACCAACATCAGAATAATTATTTTGTTGAAATTTTTAGGATGATGATGAATTGATAACAATATACTCGTTAATTCTATAAGAGAATTTGTTGTCATCTCTAATACGAACTTTGTTAGGCGATTGAGTGAATGCATTCAGCTCAAAAGATGGTCTTGAACATATTATGGGCCTGATATCAACGACAACAACATATTTGTTAAGCCTAGGTCTTTTACGTGACGTCTTCTCCATTGGATTATGGTGAGGCTTTTGGTTAATTGGAATGACAAGCGATTAAGTGAAGAAGATGTAAGGTATAAGATATATGGATGAAGAAAATTGAAGGGTTAACTCGATATATCGCTGAAAAAAGGATTTCTAATATTTCTTAGAATTATAACTCAGTTATTGATAACTGTACCAACTTTATTGGTACCATAAAAATCTTTATATAAAAGGAATATATCAATATGATCCCAATAAAAGACTACAAAACGTAAAAAAGAAAATAAAAAAATAATGAAACATATAAAAGAATGATTTCTAATATTTATTGGAACTATAACTCAGTTATTGATAATTGTACCAACTTTATTGGTACCATAAAAATCTTTATATAAAAGAAATACATCAATATGATCACAATAAATGACTGCAAAACGTAAAAATGCAATAAAAAAAATAATCAAACGTGTGTATGTGGGTCTGTTTAAGGAGAGAGAATATTTGATAAAATTTAATACCTAATTACACTCCACATAATATGGCACGAACTACTAAGAGTCAGAGAGAGAAAAATCGAGTAAAAGAAATAAATTAAATACAAAAATTAAATGTTTTGTTATGTATGTAATTTAAAAACTTAGTTTGTAATTAAATATAAGTATATTGATATTTTGTTAAAAGAAGTCTTAAGTAGTGTACTTTTGTTTAATTAAAGAATTTTCTCCCCCCCCCCCCCCTCCCAAAAGACTCCAATGTCTTCTTCCTTTCCCCAGAAAGAAAAAGAAACGCCTCTCAACCCCTTCTCCTTAGGCTGCGTCCCTTCACTCTTCACCTTTTTAGACCCTTACCACCGCCCTATCCTCATTCCTTTTCCAGAAATCACGCTGTTCGCGCTTCTTCCTCAGACCTCCTACGCTCTTTCCCCATGGCTTCCCTCACATCCCTTTTTTGCGACTTCTTCACCACGAAGAACAGCGACCGGTCGCATCAATCCGGCAAACCTAAAAAAGCTGCAGCAAGCAGCGCCAGTGGTACAACAGTACGTCCTCTCCCATCACCTCAGTGAGAAAATGGCTCTGGGCCGTCGAAAAAATGTCAATTTTAGGTGGTTCCTTGCTTTATGCCCCATCAATCTCTCACACCTTTCCAATTAATCCAAAAAATAAGATTTTCCAAGAGATTTTCTTCTTCTTCATCATTTCTTTTTCTGTTTCCTCTGAGATTTGTGTTTTCAAGAATTCGAATTTTGAATTTTTGGAGCCCAACTTGTCTATTAAAAGGAACCCATTTGGTTCTCATAAAAATACGAAAACGATTAAAATCCATCAAGAATCGATACAAAAAAACCGATGAGAAAGATCCAACGATAGGGAGAAAGAGTGATAGAAACACACTTCTAGCAATATATTTCAAAAATTAGTTCAGTTTTTGTCTTCTTATTTTTTGAGTTTGAAATAAGGTGCAACAGCTTGGAGATTCTGCTGGGAACTTACTTATGTTTTAACCTTAGAATAGTCAATTTAGGAATAACATTTATGATTACTTGTTTATTTTCAGCTTATTATTGATATATTGATTTGACTGAACGATCGCAAGTAAAATCCATACTTGTGTTCCTTATTTGTTCCAAAACACTACTTGTTACTACTTTCCTCACTGTCATTTACACTTTCTATCGAGTCTTTGGCCGTAAACGAACACACACTGAACACATGAGGGGTGTTCTCGCACTCCTTCAAAACTTTCTTTGGATTTCTTAGTTTCAGAGTTGGTGCAATTAAGATAGTGCGCCTTCTCGCAATTACTCAGTCCCTCTCTTAATCATCTTGGAAAAAATCCTACTCTAGAAATAGGTCATGTTGCATAGCCTTAGGCAAGACAATATAAGGTATCGTCATTGCGTTTACGAAACCACCCAAATATCAATGAGTTTCTTCTTTAAAACTCGACGACATACATTTGTGTGAAATTGATATTAATGATCCAAGCTATACACTTAACGGATTTGGAGAAAATAAACTTATAAGACCCTTTACCTTCCTTTTAGATGAATATCAACCAAGACTTGTCGGATATCCAAATGGTTGTTTCGGTGCCACAAATCCTACAAAATTGGTAGAGAAACATCCATAGAATACACAGAGCTGAGATTCGAGGGCCCTTAGGAGCACTATTGTCACTTTTAGGGATACAAGGTGACAAAATCTTCGTTACTCAGCTAATGAGGTTTTAGGACCCAAGCAGAGTGACTTTCAAATTCTTAGATTTCGAGATCACTCCCACATTGGAGGAGTTCAGTAGTTTTACAGAACTACCGATTAGAGGAAGGTTGTCGTTGATCCCATTGGGCATATGTCCAGGGGATTTTCTAAGTCTCCTGGAGTTGCATATATTTCCGTCGTTGAGATATGTGGAAGGCGGAAAGGTCAAGCTAGACTAACTCTTTCAAAGGTTTGGGGGTCTTGAAGGATACGATGAACACCAACACGAGTTTGTGTGTGCCTGTGGAACATGGGTACATCTAACACCAAGGGTATTCATTATGGATTTTTTGGGAGTCATGGTATTCCCGATGAGGTCTCATTCTGTCGACATAAATATATTGCCAATGATTATAAGCATCTTTAAGAGTCCGCAAAGATTTTCTTTTGTGCCTATGATCCTAGATGAAGTACTCCGTTCGTTGGGCCCGACTTCTTCAGAGGGTGTAATATGTTGCTACAGATCTAGGCAATGGAGCATGTCTATCGTCGTGATCAATAGACTGCATAGACGCACGTAATAGGATCAAAAGCCACGAAGACCGCTTCCGATATTGGATGGGCGCGCCAATAGGAAGGGAAGAATGGCACATATTTTTGAACAACCTTACAGGAGATGCCATACAATGGAAGTTTTCTTGGATTAGAGGATTGTCATTTGCAAGGACTCGATATTTGTTGTATATCGAGTTGATTTGGCTAATGGGCATTCAACCATATGCACCTCTTCAAGTTATGCGGTAATTTGGAGTTGTCCAAGACATTCCACTATGGTCGATCATGGAATTACATGAGGAGGCCTTCACTATAGTCTCACTAGAGCGGATAAGAAATTTGCAAGCCGAATGGGAATACATGGTTGATTTAAACATGGGAGAGGAAAGCTAGTGTACGCCGGAATATTACGCTTGGCGGAATACTGTAAATCATATGGCTCATACAAGTGTACGAGAGCTTTGGGGGTTTGTAGACAACCAACATATTGATTGGGTTAGAAAATTAGTTCTTCCTCACATGGGATTCATTACACCCATGTACAATCACATAGTTCCTGGATCCATCGATTATTTAATCCAGGTGGTTAAGGAAGAAGAGGAAGAAGAAAAAGAAGACCTGGAAGAGGATCCATAAGAGGACCGAGAAGAAGATCCTGAAGAGGACCCAGAAGAGGATCCTGAAAAAGACCTAGAGAAGGATCCCGAAGAAGATCCATAAGAAGCGATGGAGGAAGACCACATGGAGGTTTCTGAAATGGGTTATAACATCTATGACCCAAGAGATAGAGGGGTGATAGACATTTCACCCGAGCACGGCCCTGAAGAGTCTCCAAAGTACCACCCAGGGCCATATTATGATGTGGATGATGCCCCAACTTGGCCGTAGGTCGTCTTTCTTCTTCAAACCCTCTCCTCAAAGTTTCGTATGGCCTATCCCTCTTGTATGCCTTATGGCCACCCCTGTACTTTCATTTCATAGGCCTCTGATCGCCTATATCAGTGTAATAGCCAGACTGCCTTAATCAATGAAGTTATGTTTGCTCCAAATCTAAAATGTGTTTAAATGGATCATTTACTATCAAATTAATTGCAACGTAGGCCTACCTTAGGCAAAAGATATTAGGACGCGTTTCGAATGTCGCTAAATTAACGCATATATGTGTTACACTTACATATTCATTACATCTTTCAATAACTCCCAAACTAACATAGTTTCTCTTTTTCTTTGTTTTATTTTCTTTTTCATCATTTATCCCCAAAAGTACGTTGATTTGTGTCGACTTGCAAACTGGTTGACTCACGAAACAATCTTTGATCAAAAGGAAAAATGATTGATAGAGACGAGTTCAACACCGCCGCAAACATAATGATACCTATTGAGAATCCCGAAAGTTCTCAAAATATAACATACATTCAAAATGAAGAGAAAATGACTCACATGGAACAAGAACTCGATATCTTGAGGGAAGAATTATGTCAAGTGCGAGACTTGGCCAAACTGTCAGCTAGCACTTTCCCAATTTTCAAGACACCTATCTACTTCCCAAAGGCTGGCTTGCCTTCTGCCAACTTGTCGAATCAATTAGAACAAACTTAACATGCTCCCGCACACGGTCGAGTTCCACCAACTTATACTTGGGGCTCATGTCGCCGCTCCCTATGAGCCACATGTTCCACTTTTTTATGCCACTAGAGCTCCTACCTTCACAATGCCAGCTGTGGTTATTGTCCTATACGGGTCGATCAATATGCATAAATGGAGAAAGATGCTCAGATGAAAGAGGATAAATTGATAAATGCCCAACTTCATGGTCTGAGAAAGGCATTGAAAAACTTACAAGTCACTAGAGGAACAGAGAGTCTGGATTATGATGAATTGTGCATTCATCTAAACATTGACATGCTGGTAGGGTACAAACCACTGAAGTTTGACATGTTTGATGGAAAACGTGACCCTCACGCACATTTAAGGGCATACTGTGACAAGTTGGTCGGTGTAGGGAGAAATGAGAAGCTGAAGATGAAGTTGTTCAGACGAAGTCTATCTGGAGAAACATTGACCTGGTATACGCGCCAGGACCCTCGAAAATAATGTGACTGGCAGGAAATGGCTGAAGATTTCATAACTCTTTTCAGATTCAATACTGAAATTACAGCCGATAGACCAGTCACGAGGATAGGGAGGCAGTAGGGGTCTCTTCACTCTTCACCTTTTTAGACCCCTACCGCCGCCCTATCCTCGTTCCTTTTCCAGAAATCACACCGCCCACGCTTCTTCCATAGACCTCCTATGCTCCTTCCCCATGGCCTCCCACACATCTCTTTTTTGCATCTTCTTCCTCGCGAAGAACAACGATCGGTTGCATCAATCTGGTGATCCTGGAAAAGCTGCAGCAAGCGGCGCCAGTGGTACAACAATTCGTTCTCTCCCATCACCTCTGTCAGAAAATAGCTCTGGGCCGCCAGAAAAATGTCTATTTCCAGCAGTTCCTTGCTTTATGCCCCATCAGTCTCACCCCTTTCCAATCAATCCGAAAAAGTAGGATTTTTCAAGAGATTTTCTTCTCCTTCATCATTTCTTTTTCTGTTTCCTCTGAGATTTGCGTTTCCAAGAATTCAAAGTTTGAATTCATGGAGCTTAATTTGTCTATAAAAAGGAACCTATTTGGTTCTAAAAAAAAAATCCGTAAACGATGGAAATCCATCAAGAATCGATAAAAAAAATGGATGAAAAAGATCCAACGCGATAGGGAGAAAGAGTGATAGAAACACACTTCTAGCAATAGATTTCTAAAATTAGTTCATCTTTTGTCTTCTTATTTTTGAGTTCGAAATAGGGTGCGACACTAGTTATGGAAATAACCTAACTTATATCCTCTTTATTTTCACTTTTAGCTTCAATATCCTTTTTAAATTCATTCTCCAATTCTAGTTTCTGATTTTGTGGAGTTATTCTTTTGTTATCAACGTAATTGTTCTTTCTCCATATTCCTGATTTATGTTGTTCTATTCATTTGAATTAACCAGGAGTAGGTTTTCTCCATCCACCTTATTCTCCAATTTGTTATTGTTTGATGTATTTGGTATTTCGTCATCTTGTGCATTATATGACACTAGTGTTATGTACTATTAAGTAGCCTTATACTTTGCCACTATTTTCCTTTGTGATATCCTGTTGGTGTTGTTGTGAGAAACACCTTGTCACCTAGTCCTTTATTTACCCCCCCCCCCTTCTGTAATTTGTTTTTTTTATCGGTGTGTTACAATCCTTGTTTTTCAATAATTTGGACCTCTTCTATACTATTACTCTTTCATTTTTTTGTGCTTTTCTCTTTTTCTTGTTCAACAACAGAGAGTTTGTTGTTAGTCTTCACCTTAGAACTTAGATTGACTGATGTACTCTTTGTTAGTATTGATCTCTTTTTCTTCTACCGTTGACGGTTGTGCCTAACTTTCTTACTATTGGTTCTTGCAAGTACCTGCATTGATTTTCTTATTGATTGTTCTAACTTTGGGTGAACTACCAAACACTTCTTTTTTGAGTGGTCTTGTAAACAACAATCTTTACATTATTTTAGCAAATAATCATACTTAATGGTAATTCACTTTAATACTATTTTCTTTATGTTGTTATCCTCTTCCACTACAAAAAAACTGCCAATTAGCGAGGGTTATATGTACAAATTGCAGGGGTTGAAAACCCCCAGAATTAGATATTATGGGGGTTACCAAAACTTCCATTGTTAGGTCTGTCACAATTAGATTTCGAGTTTTTTTAATAACTCCTGCAACCAATTTGTGGCAGGGGTTATAAACCCCCCACTACTTGTTTACTATTTTTTTAAACGACAGTCTATAACCTCCAACACTTTTTAATCCACATTTAACATTTTATTGTTTTTATATAATTAGATTACAACTAATATGAATTTTAATATAATCAACCACTAAGCTTATACATTCATAATAACAATAACAACTAAAGTTTGTTCTTAGCAGAATGACAACAACAAAAACTTTGAACCACAACAACAAAAACTTTTGCATTACAAATGTTCCCAAATCTCAACTACAATCCTCTATGTGTAACATGACATATAGAACCTTGAGAGGCCCTACAAAATTCACTTAACATACGTCATACAATATAATATATATAAAGACTTTTAAATAAAGCATTTCATACAAAAGAGTTTGACAAACGAGAAAGTCTGAACACAAGTCTCAAAGCCATCTAATACATCATAAGGAAAGTGATTGAACGTAACTCATATATACATCACATACAAAGTCTGAAATGAAAATACATAAAGCAATAAAGTAGTCTCGGTCCTCGGAACACGAGGACTCACTAATCTTCAAAGTCTATGAAGGATCACTAGCTATGAGTATGGGAGGGAGGAGCGTCAGACCCTACATTAATGTAACAATGTAGGTACAAGTAAGCATTAGAACATGTAATGTACTAAGTATGAGACAATATGCATAAACATAGGCATGATAAAATAAGTTACTTAAAATGAGTAGGCATGCTAACATAAGTGACTTAAAACGAGTAGGCATGATCATAATGGTACATTTAAAAGCTAGGTGGAAAGTTGATGAGATATTGAGATTATGATATTGGTATATGGACTGTGAGTCCCCCATGAGTCCTTTTCTAGAAGCAAAATGCTCAGCAAGGTGTATACGACAGGTTGTGTGACGACCTTGGTAACACCACATCATCCATCATTTCATCATCTCATTGCATCGCATTGGCCAATCTTGTTGTGTTGTGCAACTTGTTTTTGTGCTGATTAAACTATTATATGCCTTCTTATGTGTTTACTTTATTTGCACCGCTCCATATAAATTGGCGGCACCGATCTCGGATTGGACTTTTCTACGTGTAGGTGAAAGCGTTTCATAGTTTATTTCTTAAGTCTATTTAGTTGCTTATACTCAATTGGACTAACTTACTGAGTACTTGTAGATTGTACTCACCTTCTACTTTTGTAATCCCTTTTATGCAGATCCTAGTTAGGGTGATCTTCGTAACAGTTGATTGGATCTAATAGAGTTATCTCTTTCGGAGTTATGGTGAGATCCTACTTTCCGGATCACCATTAGTCTCCATCTATCATTTTAAAGTCTTTAACTTTTCTTTCAAAGACTTGAGATGTATTTCAGATTTTAGAAATGTATTAAATGCTCTTTATACTTATACTACCAGATTTTGGTATATTCATTGTTGTTTTTTTCTATCATTTGTGGCCTGACTTTCCTTCGTAAGTCTCATATGTGTAATTCTATTGGCTTACACACTCTTTTGGAGTTATCAGGTGTGTGTCATCATGACCTCAACTTTTGGGTCGTGAAAAGTTCTCTAAACTCTGTTGTAGCCATGTAGTAGGGAGGGATAGAGATTGGATGAGTGCCTGACTCCAAATTTATGCAAAAATCAATATCCCAATCTGGAGGCATGCCAGATAAATCCGTAGGAAACACCTTTGGAAAATATGAAACCATTAGAATTGACTCAATAGAAGGGGACCCTGCGCTAACGTGTTAGTAATGAGCTAGATAGGTGTCACGACCCAAGGGTACCGATATACCGTGAGTTTACGGTATTTTTAATACATTTCACTTAATAGTTGTGTGTGTCTAGGGCCTTTTTGTATTAGTTTTTATGTGTTTTCATTGTGTATTTGCAGGAAATATGTTTGGACGCAGAAATAAAGAGACAACTGAAAGATGTGCAGAAAAGGGCATCTACAGAGGTGATCTACGGACTGTAGGTCCATTGATGCTCCGTAGATGGTGATTGTAGATCAGCAGGCAAGGCTTGGAAGGCAAATAAGGGAAATCTGACCAAGTGTGGAACCACGTTGGCCATTGACGGTCCGTAGATTGATCTACAGACCGTATTGCTGATCCGTAGAATGATACTGCGAGGGTTCCAGTACCTGATTTTTGAAGGTTCTAAGTGTGGAGCCACGGAGAGGGATCGACAGACCGTAGATCTATCTACGGTGCGTACTGGTGGTCCGTTGTTTGCTTCAGAGAAGTTGAGTTTTGGAAGCTAAAAATATTGCCTAAGTCCTGGGTGACGGAAGGGACTCACGAACCGTAGATCTATTGACGGTTTGTGAGTTAGTCTCGTGGAATGAAGACACGTACCTGAACATAATTTCCTTATTTCGTTTCCTTTTTAGTTAGGACTTATTTTTCTATATATAGGGCATGTAAACCTCGTTTTTGGGGGTTAGACATTATTACTTTAGTTCTACTTTGTGACTTTGGATTTATTTTTGCAAACCTAGAAATTCTTGATCTCCTAAGTGGGTTTTTAAGGTTTTGGTTTTGAAATTCAAGTGGAAATTCTGGGTTTGTTATTCTCAATTACGTAAGTTAATAATTCTTTCATCTAAAACAATGAATTTTGTTCATATGATTATGGGTAACTAAACTCCACAACTAGGGTTGTGGGAACCATGAGCGATTAACAAAGTATGAATAGTAAATAAGCAATTCTTGAATAGTGTTTTGCATGCATTGATAATTCTTTCGCTTAAAAGTCTTTTTAACGGTGCGCAACTTTAGAACTCGCCTTGTTGCTACTTGCCGGACCAAGGAGGTAATCAACAAGAAAAGAATTATCAACATAGATTTAGTAGGATACTATCTAATAGTCTAGTGTCGATTGGTGTGAAGTAGTAACTAAGCCAAACATCGATGTGATGTCTAATATGAGGTAAATGTAATGTTTAGTAAATTATACATATGTAGCCGGACCAAGGTGCGGGGTGAAATTCTCTAGATGCCGGATCAAAATTTAGAGATACCTAGCTTCCCACTTTGCATGTAGTACACTAGGAAAGAATTGCTATTACTAGGATTACTTCGTTATGAGCTTGTGGGGAACACGTATACCCTAGTTAATTCTCTCATCTTGATAACAACCAAAATTGACTTTTGTTTACTGATTAGTTACTGAATTCTTACAATTTGTTTCACAAATCCTCCCCTTTAATTACTCGTTTCTGGAAGTAATTTGACTAAACGAATATAATTGTTGGTTAAAGTTAAGTCTAGACTATTTTCCTCGTGGGATCGACCCCAACCTACAAGTTGGGTTATGTACTTGATAACGATCGCTTATGCTTTTTTAGGGAGGTGTGATTTAAGCGTATCAAATTTTGGCTCCGCTGCCAAGAAATTTGGCTTTTAGATTTATTTTAACTACATTATTGAGCTTTATTCAAATATTTCCTAATATTTTTTTTTTGTCTATATCAGGTTCTGACTCTAGTGTATGCCAAGTACACAGAGCCAGGGTGAACCACTTACTCCTTACGATCCAGAGTTGAACCGAACCTTGTGAAGAATGAACAATCAAGGAGTTCAAGTTAATCCTATCGGAGGCAATCTAGGTGATGAAGTTGAGTTGCAACCTCCGAGGGTAGTTGGTGGGGACAACCAGGTTCCAGCTTAAAGTCAATTGGGAGGTGCATTGAGGGTGTAGGGTCCACTAGGCCCACGACTGCATGACAATTATAGGGGCAACGTCAATATTGCTGACTCTAATGGACCTCTTGTCCTACCCCATTTGCCTTCGGGGCACACATTTGTAGTGACCAGTAGCTTGATGCAAATGCTTACATCGAGGGGATTGTTCTCCGGGTTGCCATCAGAGGACCCACATGCTCACAGAGGTAAGCTAAGGGTGGTTTGCAAGAGCTGTGTAGGTCGACCAAACTTGGATATGTATGTCATTGGATTGCGAGTGTTCCCTCTATCACTAACAGGCGATGCTGCTGTATGGTTCACTGAGCTTCCTTATAACTCAATGTTTTCTTAGCAAGATATTATCCAGTGTCCAAGAAGCTCAATCACAAAGATAAGGTCAACAATTTTGTGGCATTACCTGGAGAGTCTGTGAGTAGCTCTTGGGACAGATTCACTGCGTTCATAAGAGGTGTTCCGAATTACCGTATTGATGATAAGTTGCTGAAGGAATATTTCTATAGAGGTCAGGATGACAACAATAAAGTAGTGCTTGATACTATTGCTGGAGGCTCATATGGTGAGTGCACATACACACATATTGCAGAAAAATTGGAGAAGATCTCTCGCAACAATAAACCATGGAGCACTAGGAGGTCGGATACTGAGAGAAAAACATTTGCCGTTCATGCTACAAACAACCAATCTACAGATGATATTTGTGAGGAGATGGCTCAGATGAGGACCGAGTTGGGGTTTATGTTGAAGCATGTAAGCGGAGGTACGGAAAAGGTAATGCTGTGAACTACTTGACTAGAACTCCACTACCAGTTGAAGAGTGTTACTATGAAGAGGATGCTTATGCGGTGAATGAACAGACGGGGTTTTTCGACCAAATGCCCAAGGATCCAACATGGACAATTGGCGCCAAGGTCAAGGAAACCAAGGTTGGAACTATGGCAATTTCAACCGAAAGGGTCAATATGTCCAGGATGGGAACTTCAATCGCGACAACAACTACAACCGGAACAACTATGGAAACATAAATGATCGGGTTGGACCTTATGTTCCCCCTCAAAATTGGGAATCTGGTACTAGGGAAGCTAGAGGAAATATGACGCGTATTGAAGATATGATGCAGAAGATGAAGAGAATGTTTGATGCAACTGATGAGAATGTGAAGGAGATGAGAAACGACTTGTCTGGTCTTGGTCAAAAGGTTGATGCCCATGCAGTGTAAAGAAAGCATCTAGAGCAGCAGATGACTCAGTTGTCTACTACAGTGAACCCACGCCAACCTGGCACTCTTCCTAGCAACACCATCCAGAATCCAAAGAATGATGGTCAATGTATGACAGTTACTACTCGAGGGGTTAAGCAAACCATTGATCCACCTATGCCGTCTGTGGTGGATGTTGATAATAGAAAAGAATATAAGGTGGTAGAGGTTAGAGAAGAGACTGAGAACGCGATAGAGAAAGAAACGGAGATATCTCAGAAAGTGGTCCCCATACCTAGACTTCCACCACCTTTTCCACAGAGGTTAGTGAAGAAGATTCAAGATGGTAAATATCGCAGGTTTATTACTATGTTGAAGCAGCTTTCCATCAATGTTCCGTTGATAGAAGCTTTGGAGCAAATGCCTGGGTATGCGAAGTTTTTGAAAGATATGGTGACAAAGAAAAGGTCTGTGAGTTTTGAAGATGATGATAGATTGCAGCATTGTAGTGCTATTGCTACAAGGTCTCTTGAGCAGAAGAAGGAAGATCCTGGTGCTTTCACGATTTCATGTACTATACGGGTGTACACTTTGCTAAGGCATTGTGTGATCTTGGTGCTAGCATCAACCTCATGCCATTTTCTATTTATAAGAAGTTGGGTCTAGGGGATCCAAAGTTTACTACGATGCGGTTACTTATGGCCGATCGAACCGTAAAAAGGCCCATTGGTGTACTCCATGATGTGCTAGTGAAAGTGGAGTAGTTCATCTTTCTGGCGGATTTTGTGATTCTTGAATGTGAGGTTGATTTTGAGGTTTCCATCATCCTTGGGAGACCATTCCTTGCCACAGGGCGTGCGTTGGTTGATATGGAGAAGGGGCAGATTAAGTTCAGACTAAACAATGAAGAAACAACTTTCAATATTTTTAGGTCCATGAAGCAGAGTGGTGAGCTCCAAAAGGTATCTGCTATAACTTACAGAGTTGAGAGTGAAATAAAAGTGCAAATTGAAGAGCGACTAGGTGTTGAGGCACTAGCAGCAGTTATGATGAATTTCGATAGTGATGGTATTGAGGAAGAATGATGAGTTGGTAGCTGCACTCGATAGGTGCAATTATCGGTCAAAACCAAATAAGTATGAGTTAGACATGAAGAATCGTGAGTCCCCACCCGCGAGACCATATATTGTGGAGGCACCAAAATTGGAGCTTAAGGCTCTACCACCGTATTTGCGGTATGTATTCTTGGGTAGAGATAATACTTTGCCGGTCATCATTGCGGAAGATTTAAATGCGAGACAAGTAGAGTGCTTGGTGACTGTGTTAAAGAGATTCAAGCGAGCTATCGGGTGGACTATTGTAGATATTATTGGTATTCCTCCCGGTATTTGTTGTCACAAAATACAACTCATGCCAGATCACATGCCTAGTATTAAGCACCAGAGAAGATTAAATCCACCTATAAAGGAGGTAGTTAAAAAGGAGATCATCAAGTGGTTGGATGTTGGAGTTATTTATCCCATTGTAGATAATAGTTGGGTGTGTCCTGTGCAATGTGTGCCCAAGAAGTGTGATATTACTGTAGTTCCAAATGAGAGAAACGAGCTTGTTCCAATGCGGCCCATGACCGGATGGAAAGTCTGCATGGATTACTGATGAGTCCACAAATTAGACTCATTTAGGGCTTTATTTTAATGGAAATAGTGTCCTTGAATGCTTGTTATATCTCAATACCTGATTAAAATGCTAACGTTTCAGGTATTTAAAGTTTTAGTGGAAGCATGGACACTTAGGCGCAAAACGGAGCAAATAGGGCTGAAAAGAACAAGATATGGAATCCTGCGGATCACCGAGTTCAACTTGGCGAGTCACCGAAATGACATGAACCGCCCTTCGTTCCAATACGCGAAGCCTTGAAGGAAGTGGATCAAAAGGCAAGGAAAGGAGCAGTCAGCGAGTCGCCGATCAGTTTCGTGAAGCAGTACTGTGCCACCGAATGATCCAGAATGCGAGGATGCTAAAGGAAAGACACTGAAGGTGATAAGCTGACCAAAAGGCAAATCGCCGAGTTCATCAGCGATCTCGACTAATGTCGCTGAACAATCCTCCGCAGCACAATTTGTGAAAACTATAAATACTAGTTAGTGTGGAACAATTATTATTATTATTTTTAGTTTAGAACATGCTTTAGCTGATATTTTTCTCTCAAGTTTTGAGAGGGTTTTGTGGAGACTTGAAGAAAGGAGTTCTTCTTCCCCAAGTTGGAAGTTGGTCTTCTCTATTCATTTTCCTTTGCTTAATTCAAGGTTTAATTTCTTATACCCAATTGATTTCATTATCATGATAGGTATAATTTCTTATTTCTTGATATATGGCTAAAACCCCCATTCATGGGGTGTGATTTATCAAATATGGGTTGATATTCTTGTTGGGTCTTGCTTGCTGATAGGTTAGATGTATTTTAATGTTGATTTCACCTAATGGTTGTGGTTTAATCTAAAGGGTTTGTAGTTGCAAATACAAAGCCACCCATGTGTTTTCGGCTTGCCTGAGAGGGAGGTCGCGAAACCAAAACCACTAGACTGATGGCCTAAGGAGTGGGTCGACATGAGGTTCGGCCCGAGAGGGTGAGCCCTAGTCCCATATCTTAACACTCAGCTCGAGAGAGTGAGTGGGGTAAGGCGTAGGCTGGTCTTTATACGGCAAATGGGTGTCCGAGAGGAACGCATTTGAAACAGGGTAAGTGCCTGAGAGGGAACTTATTTCCATTTAAAGCTTAGCCTAGTCACTATTATCATGCAAATTTTCTATTTAAAACATGTACCCAACGATTTATCTCAACTTGTATTGCGGTCACATCCCAAAAACATTTCCCCATACTTGATTTTCGTGTTTATTTTGTAATTTTATCACTTGTTACAAAACCCCTATTTGATATTTGACACTTTCGTGTCACCCCCTTTTAATTTACAATATCTTTTATTGCAAATGTCTTTAGCTATGACTAGTTAGAATGTAAATTCTATTTTTCTATCAATTCTCAAAACCGCTCCCTTGGGACATGACACCAACCCTTGGTTGAGTTACTATATTATCGACGATCGCAGACACTCATACCGTAGGATAGTGTCATTGGTCACGGTAAGCATCAAAATGACGTTGCTGCCGGGGAGAGGTGTAATTTGAGAAAATTTAGATTAGTAGAATTTTTTTTCTTCTTAGTCGTAGTTTACTAACTTAACTTGTAGTTTTGTTTTCTTGTCTATATTGAAGCAGAGGAAGTGAGTATGGCGAGCAGTGCTTGAGAGCTAATGGTGTTTCTTCCATTAGAGGTAATGATATTCCGGGAGCGTACCCCCACCTTCAAGCAATTGGAGGGTGAACGGATCCACAAGTCATGGGCAAGGTTTAATGAACTGATCAATCAATGCCTAAATTATGACATTCCCGACATAGCTCTTCTTGACTGTCTCTACAGAAATCTTGATCCTGGAAATAATAGGTTGGTCGATCAACTCATTTTGGGAGGCATTGCGAAACAACCATGAGTGATAGTGTCCTTGAATGCTTGTTTTATCTCAATACCTGATTAAAATGCTGAAGTTTCAAGTATTTGAAGTTTTAGTGGAAGCATGGACACTTAGGCGCAAAACGGAGCAAATAGGGCTGAAAAGAACAAGAAATGGAATCTTGTGGATCGCCGAGTTCAACTTGGTGAGTCGCTGAAACGACATGAACCGCCCTTCGTTCCAGTAGGCGAAGCCTTGAAGGAAGTGGATGAAAAGGCGAGGAAAGGAGCAGTCGGTGAGTCGTTGATCAGTTCCGCGAAGCAGTACTATGCCGCCCAATGATCCATAATGCGAGGATTCTAAAGGCAAGAGACTGAAGGCGATGAGCTGACCAAAAGACAGATCGTCGAGTTCATCGGCGATCTCGACTAATGTCGCTGAACAATCCTCCGCAGCACAATCTGTGAAAACTATAAATACTAGTTAGTGTAGAACAATTATTATAATTATTTTTAGTTTAGAACATGCATTAGCTGATATTTTTCTCTCAAGTTTTGAGAGGGTTCTGTGGAAACTTAAAGAAAGGAGTTCTTCTTCCCCAAGTTGGAAGTTGGTCTTCTCTATTCATTTTCCTTTGCTTAATTCAAGGTTTAATTTCTTATACCCAATTGATTTCGTTATCATGATAGGTATAATTTTTTATTTCTTGATGTGTGGCTAAAAACCCCCATTCATGGGGTGTGATTTATCAAATATGGGTTGATATTCTTGTTGGGTCTTGCTTGCTGATAGGTTAGATGTATTTTAATGTTGATTTCACCTAGTAGTTGTGGTTTAATCTAAAGGGTTTGTAGTTGCAAATACAAAGTCACCCATGTGTTTTAGGCTTGCCTGAGAGGAAGGTCGCGAAACCAAAACCACTAGACTGATGGCCTAAGGAGTTGGTCGACATGAGGTTCGGCCCGAGAGGGTGAGCCCTAGTCCCATATCCTAACACTCAGCTTAAGCGAGTAGGTGGGGTAAGGTGTAAGCTGGTCTTTATGCGGCAAATAGGTGTCCGAGAGGAACGCATTTGAAACGGGGTAAGTTGCCCGAGAGGGAACTTATTTCCATTTAAAGCTTAGCCTAGTCACTATTGTCTTGCAAATTTTCTATTTAAAGCATGTACCCAACAATTTATCTCAACCTGTGTTGTGGTCACATCCCAAGAACCTTTCCCCATACTTGATTTTCTTGTTTATTTTGCTGTGTTATAACTTGTTACAAAACCCCCCATTTGATATTTGACACTTTCGTGTCACCACATTTTAATTTACAATGTCTTTTATCGCAAATGTCTTTAGCTACGACTAGTTAGAATGTAAATTCTATTTTTCTATCAATTCTCCAAACCTCTCCCTTGGGACACGACCCCAACCCTTGGTTGGGTTACTATATTGTCGACGATAGTAGACACTCATACCGTAGGATAATGTCCTTGGTCACGATTAGCATCAAAATGGCACCGCTGCCGGGTAGTGGTGTAATTTGAGAATTTTTAGATTAGTAGAATTTTTGTTTTTCTTAGTCGTAGTTTACTAACTTAACTTGTAGTTTTGTTTTCTTGTCTATATTGAAGCAGAGGAAGTGAGTATGGTGAGCAGCACTCAGGAGCTAATGGAGTTTCTTCCATTATAGGTAATGATATTCCGAGAGCGTATCCTCAACTTCAAGCAATTAGAGGGTCAACGGATCCACAAGTCATGGGCAAGGTCTAATGAATTGATCAATCAATGCCCAAATCATGACATTCCCTACATAGCTCTCCTTGACTGTTTCTACAGAAGTCTTGATCCTGGAAATAAGAGGTTGGTCGATAAACTCATTCCGGGAGGCATTGCGAAACAGCCATGTGTGATAGCAGCCCAACTACTTAATCAAATGGCTAAAACGAACCAAGAAGTAGAAAATGACTTCATGTTGGCCTCCCTAATGACTTAGATGGATGAGTTGGCTAAAAAGATAGTGAAGATCGAAATCTAGTGTAAGAGGAAGGATAAATACATCCCTCCTCATGAGCGAAGAAGTCTCAAGGACAATGAGGTTAAACGCCTTGAGGGAATGCTCTCAATCATTCTCCACAAGGTCACTGAGCATGATAGAGAGCTGAACGGAATGAAGAAACACATTGAAGGAATGAAACAGATGATTTAGTCTCATTCTAGAGTTGTCCAGCTGCTCGAGAATCTCATGGGCTATGCGTTACCCGATCTCCTCCCACAACAAAACAGGGGGTTGCCTAGTGATACTATGGCTAATCCCAAAAATGGAGTTTGAGTGCTGACTTGCGTCGTGCCACGACGTTAACTAAGGCTCTATTTAGGAGGCAACCCAAGGTTTTAATCTTCTTCAATTATTATGTTAGATTAATGGTGTGTTGATTCTACAGGTTAAAATGAGGAAAGTGTCTAAAAGTGCAGGTTGGCAAGCTGAAGATCCAGTTGGCAAATTGTGGAAATGGTTGGCGATCCCGCTATTGTTCGCCATTTGGACCTCTACATAAAATGGAGGCCCTGTAAAACTCGACAAGGCAAGTGACTAATCGGTGTGTCGCCGAGTGGTTCGGTGACCTCGACTAATGTCGCCGAATGGGCAACAACTGGACTGTTTTTAAGGCCAATGGTTTCAAAGTTTGACAAATTTCCATTTTCCACTCGATTTCAACTTTCATAAATCTGTACCTAGTAAATGATTTTCATTATCTTTGAATCTCTGGCATTTTAGTCATCGATTGGTGTTCGAACTAGGGATTACATTACCTCTTAGCATCTCAATATCCATTTGATCGGCATAAAAGGTTGGTACTTCGAACCTCGCATTCCTTTCCTCAAAATTTATACTGAAATGTAATGTCATTACTTTGATGATGTGTGCTGTGCCTCTCTGGTAGTATTAGAATATTCGTTTGCATGTTACGTTCACAAATTTTGCCTGTACGAAGTTAAATAGTTAATTCCTGAAGGTTGCGCTTTAAATTGGATAAAAAATTCATGGGTTGTGCCTAATTATCAGTGGATCTTCAGCCTAATTTGAGTTGTGCATGACTTAAATTGTTTTCGGGGGTTGTGGGGTTGAATTCGGAAGTTGGGTGAAAGGCAGGCACATTGGGTCATTTGGCGAGCTGGGTCGAGCTCACCGACTCACTCGGCGGTTCGCCTTAAATGCCCATCTCGCCTTTAATTTAATGCCAAATATGATGATGAATTCTGTAACTTTTGGCGAGAAGCCTTTGATTGCCAAAAGTATTAGGCGACTCGCCGAAAGACCTCTGTTCCGCCCTTTGTCTGCACCTTTGTATTCTCTATGAAAGGCACTCAGCGAACCGCCGAAGTAGTTGTGCACTTCGTCAATTGGTTCAACGAAGTGATTTTGCAATTGAATTGCCTTGCTTTTGTCTAAATACTTTCTAACTTTTTCTTGAAACTTTGCAGAAATGGTTAGACCTAAAGTAGCTGGAAGAGATATGCCACCCCGACAAACAAGAGCGAAAACTTTCAGAAAAAATACAAAGGCAACAAATCCTCCCAAAATGGATAATGAGGGAAAGAAGCCTAGTGCCAGTAAGAGAAGAAATCCCCGAGATCCCACTATTCCCTCGTGGAAACATGGATTTTTCACAGCTATCCATTCTTTTTTGGCGGCTCATGACTTGGACAATCTTAGTAAGTCAGTTGAAGCTGAATCTTCTGAAGAAGCTCCAGGGGCCATTATCAGTTTCCAGGCTGAAACATCGGGCACTGATGCCCAGACAGATGGATGGATTAGCCGGGATCACCTATTTACCTCCCTCTCCGTTCTTAGTTATCTTTCAAATCTTTGGATATTTATTACCTGCATTTGAAGACAAACGCTCTTCATTGGGTGGGGTAAGGCCCACCTTTGTATCTTATTTGGATATTTGGGCTGTCTATTTTAATTTATGTTTTAAATACTGCCTTTTTGTGGATGCTTGAGCTTATGGCTCCTGTTGTTTAATTGCAAAATAAATTTGATCCTTTCCAAAAAAAAAATTCGCCACCTCTTGTGTTGAAAGTGGCTGTGCTTTTGCAAAAAAATAAATCTCGGTTTAGATGAATATCGATGAATTGAATAGTGCTCTCATTTGAACAAACATGAATGCACGGCTATGACGAGTCCAAATGAAGTTACATAGACAGTATGTGCACTTTTTGCATCTCGTTGTGATGAGCCATTTATCAAATTGATTCTTTTGTGATGACCGTTGCAGACTAGCAAACGTGTGTAGTCTTGCATGACTGAAGTATCGATGCCTTGTGTGATTAGCTTACTTTGAACCATGCATGAATAAACATTCAATTTACCCTATTAGTCTGATTGATTTAGAAAGGTGTACTCTTGAGATGATCTTAGGCAATTTTATAGAGTTTGAGCAAATTTGACAAAAACCTCTTTTTGTGACCTACCTGTGAGCGTGTGAAACTCTTTTGAACACCTTTGAGCCTTACCTTTCTTTGGAAGAACCTTGATAAACCCTAGACCATACTTAATCCGCTACCTATAATCCTCTTAATTTGTGGTTTAGTGAATAGCCAACTTAGGACAAAAAGCCTAAGTTGGGGGTGTGGTGAAAAGAAAAAGAGAAGTCAAGAAATGTTATAAGAAGTCCCCCTTTACCCATGTTGCAGAACAATGGAGCCCTCCCAAAAAAAATATTTTGAAAAATAAATTTGGGGAATAAAGTACAAAGGATATTGGGGTTCCAAGCAACTCATGAAGAGTGAATAAAAGGATGACTTAAAAGCACTAGAAAAAGAAGTGATAAAGGAAAATAAGGGAATGCTTTGAGAATACCACATCTCTTGAGGAAAAAGTCACCAAGCCTAAATGACCATACCTTTGCACTCAGCCCCGTTACAAGGCTTAGAAAGTCCTTTTTGATCTTGAATAAGCTGGATCAAAAGTTAATTGGAAAATAAGGGCAAACATATGGGTGAAAACATGCATTGTGTTCCTCTTTTTTAAGTGTGACCGTTGTATCTGATTCCTGATCTTAAATTGACTCATATCTGTGTGTGAATATGGAGTCATTCTTTGTGCGAGGGAATTTAGATATTTTTGTTCAGCTTGAACTTGCACAAGTAGCAAGTATGGCAAGCATGAGAATCTTTGGTGATGGTGTGTCAGAATTTGAATCTTTGTGTACACAATTGATCCGTGCATAAGTAAATTGAGTCTTGTTGTGTGCATTCATGATTTAGTCTTGTGTAGCACTTTTTGAGGCACCCATTTTGAACGGCTGAACTTGAGTTTGTTTGAGGACAAGCAAAAGTTTAAGTTGGAGGTGTTGATGAGTCCACAAATTGGACTCATTTAGGGGTTTATTTTAAAGGAAATAGTGTCCTTGAATGCTTGTTTTATCTCAATACCTAATTAAGATGCTGAAGTTTTAGGTATTTGAAGTTTTAGTGGAAGCATGGACACTTAGGCGCAAAACGGAGCAAATAGGGCTGAAAAGAACAAGAAATGGAATCCTGCGGATTGCCGAGTTCAACTTGGCGAGTTGCCGAAATGACATGAACCACCCTTCCTTCCAGTACGCGAAGCCTTGAAGGAAGTGGATCAAAAGGCGAGGAAAGGAGAAGTTGGCGAGTCGCCGATCATTTCCGCAAAACAGTACTGTGCCACCCAATGATCCATCGGCGATCTCGACTAATGTCGCCGAACAATCCTCCGTAATACAATCTATGAAAACTGTAACTACTAGTTAGTGTGGAACAATTATTATTATTATTTTCACTTTAGAATGTACTTTAGCTGATATTTTTCTCTCAAGTTTGGAGAGGGTTTTGTGGAGACTTGAAGAAAGGAGTTCTTCTTCCCCAAGTTGGAAGTGAGTCTTCTCTATTCATATTCCTTTACTTAATTTAAGGTTTAATTTCTTATACCCAGTTGATTTCATTATCATGATAGGTATAATTTATTATTTCTTGATGTGTGGCTAAAACCCCCCATTCTTGGGGTGTGATTTAGCAAATATGGGTTGATATTCTTGTTGGGTCTTGCTTGCTGATAGGTTAGATGTATTTTATTGGTGATTTCACCTAGTGTTTGTGGTTTAATCTAAAGGGTTTGTAGTTGCAAATACAAATCCACCCATGTGTTTTCGGCTTACCTGAGAGGGAGGTCGCGAAACCAAAACCACTAGACTGATGGCCTAAGGAGTGGGTCTACATGAGGTTCGGCCCAAGAGGGTGAGCCCTAGTCCCATATCCTAACACTCAGCTCGAGAGAGTGAGTGGGGTAAGGCGTAGGCTGGTCTTTATGCGGCAAATGGGTGTCCGAGAGGAACTCATTTGAAACGGGATAACTTGCCCGAGAGGGAACTTATTTGCATTTACAGCTAGTCACTATTGTCTTGCAAATATTCTATTTAAAGCATGTACCCAACGATTTATCTTAACTTGTATTGCGGTCACATACCAAGAACCTTTCCCAATACATGATTTTGCTTGTTTATTTTGTTGTTTTATCACTTGTTACAAAACCCCCATTTGATATTTGACACTTTCGTGTCACCCCCTTTTAATTTACAATGTCTTTTATCTCGAATGGCTTTAGCTACGACTAGTTAGAATGTAAATTCTATTTTTCTATCAATTCTCAAAACCGCTCTGTTGGGACACGACCCCAACCCTTGGTTGGGTTACTATATTATTGACGATCATAGACACTCATACCGTACGATAGTGTCGTTGGTCACGATAAGCATCAATTACCGGAAGTTGAATTTGTGGACAGAAAAGGACCACTTTCCTATGCCATTCATGGACCAGATGTTGGATAGACCTATAGGCAAGGGTTGGTATTGTTTTCTTGATGGGTATTCGGGCTACAATCAGATTTCTATAGCTCCGGAAGACCAAGAGAAGACCATCTTCACTTGCCCTTATGGGACTTTTGCTTTTAAACGGATGCCATTTGGGTTGTGCAATGCTCCAGCGACCTTCCAATGCTGTATGATGTCGATATTTTCTGATATGGTGGAGGAAACTATTTTAGTGTTCATGGATGATTTCTCTGTGGTAGGTGACTCTTTCGATCGATGTCTCGATCATCTGGTTGAGGTGCTTAAAATATGTGAAGACTGCAATCTGGTGCTAAATTGGGATAAGTGCCATTTTATGGTGAAAGAATGGATAGTTCTTGGTCATCAGATTTCTGAGAAGGACATTGAGGTTGATAGAGCAAAAGTAGAGGTAATAGAAAATCTTCCACCACCTATCTCTGTAAAAGGTTTTAGAAGTTTTCTTGGGCATGCAGGTTTCTATAGGAGCTTCATCAAGGACTTCTCTAAAATTGCACATCCGTTGTGCAAATTGCTCAAAAAGGAGTATAAGTTTGATTTTGATGATGCTTGTCTGAGAGAATTTGGAGATTTGAAGGAGAAGTTGGTTACTGCACGTATCATTATTTCACCGAATTGGGGACAACCGTTTGAGGTAATGTGCGATGCGAGTGGAGTGGCGCTTGGTATAGTATTAGGACAAAGGAAAGAAAAAATTCTTCACCCTATTTACTATGCTAGCAAAGCTCTAAATGTGGCCCAAAAGAACTATACTGTGACTGAACAAGAACTTCTTGCGGTGGTTTTCGCATTCGAAAAATTTCTATCCTACTTGCTTGGTACTAAGGTCATAGTGCATACTGACCATTCTGCATTGAGGTATTTTATGGCGAAGAAGGATGCAAAATCGAGGTTGATTAGATGGGTATTGTTATTACAAGAGTTTGATTTTGTGGTAAAAGATAGAAAGAGACCGAAAATCAAGTTGCCGATCACTTGTCCAGATTAGAGGAAGAGGCTATGCTAAAGCTTGGTGATAGGGCTGAAATTAATGATGTTTTTCCTGATGAACAGGTATTGGTTGCTTCTCATGATCTGATTCATTTGTTTGCAGACTTTGCTAATTATTTGGCAAGAAATTTGGTGCCCCCGTACTTGTCTTTTCACCAAAGGAAAAAGTTTATGCATGATGTGAAGATATTCTTTTGGGATGAGGCTTACTTGTGTCGTAGTTGTGCTGATGGGATTATTAGTCATTGTGTGCCCGATGTTGAGATGTTGAGTGTACTTGAAGCATGCCATTCATCGCCTGTTGATGGGCATCATATTGATATTCGGACTGCGCATAAGATTTTGCAGTGTGGGTACTACTGGCCTACCATCCACCAAGATGCTCGTGATTTTGCCAAGTCTTGCGATTGTTGCCAAAGAGAAGGAGGGATTTCAAATAGGCAAGAGCTTCCTATGAATCCTATATTGGTGATAGAGTTGTTTGATGTATGGGGCATTGATTTTATGGTCCATTTGTGAGTTCACATAGGATGAAGTATATTCTTGTTGTGGTTGATTATGTATCGAAGTGGGTGGAAGCAGTTGCGCTCCCCAACAATGAAGTTAGAAGTGTCACCGCATTTTTGAAAAAGAATATCTTCTCCAGATTTGGTACACCGAGGGCGATTATCAGTGATGGAGGTTCCCACTTTTGTAATAAGTTTTTCAAGGCGCTACTTGAGAAATATGGTGTCCGCCACAATGTAGCCAGTCCTTACCATCCGCAGACTAGTGGGCAAGTTAAAGTGTCCAACAAAGAGATCAAACAGATTTTGGCGAAGACTGTGAATGTTAATAGAACGGATTGGTCAAGGAAGCTTGATGATGCTCTATGGGCCTATCGCACTGCATACAAGACTGCAATAGGTATGTCTCGTTACCAACTTGTATATGGGATGTCTTGCCATTTAACGGTAGAGCTAGAGCATAAAGCTTTATGGGCGATGAAGAAGCTAAATTTGGATTGGGGCGCCGCGTCTAATCAAATAATGAATGACTTGAATATGCTTGATGAATTTCACCTAAAAGCTTATGAAAGTTCAGCCTTGTACAAAGAGAAGATGAAGAGGTATCATGATGAAAGAATTGAAAAGCGAGAATTTGTTGTGGGTGATCTTGTGCTCCTATTCAACTCTAGGTTGCATTTGTTTCTGGGCAAACTCAAATCCAAATGGACCAGGCCATTTTTGCTCACAAATTTCCAAATTTACCCCAACATCATTCCCTAATCTCCCCATTAATCACCCCCAACCATCTCTCAAAATCATCCCCCATATTCCCAAATCCCTTTTTGATTTCAAAATTCTGGTGTCCGGGCTCGGTGCAACTAGGCGATTAGTTGTGGCATTGCAAGCTTAGTGTTATCACACAATCACACCACTCCTCATTTCTTGTAAGCTAACAAACTTTCCCCTCACTTTGAATTTCGGTTCATAGATTGAATATAGAAAGTCGGGAGTCGGGTCTTGCCTTGGGTAATTAAGTGTATGTAATTGCATGCTAAAATTTAAGTACTAACACCCTTGGGACGATAGATTGTGATTATGTTGCCTTGATAGTGTGTTAAACCTGTCTAAATGCTAGCCTATATTTAAGTTTCGACTTAGGGTTCCGAATCTTGTATGAAAAAATTATCAAATTGAGTAATTGGAATCCTGAAAGTGATGAACTAGCACGATTAAATGTTGAAATGCATGGTTAGACTAGGATATTGTTGAAACTGGTCAAATGTGTGGGCTTGAAATTAAAGAATGTCTGAAACCTAGCACAGATCCCGTCCACGAGACCCCGTCTACGGATCGTAGATCAGGTTCGTGGTTGGATGCACTTGAAAATTTCACCAAGTGTGAAACTACGGAGGTGGACTACGGTTCCTAGATCAATCTACGGACCATTTTGTACATCTGTGGTCTCCATCTGTGACCAATATTGTTGGTCCTCTGATCCACAGAAGGGTTCCATGGACCGTAGATCAGTCTACGGACCGTAGGTCCCCACCGTTGATGACCACTGTAGCCATTGTCTGAATTTTTTTGGGTCTTTGTTGTTCTTCGTTTTTTGTTCTAAAATTAGTTCGAATGTGTTTTTAATTAGTTTTGGTACTAATAACTCTTCCACAGGTACTATGGCACCCAAGAAGCTAGTCACCTATACAAAACAGGGAAAGTCAAAAACTATTGCCCCTAGCTTCAGGCTAATCGACGAAGATAACGATGTGGAGACAGATTCGACATATGTTTCTCCCAACACAAGGATCTCTCCCACTGCACCCCGAGTGCCACGAAGGGTTCCACAGACCGTAGATCAGTCTACGGACCGTAGGTCCCCACCGTAGATGACTGCTGTAGCCACTGTCTAATTTTTTTTGGGTCTTTGTTGTTCTTCGTTGTTAGTTCTAAAATTAGTTGGAGTGTGTTTTTAATTAGTTTTGGTACTAATAACTCTTCCAGAGGTACTATGGTACCCAAGAAGCTAGTCACCTATACAAAACAGGGAAAGTCAAAATCTATTGTCCCTATCTTCAGGCTAATCGACGAATATAACGATGTAGAGACGGATCTGACATACATTTCTCCCAAGATAAGGACCTCTCCCACTGCACACCGAGTCACCAGAGGTACCCCCCGGAAGGTGATTCCCGACGTAGTCACTGTCTCCCAGTTTAATGAGGAGCACACACTGATCGGATCACCAACTGAGGCTGTTTCCAGTTCAGAGAATGGGTTTATATTCGGCTCCGAGTCTGCCCATGCTTCGGGCTCTGAGTCTATCCATGCTTCAGGTTTTGAGTCTACCCACGCTGAAGGGTCCATTGCTAAATCAGCCACATGTTCCGGCGAAAATGAACAAGCAGACTCATCTGATGAGGCCACTAGCTCGGAGTCAGTACCAGCACCACGGAATGATGACTCTACTCCAGTGGTCGTTGAGCCAAATAGATGGTATGTTGAGGGCCAATGGTAGATTTATCGGGATGCCAAAATGAAAAATGACAAAGAGAAGATTGCCCGACTTATTACAGAAGAATGCAGAGTCCTCACGGGGACCTTGCACACTGGCCCCGACATCCACCAACTTTTTAAACTTCACAAGTGTGACTGGATGGCTCGAGACCCAGGGACTTATAGCGAGGAGATTGTGCAGAAGTTCTACGCCTCTTATGCTGCCACTCTCCGAGGTTCGATCTCGAAGCGGTCCAAGCCCACATCCCAGGACCCTCTCACTTCCACTATGGTCCGAGGTTGTCTGGTGGACATATCACATACCACCATCATCCGATTTCTCTATAGCCCTACCACCGGTCACTCTTGGCCACTGAACACAATAGAGTTTGATTACCGATGGGACATTCTGAGGAGCGGCGTTTTCCAGAGAAATGCTGAGCAGCGGGAGACTATTACACTATGGTTGGCTAAACACATTGTTGCAGATGGTGAGCGTGCGGAGTGGGCCACCGCACCACGGCTGGGTATCCGAAAGGCCACATTAAATTTTGTGTCCAAGTTCTTTTGGTTGTTGGTGCGCAACAGGGTGACGCCTACAAAGGCTGACAACCAACTCACATAGGACAAAGCCGTCATGGTTGCAGAATTAGTAGCAGGATTGGAGATTGATTTTTGCCCGCATGCTGCTGACAGAGATTCACGAGAGGGTGTTTAAGACCTCCACTACTTACCCCTTTCCATGTTTGATTTTTTAGTTGTGCAGGGACTCTGGAGTGCCGAACTAGCACTGTGATAGGTTGATCCACCCTACTGGGACTGTGGATATAGGCCTCATTAGAGATAATGCAAATATGGCGGCACCACACCGAGAGCCCCAGGTTGAGGTACCTCCCTTGGGCACATATCTTACAGACACGGTAGAGCAGGCACATGGCGGTGATCCTATTATACCAGGCCACACCGATATTGTCCTGACCTCCTCTTCTCAAGCCGCTAGTAGGGCTCCTATCTCATCCAGGTCCACATCACCGTCAGGAGCTGCCGTTGTCCCGATGGCTAGAGTACAGAAATTAGAAGCTTAGATGGCCACGATGCTGCACCACATCCAACGTTGGATGCAAAAGTCGATAGCAGAGTTTGAGGCCAAAATAGAGAAAAGGGTGGCAAAGCAGACAAAGTAGCAGATCCAGGCAGTTCATAAACACCTGGATGCGTTTGAGTTGAGGGATCTAGCCCGACCAGCCCCCGACACCGATCTTTCCTCCATCCGCGTAGAGTTGGCTAGTCTCCAGCTGATGTGGATGCCATTCTTGAGATTCTTGTGAATGAGCCAGATGATGCATCGATGGTATTGTCTGAGGATACCGTTCTTGATGCCTTATTCAGCGTGGATGTGGAGACACAGCCCGATCCCACCCTAGTCATCCTTCTGAGACCGTTAATGATGCTCGAACTAGAAAAAGGGAGAGTAAGAATGAGGAGCAGGCTAGGAGAGCATCGATATTAGATGAGGAGTTACGCTAGAAAAGGGCACTTGAGGCTGATGCTGGTGCATTGAGTTCTGTGCCCATGAGGATTGATGTGAGCACCACTAATGGTGCAGTTAGAGTTGCAGATAGCATTACTGATGGTGTTGTCCTTGTTGATGCGGGCACTACTGAGGGTGACCCGAATGTTGATAGGGTGAAGTCTGAGTAACCTAAGTCATAGTCCTCTCTTGGGGTTTTCTTGCCTGTGTTCTTTTCCCTCAAGAGACTGTTTAATTTATGTTGAACGGGGCATGTGTTAGGATCGTATGTGTAGAAGCATGATGGGTTGTGAAAAATGATACCCATCAAAAATTTGTGATGTGTGCTAGAATTTGTAGGCTAAGATTAGTTGAATGTGTTGGTTCTGAGTATGACATGATAATGAATCAACTTGATGGCATAGCTTAAGCTAAAACTTGAACTAGGTAGTCTGATAATGAAACTATGTGCCAAGAGTGTGCGAGAATAGTTGATTGTTCAAACAGTTTGTGTGCCAATCTAGAACTTGCCCGGTTAGTCCTGCTAAGACAATCTACTCAAGAGGCTAGGAAGTGATCATAGGCCCTTGTTATGATAAGTCCACAAATTGCCTAAAAGAAGAATCCAACCAAATGAAATAAATGCTCCCTTTGATCCAAATGCTTTGAGCCTAAATTAGATCATTTCTTTCTAAACCCCGAACTTAGCTTCCCATAAATCTACTATGTTGGCCCTGGTCCCTCCTTGGACATGTGCACCTCGACTTAGGTCAAAAGACTAAGTTGAGGGTGGCTAATGTAAAAGGTAACTTCAATCTTGGCCCTGACCCGATATTGGGTATTGTGCACCTCGATCAATGAAAAATCCATAAGTTGAGGGTGGCTATGAAAGAGGAAACCGAAAGAAAAATGGGTATGAAAAGAGTTTGATGTTGAGAAAAGAGAGGAATGGATGTGACTTGTTGAAAACTAAAGAAAATGCTTGAAACGCAAGAAAGAAAGAAAAAGTGAAAAATAGAGAGATCTACAAAACCTAAAGTCACATCCATGGTTGAAGAAAATCAAGGGAAAGAAGGTGAAATGGTAGAAGGATAAAAATAGGGCAGAAAGAGGTTGAAAGCCGTAATGTCAAGGAGGGCAGAAAGTTACTAAGAAGTACCTAAATGTACCAAACCTAACCCTGACCCTACGTTACAAGCCAAGAAAGTCCTATAGTGATCCTAGAGTCTAATGTGGGGCGTCTAAGCAGTGAAAATAAGGGCAATCCTATGGTATTGAGCACTAATTGTACTTGAAGTTGTTTCTGAGAGTGAGTGTTGAATGAATCCTTGTACTCAAAGTCATAAGTCATTGTGTGAAAGAAAAGGGATTTCGTTTGAAGTAAGGACACTAGTTGCATTTTTGGAAAGTTGGTACTTTGGTGAAAGTAAAGCAGTGTATGTTGTGTGTTGGTTGGTCGATTGTTGTCATGGTTTGATCCGCATGAATTGGCTTGTCGAGTCTAAGAGAACAAATTTTGCACCCGGAAAGTGAGTGGGATAGAGAGCCATATGATTGCTTGTGCTTGAAATGCTTGCTTCTATACAAGTATCGTTTAGAGTCTTAGTGCGTCGCTTGAGGACAAACAACGAATTTAAGTTGAGGGTGTTGATATACCGTGAGTTTACGGTATTTCTAATACATTTCACTTACAAGTTGTGTGTGTCTAGGGTTTTATTTGTTTAGTTTTCATGTGTTTTTATCATATTTTGCAAGAAAGATGTTCAGGTGCGGAATTAAAGAGATAGCTGACATAATTGCAGAAAAAGGCATCTACGGACCGTAGATTGTAGTCATAGATCAGCAGCCAAGGCATGGAAGGCAAATCAGGGAAATCTGACCAAGTGTGGAATCACGGTGCCCATTGACGATCCGTAGATTGATCTATGGACTGTACTGTTGATCCGTAGATTGATACTGCGAGGGTTCCAGTACCCGATTTTTGAACATTCAAAGTGTGGAGCTACGGAAGGGGATTGACGGACCGTAGATCGATCTACGGTCCGTACTGCAGTTCCGTCGTTTGCTTCAGAGAAGCTGATTTTTGGAAGTTGAAATATTTTCTAAGTCCTGGCTGATGGAAGGGACTCATGGACCGTAGATCCATTGACGGTCCGTGAGTCAGTCTCGTGGAATGAAGACGCGTGCCTGTAACAAACTTTCCTTATTTTGTTTCCCTTTTTATTTAGGACTTGTTTTCTATAAATAGGGCATGTAAACCTCATTTTTGGGGGTTAGACATTATTATTCTATTCTAGTTATTGACTTGGGAGATTAACTTGCAACTTTAGCATTTATTAATTTCCTTAGATCGTTTTGAAGATTTTGGAGTTGCAATTCAAGTTGAATTTCTGGGTTTATTACTCTTGTTACGTAAGTTTATAATTCTTCCATCTAAAACAATGAATTGTAGTCATATGATTATGGATAACTAAACTCCACAACTAGGGTTGTGGGAACCATGAGCAATTAACAAAGTATGAATAGTAAATAAGTAATTCTTGAATAGTATGGTGCATGCATTGATAATTCTTTCGTTTAGAAGTCTTTTTAGCGGTTGCAAACATTATAACTCGCCTTGTTGCTACTTGCCGGACCAAGGAGGTAATCAACAAGAAAAGAATTATCAACATAGATTTAGTGTGATACTATCTAATAGGCTAGTGTCGATTGGTGCGAAGTAATAACTAAGCCAAACATCGATTATGATGTCTAATATGAGGTAAAGGTAAGGGTTAGTAAAGTACACACACGTAGCCGGACCAATGTGCGGGGTGAAATTCTCTAGATGTCAGACCAAAGATTTAGAGATACCTAACATATCACTTTGCATGTAATACACTAAGAAAGGATTGCTATTATTAGGATTACTGCGTTATGAGCTTGTGGGGAACACGGATACCCTAGTTATTTCACTCATCTTGATAACAACCCAAAACTGACTTTTGATTACTAATTATTTATTGAATTCTTACAATTTGTTCTACAAAACCCCCCTTTTTTATTACTTGTTTCTGGAAGTAATTTGACTAATTGAATATAATTGTTGGTTAAAGTAAAGTCTAAACTATGTTCCTCGTGGGATCGACCCTAACCTACAAGTTGGGTTCTTTACTTGATAACGATGGCTTATGCTTCTTTAGGGAAGTGTAATTTGAGCGTGTCACATAGAAACATTAAATACCGGGTGAACCGGGGCCAACTCATTTGGCAAGTCCAATTCATACGCAACTTTCCCAATACGCTTCAAAATTTGATATGGGCCTACATACGGGGGACTAAGTTTCCCCTTCTTGCCAAACCTCATCACACCCTTCATATGGGAAATTTTCCAACAGACCCAATCACCAACTTCAAATTCTAGGTCCCTACTCTTCACATAAGCATAAGACTTTTGCCTACTTTGAGCCGTTCTCAACCGCTCACTAATGAGCCGTACTTTCTCAATAGCCTCATAAACCGATTCGGGACCAATAAGAGAAATCTCACCTACGTCAAACCAACCAACCGGAGCTCTACATCTCCTACCATACAAGGCTTCAAAAGGAGCCATACCGATAGTTGAGTGGTGACTATTATTGTAGGCAAACTCTATCAACGGCAAGTGGTTATCGCAATTACCTTTGAAATCTATAACACACGCCCTCAACATGTCTTCTAAAGTTTGAATGGTACGTTCCGCTTGACCATCTGTTTGAGGGTGGAAAGCGGTGCTAAGCTTTACCTTAGTACCAAGCCCCTTTTGAAATGACTTCCTAAAGTGTGAAGTAAATTGAGTACCCCGATCCGAAATGATAGATAGAGGAACTCCATTCAACTTCACTATCTCCCTTATATACAACTTGGCGTAGTCTTCCGCCGAGTGGGAAACCTTAAGGGAATAAAGTGGGCTGATTTTTTCATCCTATCAACAATGACCCAAATAAAATCATGTTGCCTTCGAGTACGAGGCAAACCCACAACAAAATCCATATTTACCAATTCCCACTTCCAAGTGGGAATTGGTATATCTTGCAAAAAGCCTCCTGGACTTCGGTGCTCAACCTTTATTTGTTGACAATTAGGACATTTGGCTACAAATTCCGCAATATCTTTTTTCATACCATTCCACCAATAGACTTCCCATAGATCACGGTACATCTTGGTGGCTCCCGGATGAATAGAATATCTAGAACCATGAGCCTCTTATAAAATTTTCTCCCTCAAACCATCAACATTCGGAACACATAATCGACCTTAGTACCTAAGTACCCCATCTCCCCCTTGGGAGAAAGCCTCACCGAATTTCTTCAGTACCGATTCTTTCAATTCCATTAATATAGGATCAAGTTCTTGTTTAGACTTCACATCTACCACAAAGGACGATTCGGAGCCATTATGAACCGTGACACCACCCTTAGGGGAATATATTAGTTGGACACCTAACCGGGCCAATCTATGTACCTCACGAACCAATTCCTTATTTTCATCCTCTACATGAGCCACACTACCCATGGATAATCTACTAAATGCATCTGCTACTACATTAGCTTTGCCAGGGTGGTAAATGACACTCATGTCATAATCCTTCAAAAGTTTTAACCACCTTCTTTGTCGGAGATTCAAGTCTTTTTCGCAAAACACATATTGAAAACTTTTGTGATCAGTGAAAACATCCACATGGCCCTCATACAAGTAATGCCTCCATATTTTTAAAGAAAATACTACCACTGCTAATTCAAGATTATGGGTCGGATAATTCTTCTCATAAACCTTAAGTTGCCTTGTAGCATAGGCAATCACCTTACCATGTTGCATGAGCACACATCCCAACCCCACTCTAGAGGCGTCACAATATACAACAAAACCATCGGTACCCTCCGGTAAGGTCAACACCGGAGCGAAAGTAAGTCTATCTTTCAACTCTTGGAAGTTTTTCTCACAAGTATCCAACCACTCAAATTTAGCCTTCTTTTGAGTCAAAACCGTCAACGGAGAAGCAATGGAGGAAAAACCCTCAACAAACCTCCTATAGTAACCGGCCAAACAGAAGAAACTTCTAATGTCGGAAGGAGTTAGAGGTCTAGGCCAACTCTTGACCGTATCCATCTTCTTAGGATCTACCTCAATACCCTTGCTCGATACTATATGACCAAGGAAGGCTACAGACCTTAGCCAAAACTCACACTTACTAAACTTAGCAAATAGTTGGTGGTCTTTAAGGACTTGCAACACAATCCTCAAATGGCCCATATGATCATTTTCACTCCTTGAGTAGATCAAGATATCATCAATACACATAATCACAAACATATCAAGGTAGTGTCTAAACACCCTAATCATTAGGTCCATAAATGCTGCAGGGGCATTGGTTAAGCCAAATACATCACAAGGAATTCATAATGCCCATACCTAGTTCGGAAAGCCGTCTTTGGTATATCATTCCCTCTCACCCTTAGTTGGTGATACCCCAAACGAAGATCAATTTTGGATAAATAGATATCCCCTTGAAGTTGATCAAACAAGTCATCAATTCTCGGAAGGGGATATTTATTCTTTATGGTCACTTTGTTCAATTGACGATAATCAATGAACATCCTAAGAGATCCATCCTTCTTCCTAACAAACAACACCGGAGCACCCCAAAGAGAGATACTTGGACGAATAAAACCCTTTTCTAGCAAATCCCTTAATTGTTCCTTCAACTCTTTCAACTCGGTCGGAGCCATTCTATAAGGAGGAATGGAGATAGGTTGTGTATCCGGTAAAATATCAATGCCAAAATCTATTTCCCACTCGGGAGGAATACTGGACAAATCATCGGAAAAATTTTCCAAAAACTCATTCACTATCGGAACCGACTCTAGAGAAGGGGTTTCAGACTCAATATCCATGACCCTAAAAGGATGGTAAATACACCATTTGGAGATCATTTTCCTAGCTTTGAGGCAAGAAACAAATTGACCTCTAGGGATAAAATTTCCCCCTTTCCACTCTAAAATGGGCTCATTTGCGAATTGGAATTTGACCACCTGGGTCCAACAATCTATAAAGGCATAGCATGCATGCAACCAATGCATACCCAGAATCACATCAAAATCTAACATGTCTAATTCTACCAAATCCACCAAGGTAACTTTATGAGACAAGGAAATAGGACAACTCCTATAGACTCTTTTTGCCACTACCGAGTCACCAACCGGGGTAGAAACCGAAAAAGGTTCAACTAACACTTCGGGGAGTATTTCAAACTTTGTGACCACAAAAGGTGTACCAAATTACAAAGTGGCACCGGGATCTAACAAAGCATATACATCAATAGAAAAGACTTGTAACATACCGGTCACCACATCCGGGGAGCTCTCTTGGTCACCTCGGGATTGAAGAGCATAAAAGTGGTTTTGCTTTTGAGCATTGGAGTTGGAATCACTTGGAGGAGTTTGTTTGCCTTCTCTCCCCTTGGCCATGAGTACTGGGCAATCTCTCTTCTTGTGGCCACTTTTCCACACCCATAGCACCCATCCGAGCCAACCAAATATTTGCCTTCATGTTATCTACCACATTTTCACAATTAGGCCTAGCCACATAGGAACCACCACTACAAGAAAAATAGCTTCTAACGAAGGGAATTCTGGTCCTTAAAAGTCTATTTCCCGTCCTTAAAGGTCAGTAAGGACCAAACTAATCTGGTCGCCACCCATCCTAATAGGCTTCTTCGCTAAAAGTCAATTGCGACGAGGCTTTTTAGCCGGTCCTAAAAGTGTTTTGCGACTACCAGAAAACCGGTCTCTAAAATTGTATTCAGGACCATTTTTCTGCTCCTATAAAGATTAACCAGGTTAGCTCTTTTGGTCCCAATATGCTTTTAGCGACCAATTTCTACTGGTCATAAAACAATTGTCCCTATATTGCATTTTTTATGGACCATAAATATGGTGCCTAACTAAATGCATAATTTTTTTTGACCAATTCTTAAAAATAGTATCAATACATTATAGAAAATGAAATACATATAAAAATATAGAAAGATAACTTTGCATATATTATAAAAAAAAATGTATTACATCCCAATCGACATAACCCATGACAAAAAAGTCATATTTGTTTACACAATGCAAATCTAACAGCGCTAGCATGTATTGTGATGCTTTTCCTAAAACTCTTGGTAAATGATAATCAAATTTGTAGAGCATGTACGAGTTCTTTAAAACTTATATCTTCAAACATCAAAACCTGTATAAAACATAACATACATTAACCATAGAAAAATATGAAGATAAACCAAAAAAAGATTAAATATTTTTTTACTCACCTGCGCAATGAACTCTAAATTCTTCATGTATAGATTTTCACCACCAAGAACAACAAGTATTTTATCATCGAGCAAAAAGAGAGGTTCTACATTGAAACAGAGATGAGAGAACTGTGAGTGTAGAGAGTCCATGAGCATAACCAAATTTCATTAAACTAAAGAGAAGAAATTAAAATCCACAACTCATATTAACAGTTATGGCAGTAAAGAGAAGATGGCTGATAGAATAAGTAATGAAGTGTGAAACTCATCCTTCCAATGGACAAAGTAAAGAGTTATGAACTTTATTTGACTTTTAGAAAATAATACATTAGATGTTCTCTTAGCCTCTATTTTTTGTTTCCCCACCCATGGAAACACATGGAACTGCTTGGGAAGCAAAACCATACAGGATATATCCATCTCAGTTCATGTCCACACATATAAGAGACCCCCCCTTAATTCCAAGTTGATTGTATATCTAGGATATTCCAAACTATGCCAGAGTTCTTTTTCTTTACAACCATCAGCTTTTGCACACCTCAAATATTTTCAATGGATACCCGCAAATGATAGGTTTCAGGTAGCTATGTCTTTGTTTAGATCTGAACCTAAAAGGGTTCTCAATCCAATTCATTAACCCCTAGCCATAACCTTTGGTTCTGTGAGGTTACTGCAGATTTCTTCTAAGAATATTATTTGTTCAACTTTCACACATTCCAATAATTCAAATACATCTACAATGCAACTTTAAACTTCAATAATGTGAGACTTCCCCCCATCAAACAAACTGTTTATCTATTACTTAAATATTTCCTTCAAACACTATATAATATGACGAAGAAAAAAAACTCCCTCCAATGTCCAACCATATAATATGAAAGGAAATTTATGAGTATAAGATATGCAGACTAAAAGACTTAGCACCCTATAATTAATCAATTATAGTATCTTACCTTATCGATAAGCTCCCCTTGGAAACCACCAACAACCACCAAACTAACTCTAACATATATAGTGCTGATCTGCTATGAGAAATTTATTTTGAGACATTGATTCAGGGTACTTATGCACAAACAAGTACGTTAATTTCAGATTGGAAAAATTCAACTAATCATATAAATGAGATACAAAAAGCATTGCTAACTGTAGTGGGTATCAATGGCCTAAAAATATTTAGTACCTAGATTTGGAATAAATAACCTACACAGAGACGATGCAAAATGGACCACAAAATTCATCCCTCATGTCCTTCGTCTAGGTCAGGTTCTAGAAGAATAAGAAAATAAAAGAGAACAATGTAGAAATCCCTAATACAAGGTTAAGACGTAGATCAACATGTGGTTAGTCCTAATTATTCATGCCTAATGATGCATAAGCTAGCGATAAAAGCACTGCTAGCTCGCTACAAGTCCATAACTGACCAATCTACCATTAATAGTCACACATCATTATCTGAATAGAGACGGTTTACTACAAAGCAATTTGGGCAGGTATAAAACATTTTAACTATCCTATTATTACTATATAGAAACAGAAACGAAACCTATGAATGAGAAGTCAAGAAATGTCAATAGCGATGATGAAAGGAGTAAAAATGATGCAGCAAGAACAAAAATTACCACAAAAACTTGAAAGAGATGCCTCACCACAATCTAGGAAAAAAAGAAATAGGAGAGTTAAAGTTGGGCAACCCCATGAGGGATATCAAGGTCCAAAAGCTTGTCCTCAACATCTCCCTCGGTGAGAGTGGAGATCGACTCACTAGAGCAGCAAAAGTCTTGGAGCAACTTAGCGGCCAATCCCCTGTTTTCTCTAAGGCAAGGTACATTATACAGTCCTTTGGAATCAGGCGTAATGAAAATATAGCTTGATGTGTGACTGTTAGAGGGGAGAAAGCTATGCAGCTTATTGAGAGGGGATTGAAAGTTAAGGAATACGAGTTGTTGAGAAAGAACTTCAGTGAGACCGGCTGCTTTGGGTTTGGTATTCAGGAGAACATTGATCTTGGAATTAAATATGATCCTTCAACTGGTATTTATGGAATGGATTTCTATGTTGTATTGGAGCACCCTGGCTACCGTGTTGCCCGTCGTCGCAGGTGCAAGTCTCGAGTCGGGATTCAACACAGGGTCACTAAAGAGGATTTAATGAAGTGGTTCCAGGTCAAACATGAAGGTGTTATCCTTAACAAGTCCTCAAACATTCAGTGATAAGCTGAGTGCCAACTTTTGGATCTACTTGTCTCCTGGCAAGTTTATTTTTATGTATTTTTGTAGACAGCCATCGATATTACTATGAAAGGAATGTTTTGGAGAGATTCTGGCTGGCAAATCAGTAAGTTTTACATCTCATTTTGGCAATCAGATGAATTCAAATCTTTGTTATGGTAAAAAAAAAGTTGGAATTCTTTTTAAGCTTGACACAAAATTAATTAAATCGATAAATTTTTCATTAAACACTACAAAAAATGAAACAAAAATTTCACATGGTTGTATTTCATTGTTAGAAATAATGATCAAATGTAACATGTAAAATTAAAGCTATACTAGGAAAAGATATCAGGGAAGTGGCGTGCACTAAGGGCAACAAGTTTTACACAATAGACTTGTGTAAGATTCTATAAGTTTTGATATATTTCCCTCAAACCTCCTTTGAAGCTCAAGTGCATTGTTAACCATGAATTACAAAGCTATTAGAGCTCACTAACAAGCTTCCAGATCACATCATTTTAATTTATAACAAATTACGACGTCTGAAACATTAAGAGAATGCAGATAATTGTTGAAACGACATGATAACAACATAAGCATTTATAACTTGGTTACTATTTCTCACATGTATTACATTTACCTCTCTATTAATATGATAAAACTCTATAACTTTATCTTACAAGCTAGAAATGCTTACATGAAAATACTCTTAAAAGAATAATGATTCTTGAGTAAGATGTTGAATCCAACCAAAGAGACACGAGTTGTATCCCTAAAAATAGAAAGAAAAAAAATAAAACTTCACATGAAAGTAAGATACATATATAATATTCTTCCATTAAAGTTTATATATGGTATCAAGTTCCACATATCCATAGACAAAGCAAGGAATTATACTATGTTAATGGATAAACATTCAATAACATTCAAATAAACAAATATAACATTCTGAAAATCATTCAAAGAGCAATAATGCATGCTGAAAGTGTTTATTTTTAATGACAACATAGAGAGGACCCTGAAGGTCAAAGAGGACATATAAGATCTAACTTTAGCCAAAGTGAAGAATACCATTGTGAACTATATTTAGAACCTAGTCTTATTTTTACTACTAAACAGAAAATGGTAAAAATACTATCCTACAAATACATTTGATTCCCTTTTCATATTTATGGGGTCTCCCTAATATAAGCTAATCATAAATGTCTTCTTTAAAATTTGAGCTGAAAGCCAAAGGTTTGCACAAGAATGTTTAACTTTATGTCAGGAATTTGATATTCAAACTATCATGGTCTCAATGTTAAATCCAGAATCATGTACAAGTTTTAGGCACTTAGCATGCTTTGAGGTGAGAAGTAGACAACATAACTTGACAATAAAGAATATCTCAAAAGAAAACATTCAGTCTGTATGCTAAAATACAAGCACTTATGTTTCAAAATGAGGACATTCAAGAAAAAAGAAAAGAAACATAACTTCTCAAGTTCAACAGTCAGAAATCCAAAATCAAAAAATGAGAAATGGAAAAAATAAGATTAATATAACAGCAAAAGAAGCAAGAAATGATGAAGCCCAAAATTGTTACCTTAACTGCTAGGATGAGATAAGGCAGGGCTTGCTACTAGAGTAAAATCATAGCAAAACTGCCGTACTGGAACCGAATCAAAAAATCATATATTCGGAAAAAAAATTCAACAATTGCAATGTAAATATAAGAAAATCACGCTAATGTATTGAATCTACATTCAAAAATAGCAGTACATTGCTCCACTAACGATGACCCCAAACATAATTAAAAATACCAGTGAATCAGATTTCTAGGAATATTCATACCAAAATTTATATTCTCACTCACAACCAACGAATCTGGTTTTTCAAAATGTATTAAAACACTTACCACCATGATTTCTTCCTTAGATACCAGAAACGATTTCACTGTAAACGAAGAATGGGCTTTGTGAGTGACATTCCAATTCTTGAGAAATAGAAAGAGGACAAAGAGAAGAGCTTGCAAAATAAATCAAAATTTCATACTGGCAAACAAATAGCATACAAAAAAAGAACAACATCGTAGAATTGGACCTTTGTAAGTACTTGTAGATGGGTTCTTTGTGGGTCGAGCCCTGATGAGAATAATCTGCTACTAGAATGACAAATCCACCAAAAATTGGGCAATGCCAACGAGATCATCAAGCCGGCTGAGTAGTCTAGTTCTCAAGTTTCATGGGTTTGAGAAGGCTAAGTCTGAAGCTTAGGGTTTGGGATATAATAGATTGGGGATCTTAGTTGAGAGAGATGAAAGAATACTTTTTTTTACCGTACTAAATTTGATTGTGTTTTAAATTTTCTTTACTATTTTATTTAAAGAGGAAAGTGGAGTGGTGCTGATCTGTCAAATTATTAAGATCATTAGGGACTAGATAATGATTATTGTTTGGACTAGATTTCCTCCCTTCGCTAACATAACAACTAAAATTCAGATATAGGGACCAAAAATAATTATCGTCTCTAAATATATGCTTTTAGAGACCAGATTCTTAACTCATCCCAAAATGTTGGTCCTTAAAAGGCCTTTTTCTTGTAGTGCACCACTATTTCCTCCTTGAGGTTTAGGGTTAGGCATCCTATCATTGTTGACCCTTGGGGGAGAATTAGAGGAGCCTTGGTTGGAGAAATTTTGCTTGACCCTTTGCCGACCTTGCCCATCGGACTTAGCATTGGAGAAATTCCCTTCACTGGTTCTAGGTCTCTTCACCTCCCTATTCTTGTCTTGGAGTTTCTCATCCTCCATTTGTTGAGCATACACCATGAGATGGCATATATCCATGATATCATGAAGCATTGTCGAACGACATTCTTTTCTTACCAATCTAGACACACCCGTCACATACCTACTCATCTCATCCATAGGGTCTGCCACCATAGCCGGAGCATACTTGAACAATTCGGTAAACTTTAGAGAATATTGTTGAACACTGATACCTCCTTGACGAAGGTTGATAAATTCTTCCACCTTGGCTTCCCTCTTCTCTCGGGGAAAGAACCTATCAATGAATGCTTTCTTGAACACCTCCCAATTTATGGGACCCGCTTCTACCGGCCTATTCCTCTTCCATTGAGTATACCATACTTGAGCCACACCCTTCAATTGGTAAGCGGCTAGCTCCGCTTTCTCTACCGAAGTCACCTCCATGGCATCATCTATCTTGTAAACCTCTTCCATAAATTCTTGAGGATCCTCTCCCACTTTGGAACCAAGAAACACGGGAGGGTTCAAACTTGTAAAATCTCTTAACCTAGAAGACGCAGAATTCTCATTAGGGTTCACATGGGGCCCAACATCCCTATTGGATTGAGCCGTCATAGCTTGGGCTTGAGTTGTCATGGCTTGAGCTTAGGTCGTCATGGCTTGAGTTATCATTTGCATAGTAGATCTAAATTCCTCTTGGGTCACATTCTTGGCACAGGATCAACTAGAGCTTGATTCCCTTGAGGAGGAACTTGATTACCATGTGGAACTCGTTGATTCAAATTCTACTCTTCCACCCTTCTAGTATTCGCCATTCATGTATTCATTTCCTGAAGGCACAAGAGAAGGATCAGGAGGAACTATTATAGAGTTAAACTATATGGCACGACTCAATAGTAATGAAAGAAGTAAAATTTCCTAAACAACTTATAACCTCTCACTCATAAGTGTGGCTCGCTTCACACTCATGAACAAGACTCTACTAGACGTGGCTTATGAGACATCATCCTAGAATCATTCTAAACCTTTTGCTCTGATTACCAAGTTTGTCACGATCCAAGGGTACCCCCTAGACGTAACATGGCACATAACACCCCTAAAGGTACTATGTAAGCCACTTAGCATATCATCACATAAGTAAAGAACAGTGAAGAGTAAAAACACATTTCAAGTCTTAAGAAGTTTTTATAAAAGCAAAGCAAAAGTCTAGACATTGTCTCATCTGGCCATCTATTACAATTGAAGTCTCTAAATAGGGTCACAACCCTTACAATAGAAATCTGGAAAAAAAAAAGTCTAATACAATGAAAGGAAAGGAACAACAAGATAGCACCCGTCCTCGGATCCATGATGACTCACCACAAGCTAAGAGAATAGTCGATCCAAGCTTGTATCAAGGGAAGAACACCTTAAACACCGGAACCTACACTTTGTGGAAAATGTAGAAGAATTATGGGTTAGTACAAAAATGCACCAAGTATGATAGTCATGCATAAAATCCTTGAAATCATGCTAAAAATGACATTTTTGGTTGAAATATATGCACTTTACCAAGTTTATAGTTCATCATGAAAATTAGTGTAAAAGCATAAGATACAAGCATATTCAACATATTGATCATCATATAATGGAAACAAACCATAAGTACCCTCAAAGCATCATTGTGTAATGCATGAATAAGATCACATACTCCTATCCACACTAAGGAAAGCTTATTAAGTAACTATATTTCGTAACCCAAATTCTAGTTCATTTTATCATAGTGGGATTAGCTTTAACCGACATAGAGCATGAAAGCTTAACCATGGAATCCGGTGTCTACCCCACACCAAAAAAAGGGTTGTCCTACTTGCCTAAGGTAGAATGAAACTATTAGCTTAGGTGGATCCACTAGCTAAAAGACCTGTGAGGGCACATAGTTTATGGGATAAGGGGATTGCAACTAGAAAACCCAGTCTCTACTAACGTGAGGGCTCCCATCCCAAGAGATTATTCCTAGAAACCCGACCTCTACTATCGTGAGGGTTTCCATCTCATATCACTATCCGCTCGGTGCTAAGCTTCATTCCTATTGAGTTTATATTAAGTCTTGACTTAAATTGATAATTATGGAAGAATGTCTTGACACTCAATCCAACAACTCATGCTAAAGCTCCTAGATTCAATAGGTGAGACTAGTCTTCAACCTTAGAATCACTATATGTGATAAACCTTTCAGATTGTATGATGTTCATACCTAAGTGTGTACATGAGGATAATCATACAATCAACACAACAATTAGGTTATAGTATATTCACTTTACTCTCAAAGCAATCTAATTGTATACACACAAGTCTCATACACATAGCTAATTCTCATGTTTTGCCCTTCAAGGGCTTTAGATTACATTCAACCAATCTATCTAGATTTACTACATTAGATGTAGATGATAACATGATTTCAACAGCTAAACTATTACAAGTACAATTTCATAGTTACTACAATTCACCCAAATCACAAGTCATAAATTAGGGTTATGGGGAATTCATGGATTCATGAGAGATTTTATCATAAAATTACCATAAAACAGCAATTCAATCATAATATAAGATAATTAAATCATTGAAAACATTTTTAGAAAGAATCCATGACTTGGAGTGAAAATCCTAGGTTTTGGAGAACTTCCTACTTGAAATTGAGAGTTTGAGGACTCCACGGAAGAAAGCATTCCATGAATCAAAGACTACCATATCTGAGGTGAAGAAATTCAAAAAAATCGTGTGAGAAAGCCTTCTTCTTCCAGCCCTAACTTGATCTTCTTCTTCTTTTGAGTTCTAGAGAGATGATTTTGGAGAGGGTTTGTTTTTGATTTGGGGATTTTTGGAGTTATAACTTTAGATGAGTGAATTTAGGTGGGAAAAATACTTATATTTTTTTAAATAAAAAGGATTAAAATGACACCACATAACCATTAAATAAATAGTAAATCCCCAAAAAACCCCTAGCCTTAACTGCCAAGTGGCAATTTCAGGCATGACCTATGACTTGGTGACCCACTGACCGTGGGTGGGACCACCGCCCATGCTGGTGAACCGTTGGTCAAGGAACTGGGGCCTGTTTTGAGGGGCTTGACCCACGACCCCCACCTACGGGGAGTAGGTTTCCCTCGTGGGTCACTGCCCATGTAGCCTTCTAGGTCTTTTCCTCAAGGACCCATGGTTGGTCCTTAGGGTTTAGTCCTTGACATTTTAACTCTAAAACATGAAATTTTAAGGTACGGGGAGGTATTTTCAAGGATATAATCTTAGCCTACTAGTTTTATGTTAGACACTAGTTTAGTTTATAAATTTCTGGAATGTTACAATAGGCTAAATACCCTATCCCCACCAGCCTTCTCGCGGATATATGATATGAAATCTTTCTGCTTAGGTTTGTACATACCTTCTCACTCTAGTTTATCTCTACCAGGGATCTCTAGAGTTACTGTCTTAGAATTACAGTTCAAAAAAGAATGATTATGAGACAACCAAGTCATACCCAATATCATATCAAAGTCTACCATATCCAATATGACCAAATCCACCCAAGTTAGAAAATCCACAAACATAACAAAACACAAATGGTATAGATGAGTAGCAACTACAGACTCTCCAACCAGAGTAGAAACATAGCTATGGGAATCAAGAATATAACATGCCAATTCAATGCTCAAAGCAAACTCTGCATATACATAAGAATAGGCAGAACTCGAATCAAACAATACAATAGTCATCCAGTCAGAGACAAGAATAGTACATGTTATCATTTTGTCTAACACCTCAGCCCTATGGTTTTCTTGGAAAAGCATAACACTAAGCTCTATCATCATTAAGGACGACGCCACTGCCTAGTTGCGTCACTCCTCAGTTTTTGGCCTTGCCATCCTTATGTATATATTTGTGTGTTAGGGTGGCTTCCATGAAACTTGTGACATTAAGCGCCCTGTTCGGTCAACTCTGCTATATTCTTTGCTTTTATATTATGACGACTTAGTATTATTTAGGCCTCATCAGCCTCAATTTGTTGCAGTCAGTGTTATTTAGTTGGTCTATGTTGATTGGCTCGGCCTAAGTTATGGCATAATTAGGTTCCAGTTACACCCCTCGAATTTAGGGCGCAACCACACCCTATTCTAGCTTGATTCTTTCTTGACCCAAGTTCAATGAAATGTTCTCCTTGTTGTAAGATTCATTTTGTGCCATTTTTTTATTGTTTCTTTATGGTTGAAGAAACTTTGTTTGAAATTTATTTTCTAAGTTAATGTTTGAGATGCTTTAAGATAAGTTTCTACACCTACTTTGCTTAGAATCTCATGACTTATAGTTGAAATTTGATTCGTACAGCGTAAACTTCTTTTTGGTGTATTTCTTAGAATTATGACATCGAGATGATGTTGAACCTTTGAGGAAGTTTGTTTTGATTGATAAATAGAACATTTTTCTTAAGTTAAGTTTCCTCCAAACATCTCCCTCATATGTTTACGTTTTTATATTAGTTTGTCAGTTTTTTACCCATGAGATGACACTTAAGTGTCGTGGATTGGGGAAGCCTAGTCATTATTTAGTTATGAGCTATTTTGATGTGTATATTAATGGTGTAAAGGTAATGGGTGATAGTGCACAAATATTAGGAGACATGTAAAGAGATTATTGATTGAAATAGTGTGAAGTATGTTTTGTTATACTACATCGGGAGCTTGCCACACTTGTGAGATATAGATAGCTTGTTCTTGTTATTTTTAGCTACCGGTTTAGTAGAGATTGTTATGTTATTCAGTTAAAGTGGACTAGTCGTGATAATGACATTAATATGTCATCAATTAATTATGGCTCTTTCTTGTAGCCTTATTAACTTCTGCATTGGTTGTGTTACGATCGTTTGGTCAAACTTTATAAAGACACCTTGAGGCTTATGTTTGAAAGGCATGTTAAGGCTTCAATTCTTCTTCTGGCATGATTCTGATGGCTTAAACTTATTATGACATGTATATTGCTATTATTTGACTTGTAGCCTTATTCGATAAGTCGACAAAATGGATCCAACTGATTATAGCTTGCCGAGCTGTCAAAACTCGAATTTGTCCTATTTAACTCCAAATATTAACCTTAGTCAAACTTTCCAAAGTCAAAACACCTAAAAATAGAATTATTTTTTTTCCTCAAACCATATCCTATCACCTCAGGAATAATGAAGCGTTGAAAGCAAGACTTCAAGGACTTTAAATTGACGTATATGTCATATATAAATTCAATATACACTGGGAGTTATAAGAGTTTGGAAATTAGGTTATTAACGACTATGATCGTCTTCCTCTCTTAAACATTTTAAACTTGTTCCATACAACTTCTTATTTTTTTCTAAACAAGCATACAAACTTTCGACATAAGAATTAGATAGTATACAACTTCAAAACTTTGCTAACACCCTTGTGACTAGTAAGGATGTAATATTTTGAAAAATTCTTTCAGCCTTTACATGAAGAAGTATAGGGAACTCCTATGTATTGCAAATTATTGTTCTTTTTCTAGTCCCATTAGTGGAGGATTCAGAATTTCCATTAAGGGGTTCAAAAAAACAAATAGTGCCTGAGATTTAAATTTGGAACCTAAAAGGTGAGTTTTGAACCCATCAACCACTAAGTCAGTCTCTAATCTTACATTGAAGAGATTCAAACATAATTTTTTGTAAAAATAGCTTATAATATATACAATGTAATTTTTTGCCAAAGAGATTTCGGATAATTCCCTCAACTACTTCTAGGTCCGCCCTTGAGTCCTAAGTCCTTCATATATTTTTGTTATGATTTTGTAGACACATAAATTGTATGGAGTTAAATTCATACGAAATTTGAATTAAATCTATGTTTGTTTGGTTGAATGATTAATTTGGGCTTTACAAATAAATAAGTTCATCTTATTAAATTCAAATCCAAGGTTCATTTCACCTTTAAGCCCAAACTCATGCCAGATGTCAAAGATCTTTTTAGTTTATCATATGTTTTCTATTGGTCAATGAACATCACATATACATCTTCTTCTTTTTTCACGATAGACTTCCTTCAATCTCCTCAACAAAAATATAACATCTAATGTAGATCTACCATGTGAATATTATTAATGTTGTTCAGGTTTCAAATTTCATATGATTAATTCTTGATCTAACAAAGCTTACAACTATTTTTAATTGTTTTATTTAACTATAATTGATAAAAATATATATACTCTTTTATTCTTATGTGAAGGTGTATGATTCAAAAATATTTTAAAATATGAAATAATTTTTGACATGCTAATAAAATATATGCAGAGAGTCAAAAGTATGATCATTTTAAATGAGTGATGATGAGATGTACAGATATATTTTTTTTCATTTTAAATGAGTGATAGTAATTGTTCAAATTATAAATCATTCAAATTAAGAAAATAGACACTAAAATTAATTAATCTCCTAAAAGAAAATATATCTTTTTGGGACAAAAAAAATGAAAAGTTTTAATTTGATGCGTGAGAAGTATAAATTTATACTGTATTTTGAATTTTATGCCTATTCAAATTTAATTATATAAAATGAAAGGGATCGAGTATTACATTTTCTTTGTTCAGTAAAAAACATCTTTTGCATTTGTCGATTTTTTTTGTTTTTTTAGGTGTGAGTCTAATAAAAAAACTTTTTTATTTCATAAAAATAAGAATGAGATATACATACATAATTTTTGAAATCCTATTATTGTACTACTGTGTACTTTTTTTTATTTTATATTAGTTGACTCATATTAATTTTGATATACCTTTTTAAAAAATTACAATTAAAGGTATATTTTGTTAAACTAACTTTATTAATGAAATTTTGAAATTCTAAATTTGATTATTACTCTATGTAATTATTTAATATAAAAGTAATATAAATAATGATTTTTTAGTTCACTAAAATGATGAAATATTTATTTTACGGAAAAGGGTAAAAATGTCTTTAAATCATGTAAAATAAATAAAACGGCCCTCAGTTATTAGTTGGTCCAAAAATGTTTTTTCTTTCAATATTTTGATCCAAAAATGTCCTTATTGTTACTTAATAGGTCAAAAATATCCTTTTCTAAATGAATATATTATTACTTTTTTTTAAACACATTTTTCCTAGTGATGATTTTTTTTAATTAGAAAATGTTCATCCTACTTTAATTCAAAAATTAAATTGAGCAATAAAAAATATTTTCTATTTTATTAGAAAATTTTAAATGTTGTCTAAATGAAAATTATTGACGGAGTTACTATGAATATTACCTATATTGTCAGTTAAAAATGTACATTGAGTTATTCTAGTTTAATTGTTAAAATGAGATTAAGAAGAAAAAATGATTATCTTCTACTTATTTATTAATTAAAATGATTTTAAAAGAAAGAAAACAAGAATAGTGGTTATTTAAAGTAATATTTTTAATGTCTTTATAGTAACCTTTGTCATTAATTTTCATTTAGATAACGATAAATATGTTGTAGTAAAATAAAAATATTTTTATTTCTTAATATTTTTTTACGAAATTAAGTATGATGAATATTTTTAATTAAAAATTTCATCATTAGGAAAGTAATATATTTAAAAGGAAAATAAATTAAAAAAATTTGGAAAAGAACATTTTTAATCCATTAAGTAATAATAAAGTTATTTTTGAACCACATCATTGAAGACAAAAATATTTTTGAACCAAAACTATCATCATCTATGAACATTTTTTTGTTTCTTTTACGTAATTTATGAACATTTTTTATCCCTTTCCATTATATAAACACAAGAACAAGTAAAAAAAAATGGAGAGAGAGAGTAGATTGTTGTTGTTAACACATTTTTGAGAGAGAGAATACATTCTGTGAGTTACTCCTTTGTATAATAATAATTTTCTACTATTAATTTGAAATAGGAATTAAGAAATAATAAATTATAGGGGTACCAAATCAATCTTATTAAATATAAGTCTAAATATTAAAAAATGAATTGTATTCGATAGCAAAGTAAAAGCGACACAAAATAATAGTTTATTCATTAATTTCATAAATTGGACAAATATTACTTCTTTCGTTCAACAATAGATGTCTCTGATACTATTTTGGGATGTCCAACAATATTTGATCACTTTATGAAATTAATGGATAATTTTATATTTAGTTCCTAATATATCCTTATCATTAATTATAGTCATTTCTTTATTATATTTTTCAAGACGTTGTATTTATTATATTCAAAAGATGATTTAATAAAATTAGGGTAATGCTAAATGGCTAGAAAATTTGGTCCGAATTTAAAAAAAAGCTATAATATCTTTTTATTTTAAAATAAACTGATCTTTTTTTCTATTTTTTAGTTAAAATGTATCAAAATTTAAAAGGTAAAAATGTTCAAAAAAGTAAAATAATATAAGTAAAATACCATTCTAACCAAATTTTCTGATCAAAAGAATTTTTCTATAAAATTACTCTTCTATTATAATGTCTTAATAAGTGTGGAAAGTTAATAATGAATAAATATTGTTAGACAGTCAAAATATTAAACATTCCAAAATAATATACCCAATGAATAAGTAAAAATGGATGGATGGAGTAATTAATGGTAATATAGGAAAAGGAGAAGCAATATGGTGAATGAACTTTTATGTGGGGGTTTGGGAAATGCGGGGGACAAAAGATTTATATAATTTTATTGGGATCGGAGAAATAAAGTAGAAAGTGTGGTAGCAATGATGAGTTTTAAGTGCTCATTGTTTTTCATGTAAGAATAAAAAAAGTAGAAAGTAACATATGCTTTCTCTCTTTTCTTTCACACTCACCCTTTTATTTTCTTCTATATATTTTTTTTTTTTAAAAAAAAACTTTTCTTTACTGCTTTTTAGTGAACCCACTTTTGACCAGTAATGTCTCGCAGTGTTCAGTACAAAAGAAGACTGTTCAATACGAAGAAGCAATGTTTATTTATTTATATAATAATATAGGAAAAATATTTTGGCCAGAATAATATTTTATCTATGTTATTTTACCTTTTTAATCATTTTTATCCTTTTAAATTTAATATTTTTTTAACTAAAAATGGAAAAAAGATCAGTTTATTTTAAAATAAAAAAAATTATAGTTTTTTTTAATTTTCTAGCCAAATTCTGGCCAAATTTTTTGGCCGTTCAACACTTTCCAATAATATATAACTTATTTTCTTTAATGTATTTGATATTTAAAATGTTTTAATCAAATTAATTGCAGTTTCGAAATAATAGATAAAAATTTAATTAATTGCACCTTATCATAAATAGTTGTACCAAATTATTTGTTAATTTACAAAATAAAGATAGAATTAATTTTTTTTTAAAATCTATTTTATTCTTATAGTTCCATGAAAGTTTATTAAGGGTTAAATTAGTAAAACTATCCATTTAATTTATGTTTTTTTAAGGGGCATGTACAGAAAAAAAGTGGACAACTAGTATGAGACGGAGGGAGTTATAGATATAAAAATTAATACTTCCCCGGTTTTAGTTTGTTTATTTGGTTTGACCTAACATGAAACTTAAGAAAGTAAAGATGAGTTTTGAATATTGTGGTCTTAAATTAAAGATTTGTAAAATGTACCAAAATATATTTTAATCTTACGGTTTTTAACATATTATTTAGAAATTTAGCATTAAAGAGTCCTAAAAAGAAGATGGATATATTGTTAGTGAAAATAAGGATGTAACTATGTCACAGCCCAAAAACTCGAGGCATAATAACACCTACCATAACCCACAAGTAGGTAAGCCAACTCATATCCCGGAACGACAAGCAGCACGTATATTGGTTAGAAACAATGACCAATGAAAAATTTAAAGCAATATAACAAGATACACAATGGAAAAGAGAAGGACAATATTATATACAAAATCCAGATATACAAGATCCAAAACCACGGCCTAGTGGACATCAATACAAAGCTACTATGTGAGTACAAGTCACAAAAATACAGACTTATCTCGTATACAAACGTCTTGCCCAAAACCATATACAAAAGGAGATTGGCCGAACTATGATGCCATCAATTTACCATCAATCTCCGAAGATCTCTGTAGCTTGCCCAAATAAACACTAACAATTGGCACCTGGATCTACATAAAAAGTAGATGCAAAGTACAGTATGAGCACAAAAATAATGTATACTCATTAGGCATGATAGACTGACTAAGCTTGGAAACCAAAGAGAAGAGAAAGTACCAACAACTAGAGGTCAAATGAGCGAAATGATAACGAAAGACTAACTATAAAGCACTCGAGTCTAGATAAAGGATGAAACCAAACTGTAAAGTAGCTAGGTATAACCTATCCGGATCCAAAGACGTTTAGACACCCTATTTGAAACAATTGAAGATGAACCCAAAATTTAATCAAAAACAGAATTTTGGGATCCACCCTAGGAATCCCAAAATTGACTCTGTCAATTGGTCCCAAATAGCTCAAGAGACTTGTGCTCCGAAAATGAGCACAATTCGAGCTTGAAAACTGTAGCACCTCGAACTTCGAGAAATGGCTAAAAGGGGTAAATGGGCAAGTCCATGAACTCAAAATGGACCATGGACCTGTCATGGCATCCTAGACGGTCCGTTTAGGGGTCCACGACCTGTATTGGGCATCATGAACTACCATCCAAGGCTGCCTTGGCAGGGGTCACCTAGACGGGACCCTAGACGACCTGTTTAGGGGTCCGTACAAGTCACTCATCGGTTTTAAAATTTTGTGTGAACTTCGAACAATCATATCTCTCAACACAAAATGAATTAGGTCACTCATTGCCTATCAAATTAAAGGTCTTTGAGTCCCCTATCCATCGCCACCGAATTTGCCTCATTTTGTGTTTGAAGTAAAAAGGTATGTCCATTTTAGTGAAGCCTTGTCGGGCAGGTGAAGCTTCACAACCGACTATATGGCCCGTGAAGCCTTAAGATGGGTAGTGAAGCCCCTCTTTTAAGACCCCTCATTAGTTTTTAAGTTAGGGTCATTTTAGTCTTTCCCCCAAAGTGTTTGGTACCTAAACTACATTGTTTTAAACGCTATTTAAAGACCTATATGAGTGAATTAAGTCCTAAAACTACAAAATTCAATTTATTCTCCAAAATTTCCTAAACTTGACCAAATTCATCCTCTCCAAAAATCATCTGTCTAGATCAAGGAAGAAGAAGAAGCTAGGGTTCTTCAAGTTCAGGTCTCCTTTCTTCATCATTGCTTAGGGCTTCAATCAAGGTATGTAGGGAGTTTATTAATGGGTTCCATCCACCCATTGAGTCCCAAAGTTTCTTCAGTTCTCCAATTCAAATTCCCAAGATTTGATTAGATTTTTACTCAATTCCTCATGAATTCTATTTGTATGGATTCAATTTCTTTATTATGATCTTATTTTGACGATTTGGACTCAATTACATGATTTTCAACTAATTCCATTTGAACCCACGCATTGATCTAAGAATTTTTACTATGAACCATAATTTACATGAATTTATGAAGAAACTTGAACCTATGTATGTGTTTTTATGAAATCATGCATATTTTCATGAGATAAATGTGTATGACTTATGTAAGCTTATAGATGAATGGTATCTATATGTTCTATGAAGCTTGGTTACATGACATGAATGGCATCTAGATTTTCCCTCAATGCTTTTTAGGATATTTTTCTAAATTAGGTCTTGATTAGTATGGTATTCGGATATGCCATCGATGATTATAGATCACACTTTCAAAACTATTTCCATTAGTAGTAGGGCATTTGTAGTATGAAGTTAATGACTATGGGCCTTATAAAGCTATTATGAAAAGATCATGAATGGTGAAAGGTTTTCTCACTCATGGTCTAAGGAGTTACTCTATGATGTTTCAATCTTGGATTAGTTTCTTAATTGTGACTTTCCATGGATGATGAAAAGAATAAGATTGAAGACTATTCTGTGGGATTTATGCTTAGCACCGAGAGGATATTGAGATGGAAGCTCTCCTGTAGCTTGAAGCTGAGTTGCTAGTAGCAATCTCATTATCCCATACCTATGTGCCACCATATGAGACATTAGCTAGTGGATCCACCTAAGCTAGCTAGAAGTTTATGGTTCTTACCTTGACAAGTAAGGACATCTCTTTCGGTGTGGGATAGACACCAGATTCATGTTATAGCTCACATGGTCTATGTCGGTTAATGACAAACTTCCCACAAAATGAACCAAGTCAATTATTAATGTTTTATGAAGCTTACTTTATGATTTAAAGATGCATTGACCATGTTAATGATTTATGAATCTTCTTAAATGATTTTTACTATGTTTTAACTTGGTCATGCATTTCATATTTTCGATTATGTCCTATTATGATCACGTCTCATGTTTTATTGCATTCCCCTTATACTTAGTACATTTCATTTACTAATGCATACGTGTGCCTACATTGTTTCACTAATGTAGGGTTCGACGCTCCTATTCCGCACACTTGTGGCTAGATTGATCCTTAGAGCTTTTGAAGACATGGTGAGTCTTCATACTTCGAGGACAATGTCACTTTTATAACTTTATGTCATTTCCGTTTCATACTTTGTATGTGATGTACGAGTTACATTCCAATCACTTTCCTTGTGATGTACTAGGTGGCTTTGAGACTTATGTTAGACTTTCGCTACATTTGTCAAACTCTTTATGATATGAAACTGTCTTTTGAACTCTTTAAATTCTATTATCTTGTATGATGCATGCTAAGTGGCTTGGATAGGGTCTCTCGGGGTCCTATTCTCCATATTACGACTAGGCTGTACTTTGGGTTGTGACAAAAATAAGCTAAATCATATCATGCAAGTCAAAGATTCAATAATCACCATTGAAGAGGGATGAAGGGTCTTTCGGGACAAGAATTTACCTGTGATATGAGATCCTCACACCTTCCCGATGATCCCAACACGTAGCCTCAAAATATTTCCAGCAATTAGAGCAAAAAAACATGCTCAACTAGAGCTAAAATGAGTAAGGAATCAACTTCACAAAAATGCCAACTGAGCTTAAATATTCGGATTTAGTCTCATTAGAAACATAAAGTTCTTCATCATTATCGTGCTGCCTAGGGTCGCAATTGCAACTCACTTAAACATCAAGGCATTGCGATCGGGAAGGTCAAACCCCATGATTGCGCTGACAAAATAGTCAACTCTCACAGAATGCTCACCGTGACTAGAAGGCCACACAACTGCGATGAGCAGGTGCAGTGCGCTACGACTTATCGATCTTTAGATTGTGGTTGTTATTTTGATTTCATGTTTATTAACTACCTTTGGGTTGGTTTTCTAGATTATATCTTATTTAGTTGATAGAACGCAAGCCTTTGTCTTTTTTTTTGTAGTTCTAGGGATTTGAGTACGTCTGCCTTGATTTCGTGATTGCATCACGTCTTGTAGTATCCAATTGGTTGATTATATAGATATTGGTAGCTTGTTCTTGGCCTTAGCTTAGGCGTAGGCTAGTGATTGCCTTATACTTGCAATTTTGAGCCTTTTTGGACTTAGAAACTCTCCAACATCACTTTAGACGGCTTAGCTCCCTATAGAATGGAATAGTAGACTTGAGTCTTATAGTATGAACATTATCTAGGTGAAAACTCGGCTCCTCTAACCTTTTATCTGTAATTTCCCATATGTTATGGCCCTGGTGTTATTCAGTTATGAAATTGGGATTTGTTCGTCTACTTTGGTTCGGACTTGGAGTGACTCGTTGGCTAATTATGATGTAGGGTAGCTAGCCCCAGATTGGGGAGAAGGATGACCTTTAGGTCACTCAAGGGCTCCAACACCAGCCCAAAATAGAGAGAGGACTCTAGAGTTGGTGGAGTCGGGACTAGCCTAGCCACCACCCGCACAAAATATGGCTCTAGATCTTCAAACGACTATCGCCCAATTACTAGTCATTTAAGGGGCATGCAATAGCCCCGAAATCCTGCTATGCCAACACAACATGATTAAATTTAAGCAGTGAATCCACCGGTCGAGGTTCCACCAGCACCCATTGTTGGCTAACTAGTTATTGCGGCCGAAGCTATGCCATTAGAGGTAGGGGTGGGCATGGTATGGTATATAACGAACTACCATGACAAACTAAATTTTTTAATCTCGTGGTTATGGTATTATGATATTTGGTATGGTATATGGTATACATTTTATTTTTACGGTATTCGGTACGGTATTTGATATTTAAGAATAACATACAGAAATACCTAATATCATACCGAAATATGTAGTTACACAAATAATATATATATATATACTAACAAATATGCAACCTAGTATTAGTATAACTAAATGTTTAGAAGGTGAAACTTTGACTACTCTATTTTGATTGAAATGTATTTGAAATTTAACTCATTAAAAAAGAGTTGTTTGTACATTATTTTTAATATATATTTATACATGTGTAATCTATTAGTATGATAAATCTGAGACCCTTTTTTAATTGTCAAAGTCATAATACTCTATCAAACGAGTATATACTAGTTAAAGTTGAACAAACTATGATTATTGATTTACCATATCGCAGAATACCGAAACTAAAATTAAAAATATCAAACCATACCGAATTTAATTGGTATGATAATGGTATAATGTTTTAAAAACTGAATACCAAAATTACGATATAAAAAATTTCAAATACTGTATCGTACCATACCATGCCCACCCCTAGTTAGAGGAGTAAAAGATGCTCAGAGTGTTCTTGAGATTGTCTCCTTCGAAGTTTTCTTGGACTATTGAGAAGGATTCCGATGAGTTTCTGACTACTTGTTGTGAGAGACTTTATACTTTAGGACTGGTGGAGTCTAGAGGAGCCAACTTCACATCTTATCAGCTTGATGTCCCAACCAAGCAGTGGTGGCATATATATATATATATTAAGTGTGAAACCAGTTGGGTAGCCTCTAATGTCATGGACAAAGTTTTCTGAGGCATTTATGACCTTATTCATATTATGGAGAGTCAGAGATTGGCTCCATGATCAGTACTCTAGGATGAAGTAGGGCTCAATATTTCAGTATGAGACCCAATTTCATGAGTTTTCTAGGCATGCTACCATGATATTACCTATTGAGTAGTCTATGGTTTGAGGCCATAATTGCAGATAGAGACATAATCTATAACTTTCGTAGGTAGATTGTTTTTGGATGTTGTGGACCATGCTCACATTATAGAGGAGCTTTTCAATGAGGCCCAAGGTGGCAATGACAAGACGACTCATTATCAGGGCAGTTACAATGAGTCTCATTCTAGGGAGGGACTTATGTGATAGGCCTTGCTAGTGGTTTCAACAAGGTCAGTCTAGTCGGCATATTTAGGCGACTATTTAGGTCTTAGAGGGCGAGCAGTACAACCAAGGTTGCTTTAGGGCTTATCAGGGTTATAAAGGTTCATATTTGGGTTCTTCAAGTCGTAGTAGCCAACCTTTACCGAGTTGGCCTACTAAGGGTTATTTTGAGTGCAGAGATTTGATCACTGGTCTAGAGAGTGTCCTCGGGGTGATATGATTTCACCTTCTATGTATTCATCTTAACCTGTGTCAGCCATAGAACCCCCAACTAGAGGCGGTACCCAGGGTCAAGACAGGTGAGGTAGACATTAGGAAGGTCGAGGAGGAACAGGTTAGGTGGTAGATTGGATTCACAGGGCATAGGTGGACAGGGCCACCTATATGTAGCTCTAATGATGGTAGAGGCTAGGGATTAGACGTTGTCATCATGTGTAAAATTATTTTATGCCATCAACCCACCTTCACTTTATTTGTATGTATCTTTATATCATGCTTCTCGATTAAGTATATGTTTCGAGCCTTTATCAGTGCCATTACATGTCTCGATTCTCGTGGGTGAGATTTTAGTAGTGGATCAAGTATATAGATCTTGTTTGGTAACCATCAAAGGGTGGGACACTCGGGTTGACTTTATTGTGTTGGATATGTTATATTTTGATGTTATTTTGGGCATGATTTGTTTATACCCCTACCATAAGTCTTGGATTTCTTTGCTAAAATTGTTACCTTAGTTATGCCTTGTATCCCTCAAGTGGTGTGGTATGGTTGTTTTAGCCACACACCAAAATAGGTTACCTCTTTTGTTCGGGCTTAGAGATAATTAGTTGTTAGCAGGTGTGTAGCTTATTTGGCCTATGAGCACGATATTAGTAGGGAAAGCCCTATAATTGATTCAGTTCCTATTGTGCTAAAGTTCACCGATGTAGTTCCTACTGATCTACCTGACCTTTCCCTGGAGAGTGATATTGACTTTTCTATTGATCTTGAGTTGGGAACTCGTTTTATCTCTATTCCACCTTACAATATGGTCCCCGCATAGCTCAAGGAGCTCAGTGTTCAGCTTTAGGATCTTTTAGGTAATGGATTTATTTGACCGATTGTGTCACCTTGAGGCGTCCCAGTCTTGTTTGTGAAGAAGAAGGATAGGTCTATACGAATATGTATCGATTATAGGCAGTAGAACAAGGTGACAGTTGAGAACAAGTATCATATGCCTTGCATGGATGAGTTGTTTGACCAGCTGTAGGGTGCTATGGTGTTTTCTAATATTGACTTGAGATTCAATTACTATCAGTTCAGGATTAGGGCAATAGACATCCCTAATACCACATTGAGGACTCGTTACACCCATTATGAGTTCCTAATGATTTCTTTAGGGTTGACCAATGCCTCTACAACATTCATTGACTTGATGACGTGTGTGTTTAAGGCGTATATTGATTCATTTTCATTGTGTTCATCAATGACATTTTGGTATACTCGCGAAGTCGGGAGGAGAACGAGCAACATTTGAGGACTATGCTCCTGACTTTTTGAAATCAATGATATTATGCCAAGTTCTCAAAGTGTGAGTTTTGACTTGAGTCTGTATCATTCTTGGGTCACGTGATATCCAAGAATGACTTTATGGTAGATCCAATGAAGATTGAGGCTATTCGTGATTGGGCTACGCCCACCTCGGTGACTGAAAGTCAAAATTTCATTGAAATAGCGGACAACTACAAATGCTTTGTGAAAGGCTTCTCGACCATTACAACACCTTTGCCTCAGTTTACTCACCTTGATGTTCCTTTCAAGTGGTCAAATGAATGTGAGTTGAGATTTTGGAAGCTTAAAGAGTTTCTCACTATTGCTCCTGTTATGACTCTACCAGCTGAGGGTAGGGGCTTCACAGTGTATGCATTGATGTAGCTTAAGGTGCATGATCACAACTACCCCACCTTGATTTGGAGTTGGTGGTGGTAGTTTTCAAGCTTAAAATTTATAGGCATTACGTGTATGGGGTCCTATGTGTGATCTACACTAGTCACAGGAGTATACAATACAGTATCAACCAGAAGGACCTTAAATCGAGGCAGCGTAGATGGATTGAGATCCTGAAGGGTAACAACCTCTCTATCTATACCATCCTGGCATGGGTAGTCCAGTCTTATTTTTTTTTACTGCGGAGAAAACTCTTGCTTTGGACATTCACTCTTTAGACAATAGGATGATTCGACTCGATTTTTCAGATTCTAGGATGGTGTTAGCCTACATTTGGGTTCAGCCGTCTATGTTGGAGTGGATCTGTGGTTGTTAGTTTGAGAATGAGGCATTGGTAGCTCTCCGAGATAAGGTTTTGTGAGGTTACACTGGGAAGGCCACCTTGGATGACAGTCGTGCTTATGTTTCTATAGTTGGAGATTTGATTCAATTAATCCTTCATGAGACCCGTTATTCCAAATATTCTATTCATCTGGGTACCATGAATATGTATTGTGATTTTAGGCAGCAATATTGATGGAGTGGCATGAGGAGAGATATTGTAGACTATGTGTACTAGAGTAGAAGTGGCGCATCACCATGAATATATATCGTGTATTCTATTCATCTGGGCACCATGGATATGTATCGTGTATCCAAAGTCTCAATTTTCCCAGTTTCATTGAATAATTTCTAATAACGACTCAAGTTGTCCAAAGAACCTTCATAGAGAGTTTAGTCAAGATTTTTCTATTCTCTAAGATGTGTAGTTAATTTAAGTTGTACATGACCTTATCACCATTTTGATCCTCTTGTTTAGCATCTATTAGAATTTAAAGATTCTTCTTCTTTGGACTTAGATACCAAAGAGCCTAGTTAGAACTTAAGAACACTTAGGGCTCGTTTGGTAGATTGTATTATGAAAACTAATACATGTATTAAGCTTGTGTATTACTAGTACCTTGTTTGGTACTCTTTTCCAAACTTATGTCAAGCATTAGTTATATACTCTATTGTGTATTAAAGTGTGCATTGTTAATACCATGGATTTCTAGGTATTAGCAATGCAATGGTTTTAATGCATGCATTCACATGATAAAAGATCCAGTTGCCCCTCAAAACCTTTTTTATATCTTTTCCACCATAATAGTGGAGAGTATCTTTGAATGCATTAAACCAAACAATGCATTAAAATAATTTATGTATAATTAATGCAAACATAACCAATACATGCATTGCTAATACAAGCATTACTAATACACTCTATTTAGCATTATCCGTATGCACTTTACCGACCCTTATAGTGGCATCTACCCAAGACTAGTCGGCTATGAACGACCCTTATATATTTCCCCTAACTATAGTAATTTGAAAGAAAATTGTTAACATGAGGAGTCTCCTTTAGCTTCTGTTCATCCTCCTCAATAATGAGTTGTCAATGATCATCTTAGTCGGTAAAGGGAAGTGGAATCTTGTAATTAGATTTCCAATTACAAGATTTTAATACTTCTGTCTTTTGAACACTTTTGATATTTCCATTTTTTTTTGTCTTCGTATGGTCTTTGGCAGGATCTTATTTTTGGGTCACACATACACATTTTTCGACTTTAATAAATAGGCCTCATCAACCTTTATAATTATAAAATTATAATTAATATTTAGAAAACTTTCATATTCTATCGAGTGTACCAACTTGATGGCTCAGTGCTCAAAAGACATCTATTTCATTAATCCATTTAATTATGATAATATGATTTGTTTTTATTTCACAAAAGTTTAAGTTCACAAAAATGGTTCAGAATTCCATGTAGTAGAAAATTATACAATATATAAAATTTATTGAATTTCTAAGTTTAGATAGTTTAATTGAAATTAAGGGACATTATGCCATATCGTTTGAACTGTGTAGTTTAAATTTAATGCTTGTGTACAAAAGTTCAATTGTTGTCGTTCTAACATCATGAAGAGATAATAAGGAGAATAAGAAAGACACATCAGTAGCAATACCTAATTTGATGTTCTCTTATGATTTTTATGATGAAAATGGTACATATGTTCATATAATTGTATTCCTAAATTTGAGTATCAAATGTTATTTTAACAATTCAACAAACTTTGCAGGGCTATGTTGTGCTCGATCTCTTTTGTATGTGATGAATGCTTTATGTAGCTCCGGTATTCCACTAACTTCTTCTCCGTCGTATGTGTATACGGTATTTAATAGTCCGTAGTTGTAACATGTTCTTACTAAATTAGCGTTAGTTTTCGGTTGTGCAATTAACTTGTTATATCCTTGCAACTTTTGTGTCAAATATACCATTTTTCGGTGCGGAACTGGTAGTTGGTGAATTCATGAAAGTGGTAGTGTGGTAGATGGTAGTGTGGTAGGTGAGTATTTTATTTTAAAGATTTCATTATAATATTCTTTTGCTAAGTGTCTTAATTTTGATATCTCTTTAATATTGTTTTTTGGTTGTGCTAAATTCATGGTAATATGTAATAATATTTATTGTAATATTCTTCCGATAGTTGTTTTAATCTGAATATTTCTTTAATATTATTTATGGTATATTCTACAAATATGGGATAAGATATTAACTATAGAAGAAATATATAACTTTGAATTAACTACAAAAGATATGCTATTAGGAATGCCATTTTTAAATTAAAAACACCGATAGTAGTAACAGGATTTAATAATGAAGGAAGCATGATCACATATAAGGCAAAAAATATAAAAATACAAATATGGATAAGATATTAACTATAGAAGAAATATATAACTTATAGTTTCACTGCTATGATAAGAATAACAAAAGAAAATGAAGAAATAGATAGAAAAACGGAAATTGAAAAAATAAAACAACAAGCAAAAAAGGAAGTACAACAATTAGAAGAAGTAAAAAATACCAAAATAAGCAGATATAATGAAAAATCAAATAGAATTCTTAGGAATACAAATTGATAAAAACGGAATAAAAATGCAAACACATATAGTACAAAAAATAATTAACTCTAATGAACAACTAGACACAAAAAAGAAATTACAATCATTCTTAGGACTAGTAAATCAAGTAAGAGAATACATACCGAAATTAGCAGAGAATTTAAAACCATTACAACAAAAATTAAAGAAAGATATAGAATATCAGTTTGATAAAAAAGACCAAATACAAATACAAAAGGTAAAATTATTATGTAAAAACTTACCCAAACTATATTTTCCAGATGAAAATGGGTTAGTTGTAACTTGTACCTAATTAATTCTCTTGCAATATATTTGTAACACCTTAACAGATCAATAAAAGTCAAATAATATATGATTGCAGAACATAGGGTTTTACAGAAGTCATATACAAACTGTTAAAAAGAACCACAAACAGTATAAAATGCTCATAAATCAACTTCAGAGACTTGGTTTCTCTAACCACGAGTTGTGGATCATACTACAACAATGAATTATTGAATGATGTGTGGGCAGTGGCGTAACCAGAAATTTCACGAAGGGTGTCCAAAAAGCACATAGGTAAATAAAAATAATTTAACTTTGTAAATCAAACGATGTAACATTAATGATTAATTTTCTTAATTAAAAAATATACCAAAAACTTTAAATCAAACTACATAATATTTAGCTTTAATATTCATGTTTATTTAATAGGAAGTGAATGGACAGAAAAGAAGAAGAAAAAATTCAGTTTAGAATGAAATCCCTTTTATGCTTCAAGATTTCACGAACCTCTGATGGCTAAGAATGAGACATGAAAAATAAAAAGTAGAACTAAATGAGTTTTATTAAAAGAAATTGCATATGGAGCCTTTATCACTTTTAGTAGCTTTATAGAAAAAAAAAAGATTTTCTTATTAATTTTAAATTAAATAATGAATTTTATTTAAATTTTCAAGGAAAAGAAAAAAAAATCAAAAGTAAATCAATTAAAAATTCAATTGGTTACTAAACTTTTTTCCCTTAGTTTTTTTAAGTTGCAAGTCTCTAATTTAAGATAATATAATAGATAATATTATTTTTGAATTTTTTAAAAATAAAACATGTATTAATTATGATTTAGAAGTTAATTATGAGCTGTTTTGAAAATGTAAAAAAATGTAATTTGGGGGAATCAAACCCGCGCGCAATTGGTGGCAAAGGATTAGCTTTGGCTAAGCAATAGAAACCATTAGGCTAAGAAACTGTATTGTTCAAAAGTGTCCAAAATGTCTAATTTAACCATCTAAAATATTATTTTTATTTATATATACAGTGTAATTTCATCAATAAGTATCCTTTTAACTCATTGAATCCCATAGAAAACCTGTATGTTCAAATATAAATTATATAGATATATAGGGTTTGTATGATCAGTATTGATAATTTGTGTATTGTAGTTTCTCTTCGTTATCAACATATAAAGATATGTTTTCCATAAATTCTAGCATATTTACCTAAGTGTATTTTCAAGAACCCTTAGGGCAAGTAAATTGCATAGTTTTGGACTTGAGTCTTTTAATTTCAATTTTGAGTCTGATTACAGAAATTATCAAGATAAGTTTGACACTCAGTTTTCAATCCTTTCATATAAGATGCTTTCATATAAAGCGTTTATTATTTCAGAGTTAATTTTCAACACTTATGAGCTATCAAAATTTTCAGTATTACCACCATTATCAAATTACTAGTGTAATTTTGTTAACACTATAAATTCAGAGAATGGGCATAGGGTGAAGGCTCACCGTCAGCGTCGGCTGAGACCTCTAGTAGCAATCCTTAAGTCCCAGAACTATGTGCCATCATAGGTTATAAGGGTTACACATCAGTGGGCTAGACTTCTTTGTTATATTTGGATGATTAGCTTTTTGAATCCATGCCATCAATGTCTCTTACCCTGGTAAGGTTTAAAGCAACCTCCCAATAGAGGTACATGTTGGACTCTATCTTAAGTTCAGACGGAGTATGTCGGTTTTATGTTCTCCCACAACTTAGTTTTCCAGTATTGCATTGACCATGTATAAACTTATTTTTAGATCGTTAGAGTTAGTTGGAGACATGTCCCAACATTTCATTTTAGTAAAGGCTTTTGGATAATCAGATATGCGTTTGAACTTTGTTTTATGTTTTAGAAGACATTCCATTGCCATAAGCAATTGTTTTTATTCCTTTTAACTGTCAGCATTATCTTTCGTATAAGATGTTTTCTAGTTATACATTTAAATCTTAGCGTCATGCGGGTTAACTTGAAATAACTTGTGGCTCTAAGTACCATGTTACGACTATGGAGTAGTCTCGTGTCGTGAAAAAATTTGCATAAAAGCATTAGGTTTAAAGTGTCCTAGGGTGTTTAAGGCCGCATAAAGTAAATTCTTCATTATGGGTGTGAAGCGTACCACTCTTATGAATAAGAAGCTATGAGGTGTTTTAGGAAAATTTTCTTTCTTTAATGTTCTTATTGTGCAATAGGATGTGAACTCTAATTAACTTCATGTTGACTCATTCTGTACACGTTTATAGAATCATGTCTCCCTAGAGAGCATACAGAATGAGGAACGGAAAAAAATGGTAATGAGAACGCCAAGCACCACCAGTTCCAGTAGACCCTCTCAACGCTCAAGTCTCTTATGCAGAGCTTAAGGTTGCTTTCGAATTACTAGATTAGGCTATGACCACTAAGGTCAACTAGAAAGTTGTTTCTCTAGTCAATTCGAATAGGAATACGGCAACAACAAGATTCTAGATTTCACTCAAATAAACCCTCTTAAATTTCATAGTTCTAGGTTGGAGAAGGATCTAAAGTAAATCATTGATGACATCTAGAAAGTTACATAGATAATGGGTGTCACTCTAGTTATCACTTGAAGGGAATGGGTAAGACTTCATACATGCAGTGGAAGAGTGGTAGGGGTGTTACTCCAAGTTCAATGGCTTGGGATGAATTTGTGAGTGCATTCCAAGATAAGTTATTTCTGCTTAAGCTGAGGTAAGCCAATGTCCAAAAATTTTAAATCTGAAGAAAAATGATATGACTGTAATAGAGTATTCTCTTAAGTTTACCTAACTCTATAAGTATGCTCCATCGATGGTGGCCGGTTCAAGGGCCCACATGAGTAAGTTTGTTTTTGGTGTATCCAAGACAATGGTAAAAGAGTGTCAGACTATGATGTTGATCAAGGAGATGGACATTGAAGACTCATGCATAACAAATAGAGTAAAAAAAAGGCAAGGAGAGTGAATGGGAGAGTAAGAAGGATAGAAAAAACAATGTAGACTACTCTCAGTAGAAACCAGGTGGTGGCAATCGCTCTTAGTTTCATCAAAAAATTTCAGCTCCAATCGTATCATCGTCTAGTGCCCTTGTACCCTAGTTCAAAAAGGAGAACAAGGATAGAGTGTCAGGATCTAAGTCCCACGGTAGTGTCACTAGTGGTCGTACTTATCTAGTTTGCAAGAACTATGTGAAGAACCACTCAGGAGACTGTAAGACTGGTAGTGGTGGTTGCTTTGGGTGTGGCAAGTCAGTTCATAAATGGAGGAATGCCCATTTTATTTTCAGAAGGGAAAGGATGTTCGCCAACAGTCTTAGACCAGCCCATTTACAGCTCCAAAAGGTCACCTAAATCAATAGGTGCCTCATCTAATGCAAGTGGCGTTCTGCGCCAAAACAGGTCCTATGCTTAGTATACTCGACATAATTATGATGATTCTCAAGATGTAATCTCTAGTATGTTTGATCTAGGAGCAACACTTTCCACTGTGAATTTTTATATTGCAGTGAATTTTGATGTTAGTCCAGAAATCTTATCAGAACCCTTCTCAGTCTCTACTATTGTTGGTGAGTCAGTCTTAGCTAAATGGGTATACATGGATTGCCCTATCTCAAATTTTCCGAAAGTCACCATAATTGTTCTAGTAGAGTTAGACATGCTTGATTTTGGTGTTTTCTTTGTATGGCTTCGTTACACTCTAGTAAGTCCGTAGTCAACTATAGAACTAGAGTCATTAAATTCTAGTTTCCGATGAACTAGTCATAGAGTGCAAGGGTAGTACTTTAGTGATATGTCGGTTTATTTCTTACCTTAAGGCTAGGAAGATGATATATAAAGGTTGTATTCATAGTATTCGGGTATGTATTTAAGGTCCAAAACCCCAACCCTTCTATCTATTTCAGTAGTGAATGAAAATCTAGATGTGTTTTTCAAAAATATTCTTGGAGTCTCCCCCAAAAGAGAATTGATTTTGGAGTAGACCTTTTTTCAAAATAACCAGATGATATATATTCCCCTGAAATAATTGCTCAATTTGAGCTTACATAGTTAAAGTTACAGTGAAAACATCCTTTAGATAAAGGTTTCATCAGACTCAATATCTCTCCATAGGGTGCTCCAATTTTCTTCGTGTGCCAGAAAGATAGTTCTACCCCATGGACTTCGTTATGGAATTGTGTCACGACCCAAGGGTACCCCCTAGATGTAGTAAGGTGTACAAGACTCCGAGAAGTCTCATACAAGCTCCTTAGCATATCATAACATAAGATAGTAGAAAAGAGCGGAAATTTAAAACATTTTTTCCAATACAATCAAAGTCTCATAAAACGAAGCGGAAGTCTTTTAACACTTGTCTCAAACCATCTAATACATGAATAGTATTTGGGACGCAGCCCACACAATAGTTCTAACATAAAAGAAATACATAAAGGAAAGGTGGTCAAATCCTCGATGCTATGAGGACTCACCAAATCTTCACTTGCTTGCTACTAAGATCCTAGCGACGGGAATGGAAGTCAAGATCGTCGGATCCTACATTTGATAAGAATGTAGGCAAGAGTATGTGTTAGTACAGAATGTACTAAATATGATGGCTAGCATAAATCATCAACATAAGCATATCAAAGGCATTAGTTAATCATAAGACATATACCATAATCATAAGAGACAGTAACATAAGTCATAAGCATAAGAGACATCACCATAAGACATAGGCTATAAGCATAAGAGGTAGCAACATAGTCATAGGCATAGTCAATGCATCTAGATCAACATGCCATAAGAGAAACACTTTATAAGTAACCTCAAGGCATTCTTGTGCAATGCATGGATAAGACCCCATAATCTCACCCATGCTAAGCAAACTACTTTAGGCCCTTATTCATATTCATTATCTTTTGATCTCATCCTTATCTTATTTCTCATAGACAAGGGAACGTTCCCCTTTAGTCAAACATATAAAGGAAGGAATCTATAGCAACAATCCAGCTAAGCATACATCATACAAGTAATCTCATATAGAAACATACTTACAATACTTCCTTGAAGTAATCTTGTTTCATCATGTACATGCTACTTAGATTAGGGACTTGTCCCTCATATTCATACTAGTCAAGGAAGAGTAGCTCTTTACTAATCCATAACTTAACTATGCTAGACCAAGCTATCATGAAGGCATACTCTCATGCAAGTCCAAGCTACTCAATGAAGAGAACTATTACTCAGTCCAAGCTATCATGAAAATATGTGGCCTCATCAAGTCAATCTATCCTGCAAGCATTCTATTAAGCTAGTCCAACCTACATTGGTAGGGTACTATTTCTCAATCCAAGGCTATCCATGAGTTGTACTATCTCAAGCTAACATGCATGGTCTTGTATTACAAAGTCAAGCTACTCATGAAGGGATATCATATCATTACTTCAAGCTAACATAGGTCATACATAAAGCCTTTGAACACTTACGAGATACTTATTTAAGCATGTCTTAGTTCATTAGGAAGGCTTATTAGATCATGTCTGAGCAACTATCACCATCCATGATCACTATCATTTTTAGATTCATTTAAGGCAATTCTATAGATATGGAGATTGTTGCTAGAAACCCGGACTCAACTAGTGTAAAAGGTTTCCATCTCATGAGATATACTTGGGAACCCGGACTCAACTAGTGTAAAAGGATCCCATTTGGAAGTCAGACTCAACTTACGTAAAAGCTTTCATCTCATATTCAATATCTTAATAATGGACACTTTACTTCTCAAAATGTTATTAAAGCATTTACATAGGTTCTATAAGACATGAATAATCTCATATATTCATAATATAGGCCAATATGGGTAACTCCTTCCACAACAATCCTATCTACAATTCAACATTCATCATATAAGCTTCACTCTCAAGCCTTAACATTCATACCTGATCATATTAGACTTACTCTCAAAGCCCTTCTTAATTATCATTCATAATACATGTCTTAGTCTCAAGACACTTCTAATCAACATAGCCTACAAGTCATACCTCATTACAAGTACTTGATCTCAATCAATTCACATCTATATACTTTCATCTTAAGCAATCTAATTAGACTTCATCACATAGCCCCAATCTCAATCACTACTGATCATAGATTCATCATGCATACATTCATCACATTCAATTCATGTCTATATACTTAACTATCACGAGATATTCAATGTATTTCATCAATTCTATAAGATTGCCTATAAATCCTCAATTTCCCCTTTCATGGTATAAAACCCAATTACGTAAATTTCATCTTTATAGATATGGGTTAGGCATGGGTACATGTAAATTCATACTAAAAACATGTATTTATATCAATTCTATCATATACAACCATAATCCTCTCAATTGGATCTATACCCATAAAATTAGAAGAAACCCTAACTTAAATTGGGGAATTCTTCTTCTAAATTGGGGAAAACATGGGGCTCAATGGATGAAAGGATTTCATGGATGAATAAACCATCATGCCTTGATTACAATGCCCATAATTTCTTGAGGAATGGAGGCTTGATCTTGACCCTAGCTCCAACTCAATCTTCTTCTTCAAGTTCTAGAGAGAGAAATATTTGAGACGATGAACTTGGGATTCTTTTTGGGGTTTTTGAAATAATTACTTAATTGGTGAGTTTAAAGGGTTAAAACAGCTTATATAGGTGTACTAGGACCATACAAAATTACCACACTTAATGTTAACTCAATTTGGAATTTCCCATTTTATACTTACTTAGGCAGCCTAGTGCCAGGCACCACGGTAGGCTCCACGAGCCGTGGTCCACACCACTGGATGTTGTCCTCCCCGTGGTCATTGGTCCAGTGGCTAGGCCAACATTTCATGGCCTCCAAAATTTCAAGGAATAACCATGATCCTTCCCACGGGACGTGGTCTTAAACACGGTCGTGAAGTGGCTCGTGGTGATGAGCCAACTTTAGGCCACCCTTGGGGATCAACTTCCCAAGCTCCATGGACCAGTCCATGAGCCGTGGTCCTCACCACTGGCCGTGGTGGTGGTCATGAATATGAGGCATGCTTGCCAAGCTTGGGGTAGCTTTGGCCCTTGGCTTGGGCGTAACCCCTTTGTCTTGGCTCTTGCCCTTTAGTCTTGACTTTTTGCCCTCACACTTAGCCTTAGTTGGCCTACTAGATTACGGGGTGTTACATATTTCCTCGAAGCTCTAGAGGTGTTGACATCATAGGTTCATTATTGATCAATTGACCAAGTCAGTACATTTCCTTCATGTTTAGTATTCTTTTAGTGCCGAGAGGTTAGCTCATATCTACATTTGGGAGATAGTCCATCTTCACGGGGTGCCTGTATCTATCATTTCATATTGGGGTTCTCAGTTTACTTTTAGATTTTGGAGGAGTTAGGTATCTTTTTAGATCTTACCACATCTTTTCACTCGCAGAAGGACGATTAGCTAGGAGACACTATTCAAGTTTAAGAGAATATAGTGCGGGTCTATTTTGTATTTTAGGGGTAAGTGGGACAATTTCTTGGCTTTGGAAGAGTTTGCGTGTGACAACATCTACCACTCAAGTATTGAAATGACCTGGATTGAGGCTTTTTATACTAGACATTGTCACTCACTAGTTTATTGGTTTGAATCTATGAAGCCTATGTCACGTGGTATTTATCTTCTTCAGGAAGCCATAGATGTGGTGCAGGTGACTAAGAATAGGCTCAGGATAGCTCAGAGTTGGAACGATAGTTATGCTGATCCTAGGCATTGCCACTAAGATTCAGAGTTGTTGTCCGGGTATTCCTTCGAGTGTCGCCCATGAATGGCATAATGAGATTTTGGAGTTGGAGCATGCTTTACCCCAAGTATATAATGTCATTCCAGATTTTATGGAGTGTTGGTAATGTCCCATATGAGTTGTTCCTACCTCATTTATTTTCATCTATCCACCTGGTTTTCCATGTTTCTAGTTGCACTGGTATATTCCTGATGAGTTTCATGTGCTTCAATATGATTCAGTTGAGTTGGATGACCATTTGACCTTCGTAGAGGATCCTATTTCCATTATAGCCAAGGATGTACAACGGTGGTGTTCAAGAGATAACCCTATTGGTAAGGTCTATTGGATGCATCGTCCAGTCAAGGAGGCTATTTGGGAGACCAAGCACGAGATGTGAGAGCAATTTCATTGCTTATTTAAGCCTTGATGAACATATTGCCTCTTACTTTTGCAAATTAAAGTCCATTTAAGTAGTGGATGTTGCCATGACCCTCCAAGGCATTTCCTTGTTAATGACTTATTTTTGTTATTTAAAGCAGTCCTATAAAAACCCCAAATCATTTATGACTTGGTGGGACTAACAGTTCGGTTACTTGGTCATTCATTTGGAGTATGTGCAAGTTCCTATGTGTTTGGAGCTTCTGAAACATGAACACTTGACTTTGGTCAACATTTTAGAAGAACAACCTCCAAATGCAATTTTGAAAGCTCCATTAGCAAAGGAACATTGGATTTAGGACCTTTGATGCGGATCTCGTGGCTTTTAGGATAATCTCGAGCCCCCTTGTGGAATTTGGCTTAAAATATACTTTGGGTGTAGGACCCACTTTTTGTCGAGATGACCTCGTTTGGAAGTTCGACACCTACATTGAGTCTTGAATGCTAGCATATCTCATTTTGGTGCACGAGGTTCCAAACCAATCTCGAGCACCCGAGTTGAGTCCATAGGGACTTAGCTTGAAACTTCTGGTGCATCATGTTGGTGCAACTGCTTTTGCAGCCTTTGTTTTGCTTAAGAGGCCTTCACCTTAGTAGTCAGGGGTTTGCTTTAACCGGCCATGGTAGCTAGAGGTCAGTCGCTTAAGCGATAAGCTTTTGCCGATTTAGCAGATAAAGCGAGGCCACCTTCTTGGCCAATGGTCTTTTTTGCGATGCCACTTAAGTGGTGTTAGTAACTACTTCTGTGGTACCTCCTGGTAGTTAAGACCATTCTGAGGTCTTTTTCTCAATGTTTTGAGAATCAATTTATAGTCTTTGAAGCTCAAATTTCTAGGGGAATTAATTATTCTTTCCTGAAATTCATAGAGCATCATGTGGGGATTCTCAAAATGCATTGTAGCTTCATTTCAAAGGTAATTTCTTACTTTCTTGACCTCTGATTGCCCTCTAATGGTGTTTTTTTTTCTTGCATTAGTTGGTTTTGCTACTTTCTGAGCTTGATTTTTTCCCATTTTGGGAAACAAGTTCAATAATCTCAATTGGACCTTTTGATGGTGTCAATTTCGGGATTCCTAGCGTGGGTCTTACATTTTTATATTTGACTCGGTTTTTGGTCTATCTTCAATTATTGTGTTTTTTATTTAAATGTTCATAATGATGTTGTGGTTGCATTTTAGATAGCACGGCGTCATTCAAAGGTCGTTAAACAAGGGAAAGCTTTAGAATTGTGATTTTAGAGTGCCCATAGTCTGCATTGAGGTAAGTTGTGACATTGCTTCTTTAGATTTAGATAGAGAATGTAAATTTGTATTGATTAGTTGGAATTAGGGTTTGGTTAGTAGATGGTTATGCTTAATTATTTAGAAATCATGTCTTAGGCTTTATTTCAAGAATTTTGGGAAGTTAGCATGTTTAATTGGACTTTTGTGACCATCCTTACCTTTTGGCTTGTGTTGTACTTTTTTATGATTCTTGTGGGAAGCATGTTGTGCTTTAGTCTAGGTGTAGACTAGTGCTTGCCTCCGACTTGCATTTTGGAGCCAATAGGCCTTAGTATTGCTCCAACGTCTATTCAGATAACTTAGCTCCATTTAGACTGATGTATCAAAATTTTGTCTGATAGTGTGAGTCTTAACTTGGTGGTAACTCAACTTCAATGACCTTTCATCCATAACTTATGTTTTTTTACTACAACCATAATGATTCTTGATTGTGATTAAATATTTTGTTCGACGATTTAGGATTGGATTAATTTTGGGCTTGGAGTGCTCTATTGAGTACTTTACGGTGGACGTCAGGGCTTTTACTTTAACTTAAGCATGAGTGAACTTTCTGGGCTTATGGGGTCTAGTTAGATTTTAGATAGTTGTTTTCATTTCTGCTATTTTCTTCACTCGTTTGCATTACTATTAGATTTCACTCATTGACCTCAACAGTGTTTTATTCTTATTTTTCATACTGTCTTTAGCTTTCCAGCTCAATTGGCCTATGATGCCTACTAAGTACCTATTGTTTAGGTAATCATACTATACTCTGTATCATTTTTGAGATCCGGTTCTGAGTACCATTTATCTCCTTCTGTATAGTTTGTCTAGTCCTTTATTTTTTGAGAAAAATCTATATATATTTATATACTTTTGGGACTTGTACTCTCTTTGTAGTATCTTTGTACTTGTAACCAGGTTCTGGGTTGGATCTATTGATTTGTCTATATATGTATAGAAGACTTTCGTTGTTTTCTTGTTCTTATATTTCTTAAATTGTTCCTCTACTGCGTAGTGCTTGTTATTTCTACTGTTAGACCCGTTACATGTCGTTCCAGGTTACGGGTTTTCTTACCTACTGGTGGGTGATAGTAGGTGTCATCATGACTCAAGTTTTCGGACAGTGACATTGTGTCTTTTTATTTCATGTCCTAATCTGACTAAAGAAATTATCATGACAAATTTCACACTCATCTTTCAATCCTTATGCATGAGATGTTTTCAAATAAAATGTCTATTATTTCCATATCACTTTTCCGCATTTATAAGCTATTTAGAATTTCGGTATTATCAATTCAGTTACTAGTATAAAAATTCATTGAGAGTGTTACGTAGCACCAATATAAATTAAATACTTACAATCTGCATGCTGATTTACATAGTTATTACATTATTTACATCATTTTGTGTATCTCAGCTTCATGGTTCAGTTTCACATATTTGAGTTAGCATGTTCTCTTTACTAGTATTGTAGTACATTCAAAGTATTGACCGCATATCTTCTTGTGCTATATTATTTTATAATATTGGTTCAGACTCTCTGCATCTAGCTCGTGGTTAGTGGGATTTTTAATCATCTTAGCAACATAGTTGGTGAGTCCTCATCTTTCAAAGGTAATCCTTGTATTTATTTAAGTTACTTAGTCCATTTAGTTTCAGACAGTTAGAGTAAGTAGGGGACATGTTCCATCAACTCATGTTAGTATAGGCTTTAAGACAATCAGATAGGAGTTTCAACTTTTTGTTATATTTCAGATGATATTCCAATCGTTAATTAGTTGTTTCGATTGCTTATAACTATCATTTATTTTTCTTCTACATTAGATGTTTTCTAGTTATATGCTTAACTCTTAGCGGCATGCTAGGCCATGTGTTAGTTTGATATCACTTGTTGCTCTAAGTATCGTGCTACAACTTGGGGGTAGTGTTGGATCGTGATAATATTTTTGGAAATAAGCGTAAGAAAAAAACATATATATTATGTTTTAAAATTTCCCTAACAAGTTTATTATATAATATATAGAGAAATTAAATAAAAGTCATCCACGCTAAATTTTTTTTTAGTCTTTACACTGTTAACTCAAATGATATGCCATTTTTCACTTCCTAAGATCCAAATTATGTGAGCTTTTGCTAACATTTTAAAATATGTATATCATATTGATACGAGGAACTTTTAAGATTATAGTACTTCTATAAATTTTAACTGTGTATATTTCAATTTAAAAATTATTGTGTTGATTTAATTCAAGTTGTTTGGAAGATTATTCTTAAAAAGGAAAATAAGATACTTATTTTGTGTAGAGGAAGTGAATTTTTTTTATTGGCGTAGTAGCTAAGCAATATAAAATTACTCTATCAGAATAAATATGAAATGACTTCTTATTCAAAACATGTTATTAAATTTTCTTGACTACATTAAAAAAATTATAAATGAAGAAATTATTTTTTTGAAACAAACTCAATAATTAATATAACATTAAATATTTTCATAAATATGACATTCTATCAATACTATAAAATGACCTTCAATTTTTTCATTTGACACAAACAAAAACATCTTCATACACAAAAAAGAGTAAATTATGTCCACCATCTTTTGGTTTGTGCTAGTCGTTGCATTATTGGCTCCAGACACACCTTCAGTAGCTCAACATGAACAGTTAAAGCATAATCACAAACCTTCACATTCACCAGTTGAACCACCAAAGCACAAACCATCAGATTTACCTATAGAATCACTAAAACACAATCACAAACCATCACATTCACCTGCAAAACCACCAGAACATAATCACAAACCGCCACATTCACCTACTGAATCACTAAGTTACAAGCAAAACCCTTCACATTCACCTGATGAAGCACCTACGCATAAGCACATATCATCTCATGCACCTGCTGAAGTACTAAGGCACAATCATAAATCATCACCTTCACCTACTGAAGCACCAAAGAGGGAATATAAACCTCGTCCATCTTCTTTTGAATAATTATGTCTTTAAATTATTTTGTCTTGAAAGAATATCTTTAAAATTAATTATTATGAAAATCTCAATCTATCTTTGGTGAATATAATGATTTTATATTGACATTATATTTAAAATTATCAACTCTATCAAAAGTCTATGATATGTGATGTATATCAACGTTTATTATGCACATCTCATTATTAAATTTGGTAAATTCATTTGTACTAATGTTTGTACTACAAACATTCAACTTCAAAGAAAATTACTGCATTTTCTAAAATTTATCTGAAATCCTTTTCAAATATTTTTTTCCATACGAGTCAATTTTGCTAAGAAATATCTCGCATCTACCTTTGGACAAGGGTGCTTAGGGTCATTTAAGTATAGTAGATTATCCATTGAAGTCATTTAATTTAATTTTCTATAAAAAAATTTGCCTAAAAGAATAATTTCTGAATCACCCTCAATTTTAATTTTGTAACACTGTCTTCACTAGTGGTTCATGATACTATGTGTCCCCTTTCCATTTAATTTTTGAGTTATTCATTAATTGACATTATTAATATTGATTTTTAAATTATGATTTAACTAATATATTTCTTATAATATATACTTTTATTAAATTAATTTTCCTTTTATTATCATTTTACTTTGCACAACTTTTAAGTCTAATACACAATGCAGCCCTTTGTGTCACTCTTTTGAATAAAATTACACTTTCAGGGTCAAGTCTAATATACTTTTAAAAAATAGAACATCATATAATTGTTTAACAAATTAGACTAGTTAATCTCCAAATCTCAAATTTAAATTAGTGCATGTTATCATTTTGTTATTTTCATGACCCAAATGAAAGTGAGTGGAACCTACATTAACCCTCTGAAGGGAGAACCATTGAATCTAAAACATAGCCGATTAAAGTCCATTCAAAAAGTAAAAGAATATTGAGATCCAATTGAGTTTTTATTAATGAAAGTCAATACTTTAGTCTAATGTGAAATAAATCAACATCTTAATAAATTCCCCCAAAACTTAAAGTCATCGTATAAGAACCTCTAACAAAGTCTATGTCTAACAAATCATCAAACTAATCAAAATAATAAAAGAGTCTCACTGTCCATAAAATGGACAAGGAATGCATATGAAGATCCACAATAGCCGAAAACAGAGTGTTGATCGTTGAATCAGAAATCTGCTAGCACACGCTAAAACTAGACTGTTATAGAAACTTCTGGAACACGATACTAAACAAAAGAATATTACATGATAGTATCAATACAAGCTACTATGTAGTGAAAGGTATCATAAGCCGAATCTACTTAGAAATATGGAACACTTAAATCAAACAACAAATAGATTAAACTTTTAGCATAAAGTAATAATTCACCAGCAAACAAGTATAATCACTCCAAACTATATCATATCAGACGATAGGTAGCAAAACTATCATTTATTTCAATTTATTAAAATAAGTCAAAAATTACAATAATAACTCACACATCAGCATTAAGGTATACACACACTAAGGATCTTATTTATGTCCAATTGACACGGCCTAAAGGGACCAGATTCATTTGTTTACCAAATTGGTGTGATACCCGACCCTCTAAATATATGTACCCACTCGTCTACAAGTTCATATCAGCTATAAGCCACTCATAATTTGTAAAATCCATTTTACCCTTACAACTTGAACACTTATAACTGTAAAAAATTCTCCAATCATTATAGTTGTATAAGACCATAGTACTCTGACATATGTCCCTGCAGGCTATGAATTGGCAAAGTAAAAAAAATCTAACAATGTGGGGAAAAGTTGCTCGCTATAGAAAAAGCCTCATTTGGTTCTTGCGACTTTCACTATAGCGAATAGAGATTCTTTATAAAGAATGTAATGATGCTGCAAAGCTTCATTTTAAAGAATGGGTGTTCTAATATAAAAACTTTCAATATAGAGAAGACCTTCGCTACAATGAAGGCCATCATTTACTTTTTATTTTTTCATTTAGCTTTTCACTCAGTCTTTGTCATAAGATAGAATATTCAATAAGAGGATCCCAAGGCAATCTTTTTTTATGATGTAGGGTCTTTCTATCATGACACAACTGAGTCCAATCTATCATTCCCTTTTTGTAACAGCTAAAAAATAGAAAAGATAACTTGTAAAGTTGTTGGTGCAGGATTGTGCGAGCCCATGTACAGGATGTGTTACATTGTAAAACTCTTGGTTTGTTGCTCTTAGTTTGTATTTAGAGACTTGATTTTTTAGCAAGTTGGTACACGACCTACCAGTACAGCCAATTGAAGGAAGTACGGTCCGTACTTGGCCATCCGTAGTTCATAGCCTTAGGGTCCAGGCCTTTGGCTAAGGGGAAGTGTACAAGGAGGGTTTACAAATATTAGAAGTAATGATGGGTCGTGGTTCTTGGTCCCTGGTTCGACATTAGAAAGTTTGGATTTTCTGTACTTATTCCACGAAGGACCAGTTCGATCCATAGTCCTATGTACGATCTGTAAGAGTGGACTCAACAGTTTTAGTCGAGTTAATAGGGTATTTTCCTCTTATTTTAATTCCTAAACTATTTTAAGGCTATTCCTAAGACCTATAACCATTTCTAATGTCAAATCCCTCTAGATTCACTCTTAAACTCCCAAAGATATCAAGTCTTCTTTTCGAAGGATTACTCAAGGTGAAGCTAGGGTTCTTCAAGTTCAAATCTAATTTCCATATTTTAATTACGGCATTGATTAGGGCATGTGCGAATTTCATCAATTGGTCTTCTTCACCTATTGAGTTCCAAAAGAAACCTAAATTTTTACTTATGATTTCTACCCAAATTTCTACGATTTTCGTGATTCTTCTATGGATCCAACTGAAGTAAAGTTTTACCTCAACGAATGATCTTATTATGCATGATTTGATCATATTTGAACGTTTTCAATGATTTTTACATAAACCTGTGCTATATAAGTAATTTTCATATGAAATAAAGCTTTGAAGCTATGCATGCTTTATGAATTGAAGAATTATGAATCAAGGATGCTTTTAGATAAAGTATCAAGCATGTTTTATGAAATTGAATACTTCTAAGTAAAGTATTTTTTGTTATGAAAGATGATAAAGATTTACATGCTTTAGATAACTGTCTCTTATTAATACGTAATGAAATTATGATTTAAAGGAGCTATTTTTATGATTATGAAGTTGATGAATGATTTGGTATTAATAGATTCTTACAATTTCAAAGTGTATGAATATGATATAATTACGCATGGTAATCTTTGGGAGTTTACATAGCAACAAGTGGATTCGAGAATTCACGAGGATGAATATTCCAAAATTCCATAGTTTTAAGGTAGATGAGGACCCATAAGATTTTGTCAATGGTATTCACAAGATTGTTGACGTGACATAGGTGTGACTCCGATTAAGAAGGCGGACTTGGTTGGTTACCAATTGAAAGGGTGTTTTAAGTGTGGTTTAACCAATGGAAGGAAGAAATGGCAGTTGATGTAGGTCCTCTGAATTGGGAGAAGTTTAAGGGACCATCTCTATATTGGTTATTTCCCCTTTATGTGAGGGAGGCTAAAGTCCAAGAGTTCAAAACTTGAGGCAAGGTAATATCAGTTTGATGGAATACTCTTTGAAATTTCACTCAATTGTCTAAATATGCTTTGACTTAGTTGTTGATTCTAGAGCTCGGGTGAGCAAGTTTGTTTCAGGTGTTTCAGAAATGGGGGTCAAGGAGTGTAGGACCACCATGTAGATCAAGAAGGTGGATATTTTGAGATTGATGACTCATGATTAACAAATTAAGGAAGAAAAGCTTGATGAGAGTGCTAGGTAGACTAACAGGGATCAGAATGATAACATTGATTACTCTCATCAATTTAGACAAAAGTTCTCCAGCCCGACTTTATCTAGTTCTTTTCTTTAGAGGTTCAACAAGGATAATGTATCTAACCTAAAGCCTCAAGGAGATGCTTCTAGTGGATCTACTATCCCAACTTGTCAAAAGTGTGGCAAGAGTTATCTAGGGAGATTCTTAGCCGGTACCGATGGATGCTATGGTTTTGGTAAGTTTGGTCATAGGTTGCGATATTGCCTTTTTCTTTATAACAAGGGTAGATATGGTCGTTAGATATAGCCTAATGCTTCTTCAGGTCATGTGACTCAGTAGGATTCTTTTTCTAGTACTTGTGGTCACCGTCTGAATAGGTTTATGCTCTTCGGACTCAACATGATCAGGTCTCTTCTCCAAATGTGGCCACTCGTATGTTACAAGTCTTACAGTTTGATTTTTATGCATTGCTTGATCCAGGAGCTACGTTGTCTTTTGTGACTCTGAATGTTGCTATGAAGTTTTATATCAGTCCCAAAATCCTAATAGAACCTTTCTAAGTCTATACTCATGTCGGTGATTCTATTGTTGTTAAACGAGTCCATCGAAATTGCCCGATCTCAATTTTTTCAAAAAGTCGCCTCAGTTGTTCAAGTAGAGTTAGATATAATTGATTTCGATGTTATTCTTGGTAGTGATTGGATTCATGCTTTGTATTCCTTGATTTACTATAGAACCTGAGTGGTTAAGTTTCAGTTTCCGAATGAACTAGTCATAGAATGGAAACGTAGTAATTCCACTCCTAGAGGTCAGTTTATCTCGTGCCTTCCATCTTGAAAGATGATTGCAAAGGGTTACATTTATCTTCTAGTACGATTTAAGGATTCAGATTCTAAAGCCCTTAATTTTGAGCCTAATCATGTTGTGAATGAGTTTCTAAAAGTATTTCCTGATGATTCTTTTCAAGAAGAAAATAGACATTAGCATTGACCTTCTTCGTGATACCCTACCTATCTCTGTTCCTCTTTATAGAATGGCTCCGCCAGAACTTAAGGAGTTGAAGGATCAGTTAAAGGACCTCTCGGATAAGGGTTTCATTAGATCGAGTATTTTACCATAGGGTGCTCAAGTTTTGTTTGTTCAAGATAAAGATGGTTCTCTCAGAATGTGTATTGATTACTAGCAATTAAACTAGGTCACAATTATGAATAAGTATACATCCCAAGAATTGATGACATGTATGATCAGATTTAAGGTCCTGGCTTCTTCTCCAAGATTGACCTCTAATCGGGTTATCATTTGTTGAAAGTGAGAGAGTGTGAAATTCTGAAGACAACCCTCAGGACTCGAGTATTTCACCAAAGTTTTTCTTCTATCCTTATAGAAATACACATTTCCTATTTTAGATAATGAGTAACATCCTTTGAATCGTTCAACTATTTGCTAGAAAGAAGAGTTTGATGTGTTATTTATCACTGAACAAGAGGGGTGTAAATAGCTAATCCATCATTATCACTGGCCATGAACATCATCTTCTTTTCAATATTTGAGAAATTGGTATCTTTGATTACATAATCTCTCCTAAAAATAAATTTGGAGTAGTTGAGGAATAATATTGACAAGAATTTAATGTAAAATAGAGACGCACATGTATTCCTTACTTCAATCCTGATATGTCTGACATTGTGTTACTTTTATAAGAACTGTGAGAATGAAAACGATGTGTCATCTAAGTGATGTTTATACTATATATGTTCTTTGTTTCTTGTATAGTTGTTTTTGAGATGGAAATTCTCTTACAAGCTTGACCCTTATGTTTATAGGATTATATATATAGTGTCCTAGTAATTAGGAAAGTAAATGATGATTCCTTTCTTTGAAAAGCAACTGTGAGATGGGATATGTACAAACATGATTTGTAATAAGTGGGATCCTAAGTATTCTGCTATAAATTTCATAGAAATTTGGATATTATTCTAATAAGTACTTTATTTTATGTTTATGCTTCGTGGTTTGTCCTTTTCTAGTTTGTTCACCCTTTATCCTTTGGTATTTCATTGGTGTTATTTAATTATCCCGGATTTTGTTGTGTGGATGCAGATTGTCTATAGATATAGAATTGGGAAAAACATGGGGCTCAATGGATGAAGGGGTTTCATGGATGAATAAACCATCATACCTTGATTACAATGCCCATAATTGCTTGAGGAATGGAGGCTTGATCTTGACCCTAGCTCCAATTCTATCTTCTTCTTCAAGTTCTCGAGAGAGAAATATTTGAGACGATGAACTTGGAATTCTTTTAAGGGTTTTCGAAATAATTACTTAATTGGTGAGTTTAAAGGGTTAAAACAACTTATATAGGTGTACTAGGACCATACAAAATGACCACAATTAATGTTAACTCAATATGGAATTTCCCATTTAACCTTTACTTAGGCAGCCTAGTGCCAGGCACCACGGTAGGCTCCACGAGCCGTGGTCCACACCACTGGCCATGGTCCTCCCCGTGGTCCTAGGTCCAGTGGCTAGGCCACCATTTCATGGCCTCCAAAGTTTCAAGGAATGACCACGATCCTTTCCACGGGCCGTGGTCTTCACCACGGTCGTGAAGTGGCTCGTGGTGATGAGCCAACGTTAGGCCGCCCTTGGGGAGCTACTTCCCAAGCTCCACGGACTAGTCCATGAGCCGTGGTCCTCACCACTGGCCGTGGTGGTGGTCGTGAAGATGAGGCAGTGCTTGCCAAGCTTGGGGCAACCTTGGCCCTTGGCTTGGACGTTTCCCCTTTGCCTTGGCTCTTGCCCTCTAGTCTTGACTTTTTGCCATCAGACTTAGCCCTAGTTGGCCTACTAGACTACGGGGTGTTACAGATTTCTTCGAAGCTCTAGAGGTGTTGACATCATATGTTCATTATTGATCAATTTACCAAGTCAGTACACTTCCTTCATGTTTAGTATTCTTTTAGTGCCGAGAGGTTAGCTCATGTCTACATTTGGGAGATAGTCCATCTTCACGGGGTGCCTGTATCTATCATTTCATATTGGGGTTCTCAGTTTACTTTTAGATTTTTGAGGAGTTAGGTATCTTTTTAGATCTTACCATATATTTTCACTCGCAGAAGGACGATCAGCTAGGAGACATTATTCAAGTTTAAGAGAATATATTACGGGTCTCTATTTTGTATTTTGGGGGTAAGTGGGACAATTTGTTAGCTTTGGAAGAGGTTGCGTGTGACAACATCTACCACTCAAGTATTGAAATGACCTCGATTAAGGCTTTTATGCTAGACAATGTCACTCTCCAGTTTATTGGTTTGAATTTTCGAAGCCTATATCACGTGGTATTTAACTTCTTCAGGAAGCCATAGATCTGGTGCAGGTGACTAAGAATAGGCTCAGGATAGCTGAGAGTTGGAACAATAGTTATGTTGATCCTAGGTATTGCCACTGAGATTCAAAGTTGTTGTCCGGTTATTCCTTCGAGTGTCGCCCATGAATGGCATAATGATATTTTGGAGGTGGAGCATGCTTTACCCCAAGTATATAATGTCTTAACAGATTCTATGGAGTGTTGGTAATTTCCCTTATGAGTTGTTCCTACCTCATTTATTTTCATCTATCCACCTGGTTTTCCATGTTTCTAGTTGCACTGGTATATTCCTGATGAGTCTCATGTGCTCCAATATGATTCAATTGAGTTGGATGACCATTTGACCTTCGTAGAGGATCCTATTTCCATTCTAGCCAAGGATGTACAACGGTGGTGTTCAAGAGATATTCCTATTGTTAAGGTCTATTAGATGCATCGTCCAGTTAAGGAGGCTATCTGGGAGACGAAGCACAGATGTAAGAGCAATTTCTCTGCTTATTTAAGCCTTCATGAACTTCTTGCCTCTTACTTTTGCAAATGAAAGTCCTTTTAAGTAGTGGATGTTGTCATGACCCTCCAAGGTATTTCCTTGTTAATGCCTTATTTTATTATTTAGAGCATTCTTCTAAATACCCTAAACCATTTATGACATGGTGGGACTAACAGTTCGGTTACTTGGTCATTCGTTTGGATTATGTGCAAGTTCCTATGTGTTTGGAGCTTCTGAAACATGAACACTTGACTTTGGTCAACATTTTAGAAGAACAACCTCCAAATGCTATTTTGAAAGCTCCATCAGCAAAGGAACATTGGATTCTGTCTAGTAGGACCTTTGATGAGGATCTCGTGGCTTTTAGGATAATCTCGAGCCCCCTTGTGGAATTTGGCTTAAAATAGACTTTGGTCTAGGACCCACTTTTTGTCGAGATGACCTCGTTTGTAAGTTCGACACCTATATTGAGTGTTGAATGCTAGCATATCTCATTTGGGTGCACGAGGTTCCAAACCAATCTCGAGCACCCGAGTTGAGTCCATAGGGACTTAGCTTGAAACTTCTGGTGCATCATGTTGGTGCAACTGCTTTTGCAGCCTTTGTTTTGCTTAAGAGGCCTTCACCATAGTAGTCAGGGGTTTGCTTTAACCGGCCATGATAGCTAGAGGTCAGTCGCTTAAGCGATAAGCTTTTGTCGATTTAGCAGATAAAGCGAGGCCACCTTCTTGGCCAATGGTCTTTTTTTTTATGCCACTTAAGTGGTGTTAGTAACCACTTTTGTGGTACCTCCTGGTGGTTAAGACCATTCTGAGGTATTTTTCTCAATGTTTTGAGAATCAGTTTATAGTCTTTGAAGCTCAAATTTCTAGGGGAATTAATTATTCTTTCCTGAAATTCGTAGAGCATCATGTGGGGATTCTCAAAATGCATTGTAGCTTCATTTCAAAGGTAATTTCTTACTTTCTTGACCTCTGATTGCCCTCTAATGGTGTTCTTTTTTTTTTCTTGCATTAGTTGGTTTTGCTACTTTCCGAGCTTTATTTTTTCCCATTTTGGGAAACAAGTTCAATAATCTCAATTGGACCTTTTGATGGTGTCAATTTCAGGATTCCTAGCGTGGGTCTTACATTTTTATATTTGACTCGGTTTTTTGTCTATCTCCAATTATTGTGTTTTTTATTTAAATGTTCATAATGATGTTGTGGTTGCATTTTAGATAGCACGGCATCATTCAAAGGTCGTTAAACAAGGGAAAGCTTCAGAATTGTGATTTTAGAGTGCCCATAGTCTGCATTGAGGTAAGTTGTGACATCGCATCTTTAGATTTAGATAGAGAATGTAAATTTGTATTGATTAGTTGGAATTAGGGTTTGGTTAGTAGATGGTTATGCTTAATTATTTAGAAATCATGTCTTAGGCTTTATTTCAAGAATTTTGGGAAGTTAGCATGTTTAATTGGACTTTTGTGACCATCCTTACCTTTTGGCTTGTGTTGTACTTTTTTATGATTCTTGTGGGAAGCATGTTGTGCTTTAGTCTAGGTGTAGACTAGTGCTTGCCTCCGACTTGCATTTTGGAGCCAATAGGCCTTAGTATTGCTCCAACGCCTCTTCCGATAACTTAGCTCCATTTAGACTGATGTATCAAAATTTTGTCTGATAGTGTGAGTCTTAACTTGGTGGTAACTCAACTTCAATGACCTTTCATCCATAACTTATGTTTTTTTACTACCACCATAATGATTCTCGATTGTGATTAAAGATTTTGTTCGACGATTTTGGATTGGATTCATTTCGGGCTTGGAGTGCTTTATTGAGTACTTTACGGTGGACGTCATTACACAATGACCTTATGGTGGTGAATTGACATGATATTCTTCCACAAAATCTTATTTGTTTGTAAATTCAAAGTCTGGTAATACTACCCAAATTATAGTAACAAATTCAAGGTCTAGACACTTGATATTCAGCCGCAATGTGTGATTCGATCACATTATCCTCTACAGAGTTAATATTGATAGGATTGGTTCCATTTGTTATTTTGGGAATCCTATGCACGGTTCGAGGTCCGGGTTATGCATTCTCCAGTTCTGGATTCCCCGAGTTCTATTATCAGTAGTGATAGTTATTTTATGTACGCATTGGGCTTCTGAGGTCGGTCAGGGATTTTACTGAAGCTTAAGCATGAGTGAACTTTCTGGGCTTATGGGGTCCAGTTTGATTTTAGATAGTTGTTTCCATTTCCGCTCTTTTCTACACTCGTGTGCATTCCTATTAGGCTTTTCTCATTGACCTAAACAATGTTTTACTCCTACTTTTCATATTGTCTTTAGTTTTTTAGCTCAACTGGCCTTTGAGCCTATTTAGTACTTATTTTTTGGTACTCATACTATACTCTATACTCTGTATCTTTTTTTGTGATTTAGTTTCGAGTACCATTTATCAGTACTGATTTAGAGCCAAGTGTAGAAGGATTTATGTACCCATTGGACTTATGGAGTGGGTCAGGGCTTTTACTTTAACTTAAGCATGGGTGAACTTTCTGGGCTTATGGGGTCTAGTTAGATTTGAGATAGTTGTTTTCATTTCCTCTCTTTTCTACACTCGTTTGCATTTATATTAGACTTCACTCATTGACCTCAACAGTGTTTTATTCTTATTTTTCATACTGTCTTTAGCTTTCCAGCTCAATTGGCCTATGATTCCTACTGAGTACCTATTGTTTTGGTACTCATACTATACTGTGTATCTTTTTTGTGATCTGGTTTTGAGTACCATCTATCTCCTTATGTATAGTTTGTCTAGTCTTTTATTTTTTGAGAAAAATCTATATATATTTGTCCACTTTTAGGACTTGTACTCTCTTTGTAGTAGCTTTGTACTTGTGACCAGGTTCTGGGTTGGATCTATTGATTTGTCTGTATATGTATAGAAGACTTCCGTTGTTTTCCTGTTCTTATATTTATTAAATTGTTCCTCTACTGCGTAGTGCTTGTTATTTTTATTGTTACACCCGTTACTTGTCGTTCCAAGTTACGGGTTTGCTTACCTACCGGTGGATGATAGTAGGTGTCATCATGATTCAAGTTTTTGGATAGTGACATTGTGTCTTTTTATTTCATGTCCTAATCTGACTAAAGAAATTATCATGACCAATTTCACACTCATTTTTCAATCCTTAAGCATGAGATGCTTTCAAATAAAATGTCTATTATTTCCAAATCACTTTTCAGCATTTATAAGCTATTTAGATTTTCGGTATTATCAAAATTATCATACTATAAGAGAAATTCAGTTACTAGTATAAATTTCATTGAGAGTGTTACATAGAACCAATATAAATTAAATACTTACAAGTTGCATGCTGATTTACCTAGTTATTACATTATTTACATCATTTTGTGTATCTCTGCTTCATGGTTCAGTTTCACATATTTGAGTTATATTAGCATGCTCTCTTTACTAGTATTGTAGTACATTCAAAGTATTGACCGCATATCTTCTTGTGCTATATTATTTTATAATATAGGTTTAGACTCTCTGTATCTAGCTCGTGGTAAGTGGGATTTTTAATCATCTTAGCAACATAGTTGGTGAGTCCTCATCTTTAAAAGGTAATCCTTATATTTATTTAAGTTACTTAGTCCTTTTAGTTTCAGACAGTTAGAGTAAATGGGGGACATGTTCCATCAACTCATGTTAGTATAGGCTTTCAGACAATCAGATAGGAGTTTCAACTTTTTGTTAAATTTCAGATGATATTCCATTCGTTAATAAGTTGTTTCAATTGCTTCTAACTATCTTTTTTTTTTTACTTCTGCATTAGATGTTTTCTAGTTATATGTTTAACTCTTAGCTGCATGCCAGGCCATGTGTTAGTTTGAGATCACTTGTTGCTCTAAGTATCGTGCTACAACTTGGGGGTAGTGTCGGATCGTGATAATATTTTTGGAGATAAGCGTAAGAAAAAAAATATATATTCTGTTTTAAAATTTCCCTAGCAAGTTTCTTATCTAATATATAGAGAAATTAAATAAAAGTCAGCCACGCTAAAATTTTTTAGTCTTTACACTGTTAACTCAAATAATCTGTCATTTTTCACTTCCTAAGATCCAAATTATGTGAACTTTTGCACATTTTAAAATATGTTTATCATATTGATACAAGGAATTTTTAAGATTATAGTACTTCTATAAATTTTAACTGTGTATATTTCAATTTAAAAATTATTGTGTTGATTTAATTCAAGTTATTTGGAAGATTATTCTTAAAAAGGAAAATAAGATGCTTATTTTGTGTAGAGCAAATGATTTTTTTTATTGGCGTAGTACTTAAGCAATTTAAAATTACTCTATCATAATAAATATGAAATGACTTCTTATTCAAAGCATGTTATTTAATTTTCTTGACTACATTAAAAAAAAGTAATAAATGAAGAAATCATTTTTTTGAAACAAACTCAATAATTAATATAACATTAAATATTTTCATAAATATGACATTCTATCAATACTATAAAATGACCTTCAATTTTTTCATTTGACACAAACAAAAACATCTTCATACACACAATAGAGTAAATTATGTCCACCTTCTTTTGGTTTGTGCTAGTCGTTGCATTATTGGCTTTAGACACACCTTCACTAGCTCAACATGAAGAGTTAAAGCATAATCACAAACCTTCACATTCACCAGTTGAACCACCAAAGCACAAACCATCAGATTTACCTATAGAATCACTAAAACACAATCACAAACCATCACATTCACCTGCAAAACCACCAGAACAGAATCACAAACCGCCACATTCACCTACTGAATCACTAAGTTACAAGCAAAACCCATCACATTCACCTGATGAAGCACCTACGCATAAGCACATATCATCTCATGCACCTGCTGAAGTACTAAGGCACAATCATAAATCATCACCTTCACCTACTGAAGCACCAAAGAGGGAATATAAACCTCGTCCATCTTCTTTTGAATAATTATGTCTTTAAATTATTTTGTCTTGAAAGAATATCTTTAAAATTAATTATTATGAAAATCTCAATCTATCTTTGGTGAATGTAATGATTTTATATTGACATTACATTAAAAATTATCATCTCTATCAAAAGTTTATGATATGTGATCTATATCAACGTTATTATGCACATCTCTTTATTAAATTTGGTATATTCATTTGTACTAATGTTTGTACTACAAACATTCAACTTCAAAGAAAATTACTGCATCTTCTAAAATTTATCTGAAATCCTTTTCAAATAATTTTTCCCATACGAGTTAATGTTGCTAAGAAATATACCGCGTCTACCTTTGGACAAGGGTGCTTAGGGTCATTTAAGTATAATAGATTATCCATTTAAGTCATTTAATTTTATTTTGTATCAAAAAACTTGCCTAAAAGAATAATTTCTGAACCACCCTCAATTTTAATTTTGTAACACTGTCTTCACTAGTGGTTCATGAGACTATGTGCGCCCCCTTTACATTAATTTTTTGTGTTATTCATTATTTGACATTATTAATATTGATTTTTAAATTATGATTTAACTAATATATTTCTTATAATATATACTTTTATTAAATTACTTTTTCTTTTATTATCATTTTACTTTGCATAACTTTTAAGTCAAATTCACAATGCAACCCTTTGCGTCAATCGTTTGAATAAAATTACACTTTCAGGGTCAAGTCTAATATACTTTTAAAAAATAGAAGATCATATAGTTGTTTATCAATTTAGACTAGTTAATCTCCAAATCTCAAATTTAAATTAGTGCATGTTATCATTTTGTTATTTTCATGACCCAAATGAAAGTGAGTGGAACCTACATTAACCCTCTGAACGGAGAACCATCGAATCTAATACATAGCCGATTAAAGTCCATTCAAAAATTAAAAGAATATTGAGATCCAATTGAGTTTTTATTAATGAAAGTCAATACTTTAGTCTAATGTGAAATAAATCAACATCTTAATAAATTTCCCCAAAACTTAAAGTCATCGTATAAGAACCTTTAAAAAAGTCAATGTCTACCGAATCATCAAACTAATCAAATTAATAAAAGTGTCTCTCTGTCCATAAAATGGACAAGGAATGCATATGAAGATCCACAATAGCCGAAAATAGAGTGTTGATCATTGAATCAGAAATCTGCTAGCACACGCTAGAACTGGTGATACCAACCCACCTCTCAAGACGTATTTTAGAAGAAAATATCGACAAAAGAATAAAGAGTTGAATTCTGGACAAACAACTGCTACAGCAGTTGTCTAGCAGTTATCTAGCAGTTGTCTAGCAGTTATTATTCCTAATTTATAGTTTATAGTGTCAGTCTTATCCTTTTATGTTCTCTATATTTATGTAATTAAGAATCAAAACTAATATTTTCTGGAGTCTTGTCCTCTCCATACGGACAACTTTATCTGTATAGTTGTGTTTAAGATACTTGCACAAACTATTTACAGTAAATCTACTTGCTTTGTTATATTTTGTCGGATCTCTACTTCTGGTTACTATCAGTTTTGGTATCAGAGCAGATCGATCCAACATGGTCAATACCAGATTGTCTAATTCCCAAGAAGGCGTTCCCAATGTTGAATCTCTTGCCCAACAATTATCTGCCATAGCATCAAAGTTAAATACGATTGACTCCCTGGCAGCAGATGTTGCAACATTGAAGGCCCAGACTAGTTGCACTCAACAAGAAGAATCCAGTCACAGAAATCGTAATAAAGGAAAGTCTGTTTGGCAAGATGAGGAAGAAGAAATTGATAGTCCATCTTGGTCAAAAAATCCTCCCCGAAAGCCATACACAAAGATGGAATTCCCTAGATTTGAAGGAGGCGATCCTAGAGGATGGATTTTGAAAGCAGAAAAATATTTCTGCTACTATCAAACTCAAGAGGAACATAAAGTTGACATCGCGGCGATGTATTTGGAAGGGGATGCTCTGGATCTCTTCTCTTGGATAAATCGTGAGCGAACTTTGCTTTATTGGGAAGAACTTGTTAAAGCATTGCAGGAAAATTATGGTCCTGCAGAGTTTCAAAATCCCGACGAGCACCTTTGCAACATTCAGCAAACAGGTTCTGTACAGGAGTATCGTCAAGAATTTGCAAAGCGTTCATCTAGGGTTACAAATTGGCCAGATCACTGTCTCTTAGGAGTGTTCCTGAATGGGTTGAAAGAGGAACTTAAATCTGATGTTAGGATTCACAAACCCAGAACAGTTTACAGGGCTATGAGTTTGGCACTTGAATTTGAAAATAAATTAGGCACAACTCGCAGTAATAGAGTGCCTAATTGGACCCCAAACAATAGACCCACGGTACAAAATCCATTGAATTCTTTTAGAAACACCCAGAACAATTCTTCATCTGCAAATCACAATGTACGCAGCAGTGTTTCATCCAACCCAGCCGCTTCACAACCTCTTCAAATGCGAACATGGGATACCGAGAGGAGAAATCTTATGGCACAAGGACTTTGCTTTCGTTGCCATGAGAAATTTGCACCCGGTCATAGATGCAAATCTGCAAAATTATCTCTTATGGAGATTACTGGAGAAGGTCAATTGGAAGAGGTTAACGAGGTCAATGCAGTAATTGGTGATAACCCTCAAGAAAATGACCTTGCTGAAATTTCCTTCCATGCCATTCTGGGACAATCAGTGGGTGCTACAATGAAGCTTCAGGGTGAGATCAATGGTAAAAAGGTTTTAATACTTGTGGATAGTGGTTCCACACATAATTTTGTGGCTGAATCCATTGTGGAGGAGCAGAATATACCAGTAGAAATGGTTCCAACATTCGGTGTGCAAATAGGGAATGGGGATATCATTCGCTGCAATAAAGTTTGTCGGAATCTTCAAATTCAATTGCCGGGCTTTACTATCACTCAGGATTACTACCCTTTTGCAATTGGAGGGGCTGATTTGGTTTTTGGTATCAAATGGTTAGCTTCTCTCAATACGATTCAAGCTAACTGGAAGGATATGTTCATAATTTTCAATTGGCAAGGGAAGTGTTACAAATTGCAAGGCGTGAGATCGACAGATTCAACCACAGCTCCTCTCCAATCTTTTAACATGGTTTCAGAAGTTTCAGGTAATGCAATCCAAACCCTTTTACATGAATTCCAGTTTGTGTTTTCTGAACCAACATCTCTTCCACCATTTAGAACACATTCTCATGCTATTCCTCTGTTACCAAATTCTAAACCTCCAAACATCAGACCTTATCGTTACCCACATGGTCAAAAAACTGAAATTGAGAACCAAGTTGCAGCTTTATTAGAATCTGGTTTCATTCGCCCTAGTTCAAGTCCCTTTGCTAGTCCAGTTCTTCTAGTTAAAAAGAAAGATAACTCTTGGCGGTTTTGTGTGGATTACCGTAGCCTAAACAAAATCACTGTCCCGGACAAATATCCAATTCCAAATATCGATGAGTTGTTAGATGAATTACATGGGGCCACAATTTTTTCTAAAATTGATCTTCGTTCCGGATACCATCAAATTCGTGTCCAACCTGATGATGTTTATAAAACTGCCTTTCGCACTCATTCAGGCCATTATGAGTTTCTCGTAATGCCTTTTGGACTCACTAATGCACCATCCACATTTCAGGGTGCCATGAATGATCTTTTCAGGCCATACCTTCGAAAATCTGTCCTAGTGTTCTTTGATGATATTCTAATCTATAGTCCTGACACTCAAACACACCAACAACACCTTCAAGCAGTCCTCCATCTTCTTTCTGTCAATTCCTTTTTTGCTAATCCAAAAAAATGTTTATTTGGTCAACACCAAGTTGGTTTTTTGGGTCATGTGATTTCTCAAGATGGAGTAGCAGTGGATTCAGAAAAAGTATCTGCGGTGTTGGAATGGCCTGTTCCAAAGAATGTCAAGGAACTTCGTGGTTTCTTAGGTCTCACAGGTTATTATAGGCGCTTTGTTAAGAACTATGGGATCATTGCTCGTCCTTTAACAGAATTGACCAAGAAAAATGCTTTTACCTGGCATGCAAAAGTAGAGCAGGTTTTCCAAAATCTTAAGAGGATCTTGACATCAGTACCAGTGCTTCGTCTTCCAGATTTCACTCAACAGTTTACAGTTGAGTGTGATGCTTCATCTGATGGAGTTGGGGCTATTTTACTGCAACACTGTCATCCAGTAGCCTATTTCAGTAAGGGATTTTCCTTTTCTAGTCGCATTAAATCTACTTATGATCGAGAATTGCTGGCTTTGGTCCTTGCATTGCAAAAATGGAAGCATTATCTTTTGGGTCGGCATTTTATTGTCACTACTGACCATTGTAGCCTAAAGTATCTCTTGCATCAGCGGGTGACTACTGTTGAACAACAACGTTTGTTGTTTAAATTATTGCCTTTTGATTTCACTATTGTCTATAAGTCAGGAAGTGAAAACAAAGGCGCTGATGCCTTATCTCGTCGCCCTCAACATGCTGATTTTTTATCTTTGGTGATGCCTATCCCATTAGATTTCAGTGATTTGACAGAAGCAATTGAAGCTGATCCATATACTAAGCAGATTCGAGATCAACTCTCTTCTGATCCGTCGATTCATCCTGATTTCTCGTTGTCTGCTAACCATCTTTACTACAAATCTCGGCTGGTTATTCCTGATTATCCTGAACTCAAAGCCAAGATTTTAGCAGAGTCGCATGATTCTCCAACAGGAGGGCACGGAGGTTACTTGAAAACTCTCAAAAGGGTATCTACAAATTTTTTCTGGCCTTGTTTGAAGCATGATGTTAAGTCCTTTGTCCAGAATTGTTTGATATGCCAGCAACATAAATATGAAACATTAGCTCCAGCTGGTCTCTTACAACCTTTGCCCATTCCTAACAGAGTTTGGGAGGATATCTCCCTTGATTTCATTGTTGGGCTTCCTCCTTCTAATGGCTTTGATACTATTCTTGTGGTGGTTGACAGGTTTAGCAAATACAGCCATTTTCTTGCTTTGTCTCATCCCTTTACTGCTAAAACAGTGGCTGGGGTTTTCTGTAAGGAAATTGTCAAGTTGCATGGTTTACCGCGCTCCATTCTTTCAGATCGTGATGTTGTCTTCACAAGTGCTTTTTGGCAGGAACTTTTTCGCCTTAGTCGCACTCGTCTCCGTATGGGTACTTCCTATCATCCCCAATCTGACGGTCAAACGGAAGTGGTCAATCGCTGCCTTGAAACTTACTTACGTTGTTTTGCTCATGACAAGCCCAAATCATGGCTTCAATATCTATCTTGGGCTGAATATTCTTTCAACAGTGGATACCATTCTTCAGCCAATAGGACTCCTTTCCAGATTGTGTATGGGAGAGAACCACCACTCTTGCATCCCTTTGTTCATGGAGAAACTAAAATTGCTGAACTTGAACAGCAGCTCGTGGAACGAGATCAAATGTTAGAGGTACTACGTTCCAATCTCATGAAGGCTCAATCCAGAATGAAGTCTCAAGCTGATTCCAAGCGACGCGACTTGTCTTTTAATGTGGGTGATGTTGTTTTCCTTCGTTTGCGACCTTATCGACAGAAGAGTTTAGCCAAACGTCTTAATGAGAAGCTTTCACCTCGATATTTTGGACCATACAAAATTGTTCGTCAAGTTGGTCCTGTTTCTTATGAATTGCAGCTTCCTGAAACATCTAAGGTACATCCTATTTTTCATGTCTCGCTGCTTCGTCCTGCTCGTGGTTGTTCTGATATTGCTTCCCCTCCACCCTTACCACTATCGGGTGAATTGGAATTTATGGTGGAACCTGAAAAAGTTTTATCGCATCGTTGGGTGAAAGAGTCAGGAGTGCCAACTCTGGAATTACTTATTCAATGGCGTCGTCGTCCTGTTGAAGAGGCTAGTTGGGAAGACTATGACTTGCTTGCTGTTCAATTTCCTCTGTTCTGCCTTGAGGACAAGGCATCTTTTCAGGGGGGATGCACTGATACCAACCCACCTCTCAAGACGTATTTTAGAAGAAAATATCGACAAAAGAATAAAGAGTTGAATTCTGGACAAACAACTGCTACAGCAGTTGTCTAGCAGTTATCTAGCAGTTGTCTAGCAGTTATTATTCCTAATTTATAGTTTATAGTGTCAGTCTTATCCTTTTATGTTCTCTATATTTATGTAATTAAGAATCAAAACTAATATTTTCTGGAGTCTTGTCCTCTCCATACGGACAACTTTATCTGTATAGTTGTGTTTAAGATACTTGCACAAACTATTTACAGTAAATCTACTTGCTTTGTTATATTTTGTCGGATCTCTACTTCTGGTTACTATCAACTGGACTGTTATAGAAACTTCTGGAACACGATACTAACCAAAAGAATATTACATGATAGTATCAATACAAGTTACTAAGTAGTGAAAGGTATCATAGGCTGACTCTATTTAGAAATATGGAACACATAAATAAAACAACAAATAGATTAGACATTTAACATAAAGTAATAATTCACCAGCAAACAAGTATAATCACTCCAAAATATATAATACCAGACGATAGGTAGCAAAACTATCATATATTTCAATTTATTAAAATAAGTCAAAAATAACAATAATAACTCACACATCAACATTAAGGTATACACACACTAAGGATCTTATTTATGTCCACTTGACACAGCCTAAAGGGACCAGATTCATTTGTTTACCAAATCGATGTGATACCCGACCCTCTAAATATATGTACCCACTCATCTACAAGCTCATATCAGCTATGAGCCACTCATAATTTGTAAAATCCTTTTTTACCCTTAAAACTTTAACACTTATAACTGTAAAAAATTCTCCAATCATTATAGTTATATAAGACCATAGTACTCTGGCATATGTCCCTGCATGCTATGAATTGGCAAAATAAAAAATCAAACAATGTGGGGAAAAGTTGCTCGCTATAGAAAAAGCCTCATTTGGCTCTTGCGACTTTCACTATAGCAAAGGGAGATTCTTTATAGAGAATGTAATGATGCTGCAAAGCTTCATTTTAAAGAAGGGGTGGTCTACTATAGAAACTTTCAGTATAGAGAAGACATTCGCTACAATGAAGGCCATGATTTACTTTTTATTTTTTCATTTTGCTTTTCACTCAGTCTTTGTCATAAGATAGAATATTCAATAAGAGGATCACAAGGCAATCCTTTTTTATGATGTAGGGCTTTTCTATCATGATGCAACTGATTCCAATCAATCATTTCCTTTTTGTAACACCCAAAAAATGGAAAAGATAACTGGAAAAGTTGTTAGTGTAGGATTGTGCGAGCCCATGTACAGGATGTGTTACATTGTATAACTCTTGGTTTGTTGCTCTTAGTTGGTCTTTAGAGACTTGGTTTTTCAGTAAGTTGGTACACGACCTACCAGTACGACCAATCGAAGGAAGTACGGTCTGTACTTGGCCATCCATAGTTCATAGCCTAAGGGGCAATGTACTAGGAGGGTTTACAAATCATAGAAGTAATGATGGGTCGTCGTTCTTGGTCCCTGGTTCGACATTAGAAAGTTTGGATTTTTTGTACTTGTTCCACGAAGGACCAGCCCGGTCCATAGTCCTATGTACGGTCTGTAAGAGTGGACTCAACAGTTTTAGTCGATTTAATAGGGTCTTTTCCTCTTATTTTAATTCCAAAACTATTTTTAGGCTATTCCTAAGACCTATAACCATTTCTAATGTCAAATCCCTCCAGACTCACTCTTAAACTCCTAAAGATATCAAATCTTCTTTTCGAAGGATTACTCAAGGTGAAGCTAGGGTTCTTCAAGTTCAAATCTAATTTCCATATTTTAATTACGGCTTTGAAAAGGGTATGTGTGAATTTCATCAATTGGTCCTCTTCACCCATTGAGTTCCAAAAGAAACCTAAATTTTTACTTATGATTTCTTCCCAAATTTCTAGGGTTTTCATGATTCTTCTATGGATCCAACTGAAGTAAAGTTTTATCTCCACGAATGATCTTATTATGCATGATTTGATCATATTTGAACGTTTTCAATGATTTTTACATAAACAAGTGCTATATAAGTGATTTTCATATGAAATAAAGCTTTGAAGATATGCATGCTTTATGAATTGAAGTATTATTAATCAAGGATGCTTTTAGATAAAGTATCAAGCATGTTTTATTAAATTGAATACTTCTAAGTAAAGTATTTTTTGTTATGAAAGATGATAAAGATTTACATGCTTTAGATAAGTGTCTCTTATTAATATGTAATGAAATTATGATTTAAAGGAGCTATTTTTATGATTATGAAGTTGATGAATGATTTGGTATTAATAGATTCTTACAATTTATAAGTGTATGAATATGATATGAATACGCATGGTAATCTTTAAGAGTTTACATAGCAATAAGTGGATTTTGGGATGGATACTCACCGGCCCGTTAGTAGATATGGTGTTCTTTAGTAAAAATCCCCTTGTCTCATAACTACGTACCCATGTAGGGCTTATCTCAGATATATACTAGCTAGTGGATCCATATAAGTTCATGATTATGGTCCTTACCTTGACAAGTAGGACACTATTTTTTTTTGTGGAAGCAGTAAATTGAACTCCATATTATAGATCACATGCATGGTTTATGTCGGTTGACGATATCTCCCACAAAAAACTTATGAATGATAAGACTTTCAAAATTTTGCATTTACCCTATAACATATTTTATGAATGAAGCTTTTCAAATTATGTCATATTTTACTTTGTCATGCATTCATCATGTTTTCAGAATTATTATATCTTTATGCTTATATTCATGCATCTTTTCTCATACTCAGTACATTACAAGTACTGAACTCATACATCTCTTGGGCCTATATTATTTTATAGTATAGGATCAGGCACTTCTAATCTAGCTTGCGGTTAGCACATACTCTATTTAGCTTAGCTAAGGAGTAGTGAGTCCTAATGCTTCGAAGACATGTTCGTTATAACTTTATGTTTCTTTCAAACTTTACTTTAATTTAGATAATTCATGAGCTAGGGCTTGTCCTAAACATACCTATTTAGTAGAAACTTATGTCAGACTTAGTATGTTTTTCGCATTGATGGTCTTGTACTCTGATTTTGATATCAAATTAAGATGGTCATTTTGAGAATGATATTATGCTTCCATGATTCTTTCAATTATGTTGTTATCTCAGTGTCATGCTATTTCAAGTGGTTGGTTTAGAGTCCTTCGAGATCCAATTCACCATTTCACGTCTAGGGGTAGTCTTGAGTTGTGACAAACTTGGTATTCAGAGCATCAAATTCAATTAGCTTAGGGTGTGTGACAAGTGTCATTTTAGTAGAGTCTTGTTTATGAGTGTGAAACATGCCACATTTATAAATAAAAGGCTCTGAGGCATTTAAGAAACTTCACTTCTTTCATACTACTAAAGTCGTGCGATTGAGTCAAAATCTATAAGGTTTTGTTCTAATTCATGTTCTATCCATTTCAGAACGATACCTCCAAGAAGAGCCCTAGTGAGAAGGAACTTGAATGTGAAGCAAAAGCTCCACAAACCCTGGTTGACCCTTTGGCCAAACAAGTCATTCATGCTGAATTTAGGCTGCCTCCAAGGTGCTTTCCCGATTCAGGCCTGCTCAAGCTAATCTTGAGGTGATAGCTCCTGTGAACCCAATTGTGGTTATGGTAGAAACTAGGATTCGAGAATTCACGAGGATGAGTATTCCAAAATTCCATGGTTTTAAGGTAGATGAGGCCCATAAGATTTTGTCAATGGTATTCACAAGATTATTGACGTGACACGGGTGTGACTTCGGTTGAGAGGGTGGACTTGGTTGGTTGCCAATTGAAATGGTTTCTTAAGTGTGGTTTAACCAATGGAAGGAAGAAATGGCAGTTGATGTAGGTCCTCTGAATTAGGAGAAGTTTAAGGGACCATCTTTATATTGGTTATTTCCCCTTTATGTGAGGGAGGCTAAAGTCCAAGAGTTCATAAACTTGAGGCAAGGTAATATCAGTGTGATGGAATACTCTTTGAAATTTCACTCAATTGTCTAAATATACTTCGACTTAGTTGCTGATTCTAGAGCTCAGATGAGCAAGTTTGTTTTGGGTGTTTTAGAAATAGGGGTCAAGAAGTGTAGGACCACCAAGTCGATCAAGAAGGTGGATATTTCAAGATTCATGACTCATGCTCAACAAATTAAGGAAGAAAAGCTTGATGAGAGTGCTAGGTAGACTAACAGGGATCAGAATGATAACATTGACTACTCTCATCAATTTACACAAAAGTTCTACGGCCCGACTTCATCTAGTTCTTTGCTTTAGATGTTCAACAAGAATAGTGTATCTAACCTAAACCCTCAAGGAGGTACTTCTAGTGGATCTACTATCCCAACTTGTCAAAAGTGTGGCAAGAGTCATCTAGGGAGATTCTTAGCCGTTACCGATGGACATTATGGTTGTGGTAAGTTTTGTCATAGGTTGCGATATTGCCTTTTTCTTTATAGCAAGGGTAGAGATGGTCGTTAGATATAGCCTAGTGCTTCTTCTGGTCATGTGACTCAGTAAGGTGCTTCTTCTAGCACTGGTGGTCACCATCAGAATAGGTTTTATGCTCTTCAGACTCAACATGATCAGGACTCTCCTTCAAATGTGGCCACTCGTAAGTTACAAGTCTTACAGCTTGATTATTATGCATTGCTTGATCCAGGAGCTACGTTGTCTTTTGTGACTCCGAATGTTGCTATGAAGTTATATATCAGTCTCAAAATCCTATTAGAACCTTTCTAAGTCTATACTCATGTCGGTGATTCTATTGTTGCTAAACGAGTCTATCGAAATTGCCCAATCTCAATTTTTTCAAAAAGTCACCTCAATTGATCAAGTAGAATTAGATATAATTGACTTCGATGTTATTCTTGGTAGTGATTGGATTCATGCTTGGTATTCCTTGATTTACTATAGAATTCGAGTGGTTAAGTTTCAGTATCCGAATGAACTAGTCATAGAATGGAAATGTAGTTAGGAGCAGATCTTGATATGGTTGTAAAGCCCTTGGAGAAATCTTTCCAACGCCGCCGATATTGCACGATTTCGACATCGTATGAGTGATATATGCCTTTCGGAAGTTGGGCTGTTGGATTGAGGAAAGTCCCAATCCGGATTTAGGGAAGGGCAAAGTAGTCTTTTCTCTAATTAATTTCCTAATTTGATTTTAGGGATTTATTGGGGTAAAAGCATGACTTAATCAGTTTGGGAATTGAGAAATACGCTTAGGGCTTGGAGAAGAGAGAAAAGAAGAAAGAAAGGGAGAAAAATGCAAGAATTCGTCAAGATCATCCAATCTTGCGAGTGGAATTCGTCGGGGGTGATCCCTATTAAGGTATGTGAGATATTTTTGTGTTGGGTTAGTTCACCTACACACCAAATTGTTTCAATACAATTGTTTTGAGTGGTTTACATGTTGAAGAAGTAAGGTTCTTGAAGAATAAATTGTAGAATTCTTGTTGGTTGAGTTGTTGAAGCTTGGGGGTGAGTTGATTCATGTTTCCGAGTTGTTTTTTGAGTTAGATTGGTTGTATATTGATGGTACAATTGATCCTAAATGTTTGGGGAAGGAACTATGGAAGTTAGGGAGGTTTAGAGAGGAAGAACGGAAGAGAAAAGTTGGAAGTCGCTGGGCAAAAGGACTGGGGCGCCGCGCCGCGCCTGCCAGAGCGCCACAAAAACTTCTCTAAAGTTTGGCCTCTGGTGTGTCGCACCACCTAGAGCTCCAGCCAGACTTCTCTGAAGTTTGAGGGCTGGTGCCCCACACCTCTCAGAGCACCAGGGACTCTAGTGCTCCCCATTCGTTCCCCACCTTTTCGTACTTGTTCCTAAGCGATGTACTTATGTTTTCTAGTTGATTCCAACACTCTAAGGTACTTTCAAACATCATGAAATCATCCATAAACATGAGATCATGAACCTTGAATCCATAATCCAATTCAAGGAAATTAAGATCAAAGTCAAAGAAGTTAAGAGTCAAAGTCTAGAAGTTAAGAAGCAAGTCAAAGCCAAGCTTTCAAGAGTCTTTAACAAACGTTTTAACTTCGTTTTAAGACTCAAGTTTCAAGTTAAGCAAAGAGTAAATAGTTGAGTTCATTTCTCAAAAAAAGCTATAAGGGGACTAAGTATTCCCAAAGAGTTTATAAATGATTTCACATTTGAGTAAGAAAAAGGGAACATCGATTCCAAGAGAGATTTTAAGCTAAGTTCTGAGTAATTATCTCAAACCAAAGAAAGAAGTTATGTTTTTAAAAACATATGCGCTAAAGTATATTTTGGGAGTAGTATTGAGCACCGATATAGGGATGCGAGTTCATAATAACTCAAGTCTCCATAAACCATGTAGCCATCATGGGTAGTAAAGGATCATACGTTTTAGATGAATCCTTAAAATGCTTTTAGCATAGACTAGTGGATTGACTAAGTTAAGTGTTCTATAGGACGGCAAAGTATAGGACAGTTCTGACAGTGTGGGCAAGACGTTGTATCACCACTTAGGCTCATAGTGGTGGTTGTCGATTAGAGAATCTCTCACTAAAGTTATATTACTTTTATATTTAAGTAAAGTTGAGTTTGTTATTGCTTTATCTTTAACGAACTAAGTTGTTTACACTGTTTTACAAGCTTTATATATATTGCATGTGTCTTATTGCTTTATATTGAGTTCAATTATTCATGAGTTAAACAGAGCCAAGGTAAGTGTTCCTTTGTACTCCTTTTAAGCTTAAGTTGTTGTTTAGCATTCCAACTCGCATACTCGTACATTCAATGTACTGATTCCAGTTGGCCTACATCTTATTATGATACAGACGCAGATAACCAGGATCAGCATCCAGCGCGCCGTTGATCCAGTTGAGCACTCCAAAGTCAGTGGTGAGCGTCCTTGCTTTCCGGAGGACTCTTTTATTTCGCTTTCCTAGTTTTCTTTATTAGGATGATGTAGGGTCTGTGCCAACATCCATCTCAGTATTATAGAGGCTTCGTAGACAGTCAGACAGTTAGTTTTGAGTCTCTCAGCTATGTATTTGCAGATACTTTGTTTTGAGACATAAGTTGCCATTTTCGCTAAGACGTTATCATTTAAACTATTACTTGAGTTTATTTTGTTGAGTTAAGTCTTCCGCTGAGTTAAGTAAGCCAGGCCAAGGGTTCGCTTGGGGCCAGCAATGGTCTTCGAGTGCCGGCCACGTCTAGGGTGTAGGCTCGGGGTGTGACAAATTCTACTCCTAGAGGTTAGTTTATCTCGTGCCTTATATCTTGAAAGATGATTGCAAAGGGTTACATTTATCATCTAGTACGGTTTAAGGATACAGATTCTAAATCCCCTACTTTTGAGCCTAATCCTGTTGTGAATGAGTTTCTGAAAGTATTTCCTGATGATTCTTCTCAAGAAGAAAATAGACATTAGCATTGACCTTCTTCCTGATACCTAACCTATCTCTATTCCTCTTTATAGAATGGCTCCGCCAGAACTTAAGGAGTTGAAGGATCAGTTAAAGGACCTCTCGGATAAGGGTTTCATTAGATCGAGTATTTCACCATAGGGTTCTCAAGTTTTGTTTGTTCAAGATAAAGATGGTTCTCTCAGAATGTGTATTGATTACCAACAATTAAACTAGGTCACAATTAAGAATAAGTATACATCCCAAGAATTGATGACATGTCTGATCAAATTCAAGGTCCTGGCTTTTTCTCCAAGATTGACCTCTAACCGGGTTATCATTTGTTGAAAGTGAGAGAGTGTGAAATTCTGAAGATAACCCCAGGACTCGATATGGTCACTATGAATGTTTAGTTATATCATTTTGACTAACGAATTTTCCTGTAGAATTTATGGATTTGATAAACTGATTTTTAAGCAATACTTGGATATGTTCATGATTATGTTCATTAATGACATCTTGATCTATTCACGAAATGAGGATAATCATGCCGGTCATTTGAGGATCGTCTTGCAAATTCTCAAGGATCGCCAATTGTTTGCTAAGTTTAGAAAATGTTAGTTTTGGCTGAGGTTGTTTTCATTCCTTGGCCATACTGCTTTAGGAGAATGTATTAAAGTTGATCCTAAGAAGACCGAGGCAGTTAAAAACATGCCTAGACCTCTCTGTTTCTCTCTCAAATATTTGGATATTTTTAGGTTTAGCCAGTTATTAGAGAAGGTTTGTGCAAGGATTTCCTCTATTGCTTCTCCATTGACTACTTTTACTTAGAAGAAGGTGAAAATCAATGGTCTAAGACTTGTGAGAAAAGTTTTCAATAGTTGAAGACTCACCTCACTTCAGCCCCGATTTTGACTTTACCATAAAGTTCTGATGGATTTATGATATAGGGAAAATGTACTAGTACCCCCAGACTATGACCAAAATCCCAGAGACACACCATAACTAAACTAAGGTCCTATTACTCCCCCCCCCCCCCAACCCAATTTTTTGTAATTTTGTGCACTTTTTTGGCTTACATGGCATCCAAATATCTCCCACACGCCTCAATTGTGTGGAGTCATGGAGTGTGCAACATAATACAAAAGGTGTACAAAATTACAAATAAAATAAGTTCAGGGGGGTAATGGGACCTTAGTTTAGTTAAGGTGTGTCTCTGAGATTTCAGTCATAGTCTATGGGGATACTTGTGCCTTATCCCTATGATATATTGTCATTCTTGCAGAATAGGACTTGGTTGAGTTCTAATACTACTCGGTAAGGTAAATGCTTTTGCATAGAGGCAATGAACACCTAAAATACACCTCTCTATAGAAGTATATATAATCGGTTGTTGTTCAAATAAAGAACCTAACAAAGGCTAGGGTCGATCGCATAAGAAAAGGGGTCTAGACTTAGCCTAATTTATTGTTAGTTGTACCCTTAGTTGGGTTATTTCCGTAAATGGGGGATGGTTGTGAAACAAAATCTTGATTGAACAATTGTGGTAACACATAACACAACAAGCAGGATTGAAAATTTAGTAAAATCAATAAAAGATGGAACTAGGGTATTTGTGGTCCCAACAAGTTCATAACGCATTACACCTTATAGTAGTAACCTTGTCTAGTGTCTAGCATGCAAAGTCGGCAAGTCAGGTATATCCTAAGTAGATGGTCGCTCAAATAAGTGAATTTCACTACGCAACTTTGGTCGTTCTACGGGTGTATTCTTTACTAACCCTTACCCTTGACCCTAGATTAATTATCCCTAGGTCTAGGTCAAGATATTAGAAGAGGGTTGATGTCTCCAAATCTCTGTTGTATAATCTATTTTCCCATTCGTTAGTTCCTTGGTCAGGTGAGTAGGAATAAGGTGAGTTCTAACATTGCGCGCTATTAAAAAGCAATCAAAGCAAAGAGAAAAACAATAAATTCATAAACAGTATTCAAGAATTACTAATTATTTGGTCTACTTTATTAATTCCTCATGATTTCCACAACCCTAGTAGTGGAATTAGCTATTCATTCTTGTTTGATCACAATTTATATTAATTTAGTTAAGATAAATCATGAACTTACAAGAATGACTGTCACGACCCACATTGTACCTTAGGTGTAACATGGCGTATAAGAACCCGAGAGGCCCTACGCAAGCCACTTAGCATACATCATACAATATAATAGCAATAAAAAGTATAAAAGAAAGCATTTCATATAACAACGAGTTTGACAAAAGCAAAAGTCTAACATAAGTCTCAATAGCCATCTAATAAATCATAACGAAAGTGATTGGGACGTAACTCATACATCTCATACAAAGTTTGAAACTGAAAATTACATAAAGTAATAAAAGAGTTTTGGTCCTCGGAACATTGGACTCACCAATCTTTGACAAACCAAAAGGATCAACTAGCCACGAGTATGGGAGGTAGGAGCGTTAGACCCTACATTAGTGAAATAATGTAGGAACAAGTATGAATTAGTACATGGAATATACTAAGTATAATAACAATGCATAAGAGTTATGAAATCATGCTAAAAAGGACTTTACATGATATGCAATGACCAAGCTAAATCATATGATAAAATATTGGAAAACATAACGCATGCACATGGTCAATGCAAGCTAAAAAATCATTAACACACTTAAGAGATACTTTATAAAGTAACCTTAGTTCATTATTATGGGAAGTGCACTACGTAACCAACATAGAGCATGTGAGCTATAATAGGGAATTCAATGTTTACCCCACACCGAAAAGAGATGTCCTTACTTGTCAATGTAAGAACCATAAACTTGAGCTAAAGTGGATCCACTAGCTAATGTCTATCTAAGACAACCTATGTTCGCACATAGTTATGGAATAAGGAGATGTCTACTAGAAACCCGACCTCTACTAACGGGAGAGCTTCCATCTCAATATCTCTCGGTGCTAAGTATAAATCCCACAAAAATAGTCATTATTCATATTCATCATATTATCCCTGGAAAGGTACAATTAAGAAACCCATCCAAGCTAAATTTCATTTTGAATAGCTCCTTAATCTTGATTCAACTTAGGTGAGAAAATCTTTCAACCTTATAAATCCTTTTTATGTGAGAATGACCTTTCACAACAACAACATCGATTCCATACTCTCAAAGCAACCTTAAATCATTTATATAAATTTCCATATAAAAAATAGGCATATCTTTATAAATTCATGTGGATGTGTTCACCAATCATAAGAGTTTGCAATAAGTGTTTAAGAAAAAGTATTTGTTACTTCGTTTAAAGAGGTGGCTTGAATTGTTAAAGAATTATGATATGAGTGTTCGTTACCATCCAAATAAGGAAAATATTGTTGCCAATGCTCTTAGCTAATAGACTATGAATAGTGTTTCTCACATTGATGATGATAAGAATGAGTTGGTTTGTGATGTGCATAGACTAGCCTGTTTGGGTGTCCATTTGGTTGGATGGAGGTATTAATGATCAGAATGGTTCAGATTGTCTCTTGTAGCAGAAGTTTTGGCAAAACATGATAGTGATTTGACTTTTTTCGGATTCAACAGAGTAGTCTAAAAAAAATCTATTGAGGCTTTCTTTCGAGGGGAGATGGTATGTTTCGTTATCAACGTCGTTTGTGTGTTCCAAATGTTGATGAGTTGAGGCAACATATCCTATATAAAACTCACAGTTCTCAGTATTCTATTCATCCAGGATCCACTAAGATGTACCGTGATCTATAGGAAGTCTATTAGTTGAATGGAATGAAGAAGGATATTACAGAATTTGTGGCTAAGTTTCTGAATCGCCAACAAATGAAAATTGAGCATTAGAAACCGAGAGGTATGATCCAAGATATTAGTATTCCTACTTGGAAGTGGGAATATTTGAATATGGAATTCATTACAAGTTTACCTCGTACTCTTCAACAACATGATTCTATTTGGGGTTGTTGTAGACCGAATGACTAAGTCGGTGTGGGGAGATTTGAATATGGACTTCATTACAGGTTTACCTCGTACTCTTCAACAATATGATTCTATTTGGGTTGTTGTAGACCAACTGATGAAGTCAACAAGTTTTCTTCCTATAAAGACCTCATATTCAGCCAAGGACTATGCTAGGATTTATATTTATGAGATGGTTAACTTGCATGGTGTGCCTTTATCAATCATTTCAAATAGAGGTACTCAGTTCACTTCTCAATTTTGGAGATCATTTTAGAAAGGAATTGGTACTCATGTTAAGCTTAGCACAACTTTTCACCCGTAGACCGATGGTCAAGACGAGTATACTATTCAAACTTTGGAGAATACGTTAAGAGCTTGTGTGATTAAATTTAAAGGTAATTGAGATGAACATTTACCTTTGATTGTGTTTTCTTAATAATAATAGTTATCACTTAAGTATTCAAATAAGTTTGTTTGAGGCTCTCTATGATAGGAAATGTAGGTCTCCTATCGATTCGTTTAAAGTTGGCGAGGTTGCTTTGATAGGACCCAACTTAGTTCATGCGGCAATGGAGAAAGCTTGACTCATAAGGGATAGATAGAAGATGGCTTAGAGTAGACAAAAATCCTATGTGGATGATTGATTAAGAGAGCTTGAATTTGATGTTGATGATTAGGTTTACCTGAAAATCTTACCTATGAAGGATGTGATGAGATTTGGAAAGAAAGGAAAGCTTAGTGTCACGATCCAAGACTACCCCCTAGACATGACATGGTGAATAAAATCGCGAGAGACTCTAAATAAACCACTTGAGATAAAATGACCCTAAGATACCAATATAATAGAAATAAAGAGATAAGGAAGTCCCAAATGAAGACTCATCATAACACTGAATTAGAGTACAAGCCATAAACGTGGAACATACTATGTCTGACATCAAGACTATACTAGATAATTAGTGACTATGAAAATCCCTAGCTCACTCGAACAATATGAAAGTGAAAGTAAGTCTAAATCGATATAAAGGAAAATATATGGCATGGCCTCGAACCATGAGGACTCACCAATCCAAAGCAAGCTGATAGGGTCCAATACTAACCATGACTTGAGTGAGGAGCATCTGAACCTATATTATAAAATAATATAGACACAAAAGTTATGTATGGCCAATACTCGAAATGTATTGAATATGGTGAAGGATACAAGAGTACAACATAATAGCATGATAGGTCTGAATCATGATAATTCTATGACCGGATTTCAATACATAATTGCAAAGTTGCACATCTTTAAAATAGCCTTATGACGTCACTGTTTGTTTTCTCTCAAGAAGAACAATTTGTAGACATTTTCTTGAACTAATTGATATTGTAATTTATGAGGACAAGAAAATTTTTAATTTGGGGGTGTTCATGAGTCGCAGATTTTGGACTCAACTTAGGCTTCTAGTTCACCAAATCATGTCCTAAATTCCTGTTTATATCCATTTCTAATATAAAATTGCTTGAATTTTAGCTATGGGAGCTCAAGGACAAATGAAAGTAAAAAGAAGTCGAGTACGTAAAAAAGTAAAGAAATTAACAAAGTTGAAGCACCAAAGCCACTCGGTGAATCACTGAAAGAGTCCAGCTCACCAAAAAGTTCAGAGAGTTCGGCTAAAAAACACAGGCCTCCATGGTGATGTAAAAGAGAAATCGGTGACTCATTGAATGAACTCGACAGAATCTAATGGGCTCGCCAAATAAGACTATACCTTAAAGGTCTGAATTAAAATTGAAAAGGTGAATGGGTGATGAAGAGGAGCAACCGACGACTTGTTGATCAGTTCGGCAAGCCCGACTAACTTCATCAGTGGACTTCAAAGTGCATTTTTTGCAAATTTTGGAAACATTTAAATAGATCTTTTTGGAGAGAAAAGGACACATCTTAATTTTCTTAATATTCTGTACTTAGAAGCTTCCATAATTTTGGAGATTTTTTGCTAGTTCTTTGAGAATTAGGGATCTTGTTTTGGAGAGGATTTAGAATTCAAGTAATTAGCATTGATAAAGAACTTTTTTAAGTAAAATTCTTTTAATTTTCAGAATGCTTGGCTAAAGTCTCATCATCATAGGGGTGTGTTTATGTAATTGAATGTTTGATTAGCATGTGGGTATTTTTTTTAATGCTTAATTTAATATTAATTTGATATGGGTTAAGCTATTTTTTATGTTTCATTTATAATTTGAGGTTGCAAACTAATATCTAGCTTAAGATCTCTAGAATTGCTTGTGCGAGATTCCTAGAGTGGAAGAAATAACTTATTACTGATTACTTTGTTTCATGTATTAGCCTTAGTTTAACAATGTGAGTTGAATTGAGGTCTTGGGTTATTTCTTTAGGTCTGTTGGCTAGTTGTTTTTTTTTATCAAAGAACAGTCTCGAAAATTTGTATTCCTCCCCAATTTCAAATTGTTATAAGTTGAGCTACAGAGCTCCAAACTTGGTAATTTCAATTACGCTGGGTCGGGTTTTGTTGAGGCTTCCATTTGAGGTCATCGATTCAGAACGGGGGACTCATTTTGAAGGTAATAACTTGTTCTAAAGTACCTTTTGTGCCTCTTGAATGATGAATTATGTTAATTATATTGCATGATTTGATTGTGTTGCCTCCTAATCTTGGATTGTGCCCATTTTTAGGTCAAAAGTTCTTTGAGATTTTTAGGATCCATTGATGGAGTCAAATTTTGGATTCTTAGTGCAAGTCCCACAATTGTGTTTTTTGACTCGTTTTTTGGCTAGTCTCTATTTATTGCAATTTTAGTGTTGAAACGTCTTCATTGACTTCATGATATTATGATAGCATGGCGGTGATCAAACATGATTCAGGAAGGTAAACCTTCAGCTTGGTGGATTGAAGTACACATGATTGGCTTTGAGGTAGGATACAGTCTACTTTTCTTGATTGTGCTCTATTAGTTAAGGTTTAGTATGAATTGCATGTGCACTAGGATGGTATATGTCGGGTGTAGAATTCTTCCTTTATTTCCATTTTTTATTTCTTGTAGAAGCTTTTGGCTTGTCTTGGGTTTAGGGATCCTTAGCTTAGGCTAGTAGCCCTTGCTCATAGCGTAGTTGGTATAGTTGTCCTCCTTCGAATTAATACTTTGGACCATAGTTTAGCTATCACTTAATTGCTTTAGAATGTGTTTTATCAATCCTTTTAGTTATTTGTTTCTCACTGTAGTTCTTGTTATGGTTTTGGTATATTTTGTTAGTGCTCGAGCCTTAGTTACTTGTCATACCATAGGTTGGCATTAGCTGGCCTTGGTTGTTATTGGGTAGTATGTTTGGGGTAAGGCGTCGATCCTTGAAGTATTCCTCAGTGATTTGTTGAAGTTTTCATTATTTCCTTTGTATCATGAGTACTAGTGAGCTTGTTATGTTGTTATTGTTGAGAATGTTGGTATATTGTTGGGCCCGAGGCCTTGGTTCAGGATTAATTTGATTTCAGGTTATTTTTCTATGCTTTGGGAGTGTGGTAGTATTGGTAGTATTTAGCTCTTTGATTGATATTGTGTGAATTTTGTTGATGGTATGTATTGCAGTTGATACCTATTTCACGTGTTTTGTGGTATGATCCTCATACATGCATTTGGTTACACTACTATATTTGAAAAAGCCTATTTTCACACTTTTACTCATTCAAAATTGGTTTTGATAGGAGTAATACTACCTGACTAACTTTGATAAACTAATTTTTAAAACATTAAAGAAATTTGTGGTGTGCTCGATTCTTACTTAAGCATTTGACACATCATCACCCCGTTTCTATATTATTTTGGGTACTTGTACCTTCGATACCATAACCGAGTAGATATGATACTATAACAGATAGGTTAGGAAGTCTTGGATGGGAACCAGGCAGCCGAGCCCTTTATGGGTTCTTCTGGATGTGTGACACATTGAACATAATGAGGGTATCCATATAGGCCCTACACGATGAGGATATCCACTTGTCTTAGGTGGAGGGATCCTTAGGTTAGGCTAGTATCCCTTGCCCATAGCATTGTTGGTATAGTTGTGCTCCTTAGGATTGATACTACAGACCTTAGTTTAGTTTTCACTTAGATGCTCTAGAATCTATTTTAGAGATCATTTTAGTTATTTGTTGCTCCGTGTAGTTCATGTTACAGTTTTATACACTTCGTTAGTGCTCAGTCCTTACTTACTTCTCGTAGTCGTAGGTTGGCATTAGCTAGGTTTGATTATTTTTGGGTAGCATATTTGGGGTAAGGCGTTGATCCTTAAAGTATTCCTCAATGATTTACTGACCTTCTCATTATTTCCTTCGTCTCATGAGTACTGATGAGCTTATTGTGTTATTATTGTTGAGAATTGAGGTATATTTTTGGGCCTGAGGCCTTGGTTAAGGACCAGTTGGATTTTAGGTTAGTTTTCTATACTCTAGGAGTGTGGTAGTATTGGTAGTGTTTATCTAGATGTTTGACTGATATTGTGTGAATGTTGGTGATGACATGCATTACATTTGATACATATTTCACGTGTTTTCTGATACAATCATGGTATATGCATTTTATTGCACTACTATTTTTTTAGAATTTTTTTTTTCACACTTTTACTCATTTAAATTTGGTTTTGACGGGAGTCATGCTACCAAGGTCACTTTGATAAACTGGTTTTTGAAACATTAGACATCTAGGATGTGCTCAATTTTTACTGGATTAGTCAATGAGTTATTACCCACTTTCTATATTGATTTGGTTACTTATACCTCTGTTACCATGATAGAGAAAATTTGATACTGTAACATACAGGTTAGGAAGTCCTAGATCAAGACTAGGTAGTGTATACTAACTTGTTGAGTCCCTTATAGGTCCCTCTTATCGTGTGACACATTGAACACATTAAGGGTATTTGTATAGGTCCTACCTTGATGTCAGGGTTAGGAAGTAGGTGTATATACTTGGTTGTGTGGCACTTGGTTTTGATGGATCAGTTGATTTCTATCGTATAATTAGCGATAATATGCATTGTCTATCAATAGTATAATTGATTATTGTTTACATCCACCGGTCTTATGGGGGGTGGGATGGGTTATGTTTGTTGTTGTGAACCTTTCGGGATTATAAGGGTCCGATTAGGTTATTGTTTGATTATATGATGGATTACCTTATATTGACTTGATAGTAGTAATGTATATGGGTTGCACTTGCCCCTATCTTGGTGTTCTTGATTCGGTTGGGTTGGATTGGCCTTATGGGTGATTATGTAAGTAGCAGTGTTTATCATTGGTATCATTAGTTAGTTGGCCTCTGTTGTAAGACTTTGGCACTATTAGGTTGTTGGGATAACACTTCCGGGTATGTTCTCCTTTCTCGGTCTCTTGTTTATTGTATTATATTCCTTTGAATCTGTTCAGATTAAAGTGTGTGATGTCTCTTCTCCAGTTGCTTGTGATGTACTTTCCTTATTTACCTACTTTTTATGTTGTCTTTATCTTCGAATCTCAGACAACTTATGTCTACTGAGTACCACTTGTTGCTACTAATACTAGAATTATGCATCTTGCAGATCATAGTACGAGTTCTCGTTTTTGATTTGGATCTCTTGTGAAGCATCTTTTGGATTTAGAGACTAGGTGAGCTCCTAATGTTCGGTGTCATTGATCTCCATTTTATTTGGCTAGGACTAGTGTTGATGTTTCATTCGAAGACCGTCTGTATTAATTTGTTTTTGTAAAGTCTTGTACTCCTATTTTGAATAGAAGGTCCACTAGTGACTGATGTCAGCTCTTGAGGTTTTTTTGTTGTATTTATATATGTTTTATTTATCCTTCTTCTATTCTTGTATGCTCCCCGTTCCCCATTATGTTTTCTTCTGCATGATAGCCCATTACTCTTGGTTTTGGGCTATGAATTTGGCTTACCTACGGATGGAATGTAGTAAGTGTCATCATGATTTGAGAAATTGGATTGTGATAGTATATCATCTAGTCCACATACTGATAAGTAATCAGAGCGCACCATTTTGACTCTCGAGGATATTTGGAGGGCTTACAAGATTGTCTTACAAAGGTTATTGATATTATCGCCTACCACTTAGTTAAATTGCTTATAATAACAGCTATTGTTTGAGTATTCAATGACTCCATTTGATGCACTTTACGGAAGGAGATATAGGCCTCTAATTAATTAGTTTGAGGTAGGCGAGGAAACTTTAATAGTTCCAGGCTTGGTCAATCAAGCCATGAAAATTCTTATTTTGATTAGAGAGTGGTTGCAAACTGCTCAGAACCGACCCAAATCTTATTTTAACATGAGGCAAAAATACTTACAGTTTCAGATTGACGATTGAGTTTTCTTGAAAGTCTCACCCATGAAGGGGGTGATGCAATTTTGTAGGAAGGAGAAGCTTAGTCCCACATATATTGATCCCTACTATATTTTGGACAAGATTGAGAAGATAATTTATGAGTAAGAGTTTCCTATAGAGTTAACAGCAGTGCATCTGGTGATGCACGTCTCCATTTTAAGGAAGTATGCAAGTTATATGTCTCTTATTGTTCCTTTGGAGACTAATAGGGTGAAAGACAACTTATCTTTTGTGGAGGTATCATTTTAGATACTTGATTGACAAATTTGAAGTTTGAGAACTAAAGATATAGAATTAGTCAAGGTTTTGTGGAGCAATATATTAGTTAAGTATGTAAATGGCGAAGCCGAAGAAGATATGAAATCCAAGTACCCTCACTTGTTCACTCATACCGATGAGAATGCTTGAGGTAACAACTTTCCTTTTTAGTGACTCCTAGAAATTTCATGTCTTTGTTGATCACTTTGTCATTTTAGGTGTATAATCGTTCAATACATGCTTTAATTGAGTTCTAAGCCCTTAGTATGAATTTATCTTTATCTAGTCTAGTAAGTCAGTCTAAAAATCAGACAAATAGTTTTAACCGTCTCTTTCTTGTCAGTCTGGCTTAAGACTTCATTTGAGGATGAGTGATCCCAAAGGGAAGATAAGATAATACGTTGGATTTTGAAATTGGGAATACTCAATACTTAGTAGAAATATCAACCTGAAATTTCGCAGTCTCAAATTTTTCCTCTGAACAAGCACTAATAGTATGAGTCCTAGAAGGCAATCCACTATATGTACTATCAACCCATGAAGTGGATTTAGTGAACTAATAAATTCACCCCAAAAGCCATGAGGCAAACCATGATCCAAATCGTGTCAATTAACCATAAATTCTTAGTTCTTATTTATTTACTTGGTTTCTAATTCATATTGAACTAACATCATTAATACAATTTTTCTTAACCTGTGATTTCAACCATAAATTTGGCAAGAAATTAGTATGATACAATTTTTAGTTTAAGTATAAATTATTGAAAAGATGATTTGCAAAATCTCATATTTGATTCAGATAGACTGGAATTTTTTATCTATCTATGAGCGCATATATATATATATATATATATATATATATATATATATATATTATTTTGAGAGGATTATTTAGCCTTTAAGGACGGATATTCAGAAAATCCAATTCCTATATATATGTGCCATCATAGAATTTAAACATGCCGCTAGTCATTCAATTCCTTTAGCCCAAGAGATTTAATAGTGGATCTACATTAAACGACTAGGCTTTATACCCTGGCAAGATTTAGAGTAGCCCTTATAACTGGAATTATACATTGGATATCATGTGCTCACATGTATATGTCGATTATAAGAAACTCCCCACTTGAAGTCTTATAATTTATATACACTTGAACTTAGTTAGCATCACGATTTATCTTATTTGAAGTTTTAGATATATTTTCAGCTCAGAGCTATAGAAACAAATTATGTAGAACATGTAACTAAACTTCCTATTAGATAAGAAAGTATTTTTTTTTAATTATAACGAGCAAAATCTTAGATTGTGTATACCATGTAACTAAACTCTCAAATGAGTAGTATTATATAAAAATCTAAGTAACTTAAATTTAAAGTCAAAAGATAAAAGAGAAGAAAACTCAATTACTTATGACATGTAACAATTTTTTTTTTTATTTAAAGTTAAACTAGCAAACAAAAACTTAAAAAATAGTAAAACAAATGTACAAAACATGACCGGGTGAGGGGGGTTAGGGATGGGAAGGTAATATTTTGAAGTAATTTTGATAATATAATAAAGTATTTAGATAATACATATATTATTGTCCATAAATTTTAATTTGAAGAGATATGAATAATAGAATAAAAGTAAAAAACGAGAAACCAAAATAAATATATCTAATTTATACTAATAAAAATCTCTTGACTATTTTAAGTCAAGTAGTAAGCTAATAAAAATCAATATTAGCAATCTAATAACTTAAAATAGTGAACAATGTTAAAAGAAAAATATAAAGCATAAAGCTTATTTGATATTTAAATGATTCTTTGTCCTATTTATATAGATTTGGTTATGAAGGGATATATAGGCGGAGATAGTACATTTCATTAAGGAATAATATATATATAAATTAAACTATTTTAAAATAATATGACTTAACATACTTGCACAAAATATCTTAATTTATAACTATTAAAAATAATATTTTAATATTATCAGCACATCACACGAATACGTATATTAATTTGCATAGTGCCAAATTAGTACGATATAAATTCTCTTTTAGAGACCTGAATTTTTAATAATTATTTGTTAATCATTAAAATCACTATGCTCAGCTCAATACAAGTTCTTGTCTTCATGCTGAAACACAAACTTTACACATTTTATTTAAATACATATTTTGCACTTTTCTCACTATTTAGCCAATAATAGTTCAAATAATGAAACCATAATTAACTTGGTGAGATTTATATATCACTTACTAGACGGTGTCTGTGCTAGCATGCGATCAATATCCGTTATTTTTTTAAATTAATTTACATGACATAGATAAAATTTAGAGAGTCAATTAAATTTAAAATAATTTATAGATATTTTAAGTTGTTAATTATTGAGATTTATAGTACTTTTTATGTAATTTTTAAATTATATATGTTATCCTCCTTGTCCTAATTTATGTGTCATTGATAAAATTTTGAGAACTGTTATGTTACTCTCCTATCCCAATTTATGTGACACTAATAAAATTTTGAGAATCAACTGAATTTCTTTTATGTCTTTTAATTTTTAATTTTTAATTAATGTGATCTATATTACTTTTACATCATTTTAAAACAATATATACTACTTATCTATCCCTATTAATTCAGCACTAATTCGAGGGTCAATCGAACTTTTTATATGTCTTTTAAATATTTTAAGTTGTAAATTATTGTGATTTATAGTATATTTTAATATAATTTTCAAATAGTATATATTACTTCCTTTGTCCTAATTTATGCACACTGATATAATTTCAAGATTCAATCAATCTTTTTTCTATGTTTTAAAATATTTCAAGTTGTTAATTATGGATATTTGCAATACTTTTTACGTAGTTTCCAAATAATACATGTTCCTTCGTTTGTGCTATTTTATGTGCACCGATAGATTAATTTCAAAGCGTTAATCAATTTTTTATATATATTTTTAAAAATACTTTAAGTTGACAATTATCATAATCTAATGTGTCTAAACAATTTTTAAATATATAAAATACTAAAAAAAAAAGTTAAGCGAATTAAAACGAATGAACCAATTTTTTTTTTACAAAACTACCCTTGAAATGCCAAAGCAGACATGTTCTGAAACGCCCTCTTATAAGATTAGTAATATAATATAAGCACACACATGCATGCTTATAAACAATAGTATGGTGATGACCCTTAATTATTTCTAAAACATCATTATGAATAACAATGTAATTATGCTTTAATAATCAAGATAATTTATCTAATTAAGATGGTTTAGATAAACCAATTTTAATATAATTCTCTCAAGACTTTTTGAGAGTGATGGTCAAAGTATTGGTGAAATATTTTCAAAATATAATTGATTTGGGGCCTAAATCAAGACAAACATTATGTGTGTTGATGATGTAGGGACACAATACTATGTACTGAAAATTGAAATGAATTAGTAGTGCTTTGCATACCCTAGCTTCCAATGTGGTACAAACTTTTGGAGAGAAACAAAACGAAGAACGGTCCTTATTAGATGATGAGCAGCTTTCTGCTTTTACCATCTTTATTACTGATTCCTTCTGTTTCAAAAAGAATAGTCTAGTTTGACTTGACACAGAATTTTAAAAAATAATTTATAGTTTAAAGCAATGTTAAATGTATTAATATATCATTTAATTTTGTGTATATAAACATGTCACGTGTAAAGCTGAAATTGAAGTGCCCTAAAAAAAAATCATTCTAATTGAAATATACTTAAAAAATAGGTTGTTTTTGTTTAATCGGAGGGAGTATTAATTTATTTATTTCATTTCCTTCTCTTTCTTATTCGTCCTATTTTAAGATTTGATTCAATCATATCAAGTTATTCCCAAACATATTCCCATTCCCCACACCTTACACCCATTATAAAATAATAATAAACAAATAAATAAATAACAGGTCTGATTTCACACTTTTGCTTTCATTTCTGTTTCTTTGTAATTCACCTTTCCATGCATGCATGATAACCAAAGAAAATACATTGTGGTCCTCAACTTGGTCATGTCCACCTTTGACTAGCAATCACTACATTATGTGAATAGGGTTTTGAGATTCTTGAGAATTGAGAAAATATGACTCGAATTATATCTTTAGAGGATAAAATTGACAATTGTACGGTTTTGGTCCTCAAACTTCAAAATTGGAGGCCCTTCCATGCATATTTTTCGGCAATTTCTTAAATTTATGAGCAAATTTTATTTAGATAAAGTTGTTTCAATTGAGGATAATGTATATGATTCAAAGAGATCTCATATTTAATGTTACTACATAATAGAACTTCAAGAGAGACATGCTCTCAAATTTTTCCGAAATTTATATTGCAATTGTCTAATAGAGACGTTTTATCATGTGTTCAAATGCTCAATTGAAATAAGTTGTAGTTTAAGTGTCTAAATAAAATTTACTTGCAAGTTTAAGGGGTTGTGGTTGTATCAAGCCAATATTATTTTTTTGTGTGTAATATTCTCTCCTATGTTATTTTCGAATAACGTGGAATTACTTATCAGCCTTAATTTATTACATTCTACTATAATAATAATATTTTATTTGTCCCAAGTTATGTACATTTTTAAATTTTGTGAATTATATAAACATTTTTTTTACCCTTTTTTTTTACATGTCTATTGTTTTTTAAGGACTTTATATTTAAAAAAAAAAAGTAATTTATTTGAGTTGGACAAAGGAAAATTTAAATAGAAAAAAATAGTGTCCTTTGATAGCCTTGTTAAGCCAAGGGGCTTAATTGAACAAAAAAATTCAAGAGGGATTCTACATTAAAATTAGAAAACATGATGTATTGCATTTGCATTTCTATCTTCTCATTATTATGTGTCTGACCAACTTGAAGCAACGTAGTCAATGTTGTTTGATTTCAACGACCCCGCAAAAATTATTGCAACTTGGAAAAAGTTTTATGGAATTTGTAGTTGAATCTAATGATGTTAACTTCTAAAAGAATGCTTTATATATGGTCAAAATTTATGACTTTTAAATCTCTAAATTTTGTTTATAATCAAAACCAGCATTTAAATGTTTTTTGGTCAAATATAAACCTTCAAGATTCCATGAAATATAATTTGACCATTAGACCATCTTTACTTAAATATTTTTCATAAAACAGCGTAAGCTAAATTTTTAACGATAATTTTCATTTCTAATATACGTTTTCGTCATTTGACAAAATAATATTTGGACTTTGCTTTTCGTACTCTTCCACTAGAAATCTATACCACCAAATGCTAACAATAAAAATGTTTATATGACAAGACATAACTTACTCGAAATCTTGTAATTATTTAAATGATTGTTGTAATTTAGTTCATAATCCTTCTCATTGCTTTTCATGCATATATCATTTTCTTAGATATCTGCAAATCCAAATTTCTATACCTTATATTTATCCTTTTCTTATGCATAAGTAGGGCCAAATTTCGTATACCTTATATTTAGCCCCACTTCAACAGAAAAGGAAGAAAAAATATTTATCCAAGAAATTCGTCTGATCGATTGTTTCTCCATGAAAATTCTATATTTGTTGGGTTCGAAAGAATCAGGGTCTCATGCAGAAGTTTACAATTGCAAATTGTGTTAGTGATAAATTAGATGACAAATAAAACTATACTAAAAAATATAATATTATTATATAATTTGGCCAATTGACCTAAATATTTAAAAACTAATATAAAAGAAACATAAAACTATTGACATAAAATATCTCAATAAACAAAACTCTTAAACGTTTACATTATGGATGTTATTGTCTTCTTGATATGAGGATATGAAAATACGGATATTCAATTTATGGAGTTCCAAATTTTTCTTCTAAGAAAAGAATAACCAAATACGAAAGATAATTATATTTTTTTCTTTCAAGTAAAGTAAAAGTTATATGGAAAAAAATTCAGAGAAAAACCCTAACAATATTAACTAGAGAAATGGTAAGTAACACTCTTATTTATAATAGTGCATGTAAATCCTACTTTAACTAGAAATATATTTTTCAATATTATGTTTTACTAAAGTCTCATTCAGATATAAACTAAATAAACTATATCAAATATCAAATCCTAAACCATTTTACTTTCTACTTGGAATTTTGAATTAGTCTATAGCATTTATATTTTATGGTGATTAAGTTGTTAAGCCGCAGAAAAGTACTTAAACTAGGAAGAAAACGAAAAAAAGATCGAGTGTAATTTAGAGAAAATAAATGATAAAGTTATTATATATGGTTTAGCTATGATTTATAATGTGGGGTAAAAATGTCTCATTAACCTTGCGTTATAAATTTACTTTAATGCTTTTTTGAATTATTGCCAGGGAGCATATAGACCTAATCATTTGATAACTTGTAAAAATTACACATTCAAATCTTTAAAGGGAAATTTTGAGTCTTTGATCAAACTAACCCATAAAGAGATACTTTTCTTGTAAGAAGAGGAACCTAAATTCAATGATCATTCTCCTTTAAACTTTTACATTTAATGTTCCAATGATTTGTGGTACCCTCTTTTCATTTTTTTTTAAAAATAAAATGCAAACCACATTTCTTGAATATCTAAAAAGAATAGATCAAAATACTCAAAGGTGAATTTCATAGTCCATTGGTAAGAGGATATTATGTTGACTGACAAATTTGACTCACTTTGGCCACTACATTTGGCTAAAGACACGCTTTTTGTCCATTTTGTTGGGTTTTGAGTTTCCTTTCTTTCCTTTGTGGATGAATTTAGCCCAAATTTGACTAGCCCACTTTTGCCCATAAGCTCAATATTATGGTGCATATGTAAGACATTCTTTTAGGTCTTATTTTAGAAGAATCACAAGAGTTGGAGAGCAGCCATATAGAGAGAAAAGTGGGAATTTGGGCATTTACAGGTTTGTGGTTATATTAGACAATGGGTTGAGGATAATGTGAGAAATCACATTGTTAATGAGACACATGCTAGAAGCTTATGGGATAAGCCTGAGGCACTTTATGCTTCGAAGACTGGCACCAATAAATTGTTTATGTTGAAACAATTGATGAACATCAGGTATAAAGAGGGCACTCCTATTTCTGATCATATTAATGATTTTCAGGTTGTTCTTGACCAGCTGTGCGGAGTGGGTGTGAAATTCGATGAAGAAATACAGGGACTATGGCTTCTTAATACTCTGCTAGACTCTTTCGAAACTCTTCGAGTTTCTTTGACTAATTCTGCTCCTAGTGGTGTTGTGACCATGAAATATGATAAGAGTGGTGTCTTGAATGAAGTGATGAGAAGAAGATCTCAAGGCTCATCTTCTTCAACTTCACACTCTGATGTTTGGTTACTGAAGATAGGGGAGAAGCAAGTTCAAAGGCCAGAATGACAGAGATAAAAGTAGAGGAAAGTCAAAGTTTAGATTCAAGAATGTTACATGTGACTATTGCCACAAGAATGGCATATCAAGAAATATTGTTTTAGATACAAGAGAGATATGAAACAACAAAATAAAGAATGCGATAATGAAAATTGTGTTGTTGTTGTTGCTAATGATAACCTTCTTGTTTCTTGTGATGAAAATGTTGTCAATCTTGTTTGCGATGAGACTAGCTGGTTTGTGGATTCTGGTGCTACTTCTCATGTCATGCCCAGGAAGAAATTATTTTTTTCTTATACTCCAGGCAATTTTGGGATGTTGAAAATGGGAAATAATTATGAGGTTGCGGTTCTTGGCATTGAGACTATTTGTTTGGAAAGTAATAATGGTTCCAAACTAGTTATGAATAATGTCAAGCATGCTCCAGATGTTCGCTTGAATTTAATTTATGTTGGATACCTTGATAATGAGGGTTATGCTAATACCCTTGGTGCTGGCCAGTAGAAGCTTGCCAGAGGTTCGATGGTTGTAGCCTGTGGTGACAAGTTGTCTAACTTGTACGTTTTTCAGGGCTCCATTCTCAAAGGATCAGTAAATTGGGTGGAGAATGATACTTCATCATTGTTATGGCCAAGAAGACTGAGTCAGATGAGATAGAAGGGGGTGGATAATTTGGCTTAAGAAAAAATTACTTTCTGGAGGTAAACAAGGAAAGTTGAACAAGTGCGTTCATTGCTTAGCTGGTAAACAGAAAAGAGTTTCTTTTCAAATCATCTGCCTTCAAGAAAGCTTGATTTGTTGGAGTTGGTACATTCTAATATGTGTGGTTCTTTTAAGGTAAAGTCTCATGGTGGTGCACTTTACTTTGTGACTTTCATTAATGATCATTCTTGCAAACTCTGGGTACGTATTCTCTTTGAAGTCCAAGGATCAAGTCCTTGATATGTTCAAGAGTTTCCAAGCCTTGGTTGAGAGACAGACAGGGAAGAAAGTGAAATGCATCCGTTTTGATAATGGTGGTGAGTATATTGGTCCTTTTGATAGATATTGCAAAGAGTAAGGTATTTGGCATTAGAAAACTCCTCTGAAGACTCCTCAGCTAAATGGTTTAGCGAAGAGGATGAATAGAATTCGTGTTGAGAGGGTTAGATGTATGCTTTTAGATGCGAAGCTACTAGATTCCTTTTGGGCAAAAGCACTTAATACTGTTGTCTATGTTATCAATTTATCTCCTACTATTTCTTTAAATGGTGATGTTCCTGACAGAGTTTGGTCTGGCAAGAATGTTTCTTACGATCATGTTAAAATTTTTTGGGTGTAAAGCCTTTGTGCATGTTCCTAAGGATGAGAGGTCAAAGTTGGGTGTTAAAACTGGCAATGTAACTTTGTTAGTTATGGTCAAGATGCATTCGGCTATCATTTCTTTGATCCAGTTGAGAAGAAACTTGTCAAAAGCCATGATGTTGTATTCTTTGAAGACCAAACAATTGAAGATCTTGACAAATGTGAGAAAGTTGATTCTTAGAGCAGTGAGAGCCTAGTTGATGTTGATCCGATGCCTTTGACTATTCCACCAGATGAAAATCTTCAAAATGATGAAAATAAAATTGATATTGCAAAAAGTGAGCATGCTCAGAATGACCAGTATGTCGTTGATGCTACAGTGCAAAATGATGTGGTTGGTTAGCAACCAACTACTACTGATGCTCCAGAGTGTTCTCTCAGAAGATTTACTAGAGAGAAAATACCTCCATCTCATTCTTCTCCCATTGAGTATGTACTCTTGACTGACGGGGGAGAACCAAAGAGTCTTGATGAGGCCATGAAAAGTGAAGAAAAAGAGAGGTGGTTTGATGCTATGGAGGATGAAATGAAATCTATACATGATAATCATATCTTTGATTTACTTATGTTACCTAAAGATCGAAAAGCTTTGAAGAATGGGTGGATTTTTCGAGGGAAACATGAAGATGATAACCCATTTCCACGGTACAAGGCTAGATTAGTTGTGAAGGGTTTTAACCAGAAAAAGGGAATTGATTTTGATGAGATATTCTCTCCAGTTGTGAAGATGTCATCCATCCGTGTGGTTCTAGGCTTGCAGTTGTGAAGATGACATCTATCCGTGTGGTTCTAGGCTTGGCGCAAGTCTGAACTTGGAGGTTGAACAGATGGATTTAAAACTGCTTTTCTCCATGGTGACTTAGATGAAGAAATTTATATGGAGTAGCCGGAAGGCTTTGAAGTCAAGGGAAAAGAGAATTATGTTTGCAAATTGAAAAAGAGTTTGTATGGTATAAAACAAGCTCTCATGCAATGGTACATGAAGTTTGGTTCTTTTATGAGTCAGCAGGACTTCAAGAAGATTTCTTCAGACCATTGTGTTTTTGTTCTAAAATTCTCTGATGATAACTTTATTATCGTTTTGCTTTATGTTGATGACATGCTTGTTGTTGATCGTAATACTTATAGGATTAAAAAGTTGAAGCAAGAGTTGATTAAGTCTTTTGCTATGAAAGACTTGGGACAAGCAAGGCAGATTCTTGGCATGCAGATTTTCCGTGACAGAGATGCCAAGAAATTATGGATGTGTACATTCAAAAAGTACTTCGTAGATTTAACATGGACAAAGCTAAGGTTGTCATTACACCTTTAGCTATGCACTTCAAATCGAGTACTAGACATTGTCCTTCCAGTGATGGTGAGAAGAAAGATATGAAGAAAGTTCCTTATGCTTCAGCTATTGGTAGTTTGATGTATGCAATGGTGTGTACAAGACCATATATTGCTCATGTTGTTGGTATTGTTAGCCGTTTTCTTTCTAATCCGGGAGGAGAGCATTGAAATGTTGTAAAGTGGAGTATGAGATATCTTTGTTGCACTTCTAGTCTAAGTTTGTGTTTTGGTGCAGGGAATCCTATTCTTTGTGGTTATACTAATTCAGAAATGGTCGGTGATGTTGATACTCGTAAGTCTACCTCAGGCAACTTGATTACTTTTGCAGGGGGATTGTGTCTTGGCAATCTATGTTTCAAAAATGTGTTGTTTTATCTACTATAGAGGCTGAGCTTATTGCAGCTATTGAAGCTTGCAAAGAGTTGATCTGGATGAAGAAATATTTGGGGGAACTTGATTGTGCTGAAGAGAGGTATGTGCTTTATTGCGACAGTCAAAGTGCTATTCATCTTGACAAGAATTCTACATTTCATGGTCGGTCTAAACACATTGATGTGAGGTATCATTATATTCGAGATGTGTTGGATTCTAAGTTGCTTGAACTTGAGAAATCCATACCAATGATAATGGTTCCGACATGATGACTAAAGCTTTGCCAAGAGGGAAGTTTGAAGAATGTTGCATGATCGCCGGGATGGCAATATCCTCCACATAGTCGGTAGGGGGAGAATTGTTCGGTTTTTGGTCTTTTTTCCTTTCTATGTGGATAAATAAAAAGTTCAAGGTTTTGGATCTCCTTCCTTCCTTTGTGGATAAATTTAGCCCAAATTTGACTAGTACACTTTTGCCCATAAGCCCAATATTATGGTGCATATGTAAGATTTTCTTTTAGGTCTTATATTAGAAGAATCGCAAGAGTTAGAGAGAAACCATATATAGAGAAAAGTGAGAAAGTACAGATTTTCGCACAAGCCCTAGCAACCAATTTCAAATCGCGATTTCTTCTTCGTTTCTCATCCGATTGAGCTGATTTTTGGACAGCTTGTTCAATTCAACTTGATCTTTTATTGGAAACTGAGAGAGAGTGATTTGGAGTCCTCTAGCTCCAGTTTTTCTCATGAACTGTAGCTCCAATTTGGTGTTTTTTCCCCTTTTATTTCTCTAGTTTTGCTATCTTGTAGTTGTGTTGCTCATTGTTTGGCACTTAGTTGGCGGTCATTTTGGAGAACACTTTTGTAACTCTTGTTGATTTTATTGGAGCTTTGGCCTTGTGGTTTTTACTCTTCACACCGAAGCGGTGTTTCACGTTAAATTTGGTATCTTGTGTTTTGATTTATTTTCTTTGCTTGGTTGATTTGTTTGCTGCCTAAACAAATTTTTTTCTTGCATTATTTTGTATTCTCTTGGTTCAAAAAGAAGGAAAAGTTTTGACTTGGATTTTCTTCCGCTATTGCCCTCTCGTGCACATTTAGTTTGTGCTTGCCTTTCCCAACACATTTATCATTTATTTGGAGAGATGTGAGTTATTTTTCTAACTAGTGAAGATACCAAGGATAAGCTATAAATGACCAAAAACATAGCAGTAATTATTTCGTTATTCATAATCTATAATTGGTTTTGCCTTTATATTTATGATTTTACATTCATTTTGGATTTGAGAATTACTTAGTGAACTACTTTTTCTTTAATTCTTGAATTTTTGAGATTTAAATTACAATTTGATCTTTGATTTTTGACTTTGCTAATCAATTCAACATTCCGGATTATCAATATTTATATTGTAAGTGCATGGTTCCTTTTCACCAAATTATTATGAATTGTGATAAAAATAATTATGAGTAGATAAACCCACAACAAGGCCGGATTGTGGGAACCATGAGGAATTAATGATGTAGACCTAATAAGTAGTAATTGTTGAATAGTGTGCAAGCATATATTGTTTTACTCTTTGCTTTGATTGTTTTTTAATGGTGGCGAAAGTTACAACTTGCCTTATTCCTACTTGTTTAAACATGGGGGTAACAAATGGGAAAAAGGATTATACAACGATGATTTAAGGCTATCAACCCTCATCTAATTGCTTGAACTTATCCAAGGATAACTAATTTGAGATCAAAGGTAAGGGTTAGTAGAGCATATATATGTAGACTAACCATGTTGCATGGTGAAATTCATCTACTTTGGAAACTATCAACTTAGGTGATAAATAACTTAACGATCTTGCATGAAACAAACTAGACAAGGTTAGAAATATCAAGGTCTACCAAGTTAAAGATTCATGGGGAACATAAAACCCTAGTTTCTTCTTTTATTGACTTAAAAACAAATTAATCTACTACATTATTATAATTTGCTATTGCGATTGTACAAACAATTATTTTCTACATAAACTCCCCTTTTTACGGAAATAATATGACTAAGAGCATGAACAATCACAATTGAACTAAGTTTGAACCTTATTCCTCGTGGGATCAACCATAACCTTAGGTTTTTTATTTGGAAAACGAATGCTTTATACTTCTTTTAGGGGGTGTAATTTGGGCTTATTCAAATTTTGGCATCATTGCCAAAGAATAAGGCTTTCACATTAGATAAATTGTGTTATTTGACACATTATTTCCTGATTTACATTTTTTTTATATAGGTTGCATTCTAGTGCATGCCCAACACGCGCAGTCAAGGCAGACCCCTGATTCTATTTGATCCCGAAATTCAAAGAACACTAAGGAGAATGGACATTAACGATGGTCCTTAGATGGAAGAAGAAGTCGTAGAACGGCTCAGAGTGGAAGAAGAGAATGCCCGCAAAAATGCTCCAAATAATCAGCCTATAATGAGAGCCCAACATCCACCCAAACAGAGACTAGAGTATGACATTTGGAATTAATCATAGAGCAAAGCATAATGGTATTGGAACTACCGGTGTCATTGTGTTGCCTCTATTACCTCTCGGAGAAAAGTTTGATATCACTAGAATCATGATACAAATGGTTAACATAAGAGGATTGCTCGCAGGTAAGCAAAAGAAATATCCCTACACTCATTCGAACAATTTTGTGAGTGTATTCCAGAGTAGTGTGGGCAGACCATACTTGGAATCGGACATCATTGAATTGTGCTTGTTCTTATTATCACTAACAGTGACACAAGTCTTTGGCTAGATGAGTTCTCATATAACTCGATCACTACATGGAGAGATTTACATGAAGCTTTCCTAGAAAAATACTTTCCCTCATCTAAAAATTTAAAACTGAAGGATGAAATCAATAACTTCAAGAAACTCCATAGAGAGGCACTATGTCATACATGGGAAAGGTTCACCAAAAATCAAAGAAGAGTACCAAACAATAGCATTCCAGATGATTCACTCTTAGAAATCTTTTATAGAGCATTAGATAACAATGGTAAGGCAGTGGTGGACATCATCACTGGAGGAGCATTCATGGCAAACGCTTTTAAGGAAGCGACAGATTAACTTGATCCAGAAAAAAAATAAACAGAGCTTGGAATACAAGAGATGCAGAAACCATGAGAGACACTTTTGCTATAGGAACAACTCATATGTAATGAGACGGAATGAGGAACTAAGCCATGAATTATTGTAAATGAGAACGCATATTAAACTTCTTTTGAAAAAACAGAGAGAATGAGTCATATAGAGCGAATGTTATATGTTACAACGGTAGAGCACAAACACATGATGATTAATTATAAGTATATGATGAGGATTCATACTATTTGAATGATCAGATGAGGGATTTTCATACCAACGCACAAGCTTTCAATAAGGATAATCGGTGCCAAGATTTAAAAAAAATCAAGGTTGGCACTACAATTAATACAACTACAATCAGTACGTAAGAGATAAATATAATAACAACTACAATAGAGACAACAACCACAATAGGGGCAAGTACTACAATTGGGATAATAACTTTGATCAGGAAAAAAAATTCAATAGGAATGGGTATAATGATTGAACTCGAGGCTAAGAAAGGAGTGGTGCAGATATTCCACTAGTTAATTGCAATGGAGGATCAAGATTCACTAGGTTTAAAGTTATGATTATCAAAGTTCTCAAGAAAGTAGAAGCTTCTAATGACAATATTACAGAGATGTGACATGACATATCATTGATGAGTCATAAGGTAGAGTCTCAGGTGACAGAAATTAAACAGATTGTGCAGCAGTTAGGTCAGATGTCCACAACCTTTAATGTAACACCTCAGATTTGAGAAAGGCTAGGAAGAGGTTTGGAAGGCTTGTCAAGAACCCAAAACTGGACCATGGGACCCTCCATGGATCCCTAGACAGGTCGTGAAGAGGACCATGACCCGTTATAGGGCTCGTGACAAGAAGGCAGAACCTGACCCAAGCAGGCTCCCTTCCACGGACCCCTAGACGGGTCGTGATGAGGGATATGGTCTGTACCAGTGGTCGTCAAGTCGGTCAAATTAGTAGGTTTTCTCCTCCAACCACTGGTCAAGGGCCATGGGTGTCACAACCGCCCATGAGCCCCACACGGACCGTGAAGTCGTATGTGAAGGGTTTTCATTAGACTTAGAGTTTAGGGTCAACTTCAAACGATCATATCTTTTAGTGAAGAATAAATTAGGTGGCACATGACCTATCAAATTAAATATCTCTGAGTCGTATTTCCAACACCACAAAGTTTGCCTAAATCTAAGCAGAGATTAAGAAGTTATTCCCAAAATAGTAAAGCCATGTCGGGCAGAAATTCTTCACGACCCATTTGACGGGCCGTGGTAGGAATGACGGGCCGTGAAGGCCTCCTTGTACTAATTCGGTAGTTTTCAGTTACGGACTTTTGGGTCTTTTCCCCAATTGTTTTAACTCAATACCATGTCATTTTTCCTTCTAACTAAAGCCCTATATAATGATTTTAAACCCCCAAATCACCCAAACTCAATTCATTCTCCTAAATTCTCAAAAGAAGATCAAGCTCCTCCTCTCAAATATTTCTCTCTCTAGAAATTGTAGAAGAAATCTAGGGTTTCAAGGTTAAACCGCCTAATCCTCCATTGCTTCCAAGCTTTTGGCATCAAGGTATGATAGTTTTCATCCATGGACCCCTTTCCTCCATGGAGTTCCTAAATTCTCCATTTTTCTCAAGTTATAAATCTCCAATTGAAGTTAGAGTTTTCTTCCATGTCATGGATTCCTTTTAATGTTGATTTATTTTATTGATTTATGAACTTCTATACATGAATTGAAGTAATTGCACGCTTTTAAGTTAATTTTCCATGAACCCATGTGTAACCCATGTTTTCTAAGCCATGTTGATATAATATGAATCTTGAACTATGAAAGATGAATTTATGAAAATATTTGTGTCTTCTCTTCATGAAATATATGTAAAGGAATTTAAAGATGCTTTGACATTGAAAACATGATGAAGCTTATGAATCATTGAAAGAATGTATGTTCATGAAAGTATGTTTATGACTCAAGAAAGTTTATAGATGAGAGTGTCTATATGTTATATGAAGCTTGGCCACATGACATGAATGACATCTAGATTTACCCTCAATGTTTTTCGAGCTATTTTCCTAAATTAGGTCTTGATTAGTATGGCATCCATATATGCCATTAATGATTAGACACCACGATTTCAAAACTATATCCATTAGTAATAGGGGCATATCTAGCATGAAGTGAATGACTATGGGCCTTAAAACCTATTATGAAAAGATCATGGACAGTGAAAGGTTTTCTCACGCGTGGTCTAAGGAGTTATCCTAATATGACGTTAGCTTGGATTGGTTACTTAATTGTGCCTTTCCATGGATCATGAGATGAGTTAAGATTAAAAACTACTCCGTGGGATTTATGCTTAGCACCGAGAGGATATTGAGATGGAAGCTCTCCCAAATTGAGGTCGGGTTTTTAGTAGCAATATCCTTATCCCTTACCTATGTGCCCCCATAGGATGATTGTCTAGATAGAAATTATCTAGTGGATCCACTTTAGCCTTGACTCATGATTCTACCTTGGCAAGTAGGACAACCATTTTCGGTGTGGGAGACACTGAGGTTCCATGTTATAGCTCGCATGGTCTCTATGTCGGTTAAGGCTACTTCCCACAATAATAATGAACTAAGGTTACTTCAAGAAGTATCTCACATGTGTTCAAAGATGGTTTTACTTGAATTGATCATGATTTTGTTTTATGTTTTCTAACCTTCTTATCATATGTTTTAGCTTGGTCTTTGCATATCACGAAAATGTCCTTTTTATCATGATTTCATACTTTTATGCATGACTATCATACTTAGTGTATTTTTGTACTAACGCATACTCTTGCTTACATTTACCCAAATATAGGGACCGACCTTACAGATTCGCACTTCCGTGGCAAGGGATCTCATATAGAAGCTTGAAGATTGGTGAATCCTCATATTCTGAGGACCGAGCTTTGATTTCCTTTTCTCTTTACTTTCATTTTTGGAACTTGATGTACGGGCTACTCCTCGATAAACTCTTATGTACTATATGGCTTCGAGACGATGTTTAGATTTCCGTTTTTCTCTATAAAACTTTTCTATGTTGAAACTATCTTTTAAAATCTTGTTATTCCATTATCTTGTATGATGAAAGCTAAGTGCATTGTATGGGGCCTCTCGGGGTCTTCTACACCATGTTATGCCTAGGGGCTACCTTGGGTCGTGGCATTAAATCAACACAAAAAGTGAAAACTTTCAAGCAACACCTATGGGCTACCTTGGGTCGTGACATTAAATCAACACCAAAAAGGAACACTTTCAAGCAACATAATCCAAAATATGAAAAATTATGGGCATTAAAGGGCAGTCACTACAAGAGGTGGAAAACAAACCATAGATTCCCCAATACCAATGGTAGTGGAGAAACCGAATGAACCCGAATGTCACATCCCGCCACATCACAGTGAAATTTTGTGTCCGAATAAGGGTGGAAGGGTCTAGAGTTGTGGAGAGGTTTCCGGAAGACTCTAGAACCCTTTAGATTATTCAAGAAGGATAGAGAATTCCCTATAATTCTCTAGAATAACTTAGGAGGCAATGGAAGGTCCTAGATAGTTTCCAAGAAAGCCTTAGAATTCTCTAGAATGTGTAGAGAATTCTAGAAGAGGGACTAGATATTTTCTTGGAAAGCTTTAGAATTTCCTAGAATTAGTAGAAGATTCTAGGGAGGGACCAAAGTGTAAATAGTTTAGGGACTTGTAAAGTAAATATTAATTACATTTTAGTCCCTAGAAGGTAGTATAAATAGAGGTGCCCCTCATTTTCTAGGAACCAAGAAAGCAACCAAGCATTCAAGCAACTTGTAAAGCATTATCCAAGCAATATAAAGCCTTCTTCCAAAATTCTCTAACTCTTTCTTTTCATTCTCTTAGCGATCTTAGCATAAAAGGCTTACTTGAGCTTATAAGATCTTGAAAGACTAGTGAGTAAGTTGTCAAGTGCCGCACGGAGCTTTAGTAAGACTCTAAGTCCGTGACAAAGTGGTATCAGAGAGAAGGTTTGATACTAAGGGAATGGCAACCGAAGGAGACGTGAACGCCGCTAGCATTACCAACGCCCGTCTGGATAGTGGAAAGAAAAACCGCAAGGGTAAAAAGCACCAAAAGAGTAATGAAGAAATGATGCCGAATCTCACACCAAGTGAGGCGCTAACATCTCATCCACCCTCGACCACCAAGGCAAGTGACGACAAACTCGGCGAGGAGCCTATTGACATCACCGCAGGAGAAGAGTGGGTCGCAAGCATTGTAGTGGCAAGGAAATCCGTGGAGATATTAGGTCGGCGCATGAACATGGCCGACGGCAAGTTCAAAACTCTTGAAGACTTCACCCTTGAGGAGACTGAAAACATCCGAAATGAGTTGGAGGGACATCAGCAGGCCGAGTTCGAAAGAAGACAATGGTGCAAAATGGTCCCTGCCACCACGCCTGAAAAAAGTTCCAAAAGGGAACGATGTTGTGATGCCAAAGAAGCTGCCGAGGCGCTTGCCTCCTAGGAAGGAGGTAGGTCACAAGTCTGAGCTAGAAGCGATATGGAAGGCGTTGAATGCGTTGCGCAAGGGCCTTAATCGAGACAATGGACTATTGGTCGCGCACGCACAAGGCTCGGATGACGATGTAGCAGCAATGTGACACGGTCGTCACATCAATAGGTGGGGGAGAGTGTCACGTCCCGCCATATCACAGTGAAATTTTGTGTCCAAATAGGGGTGGAAGGGTCTAGAGTTGTGGAGAGGTTTCCGGAAGACTCTAGAACCCTTTAGATTATTCAAGAAAGCTAGAGAATTCCCTAGAATTCTGTAGAATAACTTAGAAGGCAATGGAAGGTCCTAGATAGTTTCCAAGAAAGCATTAGAATTCTCTAGAATGTGTAGAGAATTCTAGAAGAGGGACTAGATATTTTCTTGGAAAACTTTAGAATTTCCTAGAATTAGTAGAAGATTCTAGGGAGGGAACAAAGTATAAATAGTTTAGGGACTTGTAAAGTAAATATTAATTACATTTTAGTCCCTAGGAGATAGTATAAATAGAGGTGCCCCTCATTTGCTAGGCACCAAGAAAGCAACCAAGTATTCATGCAACTTGTAAAGCATTCTCCAAGCAATATAAAGCCTTCTTCCAAAATTCTCTAACTCTTTCCTTTCACTCTCTTAGCGATCTTAGCATAAAAGGCTTACTTGAGCTTATAAGATCTTGAAAGACTAGTGAGTAAGTTGTCAAGTGCCGCACGGAGCTTTAGTAAGACTCTAAGTCCGTGACAAAGTGGTATCTGAGAGGAGGTTTGATACTAAGGGAATGGCAACCGAAGGAGACGTGAACGCCGCTAGCACTACCAACGCCCGTCTGGATAGTGGAAAGAAAAACCGCAAGGGTAAAAAGCACCAAAAGAGTAATGAAGAAATGATGCCGAATCCCACACTAAGTGAGGCTCTAACATCTTATCCCCCTCGACCACCGAGGAAAGTGACGACAAACTCGGCGAGGAGCCTATTGACGTCACCGCAGGAGAAGAGTGGGTCGCAAGGGTTGAAGTGGCAAGGAAGGCCGTGGAGATATTAGGCCGGCGCATAAACGTGGCCGACGGCAAGTTCAAAACTCTTGAAGACTTCACCCTTGAGGAGACTGAAAACATCTGAAATGAGTTGGAGGGACATCAGCAGGCCGAGTTCGAGATGAAGGAGGCTATCACTTCTTTGGAGTGTCGGCTCATGGAGGCATTGAGCACGATTGAGACCATGAAGGCCGAAATGAAAGCACTCAAGGAAGGTGCCGAACTTGGAGGATCATCGTCGCTTGACCAAGATAGGGAGGCCAAGGTCGAGGCTCCCAAGCCACCTATGTTCAAAGGTGTCCGTGGTGCGCAAGAGGTGGAGAACTTCTTATGGCATTTGCAGAATTACATCAAGTGCAACAGGCTGAAGAGCGACGAGAGTAAGATCAACACTGTTGTGTTGTATCTTTCAGAGATGGCCATGCTATGGTGGAGACGCAAGGAGGCCGAGATAGGGAATGGGACGTGCTCTATTAAAACCTAGGAACAATTTCGGGAAGAGTTCAAGAAAGCCTTATTCCCTAACAACGTCATCTATGAGGCGAAGCGCAAGTTTAAGGAGCTGAAGCAAACGGGTAGCATCCGCGCTTATGTGCAGGAGTTCACTACTCTCACGCTTCAAATTGCTAACCTCACGGATGATGATATGTTGTTCCACTTCATGGATGGGCTGCAAAATTGGGCCAGGACGGAGTTGGAACGTCGGCAGGTCAGGACCATAGACAAAGCCATCACGCAGGCTGAAGCTTTGACAGACTTCAGACAGGAGAAGCCCGATAGAGCCAGAGGAGAAGAGATGAGAGGGAGTCATGACCATGGTGGGGGGGATCGTGGCAAAGGCAAGGAGCAGCGGCCACATCCCAAGAAGCATGACACCTACAAGTCTGATGGCAACAACTCTGGACGTCATGGCAACATGGAGAGGAAGATAGAGGTTGCCAACAAAGGTGGCTGCTACATATGCGGCAGACCGCATGGTTATGCAAGATGCCCTGAACTGAAGAGCCTTGCTGCCATCCTGCGAGAGCGGAAGGAGAAAGACGCCCAGGAGCAAGGACAAGGTGTAGAGATGACACAGTTGGGCTTGATAGGACTATGCGAAGCCATCACGAAGCAGCCAGAGAAGACAAGAGGATACGGCGCGCAGTATGTCGACATTACGATAAATGGAATACCCGTTTGTGCTTTGGTCGACACGGGTGCAGAGGTCAATATCATGACCAAGACGGCAGTGACGAGGTTGGGCCTAAATTACAATCCAAGCAATGACAACTTAGGACGGTCAATGCACCCCCGACTCCCGTGTGTGGAGTTGTGCATGGAGTAAGCATCATGCTAGGCGAGTGGCAAGGTAAGGCCAACTTCACAGTCGCTCCTTTAGATCTTTATGACATAATTCTTGGGCAGGAGTTTTTCCAGAGTGCCACGCAGTGATCAACCCTTACCTCCAACGACTTCTAGTCATGGAGCAAGGAAGATCATGCATGGTTCCCCTAGTTAAAGTACCAAAAGTGGAAGGGCAAGTCCGGTTAACGGCCATGCAGCTCGAGAGAAGACCTAAGAAGAAGGAGCAAGCGTTTAGAGCCACCATAGCAAGTTCGAAAGAAGACAATGGTGCAAAAGGGTCCCTGCCACCACGCCTGAAAAAAGTTCCAAAAGGGAACGATGTTGTGATGCCAAAAAAGCTGCCAAGGCACTTGCCTCCTAGGAAGGAGGTAGGTCATAAGTCTGAGCTAGAAGCGATATGGAAGGCGTTGAATGCGTTGCGCAAGGGCCTTAATCGAGTCAATGGACTATTGGTCGCGCACGCACAAGGCTCGGATGACGATGTAGCAGCAATGCGACACGGTCGTCGCATCAATAGGTGGGGGAGAGTGTCACGTCCCGCCATATCACAGTGAAATTTTGTGTCCAAATAGGGGTGGAAGGGTCTAGAGTTGTGGAGAGGTTTCCGGAAGACTCTAGAACCCTTTAGATTATTCAAGAAGGCTAGAGAATTCCCTAGAATTCTGTAGAATAACTTAGAAGGCAATGGAAGGTCCTAGATAGTTTCCAAGAAAGCCTTAGAATTCTATAGAATGTGTAGAGAATTCTAGAAGAGGGACTAGATATTTTCTTGGAAAACTTTAGAATTTCCTAGAATTAGTAGAAGATTCTAGGGAGGGACCAAAGTATAAATAGTTTAGGGACTTGTAAAGTACATATTAATTACATTTTAGTTCCTAGGAGATAGTATAAATAGAGGTGCCCCTCATTTGCTAGGCACCAAGAAAGCAACCAAGTATTCATGCAACTTGTAAAGCATTCTCCAAGCAATATAAAGCCTTCTTCCAAAATTCTCTAACTCTTTCCTTTCGTTCTCTTAGCGATCTTTGCATAAAAGGCTTTTTTGAGCTTACAAGATCTTGAAAGACTAGTGAGTAATTTGTCAAGTGCCGCACGGAGCTTTAGTAAGACTCTAAGTTCGTGACACGAAGCTACTAAAAATGAACATATGGGAGAACCCAAAGATCTAACCGGGGGGATAAATAAGCCCCTCAAAACATAACCCATATGCCTCGACCTCCTGCACCTTTTCCACAAAGATTAGTTAAGAAAACTGAAGAAGAAAAATATCAAACATTTATCTCAATATTGAAGCAACTCTCAATAAATTTACCTTTGATTGAAGCACTAGAACAAATGACGGACTATGGCATGTTCATGAATGATCTAGTGATTGAAAGAGGGTCATGAGTTTTGAAGGAGAAGGTAAGTTGCAAGATTGTATTGCCAAAGCCACTAGATTGTTAGTGAAGAAAAAGGAGGATCTTGGAGCGTTTACAATTCCATGTATAATTGGTGCATTACATTTTGCTAGATCTCTATATGAATTGGGTGCCAATATAAATTTGATTTCATTATCAGTGTTTGGACAATTGGGCTTAGGAGCCCCCAAACAAATAGAATGTGGCTACTCATGGCTTATCATACCATCAAGAAACCAATGGGTGTCCTTCGTCATGCTCTAGTCATAGTGGAGAGGTTCATATTTTCTACAGATTTTGTGATTTCAGACTGTGAGGTTGATTTTGAGGTGTCTATCTGTCATGACCCAAAGTATACCCTAGGTGTAATATGGTGTATAGGACCCCGAGAGGCCCTACACAGGCCACTTAGCATACATCATACAAGATAATAGAAATAAAGACTTGAAAAGACAGTTTTATATCATAAAAGAGTTTGACAAAGCGAAAGTCTAACATAAGTCTCAATAAGCCATCTACTAATCAAAAGAAGTGGCTGGGACGTAACTCCTATACCATATACAAATGTTTGAAAACTAAAATGAGATAAAAGCTATAAAAGAATCTCGGCCCTCAGATCATGAGAAATCACCAATCTTCAAAATTCAAATGGATCAAATAGCCACGAGTGTGAGAGGTAGGAGCACCAAACCCTACATTAGTGAAACAATATAGGCATAAGTATGCATTAGTAAATGGAATGTACTAAGTAGTTATGAAATAATGCTAAAAATGACTATAAATGACATGCAATCACCAAGATAAATCATAAGATAAAAGGGTTGGAAAACATAAGTCATAATTATGGTTAATATAAGGTTAACATCTTTAAAACACTTGTGAGACACTTTAAAATTAACCTTAGTTCATTATTGAGGGAAATTAACCGTATAACCGACATACACCATGTGAGCTATAACATGGAATCCAGTGTTTGTCCCACACCAAAAAGGAATACCCTTACTATTGACAAGGTAAAAACCATGAGTCCAAGCTAAAGTGGATCCACTATCTGATACAACATCATATGGTGTCACATAGTAATGGAACGAGGAGATAAGTACTAGAGACACAACCTTTACTAACAAGAGAGCCTCCATTGCAATGTCCTCTCGGTGCTAAGTATAAATCCCTCATAATAGTCATTAATCATATTCATTTCATCATATATAGAAGGGAACAATGAAGCAACCAATCCAAGCTAAAGTTCATTCAGAATAGCTCCTAAATCTTGATTCAACTTAGGTGAGAAAACCTTTCAACCTTATGAATCCTTATATGAAAAATCCTTTCACAATAATGTTCTTAGTAGTATGTGAGAAAACCTTTCAGAACAACAACATTAATACTTTATTCGCAAAGCATCCTTAAATCATGTATATCAACTTCATAAAAGCATGTATATCTTCATAAATTCCTTTTTCATCTTTTACAAGCTTCATCATGAGTTTATAGTCTGTTCCCTTGCTGAAGATTGATAAACTCAAGCACCTTAGCCTCCCTCATTTCAAGAGGAAAGAACTTATCAAGGAAAGCACACTTGAACCTTTCCTATTCTAGGGGACCCGCATCTTCCAGTCTTGCTTCCTTCCATTGGTTGAACCAAATTTGAGCGATACACTTATGTTGATAAGCGGCCAATTTCTCCTTTTCCACCGGCGTCACTCCCATAATAGCCAGCACCTTTTAAACCTCATCAATGAACTCTTAAGGATCTTCCTCAACCTTAGAACCATTGAATTTTGGAGGATTCATCCTAGTGAAGTCCCTCACTCTAGATGTCGTTGTACCCATATTTAGGTTCATGGGGACCACAACCTCCCTATTGGCTTGGGTCATTACGGCTTGAGCCAACACTTGAAAGATAGTTCTAAACTCCGTATTAGTCACATGCTCGGCCAAAAGGTCAATCGAAGCTTGAGGAAGAGCTTCTTGAGTCGCATTTTCTCCCTCATTTCTTTTAGCAAAAGCTCTTTGAATAGTCATATCCTGTAGACCATCGAGTAAGGATTATGAGGGAAACATTATAGAGTCAAACTCTATCGCACGACTTAGAGTGAAGAAAGAAGTGAAGTTTCCTAAACATTTTGTAGCCTCTCATTCATAAATGTGGCGCGTTTCACACTTATGAACAAGACTCTACTTGACGTGGTTTTGAGACATCCCAGAACCGATCTAAACCTTGTGCTCTATATTAAACCTTGTGCTCTGATTACCAAGTTTGGCATGACCCAGGGGTACCCCCTAGATGTGACATGGTGTACAAGACCCCGAGAGGCCTCATACAAGTCACTAAGTTTTCATAGTCAAGATAACATAAACTTATGAGAATTTAAAGCATTTTCAACACAATCAAAGTTTTCGATTCCAAAATCGAAAGTCTAATACACTTGTCTCAAAAACCATCTAGTACAATAGAATATTAGGGCAAATCCCATACAACAATGTTCACGAACTAAAATAAAAGGATATGATGAAAATAGTGGCCAAATCCTCGAATGCTATGAGGACTCGCCAATCTTCAAGTCTTGCCTCTACTATAGGTCCTAGCCACGGGGATGAGAATCGATATCGCCGGACCCTACATTTGGGTAAGAAATGTAGGAAAGAGTATGGGTTAGTAAAAGAATGTACTAAATATGATAGCTTGCATAAACAACACATAAACATAAGCGTTAGACAACATAAGTCAATAAGCATAATCAATGCACATAATAGATCATCATAACATATGAGGAGTACTTCTTGAAGTAACCTCAATTAATCCTTACTCATTATGGAAGGCAATTCAAGCAAAAATCCAAGATAATCTTTCATAATAACATTTTAGATCTTATAACTTACTTTTAAAGATATGGGGAGTCGCCACTTGTCTAACTATAAAGGATCATGGGTAGTCACCTCTTATCCTTCTTACTTTGGGATCATGGGTAGTCGCCTCTTGCCCAAATCATATTTAAGATCATAGGTAATCTCCCCTTGTCCAACTTACATGATAGGAACGTGGGTAGTCGCCTTTTTTTCAACTTCATGGAATAACGGTACTCACCTCATAATCTATTCTAAGGAATATGGGTACTCACCTCAAATTCTATTCTAATTTAGAGGTCAAGGGTAATCGCCTCTAGCCTCATCAATTTCATAGCCTTTTTACATAGATTCATTTTAGGTGAGAAAGCCTTTAAATCTAGAATCATTCAATGTGAGAAAGCCTTTCACGTTCATACATTCATAAAGGAAATCATATGGGAAGAATCCCTTCCACAACAATCAACAATTTATACATAGGCTTTACTCTCAAAGCAATTCTAATCGTAAATCATCATATATTCTTCAATCTCGAAGCAATTCATAATGTACCTTATCAATCCTATAAGAATACATCTAAACCCATAATTTCTCCTTTCGTATCATCAAACCCATTTACATAGATTTTACCTTAGACATATGGGTTAGGCATGGGTACATGGAAATTCATCATAAAAGCATAGAATCCACTCAATTCATGCATAAACAATCTTAATTCAATTAATTGAATCAGCATTCGTAAGAACCCACAACTTAGAATAAAACCCTAACTCAAATTTGGGGAATTCTACTTTTCAATTGGGAGAACTTAGGGGCTCCATGGATGCAAGGATTCCATGGATGAAAATTTATTATACCATGATATCAAAGCCCACGAATGCTTGGAGAAAGGAGACTTTACCTTTATCCCTAGCTTCAATCCTTCTTCTTTTTCAAGTTCTAGAGAGAGAAATATTTTGGAGAGGAGGAACCCAATTTCTTTTGGTGAATTTAAGAGAATGACTTGAATGGGTAAGTTTTGGGGTTAAAATCACTTATATAGGGGTCCTAGTCTTGGGTAAAATGACATAGCTTTGTTTTAAAGAAATTTGGAAAAGACCCATGTGCCCTTTAATTAAAATTGTTGAACCCCCCTCCATGAGGCTCTTCACAAGCCGTCAAGGACCACACGGCCTGTAGTGGAAGTCGTGGTCCTTGACCAGTGGCTTGTCTTGCCACCCCTTAAACTCTTTTCTTACCATGACCCCTCCCACGGCCCGTAGTGGCCTTTACGAGCCGTCATGTGGCTCATGTGAAAGGTCAAGTTTTTGGCTAGCTACTGCCTCCCCTTCACAACCATCACCACGGCCCATTGAGCTCTTCACAAGCCGTTTGGGTGGTCGTGGGAGGGGAGCCTTTCTTGGCTCAATTTTGTGAGCCACCATGGGCAGCACCACGCCTCGTGGTTCCCTTCACAACCTGTCTGGGCCCACGTGAAGGGTGCCCGGGCTTACTTCTTTGGCTTGTGACTTGTCACCTAGCCCCTTGCTCAGTCTACTAGATTTCGAGGTGTTGCAATTGTACAATAGATGTTGGATCTCCAACACATTTATTCAATAAGGACACATTCAAAATCAAATGTACTAATGCTAAATCATTAGTCAAATCAAGCTCATAAATAACTTTGCCAATATGCCTCAAAATCTGATATGGGCCTACATATCGAGGACTAAGCTTACCTTTCTTTCCAAACCTCATTACACTCTGCATAGGTAAAAAATTTAAGTTAACCCAATCATCAACTTCAAACTCAAGATCTCTTCTTCTAACATCAGCATAGGACTTTTGTTGACTTTGAGTCGTTCTCAACGTTTCTCTAATAAGTCAAACTTTCTCCATAGCCTCATGTATCAACTCGAGACCTATCGAAGCAAACTCACCAACTTCAAACCAACTTATAAGATATCTACACATCCTACCATAAAGAGCATCAAATGGAGGCATACCAATACTTGAACGATAGCTATTATTATAAGAAAACTCAATCAAAGGCAAATGATCATCTCAATTACCCTTGAAATCAATCACATAAACTCTAAACATATCTTCTAAAGTTTGGATATTACGCTCCACTTGCCCATCGCTTTGATCATGAAATATGGTACTAAGCTTAACACGAGTACCATGACCCTTTTTTAAAGACTTCCAAAATTGAGAAGTGAATTGGGTACCACGATCGCAGATAATGGATAGGGGAATTCCATGCAACCTAACCATTTCAATTAGATACAACTTAGCATAATCTTCCGCTGAATAAGAAATCTTAACGGGAACGAAATAAGCTGACTTCGTCATACGATTTACTATAATCCAAATCGAGTCATGTTGTCGCTGAGTGCGGGAAACCCACAATAAAGTCCATATTCACATCTTCCCACTTGAAAGTAGGAATGCTAATATTTGGTACAAACCTCCCGGCTTTTGATGCTAAACTTTAACTTTTTGACAATAAGGACACTTGTCCACAAATTTTGTAATATATTTCTTCATCTCATTCCACCAATAGACCTCATGCAAGTCATAATACATCTTAGTGGCTCCCAAGTGAATGGAATACCAAGAACCATGGCTTAAGATAAAAATTTCTCTCTCAAGTCATCAACATTGGGAACACACAAATGATCTTGATATCGAAGCACACCATCTCACCCTTGGAAGAAAGCCTCAACAGACTTTTTAAGTCCAACTTCCTTCAACTCTACCAAAATCAGATCAAGACCTTGATTGGCATTCACATCCGACACATAAGATGATTATGAATCATTATGAACAACAACAACAACACCTTCCTTTGAATCAACCAACCGAACACCTAGTCAAGCTAGTCTATGAGCATCATGAACCAATTCTTTCTTATTTTCCTCAAAATGTGCAATACAATTTATGGACAACCGACTTAAGGCATCGGCCACCATATTGGCTTTGCCCGGGTGGTAATGGAAACGAATATCATAGTTCTTCAAGATTTATAGCCATCTACATTAGAGAAGATATGGATCCTTTTGCTCGAACACATATTGCAAACTTTTGTAGTTGGTAAAGACATCAACATGTACACCATACAAATAATGCCTCCAAATCATTAAGTAAAAAACAATCGCCGCTAGTTCCAAATCATGGATAGGATAGTTCTTTTCATGAATCTTAAGTTGCCTTGAAGCATAGGCAATCACTTTCCCATTTTGCATAAGAACACACCTAAAACAAATTAACCCATCCTTGTCCTAGAATCGGCAACCATAGAAGGAGCATATTTAGGCAATTGTGTAAATTATAAAGCATATTCTTTCACACTCATATATTTCCTTGACGAAGGTTAATGAACTCAAGAACTTTGGTCTCCCTCATCACAAGGGGAAAGAACCTATCAAGGAAAACAACTTTGGACTTTTCCCAATCAAGGGGACTCACATCAACCACTATTTCTTCCTTTCATTGGTTGAACCAAACTTAAGCAATACCCTTAAGTTGATAAATAGCCAATTCTACCTTTTTCACCGGCGTCCTCACATGATCATCAAAACCTTATACACCTCATCAATGAACTCTTGAGGATCTTCCTCAACCTTGGAACCATGAAACTCCGAAGGATTCATTCTAGCAAAGTTCCTCACTTTAGTTTTCGCCCTACCCACATGTGGGTTCACGGAGACCACAACCTCCCTATTGGATTGAGCCATCATAACTTGGGCCAACACTTGAAAAATAGATCAGAATTTTGTATTAGTCACTTGTTCGGCCAAAGGGTCAACCGAAACTTGAGGAAATTCTAGAGGAGGTTGAGAAGTTTCTTGTTCCACATTCCTTCTAACTCTTCGAGGGTTCATATCCTTAAAATCATCGAATAAGGATTAAAAGAGAAACATATAGAGTTACACTCTATCACTCAACTTTAGAATGATGAAAGAAGTAGAGTTTCATAAACAGCTTATAGCCTCATATTCATAAATGTAGACAAGCAATAATTTTAATTTGAGTTTGTTGTTGTGTCATGGATTTACAGCACTTTAATGCTTAAAACTTAGGATATTTTTTAAGTCTTTTAGCACATATTTATAGATGTGATGTGTTTTTTCATTTGTTTTACAGGAAAATACCTTTTTGGTAGTTGAGTGTAGGAAGTCGAGTGTGCAATGATGTTTTAACCATTACGAGTCATTCAATGAGTCATGGTCTGGACTATGAGTCATAGATGGTCTCATAAATAAAAGATCAAAAGATGGGAAATAAGGTCAGAGGATTACGAGCCACCAAAATGGACCATAAATGGTTGAACGAGTTGCAGACTCAGGGTCGTAGAAAAAAAACTGAAGATCTGAAAAAACGGACTCCAAACCATGAGTAAATATCACAGTCCATAGTCCATTCTATGGACCATAGATCTAGTCCATGGAAAATATCCTGGGATAGCTATCCACTAGAGGACTCCACAAGTTGTAAAGAGAATCACAGTTTGTACATGGGGTCATAAAAGCTATCAAATTCCAGTTTCCCAAAACAATTTGGATTAGGTTTAACATGTCTATAAGTACTTTTCAAAGGTTTATTTTATGATGTTAGTTCATTTCGGAAATAAGAATTACTTAGTGAACTACTTTTGCTTTAATTCTAAAATTCTTGGAACTTTTAATTACAATTTGATCTTTAGTTTTTGACTTTGCGAATCAATTAAAGATTCCACATTATCAATATTCATATTGTTAGTGCACAATTCCTTTTAACCAAATTATTATGAATTATGATAAAAATAATTATGAGTACCTAAATCCATAACTAGAGTTGTGGAATAATGAAGAATTAATGGTGTAGACCTAATAAACAATAATTGTTGAATACTGTGCATGCATATATTGTTTTTCTCTTACAAAGAAGATGAAATTGCATTGTGAAAAGTGGTGTACTTTCCTTTTCCATTTCCCTTGATCTTGTCTGATTAGGTTATTTTTTGTTTTCAGGTCTGGGCTCTTGTTGTGCCTAACCACTTTACTTTCTTGTGTAAATAGTTTGGTTTCTCAATAATATGGTCTGCTTTAACTAAAAAAAATATACAGACTTTCTCTTTTATTTGATTGCTTTTAAAACGATGACAAACATTACAATAATGAAGAATTAATGGTGTAGACCTAATAAACAATAATTGTTGAATACTGTGCATGCATATATTGTTTTTCTTTTACAAAGAAGATGAAATTGCATTGTGAAAAGTGGTGTACTTTCCTTTTCCATTTCCCTTGATCTTGTCTGATTAGGTTATTTTTTGTTTTCAGGTCTGGGCTCTTGTTGTGCCTAACCACTTTACTTTCTTGTGTAAATAGTTTGGTTTCTCAATAATATGGTCTGCTTTAACTAAAAAAAATATATAGACTTTCTATTTTATTTGATTGCTTTTAAAACGATGACAAACATTACAACTTATTTCAAAAAATCAAATACACGCTTAAACTGTCATGACAATCTATTACACACATTTACTACTCGAAAGTAAATTTATTTACCTCCTAAAATTAACGTGGCAATTTTTAAAAAAAATTAAAAACATGCACATCAGATAAAAATTAAAGTAGAAAAAAAATCAAAATGCTCCTTACACCCCCACCCCTCACGTCTCTTTTTCACACTCCACCATCTTCTTCTTCTTCCTCTTCATTTTTTTTATTTTTCATCTCAATCCTCTACAACTTAATTATTTCATAAATTTTATTTTTATTCTTACCCGCTTTTACCACCTCCATCAAATTTGATTTCTCTTTTATTTCACTCTACAAAGGGATCTCTCACCTCATCAAAACATCAATGAAGAAAGTGATAAAAGAGAGTTTGAATAAATTGGTGGTTGTAACACCTCAGATTTGAGAAAATGGAAAAATGCAGTTTTTCACAATGTGGTGCCAGAACCACGGAAGCCAGTGACGGTCCGTGGTCTGACACGCGGTCCATAGATGGGTTCCATCTTTGGGGTCCAAAGTTTGATGGTCTCTTATCCCACCCATGGTCGACCAGTACGGTCTGTGGTTGGACCTACAAACCGTAGGTGAGGGTCAGCAACTATTCAGAGGAAAATGGTTGTTGGGTCAACTTCAAACGGTCATATATTTTAGCACAAAATGAATTAGGTGGCCCATGACCTATCAAATTAAAGATAATTGAATCTTCTTTCCAACGCACCGAGTTTGATAAATTCCAAGCTAGGAGTAAAAAGTAATGTTCGTTTAAGTAAAGCCCTATTAGGCAGAGCATGAACGACGACCCCAAACAACGGTCTCTAGTTCAAACGACAGTCCATCAGTCCCACCGTGGATGGCCTTCATCAGCTTTTAAGTCAGGGTCGTTTTGGTCTTTTCCCAATGCATTGGGGACCTTAAACTACATCGTTTGATGCCTAAACTACGTCATTTTACTTAGTCTAACCCTAATAACATAGTCAAACATACCTAGAACCCTCATTCTCCAAAAATTATCCAACTTAGAACAAGCAGCAGTGTTCTTCAGGTTTCAACCCCGAAATCCAAAGGATTTTCCGTAGATTTTGTCACCAAGTATGTGGATTTCACTAGTAGATTTCTTTCATCGATTAAGTCCCTAGAATTCAGTCAGTTCCTTCATTATCCATATCTTGTTTAGACCTAGGGTTTTTAAAACCTTGGAGATTTGTTGTGATTTAGCTGTTGTAGGATCCTTAATCAAAATAGCATGTTTTTTGGAAAGTTTGCCTAATTCCTTGTATAAAACTCAGAACCCTAGTTTGTGTAAATTTTCTTAGTTCATGAATTATACTTGCTAGGTCAGTTAAACATAAAATCATGCTCCACATTTTGAATTCATATTCTTAGTATATAAATGTTGCATTCTCAGTTAGCATGTCAGTAGTTTGAGCTATTCAGTATTTAGTGCATTTTAGCTTCATATGTATTCAGTTGGTGGTAGACTTAGCACTGTGTTGGACTATGGTTCATTGTACCCTCATAGTCCCGGAACTATGTGCCCGCATAGGATTATAAGTCTCCTCTGTTGGGCATCAGATTTAGTTATCACGCCAGCCATGTCTTTATACCCGTAGTAAGGTATATTGGGTCCTTTCGATGGGGAGTATACATTGGACTCCACGTTTAGCTCATCTGGTTTATATCGGTTAATAGTAGCTCCCACAATAAGATTATTAGTGCATTTGACCAGGTTTTCAACATTTATATCAGTATACAGTTCAACATGTTATCTTCATGATTAGTACTTGGTCATTGCATTCAGCTTTGCTTTTCAGTTATGTTTCAATATTTATATTCTTGTTCAAATTATGTCATTGCTCAGTTATGATTTGTTCAGCTCATATATATTTGTTCAGCTTAATATCTATATCTTGCATGCTCAATACATTCTAAGTACTGACACATACTCTGCGCTACATCCTTTTTATGATGTAGGTTCAGGTACTCAGCATCCAGATCATGCTTAAATCGATTCTCGGTTCGCATTCAACAACTTTTGTGGTGAGTCCTCATATTCCGAGGATAATAGACATAATTTCATTTTAGTCATTGCTTTCAGTTTTCAGTTTTGTAAGAGTTAGTTGGGGGCATGTCCCAGCAACTCAACTCAGTTAGAGGCTTTTCAAACATAGTAGTAGATTCAGCTTGAGTTGTTAAGTGATTGTTTCAGTTATCACTAAACTCTTAGTATGTTTTACATATTAAGACTAGTTGGGTTTTTCTTATTTTCAGATATCCACTATTTTTAGCTTCCGCATTATTCATGCTTTACTTAGTTATTTTCAATATGCCTATGATATACCAGACTTAGGGTTAGTTTGGGGTCCCTCGTGATCCTAGAACCCTTGTTACGTCAAGGGGGTAGCCTCAGGGTGTGACAAACTTGATATCAGAGAATTAGGTTCAGGAGTCCTAGTGTGTTTGAGCCGCACTAAGTAGAGTCCCTTTCATGAGTGTAAAGCACACCACACCTATGAGGGGGACGCTACGAAGTGTTTTCAGAAAAACTTCACTTTCTTTGCTATTCTTATTGTGTGTGAGGTATGATTCAACTTCTCATTTTAAATCTGTCGTTATGTGTTTTAGATCATGCATCTTCGTAGAGATAACACATGAAATTCTAATGCATGCAATTCTAACTCAGTTCCTCCAGTCCTGAACCATGAGGTTACGAATTCAAAATTTTGAAATGTGATCCAACTTTAGGCTCAAAGTGTGGTCAATCAGAACAATCAGCATGCCACATGTCCTGCAAACACTAATGGTGGATCAGTTGCAGCTAGGGTTCGAGACTTTCTTCGGATAAATCCTCCTAAATTTCTAGGGTCAAAGGTTGGTGAGAATCCAAAGAACTTCATTGATGAGGTTAATAAGATTCTTGGAGTAATGCAAGTAACTGGAGCTGAGAGTGTTGAGCTAGCATCTTATCAACTTAAGTATATGGCCCATACCTGGTTCACCCAGTGGAAAGAAAATCGGGGTGCGGGTGCAGCTCTTATGACTTAAGATTGTTTTACTGGAGCTTTTCTGGATAGGTTCTTCCCAAGGGAGTTGAGAGAAGCTAAGACACAAGAGTTTATGAACTTGAAGTAGGGTTCAATGTCGGTCCACAAGGGCACAAATGAGTAAGTTCTTGTTTGGGGTATCCGATTTGGTGAAGACCGAGTGCAAGAATGTTATGCTTCTAGGGGATATGGATATCTCCAGACTAATGACTCGTGCTTATCGGGTTGAGGGAGATAAGCTTAGGAAAATGGCTAAGGATAACAAAAATGCCAGAACAAGAAATTATGAATACTCACAGTTTCAGCAAAGGACAGCCCCAACACCTTCATCAGCTAGTGCTCCATCCCCTAAGTTTCGACAGGATGAAAAAGGTAGGGCATCAGGCTCTAAGTCTCAGGGGATACTTCAGGTAACAAGACTTTCCCAACTTGTCCAAAGTGTGGTAAGAACCATCCGGCCACAGGTAGAAAAGGGTGTTTTGGGTGTGGTCAGTCTGGCCATAGGTTGAAGGATTACCCTTCTACCAGGCAGAGGCAAGGAGGTAAACATAATAGGGCTCAGTCTACAACTCCAGTAGCACCAGCAGGTTGCCGAACCCAGTAGGGTGCTTCATTTGGTACAGGTGGCGGTCAGCGCCATAACAGGTTGTATGCTCTCCAGGCTCTCCATGACCAGGAAGATTCTCCTAATGTGGTTAGTGGTACGTTACGAGTCTTTCATTTAAATGTTTATGCATTCTCAGATCCAGGGGCAACACTATCTTTTGTAACTCCCTATATAGCAGTAAACTTTGGTGTTAGTCCAAAAACTCTTTCAGAACCCTTCTCAGTCTATACTCCAGTTGGTGACCCAGTTATAGCTAGACTGGTATACAAAAAATGCCCTGTCACAGTTTCTCAGAAAGTCACCTCAGCAGACCTTGTAGAGTTAGAAATGGTAGATTTCGTTATCATTCTAGGAATGGATTGGTTACATTCCTGTTATTCCTCAGTCAATTGTAGAACTAGGATCGTTTTGTTTCAGTTTTCAAATGAGTCAATCTTAGAATGGAAAGGTAGTAGCTCAGTTCCTATAGGTCGATTTATCTCTTACCTTAAGTCCAGGAAGATGATCTCTAAAGGGCATATAAATCATCTTGTTCAGGTTAAGGATTCAAATTTCGAAACCCCAACTCTTGAGTCAATACCAGTAGTAAATAAGTTTCTAGAAGTGTTTCCAGAAGATCTTCCCAGAGTTCCTCCCGAAAGGGAAATCGACTTCGTAATAGATCTCCTTCCAGATACCTAGCCCATTTTGATTCCTCCTTAAAGAATGGTTCCGTCTGAGCTTAAAGAATTGAAAGAGTAGTTGAAAGACCTTCTAGATAAGAGCTTCATCAGACCTAGTATCTCTCCATGGTTCTCTCAGAATGTGCATTGACTAACAATAGTTGAACAAAGTCACAATCAAGAAAAAATATCATATCCCTAGGATTGATGATTTGTTCGACCAACTTCAGGGTCCTAGTTGTTTTTCTAACGTAGACCTTAGATCCGGCTATCATCAACTCAGAGTCTGAGATAGTGACATCCCAAAAATATCCTTCAGAACTTGGTATGGTCATTATGAATTTGTAGTTATGTCTTTTGGACTAGCTAATGCTCCTACACCTTTCATGGACTTCATGAACAGGGTGTTCAAATAGTATTTAGACTTGTTTGTCATCGTCTTTATTGATGATATCCTCATTTATTCTCGGAATGAGAAGAAGCATGTGACTCATCTGAAAGTTGTCCTGCAGACTCTTAAATATCGCCAGTTATTCGCTAAGTTCAGCAAATGTGAATTATGGTTACAGTCGGTCGCTTTCCTTGGTCATGTGGTATCTAGCGAAGGGATCCAAGTGGATTCTCAGAAAATTGAGGCAATACAGCACTGGCCCATACCCACCTCTCCGACTAATATCAGAAGTTTCTTGGGTCTGGTCGGTTATTACAGGAGTTTTGTTGAAAGATTTTCATTCATAGCTTCCCTATTGACCAAGTTGACTAAAAAGAAGGTCAAATTTCAGTGGTCAGATCAATGTGAGAAAAGTTTCTCAGAACTGAAGACTAGGTTGACTACAGCTTATGTCTTGACTCTACCAGATGGTTCAGACAGTTATGTGATTTATTGTGATGCATTCAGGGTCGGCCTAGGTTGTGTGTTGATGTAGCGAGGTAAGGTCATAACTTATGATTCTATACAACTTAAGGTACATGAGAAGAACTACCTAACTCATGACCTCGAACTTGTAGCTATAGTATTTACCCTAAATAAATGGAGACATTACTTGTATGGTTTTCATGTTGATGTGTTTGCAGATCATAAGAGCCTTCAGTATATGTTCACCTAGAAAGAGTTGAATCAACGTTAGAGGAGATGGCTTGAATTCCTCAAAGACTATGACATGAATGTGCTTTACCATCCGGATAAGGCCAATGTAGTAGTAGATGCTCTCAGCAGACTATCTATGGGTAGTGTAGCACATGTGGAGGAAGAAAAGAAAAAGTTAGCCAAAGATGTTAATCGGCTTGCTCTCTTAAAATTTTTCTTTACGGACACATCAGATAGGGGTGTGATAGTGATACGCTCAAATTACACTTCCCTAAAGAAGTATAAGCGGTCGTTGTCAAATGAAGAACCAAACTTCTAAGTTGGGGTTGATCCCACGAGGAATATGGTTCAGACTTAAACTTAACTCACGATTATATCCGTTTAGTCAAACTATTTCTGAGACAAGTAATTAAAAGGGGGGTTTTGTGTAAGCAAGTAACCAATTGTTGTTTAGGTAACAAGTGAACAAGATTCAAACTTCGAGTTATCAATATGAGAGAGAAACTAGGGGGTATGTGTTCCCCATAAGCTCGTAACGTGGTAATCCTAATAATAGTAATCATTTCCTAGTGTTTTACATGCAAAGTTGGTAATATAGGTATCCCTAAGTGATTGGTCCTCCAAATAGGGAATTTCACCCCACACCTTGGTCTGTCTACGTATGTATAATTTACTAACTCTTACCTTTACCTCAGATTAGCCTTCACAACAATGTATGGCTTAGTTTTCTCCCTCGCACCAATTGACATTAGACTATTAGATAGTATCACACTAAATCTCTGTTGATAATTCTTTTCTCATTAACTACGTCCTTGGTCCAGCAAGTAGCAACAAGGTGAGTTCTAACGCGTGCACTCGTTAAAAAGACTTCTAAGAAAAAGAATTACCAATACATGCATAAACACTATTCAAGAACTACTTAATTATTATTCATATGTTTAATTGCTCATGGTTCCCACAACCCTAGTTGTGGATTTAGTTACTCATGCTTGAAAGAACACAATTCATATTTTGGTAAAAAGAATTCATGAACTTACGATTAGAGTAGAAGAAATCTGAAATCTCCAATTGAATTGCAAAGCGAAAATCTTATAAACCGAAATCCAGAAATCAAGTTGCCAAAGTTTGTAAGTTAATTCCCAAAGTTAATATCAAGAACGAAAAGTAAACAATAAAGTCTAACCCCTAAAAATGAGGTTTACATACCCTATTTATAGAAAAACATGTCCTAAACAAAAAGGAAACAAAATAAGGAAATAAACTTATGGGACGCGGCTTTGATCAACGACTCGACCTACAAACCGTGGGTCGACCTACGGTTCATAGGTCCCCCTCCGTTGGTCAACACTTAGAACTTTTTCAACAGAGGTTGGAACCTTCATTCTATGATCAGCATCTACGGACTTGCAGGTCCGTGGGTCCTCTTTCGTGGCTCCACACTTAAGATTTTCATGAGGTACTGGAACTTCAACTCTCTAAACATATTCGACGGATGTGCAGGACAGCTCATGGGTCGACCTACGGTCCGTGGATCACTTCGTAGCTCCACACTTGGTCAGAATTCCCTAATGCTCCTATCTACACCTCCCCATCGACGGATCGTTAGAGGACCTACGGTTCGTAGGTCACTTTGTGGGTGGCTACTTCTGCATATTTTTAGTTGTCATCTCACTCAACCGTAAACCAAGCTTATTTCCTGTAAACACGATACAAAACACATTATTTCTAATGCAATATGGCCCTAGACACACACAACTCTTAAGTGAAATGTATTAAAAATATCGTAAACTCACTGTATATCATATAGTTCAGAATGGATCAAAATCTTCATTAGTAGTGGAGGTTAAGGAAAAGCAGGATAGTGATCCTATATTAATTCAATTGAAAGGTGCAGTTCATCAGCAGAAAGTTGAGGTTTTCTCCCAAAGGGGAAATGGTGTGCTTCGTTACCAGGGTCGTTTATGTGTTCCTAATGTGGGTGAGTCGAGGCAATAGATCCTTACAGAATCCCATAATTCCAGATATTCTATTAATCCAGGTGCCACTAATTAAGATGTACCGTGATCTACGAGAAATCTTTTGGTGTAACGGCATGAAGAGGGACATATCAAACTTTGTGGCTAAGTGTCCTAACTGTCAACTGGTTAAGTTAGAACATCAGAAACCAGGAGGTATGACTCAAGAGATTAACATTCCTACATGGAAGTGGGAAGTGATAAACATGGACTTCATTATGGGTTTACCTCGTACTCGCAGACAACATAACTCTATTTGGGTGATAGTGGACAGAGTTACTAAGTCCGCTCACTTCTTGGTTGTCAAGACTATAGATTCAGCGAAGGACTATGCCAAACTCTACAACAATGAGATAGTCAGGTTACATGGGGTTCCCTTGTCTACCATCTTAGATAGAGGTCCTCAGTTTACTTCTCATTTCTGGAAATCATTTCAGAAAGGTCTTGGTACTCAGGTAAATCTTAGTACAGTATTTCATCCATAGGCGGATGGTCAGGCGGAGCCTACCATTCAGACCTTAGAGGACATGTTGAGAGCTTGTGTGATTGATTTCAAGAGTAGTTGGAATGATCACCTACTTCTCATAGATTTCGCCTATAATAATAGCTTTCATTATAATATTAAGATGGCCCCTTTTGAGGCATTAGACCTTATGAGGCATTAGATGGGCGTAGATGCAGATCTCCAGTTGGTTGGTTCGAAGTAGGTGAAACATCCTTGATTGGGCCAAATTCGATTCATGAGGATATGGAGAAATTTCAACTCATAAAAGATAGACTAAATACAGTTCAAAGTCATTAGAAGTCCTATGCAGATGTAAGGAGAAGGGACTTAGAGTTTGAAATCGATGATTGGGTTTTCTTGAAAGTGTCACTTATGAAGGGGTGATGAGATTTGGAAAGAAAGGGAAGCACAGTCCTAGATATGTAGGTCCTTACAGAATCCTGAAAAGGGTTGGTAATGTGGTTTATGAGTTAGAGTTGCTAGCAGAACTAGAAGCGGTGCATCCAGTATTTCACATTTCCTTGTTGAGGAAGTGTGTGGGTGATCCGGCATCGATAATACCATTAGAGAGTGTGATTGTGAAAGATATTCTCACTTATGAAAAAGTGCTAGTTGAAATTCTTGACCATCAGGTTCATAGGTTGAGAAATATGGAAGTCGCTTCAGTAAAGGTTTTGTGGAGAAGTCAGTCCGTAGAGGGAGCTACTTGGGAAGAAAAGGCAGCCATGATGGCCAAGTATCCTCACTTCTTCCCTTACGATTCCGTTTCAGCTTGAGGTAATAGTTCCTCTCCAGTCTCTTAGTTTACTCATGTGTAATTCAGTATCAGTATCTTGTTCCTTCAGTTATTCCTGCATTTCAGCATATTTGTATGTCCATGGAACTTAGTTCAGTTAGATATCAGTTTTAAGTACTTAGTGGTAAGGATTACAGCTCATGCTCTCCATACTCAACTTGTTTAGGCTTCATTCGAGGATGAATGTTCCCAAGGGAGAGATATTGTAACACCTCGGATTTGAGAAAATGGAAAAATGCAGCTTTCTAGGACATGGTGTCAGAACCACTAAAGCCACCGACGGTCTATAGTCTGACACACGGTCCGTAAGTGGGTTCCGTCACTGGGGTCCAAAGTTTGATAGTCTCTGATCCCACCCACTTTCGACCAGTACGGTCTGTGATTGGACCTATGAACCGTAAGTCTGACCGTAGGTGAGGGTCAGCACCTATTTAGAGGAAAATGGTTGTTGGGTCAACTTCAAACGGTCATATATTTTAGCACAAAATGAATTAGGTGGTCCATGACCTATCGAATTAATGATAATTTAACCTACTTTCCAATGCCACCGAGTTTGCTAAAATCCAAGCTTGGAGTAAAAAGTTATGCTTGTTTTAGTAAAGCCTTGTCAGGTAGAGCATGAACAACGACCCCAAACTACGGTCGGTAGTTCAAACGATAGTCCGTCAGTCCCACCATGGATGGCCTTTGTCAGCTTTTAAGTCAGGGTCATTTTGGTCTTTTCCCTATGCGTTGGGGCCCTTAAACTACGTCGTTTTATGTCTAAACTATGTCGTTTTATTGAGTCTAAGCCTAATAACTTAGTTAGACATACCCAAAACCCTCATTCTCCAAAAATCATCTAAATTAGAACAAAAAGAAGAGAAAGAGGCGCCAGTTTCTTTCAAGAACAAGCAGCAGTGTTCTTCAAGTTTCAGCCCCGAAATCCAAAGGATTTCTTCATATATTTCATCATCAGGTATGTGGGATTTCACTAGTGGATTCCTTTCATCCACTAGGTTTGTAGAATTCAGCCAGTTCCTTGATTCTCCATATCTTGCTTAGACATAAGGTTTATAAACCTTAGAGATTTGTTGTGATTTAGGTGTTGTAGTATCCTTAATCGAAATAGCATGTTTCTTGGAAAGTTTGCTTAATTTCTTGTATAAAACTCAGAACCCTAGTTTGTGTAAATTCTCTTAGTTCATGAATTATACTTGCTAGGTTAGTTAAACAGAAAATCATGCTCCAGATTTCGAATGTCAGTATATAAATGTTGCATTCTCAGTTAGCATGTCAGTATTTTGAGCTATTCAGTATTTAGTGCATTTTAGCTTCATATGTATTCAGTTGGGAGTAGACTTAGCATCGAGTTGAACTAGGGTTCAGCATACCCTCATAGTCCCAGAACTACGTGCCCGCATAGGATTATAAGTCCCCTTTGTTGAGCATCAGATTTAGTGATCACATCATTCATGCCTTTATACCCCTGACAAGGTATATTGGGTCTCTCGATAGGGAGTATACATCAGACTCCATGTTTAGTTCACGTGGTTTATGTCGGTTAATAGTAGCTTTCACAGTCAGACTCTTAGTGCATTTGACCAGGTTTTCAACATTTATATCAGTATACAGTTCAGCATGTTATCTTTATGATTAGTACTTGGTCATAGCTTTCAGCTTAGCTTTTCAGTTATGTTTCAGTATTTATATTCTTGTTCAGATTATGTTATTGCTCAGTTATGCTTTGTTCAACTCATATATATTTGTTCAGCTTAATATCTATATCATGCATGCTCAGTACATTCCTAGTACTGACGCATACTCTGCGCTACATCATTTTATGATGTAGGTTCAGGTACTCAGCATCCAGATCACACTTAGATCAATTCTCGGTCAGCATTCAGCAACTTCAGTAGTGAGTCCTCATATTCCGAGGACAATAAACATGCTTTCATTTTAGTCTTTGCTTTCAGATTTCAATTTTGTTAGAGTTAGCTGGGGGCATGTCCCAGCTACTCAACTTAGTTAGAGGCTTTTCAAACATAGTAGTAGATTCATCTTGAGTTGTTAAGTGATTGTTTCAGTTATCACTAAACTCTTAGTATGTTTTACATATTCAAACTAGTTGGGTTTTTCCCCATTTTTCAGATATCCACTATTTTTAGCTTCCGCATAGTTCATGCTTTACTTAGTTATTTTCAATATGTTTATGATATGCCAGACTCAGGATTAGCTTGGGGTTACTTGTGATTGTAAGTTCCGTGTTACGTCAAAGGGGTAGCCTCGGGACGTGACAGTGGTGTGGAATGTTTTGTGTGTGGCTGGTAAAATTGATTATTGAATCTAAAAAATAAAATATACTAGTGGGTTTGTTTGTGGTTGGTGGCAAGTGTCAAAGAAGAGGGAACTGAAGGTGGTGAAGAAGAAGCAATCGATATTGATAATGGTGATGGTGATATTTGGTGGTGAGTTTGTACCTTTTGATGGTGTTGATGTGATTTCGGGGATTAGTTTAGTTATGGGTGTTCATTTTTGTGGTGATCACTTACAATTTTTGTAGGGATGATGGAGATGGGTATGATTCTGATGGTGAATTTGATTGTAGGTGGTGAAATTTGTTGCGACTATTTTATTTCGTGGTTAAATATATGATTTTGGTGCTGGTATTGTGGCAATGGTAATTGTTCCATTGTGGTATTCAGTGAAAAAGAAGCAAAAGGATGACATGAAGCATTTTATTTCGAAACTAGCATGGCATCTGATGTGGCAATGAGATGACTTTGATGTGGTGAGGGTGTAATACAACTCCCGTTGTGAAAGCGGTGTTATACACCTCAGGGTGGTATTAAATTTACTTATGAGTAGTAAAGGTGTATAATAGGCCGACGTGATAGTTTAAGTGTGTAACTAACTTTTCGGAACAAATTCAGGGGCAATTATGCATTTTTTGTATAAAAAATAACATATATTGCATAATTTCTAAAAAATAATTTTTTTTACAAAAATAACCTCCACAAATATGGAAATGATGTAGAAAGAATTTTGAGGGGCAATTGTGTGTTTAATGTTAATGCATGCATTAAAATCTTTTGCATAATTAATACCCCCCCCCCCCCACCCTCCAAAAAAAAAGACATAGTTTGACTTGATAGAAAATTTAAGAAAATAAAGAAGACTTTTCAATTTTGGCTTCCTAAATTAAAGTTAATTATGTCACATGTACCAAAATACATTTTAATTTTGTGGTCTTAAACATGTCACATTAAAAGATGAAATTAAAGTATTGCTAAGAAAAATGGCTCATTCTTTTATAAACAGACGAACAAGAAAAGTAAGTCATTCGTTTTTAAATGAAGGGAGTACCATGAATTTTCATGTATTAATTTAGCATGCCTTAATATCAAATAGAGTATATAACTTATGCAAATATTAGTTATACAAAAATTGAAAAAATTACCAAACAAGATACTAATAATTAGGGGTATTCATATTTCGGTTTAAACCGGTTATTGGTTAAAACCACAACCAAACCAATTTAGTCTATTTTTCAATCTCTAATACCAATTCAAATTTTTAAAAAAATCATTGTCGATTTGGTTCGATTTTTATAGTTTTCTCGATTTGAAAGTAAAAAAGTCTATTAAGGACATATGCATCTCAATAGACACATACACCTAGTATATGAACAATACACATGAAAGCTATTATGGATTCAATTAAGCAATTAATCAAATTATTGTTATTATTACATGAGCAGAGTGATTTAGTTGACCAATACACCAAGATCAAAATATCAAATCTTTATAGCAAAAAAATAAATAACCCCTCAACAATTGAGGAACTACCCGGGGATGGGTACAAGAAAATTATATATCAAAACACTAACAAGAGTTTTTATATTTTATTTATGAAATTCAGTTTAATTATTTTTACAATAAAACCAAAATCAAATCAAATAGTATCGATTTTTATGATTCAAAATCAAATTAAATATCAATTTTCTTGATTTAAATTGCGATTTAATTTGATTTTTCAACTATAACCATGAAAAACCCTACTAATAATACACAAAATTAGTGCATCATTATATTTTTCAATCCACTCTACCAAACCCCTTAATTTGACCTTGTGATTAATTAAAAAGGTGTTTGTAAGTGGGTTGTTGAAGATAAAATAGGATTAATACAAGAGAAAGGGAGTGAAAAAGAGAGCAATAATGCTTAGGTAGGATAGGAGACAGAGGGTTGCTTTTTGGGTACTTGGGGAATAAAACGCTGTCTCTCTACGAGGATTGGCGTGACATCTCTTTTTTTCTTTTTCTTTTCCAATCTGCTTAAAACTATAATAATCCTTAACAATATATTATTATACTTTCAATTAACTTTGATTTTTCATTTATATGCAAGGAAACAAATGATAAACATGAAAAAGGCAAAAAATCATCACTTTCCCCTTTATCGACTCTCCCTCTTTCTTTCCTACCTTTTCACCTTTATTACTTTATTTGAATTTCTGCCTCCCCTTCTCTCCCTAACATTTTTTAAAAATTTTCTTTATTAATTAAAGAAACTCAAAGAATAAATAGGCTCCCACTTCAAGACATTTTTTTAAAGTTACCATTTCTATTCCTCCTTCTATTCAGTAATAGTTATACTTATCCACACTGACAGAGTCAGAATTTTTAGTAAGCAGGGTTCAAAATATGTAGAAATAGACACATGAAGTAATCGAAGGGGGTTCGACATCTATTATATATACATAAAAAATTATTTCAACTATGTATAAATAATATAATTTTTCCGCCAAAGGGGGGTAAAGGATGAACCCCACAAGGTGGCTCTGCCCTTGGTTATACACTATTGACTCGACACAAGGATAAATAAAAAGAAAATTTTACCAAGTCACCCTTATTAATTATAAGTCATTCAAAAATAAATAGCATTTAAATAGCAAGGATAAAACAGATATAAAATGATAATTATTTATTGATTTAATAAATTGAACAAGTATTGTTAGACATTCCAAAATAATATAGTAAACAAGTTAAAATGGACAGTGAGAATAATTTGTTATGTGAAATATAGTAAACTAGGTATATCTCGAAGATTTTGTTTATTTATATTATATAGTTTGTCATTCTTGGTAGAAAAAAAAGCATGCACATATAGAGATCGAAATCTTGTATTCTCTTTATGCAGCTTTACATGTAGTGAGTATCAAATTCTCTGATAAATGCAGTCTATTAATTAATAACTTATCTTAGCTTACTGCATAGAATTACTTGACACAGTTCCCTATCCCCATGCAAAAAATGATTAAACAAAAGTAACCTTTCATGCTAATTATCTTTACAAATAGTACACACCATTTGGTCATAAAGCTTAGAACTAACAACTGTTGAAAGATAAAGTACAACTGGTCTAACCAGAGACAAAGAAAAGAAAAACTACTATCAGCTACTTACATTATTATTTTTTTCGCTCAGGCTCTGGTATTTATATTAAAGTTCGATTAAATTTGGATTTGTGTCGAAAAAATCTCATAATAGGAGTAAAGCACTCCCTAATAATGACGACTATGTATTCGGGAGATTTGAGACCTCTGATTAAGAATGAAGTACTTACAACTCCACCACAATCCTTGTTAGTCGTTCCAATTTATTGAACGGTCGTCCCATTGAAATTTCTTTATATGTATGTTAAATATTTTAATTTGTTAATTATTCTTATTTGGTATTTTTTTTTTTAGGTAATTTTCAAATATATAAATTTTGTTTCAAGAAACTTAACGTTTTTATGTCCACATTATTGTCAAAATTTTAAAAATTGAATCTAGAAATTTTAATTATATCACATAACATAATTTTGTAGCCACATAAGTATATCAAGATTTTAAAAATAAGAAGTTTTTTACCTGAACTCTTGTCCAATCAAAATGTTCCATATAAAATGAAATGGACGGATTAATTATGGTTTAAATTTGTTTGTTTGGTTTTAACCTGAAATTAGAAGTAATAACAACTTTTGAATCTTGTTGTTGTGATCTTATAAACCAAAGATACATTAAATATATTAAAAATAATTTTTAATCTTATGGTCTTAATATAAATTGCGTAGACTCTTCATTTTCAATGTCGACCAATATCTAATTCTTCAAAAATACACTACTTTTTGAAAATGCGACACACACATGTTAACATTTTTTAAGACTCCGACCAACATAGGTCTTTAACTTAAACATGTCACGGAAAAGTTAGAATTAGTAAGTTCCCAACAAAAAATATATACTATATATTTTTTTTGAAATAGACTAAAAAGAAACGGAGGAGTAAATTGTCTTTAGATAAAGGAATAAAAAAAAGAAATGAAAAAGCTAGAACAACTAGTTTAAAGGCAAAGATATGATCTGTCTTGGCTTCTTTATTTAAAAAACCCTTGTGGGCTTATATCTTTTCACTTGAAAGGAAAAGAAAAAGAAATAAAGCTATAGTAGTTGAAGCACACACACACATATATATATATACACATACTTGTTGTTAAGAGAAAGAAGAAGTAACAAGAAAAAGAAAGTATATAGAAAACACAAGTTTTGAGTAGAGTGTGGGGTGTTATAGCTGGTAGAGGGGGGGTAACATAGTAAGAAAGTGTTCAGTTCTCAGGCAAGATAGGTTACGGTATCAACAACGAGGGGGGGTGTAGGGGGGGTGGGGTTGTATCTAAGTTATGCGAACGGGAGCGGGTAGTGCAGTTCAACAGACCCTCACAACAGAGGCTGCTTCAGTATTGAAGCTTTCTCTTAGCTTGGCCAGGAGAAGAGGCCATGCACAGGTTACTCCTCTTCATGTTGCTGCTATTTTGTTGAGTTCGAGATTAAGCCTTCTTCGAAAAGCTTGTCTCAAATCTCAACAACATAATAATAATTATAGTTCTCATCCACTTCAGTGTAGAGCTCTTGAGTTATGCTTTAATGTTGCACTTAATAGACTTCCAACAAGTCCTGGTCCACTCCTTCATGGCCAGCCTTGTTTGTCTAATGCTTTAGTTGCTGCACTCAAAAGAGCGCAAGCTCATCAGCGAAGAGGCTGTATAGAACAACAGCAACAACAGCAACAACCTCTTTTAGCTATTAAAGTTGAGTTAGAGCAACTTATTTTGTCTATTCTAGATGATCCTAGTGTTAGTAGGGTTATGAGAGAAGCTGGTTTCTCTAGTACTGCAATTAAAAACAATATAGAGGAATCAGCTTCTTCATCAGTGTTTCAGTGTTATAACAATAGCTCTGCAGGTGGAATTTACACCACACCTAGCTCACCTACTAACACTACAACTACTACTGAGAATAGTCCATTTAATAGTTTTTGGAATTCACAAAACCCTTTTCTCTTTTCACCTCATAAGTTCATTAATACACAATTAACATCAGCAGATGTTAAGTTGGTGTTAGATGTGTTGTTGAGAAGTAACAACAAGAGGCGAAACAGTGTGATAGTTGGTGACTCAGTGACAAGCACAGAAGGAATAGTTGCACAACTGATGGGAAAAGTGGAGAGAGGAGATGTGCCTGAGGAACTTAAAGGAGTTCACTTTATCAAATTTCAGTTCTCAGATGCACCGCTAATGTTAATGAAAAGAGAAGAAGTGGAGCTGAACATATCAGACCTGAAAAGAAAAGTGGAATCTCTTACAAGGGGTGGGGGTAGAGGAGGAGTCATTATCTACACAGGTGACTTGAAATGGACAGTTGACAGTACTAATAAGGAGAAAGAAAGAGGATTGTTTGTTAATTATAGTCCAGTTGATCATCTTGTAGCTGAGATAGGAAGGCTTGTTTCTTCCTACAGCAACAGCAGCTCAAATGCAAAGGTTTGGTTGGTGGGTACAGCAAATTATCAAACTTATATCAAATGCCAAATGAAACAACCTCCTCTTGATATTCAATGGTCTCTTCAACCTATTTCTGTTCCATCTGGTGGTCTAGGGTTAAGTCTCAATACTACAAGGTCAGTAACCATTTATTTTTGTCTTCATTCTTCATAATCATAAATTTCATCATAATGCACTCTATTTTTGTTTATTTATATTTGTCACATTTTAATTTGACACGCTCATTAACAAAGCGCAATGATTGATATGACTATTTTGTTGCACTGCCTTATTAATTAACGTTTAGTAAAAAATGGAGTAATTAGTTTTTCTTGATATGTTAAAAGTGACAAATAAATATAAAATTTTATATTTAAAATAGTGGACAAATAAAAGTGAACGAATATATTATGTTTCCTTTTTATGATTGTGTTTGAGTTTTCATTGTCTGAACGACTAAACAAAAATAGCAGGACTTAGGAGCACGCTCTATTATATTGCCAAAAAGCAATGCTAAGAAAACGTACAAAATGTAAAATGGACATCTTTTGAATTTACTGCTTTCTTGTTTCTTTTTCTTTTTTGTGGATTTGTTTTTAAGTCATAATAATAAGGTGAAAAAGGCAAAAGAAGGAAAAAAAAATTGGAAATAGAATAGTAAGTAATTACCTACTTTATTCAGTATCTAGCAGGTGATGTTGCAGTATGTGGGTTTTTGTCCCAAGCATGTTTCTAGTATCGGTGGTTGCCTTTTTCAGGTTTCAAGGGAATTATCTTCCTTTTTTGACTTCTTTTTCAGATGGGAAAGCACCTTAGACAAATGACACTTATTTTTATATTACTACTAATTTAAATACTATAATCTTGTTTAATTTTCATTCTCTTTTCCCCCTTACATATCAATTTAGTGGAGATTTGAATAGTGCTACACTTGTTATGCCCTCCATAAAAGTGTTCAATTTAAATTATTTTCAGATTTAGAAATGTATTATTGCTACAATTCAAGTGTCTTATATTAATTGGGTACGAAATTTAGAGAAAAACTTTTGAATCTAATAGTCTTAAATTAAAGATGCATATAGTTTTTTAAATCTTGTAGTCTTAAATGTGTTATGTAACAAGTTGAAATTTAAAGCTTACTAAATATAAAAAGAGATACTATTTCTGAGAGACTTAAGTAAGACGCTTAAATTGGACAAAGAGTGTAATAATTTTCAATTATTTTTTGGAAGGAAGGAAGTATAATTTACTAAACAAGTTTATATTCTCCTGATTTTGCAGTGTCCATGAAGCAAGAATACCATTCTCTCAACAAATGTTTGAGAAAAAGCCAGTACCTAGCAAAGAGGAACAAGATGCACTCACTTGCTGTGCACAATGCACTGGTAATTATGAAAAAGAAGCTATGTTGAAGTTTGGGCAGCACAAAACTTGTACATTGAGTCCTATGTCTATCACATGTGACACTAAGGACTCTGACAAACCTCCAACACCATTGCCTGATTGGCTCAAACAACATGACATGGATCCAACTAACAAGGTACACATCTTACTATTCTCATCTATTAACCTACAATAATTCCAATTATTCCTTTACTTTTAATATCATATACTACCTTCACTAATTTTAACTTTTTGACCTGACATATTTAAGATCACGAGATTAAAGAATATTTTTTTACACTCTACATATCCTTACACAAAATTCAAAAAAAAATTCTCTATTTTCTTAAACTCTCTATCAAGTTAAAATCAGACAACCAACATCAACGAGATGATGATAGAATCCAGAGTATAAAGGTCAATGTGTCTAATCTATCATATAAAATGGGACAACATTATCTTACTGGCCATCTATTTTCAGGATGATTTGGCTGAGTTGAAAGGAAAGTGGAGCAGGTTGTGCAAAAATCTTCATCAAGGGAAGCCAAATCAAAGACAAATAAGTTCAGTTGTGTGCAATGAATACAATAGCAGTGGGAAGAATTATTCTTTTAATTCATTGTATCCATGGTGGCCTAATCAGAACAGTATAATAACAGATTGCAAATCGATTTCATTTAGTGATCCACACAGTGTGAAGCCTAATCATGGAGCCAGCACTGTGCCAAGATTCAGAAGACAACAATCGTGCCATATCGAGTTCAGTTTCAGCAATGGGAACTCGAAAAATGAATCACAATCATCAGTTGAGCCAAACTTGGATTCTCTTAAGAACAGAGAAGGGAAAGAAGTGAAAATCACACTTGCTCTTGGGAATTCACAGCTTTCTGATCATATCGGTGGGAATAACGTTGATGAAGAGATGCTCAAATTGTTACAAGAGAACTTGCCTTGGCAAATGGAAAACATGCATACTATTGTGGATGCATTGATGGATTTCAACACAATCAATAAGCAGAAGAATTGGTTGTTGATTCAGGGGAATGACTCAATTGGGAAACAGAGATTGGCTCGAGTGATGGCAAAATCAGCTTTTGGTTCTGATGACTTGCTGTTGTGCATCAACATGAGAAACATGTCAAATCATGTTGAATTGCTCAACAAGGCCTTAAGGAATCATGAAAAGCTTGTTGTCCTACTGGAAGATGTCGATTTTGCTGATGCAGAACTGTTGAAATTTCTTAAGGATGCTTATGAAAATCAGAGTTCTAGTCATTTGTTCATCGTAGCAATCAGGACTAGCGATGCAACTGATCACTTCAGTGATGGAAGAGAGTACTATTGCACAGAGTCTGTAATCCAGATGAAACTGGTGGTAAGTGAAACGAGTCCGAATCCTGGATCAGTATGTATTGATCATAAGAGAAAAGCTGAATGGGAATTATCTTTGCCTAACAAGACCAAGAGTCCAAGAAACAATGTGATGGAAGATGTCACCTCAATTGCTACTCAAAGTGGGAAGATAATGAAGCAATTGAGCTCAAATACCCTTGACCTCAACATCAAAGCAGACGAGGTCTATGACGAGGGTGATGTACACGAAGCCATAACTGAGGACTTTAGCCCCATTTCAAGTGACTTGACTCGCGATACAGCCAATGATCAATATCAACAAAACAACAATCCATCACTTGGTTTTTTGGACCTCATCAAGAACCGCCTTGTTTTGAAGCGCGATTCTTCTCAAGACAAGCAAATGAGAGAGGTGTTCATGTTCAAGATGAGAAGGTCATTGGAACAAGTGTGTGGGAGTAAAATACTAGAGAAATTTTCCTTTGATGAAATGGTGTTGGAGAAGGTATTTGAAGGGTGTGGTTCATTTCTCAACAACTTGTTTGATGAATGGCTAAAAGACATTTTTCAAACGAGCTTGCAAATGATTGAAGATAACGAAAATATTGAGATCATCAAGCTTTGTGAAGTGGTGGGAGCTAAATATGAGATTGGTTTCAAAGGTTCATGTCTTCCAAGAGGGATTCAAGTTTCAATCATGGACTAAGTAGTTGTCACTTCTAGCTATATATTATGTTACTACTACTATATTTCCTTGTCAATGCACCACTAAGTGTCCTTTTGTAACTAGCTAGTCTTGTTTTTCTAATACAATGTCTGCTTTGTTTTCATTCCCATATAAATTATGGACTAATTAAACAACAGACTCATAATAATTAAGTTGCTCGAACTCGAATGCAGATGTTCAATATGAGTATACATCTAGAGGTTGGATTTTTCATGATTTGGGGATATGAATTCAAGTAGGGATATGGATATGGGAATATGGATTCATATACGGATATGGATGTGGAAATTTGACTAAGAATAATTCAGATTTCTAAAAATAGTGCGAATTGTCTAAATTATGAGACGTTATGTGGAAAACTTAAAAGATATTAAGAGGAAAATAAACTAATCAAAAGGAGAATCCTAGAAGATGATATATATATATATAAAAAAAAAAAGGACTATCATAGAAATTTATATATACACGGGTGGGACACCAAAAGTGAAGAGTCCGAGCAACTTAATATAAAAAACAAAAGATGCACAAATTAAAATAATTACTACTGTATTTGTTTTTCAAGATTAAGATTATATATAGATATAAAAGAAAAACTACCTATCTTTTTTCACTGCAAACTATTTCAAACATTGCAATTTGCAAGTGTTAAAACTGTGGCACTATAAGTTCATAATTGAAAAGTTAAGAACAATTTTAATTAAATAGATAACTAGACTTAATTACTCATAGTGTACATCCCAAACTAAATACTTATCATATAAGGAAAAATCACGAATTATAGCTAAAAAGAGGTTGCGAGGAAGAGAGACGAGAGAGAGGAAGAGAAGAGAGAGGCGCACATAATTATAGCTAAAAAGAGGTTGCGAGTGTAATTAATGCAAAATATAGTTATGTTAGCTAATTAACTAGTATATATTTACTTATCCGCGTAATTTCCCTAAAATAATATTATTGTTGAACGTATCAAATCCAATATTCTGAAAAGAGAGATCGAGTTTGATCATATCTATATTTTTAATTTTCATAGACAAGGAATGAGACATAACTACGACCTATAGGTTTGTGGGAGCATGGTGATGCATTGATTTCTTTGGTAGAGTTCAATCAGCTCAAACTTCATGATGATGCCTAACAAATCTTTAGACTACTGCCATAAATGTTGGCTAAACTATTCAATAAAGAAATATCACTACTTGCCCTTTAAAGTACTTCAATGCCACTATGAAGGACAGAGAGACATGTTTGATGAATGAAAAATGATTCTAGGGAGAAACAAGTCATGCCACTTATTTTGGCTCAATAGTGGCATCCAATAATATATATATATATATATATACAGAGAGACATGTTTGATGAATGAAAAATGATTCTAGGGAGAAACAAGTCATGCCACTTATTTTGGCTCAATAGTGGCATCCAATAATATATATATATATATATATTGACAATTAATTAACGACAATAGTTTATTGCGACATTTAACACTCTTTGTAAATGTCCATAAAGCCTATAGCGACACTGAATCCAATGACAATTAACTAATGCAAGAGGTAAAGACTTTATCACTCTTTTTTAATATATATATATATATATATATTGCTGCTAAAAGTTATTTTTATTGTAGTGTATACATATTTACAATATGTTAATTTCCTACAATATTTTAAGGATAATTCAGGAGGTAAAGACTTTATCACTTTTTTAATATATATATTTTTGCTGCTAAAAGTTGTTTTTATTGTAGTGTATACATATTTACAATATGTTAATTTCCTACAATATTTTAAAGATAATTTTGAAATTATCCTTAAAATTTTGCCATGAAATTGTTTTTTTTTAAAATAAAGTAGTGTATATTAAGCTTACTCGAAAATTGTTCAATTTTATCCAAATAAAATGTTGTCTTCTTTTCATTATTTTTCGTAAGAAATTTGCTCATCGGTGTCTAATTTCTGTCTTGGAATGAAATCTTTTCACTTATTTATGGAGTTGATCTTCGAAACATGTTTGGCCATAAAATTTTGAAACTCCAACTTGTAATTGAATTCTAGAATTTACAAGAATTTTAAAAACAATAGAAATGTTCTTTCACTTATTTCGTTCCAAATTTCTTACAAAAAGTCAAAAATAATTTTAATTTATATTCATGATGTCGTTTTTCACTTTGATTTTTTTTTTACTTTTTTCAAATTTTATAATGAAATATGGCCGTCCACTTTTTTTTAAGCCAGTATAGTATATGTAGATCACTTGCCACAAAGGACTATCAAGTACCTTTTTTCTCTAATAAAGGTCATGATATTATTATAATTGCACCAAAAAAAGGAAGTACCCATATTTCTATCATCTCTCTTTTATGGTTCTTGTGTTGTGACTCCACCAATCAATAGAGCAATGAGTATAGATAGGGGTGTACATGGTCAGGTTAGTTCGGGTTCTTCAAATATCAAATCAAATTATTTGTGTCGAATTTTTAAATCTATAAACCAAATCAAACCAATAAAACTCGGGTTTTTCAACCTCGGGTTTTTTCGGATTTTTTCAGGTTTTTTCGGGTTGTTTCGGGTTTTTCCGGTAAAGTATTCATACAAACATATAATTTACTAGTACTTTAAATATTTCTTTAGTCCTACCAAAATACAACTATCTAAGATGTTTCTTAAAAATATAACACAATATGATATGATTAATGTCACTAAAATATCCAACAAAAATAATAATAATGAAATCGCGTAAAACAATTATTGCAAATTAACAAGTCATAATGAAAATTATCATAATTTAAAAGTACTAAATCATGCTAAAATTAAGTTTAATAAGTATTAGTTACATGACTAAATATTAAAGGAAATTAAAATTAGATTAAGTATTTTAATTGTCTAAACCAATGTAAAACTAAAGAACAAATGTTCAATATTATTGTTATTCTTAGTGTTGAATTGATTTTCTTTTTGCATTAGTATTAATTTGATTTTGATTTAAGTTTTATTATAATTATCAACATCTGTGGACTATAATCTTTATTGGCCCATTCATAATTCTAAGTTTCAAACTTGAAAAAATATATTAAAAGATAAAAACTATGAAAAAGTATAAGAAATATTTAAAAATTATATCAAAGTAAATATTTTTATGTATAAAATAAAATTTTAAAATTATATATATAATGTCGGGTTGGTTTGGTCTCGGGTTGGCATTTTTTGGTTAAAACCAAACCAATCCAAGTATAGTCGGGTTTTTTTTTTTCAAAACCAAACCAAGTCAAACCAAACCACTAGTCGAATTTTTTTTTCGGATTGACTCGATTTGCGATTTGGTTCGATTTTGTACGCCCCTAAGTATAGATATCAACATCTTCACAAATTGTACCAGCAAGGCAAACCTCCAGAGTAATTATCAACATGCCCCTTAACATGTGCAATTCATAAAAATTTAGTCCTCATAGTTCATTTCATTATTAATTTATGTAATTTTCATGACACAAATATCTTTTTTCAATAAAAAAAAAACACTGATTATTTGTCAGACTCCAAGTCTAGATCGTGGGCGTGGGTAAGGGTGGCAACGGAACCGGTAACGGAACTATCGGACCGGGACGTTCCGGAACCGGAACGGAACCGGGCACCACGGGCCGGAACCGAACCGGAACCGGGACGGACCGGAACCGGTAATTCCGGAAAAAAATACCTGTACCCGTCCCGGACCGGTAACGGACCGGTAACGGACCGGACCGGACCGGACCGGAAACCGGGTCCAACCGTTATAAATTATATTTTTTTATTAAAATTAAAAAATTAGGAATATTACACTTAAAAATTTATACTTTTAAAGTTTTAAATACAAACTTTCAAACTTTTAAAAGTATAAAAGTTTAAATTTCACAATTTAAAACTTTGAAAATTTAAATTCAAACTTTAAAACTATAAAAGTTTAAATTTCACCCTTTAAAAGTTTGAAAATTTAAATTCAAATTTCAAACTTTAAAACTATAAAAAGTTTAAATTTCACAATTCACACTTTAAAAGTTAGAAATTTTAAATTTGAATTATAAACTTTAAAACTATAAAACTATAAAAATTTAAATTTCACACTTTAAAGTTTAAATTTTAAAAGTTTGAAAATTTAAATTCAAACTTTAAAACTATAAAAGTTTAAATTTCACACTTTAAAAGTTTGAAAATTTAAAACTTTAAAACTATAAAAGTTTAAATTTCACACTTTAAAAGTTAAATTTGAACTTTTGAAGACAATAATAAAAAAAAATTAAGGCGAATAGCCTATACTTTTATTAATATTAATTAAATAGTACAAGTTGAGTTACAAAATATTAGTAGAGTATTAAAAAATCTAATCTACACAGCCACCTTCTAGAAAGGGTTCTGTTTGAATTAGACCTCGAATTATTATACTCATACTAATAGACATTTAAATTTAATAGTTCATGCTACCAAGGAAATCTTTTTTTAAATCATTTCACATTTCTCTAGTAACATGCTCTGGAATTGGTTGATTAGCTAGTTCTTCCATTGCATCAATGCCGTCATCACTAAAATCTAGCATTATTTCATCAACGTCATTTTCAAATTTGGTTGGTAGAGGTGGACGACCATAACTCCTTCTCTCGCCATTAATCCAATCTCTAAATAGTACGGATATCTCCAAGCTATCTGCTGCTAATGAATATCTATGCTCTCCAATTTGAAATCTTGCTGCACTAAAAGCGCCTTCCGAAGCTACTGAAGATGCTTGAATAGCTAACACATCTCGAGCAACCGGTTGTAGTTTTGGAAATCCTTTGCCGCGATTGCTCCACCATTCTAGAAGATCAATAGTAGTAGGTTCTGTATTTTGATTAATATATGCATCAAAATCATTTCTATCATTATGAGAAAGTTCAATAATACAATCTATCATATCATCAATTTCATCTTCATTATTATATCTACTCCTAGAACTTTGAGGCTCTTCGTTATGTACTACATTCCTTATATTAGAATTATTATACAAGTCGTACAATTTTCTAGCTTCAATTTTTATACTATCTTTAACATCTTGACAACTAGGTGTTTCATCATCTTCACTATCAATACCCAAATTAAAATATATTTTATCAACCATTCGTGATGCACCTTCATCTTTGTAATGTGGGTTTAACAAACAAGCAGTTAAATAAATTTGAGGAATAGGAATAAAATATTTTTTAAATTTTTCAATCATTTTCTTAACAGATTGTTCAAATCTTGGTTTATTTTTAAATTTATAAAATTTATTAGAAATAGCACAAATATTAGGTAAAACAGAGCAAATAGTTGGATAATAAAGTGCAGATATTTTTTTTGTAGTTAAATAAAAAACTTTTAAGAATTCTATAAGTTCTTTCATGTCATTCCAATCATTATCATCAAGTCTATATGTCATATTTGAATTATGAGCATTCCAAACCATTTGTAAAGGTTTCCTATATTCATAAGCAACTTCAAGCATTTCAAATAAAGAATTCCATCTTGTACACACTGATTTTGGAATTTTTCTTGGTGGAAGATTAAATTCACGACAACGATTTTCAAAATCTCTACGTCTAGACTTAACTTGACATTTAAAAATAAAATGACATGCAGTTTCAACTTTTGTGCAACCATCATCATATATTGATATACCATCTCTAACAATCAAATTATATATGTGTGCAGCACACCTAATATGAAAACCATCAATATAAATAGGACAAAGAGACGGTTTTAGTATTTCAACAGCATTACTATTATTAGAAGCATTATCTAATGTGACACTACTTATTTTATCACAAATTCCATAGTTTTGCAAAACATCTATAATTGTTTGAGCTATATAACTACCGGTTTTATGCATTTCACAACATTTATAACCTAAAATTCTTTTTTGCAAAGTCCAATTTTCATCAATCCAATGCGCAGTAATTGTGAAATAATCATTACCATTTACACTACGGCCCATATCAGAAGTAATAGCTATTTTACAATTGTTATAATAAAATAAACAACGAAGATATTGAAAATGTTGAGCTTGATAATCAAAGATAGCCTTTTTAATTGTATTTCTAGTAAAACCTTTAAAATGTGGATTATACACAATTTGAATATAATGAATAAAACCGGGATTTTCAGCAAAACAAAATGGCAAACCCATAACAACAATCATTTTAGCTAATTCTTCAAGATCTTTTTCTCTACTATATGACCGTTGTATACTAGAACCAGAAACATTAGAAGGATTTAATTGTGTTTGGACCATATTAGAGCCATCTACTCCTACATTTTCAGGAAGGGTGGTACCATTTTTTTTTAGCTTCGGCTACATCTTTAGCATGCAAAAATTCATTTTTACAACATGACATTAAATGATTACTCAAATGTCCCGTCCCACCCTGTTTTCCTACAGTTTTATGATTCATTCTATGTTTACATTTATTACAAATAGCTTGTGTTTTATCTTCATTCTGAGTCATAAATTGCCACACAACTGATTTTTTAGCGCGTTCTACCTTAGTCCTAGGATGCACGGGGGGAATGGGAGCAGGACAACGAAAGGGAGCGGGAGCCGGGGAAGAGGGATTAGGGGGACTAGTAGCCGACGGTGGCTCAGTTTCATCATCATCATATTCATCAACATTATTATCAAAACTATCAACATAATCATTAACATCATGTTCATCATCTTCAGGTAATTCCTCTTCAAAATTACCAAATCTTCTTTGTAAATGTTCATGATAAGGATCTAATCCACTATTACTATCAATATTAAAAACAGTTTCATCAACATGCGTATAATCATCCGTATTTATTCTTAATTGAGAAGTTTTTTTAGTTTTAGATTGATAAGTACTACCGGTTTTTTTATTTTTCTTGGATTTTGAGCTAGATAAATTAGTGAACGAATTAACTATGGTTGTTTTACCCTTTTCAATAATGTTTTTTCCAAAATCCATATTCAAAATATAAAAAGTGAGCAAATTATATATAATACGAAAATGATTAGCAAAGTTTTAAACAAATAAACAACTAAATAAGTAGAGACTAGAGATTAATTACTCACAAAATAAATAATTAAATGTAAACAAATAAATAACTAAATGAAAAGTGAGTTGGAACGAATGTACCAAACGTCTACTTAAAAAAGTAGACGTGTATGACCGGAAGGCGAAAATTGAAAGTTGAATTTTGAAGCTCCAATTTCCAAAGATCAAATTCGTAATTTTAACGAGAAGTCGAGAATAAGAGAATTTAGAGAGTAGAGAGTAGAGAGATTATAAGATATTTTTGTGAGTGAAAAGAATGAAAGATTAGGGGTATTTATAGTTTTAAAAAAAGGTTGAAAATGTAGTTTTAATAAGTTTGGGGTATTAAAAAAAGTTTGGGGGGTAGGGAGGTGTAAATGGGGGGTTATGGGGTGAAAGAGCCGTTGGTGGGGCCCAAAACCCGTTGCCCAACGGCTCTCAACGGCTATTTTTCAAATTTTCAGATTTAAAAAAAAAAAAAAAAAAAAAAGTTCCGAACCGGACCGGAACCGGGACTAACCGGACCGGGACGGACCGGTAAATCCCGGTTTCCGTCCCGTTACCCCTCCCGGACCGGAACAAGTCCGGATCTAACCGGCACTATCCGGAACCGAGACGGAACCGGTAACGGACCGGAACGGACCGGAACCGGAACCGGAACCTCCCGGTTCCGTTGCCACCCTTAGGCGTGGGAGACATTTGATGTTATTACTGGCCCAAGTGTGCATGTACCATGACATAAAATATATGCGCATATATCTAACTATGAGTCTAAAACATAATTTCAAGTCTTTTAAAAGAAATAGTTTTCACAAATGTATGATCATGATGTTGAAATTTATGAAAACAACATGAAGGTCAAAACTTGAAGTACATGATTGACGGTCTATATGGAAGCTTCTACTAGGGGTGTACATGACCGGGTTGGTTCGGATTTTTCAAATATCAAATCAAATCGTTTGTGTAAAAAATTTAAATTTATAAACCAAACCAAACTAATAAAATTCAGATTTTTTTGGGTTTTTCAACCTCGGGTTGGTTCGGGTTTTTCAAATACCAAACCAAACCATTGTGTCGAATTTTTAAATTTTTAAATCAAACCAAACTAATAAACCTCGGATTTTTTCAGATTTTTGGATTTTTTCGGTAAAGTTTGCATACAAACATATAATTAACTTGTGCTCCAAATATTTCTTTAGTCCAACCAAAATACAATTATCTAAGCTGTTTCTTAAGAAAATAACACAAAATATGAGATGAGTACTGATTACACTAAAATATTCAATAAAAAATAATAATGAAGTCATCATATAAAATAAATATTGCAAAGTCATAATGAAAATGATCATAATTTAAAAATACTAAATCATGCTAAAATAAGTTTAATAAGTATTAGTTACATTACTAAATATTTAAGGAAAATTAAAATTAGATTATGTATTTTAATTGTCTAAACCAATGTACAACTAAAGAATAAATATTCAATATTATTGTCATTCTTAGTGTTGAATTGATTTTCTTTTTGCATTAGTATTAATTTGATTTTAATTTAAGTTTTATTATAATTATCAACATCTATGAACTATAATCTTTATTGGACCATTCCGAATTCTAAGTTTAAAACTTGAAACAATTTATTAAAAGATAAAAACTATGAAATAGTATAAGAAATATTTTAAAATTATATCAAAGTAAATATTTTTATGTATAAAATAAAATTTTAAAATTACATATATAGTGTCGGGTTGGTTTTTTTTAGTTAAAATCAAACCAACCCAAATATAGTCGGATTTTTTTTTCCAATACCAAACCACTAGTCGGGTCTTTTTTTCGGTTTGACTCGATTTGTGATTTGGTTCGGTTTTCGGTTCGATTTTGTACACCCCTAACTTCTACATATCGAATAGTGTCTACTAGCATAGAGTAAAATCATAAGTTTTAAAATCATGATGATTACCTCACTAAATAAATTTCATATTTCATAAATCATTAATTTATGTTGGGGAATTTCTCAAAATTGACATAATATATATCATGTAAACTCATGATATTCGATTGTCGCCCCCATCGAAAATTCGTTCTATACATTGATAGGTCACATGGGCATAACATGACTTGGCATATATAGTTTCAGATATTTGTCATCTAAAATTCATACATACTCATTTAATAATAATTCTTCCAAAATATAACATTTTCTCAAAATCATTATTATCCCAAAAGCTCATAAATCATAGATATCTCAAAAGCTCATAAATCACGGTCATGTAAATCATATCATAATATATCACAAGGTTTATCATTTGAAAAAAATCATTATTCGTAAATTATGTCGTAATATCTTGAAGTTTATCTTTGTTATTCAAAATCAACCTTTGAAAAAAATTATGGTGTTCATATTTATCGTAGAAAATCATGATTCTTAGTCATAGGAGTCATATCGTAAGTCAGATCCATAAGAGGATTCATCAAACTCAATTTTTAAAAAGAATATCATACTTTTTTATATTTTCATAACTTCATGGTGAAAGTCATAAAATTCATGGAAAATGGATATCATACAGAATAAATAATACTGTAGGGAATTCTTGAGGTTTCTAAGGAATCAAACGAGCAAGACATAAAAAAATTCACATAAGCCATTATGAAGAAAAACTTGTAGACATAAAGAGCGTTGAGTGGAGAAGAAAAATGACGTTTCCTCACGTAGAGGATAGCCTTACATATATTAATTATTTCAAATACGTACCCAAGAAAAAATTGATCTTGGAAGTAGAAAAACAACAAAAATCTTTCTTGAACCTTGGAGATGAATTTTCTTGAAAATCCTAAGATTATGATATAAAATTTCACTAAGAATGCATATTCGGATATTAGAAATGCTTGAAATCGCTTAGAATTACATGTAAGGGACTTACCTTGGTGTGAGATGAAGTGGAGAAGAGAAAAGAAGTTTAACTAGGATTTGGAAATGTAACACCTTGAAAATTCTACTCTTAGAATTTGAATCGATTGTGATAAGTGTATCAATTTGGATTGGGGGATATACTACTTGTTAATATATGTTAAGGTTCATTCCTGAGTATTTGAAGTGCTTTGGATGTGAGTTAAGGTCATAATGAACTTTTAGCATAAAGTCGAGTTGAGAGGTACTCTAATGATTGAGTTTTCGTGTAAGTCCATTCAAGGATAAAATTCAATCAATCATACCCCCTAACAAATGAAGAATTTTGTGGCTTAATACCAACAATATGAAAGGCCTTGAAGTCTTCTTTCAACTGATTTGACCGTTCATCAATCCAAGTTATGTGCTAAAAGTTATGATCATTTTTCTAGACACTTCGTAGTCTGTGCGAATTGGCGTGCAAAGTGGATGTCCGTCGTGCACCCGCGCGGCAATGTCAGTGCTATTGTTAAGGCTGCACAAAGTGTCGCGCGAACTAAGCTTTAGTTGCGCTATCGCGCACGTTAGAATTCTTTTAGTTTTCTCTTCTTGTCACGTTTTAGGAGGGATGTTTATGCCTTTACCTCATCCCAAAACCCCAATCCATAACTATTAATTTCTTTCAAAATCCAAAGTCAATCAGTTCTGATCATTTCAATCCTCTCATTCCAAAAAAAAAATCTACGCTCAAGAACTTCAAGAAACACCAAAGCTAGGGTTTCAAGGTGTCCAAGCAAGTTCTTCTTCAAGCTTCTTCAAGAACCTTGTTCTTCCATGTATGTAAGGCAACTCATAGTGATGGACTGAGTTCATCCTCACGCCCTACATCTACTTTCTATCACTAAGAATAATCTAGGGTTACATCCTTTGTTTTGATAATTCTTTAGATGAGTTTCATTGTTGAGTTCTGAATTCTATTTCCTGATTATTGAGTTGCTATATCTTGCGTTGAGATTCTTGAGATGATTGTTCATGCCTATTTTCAGCATGAATCCTATTGTTGAGTTATTATTGATTTATTACTGAGTTAATATTGAGAATCCTTTCAAGTAAACCTTTTTTCCCTAAACTAATTATCTGAGAAAGAAAAGATGAGTTTTGAAAAAGAGTCTTAAACACGATTTGAGTAAAAGTATAAGGGAACTAAGTATTTCTAAATGTATCACTTGTTACATTGAGAAAAGAGAAATTTTGATTTCTAAATGAGTTAACGAGTTCAAAGATATGTCAGAGTAGTTACCTCTTTTAAGAGGTTATTTTGAGCAATTACCTCAAAATTGACAAATAGTATGTTTTATACATTTGAGCATGAGTATATATTATTGGGAGTAGTATTGTAACGACCTATTCCCGGCGTTAAAGAAATGCCAACGGGGGGGGGGGGGATTTGGGGTCGGAAAACTTTTTCGTAGTATTTGGATTTTCCCAACCTTGTCCAGATTTGGACGAAATCAGAGTCATTAAGGTGTAGGGAAATCTAGTAACAATCGGGAGATTTATGTATGATTATGATTACATGGGTGGATAGATAACTCGTTAAGGAACCCGTACGACTTTACATAATTGAATTCGGGCTAGTAGAACTCCTGGAATCGATCTTAGCGTAAAGGGTATTTTCTGAGCGTCGTTGGTTAGAGGTGTGTTGTGAAATGGGGTTTTTGGAATTCTTTAAGATAGCTCACTAGTTCGTGCAAGCCGCATTGGCGGGAGTTTTTACTGCTCTGGCAGGGCCGCTATAGCGGGGTGATGGCCGTTGTGGCGGACTCGACGCGATGTAAGGTCGTTAATAAACCCCTAAACTACCTTATCTAGCACTTTTCGATTTTTAGAGCTAAGGAACGAACACCAGGCGACTCCTACTCGTTTTTCACCATTCTTGAGGCTAAATGTAAGCTTTTCACTCCCCGAATCCATTTTTCGATCCGTAGAACGTAATAGAATGGGTGAATATTGATGGGGGAGGGTTTTGTTATAGATTCTATGGTGGAAACAACCCTAATTTGGATAATTGGGATCATGAGTTTGATCTAGGGTTCATAGAAATTGTTAGTAATTCGGGTAATTAGTGATTGTTTATTGATTCCCGTATTATATTGATTGTTTGTAGACCAAAAACAAGCGAAACGAATCCGAAAGGGGAAGGATCAAGTTTCTTAGGGTTTCAAGCTTGTTTCGAGGTAGGTGATGGTTGTGATTCTATGATTGTGTGATGTATATGTTTGTTCTTGCTTCATTATGATGCATGTATGTATGTGAATGTTGCATTATTGATCACACTTGTTATAAATGAGATAGATGAATGATGGTTACCATGAAATTATGACTTAATTGTATGATCTTTAGGATATACTTGTGATTGTGATTGTGGTGTGTTGAATGGATCGGTTGCCACGTTTCGGCATAACTAACTTGGATCGGTTGCCACATTCCGGCATAATTATGGGAACGGTTGCCACGTTTTGACATAATCATTGGATCGGATACCACGTTCCGGTATGCTAACTGTTTGGGTTTGGGTTCCATGAGAGGACCACTGACTTGTCATAATTGTGTATTTTGAGACGTGAAGTTGTTCGTTGTTCGTAAATGTTGATGATATTGTATATGTTTGATATATGCATGTGATTATATTGTTGTTTGACTTATGTATGTTGCACTTAGTGGGATAGACGCGTGATCCTACCAGTATACTATGGTTGTGTACTGATACTGCATTTGCTCTTATTTTTGTTGAGTACATGACATCTTCAAGTGGCTACTGACAAACCTCGCTTAGGAGATCAGTGATCGTCGTTCGAATTCAAGGGTGAGCCAATTCTTCCGGGCTGCCATGGGTTCTCTTTCGTCTATGTCCACCATTTCCGGACTTAGACTATGTTCTAGTTAGTTGATTAGTTCATTAGATTGGGGTTGCATCCCTTCTTGTTTAGACTTGGTCCATTGTTAGATGTTTTGGTACATTGACTTTCAGGTTCTAGGCATATTTTTTCCGCATTTATTTAGTTGGTAGATCTTTTGAAAGTTTATGGGAACTTCAGTTTTAGCTATTTAACTTGCTTCCGTGACTTAAATGTTTTAGTTTTTGGTTTAGTTGATTGGTTTGAGTTGTAGTAGTGGTTCTCCCACTAGAGGGTTAGTGTGGGTGCCAATCACGATGGTCTGGGTCGTGATAAGTATTGAGCACCGATATGCGAATGAGTTCAAACAACTCACATTCTTCATAAACCATGTAGCGAACATGGATAATGGATCGTACTTTTTAGATGACTCTTTATCGCTTTCGAGCATAGCTTTAGCGGATCCACTTAGTTGAGATGTTCTATATCCTGGCAAGGTATAGGACAGTTCTGGCAGTGTGGCGAGACGTTGTATCATCATGTTGCATATAGTGATGGTTGTTGGTTAGAGAATCTCCCAAATAGAATTAAAAGTGTATTTTTATTATATCACTTAATTAATATGTTGAGTTCAGAGATGAGTAAATATTTTGTAAAGTTTAAATGATTTCACTTCTTTACGCTTCACATTCAACTAAGTATTGTTTCAACTTTTTCAATTCAGTTATTGTTGCTTCAACTATATTACATACTCGTACATTCAATGTACTGATGCCATTCGACCAACAATATCTTTCCATTATGCATATATAGGTGTCAGGATCATCAACAAGGACTCCGTTGAGACCACTTTGCACTTTTTGCTAGCTTTGGTGAGCCTTCCTTGGATTTCGGAGGACTCCAGTTTTGTCTTTCAGTTTATTAGTTTTGAGGTGTCGCGGGTCTGGTCCCGACATCCATGTTTAACTATAGAGGCTTCATAGATGGTTAGTGTGGAGTTTTTTTTCAGTATTTCCTTTGAACTGTTTTGGCGAATTATTATTGTTTTCAGAGTATTTTCAGATAGTTTTGAGTATACTATTTTGAGATAGTTTGAGTTTTGAGAAGTTTTGAGACTTTTGAATCTAAGTTTTGTTTTAAAGCTTAAATTTGCTTGAGTTAGTCTCTGAGTAGTCAGTCATGCCAAGAATTTACTTGGCGATCAACAATGGTTCTCGAGTGCCGCTCACGCCCAGGGTGTAGGTTTGGGGTGTGACAGAAAATTTAGACAATGGATGAAAACTTTTAGAAAAACGTACTTTAAAGGCTTTATGTATTGCACACCATGGAGGTCTCTTTGCGTGTCCAGCAACGTGCGCCTCATTGCTTGTGCTTGTGCACACCTTTTGCCTCACTTTGCTTCCTTGACACACACAATATTTCCTTGGGACGCTAGCCCGTGGATGAGTATTATTGTCAACGTTTTCCTAAAATGTACTTAACTTCTGGTCTAAAAATCAGATTGACAATGGTTTGATGTTTTGGAAACTAGATTTGTAATGACCCTAAAGGTCATTTTTGGAAATTTTCATAAAATGACTGTTTTACCCCTGCAATAGTTGCCCCGAGTCCTAATTATTGTATTTTCGAAGTTGGTTTGAAGGAAAATTGATGGAAAGTTGAGTTTTTGGAAAGTTGAGTTTTTAAGAGTTAAAGTTTGGTTAAAAGTGCTATTTCGAGTCATTTGGAGTTTCGAGACTCGAATCGAATTTCCGTCAATTCCAGCAGTTTTAGAATGTCGAAACGGGTCCATGAGAATTTACGGAGTCGAATTTGGAGTTAAAACGAAGATTTGAGGTCCTAAGTTGCTAAAATTGTGAAATTTTGATCAAGAGTTGACTTTGGTCAACAAACGAGGTTCCGGTGCTCGAAATGGAATTCCGAGGGAACCGTTGGATTCAGGGGGTGATTCTAAGTCTAGAATGAGTCTTGGTTGAATTTTTAAAGGCCCTGAGTGCGTTTCGAGTTTTTGAGCCTAAAGTTAGTTTCTTGACGCCTTATTGGATACCGGGTCAAGGAGACCTCAAATTCAAATTCCGACGATTTCATTGAGTCCAAAATGTCATTTTCAAGCTAGTAGCATATTTGGTTTGTGTTCGGGAAGTGCCAAATGAGTTTTGGGTGAGCTTTTAAGCTTTTGGATGCTTTGACACTATTTCAGCAAATTGTGACAACTAAAGGGTTCATTATTAGTTTTAAAGGTCGAAAAATTATTCCGAAGGTTCTGAAATTTTGAGCATGAATTATAAGACTTATCTGCAAATTTTGGTGCATTTTCGCTAACCCGAGATTTGACTTTTATCGCAATTAAGAAATAATTGTTTACCGAGTAGAAATGATATTTGACTGGGCAAACGAGCATGAAATTGAGCTCCGATTGAATGAGCAGGTCCGTATCATTATTTAAGACATTTACAAAAAAGAATCGGGTCATTTCACTATCGTATGAGGAAATTACGGCATTTTTAGTGAAAGATTAACTGCTGTTTTCTGGTGCATAACAACCATGCAATGTTATAAAAATCTCAGACTGTGTTCATTTGGTATTTTGAGCATATTGGGAGTTCTAGAGATCGGAATGGAGTGATTCTTACCGGTTTCTTCTTGAATTAATATGAGGGTTAGTATTCAATCTTCAATTCGACATTTTCTCATAATTTCTTTATCTGTTTTTTTTTCCCTATCCGTAAATTTCTTGGGAAAAATTGGGGTTTTATCGATTTGGACTCACTTTTTGATGAAAAAGGTATATTTACGATCCTTATGTTATGGGTAAACTGATTTTGACATAAAATTATTGATTCATCAACTATTTTCATCATATTAACCGCGTATAATTTGGACTTTCCCGGTAAAGTCAAAGTTTGATAAATTGAGAATTTCAAGGTCGATCTTAACTCCGTTTTTGAAGAAATTTCATATTTGAACTTATCTAAGCATGGGTAAGATGTTTTTCAAGAAATGTTTCATTTTCGAGTCGGGGTTTCGGATCCGAATATTTTGGGCTTCTTCAAGAGCATGGATTTTCCTTCAAATTGAGTTTGTGAACTCATTTCAACTCCTTTTTCGAAACGGTTTTCACTATTGGATTCTAAATTTCTTGGGGAACATTTTTCACTAAAAATTTCCAGATTTCGAGAATATTTTCCAGAACGAGATTTTTGACCATTTTACCCTTTTTCTCCAAATTTCACGATATTGGTGTTGTTAGATTCGTATTGAATGTGGGATTCCATTTATGAATAGATTGTGGTGATTTGGAGCATGCTCGGAAGGGTAAAACTCAAATTTGAGTTACTAGTTGAAGTGTTTTGAGGCAAGTGACTTCTAAACTTTGTTAAACTCTTAGACTACGCATGACTACTTTCCTAATTGTGTTGGGGAGTAAGGGGGATTGAGGATGAGTTTTATTTTTTGATTGAAATTGTTGTAAATGAAAAATGGGGAATAAAACGAGCTAAATGTGTTATATGTGACTTGAATTTGTTGAATAAGTCATGTGATAACTGATATTAAGGGGATAGAAGAGCATAAGTAGGCTATGATTGATACAGACATTGATGTTGAAACAGATGATGTGTAATACTATGATGTGGTCGTGATATGGTTGTGATTGAGACAGATGATGTGTAATACTATGATGTGGTCGTGATATGGTTGTGATTGAGACAGATGATGTGTAATACTATGATATGGTTGTGATATGGTTGTGATTGAGACAGATGATGTGTAATACTATGATGTGGCCGTGATATGGTTGTGATTGAGACAAATGATGTGTAATACTATGATGTGATCGTAATATGATTGTGATTGATGACATGTGCATATTCATTATTCATCCCATGTGTGAACTATCTGTTGCATGAGTTCTGAGACACTAATATGAGGATGGATGGATATGAGACACAGTTGAGACTAGCTCCGGCTAGAGATATATGAGATGGACTAGCTTCGGCTAGCAATTTGGATGCGATGGGATCTGGTTTCGGCGGTGATATATGGTCCATGTGTGGCCCCCATGGGTTCTGATTTGAGTATTCAGCGCGGACTGATTACGTCAACAGATGTGTATCGTAGGACAGACATGCATCTCGACTACATGACATCATTATTGCATTTGCATCGCATTTGACTTCATCTTTGTCTGTGGTGTGTGGATTTTACCTATTTGCCCCTCTTCATGTGATATATGATCTATTTGCTTTTATATGAGGATATGAGGTTGATGTTGAGACACTGTTGGATATATCCGTTGATTATGAATTGTGTAGTATAGGTTGTTGGTTCGCTGTTAGAATGAAGTTTCGGTGGTTCGGTTGGGATTGAAAGGAGTTGTTTGTAACTGCTAGTTTAGCTTAGTTTAGTGTTACTTGAGAGTACCTGTGGTTTTCGGTACTCACCCTTGCTTCTACACAATTGTGTAGGTTGACAGCTCTCTCAGATTCGGCTTAGTATTTTCTTTAGCAGATTGAGCTTCGGGACATTCTCGAGAGGTAGCGGTTCATTCCAGACGTGCCTTTGAGTTATCTTTACTTTCAGTTTTGTTCTATTCGAGAACTATACTCTGAGACTTGTATATTTTTATTCGAATTCTGTATTTAGAGGTTTGTACATGTGACAACCAAATTCTGGGTAGTGTTGAGTTTTAATTAAAGTCTTCCGCTTATTTATTATCTTTTATTCTCGTATTTCTACTTCTCTATCGTTGTGGTTGGGTTAGGCTGACGTGTCCGGTGGGAAATGGACACGTGCCATCACATCCGAATTTGGGGTATGACAAGATTCAATTTTATTTAGTTGTGTATATAATTCACCACTCAATACTTTATATTTCTAGAGAAGTGCTTATTTGAAGTTGACCCTTGTATAAACTTATAGAAAAATAGAAAACTTTCAACTTAACTTTGTGTTAGAGTTGTCTTATGACTTTAATTCATATCCAATACACTTTCCACACTTGAGATTTGACATTTACACCTAGGCATAATCAAATTCACCGAGTTTGGATCTAATTTCATATGTGGAATGGTTTAAACCATAATCTGAAAGTTCAAGGTGTTACGTTATTGATCTCATCAGATGTTAATCCATGGGAACTTTTAGCAACAACATAGGTATATAAACGTAAAAATTAATGAAGACAATACTTAAATAATGCTATTGTATTCTCCCACAATGCCTTGTAACTAGTTGAAACTCATTTGAAAGCAACATAGCGTTTAAAATATGTGATAAACAACATGAGACTTAGGGGTGTAGAAAACCGAACCGAAAATCGAACCAAACCGCAAACTGAGTCAAATCGGAAAAAAAACACAACTAGTGGTTGGTTTGACTTGGTTTGGTGTTGAAAAACAAAACCCGACTATATTTGGGTTGGTTTGGTTTTAACTAAAAAAAACCAACCCGAGACCAAACCAACTCGACATTATATATATAATTTTAAAATTTTATTTATACATAAAAATATTTACTTTGATATAATTTTTAAATATTTCTTATACTTTTTCATAGTTTTTATCTTTTAATATATTATTTCAAGTTTGAAACTTAGAATTTTGAATGGTTCCATAAAGATTATAGTCCATAGATGTTGGTAATTATAATAAAACTTGAATCAAAATCAAATTAATACTAATGCAAAAAGAAAATCAATTTAACACTAAGAATGACAATAATATTGAATATTTGTTCTTTGATTTTACATTGGTTTAGACAATTAAAGTAACATAATATAATTTTAATTTCCTTTAATATTTAGTCATGTAACTAATACTTATTAAACTTATTTTAGCATGATTTAGTACTTTTAAATTATGATCATTTTCATTATGACTTGTTAATTTGCAATACTTGTTTTACGCGATTTCATTATTATTATTATTTTTGGATATTTTAGTATCATTAATCATATCATTGTTTGTGTTGTATTCTTAAGAAACACCTTAGATAGTTGTATTTTGGTAGGACTGAAGAAATATTTGAAGTACAAGTAAATTATATGTTTGTATGAATACTTTAGCGGAAAAACCCGAAAACTCGAAAAACCCAAAAAAATCCAAAAAAACCCAAGATTGAAAAACCGAGTTTTATTGGTTTGGTTTGATTTATAGATTTAAATAATTTGGTTTGATATTTGAAAAACCCGAACCAACCCGACCATGTACACCCCTAATGACACTTAATGGAGTTGATGGGATGGATTTAAATATTCTAAACAAAAAATATAAAACGTCCCAGGACCTGAACATATGTTGATCTATGTCATGTGTTACTTGGCTCATTTGCTAAAAACTTATTTATGCTCACAAGTATAACTACTTGTTATGTGCAACTACTATTGTAATATTTCACTCATTTCATATTTAGTCACACAAGTGAACTCATCTAGACTCAAATGAGAGACTTAGTCCATCTCTCCTTGCATGAGTGCCACCAAGGCTAGGCTTAGCAATCTCACACTCATAGGAGCTATTATCTATCTTGGGATTGTTATTCTATTCTTAATCTGAGATAAAAATAATTTTATAATTTTGAGATAAGTTGTCCTGTAGTTTTATTCTAATTATACATATGATAAACTTATACTGAAATTAATTTTGAAATTAGTTAAGTATCTTTTATCCCTCATACCAAATGAACCATCAATATCCAAAATAACTAATTTCGAAATAAATTATCTCGTGATTTTATCCAAACAAAACATTAGACACATGAGTTCACTCCACAATCTATTAAAGTTGAATGCTAGTTCCAGAAAAAAGTTATTTTTCATCTTAGAGTGTGTTTGATGTTTTTCCAGAATTTATTTAAAAAAAAATTCATGTTTGATTAGTTAATATTTTTTCTAAAAGAAAATAAATTTCATAAAAATAAGAAAAGATAAATTTTGTAATGAACTTAAGAAAAACAAGTTTCACAATGACATTGTCTCCTTCCTACCTTCCAACACATCTCAATTACCCCCACTTCTATACCTATAGCCCCTAGCCACAACCCCCACACTCACCCACGCCAGAGGTGGATCCACCCTTGAGGGTGTGGTTGCACGTGCACCCGTTCACTTCGAATTTTTTGTGTGTGTATATACACATATATTCTGAAATAAAGAATATATAACTGAATGTGCACCCTAAGACATATAAGTTGAGTTGGTGTAGTGGTCAGACACCTGGTTGTTGGTGTCATTGCAACTCGCTGGTCGCGAGTTTTATTTTGCTTGTTGCATTTTCTTTTTGTAAATTTTAAAAAAAAAATTCAAAAAAAGGCTAATAATTCTTTTTGTCAATTTTAATTTTTTTCCCAAAAAATGCCTAATAAAAAACCTCAAGTGAGATTCGAACTAGCAATGTACACACTAAGGGTCAATACCATCAAATCATAGAGTGAATTATGCTAGATTTTTTTAATTTGTATTTATATATACACTCGATTTTATACTTGTATGACAATATTTTTTGATGAAGTGTCGTTGCTTCACTAACTCACATTCGAATTTAATAGTGCCCCCATCGTCTTCCAATCCTGGGTTCGCCTCTACCCACCCTTACCCAAACCCCCATCTTCTATAAAAACGTTTTTGAGATAATATTTTTTATTTATACTAAATACTAGTAAATATAAAAAAATATTTAAGAAATCCACTTATTTCCTAGAAAATATTATGTGCAAAAAACATTTACTTGATATCAAACACACTTAGTTCCAATTTTGCTTTTGATCCACTTTGGGTATAAATATCCGATAGTAAGGACATCATCCAAAAAAATGACTTTGAGGTATAAATTAGTGCAAATTCAAACATTAGGGACCAATTTGTTATATTCTCATCTTTTACTAAAAGACAATCTCACTTTAGAGTTCAAATTACTAATCCATTTCTAATACTGAACAATTTTTTTATTTATCTTTAAAAAGGAAAGAAAAGAAAAGTAGGGTTTGTATCATTGCTTTGACTCATCATTGGGGGTCTCTTGTTCATGAAAGAACAATAAGATTATGATTCCTTAAAGCGGCGGATGTGGGAGCATGTCTCTCCATGATAGAGAAGTACAATGATTTCATCTTTGTAAAATATGAAGATGAGATAATGAATTAAAAGACTTTGGGATGTGGGAGAAGTTGAATAATTATTTCCCTTCTTTTCTCTAATATTATGATAGGAGAATGATTGTACAATAGATGTGCATCAACAAGTATTATTTCTTGCTTCCTTTTATTATATTATCCTTTTCCTTTTTCTTTTTTCAAATCAAATTTCCTTGTTCCCCTTTCTCACACTCCATACATACTTTAGTAAATATTGAATTTTACCATATTAAAAAAAAATTATACCATGATTTCGATATTATAATATTTCCATATGCATTTGAAATACAAATTAGTATTCTGGAGGGTATCCAATATTTATTTATTAAAAAATTATTGAAATTGTAGCGTCCCATACTTTCAAGCTAAAATTTGAAGTATGTAATTAAACCCGAATCTAGAGAAATTGGTTGTGCCACTTCGCTCTAGTGATCACTAATTCATATACTACGAGGTGTTTAGGTCAAGGTTTAAGTGTTGGGGGCTGTAGTGACCCTCGTGGTCATTTGCTTGCTTTTGTGTGATTTTAATGTTATGTCTATTCCCATATCTTATGTGCAGTGTTTGTGGTATGTTGAGATGGATGATACACTTCTCGAAGTGTCTGGGAGAGAGATGTGTGAGTTTTCCCCTTTTGGAAACTTATAAGTTGAAATAGTTGACTTTGGTCAACATTCGGAGAATCTAATGTAGTATGCGATTTCTATCAGTTCCACCAACTCCAGAAGGTCCATTTTGGACTAGTAGCATGGTTGGTTCGAGTCCCAAGGCATTCAACATGAGTTTGAGCCATTAGGTAGGAAGTTTTTGAAAGTTTGGCTAATATTTGATTTCGATCAATATTCTTGATAAACGTGATCGATGAGAATTTCATCAACACAGTTAGCTCCGAAATGCCGAGTTTGGCCTAGAATGATCTTTGATTTGGATCCCAAGGTGATCGGGTGGATTTTGTGATGTTTTGTGTTATGCTTGTTTGGTTGCTTTGTGTAAGTATTGACTTGGGTTAACATTTTTATCAAGACGACCTATGTTGATTGTTTTGTCAATTCTATTGAGTCAGGATTATCATTTTTGGTGGGGTAGCATAGTTTATTTGCGTTCACGAGGTTCCGAACTAATCTTGAGCCTCAATAAGAACACTTTTTAAATCCAATGTGAGCTGATGCAGTTAGTGCTGGTGCACCTAGCATTGCTCAGCGTGACTTAGAGTTGGGTCTCGCAATCGCGAAGACCACCTTGCTTGGTCAACACGATTGCAACCATTAACCATCGCGACCGCGATGTGTGGTTAGTAGACCTAGTCAACTTTAGTGAATCATGATCATGACCCTTGGGTCCCGCGATTGCAATGAACACTCGAGTTCAATTATATCAATGTTCATGATTTTAGCATGCACATTTCCTAAAAAAAACACCTTTTAAAGGTGATATGGATATATTAGGTGTATAGATCCTATGTGGTGTCCATCTTATATGTGGCAGACCTGATTATATTGGATATGATTGATTTTGACGTGATATTAGACATGGATTGCCTTTTCCTTATTATGCGGTTTTAGATTGATTTTCCAAGATCGTTACCTTGTGTATGCCTAGTATCCGTCTGATTGTGTGGACAAGTACCAATAGCCATATGCCAAGGGGTATGATTTCATTTTTGAAGGTGCATTGGTTGATAAGAAAGTAGTGTCTAGATTATCTTGCTTATGTTTATGATAGTACTGCTGACACTCTTTATATTGAGTCAATTACGGTGGTTTGAGAGTTCTCTGTTGTTTTCCCTATCGATCTTTTTGATCTTCCTTCAGATCGTGATATTAAATTCGGAATTGATGTTGAGCTGAGCACGTGACCAGCTTCTATTCCGCCCTATCAGATGGCTCCAGTTGAGTTAAGGGAGCTTAAGGAGTAGCTATAGGACCTCCTGAGTAAAGGGTTCATTAGACTTAGTGTATCTCTATAGGGTGCTCTTGTTTTGTTCGTGAAGAAAAAGGATGATACCCTGCATATCTGTATTGACTACAGGAAGCTAGGCAACAGAACAAGGTGATCATCAAGAACAGGTATCTGATGCCGGTTTAAAGATTGGAAGCTTTAATTCTTAAACTAAATAGATAAGCAGAAGAAGAAGGTAAGTTTCTTAACTTAGTTTAAAGATTGGATTTGTATATTACATGGCCATAAATTTAGGGATTGAGAATTTGAAAAACATGGGTTTATAAGAAATAGAAGAATTTATTAAATTCTTATGAACCAAGTGTATATAGTTAATGATTGAACTGTAAACTTTCATAATTTGATATTTATTAAAGAAAAAAGGTTAGATAGTAAGTTTCTTTTCAGTTTTAGGCATACATTTTAAAATAAGGATAATAAATTGAAGGACTAGTAAATTGAGAATAAGATAATTCAACGTATTGAGAGTCAAACCTTAAACCCGATGGTGGAATATTTAAAATAGTGTTTGAATTAGATTAAATATAGAAGTTAACATGAAATTGATGTGTATGTGATTATAGATTGACCAAAGGGATTCATATGGATTGCTCGAGTGGCGAGCTTGGTATTTCAGCACAAGTATTGTGAGTAGTAATCTTACCACAATATATGTTTTATAACTTTCATGATTTATACATTGTAAAGTGAATGTGTTACCAAATATTTTGAACTCGCATGTGCGACAATTCTTTTACTTGATATGATATTAAGATGGTTATTCGAGATGTTTTAACTTTATATGAAACTAGTGAACTTATCCGCGCTTTGCGCGGAGAAATAGACTATATTACCTATTTTTTTTCTGAAATAATTTTTACTTTATTTAAAAATGAATTTTGACTATGAAAAATTCAAATTAAACCTCCATGTTTAGAATTTCAAATAAAATTTTATTTTGTCTCATTTGTGAAAAATATAACAAAACATAACTCTGATTTTAAAAATTTCTAGTAGAATGAAAAATATTTAATTTCTAATTATATATGGCCAAATGCCCAACAAATTCTTGATTTATTTTTTCTTTCTTTCTAATACTCGAATATTAAAATCATCAAAAAATATAATCAATTTTATTTTCAATATTTCTTTCAAACGTATAATCTAAATAGAACAAATTATAATATACATAAAAGTCTTTTTCAAAACTTAAGTTTTTAAATTCTAAATCAAAAGTTACATAAAAACATTATCTATATTTTGTTTTAGAGAAAAGACATAAAGTCACCACTGAAGTTGTCCCGAATTTTCAAAAAAACACCTTAACTTTGCGGGCGTCCTATTATCCCACAAAAGTATTGAATATCTTTGTAAAAGGACCATTTTGACTCATTTTCTCACTATGTTTGTGACCACGCACATGACGCGTGTGAAGGTCCTTTTTTGTTGTCAAAAACCAATTGAAAAGTGCCACATTTCAATTATTTTCTTTATTAATTATTTACCTAATCATTTTTTTTATTTTAGTTAAAACAGGACCAAAGGTCCACTTTATTTCAACTGGAAACAGGACCAATTTGACTTATTTTGAAAAAAACCCATAAAATCAATGTATTAATTTTTTTACCTTTATTAGGAATAGTTTTTATTTTTTCAAATCTTTTTTCTCATCTTCCCTACCATCATTGGCTCATACATATTTCTTGGGGCATCCATGTCTTCCTTCATATTTTTTCCTTTTTTTCTTTTTCGTTTTATGGTCATTGTTTTTTTTTTTAAAAACTAATGTTGTTGTGTTCATTCTTTTTTTTTTGAATAACAAATTAGTTTAGTAATTTTTTCCTCCTACAAATCAAGATTGGGATTTTGGAGCAATGAAACTATGGAAAACTTGATTTGGAGTAAGGAGTTGGAGAAGGTGGTGATTTAAATTTTAGATTTTGATTTGGTGATATTTTGATTATTTGACGGTGTTTATTTTCGTAAATAAATTAATTGGTGGTAGTTTAACAAATAATTGATAGTGCTACTGTGAAATCAGTCGCGCCACAGTGGGATTAATGATTGTTGTAGGCTTGCAGCGATGATGAAGGAATGGCTACTTGAAGAACACAAGTTGAGGCGAAGAAGAAAGAGAAAAAGAAAAAAAAGAAAAAGAAAAAGAAAAAGAAAAGGAAAGAAATCAAATAAAAATAATTAAAAATTACTTTTAACACGTGTCAAGTGACTATTAGTGTGTGAGTTACAAATATTTTTGTATAAGTGGTATTGGGTGAAAAATGGGATAGACATACTATTTTGAAGTTGTTCAATGGGGTAATAGGACACCCGCAAAGTTAAAGTGTCTTTTTGAAAATTCGGGACAACTTTAATGGTTACTTTATGTCTTTACTCTTTGTTTTAAGTAAATATGAAAAAATATGTATAAAACTAGCTTGTTAGCATGTATAAATATAATGGTATTCAAATTTTTTTAATCAAGTTATGAAGTTTTTTAAGTTTTCAAGATTCATAAATGCGCAAAGTAATACTCAAAAGAAAATAATATATGATGAGGAAAAAATATATATAAAAAATTAAATTACTTCTACAATTATATATTATACTAAAGCTAAAAATGCATAACAACTTAATTTCCCTCTGTGTCACTACATGATATTTTTTATTTATACTATACTAAAGCTAAAACTGCATAACAACTGGACTTCCTTTTGTGTCGCTACATGATATACGTCAAACCTCAAAGTTTGATATTTATACAAAGAGATCAATGAATATTGGAATGCAATTAATCTAAAAATAATTAATGAAAATAAAAAATATATAAATAAGACAAAATATATCAAAAGTAATACTTCTCCAATTAGATTTGAGATTCTTAAGATAGGCATACATGTATCAACACATTTATTTTTGTGAAGGTAAATACAATTAGATATAACATTTTAACTTTTCAAGAATGAAAAGATGTAGTAAAACAAAACTAAAAAGTATAATAATATAGGTGAGAAAATAGACAAGAAATGTAGAGAGACAAAGAGATAATTTTCTTATTCTTCCAAGTATGTTCAAGTATTTTCTAAAATAAGGTGAAAAAAGATAAATAGGAATGGAGGCCATAGAGAGGTGCTAACACCCCGGAAACTAGAACACTAAACTAGAGCCAAGGGCTAGGGTTCTAGAGTGTGATGTTGAGGATTCGAGTCGTAGATGAGACTTTACGTGCTTATAATGAGGCGTTTAGTGGTTGAACGTCAAGGTACGTGTTAGGCCCCGTAGTTTAGAAGACCACCTAAGGTTTGGGTGAGGAAGGCAAGGGCAAGTGCCATGGCAAGGGCCCCGTAGTTTAGAAGACCACCTAAGGTTTGGGTGAGGAAGGCAAGGGCAAGTGCCATGGCAAGGGGGTAAAGCCTAAGCCAAAGGCCAAGGCTGCCCAACCTTGGCCGTGAATTGCCTAGGGTTCATGACCACCTTCACGACCAGTGGTCTTGACCACAGTCCGTGAAGAGCCCTTAGTTTCATGGGAGGCAAGGTCCAAAAGCCTAGCTACTGCCTAGGGACGAGCCACTTCACGAACAATGGTCATGCCTTAGTTTTGAGGGAGTTTGGCAAGTTGAGGGGAGCCAACCACCACCGGCCGTGGTGCCCTTGATGGCTCGTGAGCATGGGTGTGGCCCCTGGCAATGGGCTGCCTAGTGAGGGGTTAATTAGTAAATTCATTTTAAGTTAGTATTAAGTGGGGGTCATTTTATATGAGTTTTATTCACCTATTTAAGGCATTTTAAGTCAGTAGCCCCCAATTTTATGTCACTTTTCACAAGACCCAAATCAAAACCCCAAATCACTCCTCTCTCAAATATTTTTCTCTAGAAAGACCTCCATTGAAGAAGAAGCTAGGGCTTGAAGCTAAGGTAAAGATCAAAGGCTCCATTGTTGAAGGCTTATTCTAGGTTTTTGGTTAAGGTAGGCTTCTTCCACCCATAGAGCCCCTTAGAAATCCCCTAATTGTGAAATCAAAAACCCAATTCTAGCTAGGGTTTTTCTTACATTGTGGGTAGGGTTTGGGTATGATTCCAATCTAGTGGATAATACCCAATTATGATTGATTTAGCTTTTTTTTAGTGATATTGTGATGAATTTATGTGATTTCTATGGTAAACCCTAGTCTAAATTGATGAATGTGATATTTGTGGGTTTATGCCATTATAGGTCAAATTGAAGGTTCAAAAGTGATCCTCTTAAATCAATGACATGAGTAGTAATTTTTCAAGGTTAGGACCATGTAATTATGAATTGAACTAGACTTTATTGAATATGTTGGGTCTTGACTTGTAAAGATGGAATTGAGCCTTTATGATGAATTATGACTAGAATCACCAAGTAATGAGGAATGTGATGAGAATTGCTTAGGATGAAGCTTATTACTTGAATGTCTTGTAATCTAGATATGAATAAGGATAGAATGAAGTAAAGCTTTGAGAGGAAGGCTTGTATTCATGAATGTTGAATCACTAGGGCTTTGAGAGTAGAGTCAATGTGATGAATAGAAGTCTAAAGGGTGGATTTGTGGTGAAAGGCCTATACTCACCTAGTCTACTTTATGAATGTTTGAAAGTATGAAGTGATAGAATCACTTGAACATGGATTGGTTGTCAAGGACATCCTTTCATGATACATGAGTGTTAAGCAAGGCTTAACAGGTAAATCTTGGGGTGTATGCTTGGCTCCAAGTGGATATTGACATGAGATGGAGTGTCACACAAGAAAGGTTCTGGCTCCAAGTGGAAAGGAGAACCACACCTAGTTGATGTGAGGACTATCCAAGTTAAATGGGGAACTCTTACGTAGTAGAATGTGTGTTTTCCCAAAGTTAGGTCTCATGCGATGGGAGCCTTCACATGAGTTGAGTCAAGGTTCCTAGTAGCAATCTCCATATCCTATGAACTAAGACATGCTTGAGAAGCATCTCATAGTGTTCTAAAGCATAATTGAACTAAGACTTATTTAATGAAGTACCTCGTAGTGTTCAAGAGTATAAGTGGACTTAGACATGCTTAAAGTAGTATCTCATAGGGTCCATGTGAAGAAGGAACTTAGACATACTTAAGAGAGTATCTCATAGTGTTCAAAGCATAAATGGATTTGGACATGCTTAAGTAAGTATCTCATAGTATCTATGCTAATAGTGAACTTATACATACTAAGGGAAGTATCTCATAGGGTTCAACCTAATAATGAACTAAGATGTTCTTAAGAGAGTACCTCATAGTGTTCCAAGGTTTAAAGAGAGATGAACTAAGATGTGCTTAAGAGAGTACCTGACAGTGTTCTAAAGTTAAAGAGAGGAACTAGGTTCCAAATCAAGAAGTATTAGTATGAGGACCTAAAAGTGGTACTTAGCATGAGTAGTATTATGTGGTGCTATTCATGCATTGCACAAGTATGACTTAGGGTTGTTAAAAGAAGAGAATTGAGATAGGGTTATGCAAAAGTTGCCTTCCTTGCTATAGTTGACTAAAGGTGAGAGATCCTCATAGTTATGAGAGTTAAGCTATTAATGAGAACCAAAGGAGGGTGAGTATGACTGAGATGACTTCAAGGTTATGTTTAGTGTGAAGGGTAGCATGGGATGCCTTTCAAACATTGCACAAGTATGCTTTGAGGTTACTTAGGAGTATGGTGCCTTTATGGTATAGAAAATCTTAGAGATTTAACCATGCATATAGACTACGATTAAGATGACCAAAAAGGGATACTTGACTTGGGTGGTGTTATGGGATTCTATTCATGTTTTGCACATGTATGCTTTTGAGGTTACTTGAGAATGGTGCTATTGTGGTATAGATGACTAAGAGTAAAATTATGCTTATATGATTATGACTTGTCTCCTATGCTCATTAACTATGTCTTATGTTGACTTGTGTTTATATGATGCTTATGTTAGAGACCATGCTATGACTATGATGATTATGTTATGACTATGTTGTTATCTCTTATGCTTATGTCTTATGTTGACTAACCATTTTGAGATGCTCTTATGATATTGTGCTAGCTATTATACTTGGTACATTTTGTACTAATGCATATTGCCTACATTCTAATCAAATGTAGGATTTCGGAGATTGAGTTGCTTTGGAGGCTAGGTTGCTAAGGTGCAAGAAGAGTTGAAGATTTGGTGAGTTCTCATTGCTTCGAGGACAAACCCATTATGTTCCCTTTATGTTTTAGACATTTATATGGGCTGCGTCCCAAGTCTTTTATTCAAGAGTTTTAATTGATGGTTTGAGACAAAGTTGTAGTAAAGACTTCTGCTTGCTTATGAAAATGTTTTCAATTGTATGATTTAAAAGAAGTTTTAAATTTTTCATACTTTTCTATTATCTTATGTGATGATTATGCTAAGGGCTTGTATGAGACCCCTTCGGGGTCAAGTATGCCATGTTACGTCTAGGGGGTACCCCTGGGTCGTGACAATATATATATATATATATATACACACACACACACATATGAGATGTTTATTGTAGTTGAAATAACTTAAATGTCTTCTAACATTTTAAAATGTTTCTACTATTCACAAAGAAAAGTATAAATGGGAGTAGACCTTGATGGATCTTGTAGCTAACGGCAGGTTCGTTAGATCTGGTGCACCTTGTAGTTATAGATTATCGATATAGCCCTTGCTAGTGGGAAGGTAGAACTAGCATACCGTTACTGATATCCCTCGAGTGAGGATCTACCAATATGTATATTTGACTCATTTATGAAGAATTCACTGTTATTGGTTACTTCTTAAAGAAGAAGGACACACTGATTACATGATTCATCTTGGAAATATTCAGATTGAATTTGCTTACATGAGACAAATAAGATTGAATATTGTTATCATTTTTGAAAGGGCATTGATTTCATCATTTTGATTATCATACTAGCATGTTTTCTTATTTTTCCCTTGTCAAAACGTTTGTTGTACAGTATTATTACTCACTGAGTTAGTGTCTCACTCCTCGCTAAATATTTTTATAGAAAACTCAGGTGACATTGTCAAAGATTTCATTAATTAGAGTGTGGATTGATAGTATATGGTGAGCCTCACATTGCTTCGCGTGGAAATAGATTTATTGAACTGCTACAGACTCTTTTCTTTAAAAACTCTTAGAGTCGCTCCATTTTCTCTTTCTTTTATTCAAGCTATGATTATTCCTTCGTTTTGTAGTCATGTGACTAGTTTTTAACTTCTTTTCATATTTGGAGATGAATTAGTATTATTGCATGATGATTAGATTAAAGTATTATGTCTTGATTTAGAGTTATTTTTAGTTGTATTGTGGATTTTTTAGACATGAAAAATTCAGGATAGGCCCCAAAACAGAGGAAACTCTGCCTGTTTTTCTGTAGAACTCTAATAAGGCTTGCTTTGGGATTCTCCCCCTTGGCACTGGTCATGGTCCTAATTTGATCGTGACAATACATCCACTAGTTAAGTGTTAATTACTAGAATGATATAAATGTTGTAAACCATTTGTTTATACGTCACATGCCTCGTAGATCATTTGTTTGAGTATTATACATTTTCAAATATTGCATGATTAGTATGTCGAAGTTTAATAACTCAAATGATGTATGATTTATTGTAGATATAAAATATAAATGCATTTGTCTGAAAATTACAATTTATTTCTAAATATATCACCTATCATGTAAACACTAGTAGTTACATGATAGGTATTCCTTCCGGACTATCTAATTAAATTCTATTCATAAACCATTTCCTTATAAAATTTATGTTATCTAGATCAATTTTTTATACTCTACGTGCTCATAGAAGACGTGATTATATGTTTTATGCTTCAAAGAAAAATATCATCACTTATGATATATGGTTCAAGGTGTTTTTAGGCTTATTTTATTTTAGGAAAAAAGAGTCGCCACTTAATTTTTTAATAAAAATCAAGAAAACTTTAATTTCAAAAGATTTAAAATAGAAAATCAATTGAAATATCGAAAAAGAGGTTCGGAGTTCATATTAACATTTCAAAAAAGGTTTGAAAGCACCTGAAATGCCCGCTAACACGCAGTTATCCGACGATTTAAAATATTTAGCTAAAAAAGAAAGTAGACATACCTATTTAATTTAAGAAAATAAACAACTTAGGCTTTAAATGATTTATTTTTTGAAGAAAAGGGAAACAACACCTTCGTCTTAAATATGACTAAGTATAAAAAGCTTCAAATATTTTTTTAAAAATCAATAAGGATATATAAAGGGGAGATAAGTATTTGCTAAACAAAGTACAAAATGACTCATCTTTAGTGGAGTTTTGAAATAGATTAAACTCAAGATTTATTAACAAAAAAACAAGTAATATACAAGTTAAAAATAGTGAAGAGGAAGAAGTGTTGGGCCTAAGTCCGATTTTTGTCCACCTGGGCCATTACTTGGGCCTAGTTTCTGCTTTGGGCCTTTGGCCCATTTTACCCCTTTCCTAAGACTAACAAATATTTGCCAAAGATTGGTGGACTTTTGAACCAATTCCCTGTCCTAAACTAACATAGAAAGCTGATTTTTTTTCTTTTGGCTTTTGACCCAATTTTCACATGTCCTAAAACTAGCAAAATAATACCAAAAATAGATGGGCTTTTGGCCTAATTAAAACACAATACAAAGCTGGAATTTTAGGAGGGCTTTTGGCCTCATTTTCGCTATTGTATACAGTGTATACAAATTCTATATATCACTGTATATACTGCACTGTATACCAGTGTATATCGGCATGTATATCAGCTCCTTCCACTTGTATATCAGTTTTCAACTTGTATTTCAATATTTTTTTGAAATGTATATCAGTGTATATTGATGTATACACCATGTATACAACCCAGTTTTGGACCTTTGAAACTTGAAATCTGCTTCATTTCCACCCGCTCTTCGATTTTCACTGGCTGACTCAATAAAAGAGGGGTTGGACCTCTATGGCCCAATCATCGAAATGCAAAGAGAGGGCGAGTGCCCATGAGGACTCGAACAGATCCCAGCAAGAAAAGAACATAAAAAAAATACATTAGCACCTATTTAGTCATTTATGCTTAAGGAAATTAGAAAAAAACATACTGACCAATAAAACGTCTTGATTTAAGTAATAAAATAAACAAAATAGAAGAATGGTTTAGAGGCAAAGAAAATAAACAAGAACATGTCATACAAAAATGTGAACCATTTGAAATATCAAAGCAAAAGTCACATGTAGAACTAGATGGAAGTAAACTGCCTTTGATTATACGAAGCAATGCACAAGAGAATAAATTACTACACAATATTTCCAAGGTCATATATCAATCAGTAATCTCTAAATGAAATTTAGCAAAATTTGCGCAAAACTTGACATAGTTGAACCCCAGAGTAGAACAGTATTTGAGTTAGAGTGCTAATCATATGATAAAACACTTAGCTTCATGCTACAGTAAACATGAGGCAAATACACTCTGATGATAAACATTTAAACACATAAAGAATGAACACTTGCAAGAGAACTAATACAAGATGAACAAGATTATAACTATATTCCCCTATTATAATGACTTATGATGCACATTCAAGTGTAAACTGTTTCTACTTTCAATTATTTACAAATTTACGAACAAGAAGCATAAAATGAACAAGAAAGGTAAATAGTAAGGCATTTGAGTCAAATTAAAAAAACAAGAAAGTGAGAAGATATAACAACATGAACTGAAAAAGAGATGTAGACTAATATGGCATTTTGAGACTGATCATGACAACACTATGAGAGCTAAGACGAGAAGAGTAGCAGCAATCAACAAATAGCTTTCCAACATCTATACACATTCATGTCACATTCAAGACTTAAAAAAATTGAAACATATGACAAAATAGGACAAAGAACCCCAACTCTTATTGATAACCAGAAGCAATAAATCATACTCAACGAAACAAACCGAGTTGACATGAGAAAAGAAGGAACCAACAAATCGATTGAATAAACAGAAAAGTTATACTACCGATTTGGAATAGATAATAGATCAAAACACCACGAATTTCAAACATTTGAATAGTTCGACTGGTGAGAATCAAACATGCCAACACATAGAACACAACAGAGACATGAACTGAATTTAGGTGTTACCTTTTTTCGGGCAGCAAACTAGAACCACAAGCAAAGAGAACGACTCCACCTCCATCTTTGAAAGATCTCGATGGAAATTTGAGTTTCAAACAATAGACCCAAAACTTTAGCTCTACAAATACTATCAACCTAAGTTCTTTTTATTTTTTCTTATTGATTTTCTGTGAATATGAGTTATTTCTTGTGTTTTTTACTGTCTCCAACCTCTAATACTGAATGCAAAGAGGATCTTTTATAAAAGGGAATTAGGGCTCAAAAAATGGGGAACTTGGGTGAAAACCGGATAAGAATTAGGATTTTTGGAATTCAAAATTTGAAATTACCTTACTGGATAAGGAATTGGTTGATTCTCGTACTAATTTCAACAAACTGCCCAATGTATAAGCAATGAGAGTCGTTCGATTTGAGAAGCAAGGAAGAAAGAGTGATGAGATGCCTCCACTTAGCTACGTCGAGGACGAGGCTCCTGGAGATGAAATTGTGTACGAATTGTCGAGGCTAAAGAGGAAGATAACAAAGAGTACTGGGTTGTTCTTGGTCGCGTACGCCATGTATTTTGACGTCGTTTAGAATCATTTTCGTTGTGTATTTGCAAGGGTCGTGAGCTGTTGTGAAGACGTTATGAGCTTCTGTTAATGTAACACCCCGTAGTCTAGTAGGCCAACTAGGGCGAAGTATGAGGCTGACAAGCCAAGGCAAGAGCAAGGGCCAATGGGAAGGGGCCAAGGCTGCCAAGCTTCCCCAAGCACTGCCCTACCTTCACGACCACCACCACGGCCAGTGGTAAGGACCACTACTCGTGGTGTGGTCCGTGGTGGCTAAGGTAGTAGCTACCCTTGAGGCTGCCCAAGATGCCTCACCTTCACGAGCCACTTCACGGCCAATGGTGAAGACCACGACTCGTAGGAAGGCTCAAGAAGAAGCCTTCAAATTTTGGAGGCCAAGACTTGGTGGCCTAGCCACTAGACCAAGGACCAAGGGAAGGATCACAACTGCCCGTGGTGAGGACCACGGCTCGTGGAGCCTGTCGTAAAGCCTGGCACTAGGTTGCCCAAGTGGGGGATTTTTGGGAAATTCCAAATCAGGTTAGATTTAAGTGAGGTCATTTTGCCTAGACTTAGTACACCTACATAATCTATTTTAACCCTTTAAACTCACCAATTAAGTCATTATTTCCAAAAAACCAAAAGAATCCCAAAGTTCATCCTCTCAAATATTCTTTATTTATAAAGAAGAAGAAAAAGAAGAAAAAGAAGAAGAAGAAAAGGGTTCAAGCTAGGTCTAGCCTCCAATCCTCAAGATTTTGTGGGCTATGTGATCAAGGTATGATAGCATTTTATCCATGGACTCTTTTCATCCATTGAGTTCTCTAGTTTTCCCCAATTGTAAAGATGAAATCCCCAATTCTAGTTAGGGTTTCTTCCAATATTGTGGGTATTGATTAATGTTGATCCAATTGAGTGGATAATAATTGTTTAAGATTGAATTAGTAGTAAATCGTATTTTTAGAATGAAATTACATGTTTCCATGCCTAACCCATGTCTAGAAAGATGAAATTGAGGTAAGCGGGTTCTGTGGGAAAATTGAGGATTTAGAGATAATCTTCTAGGATTGATGATATGAATTGTAGATTGCTTGAGATTAGGGCATATAGATATGAATTGAATGAGATTAAAGTATATATGTTGAATCATGATTAGTAATTCTTGAGATAAAGCCTATATGATGAGATATGATTAGAATTACTAAAGAATGAAGCATGTGATTAGAATGTCTTGAGATCTAGGCATATATGATGATTGTAAGAAGTATTGCTTTGAGAGTAAAGCTTTTAGTTATGAATGTTGATTACTAGGGCTTGAGAGTAAAGTTAATATGATGAATTATGAATGTTAAGGCTTTGAGAGTGAAGCTTCTATGATAATGGTAGACTACTAGATAGAAATGTTGTGGAAGGACTTTAACCACATAATCTACCTTATGAATGTTTGAATGCATGAGGTGATATAATTCACATGAATTGTAATGAAATCCATGTCTAATGCTTGAGTTCTATATGTGTTGATTGAAAGGCTATTGGCATAAACACATAATGAAAATGATGTGAAAGGTTTTCTCACATATAATGATTCTAGGTTGAAAGGCTTGCTCACCTAAAATGAATCTTAGTCCAAAGACTATGAGATGAGAGTAGGCTCGAGGTGATTCCCCAAGACCTTTATATGAGAGGGATGTGAGGTGATTTCCCATATTCCTAAGTTAATAAACATGAGGTGATTACCCATGTCATGATATGAGAAGTGTGAGGTGACTACCCCTTATATATATAACTTCTAAAAGCAAGGCAAGAGGTGAATACCTATTAGCCTTTATACCAAGGGCATGGAGGCTAATACCTATGTCATATCATGTTGGACATGAATGCGAATAGCTATGATCTCTTAAAATGGACATGGAGGTGAATACCTATGATCCTTATAAAATAATGTGGAGGTGAATACATATATCATACCATATTAGGACATGGAGGCGGATACCTATGATTACTTAAAATGAACATGAAGGCGAACGCCTACGATTCCGTAATTAGAAAAGAGGTGAATCCCCATTAGCCTTCATAATGGGCATAGAGTTGAATCCCTTTTTACTTGAAAAGTAAAGCAAGAATAATGTGAACTATGTTTGTAAAAGAATGAATTGTTTGGGTTGTAGCTTGAAAGGCCTTCCATGAAATGTATGACTAGAGGTGATTCCCCCTGTCTATGAGAATTAAGCTAAGGATGAGCACAAAAGATGATGAACTTGAAAGATGGCCCAAGGTGGTCTACTTTGATGAGGGAGATATTATGGGATTTTACCCATGCCTTGATTAAATAAGCTTTGAGGTTACCTAGGAAGTGTTCCTCTTATATTATGATGATCTAAGTATTGCCTATGCTTATGACTATGTTGTTATCTCTAATGTTTATGAAGTATGTCTTATGTTGACTAATGGTTATGTTATGCTCATTATGATGATTTATGCTAGCTATCATATTTAGTAAATTTTGTACTAATTCAAACTCTTGCCTACATTCTTATCAAATGTAGCGTTCGACAATATTGACTTTCATCCCCGTGGCTAGTATCTTAGTAGAAACAAGGATTGAAGTTTTGGTGAGTCCTCATAGCATACGAGGATTGTACCACCATGTTCTTATGTCTTTCGTTTTATGTTTAGAACTATTGTATGGGTTGCGTCCCAAAAATATTCATGTTTTAGATGGTTTAAGACAAATGTAATAGACTTCTGGTTCGTTTTATAAAAGTCTTTGATGTTATGGAAAATGTTTTAATTTCCGCTCATTTCTATTACTTTATGTTATGATATACTAAGGGGCTTGTATGAGGCCTTTCGGGGTCTTGTACGCCTTGTTACATCTAGGGGCTACCCCTGGGTCATGACAAACTTGGTATCAGAGCACAAGGTTTAGAATGATTCTAGTATGTCTCAAAACCACGTCTAGTAGAGTCTTATTCATAAGTGTGAAGCGCGCCACATTTATGAATGAGAGGCTACGAGATGCTTAGGAAACTTCACCTCTTCATTACTCTAAGTCGTGTCGTAGAGTTTAACTCTATAAGGTCCTTCACCTAATCCTTACCCAATGGTCTTCAGGATATGGATACTACAAGGGCTAATGCTAGAAGGAATGAGGAAGGCAATGTGGATCAAGAAGAACCTCCACAAGCTCCGATTGATTCTATGGCTGAAAATGTGACTAATGCGGAGTTTAGGACGGCTTTTCAAGTGTTGGCTCAAGACGTGATGGCCCAAGCCAATAGAGAGGTTGTAGCCCTCGTGAACCCTAATGTGAATTCAGCGGCTTCAAGAGTAAAGGACTTTACTAGGATGAACTCTCCAGAATTTTATGGCTTCAAAGTAGAGGAAGATCGTCAAGAATTTATCGATGAAGTCTATAAGGTGCTTGTTATCATGGGGGTGACTCCGATAGAGAAGGCGGAGTTAGCCGCTTACCAATTGAAATGTGTTGCTCAAGTGTGGTATAATCAATGGAAGGAGAGAAGGCCGATAGGAGCGGGTCCCGTAGAGTGGGGAGTGTTTAAGTCGGTGTTTCTTGATAGGTTCTTTCCCCTTGAGTTGAGGGAAGCTAAGATGCAAGAGTTCATTAACTTTTGTCAAGGAAGTATGAGTGTGAGGGAGTATGCTCTAAAGTTCACCCAACTATCCAAGTACACTCTAACTATAGTAGCGAACCCAAGAGCTAAGATGAGTAAGTTTGTGACAGGAGTGTCTGATATGGTAGAAAAAGAATGTTGTACCACAATGCTCATCCATGATATGGATATCTCACGTCTTATGGTGCATTCCCACCAAATTGAGGAATCAAAACTCAAGGAAAAGAATAAGGATGCCAAGAGGGCTATAACCGGAGATGGAAACTTCTTCAACTCAAGGTCCGATGGACAAGGTCGCCCTAGGTTTAGACAAAAGTTCCCCGGGCAAGGTTCCTCAAGTACCCCTAAGTTCAACCAAGAAGGAGTTTCTAATCCTAAGCCTCAAGGAGATGGTAGTGGGGTTCTATTGCCAGAGTGTAATAAGTATGATAAAACGCATGAGGGTGAATGCCTAGCGGGTTTCCAATATTTGTTTTGGTTGTGTCAAGCTAGGCCACAAGATAAGGTAGTGTCCTACAATTGCTAGAAATGAAGTAGATAGTCGTCGTAGATCTCAACCCTACCCTTCATCCGATCCAATTAGTTCTGTGTAGGTGCTCCTAAGCAAAACTGATTATATGCACTCCAAGCTAGAGACGATCATGAGTGTGCACCCGAGGTGGATCCCGTTATGTTGATATCTTCTTAATTGATGTTTGTGATTTGTTAGATTTTGATGTTATCTTTGTGATGGTTTGGTTGCACTCCTATATGCTTCTCTTTGATTGTAGAACCCGTGTAGTCAAATTGCTAGTTCCCGAATGAGCCTATCCGAGAGTGGAAGGGAGGGAAATCTATGCCAAGAGTTTGGGTTGTTTTCTTGTCTTAAAGATGACTTGTAAGGGTTACATGTACCACCTAGATAGGGTGAGGGAGATAGATTCAAGTGTTGACCAACTTCAAAGAGTTAGTTTCTTTCTTAAGATTGACCTTAGGTCGGGCTAGCACCAAATGAGGGTGAAAGATGATGATGTCCCCAGAACGACTTTTAGAACCCGGCATGGTCATTATGAGTTTGAGATAATATGTTTGGTTAGTAGAGTCTACCAAGTGTAGTGTTATAGTTTAAGATGGTTCGAATCGTCTTATGTGTTAAATGTGAAAGTTAAGCAATGTATTGATCCGACCTTAGTAGAATTGAAAGAGACGGTGCTTAGAAAGTACGTTGAGGCTTCCTCCCAAGAGGGAGATGGTGTTCCTAGATAGCAAGGTCATTGTGTGTTCCTTATATTAATTATTTGGGCTTACTTGAAATATCCCACCCATGAAGGGGGTGTAGTGAGTTTAGTAAGAAAGGGAAGATTAGCCCCCATTTTGTAGGCCCATGTGAGATCTTTAGACATGTGGTTAGGGTGCTTATGAGTTTGCCTTGCCTAGTGAGGTGGCCTAGGTGCATCCAATTTTCCATGTCTCTAAGTGAAAAAATGTGTTAGAGATGCGACATCCATAGTTCCCTTAGAAGGTTTGGGAGTAGATGAAAGTTTTTCTCATGAGGAAGTTCTGGTTAAGAAGTTAGACCGGCAAGTTAAGAAAGTGAGAGCCAAGGGAGAGTTCCTCATGGTTAGCTCCTTGTTTGAAGTCATGTGTGTTTATATGTTCCCATGATTTCCCTATATGATGCATGTTCATGAAATCTTGTGATTAATGCGTTATATGATTGATTTTGTCATGTTGTAATGCATTAAGTATGAGTTGCATATAGACTTCATAAGATGAATTGATGAGCATGACTTAGCCCGGAGTTGAAAGATTCCTCCTTGAATGTATGCTTTGAGTATAGATTGCATATAGGCTCCATGATATTGTGTTGAGCATGTTTTAGCTCGGAGATGGTAGTTCCTCCTTGGACATGATTAGTTAAGAGATTTCATGTATAATAGGTTGTTAGGTGAAGTTCCTCCTTCCTTGTATTGCATTGAGTATGTTTAACTTGGAGTTGACGTTTCCTCCTTAGTTGTGTGCATTTAGATGAGTTGCACGCATGATGGGCTGCTAGTCAAGAGTTGTTCCTTTAAGAGATGCCTAGAACATCATTCGAGGAAGAATGTCCCCAAGGGGGAGATATTGTAACACCCCGTAGTCTAGTAGACCAACTAGGGCTAAGTATGAAGGTGACAAGCCAAGGCAAGAGCAAGGGCCAAGGCTGCCCAAGCTTCCCCAAGCACTGCCCCACCTTCACGACCACCACCATGGCTAGTGGGGAGGACCACAGCTCGTGGTGTGTCCCATGGTGGCTAAGGCAGTAGCTACCCTTGAGGTTGCGCAAGATAGCTCACCTTCATGAACCACTTCACGACCAGTGGTGAAGACCACGGCTCGTGGGAAGGCTCATGAAGATGCCTTCAACTTTTGGAGGCCAAGACTTGGTGGCCTAGCCATTGGACCAAGGACCACGGGCAGGACCACGACCAATGGTGACCACGGCTCGTGGAACCTGCTGTGAAGCTTGGCACTAGGCTGCCCAAGTGAGGGCATTTTGGGAAATTTCAAATCAAGTTAGATTTAAGTGAGGTCGTTTTTCCTAGACTTAGTACACCTATATAAGCTATTTTAACCCTTTAAACTCACCAATTAAGTCATTATTTCCAAAACCCCAAAAGAATCCCAAAGTTCATCCTCTCAAATATTCTCTCTAGAAATAAGAAGAAGAAGAAGAAAAATAGGGTTCAAGCTAGGTCAAGACTCCAATCCTCAAGCTTTTGTGGGCTTTGTGATCAAGGTATGATAGCTTTTCATCCATTGACTCTTTTCATCCATGAAGTTCCCTAGTTTTCCCTAATTGTGAAAATGAAATTCCCAATTCTAGTTAAGGTTTCTTCCAATATTGTGGGTATTGATGAATGTTGATCCAATTGAGTGGATAATGATTGTTTATGATTGAATTAGTAGTAAATCATGTTTTTAGAAGGAAATTACATGTTTCCATGCCTAACCCATGTCTAGAAAGATGAAATCGAGCTAAGTGGGTTTTGTGCCTTAAAGGGGGAAATTGAGGATTTTGAGATAATCTTCTAGGATAGGATTGATGATATGAATTATAGATTGCTTGAGATTAGGGCATATAGATATGAATTGAATGATATTAAAGTATACATGTTGAATCATGATTAGTAATGCTTGAGATTAAGCCAATATAATGAGATATGATTAGAATTGCTAAAGAATGAAGCATGTGATTAGAATGTCTTGAGATCTAGGCATATGTGATGATTGTAAGAAGTATTGCTTTGAGAGTAAAGCTTGTAGTTATGAATGTTGATTACTAGGGCTTGATAGTAAAGTTACTATGATGAATTATGAATGTTAAGGCTTTGAGAGTGAAGCTTCTATGATAATGGTAGACTACTAGATAAAATTGTTGTGGAAGGAATTTACTCACATAATCTACCTTATGAATGGTAGACTACTAGATAAAATTGAGGTGATATAATTCACATGAATTGTAATGAAATCCATGTCTAATGCCTGAGTTCTATATGTTTTTGATTGAAAGGATATTCTCATAAACACATAATGAACATGATGTGAAAGGTTTTCTCACATATAATGATTGTAGGTTGAAAGGCCTGCTCACCTAAAATGAATCTAATTCCAAGGACTATGAGATGAGAGTAGGATTGAGGTGATTCCCCAAGACCTTCATATAAGAGGGATGTGAGGTGATTTACCATATTTCTACGTTAATAAACATGAGGTGATTACCCATGTCATGATATGAGAAATGTGAGGTGACTACCCTTTATATATATAACTTCTAAAAGCAAGGCAAGAGGTGAATACCCATTAGCCTTTATACCAAGGGCATGGATGCAAATACCTATGTCATATCATGTTGGACATGGATAGTGGCGGATCCAGGATTTAAAGGTTGTGGGTGCTTACTTCCTTTAACATAAACATGTTAGCAATCACATAGTGTAAACGTATACTAACTCAAACTCTTTAATAAAAAAAATAAACGTATACTAACTCAAACTCTTTAATAAAAAAAGTAAAAAAAAATAAAACAACTATTAATATTATCATCATAAAAAACAACCTCTAATTATAAGTCACAATGACCTACTAGTAATATTATCATTACAAAAATAGACTTCTAGTCTTAAAAGTCATAATTGTGCTCGACGACTTTTCATATGTTGAAAATGATAAATAATTGCATTATTGCTTACATTTACGAATATCTTACGCTCTACATAGCAAACTAAACAACCATTCAAAAATTCATCACCAATACTATTACGAAGTTCATTTTTAATGTACTTCATGGATGAGAAAGTTCGTTCGACAAAAGCAGTAGCAACAGAAAGAATGAGAGTCAACTTGATAAGCAAATAAACAAGTGGCCAAGTTTGATGCAGATCTGACTTGACAATACTTTAGCAAGATCACTAATTCCCTTCAAGTTGAAGAACCTCTGGTCACAACCACAAGCATAAACTATAAAGCTATCAAGCTGAAAACTGAGATCCCGAAGCTTGTTGCTGTCAAACTCATTCATATAATATTCAGTCAACCTCATTATCTTGCCCTTATCAAAACTACCAAATGAATTAACTGGATTCAAACTAGCCATTCGAGAAGTAAGTCAGTACTCACAGCATCAAAACGATTATTAAGCTCTTGAAGATGCAAATCAATAACAACATAAAATATTTCAACACGCAAATGATGAGAATATGTAACATCAAGAGCTTTACGCTTTGACTTCCCACGAAAGTAGCTAACATCTATCTTCAGAAAGACTATATCATGTTTATCATAAAAAGAAGAGACATCATCCATTAATGATTTGAATTCATTATCCCTCATATTTTGTAATCTTTGCTTTGTAAGAGCAAGAAATCCCATAGCATTGACAATATCTTGATCCATCATTTGCAATGAGGAGCTCAATTCATTTGTCATCATATGAACTTTCCATATCAGGTGCAGCATAAAGGAAAAATCAAATTTCTTAATCGTATCCACAAGAGTTTTAGCAACAAGTCTGTCGTCGTTTTGTTAAAATAAAAAATCTCAAAAAAGCGGGCAGTGAAAAAGGTTTTAAAGCATAGAAAAAGTTAGAAATAAAAAAGAAAGAAAAAGTTAGTCAGCCTAAACTAATTAAGAATAGGAAAAGTCAAAACAGTTACAAAATTCAGAGTAAAAGAAGCCCTTAATTAAAAAAAGGAAAAAGTAAAAAAAAGAGTGCAAAATTCGCTGGAAAAAGTAAAAAAAAAAGGATGGGGCTGACAGGATTTGAACCCTCGCCCGCATCACTTTGCACACCTTATATTTCAAACGTAAACCAGCGCACCCACGACTGCTCTTGTTCTATGGGTGCTTATTTATATTTAATAACGTATTTGTCATATTTTCTATATATATATATATATATACAAAAAATTTGTCGGAGTCAATGGGTGCTCGAGCACCCGAAACCGACTACGTGGGTCTGTCCCTGGACATGGAGGTGAATACCTATGATCTCCTAAAATGGACATGGAGGCGAATACCTATGATTCTTATAAAATGATGTGGATGCAAATACCTATATCATACCATATTAGGACATGGAGGCGAAAACCTATGATTCCTTAAAATGAACATGGAGGCGATTGCCTATGATTCCTTAATAAGGCAAGAGATGAATCCCATTATACTGGGCATAGAGGTGAATCCCCTTTGTCTTGAAAAGTAAAGCAAGAATAATGTGAACCATGTTAGTAAAAGAATGAATTGTTTGAGTTGTAGCTTGAAAGGCCTTCCATGAAATGTATGACTAGAGGCGATTCCCCTTGTCTATGAGAATTAAGCTAAGGATGAGCACAAAAGACTATGAACTTGAAAGATAGCCCAAGGTGGTCTACTTTGATGAGGGAGATATTATGGAGTTTACCCATGCCTTGATTAAATAAGCTTTGAGGTTACCTAGGAAGTGTTCCTCTTATATTATGATGATCTAAGTATTGACTATGTTGGTATCTCTTATGTTTATGGATTATGTCTTATGTTGACTAATGTTTGTGTTATGATCATGTTGATGATTTATGCTAGCTATCATATGAGAGCAGTTATTGAGGCATTACAGGATTTTTCCATGTGGCAGTTGTGGAAGTGAATGATAGTTCCCATAGGTCTGCTTTAATGATGCTCCAGGACTCTTAGAAAAAGGCCATAGTGAATCTGTCGGAACCTAGTGCCTTATCAGAAGCACATGATTTTGTGTTGCCAAAATTTCTGCCTCTTCCAAATGGTATCTTCAGACCCTCACTCTCTTCTTCTAATTGCCATATACAAATGATAGCATCTTCATCTAAAAAAGAGAAGCGAATATGGAAAATTTTCCATATCAGAATGATCAACATTCAACATTTCACTGTTCAAAGGCAATATCTAGTAGATTGGGTGGGTACCTTTAAAGGCAACATATTTGGTCCAACTAATGGAGCAAAGATCTATAGAATTCATCTTCCTGATCATGAATTTTCATACAGTGTTATAGTGGAATCCCATAAACTAATTATATTAGGGGGCCTTTTTGTCCATTGAATTTAAACAATATCGATATAGTCTAAGAAACTAATGCAAATAAAATCATCTTAAGCTTATCATTATACATTTCTTTTCATGTTAATTGGCCATTTTTTGTGAGTTTAGTTACAAAACTCATCATTTCATCTTCTAGGCAAATATGTCATATGATTTGAATTCGTTGATGAATAAATTAAAATTATTTAAAGACCCCGGTTTGATTCTGGTATGGTCGATAATGATTTTGTTCTAGCATAGAATTTTCAAAATAAGAATATTGCAAAACTTTGACACCATTATTGCAAAATGACTAGGCCAAGATCATATATGATAAGAAAAACACTCCCTTAATCGTTGTAGTAAACCTATAATCGTCTGCAAACGTAGGGTTTACAAGGTACAACAACTTTTTAGCTCTTTCCAATAAAAAATCCTCTGATGTTTTCATTTTATCATTCTTTTCAGCATGACTTCGTCGCTACATACTTGTTCTTTTTATGCTTATTTGAGCTAACGGTCTATCAACAACAACCTCTCTACCTTCACAAGGTAAGGATAATGTTATGTACACGCCACACTTCCGAAACTCCACTTATGTGATTAAATTGATATGTTGTTGATGCTCCTTTACTTAGTATCTGAGAGACCTTCCATTGCCAAAATGAAAAAGGAAAGGGGGTGGGGTGGGGTGGGGTGGGGGGATCCCCTTGCCTTAAGCCCTTACTCAGGGAGAAGAAACCTACAGGGTTTCTATTAACCAACACCGAGTTTTTCACAGTTAAAATACAAAATTTTGTTCACCTTATCTAACTAGCTCCAAATCCCATTTGTCTTAGGGTTTTAATGAGGAATGGTCAATTCAATTGGTCAAAGGAATTTTCAATGTCTAATTTGCACAGTAGACCTAATTTACCCACTTTTGATTCTCCAATCTAGTACCTCATTAACAATCAAGGATGCATCTGTGATTTGTTGTTCTTAAGGAAAAGACTTTGTTGCTACGGTATCAGTTTCGCATGCAGTAACTCCCTTCAGCCTCTCTGCTAGTAATTTGGCCACAATCTTGTATCCTATCAGACTAATAGGTCTATATTCCCTAATCGATTATCAATATTACCCTCTTAAGCTTAAGCTTAGGATAAGAGCAGTTACTGAGGCATTACAGGATTTTTCCATGTGGCAGTTGTGGAAGTGAATGATAGTTCCCATAGGTCTGCTTTAATGATGCTCCAGGACTCTTAGAAAAAGGCCATAGTGAATCTGTCGGAACCTAGTGCCTTATCAGAAGCACATGATTTTGTGTTGCCAAAATTTCTGCCTCTTCCAAATGGTATCTCCAGACCCTCACTCTCTTCTTCTAATTGCCATATACAATTGATAGCATCTTCATCTAAAAAAAAAAGAAGCGAATATGGAAAAAATTTCATATCAACATTCAACATTTCACTGTTCAAAGGCAATATCTAGTAGATTGGGTGGGTACCTTTAAAGGCAACATATTTGGTCCAACTAATATTACGGGGACTTTTTGTCCATTGAATTTATACAATATCGATATAGTCTAAGAAACTAATGCAAATAAAATCATCTTAGGCTTATCTAAGTTTTGAACTCTTTCTTTTCAAGTTAATTGGCAATATTTTGTGAGTTTAGTTACAAAACTCATCATTTCATCTTCTAAGCAAATATGTCAAATGATTTGAATTCGTTGATGAATAAATTTAAAATATTTAAAGACCCTGGTTTAATTCTGGTATAGTCGATAATAATTTTGTTCTAGCATAGAATTTTCAAAATAAGCTTTCCAATAGAATGTTGCAAAACTTTGACACCATTATTGCAGAATGACCAGGCCAAGATCATATATATATATATATATGATAAGAAAAGCACTCCCTTGATCAATCTCGGGGAAGCTGATGAAAAATCTTGGCAAAAGATTGGAATTAAGTGATTATTTTGATCGTTGTAGTAGATCTATAATCATCTACAAACGTAGGTTTAGAAGGTACAACCTATTTTTAGCTCTTTCCAATAAAAAATCTTCTAATGTTTTTATCTTATCATTTTTTTTAGCATGACTTTTTCGCTATATACTTGTTCTTTTTATGCTTATTTGAGCCGACGGTCTATCAGAAATAACATCTCTACCTTCACAAGGTAAGGGTAAGGTTGTGTACACACCACCCTCTCCAAACTCCACTTATGGGATTACATTGATATGTTGTTGTTGCTGCTCCTTTTTTTGGTATATCTCTTGTATACTACCAAGATGGCCTTTGTTATATATTATCAATGAAATATTTTACTTCATCAATTAAGAAAAGAAATATTGAGAGTAAATAAAAGGGAATCAATACTAAAAAGAAGAGAATGAAGAAGCTAACAAAGATTAACACAACAAATAATTTCAATGGGTGATATCAACAAGAATTAATTTAGTATGTCTCCAAAAGATTAAAAACCCAGAATATAAAATTGAAGAAGAGCAACAAATGGTGAAAATTTCATACCAAAATGACTGGGGTGCTTAAAAAGTTAAAGCAGTTATAAACCACAAATTTTGGTCAATTTATCCATTAAAAGTTCATAAATATTGCTTACATCTAATATGTATGTTACACAAACTTTTGATGTTTTTGTTTCACATGACAACTAGTTTGTTTACCAGTTAGTAATTCAGAATGTATTTTAAGGTTTGAAAATGAAAAACATATATAAATATCATCGTTATAAATTACGTTTTAAATATAATTTGAGAGGCTCAAAGTAAAAATTCAAGGAGAAAAATATCATATTGAACTGCAAAAAGGATATCATAAGAACCATAGTAGAAGGAAGAATCCAACTTCCGTTTATAAATTTTAAAAATAAATTGATGAAAAAGGATGGAAAGTGTACATACTCTAGGTCACTAGTGATGATTTCTTTAAAAAAAAACAAATGACATGCACTAAACAAACTGTAATTAGCACACCACCATTTTCAAGGTGTTGCAATTTTTTTTATTACTGAAAAGGAAATAAAGAAAAAATATAGCAAAATGATATAAATTATTGTTGGAAATTTGTGGAAAATGGTAAGTGCAAAATGCAAATGCTTTTAGAATAATTGTGAATGGCTTCATTGAATTATTTAGGCAGAAAGAACTCATTCATCAAAAATATCGATCATACATGCATGTAAAAGCACCATAATGACCTACCATTATACACTACTAAAAACGATATAAATTGTAATATAACACTACTCTTATATTATTAGATAATTTTATATCACTAAATGTCTCATAGTAATTCTTAAGTAATTATGTTTTTACGATGAATACATCGTGTGTTAATCTAATAATATAACTCAATATATATACCAATAAATATCACAAATTTGTACCATATTTTCAACAAATAATCAACCATTCAATATACAAACACTTGTACCAACAATTGAAATTACATTACACCAACAATTATTATAAAATATACCTTTAAATATACCAATATATATGAAACTATTTTAACATCTAATTTTCGCCAAAAGAACATTTTATACCATAAAATATTAACTTTCTGACAATGGATAAGTTATCAATACTAGAATGAATACCAGAACGAATACCATCAAAGAATAATACTGGAAAGTCGTTAATATTAAGTATTCAATTGCAAAAAAATATTGTTCTAAATAATTTTTTTTTTTAAAAACTAACAATGTTAATTTTGAAGTGAAAATTCCGTACAAGTCTTCTTGTTATCCCGCCGTAGCACATTTACTACAAGTTACTTTAAACCTCTTGAATTTCACCTTGTTAAATCCCTTTATACGATCGTATTTTGGTGGTCTCCCTGAATATCGTCTTGCATGTGGTGGTAAGACTATTTCTCTCAAAACATGTGATGGGATTTCCCATAATCATTAGTATGGCAAATGGTCAATGGCATTGCATAAGTATCTGAAAATTTTTCATTAGGCTAAGCAATAGTCATCACCATGTTTGTCTCTGTATCCGCATCAATATCATGATTAAAAGGAATTTCATCATCTGAAATCTACCATAAATACACATTCGAGTCAAAATTTGACAAGTAAATATGAACAAAGAGAGTATTGATTTGAGTTGAAATGCCATTTTAGAAAATCTCTATATTATTCATTCACGTATATTAATCGAACTTTTTTAACAAAACAATACTAAAATACCATTCCCACTTAGGTCCCAACAATCTTTTTGATATTATTTCCAAATATGAAGGGTATTTTATGATATGAAGTCTTTGGTGTGTGGAGCAATAATCAAGTCAACCCCAATTTAATATGTTTGGAAATTTTGCCTATAGCGTGTGGATACGTGACGCAACAGTCAAGCCGTGTTTTTCGAAAAAGACAAATAATCAAATGCTTTATATTTTTATATTTTTATATATTTTTCTGCTGTTATTCTTTTTATGTATTTTAGAACAACCATATTAAAGGACGTTTGTTAAATTTGTCTTTACTTTTGAAATTATAAGCACAAACTTTAGGAAGAGAATAAAATATGAGGTCACATATATGATGTAATAAATTGTGGTCAAAATGATGCTACAAGTTTGAATAGCTCAATTTGAATATTTGACAATATTAAGTGTGTAATTTGTGCACATGTGAAACACTTTTGGCACATGGTACATTAACTTTTGTAACATCGAGGAGATTGCTATATCCTTACTTAAATACATGAACAATATATATTTATGTATAGTTTTTTTTTATTTTTAAGTTCTTTTTTAATTTTAAAAGTGTTTGGAAACACAAAAAATGGTTTTAAGTATATTTTAGATTGAAAAAGTATATAAAAAATAAAAGGTCAAAAGCGAAAAGATGTGTGTTTCCAACTATGACTTTTAGCTTATATAAGCCACTTAAAAAAGTCGATCCAAACACCTCTAAAAAAGAGTTTGAAAGCTAAAAATCACATAAAACAAGTCAATCCACACCACTTATCCTTTATAAAAAACTGTTTCTTTTCATTTTATTAATATATTTGATATATCTTTAATTTATGACTACAAAATTTAAAAATTCTTTTTACTTTCTTAAATTTCATGCCAGCCTATTACCATTCTTTAGTGTTCTATTTAGTTTGCTTTACACAGTATCTCTAGTTTTTAGAGTTGACATTACTAGCTCTATATATAGTTATATGCTTTAGATTTTTAGTTTTTCTTTTTTCTGCTTTTATGTATTTTTAGAACAAAACAGAATAAAGGATCTAGGAAAGAGTGTTAGTGAAGGAATTTATCTTTACTATCTTGGCATGTTGAATTAGTAATAAGCACAAACACACTTTTTCCTTTAGGAAAAGAAGAATAGAATATGAGGTCACATAGCACGTTGTTAGTGATGCAATAAATTATGGTCAAAATGATGCTATAATAAATCTAAGTTTGAATAGCTCAATTTAAATTTTGCTTGTGGAATGTATAATTTGTTCACATGTGAACCATGCTTAGGATAGATGCTACTTAACTTTTGTAACATGGAGGAGATAGATCCTTACCTAAATAAACCAAGAATATCTATTTACTCTCTTTGTTACAATTTGTTTGTCATATTTTTTTAAAGGAAGATGTGCATAAATACCTCTCACATAGGGAAAAAAACTCATAAATATCTTCTTTTTCTATCTTTTAATCTAAAAATATTCTAACCTGTTTTTTTGCCTCAAGAATATCCCTAACCTGTTGTTGAGCCAAAAGATATAGGTTGAGGGTACGGTTAGATCAAAATGTAGAATGAATGATGAGTCTTTTCCCATATTGAGGGGTATTTATTAGTCTTTTCCCTTTTTTTTTTAATATGTTAAAGGATGTTTATTTCTTTTTACAACTATTTAGTTTCAATTATTCAAATGACAAGTTTAAGACTACAAAATTAAATGACATTTTAATATATTTTGACATATATATTTTGTTAAGACAACAAAATTTTAAAATCTTTTTATTTTTTAAAACTTTATGTCACATCAAAGTATGACAAACAAATTAAAATGAAGAAGTACAATGTAATTTAGAAATCTAAAAAAAATTAGAATCCAAAGAAATTAAGTTGATATATATATATATATATAATAAGCCACAATGCAAAGATTTTTATAGTATTTAGTTACATTGTAACTATCTTGTTAGCTTTCAACCAAAAGGAGTACTTCTTTTAAATAATAAATATGTCATTGTATGAGCTATTTATTACTCATTCCTTTTGAATTTGTTAATCTGATTTTGATCTGACACATAGTTTACGAAAATAAATTAGATTTTGAGAAAAAAATATAAAGTGATACTTGAAGTTGTCCCAGATTTTCAAAAAGACACCTTAACTTTGCGTGCGTCCTATTACCCCACAAAACATTCAAAATCACAATAAATACACATTTTTTACACAATATTTCCACTTTGGACAAAAATATCCTTCGAATGTGCAATTTCTTAAAAACAAAAAGTCGGACCCATTATTGATGTATTGAAAGATGCTTTGGTAATTTCCTATGATGAATTCGTTTTGTTTGTTTCTTTTAAATTTATTTTACTATACTAAATAATTGTATAAAATATTATGAATCACGATAATTAATTACTTAAATATTTAAAAGGTATAAAAATATATAAAAGATCTGATTGACTCTTCAAATTTTACCGGTGACACATAAATTGGGACAAATGAAATAATATATATTATTTGAAAATTTCTTAGAAAGTACTATAAATTACAGTAATTAACAGCTACAAATATTTCAAAGACAAAAAAAATTGATTGAATCTCAAAACTTTTTTAGTACTACATAAATTGAGAAAGAAGAAATGACCTCTATTATTTGAAAATGGCATAAAGTATTACAAATCATACAATAAGAATTAACAATTTAAAATTTTAAAAGACTTTACTGCTTTATACTTATTCTATTTCCACTTTGGACAAAAATATCCTCCCAATATGCATATTTTTTAAAACAAAATGTGGGACCCATTATTGATGTATTGAAGGATGCTTTGGTAATTTTCCTATGATGAATTCGTTTTGTTTGTTGTTTAATTTTTTTAAATAATTGTATAAAATATTATAAATCACAATAATTATTTACTTAAATATTCAAAAGATATAAAAATATGTAAAAGATCTTATTAACTCTTCAAATTTTATCGGTGACACATAAATTGGACAAATGAAATAATATATATTATTTGAAAATTACTTAGAAAGTACAATAATTTACATTAATTAACAATAGAATATTTTAAAGACAAATTTTTTTTATTGAATCTCGAAATTTTATTAGTACCACATAAATTGAGAAAGAAGAAATAACCTTTATTATTTGAAAATTGCGTAAAAGATATTACAAATCATACAACAATAATTAGCAATTTAGATAATGATAAGGGGTAAACTATCCATTGATTTCATAAAGTGCACAAGTATTGTAGGACATTCCAAAATAGTATAATAGACAATAATTATTGGACGGATAGAGTAGGATTAAGTCTTTCTTTCAGTACTTTTCTCACATTAATTAATTTCTCTCAGCATTCAATTAGTGAATCTTTAGTAGAATTAATTAGAATATTTTTTACTTAATACAATAAAAGTTCAAATAAGATTAACATAAAGTCTTTCTTTCAGTACTTTTCTCACATTTAATGTAAAATTGAATTTTTTGGGGTTATGAATATAAAAGGTTTGAAAGTTATGAATATTATTAATACTAATTAAAAGTATCATTTATGAAGATGAAGAAGTGTGAGTTATGAAAATAACTTTTAAAAATAATATAATTGAGAAAAATTCAAACAAGGAGAAAAAAGAAAAATGACAATGAAGGTCATAGAGAGCGCCACATTACCGTTTAAGGTAGCTCTATTGATAATTGTGAAGAAAGCATATTAATGGATTAAAAATCAAAAAGAGGTAATTAAACCCTAAAATATTATAAAGACATCTATAAAATTTAGTTGAAGCTCAAAATCTATTAGTGCCATATAAATTAGGATAGAGGAAATAACATTTATTATTTGAAATAACATGAAACGTACTACAAATCACACAATAATTAGCACCTTCAAAATTTAAAGGACATACAAAAAAATTGATCAACTCTCAAAATTCTACTAATGTCACATAGTTTGGGATAGAAAAAGTAACATATACGTAAAATGTACTATAACTCATAATAATTAAATAACTTCAAAATCTAAAAGACATATACAAAATTTGCTTGACTTTCGAAATTCTATCAATGACACATAAATTGGGACAAAGAGAATATTGAAAATTACATATAAAGTATTATTACCCACAATAATCAACAGCTTAAAATTTAAAGAACATACAAAAAAATTGTTTGACAGTTAAAATTTTATTAATGTCACATAAATTAAAATAAAAAATAAAAATATATGTTGGGCCCGTGCAAGCACGGGCTACTGTAACTAGTATATATATATATATATATATATATATATATATCAACTTACAACTAAAATTATGTAGAAAGCAACTTGTTCCAACTAAACTAAGTTGTTAAAACGTTGACATGACATTATTAACAACTGAACGTAACCGCGTGAAGGTTGTGATTTAACAAAAAAATACATAAACATGATTCTTAACTTAGCTTTAACGGACAACTATGGCCTCCAACTTTGAATGTGCACAAGTAGGCCATTAAACTTGTATAAAATTGAACAAGTAGACACATGTGTCCTACATGACATAATACATGTAGGAAGCCACGTAGGACACATAATTTTCATGTAGGGTGTCATGAAGGACGAATGTGTCTATTTGTTCAATTTTATACAAGTTTAAGTGTCTACTTGTGCACACCCAAAATTAAAGGTCATAGTTGCCAGCTGACACCAAGTTAATGGTCATGTTTATGCATTATGCCAAAAGAAAAACTATATAAAACTTTGCTAGCATTGATGAATAAAATGATTGAAAAATTATTTGGGTGAGTATTTTTTTATAAATAATGATTGATTTTAGTAATATATTTTTTATTTACTACTATCATTTATAGCAGTACATCGTAACACTATGATAGATTTGTTATCTATTAAAAGTGAATTATGTATGTAATATATATTATAAGTGTCTTAAAATATATTATGCTAGTTTGGTAAGAAATTGACACAATATATTTGAATTGTATTAAAGTATGTGATAAATGTATTATTCATGAATAAAACTTGTTTTATATGTGTTTTATAAATTGTTCTCTATAATATGTATTAAAATTGAATTATAAATTTCCAATAAAAAACATTATTATTATTATTATAGATGACAAATATTTTCTTAATATAGCATATCTATGTAAGTTTCCTCTAATTTGTTTCATTGAGAGAAAATAAGAACGAAGTTGTTCCCGTATATTAATCTAACTAAAAATGATTTATGGAGTATAAAGAGATATGGTTAGGTCAAATTAAAATTAAAATTTGTATGTATCATCTAAAACTACTAATTACCTTATGAATAAAAATATTTAAATGATTATTACTTGTACACTATATAAATGAACTTAAACTTTCCTTTTTACCAACAAAAAGCTTTTTGTAAGTGTTAACATTTGGAGTAAATTTTTAAAGAACAGGGCAAGAAGCTTTTCTATAGTTTCTCAACATTCATTATAGCCAAATTTAAATTTCTTTCAATAATTTTGTTCTGGTTATATTTCCAATACCTATAATTATTCATCACAATTTAAATTCATGAAACATATTAAAAGAAATGACTATGTCCACGACATAATAACAAATACAACTTTTAGCGATAATAAATATACACATTAATAAAGAGTGTTAAAGTCTTTACCAACATTAGTTAAATGTCATTGAATTCAATACCACTATAAGTTTTAGGGACATTTACATATAGTGATAATTGCCGCTAAAACTACATAATTAACATCAATTAAGCTATTGCAGTTAATTAATTACCGCTAAAGAACATTTTTGGTGTATTGCGAAGAGATTTGCAATTACTTATAACAAATCAAACTTTTGACATAAAATAAGAAAATAAAAATAAAAATAAAAAACAAACTTAACTAAGTAAAAATTTGAACCTAAGATTTTGCATTTCTCGAAAGAAAATCCAACCATTTAAGTATATTTCTAATATGTTTTGATATTTGAAATTCCCTAGACCTTAGCTATACTTGAGTAATTGTGGGAGGGTAAATAATATTCAACTCATTTTTTTGTTTATTTATCAAAGGTAATATATAATAAATCCATTTAAAATGTTAATTTCACTATAAAAACAAAAAGTCGTGATTTTATCTGACCTAAAAAAAACTATTTGGACAAAGTCACTCTTTTCTATTGACCAAGTACTATTGGCACAAAATCTCAAAAAACCCAATAATAAGACAAAATAATGGTTTGGTTTTTCCTCAATCAACTAATACTTTGTGTGCCATTTTTATTTAATAATGACATTGACACAAATTTTCAAAACTGAGACCAAACCTTGGCTTTTAATATTATGAAAAAATAATGACAATAATAATCAACTAATTTCAATAAGATAAAAAATAATGTAATAAATATGTATTTTTTTTATTACATTTCCATGCTCTTTTGGTCTATCACATTTGCAAAAATCGATCCACCAAATTAAAAAATATATAAATAAAAGGCAGAAAAGTGAAAATCGATGAAATGAACCACCAAAGATTTTTTTTTTTTTTTTTTAAAAGATAGATAAACAACAAACGTGACTGGTGTATAACATTTCCATGCAGGGGTTGAGTTAGAGTATAATATAGAGGTCCAGGTGTCACGATCCGAAAACTAGAATAATGATGGCACCTACCATAATTCATCAGTAGGTAAGTCAATCCATATCCCGAAATGACAAGTAACATGCATAGTGGGTAGAAACAACAACAATGAGCAATTTAAAGCATCAAAACAAAATACACAACGAAAATGAGAAAACCCACAATATATATATACAAAGACTTGGTTGACCTCAATACAAAGATACTATATGAGTACAAGTCCCAAAAGTGGACCAAAAGTACAAACTTGTCTCGAAAATAAAAGACTAGCCAAAAACTATATACAAAAGGAGATAGGCTAAACTAGAACGCCATCAGCTCATCTTCAACTCTGAAGATCTCTGCAGCTGGCCCGAATCAACATTAACGGGTAGCACTAGGATCTGTATTACGATAACATATGCAGAGTGCAGTATGAATACCCAAACAACATATAAAGACAATATGAAAAGCGAGAAAGTAACAACAACTAAATTTCATAAGAGTGATATGATCATGGATAACATAACTATGAAGCACACAAGTCTGGAGAAGGACAAAACGGTAAAGTAAACATCTAACTATAATCTGGACCCCATAAGCCTAGAAGGTACACTCATGCGCAATTGAAAGTAAAATAACTCAAGCGGACCCCCATAAGTCCGATGAGTACACAAAAATGGTAAGGAGACTACTAGCTAGTTAGGTCAAGAGATATTCTAGAACTGCAACGGCCATCCATGGACTCGAACCATAGTAAGGCATTCTGAAAAACCCAAAATGAACCACCAGGTCAGGACTCAAACTTGACTAACATAAGTGTGCCTGGACTCGAACTGATGCTAAGAGGGTTGTGTTGGGACCTCAAACCGCACCAAAAAAGAGATACACCGGGGTCTCGAACCGCGACTAAAGAGATACCAAAACAACCAATCCTCAAGCTCTTCTCCATACAGACCTAAATCGTACAACGCAACCATCTTCATAATCACCAGGTATCCACTCCAGCTCAAATTCCAAGACCCGATCCAATGCAACTAATGTAACCTGAAATCGCCAAAGAACACACCAGAGTCAAAACATAAGGAAAATTATGGGTGAAAGGCCACAAGAATTGAGTTGTAGCATAGCTAAGGTTCATATTATCAGACTCAAGTGTGCTATGTCAGCTTATAGGGAGCTAAACTTTCCGAAGCGACGTTAGATAATTTCTAAGGCTCTAAACCACAGTTCTAAGGAAATCACTAGCCTACGCCTAGGATAAGGCCAAGAACAAGCTACCAAACAATATAAATGATGATGCAACTAACACAATGCATGATACGATCAACATAAACAAGATAGGCTTGCTCAATTTACCATAAAATTATCTAAAAGGAAGAAAAGGCATGAATAATAGCAATTAAACATGATATCTACTAAAAATCCAACCCAAAAGCTAGAAAATCAACATGAATTCACAAACATAACTCAATCAAAATTATGGTAAGCCCTAGCCTTGCTCGAAGTTGACTGCACATGCTCTAAATCCTCTAAATCAGAGCTTTCCCCTTTCGAACGAACTTTGATCATTGCCACACTATCAAATAAATAATTAAGACATCAATACAAATGTTTTGATAAAAAAAATGAAGCAATTGAAGGCAAGCAAAAAATTAGTCAAAATGATAATTTTGGGACTCGCACCAAGAATTTCAAAATTGACTCTGTCAATTGGTCTTAATTAGCTCAAGGAATTTGTGCCCAGATAATAGGCACAATACGAGCTAAAAAAAAGAAATTGCCTCGATGCAGGGTCCTTCACACCTCTCGATGATCCTGATACGTAGCCTCGACATTTCTCGATGATAAGCAACTAAAATCACCAAATTTAGAGCTCCAAACTCAATTAATCACTTTCATAAATAATTAAAAGAGGTTGAAAACGAGGCTGGTTTTTATTTAAAAAACCAGTCAAAGTTCTAAAAGACCATTGCGATCACATAGCTCAAACCTCGTGATTATATTGACCAAAATGGTCAACCCTACTATAATGCCCATCACGATCGCAGGGGCCTTATCGTGATTGCATGGGTTTCTTCACAATCACAATAAAAGTTTTCACCTGCACCAGATGTTGTTGCATCAGCTAGAATACCAAGTTCACAAATTCTCTGACAAGGTATTCAAGATTCGTTCGGAACCCTGCGCATGCAAATGAACTATGCTATCCCACCAAATTTGGCATTTCAAACTCAACAAAGATGTCAAAACATCCAACCGAGGTCATCTTGAAAAAAAAATCACATATCCTAACTCCATTTTAAACGAAAAATACACTTACGCTCGAAATGAGCCTAAAAACCTCGGAATCCGCACCAAAGGTTCTTCTAGATCAAAATCAATGTTTTAGATCTAACAAAATGTCAAAAAAATATTTTTAGGCCGTCTACATTGATGTTTTGACAGAAGTTAACCATTCAAGTTTCAAAAGCTCCAAAACATGAAAATTTGCACAAAAACCAAATAAACGACCAAATGACCACACTGTCAGTCTCAGCAAGTCGTATGTGACTTGAGGTCGCTATACGAATGCTCTAAACGTTAAAAGAAATGCAATAGAAAGAAATGACCAGGAGGGTAATTCAACATCCACTTTTGAAAAGACTTTAGTCCTTGAAAGTAAAGAGTCAAAAGTATCTGAAGGCTCAAACACGGGGGGAAAGTGCTCTCGCATATCATGCTCGGTCTCCCATGTAGTCTCATGCACTGGACGATGCTTCCACTAGACCATAATAATAGGATTGGCTCTCGAATGCAACTGTCTTACATCTTTAGTCAATATAGCAACTGGCTCCTCCACAAATGTCAAACGGTTATCTAACTTAACTGAATCATATCAAAGCACATCAGACTCGTCAAGAATTTACCAGTGAAGTATCAAAACATGGAAAACCGGAGGAATAGATGAAAATATAAGAGGTAAGACCAACTCATAAACAACATCACCAACGGTCCAAAGAATTCAAAATGCCCTATATAACTGGGGCTAAAATTGCCCCGTCTTCCGAACTATATCACGCCTTCATGGGTGACCTTTAGAGAAACACCTGATCACCAACTTCAAATCTCAAAGGTGGGCATCTACAGTCAGCATAACTCTTATGTTTGCTCTTTGCTGGCGTAAGCCTATCTTGAACCAACCAAACTTGGTCCAAGCCTCCTAAAGCAAGTCAATATCATGCGGCATAGGCTCCAAAAACTCAAACCAACCAACCGGAGAGCGATAATACCTACCATATACAGCCTCCAAAGTCCAATACATAAGCTCACAACATATCCTCTATACATAAAATAGTACAACTTGTCTATCCATCGGTCTATGGATGGAAACTTGTGCTAAGATCAACACGGGTACCCAACTTCTCCTTAATGGTCTTCTAGAAGTTAGACGTGAACTCAGAACTCATATCTGAAATAATGAACAAAGGCACCCCATGAAAATGAATCACCTCTCAAATGTAGACACGAGCCAACCTCTCGGTGCATAAAAAAGACTAAACGACAAGAATGTTTGTTGACTTGGTCAATCGATCCACGATGACCTAAATTCTATCAATACCTCTAGAAGTCCTATGAAGTGCCATAACAAAGTCCATGATGATGCACTCTCATTTCCACTCCATAATGGGTGATCTCTAAAACATACCACAAAGCCTCAAATGCTCGACCTTCACCTATTAGCAACACAAGCAACAAGACACACAATCCAAAATATCTCTCCTCATGTCACTCCATCAGTAATGCTGCCTTAAATCATAATACATTTATATGGTGCCTGGATGTATAGACTAAATGAAATAACAGGCCTCACAAAGGATCAACTTTATTAAGTTTCTAACTCTTGGAACACAGCTATGATCGTCAAACCTCAAAAAACCATCATTCAAGGTAGTGTGCCCATTATTACCTCGAAAAACCCAATCTTAGAGAGACATCAAAGCATCATCCACAAACCAACGACTATGAATTCACTCCAATAGAGATGAGTGAACCTGCCTAGAATCCAAAATATCATGACGAATCCTCCTGTCATCTAAATACTGAATGTCTAAAGCCAAAGGTTACTATGAAGCATAAAGTCAATACTACCCATACTCATGACCTTCCTGCTCAAGACGTTTTGCTACCATATCCACCTTACTTGGATGATATAAAATAAAGAAGTCATAGTCCTTCAGAAGCTCAATCCACTTATGTTGTCTTAAATTAAGGTCCTTCTGTCTCATAATGTACTATAAAATCTTGTGATTCATATAAATATCACATTGGGATCCATATAGGTAATGCATCCAAATCTTAAATATGAATACTACTACCACCAACTCCAAATCATTTGAAAGGTAGTTGCACTCATGACCCTTAAGCTTACTCAATGCATAAGAAATTACACAAACCTTCTACATCATAATACAACCCAAACAAAAGTCGGATGCATCACAACACACAGTGAAACCCTCACCCTTAACTAGAAGAGTCAAAACATGATCAATAATAAGAAACTCCTTGAGCTTTTGAAAGCTCAACTCACACTCATAAGACCACTCAAAAGGAGCATCAAGGTGAGTCAACCAAATCAAAGGAGCTTCAATAAAAGATAAACCCTCCACAAACCTTATGTGGTAACCATCTAACCCAACAAATGTTTTATGATTTTCTTGTCATTTCTTCTCCAAAAGATTTTAAATGTCTCATTATGATCATGCCTATTCATTTTAAGTTATTTATATTATCATGTTAGTGATTATGCATATTGTCTCATACTTAGTACATTACATGTACTAAGCATACTTGTGCCTACATTGTTGCACTAATGTAGGGTCTGACTCTCCTTTCTCCCATACTTATGGCTAGTTGATTCCTCATAGATTTTGAAGATTGATGAGTCCTCATGTTTCGAGGACCGATATTCTTTTATTGATTTATTTCATTTTCATTTCAAACTTTGTATGCGATGTATGGGTTACATCTCAATCACTTTTCTTATGATGTACTAGATGGTTTTTAGACTCATGTTAGACTTACACTTGTCAAGTTTTTTTTTATATATAAATGCTATCTTTTAAAGTTTTTACTTATATTATCTTGTATGATGTATGCTACGTGGCTTGTGTAGGGCCTCCCAGGGTTGTATATGCCATGTTAGGCCTAGGTATACTTTAGGTCATGATAGTTCATGGCTAGTTGATCACCTTAGAGATTTGAAGACTTTGTGAGTCCTCATACTACGATGACCATGTCACCTTTATTGCTTTCATATGTCTTTTAGTTTTTGAATGTTGTATATGGTGTACAAGTTATGTCCCACTTACTTCTTTTGATGTTGTTGAAAGACTTGTCAAGACTATGTTAGACTTCCGCTCTTATGTTGAAACTCTTTCATGATATGAAATACTTTATTTTGTCTATTACAATGTATGTCAAGTGGCTTGTATAGGGCCTTTCGGGGTCTTGTGCGCCATGTCACGTCTAGGGTGTACTTTGGGTCGTGATAAAAAGCTTATCATTTTCATTTTGAGCTAGAGCACAAAGTCATGTGGGCTGTTTGAATTAGTCTAAGACTTCTCATTGATGAGTGGTAGATTTGTATTTAGTTAAGGTTCATTTATTTCAATAATTAGTGTCCTCAATGCCTAAATTTGTCCTATTCTGATAGAATATTGATGATTTATAGCTATGAAGGCAATTGGACAAGGAAAAGACTGATGTTTGAAAGAATGGCCAAAAATACAAAAAAAAGTGTAAAATAAACATTGTTGATCACTTACCATGAAGGGTGGATCGCCAACTAAGCATGACCTCACCCAAATTGACAGTGCATAGCATTTGTGTCTATCAAAGAAGGTCGGTGGACTCGAGATGATGATGTACCGAATGAGAACGAAGATCCTGATACACATCTCCCAAAGAGATAGTGTGCAAAGAAAAGATTTACTGCTTGAAAAACAAACTAAGTTGATAATCGATGATTCGTCGAATGTGAAAGGTTAACTCAATCGAGTTTGCCAATTGAGGTTCAAACACCTAAAGCCTAGAGTATCATAAGACAGGCTGAGGAGAGAAAGGCGATTCAGCGAGCCCGACTAATTTCACCGAATCAGTCACAAAATGGATTTTTGGGCCAAATTTTGGAAAAATTTAAATAGCCCAAAGGATACAAATTTTAGGGATTTCCATTTTGAGTTTAAAAAGCTCTCGTTTGAGAATAAAGTTGAGAGTTTTGAGAGCATTTTACCTTTAAAGAACACTTTTCTAGCTTTTGGGGTTTTACAACTTGGAGTTTGAATTTGATAAACTGAAGTTGAATCCAAAGTGTGTTTACTCTTAATTACTTGATTTCAAGTTACCCATGTCTTCTTTCATGGAAGGTATAATTTCTTTGCTTTTTTGTGATTGGTCGCTACCCCAAGATCTAGGGGTGGTCAAATGGGGTTGAGAGTTGATTTAATGTAGTGGGTATTGTGCTATGCTCTATTTTGTTGATGTTCATACATAAATTTGGTCTAATTACCATAGGGTTAACTTTAGGGTTAAGGTTGCGAACTTAATTGCTTCTTTCAAACTTTGGTTGATGCTCGAAAGAGATTAATTGGAGTGGGTAATTAGTTAAATACTACCAATTTAGGTTTGATGTCTATGACTTGATTGAAAAAGAGGTTATGGGTCAGATCTATTTGTCCTATTCTTGAAAGAGAGAATAGAGTAAGGTATTGGGTTGTTTAGATTGACATTTAGATGATATCGAAAGGAAATACTATGCATAGATGCTTTGGAATTGAAAGATGATTAGCATCAATTAAGATAAATTAGCCTATTCATGAATGTTCATCACTATAGAGCATCATAATTACCTCTATGTGACATTGATTTTCAATCCCCTCACCTCTATATTGAGTGTTAAATTTTTATTTCATCTATACTTTAGTTTATGTTACGCCCACAACTAGAAAGGGGCATACATCAAGGATATATCCAAGCACCTGCTAATTATCTGTACTAAACTCATGCCAAAGTTGTAGACTCATAAGTAACGGAACCTATATCAAGACACATACTAAAACATAGACAACAAAAGAGCCCACTGGGTTGCTTTACACCGGAAACAAAACTAACTCTAAGAAGCCTCTAAAGAGTATGCATATGAGAATTTGAATAGTACTCATAATGAGCATAGTGTATAATGTTGGTGTTGCGAGAATGATATCGATGTGGCTGTACTTTTGAGCGATCTCTTTGAATCTTTTGTTTACTAGATGCATTTTGATGTGAGCCTTGCAAATGAATATCGCACGTATGCTTTTGATCTTTTCGGGATGTGCTAAATGAGTGTATTTCGAAGTGTCATTTGTGGTGAGTTCTTACTTGAAAACATGCATGTGGAGTCCTAGAATTTTCCTTGTTAGTCCAATTGTTTAAATCTTGGTGAATGCGAGACATGATCTTGGGAAACAATTGAAAGAGGGAACCAAATTGTCCATATTCCTTTTTGATTACCTTGTGAGGGTGTGAATCCATTTTGGCACCATTTGAGTCTAACCTATTTGTTGGCAACCAAAAGAAAGTCTCTTGAACCAAATTATCCCTACCTTCTCACCAAAAATCCTTTTTGAAGCATTGTGATATTTGAATAGACAACTTAGATGTGGGTGTGGAAAAGAAGGAATAAAGAAAATCAAGTGAAGGTCAGAGAAAGATGAAATTAGACTCAACTTTGAAAGTGTTACCAAAAAGAAGGAATATATATATATTTATTTTTTATTTTTATTTTTTATTTTATTTTATTTTATTTTTGTTGTTGATGAAAATGCCTTGAAAAAATGGAAGAGAAGTGAATGAAATAAAAAGGGAGTCCAAATATATTGAGTGACAAGTCAAGGGTTGAGTTCTCAAATGAATAAGAAGGAAAATAATTTGAGAAGAAGTGACGATGATTGCAACAATTCTTTTGAAAAGGTAAAGTCACTAATCTAAATTGACCATACCTTACCCCACATCCCCGACACAAGCCTAAAAGACCCTCGAGATCTTGCATGAACTAGGTTATATGATGATTTGAAAATATGGGCAAACCAATGAGACAAAGCTTGCACGTGTTTCTCTTTTGAGAGAGAGAGAGAGAGAGAGAGAGAGAGTTGCATTGATTCCTTTTACCTTTGTTGATTTGTTTTATGAGAGCATGAAATCGTTCTTGATGTGAGGGCACTTGAATGCATTTGTTGAAACATGTTATTACATTAGACAAGAAGCGAAGGTGAGATTGAGCTTGTTTTGAGACTAGCTAGTCATCATTTGAAACTTTGTGATCATGATTGAGGGTAGCATGTTATTGAGAGTAGTCCTGCTTTAGCTCTTGCATGTTAGCTTTCATTGAGTACTGTTGTAGACACCCTTATTGAGCTTTTTGTTTTTTGATTTACTAGACAACAAACAAAAGTTTATGTTGGGGGTGTTGATGAGTGGTAGATTTATACTAATTTAAGGTCCATTTAGCTCAATAATTATTTTCTCAATGCCTAGTTTTGGCCTATTCAGATAAAATATTGATGATTTGCAGCTATAATGGTAATTGGACAAGACAAGGACTGATGTTTGAAAGAAGGGCAGATAAAACAAAAAGAAGTGCAAAATAAACATTGTTGATCACCTAACATGAACGGCGGATCGCCAACTAATCACGATATCACTCAAATTGACAATGGATAACATTTGTGTCTATCAAAGAAGGTCGGTGAAATCCAATAGAGATGACGATGCGCCGAATGAGAACGACGATCCTGATGCACATCGCCCAAAGCGATAATGTGTAAAGCAATAATTTACTACTTGTAAGTCGAACCAAGGTGTTACTCGGTGATTCACCAAATGTGAAAGGTTGACTCAATCGAGTTCGCTATCTGAGGTTCAAACACTTAAAGCCTAGAGCATCATATGGAGAGCTGAGGAGAGATGACCGATTCACCAAGCAGGTTTAACGAGCCCGAATAATGTCGTTGAGTTAGTCACAAAATAGATTTTTGGGTCAAATTTTCAAAAATATAAAAAGTCCAAAGGATACAGATTTTAGGGAGTTCCGTTTTGAGTTTAAAAGTTCTCTTTCGTGAATAGAGTTGAGAGTTTTTAGAGCACTTTACCTTTGAAGACCACTTTTCTAGCTTTGGGGTTTTTACAACATGGAGTTTGAATTTGATAAATTGAAGTTGAATTCAATGTGGGTTTTACTCTTAATTGCTTGATTTCAAGTTACACATGGTTGCTTTCATAGAAGCTACAATTTCTTTTCTTTTTGTGATGGGTGGCTAAAAACCCAAGATTTAGAGGTGCTCAAATGGGATTGAGTGTTGATTTAATGTAGTGGGTATTGTGTTATGCTCTATTTTATTGTTTTTCATACATGAATTTGGTCTAATTACCATTGGATTAACTTATGGGTTAAGGTTCCAATCTTAATTCCTTCTTTCAATCTCCAGTTAATGCTCGAACGAGATTAATTGGAGTGGGTAATTAGTTTAATACTAGTAATATAGGTTTGATGTCTGTGACTTTCTTGAAAAAAAAGTTATGGGTTGGATCTATTTGTTGTGTTTTTTAAAGAGAGAATAGAGTAAAGTATTGGATTGGTTAGATTGGCATCTTGATGAGACCGAAATGATATTCCATGCATAGATGCTTTGAGATCGATTATATTCGTAGATACTTTGAGATTGAAAGATGATTAGCATCAATGAAGATGACTTAGCATATTCATGAATGTTCATCACTATAGATCAACACAATTACCCTTATGTGACATCGATTCCCGATCCCCAGACCCTCATATTGAGGGTTAACTCTTAATTTGGTCTATACTTTATTAGGTCAATAGCGATAACTGATAAGAAAAGATTTAAATTAAGTTGGTGGTATCATCCACTCAATTGTTCTTACCATTACCAATGAGCTAAATTAAAGTCCAAATTTCTTGATAAGAAATTTTCCACGATATACCATTCCCTGTGAATTTCAACCCCGACTCTTTGTTAGGTTTTACTGACTACTATCGCTCACTCTTTTAATTGGTTTTGGAAAGTGATATGAATGTTATCATTCATACAAGGGTGAAAGATCTTAATGAAACTGATGAGTTCACTCTAAGGTCCTGTGAAAGTGCTAAAATTTATAAGACACACATGAGACATTTCCATCATCAAAAGACTTTAAAAAGAGAGTCTCCTGATGATTAGGTGTTGCAGTTTAATTCAAGACTTTACTTGCTTCCTAGGAAGTTATAATTCAAGTGTTGAGATCATTTAATGTGCCTCAAGTTGATGAAAGCAGAGCTATCAATTTGGAAAGGGAAAAATGGAAACATAACTAAAGTTATTGGGCAAATAATTAAATAATATTTGAGTGTGTCTTAATAGGTTCCTTTGGTCAAAATGTTTTACCTTGAAGAGCCTTTGATGTAGTGGGATATCTTCATGCCGCGATTTATATTAGGAGCTTTTGGAGAGGTGACCCAAGTGTCTTTAAAGGCACTTTTTTTTTTTTTAATCTTTTGTGGTTTATGGTTTGTTTTGAAATTGTGAGGTTGTACCTTTTGAAGAATGATATGGTTGGTTGTATGTTCATGCGGCGTTGGAATGATTCTTTCCTACTTAAGATTGTGCCCAAATCCAACGTTGGCATCCCATAGAGTTATCATCTGACAACATCAAATTATGATCAATTCAGTGTTTAAGTGGTGAAACATCGGTTACCTCTTGTACATTACAAATGTATTACCAATTTCTAATAGATTACTGCATGTTTTTATCAATAATTTCCCTAAGACCGATATCTAATCGGCGAAAAATCGATGCAATCGTATCCAATGCCTTTATAAGCACTAGTCATCAACAGTCCCCTGTATCTTGTTGACGTAAAAGATTTGTGTCTATGTTAGGCTAGTATTTGTCTATCTTTATTGGTGTCACGCCGATAGCATATTATCACACTACTCCATGTATACTCGCTCTAGTTTCAACATTCTTAATATGATTAATCTCTATGCGGGCATCACTTGTTATAGTTTGGGGGTGGCACGATTCAAAATTGTCTTTGTGAATAGTAGTTAATTAATAAACTTCAACAATTTTCTTTATACTGTGGTTCTTTCTCAAGGATTAGAAAATTTTCTTTGAGTTTTTTTGTGTCAAATTGGATTGAAATTTTTGAGAGAATGAGAGGAGACTTTCTTAAGGGAAGATGTCAAGTTTTAGATTTTATTTGAGTCTTATGTTACACTTCTAACAAGAGGGACCACCGAAAAAAATTGCCAATAAAAGATTGAAAATTATTTGAAAAATGAGAGAATACGTAAATTTAAAGTAATCTCTTTTCATGGGTCTTACATTATTCATTTGACTTTATGATTTACAAGCAGGTATAAACCCCGTTTTAGTTTATAAAAAAATATTTAGTTCAATTGATTTCTTAACTAACTTGAGACCTTTTCGGGTTGTGATACCTTGTGTGGTAAGGTTTTTAATTAATTTAATGTATACATATTGTCTAGAACTTTTCTCAAAATGTATTTTAAGGAAAAATTCTAGATACGACTTGACTTGAAAGATGAACCTAGGTCGTCCTTGATTTGTCACTTTATCCAAAATTTCTTTTCCTTGACATTGATCATATTCAATCCCATTGAGCATGAACCTATTTCATTGGTCACTAGTTGAATACCTTGATCTTTTTGAATCTTCTATTTTGGCACCCTCTTCTCTCAAATTGCTAATGATGAAAGTATATGCTATAAGTCTAAGTTTGGGTGAGAAGTAATGAATGAAATTATGATGTAGAAAAAAAACCTAAGTTTGGAAATTTGTGCACCAAGAAAGAAAAAGAGGAATAAGCTAAAAAGTGTTTCAAGCACCATAAGCTTCAATTAAAAAGTGTCTAATTATATCATGGATGAAAGAATGGAAAGAAGAAAAATAAAATTGGTGTTTTATTGTGTTGTTCACATACCTCATGTGAAAAGAAAAAACGGGTGTTTGATTGAGTGAATGATGTCTTGATTAGGAAAAATAAGGTGGGAATAAGTCAATGATGTGAGTGGTAAATTTGAGTCCTTGGTAAATTTGAGTCTTGTCTATTTACATTAGTGGTGATGCACATACCAGGCAATCCTATTATTCAATGTGTGTATGCTTGAATTTCTTTGTGAGAGTAAGTGAAATCGGTTTATTTATAATCCCTGAAATTGATATTCATAATTGTGAGTGGGATTCTCTCTTGTGTGAGTGGCATTACATCTTTCAAGTGAATGGTGATGTGTTAGGGTTGCATGAATGCAATAAGTTCATGTGAAAATTTAGGCGAACCTTAAAGGTTGATATCAATTACTTGAGATGATTTTAATTGTGTTTAAATGGATCATTATCCCAGAAATGTCCTTGAAAAGATTATTTCCAAATGAGATGGATTTCGAAAAAAAATTGTTTTTTTATTGTTGGTAGAATCAATTGTGAATTGTATTAGTATATAGTCTTTTTTTTTTTTTTTTTGAGTCTTAATGTGTAATTATGCATGCCCTATCTTGTGTGTGAAAGAGAATGTAGCTCCTATGCTTAGTGATTGCTTGAGGAAAAGCAATAGTTCAAGCTTTGGGGTTTGATGAGTTGGTATTTTACCAACTTATTGAACTTGTAGTCCATGAATTATTCTTATGTTTTAATGCTAATTGAGGGGATTTTAGGTCCAAGTTCTCTTATGTGCAAGTATTTCTTGAAAAGTGATGTTTGAAGGATTTGAAGCTAAAAATCACTTAAGCACACCGACAATTAGTTTCATTAATACAAAAAAGCCTCAATTGATTTATTCGTTGATTATACAATAAGTAAACGATTGAATCAATTCAGTTCATTATTTGGAATGTTCATAATCGATTCAATTAAAAAAATAACAAAATTTTTATCTAACTCATGTTTTGAATTTCCGTTTTGTGTATTGATTTATGAATTTTTTTTGAATTGTATATTATCAAAATATTTGGAAGTTGTTGTTTGATTTGTGTTTGTATTCATCTAAAACATGAGTTATGATCAAATAAATTTTAAAATTTGTTTGTATGGATCGACTAATAAATTTCTATTCTGATTGTTGGTGTTCATATATTGATCCATTATGAAATGTGTATACGTATCGATGAGCTATTCCAATTTATATTTGTATAATTTAAGTTTTTAAATTTGCAATTACGATAGTTAAAGGATAAATATGTAATTATTGTATATATATATAGATTCATTGTATATTTATGGATGACTTGTATATATATTGAAAATTTATTTTTCATTAGTATATAGATATATTGTATGCATTTGTATATATAATGTTTATTATGAGTGTATAAATTGTATATGTATCTGATATTTTTATATGTATAAGTATATATATTATGATAATTAATACATTGATTTGTTATAAAAAAAATTAGATATTGAATTGCATATAGAAATGTCGATATTTGTATAACACTGCATGTGTGGGGAATTCTTGGGTGCTTGTTTAAGTAGAAATCTAACACTCTAAAAAACATGCCCATAGTTAACTTAACTTTTGAAAAAAAAACATTGTTAACTTGGGTAGTTCGAACATTTATACAAATAACATTTATATACAATTATTTATATTGTATACAAATTATTAATATAGGTAAATAAGTAATTGTATATAAGTGTTGAAATTATACAATTGATATGTATAAGGTATTGTGGATGGTAATATACCGAAAATATACAAGCAAAATGTAACGACCTTTTTCCGTCGTTATGGAAAAGCCAATGGGGAAGGATTTTGGGCGAGAAAACTCTTTTTGTCGTAACTTGGAAGTTCTAGCCTAGGCCAGACTTGGACGAAATCTGAGTTAAGGGAGGTATAGAGAAATATGGTAATTAATGGGGGATCTAATTATGAATTTGATCACATGAGTGGATATCCAAGATGTTAAGGAGCCTGCACAGCTTTACAAAATCAAATTCGGGCAAGTAAAACTCCCGAAATTGATATTGGCGTGAAAGGGTAGTTTTTGAACATCAAGGGTTGAAGGTGTGTTATGAAATGGGAGCTTGAAACTTAAGTTTTGAGCTTCTATCTCCGTGCAAGCCGTCGAGGAGGGATTATTCCCGCCAGGGCTGGGCCGCTGTGGCGTGTTGGGTCCAAATGTGGCGGGACAGTCGCGAACTTGAGTCAGGAAAAACCCCAAAATCATTATTTTCTGCAAAACTTCGTTCTTGAGAGCTAGGAGACGACCCAGGGTGATTCTTGACAGTTTTCCACGATTTCTAGCACTAAAGGTAAGTTAATTACTCCCCTCAATCCGTATTTCGATTCCTAGAACTTAGAATCTTGGGTAATTATCATTGGGGGAGGGTTTTGGCTTGAAGTTAATGGTGGGAAAAGCCCTAGCTGAACATTAGGATCATAGGTTTTGTCTTGGGTTATTAAGATCGTTATAATCCAGGTAAATTAGACCTTGTTTATTGATCCTTGCGTTAAATTACTCGTTGTAGACCAAGAACAAGCGATAAGAATCCGGAAAGGAAAAACTCAAGTGTCTTAGGAGGATTCAAGTTTGGTTTCGAGGTAGGTGATGGTTTGATTTCATGTTCTGTGATATATGCCGGATAATTGCTTCATTGTATGCGTGCATGTATGTGAATAGGAAAATGTGAATCAAATCTAATGAAATGATTACGTGTGCACAATACATGTCATGAACCTATTATTTGATTGTATGACTATGAGTATTGTTCATTGTGGGTTTGATTGTGACTGCGGTTGTGCTGATTAGATCGGGTGTCATGTTTCGACACTTACATTGGATTGGGTGTCACGTTTCGACACACTAACAGTTTGGGTATGGGTTTCATAAGAGAACTACTTGTGATTATTATGTTTATGTCTAATTGTCATTGATAATTGGAGATTGTATATTGCTGTAAAATGGTAACTGAACTATATTCTGTATATGTATGCTTACTATGTCGTAATTGTTCGTTGTATATTATGGTTATGTGAGTAACCGCGTGATCCTACCAATACACTGTGTCTTGTGTACTGATATTGCACTTGCTCTTTTATTGTTGAGTACAGGGCATCTATAAGCGGCTACTGACATACCTCAGTTAGGAGACTAACCAGATTAAAGGGTGAGCCAGTTCTTTCAGGTTGCCATGGATCTTTCTTATTTAAGTCCACTCTTTTCGGACTCAGATTATTGGTTTAGGCTATTTTGTTCAGTTTTCGGGGTTGCACCCCCTTTTCTTAGACTTGTTAGTTAATTAGAGTTTTGGTATAATGACTTTCAGTTCTAGGGGTTGAATTTCCGCATTAGTTCTTTCGTTAGACCTTCAGAGTTTATGAGAACTTCGTAATTTCTTTTATTCATTTAAACATGTTTCTGTATCTTTAAATGCTTAGTTTTCTGTTAATTGCTTAGTTGGGTTATAGTAATGGTTTTCCCATCGGAGGGTTAGCGTGGATGCCAATCACGACGGTCTGGGTTGTGACAAAGTTGGTATCAAAGCCCTAGGTTCGTTGATCTCATTGTACCAAAATGAGTCTAGTAGAGTCTTGTGGAATGGTACGGAGACGTCTCTATTTTTCTTCGAGAGGCCATAAAACTTTAGTAAATCTCTCTGTCTTCTTCTCCTTTCGTACTATAACTTGATTCCAATTGGTATCTGGTGATCCAAATTGGTATGTAATATCCTTCACTAGATACAACGGCGTCAGGACCGTACCCCTCATCAATGAGCTAGCAGAGGAGTCCGCAGCCAGATGTCGTGGTCAAGGCAGTAGTAGGGGAATAGTAAGGGGCGAAGGTCGAGGAAGAGTGGCACCCGCTAGGGGTGGATCCCCAGCTGAGAATGTTCATACGGAAGAGGCCTCTCCTACACCTCAAGAAGAAGTATAAGAAAATTCAGAGATTGAGGACGAGGAGGATGTTGGACCAGAAGAGGGTGCACCGGCTGGGAATACCAGTGTTCCTCTCTTAGACCTAGTGTTAGCTCAGCATATCATGTATTTTCTGAAAAGGTTGGTCGGCCCTGGAGCCTTCCCACAGTGCAAGCTTTTCAACCTCCGATCAGCGGCCCAGTTACCGCTACTACTCTCGAGTGGATGGAGCATTAGGCACTGATGCCTTATACCGTACCCTATTGGGTCCTGTGATGACTGGTACTGAGCATGAGATGTTGACTAAGTTTCTGAAGCTGAAGACGCATGTGTTCCATAATTCTGAGAGTGAGGATGCCTATGAGTTCATGTTGGATTTCTATGAGAGACTTCACAAGCTGGGCATTGTACATCAGCATGAAGTAGAGTTTGTGACGTTCCAGCTTCAAGGTGAGGCTAAGCAGTGGTGGAGGATCTATGTGGAATGCAGATCGTCAGTTTTGCCCCCACTCACGCAGTGCCATGCTCTATTCTTGGAGAAGTATATGCCCAGATTTGAGAAATCGTAAGAAGGATGAGTTTATGGATTTGGAGCAGGGTGGTATGAATGTAGCTGCCTATGAGGCGATGTTCCATGCCTTGTCTAGATATGCTACTCAGCTGGTAACGTCAAAGGATGAGAGGATTCATATGTTCGTCAAGGGATTAAACACCGAGTTACAAGTATTGTCTGTTCACATGACATCTGCAAGTAAAAGTTTCAATGAAGTGACAGACTTTGTAAACAAAGTGGAAGGAGTTTCACGTGATAGGCAGGTCAAAGCTTTGTCTAAGAAGCCCAAGAGAACATTTAACTTTCATGGTTCCTACTCCAGAGGTTCAGGTAGGCTGACACTTGCAGCCCAACCAATTCAGTTAGCCATGCCCGCTTCTACAGTGGTTACTCGAGAACTCCACAACAGAATCTTATTCAGGATAGTCAAGGATTTGCACCTGCGTCAGGCAACAGACCATCTTTTGACCGCAGTTGCTACAATTGTGGAGAACCTGGGCATATGAGGAGAGATTGTCCCCATCTGTGTCTGACCCCGTATAGCAGCAGACCATAGCAGTGGTACCAGCGGGTAGTGGTAATAATGGTAGAGGGCATCCATAAGGTGGGCGATGAGGAAATCAGCGAGGCTGTGTGGGCCGAAGAAATGGTAATGCAGGTAGAGGAGCAGTGCAGCCAGGCAAGGAGGTCCCCTGTCAAGATGATAGGGCTCAATGTTATGCCTTTTCGGGTAAGACCGAGGCTAAGGCGTCTGATGCAGTGATCACATGTACTATTCTTGTATGTGACCGGATGGATACTATCTTGTTTAATCCGGGTTCTACTTATTCATATGTGTCGGTTCAGTTTGCCTTGGGATTTTATATGGTTTGTGATGTACTTGATGCCCCCATCCATGTTTCTACCTAAGTTGGAGAGTCTATCACAGTCACCCATATATATCGTGATTGTCATGTTTTGTTTATGGGTTTTCAGACTTGCATAGACTTGGTTATTTTGGATATAACTGATTTTGATATAATATTAGGCATGACTTGATTGTCCCCCTCTTTTGTTGTGCTTAATTGTAATGCTAAGTCCGTGACTCTAGAGATCCCGGGTAGGGAAAAGTTAGAGTGGGAAGGTGTCTACAAGCCTAAGCCAGCTAAGGTCATATCCTTCATTCGGGCTAGGAAACTGGTGGGGCAGGGGTGTTTGGCATATTTGGCTCATATTCGGGATGTTGAGGCTGAGTCTCCCTCTATTGAGTCTATTCCTATAGTATCTGAATTTAAGAAAGTTTTACCCACTGATTTGTCTGGTATGCCTCCTGATAGAAATATAGATTTCTGCATTGACTTGGAACCGGGCACTCACCCCATCTCCATTCCCCCTTATCGCATTGATCTGGCAGAATTAAGAGAATTTAAAGCTCAAATCCATGAGCTTCTTGACAAAGGTTTCATTTGTCCAAGTGCTTCCCCGTGGAGTGCTCCTGTCTTGTTTGTTGAGAAAAAAGATAGTAGTATAAGGATGTGCATAGACTACCGGCAGTTGAATAGGGTCACCATTCGAAATAAGTATATGTTACCTCGGATAGATGATCTTTTCGACCAATTGTAAGGTGCGTTAGTTTTCTCTAAGATTGATCTAAGGTTTGGTTACCATCAGTTAAATATTAGGCCTGAGGATGTACCCAAAACGACATTCAGGACCCGCTATGGGCACTATGAGTTTTTAGTGATGTCATTTGGATTGACCAATACGCCTAAAGCCTTCATGAGTTTGATGAATGGTGTGTTTAAGCCATTCCTGGATTCTTTTGTTATTGTCTTTATTGATGACATTTTGGTTTATTCAAAAAGTAAGAAAGAGCATTCCGACCATCTCCGTGTGTTTTTGGGTGTCCTTGGGAAACAAGAATTGTATGACAAATTTTCCAAGTGTGAATTCTGGTTGACTTCAGTTGCCTTTTTGGGGAATGTGGTTTCAAATGAAGGGGTAATTGTAGATTTCCAAAAGATTGAAGTAGTTAAGAATTGGGTCTGACCTAGCTCTGTGACGGAAGTTAGGAGTTTTGTAGGGCTCTCTAGCTACTATTGTTGGTTTGTGAAAAACTTTGCTTCTATTGCCCACACATTTGATAAGGCTGACTAAAAATGAGGTGCCTTTCGAGTGGACGGACAACTGTGAGGAGAGCTTTCAGAAACTCAAGACTCTTCTGACCACAACACATATTCTAACTCTGCCAGTAGAAGGTAAAGATTTCATTGTTTATTGTGATCCTTCACATTCGGGCTTGGGTGTTGTGTTAATTCGGGAAAGAAATTTCATAGCTTATGCATCGCGTCAGCTGAAGGTGCATGAGAGAAACTACCCAACACATAATTTAGAGTTGGTTGCGGTAGTGTTTGCTCTCATGTTTTTGCGGCATTACCTATATGGTGTCAAGTGTGAGGTGTTTACTGATCATCATAGTCTACAACATGTATTCACTCAAAAGGACCTGAATTTGAGGCTAATGTGGTGGCAGACGCACTAAGCCAGAAGACGGTAAGTATGGGTAGTTTAGCTTGCTTAAGTGTGTCCAAGCAACCTTTGGCCAAGGAGATTCAGACTTTGGATTCTAAGTTCATGCAGTTGGGCATCTCAGAGAAAGGTGGGGTGTTACTTAGCCTTGAGATCAAACCCACTTTCATTGAGGAGATCAAGGCCAAGCAATTTGAGGATGAGATTTTAAATGAGCTTAGAAAGAAAACAGTGTATAGTAAGGCACAAGATATGGTTCTTGATGCGGGAGGTGTACTTAGTTTTAAGGGGAGAATTTGTGTTCCCCGAGTGGATGACTTGATTCAGAAAATAATGACAGAATCTGATAGTTCACTGTATTCCATTCATCCAGGTGTGACCAAGATGTACCGAGATTTGAAACTCCTTTATTGGTGGCCTGGTATGAAGAAAGACATAGCTGAGCTTGTGGCTAAGTGCAAAAACTGTTAGCAGGTAAAGTATGAGCACCAAAGGCTGCAGGTTTGCTCCAGCGAATGCCAATTCAGAAATGGAAGTGGGAGATGATAGCTATGGATTTCGTAGTTGGTCTTCCCAAGACCTTGGGAAAGTTTGATTCCATTTGGATAGTGGTTGACCGACTGACTAAGTCAACTTATTTAATTCCAGTCAGAGTAGACTATAATGCTTAGCAGTTGGCTAAAGTTTATGTGAAAACGATAGTGAGGCTGCCTGGGGTGCCCCTTTCTATCATCTCAGATCGTGGTACGCAGTTTACCTCCAAGTTTTGAAGGAAGTTACATGAGGAGTTGGGAACTCAACTCGCTTTTGGCACAGCTTTCCATCCACATACGGATGGGCAGTCAGATAGAACGATTCAAGTGTTAGAGGACACGTTGAGGGCATGTGTGATTGACTTTGGAGGGCATTGGGAGAAGTTCCTACCATTGTGTGAGTTCTCCTATAATAACAGTTACCACTCCAGCATTGACATGGCACCGTTCGAGGCACTTTATGGAAGGAGATGTAGATCACCCATTTAGTTGTTTGAGGCCGGAGATGTACGACCTTTGGGGATTGATTTGGTGAAAGATGTTCAGGATAACGTGAGAAGTATCCAAGCTAAGCTTCTAGCAGCCCAGAGGCGATAAAAAAAGTATGCAAATCGTAAGGTAAGGGACATGACATTTCAGGTTGGTGAGAAATTTCTTCTAAAGGTGTCACCAATGAAAGGGGTGATGAGATTCGGCAAAAAGGGCAAGCTTAGTCCTCGATACATCAGACCATTTGAGATTCGTGATTGTGTAGGTCCAGTGGCTTATAGGTTGGGTTACCGCCTAGCCTATATGGATTCCATCCAGTGTCTCATGTGTCCATGTTGAAGAAGTATCATAGTGATGGAGAGTACATCATAAAGTGGGACTCAGTTCTATTAGACAAAGACCTTCAGTATGAGGAGGAACCGGTTGCAATTCTTGATCGCGATATCCGAAAGCTGAGAACAAAGGAGATAAAGTCTATCAAAGTTTAATGGAAGCCTCGTCCGATTGAGGAAGCTACTTGGGAACCGATAAGGACAAGCGAGACAAGTATCCCCAGTTATTCGGTGACTCACGTACGACTCTATTCTTGCTTTAATCCTTTTCTACTAGTTGTCCCTCAAGGATGAGTGATGGGTAAATTGGTATCTATTGTAACGACTTGTTTCCTTCGTTATGGAAAATCCAATAAGGAAGGATTTTAGGCCAGAAAACTTTTTTTGTAGTAACTTAGAAGTTCTAGCCTAGGCCAGACTTGAACGAAATCTGAGTCAGGGGAGGTCTAGAGAAATCTGGCAATGAATGAGGGATGTAATTATGAATTTGATCACATGAGTGGATAGCCAAGACGTTAAGGAGTATGTACGGCTTTACAGAACCATATTCGGGAGAGTAGAACTCCCAAAATTGATCTTGGCGTGAAAGGGTAGTTTCTGAACGTCAAAGGTTAAAGGTGTGTTGTGAAATGGGAGCTTGGAACTCAAATTCTGAGCTTGTCTCCGTGCAAGACTCCGGGGCAGGATTATTCTCGCTAGGGTGGGGATGTTGTGGTGGGTTGGGTCCCGCTGTGGCGGGACAGTCGCGAACTTGAGTCGGGAAAAACCCCAAAATTGTTATTTTCTGCAAAACTTTGTTCTTGAGAGCTAGGAGACGACCCAGGGAGATTCTTAACAGTTTTCCACGATTTTTAGCGCTAAAGTTAAGATAATTACTCCCCCAATCCGTATTTCGATTCCTAGAACTTAGAATCTTGGGTAATTATCATTGGGGGAGGGTTTTGGCCTGAAGTTAATGATGGGAAAAGCCTTAGCTGAACATTTGGATCATGGGTTTGGTCTTGGGTTATTAATATCTTTATAATCTGGATAAATTAGACCTAGTTTATTGATCCTTGCATTAAATTACTCGTTGTAGACCAAGAACAAGTGGAAAGAATCTGGAAACGGAAGGCTCAAGTGTCTTAGAAGGATTCAAGCTTGGTTTCGAGGTAGGTGATGATTTGGTTTCCTGTTGTGTGATATATGCCGGATAATTGCTTCATTGTATGTGTGCATGTATGTGAATAGGGAAATGTGCATCAAATCTAATGAAATGATTACGTGTGCACAATACATGTCATGAACCTATTACTTGATTGTATGACCATGAGTATTGTTCATTGTGGGTGTGATTGTGACTGTGGGTGTGCTGACTGGATCGGGTGTCACGTTCTGACACATACATTATATCGGGTGTTACGTTTCGACACATATATTGGATCGGGTGGCACGTTCTGACACATACCATTGATCAGGTGTCACGTTCTGACACACTAATAGTTTGGGTATTGGCTCCATGAGAGAACTACTTGTGATTATTATGTTTATGTCTACTTGTCATTGATAATGGGAGATTGTATGTTGCTCTAAAATGGTAACTGAATTGTATTCTGTATATGTGTGCTTATTGTGTCGTAATTTTTCGTTGAATATTATGCGTATGTGAGTAGCCGCGTGATCCTACCAGTACACTATATTTTGTGTACTGATACTGCACTTGGTCTTTCTTAGTTGAGTACAGGGCATCTTCAGGCAGCTACTGACAGACCTCAGTTAGGAGACTGTTGAGCGTGACCAGATTCAAGGGTGAGCCAGTTCTTTCAGGTTGCCATGGATCTTTCTTGTTTAAGTCCACTCTTTTCGGACTTAGACTATTGGTTTAGGTTGTTTTGTTTAGTTTTCGGGGTTGCGCCCCCTTTTGTTAGACTTGTTAGTTAATCAGAGTTTCAGTACAATGACTTTCAGTTCTAGGGGTTGAATTTCCGCATTAGTTATTTTGTTAGACCTTCGGAGTTTATGGGAACTCCGTAATTTCGTTTGGTCATTTAAACCTACTTCCGTATCTTTAAATGTTTAGTTTTCTGTTAATTGCTTAGTTGAGGTGTAGTAATGGTTCTCCCACCGAAGGGTTAGCGTGGGTGTCAATCACGACTGTTTAGGCCGTGACACAAAAAAAATAAAACAACATATAGAACCAAAAATGTAAGTTTGTATATACACAAATACATATAGATATGTACAATATAATAGCAAAATTATTAATGCGCATATCACTAAGTAGAGAGAAGAGAGATAATTTATGATATGTATAAAAGGTATACAAATAAGGAGATAATGTCTTTTTATTCCCGATACAAATCAATTTAGTGGCTCCGAATTTAATAGCAAATTTCAAAAAACGGTAGTCGCGATTCATAATTATGTGAAACTATAGCTATATTAAATAATACACTAGTAATGTTTGCCGATTCACACAATTTTTCCATAAGAATTTATATACTTGATCCAACTTGTTTAAAATTATGGAATAATATTAGCTATTGTTGGAGCCTATTATGTGTAATATTAGTAGTAAATGGTACTGTAAATAGTTAACTAGGTACTAAAATGATACAGTTCTGTACTCACATAATCCCAATTTATGTCACTATTGACAATAAAATTCACGGCGAAAAAATAATAATCAAGAACGGGAAAGTATCGCAACAATCGTATTTATTGATTTTAAAGTGCAAGTGTTACAATCTCTATGATTCCTCTGATTTGTCTTTACATATATAAATTCAAGTGCTCTTGAGCTTAATCTTGAATTTGGAACTTCACTTATAGTTGAGTTCAAGGGCTTTTGAGCTTGATCTTGAACTTGAATGCTTGAACTTGTAGCTTATAGTTTTAGAATAGAGAAGTTGTGATAGGAAGATGTCTCCTTTTTGCCAATCAAATTTAAGTGGCATGTCATATGGACTTTATGAAGTGGGCTTGTCATTTTGACACATGACATGATCGTATTGGTTTCTTTCTTTGACTTGGTATGCCACGCCACACCAAAATGGACCTCTAGGATGAGATTACATTGGGTTTAGCACACTAGAATCATCTATTGTAGCACAAATCACTTAATTTGGACTTTAATTAAATCCATATTTATTGGATTGAAATAATTAACTTAATTATATTAATTCATAATATTTATTTGGACTAATATATTGATGAATTTCATATAATTCGAATCATTTCATAAATTTATATTTAGTAAATTTTAAATGATTACAAATGCCTAAGCTTCAAGTCTTGTTGAAATATTTTATCTTTTGAAGACTAGGCTTGAAGTATTAATTTGATGCTATGATTGAAATGAATAATCAACTTAACATAATAACCTTTGCATTTCAAAATGTGGTTTCAAATAACACAAATAACGTGAGATTAAGAGGTTATGATAATAATAATTGTTCAAAATATTCACGTGTTTTTATCGAACAACTTTTTTGGAAACTGAATGTTGTTTGTCCTAAAGCAATAAGGTTTCATCACTTTCAATTTGGAGAAGCCAATGTCTTCATATGATTGGATGCTATATATCTTCACCGACATTAAGAAGTTTACTCCTTCTTAAGAGTTAATTACTAACTTTAGGAGTCCACACCGAGAACTTCTTCTCCTGCTTTTGCTTTTGTCACTTTTTTTAAATTGAAATTAGGATATCCAATTAGTATTGAACAAGGATTATCATTCCTACATCAATATTAACTCTCAATAGCTACTTTAGCGACCTCTATAAATAGAGGTATATGCTCATCATTAAATTTGCACCAGTTGTTGCGTCACCAGCCATGACGAGGAAGCATAATGCAAGGTAATATTCTCCTCTTTTTTTCTAATTTTGTCACATTTTATAGCTTGACATGTCTGTGGTAGAAAATTCATATCTTATTGTAGAAATGTTGAAATCACAAACTGTTTGATTTTCCAAAAATTGTACATCCTGAGTTATGACATAACTAAAGTTCAGAATTTAATACCTTCATAATTATTCTAGATGATTTTTTGAAGTTAGCTCTAGATTTTGTCATGTTGAAAATTTAAGATTTGTGTGGCTTTACTAAAACTCTCGTATTTTGATGTAGGAATGACGAAATCACAAGCCGCTTGATTGATTAGAATCTAGACACAAATGTCTATATTTCAAAATTTATTACCTTTGAGATTATTTCAGATATTATTACGAAGTAAACTTTAGATTTTGACAAACCAACAGTTTTAGATTTATGCGATGACACCAAACAAATTTTATCTCGAGGCAGAAGTATCGAAATTTCAATCCGCTTGATTCTATAGAAACTAGATACACAAATCCACAACATATCCAAAATTTAGAATTAAATTTTTTTACTATTGTTCTAAAAATATTTTAAAGTTAACTTTAAATTTTGTCACATTGCTAATTTCAGATTATTTTTTTTTGCCTCACAATATATTTTATATATTGATGTCAGAACTTTATGACCAAAAAGGTTGTGATCACTCAAAACTATACTTCAAGGGATTTATTATCCAAATATTGTCTCAAGTCTAACCTGGTTAGTTTAGCATGGCTTCCAAGTTTCAAACGGCTTGACAGGTAACAATCTCTCCTTTACTTATGTTTTCTTTGTGTTGTCTTTTTTTATTTTATAGATAAATTGAATCAATATTTATATTTTGTAGATTCTACACAATGGAGAGTTTTATCACAATACAAGAATTTGGTCTCGAGGTATGAAGGGATGTGTTTAACGTTCCCTCCTTGAGATCACTATTTTGAGGCATTATGAGATACCAAATACTTAAGAATAAGGTGTGAAGGAATGTGTTTAACGTTCCCACCTTATGATCACAAATTTAAGGCTTTATGAGATTCAGAATACTTAAGCATAAGGTGTCAAGGGATGTGTTTAATTCCCCGCCTTGAGATCACTAATGTGTGGTTTTATGAGATCCTGAATACTTAAGAATAAGGTGTGAATGGATGTATTTAGCGTCTTCGCCTTGAGATCACTAATTTGAGGCTTTATGAGATCATGAATACTTAAGTATAATGTGTTAAGGGATGTGTTTAATTTCTCCGTCTTTAGATCACTAATTTAAGGTTTTATGAGATTGTGAATACTTAAGAATAATGTGTGAAGGGATGTATTTAATGTCACCCCTTGAGATCACTAATTTTTGGTTTTTTGATAACTCGAATACTTAAGCCTAAGGCGTGGAAGGCCAAATTTTATCCACCTTAAGGTATGAAAATTTAAGATCCTTTTAAGGATAAATTCGTGGAAGGCCAGCTTAAGGTGCAAAGGAACAAATCTTGTCCACATTAAGGTATGTAAATTTAAAGATCCTTTTAAGGATAAATCAGTGAAAAAACCAACTTATGGTACAAAGGAAAAAATCTTGTCCACCTTAAGGCATGGGAATTAAAGATCCATTGAAGGATAAATCCGTGAAAAGACCAACTTAAGGTGCAAACGAACAATTTTGTTCACCTTAATACATGAAAATTTAAAGATCATTTTAAGGATAAATTCATGAAAAAGTCAGCTTAAAGTGCAAAGGGACAAATCTTATCCACCTTAAGGCATGAAAATTTAAAGGTTCATTTAAGGATAAATCTGTAAAAGGACCCGCTTAAGGTGCAAAGAGACAATTTTTTCCACCTTAAGGCACAAAATTTAAAGATTCATTTAAGGATAAATTTGTGAAAAAACCAACTTAAAGTGCAAATGGATAATTTTTTCCATCTTAAGGCATGGAAATTTAAAGATCCTTTTAAGGATAAATCCGTCAAAAGGTCAACTTAAGGTGCAAAGGGACAATTTTGTTCACCTTAAGGCATGGAAACTTACAGATCCATTTCAAAATAAATTCGTTAAAAAAACAGCTTAAGGTGCAAAAGGACAATTTTGTCCACCTCATGGAAATTTAAAGATTCTTTTAAGAATAAATCGTGAAAATGCCAACTTAAGGTGAAAAGGGACAAATGTTGTTCACTTTAAGACATGGGAATTTAAAGATATATGTAAGGATATATTTGTGAAAAGACCAGCTTAAGATGCAAAGAGACAATTTTATCCATATTAAGGCATGCAAATTTAAAGATCCTTTTAAGGATTAATTCGTGAAAAGGCCAACTTAAGGTGCAAAGAGACAATTGTGGCCACCTTAAGGCATGTAAACTTATCAACTTGCATATCAGACTAGAAAATTTTGAAGACTTCAACTTGCATACTTGGAGGATTTAAAGACTTCAACTTGCATACTTAGAGGATTTGAAGACTTCAACTTGCATACTTAGAGTATTTGAAGACTTCAACTTGTAAACTTGAAAAATTTGAAGACTTAGTTGCATATTTGGAGGATTTGAAGACTTCAACTTACATACCCAGGTTTTAAAGACTTCAACTTGTATACTTGAAGTATTTGAAACCTTCAACTTGCATACTTAGAGGATTTGAAGAATTCAAATTGTTGATTTAGAAAATCTAAAGACTTCAACTTGTATACTTGGCTGAATTTGGAAACTTCAACTTTTATTGAATAGTTCATATTTCTTAGGGTTTCCCCTATCAATTCACCACCATTTTGTGCAAGTCTGAAGTTTGATGAGAGACAATATATAACTTCAACTTCATGTGGCAGATTAAGTGGGAACATGTGATTTTTTTGACACTCATGCAACTGAACTTAGAATATGGTTCAAAGCACCTACGTATCTCTGTGAAGAGGGACAAGTCACAACGTAGATCTTGGGGAGTGTTTTTGGGCGTCGTGCGCAGTTTAAACTCTTGAGGGCGAGGAGTGACATGCAGTTTATACTCGTACCTTAAGGGACATCATCTTACTTCAATGGTAGTACCTCTTTAGTAATCTTACATTAATAGGACTGATGCTCACGTAATCTACATCAATAAGCTCGTAAGACATATGGTCCATCCCACTTTGAGGTAAATTTTCCCTCAAGACTTATGTAAAGTAATAATGGGTCTTCTTAATACGAGGACTCGATCTCCAACTTGGAAGCACCTCAAGCGAACCTTCTTATTAAAAATACGAGATAAATGAGTTTGATAACATTCAAGATTTTTTTGAGATTCTAGCATTTTTTTCATAAAGTGCTTCTAACTCGGTAAGACGTAGTCAAACATTTTTTTCTTCAATGAGCCCCTCTTGAATATAAAGTCTCAAAGTAGGTATTTGACGCTTAAGCGGCAGAATTGCTTTAACTCTAAAAGCAAGTTAATATGGGCTTGTTTGAGTCAATGTGTGGTATGTTATCCTATATGCCCAAAAAAGCCTCTTTCATTATTTCATGTCAATCTCATTTGGACTTGGAGACAACTTTCTTCAGCAGGTTGCATAGAGCCATATTGAATGCTTCAGCTAGACCATTGGTGGCAGCATGATAAATAGAAGATTTACGCTTCTTGAAGCCAAAGACATTACAAATCTTATTCATTAACTTGTTATCAAATGGGTTTCCGTTATCTGTTATTATGTAGCGAGGATGCCAAAGCGATAGGTGACATTCACTTGGATGAAATTCGCAACATTGTCTTTCTTCACTTCTTTAAGGGTGACAGCTTCAACCTATTTTGAGAATAAATTTGTTGTGGCCAAGATGTACAGGTTTTCACCTGAAGATTTTGGTAGTGGTTCAACAACATCTAATCCCCAAGCATCAAATGGCCAAGATAGTTGGGTGTAATACTCCGGGAAATTGATATATGAAATTTGCATGAAATTGGAAAGTCTTTCACCTTCGAGCATAATCTAAAAAATCATTCACCGTGGTTGGCCAATAATACCCCATTCTCTTTCTGTGAAAGTGGAACTTCGGTCCAGATTGATGTGATCCACATAATCTTGAGTATGCTTCTTGTAACTCTTGGATTGCTTCTTCCTCTTCCAAACATCGCAAAGGTACAACCTTAAATGATCTTCTATATAATGTGTTATTGTAGTAAATGAAGCGAGGAGCACAACAATGAATGTCAGTCCTTCTCCTTGGATTTTCCGAAAGTATCCCATCACACATATAGTCAATAATGGGTTGTCTCCAATATTCTTTCGCGGCTTCAGAAATAGCGACGAGATACTCCAGATTATTGTTTGTACATTCATCCTCATTTGGTAGTGGTACTACCCATTTTTGGTAGATACTAAATTGTGTCTGTTTAGGAAGAGTTAGCGTTAAATCTAAGGCAGTCAGAACATCAACTTTCTTATTTTTAATTCTAGGCACATGTTAAGGGTTTACATCTCCAAGCCATCCTATCAATTTTTTAGCATAATCATGATAAAAGCGTAATTTGGGATTCTTCACCTCATAACTTCCCAAAAATTGATTGATCACCAACTGAGAGTCATCAAAGACTTGTAAGTGTAATTGCTTTATCTTGACGGCTATTTCAAGTCCAAGTATCAATGTTTGGTATTCAGTGACATTGTTGGAAAAAAGTTGTTTCAAGGTAAAAGAGAATGGTAAAATCTCTTCTTGTTAAGTGAGGAACACCACGTCGGCATTAGGTCTGCCACGATATACAGCCCCATCAAAGTACATCTTCGAAGGAGGTTGAATTTTAATGACCATCACATCTTCATCAGGAAACACATCAGTTAGATCTCAATCATTTGGTATCGGGTGGTCCACCAAGAAGTCTGCTTATTCTTGTCGCTTCATAGATTTATGAGGGATGTACACAATCTCTAGCTGTTGGAATTGGATGTACCACATTGCCAATCATCACTAAGGGCAGGTTTCGACATAACAAACTTGATGTGATTTTCTTTAGAAATAAGGTGAACAACGTAAGTGTCAAGCCCCGAGCCTATATACTAGGCGGTACTGGCACTCGAAGACCATTGCTGGCCCTAAACGAACCCTTTTCCTGGCTTATTAACTCAGCAGAAGACAATATTCATAGCTATAATGATCAATGAACTTAACTGAACAGAATAATAAAATAACTGAGAATGTTTTAAAGATTAAACATTCAACTTGGCTAAAAGTGGTAACCCAAGTCTTTAACATAAAAATGATAATGCAAAGACTACTAAACTACTATCTGTCTATGAAGCCTCTAAAGCAAAGAGAAACGTTAGGACAGGACCCCCGTTCATCCTAACATCTGAAAGACTAGAAAGCAAATAAAAGAGTCCTCCGAAATGCAAGGAGGCTCACCAACAGACTTTGAATGCTCAAGCTGGATCAACGAGGCACTGCATGTTGATCCTGGTTACCTGCGTCTGTATCATAATAATATGCAGGCCAACTGGCATCAGTACATTGAATGTACGAGTATGCAAGTTGGAATGCTAACAAACATAGGCTCGAAAGAGATTATGGAAGTAACACCTACCTGGCTCTTCTCAACTCATAGATACTCAACTCAATATAAAGCAATAAAACACATGCGATAAATATATAAAGCTTATAAAACAATTGAAAACAATCTTAGTTCGTTAAAGATAAAGCAATAACAAACTTAACTTTACTCATTTAGAAAGTAATATAACTTCTGTGGGAGATTTTCTAACCAACATCCATCACTATGAGCCTAAGTAATGGTACAACATTTTACCTCACGTTGCCAAGGATCATCCTATACCTTGCCATCGGTATAAAACCTGAACTACAAAGTGGATCCACTAGTATATGCTCTAAAGCACTAAGGAATCATCTAAAAAGTATGATCCTTTTTCTGTCCATGATGGCTACATGGTTTATGGGGGCTTGAGTTAATATGAACTCGGGTCCCCATATCGGTGCTCAATACTACTCCCAAAATATACTTAGCTCATATGTTTTTAACACAACTTCTTCTCTGGTTTGAGATAATTTCTCAAACTTAGCTTAAAAAGCTCTTTGGGAATCAATGTTCCCTTTTGCTGTTTAAAACTCTTTTGGAAATCTCAGTTTCCTCTCATCTTAAATGTGAAAACATTTACTCTAGGAAATACTTAGTTCTCATATATCATTTTAAAGAAAATGAACTTTGTTGTTACTCTTTACTCAACTTCAAAACTTAAGTCTTAAAAACAAAGTTAAAACGTTTATAAAAGAGTTATGAAAACTTAAAATGAACTTCTCTTACTTAACTCTTGACTTCTCTTGACTTTGATCTTAACTGCTCTTGATTTGACTCTTAACTAATCCTTGAATTGAATTATGGATTCAAGAATTATGATTGGTGTTTAGAAAGATCTCATGTTGTTTAGGAAAGATTTTAGATTAGCTAATCATAAGAAAAGACCAAAAATCAAGATTTGAAGGTGGGTCCGCAACGCGGAGGCATTATAAAATTTTGGTTCCGAAAACGTCTTTTGAGGCAGAACACCTCGTGTCAGCCCCGCGACGCGAAACTGAAACTTCAAATCTGGGCACTAGGTGTGCGACGCGCGGTCACCCTCTGATTTCGTCCGACAAAATTTCTTCTTCGTTTTCTAGCCCCTATTTCACCCAAACTCGGTTCTTTTTCTCAAATTAATATTACATGCATATACCCAACAAATATACCTAAGAACCTAACTCGAAGCGACTCCATAATACGACGTAACGAACTCAGAAACTTCTCAATTCATCCCAATTCAAAAATAACATTCAAATTCAAGAATTCATGTCAAGAACATCAACTTTCAAACTCTTTTAGGATGAATTTCGCTGAACTAAACATGTTAGGCGCGTGGGTGAATGAAGCCAACGCTATGAGAGACTCACATACCTTGTAGGGCCAATTCCTTGGCGAATCCGCAACCAAAATCGATCATTCTTGGCGAATCTTGTCTTTCCTCTTCTCCCTTCTCTTGCGTTCTTTCTCCAAAAGCCCTAACTCTATTTCTCAAAAGTGTAAACTGAACTAACTCGGTTTTGAACCCAACTATTTTATTAAAAACGGATTTAATTAATTGGGTAAGAAAAAGACCAAGCTACCCTTCAAAAATCCGGATTGGGCATTTCCTTATTCGAACAGCCCAACTTCCGAAGGGGATAACTCACTCATACGAACTCGGAATCGCGCAAACTTGGCGTCGTTAGAAAGATAATTCCAAGAGATTTCCAACCAATTTGGAACTACACCTAACTCATTCTAAGCTAGGAGTTATGGTTGTTTGAAGTTGACCAAATACTCACTTTAACTTACTTAAAATTTTCCAGATTTTCTTATACTTTCCAAAAATAACTATTTCAAGATTTTAAATTCCCTTCTAGTTCTTTCTAGTTGCGAGATGTTACCATATCTCCCCCTTGGGAACATTCATCCTCGAATGAGATTTACTCTTACTAAGCTAAGGGTGGTAACATCAAATTCAAACATCCCAAGAGCAATTTCAAACAAAGAACATGCTCACTCATAATTTAGATAGTACTAAAAAAAAATTAGTACCTTGGTCTGCATTTTCTCCGGTTTCAAAGAGATCTGTATATTTCTTCTTCATATCCTCTCAGCTTCCCAAGTAGCTTCTTCAACAAATTGGTTCCTCCAAAGGACTTTGACTAACGCAACCTCCTTTATTCTCAACTTGCGAACTTGGCGATCTAGAATCTGAACTGGAATCTCCTCATAAGATAAGCTATTTGTCACACCCCGAGCCTACACCCTGGGCGGGACTGGGACTCGAAGACCATTACTGCCCCAAGCGAACCGTTGGCCTGGCTTACTTAACTCAGCGGAAGACAATATTCATATGTATAATGATCAATAAAGGATCGCCCATGCATTTCTTCAACATGGAGATGTGAAACAGCGGATGAACCACTGATAATTCCTGTGGTAGCTCCAACTCATAAGCTACATTGCCAATCCTCTTGGCAATTCTATAAGTTCCAATATATCGGGGACTAAGTTTCCCCTTCGTACCAAACCTCATAACACCCTTCATGGGTGAAACTTTTAAATATACCCAATCATCTACCTCGAACTCTAACGCCCTTCCCCTAACATCAGTGTAGGATTTCTGACGACTCTGTGCTATTTTCAATCTCTCTTGCATTACTTTCACCTTCTCCATAGCTTGATGAACTAAATCTGGTCCTATCAACTCTGCTTCACCAATTTCAAACCATTCAATAGGAGATCTGCATCTTCTCCCATAAAGAGCTTCATAAGGAGCTATTTGGATGCTCGAGTGACAACTGTTGTTGTAAGGAAACTCAATGAGAGGTAGGTGATCATCCCAATTCCCTTTGAAATCAATCACACAAGCCCTCAACATATCTTCTAATGTCTGAATAGTGCGCTCTGTTTGTCCGTCAGTCTGAGGATGAAAGGCAGTACTTAAGTTCACCTTTGAACGCAAACCTTTCGAAAAAGATTTCCAGAATTGTGCAGTAAATTATGCACTCTATCTGAAATAATAGAGATTGTAACTCCATGAAGTCTTACCACCTCCTGAATATATAACCTGGCATAATCTTCTGCTGAATGGGTAGTGTTTACCGGCAGAAAATGGGCTGATTTTGTCATTCTGTCAACGATCACCCAAATAGAATCATGTTGTCTGCGAGACCTTGTCAAGCCTGTGATAAAATCCATATTAATCATCTCCCACTTCCATTCCGAAAGTTTTATATTCTGCACCAAACCACCGGGCCTTTGGTGCTCTACTTTAACTTGTTGGCAATTTGGACAGTTGGCAATAAATTCTGCAATGCTCTTCTTTATACTATTCCACCAATACACTTCTTTCAAATCATGATACATCTTTGTAGAACCCGGATGAATGGAATATCTGGAGCTATGAGCTTCCTCCATGATCCTCTCTTGGAGTCCATCCACCATTGGTACACACAACCTACCTTGATATCTCAATACACCATCTCCCCCTTGTTCAAAAGCTAATAATTTTTGCTTATGAATATTTGCCTTCAATTCAAGCAAAATAGGGTCTTGGTCTTGCTTGCCTTTTACTTCTAACACTAATGATGACTCAGCCCCATTCGTCACCACTATACCTCCTTATGTGGAATCCATAAGTCTGACTCCCAAGCGTGCCAATCTGTGTACATCTTTTGCTAACTCTTTCCTTTCTTCTTCAACATGGGCGGTGCTACCCATAGACAACCTACTTAAGGAATCAGCAATAACATTAGCCTTACCTAGGTGGTAAAGAATACTCATGTCGTAGTGCTTGAGTAACTCTAACCATCTTCTCTGTCTGAGATTAAGCTCTTTATGAGTGAACACATATTGAAGGCCCTTGTGATTGGTGAACTCATAAACATGAGCACCACACAAATAATGGCACCATATCTTCAAAGGGAAAACTACAGCAGCCAACTCTAGATCATGGGTTGGATAATTCTTCTCATGAACTTTCAACTGTCTGGAGGTATAAGCTATAACTTTGCCATTCTGCATTAAGACACAACCCAAATCAACTCTAGATGCATCACAATACACCATAAAACCTTGAGTACCTTCTGGTAAGGTCAAAACTAGGGTAGTAGTCAACCTCTTTTTCAATTCCTGAAAGTTTTTGTCACAAGCTTTAGACTATTGAAATTTCACTGTCTTCTGAGTCAACTTGGTCAAAGGAAACGAAATAGACGAGAACCCCTCTACAAACCTTCTATAATAGCTAGCTAAACCCAAGAAACTCCTAATATCCGTTGGAGATGTGGGTCTAGGACAATTCTGCACTGCCTCAATTTTCTGAGTATCAACTTTAATTCCCTCTCCATACACAATATGGCCTAAGAATGCCACAGACTTGAGCCAAAACTCACACTTAGAGAACTTGAAATACAACTCTTTATATTTCAAAATTTGGAGAACTATTCTAAGATGGCTAGCAAGATCTTCTTCATTCCTTGAATAGATTAGTATTTCATCAATGAAGACTATAACAAACATAGCTAAATAAGGTTTGAAGACTCTATTCATAAGATCCATGAACGTTGCTGGTGCATTGGTCAAACCAAAGGACATGACCAAAAACTCATAATGACCATATCTGGTTCTGAAAGCTGTCTTTGGAATATCACATTCCCTTACTCTTAATTGATGATAGCCTGATCTGAGGTCAATTTTTGATAAACAGGAAGCACCCTGAAGCTGATCGAAAAGATCATCAATTCTTGGAAGAGGATACTTATTCTTGATGGTAACCTTGTTCAACTGACGGTAATCTATACACATCCTAAGGGAACCATTTTTCTTTCTCACAAACAAGATCGGAGAGCCCCAAGGTGAGACATTTGGTCGAATAAAACCCTTATCTAATAGATCCTTTAACTGCTCTTTCAACTCTTTCAACTATGTTGGTGCCATTCTGTATGGCGGAATAGATATAGGACGAGTATCGGGAATGATGTCTATACCAAAGTCTATTTCTCTCTCAGGAGGGACTCCGGGTAGGTCATCAGGAAAGACTTCTGGAAACTCTTTTACTATAGGGACTGACTGAATGACAAGTACCTCAATACTTGAGTCATTAACTCAAACTAAGTGATAGATTCAACCCTTCGAAACTAACCTTCTCGCCTTAAGGTACGAAATGAAACGACCCTTAAGCACTGTTGAACTACTACTCCACTCTATGACTGACTCATTAGGAATCTGAAACTTGGCAACTCGAGTTCTACAATTATTTGATGCATAACAGGCATGAAGCCAGTCTATACCTAGAATGACATCGAAATCCACTATGTCTAACTCAACTAAATCAGCCATGGTGTCTTTGTGATTGATGAAAATGACACAATCACGATAGACTCGCTCAGCTAGAATAGACTCCCCAACAGGTGTAGAAACACAGAAGGGTTCACAAAGTTTCTCAGGAATAACTTCAAACTTATTTGCAACATAAGGGGTTACAAAAGATAAACTTGCTCCTGGGTCTAGCAAAGAATAAACATCAAAACTAAAGACTTTGATCATACCAGTGACAACATCTGGAGAGTTCTCTTGCTCTTGGTGACTAGTGATTGCATAGAGGCGGTTTGCTCCTCCGCCAGTACCGGAAGTAGCTCCTCTAGGTTCAGCCCTGTCTGGTGGAGCAACTGAGGAAGACTGGGCTCTATTGCCTGGATTTCCACTACCTTGCTTATTCTTAGGACACTCTTTCATGAAGTGTCCCTCTTGCCCACACTTGAAACAACCTGTCTGGCCATCACGACAGTTACCTGAGTGGTTTCTACCACATCTACCACATACAGGAGCCCAACTACCTCCTTGTGCCATACTACCTTGAGACTGTGCTGGTCTAGCTCTGAAGTTCTGTGAATTATGGCCATTATACTCACATTTGTTCTTAGGTGCAGGTGCACTAGCAGATGATGGTGCAGACCCCTTTTGCTTCTGAAAGGACGAACGATTCACACTACCCTTCTGCTGCCCAGACTCATTTCCTGTCTTTGCTTTCTTATTCTTGAACTTCTCTCTATCTCTAAGCTTCTCTTCCTCTACTTGTTGCACATAGACCATCAACCTTGAAATGTCCATGTCCTCAATAAGCATTGCTGCCCGGCCCTCTTTGCTTGATAGACGGCTGAACCCAACAACGAACAAGCTAATTCTACTTCTCGTGTCCTTAACCATCTCCGGAGCATAATTGGATAGTTGGGTGAACTTCAACCCTTATTCATGAACACTTAGAGAATCCTGCTTAAGTGTGAGGAACTCACGTACCTTGGCCTCTTTCAGTTCCTGGGAAAGAAACTTCCTAAGAAAGCTGCCTCAAAACAGGCACAACTCGCAGGTGGTGCATCCTCAGCTCTACCCCCTTTCCACTGATCAAACCAGGTCCTAGCAACATTTTTCATCTGGTATGCAGCTAGCTCAACTCTCTCAGTAGCAGCAACATGCATCACGTCGAATACCTTTTTCAGTTCCTCAATGAAGTTCTCTAGATCCTCAGTAGTGCTGGAACCAGTGAAACTTGGAGGATTCATCCTCAAGAACTCGCGAATACTTGAAGTGTCAGCCTCTTCTTGTTGAGCCCCCCTTTGCTGCCCAACCTGGTGAGTCACAGCTTGGCTCAACATCCGGATACCCTCACGGAACTTAGCATTAGTGACTTCGCCTTAAGGTAGCAATTCAGGTGCATTGGGTAACTCTTGCTCTTCAACATTTCTCCTAGCTGGACGATCTCTGACTGCTCTTCGTGGAGGCATGATTATCTGAAAACACACGCAAGCACGAATTAAAAGGAACTTTTTAGAGATCAAACTCTAACTCACGAAAAGAGTGTGAAAGAAGTGAGATAATTTCCTAAGTGTTGCAGCCTCATAATTATAGATGTGGCGCACTTCACACCGATAACTAGGACTCTACAGACACGACTTCATAGACTCCCTAGGACTCTTGAACTCTCGACTCTGATACCAAGTTTGTCACTCCCCGAGCCTACACCTTGGGCGGGACTGGCCTTCGAAAACCATAGCTAGCCCCAAGAGAACCCTTGGCCTGGCTTACTTAACTCAGGGGAAGACAATATTCATATCTATAATGATCAATGAACTTAACTTAACTGAATAATAAAATAACTGAGAATGTTTTAAAGATTAAACATTCAACTTGGCCAAAAGTGGCAACCCAAGTCTTTAACAAAAGAATGATAATGCAAAGACTACTTAACTATTATCTGTCTATGAAGCCTCTAAAACAAAGAGGGACATCGGTACAAGACTCCCGATCATCCTAACATCTAAAAGACTAGAAAGCAAATAAAGGAGTCCTCCGGAATGTAAGGAGGCTCACCAACAGACTCTGAATGCTCAAGCTAGATCAACGATGCGTTGGATGCTGATCCTGGTTACCTGCGTCTTTATCATAATAAGATGCAGGCCAACTGGCCTCAGTACATTAAATATACGAGTATGCGAGTTGGAATGCTAACAAACATAGGCTCGAAAGAGATTATGAAAGTAACACCTACCTGGCACTTCTCTACTCAACTCAATATAAAGCAATAGAACACATGTGATAAAGATATAAAGCTTATAAAACAACTGAAAACAATCTTAGTTCGTTAAAGATAAAGCAATAACAAACTTAACTTTACTCATTTAGAAAGTAATATAACTTATGTGGGAGATTCTCTAACCGACAACCATCACTATGAGCCTTAGTGGTGGTACAACGTTTTACCTCACGTTGCCAAGGACCGTCATATACCTTGCCATCGGTATAAAACCTGAACTACTAAGTGGATCCACTAGTCTATGCTCAAAAGCACTAAGGAATCATCTAAAAAGTATGATCATTTTTCTGCCCATGATGGCTACATGGTTTATGGGGGCTTGAATTAATATGAACTCACGTCCCCATATCGGTGCTCATTACTACTCCCAAAATATACTTAGCTCATATGTTTTCAAAACAACTTCTTCTCTGTTTTGAGATAATTGCTCAAACTTAGCTTAAAAATCTCTCTTGGAATCAATATTCCCTTTTGCTTTTCAAAACTCTTTTCGAAATCTCAGTTTCCTCTTATCTTAAATGTGAAAACATTTACTCTAGGAAATACTTAGTTCCCATATATCATTTTAAAGTAAATGAACTTTTCTCTTACTCTTTACTCAACTTCAAAACTTAAGTCTTAAAACAGTTAAAACGTTTGTAAAAGACTTATGAAAACTTGAAATGAACTTCTCTTACTTGACTCTTGACTTCTCTTTACTTTGATCTTAACTGCTCTTAACTTGACTCTTAACTGATCCTTGAATTGAATTAGGGATTCAAGGATTATGATTGGTGTTTGGAAAGATCTCATGTTGTTTAGGAAAGATTTTAGATAGCTAATCATGTGACAAGACCAAATATCAAGATTTGAAGGTGGGTTCGTGACGTGGAGGCATAATTATATTTTGGTTTCGAAAATGTCTTTTGAGGCAGAACACCTCGTGTCACCTCCGCGACGCGAAGCTAAAACTTCAAATCTAGAACTAGGCGCGCGTCTTGCGGCCACCCTCTGATTTCGTCCGGCGAAATTTCCTCTTCGTTTTCCAGCCCAATTCACCAAAACTCGGTTCTTTTTCTCAAATTACTTTTAGATACAGATACCCAGAAAATGTACCTAAGAACCTGACTCGAAACGACTCCATAATTCGACATAATGAACTCAGAAACTTCTCAATTCATCCCAATTCAAGAACAACATTCAAATTCAAGAATTCATGTCAAGAACATCAACTTTCAAACTCTTTTAGGATGAATTTCGCTGAACTAAACATGTTTGGTGCGTGGGTGAATGAAGCCAACGCTATGAGAGACTCACATACCTTGTAGGGCCAATTCCTTGGCGAATCCGCAACCAAAATCGATCGTTCTTGGCGAATCTTGTCTTTCCTCTTCTCCCTTCTCTTGCGTTCTTTCTCCAAAAGCCCTAACTCTATTTCTCAAAAGTGTAAACTGAACTAACTCGGTTTTGAACCCAACTATTTTATTAAAAACGGATTTAATTAATTGGGTAAGAAAAAGACCAAGCTACCCTTCAAAAATCCGGATTGGGCATTTCCTTATTCGAACAACCCAACTTCCAAAGGGCATAACTCACTCATACAAACTCGGAATCACGCAAACTTGGCGGAGTTGGAAAGATCATTCCAAGATATTTCCAACCATATCTGGAACTACACGTAACACATCCTGAGCTAGGAGTTATGGTTGTTTGAAGTTGACCAAAAACTCATTTTAACTTGCTTAAAATTTTCCAGATTTTCTTATACTTTCCAAAAATAACTATTTCCAAATTTTAAACTCCCTTCTAGTTCTTTCTAGTTGCGAGATGTTACAGTGAGCTTGAAAATAATGCTTCATCTTTTGAAATGATAAGACTAGCGCCAAACACTACTTTTCGATTGACTAATTTAGCTAATTTGGTGTCATCATTCTGCTCAAGTAATAAAAATATTTGTCTTTGCCTTCATTGTTCTCTTGAGCTAACAAGGCTCCTACAGACCTTACTTATGCCACAATGTAGAGTATCAATGACTTTCCAAGTATAGGGGCTGCTAAAACCGGAGGTTTCACCGGATATGATTTATACTTTCAAAGGCATTGCTACATATTTGGTCCCACTCAAAAAGAATACCTTTCTTCATGAGATAACTAAATGGTTGGCATATTCCCGCTATATTTGAGATGAACCTTCTCAAGTAAGCTAGTTTTCCTTAGAAACTTATAAGTTCATGAAAATTTCAAGGGTCGTGTATCTTCAAAATTACATCAATTTTGGATTGATCTATTTCAATTCATCGATGTCTCATAATAAATCCAAGGAACTTTCTAGAAGTAACTCCAAAATCACATTCCAACGGATCCTTCCTCAGTTGATATCTTCGAAGCAACTCAAACACCATTCTTAAGTCTTTTAGATGGTCACTCCTCCTTCTTGACTTCACCACTAACTCATCAACATATCATTCAACATTTTTATGGAGCAGGTCATCAAATATATTTTGCATAGCCATTTGATATGTTGCACCAGAATTCTTTAAGTCAAAAGACATCACTTTGTAGCAATAAATTACTTTATGTATGTGAAATGTGGTGAGTTCTTCTTCCTTTGGTGTCATGCCAATTTGGTTATAGCCAGAAAAACCATCCATGAATACATTGCCTTATAACTAGTGGTGGCATCGATCATAAGCTCTAGAATAGAAAGAGGAAACTCATCTTTAAGACATGCATTATTAAGATTCCTAAATTCAACACAAACTCGAATTGGTCATTCTTCTTTCTTAAGAGAACAATACTTGAAATCTATGTATGATATTTGACATCACGAATAAAGTCTGCATTAATGAGTTTGTTAACTTCTTTTTCTATTAATGGAACCAAATCTGGTCTAAAATGTCTTTGTCCTGCCTAACAAGACGAGTACCATTCTTGACTACCAATTGATGAAATGCTACTTTAGGATTCAACCCAAGCATTTCTTTATAACTCCAAGTAAAGATGTCCCTATATTCTCTGAGTATATTCATATAAGTTATTTCTTCATCAACTTTACGAAAAATGCTAAAGAAAGTTGGCCTTGGGTCTTCATCAGTGCTAAGGTTAATTTCCTTTAACGGATTTTGTTGACACCAAATTTTTGTCTAATATTTCTAAATTTAATACTTTTTAAGTATTTTATTTTTTAAATAGTTCAAAGTACATGTTTTGTCATTTTAATGCAATTTGTTGATAATTATCCTTATTCTCAAATTATTAGGATTTTTATCGATTAATTTTATTTATATTATTTTGTCACAACCGGTTGAATACGTTCAAATATTTGTTCATTTTTTAATAAATCATTATTTCTGTTAAATTATATTTTTTACATGTCATTGGTTACGTTCGTTACATTTCTTAATAATCATTTTATCTGTTACATTTGTTAATATTCACTTTGATATTTTGCACAATCTAGAAATTCATCCTGATATATATAACATTTCATAAACAGATATTTTATTGACCGGTGATTTTGGCCCACGATTTTAAAATAGTGGTATTGTAGTTTTCAACTTCATTTATAAAGAATAGTTTGCCTATTAGATTAAGGGGTGGTGGATAAAATTTAGGGGTATTTTTAGATTTTTTTAAGTCTTGAAGAAATTCTTTTAGGGTTTATAATTTTCCAGTGACAAGTTCACAGGAGCTTCGCCGAATTTAGGCGAATCCACTACCAAAACCCCATTTCATTTTTCCCATTTTTCCAGCCAAAACAACGAGTGAGTGTCACAAAACAACAACCAATGAAGCTCCTCCACCAAAAACAACCAGAGCCCCACTGTTTGACGCCATTAATGGCGAACTTCCACCTCCAAACCTCATTGCCAAACCACACCTCACCAAACCACCATCTAGCCTTCTTCGCCATCAGTTCGCACCACCATCTCCTTCACCAGACCCTCAACCCATTTACACTTCTTCCTCTTTCCTCCGATCAGAAACATCCACCCAAATTTTGTTCACCACTTTCTCCAACCAGAATAGCCACCAACATCGAACAAAACCCTTTTCAAACCGACGAACAACAATCGCCAGACCCTCCAAAAATCAAACCCAAAACAACCGAATCAAACAACCAGCACTGGCGAGCTCACCGCCGGAGCCACCAGACGAAAACCTTCTTTTCGTTTGCTCTCTTTTTTTTCCGGCAAGTTAACCGCCACAGCCACAAAAACCAACAACCAAAGCTCCGACAAACACTGATCAAAAACCGCCCTTTGTTTTTCCCATTTTTCGAGCAATAGTTCCGGTGAGGAGCTCAAAGCTTCGATGAATCAGAGCTAAACGAACCAGTCCCTTCCATTTTCCCCTTTACGATTTTGGTTCATTTTGTAGGTATTTCGTCCATCTCTTTCTTCTTTGGCGTGGCTCCATTACCGGCGAATAATAACACAACAATGCCGCTGCCACTCAAAGCTCCAACGAGCAACGATTCCAAATCTGCCCGAAATTGGTAATATTTTGACAATCGTATTTGGTCACTATTTTGTTCTTATGTTTATATTAATTGTTGCATTATTTTCCGTAATGTTGAGCTGTTTCTCATAATTTTATTATTATTATTATCATTGTTTGTTGATATTGTGAATTTGTCTCTGTTGCTTATTGTTATTTTTAATTTACTTATTTAATGAGTTATTTAGTCACAGTTAAAGTAACTATGTTTTGATGTAATTATATTTTGATATTGAGTTATAATTAATGTAATGTTTCATTTTCTGGGATGTTTTACATTAATTTTGCACTAGCTGTGATGATTTATTTTCTTTTAGTTATTATTTTGATTTTTATGTTAAGCTTATTTTCCACGCATTTATTTTTTGTAAAATATTAAAAGCTTTTCCGTAAGTTAAGTTTTGTTGTAGACATGCCTCATTTTGATGATACATTGTATTCATTATTATTGACACGATATTTTCATCGTATATTTTGTTACTTTCACTTTTTCGTTGTCATTAGTGTTATATAGGTTACAAGTTAAAATTGGCTAGTAAAAAAATCTCTCTGTCAGTTTTGGAGACCTCTCCAATGTTAAAAAACGAAAATTTAGTTGAAGTTCATATATTTTGTTTGTTAAAATTGGCCGACGAAGAAATTATCGTCGATTTCCAAGACCTCCCATGTTAATAAGACGGGTTTATAATTTTAAGTTATTATTTAATTCATTAGTTTTACTCATATTTATTTATTACTAACACTTTTACTATGTATCTTTACAGGTACCTGGAGGTGCTTCCCATTGAAACTATTCGAATTAACTTCGAATTATACTCTTATTCATTATTGTGTATTATTGACGATAGGTAAATTTAGGCTGATTCTTATATTATTGTTTTATCATATTACTTGTGTATATTGCATGTTTATTATATTTGTACATTATTTTATTATCCTCCTCAATTTGAAAAAAATGAATTCAGTCGAGACTCGCATTTGTGAATTTCGAAGGATGCCTAACCCCTTCCCCTCGAAATAACTTGAACCCCTTACCTAGAATCAATTGGTTTCGTAGACTTTCTTTTAAAGTTAATTAGTTAATTGATTTATTAGTTTTTCTAAAATTAGGCGACGACTCTGTTTTAAACACTTTTACCCCTTTCCCTTTTTAAAAATTCTTTTAACTCTCTAAAAATTGAATAACTATTCTTTGGCGAGTCACCGCAACGTTGCGTCCTCTCAAAGGATGTCAACAAAATGACGACTCCGCTGAGATATAGAGGTTCTAACTATTATTAGTTCATTTTTTTAAAATTGATGAGACTTTTCTTTTATTGTATTATATCTTGTATCTTGTATATTTTGTTGATTGTTTGTATATTGTACTTGTTGTTTATTCATTATTCAGTATATTATCGTTGCATTCATGGCATTTTCCAACATGTATGTATATTATATTAAAGAACGGTTTTGGGAAATCGCATCCGAACTTTTTTATACTCAACTTTTTTCCGGAATGATCAACAATTTATTGGTTCGTCATACGTCCAATGGTTTTCGTGAGTTCCACCCTAAGTTGTCCGCTTGAATTCCCAGTTTTTCAAAAGCCACTCTTGCTAGCCTAGTTTTAGAATATTCATAATTCCAGTCCAATCTTTATTCAAGTTAGAATATGTTGGAACTATGTTTGACTTGATTCCTGCTTCAACGGGATACGTAGGTGTCATAAGGGCTCGATCATGTTCCCCGTAAGCTTTCCAATATTTCAAGGCGGAAACTGGGGTAAAATTTTATGAGGAGGTTTCCAAAAATTTTACTAAGGAGATAGTTGTTACAAGATTAAATAACTGAGGTTATTGAAGTTGAAATAGGGGAAAAAAATTTAAGGAATGCCTTCAAAAATTTCACCAAGATTGTACTAAAATTCAAGATTTGTGAGACATGACTCCGAGTTGGTTTGTGCTTTCTATATTAATTTTTTTGTACGTGATGTTATATTCATTGTATATCTTTGATTTTATTTATCTTACATTCTATTAAAAATATTGTTTTAGTTGACATTTTTTTTAAGTTGGGTTATCCGCCCTTCAATGTGACTCATTAATTTTTTTATTTTTGTTACTCTTTCTTTAATTAATAAAAAAAGATTTTTTTGTTAAAATTGGGTGGTCCGCCCTTCAATGTGACTCACTGATTTTCTTCATTCTTAATAATAAAAAATATTTTTTGTTAAACTTGGGTTGCCCGCCTTTCAATGTGGCTCATTTATTATTCATTTCCATTATTTTTCCTTTCAAAAATTTATTTGTTGTTCAAAATTTAGGTTTTATGTCATATCTGAACGAACTATGCAAATCTGATTCTCATCAATGAGATACGTAGGCAGCCCCTCTAGGGTTCGGTATTCTTTATTCAAAAGATTTTTTATTTGTTATTCTTTTGATGTTTATATTTTTGAAATCATTTTTTGGCTTGGTTGGTGCTAACACAATTCAAGTGTGCATGTGAAAAATAATTTGTACAATAGAGAAGATTGACTTCTTGTTAAACCATAGATTCTTTTGGTACCTCTCAGTCATATTTTTGTTACACGGAAACATATTCTCTTCTATACATTCAAGATTAGAACAAAACTAGATTCATTGTTTCAGGTGCATTGTGTGATGAGTTTTTGATTAAACTCGTGTTTCTTTGTTGATCTAGAACTTGACCTGAACGTTGTTGAGGCGAAATCTTGAGTAACTTTTGATTTGAAAAATGATTGTAGGCCTTCTTTGATCCGTTTGAGCCTTTCAAAGCCAATCAAATGGCATTAATCCTTAGTATGTCCCACTTCGAGCCTTGAGCCTATTCTATGGATAATCATATTTTTAGCTTATACCTTTTCTGAGTGCTTATACGCACTACCTTTTTTTTGGCTTGATTTTCTTGAGCGCACTGAAGACGTGCAAGTTTCAAAATAAAGATTCAAAGTTCAAATTTGTCAAAGAAAAAAGTTACCAAAGTTCCTGAAAATCAAAAATACAAAAATGACTTCAAAAGAAAGAAAGAATTGAGAATTCCCCACAAGTTCAAGCAAACAAAATTTCAACAAAAGAAGAAGAATGCTCCAAACCAAAAGAAGAAAGTTCAAAAGATGATGAGATGGGGAAAAGCTCAGACAAGCAAAGTTTCAAAAGAAGTCAAAAATTGTAAAGAGAAGGGACAATAAAGAGAATCAAACGCTAAAAGCGTAATAAATGTTGAAACTACAAATTCAAGGCAATGCTCAAGAAGGGAATAAGTCACTTTTATCGCAAATGACTATCATACCCGTCCCTAAGCCTACATTACAAGCTATTAACAAGCCCTACATGATTTTAGTTCAAATGTTCTCACATTAGTGGAGATTTACATGAAGACCAAGCCTATGGTATCACAAATTGCATGCATTGAATATTTTTTTGAGTGTGAGTGGATTTTGTTAAGTATCCCCAAATCAAAACACTTTAAATGTGTGCAAATTGGAACTTTCTTTGTAGTGAGGGCACTTGAAACATGATTTTAGGTGTAGTTCAAAACATTTATTTGTAGCAAGATGAACAAATTTTGTTGTTACTTGAGTACAATTGAGGTACCACTTGAATCCATAGGAATTACCTCGAAGTCAATCTCAGTTGAAAGAGAAAGAATTGTGAGAAATTTTTGTACAATACTAATTGTTGGTGCTAACCAAGTTAAAATATGTTTCATTGTCATAAAATAAATATGGGTTGATACCCACTTTTCAGTAGTTGTCCAAACCAACTTTGTGGACCGTTTCATTGGTGATATTTGTCCAAACTAACTTTGTGGACCGTTTCATTGTTGATACTTGTCCAAAGTAACTTTGTGGATTGTTTCATAGTTAAAATTTTATTTTTAGGTCATCATACTTTCAAAATGACATTTTAAAAAAAATAATTTGTTATCTCAAATAAAATGATACTTTTTAAAATGGGTTTGTCAAGCCATTCAATATGACACTTTTTATTTGGTTATTCTTTTCAAAATTGATATTTTTTTTATTCATGATATTATTAAGTTTGAATTGTTACATTGGTTAATACCTTGTTCATATGAGGCCATGTTTGCATATTTTATGTTGCTTTTATGTTACATCTGTTACTAACATTGTTATTGTAGATTTTGTGATACACCATTCATATTAAGTTCAAGATTGGGTTGTCATCTCCTTTCAAAGTGACAGGTTATGTTCAAATTGGGTCGTCCGCCATTCAAAGAGACACATTGGGTTGTCACCTCGTTCAAAGTGACATGTTATATTCAAATTGGGTCGTCCGCCTTTCAAAGAGACACGTTGGGTTGTCACCTCATCCAAAGTGACATGTTATATTCAAGTTGTGACGTCCGCCTTTCAAAGAGACACGTTGGGTTGTCACATCATTCCAAGTGACATGTTATATTCAAGTTGGGTCGTCCGCCTTTCAAAGAGATACTTTGGGTTGTCACCTCATTCAAAGTGACATGTTATATTCAAGTTGGGTCGTCCGCCTTTCAAAGAAACATGTTGGGTTGTCACCTCGTTCAAAGTGACATGTTATATTCAAGTTGGGTCGTCTGTCTTTCAAAGAGACATGTTGGGTTGTCACCTCGTTCAAAGTGACATGTTATATTCAAGTTGGGTCGTTCGCCTTTCAAAGAGACACGTTAGGTTGTCACCTCGTTCAAAGTGAAATGTTAAGTTCAAATTGGGTTGTCCGCCTTTCAAAGAGACACATGGGGTTATCGCCTCATTCAAAGTGACACGTTATATTCAAGTTGGGTTATCCGCCTTTCAAAGAGACAGATTGGGTTGTCACCTCATTCAAAGTGACATGTTATATTCTAGATTGGGTCATCATCTCCCTTTAAGTGACACGTTATATTCAAGTTGGGTCGTCCGCCTTTCAAAGAGACAGATTGGGTTGTCACCTCATTCAAAGTGACATGTTATATTCAAGATTGGGTCATAATCTCCCTTCAAGTGACACGTTAAGTTCAAATTGGGTCGTCCGCCTTCCAAAGAGACACATTAGGTCGTCACCTCATTCAAAGTGGCATGTTATATTCAAATTGGGTCGTCCGCCTTTCAAAGAGACACGATGGGTTGTCACCTCGTTCAAAGTGACATGTTATATTCGAGTTAGATCATCCGCCTTTCAAAGAGACACTTTGGGTTGTCGCCTTATTCAAAATGACATGTTATATTCAAGTTGGGTCGTCCGTCTTTCAAAGAAACACGTTAGGTTGTCACCTCGTTCAAAGTGACATTGGGTTGTCACCTCGTTTAAAGTGACATGTTATATTCAAGTTGGGTCGTCCGCCTTTCAAAGAGACACGTTGGGTTATCACCTCGTTCAAAGTGAAATGTTAAGTTCAAATTGGGTTGTCAGCCTTTCAAAGAGACACATTGGGTTGTCACCTCGTTCAAAGTAACGTTATATTCAAGTTGGGTCATCCGTCTTTCAAAGAGACAGATTGGGTTGTCACCTCATTCAAAGTGACATGTTATATTCTAGATTGGGTCGTCATCTCCCTTTAAGTGACACGTTATATTCAAGTTGGGTCGTCCGCCTTTCAAAGAGACAGATTGGGTTGTCACCTTGGTCAAAGTGACATGTTATATTCAAGATTGGGTCATAATCTCCCTTCAAGTGACACGTTAAGTTCAAATTGGGTTGTCCGCCTTCCAAAGAGACACATTGGGTCGTCACCTCGTTCAAAGTGACATGTTATATTCAAATTGGGTCATCCGCCTTTCAAAGAGACACGTTGGGTTGTCACCTCGTTCAAAGTGACATGTTATATTCGAGTTAGATCGTCCGCCTTTCAAAGAGACACTTTGGGTTGTCACCTCATTCAAAATGACATGTTATATTCAAGTTGGGTCGTCCGTCTTTCAAAGAAACATGTTAGGTTGTCACCTCGTTCTAAGTGACATTGGGTTGTTACCTCGTTCAAAGTGGCATGTTATATTCAAGTTAGGTCGTCCGTATTTCAAAGTGACACGTTGGGTTGTAACCTCGTTCAAAGTGACATGTTATTCACATCCTCCTCCTTTCAAAGAGGTACGCTACATTCATTGCGCAATTTTGCAAGTAACATTGAAGGTATTTGAATGTTTTTCATTTTACAATCAATCCTTGCTTTTGGTTTATTATTTTCATCCTCATTGGTGGATGTAGAGTATTATTCAAAATCTCTACTAACGTCTCATATTGTTTTGTTCAAAGTTTATCAAACCAAATTTGGATTCGTCAACTTTGTTTGACCAGGATCTCTTTCTTTGATCCTAATCAAACAAAGGAGCAAGTTGTTGACACCAAATTTTGGTCTATTATTTTTAAAGTCAATACTTTTTAAGTATTTTGTTTTTTAAATAGTTCAAAGTACATGTTTTGTCATTTTAATGCAATTTGTTGATAATTATCCTTATTCTCAAATTATTAGGATTTTAATCGGTTAATTCTATTTATATTATTTTGTCACAACCGGTTAAATACGTTCAAATATTTGTTCAGTTTTTATAAAATCATTATTTCTGTTAAACTATATTTTTTACATGTCATTGGTTACGTTCGTTACATTTCTTAATATTCATTTTATCTGTTACATTTGTTAATATTCACTTTGATATTTTGCACAATCCAGAAATTTATTTTGATATAGATAATATTCATTTTTATTGACCGGTGATTTTGGCCAACGGTTTTAAATTAGTGGTATTGTAGTTTTCAACTCCCTATATAAAGAATAGTTTGCTTATTAGGTTAAGGGGGTGGTGGATAAAATTTAGGGGTATTTTCAGATTTTGTTAAGTCTTGAAGAAATTCTTTTAGGGTTTATAATTTTCCGGTGACAAGTTCACCGGAGCTTCGCCGGATTCCGGCGAATCCACCACCAAAACCCTATTTCATTTTTCCCATTTTTTCAGCCAAAACAATCAGTGGGTGTCACCAAACAACAACCAACGAAGCTCCTCCACCAAAAACCACCAGAGCCCCACTATTTGACGTCATTAATGGCGAACTTCCACCTCCAAACCTCACTGCCAGACCACACCTCACCAAACCACTATCTAGCCTTCTTCTCCATCAGTTCGCACCACTATCTCCTCTGCCAGACCCCCAACCCATTTACCCTTCTTTATCTTTCCTTCGATTAGAAACATCCACCCAAGTCATCTCTGTTCACCACTTTCTCCGACCAGAATAGCCAACAACAGCGAACAAAACCCTTTTCAAATCGACGAACAACCATCGCCAGACCCACCAAAAGTCAGACCCAAACCAACTTAATCAAACCACCAGCACCGGCGAGCTCACCGTCGAAGCCACCAGACCAAAACCCCCTTTTCGTTTGTTCTCTTTTTTTCGGCAAGTTAACCGCCACTGCCACATAAACCAGCAACCAAAGCTCCCAAAAACCCCCCTTTGTTTTTCTCATTTTCCGGGCAGCAGTTCCAGTGAGGAGCTAAAAGCTCCGATGAACCGAAACTAAACGAACCAGTCCCTTCCTCTTTCCCCTTTAGGATTTTGGTTCATTTTGAAGGTATTCCGTCCAGCTCTTTCTTCTCCGGTGTGGTTCCATCGCCGGCGAACAATAACACAACAACGCCGCTGCCATTCAAAGCTCCGACGAGCAACCATTCCATATCTGCCTGAAAATGGTAATATTTTGACAATCGTATTTGGTCACTATTTTGTTCTTGTGTTTATATTAATTGTTGCATTATTTTTCGTAATGTTGAGCTCTTTCTCATAATTTTATTATTATTATTATCATTGTTTGTTCATACTGTGAGTTTGTCTCTGTTGCTTATTATCATTTTAATTTACTTATTTAATGAGTTATTAAGTCACAGTTAAAGTAATTATGTTTTGCTGTAATTATATTTTGATATTTAGTTATAATTAATGCAATGTTTCATTTTCTGGGATGTTTTACCTTAATTTTGCACTAGCTGTGATGATTTCTTTTCTTTTAGTTATTATTTTGATTTTTACTTTAAGCTTATTTTCCAAGCTATTATTTTTTGTAAAATATTAAAAGATTTCCAATAAGTTAACTTTTGTGGTAGACATGCCTCATTTTGATGATACATTGTATTCATTATTATTGACACATTATTTTCTTCGTGTATTTTGCTACGTTCACTTTTTCGTTGTCATTAATGTTATATAGGTTACAAGTTAAAATGGCCAATGAAAAAATCTCACCGTCGATTTTGGAGGCCTTCCCAATGTTAAAAGATGAAAATTTAGTTTAAGTTCATATATTTTGTTTGTTAAAATTGACCGATGAAGAAATTACCGTCGATTTCCAAGGCCTCCCATGTTAATAAGACGGGTTTTTATTTTTCAGCTATTATTTAATTCATTAGTTTTACTCATATTTATTTATTACTAACACTTTTACTAAGTGTCTTTATAGGTACCCGGTGGTGCTTCCCATTGAAGCTATTAAAATTAGGTTCGAATTATACTCTTATTCATTATTGTATATTATTGACGATAGACAAATTTAGGTCGATTCCTATATTATTGTTTTATCATATTACTTGTGTATATTGCATGTTTATTATATTTGTACATTATTTTATTATCCTCTTCAACTTGAAAAAATGAATTCAGTCGGGACCCACATTTGTGGATTTCGAAGGATGCCTAACCCCTTCCCTTTAACACTTTTACCACTTTCCCTTTTTAAAAATTCTTTTTAACTCTTTAAAAAATTGAATAACTATTTTTTGGCGAGACACCGCGACGTTGCGCCCTCTCAAAGGATGTCAACATATCTATTATGGTCTTCACTCCTTCTTCAAATTCTGGTGGAGCATCTTCGACATATTTCCCTTCTAGAGGATCATTTTCATTGAAAGATATATGATAACATCAGACAATAACTTCTAGCTCTTCATCAATCTTCGTTTGAGGCAAGGCATCATGCTCGTTCTGGGTTGTTACATGATATAAGGAGCCTACAGTTTCCCCATCTTCTTCGCGCTTCTTGGTTTAAACCACGGTATGAGTCTTTGCCTTTAGTTTCTCTTTACACGAAACTATAAGTTTCACTCGTTGCCTTATTCTATGAGTCAGACTATTAAAATCCTACTAGATTATAGGTGAGGCAAGTGTTGTCACTCTTACATAACTTCTCTAATGCTTGTTATTCTGCTTCTTCAATGGACCTAACCTTTCAAATACAGAAGTTGTTGTAGTCGATTTTCCAAGTCGATCAAAGATGAAAGGTCTTTGTTGGAAAAAACAGAATGAAATTCTACAATGATATAGTTTTTGCTATCCCTTTTTATGGAGATGTGAACTAGCGAGGTCGTTTATAGCCTAAGCCTTCGTGTGGTTGTCTAGTTGTATCCTCCAATGGAAGTTTCCCTAATTTTGATGACTCATTTGGGTTGTATCTAGCCTTCACAAATAACTCATAAGCATTTGGATCATAGCCTTATCTCGTTCGTTATGTAGGGAGTGCCACATCTCGCACTTGATTTTTGAGCGATGACTTTCCTGGTAACTTCGAAGACATGTTTATTGCATCAATCCATCTGATAGGAAGAGTTAGTCTCTTAGTGTATATTTTTTGAAGGTTAGATTATTGACCTTCCTCTTTCTTTACCTTTGAAATGTAGCAAAGTACAAAAGTCAGCTTCATCTTCCAAGACATCATCTTCCCTTCATTTAGAATCAGACAAGATCCTTTAATGTCAACTTTGATTTTTCCGCCAACCACATCAACTATTTTTCTTGCAATCTTATCAAACTTGATTGATTTGATGTCATTACATTTTCCCCCCTTAATAATGTAACTCTTCAAATAGAATTTTGCATCAACGAAGTGTGTTATCTCCGCAACTATCTTCCTTTCAATTCCACCTTCAAGATACTTCAAACATTGATAGTAAGAAGATGAGACAATTTTATTCTCATGTACCCAAGGCGTACGAATTAATATGTTATATGAAGTATTTGCACTCGATCACATGCATTCATACAATTAATCGCAAATCTTTCATGTGGATTTCCAATTTAATAGAACTTATGTACCTCTGTCCCCCTTGATTGAATCCTTATATCAACAAACAAATTTCACTAACTTCTTCAGTCGTGCTGCCGAATTTCTTTAATGTGTGGATAGGCAGAATGTTAACTTATGTCCTTCATCTATTAAGATTTTATTTATCTTCTTCTCTAGCATGTGACTCACCGTATATAAAGTATGATTGTGTAGTGTTTCACCAAATAGAAGATCATTATCTGTAAATATAATTTTTTTTATCACATACATGTACTTCTTGGAAAGAAGGTTCAACGGGCTTGTTAGAAGACGAAGGAAATACCATTTATGAGATTTCTCTCAATGTTTCTTCTTCGTTAGTAGGAGACACCTTTTGTGAGGATTCACTCGTCGCTTCTTCTTTATCATTAGGAGACTTTTGGTGCGGTTTCACTCACAATTTATTCTTTGTCAGCATTGAAACATGATGCCTCAACATTGTCTTGAGTAGACTTTGTAAAGAACAAACTTGGTAAGAATTCCTCTAGAGTCATAGGATGTCAAAGCTTTTGGTGGTGATGCACTTCTATTTTTTCCCTCTTTTGACGCTTGATTTATTTCAGCTTCTCCAATCTCCTCGCCATATTACTTCTAATTGGTTGTTCGGGTGATTCTTATTGTAACCTTGACCTATTGTGTCTTCGCCTAATCACAAGTATCCATTCTTCATCACCATCTACATCAAATTGAGGTTTGTCTTGATCCAATGACTCTTCTTCATGCTTTAAAGTGACACATATTTGGAACAAATCGAGCGAGTCAAATGTGATAGAGATTTGGTTAGAACTAGTTTTATCATCATCAAGGACAATTTTCTTTTCACTAATCAATCACATAGCCCTATCATTGAAGACAAAACGCTTTTCAAAATGGAGACTCACAAGTCTATGATACTTGTTATGGGTCATCAATTTTTCCAACTCCATCAGGTCGCTTCATCTCTTAAAATTCAATGAGCTTAATATTAAGCAAGTCATCAAAATCTCATAAATGTCAGAATACAAGAAGTGGTATTCCTTTTCTTGCATCTCCCTCAGTGTCAACTCTTGAATCGAACATGCCCAGAAAGTCATTTTCACGCTTTGCTTCTTACTTTCCTTCATAATGAACTTCACAAGCGACATATTGACATTTATGGATTCTTTATTGCCATTCATGGGAACAAATTTGTTTAATCTCTTGGGTTCCTTCTTGTCCCTTTTTTTACGGGGATCATAGACAAACATCATATCTTTTCCACATAGGACATGCTCAACTCCATATCATGTTGTATTCCTTGTAAGATGTAAAGAAGCTCCCAATGCATTCTTTGGATATACATATTTCTATTGCAGAAGTTTCACTAAGCCTATCTTTGCAATTTAGGCTCGCGTTTCACCATTGATTTATGAAATCTATAACCGATTCATCCTTTATTGGCGAGTATTCATCAGTTTTACCATTATCACTGTACGTCTTATGCTACAGAAGCAATTGAGAAACTCGTACTCTAGTTACTCATAACTATCGCTAGAATTGGGCTCAAAATTCGTGTACTCATGCTACTCTCCTATGTTCTCAATGATCATGAAAGCAATGATAACTGATGTTTCATCCATGGAGGAACAACTTGCAAATCTAACGAAGTTGGTTGAAAGATTGACAAAACATGCACACCACCAAGAGTCTCGAACTGATAAATTGATGAATAGCATGAAAATCCTTTTATACGGAGAATTCAGTCATGCTCCTAGAAAGGGTGTTCAAGTTCAAGAGATCAAAAATCATGCGAAGCAAGCACCACTTGTCAAAGAGATGTCAGTTTCTTTTGAAGAAATGATTCCACTCAATCGAAGGAGTTCATTGAAGGTACAATCAAAGATAAGTATGAAGCCTCCACCACGTATTCTCATATGTATGTCAAACCAAACACTGCAAGAATTGATAACATCAAAATTCTTGTCGGTTATCAACCTCCCAAATTTCAAAAGTTTGAGGGTAAAGGAACAGAGTCCCATTACGCGATGCATGTGGAGATGATTCGTTTGTTGAGTGATACTTCTCCTTTATGAGTACGATGCCCTAGAGATATTATCATATTTCATCTCAAATCGAGTTGTAGTTCCTCTATAGAGTTCTTGGAACAAGATTACTCAAGTAGAGCTAAGGTCATCTTGATTATTTCAGCAATATTGCTTCCTCCTTCTAAAGCATTTATGGAGGACATTGATACTTTTGGAGTCGAAGACCCAAAAATACGATTTGATGTGGATGACACTTGAATCTTTTATTGTCCCAGCACAGTGGTCTTGCTCCTTGTGATAGCTCTGACACCTCTGAAGGTAACTGATGAGTACACAATTTGGACTTATTTAGGGTAATATTTTGATTGAATTAGTTTCCTCAAATGCATATTTTGTCTCAATATTTGATGTAAATCCTTTATTTCAGGTATTTGACTTGAGAGACAAAACATGGACCCTATCGAGCAAAAAGGAACAAAACAGCTAAAAGAAGAAAGAAAAGATGGCCTGAAGATCGCCTAATCCATTCGGGGAGTCGCCGAATGGCCTTAACCTCGCCCAAATTTCCAGTGTGCTGAGCCCTGAAGGAAAAGATCAAGTTTGCAAGGAAAAGGAGCAGTCGATGCATTGTCGAGTAGTTCCGCGAAGAAGTTCCCTATCGCGCAATGAATCAAAACGCAAAGATGTTGAAGGCAAAAGTTGAAAGGCAATAAACCAGACCAAAGTGCGGATCGCCGAATGTATCGGCGATCCCGATTAACTGCGCCGATTGATCTTTTGCAGCACAAATTTTTGAAAACTATAAATACCTATTTAATTATGTAGCTTATGAATCAAGTTGTAGAGAATTATTACTGAGGCTTAGAATATTTTAAGTTTTTAGTTCTTAGAGTTTTTTGGGAGACATTGTTCTTGAGCTTGAAGGTTTTGAAGGTTTTCAACTCCAAGAAATTTGAAGTGGGTATCCAAAAATCTTCATCCTAGATGTGTTTAAAGACATTTTCTATCGTACCCACTTGATGGAAACACTTGTTGGTATTGATTTCTATCTCTTTTTCATGTCTAGCTAAAACCCTAATTCTTGGGGTGTGATTTTGTGAATATGGGTTAAATTTCCTATTGGGTATTCCTTATTGTTAGTCTATTTGTTGTTTAAATGTGATTTCGTTTAGTAGTTGTGTTTGAACTTAATGGGATTGTAGTTGCAAATAAGATTTCATCTTAGTGTTTTTGGCTTGCTCGAGAGAGATGTTTTAAAACTAAGACTACTAAATCGATAGGCGGTGGTTATTGGGTCGTCATGGGTTCAGCTCGAAAGAGTAAATCCTTGACCTTCTCCCACATATTCAGCTCGAGAGAGTGAATGGGGTAAGGTGGAGGTTATGCTTAAGTGATGCAACTCGGTGTTCGAGAGAAATCAAGTTGATTCGGGGTAAGTTACTTGAGTGAGAATTTACCCCCATTAAAATATAGCATATTTACAAATATTCAGCGATTTACTATCAATAGCATTCACCCAATAGTATATTTTATCCCATATTCCAATCACATCCCAAGAATCATGTCTCCCTTATCTCGTATTTTTATATTTTCGCTATTTTTTTCATTAGTTGAATATAAACCCCCTCTCTTTGATAATTGACATTCGTGTCAACTTTAAATTTAGTATATTTTTATTCATAAATATTTATAGCTATGATTGATTAGAACTTGATTTTACTTTTCTATTAATTCTAGCAACCACTCCCTTGGGACTCGACCCCAACCCATTCGGTTGGGTTATATTACTATTGTACGATCGTAGACACTTTAATTGGAAGTTGTGTCTTGATTACGCAAACATCAACATGGCGTCGTTGCCGGGGAGTGGTGTTGGATGAGAATTTTTATTTTAGTAAATTTTTTGTTCTTCTTACTTAGAGTTCTACTTACTTAATTTCTGGTTTTGTTTTGCTTGATTGTGCTGAAAACAGGAAGTATAAGCGTAAACGGCAGCAATGACAACCAAGTAAGCCATCAAGACGACATCGAAAACCTCAATGATATCCATGAGCTTCATGATAATAACGCCCATATCATGGGCGGTATTGGTGCCATTCGCTTACCTCCGACCGAAGGGAATGCAGTATTTCACATCACGAGTACCATGTTGCAACTCTTGAAACTAAAGGTGCTTTTCAGTGGTTTAGCTCATGAGAACCCTCATGAGCATCTTAGAAACTTTATGGATGTGTGCAGACCATACTCTTTCAAGAACATCTCCCAAGAGTCGGTCCGGTTGAGGTTATTCCCGTTCTTGTTGATGGGAGAGGCGTGCAAGTGGCTGGCTGAGTTGCCACGTGAATCCATCTCTTCGTGGGAGGAGTTGGTAACCGCATTTCAAGTGTGATTTTTCCCTCTTTCAAAGATGATGACTCTTCGGGATAGCATTCAGAGCTTTAAGCGTCTAGAAAGGGAGCCTATATACGATACTTGGTTGTGGTTCAAAAAGTTGGTGCTTCCATGCCGAACCCATGGCTTTCCTGATAACGTCCTGCTGCAGTATTTTTACTAGAGTCTGGATTCGATAAATAAGGATGTTGCGTACCAACTCTCTCCGGGAAGTTTGAAGCAGCAACCATTGCGATAGCTACTCAACTTTTAAATGGCATGACTACCATAAACAGGGCGTGGTACACCCATGAAGATCGGGTCTCCCTTCTCACATTCAAGCTAACTAAGGAGCAGATTGATAAAAACCATGAAAGAGACCAAATCATGGCCAAGATCATGACGCAACTTGACATTTTATCTAAAAATGTCATGGGGGCTGGTGCCCGTAGTGTCAATGTCTTGGGGGTCAAGTGTGCAAATCCTGAGGAGACAAAGTTTGAAACCTTGTATAATGATGAGGTAATTTTCTAGCCAACCAAGGCGGTGGTTATCGTTCAAACTACCCTAGGCAGGGTGGTAACCAAGGTTGGGCTAAAGAGGATGGTTAGAAGGATTGCGACAAAGAATGGAGGGACCGAAATCCTAACTGGAAGGATGGGGAAAAGGACAGGTATGTGCCGACCCATGAGTGCCAAAAGTTGAAGGATTCCGAAGGTGGTAGGTCTGAGGATATGCTCTCTCGTATCCTCAACGAAGTTGAAGGGTTATACAAGATTCTAAAAAAAATGAAAGAAGATATGTCAACCCTTAGCCAGACCGTCACCTCTCATTCAATGTCGATCAAGCAGTTGGAGACCCAAAAGGGTCATACATCGTCTCATCTCAATTCGAGACAGCAGGGGGGTTTGCCTAGTGATACTATGGCTAACCCCAAGAATGAGGTTTAAAGGTAGACTTGCGTCGTGTCACGACGTTAAATAAGGTGTTGTTTGGGAGGAAACCCAAAACCCTTTTATTTCTTTTTGTTTGTTTGTAAAATAATGGTGTATTGGTTGTGCATGATGAAGTGTGGGAAGTGTTAGGAAAGAAGGAGATTGACGATCAAAATGGTCCAAGTCGACGCATCGCCGAAGAGGTCGCTGACCCCGACTCAGACCGTCGTTGGACTAAAGACAACTTTAAGGGAGAGTCTGTAAAACTCGACGGGCCGACAAAATTATTGGCGAGTCGCCGAACTGGTCGGTGATTCTGATTCTTACCACCGTTTGGACTCCCAAATTGACTATGCGTTCTGTAAAACTCGACGAAGTAAGTGATTACTCGACGTGATGAAGAATGGACAAGAACTGGACTGTTTTTGAAGCTAAAGGTTTAAATTCTCAAACTCTTATGCATTTTCATTCTTCCAACCTCACACCTGCATATTATTCCCTACATTTTTGCATTCTCTGAGTGTGTTAGTTCTCGATTTGTGCTCGGAACTTGGATTACATTGTTGCCTAGCGACTCAATCACAATTTAGTCAGCATTAAAGGTTGGTTTCCAAACCCTGAGCTATTTTTATCAAAATTGTACTCATTCGCAATAATCTTATCATATTATTGTGTGTTGGACCTCCCTGATGGAATCAGTAGGTTTGAATGCCTGATTTAATCCGATATTCTTGCCCATAATGTTTTAATTGTCAAAATACCATAAGTCTATGCTTAAAATGAAGTAAATTATGTGGGTATCATGCTTGGGTGTTATCGGTTTGGGTTTAATTTAACTAGTGTATGCTTTGATGTTGTTTTCGGAGATTACGGGATTGAATTCGAAAAGTTGGGTTGAAAATAGGCACGTAGGGTCGTTTGGCGAGCTGGTTCAAGCTCGCCGAACCACTCGGTGGTTCGCCTAATGACCCCATCTCGCCTTTAATTTCATGTTAAATGTGTTTTTAGAGTCTGTAACTTTCGACGAGAAGCCTGAGGTCGGCGAAGGAACTCGATGACTCACCGAAAGTCTTATATCACGCCCTTGTCTGCTCCCCTGCATCTCTTTGCACTATAACTTTTAGCGAACTAACCCTTCATCGCCGAATGACGTCGGTGATTCGCCGACCGAGTCGGCGAGTTTGTCTGCAACTAATTTTCTGTGCATCTATAGAATGTTTTCTAACCTTGTCTCGAATTTGCAGACATTGCCAAACCTAAGGTTGCAGGTGGAAACAGGCCACCCCGAACAAAAAGGGAAAGAGAATCGTCACCAATGTAGAGGCAGTTGCATCCAAAGGCAAAGCTACCAAACCTCCCACATCTAGTGGGAAGGAGGATAAAGGAAAGGGCAAGGAAGCCTGGGGAGTCTATGCATCTTTTTGTCGGAAGCCCATTTCAACTATTCCACGAAACCCTAATGTTCCTTCATGGTCCCGGGGGTTCTATGCAACTATGCAAGCGTTTTGGGTGGATTCGCAGGTGGCCACTCCTAGTGAGCCTAGCACTGTTGAAGTTTTTAAGATAGTTTCGGATACTGATGCCTAGATCTCGAACACTACTCCGGGCACTAATTCCCAGACAGATAGAGCGACTGCTTAGACAGGATCCTCTCTTTACCTTCCTATTTATCTTACTTTATTTTAAAATTTTGGATAATATTGTTTGCATTTGAGGATAAATACTTTTATTTGTGGTGGGGTGAGGCCGACCTTTGTGTGCTATTCGTGACTGATGTTTTGATGTTATATTTGGGTCATTATGCTTAATATTATGTTATACACTGCTTTCTGTGGATGTTTTAGCTTGTGGCTCTTTTTGCTTTAATTGGAAATGATTTTGACCTTTTCAAAAAAAAGTTGACACGTCTTGTATGTACTTGAATGTGGCTTCTCTTTAGCAAATTTGAGTCTCAGTTCTGATCAATATCAATGACTCAAATAGTGCTCATAATCGAACGAATATGAATGTTTGGCTATGATGAGACCAAGTGAAGTTACATAGATAATATGTGAACTGTTTGCATCTCGTTGTGATTAGCCAATTATCAAATTGATTCTCTTGTGATGATCGTTGCACACTAGCAAAAGTGTGAAGTCTTGTTTGACTTTGGTGTCAATGACTTGTGTGATGAGCTTACCGTGAACCATGCATGATGACACCTAGAATTTGCCTAGTTGATCTGGTCGACTAAGTAAGGCTATCTCTTGATATGATCTTAGGCAACTTCGAAGAGTGTGAGCCAATTTGACATATACCTCTTTTGTGGCCTACCTTGTGAGTATGTGTGAACCTCTTTTGAACACCCCTTGAGCCTTACCTTTCTTTGGAAGAAACTTGATGAAAACATGACCTCTCTTAATCCACTACCTATAATCCTCTTGATTTGTTGTTGATTGAATAGCCAACTTAGGCCAAAAGCCTAAGTTGGGGGTGTGGTGAAAAGAAAAGGCAAGTCAAGAAGTGCTAGAAAATTCCCTTTAACCCATGGTGTTGAGAAAAATGGAATCCCTCCATACAAAAAAAATAAAAGAGAAAAGAAAAGAATGAAAAAGAAAAAGCCATGGAATAAAGTAAGAAATGGGGTTTCCAAACAATCCATGGAAAGTGAATAATGGGATGACTTATGAGCACTACAGAAAATGATGAAATAAGAGGAAAGGGAGCGTTGTGAGCACCACATTCATGAGGATGAAAGTCATTGAGCCTAAATGACCATACTTTTGCACTCAACCCCATTACAAGCCTTGAAAAGACCTTTTTGATCTTAAGTAAGTTGAAACAATTGTCAATTGGAAAATACGGGCAAACCTATGGGTGAAAGCATGCATTATGTTTATCTTTGTGAGTGTGAGCGTTGCATTTGATTCTGGAACTTTAAATGATTAAATCATTGTGTGTGAATATGGAATCATTCTTTGTGTAAGGGAATTTGAATACCTTTGTTGAGCTTGAATTTTCATTTGAAGCAACTATAGTGAGCTTGAGAATCTTTGATAATGGTGTGTCACAACTTGAGTCTTAGAGTATACAATTGATCCTTGCATTAGTAAGTTGAGTCTTGTAGTGTACATTCATGATTGAGTCTTGTCTAGCACTATTTGAGACATCCTTTTTGAACTGCTGAACTTGAGTTTTACTTGAGGACAAGCAAAAGTTTAAGTTGGGGTGTTGATGAGTCCACAATTTGGACTCATTTAGGGATATATTTTGATTGAATTAGTGTCCTCAAATGCATATTTTGTCTCAATATTTGATGTAAATCCTTAATTTCAGATATTTGACTTGAGAGACAAAGCATGGAGGCTATCGAGCAACAAGAAACAAAGCGGCTGAAAGAAGGAAGAAAAGACGGCCTGAAGATCGCCTAATCCGTAAGGCGAGTCACCGAATTGCCTTAACCTCGCCCAAAGTTCCAGTGTGCTGAGCCCTGAACAAAAAGATCAAGTCTGCAAGGAAAGGGAGCAGTCGATGCATCGCCGAGCAGTTCCACGAAGCAGTTCCCTGTCACCCAATGAATCAAAAAGCGAAGATACTGAAGGCAAAAGTTGAAAGGCGATGAACCAGACCAAAGGACAGATCGCCGAGTGTATCGGCGATCCCGACTAACTGCGCTGAGTGATCCTTCACAGCATAAATTTTTGAAAACTATAAATACCTATTTAATTATGTAGCTTATGATTCAAGTTGTAGAGAATTATTACTGAGACTTAGAATATTTTCAGTTTTTAGTTCTTAGAGTTTTAGGGAGACATTGTTCTTGAGCTTGAAGGTTTTGAAGGTTTTCAACTCCAAGAAATTGGGAGTGGGTATCCAAGAATCTTCATCCTAGACGTGTTTAAAGACATTTTCTATCGTATCCACTTAATGGAAACACTTGTTGGTATTGATTTCTATGTCTTTTTCATGTCTAGCTAAAACCCCAATTGGGTGTGATTTTGTGAATATGGGTTAAATTTCCTGTTGGGTATTGCTTATTGCTAGTCTATTGCTATTTAAATGTGATTTCGTTTAGTAGTTGTGTTTGAACTTAATGAGATTGTAGTTGCAAATACGATTTCATCTTAGTGTTTTTGGCTTGCTCGAGAAAGATGTTTTAAAACTAAGACTACTAAATCGATAGCCGGTGGTTATTGGGTGGTCGTGGGTTCAACTCGAGAGAGTGAATCCTAGACCTTCTCCCACACATTCAGCTCGAGAAACTGAATGGGCTAAGGCGGAGGTTGTGCTTAAGTGCTGCAACTCGGTGTTCGAGAGAAACCGAGTTGATTCGGGGTAAGTTGCTCGAGAGAGAGAATTTACCCCCACTAAAGTCTAGCCTAGTTACAAATATTCAGCGATTTACTATCAATAACATTTACCCAATAGTATATTTTATCCCATATTCCTATCATATCCCAAGAATCCCGTCTCACTTATCTCGTATCTTTATATTTTTGCTATTTTTGTCATTAGTTGAATATAAACCCCCTCTTTGATAATTGACATTCGTGTCACCTTTAAATTTAGTATGTTTTTATTCGTAAATATTTATAGCTATGATTGATTAGAACTTGATTTTACTTTTCTATTAATTCTTGCAACCATTCCCTTGGGATTCGACCCCAACCCATTTGGTTGGGTTATATTACTATTGTACGATCGTAGACACTTGAATTGGAAGTTGTGTCTTGATAAAGCAAACATCGGTAACACCAAGGATTCCATAGACTTTAGTAGACAATTTGGAATTAGTAGTCTTAGAGGCAGTCGATTGAGAGTTGATCCTCTTTTTACTCGAAACTAGGATTGACACGAAATTTGTGGTGTTGTAAAGAAGATTCAAATACCTTTAATTTGATAGGTTATGGGTCACGTAACTCTTTATATTCTAAAAGATATGGTCATTTGAAGTTGACCCAAGAAAAATCTTACATCAAAACTTAATCGGTAAGGAAACTTTCAACTCAACTTTGTACCAGGAGTTTCTAGTGACCTTAATTGATATCCAAAATCATTTCCACACTAAAGAATTTACCTTTAAAAATATGGGCAATTTAAGAATCACCCAATAAAATCTTATTCACAAATAAAGAATAGCTCGAATCTTGTTTTAAATTTTTTTGAGATGTTACAATATCTCCCCATTGGGATCATTTGTCCTCGAATGACGGCTGGACTGAGAATAGAAGGGGTTACTCTTAGTATATTCAAGCCTAACTAATAATCACAAAGTACTTAACATAGGGTGATTATTCTAATCTAAATCACAAGATTCAGGTTCTATACCTCTATAGAGAATCTCATCCCAAGAACACTACGCATTACCGCTACATTCAGCTAACCGTGAGCTCATATCACGAAACACCTAATGTATCACGCATTATCCACATATTACCAACACCACATTCAAGCCTAGTACTATAACCACTCCTTATAATAATTCATCATTCTCTTGCTACTTCTGCCAACAGAACTTTCATTCATTATTACCAGGAAGCTGACTTAGTACTCATTGTAAAACCTTATCTCCTTTTTCCTCTACATGTATAACCTTAGATGGAATAAACACACCATCACTATCACAATAAAAAAATAGCAATCCTCTCCTCCATCATCACACAACTACTATCAACAACACCCTTCTCCAAAACTAAAAAGGACTACTAAAAGGACTTTAGGGTGGAAGATCATAGGCACGATTCATTCGAGAATTCTGATGTAAAAATGTGCATGGCATACCATTATGTTGCTAGCCATTGAGAGTAAATCGTGAACTTGTGAGACTGAACATACTATGAGACATGATTGCTTATATGAATAGGTTCATAGCATGAGACTGATATCCATAACTTTATGGATTAAGCTTGAGATTAATGGGCTAAAGTTTTTGCCCCTCATTCTGGAAACTGAGCATCGATGTGACTCTGAAATGTATGAGCATAGGTCATGAACATAATTTTAATATAAGAACATCATCATGATGTTGTAATGATTGTACTTTGAGGAATACGCTAGAGTATAAATGGATTTATGTACCTCTTTAACCCTTCCTAAAGACATAACTATCTCATTCTTAACAATTGACTTGATTTCTCATCTTATCATCCCCCCCCTTAGGTTTGAACTAACACTTTAAAGCTATGGATCTATTCCATCATCTCTAAACTGGTCTACATTCCCTTAACTCTAATACTCGAGAAAGGCTTATCTCATGACTACCAAACTTTCCATAAGCAGGTACTAAGACTCCTTCTAAGACATCTTTCTAAGATGCTTCTATTAACCTCTTCTCATTGGCTTATAACACGGCTTCATCTAACTCTTTAAGGGAAAAATAATGCTTACTTCAGCCTATTCCGCATTGACAACTCAATTATACTCTCTAGGCATACATGAGAATAAGAAACTTAATTGGAACCTCGTTTGATTATATACAATCTCGGGTACACCTCTTAATGCTCTTGTTACTTTTATGACTTAGCCACACTTCACTGCCCTTATCTAAAAGTTAGGATCTCTCCCTTGTACCACTCATATTTATTGTAGCTAACATCTCAATTCTTTACCTACTATATGTCAAGTCTACCCGATCAAATCTCAAGACTAACATCATCACGTTTCATGTTGCTATTCTTTTGATCACGAAGCTCATCTCAAATTCAAGCTTAATGTTTATTACTAAACACGGGTATTAATATGATTGCTCTCTTACTATACTAACTTACAACTACTAGATAAAATTAAGAAACACTCGCTCATTAAGACCTCATAACAAATAGTCAGCTTTATCTCTCCGTCTACATACTTATGTATTATCGTCACATTCAATTTCACGACTTAAGTACTATTTACTCATTCACTATACATCATTGTTCTATAAACCTTTGAATATCATGGGGTTTCCCCCTTCAAAATCATAAGCATATCTTGGATCTATCACCTCATGAATACTCTGCTCTTTTATTCAACACCTACACTTTGCCTTTACTAACACAATGTTACATTGACAGAAACTCTCTACTGGTTAAAGTATACTCTAACTCATCTATGATAGTAACTCTTATTATACCTTCTATCATGAAATCTATACAAACTCATCACTTCTTAGTCTATCCATAAGGGAAAACTCCTCATTAATAACTAACATGGTGCATGACTGCAATAACATAATTTGTCTCATCACTATATCCCTTTCTTAGATTAATGAACCTCTACATGCATTCTTCTAATTTAAGGGCATCTTCACTACTATTGTTCATAATCTCGTAACTCATATGACCTTTTCGGGTAAAAATACTACCCAAGCTCTAAAACATACTTCCTCAAAAGGGTCTCAATTGGAACAAGGTTAGAGAAGAGAGCACATCTCGCTTTTAGGTTGAACGCATGATTCATATTAATATGAGTGCATCCTTTCGAATCTCAACACTTAAGCTTACTCATGGGCTTCTCTCAAGCCCCTGTGTATTCTCATGACATTCTCGAGACTCTTGTTGAGAGTAGCTCATTGATATGGATATGACTTTGCTTTTCAACTACCTTGGGTATGAGGGGTAGTGGAATGGATATGAGAAACGCACGAGTTAGAATAAGTTCCTTACGACACAGTTCTACTGCACGATTTAGAGTATGAAAGAAGGGAATTTTTTTCCTAAATGTTTGTAGTCCCTCATTTATAGAAGTGGGGCCCTCATAACCATAAATAAGATCATACTAACACAGCTTCGTAGACACCCTGGATACTTGAACTCTGTGCTCTGATACCAAGTTTGTCACGACCCGAGTCTACACTCTGGACGTGGCCAGCACTCAAGAACTATTGATGACCCCCCAAGAAAACCCTCTTACTGGCTGACTACAAGAAGAAGACTAACTCAAGCATACATAAGCATCAAATTGAAAGAAATGTTTAAAAGCAGTTTACTGAATCTCAAAACTTTGCTGAATATACTGAGTATGAAACATAAATTTTAAATAAAATATTTGAAACTGAAAGACTCTCCAAAACTGGCTATCTATGAAGCCTCTACTATTAAGGAAGGATGTTGGGACAAGACCCACGACACCTCAAAACTACTAACTGGAAAGTAAATGTGAAGTCCACTGGAATACAAGTAGGCTCACCAAAGCTACCTGGAGTGTAGAGTGTTCTCAATGAAGCGTCTGTTGATAATCATGAAAACCTATATCTGCATCATAAAAGGATGCAGGTTGAATAACATCAGTACATGGAATGTACGAGTATGTAATATGGTTGAGTAAACAAATAACTGAACTGAATAGCTGAAAGCAACTCAACTGAATCAATACATGAACATAAAGTGAAAACCATTTAAGCTTTACAATAAAATATACAATGACAGCAACATGAAAATAATATATTTTACTTGTGGAGAGTTTCTCTAACCGACAACCATTACCATGAGCTGGGAAATGATACAACGTCCCTCCGCAAGTTGCAAGGGCCCATCATATACCTTGTCGAGGGTATAGGATGATATTGTGACTATGAATCCAACTATATGCCTTCTCAGAGGCGGTGATGAGTCGCATGAAGAATCAATGCTATCATATCCTACGCTGGCTACGTAGTTTTATGAGACTTCTGAGTTATAAAACACTCTAACCCAACTCGGTGCTCGATACTACTCCCAAAATAATTAATATAACTTTGTGCTCAATTCACCCATTACAAAGAATGGACTTCTTACATTACTTGAAATACTTTTCAAAACATGAGACGTGTTTACCTTCTTGAAAACATGCACCAATGAACTTATCTTTCAAGTCCAATAATTAACATAGGTACATATGTATATGAATAGATACGTACATATATATATATATATATATATATATATATATAAAATAACATTAGAAACTCTTAAGTCTTTATGAAATAAAACCTTTAAAAAATTCTCAAAACTCAGTTTGAAACACAAGGATTGACTTCCAAAGACTCTCAAGACTTATAACTCAATTCGTAGGGTTCATGCAGAATTATGGGCATGAACGACTCAACTTGAGGACCTTAATAACCATATAGAAACTCATGAATACAACTTTCTCAAAACTCATAGTTACTTCCTAAAAAAACTCAGTCTAAAACTCAAGTGTTGGCTTTAAAAAGCTTCTCAAAATTTATAACTCAATTCATAGGGTTTATGCGGAATTATGGACATGAACGACTCAACTCAAGAATGTTAATGCATAACATATAGCAATTCAATAATTAGGAGTAGAATTTCAAAAGAAATAGGAACTCGAGAACTCAAAATTAACTCATCTCAATAATACTCAAATCTAGGGATAGAATCCTAGATTTCTTATTTACTAATCTGAAAGTAGATGTAGGGTGTGAGGAAGAACTAGTCCAACACTGTGATAGCCTTACATACCTGGAAGAACAGGGTTCTTGAAGAATCTTGAAGAAGAACTTGATTAGAAGCCTTGAAACCCTAGCTTGAAGGTAAACAATCAAGAAAACGTTTCTTGAGATTCTTGAATTAGTTTCTTGAAATCTCTATGGCCAAGAATTATGATTTTCATTAGTGATTCATAATTGTATGGAGGAATTTGAGTTGGAAAGAATCAAATTCTTGGAGAAGAACTTACCTTGAAGAAGAATCTTGAAAAAGATGGAAAGAATCTTGAATGGAGTCTTCTACTTTGATTTTTCCTTAGGGTTTGAGAGAGAAGAGAATGACGTATTAAGAGATGAAATTTGATTGTTTTGGGTCTTTGACTAGTCAAGAAATTCGTTTAGGGTTTTCTTAGAGGTAAAAAGACAAAAACGACCCTTTTTAATGTTTTTCCGTCGGCTAATTCGTCATTGTACTGTATCAGGTTACTAAAATGGTCATAACTTTTTACTCAAAACTAGGATTGACGTGAAATTGAAGGCGTTCGGAAAGAAGATTCAAATACTTTTAATTTGATAGGTTATGGGTCACGTAACTCCTTATATTCTAAGAGATATGGTCATTTGAAGTTGACCCAAGAAAAATCTTACATCAAAACTTAATTGGTAAGGAAACTTTCAACTCAACTTTGTGCTAGGAGTTTCTAGTGACCTTAATTGATATCCAAAATCATTCTCACACTAAAGAATTTACCTTTAAAAATATGGGCAATTTAAGAATCACGCGATAAAATCTTATTCACAAATAAAGAATAGCTCGAATCTTATCTTTAAAAAAATCGGGATGTTACACCACGTCATTTGCCACGTAGCATCAGAATGGGCCTCTAGGATGAGATAAAATTGTGCTTAGCAAACTAGGCTCATCAGTTGTAGCTCAAATCACTTAATTTGGACTTTAATTAAATTCATATTTATTGGATTTAATTAATTAACTCAATTATACTAATTCATAATATTTATATGGACTAATATATTCAAGAATATAATATAATTCGAATTATTTTATAAATTTATATTTAATAAATTTTAAATGATTACAATCACGTAATTTGTTTGGGAACGAAGTTAAAGAACTTTAGAAAAACTTTGCAAATGTTCGACCTATCCTTAAAAAAATAATTTAAAAAGTACATTTTTATGAACTTTTTACTAAATAAGTGGGACTCAATATAAATAAAATATTAAAAAATTATTAAATATTATCAAATAAAAAATATGTTATTCTTTTATAAATGTTTAAAAATAAAAATATATTACGTATAAATTGAGATCGAACAAGTAATAAATAAGACAGATATATACATACGTATCACATGAGTAGTGCCAGCAAAATGAGCCCATATTTTGGTAACTCGCCCATATTTTAATGGGTTGGGTGAGTAATTTTTTACATGGGTAAAATATGGATTGATACCCATATTCAACCCATAAAAATATGGGTAAAATATGGATAAACTATTGGTAAAATATGAGTAAAATATGGATTAGTCAAATGGGTAAAGCTTCTAACTTTTATTCACTATAAATTCATGATATCACTAAAAATATTGTAATTTCTCTTGCTTTTTATGTTCTTCTATAGAACTAATTATTTTTCACTATAATTGAAAAGGTTAAGTCTTTGGCCCTCAAAAAATATATATTTTAAATGTACATTTCTTTTGTTACTTATAATCATATTTTTTTTTGTTTAATTTTATATTGAATAATAAATAATAGTGTAAAATAAGCAAATCATGTATTAGTCTTGACATTGCTTAAAGTGCATTAAGCATGTTTTAGTCCTAAAATGCAAATATTCATTTACTTTGAAATTAAAAATATTTTCTCCTTGTTATTACATAATTGTATTTTATATTTGAAAAGTTATAGGATTATTTTTTTTACTTTTATAAATAAAGCATTTTCAACATTTTTCATCTAAAAAAAGATAAATATTTTACTCATGAAAATATGGATAAATATAGGTAAACTAGTATTTTACCCAATCCATTTCTTATCCAATTCATTTTTACCCATATCAAATATGGGCGGGTTGAATTATTACCCATTTTATATTGACCCATTTTCAACCCGCCTAAATTTGATCCAACCCGCCCATTTGCCACCACTAACACATACACATGTCATAGGATACACATGACATAGGATAGAGTAGTGTGATAAAATTTGACTTAATAGAAAGAACAATAATATATATATTATTTTATTTTTGGTAGGAGAAAAATAGCTATTATCAAATAAATTAAGAGAGAGAGAGAGACGAAATTCAATCATGCATAGCCTACCACTCTCTCTCACACTATGTGGACGGCAGGGATATTTAAGAACTTTCCAACAAGGATAAAAAAGATAAAACTAACATCAAAATATATATATATATATATATATATATATAATAATTGAATAGCAAACACACGTGTGCTCTAATTTCTCCTCTATATATACCTACTTCTCAACTATTTAAAGCTTATTACACCTCCTTTAACCACAAAAGATATTTAAAGCATTACTTGTCTCTTTGTGATTCATCCTCACTCCATCCTTTGTTCCAAAGAAGATGGAGAACATTGGTGAAGAAGAGAAGTGTCTAATAGGTAGGTTAAGTTGAATTTAGAAAGATTAAAATGGATTGAATTAGAAATTGGTTTGAGTTATGACTTGCTCAAATTTATTTTAGGGTAAGATGAGTTGGGCTCAAATGGATTAAAAATCAAGTTGAATTATAATCCTCTTAATCTCAAGAATTTTAATATATTGTTACTTACTTTTTGTAATCATAATTTAAATTCTAATTGAAGAATTTTTTTTTAAAAAAAATAAGTTCTTGGTTTTGAAGAGGTAAGTTATGAAAATTATACCAACCAAATAAAAATATATTTAAGATTATTCACATAACAAGTATATTATGAAAAAAATAATGTTTAATTTCTTTCGGTTATTTTGATCATAGAAAAGTAAAATTTTAATTTATAAAATAGAAAGAATGGATAGATAAATCTTAGAAGATATAAAGTAGATAATAATTCATACATATAATATGGGAACATATATTGCATCAATATAATAAAGAGTCTTAAAATTGATTGAATATGGCTAAAGTGGGTGCAATTGGAGATCCTTTTAAAATCATTGGTTGAGATTGAACCAATTCAAATTATCTTAAGTCTAACTCATTAAATTCTAAACGAATTGGTCAGATTACCTATATTTGAGTTCATTTTGACAGTCTTAATGAAGAGTATAATAATTAGGAAAAACTACCTTGTTAGACAAACATCTCTACCATATTTACTAAATCTCCTTATAGTTTGAAATAATTACAAATTGCTTCACTAATTAATAATTTCATACTAGAGTTCAAGTCAGATACACCTAGATATATGCATTTTTGCTATCAGATACACTAAAATAGGGAGAGAGGCAAGCGAGATAGTAGGAAGGCGAATGAGATAGTCTATGTATCTCAGATACATGCGGATCACACTAGATACATGTATTTGAGATACTGGATACACGAATCTGGAATACCAGATACAAGGAGAGAGGAGAGTGGCGAGCGAGATAGAAGAGAGGCGAGCGAGAAAGTTAGATACATGCAAATTCACTTGAATTCAATGTATCTAGAAAAGTTACATTTAATTTTAATGTTATGTATCCCAAATACAGGTATCTAGATGTATTTGGACGCGTTAGATACATATATCTGAAGTCTAAAATTTGGTAAGATTCATAATAATACAAAGTAGTATGAATCTAAAATATTAACTTTTAAACTAGTAAATTTTTTGTAAGTTACCCAATAATTATTGGAAAATAACCAAGTTCTTACAATCGGAAGAACTCGATAGGTAAACTTTAATTGATGCTCTCTTTTGATTAGTATTTTTTTTTCTAGTTGGATGCTCAAATTGTTCGTATTCTTTTTCCAATTATTTTTGTTTTCTTCTTGGAGCAGGAGCACCAAGAAATGGACAAAAATCTTTTTTGAAGTGATAGTAGATAGGAAAAATAATACTTTGTTGATATAAGAAAGATTTTATATATTGACAATCTAACTCGATGTAATATGTCAATTACGCTTTTTGTAGGTTATCTATTTTTATTTGACATAGACAAATATATAATTAATTTTTAAATGATTTATTAGTATGGAGTAATATTTTACAGTACATTCATTAAACTTTGAGAAAGAAAATTATTACTACTAGCTAGTTGGTGGTTTTGGTTCAAGAAGATGCTAAGGGGTCTTTTGATACACGAATCAAATTATTTTTGAATTAATTTATTTTATTTAGAAGGGATAAAATAATTTCATGTTGAATAGAATGAGATAAAAAATTAAAGATTAAGTTTGAAATTAACTCTTTCTTATATTTGATTGATAACATAAATTTATCTCGGGATAAATTTATATCGTCAATCAAACGCAATATAAATTTAATTTCGAATTTAATATGAGATATCCATCAAACGACTACTAAAAGATTAACGTTACTCGAATGCTTTTGTAATTGTATAGACTTTTTAATTTGGAAAAGGAAGAAAACCATAATAAACATTTCATGAGATCTTAGTAGCTCAATTAATTAGTTGAGTATCTCAATTTTTATTTAGTTGGTGAGGATTTAATTTTCTACCTTGCAAATTGCAATTCCTCCCCTATTTTCCCTTCCCTAAATTTTATCTGTTGATTTTTTTTCTTTTAAAAAAAGAATATCTATTTAAGTAAAAACGATGTTTGTGCAAATACAAAAGATCTTGTAGAAATGTGATACCCACGCTCTTAAGGTTCAAGTAAACCAAGTGTAGCATAAATATTTAGTAGGCGTTTAGACATGTGATATAAAATTGTGATATGAAATTAGCGTTTGGACGTGCAATTTCATGTTGATTTCATATCATGAGATGAAATCATATTCTCCAAAAAAAACATGATTTGATATTTTTTAAATATAAAAATTAACCCACAAGTTTATATTTTTGTAAAAACAACCCCACATATATATCTACTAATCATTTATTTCATATGTAAATAAAATTTATAATTCATATCATTACTTTTCAAACCATTTATATCTCATATAATAATTATTCTCACTAACATAGAATTTATTACTTCAAATCAATTTCTAGTCTACCATTTATTTTCACCAAATTCATTATTTTTTATCAAATATATTTACCAACCAAATTGACCAACAAATGACTCAAACTAACAATGTTGGTTCATTTTCTCAATCATATGAACGAGAAATACAAGTTCAACGTGAGAAGATTGTTTGTATTATGTTGGAGGAATATATATATATATATATATATATATATATATTAAAGAATAGTACACCAAAACTCATGTTTAATTTTATTTTTTGATTGAATTAAAATTTGACCAATAAATATTGTATTTTTTAAGAATATCTTTGTGATAGTGTATTATGCAAGTTTATAACTTATTTGGTAAGATTGTATAAAGAATTGAGACAGTTTTAATAGTTTTATAACTTATGAGTTTTTTTATGTTTAAGAGAAAACATACAAACATAAAAAGTTCAATTCGCTTGTCCAAACAAAACTTTAACTTCATCTCATGGTTTATATCATGATTTCAAATTATGATTTCATATATCGCATGGCCAAACAGACCTAAATTATAACTCCTTAGGTTTTAATTCCTTTTGGAGAAAATCTATTATCTGATATGTAATAGGTTTATACACAATATAAAATCACGAATTACCCCTTTCTAAAAGGGATTAACAAAAGACAAGCACTTAAACATTTAAATTATTTTATTTCTTTTAATAAATTTCATAAATTATTTAAATGCACTGTCGAGACAATATCTGGATCAGTTTTCCAAACAAACTTATAATATGAACTATATTGATGGTTAGGCCAAAAATTACAATGGATCAATATTTTGATAAACTAATACATGGTCCAATATTTTTTTCTCAAGGATGTGGGGCCATTTGATAATTTGACGCCCTATTAAGAAAGTAATATTTATTGGTCCACTTGATAAAAATAAAAGTTCGATTATGTGCTTCGGATGGTTTGGTAGTTAGTTAAATTTATGTAAATATTAGTAATGTAAAAATTAGTAATAAATAAATTTATGTATTATTTTATGCAGATATATATTAGCTATGTAATGATTAATTATTTTGTATTTGTGATTTCATATTTTATTCTACATAAAATAATTTATATATTTAATCATAACTTATACATATATTAGTTATATGAATTTCTAAATCATCAATCAAATATTATATTAATTTTATTTATAAATACCTTCTTCCTAATATAAAAATTATTATATAGATAAGTTGTTTCTTGACCAGCTAACAAATCACCTCGTAATACATTAATATGGGATAAGGTGACATTATTTTATTGTCAATGATTGGCAGTAAAACCCAGACTGTCCTCTTTGAAATTACTCTCCTTTAGTCAGTACTCCATCTTCCTAGTCTCTTTTTACTTGTTTAATTTTAATTTTTTATTTGATTCAATTTACTTGTTATTTTTTGATAAATCAAGAAAATATTTTTTATTTATTATATTCTCAATTTATTTAGAGAGTTAATGTTTTTTAAAAGGTAGAACTTATTTAATAAGTAAATTTATTTGAGAATTCTATCCATTAATACGAGTAAAATGATAAAGTTATTTTTCTAATAAGTATGTCAAGTAAAAAATGAACAAGTAAATAGAAGACTCCCAAGGGAGTAGTTTTTTTAAGAAAATGTATTATGCTCACCTAATAAACATGAATTTGTCAAATTCCTTCTAAATTTGCATACTGAAAATTACATAATAAGATTTATACAGTTGAATATGTATATATATATATATTTTGTTTGGGCATGAAAAAAAAGAAGTTATATTATCAAATAAGTTAAGATAGAGTAACAAAATTCAATGAGACACATATCATCAACTATGCGGCCTACCACACTCTATGTGGACGGCAGGGATAAATAAGAGCTTTCCAAGAAAGATTAAAAATAAAATATTTAAACTATAAAATTAAAATATAAAAAATAAAAATAAAAATTGAACACGTGCTCACTTTTCTCCTCTATATATACTTACCCTTCGTCTCATATTTTAAAGCTCACACCCACTTTAACCACAAAAAAGATATTTAAAGCATAACTTGTCTTGTTGTGCTTAATTAATCTTCACTCCACCTCGATGGATAACATTGGTGATGAATATAAAAATTATTGGGAAACAACCATGTTCTTACAATCGGAAGAACTCGATAGGTAAACTTTAAATTGATGCTCGAAGAACTCTGTTTTTTTGTTTTCTTGTGTTAATTTTACTTGAATGAATGTAGCTATTTCGATGAGCCAATTTCATCGTATTATGATTCAAGTTCGCCGGATGGGTCACAGTCATCGATGGCATCGAAGAACATTGTATCAGAAAGGAATAGGAGGAAGAAGTTGAATGAGAGGTTATTTGCACTTAGAGCTGTGGTCCCAAACATAAGCAAGGTGAGTAGACTAATTGAAAACACCATGAATAGTGAGTGGTTTTTAGATTATTTGCTTTTACTTAATTAATTGGGTTGGGGGTGTTGACTTTTTGGGGTCAGATGGATAAAGCTTCAATAATCAAAGATGCAATTGATTATATTGAAGAATTGCATAAGCAAGAGAGAAGAATTCGAGGAGAAATTTCAGAGCTTGAATCTGGAAGATCGTCAAAGAAGAATAGTACCGATCTTGAATTTGAACAAGATGAAAGTTTTGATTCAAAGCCTAAAAGATCGAGAAGATTTGAGATGCAGTATGGATATGATTCTTCAGGATCAACTACAAGATCACCACCATCTTCTTCCCCTGTTGATGTTCTTGAGGTAATTAATTGATTAATAATGTCTCTCACATGTTTTTCTTTTTAGTCCGTTCTAAAAAAAAATATATATATTTTAAAATTGGGGTTGCAGTTGAGGGTATCTTCAATGGGAGAAAAGACAGTGGTGGTGAGCCTTACTTGCAGCAAAAGAACAGACACAATGGTAAAAGTTTGTGAGGTCTTTGAATCTTTGAATATCAAAATAATTAGTGCAAATATCACTGCTTTCTCTGGGAGGCTTCTCAAGACAGCTTTCATTGAGGTAAACACAATCTTTTTCTTTACTTTTCTCTGTTTTTTGTTCCCTTGCTTTTTCCACTAATGGAGGAAAATATTCTTGTTTTTTAAAAAAATTCATTTTGGTTGGTTAAATTTGTTGAAAAATATTTTGTTTGGTTAAATTTGTTGAAAAATATTTTGTTAGAAGAAAAATTACTTATTTAAGAAATAAGAAAAATGGCTTTCCAACATAGAAAAAATAAGTTTCATAAGTGATATTAAATTTTGACTATCGTTTATTTTACGTCCTTTTAACACATTTTATCTTCACCCATACCCTATAGCCTCATCCTTACAACCCCACACCTGACACCTCTATCTCAGTTCAGTCACCTATATTGTTCATTAGATTATATACAAATAGTTTAGGATAATATTTTTTTTATTATTTACATATCGAATTCAAAAAAATATATATACATATATATAAGAAATTACCTGTTTTCTTACAAAATATTTTTTAATAAAACAATTTTCTTTTATTTTTGAGTTGCTCCCTAGTAAGATAGTATATGCTTTCGCCTTTAATTATAACACCCAAAAAAAATCAAAGAAGCATATTAGTTGTTTCTTTATACTTTACTTGGAGTTGATCTGATTATAGATCCCTCTGTCTTGTATTTGCTTTCGATTTCAATAATAATCCCCTAAAAAATCAAGACAACATATCAATTATTTCTTTATACTTTACTTGAAGTCGATAAACTTATAGATCCCTATGTGTTGCATTGAATTCGTCCATATCTCTTCTATTAGGGAGTGATTGCTTCTAAAACTTATACGGAGTAATTTCTTCAAGCATCCAAAAGTCAAAATTTACATGTGCATCCATGTCATATAAATTAAGGATTAATCGGACTAAGGTCCATTTAAAAAAAAAAATAATAACATGCTAAAATGTTGAATATTAAATAAATAAAAACATATATTGTATTTCCATTGTGTAAGCTTATAGTTGATGTTTTGAGGTGACAGTAAGTAATATTTGGTCGATTAATTCTATGTGATATGTCACTTCCACTTTTTTGCTAGTTATTTATTTTTATTTCTTTTGATATAGACAAATATATAATTAATTCTCAAATGACAAATATATATTTTTATTTGTTTTGACATAGACAACTTAATTATGAAATATCCTTACTTATCAAACGATCCCTAACATATCAAAGTTACTCTCAAGAAGGCCTTCAAAATTGCATAGACCTTCTTAATCCGAAAAATTGGAGAAGGAAAAAAATCATAATAAACATCTCATGAAATTTTAATAGATCAGTTAATTAGTTATCTAAGCTTTTACTTAATTGTTGAGAGTTTGATTCTTCCCCGTGCAAATCGATCTCCTATTTTCCTTACCCCAAAATTTTATTTTTAATTTTTTTAAAAGATCTATTTACATAAAAATGTTGTTTGTGCAAAAGACAAATTTGTGGATCGTGATATCCACGCTCTTAAGGTTCAAGTGAACCCTAATGTAGCATAAATCTTTTTTTTTTCCCTGAAATCATGATTGGCCATAGGTCATACACAATATAAAATCAAGAAATTCCCCTTTTAAAAAGGAATTAACAAAAGATAAGCACCTAAATATTTACATTATTTTATTTTAATAAATTTGATAAATTATTTAATTGAATGGTTGAGACAATACGTAGATCAATTTTCCAAGCAAACTTATAATATGCATTATAGTGATGATTAGGCCAAAAATAATCCACGAATCAATATTTTGAAAACTAATACATGGTCCAATATTTTTGTCAAGGATGTGGGGCCATTTTATAATTTATGTTCCTATTAAGAAAACAATATTTATTGGTCCACTTGATAAAATAAAAATAAAGTTCAATTAGTGCAGTACATTATTATAGGGTGAGATAGCATTATTATATTGTCAATGATTAGCAGTAAAATCCAGACTGTCCTCACAGTAATAAACGTGTGTATGCCAAAATTCTTTTTAAATTACATACTGAAAATTACATAATCATATTTATTTAACGTCAATAGTTCTAATTATTGGAGAACGATTTTATTATTTTTTTTTAAAAAAAACAATTTGATCATTTGATGTCAACACGTATTATATTTATTCTATTTTTACAGTTATCTTGAACAACCTAATCATTTGGCTAGGACATAACGATCTTTCAAGTCTATAATCATATGTATAGTACTTCGTCCATTTTAATTTATTTTTAACATGACATGAACTTTTAAAACTTGTTATCGACTAAATATATACCTAATATCTATAGTCACTTTGATTTCTCTTTTTTTAGGCTGATGAAGAAGAGAGGGATCTTTTGAAGTTGAGGATTGAAACAGCTATAGCTTCTCTAAATGATCCAGATAGCCCGATGAGTTCTTAGAACAACAATAGCTTGGATTTTAACTATGTTTCGCCTTCATGTCATGAGGATGTAGTTATTTGAAGAGTGTTTTGTTCCACGTTATTTCTACCTCGTTCTTCTTCTTAAAGTTTGGTCATCTTTGACTGACTATTTATGTAGTTTGTAGGTGGTGTTTTTCACAAGAAATCTAAGTCAATGAAAGTCTACCTTCATGTCCCTTTCTAACATCTTGTCTAAATTTACATAAGTTTTCAAACACACAATGCATGCCTCATTAATGTTTGATTCAGAATAACAATTGAATTTATATTAGAGAATCAATCACACGTGGATTAATTAAAGAGAATGATCAAGTGATCGATGTGTAAATACTAAATTTCAAAGTAATGACATGGTGCGAAAGGAGAGTAATAATAAGTCATAAAAAAATTAAGACAAGGAAGTTATTTTTATAGAATATTTCTCGATGTAATTAATTTTTTACGATGTCATCAAAAAACGATAATTTGAGAGCCTTTGAGTTTGAGTTACAACTAAGAGTTTAATATTGCTATTATGATGAGAATCAGATTGGTTACAAGTGAGGGGAACTTATAATTTAGCCCTCAGTAATGTCTTGAGTATATTTTTTAGCCCCTGCTTGAGAGAATCTTGAATTCTCCGAGAATAGTTACTCCACAAATAAAGCTTATCTGGACCGATAATTGATAAACTTTATTTTTGATCACATTGCTCTAGAACTAGATGACCTACATATATCATTGCTCCAGACCTTCATAGAAGCAACCTTACCAGGTATAACTTATGCTCATGTCTGATGTTATTGCTGGTGAGTTAGATCCAACTAGATTTTAATTGTCATGCATCACTGATACATCAAGTTTGCATCCTATGCACAAACCTCTTTGATTAACTCAAGTATAACGATTTCTTAAAGAAACTGTGTATTTAATATTTTCTCACCAATCAAATATGGTTACCTACTACTTAGGGACAACTTTCAATCAAAAGGGCCGGCTTTCCTTAGGAAAAAGAAAAATCATCTCAAGTGAGTGTGAGCTTGCTTTTGGTTATATACTATAGGATTACTTAAAACATAGCTCTAATTATAGTAAGATAATATTTTTTTTTAATTATAATCAACTGTCAGTGATAGAATATGTGCATCCAACCCTTCGGGGTGGCCCAGTGGTTTGAGCTTGGGACTTCCATGTTGGAGGTCTCAAGTTCGAAACCCCTTGCCAGCGAAAGCAAGGGGTTTGCCTTCTGGGTCGAGCTCGTCGCACCAGGTTTGCCTAATGCGGGTTACCTCTCCTATGTGGTTTGCGAGCTATTGCATAGGAGCAGAGGTTTTACCCTGTGCGCACCCAAAGGGTAGCGGCTGCGGGTTTCCCTTGTCATCAAAAAAGAATATGTGCATCCACTATCAGTCAACGGACCGGGTCCCTTGACTCAGCAAGAACAGTAATAAAGTGCAAACAACAACCAGAAGACAACTCAAGCAGTTAACGTGGAAACCTTTGTAACGACCCGCAAAATGGTAGGTTGGTCTAGAGCCTAAACGTGAGGGTCAACGTCAAGGTACATGTTAGACTCCGTAGTTGAAGAACTTTCTAAGGTTGGTTAAGGGTTGCAAGGGCAAGTGCCAAGCTAAGGGGGCAAGGCCTAAGCCAAAGGCCAAGGCAGCCCAACCTTGGCCAAGCACTGCCCCAAGTCCACGAGCCACTTCACGGCCAGTGGTCTTGACCACAGTCCGTAGAAGTGGCCGTGAAGAAGACTTAGCTTAGTGGGAGGCAAGGCCTTGAGGCCAAGCTACCGCCCCAAGTCCATGGACCACTTCACGGCCAGTGTTCTTGACCACGGTCCGTAGAAGTAGCTGTGAAGATTCCTTAGCCTCATGAAGGCTTGGCAAGTGAAGGGAGCCACTGCCAAGAGGACCACGGGCTGTGGTCCCCCTTCATGTACCGTATAACTGGGTGTAGTCCCTGACAAGGCTACCCAAGTTAGGGGTTTTTAAGTAATTTCGTTTTAATTATTTAAAGTGTAGGGTTGATTTTAAATGGTTTATATCATAAATATATATAGTTTTTAGTCTTTAAACACTTCATTTATTCCTTTATTTCAAAACCCCAAAGTTCTTCTTCTCCCAAAAATTCTCTCTCTAAACTCAAGGAAGAAAAAGGGAGCCATTGAAGCTAGGGTTTGTGGATTCAAGGTGTTTCTTCCTCAAATTTTTGTGGGGAATCAATATCAAGGTATGGTGATCCTTCATCTAGGGTTAGTTTTCACCCTAGAGTCAATTTCAAAGAAGTTTCAAAGTTTTCAAGTTTCATGAAAAATCCTAAGTTTCACTCAACCGCATGGGTTCTTGCATCAAACATTTTCAAATGATAACTATGATTATATGGATGTTTAATTGATGATCTAAGATGGTTTTACTCTATGAACCCATGATTTCTCTCAATTCCTAAATTGTGACTTATGAAGTGGGTTTATTGATTATGAATGAATGCTGGTGGATTTATGCTTAGATTGATTTGGACAATTGAATTGTTGATCCACTTGAAAGGTGGAGGTGTTTAATTACTTTATCTATTGTGATCATGGCCTTGAAGGCATAGTTTGATGAATTGAAGTATTATCATGATATTGTGTATGGGAACCTTGATTCATGGAATACTTTCCTCCATGAAGCCCTCTCAACTCAATTTCGAAAATGGATTTTACTGTTCAAAAACTAGGGTTTTCATTCTAGTCATGGGTTCTTCCGAAAAACCTTTTCATTATGTTATTTGATGTATATTATGGATGATTTGACATTTTAATGGTGATTTTATAGTAAAACTCCCCATGAACCCATGAATTACCCCATGACCCCCAATTTCATAAATTTCAATGAAGGTATTGATGCAAGGTGATTTTTACTATGTATTGTGGTTATGTTAATTTGGTTATGAAACCTTGCCTTATTCATGTTGATGATAGTATATCCTAAATGTAAGTGTGAGACTTGGTTCATGACCTTGTAAGGGGTAAATTGTGAAGGATTGTTGATGATTGTTGATAGTTATTGATGAACTTATGAACTCATTTGAAAGGTGAGAGTCCTATGACTATTGTGTGAATTGAGGTGTTGTTGGAAGACTAATTTCCCCTATCCTTACACATGTTTATGTATAAATTGTCTAGGATGATGTTGATGTTGTTGTGTTGATTGAAGGGCTAGTTCTCATGAAAACACTATGAATAAGGAGGTGAAAGTTACTCACCCTAAAATGATGATTCTAAGGTGAAAGGTAGTTCTCCCTTAAATAAATCTATGAGCTATTTAGTGAGTTGTTTTAAACAAAGGGTAAAGTATGCCTTCACACATGTAGATACCATTCCATACTAATTATGTATAACTGAGAAACAATGCTTAGTACCAAGTGGAAATGGACAATGAGGAAAAGGCCCCTCCACTAATGCAATAGGTTGGGTCATCTATAGTAAACTCATGAGATGAAAGCTCCTCCGCTAATGCAATAGGTTGGGTTTCTAGTAGCAATCTCCCTATCCCATAACTATGTGCCAAACATAGGACTTAGCTAGTGGATCCACTTAGAAGCTAAATATGATTAGTTCTACCTTCGGCAAGTAAGAACGCCTTCTTTCGGTGTGGGGTTATATGACACCGAATTCCATGTAGCTCACATGATCTATGTCGGTTATGACTAATATTCCCTAATAACAATAAGATAATGAATATGATAGGAACTATACTATGACTTCTTAATGGGTTTACTTGGTAGAAGTGGGGGTGTGGGACTTCACTTTTACATTGCACAAGGAAACTTATTAGGATGTTGTGGAATGGTTTCCTTACGGTATGATAAGATATGAATAGATGGCTTTCCTTATGTTTAGTTGAGTTAATATCTCAAAAGGTCACTCAACTTTGAAAATTTATCTAGTAAAGTCATTAAACTTTTTTTTGTATCAATAAAATCACTCAACTTATGCATTTATATTAATAAAATTACTCAACTTAAACATTTATGTCAATAAAATCACTCAACCAAATTTATCATTAAAAAAATAAAATTAATTATTTTTTATATCTAATCACAATTAAAATAATAGATAAATAGCTTAAATTACTACTTTATTACAAAATAAAATATTAATAGATAATTTCATTTGATAAATTAATACTGCTCCATTTGATAAATTAATACTGCTTCATTGCAATGATGCCTACCACTTGATCTGATAGTTTAGTCAATTTCAATAATTTATCAATTTCATTTGATAAATTACTATTGCTTCATTTGACGGTATAACAACACTTGTTGTGATGATTTAATCAATTTCTTGTTTGAGTGAATAACAGCTTGGAGAATTTTAGGTTCAAGTTTGATAAATTTATCTTTTATTTTTAATTTTATATTATTTTATAATGAAATAGTAATTTTGAGTCATTTATGTAGTAGTTTAATCATGAACATAATATAAAAAATAATTTTATTTGTGATGTAATTTTTGTAATGATGAATATGATTGGGTGATTTTATTGATACAAAGAACTAAGTTAAGTGATTTTTTTGATACAAAATAAAGTTTAATGATTTTATTAGATAAATTTCTAAAGTTGAGTGACCTTTTGAGATATTAACTCTGTTTAGTTCATGTACTTGTATAATTCCTCATTTATGACTATGGATCATGGTAAGCTTGAAGATTATGGAAATGAATATGTGGCTTCAAGGAATGCTTAGTAAGGTTGGTATTATGGGATGCCAACCATACATTGCACAAGTGTTCTTAGAGGTTGCTAAGATATTGATATTACTATGTTATGAGTGTATTGTGACTATAGCTTGTCTTGTATGTTTGAAAATGCGTATTGACTTTCCAAACTTAATGTATGAAAGTCCTCTAAATGCATGAATATGTCCTAAATGAATCTAATGAAGAATGTTGGCTTAAATGCTTAAATGTAAAGATGCATGCTATACTTGGATTGTATTATGAGTTACTTCCTTGTCATGTCTATTCTATATGAATGTGTCTTGTCTATGGTGACTTCAAAGGAATACTTAGTGTGAGTAGTAGTATGGGATGCTACTTGCACATTGCACAAGGCATAGCTTGAGGGTTACTTGAGGTGGAGGCTCAAGGTAAAGGTAAAGGGTTATATGTGATTTTGCTCAAATGTGAATTATGTGACTTTGTATGTTGGTTGTGACTTATATTATGCCTCTTGTATCAATGTTCATGAAGTTTTACAAAAATGGCATAAAGCATGACTTTCAACAAAATGCCCTTTTTAAAGCATGTTTTTGCATGGTCATCATACTTAGTACATTTTTGTGTGCTAACCCATATTGTTTTTATTTTTACTACAAGTGTAGGTTCCGGCAAGTGATTGCTTTCTCTAGGGAAGCTTGGGATTAGAGTCCTCTCAAGACCTCTTTTGGTATATCCTCATATGTCGAGGACAATGATTTTATGTTTCTAGTTTTATGTTTAAGACTTTGTTAAGACTTCGATTGTAAAGGGCCGTGACCCTATCTTGTTAAAGTTTGTCCAAGATGGCCATGTGAGACTAAGTATTCCGCTGCTTTATAAATGTCTTTTGATGTTGGATTTATTAAAGAAAAGTTTTAAATTCTGCACTATTTCTATGTATCTAATGTTATTAATGCTAAGAGACTTGTATTAGAAGGGGTCAAGTACACCGTGTTATGACTAGGGGGTGCTCTCGGGTCGTGACAACCTTCTTGCTTAAGGGAGTAAAACCACGATTTGTCACACAAGATTTTCAACTGTTTTCACTAATCTCTTCAAGCAAAAGTGAAACACATATACAACACCAAATGCGATTATGCTATTAATCTCAAAGCTAAGTAATAACTCTATTACTTACTGAGCCTAAGAAGATACCACACTGCCCACTAAGTTATCAACCCTAGATAACATAGAATTCAACTAAGCAGATACCACACTGCCCACTAAATCAACTAGCTCCTAGATGACTTAGAATTTTGACTGAACAGTTACAACACTACCCACTAAATCAGTTAACTCTAACCGATTTAGATTTTACAAACTGAACAAGAGATCTGAATCCTTTATAGATTAGGAACAAATTTACAATGTAAGTACGGAAGATATAATCCTAAGACAACTAGACAGCTTGCAGCTCTATCAGGTCCCTGTTGCTCTTGAGGATGATACTTCTTGAAAGTGGGTCTTTCCAAACGTTCTTGAGAATTTTCAAGTTTCAAAAACTAAGGTTGTGTCTATTGGACATAACCTTTATGAAGAATAGACATAACCTTCGAGGCCATGCCATTGGCTGATGTTTCTGCCACAGTTGGAGATTGTGCACCAACTAATTGTACTTTTTACAGCCTAACATTTTTGTGTACATTGACACAAGGATCAAGTCCTTTACAAGGTCCCATGGTTTGTCTAATCATCAAAACTGCAAATAACATTTTCCCCTTTTTTGATGATGACAAACTCCACACAAATGCCTTCATTTTCATTCCCCATGTCAATCTGCTTCATTCCCCCTGTCAACATGCCTTGCTTTTCATTTCCCCTATCTGTCAACCTGCTTCCCAACCTAAGAAACCAACATTTTCCCCCCTTTTGGCATCATAAAAAAAAGTGTAGTAAACCAGCATAACAAGTAAGTTTGAAAAGTAAGATCATCGCCAGGGCAACACAGACATGGTGAGCAAACAAGATTAAACAAGGATTAATCACAACAAAACATGAACCAATTTCATTGCACAAAATATAGTAGTCAATACATTACAATTTAAACTGATATTGAGAACCCCGGACATTGTCCACACAAAAGAAAGACACAGGAAGGGAAAGGGAATGACTATGTAGATAGAGGCTGATGGGAGAGGGACTTGATAGCAAGAGTAAGTCGAGCATTTGCTTCATCATTATCTTTGATCACTTTCTCTTGTAGAGTAACATTATGAGCCAGAAGGGCAGTATTTTGTAACCTTAACTCTTTAACTACCTCAGTACCAGGTCCCTCAGTCTGTGCTTTGAGCAGTTGAGCCTTTAATAAGGCAATCTCTGCATCCTTGTTGCCCACAAACACAATCATCTCCTCCAATTCATGCTTAAGCTGATCTTGTTCCAGTACCAACTGAGACATCTTGCTCAGTGGTCCTGACTTTCGTTCAATGCACTCACATTCCACCAAAGTACTCAACGAGAAAGACTGTTTAACAATTCCAACAGTATCTAGTCCCACTGAAATGTCCAGATGTTTAAATACTTTAGTGAGGAAATACCCATAGCCCATTCCATGTTTGCCCATGTGTTCAATTTATACATATGCTCTAATATTAGGGCTGGGAGATTGAGAGGTTCAAATTTGCAGAGTGATTCTATTACAAACAAGTCAGTCGAAGATGCCACCGTGAGTTTCTCAGTTCGAGGAAGAAGTACCTTATTAACAAACTCAAACAGCAGTTGGTACTCCCCCTTCATGATCTTCTTTTGAACACCCGCACAACGCATGTCAGGAAGTTTGGAGCATTCTTTCACAAAATACTTGGTGCAAGACTTTCCCACTATAGATCTGGTCTCTTCTCTAGGTACCTCATGTATTTTTCCCAGGCGTTCTTCATCCAGATATAGAATTTTGTTACTTACCCAGGTGTAAAGAGTGCCATCTTCTGCAAATTCCACATTATAGTAGAACTCTCGAACTTGCTCTTCATGTAGAACGGGAAATTTGGTCATGAACAAGTGAGTCCATGATTGAAGCTCCACGAGATCAACCAATGAGTCCATACCTAGCTTCGTAAGGATTTAAGTATAAAACACCCTCCCTCTTAGGACCTTCTGTAGGCGCAGATTATCAACAATCGTTTGATTACTAACTTCCTTGTCATCCTTTCTTTGTTTGGTACCTAGTCCCTGTTCAGAGTTTTGCTTGTGAACAGGGGAAGTTTCTCTCTTTCTCTTTGATGGTTCCCTTTTCTTTTGTGACACTTTTTCTTTTTCTTTTCCTTTTGTAATATCACCCTTCTTGGCTATAGGTGTCCTAGATTTCACCTTGCCTGATTTCTTCCGTTGTTTCCTTTTCCCCCTTTTTGCAACAACTAGGGGGATGTCTTCATCCACACACTCCTTTTCAGAGAGTTCGTTGGAGACATCCACCACATCATCAGCGGACAACTCAATTACAACATCACCAGACCTTTTCTTTTCCATTCGTGGTGACAATGACCATTCTCTTTTGTTTTGCCCACCTAAGAGGAACATTGTCCTTGTCAGTGTCACTTGAATCAATAGACGGATGGAGAACAACCTCAGGTGTTTGGTCAAATACTGGTTTGGAATCTCTAAGTATTCTATCCATAAAACTTCCTCCTTCTTCATTTATCACCCCTTCTCTCATCTGCGCCAGACTTTCTATGACCAAGCTTTCAATAGCGGCAAGAATATTGGACTCAGAGGACATACTCTTAGGAAGATCACCCTCAAACATCTGGTCAGATAGCATAGTTGAGTAGGGACCAGGTTGATGTGATGGTGTTGGGTTATTGAGATCTATGGGAGACTGGGGAGTAAGAGGACTAGCTTCTGCAATGTTGATCGGAGAGATGGTTGACATTTTCAACGGAGAGGGAACATCAGATGATGTGTAAAATGCCACTAGATCAATTTTATTTAGGGAGTCCAGTATTTTCTTCGAAGAAGACAGTGACTAAGACATATTAGAGAGAGGAGGAGAAAAAGTTCTGGAGAGAGAAAGATTAGGGTTTTGCAGATGACTTGAGAGAGAAGAGTTTGAAAAGTGAAGGGATGAAATGTAGGGAAGAGAAATAAAAAGAAAGTGAAACGATGTGTCAGGTCCCTGAGTAGACGCGTCACTTGAACTTGAAGCAATGGGACAACGGTCAGAAAGCCGATGACTGACACGTGGAGATCTCAACGGTTCTCATTTAACAGTTTAAGTGAAATGTAGAAAGTGCTAACCTTTAGACAGGACCAGGTCCCTATTTGCAAGAGCATTTTGATTCCTGAATGGTTCTGACCATTCTTTGCTCCTATGATTTTCCATGAGTGTATACCTGCATCAGGTATAAGGTTGATCTCACTTAAACAAAACAATACAAGTAATGAGGATACCTGCCCTTCTGATCATAGCCAAATGGATAGGGTTAGCTCAGTACATGTTCATCATCCCCAACTTCAACCTGTTACTCTCAAATTGATTCTTGCTAAGGGCCTTTGTGAAAATGTATGCAATTTGATCTTCAGTTCTGTAGTAATGCGTGCTGATGTTCCCCTTTTCAACATTGTCTCTCAAGAAGTGATGTCTTACATCAATGTGCTTTGTTCTCTTGTGCTGGACCGGATTCTTTCCCATGTTGACTGCACTGGTATTATCACACATGAGAGGAATGGTATAGATGAGTACTCTGAAATCCTCAAGTTGTTACTTGATCCATAGTAGTTGTGCACAACATGATGCAGAAACTACATATTCAACTTCATCCATGGAGAGAGCCACTGAATAGAAAAGTGTCATTCCGGAGGTGCTCTTCCTGTCCACCTAATACCCTGCAAAATCAGCATCTGCATACCCTACCAGATCAAAGGAGTCCCCTGCTGGATAGAAAAGCACCAGGTCCCCTGTCTTCTTAAGATAACTCAGAATCCGCTTGGATGCTTTCAGATGCGACTCTGTAGGAAATGCTTGAAACCTTGCACACATGCCTACACCGAAGACAATGTCAGGTCTACTTGTTGTTAGACATAGCAGTGATCCAATAGTACCTCTGTACATGGTTTGAGTCACCAGATCATCAGACTCATCTGCTCCCATCTTTGAGTTTGTACCCATGGGGGTGTCAATAGGCTTAGAGTCAACCATATGAAACTTCTTTAGCAACTCCTTTATGTACTTCTCTTGACAGATGGAAGTGTCACTTGAGGTTTGCTTGATCTGCAGTCCTAAGAAGAAATTCAAATCTCCCATCATGCTCATCTCGAATTCATTCCCCATCAACGTAGCAAATTCTTCACACAGAGATCCATAGGTGGCTCCAAAAATGATATCATCCACATACACTTGGATGATGAGCAATTCATTTTCTCTTTTCTACAGTTGTCTATATTGGCCCTCTTGAATCCATTCTTCAGAAGAAATCTGGACAGCCGCTCATATCAAGCTCTAGGAGCTTGTTTCAATCCATACATGGTCTTAATGAGTTTAAACACATGGTTTGGGCAGTCAGCATCCTCAAAGCCATGTGGTTGTTTCACATACACTTCTTCCTTCAGGTCTCTATTCAAGAAGGCACTTTCGACATCCATTTGGAAGAACTTGAATCCCATAAAGGCTGCAAAGGCAATAAGGATTCTGATAGCCTCCATTCTAGCAACAGGGGAAAAAGTTTCGTCATAGTCAATGCCTTCCTCTTGATTATACCCCTGAATAAATAGTCTTGACTTGTTTCTTATGATAACTCCATTTTCATCAAGCTTGTTTCTGAACCCCCACATGGTCCATATAATGGTTCTGTCTGCAGGTCTTGGAACCAGGTGCCACACTTTGCTCTGCTCAAACTGATGGAGTTCCTCTTGCATGGAATTGACCTAGTCAGCATCTTTCAAGGCCTCCTTCACATTTTTGGGCTCAATAGTTGATATGAATGCTGAGAATGCAACCAGATTTCTAGTCTTAGATCTGGTTTGCATTCCAGAATTCAATGGTGAAATGAGATTATTAAGAGGATGAAATGATTTATGCTTCTATCATGATTTAGAACTCATGGGTTGAGGTTGATCCTTCTGTTCTTCTTCATCTTCGGAATTATCATTCTCAGATTGAGGTAATTCTTCCTGATCTGCATTGTTGGATGGACCAGGTCTCTCAGAGGACTTGTCAGCTTCATTAACCTTTTCCAATTGACCGAAGCCAGCACCATCAGTGTTTTGACTTCCTTCAGCTAGTGGACCATTAATTTCATCTCTCTGAATTTTAAACAACTCCTCAAGATCATCATCATCCTTTAATTCAAGATTCTTCAAATCACCACTTTCATCAAAAACCACATGAACACTTTCTTCAATGCATAATGTTATTTTATTGAAGACTCTGTAAGCTTTGCTGGAAGATGAGTACCCTATGAACACACATTCATCACTTCTAGGATCAAACTTTCCCAGATCATCCTTACCATTATTTAGCACAAAACACTTGCAACCAAAAGCCCTTAAATAATTCAATTTTGGCTTTTTGTTGTTGAGCAGCTCATATTGTGTTTTGTTCAGTAGAGACCTGATCAAACACATGTTAGTCACATAGCATGCAGTGTTAACTGCTTCAGCCCAAAAGTTCTGTGGAAGTTCAAAGTCTATGAGCATGGTTCTGGCAATATCAACCAGAGTTTTGTTCTTCCTTTTAACAACCCCATTTTGTTGAGGAGTTCTGGGTGCTGAGAAGTTATGATGAGTACCATTGTCAGCATATAAAGAGTCAAGCTTTGCATTCTCAAACTCTGTTCCATGATCTGACCTGATCCCTGCAATCTTGCAATTAAGCTTTGTCTGAATCATCTTATAGAATATCATTAACACTTCACTAGTCTCACACTTGAACTTAAGGAACATAGTCCAAGTGAATCTTGAGTAGTCATCCACAATCACCAGGATGTACTTCTTTTCACCTCTACTCTGAATTTTCACAGGCCCACACAGATCCATGTGAATCAACTGAAGAGCTCTTGACGAGCTTACTTGCTTCTTTGGCTTGAACGAGGATCTGGTATGTTTCCTTTTGACACATGCATCACAGACTTTGTTGTCACTAAACTTCAGTTTTGGTAAGCCACGAACCAGGTCCCTAGAGACAAGCTTGTTCAATAAAGAAGAGCTCACATGACCTAGCCTCCTATGCCACAAGTTGGCATTTTCACTTAGAGCGTTGAGGCATGTCAGATCGTCTCCATGAACAGCATTCAGGTCTGCCACATACATGTTCTTCCGTCTTCTGGCTGTCAGGATGACTTCCTTAGTTAACAAGCTGGTAACAATGCATTTATCTGAAAGAAACTTGACCTCGTTTCCTTTTTCATATATCTGGGACACACTAAGAAGACTATATTTTAACCCACTCACATAGTAAACATTTTCAATAGAGTGTTCAAGTGATTTCCAAATTTTGCCAACTTCAAGAATATACCCCTTCTTTCCATCACCAAAAGAGACACCTCCGCCTTGAAGTGCCTTGAGTGAAGTGCCTTCACCAGTCATGTGCTTCGAGCATCCACTGTCCATAAACAAGCACTGACTGCTACTTCCTTTACTCCCTTGCAACAAAGATTACTTGTTAGACTTGGGAACCCATTTTAATTTGAGTTTCCAGTAAGCTGATAAGGGCGTAAAAAGAGTGTTTCTTGCCCAATGAGGCAGGTTAGTCCTTTTCCTGTTTGAGGACTTAGGAGTGGGAGCAGGTCCCTTTTTTTGTGCTATTTTCTGTCTGGAGTAGACTGAAAATTTTTCTTGTGAGGCTTTCCAGGCAAGACAATCCCTTTTTAGGTGACCATTGCGACCGCAGTGAAGACATAGTAGACTATCTGACACAATCACATATTTAATGTGGGGATTGTAGGGAGGATTAATGTTCAAACTACCCAACCCCTTCCTGTTGTAGTTACTTTAACTAGTGATGTTAGAAAGTAGTTTGGTGGAGCTGGTCCATTTTAGAGAATTTTTCAGTTCTTCTCTCAGACGGACCAGGTCCCTTTCCATCTGATCATTCCTCTCCAAGGCTAGAGCAAGTCTGGTCTCAGCAATGTTCAGACTAGTTTCCAACTCTATTTGCAAACTACTAGCCTCCCTTTTTCTTTTGCCAGATTTCTCATTCATTATGCTCAATTACTCCTTGAGTTCTAGATTTTCAGTTTCTAGAACTGTCAATTGTTCCTCGATAACAGACATGTTGAGAGTCAAAGTTGTCTTTTCTTTGCTAAATTTGTCTAGACCGTTGTTCATAAAGTCCTTTTCGGTTTTTAACTCTATAACAGAATCAATCAGAACACCATCTAGATTTCTTAACCTTCTAACAGAATAAGTATTCAAGTTTTGTTTAAGGTCAATGAGTGTTACCTTTTCTTCATCTTCCTCGTCATCCGATTTGGCCATGAGTGAGAACAAGCCATCATAAACATTCTCATCATCTTTAACAGCTAAGATGGATGCATCTTCCAGACATTCAGATTCTCCTGACTCACTTGAGGAATCCCCCCAGACAGCAAGAGCTTTCTTCACGACATGGTCAGCGGCAACTTTCTTGCATTTTTCTCGGGTACCAGGTCCTTCCTTTTGTATTTTTCACCTCTAGGTCTTTGATACTCTTTGGTTTCAGCTTTGAGCATCTGACAGTCTCTCATAAAGTGTCCCACCTTTCCACACTTGTGACATAGGTCACTTGCAGTTGCAGCACAGAGAGGGTTCCCTCCCTTTCGAAAACCTCCATGTTTTCTCACAATTTTTTGAAATCTCTTGGTGAGATAAGCCATATCATCCTCTTCACTGGAGACTTCACCTGGTGAGATCTTGAGAGCTAGAGACTTATGTTTCTTTACCTCTTTCTTTGAAGTGTCTTGGTTTCTATTCATTTCATGAGTCTAAAGATTACCAAGTCAGAACAACCTTCAGGTCCTTTGCTTCAGTGATGGCATCTACTTGCTTGTCCATGACTTGGGAAGAATTCGAAGAATCTTCTTGACCAGTTTACTGGGTCGATAGGTTCTCCCAAATATTGTAGCTCGTTGGTTATGGAGGAGAATCTTTATGCATGTCATGACTAGTTCCCCCCTCCTTCATTGTGAAGTTCTCATATTGGGTGGTTAGCATATCCACCTTTGATTCCTTCACCTGCTCTGCCCTCATGAGTTGTTTTTAGACAATCCCAGATTTCCTTTGCCGACTCACAAGCAGAGATGCGGTTGTATTCTTTAGCACTTATACCACACACAAGCAACTTCTTAGCTTTATAGCTTTTCTCGATCTTCTTTCTGTCCGCCTCGTTGTACTATTGGCGAGTCTTCGGAACAACTTTTGTAATTTCTCTATCTTTCACCTCTATTGTTGGGATGAATGATCCATCTAGCACAATGTCCCATAGCTCGCTGTCTTCAGCCATTAAATAGTCGTGCATCATTGTTTTCCACCAACTATAGAACTGGCCATTGAAACGAGGTGGTCTTGTTGACGATTGTCCTTCTTCTAGGTTCAGTGGAGCAGCCATTTTTCTACAGGAGTCTCTCTCTTGGTGTTAACCAGTTAGAGAGCACCTGCTCTGATACCAATCGATAGAATACGTGTGTCCACTATCAGTCAACAGACCAGGTCCCTTGACTTAGCAAGAACATTAATAAAGCACAAACAACAACCAGAAGACAACACAAGCAGTTTACGTGGAAACCTCCTTGCTCAAGGGAGTAAAACCACGACCTGTCACACAGGATTTTCAACTGTTTTCACTAATCTCTTCAAACAAAAGTGAAACACAGATACAACACCAAATGATATTAAGCTATTAATCTCAAATCTAAGTAATAACTATATTACTTACTGAGCCTAAGAAGATACCACACTACCCACTAAGCTATCAATCCTAGATAACTTAGAATTCAACTAAGCAGATATCACACTGCCCACTAAATCAACTAGCTCTTAGATGACTTAGAATTTTGACTGAGCAGATACAACCCACTAAATCAGTTAACTCTAACCGATTCAGATTTTTACAAAACGAACAAGAGATCTAAATCATTTATAGATTAGGAACAGATTTACAATGTAAGTACGGAAGATATAATCCTAAGACAACTAGATAGCTTGCAGCTTTATCATGTCCATGTTGCTCTTGAGGATGATATTTCTTGAAAGTGGGTCTTTGCAAATGTTCTTGAGAATTTTCAAGTTGCAAAAACTAAGGTTGTACCTATTGGACATAACCTTTATGAAGAATAGATACAACCTTCGAGGCCATGCCAGGCCGAGGTTTCTGCCACAGTTGGAGACTGTGCACCAACCAATTGTATTTTTTATAGTCTGGCATTTGTGTGTACATTGACACAAGGATCAGGTTTCTTTACAAGGTCCCATGGTTTGTCAAATCATCAAAACTGCAAATAACAGTCAGTATCATTATTAAGGGTAAAAAAGGAATCATTTCTAATTATAGTAAGATGATATCTTTTTAGGAACAGACTAAAAAAATAAAATATGTTATATAAAATGGGACAGAGAAAATATATGATTATTTGATATGAAAGCATTTTAGTTGTTCGAACAAGAGAAAATGGATGTCGTCAAAATCTAATCTAAGAAAAAAATGAATACAACAAATAGATGATCTCACAAAAATTCAACATCCCAAATTCACATTAGCTATTAAAAGGCATAAAATGGTAAGCATGAAACATCAAATGTAAAGCCTCTATTAATAAATATCAACTTAATTCATGTTTTCAAAAACGTGTTTTTAACTGTTTATAGTTGACAAATAAAAGTTGTGTACCATGTTTTATTATTGTTTAGACTTTTACTCAAATTTAGTTTTTGTTATATAAGTTAAGAGTATTATTTGTGTTTAAACATGAATTATTACTCTCTTTACATGTTCAAATTTTAAAAATAACATTTTTAAAAATGATTAATTGTCGGTGAGACATCAGGTGACATTGTATCCCTCACTAATTGCCTCTTCATACATTTTTTCTTATTAAAAAGGAAAACACAAAGGGGCAAAACATTTAATATTAAAGAAGAAATCAAAGAAAATGATACTGATAATTGACAATATAACTGACTCTTTATATTGAATTTATTAATTCTTGGGATAGCATATATAATAGCCTATTGACAGCTCAGTTTGTGGAACCCGAAAATGTCCATAAACATATTAAATACAATTGAAGGGACAGAATATTGTTTCCGTGTCTGGAGTCCATATTAGAACCCGACTAAATTTAGATCGCTCACTGTAGAGCCCATTTAGGTCTGACGTTTCCAACATGATTTTCTTCATACCCAAGACTCGAAACCAAAATCTATAGTTAGAAGTGAAGCAATTCTATCACTATACCACAACCCAGGTAGGTACATCACCTTCTATATAATGCTTCATAAATTTTTATTTTTATTTGGCAGCTGCATACTAAATTTATAACACGTGTCCCTTAATATAATAAATGGTTCATATTTTATTTGATCCAGTAACCATGGTCAATAATTAACCCCATCTTCCTTCTATCTCTACTGCCACATCAAAAATGGCATACTGAAAAATTCCAAACACAAAGTCAAAACTTGTTAAATTACTCTAGGTAGAAGAAAGAGGTTGTAATGGAGAAGAAATATAATTGTTGACCCTAATTAATTGGCTGATTTAAAAAAAAAAAAATCTGAATCATAGATTATAGAGTGCATATTGTAGTGTCAAAAATACACTTAATTTATTTATTTTTTAAAATTCTTAACTAAATTATTTGAAATGTGAGTATTATACCTAAACTATCACTCATTAATTTGAGAAATACACATCTCTTTTAATACATTTCTTAATGGTGTGTGTACTACCGTCTTTCTATTATTTAAAAGAATTGCTAGTTCTATGTATGGACAAAGCATTCTATCTTAACAAAAATTGAATAAATTGTTAGTATCAAGTAAAACTTAAAGACAACAATATCACTATCCCAAAGAAAGAAATTGTATTTTTTTAAAATAAAATTTAAAATATTTTTATTATCACACTCCACCACCTCCTCCCATTATACCCCCTCCCCCTTGCCCATTTATTTTTTTTAAAAAAATTATAATTTTTTTTTAAAACAATCTTACGTCATCCCCCCTCCTTCCTTCCTAAAAAAAATAGATATTATTTTTATTTTAGAAAAAATAAAATTCTACCACACTCCACCTAACTCTCTACTCTCATTTTTTTTTTAAATTTGTGTTTGATATATACATATATTTTTATGAAAGTATTTTCTACTTTTTGCAAAATTTATTTTAAAATAAAATTTTCATTTATGTTCGGTATGCAAATAAAAAATTGCAAGATTTTTTTTCATTTCGGAATTCAAATAAAAAATATTTTTTAAAAAACATATGTATATATCTAACACAGAATAAAAAAATATAAAAAATGGAAAGCAGAGGATTAGATGAGATGGAATAAATTTTTTCTTTTAAAAAATAAAAATAATATTTAAAAAATGTTTAGGAAAGAGTGAGTGGTGTGAAGGGGGGAGGGTAAAGAGGGAGAGGTAGTGAAGTGGGGTAAAAAATGTTTTGAATTTTATTAGAAAATAAAATTCTTTTTTAAGGGATACTGATACTTTAATCTTTAATTTTTTTACTAACACTAATAGTTTATTATTTAATTTTTATTATGGTGAGATGTTTTATCCATGTCACGATCTTAGCCTACACCCTGAACATGACCAACACTCGAGAACCATTTCTAATCCTCAAGCGAACCCTTGACCTGACTAACTATGACTCACTTGACTCATAAAGATACACAGAAGCCTAAATAGATGAGCATTTAGATATTCAAAGGAAAATTTTAAAACACAGTCTTGAAATACTTAACATAATTCATAAGTTAAATAAACATCATGAGAAACAATGGAAAACATCTAATTCTGTCATTCTATGAAGTCTATAACTGTTTCAACATAGATGTCGGGACAAGACCCACGACACCTCAAATACTACTAAAAACTAAATGGAGTTTGAGTCCCCTAGAAGCAATGATGTCTCACCAAATATTGTCTACGAGTGTAAGATGATCTCAATGAAGAGCCTATTAATGATCCTGAACATATGTATAAGCATCATAAAATATGCAAGTCGAATGACGTCAGTACATTGAATGTACGAGTATGTAATATGGTTGAATAAAATAGTACCTGAACTGAATGACTGAAAGCAACTCAACTGAATCAATACATGAACATGAAGTGTAAACCATTTAAGCTTTACAATAAGATATGCAATAAAAGCAATATGAAAATAATATACTTTAATTGTGGGTAGTTTCTCTAACCGACAACCATTACCATGAGCCTAGCAATGATAAAACGTTGCACCCATATTGCAAGGGTCATCCTATAATTTTTCGGGGGAAAGGATGATAAGGTAGTGTAAATATGGATCCATCTAATAGGCCTTCTCAAAGGCAGTGAGGAGTCGCATGACGAATCAATGCTATCGTATCCTACGATGGCTACGTAGTTTTATTGGACATTTGAGTTATAAAAGATTCTAACCCAATTCGGTGCTCGATACTACTCCCAAAATAATGAAAAAATATCGATAGTGCTCAATTCACCCTTTGCAAAGAAAGAGACTATTGCTTTAGTGAAGTAGTTTTAAAAACAAAACTCATACTTATATTTAAACGTATTCTTATGGACTTATCTTTCAAGCCCAAGATTGATATGCATAGCAACTGAAAACTGTTATATATATTTTTTCTTCTGAAAATAGAGTCCTTAAACTTTTCATGTAAACTCATTTTAGTTTTGAATGCATTTAGACACGTGATTAAGACATGTAGGGATTTTCAAAGGTGAATAGAGCTTATAGGAGCTAGTATAGAGAAGGAAAATGTGGGCACAACTTAAAGGAACAGGCGTCGAATGAAACAAAGAAAAGAATCGACCTAGCAAACCTTGGCGTATTGCTGGCGCAGGGCGCCAGACCCTGAACTTCAGAAGTCAGGCCTTGGCGCACTGCTGGTACGTCACCCCAGCGACTGAACTTTTAAAGTCAGGCCTTGGCGTACTGTTGGCATGTAACACCTCGCTAATTGAAAGAACTAGAATTAAAAAGAAACCATTTTTGGAAAGATTAAATTTGGAACTATTGGCAAGCTATGCTAAGTATGAGTTTTGGGTCAACTTCAAACGACCATAACTCTCAGTACAAGATGATTTAGGTGTGCCATAAGATATCAAATGAAATTTCTTTGAATTATCTCTTCAATGCCACTGAGTTTGCTAATTTTTGAGCTCGTATGAGGGAGATATGCCCGTTCGAAGTTGGGTTGTCTAGTTAAGGAAAGTTACCCGGATTTAAGAGGGGCATTTTGGTCTTTTCCCTAGACAATTAGTTTAATTCGATTTTAGTAATTTAATTGGGGTATAAACTGATTTGGTTTAGTTTATGCATTACAAAATTTCGCTAGGGCTCTGAGAGAAGAGAAAAGAGGAGAAAAGCCAAGGTTCGTCGCGTTCTTGAGTTTCGCCAAGGGTTTAATCCCTACGAGGTATGTGAGATCACATAGAATTGGGTTCGTTCACCCATGCGCCAATCATGATTTGATTCAGCATATTTATGTTTTTGAAAGTAGAGTAATTGAGTTCTTGATGGATTTTGGTGAAGTTTCTATTGGGATCTTGATTGTTGAGGTTTTGAGTTAATTGCATGAAATTTGAGGTTGTTTTTTAGTAGATTCTTGTACACTTTGGTTGGTTATTCGAATCTAAGAGTTTGGGGGAAGGAACCAATCGAATCTAGATGAATTAGGGTCGAAAACGAAAAAGAAAATTCGTGGGTTTTCTAGGCAGGGGGCTGGTGCACCACGCCACTCAGTGTGCCAGCATGAAGAGTCTGTAGTTTGGCCTCTGGGGCGCCGCGCCACTCAGTGTGCCCCAAGCCAGCTTCTGTAGTTAGGGCTCTGGCGCCTTGCGCCACTCAGTACGCCAGGGTCGCCAGGTCATCTACCCTTTCCCTCTTCTTTCCATTTGAGTTCCCTCCAATCGTACCTATGTTTTCTAGTCATTTTCTACACTCTAAGGTACGTTTAAACATCGATAGATCATCTATAACATGAGATCATAACCCTTGAATCCATAATTCAAATTCAAGGTATTGTTAAGAGTCAAGTCAAGAGAGTTCTTAGAGTCTTTTCAAAAGTCTTTTACATATACTTTAAACTTGTTTTAAGACTTAAGCTTTGAGTTGAGTAAGAGTAAGGAGTGAAGTTCATTTTCTTCAAAAGAGTATATGGAAACTAAGTATTCCCAAAGAGTAAATGTTTTCACATTTAAGCAAGATTGGAAACACTGATTTCCAAGCGAGTTTTTGAGCTAGTTTTTGAGTAATTATCCCAAACCACAGAAAGAGTTATGTTTATAAACATATGAGCTAGTTACATTTTGGGAGTAGTATGGAGCACCAATTTGGGGACAAGTTGAGTTCAGATAACTCAAGGTCTCCATAAACCGTATATCCAACATGGGTAGAAAAGGGTCCTACTTTTTAGATGATTCCTTAGTGTTTTTTAAAATAGACTAGTAGATCCACTTAGTAGTTAGGTTTCATACCTCCGGCAAGGTATAGGATGGCCCTGGCAGCGTGAGGCAAAACATTGTATCAACACATAGTTCATAGTGATGATTGTCGATTTGAGAAACTCTCACAGAGATATTTTGTATTCTTATATACACAGAGTTATTTGTATTTTCATATACAAATTGAGTTATTGTTGTATTTTTCAATGCACAGAGTTGTTATCCACATGTTTTAAAGCTTTTCTTTATATTGCATTTATATTACTGCTTTATATTGAAATGGGTTAAGTTAAGTTGAGATCAGGTAAGTTCTTTCAGTTCCCTTTCAAGCTTATGTCTTGTTTTAGAATTTCCCCTCGCATGCTCATACATTCAATGTACTGATGCCATTTGACCTACATCTTTTATGATGCAGATACAGGTAACCAGGATCATCATCCAGTGCTTCGTTGATCCAGTTGAGCTTCAAAGTTATTGGTGAGCCTTCTTGCTTCCGAAGGATCCCTTTTATTGCTTATTCATTTTAGTTTATTAGGATGTCGTGGGTCTTGTTCCGACGTCCATCTCAGATATTAGAGGTTTCATAGACAGTTAGTTATTGTTAGTTCATGAGTATTTTCCATTTTCAATTGTTATGTTGAGACTTGAGTTGCCACTTTGGCTAGTTGAATGTTTATTTCAAAAACATTCTAAGTTATCTATTGAGTTACAATTTACTTTTTTTAAGTGCTTTTATCATGAGTAAGTCTTCCGCTATGAGTTAAGCCAGGTCAAGGATTCGCATGGGGCCAGCAATGATTCTCGAGTGTCAGTCCCGCCCAGGGTATAGGCTCGGGGCGTAACACGGCGCGTCGCCCCATGGCCTGAACTTCTGAAGTCAAACCTTGGCGTTATTATGGCGCGCCGCCCCAGGGACTTCCCGAGCACCCCGAAAAAATTTTGAGCTTAAATTAGGACCCCAACTTAGTTTAGAATTGAGAAATTTCTCCTAAACTCTTCTTGATTCTCAAACCCAACATGATTACATGAGAACTTTCATACAATCTCTTTGAAAACATAACTTTTACCAAGGATTCACAACACAAAAGAATCAAAACCTCCATTGTTAAAAAGTTGAACTAAAACTCAAGAACTACGAATGAATCCTTTAGATATAACAATTTCTTGACTAAATTGAGATGTAGGGCATGAGGAAGAACAAGTCCAACATTATGAGAAGCCTTACATACCTGGAAAGAACAATGTTCTTGGTGAAAATCAACAAATATTGAAGAACGCTTGAAACCTAACTTTTCTCCTCTTGAAACCTTGCTCTAATTTCTCTAAGCGCTAAAGAACGTGAAACGATGGTTTTACATAAGATTAGACCATTAATTGGGTGAAGAAAAACTTGTCTAGGTTTAGAAGGAAAAAAGGAAAAGACCAAACTACCCAATTTATGTTTTACATAAGATTAGACCCTTAAATGTTTTAAATGTTCATATATTAAAGCTTTTGTGTATCCTATACCATAGTTAGCCTGACCAAGGATTCGCTTGGGATCAGCAATGATCTCCAAGTGTTGGTCACGTTTAGGGTGTAGGCTCGAAGCGTGACAATGAAAACAAATGTAATGATAATGCAGAAAGGGGAGTGGCACTGGTGTCACCCCTGAGGATACAACTCAATTTTACGCGTACAATTAATTTAATTTGACTTGAGAATGCTAGAGATATGTTGGTCATTTATTACAGATTATACAGTAATTAATACTTTCAACTAAAATTGTAATAGTTACATCCTATAAATCCCACACTTTTGCTCACCTTAAAAATTCATCAAACATTTATCTATTATAATTATTATACTATGAAGAAAATTTTCTTCTACAATTTTCTTCAATCAAAAGCTGAAGAAGAAGCCTGCAGAGAAAGAAACATCACATGGATAGTGACTCGTCACTTAGTAGAAATACGAGATATCTATCCAGCTCCGATCATAGACCTACAAAATCCATGGACGATTAAAAAGATGATAACACATTATGAGACGGTCGTCAGAAAGCTTGTGTTGCCGTTTGCCATGGCTTTCGAGCATATTTTTCGATACTGGACGTTGGGCACCATCATACTTGTAACGTCTGGACATAGGAAGAATATTAATTTATGGGATGTTACTGAAGAGAACAACCCTAAAAATTATCAGAATGAAGGGATTTTTGTTGAGATGTTGCCTAATGGGGACTATGCACTCATTTGTGTGAATCTATTTTAGAATTGTGGCTTGCGCGTCAATGATGAGGCTGGACTTTATTGGGATCCTAGGTTTTCGTATTTTAATTTCAAGTTAATTCACAAGGTTCATGTTTGATGAAATCTTGTGATGATTTTTGAAAGAAAATTGAAAGGTAGTTATACTATTAAAATAGCAATATTAAATTTACTAGTTTTTTTTTTCCTAATTATTGTTGTGGAATATCAGGTTACTCCTTCATTTAAAATAGTAATTTTGGTTCTTGCATAATTACTTAATTCCTTTTACGGTCCTTGTAATATTTAGCATAGCACAATAAATCTTCAATTAAATAAAATAAGTGAATTTGATCCAATTTTAATATTAACATTGCAGTTGTGCTGTCTCAATTCATTCATTTTATAATTAATTCTCCCAAGTAGTCATTCTTGATTCAGAAACCATCCTAAAGGGGCAGAAACAATGCTAGTTGGGCCTCCAATGGAAGCTCAATTGGCGATGAACACAATAGCTTACGACATGAACCTTGGATCACTCCAACCATTGGAGGCCCAACTACCCTTTCCTAAAACTAATTCTTGATTCCAAAAATGTCATGTAAAGTAATTTTTTAAATGAGTGAAGTGGATTTTTAAAGACACGTGAATTTTAGGAATGTTAAATTGGAATAAGTGGCGGATTACTTAGCTAAATTGACATTGTCTCGTGGAGTTGAAACCTTTTACTCTTTTCAATATCATCTTCCAATTAGGGAGGTTAAATGTTTAATTCAACTAGATAAATGACAAATTCATGCTATAGAAAATGATATGAGAAATTTAATTTTGTGGTAAGTTAAAGTTTGTACATGCACGCTAGGAAGAAAAGATATTGTATAGGCTAATCATTTCTTTTATATGAATTATTGTCATGAAGAATCAATTTTTTTGTTCGCTATATAGGCAAGCGTCAAACTACTTGTGAGGATTTTGAAATTGAATACTGGAAAACAGTTGATACGTTTAGTAAATATAGCGATAATTAATTGGACCATGAAAATTCATTTTTCTTCGAATTGTCCTATGAAAATATCATGTCCATTGTTTTCGTACTCATTTTCGAAAGGGAAAATGATCAAAAATGCCCTTAAACTATGTGAAAGGAACAAAAATGCCCTCCCTTTATAGTTTGGCTAAAACATGCCCTTATCGTCAATACTTTGGTCCAGAAATGCCCCTATATTTACAAAATGGGTCAAAAATGCCCTTTTCCGAATAAATATATATTTTTTCTTTTTAAACACATCTTCTTCCTAATTAAAATATTATTAAAGAACACTATTCTTGTTTTCTTTCTTCTAAAATCACTTTAACAAATAAAAAGGTAGGAAATATTTTTTTTCTTCTTAATCTCATTTTATCAATTAAAATAGAATAACGTCATGTACCCTTTGGACATATAATATATGTCATATATAAGATTATAGTATATCCATCATTAATTTATATTTATATAACGATAAAAAATAAGAAATATTTTCATTTTTTATTTTTTTCTAAATTGAAGTAGGATAAACATTTGCTAATTTAAAAAAAAAAACATTATTAGAAAAGAATGTGTTAAAAAAATATTTATTTGAAAAATGAGCATTTTTTACCCATTAAATAACAATAAGGGCATTTTTTGACCAAAATATTAACGACAAGAGCATTTTTGGACCAAACTACAAACGGATGACATTTTTGTTCCTTTCATATAGTTTAAGGGCATTTTTGAACCAAAGTATTAACGGTAAGGGCATTTTTGAGCCAAACTATAAAGGGAGGGCATTTTTGTTCCTTTCACATAGTTTAAGGGCATTTTTGACCCTTTTCCCTTTTCGAAATAGGGCTCTGGAAAGTCCAGTTGTATTGCCCTGCTAGGTATATCTATTTTCTTGAATTGATGTTTTGCATATTTTATTAAATCGGTCAAATTAACACCTAAATACCATTCCCAAGATGAAACCCCCAACTTCCACTCTATTTAATTTTGTCGTTGGTCCCTTTTTCATTTAAAGATATTTCTATACTTATATTTTACAAAAAGAGGCAAAAAAATGCTACTTAATTATTGGAAATGCACCGTGGAAGTTTATTCAGTGCACACAAAGTGTTCATCCGAAGGACATATGTATACTAGCTACAGATTATCATTGAGTTAAAAAAACTATCGAAATTAGGATAAAAATGCTTATGTTTGCTTTTCGATCAAAAAATGCCACTTAACTATTAGAAATAGGACAAAAACACCTTCATAGTTAGTAAATTGGACCAATAATGCCCCTATCTCGGTAAGGGCATTTTAATTATTTTTGATAAAATGAAGTGCATGCTTATCAACATTCTTTTACTAAACACACAACTATTTATGAAAAAAACTACGCACCAACGGTTATTTCTAGGAACCTGATTTTTGGAGTCGTATTAGAACATAAAGTAAATAACAATTGATTTATCGTGGAAATCTTCCTTACTCAAGGGAATAAAAAAACCACGACCTACACATCGTAGGATTTCACTAAAATTCACTAACTTCAAAGAGCAACTTTAGATTACAACTCTATAATCAAGGGGACTAACTCTAGTTCATCACCTCAACAATTAAGTCAAACTGTTCAATGATTAACTATAATCAAATACTCTACTCTCCATGAAATCAAACCCGCTTCTTGTTACAATCCTCCCTAACAATTAACTATAACCATTTTCTCTACTCTCCCAGAAGTTAAACCCGCTTCTTGTTACAATTATCACAAATTCTCTTCAAGAAGTCAAACCCATTTCTTGCTCTTCAATCTAGGAATAATTACAACTCAATAATAAACCTAAAACAAATCAACAAATACTAATAACTTTAGACTTTAATTGATCAGACTTCAACATTCAATAGTTCAGATTCGTACACAACTCATTAACCTGGTTCCAGTGTTGTTGTGACGAAGCCTTCCAGTTTTGCTCCAATGGCTATTGCTCTCAAGATGATGACTTTCGTGGATATGCAATAGGTGCAACTTTCAATGATCTTGACGTCATATATATAGTAGAGATTTCCCATACCCTAATTTATCACGAACTAGGACTCTTACTTCGAATGGGTCTTGTTTTCCTATAAGAAAATCTTTTTCTTATGAGTTTTATCCTATAAGGAAACTTTGACTGATTTCCTCCCTTAAAAGAAATTTCATCCTATAAACTTTGATTCCTCTTTGGATTTTAATTGTGATATTTATTTCTTTCCTTCTTTGCTCCTTTATTTCAGCTATTTTTTTGTTTCTTTGTTCGCTCCTTTACTTATGCCATTTGTAGAAGTTGTCCGCATTCATGTCTGGGGACCTAGTTCACTGGATAGAGTACATATAAGACAACAAGTAGTGACCCAAATTCACCTTATCAATGATCAAAACTACTTATATGTTCTCCTACTTCCCAACAAAAAAAATTTCATCATCATGATGTTTCAATGTCATTCTATTCAATCATATAACTTGGGGTGTTGATGGTTCGATTTGGATCGGTTATTGGTTAAGACCAAAACCAAACTAATCTAGTCGGTTTTTAAATTTTAAAATCAAATCGAAAGAAAATAGACCGTCGATTTGGTTGTTGTCGGTTCGGTTCATTTTTTATTTTTTTATTTTTTCGATTTGAAAGTAATAAATTTGTTCGGGGCATACACATCTCAATGGGTACAGACACCTAATACTTAAATAATCCACATGAAAGTTACTTTGGATTTAATTAAGCAATACTAGAGTTATTATTACATGCACAAAGTGATTCAGTTAAGAGAAAGTGTGATTATCTGATGTGAGGTAGAGTAGGTAAACACTAAAGTAATAGATATTGATGGACTTGGACTTAAGGTTTCAATAGTTAGGCTAAAATTTAAGTTAAAGACTTAAGTTGATTAAAATTTAACAAAATATTCCTATTTTATTTATAAATAATATATAATTAATTATAAAATTTATATATATAATTTCTCGATTCGATTTGATTGTTTTTGCATTTTTATTAATAAAATCAAAATCAAATCAATTGTATCGATTTATGAAATTTAAAATCAAACCTAACAAAATCACACCAAATATCAATTTTTTTAATCGATTTGGTTCAGATTGCGGTTCAGTTTGATTTTTTAACCATAACCATGAACAACCCTACATATAACTGTGTGGAACACTTAAAAAGTAATTTTCAACAATTGATGATGCTTATCAACTTTTTAATCAGCTAATCCAAATATGAGCTAATTTGACTAAACAAACATAATCTCATTGACTCAATGTTGTTAGGCTAGTGAATGATCATTGATGGCAGAAAGAGGATTTTAAACAGAGAATATTTATGGGAAAAAGAACAAATATACTTTCGAAATGGTATGTGTATACCCTTCGTTATACTGTTAGTACATTCATGTCCTTATCGTCCAAATTTTAGAGCATATACACTCTTCATACTAACGATGATACACGTGTGTTAATCCTATCCGCCGACCTGAAATTTATTAAATTTCTAACAAAAATTAAAACCCCACCCAAATTAATTTTAAAAAAAAGGGAAACTAAGAAAATACCCCATAAAAATAAAATAATTACAAACATATACCCCCCCCCCTTTACATTCATACCCTACTAAATAATTACAATATATACCCCCCCCCCCCCCTCCAACTAATTTGCTTAACTGATACTAAATCGATATCATATATTATATTGGTATCATTAAGGCTAATAATTTCGCTTAACTAATACTAAATCAGTATATATATTGTATTGGTATCATTAAGGTTTTTTGTTCAAAAATTATTCATTAGTCAATGATACTATAAGAGTATATGTATATTGTTGTGGTATCATTAAGGTTTCTTGTTCAGAAATTACGACTAATGATACTATAAGAGTATATGTATATTGTTGTGGTATCATTAAGGTTTCTTGTTTAGAAATTACTCATTAGTCAATGATACTATATACCACAACAATATACATATACTTTTATAGTATCATTGACAAATGAGTAATTTCTTAACAAGAAACCTTAGTGATACCAATACAGTATATTATACTGATTTCGTATCAATTAAGTGAAATTATCAGCCATAAAGATACCAATACATTATATAATATTGATTTAGTATCAGTTAAACAAAAATTATTGGCCTTAATGAATGAGGGGTATGGGCTGTAAAAAAAAATCTAGAGAATGTGTATTTCTTGAATTACTTTGGATTGGGATATGAACATGTAATTATTTTGAGTTTTATAGTTCATTTATGTAGTTTTTCCCATACCGACCCAAATACATGATACTCACACCCAAAAATATAGCCCAAATACAGGTGTTAGAGAGGGAATTTCTCAAAAGGGTAGCAGAGAATCCACCTATGCTTCTCTCTCGCGCTGCATCAGAAATGAAACCAAGGAATAATCATCACTTCTACAGTAGAAGTTCTACTCTTCTTCGAGCTTTAATGAATCTGTCATCACCAACAACTCGCCACTACTTCCTTTTACTTGTCCCTCCAGCTATTCTTCTTCGTCACAAAATCCCATCATTCCACATCATTGGAAGATGATTACTACGTTGCTCAATTCAAGATATTAGACGTTTATGAACAGGAACAAGCTATAATTTCACTGTGAAAAAGCACCAGAAACAATCACGAAGCTAGTGTTTCATTGTGCACGCCATGACATTTATCAGCTCTCAAGCCGTTAATAATTAAATCTATAAGTTGTCAGGTTATGCCAATTTTTCTTCTTTTGAAAGATAAAAGTGTCCACAAATGTCTGTTGGTGGACATCAAAAAATAGGTGGCAGCTTGCAGGCATTTTGGTTTGTCGTAAAATTTGGGTACCCTTTTAGTGTACTTGCTTGAAAAGCATACCCTTTCGACTTTTGACTCTAATTTACTCCAAGATTATAACCTAAAGAATTATAATTCCGGAATAACTTAATCAGTGAATCAACGGATCCCTAAGGATAACACTTTTAATGGGTGCGCCATTAAGCATAACTGATAAAACACCAAATAATAAAAGAAAGAGGCATAAACTGTTCGAATCATTTACTCCAGAAACACAACAAAGAGACTTACATTTACTTGGTCGCGGAAAAAAAATACAGAAGGAAACAAAACAAAGTTCATAACCTTATAAGGTGGTGGATGGCATAAAGGGCTTCACCAATCTTTGAGCAACTCACCAGCTACATCTTTATAGCTAACTTTCTTTTTCTTTTTAGGACTGGGATTAGTATCTGCCTCTGGCTTGTCGTCTTTTACAAGAGGGTCCACGCTTCTTGTTGGCTTACTATCCAAGTGGGGTATCATATGCAGTAGCATAGCTTGGACTGGATCAACAGGGTCTTCCAGCTCATCCACCTTGTCTTTGCCCCTGACAATATTTCCACTTCCGTATGAAGTTTCGTGAGCTTCGTCCAATCTTTCACCGATCACACTGCATTCAGCAGTCCCTGGTGGAAGTGTTTTACGATCATCAGGTGACATTTCCAGATCTTGTACATCATCCTCATTCTGAATTCCTGAGCTACGTACTGCAATAGTTTCATGGCTCCCAACAGCCGCTTCACTCTCATCATTACGAAGATGCTCGCCTGAAGTAGCACTTTCATCAGATTCATTTCCATGAATCTTAGCACGACTACTTGTGACCTTGCGTTTAACTCTACGTGGAACGTTGATCCCCACTTTCCCTTTTGCTGTAGCATTACCAGTAGGTCTTCCTCTATCTCGTTTCCTGCCCCTCTTTGGTAGCGTGATAGCTTGGCCCTGGTCTGAAATTCCTTCTGCTTTGATTTGTCCTCCATGTTTATCAGGGGAAGATGGTCTTTTGCACTTTTCGGAATCACCTTTTAGCTTATCATGTCTACTGAGTCAGGAAAAACATGGACGCTGACTAGTTAAGTTAAACACATAATACAAATGCCAGCAAAAGAAAAGGTCATGCATGCTTGAATTTACTATGCATCACTGGCTTCCTGGCCAAGATTTTCAAGCAAAGCTAGAAGTTCAAGTATGAGAAGATGGATAGGTAGAAATTACAGGACAAAAGATGAGTAATTTGGCTGCAGGCATTTATCAATTAATTGACTTTGTTGTGTTAAGTTAAGGTAATTAATTGACTCTTTGTTATGGATACTTATATCCTACATTTTATTTCATTTTTGACGCATAATTTCCAGAATAAAATCTACCTACATTGACAAAAGAATCCCTCAGAAATTCCTTTGTTTAACAAAAATCTATTGCAGGGCTTGTACTATCTACGACTCAATAGTTAGTTCTCTAAGCAGTCTTCTTACATCAGCAATACCCACTGTAGTTATTTTTGGTTGTTCTCGCCCAAAACTTGTAAAGACATAGCATGGATTTCCTTATAATAATACAGTTACTTCTTTCTATTCGCAGATGCAATTATCAACTGCAGTTTCCACTTAATATCATTTTCAGTAGCAACATACCCAGCAAAACCCACAAGTGGGGTTTGGGGAGGGTTGAATGAAGGCAACCTTACCACTACCTCATGGAGGTAGAGACGCTGTTTCCGAAGGACCCTTGGGCCTCAGCTCAAGTGAAACAGATCTCAGTATAAAGAAGGAGGAGACAATGTAGAGAATATAGCAAATAATAAGGAACAGTGCAAAAGTAGCGAAAACAACAAAAAATATAGACTCCATAAACAACAATGATACAGGTAAAAAAGAGGAACTACAATAATACAACTAGTACCATCGCAAACACCAGCCACCATGAGAAAGACCACTACACTACCTACTACCCTTCTACCCTAATGCGCTCCACACCCTCCTATCTAGGGTCATTTTCAGCACCATGAAATTATTACCATTATTAAATTTTATCAGCATTTACTATTATCATCACTATTATTCTCTACTCTGTATACAATCAAGCACTGTACTATAAAATGGAACTGGATGGAGAGAGCTTCTCTTTTACTCTTTTTACTAGTACAAATCCACTTTTGTGCTAATGACCCTAGGGAAAAAGTAAGTAGAGGTGAGGTAATCAATCAATCATTCATAGAACTCTTACGTGATATCCCTAATTTTCAGAAATTAATAACAGATAGAATCAATAGTTAGTTTGTAGAGAATGTCTCTCGCTCCCTATTATAATCTGCTTGGTTTCCTGATTAAATTACTGTAGCTAGAAGAAAACCCTAATCTAGACAGAGATATTTTTATGCTCTCATCTATAGATGTACATCAGGCATTATTTATCAACCACCACCCTCAAATATGGCAATTTGAAGAATATTATGTTGCAAACAGTTGAAAGTGACATCATAATTATCAGAAATGGTTTCATCTTAAACTATAAACTGAATATCTCATTCTTATCTTCATACTCCCCTTGTCCATATTTTTCACTTATTCAACTACCTATTTGACCAATTTTGGAGTTAACTTGGATCAGATTAAAGCCAAGTTTTTCAAAAACTAAAATCTTTAGGTATTTAAAAACTGCATGAAATATGCTATAAATCACAATTCTACTCACATAAAGAAGACATAAGAACATAATTTAATATGGGAGAAAATGACAACATTTTAGAAGAAAGAGTCTTCCTACATATTATATAGTAGGTAAAAGGTAGTAAATTTGCATGGCAACCAAAAGAGCTTCCCCAAAGTATGGCTGTTGCATGTCATCCATGTAAGAGCAACACCACCCACCACCCTCAACACATCTAAATGGAAATTTTAAAACGTCACTCGGAATGCAAATTTGGAAGACAAAAATGAAGAATAATAATTCCAATACTAAATACTACATTAACTCCTTATCTTGGTCCATAAGAAATACACGACTCACCTCTTCTCAGAGATTGACATTTGAAAATTGCTAGGCTTAAGGCTATAACTCTCCTCAAGCAACTTCTGGTCCTCTTTAAAGGAATCCTCCAACCACCGTGCTCCGACTACATGCAGCTTTGTATTGTACAAAACATGTTTCTCTGCCTCTGAGAAACTGAACTTTAAAGATTAGGATGTTATCGAGAATAAAGAAAAAAAACATATTCCCTCATTCAGTAAACAAAAAACATCATCCTGACATCAAAAAGTATGATGGCAGACAAAAAAATTGCATGGTTCTGAATAAATTGCACAGATGACAGAACATTACTCTACCATTTAGTTTAACAGTGTCAACTTTTCATAATTGAATCAGACTTACAAGGCGTGTACATGAAATTGAAACCATGTTTTGAAATCATTAACTTGGGTAGAGGTTGGTTTAAAGCTGAAATTGTGCTTGGAAATGCAATTTGGATTTCAAAAGTTATCATAAACATAAAAACCCCAGAATTAGTGAAACTATCAAAACATCCCCAAATTACCATCAAAGAGTTATGTTGCAAACAATGATATGCTTCCACAGATAAATCTTGCCGGCCGATGGAGACTGCCACAGCTTGGCTGGATTGAGCAGGCGAGGCCGTTTGGACTTTGGAGAAGGAGCTTTTTTTGCATAAAGTAGGTTCGAGTAATTACTTTTGCAATAATTATGTGTATTTTTTTGCAAAATTTAAAATTATGAGTCAAGTTTTAAATTTTAAAAAGATTGAAACTCTACCTTTTAACTGAATTTGGAATTTAAAATTCAATTTGAAAATTGAACTTTTGTTCAAAATGTCATAAACAAACACATCTCAAATCAAAACTTCAAATTTGAAGTCAAAATTGCATATCCAAACACCTCCTTAGAGTAAATCAGCTTTTGATATGAGATTTAGCCACTTCTCAACTATATGAGAAATACTTAAGGTTGCAGTTGTCATTCTAAAAAAAAAAACTAAAAAGAATTGGTGATGAATAAAATTTGTAGCTAAGCAATTTAAGTTTGAACATCCGCCACTAACCAGACTAACAAGGTTTTCGGTCTGTAGATAAAATCTCCATATCTACTATTTTAGCAATGGGTTTTGCATCCATCGCTAAAGAAGGAAAAGCATGATAGTAATAAATAGAAGGAAAATTCGTAATAGACAAAAATAATACGTAGCTAACTGTAGCCACGAACTTGTTCCGTTGCTAAACTTAGTGGCTAACGCAAGTTCCGTCACTAGAAGTGTTAGAAGCTAAGTGTTATCACTGAATAAGTAACTCCATGCACTACCGAACAGTGTGCACTTAAAAAGTGACAACCAAAGTGTTCCAAAGGAAAAACAGTCTGTTATTTGGAGCTCAACTTAGAAAATTCAAGATTTGCTGATGAAATTGCTAAAGCAAGATCTTTAATTGAGTTCATGGCAAACACACCCATGTTGTGTTCTTTAGAGCATAATTTAATATCGACATTATTGTATTTTGGATGTTGAGATTATAGTCTATTGCAATTTGATTGCTATTCTGCTAAATTAAAATATAGTATTTGGTACTTCTTAAATTTTTTGTACATTGTGTGCTTCAGTTCTTGCTTTTCGCTTCAAGTTCCTTGGACCTAGTCATTCTTTTGCGACTAGATACATCGCTGCTAAAATCTTAGCTACAACGGTTTTACCTAAGGGTTGTGTGAGAATCTCTGTGATTATTATAGATATCGTAGATATAGTATATAGCTTGATTAATTTTCTCCCGTGTGATTATGTATTGATTTCCTTTCTTTTATTAGGACATGTAAACCTAGTTATTTAAACTCCATTAGCTTGGGGCAACAATCAAGCTTTGTTCTCTCTCAATTTCTCTCTCTTGCTCACATGGTATTAGAGTAATAGGTGAGAAAAGTAGTTTTTTCTTCCATTACTAGCAACATTCAAGAGATGAGCTTCGCCGCTGTGCAATATTTACAATGATTGTGTCATTGTTTGAGGGGTTTGTCAACTTATGCCAGTACTGTCCACAAACGAGACCATTGATGAACCCCTCTCAGTTGTGCAACCTATCCCAGGAAACCCACTGCCGGAAAGCTGAATGGCGGCCTTCGTCTTCGTTGGTCAGCCTCGGGCCATTCCGGTAGGGTGGACGAAGTTTCACCAATTGCGTACACCAGTGTTAATGTGCACTGAGAGAATAAGCTTAACATCTGCTGAGAGATTTCTTAAATACACTTAATAATTGAGGATTATAATGGTTGGTTATAAAGACTTATGGTCAAAATACATTGATCTAATCCAACATAATAGATGGACCATATTTAACTAATGCTGCAGATGGTTAATAACAAATCAATGAAATAAACCCTCAACGCATAATAATCTGGATTTTCCAAGAAAAATACCAGATATAAATCCATTTTGCAACTCGGGAAAATATTACCACTGACGAGAACAGCAAAAATAAAAGAGATTTCTAACAACCAGGAAGCAGATTTTAAAGTTCCAATTCGAAAGGCAGACATCTTACTTTCTGAAAAGTAAACTAGATTTGTAACTTACCTATTTAACACTTCATTGAACTTTACATCAATCTCTGGTAGAGACATGACGACGACATGGGTAGCATGAAAAAGATTGTCACCAACTTTCCCACCACCCACAGAAATTTCAACTTTCATCCTTCTCATAGCAAGTTCCACTAAAACCTTGGAATCTGAATATTCCCTGAAACACATAGGAGAGCCATTAAACCTCAACAAAATAACCACCACATCGAAGTATTAATACCCAAGTAGAAAAGCTAATTGGACAGAGAAGATGGGAATCCTCACAGACACTGCTTTGGAATGAAAAAATAAATGCAGCAACCATGAAATCGAGCCCATTCATCCTTGGGACAGTACTTTTTCTTGTAGTACTCGACAGTTTTGGAGTCTTCTGAGTGTTCTATATTTCTCAAAAGCTGCAATAAGGAAAGAAAGAGAACGGACATAATCAAATAAGATTGGCAGTCAGCTGCTTGCTCAATGTTTTACAGTAATGCTCCCACTGTTAAAGCTGCGGACGCATATAAGATTATTTAGCAGATAACTACACCAAATTATACCAGTTTAATTTCTTCAATGCTGATGTCGGAGTAGAAAGAATCAGAATATTCATCCACTTCTGCTTCCATCTTTTTCTTTGTTGAATCAGAAAGGAAAACAAAATACCTTCAGCAAGAAACCAAGAAAAAAGTCAAAAGAATCGCAGAACACATGGAACTCCAACTAAAGGAAGAAAGAACAAGATGAGAAATACTAACGGGTAACTCACTTTGGCTGTAAAGGAAGGAGCTTCTTTTGCAGACAGCAGTCAACGAGCCAAGAGCATTGAATAACATCTCCATGAAGTTTTGCAGCTTGAAACTTGATACCTGTTATTAAGAAAAATTCTAGTGTTACCGCCAAGTTAATATTATAGTGCACCACAACTGCTCATGGGTGTTCGCATGAACTTTCTAACTCCATGAATCTGTTGGGGGGGAGAGAGAGAGAGAGAAACCTCTACTTTCAGCTGCTATACAATGAGTAACTGACTTATTCAAATTCATGGAGAAAGCACCCCCATGCTCGACCACCATTTTGTGCAAGGATTGAAGTGTATGTGATGAAGGCACATTAGCAAAATCTGGTGTCGTTAAGGATACCTCTTATACCCAGTTAGGTGACAAATATTTCGTAAAAGAATTTACATGTTAGAATGTAACATGACTAATAGATACATAATATGCACATATAGCTGAAAGTAGAGCCCAAAAATCCAATTCATCCAACGATTTTCAAGCAGAATAAACTTAAGAAACAACTGACACAAAATTGTCTTTGTTCTGATACAAATACCACGTAAAGTATGAACCCCATTGACCAGAACAAATTCCAAAAAAAAAGAAAAAAAAAAGGACCAAAAATAACAAGGTAGTTCTTTTTTTATTGGTAAAATTACAGGATAGATCTTACAGTTAATACCACAAAACAGCTTAGAAACCAGAGTACATTTTTCCATTGACATGATAGTTGAGGATACAAAACACCATGTCAGAGAACATTGATGTTTCACCCTTGATTCGAGACACATCAGTCAGAACAAAATGAGAAGGAACTGCAGAGACATTCTTCTTCTCTTGTTTTCTTGACGACCTAATGCTCTTTGATTCATCATCCTGCTCAACCCCATAATTGTCCTCCCTCTGTGTGGTACCATTGGTTGAATGTACCAGATCAACAAATGCTGAGACAGGAATAACAAAAAGTTCTGCTATAAGTAGAAAGTGAGAATAGAATCAAAGAACACAATGATACCAGAAAAAGTTTCAAATATAGACACCAAACAACATTGTAAAAAAGCCACTAACATTGCACATCAAGACACTCATGCCAAGGCATGTCATATCTGACTTTATCAATACGCGGAAATCTCAAGCTGTATGGAGCAGCAAACACCTGGAAGAGCAGAAAATGAGTTCTGATAACATGAAGTTGATTTCAAACATGTCATAAGTACACGCACCTTATGAGTAAATGATTGAATACAAAATAAATTACAGATATCAAATCCCCCAGGATGACTTCCAACTCTCATTGCTTTATATAAAAAATTAAGTATATATTGCTATGTGCTAACAAACGGAGAAGGAAGACTTCTAGTCAAGCTGCACCTCAGTTCTTATTGTTCTAATATCACTTGTAATTGAAACAATGATGGATCTGCAATGATAAACGGGAGTTAGATAAATAAAGGCATAATATATAAATGTGCCCTTTAGCTTGGCCTCATTTGGCATCTATGCCCTCCAACTTTGGGCGTGCACAAGTTGGTACTTAAACTTGTATAGAGTTAAACAAGTAAACACACACATCCTACTTCGTATCCTATGTGGAATTCACATCCTACACGGCATCCTACACGGCGTCCTACATGTATTATGTCACGCAGGACATGTATGTCTACTTGTTCAACTTTATACAAGTTTAAGTGCCTACTTGTGCACACCCACAGTTGAAGAGCATAGATGTTAGCTAATGTCAAGTTAAAGGGAATATTTATGTATAATACCAAATGAATAATAAGGAACAAGAAAAGCTCATAATTCAAAATTAGTCAAAGTGGACTACTTCTCTGGACTTTCAACCCACACGTCGGGTCGCTCTTTTGCATTATTTGTTACTTGATAAAAGGTTGGTGGTGCCTGCTTCGGGTACTCATACTTCCTGCCAAAATAAATGTGCCAGTATCAGCAAATTATGCAACAAATTGTGATATTCTGTCTAAACTAATATGCCTAATCAGAGATCCTTGCCAGCTTTGCACAGAATATGTTATATAGCTATTGAAAGTTCTCTTTTATATTTTTCACATTTTCAAAGATTTTCCAGGAAAAAAATTCTTGTGGATATTGCTAGAATAAGATTTTATAGACTCCTACATGGAAATGGATTATAACAGTGTTAGGGCTCAATGTAATAATATAGTCAACAAAATTCAATAATACTTTTCTCCTTTATTTCTCACATGATAACAAAGTCGGGTCTATCCCAATTCATTGTTCCCTATGTTGGGACCCCCGGTCTTATATTGTCCACGCTCCAGATGTCAAGTCTTGGAGTCCCAACGGTGGGATAATAGGTACTTGGTCTCCTTATATGGTCTTGGTCAATCCTCACCTCAAGAGTTAGCTTTTGAGATTGAGTTAGGCCCAAGAACCATTTCTATAACATGGTATTAGAGCATTGGTGTAACATCTCGTAATTCTACTCTAAAGATTCGAACCATTTGTCATAAGTGTATCAACTTGGGTTAGGTGATATACTACTTGTTCATATATGTTGAGGTCAATTCCTAAGTGTGAGAAGTGTATTGGATGCGGTTTAGGGTCAGAAGGAACCTCTAACACCAAGTTAAGTTCAATGCTTTCCTACCAACTAAATTTTTGCCATGAGTTCATGGAAGGGTCAACTTAAAACGACCATATCTCTCCGAATATGAAAAGTTGTCCCACAACCCATCAAATAATGGTCAACTTCTTTCCGACGCTATCGACCGTTCGTCAATCCGAGTCCAGAGTAAAAAGTTATGACTATTTTAATAGAGACGCTACAAGCTGTCAGTGTGTGACGGGAAATGTGACGGTCCAGACTTGTGATGGAGCCGTCACACATGGCCGTCATAATGAGGTAGAATGCTCGATTTTTGGTGAGTTATGACTGTCTGGGTGACAACCCATCACCCAAGCAACGGTTTGTCACTCAGATGACGAAGAACGGTAAATTTTTCCGATTTTGGGTTTTTATGAAGCTATTTTTGTCCTAAAACCTTTGGAGAGTTACTAAATGGCCTTAAACGTGTAGGAAAGTCAGTTTTCATTATTTTCAACCCTCGCATGCTCTTCTCAAAAATTTCTATGTTCAAGAACTTCAAGAAACACCAATGTTGGGGTTCATCATCCAAGGTTTTTCTTCAAGATTCATCACTAAGGTATGTAAAGCTATCTCCGCGTATGGGAATACCTTGTTCTTCTCCACAAACTATGTTTCCATGGTTTCAAAGAATCCTCCATGAATGAATTAGGGTTGGGACAAAACCTCATATCCTTGAATTGTTCTTGAATCTTCATGAAAGTATTTCAATTTTCTTGATAATTCTTTTACCCAGGAATTTTCTAAGATTTTCTACATGAAATTACGAATGATTATTAAAAGAAGAAATTCTTATCTTGAGAGCTACTTCAATGATTTTCTTTATGACTTCTTGATAACTTTTCGACGATTTCTTGATATTTTCTTGGAAATTCTTATGTTATGAACCCTAGAACTATGAGTTATGAAAGTTCCCAAATGTGAGACCTTATGATGCTATCTTATGATTCTCTAACTTTATTATTATGATATGATATGTCTCTCATGAATGCAAAGCTATGATACATGAACTGTAACCTCAATGACGAAATGATATGAATGAAGTTTATAAACTATGGTCCTTATATGTTATAAATATGAGTTTGTGGGCAAACCCTTGATCACATGAGCTTAAGGGAGCTAAATAGTTACTGAGAAGGCATAAGTTTAAATGACTAACACCTGAAACTACGTTTGTTGACGTAGGTTAAGGATCGTATCGTTGGTTCGGCAACTCCTTCTTTATGTCCTTGGTAAGGGCTAGTTATGGATCCACATGATATGTACACGTATGTCTCATACCGACAAGGTATGAGATGACTTAGTTGATCAGGTCGAGATCAGACTTCATGCGCTCACATGGTGGTTTATGTCAGTTACACTATTAGACCCATAATGAACAAAAATATGAAAAAAGAAATATCCTTAAGGTAATCTAAATGACCTCATCTCTTAGCCTTCATATTTTATGATTATGACTATGTTAGTTACTTTTATTGATCTATAAGTATGTTATGTTTTATCCCACCATACGCAGACATGAAATCAGGTTGCTCGCTAGGTTTCATATTTTCTACTATTGGTAAGCCCCTCTCTATTTTTGGGGCTTAGTCTACATATTTTAGGAAGTTATGTTTTCTTTTAAGGTATCCTGGCGGCCTTGTCCCAGTTGACACGACTCAATTATGCTTTGAGGCTTCATAGATAGATGAATAGTTATGTCACATTTGGACCTTTGTGTCCATTGACAATGGTAATAAATTCATATGACTTGCGTTATTAAATTTGTTTTCTTATGAAACTTGTTTCTTCAAATGCTTTCAAATGTATTCTTCCGCTCATGTTTAGATGTATACGCATGTTCAATGCCATGTTATGGGTATGCTCGGGCCAGCAATGATATCGCATGCCGGCAATGTCCAGGGTGTAGGCTCGGAGCGTAACAATTAGTGAGATAGCATGGTAGAAACCTTGTGATTCATATCCTACGGCAATGTTTGTCCCTAACAAGAGAATCATCAAGAAATATTATGGCACAATTTAGGGCACGAGTCAAACGACGGACCGATGCAAGATCAAAAGAACAACCATGGACATGAAGAAACATAATTTAGAGTGTCAAAGGATAAGAGATTAAAACTCCTTTTGCTTTTGTTTAAATTCCATAGACTAAAGTAACAGGGGGAGGAGACGCGAATAAATAATATGACAAAGGTGATTTATCCCCAGATTAGACTATGCAACCGAGGATTTGTGGAGATATCTACTTACCTGCTTAATATTGGAAGAGCTCGTTATATTTATTTTAAGGTAAATCTAGCGTTGGTTATCGTTGCATTTGTGCAGCCAAAGTTGGTCCAGATGACCAAGTTGACCGGCTTAAGGCTCGCCTTGTTGCCAAGGGGAATACTCAAATATTTGGACTTGACTATAGTGATACTTTCTCCTGTGGCAAAGATAACATTTGTCCATCTCTTTCTATGGTTGTTGTCCACCATTGGCTACTTTATCAGTTGGACATTAAGAGTGTTTTTCTCCATAGTTACCTTGAGGAGAAAGTTTATATGGAACAATCACCTGGATTTTTTGCTTAGGGGGAATCTAGCAGTCTGATATGTCGATTGCATCGAATGGTTTAAACCAATCTCCTCGAACTTGGTTTGGGATGGTTAGCACAATAATTTATGAGTTTGACATGACTCGCAGTGAAACTGATCACTTTGTGTTTTGTCGAGATTCCTATCCAAATCTATATATTTATTTGGTGTTTTATGTTGATGATATTGTTATCACCAACAATGATTAGGATGGTATCACTAATTTAAAAAACATCTCTTTCAGCATTTTCAAACTAAAAACTATGGCAAGTTAAAGTATTTTCTAGTTATAGAGGTTGCTTAATCTAGATCATGCATTGTTATTTCACAAGGAAAGTATGCCTTAAACATTCTTGAGAAGACAGAATGATGGGATGTAGACCCATTGATAGTTCAATGGATCTGAATGCTAAATTCCTACCAAGGCAGGGAAAGTCACTCGGTGATCCTAGAAGATATAGGCGGTTGGTTGATAAGTTGAGTTATCTCAGAGTGACTAGACCTAACATTTTTTTCATGCGAGTGTTGTGAGTTAGTTACGGATTCTCCATGTGGTAGTCACTGGGATGCAACTGTTCGCATTCTAAGATATATAAAGTCAACTCCATACAAAGAATTACTCTTCTAGGATCAAGGTCATGAGCAGACCATTGAATATACAGATGTCGATTCGGAAGGTGATCATTTTGATAGACGTTCTACATCTGCATATTGTGTTTTTACTAGGCAGTATTTTGGTGTCCTGGAAGAGAGAAGCAGAATGTAGTTGCTCGATCTAGTGCAAAAGCAAAATATCGAGCAATGGTCATAGCAACTTGAGAGCTAAGTTTGGATTAAAAAACTGGCTGGTCTTTGAATTAGTTACATCTAAAACAAGCACGGTACATCTGACTTATATGCACCAGCTTGAGGGAGTGTGTTAAAATAGAAACAGGATTGTATATAATCTCCTACATGAAAAAGGATTATATGTAGTGTCCACAAATAGGGCTCAGTGTAATATAGTCAACACAATACAATAATACTTTTCTCCTTTATTTCTCATAGAGATTAATGTGGTGGACAATCAGAAGTCCACTACTAGAAACACACCTATGTCTAAATCTGTATCTGTTGCAACTCAGACAGTCGCCAAAAGTAAAAACGCTATACATTATTCACAAGATAAGGTGCAACACGCAAGAAAAGCATTCTTAATAGTGCAAGAATAAAAGGTACAACAGAAAACTCAAGCTACATCAACAGAAATATTGCCTGAAATAAGGTTTTAATCGAGTTACTATGGTATTGCGTTCCTCATCAGAAACTCCAGTGCCCACTCTGCAAAAAGAAATGAACCTGCAAAAATATGCTTAAATCAGTATTCGAGTCTAAAGTATTGGAAATACACATCAGTCATCATAAATATAAATGATATAAATTCTTTTTACTAGTCTTAAAAGGCATTGAAAACTTTTCAGAAAACTGAAAAGGCTCATAACGCTATTGAATTACTTTGGAAACAAATTCAGATATAGATATGACGCTTGCCATGCTACATTTAAAGACATCTCATAGAACTACAGTACTCTACATAATAAAAGCCCCTTTCCTGTAATCTAAGAATAATTGAACTAGCTATCGCAGCAGGAAGATACAACACTCAGCAGGAAGAGCAGAGCTCTTGTTACTCAAGACTGACAATACATCAGTGGTGAAGTCAATATCACTGTGGAACACAAAGATTCCACAATTTAATCAATCTGGATACAAGGACTGTCCACCATTCTCCATCAATTAATGCAAGATTGACTTGAATACTCTTTTGAAATGAGCGGGTAAAACACTACATGATTAATGATAAAGCAATCTATATTCATATGGACATGATCACTGATTCAAGGTTGACATGGAAAACGAGTAAACAACCAAATAAGAGTGAGCCTTGGGGTTTGCTCCCTTTCAAGGTCTCAAGTTCGAAACCCACTGGGTGCAAACAATTTCTGAGGGCCATCGGACTGGGTAAAACCTGAATTAACCGTGGTGCACTTGCGGGAAACTCCTTGCCGAGGGCCTGTGCACCCCCGGGATTAGTCGGGGCTCAAAGAGACTCGGACACCCGGTGCAAATCAAAAAAAAAAAAAAAAAAAAAAAAAAAAGAGTGAAACTTACAATGTGTGAACTAGAGTGACAAAATTGACAAGAAAAGAAAAAGATGAATTCGAAACCGGCATTAAACAAAGAAAATGAATAAAAACCAGCGAACATGCTCCCAGACCTCATCAAAGAAGGTAAGCATCCAACTAAAAAATTGTAACAACCCAACCCTTGATTTTGAGGGTTTCTGGTTGAAATTGCGTTTTGAAGCTTTGAATAAAATTGTATAACCATTTTGGAACTTGTTGGGATGGTTGGGGTTGAAATCCAAGGGCTCGGGGGTGTTTCGACACTAATTCAATTGAGTGTTGCTGAAAAATTTAGAACTGGTGCAGTCACAAATGTAGAAAACTGGCCCCAAATGCGGAGATGCAACTGCAAATGAGAAGGAGGCTGTGCTGGTTGAGCACCGCAAATGTGATGATAGTCCAGCCCATTTAATTTTGCAATTGTGATGGACACCCAGTATAAAAACTTACAGTGATGTTTCAGACGCCATTTTTGAATATAGAAACGATCCTTGCATATATTTCTTTTTAGACACATCTTGTTCTTTAAAATGCAAATGACCCTCTATTACAAATCAGCAGAGAAACATGGTCATGTAATATTTTTTTCAAGACAGTGCAACCTTTCAGTTTAAGACTTGCTATACTTGGGAATAGCAAACAACTCAAAAATAGATTGAAACAATAAATATCTCAGCTAGAGTACATATTGGTGCTAGACAAATTGACCGAAACATTGCCACCTGACCAAACATAGTTCCAATTTGAAACATCTGGAGGTCATTCGTGGAAATAGTTTTTCCAATAACTTGTGGAAAAAAAATACTACGTACGTATTTGTTTAAGTTCTTTGAAACTTTATATGCAAACACTGTTTTTCGAAGTGCTGGTTTGCATGTGCTTTTCAAAGATGCTCTGCAAAAACTACATCATCAAAAAACTACAAATACTCAAACACATATTCAACTTCAACAGACTTGTTTTTCGAGTAAGTCTTCAAATAAGCTCCTTGCATATGCTGTCCAAAGGGTTAGCATTCAACGAAATTCTAGAAATAGTAAAATATAGAAGCACACATTACAGGGGGTATGGAGATGATTAAAAAATTGACATAACATGCTGATTCTTTCATTTACAAAACCATCAAAAACATAAATATACCTTCTGGGATATGTATTTGGAGCCGGAGGCTCAGCAAGACCCACCAGAAATTGAGCTACCTAGTATCAATTTGAAAATATAGGGTTAAACTCATAACAAATATAAGCAAATAAGCAGGTGAACAAATTAAGTAAGCATTTGGATATAAAAAATGTGATATTTGAAAAAAAAAAAAATTTGAAGTTAAGTTGAAAAAGTTTATTTGGAGAAGTTGTGTTTGGACATGCATTTAACTTGATAAAGAGTTGAAATTTTGTGAGTGGAGAAGATTTCACTTGAAAAACTGGCCAATACCACTAATTCAAACTTGAAACCCATCTTTTAAAAATAAAATCAAAATATCAGTCCAACGCATAACCAAACGCTGTTTTGAAAAAAGAATTGAGAAAAAGGAAAAAAAAATCCATGGACAAAAACAGCTCCTAAGTAGCAGGTGGAATATTCCACCTCTCCTCCATGTCGCCCAGAACCATAGTAGCCTCCTGTTGACAATGTAAAGTTAGCCCAAGAGAGTAATTGGCACAAAAGCCAAACAGAAACCTTAGGTAAGCAGTACAAACCGATAATAAGAACATCCAAATCAGAGCCAGGTCGAACATAATCAGGCTTCAACTTTAGCCATTTTCCACTCCGATCACTTGGTTCCCATTTTGAAGTTAAATCTTTCAAAACTACTCCTTCATCTCTGAAGAGTCCACCAATTATACCAATAAGGATTAACATAATTAACGGAAATAACAGTTCACATTAAATCAAACAAGTAAACACATACCATAAATAATCATAAAGGAAACCTAGCCTTCAGTCATTAAACAATATCCCCACTCCTGACATGCATATCTGTAGTTGAAACTTAATAATAGGAAACTCTGACCCCAGATAAGCTTAATCCCTAAGGGATCGTTTGGTGTGAAGGATAACACTAAATAGTTCTAAGATTAAATTATAGTGTCACTTAATTTGTTGTTTGGTTGGCAAGTCCAGAATAACGTATTCCCGGATTAATAATTAATACTGGGATAAGTTATCCCTCGGGTAGTATAGTATTCCCGGAATAAAATAGGTAAATGACAAAGATTTCCCTTTAAATCTTCTTTATACATCACTTTTCACATTCATGTATATATACACTATTTTTAATACCATGTATAATAACATTCACAATCTTCACTACTTATTTTTATTATAATTCTTCATATTTTCTATTAAAAAATTACACTACATAAATCTAATTTTTATTAATGAATTCATTTGACTAATTCTTATGTTTATTTATATTTTGATTTCTCATAAATCATCTTTTACTTTAACAAATTTAAGATGAAAGCTCTATTTTTAAGCTAAATAAGAAGAAAATTTTATTTTTAAATACATACGATACCATCAAGGAAATGTACACACAAAAATATTTAAGCTAAATAAGATGAAAGTTTTATTTTTAAGAATGAATAACTAAAGCTTGCAAAGAAAATATAAAAATTCAAATAAAGTGAAGGATATTTTTGTAAACAAACAACGTGCTCATAAAATTTATGCAATGCATATTATTTTGAATACAATAAACCAAACACTCAATAAAAAATAATTTCATCATAACTTGTATTCAAACCAAACAACCCCTAAATATCCTATGTAATGTCTTGTCCCATCGTTATAAGTGAACTAATTGTGAAAAAAAAAGTCTACCCGGGCCACTATAGCGGGATTTGGGATTCGATTGGGCCGCTATAGCAGGATAAGTCGTTGTAAATGTAGGAAAACCCCCAAAATCGTTCATAATCACCCAAGAACGTTTTAGAGAAGAGAAAGGGAGACCTAGAGCAAATTTTAATAGTCTTTCATCAGGAATCTTCGTAAAGGTGGGGAATCCAATCCTTACTTTTTTGTAGTCGATTCCTAGGCCTTAGAAAACGTAAATGTGGCCCTAGGGGAGGGTTTGGGTTCATCCTAAGGTGGGGAAAATCCGAGTTTATGAGAATTTTAGGATGTAAAACCTTGGGTTGTTTATAATCACATTTGTTCTTGATTTATTTATCGTGATTCACTTATGTAACCATGAAATTGGTAGTTTTAGGTGAATTAATGGTGGGAATACCCTAGTTTGGGTGGAATAATCATGAGGTTTGCCTAGGGTTTGGAATTTGGATATAATCCGAGAATATTTAGGCTTGTTGTGATGCATTTTGTATTTGTGTTGTTATTTTAGACCCAAAACAAGCTATGTTTCACAAAAGGAATCAAGGTCTATGATGCAACAGTTGCTTGGTGCCCTAGTAGGCTAGGTTTTCTTATCTGAATAGTTAGACCTGTATTCTATTTCAAAATATTCTTCTAGATGTACGGGAGATTTCATACATAGGTTTTCGGACACGAAGTCTGGATGGCAGCTAAAAGTTGTTTATTATTGTTAAGGCGGGAAAAGATAATGAATATGGGTTGAGTTCTCTAGTTCTTGCTTGTTAACCTTGAGTTTTCTTGATGGGGTGGTCTGCTAGTAGTTGTAAGATTAAATGCTATGAAATTGTTGGGTAATAGCCATTTCTGGAACTTGGGGTAATCAAGGGGAACTTTACAAACGGGAAGAGTATTAATTCATGAGATTATAAGGAGGTAATTTCCGAGAACGAATGTGTACTCAAAAAAGGGGTCCAGTATTGGGCTATTGATATATATAGGTGTATTTATGTATGTGTGCGTTCATGTTGATTGTTCCATGTGAAATGCTTGTGTAATGCATGTTCAGGAAATAAAAGGTGAATGTGAAATGACTTCATGTTGATAATCTCATACAATGAGCCTGTTTAATTTACTTATGGTTTCAAGTGTGGTTGTTCATTGTGATTGTGATTGTGATTGTGCGTGTTGTTTGTGATTGTTGGTTGGCTCGAGTACCACAGTGGAACATGTTTACTAACGGTTGGCTCGGATAGCACTATGGTACACTTAACAGTTTATGTGTGGATTCCATGAGAGAACCAAATTAGTTCCTTGTAATTAGATGGCTACATGTTGGTCCATGAGTGGTCGAGCTTGTGTTTAAATGTTGGGATAGTTCTTGTGTAGAACAGGTTTGCATGTTAAACACTGTGGATGATGTTTAGTGATGATGGATCGGAGTTACTTGAAAGATGTGATGAATTAGGTATGGCTTGTTATGTTGGTCATGTTTATTATGCATATCAACTTAGGGTGAAGATTGGGAGTCTGGGCTATGTTATATTTGTGATTATAATTGTATGTTATTTGTTGATGGTCGGGGTCTTGTGCTTAGTTAAAATGTTGGGACTGGTTATGGTTGTTCAGTTTTTAGAACATATTTGATAAGGGGATTTGAGTCAAGGTTGGCTTAGTAAGAGTCTAGCATGTGGTTTACTAAAATGGGTCAAGGGCTAGGGTGTTGACATGAGAACTTAGGAAGATTAGTAGGTTGGTTAATAGAGTAGTAACAGTCTGGTCTCCGGGGAATTTCTATGTGATAGAAGGGTTAGGTTAATGATCTGATATGAGGATGGAATGGCTAGATGGTGGAGTTGGCAGCGGAAGGAGGTAGGTGACTTGAGATAGAGTGTATGGATTCCAAGGAATACTACTTGTGGTAAGAGTGGTGATTGAAGGGTCGGGGTCTTAATTTATCTTCAAGTTGCATGTTTCTTCAGATTAATTACATGATGTTATGTGTAAAATTTGGTCAACCGATGATGCCTATCAATACGTGTTGTTTGTACTGATACTACTCTTGTTGTACTGCTTGGCATAGTCTAGTTGAAAGATTCAGTAATGTTTCACAGGTGAAGACGAAAATGATCTCTGACAGCTTCTACTCTTTTTATGATGGGAGTTGTGTCTAATTTCTTTCATAAATTGTACTCTTTAGAAGCTCTTGTACCTATTTAGACTAGTTCCTTTTGGGGGGGGGGGGGGTCCAGTGTATTTTCTTTACAAAGGTATTTTAATTATTTGACAAATTGTGAGTATTTCAATATATAAATAAGTTGTTTAGTTTAATTTTGATTTATTTCCACATGGCCTAATTTAAATTGGGTGAAAGGGTTCTCCTATCTAGGTGTTAAAGTAGGTGCTCACACGGCATAGTGGGTTGGGTCGCGACATCCTTTCACAAAAGAGGGAGAGAGAGAGAGGAGGAAAGTTGAGTCACAAATCAAAAACACTTGGGGGTTGTTTGGTAGGGTGCATAAGAATAATGCTAAAAAGAGGGCATCATTAATGCTTGCATTAGTAATGATTGTATTAGTTATGCTTGCATTAGTTATGCAGAGATTATTTTTTATGCATTGTTTGGTTTGGTGTATTAAAAATAGCATGCATTGCATAATTTCTAAAAGTATATTTATTTACAAAAAAAACCTCCATAAATATAGTGGAAAAGATGTAGAAAAAGTTTTGAGGGGCAATTGTGTTAACTATGCCAACGCATGTATTAAAAACCTTGCATCACTAATACCATGGACTTCCATGTATTAGTAATACACACTTCTATACATAATAGAGTGTATAATTAATGTTAATACAAGCAAAGCATTAGTTATACATAGGCTAAAAAAGTGTACCAAACAAGGTACTACGAATACAAAAAGCTAATGCATGTGTGTATGTATATATACAGAAAGCAAAACAAAGAACAAAATGGAATGCTAAAAATATCCACTTCAAATCTCTTCTTTATACCACTAAATGTAATATAAAAATCTTGTTGTGGGACTCAAGAGAGTTAGAACAGATGAACAAGAAACAAACCTGTTCTCAACAGTTCCTTTAAAGAATTTATCGACATCGTCAACACTACGAGCAATGATCGACCAACATGGCTCCCCTGTTAAACAGGCAACAAATAAGTAAAAGAGAACTCAACTAAAGCAAAGAATATCCATGCAACTCCAATTGCAATTGGTTAGAAGTAACTGTGAGAAATATAGGAGAATGTATTATTTAATTATACATCTACATTATTACATTGAGCCTATGATAGACACTATATTCTAATCTTTTCCCATGTAAGATACAATATACAAATCCTATACATATTCCAACACTCCCCTTCAAGTTAGAGCATACAAGTCATATGCATTGAACTTGTTATAGATGTAACTAATACGAGGACCAGTAAGGGACCTAGTGAAAATATCTGCAAGCTGGTCATTTGACTTCATGAATTTTGTAAAAATATCTCTAGAGAGTATCTTTTCTGACAAAGTGAGCGTCAATCTCAATGTGCTTAGTCCTCTCGTGAAATACATAATTTGATGAAATATGATGGGGCCCTTGATTATCACACACAAGTTTCATCTAAAACTATTTTCTCCATATTTTAGTTCTTTGAGCAACTATTTAATCCAAACTAGCTTACAAGTTGCTATAGCCATTGCTCGATATTCTGCTTTTGCACAAGATAGAGCAACCACACTCTGTTTCTTACTCTTCCAGGACACCAAATTACCTCCAACTAACACATAATATCTAATGTAGAACGTCTACCGGAAGGTGATCCTACCCAATCAGCATCTTTATATCGAACGATTTGCTCATTGCTCCGATCCTCGAAGAGTAGTCGTTCATTTGGAGCTGACTTTGTATATTAGAAATTGTTGACAATTGCATCCCAATGACAATTGCATGGAGAATCCATAAACTGACTTACAACACCCATAGGAAACGAAATATCACGTGCTGGCACTATGAGATAATTCAACATACCAATCAACTGACTACATCGTCCTAGATCACTAGGTGGCTCCCCCTATTGTGGCTGGAGTTTAGCATTCGGATCCATAGAAGTGTAAATGGGTCTACATCTCATCATTCATGTCTCCTTAAGAATGTCTAAGGCATACTTGCGTAAAGAATGGATCTTTGGCCTAACTCAATCCTAAGAGCTTAGTTCATTCAGAGTGGATCGCCCAAGTTCATCTAAGGATACCACACATATGAAGTCAACGTTTTGACCCTAAAACAAAAGAATTGATTAAAAAATAAATTTTATTAGTTTTTTAGGACAAATATGAGCTAGTTCACTCATGAATCATGATAAGCGCAATTTGGGACCAAATTCATACGAAGGGCAAATTTGTTCTACTTTCCATAGTTCTTTTTTTTTAGAATAGTATTTTTTCTATTTTCCATAGTTGAGGTGCAAATCTGAATCAATCCACCAATGATAAGGCTATGTTTTGGACCACATCAAAATAAGGGCAATTTTGCTAGTCGAGGGGCATTTTTGGCCCTTTTCCCTTCTTAAAATTCAAAAACTACTTTTGGTGAAAAGCAAGCTAAAAGTGCTAGAATACAGAGGAGATTCTACGGATGGAAAGAAGCTTTCTTTACAGAAAATAAGCACTAAGCACTTCTGCTTGGAGAAGCTTGGTCAAATAGGCTATTAATCTGGAAATGGACTAGCACAAGAACCTTTCCAGAAAAATCAGCCTAAAATTTATGCTAGGGAGCACTCAGAAAGGCAGGATATGGCCCTCGAGAAAAATCTGGAAGGTAAATGCATCAGCTAAGGTACTACTCTTTGATACATGAAAATCTAAGTAGAGGGCTTATGAACTCAGCTCCAGATGATTTATGTGTGCAAACATTGAGGACAACTCCCTTCAGTTTCTACACTGCACTTTTACCAATGTTTTGGACGGTGAAAGGCGACAAGGATCTGCCTCGCGGCAAGGCGCTTGTCTTTTTGAAGTGAGGCGCCAATTAATACCAAAAACTTAAAATATTTAATTGCATGTATAAATGACCAAAATCTCAATAGCAATAACATATTAGCAAAGATGTCAATTCAAAAACTAAAAGGTAGATAATAGATACTAAAAGTCTAGAGTGACTCAATAATTCATAAGACAAGCAATACCAAAACAGAAGAACGAGAAAGAAGAAACTGGGCAGATTGCAGATTGAGAAATAACAAAAAAACAGAACCAAAAAACTGTCTCACTAGTTAATGAGAAAGAAGAAAGGCAGTCGCTAAAGTCAAAACAGAGGATAAAGAAGAAGAACGAGAAGCAAGGAGCAGAAGGCAAACATGATGTTGCCTGAGCCCTGAAGTCCGACGTAGAGAATCGACTTTGAAGTTTAAGGTGCGTAAGTCACAAATAAACCCTAATTTTACATTATAAGTTTTAACTTGTTGAGTCATAGTTTTCAACCTTGCCTCGCCTAAGCTAGTAATAGGCGACCTGGCCCTGCCGCTCTAGTAATAGGCGACCTTGCCTCGCTTGCTAGTACTGGGTAACCCTGCCTCGCCTCGCACCAAAGGGGCTAAGGCAAGCGCCTTTCACAACACAAGTTGTTACGATACAGTTATGGCATTTGTTTTTTAGTATGAATGACTGGACTATGCCAAAGCTAACAAATGACTGCTTGAGATGTTGGGTGTGGTGTAACTGGTCCCTGTGGTCATGTTAGGCAGAAGAAATGTAATGACCCTCCATGTCGTTTCCTCCATTTTCAATCTTTTTAGCATTTAGAACTTTTTTGTAGCGACCCCAAGTCATTTATGACTTGTTAGGACTGAAGGTTCAATCGCGAGTCGTTCATTTGAATTTTGTGCAAGTTTTCGTGTTTTGGAGCCTTTGAAACTTGAACGGTTGACTTCGGTCAAAAGTTCAGGAAGACGGCCTCAGAATGCAATTATGATTGTTCCATCAACTCTGGAAGGGCTATTTTAGACTAGTAGCATGGTTGGTTTGAGCCCCGAGACTTCTGATGCGAGTTTGTGTTGTTAGGCGTTTTAACTTTGAAGCTTAAGCCAAAGTTTGACTTCGGTCAACATTCTTGGTAAATGTGCTCGAATGAGAATGTCGAGTTCGATGTAAAATGACCTTTCATGCAATTCTCAAGACTTCTAGTCTCATTTCAAGCCTTCTTGTGATTTTAGCTTTGTTAGAATATGAATAGGTTTATACAGTCCTATTAAAATAGGAATAGGTTTATACAATCCTATTAGAATAAGAATAGGTTTATACAATTTTATTAGAATAGGAATAGTAATAGAAATAGAAATAGGAATACTAAATAGTATCCTACTTGGTAAAGGATTGTATTCTAGGGTCTATAAATAGGTCTCAATGTAATAATGTAAACAACAACAATTTAATAATATTTTTTTCCTATATTTCTCACATGGTATCAGAGCCTCTACGATCTTGGTAGAAAATCTAAGAGCTTCCGCTGTCGGCGGGTGACTTATGGGGTCCGGTAAGGTTATTGTTTGACTATATCCTGTTCTTTGTTGTTATTTATCTGCTAGCTGATAGGTTTTGGTTTTAGAATTGTGGTTGTTAGTCCTCCTGACCTTAGGTAGTTGACTTTGTATCTTAGTTGCTTATGATTAGGCTGTTGGCTTGTGGTCCAGGTACTTTTTTGACTCGGTTCCTTATTTCTTGCGTCCTATTTTTGTTCCCTATTGCTTGTATATCATATTATCTCATGTTTAGTTATATGTGCTATGCTTTCCTTATTACATGTTGCTTATACTTGTGTTATCATTGAGCTCAGTCGGCTGATGCCTTCTGAGTACTGCTTTTGATACTCATAGTACACTTCTACTCTCTGCAGATCATAGTTTAGGTTCTCGCCGTTGATTTGGAGTCATGCGGAGCAGTTTGGAGCTCGGAGACTAGGGTGAGCTCCCGGCGTTCAGAGTTTCCGATTTCCGTCTGTTTTGGCTAGGCATGGTCTTTATATTATATTTAGAGGTAGCCTGTACTCATTCTGTATTTGTAAAAGCTTTGTACTCTCATTTTGATTAGACACTTAATTACTAACCGATGTCGGGTCTTGGGATAGATCCTTGTGTTATATTTCTAATTATTGCCCTATTTCTTCGCTTTGTTGTAAGCTTTATGCTTCTTGTTATTGGCTTCTGCTTGGTAGCCCGTTGTTTATGGCTCTGGGCTAAGGGTTAGGCTTACCTACTAGTGGGGTGTAGTAGCTGTCATCATGACCTTAGAAATTGGGTTGTGACAAGAAATGATGGAGAAATTCCATTTAGGAAAGAAAATTTAGATGTTCCGAGGTAACTGCCTCGAGAAATGTGCCAAAGAGCATTTTGACGGTCTTACACCCCTGTTTTTTTTTCTCCTCCTCTTAGATTTCCACTTTCACTTTGTTTAGTGATCTTATTTCAAGTTACATTCTTTATCTCAAGAGTTATTGTCCTTGTTCTAAGGTTATTTCTTTTCTTTCAATTTATTTTTGACTTTTTTTAGTTATATTTATTCTATAGTACTATGGTTTTAATGTTTTTTCTTTTTTTGAGAATATTTAATAGTTATATTTATTCTATATTTATATTTATTCTATAGTACTATGTTTTAATGATTTTAATGTTTAGTTGCTATTTTGTTGTGTTCATAGGAAAAATGGAAGTTCATCTTGGAGAATGAAAGTTCGAATTCTACAATACACATGTAAGGTTATCACAAAATATCTCTCAAATTTAAATTATCTTATAAATCTATTTTTATAATGTTAGACTTTTTAAGCTAAATCCCCACACTTGTATCCATGTTCAGATTCGTACTCCTGAATCTTAAAATTTAGATTTTGCCAAATCCGACTCTCGGATCCGCACCCGAGTCTGACCAACTTAGTATAACAAGACACATAGCATGAGACTATGGTGGTCGCTACACATGTTCCCCAGGTGGGATGTGGACAAATGAAAATGGTTTGATTCATGGCACAAACATCTTATTTAAGCAAACATGGACAACCATATACATTATGATATCACCACAAACTTCAAGGGATTAAAAGACCATTATTGCTGAATAGAATGTGAAGCATGACAACAATATTAATTACAACCTGGGGAATCAAAAGGCATCCTTACCAGAAAGACGATGAGCATTAAGACCGCCATTAGGGACCAAAATTTCTAAACGGCCTTTTATGGGCTTCACAACTTTCTGCAGAATCTCTTGACGTTCCTTCAAGCTCCGATGAATAACACTGGTATCCCCAACATAAAGAATATCGAACACAACATCTATTGACATGCAATGTTAAGGGAGAGGAAGCCAACCAACATTATGGAGATTCAAGGACAAGCATCGCTGACATTAACACACTCATTTCCTGCTGAGCTGCCAAACTTGGAAAACATTGTAGAAACAAAAAGGATACAACATAACTGCAACACAACCAAAATATATTTCATTATGCCGATCTTTTACAGGAGTGACACGATAAAATAGTAATGTTCTAAAGACGAACCTGCCTATCACTATCAAGACCCTCTCTTGCTGCCTTAGCTATTATATAAGTAAGAAATTCACAATGAGAAGTCAGGCAATTCAGAAACAAAAATAGGTTTATGATAGATTAACGGATCTTCAGCATACATTGAAAATGCATCAAAATCTAGCAGACAACACAAATTTTGTGGAGAAAAATGTCAATCAAGGATCATAAGCACCTATTTCTTGATTGGAACCAAACTCTGCAAAGCGGTTTATTGATGCATCCCAAACCAACATTTCACCATCGAGTATGCACCTGATCAAAAAAGAGAGGTAAGGAGAAAGTCAGTCGCAGCGGAAAAGGTAAGTACCCCTCATTACAAGGCTATATGCAATAGAAATAGCTATCAAAGCTCTGCACAGTTCAGAAAATAACAAAGTATATTTCGTTTTCCAAAAAAATAACTAGTTGTCAAAGGTACTTGATGCCATCAATTAAAGATAAACCAAAAACATCACTTCATCAGACCAGTTCTGGGGATGTACCAGCATCAAAAAGCTGAAAAGAAGGATGCTATCACAAGATAGAGGATCACACAGCACATCCCTGTTGGGAGTTCTTCATAAAACAGACTAATTCTTGTTCTCTTCTTTAAACAGAACTTATGCTACATAATCAGTTTGGGTCATTTCCGCATAATATCTTTTCCAGCAACCTTGCATTTCATCGCCCACTGACCACTCCCCCACTAACCATCTCTAAGAAAAATGGGATAGCAATATGAGAGGCATGTCGTGATCATAAAACCCAGACCCACGACATCATCACATAAAAATTGAAACTGAATTCAGACACGGTCAAACAAAGTACCCTACTAGAGTCTTGGGCACAGTGACCGACAGGCATGTGTATTGATGTGTACAGGCACACATTTTTTCCCTTTCTTTAATGAAATTAATTAATTATAACAAAAAAGTAATCGATAGGCATCTGGTGGATTTGGTAGCAAATCTAGACATGAAATAACAATTAACAAATCATAGGGTGATGTTAACCAATTAGGGGGGGGGGAGAGAGAAAAATGGAAGCATAAGGATTAATATTTATTTTTCCTTTTTTACAATGGCTACAGAATTATACGTTTGCTTACTTGTCAGCAAGGATATTCTGAGTAATAATATCTGACATCCCATGAGCATACTCTTGATGATCCAGAAAGTTTCTGCAAGCACATTTGAGTTGATATAGCAATTAGAAGTACTATAAACCTATAACAATTCGTTATGAGAACCACAGTATTAGAATCATGCGTATTCGGCAAGTACTAAAATCAAATCAAAAAATTCAGTAGGACACGCGGAAAAGTGCATTTACTCGTTTCAGATAAATTGAGCAAATCCATAAAGAAAGGATTAAATCACACCAAGGAAATACAACAAAAAGGAGGAATTAGATAGAAAATTATGAAAATGGTACCTTGAAAAGAAGTTTAGCTCAGAATTATTTTTGTGAATCTGGATGCGATCCCCATCAAATTTGCACTCAACAACTACTTCTTTCCCGTAAAGCTGTTCACGATATAATCAATTTAACATGAGATAAAGTTAATCAATAGAAAAGCTACCATCGTTAAAAAGACTCGGTTGGGGGAGGGGGGGGCAAAACAAGGAGATAAAATAGCAAATCTCATAAAACCTTTTTCCATGCAGCAGATGCATTGCTGACCCTAAGAGCCAGCTGAGGGCGGACAGGTTTTCCAACTTCAATATCCTGCAGAAAACAACACAGTTGCAATTATCCTGCTGGAGATAAATAGGATTATAAAACAAGAGAAAGGAGAGAACTTAAATGATATCATTGGCATCCCACCTCAAAATCAAGGATCATACTAAATGTACTGAGTTTTCCACGAGCTGTGGAACAGGTTCCTTTCGCAAAAAGATTTTGTCGATGCTGCTACTTGATATTAAATATGTTTTGTGTACACTACTGTCACATTCAAACTCTGGTTACGTAAAATTCGCATATGCAGTCTCAACTTCAATATAGGATGATTGCATTAAGTTGATGGTAACATAAAAAATAAATATTCCCATTATTTTGAGGTTGAAGAATAGTTGGGGCCTGGGGATTGATGTATTCTAGTCATAGTTTATCAATGATACTAATGTTACAATCATTTGTCACTTTATTGACAGCAGTACTATACTAATTCTCAACTTTGGTACTCTTTTACTTCCTTCTCTAGTCTCTACATCTCTTTCCTGCATATGATACTAATTCTCTACTTTGGAACTCCTTTATAGCCTTCTCTACATCATTTTCCTGTTCTACCTTGTCCTAGGTTATGAACATTTCTGTATTATATTATATGTACAAAGAAAATGGGCCTTACCATAATTCAACCTCATTAACTCACAAGGTGAGGATTGTCCAAGAACATGTAAGGGATAACACCCCATCATTCCCTTGATCAATGTGAACATTCCAACACTCAATGTATAATTTTTATAGAACTTCAAAATATCCATCTAATTTCCTCATCCACCATTAGCTTATTTGTAAGTGTTAGAATATGAATAGGTTTATACAATCCTATTAGAATAGGAATAGGTTTATACAATCCTATAAGAATAGGAATAGGTTTATACAATCCTATTAGAATAGGAATAGGAATAGAAATAGAAATAGGAATACTAAATAGTATCCTACTTGGTAAAGGATTGTATTCTAGGGTCTATAAATAGGGTCTCAATGTAATAATGTAGACACAACAACAATTCAATAATATTCTTTGTGGACGTAGGTCGATTGACCGAACCACGTTAAATCTGTCTCTTTTGATGTGTTTCTCGTTTGTCTTCTTACTCGTGGTCTTTCGAGGTTTGCTTTGCTAGCTTCCGCATTACACCTGCTTATTTCGGTCCTAACAAGTGGTATTGAAGAGTAAAAAACCACGTAAATCGTTGTGTCTTGTGTGATTGGGTTATTCTTATCTTGTTGCTTTAGTTTGATTGATATACTTGCTGTCCATTCTTCATATTGCGCAATTTGGTTTGTCTTCTCTTGGTTCAAATTGAAAGGGAAAGTTTAGATTTGGGTATTATTCCGCTGCTACCCTGTCTGACATTCTTGTTAGTGTCTTGTCTTTCCCAACACAGTGGTATCAGAGCCTCTACGATCTTGGTAGAAAATCTAAGAGCTTCCGCTGCCGGTGGGCGGCTATTACTCATATATGCCGCCCGTCTGGCCAACAATTATGTTAGCAAAAGTTGGGTCACCATGCATCATTCTAGTGACTACTTTCTTATATCTAATTTGTGTAGCACCGTGCCATCATTCCGGTGACTGCTTTTTCATATTTAATTTGTGTAGTACCATGCCATCATTCTGGTGACTACTTTTTCATATCTAGTTTGTGTAGCACTGTGCCATCATTCCAGTGACTCCTTTTTCATATATAATTTGTGTAGCACCGTGCCATCCTTCCGGTGACTACCTTTTTTTTGCATATCTGATTTGCGTAGCACCGTGCATCTCTCCGGACTACTTTTCATATTTAATTTGTGTAGTACCGTGGATTTTTCCGAATTATTTCTCATATCTGAGTAGCATAGCATCATGTGTCTTTTCAATGACTCCTCAGATTTGATTTGCATAGTTCCATTCGTCTTTCCGGTGACTCCTTAAATTTGATTTGCATAGGGTTGTGCCATCATTCCAACCCTACCCGTATAATTTTTTCTTTTTTAGTAGGGTCGTGCCATCATTCCGACCCTACCCATATTATTTTTCTTTTTCAGTAGGGTCGTGACATCATTCCGACCCTACCCATATTATTTCTCTTTTTCAATGGGGTCGTTTCATCAATTCGAACTATCCTATATAATTTCTATTTTCTAGTTGGGTCGTGACATCATTCTGACCCTACCCATATAATTTTATTTCTTAGATTGTGACCACTTTTACCCATCAAATCTAATACTCCGGCATATGAGCATGTTTCGGGCAGTTTTTCGGTGACTTGTTTAATATCGACCGTCTATTGATTCCAACATGAACCATGTACTTTATACTAGATTTTGAGCACTTACAATGTTCGCTGCATTGTGAAGAAGTCTATATGGAGCAACCACCTAATTTTGTTGCTCAGGGGGAGTTTAGTAGCCTTGTATGTTGATTACATAAGTCACTCTATGGTCTGAAACAGTCTTTGCAAGCTTGGTTTGGGAAGTTCCAACACTGTAATTTTATCACTCTGTGTTTTATCGGCATTATGCATCAAATTCAGTATTTCATGAGAAGATCAAGCACATTGAAATTTATTGTCAATTTTGTGAAGTCGAGCGATCAACTTGCAGATGTCTCACCAAGCCCCTCATCGGTCCTCGTGTTAATTACATTTGTAACAAGCTAGGTACATGAATTGTATGCACTAGCTTGAGGGGGAGTGTTAGAATATGAATAGGTTTATACAATCCTATTAGAATAGGAATAGGTTTATACAATCCTATAAGAATAGGAATAGGTTTATACAATCCTATTAGAATAGGAATAGGAATAGAAATAGAAATAGGAATACTAAATAGTATCCTACTTGGTAAAGGATTGTATTCTAGGGTCTATAAATAGGGTCTCAATGTAATAATGTAGACACAACAACAATTCAATAATATTCTTTTCCTATATTTCTCACAGTAAGATCAGATACTGTTGACTGTACTAATTAATTAGCTTTCATGCTAGGAGACATTGGCAGAATAGGATATTTTCCTTATAATGTAATTGATGTCTTCCCTGAATTAGTTATAGGATTCATGGTATAAATACCTCATCCCATGGGATATACATGGTTATCAAAATGAAAAAAAAAAACAAAACATATACTCAAATAGGAAGCCTTTTCTTCCTTCTCAATTCCTTCATGGTATCAAAGACATTGCTGGCTTTTTCGGATGAGTTTCCTACCTCTGCAGTACTAAGGTTACATAGATTGAATTTTCTCTATGTTTCTTAGTTTCTCTTCCCAAAAAAGTCACTGTTGGAAGCAACTTTACCACTAGGGATGGCAATGGGACGGGGTCTATGCGGGATGGGGCGGGTTGAGTTTAAGGTTGTGTGGGGCAGGTGGGATGCGGGGCGGGTTGAAGTGGGCTTTTTTAGAACTAATGCGGGACGGGGCAGGTTGCGGGTATATGTGATTTTTTGTGTGGGTTTAAACTTAATTTCAATTTTTTACTTATTATAAGAGTGATAGAGCATTATTTAGTAAGATAATTTCTTTAAAGCTATTAAAATATTCAAGATAGTAAATGAAAATGGTTCAATAAAAAATAATTCAATTACTTACATTCCCAATTGACCTCTAAAAAATAAAATTTTAAGTCACTATCCTATTAAATTAAATAATACAACTTAATAAAAAAATGAATTTATTTTTATGAATTTTATTTTTAGTATCAAACTTAACTAGAAAAAGAAAATATTAAAAAAATTATGCGGGGCGAGTTTATGAGGAGCGGGTCTATGCGGGGCGGGGTGGGGAGGGTTGAAAATGAAAAAAAATGTTGTGCAGGGTGGGGCGAGACGGATTAAAAAATTTGCGAGTTAAGCTCAACCCCCCCCCTCCCCGCACCGCCACATTGCCATCCCTATATACCACCTTCGGTCAGTCCTATACACAAATGGGTACCACTGGGAGGCAACTCTCTATTATGCCACCCACCCAAGAAAACTCATTGTCGCTAAATGTCTCACATGCATCCACACACCACCAGAAGAGGCTGACTTCCTACGTCATACGTCACATGCTGGCACATGTGGCCCTCTTCATTATTTAACAAGAAGAGAGTCAACAAGGGGTCATGCTTTACTCAGCTCTAACGTAGAAATCTAGGTTAACCAATGTTATCAAAGGCGCGCTTAAGCCCTGAAGCGACGCTCAAAACGTGTATTGCATCTCGCCTCGCTTTATGTGTGCTTTAGTGTCGTCATCACGGTTTTAAGGCATACTTTTCACTCTATCGTAAAAAAAATTCAATTTCTTTATTTATATGTTTGTCGTTCATGCTTATAATTATTACTCTTGAACGAAACATATATATATATATATATATATATCTGTATTTGTATTTCTTTTCTCCCTTTGCGCCTTTTTTCAATAAAATTCATGCCTTGTTTGTGTTTTGCGCTTAAATCTCCAATGAATCTTAAGAGTTATTTTGTGCTTTTTGCTTTTGATAACACTGGTTTAACTATATATCATGAGCAACCAAGGGCAACCACTTCCTATAAAGATCACTTGCACTATGATATTATGGAAAACCTAGGCATACAAAAAGACGTGTTGAAAGCTACATGGTGAACCAACTAGAGGACGTTGGAGAAAACAAGTAGGTCCACCAAGGGGTTTATCTAATATTGAAGAAAATGTTGAGACATCCAAGAAAATTGCTTCTGGAAAAACTGTCTTAGCAAGAAATTCAGCCATCTTCATCGACTCGCAGGAAATCAGATCTTCCACCAAACATCCTTTATCTAACTTTATCTCTTATAATTCCTTGTCTCCCTTCTATAGAGTCTCTATATTGTCTATATCTTCTCTTACAATTCTGCAAAATTGAAGGAAAGTTTATTGCACATCCTAGATTATGCAAGCTATTTTTGAATAAAGAAATGAACGCATTGTCAAAAAATGAGACTTGCGAACTGGTCACGACATTGCTAGAAAAGAAATTGGCTGGCTACAAATTGGTCTTCACCATGATACACAAAGTTGATGGCTCGATTAGAAGGTTCATCTAGATTAGTGGCTAAGGGACTCACTCAAACTAATGATGTGGATAATCATGAGATATTTACCCCAATTGTAAAGCTGAACGCTGTTAGAATTCATTTATCTTGTACAGCTAATCTTGATTTGGACTTACAACAGTTTGATGTGAAGAATGAATTCCTTCAAGATACAACAGCTAATCTTGTTAATTTGTAAACATTGAACTAAGGTAAAAGATACAAAGATCACCTACTTCACAAATTCAGAGGCCTTCAACCAAGTGTCAAGTTGCTGATGGTGAAATCTAAATCTTAATATGCACACAGGAAAATCAATTAATCACTGTTTCAGACATAGCCTCCAACACTTCACGTAACCTGTCATCGTATCCGTTCTTCCCAAAACACCCAATCACATATCTGTGACTTTCTAAATCAAGTTTTGATAAAAGAGTAGGCTGACCGGCACCGACCAGTGAAGGAAACGAGAGACAAACTTAGGACAGCTGACCATCTACATAAGCACTCTAATTTAGAAAATAAAGCATTTGCTCATCTCTTGGATAAGAAGTTATGATAGGATTTGTCGCCAAGAGCAAGCAATGAACAAATATCTACCAAATTATAGGCCTATGTACACTTAGTCACCAAGGTTAAAAAGATGAGATTTTAAAAGTTACTATAAATCAACTAGAGGAAGATCCAATATCTACTAAAAGTACCAAGTCATGATAAGAAGTATGTCATAAGGTTAAATATGAGAACTGGAAACAAACCTGGCGTTTATGCCGTTGACTTCTGTCCCTCAACTTTTCACAAACTAATTTTAAATCGCATGTGACATTGAATAAGTCCTCTGCATCTGGATGGAATTCATGGAAGATGCTCTTCTCACTAATTCCCAACTTAAGATCTAAATTATGAAGACAAAAATCAGTGGCAAATTGACATCATTGGGAATGGAGGGAGATCCTAGAGTTTAAGCATTGACGAAAAAGATATATCAAACCTTTGAGAATTATCATTATAATCCATTTCATTTCTTGAGCATTTGTTTTCCTGATTAGATCAGACAGAATTGAAGTCTTCTCTGCTCTGATAAAACAATAAAATATATCTTAGTGAAGCATAAGGATAATAAGCTAAGTAAATTGTAAATACTGGAGCAACAAAGCATCCGATCAAGTTCTTTCTAAAATAATGGTCTCTCAAAGAGGGAACTGAAATCTACAGCTGAAGATGCATTCCGCAAGCCTCCTGCAACAGGTCTAGGCTTTAAGTTAATAATTCAACAGATGACAGATCTAAGGTTTAACAATACAACAAGTCTATGTATGGATATGATATAGCACGATGTCTGAAACTATGGCTCAGGTATCAGAAGAACTCATTAAAACAAAGAAGTTTAGATAGAATTTAACTAACCAGCTGGGTAACCAAAGAGTAAAAAGATGGTCATGGCATTTATTTCCATCTCTGTACAGTAGGTGATGAAAGTTTCACCTCTATCAGAGCAGTCGTGATGCAAAGAGTAGCACTAGTTCACAGTTTTTAAGTTCCGGGAACTTTATCACCTTGATAAACTTTACCTCTTCCTCCTTTGTCCATAAAAGTATAGGATGCATCTATTATTAGGTAATCTGCACCCCTATGACTAACGGATTTTGATATAGAAAGCAATTGTCTTGACCATTTTAGAAAATTGAATGCTAGAGATAATACTCAATTTCTGACTATCTATCTCCATCTCTATAATCAATTGCATTTCTCCTTCATATCACAAGACCGAATTTCATGCTCTTCCACACAACAAGTTGGCCAATAGAGTTGACAAGTTCAGCCGGTTCTGCGAATTGGTCATTATTGAAAAAGAGTTTGACTGATATACAGTGATGGTACAATTGGTCAATACGGATGAATCGAAGAGACAAGTCTCAAAGCATGGAAATTTTGCTTTTGTGGAGCTTGCCATGGACATCACAAATAAATGTAAAGGAGGAAAAATATTAGGGGTCTGTTTGGAAAGCCACCTGGTAATTGAAATTAGTGTAATTACTAGGATAGTAATTATCAGCCTAGTAATTACACAACCTAGAAATTACGCTGAAATGTTTGTTTGCCATTGTGTAATTACAAATGTACTGTTTGGTTGCACAAGTGTAATCATAAGATAATGTTAAATTTTAAAAGTAAAGTTAATTATCTGAAATTAAAAATCTATATTAGACTAATAAGGGCATTTATAAATGATATTAAATTAAATATTTAAGATATATATTGTCTTTTAAAAATATATTAATCAACAAACATATGTTCTTAACTAATATTATAAAAAATAATTAATTTATATTTTTTCAAATTGGTATATTTTAATTAATTAATAATAAAAACTAAAAGTACAAGATTTCTATGAACGTCATAAAATACTTGTTTGACAAAAACATGAATATTATAAATATAATGTCATAAATTATGAAAATATTTGACAAAAAGATAATTTATCAAGTCTAACTAAAAAATAAATGATTTGCAATGTGAATTATCAAGTCAATACTACTAAGCAAATGAAACTGAAAATATAACATAAGTTCTAAATTAAAAATTAAAAATTTAATTTAATACGCTTATGTCAAATTTCAACATACCGTACATAAATATGATTTAAAAAAAAGGAAAACATAAATATATAACCTTACTCAACAAGGAATTCTACTTTACTTTAAAAACTAGAATTCTAACAAAATTATGCTATTGAAAAAAGTAAACATAAAATAAATAATATGAAATCGCATGGAATCACAAGAAGTAAAGGTTGAGAATGAGAAGAAAATGAAATATAAATACTATAAAAAAAATATTTTAAAAAGTTTAAAATAATAAAAATAAAAAAGAATTTAAAATGATAGAAATGAAAATAAATTACAACAAATAAATAAAAAGAAGAAATTAAAAGTAATCAGCTTGTAATTACACCATGTAATTGCCAACAATTCACAGCCCCTTTCTGAGAATTGGAGATTGTAACTACCCCTGCCAATTACACTCAATTACCTGCTGACCAAGTAATTACATGGTCAACCAAACATGTCAGGTAGTGTAATTACACCAAATCCAATTACCAGAGTGACTTTCCAAGAGTGACTTTCTAAACATGACCTAAAAGATTTAGAAACATGAAGGTTTGACAATTCAAAATCCCAAGGAAATGCATAACCACCATAACTCAAATATGTAAAAAGTTAGCCTCACCACAAAAAAGTTGTCTCTAGATACCTATGATCTCTTGGAATCAATGTGGAATTATGTAAAAATGTCACGTGATGGAAACAAAAGATTTGTATACGTGACACCAACAAGGTTGTAGTGGGCTTAATTGTGTCACAACACCAGGTCCATGGCACGTAGTGTCTTTTTTGGGCATATGCCTACATGAATTTTTTTGGGTTACGCCACATCAAGCCCCAAAAGCACGTGTATGATAAGTGGGTAATTAAGCGTAACACCCGCAATTTCTAAGTAAAGATCTGAACCCTTCTCTGTAAGCGTAGGCCTGAACTCTATGATTTCTAATTTATATGTATATGTTAAGGTCCTTACTAAGTGTAATAAGTGTATCGGATGTGTTTTAGGGTCGTAAGGTACCTCAAACACCAAGCCAAGTTAAAAGCATTTCTATCGAATAAGTTTTTGCATGAGTTCATATAAGGATCAACTCCAAACGACCATATCTCCTAACATATAAAGAGTTTGGTGGCCCATGACCTATCAAAGTAAAGGTCTATGAGTCTTTTTTCCAACGCCACCAAATTTGCATCAATCCGAGTTCAGTGTTGTAACACCTTAGAAGTTCTAAATCCAAATCAGATTGTGAGAAGTTGAAATTTACCTGGAAAACTGGAATCCATGAGCATTATCTACGGACCGTAGATGGAACCATGGGTTGTAGATGAGGCTTGTAGATTATATTTCCTTGATATAATCATTATAAGATTTCAGATAGTATGATTTTGGATAGCGTAATTTCAAGTAACATGATTTCCAGATATGCATCCTTTCGGACATGATTTTGGAAATATGGTCTCAGATGTACATTTTTATTTTTGAAATATTATGTCATATTTCACAGTTTTGACTCTCAGTCCTTCAGTTATCGTTTGAGTATTACTCATGATCAGATTCGTAGTTCTTTCAGTTGTTGTATAATTGTTGATCTCAGCCCTTACTTTGCACACCAACACATGCTACTTTGCTCTACATCATTCTATGATGAATATCTCATCACCCTAATTCAGATTCGCGGACAGACGTTCCACTAAGTTACTCTACTTCAAACATTGTGGTGAGTCCTCCTCGCATTCAAAGGACTTCACTTATGATTCAACAAATTTTATTCACTTCAGTTGTGTTAACTTTCAAGCAGCTCCGGGTCTTGTCCCAGCAAATGATCTTATTTAGTTTAGAGGCTTTTAGACATTAGTATTCGGTTGTAATAGACTTATTTCTGAATGGTTTTAGTTTACAGCTTCCGCTTCAGTTTTCATATGATATGCTTAGATATACTATGCCAAGAGTTAGCTTGGGATCATTTGTGGTTCCAAGTACCATATCTCAGCTAGGGTGTAGACTCGGGTCATGACATTAACCTACTTATCTAGTCCTTAAGCTGGTTCTATTGGGAGTTTTCAGAGAGAAAAAGGTCACACGGCATTTTAGCCCTAAAAGATAGATTTTCTCTTTTGATAAATAGTAACATTACCGAAAGACAGATTTTCATGATTTAACAGTGATTGGGCTGAAACAAAGTAAAAAGGTGCAAAAAAGGGGAGTTGGAAGTAACAAAACAAACTGCTGCCAGAAAGTGATGTTAATGTAGAGGAAATGATGTGGAGGGTGATGTGCTCGCAAGCCCACATGCGGCGGCGCATCACCAGTTCACAGACCACCACTCGAGGCAAAAGGGTTGCAGAAAAAGCATGATATGCGGTGCACTAGTGCGACCGCAACTCCTGATACAGGGACGCATCTCACCTATCTTTCAACGCAAGTCAGATGCGACAATTTCACCGTGCTACCCGATGCGGCAAAGCAGATGTGACCGCAACAGCATATGCAACGCTGCCACAGGTGCGCGAATCCTAATTTATTCCGAATTTCGTTATGCATATTTAGAAATTATAAATACCTATTCTTAGACTTTTATTAGGGGGTGTTTTAAGTTCAGTTTTATCTGGTTTTTGACTTCTTGAAACACTAATTGGCGAGAGAAGAAAGTGTTTTAACATTGTGATTGTTTGATAATCGGAGACAATCTTTTCGTTCTTGATTACTTTTCTTGATCATTTTAAGCACGTCTTCTACTTCTTCTAATTCATTTTATGTGCTTTCTATGAGTAACTAACAATAACCATTTTCTTCCGTACCAAACACACTCATACAAAAAATTGGTAATCTATAACAATGGAAATCATAAAGATAAGATATACACAAATACGGAACCTTCATCACCTATTTTCACTTGAGGCCAAGTGATCAAGGAAGTCATTTAGTTCCTTAATTGTTAGCCCAGCAGAAGCCATTCCCTGTCTGCGCTGGAGGACCTATGCACAAGCAATATCCAATATAAGTTATTAATCATATGTATATTACAACACCGGTTCTTTGAAGATGAGAAAAAATACCAGAAACATTAGCAACAGAACAATCTCAGAGGAAGAACACAATAAAGCTGTAATTTAGCTTGTCATTTGAAAGGAAATAATGGGGTAGTTATTAAGGTGCTGATTTGTTGGGCAAATTCAGCTCCAAAAACCGCAGTTCCTCGAGTTTCCAGCAAAGATCTTACGGACAAGGTCAATCTCAAACAAGAAGGGCACATTATGAATTAAAGTACGAGCATAAATAAATGCAGAGAAATTAAAAAGGGGAAAATCTGTTATAGTTGTATGAATCTTAAGTCAAAAAAAAAAATTAAATGCGAAAAGGGCATCAAAGAGACAAGCTCCTTGGAGCTTAAAGTGAGAAATGAAGTGTGCACTTCTTTCAGAATATGAAGTATCAAAATATATGAACTTAGTATTATAATAATCAAATTGCAATTAAACAACTAATTTCAAAACCCATTATCAATAACGTTGATATTACTCCAGCCCTTCAAATTTGATATTTAAAGAAAAGGTTTTTCATCTTTTTCACTTTGCAAGTCATTGGTTAGATGGCACATTAACTAAAAGGCATGGTTTCACCTATGAAGTGATAACCTATCGCATCATTTCTTTAAGCAACAAAGTTATGGTAATAACACATGCACGTGTGTGAGGTAAATTAACAAAGACAATTTACATGGGCACTCAATAGCAGGAACACCTTAGATTATTTTGTTGGAGAATCAACGTTGGCTTTCTTAGATATTTTGTGATACATGAATTATTTTACTTTATGTATTAGGAAATTAATTTAACGATAAAAGTCTTTGTTCGTGAACTAGGAAAGAGAAAAAGATTTAGAATTAAAGATACATGTACTAGATTAGATACATGGTAAAAGAAGTCCTATAAATACCTAGGGGAACTTCGACTATTAAGCAAGTCGAGTGAAATAAAGAAGAATCACCTCCTCTACTTATCTTCAAGAGAAGTTGAGTGATTCGTGAGCACTCCTTCACCCCACCCCCCAACCCCCCAGACCCCAAATATTCAGCATTTTGTATCAAAGCCAATTGCATTGAAGGACTTGTGAGAATTGAGAAACTAAGGCAAAGAGATCTTATTGAAAGATTTTGAAAAAACTAAAAATCACGTCTTCATTAAATTTCTGTTAGCAACTTGTTCTTGTATGTAGAGAGAACTACCAACCATAGGTAGTGAAAAATGAGTTTTTCCTGATAAAATAAAGGTAAAAGTGAAGATTAAAGCTTTTGGCTGAAGATTTATGGGAGGTAATGGAGACAAGGGAAATCACTTGAGTTGGCTAAGGATCCGATAGTTTCTCACCTCCAAATTTTCAAAGCTAAGAAGAAGAAAGATCTAAGGCTCTAACACATCTACATGCTTTAGTATCATAAGCAATTTTTGTAAAGATTATGTCTTGCTCTTCTCTTAATGAAAAATGGAAAAATTGGTAGACAGATTATAAAAGGTCAGAAAGGACCAGAAATATCAATATTATCCCTTTAAAGAGACAACTTGAAAACTTAAGAATGGAGAAGATGGAGAGACACAATACCCAAATAAGTTGATGGAATTTGTGAGTCAAATCCAAATATTAGGTAAGGATCTTTTGAAAGAAAAGATTGTCGAGAAATCCCTCGGAAGTTTGCCTAAAAATTTTGCATTGAAAATCTCTTCCCCGGAGGATTCTATAGATATTGCAAAGATGACTTTTGCAAAATTTATTAGTGCACTTGAGGCACAAGAACAAAGAATGCATAAGGCATCATGGAATAGCTCTTGAGCTAGCTTTATAAGTCAAAGATATGGCCAACCAAGATCTTCAAAAAAGGTAAAAGTTCAGTGGAAAAGGCAAAAGCTACAAGAAGAAAAATGCAGCTCAACCTTCTCACAACCATTGCAAAAAAGGAAAGATCCCATCATCCCACCACTTTTGAAATGTAGATAATGCAAGAAATCACCAGATGGAAAAGTTTTGTTTCCAGAAGCAAAGGCACCAACAAGAACAACAGGTAAACCTTGTTGTTGATGATGAAGATGAAGGAGAAGAGACAACATTCTCATTGGCACTTCAGGAGAAAGAAGTTAAACTTCAAATTTGAAATACCGAAGAATGTTTTGTGAATTCCAACCACAAGGTTTAAGGAGTGTTGGAGAATAAACTTTGTATTGGAAGAAGAAAAGGCCTTCTTAGATTTTTGAAATACAAGAATTATCTTAATTCACGTTTAGGAAATTGATTTACAGATACATGTATTGTTTTGTCCATGAACTAGAGAAGAGCAAAAAGTTATCAATTAAATTAAGATATATGTACTAGACAAAGTGGGACAAGTTCTATAAACATGTAGGCTCTATAGCCATTTTATGTGAGCTAGTTGAGCAAAAGAAAAAATGAAATCATTGACTCCACAATCTGACTGATTTTTGAGAATGTTCCTCCTTCACAAATTTCAAACACATTTCACACTCAAGTACTCACAAAGAATAACTCCTCCTTATGTGTTTCTATAGAATTAGTGCAAGCCTACATTTAAAATCATCAAGAATCAGTAGGTAAATTTACCCCTCTTTTTCCTCATTTGATCTCTCCATTGTCTATACCTCCCCAATTCTCTTACTTCAACCTCTTAGTTCTTATTTCTTTTTATAGTTTAGTTTGACAATGGGAGATCATCAATTAGCAGAGCTGTTTTCACAGATACCCTCTAATTGTCCTATTTTATTGTATATCCCAATTTGATTGGGCTGATAGTGTAGTTGACGAATTGATTTGAAAAAAATACATCTCATTTCCATTCTCCATTTCTCTTCATTAAAATCGAGCACTGTCATACAAGAATAGGAAATGATGTACAAATAAAAAGAGGACCAAAAAGTTTTCAATTCAAGAAATGATAATTAACCTAACAGACACTGGCTAGGGGGACAATGTGGAGCCAGTTGTTAGCAGGGAAGAATATTTAATGTACAGGACTGAGCAAGACTGCGGAAGTGGTTAAACTTAATTGAGTTTTAATAAAAGATAATAATTGTAACTAAGTGGTAAAACTCCTTTGCACTCCTCTCAACTCGCTCAATCACTCTATTGATTTGGAGTATTTTTCAATAATTTCTTCAATTAAACAACTGACGAGAAGAATAATCTGCACTGAGAAATTTAGTATTCCGAATTGCTATTATGTTGTTTCTACTAGTCATGATCGTCAAGAGAATTCCAATAGTGAAGAAGAATTTACCTCCGCGGCAACAAGAGAGAAGTTGCCGGCATTTGAGCCAGTTTTGGGACCGCCTTTCCGCCAGTTGAGAAGACGGCGGGCATCATCGGATTCGCGGGACATGGCAAGTGCGTCAATGAGGCAAGTAGCGAGGACGTGCTCCTTAAGGCCATAAGAGCCACGCTCACGGTCGAGGCCAGGGAGAATAAGGCGCATGGCAGCGAAATTATCCTGAGGCTTCCTGCAGAAGGTGTCAATAAACTTCCGGAACTTGGACCGCTTCTTCGCTGATGATTTACTCTTCTGTATCCACTGGAAAAGGCTGACCATTACACTAAATTTTATGTCTTCTCCACCAACACTACTATTACCACCACCGTCTAAGGCGGAAGTCGCCATTTTTCTTTGGGGGGGTTTGGGATGCCAATTTCGAATTGTTTGAATTGAAGCGTACTAGAGAATTTTGCTGGGAATCAATTTATTTACATTCTGGTCAGGAGACCAAACTTTATATTCCACATCAGTGGTCCTTGACTAATTCATAAGTTGAGTCAACAGCCCTCCAAGTCTCGAAAATGTGCAAATAAATGATTTTCTACTAGGAAAAAGTTTAAATATGTCATTAAGGGTCTGTTTGGAAAGTCGCCTGATAATTGTAGTTGGAGTAATCACTAGGGTAATAATTATCAGGCTAGTAATTATACGGGTGTGCTTGTTTGCTTCAGTGTAATTACACATGTCTTGTTTGGATACACTATTGCAATCATCAAATTATATTAAATTTTAAAAATAAAAATTAAAGAATTTATCAGACAAATAAGAGCCTTTATAAATGGTATTAAATTGAATATTTAAGCTATATATCATCTTTTAAGAATATATTAACTAATAAGCATATGTTCTTAACTAATATTATAAAAATAATTGATTTATATTTTTCAATTTACTATATTTTAATCAAATTAATCATAAAAACTAAAAGTACTTATGCATATTAAGAAATGCATGTTTGACAAAAAGATTAATATTATAAATATCATGTCATTAAACGATAAAATATTCGACAAAAAGATAATCTATCAAGTCTAACTTTAAAAAAATATCTTGCAATGTAAAATATCAAGTCAATACTCCTAAAAAAATGAAATTGAAAATACAACATAAGTTATAAGCAAAACAAAAATTTAACATAATACTTTTATGTCAAATTTCAACATAACATACATAAATATGATTTAAAAGAAAAGAAAAATGTAAGTACATAACTTTATTCAATAATGAATTCAACTTTAATTTAAAAATTAGAGTACTAGTAAAATTATACTAATAAAAAAAATTTAGATAATACGAAAAAATGCATTGAATCACATGAAGTAAAGGGTTGAGAATGAGAAGCAAATGAAATATAAATAGTAGTAAATAAAAGTAAAATATTTTTAGAAAACATTAGAATAATAAAAAATAAAAAGAATTTAAAATAATAAAAATTAAAAACACATTAAAACGGAAAAAATAAAAATAGAAATAAAAGGAAGAAATTAAAAAGTATTCAGCTTGTAATTACACCATGTAACTACCAGCAATTCATAGTCTCCCCGTGTGAATTGGAGAGTGTAATTACCCCTGCCAATTACACTCAATTATCTGCTGACCAGGTAATTACATGGTCAACCGAACAAGACATACAGTGTAATTACACTCAATTACACAAAATCCAATTATCAGGGTGTCCTTCCAAATAGACCCTAAATTTGGAGGAAAAGCTCATCTACACTATTCATAGAAAATTTGACTTATTTATGTCATTTTCATTTGAGAAAAATATCATTCATACAATTATTTGTTAACTAAAAATAGTTTCAATTTTGTAAAATTATTTATTCATGTGGCGGGCTATGATTCGGCCATATTATTGATTAATTTTTTTAAAAAAAATAGTCAAATATTTTATGATTGATTTCTTCGAGCACGAATTATGTATAGTCTTTGTTCTAGACGAGGTAAAGTCCTTAGCTCAGACGTTGTAGAGTCTTTGTCGCGTAGCATATAATTTTCTTGTCTTATATGATATAAAATCTTTGGCTCGGATGATGGGGTGCATTTAACTAAGACGATATAAAGTTTAACTGTGTAAAGCCTTTGCCTAGATTAATGTAAAAATTATTCAGACGATATAAAGTCTTATCGCAGGTCATGTAAAGTCTTTATCTTAAATAATGTAAAGTTTTTACATCATGCCTTTGACACAGACAGGGTAAAGTCCTCACCAATGAAAATGTGAGTTCTTTGGGTCACATGGTGTAAAAAATTTACCGCAAATCGTAGATAGTGTAAAGTCTTTAGCTTGAATTATATGATGCCTCTTGGCTTAGACGGTACAAAGTTTTTGACTCAGACGATGCAAATTCATTATCTCAAACAATGTAAAGCTTTGTCATACCAAAACTAATATCTTCACCTATAAAATAAAATGAAGAGAAAAGAAAGTAAGAAAAAATTGAGAATAAGATAATTACGTGAGTACAGATTTATCTTATTGTCAATATAGATTAAGTTGCTCTGTCAGATTTATCTAAATTGTCAATATAGATCGAATTGCTTCGTCCAATTCTCTTGTCTGTCGGAAAAATAAAAGAGCATTAAAAACTAATTCATAATTATTGACGTTCACATAAGTTATGGTAAATCATAGATGTTAGCCACAAAGTACCGGTAACTCTTAATTTTTTGCAACATGTGTTATAAATCATTGGCAAGTCAAAAGAAAATTAATACTATCATAAAATTTTAACCCAAAAAGAAAAAAAAAACAAAATGAAGTTGTTATTGATTTAAAAACACAACAATATGGTGGATAACAAAAAGAAAAGTTCTTTAAAAAAACAAGGTATGAAGATGATAAAAGATATCACTTATGAAGGTTATGCTAAGATTAAACTTTAGGATGATACGTCCACTCATTTACATTGACCATGAATTTTGAATTTCAAAATTTCTACTGAATAGATATTCATAAAGATGAAAGAGCAGTATTTCGTATTCAAGGAAGAGCGAATTAAGATCTCGTATCCTGGTAGAACTAAAACTATATTTATTTGATGTTTAGTCGATTTGGACTATAAAAGTAAGAGGTAATTCATAATGATAAGGGAGACTGTGCACGTAATATTATAAGAAATTTTTCGTTGTTGGCCTTTTAGATTAGAATAAAACAAGTGAAAAGTTTTCTTTCTGGTGCAAAACGGTAAAAAAGTTTGTCAAAGCATTTAGAGAAGGAAAAAAGGGAAAATATACCCCGAACTATTGTAAATGGTATGCATATACCCTCCGTCATACTTTTGGGACATTGGTGCCCCTGCCGTCCAAAAACTAGAACATATATACCCTTTATACTAACGGACATACACGTGTCATAATCTTATCCACCGACCCAATATTTATTAAATATCAGATCAACGAATAAGATTGGGTCATGTGTCCCTATTTAATCTTCTGTTAGAGTGAAGGGCATATATGCTCTAGTTTTTGGACGGCAGAGGCACCAATATCCCAAAAGTATGATGAAGGGTATCTGCATACCATTTACAATAGTTCGGAGGTATATTTGTCCTTTTTCCTTTAGAGAATGTATCACATGATTAATTAAGTATACAAATTATGGGGCTTACCTTAACTTAGTTATTCCAAAAGCTTTAAAAGCATATGGAGATGTGTCACATATATACAAATGACATGTTCTGACAAATCGAATATTGGCATATCGCTTAAATATGATAGGATGAATGAAGTTTGTTTTCATTACAATTCTTCCACTCCACAACTATAAATATGTGTCCTCATAATTTAGAAAATTCACCAAAATTCTAACAAGAAGTTAGAGATAGCTTGTGGATCAAATGTTGGAGATTTCTCAACAATCTACAAGTTCAAGCATTCAAACACTCAAACACTAAAGTTCTAGATACAACTCAAGATTAAGACTACCAGATTCACAAACAAGCTCAAAAATTCTTGAATTCAAGTACTAGTTGAGATCAAATTCATCGAATTCACAAACTCAATATCAAACTCAAAAGCCCTTGAATTCAAGTATAAGTCGAGATTAAACTCATCAAATTACAAGTTAGGATGAAATTCACCAAATTCTAGATCAAGCTTATAAGTCATTGAATTTATATTTGAAAAGAATAAACAGCGGATTCATAATTTTATAATACTCATATTGAAATCAAGTACCACAATTGTTGTGAAATTCTTTGATCTTGATTATCCTTCTTACAGTTGTGAAAAATAAATTCCTCATAGTGATTTTCCTTCTTACAGTTATTCAAATCAAGACATAAATTGTTATTTGTTTTTTATGACGGATATCAAAAAGAAAACATCACCCTGATTTGATGATCATAGCCCTATATTTGTAATAGCACTAAGTTTTGTATTTCAATGATTACCAAATCAAAAAAATTAAAGAGATTATTTATATACATATATAATTACCAAATCAAAAAAATTAACAAGATTATTTATAATGTCGATAGAGGAAGTTGATGAAACAAGATTAAACAAAAGAGAATAAGTTCTTTTTTTTTTCAATTTAATATCCCGGTCATTTAAGGAGACAAATTAACCAAACTTTTACATGAATTTAGTTGAGTCAGGCCAAATTGACCCATAAGTGGAATCATTCTGAACCCAAATTCGGACATACTACACTTACAGAGACGAATTTTGATACTCCTACGCCATAGGTGTGGTACGAAGAGAAATGTTTTTCATCAAAAATAAATAATTTTTCAGTACTTGATAAGTAAATTATTTAGGCAATTTTTCACTTGCAGCGGCTGGCTTTTTTCTTAGGCTATTTAGTAAGGTTAGGTTCAATAGAGGCAATCCATTTAATCATTGAGCAGCTATCCCTACGAAAATGCGCCAATCAGAGACATTTCAAAAGAAAAACAGACAGTGCAAGGTAAACTGCCTCAAGTACTAACATTTATTATTTCATTTCCCTTGCAACATGAACAATTTGTATATCAACTAGAAATACAATGTACCATCTTAACTGCAGCAGTTCAGTTGACAACAATCAAGCACTGATTGGCATCTTAACTGAATACAATGTGCCATCTTAAGCTGCAGTTAAGATGGCACATTGTATAACAACTGCTTGCTAAGTTCAGTTGACAACAATCAACAATCACAAACAAATGCAGCAATTAACATTTCCTAATTAGTAGACTTCAACATGCCATTGCTTGTTCTTTTTGAGTTGTGAAAGCTTCTGCTCCCAGCTCTCACCTCTCTCCTCAGCAACCCTCTTCAAGGTATCCTGGATTCCGGGCATCATACCCTTCAACCCACAGAAATAGATGTGAGCTCCTTCATCCAACAGTTTGAAGATCTCATCGCTGTATTCCTCAATTTTATCCTGAACATACATCTTTCCCCCTTTATTGTTCTTTTGTTCTCGACTAAGAGCACGGTCATATCTGAAATTGCCTGGATAGTCACTGAGATACTTGGTGAATTCATCGTCGTACAGAAGGCTATCAGTGTTTGCAACTCCAAGGAAAAGCCAAGCAAGACCATTAAACTTGATTGGAACCGACTCCATGAACATACGACGAAGGTAGCCTCTGAAGGGAGCCACACCAGTTCCAGTTCCAATCATGATGTGTGTGGCATTTAGATTATCTTCAGGTAGAAGCATTATCTTACCAGAAGGACCTGTGAAAAAAATCCAAAGGGTGATCAATGAAGAAGAAAACTGAAACTCGGAGTGTTTCACCAATAAACATGCAGCCCACCAACATTACAAGTATCTAAGAGCTACATGAAATAGCCTATTTAATTGCAAAGCATCACCATGCTTAATTCTCAGCAGGGTATCTAATTTAGAAATCAGAAGCGCGTGGTTAGAATTTAGAGGGAAAAGGTGACAGTGTAGGAAGGCCATTGAGTTAAGAAATTCTTTATTGGGAAGTTAATAACTAAAAGGGTTAGTAACGCCAAATCCAAATCTAGAAGGGGTAAACAACAGACAAATGAAAGGCAAAATTTACTTCCTTTGTTAATAATAGTAAGGAAATCATTAGTTGTACAAATTACAAAATAGGCATTTAAGGATTCATCATATGATCAGATAGTCAAGGTAAATTGTTCAAGAGATAGTGATGAATAGTGATGGACAGTGATGCACTCTTAGGAGAAAAAGTACGCATATCAGCCGTCAATTTGAAGCACACAAAGAAAAGGCAAATATCTTCAATCTGTTATGCTGTACTACAACCTAAAGGTCAACTGAACAATATAATTTCCTGATGACAAGACCACTTTTAACAGTATGCTGCCTCAAAGATCATTTCTTTGTCCCTCTTCTGAAATGTTGGAAAACCTACTCAGTGAGCCAAAATGCAAATGAGATCAGACGTGACAAATTGAGAATGCAATGTATGGAAGATGAGTAGTGTTGGCATGCAGTCTTCTTTGAATAACTGTAAAAGGACTATTTAGATTTCACCTGTGATCTTCACTTTGTCACCAGGCTTTGCATTGCATAGAAAATTGCTGCAAACACCATTTTTGGATGGGTCTTCTTTTCCTGTCTCAGGATCATAGTAGACAGCTCGTCTGACACACAAGCTGGCCGTTTTCCCATCAAAAGAGTCCCCATATCTGGTGGATGCAATTGAATATAGACGAACATTGTGGGGACTCCCTGGTTTCTTGGGGTTTTCACCCTGAAAGATGTTAAAAGTGAGACTCTGAAAGACTGGTGGATGAAGAAATTATACAAAGCTTATACTGAGGCTTGGTATAAATAAGGATATTAGCGTCATGATATCACTTTTTTATAATTTTTGCAATGCAGGGGGGCGGGGGGGGGGGGGGGGGGCACCCAAACTACAAAAGATTCAGGTCAAATATAGTCGGACATAAATAGTATCAATGACTGAAATGCAGAAGCTAACATACAAGCATGCCAGGGCTAAGACTGGATGTAACACAATACCTTTTTGGGCCCCTTCCATCTATTTTTTCTTTTTTTGATAACCGAGAAATCCGTCTGTGACCCCTTCCATCTATTGTGATGTCAAAAGCGAAAAGTAGTAAAAATAACAAGTGAATTGATGGTAATGTCCTATTAGTGACAGCAATGAATATGGTTGTCCTTCAAACTGAGTACACCTAATGGAGATGTGTTTGAAGCAAAGAGGACATGGATTTTATTCAAAATGTTATATAACTGGTCCTATATATTCAAACAGGCCAAAGCAAGAAAGTTTTTCAATGCAATAAAAATAATAGGGAGAATGGAGCCAGAACTTACAGGAGGAACAACACCATAACTTTGTCCTTCCCAGTAAGGAAGGTTGCCATCATGATCAATGACAATATGACAAGTCTCCCCAGGAGCTTTTGGGCCTACAATCCTTTCAACAGAGACAATTGTCGCTGTGAATGGCTCCTTGGGCTTGTAGATATTCAAGGGTGGTTCTTTTGCATCTTCAAGTGATAAAGGTGAAACAGAAACCTTGGCTTTGCTAGCTTGTTGCACTGACATGCAAACTATGTATTGGCTTCTGGATCGTGCCGCTTTTAGATCGATAGATGGCATAGAGATGCATAATTTATCACTGAATGTTAAGCTTGTAGCCTGCGATAATGAAATGGATATCAATTGGGGATAAGAAAACATTTATTAGTAAATAGCACTCTGTGGTTTAGTCAAATCACTATCAAACAGTCATTGAAACAGACAAAACATGTGATTGCATAGATCAGGAAAGACATATTCAACTAAGTGTAGATATCCACCGATGTAAGTAGCTATCCGCCTATCACATCCTACTTTATTATTCTTTCCTCATTAAGTACGCTGTATGTTATCGGAGTTCCTAATGCCCTTTGACTCACATGATTTTGTTCTTTATTCATTTGATGGTTTAGTTCATCTCTCTATTTTTGTTCCTTTTCTTGTAGTTCTTGCTGCCCATATACATTTACGACTCACCTTGGTGCATGTTGCATACCCGTCAAATAATTATTTTACTGATGAAAATGGAAACATGTTCTTAGAACAAAGATATATGCACTAGAATTAAGCAAGGAAAATCTAAAAACTGTATGCCACCAATATAGGATATTTTCATGCTGGTACATATACCAATACACATATTAGCAACAAAAAGACCCAGAAATGAAAAACAAATGTTCTTACTTGGAGACATCTAAATGATTTCAAGACCACAAAGCAGATGTAGATGTATGAGTTACTTATAAAGAAAGAAACTTTAGGATATTTGCCTATTTGGGATCATATACAAATCAGAATATAAAAAAGACTAGGCTTTGCAAAGATGTGTTGATCAAAGAAAAAGCATCCTGGGTATAGGGAGACAACAGACTCTGCTCTCCACTTTTTTCTCAAGTGATTCTTGACATAACAGCTTAGAGACGGGTCAAAAGTTATCGAACACATGACATCTGCATTTTTTCAGGACTAAGGATATACAGAAGCTGATATCCACAAAAAAACTGAGTGAATATGTAGGAATCAAGCAACTTCCTTGGAAATCACCAGCAAATGCCGAAACTCAGATCATAATATTCTTCATTGGCTTAAATACATATCCCCCCCCCCCCCCCCCGTATCCCACCCCCACCCACATTTGTACAAAATCCCTTTGACACACTCCTGGAAAAGCTTTACACACCAATGCTTTTCCCAACCATACCTTTTACACACCTCTTCAGTATTTGATCTTTTTTTTTTTGATGAAGTAATTAGTTCTATTGCAGGCATCAAGTAGATGCATAATAGTTACAAAAGCTTAGTAGCAAAAGGTCAGCTCTCCTTTACATTGTTAATTAAGAGTCAGGGAGCTGACAAAGTTCAGAAATGAATCAGGGAATCTAGAGGGGATAAATAAACCCAACTATACAAAAACATGAGGCATTTAGCTTATTGGTAGGTAGTTGATATTCCATCAAAGCATCTTCTATTCCTTTCGTTCCAGATACTCCAAAAAATGGCTGCAGGTATCATCTTCCAGATTCTCTTGATGGTGCTATCAACTTTCCAGCAGCTCCAGCTTATCACAACATCCCTGATATTCTGAGGCATGACCCATGTGAGGCCAAAAAGAGCTAAAAACATACTCCACAAGTATGTCAAGCACCAATGTTGCCGTGAGACATGTCATTAACTCAAAAAAGTACTTAAAAATACAGCCCTTCACTGCAAGAATTCAAAAGGCAAAAAACCCAAGGGAAAAATATTCCTGTGACTATCAGTTTCACTGTGACAACTTTTTCATCTCCTCTTCTATCCACCTCTCAATTCCCAAGAAGCAAAACCCAAATACCACAACCTTCCTAAATCTACAAACCCACGAGTAAAACCCATGACCAGTTCTTGTTAACGCCATTAACAGAAAAAAAACAGTTTTCACATCAATTTTACCCCATGATAGACACACAAAGAGCAGATATTTCATGCGCCATCTGTTGCTCGATCGTTAGCTCATACTCTCTTCACTGCTGCAGCCCTTGCACAACCGCCAGACAATGTAGATTTTCACACCCACAACCATCTTAGTGTACTTTTTCCTTGGAAAAAGGGACCCTTGCCTTGGACAACTTTTCCAGCTCCATTTCTCTTCCCAACCTTTGCAGGATTCAAACAAGTCATATTCGGTCTTTTCTAGCAAAGTGTTTGATTAGTCCCTAGCTCATCATTTTAATATGTCTAGTTTCTCATTAATTAGATCAACCATTTACATTGACAAAAAACACTCTGATTTTGACACCATTGAGATAAATTTTGGGATCAAGAGCGGAAAAAACTCTTGTCTGGTTTTGAAACATCTTTTCACAAAAAAGAAAAAAAGCATCTCTTTCACAAAGTCAATATACTCAACTTGTGTGCAATGAGGATGAAGGAGAAATGTCAAGGAATTAAAAAGTTGGGACCAACGATAGCAAAGCAAAGATAAAGAAGGAAGTGAAGAATGAGGAATCCGTGAGAGATATTCAAGAAGGTCATTTGGGAGAGTAGATATTGTTGTTCTGGCGATGAGTGAGGTAGAGAAATTTAACTTCTATATATTACATGTGTAAACAATTTTTGAAAATGAAAAGGACTCGCTAGGTGATTTTTCTTGGTGGACAGAGTTACCTGATACTTGTTGCTGGTGGGAGGTGGCAGGTATCTCGTGGAATTAGTCGAGGTGCGTGAATGAGTGAAAGCTAGACTAGACACCACGGTCCTCATAATAGATTCTAAAGTTGGACGCTTAGCGTCCATGTATAGCTTCTGGCAAAAGAAATTTGTATTTACTCGTTTCTTTAGTGTGTAGAACATCCGAGTACCATGTAGCTAAAATGGTGTGTATTAGACATAATTAAGGAAAGGTTTAGTGTTTAAAGCTTTTTCCATGAACTAGAGGTGTGTCAGGGATTTCCTTACAAGTTGCAGGAGAGCAAACTATGTGTTAAGCCTTCTTCATGCTATTAGATTTTAATTCAAGAGGAATAAGTAAAAAAGCAAGGCTCAGATACAAAAGGAATTAGTCATGAAATTCACGATCACCCATTACAGGATAGAAAAGGTTAGCATTCTAGGAGCATGGGGATCAAACTGAAGCACATCAGTTGTGATTAATTTAGATCTTTGGAAAGAGAGAACCATCAATATTTTGTCTTATGATCTATACGAGCATGAAGACATAGCAACATTAGTTAAGAGACAATTGAGCAAGCCTAAATGTACAAGGCACACAAGTTGATTCAAAATATCATTTCATTAAATCTATCAAAATTGTGATCTCAAATGAGCAAGCCTAAATGTACAAGACTCTTATTTACGAGTTATCCTATGAATTGTGATCTCAAACAACGAGTCGTAGTTTGACTCGTATTGAGTGTAGTAAAAAAACATAGGTCAATGGATTCTTAGTTACGAGTCATGGTCTCAAACCCCGAGCCATAGTTTGACTCATATTGAGTCGTATAAAAAATTAATTTTGGGATTCTTGTTCATGAGTCAGTCACGAGTCGTGCAGTGACACTACAACTTATAGCCTGACTCATATTGTCACCTGATACATATTTTCTGTTTTTTGCATTTTTAGTTTATTTGAGTCTAACCTATGGCGCCAAAGAACAACATCAAACGAGGACCACCAAAAAAGCAAGGCCAACCCCAAGATATGTTCAACCATTACAAGATGAACCTAGTAGCTTTGACAAAATAGAGCAGACACAGCCCATGCCTCGAGCTACTAGGTTGAGAACTAGAGAGCAAGCCGAGGCTCAATCTATAGCCAGGAACATGTCACCACTCCCTAGAATGAAAAGGGATAGGGCTCATTCAGTTAAACTAATGGTGAAAGTCTGGGTCTGGTGACTCAAAATATGACAATAGAACTTGTGAGGAGAGTTCACATGCCCATACTACCTTTCCGAAAGGAGGAGACAAGCTGAGTTATGGGAATTCAACCTAGCTTAGAGAGGACACTCGGTGGAAGATCCCAAGCATGTAGGCTATACATCAGAAGGACTTGGCCTTGACTTAAAAAGGAAATGTAAAGAGGAGAATCTATGAGGAGCCTTACATACAGACTTTCGGGTTCAATAATGTACAAAGATTGGGGAGCTATCTGATAAGTATCAGCTCAGTTGGATGAGAGCACCCTGAGCAAGTATAACTCAAAAATGGTGCAAGAGTTGTATGTTACGTACACATCCACATTGAGAACTTGAAAGCTTTAGGGAAAAGTATATAGAAGAAACATGCCTTGGCTACAAAACAAGTTCGAGGTAGGCAGGTGGATATTTCTAAGCACACCATCCCACACTTCTTATTTGTCCCTTAATTTTGGTCCCGATCAATACTACAAAGTATGAATATTGGGCAAATACTATGAAAGATGTGAAAAAAATATCACTAGGGAAGATGCTAAAGAAATTCAAATGGATTGCTAGTATTAATTTAGATCTTTGGAAAGCGAGAACCATCAATATTTTGTCTTATGATCTATATGAGCATGAAGACATAGCAACATTAGTTAAGAGACAATTTGAGCAAAGCCTAAGTGTACAAGGCACACAAGTTGATTCAAAATATCATTTCATTAAATCTATCAAATTTTAAGCTAATTTTAATCAAGATCAATTACATTTCGCACCGCAAGAGGGAAAGTAGATGGGAGAGGAATTAAAGAGAAACATTGAAGGAAAAAGGGGGGAAAGGCACATTGACTGTCACAGCCACCAATTGGACTCATGCTACACACTAAGACAGAAGCCTTAGTCCAACACTCATACAATTGTTCATCAAATATCTGAAGTAAACAGTTATGGGACATGTCAAACTCAAAAACCTCCAGAGACTGGCGAAAAATACAAAACAATTTATTTTTTCTTTTTGTTGAGAAAAACAAATCAAACCCCCTTTTCTGCGCAGTGCTATTTCAGTTCATGTGTTAGGAAATAGAAACTAATAGCAGTGACTATAGATATTCAAGAACCTTAAACGTAGATCTTCGGAAAGAGGAATCCGTTTGGAGAGGAACCGCAACTGACACCTGCATGCATACAAGAAAACCTTGTTAAACCCCATGATTAACAAAAGCTACCAACTAAATAAAAATGGAATCTTTTTTAAGTACATAAAGAAAAAATTGAAGTGGAGTGACCTGAGAGATAGCTGAATGAGCCATGATCGGATCAAATGATTCTCTCCTTGTGGGTCTGATTCTACAACTTTGTGGGTAGGAAGATTAACAAAGATGTAGGAGCTTTTACACCTGGGAAGACGAAATGGGGAAGTTGGCAGACCAATAGAGGGCTGCTCTATTATATTTTTTTATTACTCATATATACTCTCCATCCACTTTTATTACTATATTTTTTCTATCTATTGATATGCAAAAAAAATTGTAATTTGTTGTATTTTTCGCATAATTTTTTAATATTTAAATTTTTTGTTTAAAATATTGAATTAATGTAATCTAATTTAACTTTGAAAATTAATCTAATTAACTTTTGAAAAATGCAATATGACAATTAAAAATGAACGAATTGAATATAATTCATCAACCAGATGAAATCTACTATTAAATAAACAAGTGTACTACTCTCTGTCCACTTTTAATTGTCATGTTGCACCTTTCAAAAGTTAATTTGACTAATATTTAAAGTTAAATTAGATTATATTAATTTGATATTTTAAATAAAAAATTTAGATATTCAAAAACTATATGAAAAGTAGTATAAATTACAATTTTTTACATATCAATATGATGAAAATATACATCATAAAATATTAATCAAAATTATTATTGTTTGACTCTAAAAATAAAAATTATGACAATTAAAACTAGACGGCGGTAGTACTTGATTTGATCCTTTGGAGTTCGGCAAAGGACAGATTGATGGCTTTTCAGAGTTCAATTTCAATTATGAGGGCTCTTCTGTTGTTTAAGTAACAATATTATGTTTTATTTTATTTTAAAAAGGTTCATTTATTACTTAGTATTTAAAGGCGGAATTCATTAGTGGCCTTCTAAAGTTGATATTCACTTTCACTTGGACACCTTAACTAGAATTTCTTCATTTTAGACATTTCATATCATGTTTTTAACTGTGGCATTTTGACACTATTTTAGCAATCAATCGAATATATAAGGTGTGTGTAACACAATCGCCAATGATGTGACAAAGTGGCAAATTCAATAAATACATTCATCATTAGCCCGAAAATAATTCTTAAATAATGAATTTTGAGTAAAAAAAAAAAGACTAGTGACTCGATAACATATGGCATTTTTTAGCCGAATAATTTTTAAAAAATAATTAACTCCAACCCCTCCTCCACCCAGATTTCTTCTCCAATCCCTCGATGTTCATCTTCTCTCCTCCTCCACCCCCCCCCCCCAATTCGTCTTCTCCACCCCATCCCCAACCCTTCTCTTCTCTAAAAACAATTTCAATGGAATTTAACTAGTTCTTTAAAAAATAAAAAAGAATTACAAAAGTACAACCTCTTTTGCAAAAACAATGCACATTCAAATTCATTTTACTTACAATTTCAAAAAAAAAAAATGAATTCTCGCAATCCAAACTAAGGCTGGGCACCGGAACGGGTTGTACCGGTACCATTCCGGTCCGTTCCGGTACCATTCCGGTCTGATCCGGTCCGGTAGTATGCGGGACGGGATGGGATACATTGAACCGGTACACGGAACGGAATGGTACCATGATTTGGTACCGGTATACCGGTACCGGTTCATCCCGGTTCATTCCGGTTCCGTTCCGGTCCGGTCCGGTACCGGTCCGGTCCCGGTAAATCATTTTTAATTAAAATAAAAAATAATATTTTTGTCATTATTTACTTTTATTAGCATTTCTTTTTTGTTTATTTAATTTTTTTAAAATTACAAACTTAAGTTATTTAACTTACAAGTTATAAGTACAACTTAATTACTTATAAACTTCAAAAGATTCAAATCTTTAAAACTTATAACATAACTACATAAGCTCAAAAACTAAAAAAAAAAACTTTATTAAACCTAACTTACAAACTTATATATGTAAAAATTAAAAAAAATATATTTAAAATAAACTTAAGTAAAATTATTATAAATTTTAAAACTTAAATACTATAAACTAATATAACTTAGAAAAATAAAAAAAAACATTCGTATTTTCGTAATTCAAAATAACTCAAAAAAAATAATTATTTTTTGAAATAGCTATATGTGCCGTCCCGTTTATCCCATCCCGTTCCGTTCCGGTCCATTCCGGTCCGTCCCGGTATATAGTGGGACGGGACGGAACTGAGCCTCCATCCCGGTAGTTCCGGTCCGGTTCATCCCGGTACCGGTCAACAACCCGGTCAAACCGTCCCGTACCGGTCAACAACCCGGTCAAACCGTCCCGTTCCGGTCCGGTACCGGTTCGTTCCGGTCCGGTGGTCCCATTCCGGTCCGGTGCCCAGCCTTAATCCAAACAAATATTTCCAGAAAAAGTTTATTTGCCATAATTTGTTTTTAAAAATAAAATAAAATTATGTCGATTTTTCTAAAACTACTTCAAGAAGGGAGAAGAGAAATAAAATAAGAAAAGGTGTTTAAACTTGAGAAAAATTCTAGGCGCTAGAATTCGCTTGTTTGTCTGTAGAATTATGAAATTTAATTCATCATGAAAAGCGCTTAAGCTTGAAAAATGGTGGCTGAAAAATGGAGAAAAATCAGAAAAAAAATTGGCAAAATAAGGCTCTCAAGTGCAGCTAATGGGTGTATCACACTTAGTATGCCATGTCACCAAAAAGTGTCAAAATAACACAACGGGATCTGATATGAGGTGTCTAAAATAAATAAATTTTAGTTGAGGTGTCCAAGTGAAAGTTGATGTCAACTTTAGGTGACCACCGATGGGTTCAATTAAGAAATAACCTATGTATAATTAATGCAAATATAACTAATACACTCTACTTAGCATTGTTCTTATACACTCTACCAAACGCCGTAAGAAAAATGTTAAATAGGGTATATTAGTAATGTTTGTATTAATTCTACTTGCATTAGTTATGTAGAGATTATTTCTTATGAATTATTTGGTTTGGTGTATTAAAAATACATAGATTGCATAAATTTTAAAAAATACATTTATTTATAAAAATAACCTTCACAAATATGGTAAAAAGATGTAGAAAAAGTTTTTAGGGGCAATGTTGTCTTTAATAATACTAAATAAATGCATCTAAAGCCTTTACACTACTAATATCGTGGATTTCTATGTAAGGGGTGGTTTAGTAAAGCGTATTAGAAGATATAATGCATGCATTAGCTTTGTGGTACCTTGTTTGGTACACATATGAATAATAACTAATGCTTATATTAGTTATATACTTTATTATGTGTTAAAAGTGTATTACTAATACATGAAAATTCATGGTATTAGTAATGAAAAGGGTATTAATGCATGCATTAAGATGGTTAAAGACCTAATTGTCAAAATCTTTTTTATTTTTTCCATCATATTTGTGTAGGGTATCTATGTAAATAAATATTTTAAAAAAAGAATATACAATGCATGCTACTTTTTATACACTAAACCAAAATAGCATGTAGTTATATTCGTTTTTCAATCTTATTTCCCCCAAGTTTTAATTCAAAGTTTGCATTTGGGAACTCAATTTTCTATTGAAATTTTATAGTTTTTGTGAGAATCAGCTAGGAAATATCTTTGGGAGATTGTTAGGCTCGTTGATTATGTGAGTAAAACCCGTAAGTTTCCCTCCCTCTCATCCGTTCTTAGTCTTCAATGGTGAGGTGTTGATCTTTAAGGAGTTTGAGTTGTTTGGGCTCGACTTTGAGCTCAAATTGTGCCCGTATTTGGTTTACGAGCTCCTTGAACCGAATGAGACCTATTGACAGAGTCAATTTCATGATTCCTCATATGGGTGCCACGAGATCGTTTTTGACTCATTTTTAGTCATGTTTTTAATTATTGCGAATTGGGTGTCAGAATATCTATATTGACATCGTGATCTATGGCAGTGATCAGAGGTGGTTCACAAGGGTAAAACTCCAAATTAGTTGATTTTTTAACGCGCCTGATCAACTTCGAGGTGGGCTACAACTTACCGATCTTAGATTGAGCTTATATTGCTATTTACGTGTTGTTTAGCTAGTTTTTGAGGGTTCTTAATATGTTTCATTTTTAGTTGATAGAAATCCTGCCTTAGCCTTTATTTCGAGTAATTTTGGGGTAATTAAGCATGCCTACCTTATTTGTGATCTTGTACCAAGCCTTGTTGTGAATTCATATTCTTTTTACTGTTATTCGTGACTTCTTCTTAGCCTTATCCTAAGCTTAGGCTAGTGATTGCCTTAAAGGTTATTTTTGGAGTGGTTATGCCTTAAAAATCCTCTGACGTCGTCTCGAATGGTTCAATCTCCATCTAGATTGATGTAGCAAACTTGAGTGTGATAGTATGGTCTTTCGATCATTTTCAACTCCTCTCTTAATGGACTTTCATTATAACTCCATATGTTACGGCCTTTGTGTATTTCATTGTGATTTTGAGCCTTAATTGTTACATTGGATTGCGACTTGAGTTTTGAGCTGAAGTGGGTCCGTTGTGACTCCGAAAGAGGTTTCGTTCTATGGTTTATTCCCGCGTGATAACGAATGAGTGATTATGGAGTCCTACAGAGTATTCTAGCCATAGTCCGAGGTCCAGTCGCACTTCTAATTGTCATCATTCGAGGTTCGGATGCATCACTACTAACTGTGGTTTGACGGGTTTGAGTCTTTACGTCTTGTGTTACTAGAGTTCTTTGGGGTGCCTTCGCGGCAGTTCGAGTCCAGGATCAGCCGTTTTAGTTCTGGGTTATACTTAGTTGTAGCTAGGGATATCATTATTATTTCTATGTACTCATCATGCTTATAGGCTCCATTTGGATTATTTACCTTTCAATTGGGCACGAGTATACCTTCTGAGCTTATGAGTCTAATTAGGTTTTAGTTAGTTGTTTCACTTTATCACTCTGTTCCCACTAGACTATCGAGGTATATAGATAGATTTTCCGTTGTTGTTACATTCATATGACCCTTAGCTACCATTTATTTCCTCATTTTCATTATGTATTTGCTTTCCAAGGTCAATCGGTCTATGATACCTATTGGATACCTATTGTTTTGGTACTCATGCTAAGCTTTTCATTTGTTTTTCCTGATGTAAATTGAGTGCCAACCGAGAATGTTGATTTCTGTGCAACAATGGGGGCTTTCAAAGATAGAGGAAGAGCTGATGGTGTCCCAATTTGACTCATCTCTGTATGTATATATTTTTTGGCTAATCTTTTGTATTCGATACAAGTATGTACTTATTTTTGGTATTTTTAACTAGCTCATTTTTAATATCTTATACCATCCTCCAGTTGGTCGAGTGATACGATCTTGTACTATTGTATATATATTTATGTAATTGTTTCTTTCCGCTATCTATTTCTCTGTTCTATTGTTTTCTTTCCGCTGTTTAAGGGCTTCTACTCGATATGCCCGTTACTCATTACTTTGCGATATAAGTTGGATTACCTACTGGTTGTTTATGGTAGGTGTCATCATGATTTGAGTTTTCTAATCATGACAAAGTTGGTATCAGAGCCCTGCGTTTATCGGTGTCGTGGGTACAAGGCTAATGTCTAGTAGAGTCCTGCGAATCATGCAGAGACATTTGTATCCTATCTTCGGGAGGGTATATGACATCTTTAGTAAGATTCTTTCTTTTGGTTTGTTATCGTGCATTTGGTTGTCTTATTCAATTTCTAAAACCTTACTTGTTTCACTCTTTCACAAGATGGCTTGTACGCGCGATGCGGCGGCCGATGGTGATGCTTCTTGGCCAGTAGATAGAGCCCCAACTAGGGGTAGAGAGAGACTATGTAGTCGTACGTGAGCTACAACACCTGTTCAGGACCGGATCAGAGATGTGATGCCTGATTCAGTTGTGAAGCCACAACCAACTTCTATTCCTCAACAATCGGTAGGGCCTAGACCAACCCAACCACCACCAAAGCCAACTATGGCACCAGAGTTGCAGACAACTAACGTTAGTTATTAGTTGTTCTAGGAGGCACGCAGCAATCCCAACTTCAACTATGCCATCACCGTAGGTTCAGCCAGCAGTATCGGTTCCTTAGGTTGAGGTGCTACCAGCTCTCATCGCCACTCAACTAGTTATCGCACCAAGAGCTATGTCTTTAGAAGAGAAAAAGATGATGAAATTGTTTTTTAGACCGACTCTTCTAAGGTTTTCAAGGGTTGTAAGGGAGGATGTCCATGAGTTTCTGACAACCCACAAGAAGTGATTCTACACCTTGGGGTAAGTGGAGTCGAAGGGAGCTGACTTTATTGTGTATCAGGTTGATAGACCATCCAAGCAGTGTTGGCATTCGTATATAGAGCGTAGACCAGCTGGGTCACCTATTGTTTCTTGGACCAAATTTTTAGATGCCTTCTTGGCTAGGTTTATACCGAGGAGCATTAGAGATCGACTTTAATATTAGTTTTCTAGGTTGGAGCATGACGTCAGAGTTCGAGGATAGATTTCACAAGCTCATCGACCATGCTACCATGATTCTACCTACAAAGTAAGAGAGAGTTTGTTGCTTCGTCCATGGTTTGAGGTTGCAGTTGCGGATAAAGACTGAGTTTATGACTTTAGAAATAAGATCTTTCTTGGATATTGTAGATCACACCCATATTATGGAGGAGCTTCGTCGCTAGGCCCAAGGGGGCAGTGCTAAAAGGGCTCGCCACCCGCGTAGCTATACCAACTCCCATTATAGAGGAAAAGACTCTAATAACCGATCTCACGAGTGCTACCTGTATTAGGGACAATCTAGTCGACCTGTTTAGGCGACACTTCATGCCTCAGAAGGTAAGCAATATAACGAGGGTGGTTATGGTTTAGGTCAGAGTTTGAGAGGCTCACATTCTCAGGGTTGTTTTGATTATGGTGAGCTTAACCATTTCTAGAGAGTGTCCCCGATAAGGGATGAATGTTCCTACTCCATAAACATTTTAGCCAGTTTTAGTAGTAACATCTCCGGCTAGAGGCGGTGCCTAGGGTCAAACCGCAGATGTGGTTATCATGGGGCTCAAGTGGATCATAGGTAGGAAGGTCAACCCCAGTTCATAGGTGGATATGGCCACTTTTATGCAGCTCCAACGAGGAGGGATGATGAGGCATCTAACGTTGTTATCACATGTACGATTCTTATATGCCATCAACCCCCTCATCTTTATTTCATCAGGGTTCTACTTACTCTTATTTATCTATTTATTATGCTTCTTGATAGAGTTTGTGTTTCGAGACTTTATCACCGTTGTTACGCATTTCTACCCAGTGGGTCAATTTTTAGTAGTGGATTAGGTGTGTAGATCATGTTTGGTGACTATCCAGGGGTGTGACACTCGGGCTGACCTTATTGTGTTGGATATATTTTATTTTAATGTTGTGTTATACATTGATTATCCCCTTACCATGCGGTTTTGGATTTCTTCTTTAAAATTGTTACCTTAGCCATACCTGGTATCCCTTAAGTAGTGTGGCAGGGCTCTTTTAGTCACACACCCATGGTGGTTATCTTTTATGTTCGAGGGCAGAGATTAATGTTCAGTGGATGCTTAGCCTATTTGGCCAATGTGCGGGATGTTAGTAGAGAGGGCCCTACAGTTGATCCAATTCCTATTGCACGAGAGTTCACATATGTCTTTCATATTTATTTACTTGGCCTCCTCCCTAAGTATGATATTGATTTTTATATTGAGGTTGATCCATCGTTCTATCTCTATTTCGTCATACTATGTGGTCCATGTAGAGCTTATGGAGCTAAGTGTTCAGATTCAGGATCTCTTAGGTACGAGATTTATTCGACCGAGTGATTTTTCTTGGGGTGCTCTGGTTCTATTTGTGAAGAAGAAGGATGGGTCTATATGTATGTGTATGTGTATAACCTACAGATAGCTGAACAAGGTGGCCGTAAAGAATAGGTACACGATGCCTCGTATTGATGAACTGTTTGATCAACTTCAGAGTGCCGAGGTACTTTCTAAGACTGACACTACTAAAAAAACAGTGAATATCGACCTAAAAATTTCTGACCTCAAATGGAGGTAGGTAATTTCCGACCTCCGGAGGTCGGTATTTACAAGTAGTCGGTTTTTATGCAAAATAAAGCGGGAAAATCAAATTCCGACCTCTGGAGGTCGGAATTTTTCCCAGAAAAAATGAATTACAATAAAAATACCGACCTCATGAGGTCGGTATTTTTTATATTTAATTGAGAAAATAATACCGACATCAAGAGCTCGGTTTTTATTGTAATTCATTAAAAATTCTGACCTCCTGAGGTCGGAATTTTTTCTCAATTAAATATTTTATAATACCGACTTCCGAATATTGGTAGTATGTAATTAAAATACCAACCTCATGAGGTCGGTATTTTTATGTCATCTAATTACTATTAATTAAAGCAACATCCGGAGATCGGTATTTTTATTTCAACTAATTACTTTTAAAAGCGACATCCGGAGGTCAGTTTGCGGAAAGCGGGAAAACCAAATTCCGACCTCTGGAGGTCGGAATTTTTCCCGGAAAAATGAAATACAGTAAAAACCGACCTCTTGATGTCGGTATTAAATTATTTTTTCTCAATAGGTTTTGTGTAAAATAAAAAACAAAAAAAATTGTAATACCGACTTCCGTATGTCGGTAAAATTAAATAGTAAAAATAAATTAATATAAAATACTGACCTCATGAGGTCGGTATTTTTTATATTTAATTGAGAAAATAATACCGACATCAAGAGGTCGGTTTTTATTGTAATTCATTAAAAATTCCGACCTCCTGAGGTCGGAATTTTTTCTCAATTTAATATTTCATAATACCGACTTTCGAATGTCGGTAAAAATTAAATAGTATGTAATTAAAATACCGACCTCATGAGGTCGGTATTTTTATTTCATCTAATTACTATTAATTAAAGCGACATCCGGAGATCGGTATTTTTATTTCATCTAATTACTTTTAAAAGCGACATCCGGAGGTCGGTTTGCGGGTAAACCAAATTCCGACCTCAAGAGGTCGGAATTTTTCCCAGAAAAAGAATTACAATAAAAACCGACCTCTTGATATCGGTATTATTTTCTATTTTGATTTAATTTTATTCAAATCATCTTCCGGAGGACGATTTTGTGTTATGTAATAAATTAATATTTTCAATTAACTTTAAATAAATTGTCCTCCGAATGACGGTTTTATACAAGTTAAAAAATAATGTAATATAAAATACGAACCTCCCTATGCCAATATTATTTAATTAACATGATTACTTTTATTTATCTTAAAATTTAATGTGATACCGACCTCATGACGTTGGTATTTTTTATTAAATCTAATTACTTTCAATAAAAGCGATATCCGGAGGTCGGTTTGTTTAAAATATTCCTATTAATACTCATAATTTTGCTATTGTGCATAATACTAAAATTTCATTTTACACCTACAATTAATTGTTCAAAAAGTGTAACAATTTTGTATACTTTTATAATTAAAAAGTTAGAATTCGTGGAATAAATAAAAAAATATCTATAATCCATATTTAGAGTATGAAACTACGTTGATATGAATTAGGAGATAATTATACTTATATTTCTAGAGTAATGTACAAATTCTATCAGTCCGTCGTCTAATCATGAACTTAATATCTCATGTCATGATGTAGAGGTGAAGAGCTAACATATAATCCATTCGAGTATGAAATGCGAGATAGTATTATTATATACGTTCGATCTAATTGAATGGATGTTAAGTGTAGTGATCACCTCCTAAATTATGATGACATGTAAATGATACCTTATCGGAGTATGAAATATGTTGATTAATTATATACTCCTCGAGTAGTTTAACAAATCAAGTCTTATATACTAGTGGTTTAGATATGAAATACATTATCAATTAAAGAAATACCGATGATCAATTCAAAGAGATTTATATATTAAATTTGATATTGATAAACTTTTGTTGATCAATAAAATTAAATTTATATAATTAGGAGTTATATAGTTTAAATTTATAAAATTAACTTGATCGATAAATTAAATTTATTAAATTAAACTTCTGTTGATGTGTAGTTAAATTATATATATATATATATATATATATATATATATTTATTTATTTATTTTTTGATATTGATAAACTTTTGTTGATCAATAAAATTAAATTTATATAATTAGGAGTTATATAATTAAATTTATAAAATTAACTTGATCGATAAATTAAATTTATTAAATTAAACATCTGTTGATGTGCAGTTAAATTATATATATATATATATATATATATATATATATATAATTTAACTACACATCAACAGAAGTTTAATTTAATAAATATATAATGCTCGAGTAGTTTAACAAATCAAGTCATATACTAGTGGTTTAGATATGAAATACATTATCAATTAAAGAAATACCGATGATCAATTCAAGGAGATTTATATATTAAATTTGATATTGATAAACTTTTGTTGATCAATAAAATTAAATTTATATAATTAAGAGTTATATAATTTAAATTTATAAAATTAACTTGATCGATAAATTAAATTTATTAAATTATACTTCTGTTGATGTGTAGTTAAATATATATATATATATATATATATATATATATATATATATATATATATATATATATATATTTGATATTGATAAACTTTGTTGATTAATAAAATTAATAAATGTATATAATTAGGAGTTATATAATTTAAATTTATAAAATTAACTTGATCGATAAATTAAATTTATTAAATTAAACTTCTGTTGATCATATATATATGTTTAATTAATAAAATTAACCTCAAGAGCTGAGTTTATCTTAAAATAAATTAATAAATACCGACCTAAAAAGGTCGGTATATTTAAATTATTATTTTATTTAAATAATATCGACTTCATGATGTCGGTAAAATTAAATAGTATGTAATTAAAATATCGACCTCATGATGTCGGTATTTTTATTTCATCTAATTACTATTAATTAAAGCGACATCCGGAGGTCGGTTTGCGGAAAGCGGAAAAACCAAATTCCGACCTCTGGAGGTCGGAATTTTTCCCGGAAAAAATGAATTACAATAAAAACTGACCTCTTGATGTCGGTATTAAATTATTTTTTCTCAATAGGTTTTGTGTAAAATAAAAAACAAAAAAAATTATAATATCGACTTCCGTATGTCGGTAAAATTAAATAGTAAAAATAAATTAATATAAAATACTGACCTCATGAGGTCGGTATTTTTTATATTTAATTGAGAAAATAATACCGACATCAAGAGGTCGGTTTTTACTGTAATTCATTAAAAATTCTGACCTAAGGGAGGTCGGAATTTTTTCTCAATTAAATATTTTATAATACCGACTTCCGAATGTCAGTAAAATTAAATAGTATGTAATTAAAATACCGATCTCATGAGGTCGGTATTTTTATTTCATCTAATTACTATTAATTAAAGCGACATCCGGAGGTCGGTATTTTTATTTCATCTAATTACTTTTAAAAGCGACATCCGGAGGTCGGTTTGCGGTTTGCGGGTAAACCAAATTCCAACCTCAAGAGGTCGGAATTTTTCCCAGAAAATGAATTACAAAAAAACCGACCTCTTGATGTCGGTATTATTTTCTATTTTGATTTAATTTTATTTAAATCGTCTTCCGGAGGACGATTTTGTGTTCTTAAAATTTAATGTGATACCGACCTCATGACGTCGGTATTTTTTATTAAATCTAATTACTTTCAATAAAAGCGACATCCGGAGGTTGGTTTGTTTAAAATATTCCTATTAATACTAATAATTTTGCTATTGTGCATAATACTAAAATTTCATTTTACACCTACAATTAATTGTTCAAAAAGTGTAACAATTTTGTATACTTTTATAAATAAAAAGTTAGAATTCGTGGAATAAATAAAAAAAATATCTATAATCCATATTTAGAGTATGAAACTACGTTGATATGAATTAGGAGATAATTATACTTATATTTCTAGAGTAATGTACAAATTCTATCAGTCCGTCGTCTAATCATGAACTTAATATATCATGTCATGATGTAGAGGTGAAGAGCTAACATATAATCCATTCGAGTATGAAATGCGAGATAGTATTATTATATACGTTAGATCTAATTGAATGGATGTTAAGTGTAGTGATCACCTCCTAATTATGATGACATGTAAACGATACCTTATCGGAGTATGAAGTACGTTGATTAATTATATACTCCTCGAGTAGTTTAACAAATCAAGTCTTATATACTAGTGGTTTAGATATGAAATACATTATCAATTAAAGAAATACCGATGATCAATTCAAAGAAATTTATATATTAAATTTGATATTGATAAACTTTTGTTGATCAATAAAATTAAATTTATATAATTAGGAGTTATATAATTTAAATTTATAAAATTAACTTGATCGATAAATTAAATTTATTAAATTAAACTTCTGTTGATGTGTAGTTAAATTTTATATATATATATATATATATATATATATATATATATATATATATATATTTATTTATTTATTTATTGATATTGATAAACTTTTGTTGATCAATAAAATTAAATTTATATAATTAGGAGTTAAATAATTAAATTTATAAAATTAACTTGATCGATAAATTAAATTTATTAAATTAAACTTCTGTTGATGTGTAGTTAAATTATATATATATATATATATATATATATATATATATATATATGTTTAATTAATAAAATCAACCTCAAGAGGTGAGTTAATATTAAAATAATTATGTATATATATGTGTGTGTGTGTATATATATATATATATATATATATAATTTAACTACACATCAACAGAAGTTTAATTTAAATAATTTACACACACACACACACATATATATATATATATATAGATGTATATATATGTATATATATATAGATGTATATATATGTATGTATACATATACATATATTATATGTTGATGTGTAGTTAAATTATATATATATATATATATATATATATATATATATATAAAATCAACCTCAAGAGGTGAGTTTATATTAAAATAATTATATATATATATATAAAATCAACCTCAAGAGGTGAGTTTATATTAAAATAAATTAATAAATATCAACCTAAAGAGGTCGGTATATTTAAATTATTATTTTATTTAAATAATATCCACTTCATGATGCCAGTATTTATTAAATATTTTTAAATATAGATAATTATTTTAAAAAATACTGACATCCCGTGGTCGGTAAATTAAACAATTGTCTTAAAAAAAGAATGATAATATAAGTCTTACTCCTAAAGTCTAACTCTCAAAACCTAAGTCAACTTTCACTCCCCACCCCCATCGGCGCCCATCCCCACCCATCCCCGACCGTCGCCACACCACCATCCTTGACCGCCGCCACGCCACCTTTGCAGCAGCAGAGGAAGGTCGCGGCAGCTGCAGAGGAAGTCACGCCCAGCAGCAGGAGGTCGCGCACCTCCATCCCGACCGGTGCTGCCTCCATCCCGACCGGCGCCGCCTCCATCTCGACCAGCCCCTCCATCCCCGACCTTCTTACTGAAGGTGAATTTTTAGAACCTCCATAATAGATTACTTTTGTTTCTATTTAGTTGAAGTATCTCAAAATTAGAGTACTAATATACTTAGTTTTATTGATTGTTAGTTTGATTGATTGTTAGTTAGTAAGTGAATGATTTAGGGTTTTTGATTGTTAGTTTGAATTAGGGATTATTTGATTGTTAGTTTGTGTTTGTTGATTGTGAATTGAAAATTTTAATGTTAGGGTTAGTTTGAATTAGGGTATCTTAGGATTTGTTTGAAATTCGGTATTTCTTAAGTTAATTAGTTTGATTTTGGAATTGTAAGATTAGATTGAATTAGGGTATTTAAGGAGTTGTTTGAACTTGGGTATTATTTGAGTTAGTTTGAATTATTATTGAGATTTTAGGACTAATAGTTTGAATTTGGGATTAGGAATAGCTAGCTAATTTGAATTTAGGATTTTAGTACTAGTTAGATTTTGGGATTTTAGGGCTAGTTTGAATTTGTGATTTTAAGATTAGTTTGAATTTTGAATTTAGGACTAGTTTGAATTATTATTGAGATTTTAGGATTACTAATAGTTTGAATTTGGGATTTTAGCACTATAGTTTGATTTTTGAATTCTAGGAGTACTTTCAATTTGTGATTTTAAGACTAGTTTGAATTTGGAAATTAGGACTAATAGTTTGAATTATATTTGATATTTTAGGACTAATTAATAGTTTGAAGTTGGGACACTAGCTAGCTAGTTTGAATTTAGAATTTTAGGGATTTGAATTACAACTTAATTAGAACTTATATTAAATTATAACTTGAATTTACTATAAATTGAACTTAATTAGGAATATGAACTTGAAATTAGAACTTGAACTTGGAACTAATTAGCTTGAATATATAACTAATTAAGTTTAGAAATTAGATATGAACTTGAATTGAAACTTGAACTTATTAAAACTTGAATATATATATATATATATATAACTAATATTCTTGGATATGAAGTTTATATTTAACTAATTTAAGAACTTTTCGTGCTAGACAATTGAGGAAGCTCAACATCTAAAAAAGTTGATACAAGACTATATTGCTTCTTTCATCAAAGTTGGAGATAAGGTTGGTGCTTCTAAATTTCTTAAGTTAAAGTACAATTGTTTTCAATAATGTGTTTGTGACCATCTAGTATTAATACTTAACTTTAATTTTGTGATAATTTTTTTGTGTCCATCGAGTGTTTGTTAAGCATAAGTACCAACACTAGTTGATCCTATTGATGACAAAATTGATTTTCTTGCAAGATCGATTTGTGTCCATCTAGTATTGACACTTAGCTTTAAATTTAGAAATAATATATTTGTTAAGCATAAGTATCAACACTAGTTGATCCTATTGATGACAAAATTGATTTTCTTGCAAGATCGATTTGTGTCCATCTAGTGTTGACACTTAGCTTTAAATTTAGAAATAATATATTTGTTAAGCATAAGTATCAACACTAGTTGATCCTATTGATGACAAAATTGATTTTCTTGCAAGATCGATTTGTGTCCATCTAGTGTTGCTATTAAGCTTTAATTTAGGAATAATGTGTTTGTTAAGCATAAGTATCAACGCTAGTTGATCCTATAGATGACAAAATTGATTTTCTTGCAAGATCGATTTGTGTCCATCTAGTGTTGACACTTGGCTTTAAATTTAGAAATAATATATTTGTTAAGCATAAGTATCAACACTAGTTGATCCTATTGATGACAAAATTGATTTTCTTGGAAGATTGATTTGTGTCCATCTACTGTTGACACTTAGCTTTAAAAAGTTGTTAAGTTGTTAAAGTTATAAAGTTGTTAAGTTGTTTAAATAAGTTAAATTAAATAATGTGGTTTTGTTGATGGATTTAGTTGTTGGAATTAAGTCAAAACTAATGTAGTTAAAGTTAAAAAGTTGTTAAGTTGTTTAGATAAATTAAAATAAATAATGTGATTTAGTTGGTGGATTTAGTTATTGTATTAGGTCAAAACTAAACTAGTTAAAGTTGTTATGTTGTTTAAATAAGTTAAAATAAATAATGTGATTTAGTTATTGGAATTAAGTCAAAACTAAACTAGGTAAAGTTAAAAAGTTGTTATGTTGTTTAATTAAGTTAAAATAAATAATGTGGTTTAGTTAGTGAATTTAGTTGTTGAAACTAAGTCAAAACTAAACTAGGTAAAGTTAAAAAGTTGTTATGTTGTTTAAATAAGTTAAAATAAATAATGTCGGTTTAGTTAGTGAATTTAGTTGTTGGAATTAAGTCAAAACTAATGTAGTTAAAGTTCAAAAGTTGTTATGTTGTTTAAATAAGTTAAAATAAATAATATCGGTTTAATTAGTGAATTTAGTTGTTGGAATTAAGTCAAAACTAAACTAGGTAAAGTTAAAAAGTCGTTAAGTTGTTTAAATAAGTTAAAATAAATAATGTGGTTTAGTTAGTGAATTTAGTTGTTGGAATTAAGTCAAAACTAAACTAGGTAAAGTTAAAAAGTTGTTATGTTGTTTAAATAAGTTAAAATAAATAATGTCGGTTTAGTTAGTGAATTTAGTTGTTGGAATTAAGTCACAACTAATGTAGTTAAAGTTCAAAAGTTGTTATGTTGTCTAAATAAGTTAAAATAAATAATGTCGGTTTAGTTAGTGAATTTAGTTGTTGGAATTAAGTCAAAACTAAACTAGGTAAAGTTAAAAAGTTGTTAAGTTGTTTAAATAAGTTAAAATAAATAATGTGGTTTAGTTAGTGAATTTAGTTGTTGGAACTAAGTCAAAACTAAACTAGGTAAAGTTAAAAAGTTATGTTGTTAAAGTAAGTTAAAATGAATAATGTCGGTTTAGTTAGTGAATTTAGTTGTTGAAATTAAGTCAAAACTAATGTAGTTAAAGTTCAAAAGTTGTTATGTTGTTTAAATAAGTTAAAATAAATAATGTCGGTTTAGTTAGTGAATCTAGTTGTTGGAATTAAGTCAAAACTAATGTAGTTAAAGTTCAAAAGTTGTTATGTTGTTTAAATAAGTTAAAATAAATAATGTGGTTTAGTTAGTGAATTTAGTTGTTGGAACTAAGTCAAAACTAAACTAGGTAAAGTTAAAAAGTTATGTTGTTTAAGTAAGTTAAAATGAATAATGCCGGTTTAGTTAGTGAATTTAGTTGTTGAAATTAAGTCAAAACTAATGTAGTTAAAGTTAAAAAGTTGTTATGTTGTTTAAATAAGTTAAAATGAATAATGTCGGTTTAGTTAGTGAATTTAGTTGTTGGAATTAAGTCAAAACTAATGTAGTTAAAGTTCAAAAGTTGTTATGTTGTTTAAATAAGTTAAAATAAATAATGTCGGTTTAGTTAGTGAATTTAGTTGTTGGAATTAAGTCAAAATTAATGTAGTTAAAGTTAAAAAGTTGTTATGTTGTTTAAATAAGTTAAAATAAATAATGTGATTTAGTTAGTGAATTTAGTTGTTGGAATTAATTCAAAACTAAACTAGGTAAAGTTAAAAAGTTGTTAAGTTGTTTAAATAAGTTAAAATAAATAATGTGGTTTAGTTAGTGAATTTAGTTGTTGGAACTAAGTCAAAACTAAACTAGGTAAAGTTAAAAAGTTGTTATGTTGTTTAAATAAGTTAAAATGAATAATGTCGGTTTAGTTAGTGAATTTATTTGTTGGAATTAAGTCAAAACTAATGTAGTGAAAGTTCAAAAGTTGTTATGTTGTTTAAATAAGTTAAAATAAATAATGTCGGTTTAGTTAGTGAATTTAGTTGTTGGAATTAAGTCAAAACTAATGTAGTTAAAGTTCAAAAGTTGTTATGTTGTTTAAATAAGTGAAAATAAATAATGTGGTTTAGTTAGTGAATTTAGTTGTTAGAATTAAGTCAAAACTAAACTAGGTAAAGTTAAAAAGTTGTTAAGTTGTTTAAATAAGTTAAAATAAATAATGTGGTTTAGTTAGTGAATTTAGTTGTTGGAACTAAGTCAAAACTAAACTAGGTAAAGTTAAAAAGTTGTTATGTTGTTTAAATAAGTTAAAATGAATAATGTCGGTTTAGTTGTTGGAATTAAGTCTAAACTAATGTAGTTAAAGTTCAAAAGTTGTTATGTTGTTTAAATAAGTTAAAATAAATAATGTGGTTTAGTTAGTGAATTTAGTTGTTGGAACTAAGTCAAAACTAAATTAGGTAAAGTTAAAAAGTTGTTATGTTGGATGAATTTTATTTGGCTTTGGGTTGTTTTGGTTGGATGAAGTTTATTTGGCTTTGAGTTGTTTTGGTATAAATATGCAAGTGGGCAACTAAAAATTGCAACAATCTGTTGCCTGTTTTGCAGTAGAAAACCGACCTTTGGAGGTCGAAATTTCAAAAATAAAAAATAAAAATATCGACCTCCGGAGGTCAGAATTTCAAACATACAAAAATAAAAATACCGACCTCCGGAGGTCAGAATTTCAACATTACAAAAATAAAAATACCGACCTCCGGAGGTCGGAATTTCAACATTACAAAAATAAAAATACCGACCTCCGTAGGTCATAATTTCAAAAATACAAAAATAAAAATACCGACCTCCGGAGGTCAGAATTTCAACATTACCAAAATAAAAATACCGACCTCCGGAGGTCGGAATTTCAACATTACAAAAATTAAAATACCGACCTCCAGAGATCGGAATTTCAACATTACAAAAATAAAAATACCGACCTCCGAAGGTCGGAATTTCAACATTACAAAAATAAAAATACCGACCTCCGGAGGTCAGAATTTCAACATTACAAAAATAAAAATACCGACCTCCGGAGGTCGGAATTTCAACATTACAAAAATAAAAATACCGACCTCCGGAGGTCGGAATTTCAACATTACAAAAATAAAAATACCGACCTCCGGAGGTCAGAATTTCAACATTACAAAAATAAAAATACCAACCTCCAGAGGTCGGAATTTAAAAAAATGAATATTCCGACATAAAATAAAAACCGACCTCGAGAGGTCAGTAAATACCGACCTCCAGAGGTCGGTATTGAATAGCGACCAAGTTTTTTCCGACCTAAGCTGGGATGTCGATTTTAGGTCGGTATTTCAGGGAATACCGACCTCCGGAGGTCGGTATTCACTGTTTTTTTAGTAGTGTGATTTGTGATCCGGTTACCATCAGTTGAGGATTAGTGCAGCGGACATCTAGTCATTTCAAATCCTTAACCATCCCATATCTAGGTTTTCTTCAAAAACAACCCTTCAACTTCCCCATTATTTTGGAATAGATTTCAACTTTTTTTCTCATAATCCTTACGCCTAGAACACTATAGCAGCATTGTAAACCTAAGGAAAAGCCCTGTGCTTCAGGAATTTCGACAATTAAAGTAATTATTTTTAATATTTCCCAAACTTTGTTCTATTCTGTTCAAATCTTAGCATTCTTCGATGATTACTCATCTATGGTAGTAGAAAGAGTAAGGAGAACGATAATTATCTTGATTTTGAAGTTTCTAAGAGAATTGGGATAATTTTTGGCAGTTAAAAAAGGGAAATGGGCATGGAAATCCATTCTCCTCCCTCTTAACTTTTTGATTCGCATGATGTCACTATAACGGGGTTATGGCCTCTATAGCAGGGTCCATTGTACGTAATGGGTACAGTAGAAATTTTGTTGTGGCTTAGTGTGTTTGAATTTTCTTCCTTTCGATAATCTTGGGTATATGGAACAAGGTAACGTGGCGTCCCTTGCGTAGTATGAGTATATTCTTGACTTGTCCAAATCATGCAGTAAACCTCGATAACCAACCTATCTTCTTTCCACTCAGGTAGTGATTCATGGATGAATGATGGGAAAATTAGTATCTATTGTAATGATTCCTATCGATCGTTGCTAAAGGGAACCTTGTGCGGAGTCCCAAAAGTCTAGTAGTGTAGTGCAATAATTTATAAAATTTGAGTACATGAAAATCTTTTGGCTAGGCTGATGTCAGACGACCATAGTAAAAGGCTTCTTGCTATGGTGGCGCTGATATAGCGATATGAGCCTCTCTATAGCGGGACGTTGAATTTCAACAACCTAATTAATGCGTTGTCTTTATTTTTCTTCAAGTTTTGAAAGGAGAAAATATACGAGGGTTGTTTTAAAAACCCTTCAAAGGCAATCGGGCAAGGGAGCAATCAGGAACAAAAATAACCGTGCAAGAAAGGTGAAAGCCTAAGGATTTTTCAATGCTCATTCATCAAAGGTTGCTTCTGCGGAGTCAAATTGATGGGCAAGGTTCATCGGTTGTTGCTTGACGCCTAGGTAGGCTATGTTTCTTTTAATTGAGTAGTTAGACCTGCTTTTAACGCATAATATCTTGTAGACATTTGTAGATGGCATGTATAGGCCTACATTGGCGGAATTTAGATGCTAATAGATTGTTGTTTTTGTTGTTAGGGCGGAGATAAAGTAATGACTAAGGGCGGTTCTGTAGTTCTTGATTAGCCTTGAATTTCCTTGTTAGGATGGTGGTGTGCTCTTTGTTTTTATATGTATGCATGTCTATTTCTCATAGTGTCTTGATGCAATACAAGGTAGGGAATACATAGGAAGAAAATGTAATGGCAACATGTTGATAATCCTATGCAATAAACTAGTTATATGACTTATGGTTTCAAGTGTGATTGTTCATGGTGTATGTGATTGTACATGTTTGTTTGTTTTTTTTGTTGGCTCAGGTGCCATGCCTGGTATAAGATATCCACATGGTCAGTTTGGATACCACGCGTAGTATATACTAACGGTTGGCTCGATGTATCATGCTTGGTACGGGAATATCCACATGTGATTGGCTCGGGTACCACGTCGGTACACTAACTAAGGAGGGCTCGAGTACCACAAAAGTACACTAATAGTTTGATTTGGGTTCTGTGAGAGGAAAAACTATTTCTTTATGGTTCCATAAGTACACCAGATCTATTCTTTCATAAAGTAGTTATTGCAAGTTGGATCCATGAGTGGTCCGGGTTACTTGAAAGGTGAGTTGATTCAGGTCTGACTTGTAGGTGATCATATGGGACACAATTCACATTACAATAAGTCAGGGTAAGGATCGAGAGTCCGAATTATGCATTACTTGCGATGGTTAAGGTATTTTAAGCGGTTATTGATTACTAAATTCTTAGGGGTTATTTTGCATAATTGTTTGGCTATTGAGTTGAGTTTATGAGGACTCAATTCTTTAGTTGTCTAAACTTATTTCTATTAGTCATGATGAACTCGATTTCGTAATTGACTTTGGGTTTTGTTTTATTAAAGCTGATTTGGTCTAGGGTGCCAGTTTCATTTACTATTCCAAAAAGGAGCCAGGGAGTTTGCATTAGTAATTGTAAAAGATGTTGGGTTAGTTGATAATGGGATAGCTTGGTTGTCGTGGATACTAATGTGGTAGAAGGGTTAGGCTAAGATTGTACATTATTGTGATATAGCACATAGGCTTGGAAAGCCTTAGGGTGACGTAATTGAGGGCATGGGACTAATGTGTCATGATATTCTACCTAGGAAGGGTAAGACGATGTGAATAGAGAGTGGGGGTGGTGTCACTTCCATATTGCATGATCTTTCTGATTATCTACACTATATTGTATGGTAGGCTCGAGATCAATGATGCCTACCAATATGTGTTTATGCACTGATACTACACTTGTTATACCCCTTAACCTAGTCTGGTTGTAGGGTTAGTAATGTTTCATAGATGCAGATGACGATGATCTCCAATAGCTTCCATGTTTCTTTTCCTTATGGTGGGAGTTGTGTCCTATTTTCTTGTATAAATTGTACTCCTTGTAGCTCTTATACATGTTTAGACTAGTCAATTGTAAAAGGCTTTATTTAAAGAATAATGTTTTCGTGAAAGTTTTTGGTATTAAAGAGGTTTTCCTTGTAAATCATTTATTTTCCGCATGTTTTAACCTCTGACTGGGTGGTAAGGGTTCTCTTATATAAGTGTTAGAGTAGGTGTCCGCACGATCCGATGGCTGGATCGTGACATGGGGGTAATGTTTGTTCATGCACAAATGTCTTTCTTAATTTTTAAAGCCATATGTTTAGAAATCTCTTTTATAATAATTTCGAATGAGATTTAAATTAGGTTTGGTGATCTGAATTTATTTATTCATATTAGGATACACATATTGGTACTTGGAGAAATCGACACTCAATCCTAGACTTGAAATTTAAAAAATATGAGTTTTCACATATTATTTAGCATCAAGATTAGGAACTTGATTATAGGTTTGGGTGAGTTTTGGAGTCTAGGATAGATCTATAGTAATATCGGTGGAGACAAAGTCGTTTACTTATGAATAATGCATATTTGATAGATTGGGAACGTTCTGAAGCTTTGCGAAAGAGAGGCAAAATCTTGAGATTTTATGATACGTATTCGACATTCAAGGTATGATAAAACTTTCTAGACTTTTTTTAGGGACATTTTTCTCATTAAAGATTAAAAATGGATCAGATGATGGGTAAGGGAGAAAATGGGGTCTTATGCCAATGGTATGACGTATATTAATACGAGTATTGATGTTATAAAAGGAAAAGTTTAGTTGGGAATGATTTGATTTTATGATAGTGCATTGAGATTGTCCACACAATCACGTGGAGATCATCTTTGTTAGTAAATGGACCTCATGAGTCCCCCCTCCATGGGTCACAAACTCTCGAATAATTTTTAAGAAGTATTAATTATATACGATTGAGAGATTACTAGGCATTTGAAGCATATCATCTCATGGTGTTGCATTTCATCTCATTATATCTTTCATTATTGTTTGATTATATGCATCATTTGGTGTTTGGACATTTTGTGATTTTGATTAAATCTACTGGTGAAATTTGACTAATAAGTATAATGTAGACATGTAAAAGTAAAACATGATGTCTTATATACTTTTGTCACTACTTCTTCGTTATCAGTCAATGAGACATACTGGGAACATGTGATTTTGTACTCATACTACACTTATTTCACTCTTGTATGATGCAGATTCAATTCTGAATACAGGCGCATCTCATGGAGCTTTTTCAGTTCGATCTTGGGTTATCTAGTTGTGGTGAGTTGCTTGGGTGTTCCTCGGCCCACACCTCTTTTTATCTCTTATTTATTCTATTATTTTAGTAATTTGACAAGATACTTCTTATGCCTAGACTGGTCATTTTAGTTTTAAATTTTCATCTTATTTTAGAAGCTTTTGTACTTATGACACCAAATTTTGGATGGTAACTCAATTCTTTCAGATTTCATGTTAAAAGAATTAGTGTTTGGGATATTCAACTTGATGCTTAATTTTTACTTTATAATACTCCCTCCATCCCATTTTATGTGAGGTAGTTTGACTCGGCATGGAGTTTAAGAAAGAAAGGAAGACTTTTAGAACATGTGGTCCAAAATGAATGATAGAAATTTGTGTGGCTGTAAATCATTTCATTAAGGGTAAAACATATATTTTATAGTTAAATTGTTACTTAATATAGAAATGTGTCATTCTTTTTGGGATTGACTAAAATGGAAAGTAAGTCACATAAATTGGGACAGAGGGAGTATTAAATTGAATTGGTAAAATTATTGGGTTGACTTACCTTTTGTTTGGGAACATATATGTCATCATAACTTGTGATTTTGGATCGTGACACTTCTGGAGACTGAGGGTGAGCTGATGGCGTCCTAGTTTGACTCAACTCCATATGTATATAGTTTTGTCTAGACTTTTGTATTCAAGACAAGTTTATATATATATTATTTAGGGAAAAAGGTCTGAAATATATCCGAACTGACCGAAATTGCTGTAACAATACCAAACTTTGGAAAAAACCTTTTACCCTCCCTGCACTATTTAATAGTGTATTTTAAAGGTATATATGTGCCCACGTGGACACCATAAATATTGCATCATTTTAAATAGTAATGTGTCCATGTGGGCACATATATACCTTTAAAATACACTATTAAACAGTGCATGGGGGGTAAAAGGTCCTCCATAAAGTTTGGTATCGTAACAACAATTTCGGCCAAAATTTGAGTATTTTTCAGACCCTTTTCCCTTTTATTTATTTTGAAACTTGTACTCTTTTAGTACCAAGAAATTAGATAGCCTACTAGAAACAAAAGTCCCTACCAAGAAAGATAAGCAAGAAAACGATATACAAACCCTAATAGAACAACTCAAGAGAACTGAAATCACTCCTCAGAAAGAGAGACTTACAATAAAAGAAAAAGCATGGACATTTTTTCAAACAGGAATAGAAATTCCCAAGAAAGACAAAGGCCTAATTTCTCTCAAGATAGATTAGGAAATAATATGCTAGCTAGAATAATGCATAATTCATCTAGACCGAGTAGTAGTCATCAGTTGGACGAACTAATAGATGTAGATAGAGACATAGAAATATTCAAACAAAATAAATTAAAACTTTTAAATCCACAAGTTCTCTATAATACAGGTTTTTTCTCTTCAACAGCACATCTATACAAACATTATAGAGAAGAACAGTTAAGTGTATCAGAAAACGATAGTGAAAGTATAAATTTAATTAGTAAAGAATCTATGCAAGAAATACAAAAAAGACGAATGAATCTCATGCATATGGGATTGGTAGTAATTGGGCTCAAAGGCTTAACTAGAAAAAATTTGGGTACTAAAGTACTGATTACTTTATATGATAGCAGATGGTCAGAATCTAAAAGATCAATAATAGGTTTAACAGAAGTAGACATGAGTAATAATGGAAGAATTTTTTACTGTAGTCCAGATTTTATGATAAATTCAAAGGAATTCGGAAATTACATAAAAATAGGCATACAAACCAAAGGTTACGAAGAAATGAACTGTGGAAACAATCTTTTAGTTTGTATTGGCTTTATAGGAAAATTAGCCACCAACAGTAGTTCAAGATTTAAAATAAAGATAGATGATGCAGTAGGTATAATGGGAAATAAAGGAATCAAATTAATGAACCCTTTAAAAATAAATTCAGAAGAATATGCAGGCAGAGAATGGAATTTAGAAAAATTCTGTAAAAATGAAGTTTTACGACCAAACGACTACCTTACATACAGTAATACTAAAGGAGAGACATCAATCAAGATTCACTGAATATAAATATACAGATCAAAGAGAAATAGATGAGGAGTTAGAAGATAATGAATTAACCATTAATATGGAAGGTATGAATATTCAAAATAAAAATGAAGAAGACTACGAATTAGACTTATCAATAGCAAAGGCTAAAGAATTAAATCAAGAAAATAAAACAACTTTGTTTAAATGTAAAGGTTGTAAATTAGGAAAAATAGATATCTCAACAGTAGAAAAACACTTTAAAGAATGCAACTTTAGAATAGATAATTATGGATATAGACAAAAAGAAGAAACCCAAGAGGAAAGCGATGACGAGACTACACGGAGTCTAAAAGAATTCATGGAAACCGCCTCTTCTAGCTCAAGCCCCTTCCAAAAAACAACCCCCATAACACCAGTAGAATATACTATAGGTAATTTACCACGTCACAGGGTATATAGGCAAGACCCGGCAACAGAACCAGAAATGGTTAGACCAATAGGAATAAGAATGCCAATAGAAGCCCCTATCAAGCTTCAAGACGGAGGAGATAGAGGAAAAATATTAAATATAGCAGCTCATGACCCTCAATTATGGAACTCAGTAATAGACGTATGGAAAGGAATAGTGGTAGAAGATTACATACATCATTATAGTGAAACAGATGCAGAAACCATGTATAGATACATGGAAACCTTTTTAGGAGAATCAATCAAAGGAGTATGGGAAGCATACAAAGTAGCTTACCCTCGGGAATTTCAAGAACTAGTAAATATGGGACCAAACCCGTATAATTTCACTAATAAAATACACAGCCTAATAACAGGAGAAGACCCAAATAGCGGATTAGTAGTTTTACAAAAGAGTGCATTAATAAAACTAGAACAACTTAGTATTACAAATTGGAGCCACATAAAGAATTTTTTAAAAGACTATTTTTACTATTGCGCTATAAGCGGCAATGCGTTTGACCAAAGCTTAGGAAAAAAGCTTTTTAACAAACTCCCTGGAGCCTTAGGAAGAGAAATAGAAGAAAGATGGAACAAAAGAGAAGGAGTGTTGCAAAACTCTAATGATAATTGGTCTATTGGGCATAAAATACAACAATGGACATATTACAAGAAAAATGTACGAATATACAAATACAAAAACAATTAAAACAAAACGAGACAGGTTTTTGTAAAAATATATATACAACGCAAAGCTATGATCAGGGTACACCAAAAAGAAAATACAAGAAGACATCAAAATAACCAAGACTATAAACCAAGAAAGAAATATTATTTAAGGAAATCTACGGCAAAGAAGCCTTATCTAAATAAAGATAGACATGTAAGAAAGCATAATAATAATAGAATCTATAAAAATAGACTATCTTGTTTTACATGTGGAAGTGAAGAACATCTAGCTAATACTTGTCCAGGCAGAAATAACAGTAGGACAAGAAATGCCCAACTTATAGAAGATTTCCAGGAAATCCTGATAAATGTAGATGAATACATGTCAGATAATGAAAGCATATATTCAGTAATAAGTATAGATGCGTTAGAAGGAAGACAACAAGATTCATCTGACTCAGAAGAAGAAACTTTAATAAACGAAATAGGTTTAGAAAAATTAGACTTGAACATCAAGGATTGTACATTTGTCAATATACAATGCGATCACCAATTTTCCAAAGGAAAAGGTTTAGATAGTCAAAAGTGTTTTAATTGCACAGGATATCCCAGTAAAGATAGAAGAGCTAAATGTATAAATTGTTATATAGAAGGATGCCTTATGTGCATCGATAAGATATTTAACATCAAAGTTATAGACCAGACTGTAAGTACAAAAGAAAAAACATTAATATCTTTAGAAAAAAGGATTGATAGTTTAGAAGACAGAATAAGTAAATTAGAAAGAGGAAAAGAAAAGGTAGAAGAAACAAATCAGAAAGAAACAAATCAAAATGCAACATTAGAAGAAGATATCGAACTCTTAAATGAAAAAGAGGACTACAAATCATTTGAAGGACTAATTTGTAATGAAGATAAGAAAATCAATACTATCAAAATATTGACAAGATTAAGAATTCAAAATTATGAAATAGAAACTTTAGCTCTAGTAGACTCTGGATGTACAAAAAGTATAATAAATAGAAGTATTCTACCTTCAGAAGTAATAAAAGAATTTCCTGAGCCACAGAGTGCCATGCAAATGGATGGATCTTCAAATATATATAAACATTATGTTAGTAATACTCAAATAAGTTTTTTAAATACATGCGCAGACTTCTATAAACCCACTTATAAGTTAGAAAAAATATGGGTTAGAGATCTAAATATTAGGATAGACTTTGTTTTAGGTTTAGATTTCTTATTACATAATAACGGAAGTTGTCTCCTTACTAGAGATGGAGTAATATTTTCTAAAAATATGACGCAGACTTCCATAACAACAAAACCTGTTCCAACAAAATCAAGGTATTTAAAGAGTACTGATACAAATACATTTAAATGTGATAAAGGAGAAGAATGCAATTGTAATAAAATACATGTTAGCAAGGAAGAGGAAGAAATTAAAGAAATTGAACTATTAGAACTAAGTTTATCTGATATACAAATAGAAAAAGGTTATGATCTAATAGAAATAAATACAGAACTTTATAATTTCAGAAAAGGATTACAACATATAGGAGTCATAAAAAATTAGAAAGATTTAGAGGAAGTAATTTCCATCTTAGATAAGTTAGAAATAATTGGAGAAAGACCCCTGAAACACTGGGAAGCCAATCATATAACTTGCAGGCTTGATATTATTAACCCAGAATATACTGTTAAAACTGCTTCAATAGAATCCACAAACGAAGACCTGAGAGAATTTGAAGATCAAATAAAAGAACTATTAAATTTAGGAGTAATAAGAAGGTCAACTTCAAAACATAGGTCAGCCGCATTCATGGTACGAAATCATAATGAAATACTAAGAGGAAAAGCTAGGATGGTGATAAATTATAAAAGACTTAATGACAACACTAGAATGGATGGATATAAATTGCCAGACAAATCAGAATTAATAAATCGGATACAAGGACGAAAAATCTTTAGTAAATTTGACTGTAAGTTCGGATATTGGCAAGTCAAAATGCATGAAGATAGTATAGAATGGACAGCTTTTACTTGCCCAGAAGGACATTTTGAATGGTTGGTAATGCCCTTCGGTTTAAAAACAGCTCCTCCGATTTTTCAAAGAAAGATGGATAGTATATTTAGAGACTATAAAAACTTTATTTTAGTTTATGTAGACGATATTCTAGTTTTTAGTAATAATACCAATGAACATCTAGGACATTTACAAACAGTGTTTAAACTGTTCGTAGACAATGGAATTATAATTAGCAAAAAGAAAATGGAATTATGTAAGACCCTTATAAAATTCTTAGGGGTAGAAATTGGAAATGGAAAGATAAAATTACAACCCATATAGCAAAAAAGGTCCTAGACATGCCAGATAAATTAGACAATACTAAAGACTTACAAAAATTTCTAGGAATATTAAATTATGCGCGAAGTTTCATCAAAGATCTAGGGAAAGTAGCAGGACCCCTATACTCTAAAACAGGAAGTCATGGGCAAAAGATATTTAATATAGAAGACATAAAACTAGTACAAAAACTCAAACAAATGGTTAAAGATATACCAGATTTAGCCCTCCCACTAGAAACAGACTACCCAATAGTAGAAACAGATGGAAGTCTCGAAGGATGGGGAGCAGTTTTAAAAACAAAAAACAATAAATATGGAGACAAAAAGGACGAAAAAATTTGCGCTTATCACAGTGGAAAATACAAAGAAAAAGGAAATATAAGTAGCATAGATGCAGAAATTTTAGCGGTTATATACGGATTAAATAGTTTCAAATTGTACATTATTAATAAACAAGAAATTTTTGTAAGAACAGACTGCGAGGCTATTGAAAAATTCCACCAAAAAATAGAAGGAAAAAATAGTAGTAAAAGAAGATGGTTAAATTTTTTAGATGCTACGTCAATATACAATATATCTTTAGAACATATAAAGGGAAAAGATAATTCTTTAGCGGATCAACTAAGCAGACTTATGAAAACTAATTGTTTGTTTTCAGAATGAGTACAGGCAAAGATAACGACAGAGCATCCAGTTCAAGTTCAAGTGGACAGAAAGACAAAGACTTGTATCTGCAGACTCTCTTAGGAAATACTTTATTTCAACCACAGACGAGACAAAATACAACAAGCATGGAAAGAATATATTTTGGAAAACAAAATTTAATTTTCTACCCTCCATCTAATCTAAGTTTCAGGGTAAAACCAGAAACAAAGATAGATAGACCTCAAAGGTGCTTAATAGACAACCTATGGATAGCATACAACAAGATTCCTCGAGACAACAGTTATTTCGTGTCAATAGTAAATTCATTAAGCCATTATTTTACGGACAAAAATGAAGACAAAAAATTCAGATTTTATGTAGTAGTTCAGGGAAAATTGCAAGGAGTATTCCAGACTTGGACAGAAGTAATAGATTCAATTAAAGACTTTCCTACCCCACTTTTTAAGGGATTCAATGATTTGAATGAAGCACTAGACTATGCGAGAGGAGCCCTTGGGCCTAATTATTTCATAAGCCCAGCTTTGAGACAAATTTCAAGACCATCTGTGCAGTACAATATTCAAAAAGACACAGACAAAATAATTTTCTGCGATCATTGTTCCTCAATGACGGAAGGATTCAGAAGATTAAATCAAACGATCGAAAGACTAGAAACTGAAAAAGGGAAAATGACTCAACATATCCACTCATTACAAGAGAGGATAAGATTTTTACTTGGAAATACCGATCAAACCATACCATTTAAGAGTTCTCCATCTCACTACAAAATGGATAAGACGGGTGTACATTCCCCAACGAATGTAGAAAAAGCTATTGTACCAGCTAAAGGTACAACTAGTCCCGTTCAAACGGTAGCGGGTAAAGACTCATCAAATCCGTTGATGGTTGACACTTTACCAAAAAGTGTAAGAATTTTGCCGGCAAGTTTCTGTACAATAGCAGAGACAAGTAAAAAGACAAAGGGATTCCTCCAAAAAAGAAAAAAAAATAAAAGGATAGAAAAAAAAATAAAAAGTTCCCTTTACAAATTACTCACAGAAAAGACTAAGGAGATAATACAAGAAAAAATTATACGAGAAAATCCGAAGCCAGCGAATTCTGACCACGAAGACATAGAGAGTAGCAGTGATGAAAATGATTTATCAATAGACCAATTTGATCGGCACTACGACCCAAATGAAGACAATGATTCCGGGATGAGCTTTGATTCCATAGCACTACACAACCTGGATACTTAGAGAAATACGTAAGCAATGACATCAGCACAAGAAGACAAAACAAATAGGTAAGCAGTGACATCAGAAGCCATTAAGACAAAAGAGACTCCACTACATGTCCACTACTATGTCCACTACTAATAAAGACGACTCCACTATCACAAGAAGACAAAGAAGGACACTCAATTTTGAAAAAAGTTTCACAAAGCCATGTGACGATGGGGCCCAAAGAGCACCTGGCAGGTGAAGAAAGTTTTTAGAAATTGAAATCCGAATTTCAAATCCGAATGGACTTCTATAAATAGAACCATGTTGCAAGAAGAAGAGTAGAGTGAAGAGTAAGCAGAGCATCGAGCAAAGAAGAAATATTAAGTTCTAGTTTACATATTCCCTTTCCCTTTCACATATTTCCCTTCCCTTTCAAAAAAAAAAAAAAGAGTGAGTAAGTGTTTGTGTACAAAGTGTGAGAGTGTTTTAATTTTCAAGTAGCTGCAAGGTCACCCGGGGACTCCCGAAAGGGAAACCTCATTCCGACCGATATCATGTAAGTAGTTATTAGTTTTCTAGATCTTTGTAATTCTCCCTATATCACGTAGATATTATTATTATTATGTACTATATATTACTATAATATTGATATAATGTTCAAATTACTCTTAGTAAATGGTTAGTTCCTTATCTTCTTAGTAACCCCGATGGATTAACCTGTAAATACCTAGGGAAGTTGAAAGTCCCGCCATGGTCGAATCAGACCGAAAGGACTGTGTATCCCAGGGTGTGGTTAAAGAAGCAGGTGCAAAGATTATGAGTTAAGGAAAAGAGATGAACAGAGTAAAAAATAAAAAATAAAAAGTAATTTGGGAGAAATTACCTAGATTTAGTAACTTATCACTACTAGACAGGATAACGGAGCAGGAAGAGGGAGTACTGAGTAGGACTTTACAACATATATTTTCAAACGCAGCCTATTCAATCTAACTTTATCATATTTAAACGTATTTATTTGGATATATATATATATATGTTCTCATTTTCGTTGTGTTTTCCTTTTTATTGTTGTTATCTTCTTTTTTGCTGTTCATCCTACCCACTATGCATGTTACTTATCATTTTTGAGATATGAATTGACTTATCTACTGATGGGTTATGATAGGTTCCATCATGACTCGAGTTTTCAGATCATGACATTTTGCATCTAAACAAATTTGGGAAATAGACTTTAAAATTTTTTTATATGAAAGATATTTAAAGAAGATGTTAGACCTTTTTAATAAAATCTTACTTTTGAGTATCAATTTTATTATGCCACCCTTATTTTTGTTCGACGATAACTTCTTGATATGTATGTCGAGATAATTAAAATAGGAGACTATTTCTTTTTTAAAAAAGGAAAAAACTTTAAGATGCGATATATTTATAACTATAGACGACATTGCTCATGTTCACTTTTAAATCACGTTATTGAATATTTGATATATTTAATAGACAATTAAATATTTGTGCATTGAGTTTTATTTTCAGCACAATTAGGGTAGGCAATCAATACTTTGGTCTTTGATTTTTTAAATTTTGTACAAAATGCCAAATCAAAATGATTTATGTTCAATTTTTCTTGTTCAATTCAACTTAAGTTCAATTTGATTCTCATAAAGGAACACATTTTGCGATTATGAGTACATTTTTTTCCTATCAATTATCAGGTGAATTGAATTTAGAAAAAAAATATTAATGTCTTTTTGCTGATATATTAGGAAAAGTTATAAATTACCAACTGAAAAGGTCAGACACAAGGTTAATTACCATAACTAAGTCCCCATCAAACATATCTTACATAATGCATAGTCTCCTATTACATTCCTCATTTTCCCCTTTGTCCTTTTGTTTTCTCTTATGAAAATGAGTTTAAATAGAATATTTGAAGCATCAATTTAGGATGTGTTTGATATGAAAGAAAAATTCGTACTTTTGGTTAACTAAAATATCAAATTCTTAAAATAAAAAATCAATCTTTTTAAAAATAAAAATGGAAAGAAGAACTAAAATTGAATTAGTTTGGTTTGATTAAATTTTTGTCATCAACAAACAAGTCAAAATATGATGATCCTTAACAGAACCCCTTGTACTTGTTATTTTATGTATAATATTTACTTAAAATTTTATTTTATTGTAAATACACAAGCGAGGCACGCACATATATATTAGTGTCTATTCATATAATGAACTAATCATGGACAAAAAGTAATCATGTAGTCAGCTTTAGTACATGTAAATGTGCTAGTTTGATCATCATAAGCATAACTATATGCTTGAGGACACAAATGTTTCAATTGTCTAGAATATCTGGTTGGTTTGCAAGTTTGTGGAGAACCATATGGACCAGTGCAACAATATTGTGGTTGTTGAAATGCTACACAAGCACTTTTGCACCCAATGATACCACCACCTACTGGATTTCTTACTGCTAACTCATTTGGGCATCCTCGTTTATTGATATCTATAGAACAACTTGTTGTGTTGCAGTCACCTCTGTTTAGAGTTTTAATAGAGACTGGTAGATTAAAACCATCTACTAAGCTTATATCCTAAAAGTCTTTTCCTCCATACCCTGCTAATGTGAATTCTTAAAATATTTGTCCTAACCATGAATTATGTACATCAAGTCATGATGAAGCTTGTGATGCTAATTCAAATCCAGTTGACAATTGTCCTCCTTTGCTTGTAAGTGTAGCTGGCCAAATTGTGTAAGGACAATTATTCTTTATTATAAATTTGGTCGCATGAGATCCTGCAATACTACATTTAACTTTTATAAGTATAAGAATCAACATTAATATCATCTTATATAAAATAAAAAATAAAAAGGAGTCACAAGATTTCTCCAATCTAGACAAAATGTCTCAGTTTAGGCCTTAGAAACAGAGAAGCCTATGATAGGAATATTTTTCCCTTTAATGGGTTCTACGTTGTATGAATCTAAATAAGTTAAATTGGTGAATTCACGTTACTAGATTAAACCAACAAAAAAATAGAAATAATATTCACTCGTTCTCTCCAACTATATTTAGAAAAGATTAACATGACTTGAACACTTGCAACCAATCTTGAAGTCATTGTTTTGTGTAATTCAGAGCTTCACGGGATTGACTAATTATATATGTACTTATCAATTAAGCTAGAAGGAATGCATGTAAGGTTAAAATGACCATAGAAGAAGAACAAAAAGATAACATTGATGAGAATTTTTACTCTCATTTTAATGTATATATCAAAGATTTTTATTCATGTATAAAATAAAAAAAATGCATCACTTGGATCTTTTATAACAAGCAAAGGAATAGTAGCATCATTTTTAGTAGTCAACCATTTCTTTGACAAAGGGAAATTGCAATAAATGTGAAATTATCATATCTTTTAAGAGTATTTTAGGGAAATATTAAAGATATTGACTTCTAAAGAGATAGTTGAAGTCATAATTGTCAAGATTATCTAAGTGATGTGACGTAAAAAAATATGTATATAATCTATCCATTATTTGTCTCACATTTAGTTCTTTTATCGTCTCTTTGAGCATTGATTTTATGGATTATACTTAAGTTAGGTGATTTTGATGTGTAGGATTAAAACGGTGGGAAGTTGAAGAAATTTGAAGTAAGAACGAATAAAAAACAACAAATTATATAAGAAAATCAAGCAGATAACTTAATGGATTGAAATTAATATTGACATCAATCATTAAAACTATATATAAGAAGCACAAAATAATTATAAAATGACAATTGATGTTAAATTAAATGTTATGTCCATCTAAATTACAAGAATTTCACTCTTTCTGTAGTATTTTTATTGTTTTATTTAATTATTTTAGGGAAAATGGTCTGGAAAATACTCCAACTTTGGTTGAAATTGCTGTTACGATACCAAACTTTGGAAAAGACCTTTTACCCCCAGTACTATTTAATAGTGTATTTTAAAGGTATATATGTGTCTATGTGGACAACATAAATATTGCATCATTTTAAATAGTAATGTGTCCACGTGGACACATATATACCTTTAAAATAACTATTAAATAGTGCAGGGGGGTAAACGGTCCTCTATAAAGTTTGGTATCGTAACAACAATTTCGGCCAAAGTTGAAGTATTTTTCAAACCCTTTTCCCTTTATTTTATTTACCATAGTTTAAGTAAGATTTAGATAAAGGTAAAAATATTATGTATAACTTACCTAAATCACACAGTGTCAAGAGTAAATTACATCATATCTCTACCTTTTTTCTAATTACAGTAATCCCTTAAAATTTGTACCTTCCGAATACATAAGTCATCATCCGGATACATTAATTCTAATACAAGAAAAATCTTTTTGTTGCACTTAAAAGGGAATAAAATCTGAAAATTAATTAAATCAATAAATTACGCTTATGTTTCTTCTTACTCTCAATCATACAGAGGCAAATCCTAATAGAACGAAACAATTCAAAATTTCAAATTGCTCCCGTTCAACGAAGAAACCTTTCTGATTTGATTCAAAATTTCTAAGTACTTCTCTCGCTCATGCCGACGACGTATGTTAGCTAAACCTACGTTGGTGGTGTCACCATGGCAAGAGGACGGGGAAGAGGAAAAGGAAGACCAAGACGAGAAACTATTCTCACTTTGGGTAGCGCTAATGGGGCAAGAATAGAACTAGAGGGGAAGAAGGAAGTAACCCCTATTGTCACACCTGCTAGAGGAACGCTAACTGAGCCCACACCGATCTATGCAACTGAAGGGGCCAACCAACTTCACTTGAGTACGAGAGCTACTACTAGCAAGACAGAACCAGTAGCTATTATTGTGCAACAGGAAGGTGAGGTGATTACTAATGAAACTGGGGCTCCCCCTGTTACAACCACAGAGAAAAGTAAAAATCTTATTGAATCATGGGCTAATCTATTTGCTAAGAATAGATCGGTTACAAATGGTATGGCTCTATCTTATATCCCTCCTCAAGTAATTGATGGAAAATCAGTCATACAGTTAGATAAAACAGAGGTGGACAGGGAAACTGCAAAATGGAAGTGTGCTCTAATAGTGTATGTCCTGGGTGAGTCACCAGGATACAATACCATCCATAGATATATTAGCCAGACCTGGGCAGAGGTAGTGGCGCCTGAAATATTCATGCATGAGGAGGGGTATTTCATAGTGCGGTTCCAATCTGTGGAAGATATGCAAGTTGTTATGTTTTTCGGGCCGTATTCTATAAACAATAAACCCCTAATTTTAAAGAACTAGACAGAGGATTTTGATTTTGATAAGGAATTCACTACAAAAATCCCCATTTGGGTAAAATTTCCCAACCTACCTATGAACTGTTGGGGTTGTGATTCACTAAGCAGGACTGCAAGTGCTATTGGAATTCCAATGTTTGCAGACTAGTGCACGACTAAGCAGACGAGAATTTCTTTTGTTAGAATGTTGGTTGAGGTGGATGTTACAAAGCCACTACCTGAGGAAATCAATGTTATGGATCCAACTGGGAAAACAATAATGCAGGGAGTGAAATATGACTGGAAGCCTATTTTCTGCCAGAAATGTCAAGTAGTGGGTCATGTATGCCTCCATGAGCAGGCTATGAGACGCAGAAGAACCCCGAAAAAGGTAGTGCAGAAGTGGATTTCAAAGGAGGTAGTGAATCCAGTTGTAACAACCGCGAAGGAGGTACCTAGACAAGAAACCTCCCCTATAGCTGGACCATCTGGAGTAATTACATCTCTACAACCTAGTTCAAACCTAACTTTGGAAAACTTTCCTATTCTACAGTCTACCACTGTTAAGAATGGGTTCAGTCCACTGAGTATGCTATGGGATGAAGGAGATACTATACCTCCTGATAAAGGAGGTCAACCTATAACGCAATGACTTGGTTATTTTGGAATGTCAGGGGTGTAAATAAGAGATACAAGCAGAAGGAGATTCATCATATTCTCAGGAATAACCATATCTTTTTGGCAGGTTTGGTAGAAACTAGAGTAAAATCTCATAGAGCAAATATGATTAGTAATAACATAGCATCTAAGTGGGGCTTTTTACACAATTATCAACATGCTAATAATGGCAGAATATGGCTTCTTTGGGATACATGCAAGTATAGAGTTACTATGATCCATGCAGGGGCCCAACTGATACATTGTTACATTGATGAGATAGGTACAGATGTGAATTGTTACATAACTGTGGTGTATGGTTACAACACTGGCGATAAGAGGAAAGAATTGTGGACTAACCACAGAGACTTGGCTATAGGAATGACTGCCCCTTGGCTTATTTGTGGAGATTTCAATGCTCTTTTGTACCCAGAAGATAGGCTTTATGGTAATCCAGTTCAGCCTACAGAAATTACAGATTTCTCCAACTGTTTACATGATTTATCTCTTAATGAATTGTCTTGGAAAGGTGACACTTGGACAAACAAGCAGAAGGGTTCAGATAGAATCTGCAGTAGAATTGACAAGGCACTTGGAAATTTTGAATGGATGATACAATGGGGTCACGTAGTTCTCAATTATGGCTTGCCAAACATATCGGACCATGCTCCTATGATGCTTAACATCAGGGGCGGATCTACGTTAGACGAAGGGGGTTCATCCGAACCCCCTTCGTCGAAAAATTACACTATATATATAAGATTAAATTTTTAATATATGTGTATATATATACTATTGAACCCCCTGAACATACACCAAAGGCGTAGCTCAGTGGCGTTGGGGGTTCAAGAATTCGCTCTAGGGCGCGCGAGGTCGCGTGTTCGAATCCGGGCAGAGACATTTCTTTTATCAGCTTATATTAAGCGTTTTAATTTATTTTTTAAAATAATAATGCAATCAGAAAACGTTGTTTAGTTCCAAAAAATTAAAATGCTGATTGGGAATTTAGGATTTATTAGTTTAATCCCTAATTATAAAGTCAAATATTAAAAAACCCTTTTCTTCTTGATTCAACTGTTTAATCCGACCCGTTTATATCCGATTCGACCCGTTTATTTGTGGATATTATTTACGTGATTAATTTTTTTTGAACCCCCTTGATGAAAATCCTCCCTCCGCCACTGCTTAACATGACTACTCAACCAAGTACTAAGCCTCCTTTTAGATTTTTCAACGTATGGGCTGAACACTCCTCCTTCCTGTCGTTGGTGGAGAAGGAATGGCAAAAGAGGAAAGTTATAGGGCACATGAAGAATATATGGATACACTTGAGGAGTCTCAAACAAAAATTTGCAAAGCTTAATCAAGAGGAGTTCAAAGAAGTTACCCAGAGATGAAGCAAGGCCAAGACTGAGCTAGTTAATACACATGAGTAAATGGTGCTACAATGCACTGATGGATTGCAGAATCAGGAGAAAAACATTCTTAAGTACATCGAAAAGTGGTCAGGAATTAAAGAGGGCATACTGAAGCAGAAATCCAGGGCATAATGGATTAAACTTGATGATACGAATTCAAACTATTGCTCAGTTGTCATTAAGGAGAGGATTCATAGAAAGCAAATGAATGATCTTACATCCTTAAATGATACTAAGCTACTTGCACAAGAAGACATCAAGCAAGAAGTGGTACAGTTCTACCAGAGTCTAATGGGATCATCCACGGTCAATCTTTTAGCAGTTAATAAGCTTGTCATGAGAGCAGGGCCTACCCTTTCGCATTAGTAAAGGATAGAACTGTGTGCCACTGTGACAGAGCTTGAAATCATCAATAGTTTGAAGGCAATTGGAGAAGACAAGGCCCTGGTATTGACAACTACAATGTGGTTTTTTTTTAAAGAAAGCTTGGCACATTATTAAAGAGGATGTTATTGCTGCTGTACAATATTTCTTTATCGCATGGAAGATATATCGGAACATTAATTGTACTGCAGTTACTTTTGTGCCTAAAGTTTCCAGCCCAATGAACATCAAAGAGTACATACCAATAGCCTGCTGCACTGTATTGTATAAATTATTGGGAAAATATTGGCTACTAGATTACAAAAAGTTATCTCTACCATATATAATCAATCCCACTCACGCAGGTTTTGTTCTTGGTTGAAGAATTGGAGATAATATCATCATGGCCCATGAGATTGTATAATCTTATACTAGGAAACATGTATCACCTAGGTGCATGATCAAAATTGATTTACAAAAGGTGTATGATAGTGTGGAATGGATATATCTGGAGCAGGTGATGCAAGAGTTGAATTTTCCCAATCAATTCATCTCTTGGACTATGGAATGTGTGAAAATTGTTAGTTACTCCATACTTGTAAATGGGTAACCAACAGAACCATTTCCAGCAGCAAAGGGTTTAAGACAAGGCGACCCAATGTCACCATTCCTTTTCGCGATCGCTATGGAGTACTTCAGTAGATGTCTCACCACTCTTGTAGGAGTAAAGTAGTTTAAATTCCGTTCGAGATGTGCTAAACTCCAAATCACTCATCTATGCTTTGCAGATGATCTACTCATGTTTTCTCGAGGTGATAACATAAATGTCCAAGCTATGATGGAATGTTTTCGACTATTCTCTGGGGCTTCAGGTCTTCAAGCAAACATGGGGAAAAGCTGCATATATTTTGGAGGGGTAACTTCACAAGAAAAGGAACAGATCCTATATAGTACTGGCTTCACCTGCGGAAATCTCCCATTCAAATACCTCGGAGTCCCCTTGTCCACCAAGAAGATCTCTTTAATCCAATGGTACCCGCTGATCACAAAGATGATAGCTAGAATTTCATCCTGGACTTCAAAGAAACTCTTCTATGCTGGCAGAACACAACTTGTCCAATCTATGCTATTTGGCATCCAAGCATACTTGTCTCAACTATTTGTCCTTCCTGCTAAGGTAATAAAATTAATTTATAGCTATTGTAAAAGTTACCTATGGTCTGCAAGTAATAGTATTACCAAGAAGGCATTGGTAGCATGGAATAAAGTTTGCTCTCCTTTATGTTTTGGAGGACTAAACTTGACTAATGTGAGTGTATGGAATAGAGCAGCAATTGCTAAAACTCATTGGGCACTGGCCAAAAAAGAGGACAAGCTCTGGATAAGGTGGGTTCATAGCTATTATATAAAAGGACAACAACTTGAGACAATGAGGTTACCTACACAAGCGTGTTGGATGATACGGAAAATAATTGAAGCTAGAACTACATTTGACCAATTCCAGGTGGATGAATCAAGCAGGCGCAGTCTAACAAGGCAACTGTACATGCATTTGCTGAACCCAAAACCTAGAGTAATATGGAGGAACTTAATGTACAAAAATACAACTAGGCTAAGAGCAAGATTTACACTGTGGTTGCAAGTGCAGAATAAATTGTTGACTACAGATAGACTTATCAAGTGGGGGATATCTCTGTCTCCAATTAATATGCCCCCTATGCACTTTGCACAATGAGTCTAGGGATCATATTTTCACTTCTTGTGTTTATGAAGCAGAAATCTAGAGAATAGTGCAGCAATGGATCCAAGCCAAACCAATTCAATCCCTGTCCTGGGACCAACATCTTACAAAAGTGCTAAGGTGTGTGAAGGGAAAGACACAAGCAGCTCAAGTCTTTAAAATGGTCTACATAGAGTTTGTACACTGTTTGTGGATAGAGAGAAATCTGAGAATTTTTGGAAAAAAGAGTAGAGAGTCAAATGCCATTGCTAAAGAGATAGCTTTTGTTTGTAGTGTTCGAGCCCCACCTAGGATTAATGCTCTCATGTCTATTTTCAGATTTAGTTGTGACTAAGTAGGAGCTCTTTGATGTATTGGATAGCTAACTGTGTGTAGTTAGCTATGGAGATTGTAATCGTTTTACATTGGTGAATAATGAAACCGTTAGTTACCAAAAAAAAAGGATACAAAAGTGATGGAATTGCTGTTGGACAAACAATATCCTTTTGAATTTTCAAGTTCATCGAAGATTCTTTCAATTTTGATTCAAGATTATCAAAAATTTTGAGATTCAACATTCTTTCTTCTCCCAGTTCAGCGAAGATCCTTTCAATTTTGATTCAAAATTATTGAAAATTTTGAGATTCAAAATTCTTATCTTAGTTTATTGAAGATCCTTTCAATTTTGATTCAAATTTGTCGAAAATTTTGAGAAGATACATCATGAATATCTTTGCTACTTAGCATTTTACTATTTATGTATCTTGTTTAAATTGATAAGTATTGTATTTATACTAGATACACTAAATAAATAATTGTTGCCCATAAGATGTTAGATTTGAGATCGACACATTATTGTGTGGTAGTTGCTATGTAATTGATACTTTTAGTATAAATTCAAATATACCTATTATACCTAAAAAATAGTGCATGATACATTACTATTGTATGTATCTCATTTAAATTGATAAGTATTGTATTGTTTGCCTTGAAAGATATGTATAACTTACATAATGTATCATTTTATAGTTGATATTAATGTATTTGATACAATAAGGTTGTGAAAGAATGATGTATGTAAGCTGAAATAAAGTGTATCTATAAATGTATCACAATAAATAAGAATTGAGTTATCAATTATATACATGAGCAAACACAATCCATTAAAGAAATTTGATTATGAAAAACACTAGAAAAAAGAGGAAAATATTAGACTGTATGAAATTTTGGTGAAATTGAAACTAATATTTTTATGAGACAATGGGAAGATTAAATAATAATACAAGAATCCTAGTCAGTTTCAATGAATGATTAGTTGTTAGAGTCCATAACCAACTCAAATTATCGAAAATTTACAAAATTGCAACTAATAAAAAATCAGCCTAAAGTTAATTAAGGATGTATTTTCAACAAACCCATATAGCCGTATAAGATTATGTTAAAGAGGAAATACTCCTCTTTTAATTCAATTTTTACTATTATTGAACGTGATTAGTATGGACAAAATATGAAAAAGAAACAAGGTCGGTGTCTGGTATTATGGAAAACATTTTTCGTAAAATATTTTTAATTTTTTTTTTTATGTTTGGTCAGTTTAAATTTTTTGAAAATATTTTTAATTTTTTTTTAATGTTTTGTTAGTTTAAACTTTTTGAAAATCAAATTTGGATATAGATTTTGTAACTGCTAAGAATTTGGAGTGAATTTAGAGAGAGAAAATAGGAGTGGTGAACGGCTGATGTATGTATCCGGTAGTTTTTAGAATTAGGAGAAAGAAGGGATTTAAGTAATATTTTAAAAAGGTTGGGAAAAATAGAGAACAAGGAAATTAAACTTGTGTATATAAGTAATTTATCCATTTATTTTAAAGTTTAGGACTTGTAATATAGTTCAAAGTTAAAATTTTTCTGTTTAAACTAACAAAACATAACACACAACTATTGTTGGTTGGGCCTCACCCATATTAAAATTTTTCTAGTTCAAATAAGGAAAGATTTAAGACACAAAATTTTAGTCAATTTTAAAGTACTAAATATTGGGAATTCTTAATTATTACAAATAATTAAAGATATAATAGTTATAATTTTAATTAATTTTAAATTACTAAATATTAAGAAAATAATTAACTATACACAAGAAGAACAAAATTATTAAATATTTCTAGCAATTACGGTAAAATAATTGTTATATCTATTTAAATGATAAGAATTTAATAAAGGAGAGTTAAAAATTTATGACTTAAGTCATTGACGATCCCTTAAAGTTGTCCACATAATTCACTTAGACACCTTGACTAGGGCTAGTACCTATTGAACACCTAAAATATTCAAAACGTGTACTTATTAAACACAAAATATTGATGTGACAAAAACGTGTTCTTCATATTCGATGGGTGGGTGAAGATATCCAAATGACATTTTTCTTTTTCTTTTTTCTGAAAAAAGTACACTTTTTAACTTTATTGACACTTGATATTAATAAATGACTATTCTTCCCCAGGATATTTCCTCAACTATTTCCATCCATCCACTATCATTTCACCATCTCTATACATACCACCCATGCCACCCCACCCCTCCAACTTTCTCTCTTTTTCGCATCCTCTCCAATTATTTTTGTATTTTTTCCTCAATATTTCGGCAAAACTCCATTTATTCCAATGAAAAAAATTAAATCGATTCTTTTTCTGGCAAAGTTTGTTATTGTTTTTTGTAATTGTGATAAATATTTATTAATCGAAAAAAGATGAAGGCAATGGGTATGACGATTTGATGATTTCAGAATGAAAGGAGACTAGGTATTTAGCTTGGGTGCGCAACAATAGCGTATTGCCAATGAAAAGGGTAAGGTCCAATGGAGAAGAAGAAAGGGGTGAGGCAATGATTTATTTGTGTGTTGGCATCGGCCGGAAGGGGAAATAGTCTCAACACGAAGAAGAAGATGGGAGGGTGAGCGACATTAATTAAAAGAATTAATTTTTATTTTCTTAAAATTCTTTTGGAATTATTTAAATAGAGTTTTTAAAAAATTGAATCCAACCGCCATGCGTCATTGTTTCATTGGCACACCTGATATGCATTTGCGTTTGAGCGACACGCAATTTTGTTTTTCAATTGATTATCATTTTATGTCTAATAGATATAACCCTCTTATGGTTAAAATGTTCAATATGTACTAGCCCCAGTTGAGGTGTCTAAATAAAATATGCAGACAACTTTAAAGAGCCGCATCTGACTTAAGGCAAGCAATCTATGATATTGGTGATACACACCTTAATACACATTAGTTGTACATACATGAAAAAGTATATCAAACAAGATATTACTAATACATAAAATTAATAGCATTATTTTACTAATACACTCTACTAAATGACCCTTTATACTCTCAACCAAACGACCCTAATACCAAATATAGTGTATAATATAACTAATGCTCACACTAATTATCTATAGATTGAACCAAATAAGATATTAAATATTAGGTAAAGCTAATACATATATAATATATTAATTTTTTCTAATGCACTTTGCCAAATGAGAAATTTTAAATTATAATTTTTGACTTATTTTATCTTTAAAATAAATACTTAAAAACATTTTTTAAATTTTATCCAAAAATAATAAAATTACTCAGAAACTAGTATTTGAACTCATTAGAAACGAGGAGAGGCTCAAAATAGTCCCTCATCTTTGGGTTAAGGCTCAAAGTCATCATTGAGTTTTCACATGGAGCACTAATAGTCCCTCATTTTTGCAATATTGGTTCACTTTTGGTCCTCCTCCAAAATTTTGCCTATTTTTTAACATTGATTTTATCCATAACTTATGTATGATATGTTCAATCGCCATTCTATATATTTAGTAAAAATAATAAAGGCAAAATTACTAAAGTACACTACATATGTTTACCTTTTATCAATTAATCCCTTCTCTTTCATAAAAATCCAAAAATCCCTACTTTTCCCCAATTCCTCTTATCTGGATACTTAATTATGAAAGAAACCAAACCCATCTTCCTCACCCCCAAAATCTCGCCTATAATCTTTTCCACTACCAAATCAGTTACCGCTTTCAAAGCAATTGGATTTTCAAGTGATTCAACAGTCCCAAAGTTCAATATGTTTTTCCCATCCTTTTAAGGGATTTTCACTATATAACGATTCTAGTTTTTCTTGAATTAGTTTAAATTTATCTATAGAAAATACAATTAATTCGACATTATGGTTAATTTCTTTAATATTTTCTAATTTTTGGGTAATCTTTAAAGTAGGTTGTAAATTAGTAGACAAGTGTATGCATTATTAAAGTAAAGTTGCAGACAAATGTAATAGTAGGACAAAGGTAAAGTAGCAATAGTAATAGGACAAATGTAAAGTAGAAATAGTAATCTCTACTTGTATAAATAGAGAGCCATTAGGCACATCTAAGGCAAGATTTTATCGACGGAAAGCAAGCCTCTTTGTAAACAAAATACTCTCAAATAAATATCAAGTTTCTAATCTAAACTATGGAAAAATTACAAATCGAAGAAAGAGAAGAACCAGATATAAGAATAGATGATATAAATAAAGATATAAATGAAGACTACTCAGAACAAGGTTCAGATATAAGCGAGACATATACATAAATGATAAAAATCTAGAAAATAAGAAAATAAAATCTACAGAAATAAATACAGGAGATATTAAGGATACAAAACCAAGCACATCAGGAGTTAAAAACCCAAAAGAATTAAAATCCAACTATTATACAACTAGTTATGAACAATCTGATAGGTATGCCAGTATATGGAATAAAAGATTAAATAGAAAATGGACACCAACTCCAGTACCATCACAAAATAATTTTTTAGATCTAGACTGTGTAACAGATATAAATAAAACAATCCAATTATGGGTAGGATATATATCAAAACAATTAATAGATAATAAAATAGGAATGACAGAAGTACCAGGATATATAGAAAGAACACTTATAGAAACAATAAAACTATGGTTACAAAATCTCACAGATGAAAGTATAAAAACATTAAAAAATAATAAGAGAATAGATGGTGAAATAGCAACAACCCCAATTGACATATTAAATAAATATGAAATAGCTATACGGAATGAATTTAGTAGTACGCCTACAGAAATAGAAGAACAAAATAAAGAAAAACAGCTAAACAGAAATTTAATGTTAAAATTAGCAATATGTAATATGTGTTATATAGAAGAATATACGTGTGTATTTAGAGAATATTATTACAAAGGAACATATAGTACAAAAGAAGGAAAAGAAATACGAAGGTTATACTTTACAAAATTACCAGAACCCTTTAGTTCGAAAATAATAAAAGATTGAAATGAAGCAGGACTACAAGATACTTTAGGAGCAAAAATAAGATACTTACAAAAATGGTATTCAGAAATATGTTAAAAATATAGAGAAGAAATGAAAATGGAAAAAACCATAATAAAAAACTTAGCATGTTGTAAAGATAAAATAGCACCCCAATTTGGATGTAATGATAATTACTAATAAAAGAAATATAGGAAACTAGGAAAATATAGAAAATATAAAACCCAGTATAAGTACCAAAGACCTCAAAGAAGATACTACATAAAAAATCATAATAACAAAAGACCATTTAGACAAAAGAAAAAAATAACATAATATACTTGTATAATTGCGGAAAACTAGGACATATAGCTAAAGATTGTAAATTATCCCGAAATCCTAAGAAAAAACAAATATCCTAAATAATAATCGATAATGAAGAGGAATATACACAAATAGAATATATAGATTATGAGCTAGAAAGTGATGATAGTATATATGAATTATCCGAGAACGAAGTAAACGAAGAAGAAGATAATTTATATAATAATATAGATGACTGAAAAAGACGTACGAATAATAACCCAAGAGGATCATATAACTGAAGAATCTACGGAGCAAAAAGTAATATTTGATATTAATATATTTGAACAAATAAAAGGAAAAGAACTAGACCTAAGTGTAGAAAAAATATTTAAAGTCCCAATAATAAAATTTTTATTTAAAAGACAAAAAGAAGAATATTACGTGGTAAGCCAAAAAGAACATATAATAGATTGTAAATATACCAAAGGAAAAGCGAAAATACCAATAATAAATAAAAGAATAATAAACAAAGAAATACAAGAAATTAAAGCTAAAGACCCAATAAAATATGTACACCTAGGAGGAATAGAAATATTAATAAAAACATGTTTCAGAGAAGGAATAGATACACCAATAGAAATATACCTAGCAGACAACAGAATAGTAGAACCTATAGAAAAAAGTATAATAAGTGTAGTAAAAGGAAATCTAATATACCAAAAAATTAAATTTATAATAAGCGTCAATTATTTAGTAGCAATAAACGATAGAAACATAGATAAATCCCTAGTATTGTATTGGAAAATGTCAGGAATAGAGTTAGCCCCAGGGAGTAAGATATTTACAGCAAGATGTAAAAATCTATATGTACTAACAACAAAACATAAAATAACAGCAAAAAATAAGATTAATAGAATAAAGATAGAAAATCCTTTTGAACAAATTGTTACAGTAATAGATAATAATGATTACAGTTACAAGGAAATAGATATAGAAGAAGATTTAGAAATAGTAAGCGACATAATAAGCACATCAAAAAGAATAAAAGGAATAAATTATAGTACTGAAACACCTCAACTATCAAGAAAATCAGTAGAATATCAAATGATAAAAGATATAGAACCATACCATTACTATATAACTGGAATAATAGAACAAAGAAAGTACATTATAATAATAAATACAGGTCAAGAAGAAAATTACATAACAAGAGAGTTAGTAGCAGAAGATGAAATAACCTCTAAAGAACGAACGTGCCCAGAATTACCAAAAGAGTTAATGAATTCCGATGAAACAACAGAAAAAGAAATAATTATTGGAGGAATAATATTATCAATAAAATTCAAAATTTACCAAGGAGATAACATAATATTAGGAATAAAATGGTTAGAAGAAATGAAACCATATAATTTAGAAAACACACAATTGACCATAACATATAAAAATAAGAAAGTCATAATAAAAAGAACAATATGAAAATATACATACTTGCAAAAATAATAATAGAAAATTACTACAACAGATATTACACCCCTATGCTAGACACAGGAGCAGAAGCTAATATGTGTAAGCACAATTGTCTACCAGAAGAAAAATGGGAAAAGCTAAAAACACCGATAGTAGTAACAAGATTCAATAATGAAGGAAGTATGATAACATATAAAACAAAAAATATAAAATTACAAATATGGGATAAACTATTAACTATAGAAGACATATATAGTTACGAATTTATAATTAAGGATATGCTTTTAGGAATGCCATTCTTAGAAAAACTATATCCCCATGTGATAACAAAAACACACTGGTGATTTACTACGCCATGTAAACAAAAAGTAGGAGCAAAAAGAGTAAACAATAAAAATAGAAAAACCACACCATGGATCAAAGGAAGTGAAAAGATTACCCAAAAATAGAAAATATTAAAGAAATTAACCATAATGTCGAATTAATTGTATTTTCTATAGATAAATTTAAACTAATTCAAGAAAAACTAGAATCGTTATATAGTGAAAATCCCTTAAAAGGATGGGAAAAACATAAAATAAAAATAAAAATCGAACTAATTGATGATAACAACATCGTAACCCAAAAACCATTAAAATATAATTTCGATAATTTAACAGAATTCAAAATGCATATAAAAGAGTTACTAGAAAATAATTACATACAAGAAAGTAATAGTAAACATACAAGTCCAGCATTTATCGTAAATAAACATAGTGAACAAAAAAGAGGAAAAAGTAGGATGGTTATTGACTATAGAAATCTAAATGAAAAAACAAAAACATATAATTACCCAATACCAATCAAAATATTAAAAATAAGACAAATCCAAGGATACAATTACTTCAGCAAGTTTGATTGCAAGTCAGGATTTTACCATCTAAAATTAGAAGAAGAATCTAAAAAGTTAACAGCTTTCATAGTACCACAAGGATTCTATGAATGAAATGTATTACCTTTTGGATATAAAAATGCACCAGGAAGATACCAATATTTTATGGATAATTACTTTAACCAATTAGAAAATTGTATAATATACATAGATGATATATTATTATATTCAAGAACTCAAGATGAACATATAAAATTACTAGAAAAATTTATACACATTATAACATACTCAGGAATAAGTCTAAGCAAGAAAAAGGAAGAAATAATAAAAACCCAAATAGAATTCCTAGGAATACAAATAGATAAAAATGGTATAAAAATGCAAACACACATAGTACAAAAAATAATAAATTCTGAAGAACAAATAGATACGAAAAAGAAATTACAATCGTTTCTAGGATTAGTAAATCAAGTGAGAGAATATATACCTAATTTAGCAGAAAACTTAAAACATTTGCATAAGAAATTAAAGAAAGATGTAGAATATTATTTTGATAATAAAGACCAAGAAAAAATACGAAAAATAAAATTATTATGTAAAAATTTACCTAAATTATGTTTTCCAGATGAAAATAAAGAATTTACATACATAGTAGAATCAGACGCAAGTGAAATAAGCTACGGAGGAGATTAAAATATAGATATAATAAAGAAAAGGTAGAACATCATTGCAGATATTATTCAGGAACATTCACAAACCCCGAAATAAAATGGGAAATAAATAGAAAAGAATTATATTCAATATATAAATGTTTATTAGCCTTTGAACCATACATTGTATATAACAAATTTATTGTAAGAACAGATAATACGCAGGTAAAATGGTGGATAACAAGAAAGGTACAAGATTCAGTAACGACCAAAGAGATACGAAGACTAGTTTTAAATATATTAAATTTTACATTTACAATAGAAGTGATATGTACTAACAAAAATGTTATTGCAGATTACATCTCAAGACAAAGCTACACAAACTGAAAAAGAAAGTACTATAGAAGAAATACTCAAAGCTATGAACCTACTTTGCACAAAACTAGAAAACATTGACAAAGAGCTACAACAAATAAAAAGTCAGCAGCATGACTATAAAAATGTGGAGCTAAGTCGATCAGAAGCCTTAAAAATTTCAGAGCTACAAGGTGATGTTGGGAAACACCTAAAAAACCATAATGATTTGTTACATGCAGCTACAAGAAGCACATCTGCAACAAAAGAAGAAAACAAAACCAAATATGTTAATACTAATATGAATAAAATATTCAAAAAACCATTTATGCCAAAAAACCAAAAAGATCCATTATTCATACCACCTCAGCTAAATACATATAAAGAAAGCCTAGGACAAAACAAAAAGACTTATAACCATATAACCAGAGCTTATATAGAAAACATCCACAAAATACAGACTTTTCTAAACCAAAATCCAAGATCCAAAAATACAAAAAAACCCCATGAAGATTACATTACACAAAACCTACAGGGATATAACAAGCTGATTGCACAACCAGGAACAAGTACCAATCTAGTAGGAACGTGCTATAATTATGGATTATTAAGTACCGTATATACCCAAACAGGAGATGAGATATCAACAATACCAGAGCTACATAAGGCATTTATGCATTATAAAAGGATAACTAAAGGAACACTTTTTTATATAAAGTTCTATTCAGCACTAGTGGAGATATTGTATGATGAAATTAAACCTATCATACAAGTTATAAAAATTGGATTAACTAGAGAAATGATAATACCAGAAAAAATAGAACAACAAGACGAGATACAAAAGATAGAGATACCAGAATTTTATGCAAGAAAGAGGATTATTGGAATAGCTACTATTTTGAATGAATTAACAACCAATTACCTAAATGGAAATTCAGTATGGAGCTATTATGCAAGAGAACAAACTATGATATATTCAAATTCCAGAGAAATTAGAGAAGCAGATATGGAAGAAATACGACAATGGATACCAAGCTTATTAAAATTAGAACAACAGCCAACTACAAGAGCGATACGAAAGAATTTCATTTCACCAGAGATAATGACAAACTATTGCAAAACTATTGGACACAGATACCCAGATCATCAATGCTCGAAGTGCTATGTAGAAGATAATGTGATTCCAGCTGTCCAGCTAGAATAAAGAGCCACCAGACAAGATAAAAGCAAGATTGACAAAGATAAAAAGAGGATAAAAGAAAAAGTAAAGTTGTTTGTCTTATTGTAAAAGTAAGATTAGGAATCTTTAAAGTAGGTTATAAATTAGTAGACAAGTGTATGCATTATTAAAGTAAAGTAGTGTGCAGACAAATGTAATAGTAGGACAGAGGTAAAGTAGAAATAGTAATAGGACAGATGTAAAGTAGAAATAGTAATCTCTACTTGTATAAATAGAGAGTCATTAGGCACATCTAAGGCAAGACTTTCTCAACGGAAAGCTAGCCTTTTTGTAAACAAAATACTCTCAAATAAATATCAAGTTTCTAATCTAAACTATGGAGCAAAATATACCAGATCTCATAGAAAAACAGGTATATCTATTTATGATTATGCATAGCTAAATCTATTGATTCCTGAATATCATAACATGATTGAATAAGTTCATACTAGTTATTATATACTATAATTATTTGAAGCATGTTTTCTAGTTTGTTAACATGAGGAAAAAAGGAAAAACTTTCAGACTATGCCATCCTAAAGTTGAAACCATAGGCAAGGAAGCCGTGAGGGGAGTAAACAGAGTTGAGGCGCTGTTAGGAAGAAAGTACATTTGAAAGTATGATGTTAATAGTGACAGGAGAACATGGTTAAAAATAATCTAGTTTATAGTAATCTAATATGAATAATATTTATGATGCATATGGTATAAGGGAATTATTTGATTAAACAGCAGAACATTAATATGACTACTTATCTACACGATGAAATGATATTAGCTTATGAAACACTGATTTTATATATTCTAAAAGATATAAAAATAATTGAATTAAGAAGAATGATATGGGAAAAAATATTTGACTTAGAAGAATTAAAACTAGCAACTCAAACCTGATATGAAATAGATGAAATAGATATAGATCTAGAACGAATTAATATTAACGGTCTAGAATTAGAATACTCAGACTAATGATAAATTACGAATACTTTCAATACCGGCAAGAAACTATTGAAGAAATAGCCTTACTAGGAGACCTAATAAAAGAAAATATAGAAATATATCAAAGAACCCAAGATATACAATATATAGAATACATCCTAGAAAATATAAGAGAAATAATTAGACTAATACACTTAAGGAAAGAATACTATGATAAAGCTTTCAATGCCTAACAACATACTCACAAACTTAAAAAGCGTACTTAAGACAGAATTAATACCTGAAAAGCGCACCCTCCAAAATTGGATTCTTCTTCTTCATTTTTCTTTCAAAATCAATTTTTTGTTTCAATCGATTTTGGATTGTTTGTCACAATGGATCATCCGTCTTTTACTATTGGGATTTCCCAATTAATAACACCTAACAATGAACAAATTTTTGAATCTGAACACCCCAACTTGACTGAACAGAGGTCTAAAATCTTGCATGCAACGACATTAATGGCGAATTGAACTTCTACCAAGAGAAAATCGAAAACGGAAGTGGGGTCATAATCTAAAGCAAAGGATGCAAAAACTAAAAAGAAAAGGGATAGAAAGGTTGCCCCTCCCATTTCCCGACCAACACTACCCATGGTATGTCTTTCTTTTGCTTTTAATTTTAGACATTGTTGAAAAATAAACATATATAGTGTATAGTGTAATCTGTAGTTTTAACTTAGAAACACTGATTGTTTGGGTTTGAGTTTAACTTTTAAATTTGTAGATGAAAGATATGGTTGAAAATATAGTTTTATTGTATATATTGAAATCTGAAGTTTTTTACCGGAAACACTGATGTTTTATCTGATGTTGATATTGAGTATAAATTTTACATTTGTTGATGAAACACATTGTTGAAAAATAAAGTATCTTGGTATATACTGAAATGTTGAGTTTCTACCCAGAAACATCGATATTTTATCAATTGTTGGTATTAAGGTTTCATTGTTGAAAAATAAAGTATCTTGGTATATACTAAAATGTTGAGTTTCTACCCAGAAACACTGATATTTTATCAATTGCTGGTATTAAGGTTTCATTGCTGAAATAAAGTATCTGTTATTGGTGATTCATATACGTAGATGATACAAAAATAAGTATTTGTTTTACATTTGTAGATGAAACACTAGTTTAAGGCAAATTTTGTGTGCTGACAATTGTATTTAAGATAGGTGTTCAATTCGCTATATGATATAGAGGTTATTTGTTGTACAATGTATCATATTAGTAGATATGCACATGAATGATGTGAAAATAGAATTTAACATATATGTTAGTTAGCATGTTGTATCATTTTTAAATAGAAGCCAATGTATATACAGAAGTAATATGATTTTATGTATCAGTCATGCAATTTTGGCATACTAAGTATAAAATGATCTGAAATATAATATTTTGAATCAATTATGATATTTCCCTTTTAGTTATGTATGCATCATTTATCGATTTAGTTATTGATCAACATCATTTATCTTTCTGTAATTGCAGATTATGAAATATGTAATTAAACATATTCCAAAGCAACCTCTAAAGTTTGGTCCTACTTACAATTCTAATTTTAAAGAAAACTTGGAATTGTCAATAAAGGATGAAGGTATGAACATGTTTAAGGATACCATATTTGGCTGGTACCTTAATATCCCCAAGTGCCACTACCAAGGACAAATTACCAAATGTTTATATCTTCTAGAGGTTGAGCATGATAATTTAGACTAAGAAATCCATATTCGTCATGCTAAAGGAAATGTATTGCAATTTTCTATTAGAGAATTTGCAATTATTACTAGTCTCAAGTGTACCGAAAATGTTAAAGATTTTACATAACCGATTTCAAAAACCAGTAGGCTGGTTCAACGATACTTTCCTGGTCCAAATTATAACGTAAACAAAGGACGGCTGGTAGATCGTTTTGAGTTGGGTATTTGGGACATCAGTGATGATGCTCTTCAGATGGCTATATTGTATTTCATTCATACGTTTATTTTCTCCCAACTGGGTCATGCACCAATTCCTATAGAAGATTTCTTTATGGTAGAAGATGGTAGCTATAAACAGTTTTCGTGGAGACAACTTGCCTTCACGAAGTTAATGAAATTATTTAGGAAAGAGTACAAACCTGACAAACAAATGTAGCGGTTGAATGGATTTCCATACGCACTTAATATCTGGGTATATGAATGTGCGTCGGCAATGCATAACGAGATAGCTGTTAGAGAAGGAAATGGTATACCAAGAGTATGCAATTGGAAAGTTGTGGGTGCAAAGCCTAAATACGAGATATTTATGGAAAACATCTTTACTAAGGTAATTAGTATATAACATCCTTTTTTACTTTATTATTTTATTTGTGATACATTATTTAAATAGTTCTAACGATGTTTTAATTTTTGTTTCTATAGAATGATTGTTCTAACGTGCAGCCAACTCAAAAGGAACTCGAATCACTTGATTTACCAAATAATAGTCATGTACCTCCAAATCGGCAAGCCACATCAGTTGCTAATCAGGAAGAGGTGCAACCAGACGATGTTTCTGGTTTTGAAGAGTTTTTATCAAAACCTTCAGAGCAACTGTTAAGGAGATGCACACGTGTTTCTACCACAGGATCCACCCCACCCCCCAAGAGAAGAAAGGTTGCACATCCAACAAAGAATAATGTGCCAAAGACAACACCAGACGTGTAAAAGAATCAGCCATAATCAAACTCTAATTTCACAACCCCTAAAGTTGGATAATGTATCTGGTGTTCATCTTAATACAATTCCCCGAAGAACATCATAGGACAATGCAAGACTCAAGGATCTGGAGGGTCACATTAAGTCTTATGTAAGTAAACATAACTATGTCATTTAAACATTTTCATTGTTATTTATAATCTCACTTACTATTCTTAATTTGAATCCAGGTTGACCGAAAAATTGGAGCTCTTGAGGCGTTAATTATAAAAAATCATTCTGAGTTGATGAAAGCAGTTGCCGCGAAAGATAACAAAAGTGATAAGATAGTATTTTTATTTTTTAGATTATCTTTTTAGTTTTGTGTTATACTCATTTTTTTCATCATGAGGACATTGGTGGCATTTCTATGCCACATATAGTGGATGATTCAGTAGACAAAGGTAATGTTGATATAGAATCTGCTTATGATCAATTATTCCAACAACCCATTTCACCTATACAAATGGATTTTGCAACTGTTGATCACGATGGTGATGCATCTGCTGTGGAGGTTGAACAACGACTTGTTAACGAAGAAAATGTTGCAAAGGTATGCATATGATACTTAAATTTAATTATATAACTTAATGACTTTCAATCATTAGTTAATTTCATTAAAGTTATTAACAATGTGGCATTTACAAATGATTGATACTTTAGTAATTTTAATTCATATAATGAAATAATCATTGGCTTTTTGTGTATCATTAGTTGTACAGTAAACACTTAAATCACTTTTGATACTATATTTTTTGTTTTGAATCACCAGTCACAAATACTTTATAGTTCATTCCTTATATTTTATTTTACAAACATAGATTGGAGAGCCATCCATTAAGGATTTTGCAACTGTTGATCATGATGTTGATGCAAATGATGTGGAGGTTGAACAACGACATGTTAACGAAGAAAATGTTGCAAAGGTATGCATATGATACTTGAATTTAATTATATAACTTAATGACTTTCAATCATTAGTTAATTTCATTAAAATTATTAACAATGTATCATTTACTAATGACTGATACTTTAGTAATTTTAATTCATATAATGAAATAATCATTGTCTTTTTGTGTATCATTGGTGTACAGTAAACACTTAAATCTCAGTTGATACTATATTTTTTTTGAATCACTAGTAACAGATATTTTATAATTGCATCTTAATATATGCGTTTACAAACACAGATTGATGAGACATCCATTAAGGATCAGACTATGGAAGATTCAACAAATATTATACCCACAATACACCATAGTGATGTTCCGATAGAAGAGTTTGTTCATACTAAGGAAGTGGTAAGTAAAGAGCTTTTGAATTGTTATAATCAATTATTTTTGAAATTAAATCGAAATGCTGTTTAATATTCTGTTTATTAGGAGGATGCAGTACTTAAAGTCACACAATTGCACACAAAAGTATTGAGCTGTGATAAAGATGTTGCTGATTCAATTAAACAAGACTTCGAAAGACATGCTTCAAATCCTTACATCTATCTGATTCTAAATTATTTAATGCAAATGTCAACAGTTGCGTATAAAAATTGTACTATTTTCTTATAATTTATGATATCATGTAGGATTCTTCCAAAGCAGCATCTATTCCATCTGGCACTGAAACAGTCATAGATGCAATTGTCTACAAACTTCCAAACGAGCCAATTAATGTCGCACCACTGAGTGTAATCATTCCTCCACAGCTAACCAACAATGATGATTTTCTATCTGATACCCAGCTACCCACCCAACTTCCAATCAAGGAATCTGCACACAATCTTGATACAAAGACTCCAGCAACACGTAACAAAATCCTTTCAAAGATTTTGCAGTCTTCTTATGTGAATACTTTTGGATCTAGCGATAAGGGCAAGGGGAAAATAGACGATGTTATTCGCCCATATACTCCATTTGAAGGATGTGGCATCACCTACCAAGTTTCGTCACTTTTAATGCAAGAGTACTCCCAGTGGATACAGAAGGGACTCCTCAAAACACATGCAAACAAGTAAGTTTTTTTATTAATGTATATTTTTAGCAAAGCATATTCGAATAAGTAAGTTTTCGTTTTATATTATTTGTATACTATTATTTTGTATTCGCTTATTCTTATGTTGCTATAATCATTCTCATAGGAAACCTTCAGAGGATAAATATAGAGGCAAAAATGCTCTATTTGGCTTTGATTATATGGATTTTGTTGTCGCATTTCCTTTGGACAAGAACTGGTTTTATACTATGTCACAGCCAAAAAAATGTTGGATTGATCAGGTACAATATACAATACAATTATGTATACGATACACAATTAACATGTGTCACTCAAAAAAACCAGATTACTAATTGTGTTGTATAATTGTTACATGTATCATATAATTTTTATCATATATTGTTGTTTTATGTATTGTGTTCTTTTTTTCTTTAATTTTGCAGCACATAGATGTAATTTTTTACTATCTATGCAAGAAGTCAAAACTAAGAAGCATGGATCAATACAATACACTACATGCAACTGCTTGTTCAATACCTATATAAAAAATGCGCACAAAAGGTACTATTGTAGTCCTGCGGCTGATACTCTCAGTACGCAGCAACATATTGCCCGAGCTGATGTTGTATCTGTATATGAAAGGTCCATCAAATACGTCATCAATGATTTTTCTGTCCCTGCTGCTTTACCATGGCATCTGATAGATGAGGTATATATTCCGATCAACTGTGACGAAGAATTTCATTGGGTGTTGGCTGTGGTTGTTTTAAGGAACCTGTTAATCCGAGTTTATGACTCAAATTTGGGAACAAGGAACAAAAGTCAATCTGATGAGATAAAACAGTTGTCTATCATCCTGCCTAACTACCTTCACGATAGTGAATTATTTGATAAAACCAACAGAATTGATTGGGCAACATTGGATGCATACAAAGACAACAAAACTGGTGAATTGTTGGGTCCACAACATCCTTTTGAAGTGGAATTTGCTCGAGGCATTATGCAACAAAATAGCGATAGCCTGTCAGTATTTAATCCACCCAGCTTTATTTACACATTTCATTCAATTTATAATGTATCTTCTTTATGTTTGCAGCGACTGCGGATTATATGTAGCTGCTTTTGCTGAATTTCTGAGCGAAGAAATCAAGGTCCTATCGATTCCTTTTCAAAGTGAATATCTTAGCTCAAGATATGCAACACTGTTATGGAAATATGGTACCGACAAGACCAATGCTGGATATGTTAGCGAGAATGATGATCCTATAAGGCTAAAGGTTGCTTCCATTCTATTGGCAGATGATGAATTGTTTAATGTAGAGTAGTTGTTTATTGACCGACTTACCGTAAAGATGTGAATTGTTTAACGTAGAGTAGTTGTTAAGTGTTTTGTAGTATTCCTCTCCATGTCTACATTATATTTCTAAGTAATTAATTATTCTATTTTTGAAGAGTTTTTATTTTCACACTTTTTATGTCGCTTCTAAATTAGTTTTCACTGTATTTTAATACCTTATTAATTTTACTATATTATAAGTATTATACATGTCAATGCAGATTTTACTATAGTGAATCCGATACAAAATTTCATCACTCATATTAAGTATATGATACAAAATTATGTATCTTAAAAATGACATAATTTTATTGTTCACACAACACTGTACAATTTATATTTTATAAGATGATACTAAATATTTTTTACTTACATAAATATTAGGTATATGATACATAGGTGCCTAAAACATTTCAAATTGATATGGTTTTATCATTTCATGACAAAGTTTCAAAGATATCAAATATCATATACAAACTTTATACTAAAATCAATCTAACATTTTAAATATGAAAACTCAAATTCCATCCATAAATATCAAATTTTTATGTATATGATATATAATATTGGTAAAAAATACAACTTCTGATACTCTATTATTAGTAGATACAAAATTTAGAAAATTATATTATGTATATGATAAATAATTGATTCAAATGATACCCTTTTAAAATGTTGTCTCTATTAACTTTGGCACACATCACAGCTATTTGGCACTATTAATTGATGTAAAAATTATAAAAAGCACATAGTATACCAATCTAATTTTTATAATAAATTGACAGTCACATAATGTTGCCAAAACATAACATTATTCATTTATTGCATCATAAAATAGTAACCATTAAGAATCATTTGGGAAGAAAGTACATGTTCTTCTACTGTGACCTTCCTGTCCACGTTGTCCACAATAGTTCGTGTTTGTGGTAATCTTTTCATCTGGATTTTTCTTCCTCTTCTTTTCTTGGCCTTCCAGGCATTTTTTTGTATCTTGGTGGCAAGACTACACAAAACAGATTCTGGAGCTATCCAATCACTTTTGTCTGGCATTGGTTCTATTGGAAGTGCATACGTGTTTATTAATGCATCATGTTTATAGTAATCAGAACAATAGGGGTGTACATCTTTAATATTCTTCTTCTTCAAAACAGCCATTGCGTGCGCACAAAGTATCTCGTTATGTTGAAATCTACCACATGAACAAGTTTTTCTCTCAAGACATACAATGTATCTTATCGCACCTTCATACACTGCAAATATATATTCATAAGATGCAACTACCTGCAAATGTTTAAAAATTACAAATACATAAAACGAATTTGTAATTGGTATACTTAACAATATAACAAGAAGTAAAGCTAGAAACATAATAATTGATAATACAAATATGTACCTTCATTTTCACACATTTCGACGCGTTTATAATCAATATTTCTTCAAATCTTCTCCCTAATGTTTCCTTTGTATAAGATGCTATTTCTCGATTTTTGCAATTCCAAGTACCAAATAGAATTCTAACTTCTTCCAGAAAGTCTATAATAGGTAATTGTCGTGCATCAACAAGCAACAATTGATACATTCTGCTATGTTCGAAGTCATCATCTTCCCCCTGTTCACAGTTGCATGAGATCTAGCCCACCTTTCATACCCAGCATCTTAAAGATACTTCTTAACTCTGCCATATATTTTTTCCACTTTAGCCATTAATTTTTTTAAATCATCTTTCCGATAAGCCTTTGCCATCGAATAGAAAATATCACTTAGTATGATTCTGCTTCTCTTGTAGTATGTACACACATTTTTCCAGAGGTGCCATATGCATGCGAAATGAGGAACATTTGGATAAACAACACTTATACTCTTCAATATGCTTTCATTTCGATCTGATACAACACACATTTGTTCTCTATCACCAAATACATTTTTAAAGTGTTGGAAGAACCATGTCCATGAACAATCATTTTTCGTGTCTACAATTCCATAAGCTAACGGCAATATACAACCTTCAGATTGAAACACATAACATTACGATTCTTTATATATGATTGTTCTAGGATGTTATATTACTATCTTGAAAAATCAAATTAATAAACAACATGTCATACCTGCCCAATCGAGTATACTTGTCGATACAAATGTCCCTCGATAAGATCCACTAAGATGTGAAGCATCAACAACAACAACATGTCTACAGAACTCAAACCCTCTCATCATTGGCCTTAATGATATGAAGAGATACATAAACTTATTTTTTTCTGACTTGTGCATACGTATATATGAATTTGGATACACAGTGTTCAACATATATATGTATTTTGGCATTTGTTTGTATCCGTCTGCAGGTTTACCCCTAATCATCTCCAATGCATGTTCTTTTGCACGCCATGCTTGTTGGTAAGAAATTTCAAATTCATATAGTGCCCTAACATCCTCAATTATATCGTTTAGAGTATGTTTTCTTTTATGATTCACTAACTTTGGAGCTGTCACACCACTAAGAAACCCAACAGTAGCTTGTACCTTACTTAATACACTATCCCTCAATGGACATGTATGTTCACTATTGAATTATCTCACTTTGAATATGTCCGTATTTTTTCTAACGGACGCCTTCAATTTCCAACAACAAGCATCTGAATGACATACTAATACGTAGCTGCAATTATACGATATACAGTTGTTATTTCATCAGGTTTAATGTATCAATTCATAATATTATAAATAAAATAACAGTACAACATACATTAGTACAAAGACTTTTAGTTAAATTGTAATCTACACACAGTTCAATGACGACTCATTTTATATATTTGATATACAAATCAGATAACACATTCAAAATTCAATTATTAACATTATTTCAATAATCCTTCTTAATTATTAAAGTATCAAGCAGAAGTAACTCAAAACCCTTATGATACCTAACAACTACAATTGCACCATACACACGTTATTTGTGTATCATGATCAACATGATATCAAATAAATCTTAAAAAATCAAGAATTTTATAAGATTGAAGTATCACATACCTTTTGCTATCAGATCTCTTAACTCTAAAATTGAAGCTATGCTTAATTTTATATTTTTCCATAACAACCATTAGAGTTGTCTTATCCTTGTACAATTGCTTCACTTCCACATTAGAAACATTTGTATCTGATATATAATTTTCCACCTCTATTTCTGGTATGTAATAAGAATCACAAATTTTTGATTCAACAATGCTTAAAGCCTTTGTGTCCCTTTTTCCACCTTCAACACACACAATTGCACCTGTTGTTGCATCAAAATTATGTATATCTTCATCACTTCTATCCGATATATCAATGCATAGTGGATACATACCAAATTCTACCTCATGTTTCTTCACTTCTATGTACAATTTCACCCCCATATCATTCAGAATACACATGAACATGAATTACCTTCTACAACGTATCTGATCTCCATATTTTTTTTGATTCATCAACGTTCAATTCTGCTGCAATTGCTGATTTGAGATTAACGAACGAAATATTTTTCCCAATCACTATGCCATCAATTTTGTATCGCTCGTACCTAACATCACTTTCCCATATACCTGAATGCCTTAACAAGATGGAAATATTCATTACAAATCTTCACCAAAAAAAGCGTTGGAATTTCCAGAGCTTTTTGTAAAACAAGAAATAAAAATTTCAAAATTTGAAATTCGAAATTTTAGTTTAGTAGTGTTTTAAGATTGAACGATTTACAGATGCAATAAACGTATGCGTGAATTGTGGCAGTTAATTTTTAAATCCCTTAATTAACGCATAAAACTGTTAAAATCCCTTTTTTAATGCACTGACCTGATAATTACAACTTCTTAAATTAAAGTGTCCGACCGCATATTAAAGTATCTGCAACTCAAAAAGAAGAAGGGAATTTCGTAATTTATGAAAGAGTAGGGACATGAAGTAATTTGTCTATTATACTATGTGCTTTATATAATTTTTACAATAATAAATCCATATGAGAGAATGTGAGAAGAAAAACATCTTGTTTTGTTAAGTAGAAATTGTATTGCAGGTAAAGTCGAGAAGTTCATCACGATAATTTCACGTGCAATAGTACAATTTTTTTCTTTTCTTCCAACGTCATATGTTAAGATGTTCTTAGTTTAGCTGCAATAATATTTCTACTGAACATAACAATGTGTTCTTCTTATCACCTTCACTCACATAGGGTTATTATTTCTACTAAATATATAAAAAGACGATTGGACATTCCTTACGTAAAATTATGGATAAAATTAATGTTAAAAAATAGGCAAAATTTTTGAGGAGGACCAAAAGTGCACCAATATTGCAAACATGAGGGACTACTAGTGCTCCATGTGAAAACTCAAGGATGACTTTGAGCCTTAACCCAAAGATGAGGGACTATTTTGAACCTTTCCTCTATTAGAAACCTACTAGGGGATTTGAATTAAAGGTGACATTAAGGTGTCAAAATAAAGGGGCGGTGACATAAGTCTTAATTATTGAGTATAAGTGACAATTATGTGATTAAAGATGAAGAATTGTGGAGTTGCCCTCAAGTTTATAAGTTGGCAGTTTGGTCCATTGAATTAAATGAGGGGTAAAAGGGTAAATGACTAAAACCTAATTTAACCAATTTTGGTGGGAACCAATATTGGAGGGAAGCCACCAACTGTACCAAAAGGGGGGAAATAAAACATTTTTCCTCCGTATTCCTCTTCTTATTCTTCTTCTGCTATGTTCTTGCTCTCTTGCTCTCTTCTTGCTTGGTTGCTTGCCTTTCTTCTTCCCGTTCTCTTTATCTCCTTCTTCTTGTTTTTGGACATTGTTGGTCTTGATTGCTGGTCCTTCTTGAGCTCTTTTCATCTTCTTGAATCAAATTTAGCTAATCTAATCAGTGGACCAAATTTTGTTCTGTATCAATAGGAATTACTTCATAAGTGATTGGGTTCACACACCATTGTTTTGGTAAGTAAAATTAACAATTCTTTGAAATCATTCATCATCATTTGGGTAGCTGCAATTTTTTCAATAATTTACATTCGCGTTTCCAACAGATGGCTATATATGTTGCAACATATGACTTATACATTTTGTCACAACATGTGATTTATGTTTCACAACAGAATAGTTATATATAGCAACATATGACTTACATTTCCCAACATGATAGCCATATGTTGCTACATATAACTTACACATGTTGCCACATGTGATTTATTTGTCACAACATATCAGTTATATGTAGCAACATATGACTTACATGTCGCCACATATTAGTCATATATTGCAACATATGACTTACACATTTCTTCATTAGTACTAATTATTTTTTTAATTAATTTCTTCAGGTACAATAAATGGAGGGATTATTTGTAGGGATTGATTGTCGTGGTGAATGGGTCTAGAAGAAAAATCGATACATTTGGCGTTGGAAGGATGGTAAGAAACGGGGAGGGTCGGTAGGGATGATTGTCGAAAGAAATATTTGTATGATGATTTTGTGAATTTAATCATGGAAAAATGTGGATACAATTGTCAACTAAAAGATCTTGTCATGAGTTACATTCCCCATTTTTTTCATAATGAAAAGGTCTTACCTTTTAAAATAACTTATCAGCCTAGTTTGGTTGTTTATTTGGGAGGAACAGAGAGACCGCCCATATTAAGAGTCTACGTGGATGAAAATCCTATTGAGGAGGATCATAATCTAGAAGAAGACCAACAAGATATATTAAATGATGAATTTGATGATGTGGACATGAATAATCACGATGCTGAAATTGGAAAAGATGACGTGCCGGACTTTGAGAGCCATAATCTTTCTATACCTATTGTTAGCAGCAATATTCCATGTTCTTCTCAATCATCACGTGTGAATAATGTTCGAGATGATGAAACCGGTTTTTATAAGGGAATGACATTCAAGAACAAGGAAGAACTGGCAAATTCATTGAAAATTGCTTGCTTGAAAAAAGATTTTAGACTGAAAAAGGTGATCAATTCTCGTAATGTGTTTTCTTTTAAATGTTTATATCCGGAGTGCAATTGGTGGCTGAGGGCTGTGAAATTTACAAGTAGCGACAGGTTTGTCATTAGAATCTATGAAAAGTACCATATGTGTGGTTCAGAGCATCTTACAAGCCATAATTCATATGTCACGGCAAAAGTCATAGGTAAGTACTTTGAAAATAGGTTTCCCAATGGTAAAGGCCCATCCACAGGAGACATGCCAAATCAACTCCGCACAGAATTGGGTTGTAAGGTAAGTTATTGGAAGGTTTATAAGGACATGGAGCATGCTAAGTCTGATGTTAGGGGAACACATGAGCACGGATATGCAGTGTTTAATGCGTACCGTTATATGCTTGAAGTTGCAAATCCAGGAAGCAAGACGGCATTGTCGCTCGATGAAAATGAGAGGTTCAAGTACTTCTTTGTATCATATGCCGCTTGGATAGCTAGTTTTCAAGAAATGAGAAAGGTAATAGTCGTTGATGGGACATTCCTTAGGAGCAAGTATGAAGAAGTATTGCTATCGACGGTGGCACAAGATGCTGAGAATCATATATTTCCAGTGGCTTTCTGTGTTGTGGACAAGGAATGCGATGCCTCATATGAATATTTTTTTCAAAATATGAGAAGCTTTGTAGATGATACTGATGAGTTGTGCATTATTTCTGATAGGCATCCAAGTATTCGAAAGATGGTTTCGACTATCTACCCTGCATCTCATTATGGTTGTTGCATGAGACACCTTGGGGAAAATATCCGAAATAACTTTCACAATTCAAAGGTAGTGACTCATTTTTATAAAGCAGCAAGGCGTACGATAGATGTGAGTTCAATGACCATTTCAATCAAATAAGAGATTTGGTACCAAAGGCGCCTGAAACTCTTGAACGTATTGGATTCCACACATGGAGCAGGGCATTTTGCCCGGGAAATAGGTACATTATTGTCTATACCATCTCGTTTGATTTTATTGTAATTTTATGTGTTTTGATTGATTTTTATTTTTTGTTGTGTAGATATAACATTATGACGTCAAACATCGCGGAGTCGGTGAATTCTATGTTTGATGTTGAAAGAGAATTTCCCATTGTCGCTCTATTTGATGAAATAAACAGGAGATTTGCACTTTTATTTCACCAGAGGCGTATGGAGCTGGTGAACTCTGCAAATAGATTTGTTCCTTCAATTGAAAAAGACATATCAAAGTAAGTCAACGCGGGCAACAAGTTGTTGGCTTATCAAATCGCTAACTACAAGTTCAGTTTCATTGGTCATGGTAATGTTGCTACAGTGGATCTACAAAGAAGAACTTGTACTTGTAGAATTTTTGACTTGGACAAAATACCTTGTCCACATGCCATGGTAGCGCTTTGGGCCTAATATGGTGCCGATTTTGGAAATCAGATTTATGAGTACTACTCTCCATATTATTCAGTGGAAAAATACATAATGGCATAATGTGAGGAAATTCACCCGATGCCACCTGAAGATTCTTGGATTGTCCCTTTGGATGTCATAGAGAGAGAAATACCTCCTCCATATGTTGATCAAAGCAAACCTGGAAGAAGGAGATATAAGAGACGGCGTGGAGTTGGTGAATCATTTCCAACAAGAAAAAATAAGTGTTCCGTATGTAGGGACTTTGGCCACAAAAGAACTACTTACCCAAATCGAAATGCTCCATAAGTGTTGTTGAATTTTAATGAATGTTCTTTTTTATTTGAGGATGATGTTCCCTATCTTCTTATCTTAATTTGAATCAGCTTATGTTATGTTATTTATATAAAATGTGTGATTTATTTAATTATGTGTTGCTCCTTACAACAAAATATTACATATGTTCCAACATATGTCAATTATGTGTTAGATTTTACAACAGAATATTGCATATGTTCCAACATATGTCAATTATGTGTTACATGTACTACAGAATAACACATCTGTTCCAACATATATTAATTATGTGTTAGATCTTACGACATAATATTGCATATGCTACAATATATGTCAATTATGTGTTACAAGTACCACAAAAAATGCATATGTTCAAATATATTTCTAATAAATAATTACGTGTAAGGTGTGTGAACCATCAATCAATAATTACTGTCATTGGAACAACTTTCAAGAAAAAATTTAATTACAACTCTTCATATTTACCCTTTTTTCCAAAAATAAATAAGTACTTTCATTTGAAAAGTCAAAAGTTGTGTCTGTTCTCTTCTGTTCGTCTTCAGAAGTTGCAACTTTTCACACATTTCATTTTCCTGGCATTATATAAGAAATCTTGAAAGAATAAGAAATCTTCAAAAATGACTATGAGTAAAAAAAACTACATTGAATCCCTTCCGAGGGAACTACTAATTGATATCGTTGAAAGGATTGCTTCCTAATCCCTCAAAGATTTAATAAGGGTTATATTAAGGTATGTATGTATTAAACAATTTTTGCTCTTTAATTTGATTTCCTAACCATTTAATTTGATTTCTCAGTTCCAGGGTCCTCAATGATGTCGCTAATGAACCTTTTGTATATCAAAGGTAACATTGGTCAGCATTTCTTATCGTAGATGGTTGATAGTTAAAGAAGCCATTTATTTCCTGGAAATGTGCAGAGCATCGGGAAATTTAGAAGTCTTATACAGAAAAGGCGTGGTAATTTTTTTTATGTTTTTCGTATGTATTCATGTTTTTATCAATATATTTTGCCTTTTAAATGTGTTATTTCTTCTGTAGTTTGATTTTTTCAACCGTAACGATCCAACTGCATTGGGAATGACTAATCAAGCAGCAGACGGTGGCCACATTGGTGCATCCTATATGCTTGCCATAATTTCAATCTTCAATGGCGGTGAATCCATGAGAGAAGGTTTAATGTTCATTGCCAATATGAAAAAAATGGACCCACTAAAAGTCAAAAGACGTCGACGTAATTTGCAAAATTTTTTAGGTGGAATGTGGGTGCCAGAACCTCATTTGTTGGGAGGAAGACCCATTTGTTGCACTGTTCATCAATTTGAGCAAATCAAACGCAAGAATTGTTGGCCCATGGGAAGTGACAATGAAGATGATATTCGTTGTGATTTATGTATTTGTGATTTAGAACTAGATTGTGTAATTAAATTTTTGCCTTATACCACTGTGTGATATTAATTAATTTGTCATCTGTGGCAACATATGTACATAACATGCAAACCAAATTCATGGTGACAAAGGTTGCCTTTTTGTGTTTTGTACTTATTTTTGAATTTGTTCTTTATAAAATGTTTAGTCCAAAAATATTTGTTTTTTTTCATAGTGTTCTCATTTTGACCATCCTTGAAATGTCATATGTGGCAACATATGTACGTTCTGTGGTATAAAATGTTGTATTTAACAGTTTAAACTTCAATAATATGTCATATGTGGCAACATGTGTATATCCTAAAATGTGCTTTTTGGGGCTAATTCAATTGAATTACGGTCTAATATAACAACCTCCTTCATTAATTACAATTCTTCATATTTTACCCTTTTTTCAAAAAAATTAAGTACTTGCATTTGAAAAGTCGGAAGTGCCTCTTCGTCTTTAGAAGTTGCAACTTTTCACATTCATTACATTGGGATTATATTATATAAGAAGAACACAACAATAGAAGGTCCTTTCATTTAATTTTCTCCAAGATGGGAAGGAAGAATAAGAAATCTTCAAAAATGACTATGAGTAAAAAAAACTACATTGAATCCCTTTCGAGGGAACTACTAATTGATATCGTTGAAAGGATTAGTTCCTACTCCCTCAAAGATTTAATGAGGGTTAAATTAAGGTATATATGTATTAAACAATTTTCGCTCTTTAATTTGATTTCCTAACCATTTGATTTGATTTCTGAGTTCCAGGGTCCTCAATAAAGTCGCTAATGAACCTTCTGTATATCAGAAGATAATATTGCTCAGCATTCCTGTATTTATATGGCCATGTTCAGTTGTTTGAAGATGCACTTCTTTCCTGGAAATGTGCAGAGCATCGGGGAATTTAAAAGCCTTATACAAAAAAAGCGTGGTAATTTTTAATGTTTTTCGAATGTATTCACGTTTTTATCAATGTATTTTGCATTTTAAATGTGTTATTTTTTCTGTAGTATGATTTTTTCAAACGTAGCGATTCAAATGGATTAGGAATTCTTAGTCAAGCAGCAGACGGTGGCTACATTGGTGCATCCTATGTGCTTGCCATAATTTCAATCTTCAATGGCGGTGAATCCATGAGAGAAGGCATAATGTTCATTGCCAACATGACTCCACTAAAACTCAGAAGATGTCGAGAGAAGTTGCTATATACTTTATATGGATGGGTGCCAGAACCTCATTTGTTGGGATAAAGACCAATTTGTTGCACTGTTCAAAGCCTCCACTTTCGTTGTGAATTATGTAGGTGTGATTTAGAAATAGATGAAGTAGTTAAATTTTTGTATTAATTAAATTTTCATGTGGCAACATATGCCCGTTCTGTTTTTGAATTTGTTCTTTATAAAATGTTTAATCTAAAAAAATTTGACATTTTCCCATTCCCAAATCGCTCAATTTATTGATTAACCAATCCTTGAAGTATCATATGTGGCAACATATGCACATTCTGTTTGATAAATCGCAACAGACATGTAATATGTGGCAACATATGTATATCATAAAATGATATTTTTAGGGTTAATTCAATTAAATTGTCACCTAATTCAACATGTAACACTAATATATACATGTCTAAGTACAAAATTATGGTCTAATACAACAACCTTCAATCAATTGTATCAATTATTTTTACAAAGACTATCATCTCACTAGTTCATTATACAATGACCAAGTAACTCCATATGATAGTTATATAACACCCTTGTAAATCGTTGTTCCAAGTGTTATAACATATTTTTATTGCTTAATTATGGTTCAAAGTACTAAAATTTGACATTTTCCCATTCCTAAATCGCTCAATTTATTGATTAATCGATTCTTGAAGTGTCATATGTGGCAACATATGCACATTCTGTTTGATAAATCGCAATAGACATGTAATATGTGGCAACATATGTATATCATAAAATGGTCTTTTTGGGGTTAATTCAACATGTAATCTAACGGATCATTCTAGAATACTCCACTAACACACACTCCACTCACTCTCACTCATTATAAAAGGGTTAATTAGGGTTCCTTTTATTCTTTCTCCTCTCCTCCTCTCCTCCTCTCCTCCTCTCATCACACTCAAATTTCTCTTAGAAGATGTTACCACCTGGGACAAATTTAAGTCTCTGCATGCTCTTGTTGTGGGTGATCAACGTAATTATGTTGTTCTCAGTTAATGTGATGTCTTCTTCATGTGTGTTCTCAGTGCATGGGTGATGTTCGTTGTTTGTTTTTGTCGAAACTTTGTCTAATGGAGGGTAGCTTTATCATTTGGTAAGTTTTCTTACTTTATATATAACATCATGTCTACTGTAACGGCGTGTATGTGGTAGTTAACTATGGTTGTTTATTTTTCTGTAGGTGGTCTTGTGACAGAGTGCATGGGTAGCTCTGATCCACCACCTTTTAAGAAAGACTGGTGATGCCCCTCCAGGTTTAATCGCTCAATGTTGACTCCAGATCCTCCAGTCAAGTCCTTTTTTGCTGGCTGAAGTAGAAGTATAGGGCTAGAGCGTTTCAGATGTAAATTTTGTTGTTTTTGTTGGCATTAATGCCTTGTAAATATGGATATGTAGTCTAGTCTAGCCTTGCATGACACTAGTTCAGCTAACAACTATCAATGACATGTTTATGTTTATGTTTAATATTTCCCAAGTTTATGTGCTTGAACTCCTCTCTATTGATGGTGATACTACTTGCATGTACACATAATTGACATATGTTGCAACAACTTAAAAAATGTATGTACTTTATAAAAGTTATAAGCAAGCCCACCTGTCCCTGTCCCTTCGGGGACATCCCATTAAAAATAGGCAAGCCCAACCTCTAAAACTAGCACAATCGGCCCATTATTTCATTTCTAGAAGGGATATATATATAAATTAGGGTTTTCATTTTCATTTCAAAAATAAGATTTTCATTTTCTTCCTTTCACTTCACTTCGGTTCCTCTTCGCGTTTTCTCTCTCTCCTCTCTCTTTCTCTTTCTTCGCATGGATCTCGGATCTCTGGAGTGCATGGGATATAATGATTTTTTTATTTCATCAGTCTTTTCTGTTCTCTGTCTTTTAACACGCAACTAATTTGATTGGCCTTTGGTTAAACCAAATCTCAGCACTGTCATGTATTGTCAAATCAATAAAATCATTAATTTTGAAATATAGACTAGGTTTGGTAAGAATTTCTGAGTTCTTTAAATATAAATCGGTACTCTAGATCTAGATCTAATGAATGAGTTTTGTTTGTTTTTGTTACTTTTGATATAATGTCAAATGCAATATTGAATCGAATTTGTAATGATGAAAATGATCCCATGTTGGGTGTGAAAATCTGTTGCAAACATGGAAACTTACTTTCAATGCAAACTTCATGGTCGAAGGACAATCCAGGTCGAAGATTTTTGTCTTGTCCACGCTATCGTGTATGTAAATTTCTACATCTTAGTTTGGAGACTTCTCTTTATTTTGTTTTTTTTTTAATTTAAATTTCTTTGTGGTGTGTATTTTAGGTGAATGCATGTAACTTCTTTAGATGGAGGGATCGTGAAGATGTTGATATTCGATCCAAGTTCGTTATTCTGAGATTGGAGAACAGAATTAAGGAGTTAGAAATTGATGATGAAAATCATATTAAAAGAAGTAACAAATGTGTGATGAAGGAGAAGAAGAAGACCAAATGTTGTAACAATTGGAAGCTAATCTTCGTGTTGTTTGTTGTGGTTTTTTTTCTATTTTAAAGCATTATTAAGAAGAACACTGTGGAGGATGGAAAATTCATATGTAGTTGTGTACAACCATTAAAATTGTCATAGTTGTGGAAATAAAATAAATAAACGTAGTTTTGCACTCTTATTCCAACATTTTTACTTGTTCTTAACATAACATATGAGTCAAATGTTGCTACAGACGACTCATCTATTGCTACAGATGCCTCATATGTTGCGACATATCACCTTTATGTAGCAACGTTTGACCATTTGAGGCATATATTGCTACAGATGAACCATATGTTGCTACATATGAGACATATGTAACAGCATTTGATCAAGTACTTGCTCTCAATATAACATCACATACTATGTACTTGCTCTCAATATAAGATAAAATAACATAAGTGATAAAATAAAACATTGTCTTTAATTACAAACACATTATCAAGGCTCCAAGCTCCTAGATACTATCCCAGCAGCCCAAACCCATTGCATTCGACAAACTGCATTGTCACACAACAGGGTTTTGGCAGGTTGAATTGATGTCCTGGTAATCAAATGCTTAATAAATGCAAGCGAATATAACGCGCACGCGGCTTTGCTATCATTTGTTACCATGGATTCCAATCGACCTTTAAATTCCCATGGTTCATTGAGGAACTTATCGGGCAAATGCTTCATTATTCCACTTTGCTTCAATAATTTTGGCAGCAACTCGAAGACAGGTTGTATGAATGTCAAAAACTTGGCATGTTCCATACTCATCAGCAGGCAGTCATAAACATTCATGCGACCCTCGTGCAAGAGGATCTCAAGAGTCACAAAATGAGTTTTGTTAATGTTCATGACTGCCAAAACCCTTTTTGCACCAATCCAATCCATGCCTCCAGGATATGGTCTAATTCCCCTGACATAGTTAATCATATCTTCATCCCATTCAAACTCATTAATTAACTGCGTAAAGTTTCTGCCACCAACTGTTGTTGCCTCCTCGCTCATTTCGTCATATCTTAGTTTGAAGTTAGAATAAAAGTTGAGATCCAGAATTCTATCTGTGGAATCATAGTACTCAGGGTATCTCACATGCCTCTCCCGTATGAGGCTAAGGATTTCATCAACATACTGAAATAAAAAATAATATTAAAGAGTAAAGAAGAGTAATCATTGAAAAGATAAAACAAATGAACATTATAAATTGAAGGTACTAGAAGAGAAACATTACCCAGTCTTCCCACCAAATGTTCATGCTTGTCATGATCCTGAAATCTTCTCCACGAAAACAATACATGATGTATTCTGCACGCAGATCCTTTGCTCTCGCCAGATCCACCAGTTTGTTCTTTTCAGCTATAGTCATACGCTTACAAACATTCACATGCTTGAACTCCAACACTTCCTCTCCTACGGCCATTGGCAATTCTCCAAAGATCTTCTTCTTCAAATTTTGTATTGCCTTGATAAATAATTTTTTCCTCCTCTTGGCTTGTGGAGTATATGGATGCCGGACATTCTTTGATGGAATGACCTTGACCCCCCTCTTGTTTTTAAATTCATTGAAAGCCTGACTCAATGTTTGAAGATACATGATAGAATCTTCATCTTGTTTCTTGCACTTCTCACAGAGAAAGCCAGAGCATCTTCTACAAGAGGTAGCCCCTTGGTCTTGTCCAGCACCAGCATCAGCATCAATACCACGACCATCACCCCCATAAAAAACAACTAATTCATTAACAACTCTGTCTCTTTTGATGGTTCTTGCTCCAGCCAATTCCATTTTAACTCTATCCACAACAGGATCAAATAAGGTTTCAACCAACCCAGAGTAATTAGATATGGCATTTGCAATTCCTTTTCTGTTGGGACAAGCCATGGATGCACAACCTAAAATTATAAACATGAGTCATCCGTAGGAATATTTGGATCAGATGTTGCCACATATGTGTCATATGTTGCTACAGATGGGTGATATGTTGACACATATGGGCATCTGTAGCAACATTTATGTCACATGTTGCAATAGAGGGATCATCTGTAGCAACATATGAGTCATCTATAGCAACATTTGTATCATATGTTGCGATAGATGGATCATATGTAGCAATATATGAGTCATCTGTAGCAACATTTGGGTCACATGTTGCTACATATATGGGTGTAATATAATAATAACTTACTGCATCATGAGGAGGGTTATAAAGATCTGAAATATTTTTGGCAGTTTTTGTTTTTTTATCTCAACCATGTCAATATCCTTGGAGATGAGATCTCTTCTTCTGCATTTACTTGATGGGTCAAATGAGAAATGGCTTCAAATGCCCAAGCCTATAAAAAAAGAGAACATGTCACAAATCAAATGTTGAATTATTCAATATAATATAAAAAGATTAAGAACATTTATGTTTACCATGAAAGTCCGTGGAAAGCCAAATAAGTTATTGGTCTTTGGTCCTAAAGGTTTCAACAAGTATTTGACAGTTAATTCAAAGCTCTTATGACCCCAAGGATAGTTGTTGAATGCCTTAATCTTGAGATAAATTCACCCATTTAAGGGATATGTTGTTGTTGAGATTTTTGGCCAAAAGTACATTATGTACAAACCAAAGTAAGCACAATGACTCCTTGTGCTTCCTTGGTGTATCCTCGACATTCAACAAATATATTAAATCAGGATTTTTGAAGCTTGTGCCAACAAGGGACATCAAGTCCTACTCCTTAGTTGACTGTCTTGTTTCTTCTTTTCCTCTTTTCTTTCGTCTCCATGATTCTTTTTTGACAATGAATTCAGGGACTGGCTCAGAAGGAGGATGGCATTTTAACCCTGAAACTATGGCAAACTCTCTTCTGCCAAAGAAGAGTGGCATGCCACAATAATTAATCAAAACCTCATCATTCTTTTCAGGATTCTGAAAAATGAACCTTCTTTTCAGAAGTTCATAGACCATGGTCATTTGAAAATGTGCATTATTATTCTCCGGCAAATCAAGAAAATGACCAAAACAACTATTCCAAAAAAAATCTTCCAAACCATTCTGCTTGAGGGTGATCCTGAAGGTGTCGAAAGGTTTTTCCATTGCTAACCTCAAAATGCTATCACCAGTAACATTAGGCTGCAAATGCACATAAAAAGTGTGTGCATTGATAGTTTTGATCCCATCATCCTCAACTTCATTTTTTTCTTGTTCTTCTTCCTCAACTTCTTTTTGTTTTCCTTTGTCTTCATCAACTTCATTTATTTGTTCTTCTTCCTCCTCAACTTCTTTTATATTTCCCTCTTCTTCCTCAACTTCTTCTGCTCTTTCTCCATCATCATCTACTTCATTTTTTCTTTTTCTCTTTCTTCATATTCTTTTTGAGAAAATTCTGCTTCTACTTGAGAAGAAGAAACTGCTTCAGATGCTAGTTCTTCTAAAAGAGTGGTAGTCGAATTTTCATTCTTCTTCCTACAAGTTCTAGTCCTAGGCCTCTTCTGGATCTTTGTATCAGTTGTTTCTTTTGTTAATACAATTTTTCTTTTGACAGGAGCCATTATATTTGTATCTGCAACCACAAAAATCAAATATTTCTTAACAAAAATAACAACAACCAAACACAACAATACAAACAACAAATACGATTCAATACCACACATGAACCAACCAACAAACCACAAAACCTTCCCTAAACCCTAACCAACGAACTACAAATTAAGGTTTTTGAAATCAGATAATATTTCAAAAGGAATAACTATCCAACAATCCTACAAAGAAATAAGTGACACAACCACTAAAAATGTCCTGATTTAATACCAGTAAGTATTTCTCAAAATCCTAATTAAATTTTACCTGACAAGATATTAACGATAAACTAGAAATGATGAGGGCAACGACGCCTTGTTGTAGAAAAGGATCGCAACAGATTACCACTGATGTTGTAGAAAATATCGCAACAACAACCTTGATCTATGAAGGAATAATGGAACGAGAGAAATGAATGAAAGGAGAAACAAGAAAATGGAAATTAGTAAAAATAAATTAAATTTGGAATATGAAACGACCTTTTATATAGTAGAGAAGAGAGGGAAAAATGAAGGGACTATTGTTTTAAACCTTTTCGATTTTTATTTTTTTTGAATTTTGACAATTCAAAGTGTGAAATATGTTGCCACATATACCCTTTCTGTTGGGGCACATGCATATAATTCTGTAGTGTTTTTAACAACATAGGCTATATATGTTGCCACAGACACCACATTTCTTCCTTTCCATCATAATTGACATTGGTTCCAACAAAATAAAAATAATATTAATAATCATTAATATTAATATTATCAGCAAAAATGAATAATTGATGACAATATAATATTGCCACATCTCCTTTCTATGACATATGCTACCACATATCTTCTTTCTGTGACATATGTTGCCACATGTATCCTTTCTATTAGGGAACATGCAGATAATTCTGTGGTATTTTTTACAACAGAGGTTATATATGTTGCCACAGACACCACATTTCTTCCTTTCCATCATAATTGGTATTTGTTCCAACAAAATAAAAAAATAATCATTAATATTAATATTATCAGCAAAAATTAACACTTCACCAATTGTTTTATACAACTTATCAACAAAAAGGTAATTCACAATGGTATACATAACCATCAATCTAATCAATGGTGGTAACCACAACATTTTCATCTATGAACTTTGCTTTTTTAGTTCTAGGCCTCTGTGGGTCTTCATTGTTACTAACATAGCCACTCCGAGCCTTTAAAATCCCATAATTCCATAGGAGTGAAGCATATCTCAAGCGAAGGGATTGAGAAATAATTCCATTAGATGGTATTTGTAGTTCATCACTCAAAAACTCAGCGTATGCAGCAACAAAAACTCCACAATCACTGCATGGTATATCATCAATTAGAAAATATAATAAACCTAATGTTAACATCACATTTCGATAGTGGTAAGACTAAAAAAATAATGTGATACTACTTACAGAATATTGCTTGCTTGTTGGGCAATACTAGTAACATGTATGACTTCAAATGAGTGAGATTTGCTCTTGCCCTGGTAAGATTCAAGAACTAACCAGTTGGTTTGGTCTTTTTGCTCATAAAATCCGCTGGATTCAAGGTACTTTGGCAACTTTGTAGACAACTTTTGAATCTCGGTGCACAATTTTCTGTTAATCTTAGATGAGGACATCGAATCATACACCTTTATGTGTCGTTCCTTTAATACAACGACTGCCAAGACCTAATGAAACTCCCCATTACAATTTACAGGGACATAAACCTCATCTGTAAGGTGCCAAGGCAGTCCAACAGGTATACCAAACCCTTTGATAGTGCCAATGAGTTTATTCTCATATTCAGGAACAACACTGGCATTGTCAATGTATGTTTTGAAAAAACAATTAGTAGTGGTATATCGATATTTAGAATGACTCTGTTGCTTCGACTTCTTCCGCAAATAGTATAAAATGACATCCACATACTGCACAGAAACATCAACAAGTGTTTTTCTGTATCAATTTATTTGTATGTATTCATGTCTTAATCAAAAGATAAAAGTGGGCATGAATTTACCTCACCAGTCCAGCACTTATTGGGTTGAGACATTACGTAGAACCAGTCCTTCTTCTTTGGAAATGCAAATACAAAATCAAGTTGTTTGAACTCAAGATCCGAGCAATTGGCTAAGTAGTGATCGTCCTTGTCTCTTCTGCAATTTTGTAATTATTATAAATAAATATTTAGTCGACAACAAGAAGAAATACTAATAAGAGTTGAACAACTTTACTTTTTTGCATGATGCTTGTAAAGACTCTCGTTTATCCATTGCAAGAAGGATGACATTAGTTCAGTTGGACCCTCGCCGTCAATGTTAAAACCTTCAAATGGATATTGTTGTTTCACATCACAACTGACGACTTTGACTTTCTTCTCTTTCTTTTTCACTTTCTCCTTCTCCTTTTCCTGCTCCTCCTTCTCCTGCTCTTTCTTCTTCTCCTCCTCCTCCTTCTCCTTATCTTTGCCTTTTGGGTTTGAGTGTGATACTGGAGTAGTAGTCATTGATTTTTTTTCTTTCACTAATTATAGATAGTGATTGAAAAATATATTTTTCCAACCTCCTACACTTCAAAGGTTGTGTAATCTTCTTGGATGTATGGACATCAATATTATAAGTCATTTCCTTAAAAATATCAGTGAGTTCTTTAACACGACTAATAAAATAATCATGTTGCTGCTCACAATCTTCGCATAGACAAAAATAACATTTGATGTTAGAAGAGGAAGCAACACCAATAAAAGATTGAGTTGTTGTCATGGATGAAGCTTCTTGTATCATTTCATCTATAAGGTAAATAAAAAAAAGTTGAGAGTTTACAATTGATTATAAAATAATAATGGGTAGCAATTTATACTTATGTTGACACAAATGGATATTATGTTGACACAGATGTACCTTCTGTTGCCACAAATGAATCTTCTGTGGCCACACCTAAATCTTCATGTGCCACAAATGAATCTTATGTTACTACATATGACCATTTTGTTGCCCTAACACATAGGTGATATGTTCCAACACATGACAACTCTGTTGGAATATATACCAACATATCACTAAAATGTAGCAACATACGACACATCTTTCAATAAATGAAATATATGTTGGATAACTGAACAAGACTATATTTTTAAAATCATATGAACAAAATGGTCACAAAAAATTAACAAAAGCAACAAAAAATGATTTTTCACTGAATGTTAACAATACATATACATTTCCTTAAAATTAGGGCTTTTTTGGATTTGTTGATTTTCTTTCAAAAACAATAAATAATAGGTACCATTACACTATTATTCAATTTTCACATCTATAGAATGATTTATTGTTCATTAACCTAAGAAAAAAACTTAGTATTCTTCGAAAATTGTAAAATCTTTCAAAAAACTGACTTACCCATTTTAAGTCGAACACAATCTTCAGTTCAGAAAGAAGAGAGAGTCACGGCCGGAGATGAGGAGGAAGATAAGATAATGGGGGAGAATATTTATTTTGATAGTTGGATTTTTGGATTTTTTGTAAGGAAGAAGAAGAAGAGAAGAGAGAACGTTGGGAGAAGAAGAAAGAAAATTCTATTTTCTTTTACTTTTTAAAAAAAATGGCTTGGATAGAATTATAAAAGTTGAAAAATGAAGTATTTTTTTGTATTTTATGAAAGATTAGAAAATTTTGAAAATATTAATTTGATCCCAAATTTACTTAATTACATTTTAAAGTGAATTTGACCATTTCTTGATCAAAGTGCCACAATAAACAAAATCCAAACTTAATTCACACCTTTCATTTTAATTTAATTGTCTCAACCTACAAACAGGGGTGAGACGAATAGACCACTATCCCTTCTTTGTAGAAAAAACCCCTCCTAGTCCACTCCTCACTCTGCAAGGAACGATGGCGGACCGTGATCGAACTCGAGATCGCGACCGTGACCGTGAGCGGGATCGTGAGCGTGACCGAGAAAGGGACAAGGATAGAGACAGAGATCGGAAACGAGATCGGGAAGACCGTGATCGGAGAGACCGTGAACATTCTTTTACCCCTGACCTTAACAGAACTACTCGGCATACCCGTTCCCGTACTCGTTCCCCTTCCACTGACCGGCACCGACACCGCCACCGTTCTACCTCTCGTTCCCGTTCTCCCACTGACCGTCGCCACCGTCACCACCGCCGCAGGAGTCCCTCAGCTGAAAGTCCTCCAAGAAAAAGGAATAAAGATGATGGTGAACGGGATAGGGACAGGCGCAGAGAAGTTTCGGATTTTGTGGATGGGATAGCCAAAGAACAACAGAAACAGAAGAAAAAGAACAAGGACAAGGAGGATGGGAGTGGGAGTGGGGATGTTGGTGAAGGAGGAGAAGAGATGATGGATGAGGATGAGATTGAGATGATGAAGAAATTTGGGATACCAGTAGGGTTTGATTCTACAAAAGGAAAGCCAGTGGCTGGAAATGATGTAGGTGCTGTAAGAAAAGTCACCAAACGCCAGCCTCGACAGTACATGAATAGGCGTGGTGGGTTCAATAGGCCCTTGCCTGCTGAGTGCAACCGCTGAGCTTTTCAGGTTAGGGTTCTAATTTTCTCTATAAAGCCAAGAGCTTAGTACATTTATTTTGGGGTTAGTTGTGGAATTTTGAGTATTAGAAAGTTGATTGTATGCATATCCTAGTAAATTGAATAGAATTATGATGTTTGCCGGCAGATAAAAGGTAATGAGCTTGTATGTTATTTGATTAGGGAGAAATATATCAGCAAGGTATGTTGCTTTGGATTTGTTTGAAGATTTATGAAGAAAAATGCAGACAGTGCAATACAGCGAAAACCTACTGTAGTAGTAAGTTGTGTTTATCATTTGAAGTTTTGAGTGCATAACATGTGCATCTTTAACCTTATATGCGTTTAATTAGGCGTCAAACAAAGTGTTTGACTCAGGGGACTGGTTGCGGAAGCAGCTGTTTTTCAAGCTTTAATTCTGCCACCCCTTCTAAATAATTTAGATAATCTAAAAGTTCATTTGAAGAAATATTCCCTCTAAAAAGCTTTTCTTTTAAAATTATCCTCATAGATTGTGGCACTGTTCTTTGTCCTTGTGTTGTGTCGTGTTCATGAAAAGATTGTTTAGAAAGAATTATGTGTCTGGGAAGCATTTGCTTGCTGATTTTGGTGGTATACTTTGAAGAGTGTGCAAGAGATCTGACAGTCATGGGAACGAGTGGAAACCGTTTGTGCATTAACTGAGAGTGCAAAGGAGCATTGATACTCTGTCGATGCATGCTTATACTATTGTGACTCAAGTTATGGATCAATAGTCAAGATTCTCAAGTTCACCCTTAATATTTGAATTAATTTTAACAGTTGTTGGTGCTTGTGAGCTAAGTTGCTCAGACTCGGGTGCGAGTGTCCGATGAGTGTGCGGATCTAGAGTTCAGATGCTCTATGATCTAAATTTTTTTAAGATTCAGGATATGGATCCATGTGTGGATACGGGTGCGGGGATTCGGCTAAAAATAATTCAAATATCTAAAAATAAAGTTATAAAACCTAAATTATGAAATATTATGTGGAGAACTTGAGGAGAAATATTGATCAAGAGGAGAATCTTGATAAGAGATAAAAGGAAATTGAGCGACAATAGAAATTTATATATACAAGGTATTTCATTTTCTTCAATTTCACCGTAGTTTTTGTTTTGCTTATAGAAGTCATTGTTCATCCAGAATATCTTCCCCGAATTTGGTCAAAGTACCCAAAACTAGTTGACCATATCAGGTACAGATTCCACACCCACACCCACGCCGTGTCAACACGGGTGCGGTACTGAAAGTGAAGAGTCTGAGCAAATTAGCTTGTGAGTCCGTCATTCAATGTGCTTTTCTGGATAACATATTATCCCAGACTAGGCTTATGTTCCTTATAATTTGATGAATTCTCCTTATGGTTATCTTTGTCTTACCTGAAGAGGTTGGTTGAAATTATTAATGGCTTAGTGCAAATGTTCCAGACTTCGTGGTGTAGCATTTATTGTTTACTGATAGATACTTATAGCCTGTTTGGCCAAACTTATTTTCAACCAAAAGTGTTTATTTTAAAAAGTAAGGTGTTTGGCTAAGCTTTCAGGAGAAAATAAGTGTTTCTGGAAAGTAGCAGAACTGTCTTTCAGAAGCTAAAAGAAATTGCTTTCCCCAAAAGTACTTTTTTTGATGAAGTAAATGTTCCATTGAAGGCATCAAGAAGATTCAAATTAGTTACAAAAGTAGAAGCAAAAACAGTTGGTCTGCTGGCTCAAGTACAATTATGCTAAAACTAAGGAGCCAACAAAATTTGAAAAACTATCCAGGGAATCTACATAGGACAAATTAACCCAACTGTACAGACACATAAGGCATTCCGCTTTGAGAGAATGTAAAGGAGTTGATAGACCTTCAAAACATCTTCTGTTCCTTTCCCTCCAAATACTCCAAAAAATTGCTGCAGGTATCATCTTCCAAGTCTGTTTGATGGTGCTGTCAACTTTCCAGCAACACCAACTCTCATAAGCTTCTTTGATACTATGTGGCATGACCCAACTGAGTCCAAAAAGAGAGTAAAACATGTTCCACAGTTTTGCTGTAACAGTACAATGCAGAAAAAGGTGCCTGTTGCTCTCTGCTGCTTTCTGACATAAGTAGCATCCATTCACAATGATGCGTTTCCTTTTATAGAGGTTGTCTTGAGTTAGGCATGCTTCATATAGTGCAGTCCAGCAAAAACAGACGATCTTGGGCGGTAGCTTGATTTTCCAAATTAATTTCCATGGCCAGTGGTCAGTGACTGCATTAAGTGCTCTTGACTGCTTGTAGGCTGCACTCACTGTGTAATTCCCGTCTCCTGTAGTACCCCATTTGAACTTATCTGTTGCCTGAGTGTTGAGAGAGAAACTCTGTAGAGTCTGTAGTAGTTTGATCAGGTCATTAAACTCCCAATCCTGCATATTCCTTCTAAACATAATGCTCTAGGTTGTTCCATCTCTATTTTGAGAAATTGTTGAGTCTGGATCCCTGGCTAAGTTGAAAAGACTTGGATAATCATCCATCAGAACTGTGTTGCGAAGCCATTTGTCTTTCCAAAATCTGATATGAAGTCCATTCCCCACTGTGAAGTGCTTATGCTGAGAAAATTTCTCCCATAGCTTGCATATGTGTTTCCAGACTCCGACCCCATAAGGTGCTTTTGAAAGACTGGTGCACCAGTGACTCTGTATCCCATGCTTTGCACTGACCACATCCTTCCATAAAACATGTTCCTCCTGTGTGTATCTCCATAACCATTTCATAAGTAGACACTTATTATGCAGCGCCAAATCCTTGATCCCTAACCCCCCCTGTAGTTTAGGAAGAAGGACTTTTGGCCATTCCACCAGATGATACTTGTGCTTCTCACTATTCCCTTCCCATAGAAAATCTCTCCTGATCTTGTCAAGTTGTTCCAACACTTTGCCAGGAATAGGAAAAAGTTGCATATAGTATGTGGGAATACTATCAAGTACACTGTTGATCAGTGTAAGTCTGCCCCCTGTCGATAGGTACTGCATCTTCCAGGAGGCAAGTTTTTTCTCAAACTTCTCAATAACTTGCCCCCATATAGCTGTTGACTTATACTTTGCACCCAATGGCAACCCCAAATAGGTTGTCGGGAATTCACCCACACTACATCCCAAGATACCTGCTAATTCTTCCAAGTTTAGCACCTCATTAACAGGATAGATCACACTTTTTAGCATATTGATGTGCAAACCTGAGAGGGCTTCAAAAATCAAAAGGGTTAGATTCAAATAAAGAACTTGACTCCTGTTTGCCTCACAAAATATCAGAGTGTCATCTGCATAAAGCAGATGAGAGATGTTTGTAGTGATCATGCTCCCCACATCAAAACCATTCAGCCATTGCAATTGCTTGGCTTTATCTAACATTCTGCTTAAACCCTCCATTGCAAGTATGAAGAGAAAAGGAGAAAGTGGATCTCCCTGCCTCAAACCTCTTTGTGGGGAGAAAAACCCAACTAGACTTCTGTTGATGAGAATTGAGTATTTTACTGTAGAAATGTTGAAATTGATCCAATTGATCCATCTTTCACCGAACCCCATTTGCCTAAGGATGGAAAGAAGATATGACCAATTCAACTGATCAAAGGCCTTCTCTATATCCAACTTGCATAAGATGCCCGCCCCTCCGTTTTTTATTTTCCAATCAAGAACTTCATTTGCAATCAGTGAGGCATCAGTGATTTGCCTATCTTTAAGAAAAGCATTTTGGTGTTTAGAGACTAGCTTTCCCATAACTGCCTTTAACCTTTCTGCCAGGACTTTAGCTATGATCTTGTAGACACTCCCAATTAAACTAATTGGCCTATAATCTTTGAGTTCTATTGCTCCTTTTTTCTTGGGAATGAGAGCTATGAAGGAGGCGTTGCATGATCTAACCATCCAGCAATGTTGATGGTAATGGTTCATAGCTGCCAGTATGTCAACTTTGATGAAGTCCCATGATTTCTGATAAAATGCCATTGTGTACCCATCTGGCCCTGGTGCCTTGTCGGGAGCGCAAGACTGAATAGCTGCCAATACTTCCTCTTCTTGAAAAGTTGCTTCCAGATTAAACTTTTCCTCAACTGAGATGGATGGAATGCCCTCAAAGTTGGCTGAAGGCCTCCACTGTTCAGGTTCAGTGTACAAACTTTCGTAAAAATCAACAGTTTCTTGCTTTATCCTCTGCTTATCTTCAATGATCTCAGTTCCCACTTTGAGTTTGTCTATGCAATTGCCCCTTCTATGAGAATTTGCAATTTTTTGGAAGAACTTTGTGTTCTTGTCTCCCTCTTTGAGCCATAAGCATCTGGATTTCTGTCTCCATGAGATTTCCTCAGCTTTAACTAGTTGTTGAAGCTCAATTCTCAGGTTCATCATCTGAGTAAGTTCTGGAACTGTTAATTGCCTACTCTCAGCTGCTTGCTCAAAAGCTGCCAGCTCATCTAGAGCTCTGGTTTTCCTGGTCTCTACCTTGCCAAATTCTTCTCTGTTCCAGTTTGTTATATCCCTCTTCAACCTTTTTAATTTCTGAAGTAGTACAAAGTCCGCCCTGCCCACTATATTGTAGCTCTGCCACCAAAATTCTAGCTTCTCTAGAAACCCTTCTGATTGAAGCCACATCACATGTTTTCAAACTTGAAGTATGAAGGGCTAACATCCAAGTCTCCGCATTCAAGTAGAATAGGCTTGTGATCAGAGATTACTTTTGGGAGAGCTGATTGTTTTACATCCTTGAATGAGTCACTCCACTCGGTGGAGATAAGAAATCTATCAATTCTAGATGCTTGCACAAAATTATCGCCCCTAGACCATGTAAATTGAGCCCCTTGTAATGGCAAATCAATCAGGTTAAGGTCCTGAATGGTGTCTGAGAAGGATCTCATGGCACTAGTCCTTCTCAAGCAATTTAATTTCTCGCTTTCAAATCTGCACACATTGAAATCACCCCCTAATACCCAATGTCCATCCCATAACCCCCGAACTCCAGCAATTTCGTGCCACATCTCTTCCCTTTCCGGATCTGTGTGAGGTCCATAGATACCTGTAAAACACCATCTGAACTCCTCTTGAATGCTCTCTAGCATACAAGATATGGAATAAGAGCCTTGGAGAGTGTCTGTTTTGACCCACTGCCTCTTGTCCCAAATTATTATTATTCCACCCCTAGTACCACTTGCTTCTAAAGTTGCCCAGTCAGCCCACCTATTACCCCATATTTGTTGTATCCATGTAGTAGACCAATTTTCTACTTTTGTTTCTTGCAAACACAAAACATCGACTTTCCATTTTTGAATGAGAGATTTGATGGTGCTCCTCTTGCTACTCTCATTTACCCCCCTTACGTTCCAGCTTAGGATTTTTAGTTTCATCCAGAACCGGAGTTGTATTGCCTACCCCCAGTTCCATTGTTCTGTTGCCCCCTTTTGTCATAATTGATCCCACATATCAATCTTTTTATCTCCCCTTCTCCTTTGGCCTTCTTCTCTTTTCCAGGTTGTTGCTTGGGTTCTTGTTGTTGGATTTGGAACTGCCTCCTTTGCTCCATCCTTAGAATAATATCTAGAAGTTCATGTTCGAACCCAGTTGTGTTGACCCCGAAAGCTTTGCATGCCTTGACCATTTTAATTCTAGTCCACTTTGAAGTCTCAATTAGATTGGGCTTTTGAATTAACTGAGCTTCAGACCCACCTTCGTACCATGTTAAAGGGAGAGCTTCGCTGATCGAAATAGAGGAAAATTCCGAGTCTGATTGATTTGCGTGAGCCAAATCCAGTTTCAGAGTAGGATTGCGAAGAAGTAAAGGTTTCCTTCCATGAGAGTCTGCTTCGTCGTCTGCTTCTGATGGGCAGTTTGCACTGTTTTGACATGAATCTGTAATCAATGGAGCACTGACCATCGAACTTTGATAATGATCTTTTTCTGAAACCAACGACGGTATAGATAGGGCATTGAATCTGTTGTAATATGGGTTTGGCTTGTGGCCTACCACTTTCCAGATGGTCTTTTCTTTTAAAAGCTTTGACTCCTTTTGGGCTTTTTTAATTGGGCCTTTTTTGTAATAGGTTTTGTCTAAAGCTTGGCCCAATTGTACATTATTTCCCACAGGTGCAGCTGCCTTATGTTTATCCAGTGGACAATTTGATGGTCCAATTTTCAAAATAAAGCTGCTATCATGACCTCCCACGTGCCTCTGCGACGTGTCGACATCGGACTTTGAAAAAGTCGAGATTGCTGCTACGTCAGACGACTGGTTACTTTGTTTAACCTCCTTACCACCGATGTGTTTTCCGGTCGATCTTATGCTAGCATGGCTGTCTTCGCAAATCAAAATTTCGAAGACCCAATCTCCTTTGACGATGTCTATCTTTGCTGGCAGTTCATTCGTGGATTTTCGGATGCAAATACGAGCCCAATAGAAGTGTGTCCTATGCTTCGTGTCTTCATCGGTGTCTACGAATCCACCACATTTATCACCAATGAATTTGAATGTTTCTGGAGTCCATGCGTGAAGGGGGATGCCCAGTGCTTTGACCCACTTCTGTTCTGTACTTGGGTCTCTCATCTTAGTCCCCAACACAGGAGACCACCATTCCAATGAAAGCTTTCTGCCATTCCAGAACCATACTCCGGCTTTGACCCTTTCCGCCTCTTGCCTGGAAGGAAGATCAAATAGGAATAGGTTGTGGTTAATAGGTGTGACTTTTAGGCCAGCAGTGACTTGCCATCTTGATACAAACCATTTTTGTATTACTTCCGGCTTGGGGCTATGGTGGAAAGGGTCATTGAACCGCCCAACAAGACACTTTGAGAGGAAGTGTTCATTGCCGAGTTCCTTCATTGATGGATCAGACCCTCCTGCCCCCCGGATGGTGTTAGACCTTGCATCTGCTGGCCATTGCGGGATCCTTGCAGCATCAATATATGACCTAGACTGATCTGTGAACAGACTAAATCTTGAATTGATCCCCTTGCCCAGAAAACCTTGTATCTTTGTTGATATATTACTCCATCCCCTATTGTAGCTTCCTTCTGGAATAATGACTGCTGATTTCGTGTCGCCAAGGATTGCTTCTATTCTGACGAATCCCATAGTTGAAATTTTGGAACACCCTAAAGGTGTATGTCTGGACCTTTCTTCCCCATCTTCTGCATTTGTTACCTGTACCAAGTGAAGCCTGATGCAACGCTTCACAAACCCAATATAAGTTACAATCATCGATTTTGATGCTACTGTTGAACCGCCTGCTGCTTTCTGTAAGGACGAACCATCTACCTGGCCCTCTGCTAGAGCTAAATAATTCAAAAAACTTATCCCCCGAAAAAAAAGAGAGTTTTTGATCCATGATTATTAAGAGGAAGAGTCATTGTCTGAAACTTTCACGCCGGTGAGAGGAAGTGAGGAAACAAGAAGAGAGAAGATTTTGGCACATTCCCCAAGAGAGAGCATTTTAAAAATTCATAGCATTCTTGAACATATGTAATGTCTTTTAAGATAGTTACTAGAGACAGAAAGAGATATCCCTAGTCCACACCCCAAAGGGGTGTTTAGTTTCAAAACTATAGCTTCTAACATAATGAACATGTACCAATTAACTGAGAACAAGGAGGCCAAAGAAACTAAGCTTGCAAGAAACAGTGACGCATAAAAGAGAATTAGGGGTTGACCCAAAAAAAGGAAGAGAATTGAGGATAATGTTGTCTGCAAGAGGTAGTCAGCCTGCCTCTAACGACAATCATATTCCAAAAGTACTTTTTTGAAAACCACTTTGAGCAAAACACACTTGGAACTTAAAAGCACTTTTAGAAAACCTGGTCAAACATTAATTACTGCTCAGAAGTGATTTTTGAATTTATTGGTCAAACACAAATTGTTTCTGACCAAAAGTATTTTTTTGAAAAGCACTTATTAATGTAAGTTTATTTTAGAAGCTTGACCAAACAAGCTATTAGAAGTCTAAGGTAGGTGAAACATTGTATAATCTACACTTTTTCAGAAAAAATCTAAAAAGACAAAAACAACAACATACTTATTCTTAAAAAAAGAAAAAGACAACTACACCTTAATACTAAACAAGTTGGAGTCATCTATATAAATCCTCACTAACCATAATTCTAGATTTAGAGCCTGTTTGGATTGACTCTTAGCTTTTGACTTAGCCAAAAGCCATAAGTTTAGAGAATCGATCGGAGAAAAATTGGGTCTTTCATCATCTGTAGTTGTTATTACATCAACGAATTCCCCACTCTCAGCCTGGTTTGTAAATTCTACTAATAAAGTATGTTGCTCCTCTGTGATTGGCTCTCCAACGATGCTGTCAAAAAATTCACCCTCAGGTAAATTTGCTTCGAGTTCAATCACCATAGGATCGAGTTTGATAGGTACTGCCTCATTTGTCTGATGAAGCTCCAGGATTTGGTCTTTCTTAAAAAGTTAAGGGGCTTCATTAAGTGAAGTTGGGCCTCCCTTAACTGAAAACACTTTTCTTTTAGACATTTCTTTTTTCCCAAACCTGCCCGATTTCATTTAAATTAAAACCCTCTTGTGCACATGTCCAGGATGCGTGCCAGCTGTTGTTTTGAATACAGAGCTCATGTGCCTGTTGTTATCTCTGCCAGCAAATAGATCTCTGTTTCTTCCTCTGTTATCCTCTAATACCCAGAGGTTCTTACCCATAGACTTCTTCCTTTTTCCGGTTATTACTAATGTCTGAGTTTCTGGCCAGATCGGAATAAAAAAGGTGAGTCCTTTCTCCGATAACTTGACCTCTCTCGGAATGTTCACCCCATCGCCTTTAACTCTCAACCTTGCCCATCTCAGGTGATTCTTAAGAGACCTTTCTTCCTCCGTTTCTATCTATCCACCACATTGGTCACCAATGGCTTTGAAAGCATTCTCCGTCTACAGATGCAAAGGAAGGCCCACAGCTCTTATCCAGGTAGAACTTTTGCGCTGAGTGCAGCATCCCCCTGTTGGTGTCCACCATTGAAGATGGAGTTTCAACTGTTTCCACGTCCAGTCTCCATGAAGGACATCTTCAGCCACGTGTTTGTTGGGAAATTCAAAAAGGAAGGAGCTTCCACCCATCTCGTAAATTTTGATCCCAAATGCCTTTTTCCGTGAACTAATGACCCATCTTCTGATGTCTGAAAGAGTGGGTGTCTCCTTCTCATCACACCAAACCTTCCAACCAACCACCTGCCCAATAAACCTTGTTGTAGCTCTGTGTCAACCACTGAGGTGGCCATCTTTGCCCTGTCATGACTGATTTCTGATTCAGATGCTACCTTTGCTTGCCATTTACTGGTTCTGACAGTTGACATAGAGAATATTTGGATCTGTCAATCTAGGTCTACTTGTAGTAGGTGCTTCCTTTTGGCTTTTAAGGAAGTTGTCTATCTTTAATGCAATGTCACCCCATATCCTAGCAAGTTCATTATGATAACTGATCTATTCCCTCCTTGTACTGTTACAATGCTTATAAATCTCCCAAACTTATTTTATTTCCTGGAGCAATAAAAATCTGCTAACTTTTCATTAAGCTTCCACCTTCTTGTATGCATTCTGGAGTCCCTAAAAGCTTCTTGCAGAACGAAGATTAGCCATTCCACCATTCCATGGTTTTCTTGTTGAATGTATTTCTAAGCATCAAATTCCAGCTTCTCTCCACCCATTCAAACAAGGTTTCTATTCTGGTAGTCAATCTTGTTAAATCAGATGACTTAAAGCCAACTGCAAAATAAATTCTATTTTCCCCCATATTGTTTTGTAAGACCTAATCAAACGGATGTTTTAGTGATCACAGAGGGTGATTACTGTTGGCTAACGAAAAAGAGGTTAAAATCCGTTGAAGTCTCGTCGGAAAGGTGTATTCTACAGCCCTAGAGAGTAGGATTCAGAAAGTTCTCGAAAGACATGCCTGGGAGCATTTTGGAACAACTATTCATTACTAACACCACTTGGTCGTTTTCCTTCCATGGCAAATTATAGGCTGATTTTGCTGAAAAGGTTCTTGTGCAAGTCCCTTTCCAGTTCAATAGCCTATTTGGCCAAGCTTCTCCAAGGCCAAAAGTGCTTTGTGCTTCTTTCTTTTTTTCAAAACAGAAGGGGTTCTTTCTATCCGTAGAATCTTTTCCTTATGCTAGTACTTTTTACGCTCGCGTCTCACCAAAAGTACTACTTTGAATTTTAAGAAGGGAGAAGGGCCAAAAATGCCCTCAACCATGGGAAATAGAGCAAAATTGCCCTTATTTTGACTTTAGTCCCAAACATAGCCTTATCACTGGTGGATTGGTTCAGATTTGCCCCTCAACTATGGAAAATTGAACAAATTTTCCCTCCATTTGGATTTGGTCCAAAATTGCGCTTATAAAAAATGAGTGGGACTAGCTCATTTTTTTTTAATTTTTTTTGATAACCGAGCCGCCCTTTGGACCAATCACAGCCTTCTAAACTCAGTGGATAATGGGCCCGCCCCTCTACCCTTCTCCACTTAAATACCGGGCTTCGCTTTGCATGGTGTGGGGCTTGAACCTGCTACCTAAGCCACAAATCCTCCACCTTTTGCCACTTGAGCTAGGCCTTGGGGGCGGGACGAGCTCATGTTTGTCATTCATTTTTTTTATCAACTCTTTTATTGTAGGGTCAAAAAATTGACTTCTATTTCTTAAACAACCAGAGGAAGAATAAATGGAAAAAACAAGAACACAGATTTTTCCCCCAGAATTATACATTAAAAGTAAAAGCAAATATCCACAATATTTCATGTTGCTCAAAGGGTAATTGATAAGTCTTTTCTCTCTCTTTCTGTCTTCATGAAGATCAATACTCTTTTGTCTGTGCTATTACAACTGTATGCATAAATGGTTAGCTCAAAGAAATAAATTGATATTTTTTACAATTTGTTGTTTCTGGAATGAGTTGCCTTCATTGTTCCAGCTTTTCAACATACAGAAGGTCGTCTACCTGGCATTACACATCTGATGCCTATGAGACTGGTGAACAAGTTCCATAGTTGTCTAGTAACCCTTCAATGTAAAAACGGATGGCTGATTATCTCTGCATCCTGTCCACACATGTAGCATCTTGGACATAGTTGCATGACCCCTCCTTCTATGATTATCCTATGCAACAGATTCCTTAACCACCAGCCATCTAAAACATGCCACTTATGTAGTATCTTGACTTTCCAAATGTGTTTCCAGGGCCACAATGTTAGTTGGGAGTCTGCCTGATTCTGATCTTTATAGGCTGACTTGACTGTGTAAATGCCACTGCTATGCTTTGGCCACCTTAAGGTGTCTGCACCCTCCTGTAGGCCATTCCTCTGCTCCATAGTTTTGAAGAATTCTAATATTCTTGGCATCTCCCAATCTTGCAATCTTCTCCTGAATGTTGGGTCCAGCCTTGTGTGGACCAAACTACCTGTAAAGTTCACTCTTTTGTATACTTGCCAAATAAATCAGGGAATATTTATCTCAAAAATTTTTTTAAAAAAAATCAGGGAATAAGTGCTTCAGGTTACCTTTCTCCAGCCAAAAATCCTCCCAGAACAAAGTTCTCCTTCCATCCTTCACATTATATCTCAGTTCTTCACTAAAGTTCCACCACAATTTTCTGATAGATCTCCATGCACTGACACCATAATGCTTGTTCTTCTCTAGCGAACCTCCATAGCCACTTCATTAAGAAACATTGTTTTTGTTTCTTCAGGTTCCTCATACCCAGACGCCATCTCTTTTGCTGATAATCACCTTTATCCATCTGACCAGATGGGAATCCTTCTTTTCTTAATGCATCCAGTCTCTTCTCCACACTTTCAGGCAAAGGAAAAAGAGACATTGTAGGTAGGAAGGCATCTAGGACAGAGTTGATTATGGTCACCCTTCCTCCCAAGGATGAATACCGTGATTTCCACCTTGTCAATTTTTTCTCACACCTTTCTAAAGTTCCAGTCTGAGTTTCTTTGGATTTTCTCCTTGCTCTTACTGGCATTCCAAGGTAAGTAGTAGTAATACTTCCAATTTCTTCTCCAAGAATCTCTGTTTCCTGCTGCAATCTGTTCACATTACTTACTGGATAAATTTGACTCTTCCTCCAATTGATTGACTAAGCATCAAGGACAGTTTGTATTTTGGGAAATAAGGTGATACTTCGATATATTGGTATCATCCCTATTCCTTTTAATCCTGTAGCCAATGTTGGATTATTGCTGGCAATTCTTCTTTTCTTAAACACTTTTACTGGCTCTTGTAAATCAGTCTTTCTACTGTTCTCAACAAATCAAAAGATTGGAAGCACTCCTTTTTTTAGAGCTTACTGAAATGTGATATTACTGACGAATAAAAGAACAGTCTTTCATCAGATAAACGTTCCAATAACATGAGAGAAATTGCCTCCGAAAGAGTGATAAAAAAATGGTGCTCCCTCTCTCTCAATTTATGCGTTGCACTTTTGTTTTAGTCTGTCCTAGAATGAACGAATATATTTCTATATCTAGAAACAGTTTAATTTTAAGCTTCCCATTTACCTTAATGGGATGATTTATAGCCATGAAAATATCTATGACTTGTTTTAGACCACAAGTCTTAAACTCCATGTCCAGTCAAACAACATCACATAAAATGAGATGGAGTATTTCTAAAGGAAATTTATTTACCCAGCTCATTTTGTAGTTTTTTTCGTGTTAGGTATTGTGATATAATCAAGAGTGGAAAGTGATGAAGCTTATAGGTAAACGACTTTGCTTTCATGGGGAAGGTTCTGTAGCTGGATAGATTGTGATGAGTGTTGCTAACATGTGGTCTGATATTGGAAGTTTGTTCAAAATTGAATGTCTCCTGAATTTGGAATGAGTATTTTTGATATGTAGGGTTATTTGTTGGAACAATTATTCGATGATGTTTCTGCGTTTACATGTTAAGGTTCTTCTTTGTTTTTGCTACTTAGAACAAATAATGATTTTTAATGTGATTCTCGGTCTATCTGCAGATGGAAATGCATTTTCTGCCAGGCTTCTTATATGAGTCTGTCCCTTTGTCCAAGTAATGGAGACGATGTAAGATATTTTCAATTGTCTGTTTAGGTTGTAATGTGCTATATTTCTCAGAACTCCATGATAATAGTACTCCAATAGTTTCACAGTTTGCTGCAGACTGCAGACGAGCAGTAGCAGATGCACCGTTAATTCAGGGTCCAGCCAAATGGTTAGCTGGTTAATCAAGTGCCCCTCCCTCCCTTTAAAGCAGGCATTCTTAAACACCATATGTTATCTCATTGAGGTTACTGATGTGAACGTGCATTTGGCCATCACATCTTGTGTTATGTGTTCTCAGATCTCTCCTGAAAAAGGCACTTCTTCATAAATCAGCTTACATTTGGATTCGGCTATACTGTTGCTCGCTATGTGCACTCAACTCTTGTATTGATCACTTTCTGATACCTTTTATTGATATTCGTCCCCTTGGTTCCAATGGTGTGAAATCTGCCAATTTGTTTCTTTATGTTACATAATCATACCCAGTTTTGGGGCATCATCTTATTAACTCAGGTGGGATAGTGTGCATGATATTTGATTGTTCACTTCAGTGTGGAACTAGTTATAATGGAAAATGAGGTTTTTACAGAGTAGTATGTCTTGACAGGGAAAGAAAGAGAACGGAAGTATTTTCGAGAAAAAGGGTTCCTAAGACACGTGTTTTTTTCTCCAAAACCTTTTTCTTTGGGGTTGGGGTGGTGGTTATTTGATGACTTCAAGAAGTGATCAACATGACCCAGTTGTGTAGATGGATAGTTTTGATCCAAGTTGAAATTACTTCTTGTTTTAGTTTGAACATTATCCTCTTTTGGCTAATTTTTTTGTTCATATGATTGATTTGGCCTTTTCTTTTTAGAAACTGTTATTTGTTCGGTGTTGATTTATAAAGTAATAGAAATTACATCATCTATGAAGCCACAAAGGAGCTACTTGAACTTTTCTCTGGTGCCCTTTGTGATAGAAAACTGAGTAAATAGGACAACTAATATTTACAGTATCTCTCAAGATAGGGTCGGACTGGAACCCAAACCTTGATTTCTTCTCAGGTCTGCCTTACTATCGTCCAAAAATAAGTGTAAAATGAGTGAACATTCTTGGATGTAATTGCAAGTGAATTAAGTGTCTTTCTAGCCAGTCAATATTTCTGATTAAACGAGCACTAAACAGTTCAGGGAAACCTTGTTACATTGCCTTTCACCTCTTTGAATGCTAATGAATAAAACTTGCCTTCATAATAAAGTCAGAAGGAACAACTAGGCCAATAGGGAGAAAAGGGATTTGCTTGGGGTAGATATCTCTAGTGCTATGGCAATAAAGTTGTGTAACCATCTCCATTTACTCTCTTTGTTCAGCCATGCTTTTTTTTCCCAATCTGCAACATCACTGCAGGTACAAAAACACTTAAAGTAGTAGTAGGCTAGTTCATTTTTTTTTTTTTTGGCCAGGAAAAATTGGTATATCCTACTATTTGTTTAATATTGTTGTCGTTTTGGGGGTTTGTCCATCCAGTCTCCAGAACTAGCGTTCCTTATCAAAGAGGTCATTTTTACTCCTAGGGAAACTTTATTATTCAGCGTTCCTTTCTGAAGTAACATATTCCCCTTTTAAACAAATTTAATACAGAACCAAACACCATTACGGAAATCTTAAAACATTTATTTCCCTTCAACAGCTATTACCATTTACTGCCTTGTTGTAAATAGCATTTAGCCATTCCATTATTTTTCAAAACTAAGAAAGACGATTTCAACCATAAACCTTTAGGTCCTGAGTTAAAAATCTCGCGTCGTTCACCCTCTTAAGGCTAGAGCTCAGTTGTTTTTGGAACAAACAGAAAGACCATTACAAAAGTTTTAAGGAGGGGGACTGAGACGACAGGTAGCAAATTTTATGCTGCAGGTTTCTGGATGAGGAAGGCCATGCACTGCACCTGCTTAACATTGTCAAATGCCAAGCAACGAATAAAAGCATTTGGGTAAGCTTTCTTGCATTCTTGGATTTCATTGAGAACCTGAGAAGAGTCATTGCAGCTAAACATGGGCAACTTCCAGAGTGTCCAATACCTCCCATCATAGTATCCTGGCATGTTGCTATTTTCCCTATGTACATATCCCACCTACAAAACACACAAAGCAAACATTAGTCAGTCACTATATAAAGTGTTAAGAGTTTTAAGTTTTTATATACTGATGGGGTAAGTTCACGCTATCAGTTGACCTAAACAGTTACTGGGAAGTAGGAATAGTGCAACAATCCATTATATAATGAGTGAGATTATAATCTCAAAAACACTTGTGAAAAATCTAGTTGACAAGTTAGCCTTATTCACCAACAGATATTCAAGCGTATTTCTCACATTATTGGCGTGTGAACCACACAATTATTGGACATTTTAGGTACCCCCACGTTCATCGTTCAAGAGACGGGCAGGATTTTGGGAGCACCACTTATGTCATATTTTTAGTGTGTAAAAAATTTCAAGTCTACCCACATTGGGATAACTTCAAACATGTGTCTGAAGTTCAGGCACATACATTTGAAGTCTAACCATTTTTAATTGAATTTCAATCATATGTGGTTGAATTCAATTATTTTTGTTTGATACAAAGCCTAACTTCAAGCATCACATGTCTGAAGTTGTTTGAAGTTAGTAGACAAACAAATTATTTTTAAGAAGGGATACATGTTAAATATCATAGCAAGTCAAGACTCGAGAACATCCATGGTAAGAAGATGCAAGTTGCGAAAATGAAGAATGAAGATGTTGAGATGGATGTATAGACGTACTAGAAGTGATAGGATCAGGAACGAGGATAGGATATTCGGAACAATGTGAGAATGACTTCACTATAAGACAGACCACTGATATATACCTGGTCAAATTCAAGGCAAGGAATCCAACCCTTTTTGATCATGTAATCAACCTCCTTTGCAATGGACTCCTCTGATTGAGGTGGAAGATATGACAGTGTCTCAAACTTCTTATTGTCAATAGGATTCCAAGTCTGTTCATTCCATACAACCAAAAATAGTTAAAATAACAAGAATGAAATATCCAAAAACAAATAATTTTACTTAAAACTGTAATTTAGTGCTTACAACATAATGAGATTCCACACAATAATAACATACTCCGTGTTTAGTCTCACAAGTGAGATATGGGGAAGATAGTGTGTACATAGCCTTACCCCCTATCTTATAAAGGTAAATAGATTGGTTTCGATAGGCCCTCGGTTCAAGTAAAATCAACAAGGCAAGTACAGTAACAAGATTCCATTTTCAAATGATCAAGAACAATTAAAGTCCTCTATCAATCAAAGTAAATATTAAAAAAAAAAAACACATCTTTTTAGTATTGTCTATATCCTGTTTAATCTCTTGAGTAAAACAAAGAGGAACTTTGTGGGGTTAATTGAACAGTGATATCAGAAAAGTGAATAGAAAGGATGTTATAGCTCGAGAATGATAAACTAATTTTATGTACTCTCTCAAGTGACTTAAAAGTAATTAGTAATTATGGTGAACTCTACATATAAAAGTACCTCCTTTTTTATTATTATTTTAAAGTGATTATTTTAAAAAATTGAGGTGTTTGATTAAACTTTTAAGAAAATTTAAGTGTTTTTCGAATAATATTATTTTTCAAAGCCGAAAAAAGTAACTTTTTTTCCTAAAAAAAAAAAAAACTTTTCGAACTTTGACCAAACATTAGTGTCATAATATTGCAAAAGTGCTCTTCCTGCTGATTAGCGAAAGACAAATCGCTACTCTCTAAAAAATATTTTTTTCAAAAAGACATTTGACTAAAATTATTTTTCAAAATAAGCAAATTTTAAAAGTTTGCAAACAAATTACAACCATTTTGGTAATCAAGAATAAATGGTACTCCAAGTAACTTATAACACCAGATTTATTTGAATTCAATACTTTTGATGCAGAACATAAATTTATACTAATAAATAGTAATAGACATGAATTCATAACTTTAAAGATCCAATAATATAAATGCTAAAAATTGTTAGAACTCATAAAATTTAAAATAAATTTGCTAAATGCATGTACCTTAGGAAGTTGAAACCACCCCAAATAAGTTTGCTATTATTTGTATGAAGAAAATTAATTTACCTTCATGCAGTAAGTTTTAGAGCCATTGGAGATAGTTTTTCGACTCCAAGTGATTGTATCCTTAGCAGCAGGAAAAAGGTTGGAGCTATTTGATTTTAAACCAACATAAGTTGATCCAACAATTGGAGCTACAAAACTTGAGACAGACATGTTTGCTCTTCACTATCAAATACTTTAGTTATGACAATTAGCTATCTAGTCTAGTCTAGTATATATAAAGGGAGAAGTGATGCTTTTTGTTTGTTTCCAACATGATGTCTGATACTCACTTTGGAGTCCGACTAAATTTGAATTCGCACCAGAAAGTTCCACATTAGGGGTAAAGCAGTTCTCTAACAAAAGACAACTATGTATCTAAGAGGATTCAAACTTGAGACCTCTTAATTAAGGAGGAAAGAATACTTATCACTCGAACGGAAACTTTTTTGGTAGAAGTGATGCTTTTATTATATGTATTAAGTGTATTATTGTTGGTATTGTGGAAGTTGTTACATAAGAGGACAAAGTAGAGTGAGGTACTAGGGGTATGCATGTAGTGTTGGGTGGTAGACGGTATTTACGAGGATGGGAGTTCTGTTAGGCATCATAATGGCATTGGTTTCATCACCATTCTGTTGTAATTTTATTTATCATACACATCCCCTTGTGTTTGCTTTTATTATAATGATCTCCCCTCTACTTTATTTTGATATTTTTATAACACTTCTTTTAATTTATTGATCATAAATGTAAAAAAAAAAGGGAAAATACATAATTACCCCATTAAAGTAAGACCTATTTTTGAAAAAGACACTCAAACTTTGCGGGGGTCCTAATACCCCATTGAACAATTTGAAAGTAATATAAATACCCCATTTTTGGGTCAAACCCACTTACAAGAAAGAAGGTGAAGTCACTCACCAATTATTGCTTGCCAAGTGTCAATTTTTATATAATTTCTTAATCTTTGTTTTTATTTCTGTTTTCTTTTTTGTTAGTTTTGATTCTTTATTTTTTCTTTCTTCTTCGCTTAACCCATTTGTTGATCTCCTTCGTCCTGGAGTAGACGCCATTGAAACAACACTAAATCAAAATTAAAACTGGAAAATCAAATCCACTTTCAAAATTATTATTTTTCAAATTAAAATTTCTATCAAAGTCTTCTTTTTGTTTATTTTACCTTTGATTTTTGCTATAAATCAACCTGGGTGGTATTTGAAAAAAAATAAAAATTCTCTCTCACCCCAACCGACCAAGAAAGAGGGAAAAAAATCTGAGGATGAAACAACAAATCTATTGTTGCTTCCGTTATCAATGGAAGAAAGCCGACTAAAAAGGCATTTTCTTTAATGGACTGAAATTGTGTTATTTAGTTACAATCAAATCTCTCCGTCGAAATCCAATCTATATAAAAAACGAAAAGAGAGAAAAAAAAAGAAAAAAATTTCAAGCTATTGTCATCTCCTTCAATGGTGAAACTCACGAAGGAGAAGAAAGAAAAACAAATTAAACAGTAAAATAAAAGATTATTTAAATAGTTAATAAAAAATATTGCAAAAGAAAAGTTTAATCTTATTTTTTTTGGTTTCCACGCTCTTCAGGTGAGTGACATACACTCTCTCTATAAAATATCGAAAAATGGTTCAATAATTTCACATTTAAATAGTTTAGGGGTGTATTAGGACCCCCGCAAAGTTTGAGTGTCTTTTTCAAAAATAGGTCTTACTTTAATGGGGTAATTATGTATTTTCTCAAAAAAAAACTACTATTACTTGACAAATAGTCAAAAGTGTCCCCCCCCTCCCCCCCCTAAAAAGTGTTTTTTATATATAAAAAAAAGTGAGGTGTTTGATCAATTTTTGAGAAAAAATAAGTGTTGGAAATAACATAAGCTTCTTTCAAAAACTAAGGAAATTGCTTTCTTCCAAAAATATTTTTTTGAAAAAAATAAACTTAAAAGTACTTTTTAGAAACTAGGCCAAGAACACTTTAAAAAAAAAACTAAAATCAAAATCATTATCAACAATAATATCATACTCAGTGAATTCCACGAGTGGAATTTTGAGAGGGTAGAATGTACACGGACATTACCACTACCTCGTGGAGGTAAAGAGGTTGTTTTCAAAAGATCTTCGGCTCAAGTGCAGTAAATTCAGATACAAAGAAGAAGGAGAGAGTGAAGAAAATATAACAAGTAATAAGAAAAAGTCTATCAGAAGAGAGCAACAACAGTAAAATAGTGCGATAATCAAAACACAATAAACAACATGCTAGGATAGATTATTGAAAATGATGAATATCAAAATAAGAATTGCAGTAATACAAGTAGTACAATGGAAAACATCAATCACCCTAAGTAAGACAATACTACACTACCTACTAACCTTCTACATGGTACGTGTCATCCACACACTTCTATCTAAGATCATATCATCAGTAACTTGATGTTGCGTCATATCATGTCTTATAAGCTCTCCCCAATACTTTTCTGGCCTACCTAGGTCTCTCATCATACTCTCTATAACCAACATCTTGCACCTCTTCACGGGTGCATCAACACATCTTCTCTTCACAAGTCCAAACCATCTTAGTCTCGCTTCTCTCATCTTGTCCACCACGGAGGTCACTCCCACCTTATTTTGTATATCCTCGTGATTTCTTATCTTATCACTCCTAGTATGATCTGATATTCACCTTAGCATCCTTAGTTGCGCAACATGCATCTTCTGAACATGAGAGTTTTTGATCGATCAACACTCTGCCCCAAACAACAATGTCGGTCTAACCACCACATTCTACAGAACTTACATTTGAATTTTTGTGGTACCTTTTTATCACACAAGACTCCAGAAGCAAGTCTTCACTTCACCCACGCTGCACTAATATGATGTGCGAAATATCCTCATCGGTGTCCCCACTCCATTGGATTATAACCCAAGGTACTTGAATTTCTCTCCTGGGGATATTTCGTGTGTCAAGTTTCACTTCCACACCTATTTCATGCATCACATCCCTAAATTTACACTCCACACACTCTGTCTTGGTCCTGTTCAACACTTTCCCTTTAGTCTCCAAAGTTTGTCTCCACACCTCTAATTTATCATTAAATCCATTACGTGTCTCATCAATCAGTATTATACCATCCATAATCCGCAAATAACATACACCAAGGCACCTCATCTTGAATGTCTCACATCAATTCATCCATCATCAAGGCAAATAGAAACAAATTAAGAGTTGATCCCTGATGTAATTATATCTCTACCGAGAAGTACTCTGAGTCTCCTCCCATTATTTTTACCCGCATTTTAGCTCCTTGTACATGTTCTTTATCTCTCTAATATAATACCACCAATACACCTCTTACCTTCAAGAATCGCCACAAGACTTTCCTCAGAACCTTATCATAGATCTTCTCAAGGTCGATAAACACCATATGCAAGTCTCTCTCTTCATTTTCCTATACTTTTCCATCAGTCTCCTCACAAGATGGATGGATTATATGGTTGATTTCCCTGACATGAATCCAAACTAATTCTTGAAAAATACACACCCCTCATCACCCTCATCTTCATCACTCTCTCTCTCAAGCTTTCATAGTGTGACTTAACAACTTAATACTCATATACTTAGTAATTTTGGATATCACCCTTGTTTTTGTACAATGAAATTATTGTACTCCACCTTCATTCCTCGAGCATCTTAGCCGTTTTAAAAATGACCAAGTTAGTCAACCACTCCAAACCTACTTTATTCGTGCTCTTCCAATACTCTATCGAGATCTCATTTGGTCATGTCGTTTTTCCCCTACTCATCCTACTAATAGTATGCTTCACCTCCGCAACATTAATATGTGATACCCAAAATTTTGATGTCTCTCTGAGTGTTCCAACTCACCTAGAATAATGTCTTTGCCCCTTCTTCTTTCAATAGTTTGTGAAAATACGCTTTCCATCTTTGTGTAATGAGGATCTCCTCTGTCAACACCTTGTCTTCTTCATCTTTGATGTACTTCACTTGATCCAAGTCTAGGGCCTTCCTCTCTTTCGCATTCACAAGCTTGTACAATTCTTTTTATCTCCGCCTGTATCCCTTATTTTAATATATAGTAATTTTTCAAAAGTAACTATCTTAGCTGTTGTAACCGCTAACTTAGCCTCCATCCTTGCCGCCTTATAAATTTTCTTATTCACTCGCTTCTCATCTTCGATCGTGCAGTTCACCTACTTTGCATACACAACCTTCCTTACTTTCATTTTGTCTTGAACTTCTTCATTTCACCACCAATTTCGTCGGCTTCCACCAAAGTTATCCTTCGATATCCCTAACACCTCTCTAGCTACTTTCTTAATGCAACTAATTGTCTTATTCCACATGTTTTTTTTGCATCTCCACTACTCCTCCAGGCTTCCATCGCAATTATTTTTTCTCTGATTACACGGGATAGGGCAGGTGTCAATGCATCTCATTTAGTTCTAGATCAAACATATAAATTCTTCTTCCACCTTCCTCACTTAATATCTAAGTTCATTACCAAAAAATATTATCAACTAGTGGATAAATAAATAAATCAAACAAAGCTAGGTCTTTCAAAACAATAAACATAAGAAAAACAGAAGCTATAATTTGGAGAACAACTCCAATATTGCAACAGAGAGAAAACAAAGATAACACAGAAAAATGTAAAAGCTAAAAATATTTGCAGGAGAATCAATTGCCTTGGTTTGACATCATTGGTTTATTCATCAAAGCTCTTATAAGGTGTTATGAAATAAGAAAAACTACTGAATATTCTTCGGCCAAAGTGATACAATCCTGCAAACTTTATTTTCAACTTCCTAACACTTGACAACAATCTTAAATTATTTCAGTTTAAAATCCACATGAGATTATAATAACTCAAATATTAGTGAAGGGTTAATTGATAACTTTAATTCAAAATAAATAAATAAATAATAATAATAAGTGCTTTTGTCTAAGACGTATAGTAATTATGGCTCAATAAGGAACCAATAATAATATGATAATATTAGTAGATATAATGAGAAGATAATGAAAATTATTATTGTTATAAAATCATTCACTATTTGAATATTTAATACCTATTTCTCTGTCAACCCCTATTGCTACCGTTCATAATACTCAAGCGGAAAATGTTACTATTGACAATGTTTTAGTTGTTCAGAAATTTGGTGATCTGTGTTTTTAGAAGATTTATTCGGGCTATGGAGTTCAATTTTGATTTAGTGTCAGGGATTCTGTATTCCTCCATATATATCGTATGCCCCAACTTAGTTGAGAGAATTGAAAGTTCAACTCTGAAAGCAACTAACCTGATATTAAGGGGTTTATCAGTCCCAGTTATTTCTAAAAAAGAAAGATGGCACGATGAGAATGTGCATTAACTACATGTAGTTAACAATCAAGAATAAATACATATTAATTATCTCATATGGGGTGTTATTTACTTTTTCAAAATATAATTGACTTGAGATCATCAGCTGAGAACAAAGACCAAATATATGATCTCTAAGACAACATTTTGAATTTTTGGCGATGTCTTTTGGGATGACTAGTGCGCCTGCATCATCACTTATGAACAGAATATTCAAGTGACCATTTTGTGATTGTGTTCTTTTATGACATTAATTTGGGTTTACTCGCAGAACATGAGCAAGGCTTGAGAATTGTGCTACAGACACTTAGAGAAGGAAAATTGTATGTCAAGTTCTTTCTTGTTGGACACATTTTCATTTTTGGGTGTCACGAGTCAGACGTTTGAGAATGGCCTCAACCTAGCACTTGCATTGAGATACTTCTTGGGAATAATTAGTTATTACAGAAGGTTTGTGGAGGATTTATCAGATATAGATGCTCCATTGACTCAGAAACAGGGGCGGATCTACGTGGACAGGTGGGGGTGCCACGGCACCCAGTGATCTCGGAAAAAACGTCGTTTATATATGTATAAATTTATAATAATTCAATATATATTACTTTTGCCACCCAGTGACTGAAATGCAGAACAGCTCAATTGGCGAAGGAGTTGGTCTGCCCCACAGCCAACGCGGGTTCGAACCTCAGTGCCAACACTTATTTTTTTGCTTTCTCCTTTACTTCTTTACTTTTCTTTTTTATCTTTTTCATTAGTATGTAAAGGGCTTAAAAAAAAATTTCTCCATTCATTCTTATTTATTTACTATTCTTTATTAATTCAAATTGACTCATTTTCATGATTAATTTTTAGTTCTTCTTCTTTGTCTTTTTCATTAGTATGTAAAGGGCATAATTTTATTTTTCTCCATTCATTCTTATTTATTTACTATTCTTTATTTATTCAAATTGACTCTTTTTCATGATTAATTTTATTTTTTTACTTTCTCTTGCACTAATTATTAATCTCTTGATATGGGTGTTACATGTTTATTTTTATCAATTAATGAGTACTGAATTATGAACGTCAAATAAATATTATTAAGAATATATTTAAATAGTAGTTTTTAAAAATATGTTTTAAAAATGATGAATATTATTATTAGAGCTTTTTTTTAATTTTTTTTAAAGGTTCTTTCAAATCTTCACCGACTTTCTTGCTAAGTAAGATGACTAGGCTGAAACTATAATTTTTATTCTTTCCCTACTATATATCTCCAACAACACATAAAGTCAACAAATATGAATATATTATGTTAATACTATTAGATGGTTTATACAAGCTCAAATTTTAATGTGAAAAATCTTTTTTTTCTCAAAGTTTCAGCAAATAAGACATCTAATTCCAAAAAGGAAAAAAAATTGAATTGTTTAGTTATCTCTAATCTCAGAATATCTAAAAGAAAATATTACTAACATGCATATTTGATCGATTTGTTTATAAAAATAAAAAAAATCAGTAACCTGAATTGTAACCCAAATTAAAGTAACTAATCCTTTTATCTTACTTGAACGTTGTGGCACCCACGACCTCCAAATCCTAGATCCGCCCCTGCTCAGAAAGGTGTGCTTTACCAGATCGATGTGAAGAAGGTTTTTAGAAATTAAGACTTCAACTCTGATTTTGACCTTACCTATCACCATTTATTGTGATGCCCTCGAGTCGTATTGGGTTATATCTTCATGCAAAATGATAAAGTGATGGCTATGCTTCTCGATATATAACTAACAACTAAAGATTCATGATGAAAAGAATTTTTTGTCTCAAGACTTGAAATTGGCCACAATCATATTTGCACTCAAAATTTTGTATCACTATCTTTATGGTAACTCATGTGAAATCTATATTGATCATAAGAGTCTGCAATACACATTCAAGTAAAGAGATTTAAATATGATGCAACGACAATGGTTAAAGCTACTTAAATATTATGATCTTACTATCGTACATCATCCAGGAAAGGCGAATGTGGTGACTAAAGCTTTGAGTAAGAAGTATATGGTAGCTTGGCCTGGTTCGCTACTGAAAAATGACATATATGGTTATTGATATTCAGGATTTAGCCAATCAGGAAGTTCGAATTGAACATACGTACATCGCCTGGCAGGTTACTTATAGATACGATGGTTCAATCTTCCTAAGTTGGACAAGTTAAAACTTGCCAATATGACGATTTCCATCTTGCTAAACTACGAGATTAAGGGTGTGTTTGGTATGAAGGAAAATGTTTTCTATGGAAAATGTTTTCCTAGAAAACAAGTTGATTTTTGACTTATTTTCTCATGTTTGGTTGGTGAGTAGAAAATATTTTCCGGAAAAGATTTTTAGTGTTTGATTTATGAATGAAAAACATTTTTGAGAAATATCTTTTATTTTTACTAGAGTAGAAAATAATTTTTGAAATTGAAAATAGTTTTTAAAAACAAACTTAAATTTTTTTTGGGGGGTGGGGGTGGTAGGGGGTGGGTGAAGGGGGGGGTCGAGGGTAGGGGTGAAAAATTGAAATTTTGAAGTTGAAAATATTTTTTAAAAACAAACTTAAATTTTTTTTGGGGGGTGGGGGTTGGTAGGGGGTGGGTGGGGGGGTCGAGGGTTGGGGTGAAAAAATAAATTTTTGAAGTTGAAAATATATTTTAAAAACAAAATTAAATTTTTTTTTGGGCGTGGGGGGGGGGGGTGCTGGTAGGGGTTGGTGGGGTGGGGAGGACTGAGTAGGGGTGAAAAAAATGAAATTTTGAAATTGAAAATATTTTTGAAAAACAAACTTAAAATTATTTTTTGGGGGTGGGGGGGCCGGTAGGGGGTGGGTGGGTGGGGGTCGAAGGTAGGGGTGAAAAAATGAAATTTTGAAATTGAAAATATTTTTAAAAAAACAAACTTGAAATTTTTTGTTTTTTTGGGGAGGGGGGTGGGGGGCTGGTAGGGAGTGGGTGGGTGGGGGTTCTAGGGGTGAAAAAATGAAATTTTGAAATTGAAAATATTTTTTAAAAACAAACTTAATTTTAATTTTTTTATTTTTTTGGGGGGGGAGGGTGGTGGGGGTGGGTGGGGGTCAAGGGTAGGATGAAAAAATGAAATTTTGAAGTTGGGAATATTTTTTTAAAATAAACTTCTTTTTTTTTTGGGGGGGGGAGGGGGTAAGGGGTAGGGGGTGGTGGGGGCTGGGTAGGAGGTGGGTGGGGGGTCGAGGGTAGGGTGAAAAAATGAAATTTTGAATTTGTAAATATTTTTTAAAAACAAATTCAATTTTTTTTTGGGGGGGGGAGGGGGGGTGACCGGAGAGTGGGATGGGTGATCGAGGATCGAGATGAAAAAATAAAAATTTGAAGTTGAAAATATTTTTTAAAAACAAACTTAATTTTTTTTCTTTTTGAAGTGGGTTGGGGACTGATAGGGGGGTTCATGGGGGGGGGGTGAGGGTAGTGGGTGGGGGGTAAAAAAATAAAAAATTGAAATTAGAAATATCTTTTAAAAACAATTTTTAATATTTTTTTTGGGAGGGGGTGGGGGTAGGGGTGAGGGTGGGGTAAAAAAATTGAATTTAAAAACAAGCTTTAAATTTTTTTTTATTTTTTTTGGGGGGGGGGGGGGGGTGGTTTGAGGGTAGGGAGAAAATAAATTGATTTTTTCAACAAAAAAATAATTGTAATTTGAAGTTGGAAGATAGTTTTGGAAAATGTTTTCCTTAAGTTTAGAAGGGAAGTCATTTTCCTTAAATTTGAGGAAAATGAGTTGATTTGGAAAACATTTAGTCCAACCAAACATGAGAAAATTGGAAAACATTTTCCGGAAAATATTTTCCTGCATACCAAACACACCCTAAGTATAGAATGGAGATGTTAAGTCATTCTCTATTGATGATGTGGCTACTCCTCATCTCCTTGCCTTTACTTTTGTCATGTTTGTCATGCCTAAAGTCTGTCAAAGCTTTGGCATGTACAATGGCTTCATCAATAGTACTAACATGTCGGTGTTCCAACTTTTTCTTGGCCTAACTTTGTAGCTCATTCATGAAGTGAAATAGTATTCCTTCATTTTTGTGAGGTTGGGAATCTAAAGTGTGAGAGTGGTAAGCTCATTCATGTATGTTATTCATCTGCTTCAACTTATGGAACTTGTGTTTTACCTTATAAATGACGTTATTGGGAAATAAAGCCCTCTTGAACTCGTCTCAAAATTTCTCTCATGTGCTGATGGTGCAAAGTCCCTTCTCCATCTTTGACTCCTTTCGGTTTCACCATAGCATGACCATCTCCGAGAAGTACAACACGACGGTGTTGATCTTGTTCTCATCACTCTTCACCTTGTTGCACTTGAAATAATTCTCTAAATGTCAAAAAAAAATAAAAAAATCTCTACCTCTTGTGCTTCACGGATGCCTTTGAACATTAGTGATTTGCCTCAACCTCAGCCTATTTATCTATGTCGGATGTCGCAGACCTTCCAACATCAAGCTCCCTCCTGAGTGCCTCTATCTTGACCTTCATGATCTCAATCGTGTTGAATGTTTCAATGAACCTACATGGTTTCCTGCATCTCCAATTCTGCATATTTGTGCCCCTCCAACTCTTTTTGAATGTTGTCATTCTCCTCAAGGGTGAAGTCTTCAAGAGTATGTCTTCACCCTCATTCAATTTTTTTTTCAAAAATCTTCATGACCTGCCTTTCCATGTCAACCTTGTGATCAAGTGATCCATTGTATTCTAGGTGTAACGTCTATGTGCAGCTCCTCCGGTTCGTCATCACTCGCCTCAGTTGGCTAAGGTGAGTATGATATCAGTGTTTCGCTTGGTTTAGGGTCAAACAACAATTCTTCATTCCTCTTATGATTCTTCACCCCTTCTGGTAATTCTCCCCAGCATCTTGTCTAACATCGGCAGTGCTTGCAGCATTAATGTCTCCCTCGTTTGTCATTCCTCTAATATTAAATTTTGGTTTGATATTACGTTGTCATGGACATTCACTCACAAATATTTCACGATCTTGCAAGCTCAAGTAAACCTTTTTAACACTAGATCACTAAGGGAACATTATATTGAAGAAAAACATGATAGAATTGTCAATGAAGCTCTTATATTCTCAAGAATTAGAAGATTTGCTAATGACTTACAAATGAATGATCCTCTTATTTATACATCTTAATAAGGGCTAATATGCAAATACAAATTGGATACAAGTCCCTCATATTTATAACATAAGTGTCTATTCTAAAATTATCTACACAATTAGAGTGTTCCAAGGACCTTTCATGCAAATTCATGAAATTTTAAATCTTTTCAAGAAAACCTCCATGTCTCTAGCATGTTCTCTCGTGTGCTAGTTTTCTTGTACATATGTTCCCCTGCCTGCATGGTTAAAAATAGCCTAAATGGTGCGTAAGTGACATGATAATATGGTGGGTCATCACACTAGGAAAATAATGACATCGCCACATTCAGTTTCATCGAGTATTCTTAAATTTATTGGTTAGGGAAAGAATTACTAATCAACGATAATGAAAAAAAAATACTAATATAGAATTTCCAATCAAACAACGATCGAGTATGGTGTCTCAATCCAACAATTAGAATTTAGGGTAATTTTTAAAAGTTAGTTAAGCGCTAAAAACAAATTAGCCATATAATATAGCAGTAGGGGTAGATTTGACCTGATAGCATAACAAAAGGTAAATGTAAATAATATCTAAATTATAGGAGTAAATTGACCTTTTCCTCGGTATTAAAATGTTCATTTGAAAAATATTTCAATTGAAACAGTGATTTCTACTAATTTTAACTATCACAAAACAAAAATCAAGTGAAGTTCATGGTGTAACGACTTTTACCTTATTTATTTCATTAAATTAATACATCTGAATCTGAATGCATATCTGAATATTAAGATGTGCATTAAAATTTAGACGTTTGAATTTGAGTATTAAGATATTGTATTAAAATTCGAATACTCAATAGTTAAGAGCTAAGACGGTTTGTTTTCTCAACATTTGAATGTATAAAATTGTCTTTTTTTAAAAAGGGAAAAGACATAAATTCACCCTTGAACTTGTCTCGAAAAGTCAGTTACACACTTAAACTATCATGACGACCTATTACACACTTTTACTATTTAAAAATGAAAATTTTTTTACCCCCTAAATTGACGTGGCAAAAAATAAAATAAAAAAAAAAAGAAAAAAAGAAAAACGCGTTTGATCATTTTTCATCAAACGCCTCTTCTTCTTCTTCTTCTTCACATGCAACAATCTTCTTCTTCTTCTTCTTTAATTTTTTCATCATTTTTTCATACCCAATTTCCATCCACCCCACTATACCTCCACCAAAATCCTCTCCCCCCACCCCCATCATATCTTATTTTAATGCTTATTCGATTTCACCATTTTCATTATATTTGAATTTTCTCTTCGGCTTTGTTGATGGTTGATAAAATTGATGATTAAGTTAAAAATAATAATATAATGATGGATTTGTTGGTGTGGGGTGACAAAGAAGCGGGAATTGAAGGTGGTGGAGAAGAAAAAATTGATATTGACAATGGTGGTAGTGATATTTGGTGGTGGGTTTGTACCTTTTGATGGTGATGATGTAATTTTGGTGATGAATTTATTTCTGGGTGTCAAATTTTATTGTGGATCTTTCTAATTTTTATGGGGGATAATGGTGATAGTATGATTTCGATTGTGAATTTGATCGTAGGTGGTGAAATTTATGATGACTATTTTGATTTACATGGTGAAATATATAGATTTGGTAGTAATATGGCGGCAATGGTAGTGGTTTCATGGTGGTGTTCATTGAAGAAGAAACAATTGAATGATATGGAGAATTTTAGTCAAAATTTGACATGGCATATGATATGACAGTGACATGGCATTGATGTGACGCAAGTGTGATACACCTCCCATTGTGAGAGTGGTGCTACACGTCTTAAGGGGTAAAAAAATTCACTATTTAGTAGCAGAGGTATGTAATAGGCCACCATATTAGTTTAAGCGTGCAACTGACTTTTCGAGAAAAGTTCGAGGGTGAATTTATGTCTTTTCCCTTTAAAAAATAATAAATTTAAATAAAATAATAAATTGACATAATATTAAATATAAAAAAAAATTAAAAAAAATTATATGCCAATTGATGATGGTAATTATTAGGAATGATGATTGTATGTGTCAGTTTGGGATGGTGTTGACTAATAATGACGGTTATAGATAGTATTTTATGGTATAGTAGTTGATAGTAGTGATTAATAGTAGTGGATGGTGGTGATAGTTGATAATTAGTAGTAGAATGATATTTATAGCTAATGGATATGTGAAATATGATGATTGTTAGTGATATACAATGTTGATTAATAGTGGTAATTATGGATACTGATTAGTAAATGTAATAATGATTGGTGGTGATATTACAAATAAAAATAATAATTAATGATGATGACAATTGATTTTGGTAAATAGACATCTTAATGTTACGAAAATCATAAATAGACGTCTTAATGATATGAAGACTTTGTTATAAATATTCATTATTCAAACTCATTAAGTGGTTATAAAATAAGAATAATGATCTGGAAGATTAAAGTTGAGACCTTAAAAACAAACAAACGTAATGACTGAAAAATGCATAATTAAAACAAAGACTTCCATTAAGTGCAAACAAATGAAGTCAAATGTCTCAACGAATTCGAAATTGAAACATTTTTTGTATTTATCTCAACAAAATATCGTTCCAACCCGACTAGAGATATACTCTTAAAAGTAAAGTTTCTAATAGAGTACATTATATGAAAGAGCTAAGTCAAGTATTATATGAAAAATTGCATCCTATTGAATGAGAAACTCATTTCGATCTTCTGGGGTGAACAAATTGCATCCTAGACCTCATATTATTTGAGAAAAAGAAAAAGAAAATTGTACAGAGATTTTCAAATTTTTTTCTTTAGAGATGGGGAGGAAATAGAAATAACATACAAAAAACACCAATAAAGGTTAAAAGGACTTTGGCATCTGATGAACTTCACTCGACCAACCAATACACATACTTCCCAAATAGCTCTATTTTATTCCAACAACATACCCAGTGATTTCCCACAAAATGAGGTCTGGAGAGAGTAGTGTACACAAACTTCATCCCGACCTTATTTGAAGGATACCAACAAAGGCAAAAACCATGGCTTCACATGAGCAATACAGGTAAGTTAAACTGTCGATTCTGAGTTTTTTTTTTAAAAAAGACCTAAAACATAAATATGAGTATTATTACCTAAAAGATAATCATGCAGCTTTCTTTCTTCACCAGACTGCACTGCAAGATTACCATGTTATGTTTTCAACATAACTCACTGGCTTCTCAACTCAAAGAAATCCTATCTTATGTCGTCCCGGCTTCATATAAAAACAAGGAGCATCTGGTATCGGTACATGCAGTTTTCAGCTAATTTCAAGTTTCTTTTGGAAATCCACATGAAATATTCAGAGACCCATGTCAAAACAGTCTTCTAAACTGCATTTTACTTTTAGTCTTTTGGTGTAATCAATTATACTCTAATGACACTGTCTCTATTATTGATGTGTTAGACTCAATTTAGACGTAGAGAAGTGAAATCAGGAGTACACTTGTATATAAGGTTACAGTACGACCCATGTACTGTTTTGTGATATAATACAAAGTTACCAAGTTCAAAAAAAAAACAGTCTTCTAATACAGGTATGCCAAAGCAAATAACCAATACTTGTGCTCATAAACTGAAAAGCTAGCAAGTTACTGAGCCTTAAGGAAGGAATGTGCATTTGGCCCAAAACATGTTAAGAGACTTGCATTCACCAGGACTGTAGGATCCACTTAATTTTTTTGGTCAAGTGTAAACAGTATATTAGAAAGACGTCAAGAAGATGCAACATTACAAAGTAGTTCTACTAATGCTGACAACCCTAATGAGGATTTCTTTTGAGTTCAAAAGCCAGTGAGTTTGAACTAAGCTTTTACCTCACACGGAGAATGCTCCACTACAGGCACCAAAGAGTTCAAGACTCTATCTAGAATCTATCTAGAAGAGAAGGACACTGAATAATAAATATAAGTGAAAAAAGTGATATGATTGTCCAAAAATAAAAGATTGCTGATTTTACTCATTAGAAAGATCAAACCAATAAGTTGGTATCAGATAAACACTAATCATTAAAGTTGAATTAAAACCTTAAGACTGCACTGTACATCTGAATCAACACATATTTTCAAACTTGATTTAAATGATATTAATTATAAATTTCACTTAATTATAGTCTTCTCAATTACTCTGTATAATTGTCAGTTGTGTTTATAGTTATTATTTTCTTACATAACAAACATATATTTTCTTTTAACGTTCATTGGCATCTTTATTTATCTTCTATGTTTGTTCCACAAAGCATAGCATGTCGCAATCAGATATAACATACCAAACACCCAATAGGCAGCCTTGTTCTGCTTGAAGAGGACAATAGCAATGGACCGATGCATTTTGGAATATACTCTCTAGAAAAAGGGAATCCCGGTGTACAAAGCATCCCACTTTCACACACGGTCCAAGGAAGGGCCGTACTCTCTAACATTTCAAAAGTGAGAAATTGCAAAATAGGGAAGGAAGAAGCAAACAGCACATCAATTTCAAGTATAACTCAAAAAAGGAAAAGGCAAATCAACAAGCATATAAACATATTACTCTTCCAAGTTTAAAAGTTATAAAATGGAAGCCAAGCTAATTAAGTATCCCCTTTGGTAAGACTACAAAGTTCTAGTAAATCAAAGGCAAAGAGAAACTAATTTGCTCATTTGGATTAAAGACCAGAAAGTAAAGGGAACTGAATATAATCTCACACTTGTCTAACGGTGTCCTCAATTCCTAGGCATTATCTCAGAAACCTGAAGTTGTAAAAATGTGTTATACATTGAACAAGCTACTGTTAATGGATTCAACAGCCATGAATTAATTCACTTGATTCTTAAGGAAGTGAAAGAGGGATGTAAAGGATGAAGAGGTTATATCAGTCTTTCCAACTAATCCTAAATTGGACAGGCAAGAGGAGGTGAAGCACTTTACTTGCCTTCTTCAAGGTGGACCATGAGAAGAGAGGAAGCTTACATGCATCCCATTTGGAAAGTCTCCTCATCCCGTTTCTTTTCTCTGTCCTTCTCAATCAAATTTTAGTGTGAACAGACTAGAAACATGCTTTAATCTAACATTAGAAACATGTTCTCGATACAGATTAGCAGATATTATCCAGTGGCATCCACTCACTAGCTTCTTCTGTCTTCTTTCTTTTTCTATTGGTTTAAACAGGAGTATGATGAGTAGAGACTTCCTCCCTTGCATATCAATCTCTACAAATTTCATGCTTAGAAGAGGAAATGTCAATTTTGTTGTCAATGCAATATCTAAATAGACTTTAATCATTAAAGAACAAATGCCTTGACACATCTTAAACTTTTGATGACCTGCCAGGACATAAATCTGCAACCTAATTTTTCTTCTTAATTTCTCCCTACTTTCTTAAGTTAAGCTAACAAATCCACTATTGCAAGCTGATTTTCTCATTATCAGCTTATCCTTGTAATATTATCTGTATATAAGTTTCCATCCCCAGGAAAACAAAACTTGCCTGCTCAAACTTACACCAAAATTACAAAGCGTCAGACTTTAATTTTATAATGTCCCTAAAGTCAACCTCTTCTTATAGAAGGTTGTATATCCTTTGGTGAGAAAGCACGGAAGATAGTTAAGGCTTGTACCACATCAGCACCAAAAAGGCGGGGCTGAAACATAAAAGGATACATCCCAATCAATAAGAGGATACATAGATATACCAGTTTCCAATCACAGGATCAAGAAAAAGGAGGAAAACAACATAAAGGTATCTAACACGATGGTCATACAACAATAGAGTAATTCATAGACCAACTCTGCTAGAACAAATTTCTTGAAAGAAACTTTAGAGTTTAATCCAAGGTAAGGCTACCAAAAATCCTAAGCAGAAGACATGTGAAGTCCCAGAAATGAATTTAGAAAATCTCAAATAACACAGTTTTAAAAAAAAATAGTTGAAGAACAAGCACCTGCAACTTAAACTTTACTAAGTAGACATAGCTTTCATCTTTTTCAGTCGCTTCATGGCAGGGGAGACTGTCCTTAGTATCTTGCGGCCTTTCTTTTTCTGTTTCATCTTCTTCATGGAGAGAGGCATCTCTCTTATGGGGCCGGGAGGCACCCCCTTCTTCAAAGCACTACCTCGGGGAGTAAGAGTGGGTGGCAACCGTAAGTTTTGTGGAGGCATTGGACTGTTTGGCTTCCATACCAGGTTGTTCTTCATAGCAAACCTTACCTTCTTTGAACTTTTCTCTGTGCTCTTTGTACCAGCATCCCCTTCACTACTTATAACATGGATGCAAGACTCTGTTCCCTCAGCAATTTTTCCTCTCTTTCTCTTCTTTTTCATAGAAATTGTAGGTGTGTGAGATGAATCATTGTCATCGTCTGAAGCAACTTCAGCAGCAACCTTCTCAAACTGCATCTGAAGATTTGAAATCACTTCTTCATTAAAAGTCACTTTGTTATCAATGACCAGCTCGTAATTGGAACTATCACCATTAATAGTAATCATGTTCTCCTTCCTGTCACCATTACTAAGCCCATTTTTCTTCTTTTTCTTTTTCTTCTTCTCCCGTTTAGTACTCTCAAGCTCATTGGTCTCATTCTCCTCAACCAAAGTGTCATTCTCAGAAACCTTCTTTTTCTTTTCTTTCTTCTTAGCCTTTTTACTGCCTCCATCTTCTGCTCTCTTCACCTTCTTGCATTTCCTTACAGGCTCATCACCAAATCCTTCATCATTCTCATCCTCAGCCACTTCTAAATCACCCACTTTACCAGTCAAACTATCCTCAATGGGTATTAACTGAGGCACCTCTTCACCATCATCAACAACCTCATTCGTCTCAGGCAGACTAAATTCAATCCCCGAAGCTTCAAACTCCTTCTCCAACCTCAAGAACTCCTCGTGCAATTTCAAAACCACCTTCCTATTACCCTGAACACAATCCAGGGATGAACCAACCTCAAAAAGCTTTCCTGAAAACCCTGTTTTCAATGCAATAACCCCAAATGCCACATCACCATAGCTCTCATCCCCCTCCACACCTTCCTTCCTCCTCTCCAGCAAACTCCTCCCTATCTTTAACAACTCCTCAAACACACAATTTTTCACTTTCCCAACCATAATTTTATCCTCAGACTTCCCCAATACACTCAAAAAGGGCTTAAACAAACAGACAACCACATCATCTTGGACCGGAATAAAACACCCTTTTAACTCATCAAGAAAAACAGAAGCAATATGATAATTCACCCCATGACCCAACAACTTATCTGTCGCAAGAAAAGCATTATTTTCCAATATCTCAGTACATTTTCCCATAATCTCCAAATTCCAATCATATTTTCTCATCAATTCAAAAACTGACCTAAGAAATTTCCTAATTAGCAAGTAAAACTTGTCCAATCTTAAATGGTCAATACCATTCCATTCACGACGAAGGGTTATCAAGAAGGCAGAAAAATAATGTAAACAAAGACCGAAATCAAGAGTTTTCACCATAGAGCAAATACGGTTGATGAGTAGAGCTTGAGCAGGGGCTTTATCAGAATGCCAAAGACAGTAGAAAAGTCCCTTCCACAACTTCTTCATATCATCATCATCGAGTTGGGTTTGTGTTACAAGCCACGTTTGAAGATGTGAGAATGCTTTTGACCTAATGGAAGCGTTACAAGCAGCTAAATGTTTTATTAGAGAAGTACCTTGTGTTAAGGTGGTATCAATAATGGTTGTTTGGTGTTTGATTTTGGATTCTCTGAGTCTCTTCTTCATTGTTGAAGATCGGCAAAAGTAAAGCTTTTTGTGAGAAGTCTGGAGGAGGAAGAAGGGTTTTGGCCTTTGGGGGAAAAAGGGACGTTAGGGCTAGATGGTTCTTTTTTTTTACTACATTGTACTGTATATAGCCCTAATTAATAAAAGGGGAAAGAAAAAGAAATTATTATATAAGTTTCTAGTATATACTAGTATATTGCAAAAAAAAAATTGGCATAATATTTTATAAAAACAATCTAAAAACTAACAAACTCTTACCGTAAAAATTTAAGGAAAAATTATGCAACTAATAAAAATTTAGCAACTTATTTATGGAAAATAGCTATATTTAGAAAAAAAAAAATTTTAAAAAAGTATGTTTTAATAGCAAATGTCCCCCCCCCCCCCCCCACCTCTCTTTTTTCCCCTCTCATGTCAATAAGAAGAAATTCATTTAAATGTATTATGTATCAAGTGTATTTAATAAAATATACGTGAGAGTTTTGTATTTTATTTCAATTATATTCAAGAAAAACTATATTTTGTATTTTTGTATCAATTGTATTTATATTCGTACGAATACATTATGCATTCATCCCCTCTGTCAAATGTATTTGTATCCAATCAAAGAGAGGATGACTATGGATGTATTCGTTGTATTTCGAATACAATTGATACAAAATAAATAAAGAAAACAATGCAAAATACAATTCGTTATATTTCGAATAAAATTGATACAAAATAAGTACGAAATACAAAATACAATCATCTCTTCTCCCTCTCTAGATTTCGCTCGCCTCTCTCCTTTCTCTCTCAATCTCTCTCGCATCTCTCTTCCCTCTCTCAATTTCACTCGCCTCTCTCTTCCCTCTCTCGATTTCAGTCGCCTCTCTCCTCTTAATATGTATTCTTTTTTATACAAATCAGTTTGTATTTGTCTTTTTTCTCCAAAATTTTCTAAAAGCACTCTTCTCTCTCTCATATCTCGCTTGCTCCTTCCTCCTCCCCTAACATTTTGCTATTGTTAGTAATTAAGCAAATTATAGCTACAGAGTGTTTAATGTTTGCTATTTTTGAAAGTTTCCCAAAATTTAATAGTGTAACTTCCTAATCCTTAAGGGGTCATTCGGTATATGGATAGAGTAGCACAAATATTAGCTAGCGCTTGGCCATAGTTTCTCATATATTTTTGGCAAATATTATTTGGGTAAAATTTCACAATGTGTTTGGCCATAGTATTTAGGAAACATATTTCACTTTTTGAAGAAATATGATTTATACTCCTAAGTTTTAAAAAACTATCAAAATTGACCATAGGTTTGTATTACATAGCAAGATAGAAACGTCGATGTAACAAGATTCATGACTTTGCAACAAGTCAATTGGATCTTCGTTGTAGCAAATAACAAGTAGTGTCCATGACACTGGAGCGATGTGGTAGTTCGGAGTGAGTGCAACAAACATCATTTTATACATCATGAAGTAGACGAAGCTAATGACTTTGTTACCTTAAGTCGATTGTTCGTCATTTTCAACCATATCATCACTTTCATATTCATTGAATATTCAATCACTGCTTCGTGTTCACGTAAAAAAATTTATGTAATACAGCGCAAACAATAACTATAAAGGGTGTTTTATTGTAAAAGATGAAAATTTGGGGTAGATTTTAAATTTTTAAAAGCTCCCAAATAATAAGGTTTAGCCCAAATACTAGTTTTTTTTCTAGTATGTGGGGATTTGGGAATATTTGCCAAATAATGACAAATTGTATGGACAAACGCTATTTGCCAAATTTTCTCCCAAATTTGACTTGGGAAATCTATGGTCAAACGGTTCCTTAGTAATGTGGTACTCCCTCCGTCCCTATTACATGTCCCCTTTTGAATTGACACACCTATTAAGAAAGCAATTATTGACATAGTGAGTTTACCATTTTACCCCTATTAATTATGAAGTTGATGAATTAAAAACTTAAGATTTTCAAGAAGTTCTACCTTTTTCAAAGTAATTAATTGAGGGTATAATATGTAAAAATATTTTGTCCTTTCTTGATTTGTCAAAATGGACAAGTAATTAGGGACAACTAAAAAAAGAAAAGTGGACAAGTAATTAGGGACAAAGGGAGTATTAGTAATGCAAGTATTAGTAATGTGGATATTAATTATGTAGGTATTAAGTAATGTGAGTATTAATTATGCAAGTATTAATAATGTGGGTATTAGTTATGCATATATTAGTTATGTGAGTATTAGTTATGCAAGTATTAATTATGTATGTATTAGTTATGCATGTATTAGCTATACACGTATTAATTATTTTACCTTCTACTCTGCATAAATAAACATAAATTTCCTCATAACTTATACATGTATTAGTTATACAAATTTCAAAATTGTCAACCAAACGTCGTATTAATTTTATACATGAATAACTTTTTTTCTTATCCACCTATCAAACGTCGTATTAATTATATACATGAATAAGTTTTTTCTTACCCACCTACCAAACGTCATATAAGTTATACGGACTCTAATATATGAATAAGACTTGTTTTATACAACTACCAAACGACTCCTAAGTTGGATAAAATTATGCAAGTATTAGTAATGTGGGTATTAGTTATACATGTATTAGTAATGCAGGTTTTAGTTATACATGTATTAGTTATGCAGGGTTTAGTTATACATGTATTAGTCTTACGAGGCTTAGTTATGCAAGGTTTAGTTATACATGTATTAGTTATGTGGTGTTTGGTTATGCAAGGTTTAGTAATACATATATTAGTTATGCAAAGTTTAGTTATGTAGAGATTACAATACATTAGCGAGCTAATTTTTATTTCTTAATCGCAAAAAATAATTAGTGAGCTTATATTTGTTATAACCATTAAAATAACCAATTATATAAATAACACATTAAAATTAAATAAATACCAAAAGCTAAAAACAATAAAGTCAATAACAAATAACTAAAAGTAATTAAGTAATTTGTGTTCAATATGATTAACCAATTAAGCAATAGGTAATTTGAATTGAAATAAAAAAAAAAAACTAAAACAATTAAAACTTGTAATGAAAGTGCGTTGTAGAGAAATTATGCAAAGAAATTAATTACAATTAATAGACACTCCCTTGCCACCAAAGAAAACAATTAACAAAAAATTAAGCAAAGAAACTAAAAGTAATTAAGCAATTAAGACGACAAAAATATCAAAGCAAAAAACTCGTAGTGTTTTTTTTACTTGTATTAATTATTTGATTTGTTGTAAATTAATATATATTTAAAAGTAAATTGATAGGGGTAAATATGTAATTTTCTATTTTAATACATGTATAACTAACACACACATAACTTATTTCACCCTTCTATCCCACATAAATTATACATATATTCCCTCATAAGTTATACAAGTATTAATTATGTAGGATTACAAAAAGCGCAACCAAACATCGTATAAAATTAATACATGAATAACTTTTATACAATATTTGGAAACCTACCAACCAAACATTGTATAAAATTAATACATGAATAACTTTCATCCTATTTACAAACCAAACATGGTATAAAATTAATACATGAATAATTTTGTTATCCATGTACTAGATGTACCTTTATCTAACTGCCAAACGACCCCTAAGTGAACAACTCTAAACCTAAACAATACAAACGTGATATTCTTATATAAATAATAATAAGGAACAATTTTTAATTTTTTTCAATTATAATTAATTTTAAAATTTTAAATATTAGAAATTTTAATATAGCTCAGAAAAGATTTAGAAAACAAAATCTATTTTAATTTTAAATTAAAGCAGGCCAAAAAAAATCATTTTATTGCTAAAATCAAATTATTTACACACAAAAATAAGAAATTGGGTCCAGGCCCGAAACAACCCTGACTCAATAAATAAAAAAATCAACCAAAGCGAACAAAGGGAAAAGGGTAGAGGAAATTGGTAAGTACACCACCTTTCACTTCAACTTCTTCGCAAATACAAGGAGATCTGAACTTGAAGTACTAGTCACATCTTGGTCCAAGGAAAAACTAGCTTGGAAATCACTAAGGACGCTTTAAATTCTCATAAACACCATGACTCTAACTCATTTAAGGCTCCTTTAGCATAGTTTCTTAAAGTCAAAATGAGTTTGTATCAGTCTCATGCCCTGAGGCTACCCCTTGGACGTGGACACGGGACCTAGGATCACGAGTGACCCCAAGCTAACCCTATTGGCATATCATAAGCATACTAAATAAACTGAAGTAAGAAAAATACTGTGCGGAAGCTAAATCATAAGATAACTAGAATGATGGGAATACTCATATACTGAATATATGAAAACTGAGAGATTAACAACAACTGAAAAGTCAAACTCCAATACTAAAGCTGAAACTAACTATGTCTGAAAATAGCCTCTAACTGACTAGAAGTGCTGGGACATGCCCCAGCTAAATCTATCAAAACTGAAACTAAGACTAAAAGCAAAGAAAACATGTTTGTCGTCCTCGGAGAATGAAGACTCGCCACTGATGCTGCTGAGCTGAAGATCGGGAACCGATCTATGCGTGATCTGGAAGCTGAGGACCTGAACCTACATCACAAGAAGATGTAGCGTAGAGTATGCATCAGTACTTGAAAGGTACTGAGCATGCATGATAGAATAAAGCTGAATAAAAACATAACTGAACAAGCATATATCTGAGCAATGATAAGAGATAAGCATGATACTAAATTGAGAATACTGAACATGAACTAACTGAATGCAATGACCAAGTTTATAACATGCTGAGACTGAAATCTGACTATAAGTGATAACATGGTCAATGCAATAAAATCTGACTGTAAGGGAGCTACTAATAACCGACATAAAACCACATGAGCTAAATGTGGAGTCCGATGTATATGCCCCATCGAGAGGACCCAATATACCCTACCAGAGGTATAGAGGCATGACTATCATAACCGTATTTCGAACTAGCCGAAACAGTTCGCAACAAACATGGCTAACACTCTGATTTTTTTTGAAAAGGTTGTTTCTTGTTTTAGAGTCGCCACCTAAATTTTAAGGAAAATATTAGGAAACCCATTTTTTATGTGTAATGTAAACTCTGTTTTGATTTGCGAAACCAATGAGATTCTGAGTAAGGGTTTTGGTTACTCGAGGGGAAGATATTAAGCATCACTCAAAGCCTATCTGAAGATAGTCCTTAAACTCAATTTAGAAAATTTAATTAGGAAAACTTGTTTATTTATTTGCTTTGGTAAGTAAATTTTATTATTTTAAAAAAAGAGTAAAATACAAAGTACGACATATATATGTCTATCAAATAAAATTAATAGTAGCATGTTTATCATACAGTAAAAAATAAAAATAAATGAATGTACTAAAAATGTATGATAATTTTATATGTTAAAAAATATATATGTGTCTTATATAAATGTATCCAAAATAAATGTTGAGTTTAAATGACATGAAAATTTGTCAATTTTTTTATTATATATATATATAATTAAAGTGTAAAGGAAAATAAAATAAGATAGAATAGTAGTATGTGTGAATATGTAGTAATATGTATGATATATAACTTTGAATAAAATACATAAAATGGAGTTTCCAAACAAATAAATAAATAAAACAAACAGTAATAATACTAAATGTCAAAATACTATATGAAGTTTGCGATCTTAAATACATTTATTGCAAAGTATAGTATATTCATGTATGTTGTTTTAAAAAATAAAATATATGAACGTTTATTATTTTATTTACATGTAGGGACAAATTGACGATAGATTAGATGTAGTAAAATAATAAGTATATTTAAGTGTAGGGATTTATAACTTATAAAAAATAAATAAATAACATTCGTAAAAGGGACAGTAGATAAAAATAATATGTTATGTAGAGAAAAATATAAAATTCATACCTTTATGTGTATGACATATATATGTATGTACCTTGTATTTTGAACTCGTTGACATATCTAAAATCTTGAAAATAGCATGTTAAGAGATTAAAATATTTTAGCAATATGTGATTTAAAAAATAAAGATAGTAATAATAGTAAATATAATTTCTTCATAAATGGGTTGATCTAAAGAATATAAAAATAGGCCTAACTATTGAGACTTAGAGAGTGTTTGAATTGGCTTAGAAGTTGGTCAAACCTACTTTTAAGTCAGTTTTTTACTTCTAGAAGTGTTTGGCAAATATAAAAAATAACTTAAAATAAGTCAAAAATGACTTAAAATAAGTTGAGAAGTGTTTGGCAAGGTCAAGAATGACTTAAAATAAGTTTAAAATGACTTAAAATAAGTCAAAAACCAAAAGTAGGTCTCCCCTTACTTTTTATTTTTTGACTTAAAAGTCATTTTAGTTTGAGTTTTTATTTTTGACTTAAAAACTACTTTTTTTTTTTAAACCAATCCAAACAGCCCCTCTATTACATTTATTTTGTTAAAAAAAACATGTAGGCCTACTTCCCTACTTGTTTCTTAAAATATGTATGTCTAAAGGTAAATATCTTACCCATAAATAATTTCTGAAGGTAATTATTTTAGCCTTTAAACTAGTTTCAAATTTATTTGGAGGTCCTAAGCGATTAGTAGGCCTAAATGAATATTATTTTATCCCTTTTGAAACTTCATTTGGAAACTTTTAAACTATAAGCCCCTCTTTTCAACTTAAGGACCTGAAAGAATGTTATAAGTAAAATGCTAACCCATTTTTTAAGAAAATATTTTTTGTATCGTTTGTTCTAAAAGTATTTCAACTAGGGGTGTGCACTATTCGGATTAAACCGAATAACCAAACCAAATCAAACCGAATTTTTATTTGGATTGGTTTTGGATTAATAAATTACTTTGTTTGGGTTTTTGGTTTGGTTTTGGATTTTAAAAATAAAAACCGAAAAAAACCGAATTATATATATATATATATATATATATATATATATATATATATATATAATGTTTAGGCTTAGAATTAAGTTGGAGTTAACCACTTTTGTCCCTTTTTGGTTATTGCATTTCATGATGATTACGTTTAAATTTTATGTTTGAATTACATCTATAATAGATATACTTATAAGTATTGTGTTTTAAGTTTTACTTATGATTTATATTAGAAAGTATATTTAAGGGATTAAATATTATTACTTTGGTTATATATGTTATTATTATTGACATAACCGAATAACCAAACCGAAAAAAGCCGAACCGAATAGAGGAAAACCAAACCAAACCAAATTTATTTTTGATCGGATTGTGTTACACTTTTACAAAACCAAAAACCAAAAATCCAAACCGAATAGTGTAAAACCAAACCGAAAAACCGAATGCACACCCCTAATTTCAACAAAATTCATAAATCAATAATATTAGCTCACACAAATAATCTTCATATAAAAGACAAGCAATATATCAAAAACTTAAGATTTATCCAAAACAGATATAAGAGTTAGTGAGCATATCAAAACAATATAATCAAACTCGTAAAAAGAAGTGCTAAGAAATGTTGGACTCCTATTTATGAGGCTCCAAGTATTGCGGTAATCATAATTGTTGTTGGCCTAATATTTTAGGCTCGTAATGATTTCCAAAGTAGAAACTCCAGCCCTTCGGTTGTACATGAAACATAAGAAGAGGAAAATAGATTAGAGTCATGTGGCAAACAAGTAGCAAAACTAACTAGTAAAAGAAAATATGCATTTTTTATAATCAAGCAATAATTACTTCGATAGGCTTCTATTAAATTTAAACAATGTATTTAGTTAGTTGTAAAAAAATATTTTTTTTTTGCCTTTCCAGATATAAAAACAAACTTAATAAAACATTCACGTTCGGCATTAAATATGCTCGCATATATATCTTCAAGAGCTCAAGAGATACATGACGTATTAACAAAGCACACCACCTAAAGAATTGAAGCTAGTTTAAAAATGAAGACCAAGTATTTGCTTGTTTACTAATTGCTTATCATAATAAAATTAAAATATATACAAAAAAATAAACTTTCAAAGTCTCCACATAGTAGCATAATTTTTTTTTTCTTGCAAATTAATTAAGTTCCAAGTCAGTAACTTAATAAAAAATGGATTTGAGACAAAATTCAATGCAGCCACCATCATGTCAAGCTCGGCCTTTAACCAAAACAAATACGCCATTATTTACATACTAGTTAGCTGATGTGTATATATGATACAATAAACCTTCATCCATATATTGTTTGGATAGAATATTTCAATATCTAAAGTTCATAAATATATGTTTTACACTGTTGGCTAAGTTCTAACCAAAACAAGGAAAATAAGTAAAAGAAAGGTTCCCTAAAAAGAGAAAATGGGACAATAGGTAAAGCATTTTTGATGAACCATTTTGAAAAGATTTTTTTTCATAAAATCTAAAGAATTTTTGAATCTCAGAACATAACTTCCATCTTATGACCAAACAAATCTCCTAACTAGACAACTTCTATGACCATGATGACTAGAAAAATAAAAGATTATGCTCTTCAATCAAACTTTATAGTGGCAGAGACATTCGAATTCAAACAAAAAAAAAAGAAGTTTTCATATTCGCACTAATCCTAGCTCGAACCAGATTTAGGGAAAACAATTTATGAACATAAAGGCAGGCTAATTTGCAGAAAAAGATCAAGTGAAGGTAATGTATGTAGACAAGTTACTGATTCTACGACTAACTACTTTATACATTCCATCCTAAACAAGTTGGTTGTCTGTTCACATGGCTTTAACAAAAGGGTGTCAATATTCTTGACAACACCTTATCTTTAATAAAAGGCAACTCATTATGGGAAAATTAATTCGATAACATTGCTAAACCGAATTGAAAACAACGTCTTCCAAGACAATACACAAGATGCTAATCCGGATTGAAATGAACATGCAATAAAAGCAACTTATCCTTTTATGACCAGATTTTGATCCTAAAAGTATTTAGATCAAGCATATAAAAATAAGAAAATGGGCCAGCGATTACTAAAATAAGCAAAGAAATCATATGCTATATTTAACATATATTGAAACACTAAAAGAAAGAACAAAAGAAACTAATCGGGCAGTTGCACATTCACAATTCTATATGCTCTCAACCTGTCGAGACTTAATAAGGAAGCAAGATGACTCTCATAGAGATAACAAACAGTAAAGAGGGAAAACTCATTTATCACCAAGGGGTGAACATACAAAACGAATGAACAAATACGACTAGACATCCTTTACATAGCCTATAACCTAGGAAAGGTAATATTAACTCATTTGAGGCATGTCATGCTAATCAATATTGTATAGTATCTGGAAGCAAACGACAAAAATAATACCCGCAATTACTGAAAAAGCAACACAATCCAAATTAAATCTGGACAACCTCTGACAACAAAAGGCAGGACTAAATGAATAGAAACGAAAAATCATTCATATTATAAGACGATCATACCAAATTAAACTCTACTAGTCTAGGTAAGAACTGTTGATCTATACTCGAAAACAAACATAAGAATAATGGGACGAATCCTACGAGATTAGTCTGACAGAATGAGGTTTTATAACAATGAATTAAAAATGAAAAGGAAAGACAAACACGACTACGAACGAATAGTGGAAAAAAAATTATACTGCTAATGCATCAAAAATAATGAACATCAAACTATTTTTTGAACAAAGCTGAACTGTGATTCAACTAGTTTTTTTTTTAGAACAAGATAAGTCATAACGAAAGCAAAACGCTGATTCAGATTAACATATAATTATTTCACATACAACAACTCATATTCTTTTGATTCGTAACAAACAAGATAAAGGTGAAAAGTAAGGAAAATGTACCTCTTTTGGAGCACCAAACAAGAGCTTTGACGTCAAAAGATTTCAACTTCGAGCTTCCTCAAACTCCATTTTATGACCGAAAACAAAACCAAGGACCAGAGAAGAAGAGACAATTTTCAAATTCTAAAAGTTTGCAGTGTGTTGCATTTTTTTCTTTTCCTAGGTAGTTCTCGATCTCTCTCTGATTTTCGGATGATCCGTTCCATGAGGACCAACATCCTCTTTTATAGTCGAAATTCGGCTTGAATTCATGGAAACGCGAATCTCAGAGTCGACAGGAAAGAAATGATGAAGGGGACGAAAAATCTCTCAAGTATCAACCTTTCCAGGTCGATTTGAGAGGATTGAGTGACTGATAAGACATTTTTTCTGACGGCCCAGAGCCGTTCTTCTAACAAGGAGATGGGGGATCACGTGGGGCGGTGATGGGAGAGGACGTTCTGGGGGAAGTAGAAGAAGAAAACTGATGCGTCCTTTCGCTGGAAAAGTAAAGAAAAATGTCGGAGAAATTGGAGGACTAGGGGCGAACTTGACTTCTGGGAAATAGAGTATAGGACGGTGGTGGTAGAGTCTATGTTGAAAAGTCTTGGTTTAATTTCGGCCGTCTGATCGTTTGATCGGACGGTTGATAAAATAAAGGGTTAAAAAAAAAAATATATATATATATATATATTGATAATAATTATATATTAAAAAGATGAATCAATTAAAGCCATTAGATTAGATTGGATGGTCAAGATTTAAATTGGAAAATAAGGCACAATCCATGTGCTTCCTAGGTGGCACACTCGGATTGGCTGAATTAAAAACACTTGGATTTCCATGTTTTGTTCAAATTAAATTTATTTAAATTATAACATTTTCTTTATTAAATAGCCATAATTTATTAAATTAAAAATAATAATTTTGCAAGACTAGCATAGTTGATAAAATTAGTCATTCTAAAAAATAAAATTAATATAAATTAGTAAATCATTAATTAATTAAGCCTTCCTAATTTTAAAAAAATTGTAAAAAATGTTTATTGTAAATAGAAATTATATATAATTAGAAAAATAGAGTTAACCCTTAAGAACAATATTTATATGATGTGAAATTTAAAAATGAGTAAGCAGTAATATTTATATAATATATATATTTTTTATTTTATAAAAAATAGTATTTATGAAATAAATTTTATCAAATAAAATAAATAATTAAAAATCTTTTTCGCATTCCTACAAAAATTTCATAACATATATATATTTTCTTATTTATTTATTATTATTATTATTATTATTATTATTATAACTCTAGTTAAACAAATGTGGGGAGCCAAAATTGGGTGTCAACAGTTTGCCCCTTTCTTTGTCCATGGAGGAGAGTAGAGAAGACGTGGACAAAGAAACGTTGACACGATCCAACTTAGGCGACCACCAAAATACATTGAGCAACAACTTGGCAAGAAATGTTTATGGAGTTATGGCTGAACTTTGGCTTCTGAGTTGCCTACATATCTCAGGCTTCATGAGAAATCAGGCCATATGTAGTTCGAGAGTGTAGGAACATAGCAAATTTTATTAAAATTTGTCGTAGTATCGAATTATGGTAATACTGAAATCTTTTGGTGGCGAGTTATGAAGAGATTAGCACGAATAGAGGGACGAGATATAGTTCTAAAGAAACTTGAATGAGAAATGTTTCGTAGCATTTTCTATTGAAGACTTATGGTAGATGGATGAATTTTCAAAAAGATTGCCCAGTGTTGAGTTATAATGAACTGAGACATGAAAGAGTTATAAGTAAGATATAAATCTGAACTTCTAAAAATCGAGTCGAGTCGAGTTTTGAAAGTGAATCATTGACGTAGCTAGTGATGTTTGACATTGCACTAACTTGCCCTAGTTTGCTGCTTAGAGGGAGTTCCTCGTTGTAATGTGTTGTCCTACAAAACATGTAAAAGGGTGAAAAGTACCTGTTGTGGTTCAACTATAAATAGATCAAAATAGTAATGTAAAGAGTAGAGTGTAGATGTCCAAACGATTGTATTGTGAGTGTGATGTAGGCAAAGTAACTTGTAATGTAGGGGTCCTCAATTTGTGCGGCTGTTGTAATGTAAAAGCCTGTAGCCGGCTGTGTAAAACTTGTAATATAGAGCCTCCGACTGGCGGGATTGTTGTAATGTAAAAGCTTGTAACGTAAATTTAATTGTCGGTGTGTGACAGTGTTGGTATGCGTGCATGCCCCCGGTCGGTGGAGCTTTAGTGATATCACTACGATGTAGTTCTCGATCGGCAGAGTTTGGTCGACGTTTGCTATGTACAGCCTCCGATTGGCGGAGTTTGACGATGTTTGCTATGTACAGCCTCCAGTTGGCGGAGTTTGACGATGTATGCTATGTACAACCACCAATCGGTGGAGTTTGAGTGACATTTGCTATGTACAACCCCCAATTGGTGGAGTTATTTTGAAAGAAAACTAACTGTCCTATTTTCCTACGAGGATCCTCTTTTCTTCAGTATTTGATCCGGATCTTGACTATACCCGCAAAAAATTTAAATGATATATTCTTAGACATAAGATGCAAGTTGAAGTACTTCCGGTAAATAAAGTAGGGAAAGAGTATTTTGGCTCATGATTGTGAGTAGTTGAATGGCGTTTCTGGTCATGCTTCGAGATTTGATGTTATTTTCTTGATTCCTATGTTTTTGCACTTAAAGAAAAAAAATTAGTTTGGGAGGGGGTGTTGATTTGTATCAACTCGCGGACTGAAGCCTCGTCACTGGAATCCTTCGGCACCTTCTTTGTCCCGCACATAGTTCATTAACCTTGACACTTGGCAGGTGGAAGAGTAGAAAAATTCTTTGAAAAGAATTAGCTTGTTTTTCTAGCAAATAAGTATATTACGTATATATTAGGTATATATATATAGTAATTCTCCAGCATTTTTTAGATCATGACATGTTCCAAAGTCCATCGAGGTTTCCATTTTGTTGACTTTATCCAACATAGTCTTCTTGTAGCTTTTACCCTCCTGATGAAGCTTCCCTAGCTCTTTTGCAGACACTGTGATGACCAAGATTCTTCATATTCTGGGGGATGTGGGGGATGTAGAGGAAGAAAACTGATGCGTCCTTTCGCTGGAAAAGCAAAGAAAAACATCGGGGAAGATGGAGGACTAGGGGCGAACGTGACTTCTGGGAAACAGAGTATAGGGCGGTGGTGGTAAAGTCTATGTTGAAAAGTCTTGGTTTAATTTCAGCCGTTCGATCGTTTGATCAGACGGTTAATAAAATAAAGGATTAAAAAATAAAAAAAATTAATTAATATATATATATATATATATATATTGATAATAATTATATATTAAAAAGATGAATTAATCAAAGCCGTTGGATTAGATTGGATGGTCAAGATTTAAACTGGAAAAAAAAACAATCCATGTGCTTCCTACGTGGCACACGCGGATTGGTTGAATTAAATAGACTTGGATTGCCAAGTTTTGTTCAAATTAAATTTATTTAAATTATAACATTTTCTCTATTAAATAGCCATAATTTATTAAATTAAAAATAATAATTTTGTAAGACTAGCTTAGTTGATAAAATTAGTCATTCTAAAAAATAAAATTAATATAAATTAGTAACTCATTAATTAATTAAGCCTTCCTAATTTAAAAAAAAAATTGTAAAAAATGTTTATTGTAAATAGAAATTATATAATTAGACAAATCGAGTTAACCCTTAAGAACAATATTTATTTGACGTGAAATTTAAAAATGAGTAAGTAGTAATATTTATATAATATATTTAATTATTTTTAAAAAAAATAGTATTTATGAAATAAATTTTATTAAATAAAATAAATAATTAAAAATATTTTTCGCATTCCTTCAAAAATTTCATAACATATATATATATATATATTTTTTTTATTATTATTATAATAACTCTAGTTAAACAATTGTGGGGAGACGAAATTGCGTGTCAGCAATGACTGGCGTGATCACTAAAATGTAATGCCCACAGAGGGGACTTATAAACCTACGGGGGCACGTAGTTCTGGGACTATTCGGGTACGCTGAACCCTAGTCCACTCGGTATTAAGCTACTCCCAATTAGAGTGTATTTAATAATTTATGGCTGAATTTCTGTAATATTGGATAGCTTAAAATACTGACATGCACTCTCTGAGAATGCAATAATTATGACTGATAATGTGACATTCGTAAACTGAAGCATGTATATCTTGAAATCACTGACTTACTATGTGTAATTCATGAACTAAAAGAACTACATAGCTAGGGTTCTGAATATCATACAAGAAACTAAGCAATAACATGATAATCTAATTTGGATCATTCTAACAGCTAAAATCCAATAATTTCTAAAATTCAATAAGCCCTAAGTCTAGATAATATTAAGGGAATCAAGATTCCGACTGAAATATAGGGACCTAATGGGTGGAAGGAACCCACTAGTGAAATCCCACATAACTGGTGACGAAATTCACGGAGAAACCTTCCGATTTTGGGGCTGGAACTGAAGAAAACTCGTTGCTTTCTTGAACAAGGGCTTGGTCGACTCTTTCTCCTTCTTTCCGTTCAACTTGATGAATTTTTGGAGAATGAGTTGGCTAGGGTAAGTTCTAATTAATTTACTAGGTTAAAACTAACCAAAACTACGTAGTTTAGGGGTCTAACACATGAGGAAAAGACCAAACGACCCCTAAATTAAAATCTGTTGAAGCCACCTATGGACTGATCGACGGTCTATGGACTTATCCATGATCCGTCCTGTCAGTTCGTTAATTATCCTCATAGGATGGGTTCTGGGGGTCCTGAAAGTCTCGACCTACGGACTGAACGATCCGTGGACTGATCGATGATCCGTGCTGATCCACGATCAGTCTTGTCAGTTTGTTGATCGACTTCAAAGGATAGGTTCTGGGGGGTCCTGAGGGTCTCGACTTATGGACTGATCAACGATTCGTGGACTAATCCACGATCCGTCCTATCAGTCCGTCGATCGACTTCAGAGGATGGGTTCTGGGAGTCTTGAGGGTCTCGACCTACAGACTGATCGACGATTCATGGACTGCTCCATGATCCGTCCTGTCAGTCCGTCGATCGACTTTAGAGGATGGGTTTTGGGGAGGTCTGTAGGTAGCCATCCATGGACCACCCGGATGGAGCGTGGGTCACCCTACGGTCTGTGGGTGGCAACTGTCGATTGCACCTGCAGCTTCTGGAAATCTGTTGGTTTGGTCTATTTTCAGATACGGTGTGTTACATTATCTCTCCTTGAGAACATTCGTCCTCGAATGAAGTCTAAACTAGTTGGATATGGAGGGAAAGAGCTACAAACCTTATCAGTATTTACTAGAAACTGATTTCTAACTAAACTAAGTTCCAAGGACAATGCAAATACGTTGAAAATGCAAGTACAAACTGAAGGAACTTTATACTAAGACTAAATCTGTGCATGAATAACTGATAAACTGGAGAGGAACTATTACCTCAAACTAGAGTGGAATCGGAAAGAAATAGATGAGGATACTTGGCCTTCATGGTTGCTTCTGTTTCCCAAGTAGCTCTCTCTACGGATTGACTCCTCCACAAAACCTTAACTACAACGACTTCTTTGTTTCTCAACCTTCGAGCCTGACGATCAAGAATCTCAACTGGTACCTCTTCATAAGTGAGACAATACTTCACTGCCACACTTTCTAAAGGTACAATAGATGTTGGATCACCCACATACTTCTTCAACAACGAAGTGTGAAAAACCGGATGCACTGCTGCTAGTTTTGTTGGCAACTCTAACCCATAAGCCACTTTACCAACTTTTTTCAAGATCTTGTAAGGGCCTACATATCTAGGACTGAGCTTTATTTTCTTGCCAAATCTCATCACCCTCTTCATAGGTGACACTTTCAGGAAAACTCAATCATCAACTTGGAACTCTAATTCCCTTCTCCTTACATCTGCATAGGACTTCTGGCGACTATGGGCTGTCTTAAGTCTATCTCTAATGAGTTGCACTTTCTCCATAACATCATGAACTGAATCAGGTCCTATCAAGGTTGCTTTACCTACTTCAAACCAACCAACTAGAGATCTACATCTACGCCCATACAATGCCTTATAAAGGGCCATCTAAATGCTAGCTGGAATGGTAACTATTATATTATGCGCACTCTATAAGAGGAAGGTGATCATCCCAACTACCCTTGAAATCTATCACGCAAGCTCTCAATATGTCCTCTAAGGTCTGAATGGTACACTCTGCCTAACCATCCGTCAGTGGATGAAATTTTGTACTAGGGTTAACCTGAGTACCAAGACCTTTCTGAAAAGACTTCCAGAAATGAGAGGTAAATTGAGGACCTCTATTTGAGATGATAGACAAAGGAACTCCATGTAACCTGACTATCTCATTAATGTAAAGTTTGGCATAGTCCTCCGCCGAATTTGTAGTCTTAACAGCCCAAAAGCGCGCAGACTTAGTAACTTTGTCAACTATCACCCAAATGGAGTCATGTTGTTTGCGAGTATGAGGTAAACCTGTAATGAAGTCCATGTTGATCACTTCCTACTTCCAAGTAGAAATGTTGATCTCTTGAATCATACCTCCTGGTTTTTGATGTTCTACCTTCACTTGCTTGCAATTAGGGAATTTAGCCACAAAATCCGCTATATCCCTTTTCATATCATTCCACCAAAAGACTTCCCGTAGATCACGTTACATCTTAGTGGTGCCTGGATGAATAGAATATCTGGAATTATGGGCTTCTGCAAGAATCTGCTATCTCAACTCACCCATCTTAGGAACACATAATCGACTTTGATAGCAAAGCACACTATCTCCCCTTTGGGAGAAAACCTCAACTCTCTGTTGATGGATTGCACCCTTTAGTTGAAGCAATATTGGATCACTGTCTTGCTTTTTCTTAACCTCCGCTACCAATGAAGATTCTGACCCATTCTGAACTGTTACACCACTATCTAATATGCTCATAAGGCGAACTCCCAAACGAGCAAGTCTGAACATATTTTGCTAGTTCTTTTATTTCTTCCTCAACATGTGCTACATTACCTATAAATAGTCTACTAAGAGCATCTGTTACTACATTGGCCTTACCAGGATGGTAATGCACACTCATATCGTAATCCTTGAGGAACTCAAGCCATCTCCTCTGGCGAAGATTCAATTCTTTCTGGGTGAACATATACTGAAGGCTCTTATGGTGAACACATCTACATGAACACCATACAAGTAATGTCTCCAAATCTTAAGTGCAAACACCACTGCTGCAAACTCGAGGTCATGAGTTGGATGGTTCTTCTCATGCACCTTAAGCTGTATAGGAGCATAAGCTATAACCTTATATCGCTGCATCAACACACAACCTAGGCCGACTTTAGATGCATCACAATATATAACATAACCATTCAAACCCTCTAGTAGAGTCAAAACAAGAGATGTAGTCAACCTAGTTTTCAATTCTGTAAAGTTTTTCTCATAATCATCTGACCACTGAAACTCATCATTTTTCTAAGTCAACTTAGTCAATGGATGAAAATCCTTCTACGAACCTTCTGTAACAACCCGCTAGACCCAAGAAGCTTTTGATATCTGTAGAAGAGGTTGGTCTGGTCCATTGTTTCACTGCTTCTATTTTCTGAGAATCCACTCAGATCCCTTCGTTAGAAACTATATGCCCAAGGAAAGTAGCTGACTGCAACCAAAACTCACATTTGTTAAACTTAGGGAATAACTGGTGATCCTTGAAAGTTTGCAGGATAACCCTCAAATGAATCACATGTTCTTCCTCATTCCAGAGTAAATGAGGATATCATTAATAAAGACGATAACGAACAAGTCCAAATACTGCTTGAACACTCTGTTCATCAAATCCATGAAAGCTGCTTGAGCATTGGTTAGTCCAAATGACATAACTATAAATTCATAATGACCATATCGAGTTTTGAAGGTTTTTATCGGGATGTCACTATCTCTGACTCTAAGTTGATGATAACCGAATTTGAGAAATGACTAGCACCTTGAATTTGGTCAAACAAGTCATCAATCCTGAGGATGGGTACACTTATTCTTGATTGTGACTTTGTTCAACTGCCTATAGTCAATGCACATTCTGAGAGAACCATCTTTTTTTTTTCACGAACAACATTGGTGCACCCTATGGGGAAATAGTAGGTCTGATGAATCCCTTATCTAGAAGGTCTTTCAACTGCTCTTTCAATTCCTTAAGCTCAGCTGGAGCCATTCTGTAAAGAGGAATAAAAATAGGCTGGGTATCTGGAAGGAGATCAATTCCAAAGTCGATTTCTCTTTCGGGAGGAACTCTAGAAGATCTTCTGGAAACACTTCTAGGAACTCACTAACTACTGGAACTGACTCAAGAGTTGGGATTTTGGAGCTTGAATCCTTAACCCGAACTAAATGATAGAGATAACCTTAGAGATAATCTCTTTGGCCTTAAGGTAAGAAATAAATCGACCCATAGGCATTAAGCTACTACCCTTCTATTCTAAGATTGGTTCGTCTGGAAACTGAAAACGAACGATTCTAGTTCTGCAATCGACTGAGGCATAACAAGAATGTAACTAATCCATGCCTAGAATGATATCAAAGTCTACCATTTCTAACTCTACAAGATCTGCTGAGGTGACTTTCTGAGAGACTGTGACATGGCAATTTCGGTATACCCGTCTAGTTATAACTGGGTCACCGACTGGAGTAGAGATTGAGAAGGGTTCTGAGAGAGTTTCTAGACTAACACCGAAGTTTACTGCTATATAAGGAGTTACAAAAGACAAAGTAACCCTTGTTGTCTTTCCACTGAGTGAACCAGATGTGAGCTACATCCTTAAGCTGGTAAGATGTCAACTCAACCCTATCATTCCCAGTTACATGCATCACTCCAAAGATCTTCTTGACCTCATCTATGAAGTTTTGGGGATCCTCACAAATCTGCGATCCTAAGAACTCAGGTGGATTCATCCTAACGAAGTCACGAACCCTGGCTGACACTGATCCACCATTAGCATTTGTAGGAACTGGAACTTGCTGATTGTTCTAGTTGGTCATACTTTGAGCCAAAAGCTGAATCACATTTCGAAACTTTGTGTTCGAAACCTCATGGGTTGGGACTAGAGAAAGTGCGTTAGCATTTCATGCGTAAACTCTACGAGGAGGCTTGATCTTAAGCGCATAACGATGGATTAGAAAGCAGATCATACCAACGCACGATAAGAATAACAAAGAGAGTGAATTTTTCCTAAAACACTTCGCAGCCTCTCTCTCATTAGATGTGGTGCACTTCACACCCATGAAAAAAATTCTACTTAGTGCGGCTTTTCAGACAACCTAGGACACTTGAACCTAGTGCTCTGTTACCAAGTTTGTCACCCTGAGGCTACCCCCTGGAGCAGACACGGGACCTAGGATCACGAGTGACCCCAAGCTATCCCTACTGGCATATCGTAAGCATACTAAATAAATTGAAGTAAGAAAAATACTGTGTGGAAGCTAAATCATAAGATAACTGGAATGATAGGGAATACCCATATACTATCTGAATATATGAAAACTGAGAGTTTAACAACAACTGAAAAGTCAAACTCAAATACTAAAGCTGAAAATAGACTCTAACTGACTAGAAGTGCTGGGACATGCCCCAGCTATATCTAGCAAAACTTAAACTAAGACTAAAAGCAAAGGAAATATGTATATCATCCTCGGAGAATGAAGATTCACCACTAATGCTGTTGAGCTGAAGATCGGGAACCGATCTATGCGTGATCTGGAAGCTGAGGACCTGAACCTACATCACAAGAAGATGTAGCGCAGAGTATGCGTCAGTACTTGAAAGGTACTAAGCATGCATGATAGAATAAAGCTGAATAAAAACATAACCGAACAAGCATATATCTGAGCAATGATAAGAGATAAGCATGATACTAAACTGAGAATACTGAACATGAGCTAACTAAATGCAATGATCAAGTTTATAACATGCTGAGACTGAAATCTGACTATAAGTGATAACATGGTCAATGCAATAGAATCTGACTGTAAGAGAGCTACTAATAACCGACATAAAACCACATGAGCTAAATGTGGAGTCCGATGTATACTCCCCATCGAGAGGACCCAATATACCCTGCCAAAGGTATAGAGGCATGACTGACGTGATCACTAAAATGTCACTACAAGAAAGTAGTCATTTTCCAACAATTTTTTTTGCTGCCATAAAATGTCACTACAAGAAAGTACTTTTGGCAACAATAAAAAAGTTGTTGCATGTTGTTGCAATAAACGCTGATGCAAAAAGTTTTTGCAACAACAAAATATATTGTTGCCAGAAACTAACTTAACGCAACCAAAACAATTGTTGCCTTACATTTATATAGTTATGGCTTATAATTTTTTTTGCAACAAAATCTAGTGTTGTCATAAATTAAGTTTTTTACCAACAATATTTATTGTTGCAAGAGCTTCGCAAAACTTAGTTACTAATTTGTTAGAATAGCTTTTAGCAACCACAATTTTTATTGCAATAAATCAAATACTTTTTCATATACCTTTAGCAACAATTTATGATAGTTGCTAGCTGATACAAAATATACATTTCTTTTAAAAATTTATACAAATATTCAAATTAAGAACTATATATAAATGCAAAGGTCAATACACACAAGATTGCACTAGATACTTGCTACATATCATGTCTTTTTTACTACATAGCAAGGTCATTGTATTCTAATCCTACTAGTAATTTTTTTTTAAAATCTTCTTCTTCTAGTAGTACTCGTATTGCAATAGTGTTAAATTATGTATGTTCATCCTGCAAATAAAAGATAAACATAATTATATTTTGATAGTAAGTTGTAAAATACATAAGTATAAATTTAAAAAGCAGAAGGAATCACATAATAATACACTACTAAATATGCCCCTACTCACTTTGATCTTTTGGTAAATCTTCTTATTTCATTTGTACTAAAGAAAAATCGTAATGATAATATCTTTAGGAAAAAAAATTCTAGTGTTCAAATACTTCCAGTTTGTGTTGCTAGAATTTTTTTACTAGAAAATTAATAACCTTTGAATGAAGTCAAAACTTATCATAAACATTAAATAGGTACCTCATACATGAATATATATATATATATATATATATATATATATATATATATATATATATATATATTTATTATTATAAGCTAATACCAATGAAATCAAGAAAACAGAAACAAAATGTAATAGGTAGAGATATTCGGAACTCCAATGACAACTGAATATTTGATTTTGTAGGTGTTTTTCAAAGTGTCACTCTACTATTGAAATTAGAGGAAACTACATTACTAAATAGGCTCTATCTTGCTCAATATTACAATATTACTCTACTTCATATTAAATATAGAATTCAGGCTAACCATAAAGATATTTAGGCAACATACCTCACTTGATTTGTTCTCTAGCTCTATGATTGTTTTCTCAAGTGATAACTTTTCACTCATAATCCTTCTTTTTGTTTCTTTTGTAGTACACAACACAATACGAGCTCTCAACTCTTCTTGAAATCTTTTGTAAGACCTGTGTCACGCCCCAAACTCGAGGGGCGCAACTGGCTCCTAATGCCAAAACTCAGGCCCGAGCCGACCCTGCTGAACCATTTGCTACTAGCGCATGGCAGCCACACGCAATCAAGAAAACAAACAAGTATATCTCGGCTTAAAACTAAGCCCTCGGCCGGCAAGGCCCCTGTAAACTGATCTATAAAAGAAACAGCTACTCCCAGGAGATCATATAAATAAATATCCTACTAGCACAAAAGTCCTGATTGGGCCATCAAGGCCACCATGATATCTATACCAAAACTAAAAGTAGGTATATATCAATACAATACACCAAACAGCTCACAAGCTTCAGTAACCCAACAACATAGGCCAGTATGGCCATAACGTAGCTATACACCCTACACACTAGTCTGCAAGCCGCTAAGAGTAGTAAAGATTAGCAAGACAGGGCTCCAGCCTACCCATAAAGATATATACAACAAAAGGTAACAAACCTCCTAACTCTGGCCAGCTTCGGAGGAAAGGGGCTAGCCAACCGGATAAAAGTCAATCCTGCTGCTGAGGAGGTCTACTAAGTCGTCTGTCAGGACCTGCATGCATGAATGCAGCTCCTCCAAGGCAATGGGGCGTCAGTACAAAATAATGTACAGAGTATGAAAGGCAATAGACTATGATGAGATATCCTGATATACTGGAATAATCTGATAAATAAATCAAGGATAAGATAAGTGTACTAACCTGCTCCTAAATCTAAAATTATCAAAAATAATAAAACAACAACCAAACCAAGCCCCCAGAAGCTCGGCAAGTACAAACAGCACACATGACTACCTACTCAAGCCCCCATAAGCCCAGAAGGTGCCAATCAGCCTATATACCCCTATCGGTAGTCCCCTAGCCCCGTAGGCAGTCACATAGCCCTCTTAGGTATTAATATAGCCCCGTAGGCAGCACATAGCTCTCTTGGGCATCAACATAGCTTATAGATAACTCATAGCCCTCTTAGGCAACAATATGGCCCTATTGGAAGCACATAGCCTTCTTAGGCGTCAATATAGCCCTGTAGGCAACTCATAGCCCTTCTAGGCATCAATATAGCCCCGTAGGCAACTCATAGCCCTTTTAGGCTTCCATATAGCCCTGTAGGCAGAACATAGCTCTTGTAGGCATAAATCAGATTCCTGCAGCTAACCACAATAGCCCAAGGGCAACAATAACAATCCTATCGCTAAAAGTGAGCAATTTAGTTATAAGCAACCTATACAAATATCCTATAAGTCGTGTCCAACATAGGGACGCTACTAACTGAATAAGAATCCCGACAAGGGAAAATTATATCAACTCGAGCAGCCAACAATCAACAATCACGGCTACAAGTATATTAAGGATAACAACCCAAATACATTGCTTCTAAACTTTAAGGGAACATGCCGTAGGTAGGAAATAGCCTTAACATACCTTTTTAGCTGAATTCACGTGTCCTAATAACTTTAATCACAACCCCCATTGATACTACAACAAGGCAGGATCATAATCAACACAAAAGAATAGAAGATACAACGAAAATACGATAAAAGATATGTATTTTCGTCACAAATTGTTATTTGCGACTTATCAAAGCTAGAGTCGATGAAAGAAGGGTCTTACATCAAAACTTTAAAATATGCCCAAACCCCTGCTGTCCACTCACCAAAGTACGATATGCTAGGAAATCGATAAAACAAATTATACCATGTTGACAAGCTCAACGCGTAGAACAACTTTTATCAAGGACTTAAGTCACGTAAATCAGTAACTTGTCTTGTCCTAGAAGTGGTTTTGTAGGTTTTGTGAGTTTTCTGGTTCTTAACTAAGGAAAAATAAGGAAGAGTGAAGAAAAGTCGAAGAATATGATATATATATAAAGTTCCACCGACCTAGGGGACCCACCTCACCTTCCTGCTTGTGCAGTCTTGCAAAAATGCGAATATCTCTCCATTTTGAAGTCGTATGAACAAACGGATTGATGCGTTGGAAACTAGACTCGTAAACCTTCGATTTCATAGGTAGAGGGAACCATAAATCTTAATAGATTAGGAGAAAACGTCCGAGACATTTGACCCAAATTTTAGATAAATCTTTAAAATGGAATTTACGGTAACTTTCGCCAACTTTTATTTTGCCACTTACCTAACTTCAAAACTTGAGATACAACACTTGAACACTTAAAATATCACATAACACATCATTCTTAATTTATTACCCACCCTCTTGGTCTTTCCACGAAGATACGAGTCAATTTATACATTTCGAAAAGTCGGGGTGTTACAACCTGCAAGTGAAAATCACATGAATTTGTGTTCTATAGTTGACTAATTTGGACAAAGATCAAAGTCCATAGTCAAATCTATAGCTCCACCTAATTATTTGCTTCAATGAACTCCTTTAGAATATTTTTCTTCGAACCTTGAGAACCCAACTGATGTTAGTATACAAGAAAAATCTCTATTTCATATTACTAGCAGCATATACCTTATACATTCAACATTCAATTCTAAATTTGCATAAATAATAACTAGATTAATCATTTTGTTGTTTTTAACAACAATTCCTTTTGGATCTGAATATGACCTTTAGAAGTTCTAAAACCTTAACAACAGATTCAAAAAGAGACATCTTTTCAAATTTTACTGCTGCTTCTCCAGCTACAAGGAAAATCTAAATCAAGAAATCTTAACCATTTTCACGAAAATCAGAAAATAATATTTGTTCCCCAAAAGTTGCATGGATCCTTCAACATTTAGGTCTCCCGTATTGGAGCAACTCTTCAATCAAGAGAAGGAAAGGGTCATGGTCAATAAAGTAATTGCAAAGCTTACAAGTTCCTGCTAGGATAAATGCGTGACTGGTACTTCTAGAAGCAAGTTCAGCTCTAGTGAATTTAATTTTTTAAGTCATTGTGCACAACGATAGATGGAGATGAGTATGATCATAATGAAACGATTTCAGAGCATGCACCGAAGAAAGATTGACCTTATAAAATGGACTCCATAATCTTTTTTGGTTCCTTCAAAGTTCAAACTTCAAAGAAATTTGAAAGAAAATGTAGTAAAATTTTCTTATTGCACAATATAGTTTATGTGGTGTTATTGATGTTATACGTTACTAAATGATGAGAGATGCTCTAATTTTTATTTTAAATACAAGAAAAAGCTACAAGAGCAATTAGAAGTGGTCTATTTGAATTCGAAGAATAACTATATAGCAAAAAAACTGACCATTCATATTCAAATCCTAAGTCAAGTATCCAAAAATATCAATCTCCCCACCCCAAAAGTCATAGAAAAATAAATTACTTCTTTATTCAATAATCCAAATCCTAATATCTCCATGCATCTTTCTTACGTTGAGGAAACTCTAACACAAGACTAAGAACATACATTGCTACACTCTGTTGTTTCTGCAGAACCCTCTAAAGTAGTCGTTGTCGTAACCTATAATCATATTCTTGAAACAAAAACCTTTTTAAATTGATACTCAAGCTGATAATTTTTGTAATTGAATATTTGATTTCTTGTGGTAATTCACAAATAACAATTAAGTCAATGTTTTTCTCCAACGACAGAGTAATTGACTTGCGGAAGTGAAAATAAATATAACCACACTTATAAGTAGTAGAAACATAATAATTGTTAGTTCATAATGAAGAGATATTTTTACTTGATAAAGTGTTTACCTTATTAGTTGAGGTCAACTCACTGACAATTTCTCATATGATTATTTTTGTGAATCCAATGTAGCCATTTCATGGAGAGTGTTTCGGAATACTTGTTTTTCTATACCTATCATCGAGTAGAAAGTTTGCAATGATGCATGATATATTGGTAAGCATCCTATTGTGAGATACACCATTTTTAAGGAAATTAAACACACATTGCTTGAAGTACAATACTGCTAACATAGTCAAAGAAAGAGCTTCCAAACACATTACTTTTCTCCAATCCTTTTTAATCCTTTCCACATGATTCTCATTCATTGACTCATTTTGCTTTCTCTTGTACAACTATGAAAAGAAAAAATCACAATAAGAATTCACCTTAACTAATTAATTGGATAAATGTTGGCAACAATTTTAGCAGAATGTGTTTTGTAGTTTATATATCTAAATATTCAGAGGGGAGAAGGGGAGGAGGCAACAAAATTTTAATAGAAAGCAAATAAGTAACAATGCATATCACCCAATATTGATAGAGCAAGCTAACTTTAAAAAAGAAAAATATTTTAGTTTCCTCCTTGTAATACCTATCTTTAACACATCTCTAGATCCCTAAGACAAAGAAATTGAATTTTTTCTTCTCTACAACAACCACAACAAATGTAATTTTTTCCAAGTTTGTAAAGTTATAATTCAAGAACACAATGAAAAAATGATTTGCAATCTATTTGAAGAATCCATCTCTTACAATCACAAGCATGAAATGGGTGGAATTTTACATTTTGGAGGTGATATAGCAAATACTGAACAATTAACATGAATGAGTGTCGACATCAAATTTGCGTGTCAACATCGACTCAACTGAATTGACTCTACATTCACTCCGCCACAACTCAATTTCTACGCCCTGATTTAGAACATTCAAAGAAATAAAAAAAATTACAAACTAAAATTAGAGGAAAAGAATCTTACCATATCAAGTCTTAATCAAAGCATTGAAAGAGAAGTAAAAAGTAGTGATTTTAAGGTCTGAACGAATTGAAGAAGGTGAGAGTTAAATGTGAAATTAAAAGAGGGAGCGAAATTTTGGGGAAAAGTACAAAGAGGGAAATATTACTGCTTTATTTTCATTAACAGTTGAGAAAGATTAATTAATTTAAGGCGACAATTAAAGACACGTTGTTGAGAAAGTAAAATATTTCTCCAACAATGAAAAAACTTTTAGTAACAGTACAAATGTTTTGTTGCAAATTTAATTATATTTTAAATTTATTATTTTACTTATATAATATGGCAGCAAGATTATAATATTTGGCAATAAAAAAAACTCATAAGGTTTCCAATTCATACCCTTTTCAAGAGGTATGGATTGGAGATGTGGAAGATACATTGGTCGAAGCTTCTTTCAAGAAGTTTTCATTTCTCCAAGAACTTCACGTTAAAAGTTTTAGTAGATGGCAACAATTAAATTACGTTGTTGCCATTTTCTTATATTTAGCAACAAAATTATGATTGTTGAGAAAAAGTTGTTGCTAATTCTATATTTTCTTGTAGTGTGTATACCCACAGAGGGGACTTATAAACCTACGGGGGCACTTAGTTCTGGGATTATTCGGGTACGCTGAACCCTAGTCTACTCGGTATTAAGCTACTCCTAATTAGAATGTATTTAACAATTTATGATTGAATTTGTGTAATACTGACATACAAACTCTGAGAATGCAACAATTATGATTGATAATGTGGCATTTGTAAACTGAAGCATGTATATCTTGAAATCACTGGCCTATCATGTGTAATTCATGAACTAAAAGAACTACATAACTAGGGTTCTGAATATCATACAAGAAACTAAGCAATAACACGATAATCTAATTTGGATCATTCTAACAGCTAAAACCCAACAATTTTTAACATTCAAGAAGCCCTAAGTCTAGATAATATTAAGGGAATCAAGATTCTGACTGAAATCTAGGGACCTAATGGATGGAAGGAACCTATTAGTGAAATCCCACATACTTGGTGATGAAATTCACGTAGAAATCTTTCAATTTCAGGGCTGGAACTGAATAAAACTCGTTGCGTTCTTGAACTAGGGCTTGGTCGACTCTTTCTCCTTCTTTTCGTTCAACTTGATGAATTTTTAGAGATTGAGTTGGCTAGGGTAAGTTCTAATTAAGTTACTAGGCTAAAACTGACCAAAACTACGTTGTTTAGGGGTTAAACGACGTAGTTTAGAGGTCCAACGCATGAGGAAAAGACCAAACGACCCCTGACTTAAAATATACTGAAGCCACCTATGGACTGATTGACGGTCTGTGGACTGAGTCGATCGTCCTCAAAGGATGGGTTCTGGGGTCCTGAGGGTCTCGACTAAGGTTGGGAACCGGATTGAACCGAAACCACCGGACCGGAACGAGACGGTTTGACCAATTTGTTGACCGATACCGGGATGAACCGGATCGGAATTACCGAGATAGTTACTAGGTTCTGTCCCGTCCCACTATATACCGGGATGAAACCGAAACGGACCGGAATGGAACGAGATGAGATAAACGGGACGACACATATAGCTATTTCAAAAAATAATAATTTTTTTTAGTTATTTTGATTTTTTGAATTACGAAAATATGAATGTTTATTTATTTTTCTAAGCTTAAATTAATTGTTTTGAAATTTAAGTTTTGAATTTATAATGTAATTTTACTTAAGTTTATTTTAAAGATATTTTTTTTAATTTTTACTTATTAAATTTGCAAGTTTAAGTTTAATAAAGTTTTTTTGTTTTAAAGTTTTTGAGCTTAAGTTTTCAAGATTTGAAATTTTGAAGTTTATAAGTTATTACTTATTAATATGTTATAAGTTATACTTATAACTTGTAATTTAAATAACTTAAGTTTGTAATTTTAAAAAATTAAATAAAAATAAGGATAAAACAATGACACAAATTAAAAAAATATCAATCCAATCCAATTTTTTTTTTTGAAAATATGCCTATATATAAATTATAAATTATAAAATATAAAAGATAAATTAATTAATGAAAAAAAATTAATCGGAATCGGAAAAAACTAGGACAAACCGGTACCGATACAGCAGTATCAACTGGTGATACCATTTTGTTCCGAGTATCGGTTCACGGTGTCCCATTCTGTCCCGAAGACTACCGGACCGGAATGGTACCAGAACGATACCAGACCGGTACCAGTACAACCCAGTCCGGTGCCCAACCTTAGTCTCGACCTTCGGACTGATCGATGATCTGTGGACTAATCCACGATCCGTCCTGTCAGTTCGTCAATCGACTTCAAAGGATGGGTTCTGGGGGATCTGGGGGGTCCGGAGGGTCTCGACCGATGGACTGATCCATGATCCGTCCAGTCAGTCCATCAATCGACTTCAGATGATGGGTTCTGGGGAGTCCTGAGGGTCTCGACCTACAGAGTGATCGACGATTCGTGGACTGATCCACGATCCGTCCTGTCAGTCTGTCGATCGACTTCAGAGGATGGGTTCTGGGGAGGGCTGTAGGTGACCATCCACGGACCACCAGGATGGACCGTGGGTTATCCTATGGTCCGTGGGTGGCCACCGTTGGTTGCACCTGCAACTTCTGGAAATCTATTGATCTGGTCTGTTTTCGGATACGGGTGTTACAATCAGTGAGTACCACTATACCATTATCCTCTTATTTAATTAATAATTTCATAAGATTTGATTCAATTCATCGCTTAACATACTGAGTACCTATCTATGGAGTTAATTTGCTACATGACCTGGTATGTTGTTATTCCTCCATTGATTAATTTTTCTTCACAACCTCTTATCATGCCAGTCTTGTGTAAAGCCTTCAATGATTGTTTGTTGCTCTAGTCATACAAAACTTGTTTTGGTATTTTCTTATGTGTAAATTTGGAATTTGTAGTTTTTCCATTTGCAAGATTCTTCTTCATTCATTTGGTACATGTTCAATATTTGCATATTTAGTATGATTTGTACTTGCAAAAGAAAAAAATTATGTTAGAAAAAAAATCTGAGACTTTGTTCCCTTCTCTTAATATGTAAGTTACCTCCACCAGATTGGGAACCTTATCTTTTAGCCAATTGATTTTTTTCACCTTCATTGATATGGTCCAAGGGACTTCCCACACTCTATTAATTATGTTCTTAAGAGCTAATGAATTTGTTTCCAAAGTAATTGATAGTAACTTCTGAGTTACATAGAATTCAAGCCCCATTCTGATTTCTATTACTTTAGCCTCGCCTCAAGTATTGACCCTTCCCCTGTTGTTCTTGTCTCAGCATATACAAACTCTCCATTGTCGTTCCTCACGCAAAAGCACTAGGCATAGGCCAGGGTTGCCTTTACATGCCCCATTAAAATTACATTTGAAATTATCCTTGTTTGAGACATTCCAAGTAACAACTTTAGTGATTAGGATCGATGTATACTCCTCCAAATATTGAACAATAAAAGGCCAATTTATAGGAACATTATTTAGCCATGGATACTTAGTAACAGTAAACAAATAATTGTTTATGTTAATCTCTGATAATAAACAATGAACAGACATCCTCCCTCCATGATATACACCATTCATTCTTTTTCATATGTGTCAAATCACCATGGCAGGTAACATATTAAAAATAGTCTTCAATTTTGAAGCACAATCAACTTGCCACCACTTAAGAATGTTAATCCTCAACTAATTAAAAGGATCTTGAACCTCAACTGCAGCAACCAAATAATTCCCTATCATTTTTGAATAAGGATAATCACAAAATAGACTATGAAAAGTCTCTAGAACAATTGTATTGCAACAATAACATGTCACATTCTCCACCACCCTTATTTACATTAAAAAAAATGTTTCTAGTAAACAATTTTTAACAGTATTGTCAAACAAGCTCTTAAATCTCCCCCAAATAATCCTAAAGTAAATTCGTATGTATCAAATTATCAGGAAAATTTGCACATCTATATAAATTCCCATGAAATAATTCACAGGAATATCCATAAGTATGTTTTCATGTGGATTTCCTTTAATTACTCAAAGATTTATTTCGATTTTCTTGTCGTATATGCCTAGAAATTTTACATGCGAAAATATTATCTGCGATCATTTTTTTCAAGAAATTTGGAGATAAATTTTTGCACATAATCATGGTGAGTTTACATGCAGAATTTTCTGGAAAAGTTATGTTACGCCCCAAACTCAAGGGGCGCAACTGGCTCCTAATGCCAAAACTCAGGCTCAAGCCGACCCTGCTGAACTATTTGCTACTAGCGTAACTGGCTCCTAATGCCAAAACTCAGGCTCAAGCCGACCCTGCTGAACTATTTGCTACTAGCGTATGGTAGCCACAAACAGTTAAGAAAACAAACAAGTATATCTCGACTTAAAATTTAGCCCTCGACGGGCAAGGACCCTATAAACATATCCATAAAAGAAACAGATATTCCCAAGAGTTCATATAAAGAAATAGCCAACTGGCACAGAAGTCCTGATTGGGCCGTCGAGGCCACCATGATCTCTATACCGAAACTGAAAGCAGGTATATCAAGACAATGCATCACACAACTAACAACCTTCAGCAAACCAACAAACTAGGCCAGCATGGCCATAGCGTAGCTATAAACCCCACACACTAGTTTGCAAGCCTCTAAGAGTAGTAAAGATTGGTGGGACAGAGCCCCAGCCTACCCATGAAAATATATACAACAAAAGCTAACAAACCTCCCAACTCTGGCAGCTTCGGAGGGAAGGGGCTAGCCAACCGGATAAAAGTCGATCCTGCTGCTGAGGAGGTCTACTCGATCGTCTGTCAGGACCTGAATGCAGCGCCCTCAAGGCAATGGAGCGTTAGTACAAAATAATGTATAGAGTATGAAAGGCAATAGACTATGAGGAGGTACCCTGATATACTGGAATAATCTGATAAATAAATCAAGAATAAGATAAGTGTACTGACCTGCTCCTAAATCTAAACTTATCAAAAATAATAAAACAACAACCTAACCAAGCCCCCATAAGCTCGGCAGGTACAAACAACACATAAGACCACCTACCTAGGCCCCCATAAGCCCAGAAGGTGCCAATTAGTCTATATACCCCTATCGATAGTCCCCTATCCCCGTAGGCAGTCACATAGCCCTCTTAGGCAATAGTATAGTCCCGTAGGCAACACTAGCTCTTTTAGGCATCAATATAGCATATAGGCAACTCATAGCCCTCTTAGGCAACAACATGGCCCTGTAGGTAACTCATAGCCCTTCTAGGCGTCAATATAGCCCTGTAGGCAACTCATAGCCCTTCTAGGTGTCAATATATCCCTGTAGGCAACTCATAGCCCTTCTAGACATCAATATAGCCCTGTCGATAAAACATAGCCCATCTAGGCATAGATCACATTCTTGCAGCTAACCACAATAGCCCAAAGGCAACAATAACAATCCAACAACTAAAAGCGAGCAATTTAGTTATAAGCAACCTATACAAATAGCCTCTAAGTCGTATCCAACATAAGAATGCTACTACTGAATAAGAATCCCGATAAGAGAGGATTACCACTCGAGCAGCCAACAATCAACAATAATGGCTACAAGTATAACAACGATAACAACGATAACAACTTAATTACATTGCTCCTAAGCTTTAAGGAAACATGCCGTAAGAAGAAAATAACCTTAGCATACCTTTTTCGCTAAATTCACGTGGCCTAATGACTTTTACTCATAACTCCCTCGATACTACAACAAGGCAGGACCATAATCAACACACAAAAATAAAAGATACCATGACAATATGATAAAAAATATGTATTTCCGTCGCAAATTGTTATTTGCTGCTTATAAAAGTTAAAGTCGATGAAAGAAGGGTCTTACCTCGATCTTAGGTTTGTAATATGCCTCAAAATCTTCAAATATATTCAAACCCTTGCTGTCCCAACACTAAAGTGTGATATGCTACGAAATCGATAAAACAAATTATACCACAATGATGAGCCCAACGCGTAGAACAACTTTCGTCAAGGACTTAAGTCGAGAAAATCTATACTTCACTTGATCCTAGAAATGGGTTTCTCTAATTACTCTGGTTCTTGGCTTAAAAATGAAGAAAATGTTCGAAGAAGAAGATATATGCAACATTCCACCGACCTAGGGCCCCACCTCACATGCCTGCTTGTGCAGTCCCACGAAAACGCGAATATCTCTTTATTCTGAAGTTGTATGAACAAACGGTTTGATGCGTTGGAAACTAGACTTGTAGACCTTCGATTGGATAGGTTGTGGGCCCCATAAATCTTTATTGATTGGGAGAAAACTTCCAAGACATTTGACCCAAATTTTAGAGAAATCTTTAAGAAGGAACTTACGATAACTTCCGCCAACTTTTATTTTGCCACTTACCTAATTTCAAGACTTGAGATGCAACACTTGAATACTTAAAATAGGACATACCACATCATTCTTAATTTATTACCCATCCTCCTTGTCTTTCCATGGAGATACGAGTAATTTTAGACGTTTCGAGAAGTCGGGGTGTTACAAGTTCAATCTGCATGTAGAAATTGTCAATATGTAGATTTTTATGTTTTCGCATAAAAATCTATAGGTAATATTTGCGGAAAAAAATCATAGGTAAAATCTCTATGTAATTAACATTTTTCTAGTAGTAGAAATTAAACAAATAAAAAATGGAACTAATAACCTAATTAAAAAAAAATCTAAATCATAACCAAATCATTAAATCAACAATTCATTACTGATAAACTAATTTAAAAACTCGATTCGACTTATCAATTTGATTTTGCATAACGCTAAGTAAAATAATACATACCTTGCACAACGATAGGAACACTACTCTTCATTGATAATTAATGTGTCAATCAGAAATATGCTAGAATTTGGACTAGAACGTATTCTGAAATTATCTATCAAGTATTATTATATTCATCGATGAAATTTGTAATTTTAGCTGATCACTGAATTTGCCGCAGTTAGAGAAAGTCTAAAAGATACTACTTATGAATTTTTTTTGTTAGACCAGTAAATACATTCAAAAATGAAAAATTGTTTCGTATCTTATAATGCCTAGTTATTAACTTTGGAATATCATATATGATAGAAATTGCCCATACATTTTGATCATTAATATTATTTTGTCTCAATTTATATATTAACTTTTTTACTACGACACTCGAATATTCTAAAATGTTTGGTACTATTTTATTAAGGTGTTATTTAAAAAAAAAGGATAATTAAGAAATTTAAATATTTTAAAGTTTATTAAATATTTTAAAACTTGTATATACCATTAAAATTTGAAATGATATGATAATTATTAAAGTATGGTATTTAAGTAAATTTGTTTGTATCATCATATTATTTTTTCTCCTAATAGTATATGATATATATTATTTTTATATTTTTTAAAATTACATATTTAAAAAAAAATTTACTTGTAAAGTTTAGATTGACAACTTGATATAAAAATAATCACATTTATATCTCATAAATTAAATTCATAAAAATCAGTTTGTATACGAGATAAGGTGAAATATCTCAAAATTAAACATGTCATAAAATTTATATCATATTTAATAGACGATATAAATTTATCTCAAAATAAATTAATACAACATTATAAACTTTATTTCAAACTTAATACTAAAATATTTTTATTTAACTTAATATTATTTTGTCTCATCAAATAAATGAGATATATTAATCCATAAATTATAATTTCAAAATCATAATAATCTAGTGGGTGTACCAAATATAGTAAATTGGTAAAAATCATTCTAATGAAGTTTGGTGATGTGGGGTTGTCTTAAACGGAAAGAAGAAGAAAATAAATTGGTATTTTATAGTATATTATATTATATTATATACTCCTTTTATATTTTTCGCTTTTCTTTTTAGGCGGTTTCAGAAAAAAATACATTTCTATATTAAATAACTTAATTTTAAAATATGATTTAATGATTTATAGTTACAGATAATCTTTTATTTATTTTAAACCACAAATTTAAATTTTGGTGTCAAGTCAAACTAGCAAAACAAGAAACGGTAGAAGAAAGTGAAAAAGTTTATTTTAATATAATTAATTAATTAATATGATATGAATTATGAATAAATAAAGGTGAATTGGGGAAAAAAAGAAAGAGAAAAGGGTATATTGTATTGATCGAGAAGATTGTGAATTGGTGAAATTTAGGGTGTATGATGATGTCTTCTACTAGTGAGAAGCCATTAGTGGAGTTGACGAAGGGGGTTAATGGCCTTGAAAAAGTGATTCTCCGGGAGGTTCGCGGTAGTTCTGCCGAGGTACCACCAAGCATTTTCGTTATTCTTAATGTCATTGAGATCTTTACCCATTTTGTTAGAGATCTTTACTTTTTCCGTGTATTTGGGTTTCTGGGTCATTTTGAAAAAAATTATGATTTCGAGTTACATGTTTGATTGATTTCTTGAATCGCTAGATTTATGTGAAGTTTTGCTTTTATGTGTAGGGTTAGGTATGGGGCAAGTAGGTACAGGGATCTGAATCCATGTAGCATGGTGATTGCCATTGTTTGAAATGCTAATGTGGATTATTTTGCATTGTTTTAGTTTCTGAAAGTGGATGCATCACTAGAAACCCATAATATTATACTTAATAACTCCCTTTTCAGCCACCTGGAGTGGCTGATATTTTCAAATAGTTAACTATTGTATTTGAGTATTTTATTCTTGATGATTGGTGTTGAACATTGTTGGATGTACTTTCAAAATAGAAAGTGAAAGGGATTAAACCTCTCAAATCTCTAGGAGAGCGAGAGTGTGATGAAACAGATCTGTACCCCATGATAAGTTCTTGCATTTGAAGATTTCATTGATCAACGACCTTGCTCCTTGTGCATGCTTTTACATATGTAGCTGTCATTGACTTAAAATTTTTCCTTATCCAAAAAAAATAATAAAGTTGCCGACTCACATTAGTCTGTGAAGAGTAGTCAGGGAAGTTGTGTATATAAATTAAGCTGGTGATGCTGTTGCCATAATTTACCTGATTTTCCCTTCATTTCTTAGTTCTTACTGCTGACTCAGTCAACAGAATCAGGTTTTCTTTTTGGGAGAATGTCAAGCATTATAAGGTTAAAAAAAGAAAAGAAAATGTCAAGCATTATGTTTCTTTTTTTGGGTGGAGTGTCGGTATTATTTTCCTGTTTACAAGATGCAAAATTTGAAGTTTCTATGAAGCTCTTTTTTGTCTTCAACATGTCATTATATTATTTTTATGTTTTTGGCATTTAGTTTAGTTATCAATATCCCTTCTTAAGTGTCCTCCTTTGTAGGTGTATCTCTATGGCGGTCAGGTGACGTCTTGGAAGAATGATCTCAGAGAGGAATTGCTCTTTGTTAGTAGCAAGGTACTTTGCATTGTTATCTTCTTGGTGGAATTCTATCCGAGCTAGTTAGAAAAATGAATTTTCTGTTAGTTTCCAATGTATTCTGATCCCTACTTGTAAAATACTTATGGATCAATTCCTATGGCAATGTTTTGGTTGGTGAAGGGAAAAGTTATTTTAAAAATTCCTGGATTGTATTGTTACATGGAAATTTTTCATCCTCTTCCAGTTGTGAGCTTAAAGAGTTTCCTCCCTTTGCTGACCAAACTATCTTTTTATTTGTTATATGGTATCAATAGCACATGGTTCGTTGAGTGTTTAACATTTAGTTCTTGTGTTGGTTGAACATGCTGAAAAGATAAATGACTAGTTTACTAGGGTTTTCAAATCTGGAGACCTTGCTTCTACAACCTTAGTGCAAATGTGAGCAACTGTATTAGTTACCCTCATCTCAAAAAAAAAAATGTGAGCAACTGTATTCTGTTTATAGAAGTACTTCCCCCCTGAATGGGACAAGGGATTTCAATAGGGCATGTACGTTTTGCAGATTAGGGAACATAAACAGTAGCCTATGTCTTGGAAAAATTCCTTACCTATTTTTTGCTATGTTACACTGATCCTCCAAAGCCTCTTGCCGAAACCATGTCGATCCAGCACAAATTACCTACCTAAGTAAAGTTATTGCTACTTTGGGAATGAAAAGGTGGTATTCTATGTCTCTATCACAACAAGACAAGTAAAGGTGGTGGACCACTGTTTTCCTGGGGAGGGAAGTTGTTATCCTCATGTGTGTTGTATATATATTCACACGAAGTATCAGAATACGCTTCTACTGTATGACAGTATGAGATACCGTTATGGAATACTATGACTTGTTTATACTTGCTTTAGTCCATTGAATTTTCAGTTAATTACTTCTATACACACTATACAGTTCTTAGTCCTGTCTTAGCACATGTACTCCTATTATCCTTGGATATTTAGCTGATGACAAATCTGACTTCTATATCTGCACCTATATTTATTGCACCTGTCTTCAATAGATTTTCTATTGTTGTTGATACTAGTCAGATAATGGTGGACTTTCTTAGAGTTCTTGTTGAATTCAATCTTCTTGCTTTTTGAATGAGATGGTAGTTGTGTATAGTTTGAATGCCTTCTTTGTTTCATTTGTATAACACCCTTTGTTGGGTGGCATATCCTTTGTACTCATTCTAGTACAAGTCCCCCCCCCCCCCTCTCTTTTTGTTTTGTTTTGATCTTGAAGTTTTCTGTTTGTTTAACCAAAGTGGGGTAAAAGAATATTTAAATCCTTGTTATTGAGATTTGAACTTTCTTTTCTTGATTCTTTAATGCTGGCTATAGAACCATTTACTGCGACAAACTTCACTTGGTAAATTGTCATATATTTTTTGTTGGATATGAGGTTTTTTCATGGTATAATTGGATGAACATGAAGATATAGATTCATAATCGTATTACTTTCTAATCCACTACACCTTCGCAGGCCATCTTCAAGCCTCCAAAAGCAATTCGTGGGGGTATTCCTATATGTTTCCCACAGGTATTTGATTTTGAAGCATCTTCATGGTTTTTCTAGTGGTTGCTCATTTTGGTAAAACATAGGCTGTTTTCTTTGCAGTTCGCAAATCGTGGCCCTCTTGAGTCGCATGGATTTGCCCGAAACAGGTTTTGGAGCATTGACAAAGATCCACCTCCATTTCCTGCATCTACTTCTTCTAGGGCTTTTGTTGACTTGATACTGAAACCGTCTGAGGAGGACTTGAAAATTTGGCCTCACAGGCATGGATGAATACTGTTAATATACATATTAATCTTTTATTAGGTTTTATTGTTACTTTCTTCTTACATGGATCAATAATCATTTTTAGTTTTGAGTTTCGGCTGCGGGTAGCTTTGAGTCCTGCTGGAGATTTGATGTTGACGTCTCGTATTAGAAACACCAGCACTGATGGAAAGCCTTTCGCATTTACATTTGCGTATCACACCTACTTCTCTGTTTCAGACATCAGGTATGGTTACCCTGTGGTTTTATCATTTTCTTCTTGTTTCCTCCGAATTCTAGGAAGTTCACAAACTTAATTGCAGTTAAAATGATTGATATATTGTGATGATAAATAATATTTCCTTTGTATTTCCAAGAAAAATCGTGCTTGGTAATGAAAAGATTCAGTTGTGAATTACTAAATATTTTCACTAGTGAAAATATGAAAGGATTAAACTTTCTAATATGAGGTGTCTTTTTCTCTTTCACCTTCACTTATAGGATAGACAAAGGGGACAAAAATATGAGTGAGTGTCTTGTGTACATGTCTTTTGCTTATTATTACTATTATTATAACTTGCACAAATTTTGGTTGATTTAGGTTTAATATAAATATTGTATCTTTTGAAGTAAATAAGAGTTTTATTTATGTATTTAGCGAAGCACCAAGTTAATGCAGGACTTAAAAAATAGGGTAACCCCCACGTTCAAAACTGTTGTAACGAGCTAATGAGTTAAGCATCTATACTTCAGAATATTTACAGGTGTAGCTTTACCCTCAATGCCTCTGGTCCAACTTTCCATATCACCCAGCAAACACAAGCTGGACTTGATCTAAGTACCTGCTTTACTTTTTCTCATAGTATCACATTTCATAAACACTAGTAATACATTAAACACTATTAGTACATTATACAACCAGATGGCTCACCAAGTAGAGGTTGGCAATCTCAAGGATACCCACTTCATCGAGTGAGTCAATCTTGTCTCAAATAGTATCCCATGTCTTACAATCTCCACTCTACATGGAGCAAGTTCTCATCAACAAAGATGAGGTTGGAATTAATAAAGACCAACTCTTCTGCTCTTTGTGGTGTTATTTTGTTTCTTTTTCCTTGTGAACATAATATGTAGTCCAACTTCTATAATAACATGATAGCTGAGTTGAGCTGAACTAGAAGCTAAAATTTGGTGTGTAGGTGCATGTATGACCGTCCATGGCCGTAAAGTCATTGGATCCACCAATGCTTTACTAACAATACATTCATACTTAAAGGAGATCCCTTATTTGTTGGAAATTAGCACATTTTATCACTAATTTATTCCGTTAAGAGGTTCTTTAAATCATCTCTTAAAATGCACATGCTTCTGGTTTGTATCATCATCTAGTTTTTCTAAAAGTGGACAGTGCCAAAAAAGAATTTGTCTCTAATGGAGAAGAAAGAAGCTAAACGCATGGTTCTTCCGGACGAAGTGCACAATTTGATAATTACGAAAAATTCTTTATTGGTAGAAATTTGAATGAACATGTGTGTGAATATAATTACGGTGACCGGGTACATGGGGATATGGTACTCTAGGAATGAAGGAAGAAAGGGTATTTAAATTTTGATTTAGTTTATGATTTTATTTTAGCTCTATAGAAATGGTGCTAATCAGTTGGATAATATTATCAGGAACGACATTACTAAGCTTGTTAAATTGCCAAGAGTCATTGGTGAAGAAGTGACTAACAAGAGTTTTAGTAAACTTTCGTGAGCCTTGAACTAGATTAGCTAATGCCCCTTTACCTGTCCAGTTGTCCCACCAAAAGTTAGAATTGTTAGCTTGAATCTTCCCGAGAATGTGAGGCTCAACTTTTTTCTTGATTTTCATCAAACTTTTCCAAGCATTAGAATCAACAGAAGTAGGATTTTTTTTCACGGGGTGAGCTCTTTTACAAGTCTTTATTTGGTGGCAATAACAGGTCTATAAAAATTTCATTTATAAAAGCTTTTACAAGTCCCTTTAGGAGGATTCATTGCCGAGAGTGTATATAAGGGCATAGAATCTACTCTCTAGTCCGCGCTTGATAAGAACCATTCTTCCTCCGTAAGAGAACGTCCTGCTTTGCCAACATTCAATTTTTTTTTTACAATTTTTACCAACATGCCGTCAAAATAACAAATCTTTTTTCTTCCACTGTAAATGAGAAATCCCAAGTTAGGTTAAAGGAAAGCTTTTGTCCCTGTAACCCATCATTCTTCTCATTTTATTGATTTTATGAGGAGCTGTGTTAGGCAGTGATGAAAAAGCTTTTATAGACCTGTAATTGACTTATTGTCACCACTGAAAATCACTATACTTTCTCATACTCTTGTCCAAACTTTCTTTCAAGGAAAAAGCCTTACCAAATACTATACCCATACTCTTGACCAGGTGTTTTCTCATACCTCCTAATCTGTTTGTGAATCAGTTATATAGACGTGTTATTACCACCATTGGAAATCACTATATCATCTGCATAAGCAAGATGATTCATGATAGGACCACTGAGGTTCATTCTAAAAGAAGAGAAATTGTTGCCATAGATTCGGCTTTTGAGAAGTCTTGTTAGTATTTCCGTGCCAATGATGAACAAAGATGGGGACAAAGGGTCCCCTTGCTTGATAGCTTGAGTGATGAGTCGAGATGAAAAAACCAACTCTGTTGCCATTTATCAAAATAGAATACCACACATTAGTAATACTCATAAGAATATTTAGCAAATTCATCAGAGAAGCCAAATGAATTTTTTTTCATGAAGTCCTACAATGCTGGAACAGGGATGGAAATGCAGGAAAAAATGAGAAGAGATGGAGGATTGTCCCAGCTTGCATTTGGTGGACAATTTGGAAGGAAAGGAATCAAAGATGTTTTAAAGGAAAACAGAACAATATCCAGAAGATAAAGACTAATTGCCTAGGGCTTTATTATTTTTGGTGTAAGCAAGTAGTGATAGGAGATGCTGAAAATGTGTTTAATATTATTGACTGGTTGTAACTAGAAGATCCTAGGAATGATGTAAGTAAAACATTTTGGAGGGGGACTACACTTTGATGTAGTATACCTGTGGATATATAGAAGTAATGTTACCTTTCTCAAAAAAATAAAAATACCCATGGCATCCTGTTGCAAGCTTTAGCCATATCCAGCTTCATAATCATATTACGACCTTGGATGTATTTCTTGATGGCTTGAGGGATTTCTTGAGTCAGGAGAACATTCTCAGTAATCAATCTTCCTTTTAGGAGACAGGAATTACACAGTGAGTGCAGCCTACAAGCAGTCAAGAGCACTTAATGCAGTCACTGACCACTGGCCATGGAAATTAATTTGGAAAATCAAGCTACCGCCCAAGATCGTCTGTTTTTGCTGGACTGCACTATATGAAGCATGCCTAACTCAAGACAACCTCTATAAAAGGAAACGCATCATTGTGAATGGATGCTACTTATGTCAGAAAGCAGCAGAGCAACAGGCACCTTTTTCTGCATTGTACTGTTACAGCAAAACTGTGGAACATGTTTTACTCTCTTTTTGGACTCAGTTGGGTCATGCCACATAGTATCAAAGAAGCTTATGAGAGTTGGTGTTGCTGGAAAGTTGACAGCACCATCAAACAGACTTGGAAGATGATACCTGCAGCAATTTTTTGGAGTATTTGGAGGGAAAGGAACAGAAGATGTTTTGAAGGTCTATCAACTCCTTTACATTCTCTCAAAGCGGAATGCCTTATGTGTCTGTACAGTTGGGTTAATTTGTCCTATGTAGATTCCCTGGATAGTTTTTCAAATTTTGTTGGCTCCTTAGTTTTAGCATAATTGTACTTGAGCCAGCAGACCAACTGTTTTTGCTTCTACTTTTGTAACTAATTTGCATCTTCTTGATGCCTTCAATGGAACATTTACTTCATCAAAAAAAAATCAATCTTCCTTTTAGGAATCCACTTTGATGCTGAGAAATCAGCTTACCAAGCAAAGGTCTGTTAGAAAGGATCTTGGAGGTGAAATTGCTTAGACTGATAGGTTGAAGGTCGGAAAAGCTATTAGGAGAGTCTATCTTGGGTATAAGAACCAAACAAGTATGGGTATAGAATTTGGTAAGGCTTTTCCCTTGAAAGTAAGTTTGGATAAAGTCCTTTATGTCATTTTGGATGATATCCCAACACGTATTGAAAAAAGTTCCAGTGTAGCCATCATGGCCAGCAACTCTAGATGCCCTGAAAATAATAGATTTGGTCTCTTGTAAGTCAGGCATGACAGTCAGGAGATAGTTATTAGGGCCAACAACACTAGATGCACTTATAATGAAAACACCAGATTTAATCTCTTGTAAGTCAGGCATGACATGCATGGGGTGATAAAATCCAGGATGGTATGATCATTAAAATGGTGAGGAATATTAAATAGATGTTCAAAATGGTGTACATCAGCTTTGGCGATCTTGTCATTACCTTGAACCCACATGTTTATGTGATTTTTGATCCTTTGTAGTTGAAGTCTTCTTCTCGTGTCGCTAATCAAGCTATGGAAGTACTTAGTATTATGCTCCTCCTCTTCAAACAAGTGGCTTGAGATTTCTGCTTCAATATATTCTCTTGCATGCTCATCCATCTTATGTATTTAGCTTTGCCCCTGTTGAGATCTTCCCTGCTCTGCTTATTAATGTTTCTGACATCATATACTTCTAAATCAATCATCTTATTCTCCCATTCATAGACATTGCCTATCACTTCTCTTGACGAGTGACTGAGTTTCTTGCTAAGAAGTTTGAGTTTCTGTTATAACCTCCACATAGGATAACTTGAAATGAGAGTATTCCAAATATCTTCCACCACTTGTCTGAAGGAAGGTTGATCAACCCATAAGTCCAAAAATTTAAAGTATTTGATACCATTCCGAGAGTTGTTATGACACTTGAGTAAAGGGGCCTGTGTTCAAATCCCGATCTAGAAAGATATTTGATAACATTGGATTGATAGCACTGAGTCCACTAATCATTTATTTATGATTATTCTCCCATCCGTAGACATGATCAAAGACGTTGCCTATCACTTCTCTTCACCGCTGACTGAGATTCTTGCCAAGAAGTTTGAGTTTAAGTTGTTATCTCCACATAGGATTACCTGAAATATGAGTATTCCAAATATCTTCCACCACTTGTCTGAAGGAAGGTTGATCAACCCATAAGGTTGATACCATTCTAAGAGTTGTTATGACACTTGAGTAAAGGGGCCTGTGATCAGATCCTAATATAGAAAAATCTTTGATAACATTGGATTGACAGCACTGTGCCCACTCATCATTTATGATTATTCTTCCACTCATAGACATTATCAAAGACGTTGCCTATCACTTCTCTTGATCACTTGCTGAGTTTCTTGCTAAGAAGTTTGAGTTTCTGTTGTAACATCCTCATATTCACCTATACCCTCCCAAACATCTCTTTATTTCACACCCTTGTGTCTTTTTTAAGCAAATTCAACTTCTTGGCAAGCCTAAAGGAAGGCTTCCCCCCACCACATAATTACTTCGCCATTTAGCTACTCTCCCCGAAATCAACCACATTTTCTCGAATTTGAAAGGAGATCTCATTCTCCTTAGTCCTTCCTCTGCTACCATCCAACAAGATGGGCGAATGGTTCGATAGCAGTCGTGGAAGAGGAACCTGGATAACATTGGGTGCCAACTCATCCCAAGAAGTAGACACTAAAAAATTATCTAGTCTCGATTTGGAAGATGAGTCCTCCGATCTGGATCAATTGAAATTGGCGCTTGTTTAAGGCAAGTCAATAAGAGAAAAAAATGTTAATAAACTCCGAATACTCCTTCATGGCCTTGGACATCACCCTACACCCAAACCTTTCCTTCGGGAATCTTATGGTATTAACCCCCCCAACACCCAAGGTATATCCCATCTCCCTGTACCAACACCTTACTCCTCCCAAATAATTCTCCTTTGAGCCCGCCCCACAGATCCATAGATACCCCAGAAACCCCATTCCATTATCAAAAGGCCCACTTGATAAAATTTATTATTGGATATTGCCATAGCCAAATAGACAAAAAGGATTTGAATTTGCATATTAGAAAAATAAAATAAAATGAAAGGCTTATTGCTTAAGAAGAAAACAAAGGAAGAAGTAAATAAACTGAAGTAGCAGAAGAAGAGGCATTGCAAATTTGAGAACGAAGACAAGGATGACAATGAGAATATTGAAGTATACATGCAGAGGAGTCGTATTACTCAATAACAATATGTTCATTTTCACCCTTCTTTTTTGTTTATTTTTAGATCTTCGTTTTGAGTAAAATTTACTCTTTCGCCTTATAAGTGAGGCTCAAAGAAGCAATTGTTTCTTGTTGGATCACTTTGTACTTTATGTATCAATACACTTCTATGAAGAGCTTCACATAATCCATGAAGCAACCAAGCCTTTTTTGTATCACTCAATCAGCTTAAGCTATGAATCGATGGCTTTTTTGTTCCTGTCCTCTTATGGTGAGTCTATTGACTCATATCAAACCACTGAAGTATCAAATATTCGGCTTACACAAAAGCAGTTTGGAATATAACATGTTTGAAGGAAAACAATTTTTTTCAATTTATTAGATGCTTCTGGTAGACTTTGCAGGTTTGTCATTCTTGATTGTTGATGTCTGGTCCTCCTAGATAAGCACAGCAAAAGTTATTCTGAGGCTCTTCTAATATTCCCAATGTGAGGTTCAGGATGTGAAAGGGAGTCTTCCTTAATTACTCCTTCTGTCCCAATTTTTTTTTTGATAAAGTAAAATTGTATTCCTCAGTAATGAGGGTATGCTGGCAACCATCAAAAAGATTTACATCAGTGACCCAAAAAAGACCAACTCAAGAAATTGCTACTAAACTTATAAAGAAAAGAAAAAAATTAAAATCTGTCCAGCATCCTCTATACCCTCCTCATTACACCAAAAACAGAAGGTCTTCATACAACGCCATTTGATCTTTTGTACTGATTCTGCAGTATTTTCCATACACCTCTTGTTTCTTTCTCTCCAAATAGTCCACCATATACAATAGGGTATCATGTTCCACCATTTCTTCTGGCTCTTACTCCCCCCTCTTCTCACCCAGCAACTAAGAAGGTCTGCAGTGTGTTCTAGCATTGTCCAGTTTGTGTGTGTTCTGCTTAGAAAAATGGTCCATAATTGAGCAGTGACTTTGCAATGGAGGAATAGATGGCTATTAGTCTCATTTGTCTCATTACACAGTGAGCATCAGGAAGCTATTTCAAAGCCTCTTCTTTGCAGCTTCTCATGAGTTAGGCATGCCCTTCTAGCCACTAGCCATGAGAAACACCTCACTTTAGTTGGCACTTTATTTTTCCATACCTTACTCCATGGTCTGGAGATTCCCCTGGAAGTTCCTTCACTTTCCTATTGTACAATCTGCTGACTGACAACATACCATCATGATTGTGTTTCCAAATCATTACATCAACTTCCAGATTTGTGCCCTTGAAATCATCTAGTGTTTGTAGCATCCCGGCTACTCTCCCTATCTCCCAATCATTTAGTAACCTTCTGAAGCTGAAATTCCACCCTTGTTCAGACCATACCTCATTTACCATTGCATCTTGAGACGAGCTGAGGATATATATATCCGGATAGGAAGACATCAAGGAATCCTGACCAATCCAGAAAAGAACCCTGGTCCCATTCCCTAGGCACACTTTTCTTTTTAGTCTGTCCCTAAAAGAATCTCACCTTTCCATAATTGGAAACAATTTAACTTTTTTTGAACTTGGAAACAATTCAACTTTTAAATTTCTCTTTTATCCTATGACATGATTTATAGCCATACAAATGGTGAATGAGTATGTTAGACCACAAATTTCAAAAGTATTCTTTTTTTTTTCCTTAAACTTTATGTCAAGTCAAAGGGTGCCTCTTAAATTGGGACGGAGGGAGTATTATTTTAAGATATGTTTTAGCAATCTTTCTAGAATTCTATGTCTTAGTAAACTTTTGGAAGACCTAAACTTGGTTGCCTCTTTGTCGGGATTTATGTAAAAAATTTGCTCAGGCGCTCGGCGACAAAAAAGGAAGTGTGTTCACCTCCTCTTGCTCTTCTTTTCTCTCAACTTCATCTGGCCTCTCTTGCTATATCACATCATCTTTTTAATCATTAAGCTTTAAGAATAAAGAACACAAATTCATAGCCTTGTTTCTTCATCCTCATCTTTTCCTCTTTATTTTTAAGCACTTTTAGAACTAGAGAACCTACATTGAGTTTTATTAAAGTGAAGAGGAAGTCTCAGTACTGCTTCAAGTTTATTGATCTGCTAGTTAAATAATTGTTAGAAAGTCCCATATTGGGTGTAGTGGGATAGGTGGCTCTCCTTGTATGGTCTTGGGCAATCCTTACCTCATGAGCTAGCTTTTGGGGTTGAGTTGGGCACACGGTCCATTGCTTAGCATGATATCGGAGCAGGTAGAGATTCCGAATTCGAGTCTCACCGTCACCCATTATTAAGTGAATATCCACGTGCTTGACTCATATATAGAATCAAGCCCGCACATGAAGGTGGGGGGGGGGGGGGTGGAAAACATTTTTAAGTAAATAAAAGTTGCTCTCTAATAGCTTAAGTTTTTGATAGGATGCTCAGACTTAAACAAGAATAAAAACATTTCTGTAAACTTGTTGTCCTGGAATTGATCTTTTGAACTAATCATATCATTTCTCATTTTACAGTGAAGTCCGTGTTGAGGGCCTTGAGACACTTGATTATCTTGAGAATAAGGAGAGATTCACTGAGCAAGGCGATGCAATTACTTTTGAGTCTGAAGTGAGAATCTTATCACCTGGTGCTTCAACTATTTCCTTTCATTGCTTTAGCACTTATGATTCATCTCTTGTGATGTCTGTGCCATGTTCATTAGGTGGACAAAATATATCTCAGTACCCCCACAAAAATTGCAATCCTGGATCATGAAAAGAAACGGACATTTGTTATTCGTAAGGATGGGTTACCGGATGCAGGTAATTGACAATCTTTGTAGCTTTCCTGCGTGTATGAGTTTGATTTATTTGAAGAGTAAGTTGGTTTGCTGATTGCAATAAGAGAAAGTCAATTCTTTTGTCCTGCTATATTGGGTTCGGAGTCTTGATTATCTAGGAGCTCATTTTCATGTCAGTCTTAGTGAAAGAATCACTATTTTGTGCTTCATATAAATAAGAGCTTGATCTTCTAGGGTTTTTTTCCTCCCATGCCACTTTTCAGTATATCTTAATTCTTGAACAAATTGTTCAGGCATGTAGCAACTCAATATTTGTAGAATGTATGGGTGGAGTATCTGTCAGTAATAAACTGTTCATGGTAGTTGTTTGGATTTTGTAATGGAGAGTGGCTTCTTTCTGTAATTTCTTCTTTTCAGTTGTGTGGAACCCTTGGGACAAGAGGGCAAAGGCCATAGCTGATTTTGGAGATGAGGAATACAAGCACATGCTGTGTGTTGAGGCTGCTGCAGTGGAAAAGCCTATCACTTTGAAACCTGGTGAAGAGTGGAGAGGAAGACAGGAACTTTCTGCTGTTCCTTCAAGTTATTGCAGTGGCCAGCTTGACCCAAAGAGAGTTCTCCTTGGCAGTTGAGAAAAGCTTTTTACTGGTTTATATTGTGTACAGGTATGTTGCCGACTCAATACATAGTCACAGGTGCTCAGCAATTCAATAACTACTAGGGGATCTTCTGAAGTAATGTGACATAATCACAAAAAATTATAAAAAGCCATTTAACAGTTCAAAGTATGAAATCAGATTATGGACTCAGTCCTTTGGTTTGTGTTTGAGTGCAGAGGGGACACTTTTGGGGCGGGGGTGGGGGATGGGGGGGGTCAGAAGAGGAGTGGCTTAGTTGATTTTCAGAGTCAGACACGTCTTTGTTTATGAGTGGTGTGTTCTTAACAGAAAGGTGAAAGGGAAACAATGTGTATGTGAGCCCTACAGAATAGTATTCCTTCTGATTAACTGTGTCAATATCTTGTAAAATTGACTGTAATCTCTGCTATTTTTGTTTATGTCTGTAAACTGCGGTCAATAGCTTCCCATTCACCTTTATCATAGCTGTTGGTATTGTTATGAGGTTGACTGTAATTGCTAGATATTATCAGTGTCATTCCCAATTAACAAAAGTTGTATCATTACCTCAGTTTCTCTGATGGTTCTAGATTGAACAGTTTGTAGTATCTTCCGGTTCCAGTTCTTTATAGTTGTTTAATTTTGTCCTTGATTGTCTTCCTACTTTTTCCAGTCGTTGAGATTTATTACTTCTTTGCTGCTGCAGGTGCTTTGTTGCAATTTATGGTTGGAGTGCAACAATGACCTCTGCCAAAGACCCTTTACTCTTGTCCTATTTTATATTTTCTATACCTTGGGTTGGAAGGTGAACTTCTTGAGTAGCCAAGTTGTTGAATAATACTTCGGTTAATGGTCATCTAATATTTTGGTATGATCTCAGTTTAAGGAAGGCGCATGGTCTAAGGACTGCAAAAGAATCATAACTGTTGTCATAAACAAGCATAATGTGAATCTTCTGCCACACTAGTATACTGTGGGTCAAAATGCCTTTTTTTTGGGCACTTGAGGCTCCACAGAAGTTGATCCAAGTTCTGAAAATGTATATATAGATCTCAACTGGTTATTATGTTTCCTCTATTACCCTTGTTTGTTTGGATCTTATGTGATTGCACTCTACTTTGCGAATGGTGTTGTACCGAGTAGTGACATTTTCGGTGTCTAGTGGCCTGAACTTGCATATCTTGGTGTCAGTTGGTTTGGAAATCTTGGCACCTCTATTGTTTGAAGACTTAGGTAGATGTGGTGTCATAGCCACTCATGGTTTTCCACTCACTTCACCGACTCTTAGCCGAATAAATACATGCCTGGAATTAAGGTAGATGGTCAGCATCGACAATTGCATTTAGTACTTGGTCTCTAAAATTTGATATAACATGTCAGTTTCTCCTCTTTTGACAAAATGATAGACAAAACCTCTGTTTCTTTGCCCTCTTCTGTTCATCTTTTGGGGAGATTCATATGCCTCCTCTTTGGCTCTTCTGCTCATCATATTTGTGTTTTTTTTATTTGGTATATTGTGTCCAAGAAATAACTTGAAAATATTTGCACAACCTACTAATCAATAAAAATATTGTCAGTTTAGATAAATAAAATTGTGGTCTCTATTTCACACTATACTATATTGATATATTTAAAATCACAAGATTAAAGAGCATTTTGATACATTTGATGTATTTTTAATTTAAGACTGCAAGATCAAAAGTTCTCTTTTTAGGACAAATAAATTAAAAGAGAGGGAGTATCTTTTTATTTATATTCCAATAAGGTCACTCAAGATAATATGTTTTATCTTACAAAATAACAATGGATAAAAATCACTTCAAAAGTGGAGTAATTTGCCTCCTCAATAGAAAAAGTAGAATCAAGAATAATAATAATTGAAACAAAAAACAATATGAAAACAAGTATTTCCATTCCATTATGATTATGATTATGATACTTGTTAATGAAATATAATCTTGATCTTTAAAAATTAAATAGGATACACGTTTCTCATTTAAATGTGTACTTAAATAAATGGAGAGGAAAGTGTAATGGAGGGAAGTCAAATTCGTGTAATTATTAGGCAGATAATTATTGCTCTAATAATCACACCAATTTTAATTATCATTTGACTTTCCAAACAGATCCTAAATGTTAATTTTCATTCAATTTACTTATGCATATTGAATCGGTCCCTAAAGAATCTCCAAACACACTACTTCTTGATTGTTGCATGGTTATACGAAAGTCAATGGTGGATCTAGATCATTATAGGTTTTCGAAAAATCAATAATTATTACAAAGATTATGTATTTTATTGTGAAGTTTATTAAATATTTATAACTATGTGATGGTGAGCTCAGTTAATATTATTGTTTATTATTTTGAGAATATTGTAAAAATCAATAAACTTCAAATCTTGAATTCTCCTTCGATAAAAGTGACAAAACTGCTTTGCTACATACAAGGTCGTCTCAATAAGCTTGGGGGCCTAAAACCAAACTTCATAAAGAGGTCTTGTTTTTTTAGTTGTCATATGTAAATTGAATAACTATAACATACTCAATGTAATTCAAAAAGATAGGATGTACGACAAATCTTATGAAGTAAGAATATAAACAATAATTTTTTTTTATTGAAAAATACAATAATAGATTAAAATAATAAAACCTGACTCAATAATTTAAAAAGTTCATATAGTGATATTGAAGGAAAGAATAAGGGATTTAGTGAAAGCTCTAGTCATGTAATTGTAGGAGGAAGGTTGATGTTAATATGGTGAGTTGTTTGGTTTGATCAAATCTACACGTCTTTTGTTATGATGAGAAAAGTAATTTCTTCAAGTTCATGTTAATCTTCTTATAACTGTTAAAGTCTTAAAGCATGTGCATTTCAAATGATTGGTCATGGCATTTATATATATATATATAATTATATATAATTCACTTCAATAATTCTAATTGTTTATCTTAGTTACGTGTCTTAATTTAACACGTCTTCATGTTGAACAAGTTGGCCATGCATAGTCGTGACTTCATATGCGTTTGGTTGACTAAACTTTTTTTTTGGGTTAAAGTTGACTAACAAATTTCAACACATTAACAAACTTCAATTATTTTTTTCAGATAATAAAGGAAAAGATGTGCTTATTTCTTCACTACACATTAATGGTTTCTTCTTTTTATTTCATTCATAAAAGCAGCTCATTATGTAAAAATTGAGTAGTTTGTTTCTTTACTTTATCAGGAAATAAGAATTAATTGATCAGAAACCTCTCTTATAATTATTAAGGTATGCAAGGGTACACAAAAAAAACGTTGGCTTACGTGGCATATTACGCGTAGAGTGCCGGTAGGATGTGAATTGCCACATTGTATACATATAATATCGTAGTCAGAAATTTTATAAAGGGTGTCCAAAAATTTCATAGCTAATAAAATAATTTAATGAATGGGTGCACTTAAATTTTGTTTATGAAACTATGTGACATTAATGATTAATTTTTTTAATTAAAAAATATACCAAAATTTTTAAAATCAAACTACATAATGTTTAACTTTAATGTTCACGTTTATTTGATAAGAAGTGAACATACAAAGAAAAAAGAGATGGATAAAATTTAGTTTAGAGTGAAATCACTTTTATGCTTCAAGATTTTACAAACCTCTGATGACTAACAACGAGAAATGAAAAATAAAGAATAGAATCAAATGAGTTATATTAAAATAAATTCTATATGGAGCCTTTTCACTTTTAGTAGCTTTATGAAATAAATAAATAAATAAGATTTTCTAATTAACTTTAAATTAAATAATTACTTTTAGATTTATTTAATTTTTTAATGAAAAAAATCAAAAGTCAAATTACATGTAAAAAAAAGTCCATTCAAGGGAATCGAATCTGCGCACAGCAGGACACAAATGACTTAGCTTGAGCTAAATGACTGAAACCATTGAGCTAAGAAACTTTATTGTTTATCAAGGGTGTTCAAAATGTGTTATTTAACCATTTAAAGTATCATTTTACTTATAAACACGGTGTAATTTTCCGACGAAGGATGTCCGAAGGGTAGCTACGCCCCTGGATACATGTGTCTACTTGTGCACACCCAAAATTGAAGGACATAAATATGAAGTCAAGTTAAAAGACATATTCACGTATTATGCCAAAAAATTACTATATTTGAAAGATGAGTGGTAGGTCTTTGAAAAAACTATAAATAATTAATTGTATTTGAAACGGTCACTAACTAGTAACATGGCTTAAGGAAGACCCTAAATGTGCGCTTTGTTTGTCTTTTTTCTAAACAAATGAACATTGTGAGGCACACTTGGTCACTACCTGTCTCATTCTTTTGCTGTTGGACTATTCCATATTGTAATGACCGAATCCGATTTCTATTTCAACCTATTTTAATATCTTCAATTTCAGTCTAATCCGCCCATTTGACACTCCCAATCAAAGGTCTCGGTTATACGTATGAAAAAATTTGCTAAGAAAAGTTTTTACCTTAAATGAATCTTACGTGTGCGAATCCAGATTAGTCAACACCCCAAAATATATTTCGACCACTAGATGAAAATAAATACACGCGAATCTGTATTAATCAAGACCCCAAAATATATTTCGAGCACCAAATGAAAAGAAAAACTAGCAAATCAAAATTAGGATTTGTAGAATTCAAAACTATTAAGAATTCATCACAACCTTAATTAATATCCAAGACATTTCAAAGAAGAATCTAGAATATTCAAGAGTTGTAAAGAAATAAAGAAAGATCTCTAGGATGAGTGTTCTAGAGAGAAAAATCTAGAAATGTTCTAGAAAGGGCAATTCTAGAACTTAGTTGTTGGAGGAACATTCTAATTAAGTAGAAAATATCTTTAGCTAGATTGTTCCATCGCCACTTATAAATAGAGGTGGTTCATTTAAGTAAGTAACTAAGTGAGAAAGCAAGAAAGAAAGTAAGAGACCAAACATGAGTGAGTGCCGAGTAAAAAGTGTTGATAAAGCAAACAACAAGTGAGTGATCAAGATTGTAACACTGGAGTGAGTTCTTACTTTGATATAATAAAATTTAAGTTATGAAAAATTGATTATGTCCATCTCCACAAACAAATATTCAACAAGTAGTATTAGAGCCTGGTGGATAAGAGCGAGGTAGCAACTCAAAGAAGATCTTACAAGCCTGAGACACTTATCAATGGTAGATTTCACAAGCACTCTTAATAGCGTTGAGAAACTCAACGCAAGTAACTTAGGATCATGGAGCACAAGTATACAATATTACTTTCTCTGCCAAGAATTATGGAATATCATTGATTGACCAGACACCACACCACCAACAGATGCTGAAATAGTAAAAATGTGGAAGGTCAAAGCTGGAAATATCATGTTTGTTCTCACTGTAACAATTGAGGATGCGTTCTTGCACCGAATTAAGAATTTTGAGATACCCAAAGAAGCTTGGGATACACTAACGACGATTTTCACAGAGAAAAATGATGCAAGATAAAAAATATTGAAAATGTTCTTTTATCGATCTCATAACAAAATATGATAATCAGTCAATACTTCTCAAAGATAAAATCTCCATCTGATGAAATATCAAAATTAGATAGAGAATATGCTATCACAAAGACAAGAATGAGGAGAATAATTGTTCATCGTCTAAAACCGAAGTACAAAGGTATAATTATAACCACACGGGGGTGGGCCACAAAACAAACTTTATCTGAGTTAGAAAATTTGTTGGCATAAGAAGAAGACATGGAAAAGTCATTATCAAGTCTTCTTAAAGATGAAGATAATGACCTATTCAACAAAAGACAATATTATAAAAAACGAGAAGCGGAGAGAAACTCACGGACGGCCAGGGGGAGACTAAAAGAATCAGCATCAAAGAAGTCAACGATTAAACAAGCAGGCGAAAGGCTTCAACAACTGTCAAATGGAGAGGTGCTTCAATTGTGGAAAGAAAGGACATTACCCAGAGACTGCTGATACAAAACAGTTAAAGGTAATGCAACTACTTCTTCTCAAAACCAACAACAACAACAAGAAGAGTGAGATTTTGAGACATCTTATGTAGTTGAAGAAAGCAATCAACAAGAGAAACTTGTCACCCATCACTCTAACAAAGAAGATGAGCTTGCACTTGCAACTATTAGTGAGAAACTAATTGATTATGAACATAATTGTATTGTTCATTCGGGTTGTTCCAATCATGTGACTGGTGATGAGGAAAAGCTTATCAACATGAGTGAATATAAAGGTGGTCGAGTAGTAGTGACTGCAAATAATTCAAGAATATCAATAACTCACATTGACAAGATTGACAAGACAGTTGTTTGTAAAATATTTTAAGCATATGGAAAATAAATAAACCACACAAATAAAATCTGAAGAAACATGAATATTTTATTGATAATAGTGCGGGTACAATTATGTTCCTCCCTTGATCCTACTCTCCTAAGATTTATCCATGATTTGAGGGCTGTTAGTGGCATATTTCTTGAACTAGGATGATTTAAATTTTACTTCTATATGAATATTCCATGACTTTCGTGGAATATTTGATATGTCTTTTCAAGGGAATATAGTACCCTTTATATAGACATGAACTAGGGTTTAGGGTTTAGCTTCCAAGATCCTAATTGGCAGTGAACACATATTGTAGAGTCCCAACTAGAATTGAACACGTCTTGTAGAGTCCAACAAAATTTCAATGTCTAAAAATTCCCCTTGCTTCAAGGCTTGTCGGAGTGTAGACTTGATGAAACTCAAAGACGAGGCTTGAAGTACTCATTCTTCCACCTTCGCAGCTTGAGATTTTTAGATTTAATTTATGAGAGAAGAGATGAAAGGCAAATTTGGTCCCACTGGGCGAGCCAATTTGTTTGCAACAAATTTTAAACGTATGGAAAATAAATAAACCACACAAATAAAATCTGAAGAAACATGAATAATTTATTGATAATAGTGTGAGTACAATTCTGTTCCTCCCTTGATTCTACTCTCCTGAGATTTATCCATGATTCAATGGCCGTTAGTGGCGTATTTCTCGAACTAGGATGATTTAGATTTTACCTCTATATGAATATTTCATGACTTTTGTGGAATATACGAGATGCCTTTTCAAGGGAATATAATATCCTTAATATAGGCATGAACTAGGGTTTAGGGTTTAGCCTTCAAGAATCCTAATTGGAATTGAACACATATTATAGAGCCCCAACTAAAATTGAACGCGTCTTGTAGAGTCCAACAAGATTTCAATGTCTATAACGGTATTCATGCCTCATCATAGCTTAAGATAAGTGGAACTTCAAAATATCTACCACATTATCTGTGTCACAATTAACAGGTTTAAGAAACTATGTTGTGTTCGAGTCAAATGACGTTAAGGTATATCCAAGCTTAAAAGCAACAAGCTTGCCAGTCATGAAGGGAAGAAGATTATAGTCAATAAATGTCATGTCTGCCGAGACAACTTATGTGGTATTTGGTGAAGCACTAACATGGTGGTACAACGAAGTCTCCCTACCAGATTCAAGGAAATTGAAGCAAGAGTTGCAAAAATTTGAAAAAGAAGAAGAGAAGAACAAGATAGAAACAAACCAAGAGGTAAGAAGAGAATCCAAATTAGAGGTATCTCCACAAAAGGGAAAAAAAAAGCTTATGGCAAACTGGAGCTTGTAAAACTTCAGATGTGTTGCAAGAAAAAGTTCATAAAGCATTACAACCACTACGAAGGAGGTCTACAAGACTGAAATGTCCAAAAGGCAAGTATATAGATGCAGCATTAGTAGAGGTGGGTCATATCAAAGATGCTACTACATTCGAAGAAGCTTTAAAGAGTAGGGTCTGAAATAATTCAACGAAGGTGGAGATCCTCAAAGGGCATGTACATCATGATGCTTGCAAAGTTCTAAGAATTGCTCGCAACGGACACAAACAAAAAATTAAGTTGGTGTTGAAGGGGAGTGTTAAGAATTTATCACCAACTTAATTAATATTCAAGACATTTCAAGAGTGGTAAAGAAATAAAGAAAGATCTCTAGAATGAGTATTTTAGAGAGAAAAATCTAGAAAGGGTAATTCTAGAACTTAGTAGATGGAGGAACATTCTAAAATTAAGTAGAAAATATCTTTAGCTAGTGTCACGCCCCGAGACTACCCCTGAGACGCGGACACGGGACCTAGGACCACAAGTGATCCCAAGCTAACCTTGCCAGCTTGATCATGAGCATACTAAAGATAATAAACTGATGCGGAAGCTAAATCATAAATAAAAATTAAAAGATGGGGAATACCCATATACTATAACTGAGATAAATGATAACTGATGAGTTTAATACAAAGATGATATTAACTCAATACTAAGTTGAATCTAACTATGTCTGAAATAAGCCTCTAACTGATTAGAAATGCTGGGACAGGCCCCAACTAAGTCTAGCAAAACTGAAACTAAAGGATTAAAAATACTGAAAAGAAACTCATGACTATTGTCCTCGGAGAATGAGGACTCACCACTAATTCTGCTGAACAGAAGATCGGGAACCGATCTAAGCATGATCTGGATGCTGAGAACCTGAACCTACATCACGAGAAAATGTAGCGCACGTATGCGTCAGTATTTGAAAGGTACTAAGCATGCATGATAGAATACAGCTGAAATAACATATAACTGAACAAAGCAAATAAGCAATGACATAATCTGAACATGATGTAGATACTGAATGCTGAGATAACTGGATACAGTGACCAATTTATAACATGTTGAAACTAAATACTGGATATACTGATAAATGGTCAATGCAATATGGTTTGACTGAACTGTGGGAGCTATTAATAACCGAAAATAAAACCACATGAGCTAAATGTGGAGTTCGATGTATACGCCCATCAAGAGGACCCAATATACCCTGCCAGAGGTATAGAGGCATGCTAGAGTGATCACTGAAATGATGCCCACAGAGGGGACTTACAGCCTACATGGCTAGTAGTTCTGGGACTATTTGGGTACGCTGAACCCTAGTCCAACTCAATATTATGCTACTCCTAATGGATTAAGTAATGAATACATTATGACTGAATTTCTGTAAGTTATTGGATAGCTCAAACTGAACATGCAAACTAAGAAAGCAACAATTAAACTGATATTGATGCATTAATAAATGAGGCATATATAACTGAATAACTGAAATATCTGACCTAGCATGTGTAAATAAAGAACTAAAGAAATACATAGCTAGGGTTATGAAATTCATGCAATAAACTGAATATTAACATACTAATCTGATTTGGATCATTCTAACAGCTAGGAACCCAATAATTCTAACATTCAAGAAACCCTAGGTCTAGTCATAATAAGGGAGTCGAGAAACTGACTGAAAACTAGGGACCTAATGGGTGAAAGGAACCCACTAGTGAAATCCCACATACCCGGTGATGAATTTCACGGAGAAATTCTTTGATTTCTGGGTTGGAACTGAAGAAAACTTGTTGCGTTCTTGAACTAGGGTTCTTGACTTCTTTCTCCTCTTAGAGTTCTAATTTTCTAAGTTTTGATTAATGATTTGACTTAGGTAAGTTCTTGTTATCTTTCTAGGATTAAACTGACTAAAACCTCATAATTTAGGGTCTAAACGACGTAGCTTAGGGGTCCAATGAAATAGGAAAAGACCAAAAGACCCCTGACTTAATTGATGTCGGAGTGATCAACGGACGGGACCTATGGGCCGTGGATCGAATGACGGTCCGTGCTGGTCGGACGTCGTTTGCATCAGAGGCTAGGTAAAGGGTTCCTCGATCCACGGAAATAGACCACGGACCGTGGTCTAACCTACAGACCGTGTGTCTGTCCGTGGGTCGAGACTAGCCGATTTTCTGAGCTTGGTTTTGGGAGGGGTTGCAGTGGTGAACCACGAACCACCAGCACGGGTCGTGGTCTGACATACGGTCCGTGGATGGCAATTGTGGGTTGCACCTGCAACTTCTCAAAATCTGCATTTTGGTCTATCTAGGATATATGGTGTTACATTATCTTCTCATTGAGAACATTCATCCTCGAATGAAGACTAAACTAGCTAAAATAGAGGGAAAATGTTGCAATTCCTACCACTAAACACTGAGAACTGAATTTCTGACTGAACTGAGTTCCAAGAACATGCAAATATGCTAAAAATGCAAGTACAAACTGAAGGAACATGATTGTAAGATTGAATTTACGCATGAATGACTGAAAAACTGAAGAGGAACTATTACCTCAAGATGGAGTGAAATCAAAAGGAAAGAGGTGAGGATACTTGGCTTTCATGGCCGCCTCTGCTCCCCATATGGCTCCCTCTACGGACTGGCTCCTGCACCAAACCTTGACTGAAGCGACTTCTTTGTTTCTCAACTTTCTAACTTGACGATCAAGAATCTCAACTGGTACAACCTCATAAGAAAGGCTATCTTTTATAGCCACAGTCTCTAATGGTACTACGGATGTTGGATCACCCACAAACTTTTTCAAAAGTGAAATGTGAAAGACTGGATGCACTGCTGCCAAATCTGCAGGCAACTGTAGCTCATAAGCCACTTTACCAATCCTTTTCAAGATCCTGTAAGGGCCTACATATCTGGGACTGAGCTTCCCTTTCGTGCCAAATCTCATCACCCCCTTCATAGGTGATACTTTCAGGAAAACCCAATCATCAACTTGGAACTCTAGTTCCCTTCTTCTCACATCTGCATAAGACTTCTGGCGACTCTGGGCAGTCTTAAGTCTATCTCTAATGAGTTGCACTTTCTCTATAGCATCAAGGACTGAATCTGGTCTTATCAAGGATGCTTCACCTACTTCAAACCAACCAACTGAAGATCTACATCTACGCCCATTCAATGCCTCATAAGGGGCCATCTGAATGCTGGAATGGTAACTATTGTTGTAGGCAAACTCAATAAGAGGAAGGTGATTATCCCAACTACCCTTGAAGTCGATCACACAAGCTCTCAACATGTCCTCTAAGGTCTGAATGGTGCGCTCTGCCTGACCATCCGTCTGTGGATGAAATGTTGTGCTAAGGTTAACCTGAGTACCAAGACCCTTCTGAAATGACTTCCAGAAATGAAAGGTAAACTGAGGACCTCTATATGAGATGATAGACAAAGGAACCCCATGCAACCTCACAATCTCATTAATGTAAAGCTTGGTGTAATCCTCCACCAGATCTGTAGTCTTGACCGCCAAAAAGCGAGAAGACTTAGTAACCCTATCAACAATCACCCAAATGGAGTCATGCTGTCTGCGAGTACGAGGTAAACATGTGATGAAGTCCATGTTGATCACTTCCCACTTCCAAGTAGGAATGTCAATCTCTTGAGTCATGCCTCCTAGTTTCTAATATTCTACCTTGACTTGCTGGGAATTGGGGCACTTAGCCACAAAGTCTGCTATATCTCTTTTCATACCATTCCACCAATAGACTTCCCGCAGGTCGCGGTACATCTTAGTAGCGCCTGCATGGATAGAATATCTGGAGTTATGGGCCTCTGCAAGGATATGCTGTCTCAACTCGCTCACATTAGGAACACATAATCGACCCTGGTAGCGAAGCACACCATCTCCCCCTTGGGAGAAAACCTCCACTCTCTGATTGTGGACTGCACCCTTAAGCTCAAGCAAGACTGGATCACTGTCTTGTTTTTCCTTAACCTCTACTACCAAGGAAGATTCTTCCCCATTTTGAACCGTTACACCACCATCTGATATGTTCATAAGACGAACTCCTAGGCGAGTACGTTTGTGAACATCCTTTGCTAGCTCTCTTCTTTCTTCCTCAACATGTGCTACACTACCCATGGATAATCTGCTAAGAGCATCTGCTACTACATTTGCCTTACCTAGATGGTAATGCACGCTCATATCATAATCTTTTAGGAACTCAAGCCACCTTTTCTGGTGAAGATTCAACTCTTTCTGGGTGAATACATACTGGAGGCTCTTATGGTCTGTGAACACATCTATATGAACACCATACAAGTAGTATCTCCAAATCTTGAGTGCAAACACCACTGCTACAAGCTCGAGGTCATGAGTCGGATAATTCTTCTCATGCACCTTAAGCTGTTTGGAAGTATAAGCTATAACCTTACCTCGCTGCATCAATACACAACCTAGGCCGACCTTGGATGCATCACAATAGATCACATAACCATCTGAACCCTCTGGTAGAGTCAAGACATGAGCTGTAGTCAACCTAGTTTTCAATTCTGCAAAGCTTTTCTCACAATCATCTGACCACTGGAACTTAACCTTTTTCTGAGTCAACCTAGTCAATGGTGACGCTATGGATGAAAATCCCTCCACGAACCGTTTGTAATAGCCCGCCAGACCTAAGAAACTTCTGATATCTATAGCAGAGGTAGGTCTAGGCCATTGTTTCAATGCTTCTATCTTCTGGGAATCTACTCGAATTCCTTCACTAGACACAATATGCCCAACGAAAGCAACTGATTGTAACCAAAACTCGCACTTGTTAAATTTTGCAAATAACTAGCGATCTTTGAGAGTTTGCAGAACAACTCTCAAATGACTTGCATGTTCTTCCTCATTCCTACAGTAAATGAGGATATCATCAATAAAGACGATAACGAACAAGTTTAAGTACTGCTTGAACACTCTGTTCATCAAATCTATTAAAGCTGCAGGAGCATTGGTTAGTCCAAATGACATAACTACAAATTCGTAATGACCATACCAAGTTCTGAAGGCTGTCTTCGGAATGTCACTATCTCTGACTCTAAGCTGATGATAACTTGATCTGAGGTCTATCTTTGAGAAATGACTAGCACCCTGAAGTTGGTCGAACAAGTCATCAATCCTGGGGATGGGATACTTATTCTTGATTGTGACTTTGTTCAACTGCCTATAGTTAATGCACATTCTGAGAGAACCATCTTTCTTCTTTACGAACAGCACTGGTGTACCCCATTGCAAAATACTAGGTCTGATGAAGCCCTTATCTAGAAGGTCTTTCAGTTGCTCTTTCAATTCCTTAAGCTCAGCTGGAGCCATTCTGTAAGGAGGAATAGAGATAGGTTGGGTATCTAGAAGGAGATCAATCCCAAAGTCAATTTCCTTTTCGGGAAGAACTCTAGGAAGATCATCTGGAAACACTTCTGGAAACTCATTAACCACTAGAACTGACTCAAGAGTTGGAGTTTCGGAGCTAGAATCCTTAACCCGAACTAGATGATAGAGATAACCCTTAGAGATCATCTTTCTGGCCTCAAAGTAAGAACTGAATCAACCCATAGGCGCTAAGCTACTACCCTTCCATTCTAAGATTGGTTTGTCTGGAAACTGAAAACGAACAATCCTAGTTCTACAATTGATTGAGGCATAACAGGAATGTAACCAATCCATGCCTAGCATGACATCGAAGTCTACCATTTGTAACTCTACAAGATCTGCTGAGGTGACCTTTTGAGAGACTGTGACAGGGCAATTTCTGTATACCCATCAAGCTATAACTGGGTCACCGACTGGAGTAGAGACTGAGAAGGGTTCTGAAAGAGTTTCTGGGCTAATACTGAATTGGACTGCTATGTAAGGAGTTACAAAAGACAAAGTACCCCCTGGATCTAACAATGCATAAACATCAAGATCAAAAACTCGTAACGTACCAGTGACTACATCAAGAGAATCTTCCTGAACTTGACGAGCCTGAAGAGCATAGGGCCTGTTTGGCGTTGTCTGCCACCTGTACCAGATGAGTTACCCTGTTGAGTCAGGCGACCTGCTGGTGCTGCTGAAGTTGTAGACTGAGCTCTACCATTATTTCCTTCTTGACCCTGTCTAGAAGGAAAATCCTTCAATCTATGACCAGACTGACCACACCCAAAACATCTTCCTTACCTGCAAGGCACCCGCCCGGATGGTTCTTGTTACATTTCGGGTAAGTTGGGTAAGTTTTGGTGCCTGAAACACTACCTTGAGACTTAGAGCCTGACGCCCTACCTTTCTGATCGTTACGGAACCCGAGGGATGAAACACTAGCTGATGAAAGGGTTGGAGTCGAAGACTTTTGCTGAAACTGCGAGCAATTTCCACCACCCGATTTCGATTGGGAATACTCATAGTTACATGTTCTTGATTTCTTAGTCTCCTTAGCCTGTTCCCTAAGCTTATCACCCTCAACCTGCTGAGCATGAGTCATGAGCCTAGAGATGATGTTCATGTCTCCCAACAACATAGTATTCCTACACTCTATTTTCACTAAGTCTGACACTCAATACAGAAACTTATTCATCTGAGCCCTGTAATCAGCAACCATGTGAGGAGCATACCTGGAGAGTTGGTTAAACTTGAGCCCATACTCTTGGACAGTCATGTTACCTTGCCTTAAGTTCATAAATTCCTGGGCCCTTGCTTCTCTCTACTGTATGGGGAAAAACCTATCCAGAAAGGTTTTGCTGAAACAATCCCAAGTAATAGGAGTTGCATATGTACCCCTGTTCTCCTTCCGCTGAGTATACCAGATATGAGCCACATCCTTAAGTTGGTAAGATACTAACTCAACCCGATCATTCCCAGTTACCTGCATCACTTCAAAGATCTTTTTGACCTCATCAATGAAGTTTTGGGGATCTTCTCTAACTTGCTATCCTAAGAACTTTGGCGGATTCATCCTAACAAAGTCTCGCACCCTGGCTGCAACTGACCCAACATTGGCATTTATCGGAACTAGTGCTCGCTGATTATTCTGGTTGGCCACACTCTGAGCTAACATCTGAATGGCGTTCCTGAACTCTGCATTCGACACTTCTTGATCAGGAACTAGAGGAGCTGCGTTTGCGTTCCTGGCATTAGTTGTACGAGGAGGCATGATCACTAAACGTAAAATGTTGAGTTAGAATGAAACTTAGATCATACCTTATGCATGATAAGAGTAACAAGAAAATGAAGATTTCCTACAACACTTTGTAGCCTCCCCCTCATTAGATGTGGTGCACTTCACACCCATGAAAATGACTCTACTTTGTGCAGCTTTTCAGACATCCTAGGACACTTAAACCTAAGGCTCTGATACCAAGTTTGTCACCCCCCGAGGCTACCCCCGAGATGCGAACACGGGACCTAGGACCATAAGTGATCCCAAGCTAACCCTACTGGCCTGATCATGAGCATACTAAAGATAATAAACTGATGCGGAAGCTAAATCATAAATAAAAATGAAAAGATGGGGAATACCCATATACTATAACTGAGATAAATGATAACTGATGAGTTTAATACAAAGATGATATTAACTCAATACTAAGTTGAATCTAACTATGTCTGAAAATAGTCTCTAACTGACTAGAAATAATGAGACCCCAACTAAGTCTAGCAAAACTGAAACTAAAGGACTAAAAATACTGAAAAGAAACTCATGACTATTGTCCTCGGAGAATGAGGACTCACGACTGATTCTGCTGAACAGGAAATCGGGAACCGATCTAAGCGTGATCTGGATGCTGAGAACCTGAACCTACATCACGAGAAGATGTAGTGCACGTATGCGTCAGTACTTGAAAGGTACTGAGCATGCAGGATATAATACAACTGAAATAACATAAAATTGAACAAAGCAAATAAGCAATGACATAATCTAAACATGATATAGATACTGAATGCTGAGATAACTGGATACAGTGACCAATTTATAACATGTTGAAACTGAATACTGGATATACTGATAAATGGTGAATGCAATAGGGTATGACTGAACTGTGGGAGCTACTAATAACCAATAATAAAACCACATGAGCTAAATGTGGAGTCCGATGTATACGCCCCATCGAGCGGACCCAATATACCCTACTAGAGGTATAGAGGCATGCTGGCATGATCACTGAAATGATGCCCACAGAGGGGACTTACAACATGCATGGCTAGTAGTTCTGGGACTATTTGGGTACGTTGAACCCTAGTCCAACTCAATATTATGCTACTCCCAATGGATTAAGTAATGAACACATTATGACGGAATTTATGTAAGTTACTGGATAGCTCAAACTGAACATGTAAACTGAGAATGCAACAATTAAACTGATATTGATGCATTAATAACTTAGGCATGTATAACTGAATAACTGAAATATCTGACCTAGTATGTGTAATTCAAGAACTAAAGAAATACATAGCTAGGGTTCTGGAATTCATGCAATAAACTGAATATTAACATACTAATCTAATTTGGATCATTCTAGCAGCTAGGAACCCAATAATTCTAACATTCAAGAAACCCTAGGTCTAGTCATAATAAGGGAATCACGAAACTGACTGAAAACTAGGGACCTAATGGGTGAAAGGAACCCACTAGTGAAATTCCACATACCTGGTGACGAATTTCACGGAGAAATCTTTTGATTTTTGGGCTGGAACTGAAGAAAACTTGTTGCGTTCTTGTACTAGGGTTCTTGACTTCTTTCTCCTCTTAGCGTTCTAATTTTCTAAGTTTTGATTAATGATTTGACTTAGGTAAGTTCTAGTTATGTTTCTAGGCTTAAACTGACTAAAACCTCATAATTTAGGGTCTAAACGACGTAGCTTAGGGGTCCAATGAAATATGAAAAGACCAAAAGACCCCTGACTTAACTGATGCCGGAGTGATCAAAGGACATGACCTACGGGCCGTGGATCGAATGACGGTCTGTGCTGGTCGGTCATCGTTTGCATCAGAGGATGGGTAAAGGGGCCCTCGATCCACGAACACAGACCACAGACCGTGGTCTGACCTACGGACCATGGGTCTGTCCGTGGGTCGAGACTTAGACGATTTTCTGAGCTGGGTTTGGGGAGGGGTTGCAGTGGTGAACCACGGACCACCAGCGCTGGCCGTGGTCTGACCTACGATCCGTGGATGGCAACCGTGGGTTGCACCTGCAACTTCTCAAAATCTGCATTTTGGTCTATCTAGGATACGGGGTGTTACAGCTCGATTGTTCCATCACCACCTATAAATAGAGGTGGTTCATTGAAGTAAGTAACTAAGTAAGAAAACAAGAAAGAAAGTGGGAGAACAAACAAGAGCGAGTGTTAAGTAAAGAGTTTTGCTGAAACAAGCAACAAATAAGTGATTATGATTATAAGACCGAAACGAATTCTTAATTTGATATAATAAAATTCAAATTGTGAAAAATCGACTGTGTCCATCTCCAGACAGTATATTCAACAAAGATAGTCCATTATTTTGACATTGAATGAATTCCACAGGATTAATAAAACACAAAGAGTACTTGTTTCACCTTAACATTTTATAGGGGAGGTATTTAATTAAACTTAATTTGGCTACTAGTATTCTTATAAATCAATACTAATGGGAAGAAGAAAATAAACTAAAGTAGGCAGTAGTAGAACATTTGGTGTGATGTAAAAGGTATATGTACATCAAAGTTTAAGTCGATATGTTACATGTATTTTAACTTAGAAGTGTATATAAAATAATCCTCTCTATTGAACAATAATTGTCAACTATTGATTTGACATATAGATTAAGAAGCAACATATGAAAAAGTTAATTTTATCAAATCACCCCTATTAAATACTCCATTTGTCCCTTATTACTTGTCCACTTTTTCTTTTATAGTTGTCCCTAATTACTTGTCCACTTTTTCTTTTATAGTTGTCCCTAATTACTTGTCTATTTTGACAAATCAAGAAAGGACAAATTCTTTTTACCTATTATTCCCTCAATTAAATGACTAATTATTTTGAAAAATATAGAACTTTTCATCCATTTCATAATTAATAGGGATAAAATGGTAAACTCATTATGTCATTAATTATTTTCTTAATAGTGTGTCAATTCAAAATTGGACAAGTAATTAGGGACAGAGGGAGTATAAGTCATCTAAACGTTGAAAATTAAATAATATTAAATAGTATAGATAAAATAGACTTAATATGATAAATTATTTATTAATTTTATAAACTAGACAATTATTATTGGACAACCCTAAATAGTAGAGTGGACAAGTAAAAATAGACGGTATTACTCCCTCTGTCTCTAATTACTTGTCCATTTTTCCTTTTATAGTTGTCCCTAATTACTTGTCCATTTTGACAAATCTAGAAAGGACAATTTTTTTTACCTATTATACCCTCAATTAAATGATTAATTACTTTGAAAAATGCAGAACTTTTCATCTACTTCATAATTAATATGGATAAAATGGTAAACTCACTATGTCATTGATTGATTTCTTAATAGGTGTGCCAATTCAAAAGTGGACAAGTAATTAGGAACACAGGGAGTACTATTTAGTATTTCCAGAAAAACTGTCATTTAAAGTTTCTTCTAGGTGCTCTCAAGGCTTGGTGATTGGTGCGTAAGGTCAAGACAAGTAACGGTACTACTCTCTTTGTTTTATTTTATATTATTATTTTATTAATTAAAAAATATTTTCTTTAATCATAATTATTAGAAATACTTTTAGTTATTAATTATTGTAACGTATTTATTAAAATTTTAGTTTCTAATTATTGTTACTTATGGTATGTTTTATTTAATTTCTATATATTTAAAATTATTTCAAAGAAACTTGAAGATGTTATATCCGAATTCATATTAAATTAATTAATTTGACCTTTATACTTCAAATCAAGCCACTATAATTTGAGATAGAGGGTATATATATTTTACTATTATTGCCGGAAGATGTTATAACGTTCATTTGAAATATTCTAATTAAGTACTCCGTCCTAATTCATGTGTCACCATTTTACTTGGTATAAAATTTTAAGAAAAAAAATGAAAGATTATCAAAATTTATGATTTAAAGTAAATTTTAGATAGTTATGTGATTGTAAATTATTTTACCAAAGATAAAAAGGAAAATCTCAAGATAAGTTATTTCTAATGGTGAATGACATTTTATGATTTAAAGTAAATTTTAGATAGTTATGTGATTGTAAATTATTTTACTAAAGATAAAAAGGAAAAATCTCAAGTTAAGTTATTTCTAATGGTGAATGACATTGTTTTAATTTTGATATACACAAAAAAAAAAAAGTACCACCTAATAGTTTAAAATAAAATAATATATTGGTAATATATTTATAAAACAAATTATTCTAGGACACGTCTTTGGTATTACCTTTTGTGTTTTGGTACCGGAAAATAAAAATGTCTCTAATTTTCATGTTTGGTTGTTCAAAATATTTTTAGGAAAATAATTTTCTTAAAATGATTTCCTAATGAAAATAAGAAAAACAAATACGATAAGTAATTTTCAAGTTCATTGTCTCCTCCCTATTCAATCAATTTCCCCAAACCCCCATCTCTAAAACATTCCACCCCTCCACCCCCACCCAAGGGCACATCTAGAGGGGTGTCGCGGGTTCACATGAACACATACTCCCCTCTCTAGATCATATATAGTAATGTTATATATATTTTTTAAATATTTAAATATAGATGTGTGCATGGCGATTCTATGCTTTGTAAAATAAAGCTTATGCCTTATGCCCCCAAATTTTTATCAAGCATAAATTATATGTTACATTTATTTTTTATAGAAAAAATGGATTATTTATGATAAAAAGTATAATATTTTAAAAAATATATTATTTTACCCACTTTAACATCTTTTGTACTTTGTTAAAAATAAGAATTAATAGTGAAAAGTATTTGTTTTTAAATTTTAGTTTCAAGCATTACAACAAGCATATTAAAATGGGGTATACCAAGTCATCAACTTCTTGAGATTCTATGGTTCTAACTCTTATCTTTATTTAATATTTGTCAACTTATTACTTATAAAATTATTTTAACAATTCTTATAATAATTACCTCATTGAAAGGATGTTTTTCAATGTTGAGTTGATAAAATCTTACCTAAAACTACAATATTAAATACTAATAATTTTCATCTAAATAGTGTAAGAAAAATAAAATTTGAATAAGTACGTATACAAAGTTTGTTTATATTTTAGGCATTGAATTGTAATTTCGCTTTAGGCCCCCAATTACGTTGAGTCACCCCTAGATGTGTGAACCCACGTTCAACATATCATATAATAATGCGATGATGATTGAGTGCGCCTCTCTAGGTGAGAATATAAATATAAATATAAATTTAAATCTTATATCTATCTTGTCTTTTTGAATAACACCTCCCAAGTGGTTATTAGTTACACTTTTGGCATTTCAATTAATTTTTCTTTTGTTTTTTTTTCTTTAATCTTTCAAAAAATCTAAGTGTGTTACATAAAAAATTCCTAAATTTTTTAGCATGATAAATTTTTTATATAATTAAATTAAATGTGTATATTAGAATTTAAAACTAGTAGTATTATATATTTTTGACCTATAAATTTTAAAATTTAATGGTTGATATTAAGAACCTAAAAGTCAAATCGATAAAATTTATATTTAAGATGCATTTTTTCGTAATCATGCACTCATCTTATCGAAATCCTGAACTCTTGAACATTCCACCCCTCCACCTCCACCCCACTCCCCCACCACATCCCAACCTCATAATATTTTGTTAGCTTATATATAATTGTTCTTGAAATATTAATTTTTTACTTACTCATCAAATACTAGAAAATAAGTTTTAAAAAAAGAGCTCAATTATTTCTTAGGAAAACATTTTTCTTTCCTACCAAACACACTTAGATCTCTTTTCTTATTTTATAAAAAAAAAAAAATACAAAACAATGTAATACCTGCAATTAAGGAGTAGTATTATTTTATTCTATTTCTAATTATCTGCCATTCTCTAATCCACCATATAAAAAATACTGTGCTACTCATAATTAACTTTAGTGATAAAAGAATGATAATGAAAAAAAAAACTCACCATAACTCGAGCACAATCTCATTGAACAAATGGCCAGGGTGTATTTAGCCAAAGTCCAACTTTAATTTAACTTCCCACTTGGATATATTTCTATATATACTTAGTATAAATACAACCCATAAAATCATCAGATTAATATCTCAAGAGGAAAAAAAAAATGGAGAATCAAAAAAAGAGTAGTATTTTGTTGTTTGTTCTGTTTTTGATTCTAAGTGTTAGTAGTATTGCATTTGGTCAATTGAAAACAGACTTCTACAAAAATACATGCCCAAATGTTGAGTCATTGGTTCGTTCTGCAGTTAGACTGAAATTTCAACAGACTTTTGTTACGGCTCCAGCAACTCTCCGACTCTTTTTTCATGATTGCTTTGTTAGGGTACGTTTCCAAATTTATATTATCCATTCGAATTGTCTCAATTACAACAATTTCCCCTTCCCCTTCCCCTTCCCCTTCCCCTGCCTCTTTGCGTATCGAAAAACCAAACGTTTATTATTGTGTGATGAATGATTTTAGGGTTGTGATGCATCAATGCTATTGGCATCACCAAATGGAAAAGCAGAGAAGGACCATCCAGATAATCTTTCATTAGCAGGTGATGGATTTGACACTGTTGTCAAAGCCAAAGCAGCTGTGGACAGTGACTCTAAATGCCGTAACAAAGTATCTTGTGCTGATATTTTAGCTTTGGCCACTAGAGAAGTCGTTGCTATGGTAAATTATTCCTACTAATGTGCGTTTATTACTTGATATTATTAAAGTATATATATATATATATATATATATATATATATATATATATATATATTCTGATGGTATCAAAGAAGAAAAAACACTGCTTCAGTATTCCTTGATACCATTATGTATATTGTGATGACATCAAGGAGGAACATACTGTGTTTCAGTAAAAACACTGTTTGATTTCGTATATAGATAGTTTTCCCCTTCTTTTTTTTTTGTAAAAATTAGGCAAATGACATAGTATAAGAAAGAAATTACTTCCTTTCCCTACTCTTTCATTAATTACCAAAAATCCCTTTTTTTAGTGTTTTTCGAATACATAATATAGCAGTGTCGATACTTAATATAGCAGCGCGGATACTTTAATTAATAACGGGCGGATACTTAAATTATTAAGTTGTTAGCAGCACAGATACTTAATTAACGGGCGGATGCATAATATAGCAGCGCGGATACTTTAATTAATAACGGGCAAATACTTAAATTATTAAGTTGTTAGCAGCACGGATACTTAATTAACGGGCGGATGCATAATATAACAGCACATATACTTTAATTAATAACGGGCGGATACTTAAACTGATAAAGTATACGGTTAAGTTGAATTGGGGGAAAATAAGGGATTTTTGTATTTTAGTAAAAGAGTAGGGAAATATTGAGAATAGGTAAAGAAGTGTTGTGTATTTAAGTAATTTTTCCTTTTCTTTTTTTTACCTTATTTAAGTTGTATGAATATTCCCTATATAATTGTAGACTGGAGGCCCATTTTATCCAGTGGAATTGGGCCGTCGAGATGGGAAAATTTCAACCTTTACCTCAGTCCAACATCAACTTCCAGGTGAAGGATTCAACCTAGATCAGCTCAATACCATGTTTGCCAGACGTGGCCTTAGCCAAACTGATATGATTGCATTATCAGGTACTCGTTCTCACGTCCTAATTTAACTGTCTTACTTTCTTTTTTTGGACTGATCTCTCAGTATACTATTTAGGAAGTTTTTTTTATTGATATAATACATAAATATGTTCTTTAACTTACTCTTAGCTCACATTTATGTCCTCCAATTGTGGGTATGCACAAGTAAACACTTAAACTTATATAAAGTTGGACAAACAGACACACACATCCTACGTGACATCCAACATGATAATTTGCATCTTACATGGTGTCCTAATGCCACATATGACTGATGTGTCTAATTATTCAACTTTATACAAGTTTAAGTATTTACTTATGCACACTCAAAGTTGGAGGACATAAATGTGAAACGAAGTCAAGTTAAATGACAATTTTATGTATTATACCTTTTCTAATATATATTCTTACATTCTACCTCACACCACAAAATTTCAAAGATCACACATTTCTTTAATTTAATTTAAGATCTTAAGATTCAAAAATCTTACCTCTATTTTTCAAACTTCATATTAAATTGAGACGGATTGCTAAAGTAAGTATTTTTTTGATATATAGGTGCACATACCCTTGGTTTCTCTCATTGCAACCGTGTTTCCAAGAGGCTCTACAATTTCAACCCAAAGAGCAGTGTTGACCCGACCCTAAACAAAGCTTACGTGGCACAATTGAAGCAAATGTGTCCATTACGGGTCGACCCGAGAATTGCTATTAACATGGATCCAACTACACCAAATACTTTTGATAATGCTTATTATAAGAACCTCCAACAAGGAAAAGGTCTATTTGTCTCTGATCAAATTCTTTTCACTGATTCAAGATCAAGAAATACTGTTAACTTTTTTGCTTCTAATAATGATGCATTCAAACAAGCATTTGCAACTGCCATGACAAATTTGGGTCGGGTCGGGGTTTTGACCGGAAACCAGGGTGAGATCCGATTCGATTGCACTAGGCCAAATTAGTAATTATTATTTTCGTTTGTTTTGAGTTTATTACTAATTTACTAATAAAGTAATAGTATGATTTACCTATTTTTTGTAATCATTTTTATCACTTTTGGGATGTGTAACCAATAGCTAGACAATTAGCTCTTTTGATCTTGGTTATGCTATATTAAAATTCATGAATAAAATTGTCTTGTTTTTGTTTTCTTCAATTTATTTTTCCAATTTCTCTAATTGATGTTATGCATACTCACTATTCGTTAAGTGCAATTTGATTATTGGAATTTGAACTTACGTTAATTGGTTGTGGCTTGAAAAGTATAGTGGTATGATGTGACTCGAGTGATAGATAAAGTAAAATGCTTGATTAATACTTCTTGTTTGTGTCTTGAATTTTATAAATCTTAATTATATCAAATTTCTTAATAGGTTAATTTGAAAACTTAGGAAAACTATTCCTTATAGGATTACGAAGGAATTACTTGTGATTTATAATAATGATTGTAATGTACAATCCTTTTTTATTTATAGCGAAAAATTGTATTTATTTTTGTCACGAGGATTAGGATTGTCTGAATCTCATTATATTCTTATTTATTTTTCTTCTCTGTTTGCTTTTTTTTTAATGTGAAAGTATGCTAATAATTTATAATTTTCCGCAACATATCTTTATATCTGATTTACATGTAAATTTTATTGGATACACATTATATATCACTTTTGGGAAACCTTCTCAACAACTAAAAGGTTGACATCAGAGTCATGGTTTAATCTGATTTTTTTTTAAAATTTAGAATTAAGATGACTTTTTCATCTAAAGTTTGAGCTTGTGTTTTCCTGTCTTCTCTACCTTGCGCACTCCATCTTATTTGCTGAAGAGAGAATACGATTGTCGAAGCTGAAGTCCCATTCAATTCATAAAATTTCACCTACTATCCTCTTACTCGCACGCCTACAAACTTGAATGAGGACAGTCAGACTAACCCCACAAAAGAACTCTCACTCGAGAAAGCGGCTCCTTTCTGCCTTTCCAACAAAGTAAGAAGTAGGAAAAATTAAAAAGAAATCTCATTGCAATCTTTGAAAGACTAGGATGACATCATCCTAGGTGTTACAAGAGTTAAAAAAAATTAATAAGAATTTTCTTGAAGTGATGAGAAAGTAAAAAATAAATATTTTTGAAGGAGAGAAATTTGAGTATGCTTTTCATGAGCTTATAAATAACGCTTTTCGTGAAATTATTTTGCATAAAATTTTACAACAATAGTACGGATAAAGGTAGAAGATATATATATATATATATATTCCAGGTAATCATTGCCAAGTCATCTCTATCTAAATCAGAGATGTATTGTACAATTTTAGTATAAACTAGGACGTACCCATTAAAATCCACTTTGATGATTAATTTAATTATTATGGACCAAAAAATAAATATAAAAATTAAGAGTGAAAATAAATCATTTGATTGTGTTATTTTCTTTACCTCTATCTTACTATACTTTTGTTGATACGTTGCTACATGAAAAATACATTATTTCACTAGATAATACATGAAGAGAATGACACACTTAAAATGAAGAGAAAATTGGTTTCTCGTTTAATATTGTATGATCAAGGGTTTAAGTTCAACTCAGAGAATGACACACTTAAAATGTATAAAAGTGTATAAATTCTTTATGGTATTCATAAAGGCAAATTTATTTACTATCAAAAACAGAATTTAGTGATAGACAAATCCTATTACTAAACAACAAAAATTGTAGTTAATTTTATTTTGGGATGCATTAACGATAAAATGCAAAAACAAATCTATTAGCTATGAGCAATTTAGCGACATATTAAAGATAATTTTTTTAGTGATTCTACTTCATAATTATTAGGATACTGCAGTTGAAGAGGAAGTTGCAGTAGCTTCTGAAAAGGCTGATTTGAATCAAATTTAGTTGTGACATTTGTGACTTAATCATACAAGTGAAAAAATAATTATCTTTGTTCATCAAGAAGAATTTAATGAATACAAAGATCAAGTTAATTTTTTTTTTACTATTGTGTATTGTTTAAGTAGACATGGGTGAAGTTCAACAAGAAAACAAAGCACAAGACAAGAAACAAGTTATATTACACACATTTAGACTTGCGGGGTCAAAATAGATTTTTTTTCAAAAAAGAAAACCTGGATATTTTGTTCTTTTGATTGACAAATACTCAAGAATAATGTTAATGTAGTTTCTAAATATAAAAGAGGGGATATTTTTTACATTTGTTACATGAAAGACAATGATTGAGAGGTAGATTAAGAAAATAAGAATATTCAGACTGACAATGAATTGAAATTTTCAACTCCTAATTAAATGATGTTTCTAGTAAACATGAGATATCACACTTGGGATCAGGTATCATGAAGGTTAATTTGTGTTATGTCAAGATTTTCTTTCATTTACCATCGTTGTGCTCTGGATATCCGTTGGTGTAAATAGATGTGAAATTTTCAATCTCCGAGTAAGAGTGAGAGGACATAAAAGTTTACAAAGATAGGGGGACGACCCCTAAAAGACTGTCTACGTATCTCATAGAGTAGAATTCAATCCCTACGTAGTTTGACTTTGTACAAAGATTATTTTTTTATTCTTGATTCATTACATGGAACAAGGAAAACAACAACAAACTTCATAAATGACACTTCGCCTTTTCAGAGGCTTTCTTTCGAACTATTTTTTATTTGATCTTTCTCCCTCTATGGATGATATGGTGGAAACTCTATTTCAATCTTCCCTATATTAATGAGGTGCTCCAAGTCAATCCTGAAAATGCGACATTTCTTAATGTCGTGTCCTGTTGTGCCGTGATAGAGACACATCTCACCATTTCTACGTCATGCAAAGGAAGTCTTATTTTCTTTCTCTTTAAAATCCTTTCATCCACTAGTTTTTTTGGGTGGTGGTATCGTCTCAATTGACAATACAATAAAAATGACCATTGGAGTAATGGTATCATCTCATTCGACAATACGTTATAAATGACTCTCTAGGTAGTGGTATCATCTCATTCGACAATACGACATAAATGACTCTCTGGATAGTGGTATCATCTCATTGGACAATACAATATAAATAACCTTCAAGGTAAGAAATATTACCATATCTGATAATATAATGCAGATAAACGTCTTCCAGATATCTTTAGTTGCTAAAAAATAATAATATTGCTCTCTTCGTAGTTTTTGTTTGTTCCATCTCCGAACATAGTTGCAATGTTCATGACAAATCTCGCTTTGCTAAGAATTTGAATGAAATAATGCTATTCATAATCCCAATTCTTTGGTATAAGAAACATAAAATATTTCCTATATCCATAGAAAAGTTGTCAATTTTGGGGAGCTTCTCGCCCTTTTGAGTTCTCTATATTCATTGAATGGAGGAATATGCTGATCTTGAGGCAAACTTATAGACCTGCATCCACAGAAAAATTGTTAGTTTAAAAAATGAACAGCTCTGTGTCGATCTTTTCGGTTGTCTGCTCCTTGTCTGACTATCTCCGATTGATTTTTCCGATCTCCCATCTCTTGATAGATAAGACAAAAAATTTATGCAAAATATAATTGAAACACGAAGAGAAAGTTTTAAGGAAAATAGATTTTCAAAAGCAGTATTTAGGAAAGGTCACTGCCAAGTGTCATGTCACATCAAGCTTACTGAACGTCTTTGAGGTTGATGCCTCGAGGTCTGATTATTTGCCGAGAAGTATTCAAAGTTGTTCTAAAATCCCGATGAACCTTATTGAAATTTTTGAAGTCGTCCTCAAAAATTTATGTCCCAATTAACTGTCTGGGCGCATACTGAACTGTTGATGAACAAACCATGGAATTGTTGAGATCCTCTTAAATATTCTGTCCCAATTGCAATTTTTAACGTAACTTCAGTCTTGGTTTGTTGAAAATATCTTCTTCTTGAGAATTTTTGAGTCCCTCTAAAAAATTATGTCCGATTTCTATTGTAAGGAAAAAATAGAAATCTTTCGGGAGATATGCCCGAGGCGTTGTGGCGCCTACGTATCCCGTTGAGATAGGAATCAGGTCAAATGTAGTTCCCCCTTCTCGAAAATTAACAGAAATAGGAAATTTACAAAAAAACCGACTGAGGCCGACATAGACCGCCTACGAATCTCATTCTTGAGAATTCAGGTCGAACGTAGTTCAAATAAAAAGGAAGTAAATTAAAAAGGATAAATGGGGTGACCGAGGCCGACATAGGCCGCCTACGTATCTCATTCTTAAGAATTCAGGTCAGACGTAGTTCATTACAATAGGGATAAAATATCAAACAAAGCGATTACAAGCAAATAAAATGATCACAAGGAAATGATAGAAATACAAACTGAAACTTCACACATAATATCTCTTGATAGCATCTAAGTTGATCGGTTTCGGCCATTCGATGCCATCCATCTCCGACAGGACCAAGGCACCTCCAGATAATACTTTGCGAACCATGTATGGTCCTTGCCAATTTGGTGCAAATTTCCCTTTATATTCATCCTGATGAGGGAAAATGTATTTGAGAACCAACTGGCCAATTTCGAACATTCTAGCTCTTACTCTCTTATGGAAAGCACGAATCATTCTCTGTCGATAAAGTTGACCATGACAAATAGCAACCATTCTTTTCTCATCAATCAATCTAAGCTGGTCAATCCGCCTGCGAACCCATTCGGCATCATTCAACTCAGCTTCCTGGATGATTCTCAATGAAGGTATTTCAACTTCGACAGGTATAACTGCTTGTCTTCCATATACTTACAAGTATAGAGTAGCTCCGATTGACATTCTGACGGTCATTCTGTAACCCAATAAAGCATATAGCAACATCTCATGCCAACCTTTGTGATTTTCAATCATTTTTCTCAGAATCTTCTTGATGTTCTTGTTAGCAACTTCTACAGCCCCATTCATCTGGGGACGATAAGCGGTTGAGTTTCGGTGAGTAATCTTGAATTGTTCACATATCTCTCTCTTCAAATGACTGTTGAGATTCGCTCCATTATCAGTAATGATAGATTCCGGTACTCCAAATCTATATATCAAATTGTTGCGAACAAAATCGGCTACAACTTTCTTGGTTACCGACTTATACGAAGTTGCTTCCACCCACTTGGTGAAGTAGCCAATAGCAACCAAAATGAATTTGTGTCCGTTAGAGGCAGCTGGCTCTATTGGGCCAATGACATCCATTCCCCAAGCTACAAATGGCCAAGGTGAACTCATAGCATTGAGTTCGTGAGATGGCACTCGGATCAAATCATCATGCACTTGACATTTATGACATTTCTGCATAAACTTGCAACAGTCATCCAAAAATAACCGGCCCGAAAGCCTTCCTAGCCAAAGTGAGCCCATTCATGTGACTACCACAAACTCCGACATGTATTTGTTACAGAAGCTTTGTAACTTCACTAGCATCAACACATCTGAGAAGACCTAAATCTGGAGTCCTCCTATGAAGGATTTCCCTACTTGGAAAGAAATTGTTAGCCATACGACGAATTGATTTCTTCTGGTTGAACGTTGCATTTTTCTTCTGGTTGAACGTTGCATTCTCAGGATAAGTCCCGATCTCTAAATATTTCTTTATGTCAAAAGACCAAGGCAAACCATCTGGTTCTGCTTCAACGTGTGAACAATGGACATGTTGCAATTTTACCTCTATATCCAAAGGATCAATATAACTTCTATCTGGATGTTTAATCATTGATGTGATGGTGGCAAGAGTATCGGCTAACTCATTTTTGTATCTTGGGAGTGTGTCTGAATTCAATCTTGCGAAATCTCTTACACAACTTCAGTATATACTACACGTACGGCGTGATCTTTAGGTTCTTCACAGCCCATTCTCCTTGAATCTGATGAATCAACAAATCTGAATCTCCAATAACCAGAAGCTCATTAACATTCATGTCGATGGCCATATTCAAACCGAGGATACAAGCTTCGTATTCTGCCATGTTGTTCGTGCAATTAAATTGGAGTTTAGCTGCCATAGGATAGTGTTGATCGGATTCTGATATTAAGACCGCTCTGATACCTTTCCCTTGGTGGTTTGCCGCTCTATCAAAGAATACTCTCCAGCCAGGGTATGCTTTAGAAATATCTTCACCCAAAAATGCAACTTCTTCATTGAAAAAATAAGTCTTGAGCGGTTCAAACTCTTCATCAATTGGATTCTCCGCCAGATAATCAGCCAAGGCCTGGGCTTTTATCGCCTTTTGTGTCACATACACAATGTCAAACTCACTCAAAAACATTTGCCATTTAGCCAACTTCCCGGTCGGCATTGTTTTCTGGAAAATATACTTCAATGGATCCATTCTGGAAATAAGGTATGTGGTATAAGAAGACAAATAATTTCTCAACTTCTGAGCAATCCAGGTCAAAGCACAACATGTCCTCTCCAAAAGCGTGTAACGGGCCTCATATGGAGTGAATTTCTTGCTCAGGTAATAGATGGCTTGCTCCTTCTTTCCAGTTTCGTCATGTTGACCAAGCACGCATCCAAATGCGTTATCCGAGACAGACAAATACAGTAACAATAGACTTCCTTCCCGTGGAGGAACCTACACCGGTGGATTGGACAAATAGTTCTTAATGGCATCAAAGACAGTTTGACATTCTCTGGTCCACTTGGTCAGGGGATTTTTTTTCAATAACTTGAAGAGGGGCTCACACACCACAGTGGATTGGGCTATGAATAGGCTGATGTGGTTCAACCTTCCTAGAAAACTCATAACCTTCTTCTTGGTCTTCGGAGGAGATAATTCTTGGATCGCCTTGAACTTGGAAGGGTCAAGCTCAATGCCCCTTCTGCTGACTATAAATCCTAACAGCTTGCCAGTTGGCACTCCAAAAACATATTTAGCGGGATTTAACTTCAAATTGTATCGACGCAGGCAATCAAAGAATTTCCTTAAGTGAGTCAAGTGATCCAAACTCTGGCGGGACTTGATTATGACATCATCTACATACACCTCAATCTTCTTATGAATCATATCATTAAAAATGGTTGTCATAGCCCTCATATAAGTAGAACCGACATTCTTGAGACCAAAAGGCATCACCCGATAGTGATATACACTCCATGGCGTAATGAAGGTTGTATTTTCTGCATCTTCTCTATCCATCAGGATCTGGTGATAGCCCGCATAACAATCCACAAACGACTGCATCTCATGCTTGGCACAATTATCAATGAGAATGTGAATGTTTGGCAATGAAAAGTTGTCTTTCGGGCTAGCTTTGTTGAGATCTTTGTAATCGACACAAATTCTGATCTTCCCATCTTTCTTGGCAATCGGAACAACACTAGCTAACCAAGTCCGATACTGCGTCACTTCCACTACTTGAGACTCGATTTGTTTGGTAATCTCCTCTTTGATCTTTAAACTCAACTCATGCTTGAACTTCCACGTTTTTAGTTTTATTGGATTGAATTCTGGATTAATCGGCAACTTGTGGGACACCATATTCGTACTCATCCCTGGCATATCTCTGTAAGACCAGGCAAATACATTAATGTATTCTCTAAGCAAACGAACCAGGTTCCTTATTTGAGCTTCAGTCAGATGGACATTGATTCTTACTTCTTTAGCACATTCCTCATCTCTGAGATTCACAGTTTCGATTTCCTCTAAATTCGGCTAGTGTTGATTCTCGAATTGTCAAAACTCTTCAGCAACAAGTTCGGGTACCTCATTTTCCTCTTCGTATTCCTCGCATTCGTCATCACCTGCCTCATTTCGTTCACTCAATTCATGACATGACATTGACAGGTTTTAAACTAATATTACTGAAATCATAAACAAACAAAGTTAGGAAAGTAAATATAAACAGATAAGTAAACAAATTTTTGATAAAAGAGGCCTTCATTTATATTGAAAAACAAGCACAAACTTTGGCCATGGCTAAGGGTCATTTTGCCTTTTTAAACATCACGGGGGAATTAAAAAACTCAAACAAGTAAAAACTGCATAAATGGTGGGTCTCGGGCCTTTTCCGAACTACCACCCATTTTAGAAACAAACATAAACACATGTCTTTTCTACCAAGCTGCACGGGGAATCAGGAGCGGCATGGAGGTCCAATGCTGCACCTGCTCCTCTGGCTCGGCATCGCGGATTTCTGAGTCCCAGATTCATTCTCCATGACTGCGTCAACTTCTTTAAACATGCCCCAGATTCCTTCCCCCAGACTATTGTCGATGGCATGCTCCCGCACCGGGAATGACTGGTACAAGTGAGGCATTGGTCTGGCAAACATCCGATCAGCACTCTTGTTCATCAATATCTGTGGGGACATACCCCAAACCAAACTTTGCCCCTCTGGCAGGAACTTGAATGGGCTTGGTAATTCCTTGACCATGCTTTCCCAATTCGAGACTTGGTCCGAAACCATTCTGGAGCATGACTGTAGCAATCATCTTGTACACAGAAGGCATAAGAGGCTGTGGAGCCAAGTCATCACCGGTGGCATTTACCAGCTCTACCGTGTAAAAATCGCAACATCAGAAAACCTCATCAACATTAGCGCATACCCATCGAAATGACTCCCTTCACAATGAATGACCAATTCCTGGTCCTTCCAAATAAATTTTATTAGTTAGTGAAGGGTAGATGACACAGCTCCGACCATATGGATAAACGGTCTTCCGAGAAATAGGTTGTAATTAGTGTTGAAATTCAACACCAGGAACTCCACGTTAAACTCTGCACGATCCATCTGAATTCTCAAGCTTACTGCCCCTATCGTGTCTCTCTGCACTCTATCGAAAGCTCTCACATTGACTTGGTTTTGTTGAACCTTACCCAAATCAAATTTCAGTTGCTTGAGAATCGAAAGTGGCAGATGTTGAGACCGGACCCATCATCGACCAAAACACAATTTATCATTTTGTCCCGGCATTTAATGGTGACGTGCAGAGCTTTGTTGTGCAACCTGCCTTCAAATTGCCGCTCTTCGTCACAAAAACTGATTCGGTGTCCTCGAATGACCTGGTTTATCATAGCTGCTAAGTTGTCATTGTTAGTACCCACATGCACATAAGTATCATCCAAAGACCTTACCAAAGCCTGCCTATGCATTTGTGAACTCATCAACAAGGCCCATATAGAAATCTGACCCGGCGTCTTCTCCAAATGCTTCAAAATCAAATAATCTTTCGGCTGCATTTTTCTCCTGAACTCCTCGGCCTCAGCTTCACTGATCAGCCTTTTTGTTTGGTCCTTCTTCTGCCCTCCTTGAGCCAACTCTTCCGGTGTGTAACATCTACCGGATCTGGTCATGCCTTGAGTGGCAGCCGTTTCAATCACAAACTTTGGTCGGGTAAAGGTTTCTCTTGGCACCAAGGCAACAGCCTTATCGGGTGTCAAAATCACAAACTATTTATTCTCTCTAATGCTCAATGAGGCTACAACCCTTTCCAGTTCATCAAGAGCGATCGTAACTATTGCCTTGGTCACGCACTAATCATCATATGTCTCTATCATATTGATAGTGATGCCTTCATGATTTGGCAAAGGATTACTATTGACATTGGGCGCGACTCTCTGAAGAGAGACCACATTCTGGTCAATCCGGTCTTGGATCTTATGCTTCAGGTTGATACAGTCTTCGGTATCATGTCCAACACCGTTGGAGTGATATGCGGACCTCTGTCAGGTCTGTAAAACCTTGAGCTAGTGTCAACTGGCTTGGGCCCCACAGGATGAATATATCATGTCGTATTTAATCGCTCAAACAACTTTGTTCACCTTTCAATGAGCGTAGTGAAAATTTTAGCGGGCTTCTTCTCAAATCTAGGACGGGTGGGGATCGTAATTGACTTGTTGAGGAGGAGGCATTTGACGATAATTTGGGGTGTTTGGACGGGGGATTTGATATCTTGGATATGAGTTGGTTTGGTAATTTGGCGGTGAAGCTTGGTAGTTCGGGGGAGAGGAGGGATATTGGTAAAGTGGAGCTGGGGTTTGGTACATTGGGAGAGGCGTTTGGTAATTTGCCTTAACGTTGGCACAGTTGGGGGTGACGTTCCGGTAGTGATGAGGTGGAGTCTGGTAAATCAGAGGGGGAGTATTTTGATAACTGGGGGGAAGGGTATTTTGGTAACTATTGAGAGGGGTATTTTGGTAATCAGTCTGTGCATAACAAGCCGGGTATAAACTCTGTGAAGGTCGAGAACGACCTTGGTATGATAAGGATTTCCTTGGGGTCTTCTTCCCCTCATAAGAGATAGAAAATTCATCTTCTTTTTTCTTCTTCAACAAACCCGAGGATCCGGGCGAGGCAGCAACACGGGCAATCTTCCCGGTTCTTAATCCGTCTTCAGTAGTCCCACCTAGTTTGACTATCTCAGCAAACTTTGCTCCAACGAGTAACATAATTCTATCATAATATTCGGGTTCTTGAACCCGCACAAATACTTCGACAATTTCCTTCTCAGACATAGGAGGACGAACTCTAGCTGCCTTCTTTCTCCATCTGTATGCAAATTCTCTGTAACTTTCATTTGATTTCTGCTTCATTTTTTCTAAGGAATAACGATCAGGAATGATCTCCACTGTGTAGGCAAATCGTTCGATAAAGTCCTTAGCCAGAGCATTCCAACTGGGCAACTGTCTTGTTTCATGAGATGTAAACCATTCCAGAGCCTCTCCACTAAGACTTTGGTTAAAAACCCGCATTAATAAAGCTTCATCTCTCCCAACTCCCACGAGCTGGTCACAGTAGACCCTCAGGTGCGCTAAGGGGTTCCCTCTTCCTCCGCAAACGTCAAATTTTGGCACCTTGAACCCTTTCGGGAGGTCCAAATTCGAATGAATGCATAAATCATCATAACTTAACCCGGCGACTTCAAGAATGCAGTGCAACTCTTTCATGGCATTTCAGATCTCTTCCTTCATGTCTAGCTTGGTGACCTCTTCCTTTAACCTCCACTCTCTCTCCCGTCCCTCATAGTGGTCAAGCTCAGAACAATTGGCGTAAGACTCATTAGGGACTGGGATTTGGAAAGTGGTTTTTTGAGGTAAGGGTGGGGCAATGGAGGGACTCTTGGCATTTTAATGGGTTTGATAGTTTTGGTGGAATGTCTGAGGGCTGGTATACTGATTTTGGTGAAGGAGGGAAGTTTGCGGGTTGTTAACGTTTTGGTTTTGAGGGGATGGACCAGTTTGGTGGTTGGCATTGTGGGGAGGAAGTGGCGCTTGGAGGTTGGTATTTTGAGAATGGGGTGGTGTTTGATAAGAGGCGGAGGCATGATGGGGATTTTGGGTGGTTAGGTCGATGATTGAGGGATTATGAGCAGGACTAGAGGGTGGGTTTTGAGCTTGTTCCATGTTTGAAGGAGGAAAGTGAAGTGGAGGCCTTCCGTCTGCTGGAGCATTGAAAGTAAAACCCAGATTAGGCGAATCTTGTATTCTCTGCATTTCGACCCTCATCTCGGTTATCTGTTGCATCAACTGCATGATTAGTTCATTCTGATCAGCAATAACGGACTGAGCCACGACAACATCGGTAAAGCCAATCTCTTCATTGTTTTCACTCATTACTGTTTTTCCCTTCTGTGAGTTTTGACCGGGGAAGGAATCTTTAAGAGCCTTAGATGTTGTGAAGTAGGGATGATGATCAGTTAGCTTACCGACACAAACCAGTTCTAAGTACCTGTAGAAGAAAACAACTCAAAGGTAAATCTGTTAGTTTTGATTCAGGACAAATAATGCAAAATAGCAAATAGAAAGCATGTAAACACATAAAAGCTGCTTCATTTGAGGAACATGTTAACCCACGAGTAATGGGGACTGATTTTTTGAACAAGCGGGAATTTGCTCGTTTTATTTTGAGGCTAGTGACTCAGAAAGGTTAAATTGCGTTGAGCTAAGGTCTTGGCATCTGTTGATGTGAATTCAATGTTTTCTTGTAGAATGAAAGGGGGAAAAGAAAATTTTAAAAAGATAGGGGCCGAGACTTGAAAGGCTGCCTATGTATCTCTCAAGGAGAATTCAGTCCCTACGTAGTTCGAATACAAAAGGAAATTCTCATTTCATTCATTCATTTGATTGATTACAAGAAAAGTGAAAAAAAAACATGCAATAACGCTCCTAAAACAAAGATTGTGCCTTCAGAAAGGCTTCTTCTTCTGACTCGTCAAAGTACTTTGGCTACTGCATGGCCGATCAGGGGAGAAACTCAACTTGGATCCTTCCCTTGTTGATTAGGGACTCCAGATCGTAGCGGAACCCGAGGCACATTCCAACGATGTGATCTATGGCGTCGTGATAAGGGTACGGTTTCCAAATTTCAATCCCAACGGGATCAAATGTTTCATCATCCATTTTGATAGAGGTCAAGACCCCCTTACGAACCAACTCACAATTGATATCCAACAACGATCTCTTAAAATGGGTGAAGAAGTGACAGTAAAACACAGTATGTCCTGTGACCGGTACACTAGGCTCCGGTTGGTCACAGGTAAGAAGAGTGTTGTCACCCCACATATGGGGGATTTTCCCAATCCAGATTAGGTTGCGGGTCTTGGCCTTAAGCTCCACACATTTTTCTGTTGTATGCCCCTTTCGGTCCAGATGGTACGCACTTGTCTTATGCACGTCCTCCGATTCACCCTCGGAAGTGGTTCCCATGAGGGGTTTCAGGATGTGTTCAATCTGAAGACGCTCGTAAATAAGAGCACATGGAATGACTTTTGCTCCCACACTATATTCCTGCAGATATGCCTCGAGGATGATTTTCTCATTCCCTTCTTTCCAACGTCCCTGGAAAGGAGGCCTGTAGACGATTTCTTCCTCGGGTTCTTTTTCAACAGCTTTAGGTCCAGTGCCTTCGGGATCACTGACGTTGGCCTCTTGGTTGAAGAAAAAGCACTTTCCACGTAGCAGACTCATGGTTATATCATTGTTGAAGACATCGTGTTCCTTCCGCGCAGTCGTCTCTTCGTTCATGATAGCATATCTTGTCATCTTAGCCGCCAACTCCACGTCTAGTGCTGCACTTTTGGCTTGCGCAGCTGCGGTGGCTGGTTCTACTTCTATTCTTCTTTCTCCCATTTCTTGAATCTCTTGTTTGAATCGATGCAGTTTCATCCTTAAATTCTCTTCAGTTGTCTTCACCTTGACATTCTTGCCTTTTTCCATCCTAGCAACAATTTTACCTTTCCTGAGATGATAGAGTAATGTTTTAGGATTTGGTAATAGGATTTTATTTCTGACTGAGAAACTCAAGATACGTGGAATTTGGTCGGACATTTTGGTAGTGACTTGTATTTGGCATTGTAGAGATTTTTCAAAAAAAATTTGACAAGGAGTGGGCTAAAAATATCCTCATTCAAAGCAGCGTACCACATAAACAATTAAAGCACAGAAATAAACAGACAAATATCGCGTCCTAAACATACGTGTGACCATTTTGTGCCAAGGATAGGCCTAGCGAATTGAAGGATGTATATGTCTTTTTAAGCAATTCATTATCCCCAAAATATTTCATTAATATCATTCAAAAATGTTTGACAACCATAAAATCAAGGAAAAGAGTTCAGAAAGTAAATTACGAACAAAATACAAATAAAACAATCACACGTAGGGGATGATAACAAACTTCAGGCCTGTCCTAATCCTTCACCAAGTCTGGTCCTTTTGGCGATGTTGACCTCTTGCCACATAGCATATATGTTTGCCCCATAGGTGATCTCTAGCCAACCGAACCCCTTCCTGATGTCTAAACATCTCTACCGACTAAATATGTTGTTCCATGCTATCATCCAATTCAGACATACATTGTCTGGCTCTTTGTAGCTCTTGCTTTAACTGAGTTATGACTTCAGCGTCTTCTGAATGCCGACGTTGATGCTCTAACTCATTCCTATCAAACTTCTCTTGGAGTCGATGAAGTCAAATTTGATGTTTGGCTCCAACATGTGCAATAATATGGGGAACGTTTCGACCAGGTTCGATAGTTCCGGCGAGGCTCTTCTTTAACCATTCCTTGTAATCCTTTGAACATTCAGGACAAAACATGTTTGGCATCGGCTCACCCAATACCCTTCGAGTTTTCCATAATTGAAGCATCTTTTTAGTAAAAGCGACTTCGCCATTTTCATGATCCGTTACAAATCTTTTCATGTCTTCGATTTGAGGAAGCTCATCTTTCCCTCCTAGTTGTCTAAGTACTCAAGAAGGAGCATATGGCCGAGTTCCTCTCAACCCAGCAAATATCAAGTAGGGGGCCTTTCCGCTTCAGATCACCATTTGTTTTGTTACTACCAAGCATTGGATCGCCCATTGCACATTTTCCTCTCTCAAACCCTGAAATCTCGGGTACCAAAATTCTTGTCCTCCAGTCTTGTTGAAATGATTACGTTGCACCCACCAATCGTGACTTTCGAGTCTGTTCGGTATTTCCAAGGGATCTGGTTCTTTCGGATTATGAGTTTTGATCAAGTATCTCATCATCCACCATTTAAGTATTAGGTTGCACCCTTGAAAGAAATGTGTGCCTTTTTTACATCTATCCAATGCCCTGTAAATGTCAGCAAGGATCATGGGAGCCAAATTGTAGTATTTTCTTGCAGACCCGTAGTCTACTCCATTAAAAATAACATGAGTGGCCATTACTACACTTAGATAGATGGTGTAGTTCGGTCCTTAGGGAAACACCACTGTCCCAAGTAAGCATATCGCAAAATCGAGGGGGCGTGTTTCCTTCTATTTTTCTTCCGAGATAAACTCTCCTTTGAACTTCTCGTAAGCTCTTGCGCGTCCAAATCAATAATACAACTTTCGAAGTGGAATATTTGACCCGGGAAGCCTGTCCATCCATTCAGCTTTGACAAGTGAAAGTTTTTCTTTAATTTCGTCAAAATCCCATACCTTTGGAAAAAGAAGATTAGTATCGGGTTGGTGTTTCCTCTTGTTGCACATGCCGACACTCTCGTAACTTGCAAGAACTTCATCGATAGTCGGAGTCAACTCTACTTCCCCGAATCGAAACACCATGTTATCGCTGTCCTAAAATTTTACCATTGTCCCGATCAGATCTGGATAAGCTACCATTTCCATTAATGACGGGAGATGACCTATGTGTTTTTGAACTTTCTTCTTGTCTTCCGCGATCATAAATTTCCACCAAACTTGGAGGTAAGGATGGGGTATGGTCATTATTCGGGTCCTCAAGGGCTCATGTGTTGGATTCATCCTACAAGAAAAAAAACAGACAAAGGTAAGTACCCCCACCCCATAGATAATTGATTTGTTTTAAAAAGACATATACATCCTTCAATTAAACACATAAACATGATTGTCTTTTTATTGGCAAATGGGCCAAATAGACACAAGGTGGGCTTCTAATGGTCCCAACACGCCTTGGTTGTTGGGTCAAACTTAGTTCAAAATGCTCTAATTCGGGATTTGTATTTCGCTCTATGCTAGTTGACTAAGAGTGGCTTTTGAAAGACCGGGAATCCAAGCAGACAACTTAGGCTGGAACTCACGACAATCATTGGACGCATGACGTACCAATAAATTGTCGATCATTCCAAAAAAGGGGTGAGTATAAAAAGTTCGGTTGCGATTATGTAGAAACTGTTCTTAATATATTATACATACAATAGAATATGCCATGAAATGCAATGATAGTTATAGCAGTTTAAACACATTAAGCACGAATAAACAATTCAACAATTAATCCAATAAGTCAAATCTTATGGTTAGAACTTAATTAAGGCCCCAGAAGAGTCTCCATTTCTATTTTAATCGAAAATATAAATAAAAGAAATGACTAACTTTTGAAAAATCGATTAAACTTATGATTTAAGAGAAATCGAATTTCCAAAAGAAACAGAGTCGTCACTTAATTTTTTAGTAAAATCAAGAAAAACTTAAGGTTTCCAAAAGACTTAAATAGATAAAATCAATTCAAAAAGGGTTCGAGTTCAATGTACATTCTGAGAAGGTGTTAGACCCTCGGAATGTCCGCTAAATTGCGGTTGACCGCCGATTTGACTAAAAATGACTTTGACTAATTTTTTTATTTATTTAATTATTACTATTATTTTTTCTAATTAATTATTATTGAGGGGAAATAAACTAAAGGGAATCATTCGAAAGGGAAGTAACTTAAGTGTTGACAAGACTAAAGCTAAACTAGAGCTGAGTAATAAATAAAATATATATATAAAAAAATATATTTCAACTTTGAATATAAAGAGAAACGACTATCTTCGGGAAATTAATTAAGTTAAACCAAAAGTGTTAGTCAATAACAAATAAAGAGCAAATGAAGGAAATATCAATTTTGGGTCCGTATTTCTGCATTACTCACGCACATGAGCTTTTAACCTGTATTTTATCATCAAACTTGTATTCTTGTATTTTTTTGCCACCTGTAAATCATATGTATACCAGTGTATACAACAGGTATATCACAACATATTTTCATCTTTCCGGGACCTGTATTCTGCTTTCGGAACATGTATTTCAGTATTCTGTTGATAAGGTTGACTCTATAAGAAAATTGAGCCTCCATGGCTCAATTTGGAAAATGCAAAGAGAGGAGTGATGGAGTCCAAGATGAACTCGATCCGAATTCCATGTGAGAAAAGAAAGGAAAACAAGATTAGCGCACAACATATACTTATATGAAATACACAAGTAACAATTGAAATGAAGTAATAATAGAAGGAACATCAAGTTTATGGAAGAATAAAAATGCACTGCCAATCATATTTATTTATTTTTTAAAAACAAACATAAAAATGAAAGTTAACAGAGAGCATTAAAGCCATCAATTCCCATGGACTGGTCTTAATAAGAACAGATACTACAACAAGTTAACGAGCTTGAAATCTAAGGAGGTTACATACTATCGATCCAAATCATGCATATGTCAGGCAATAGTTTTTAGATTCAGTTTCAATATCATATTACCAAAATTTCATCCAAAGCTAAATAAGAATCGCTACGAACAAGCTACATCAGCATTATGAAGAACTCAAGAATAAAAGACTACTCAAAGATTAGATTGCAAGAGATGATACGATAAGCATCGAGATACACCAAAGTATTGAATCGATTTTGCAAAAAGTACTGACAATCTCGAGATGGCTCACTGACAACTAAAAAGAAACTTGATAATTCAATAAGTTCGGCTTTATAAAATAACAACCAACAACATAAACCCAATGCTATTATTCAACCTTAAGCAAGAATTGAAACATAAAAGAGAAGCAAATAAAGTCGAATCGAAAACTCCAAATTGAACTACGAACCGCAGACGACATAATGAGATTAACAGAGAAATAAAAGACATTAGCGGATAGGAGTTGACTCGACACCAAATGGAATCACCAAGACCAAAAGATCATTTGAAAAGACAAACAAGTTTACACTACTGATTTATAGCCAACAATAAGTCAGAATATTTTCAAAATTATAACATTCGAATGAATCGCAACAATCAAGCAACAAACAGTCCTCAAATCAGTTGATCAGAAATATTACAACACCACACCATAAACTATGCAACTATTAGCTCACGACGAAAGAAGCTAAAATCAGAAACGAAATATTACCTTTTCGGGGCAGCAAACGGAACAGTAGCGAGCTCGGAAGAACAACGACTTCTCACACAATCTTGAAAAACTTGAGCAATAAACCAAAATATCCGAACCGACTTCGAATAAAGACTCTTTCGGAACCAGAAAAAAACTAGAATGTATTCTGAATTTCTCAGGAGTAAAATCAATTGCTCAAGAAAAAACTCCAACTTTTTTTTTCCTAACTTTTTTCCAATATTTTTCTCCAACCCCACACAATGAAGAAGATGGGGAATTTATAGGGGGAAACTAGTGTTCGAAATCTGGGGGCAAAAGTGAGAATTCGGATAGGATGGAGGCCTATTCAAAATTCAATACTCCCAATCCTTTCACCATTAAAGGGAAACACCCTTTCTCTGAAAATTTCACCTAATTTCGAAAGAGGAAAGGGCAAATCGATGACTGGGATCGACTCCAATGTCCTTGGCAAGCAAGGTGGCTCTATCTTAAGGTCACAAGGACGAAAGCTTGGACTGCTTTACTGCTGCGACTGCGAATTGAGAGGGACGGGAGGAAGGAGACAAAATTTACAGTGTACTGTTTTCTACATTCCTCGATGTTTTTCCGTCGTCTATCGCCGTGAGATGAAATCGCTTGCTCGCTATTGTGTTGAATTGATTGTTGGAATATTCCGTGGAGATGTCGTGTTCTTGGCGTTGCTTTTCGTTTACTGTTATGTGTGTTGCGTTGTGAACGTTGGAGTTGTTGTCATTTTGCTGGGAATTCTACGCTGTTCTGGGTTCTTTTGAGAATTGGAGTGGTGGGTTGGATCGGGTCGGCTGGGAATTGGAGTGGAATTGAGTGGGTTGGGTCGTCTGGGTATGTTTTGGTATTGTTGATGTATAGTTGTAATGGGTTGCTGGTATGTATGTGTATTGGGTTTAGTGAGTATTGAATTTGGGCTGCTGAAAATGCAAAATATTAAGGCCCAAACAATTGCATTACAAAACCTAGCCGATTTGAACATAATTAGGATAGATTCAGCTAGTCATTAAAAATATGAATTGATATTAATTAGTTAACAAGCTTCTTAATTTTAACAATATAAAATAATTAACTTGATTATAAACTAATTAATTTAAAAATATAAACTTATTACTTGAACCAAATTAGTTAACAAAATTTTGACTAAAACTAAAATCTTTTTAGACGGTTTTCAAATATTCATAAAATATACTAATTATATTATTTAAAAGTTATAAAAAAAAGTAACAAAACTACTTGAAATAACTTGCAACCCATTTTTTTGAAACTTTTATAAAAGTAATATTTTAAATCATTTGAAATCTAAGAAGCTCAAAAATTAATCGTTATCGGGGAGGGTCAAAATTGGGTGTCAACACCGATACTATTTGGTTTGGTTTTGATTTTAAAAAAATTTAACCGAAAAAATAACCAAACCAAACCGAGAAGTTATATGTATAAATTTTATAATTATTTATAAATAAAATATATGTATTTTGATAGTTTAATTAACTTAAGTCTTTAATTTTACTATTTTCTGAAGCCTAACACTTAAATTTTAGCCCAACTATTAAAACCTTAAGTATAAATCCCTCAATATTCATTACTTTAAGGATCACACTTTCTCTGTTCTTTATAAATTTTCTAACGTAGTATTGAATAATTTAAAGCTCAAGCTAAAGAAGATGGTAATTGATTAGTTTTGATTATGAAATATTGGTTGTTTTTTTAGAAGTAATTTCTCAATATTTTAAGGTGTAATTTTATTGAAAAGTCTATTGATAAGATGTTGAGATCTCCATAATATTGAACCAACTTTATGCTATTGACAATAAGTGTTTTAGTTTCTGAAATTTGGTACATTGGATGAATCACTTTGTCCGTGCAATAGTTTTTTCGTGAGTTATTCATGTACTATGTCTATCTAGATGCATATGTCCTCAACAAACTTATTACTTTCTAACCGGAAAAAAAATATGAAAAATCGAACCAAACCAACGGTTATTTTTTTGGTTTGGTTTTTTGAAATTTAAAAACCGATTAAGTTGATTTGGTTTTGATTTTAATTAATAATCGATCCAAACCGAACCATGAACACCCCTCATCAGATGATATTGAAGATATGTTATCTATGAAATTATGGTTATAACCACAATATGTTCATAGATGCAACATCTCAAAGTAGTCAGTTAAGAAGTTAAGTTTCCATTAGTTAGTTATTTGTTTTTTTGAATTAGTTATTTAGTTACAAGTACAACTCATCTTATCTACTTAGATTACAATAAATATATATATATATATATATATATATATATACAAGGATATTTCTCCCTTTGTACACACAAGATTATCAATAAAATCTATCTCTTCTATTTCTTCTAACCTTCTTCATTCTTCATTTCTTCATAAATTCATCAATAGTGAACTGATAAACGTTGGATGAAACACTTTTATAGGTTCTCACTTAATTCTCTTCGATGAGTGAATTGGATTGAACCTCTTTATTTTATATATTGACACTTTAAATCATCCGCAACAATAATTTGTTTGTATATACAATAATATTGTATACCTACCTATCTTTTCTTACACATAAAGAAAAAATTAATGGTTGAGATGAAACGAATATTTGAGGCTAATTTTGTCAATAATTTCTTGCAATTTGTAGAGTGTACATAAGACAATCGAATTAAAGGTAAACAAGAAGAAGACAAATATAAAGAAGTCATGCTTTAAATTTATTATATGAATGGAATTTATTTATAAAATAATTGCACCATGTGGACCGACCATATCCCAAATTAGAACTGAATATTTTAGAGCACATCACTTTGTTGTATATTTGGAAGACATTTAGCTTTTGGGAGTGGGGGTAATTTCTAATGTCCCTTCTAAATCTTGACGGGCCTTATTATTAAAAATTAACTATTGGAATTAATTATTCACCTCAACTTTGATATATATCTATATTGAATTTATCTAATTTTTTTATTATTTGACACCTGGCTTAGTTCAATTTTTATATTTTAGGGCATCTCCAACCCAATCCTGTATTTTACTCTCCAAATATAGAGTTCTCTATTTTTTCAGACAATCAACTCCAACCCAATTCTCTATTTTACTCTCTAAAAAGGAATCTTTTTCTCTCTCCTCAATATTATATTATTATTTATATTTCATTCTTATTTTCTTATTTCATAATAAAAATCATTTCTTCTTTTTGCAAATAATCACTCTATAATCTTTACGTAATACAAAATTTTATTTTTTTTCAAATTCTTCATTAATATAAAATTATATTTTATTCTAAATTTCTAAATAACATAAATTGCAATAAATATTATATATAATACATATTATCGAACAATTCAAATAAAAATGAACTCATTGATGAAATATAATTGCATCATAAATATTGTATTATCGTAAAATTTATTTTAAATTTTACATAAATACTCAACTTTTAAAACTATTAGGTTACTCTCATGAATAGGGGTGTGCATCGGTCGGTTCGGTTCAGTTTTATGTATTATCGGTTCGGTTTATCGGTTTTTGGTTTTTAAATATGTTAAACCAATAACCAAACCATAATATATTTTTTATCGGTTTTGGTCCTTAACGGTTCGGTTTTCGGTTTTCGGTTTAACCAATAAGAAAATATTTATAAAACAATTATATGACTTTTCTAATAAATTTGATGCGAAAACACAATAATGTAACTTTACAAATACTCATAAAATAGAAACAATATTAACAAAGATGAAAAGAACTATACAAGCGTAACACAAAGAGAAATTAAGAGGAATATGGTTCTTACTTTAGATTTTAACGTTTTTTATAATGTGAAATTGTGAACTCAAAGCCATTGTAAAGTGTGAATTGAAGGCTAAAGGACAAAGATAGTAACTACTAAGGTATTAAGATTAATATATAATATTTATGTACAAGTAAAAGTAGTAAATTACTAGTCTTAATGGGTTAACGGCTTACCCAATAACCCAATATTAAAAACCAATACCGAACCGATAACCCAATAATTTTTTTTATAAAACCATTAAAAAATCGTTAACCCAATAACCCAATAACAATAAACCAATAACACTTTTATCGGTTGGTTCGGTTTTTGCACACCCCTACTCATGAATGTTCTATTAATGTATTACGGAGTTCAAAATAAGCATTTTTTGTCCTTATTTTTTATGTGTAGCTAAAAATTATTTAAATTAACAATTTCATCTTGTGTCCAATTATTTCGTGTATTAATTTACTTCCCCTATTCCATTTTGAACTATTGCATCAAATATTTGCATGCTGTTTAAAAAGTGTAGTTTAATAATTTATCATTATAACATAAAAGTAGATTGTTTGAATTATCATGTAATTTTTGTGCATACTTCATAATGAAAAATAATTATAATCTAAATTACATATTTAAATGACAAAAAAAAAATTAAAAATTAAATTAGAAAAATTGTTAATTCGGGATAGAAGTAGTATACTTATCAATAATGTTTTAGATGTTATATTACTTAGAAAATAATTACAAATATTAGAGACATAATTAATAATCTTATATAATATAAATACTATTAAAATAACTTTAAATTACATATTTAAAGTGACCATTTCTTTTAAAAAATAAAATAGAAAAATTATTAATTTGGGCGGAAGTAATAACTTGTTGATAATATATTTTTAAATGTTATGTTACATTAGAAAATAATTACAAATGATAGTAATATAATAGAAATAATATTATAATAATCAAAAAGTAAAATAGAGAGGTGAATAGTAGTTCTCCAAATTTGGAGAACTACTATTCACCTCTCTATAATTGAAGAATAGAGAGTGAAATAGAGAGTGGTTGGAGAACCCATTCTCTATTTTACTCTCCAAATATAGAGAATGGAGAGTAAAATAGAGATGGGTTGGAGATGGTCTTAATTTTGGAGAAGAACTAATCTCTCTTTACTAATAACTTCCAACGAAACATCGATATATTAATGCTATAAATATAAAAGCTTCTACCAGCTACATTTTCAATATATTATTAGTTACTTATAACTAATAATATCTTAAAAGTCAAATAATGTTACATAAAATATAACAGATGAAATAGTTAATTTTGTTTCTCTCAGTAAAGGAGAGAAGCAAAGATAACACAACTGTAGACACATAAATTGTATTGGATCAAATTCATACAAAATTTGAATTAAGTCCATGTTCATTTGGGCTGAATGATTAATTTGGGCTTTACAAATAAATAAGTCCATCTTATTAAATTCAAATTCAAGGTCCATTTCACCTTGAAGCCCAAACTCATGCCACGTGTCACGGTGACTAGGCATCCAAGACCAACAAGGTGACGCCACGTGTCCAAATGAGGTGGTAGTCCCAGTCAAATGCAAGAACCAATCGCAATCTGCCAAGTGTCAAAATGACATTCTTTGGCCAATCACAAGCAACCTTGTCCACCCCATACAACTATAAATAGGGGATGGACAAGACATACCAGGGGGCATCAAGAAAACTCTTCAACAAGCATTCTGCAATTGGAGGAAGCTACACCATCAACTACATAGCTCTTCGAAGGAGTCATCAACGGAGTTCTTCCCGGAGATCGACTTGAAACGACGAAGTGCTTTTCGACGTTCCCGGAGATCGACAACATCTTAAGGAGGTCTACATCATCCAATATTTCGAGAAATACGCTACTAAAGGCCCTCGAATCTTGGAGAATCTTAGGAGAGAGAATCAAGAGAAAAACAGAATTGTACTCACAACGATTCATCAATAAAAATAACATTTTTGTTTTATTTATTTTGCTTGCAGTCGATTTTCAGCGCATAAGGAAATTTGTTGCGAACAACAACATATTGAAACTTGTCATGTATTATGAATTGTGTTTCCAAAAATATATCAATTGAAATTAAATTATAAAATAAAACAATTTAACACATGATGAGTAGTTCTTTGAGGACATTAGTATGACTATATATAACACGGTAAAAGTTGAGGTTTTAGGTTTGGAATGAATATTAATATACTTACATTTTATTTATTTTCTTCAAAAATGAAGATGGAGGGAAGATTTGTTTAGTTTTACTATTGCTTAATGCTAATGATTCTTGTATCCAACTTACAAGAATCTTGTTCTCAAGTTTGAAAATATTGGGAAAAAAAAGCAAATTGTTTGTTAATATAGGGACGATGTGTACAATATGAGCTACCCAAGTATATGTATTGATAATTTTTAATTTGATTATTATTACTTGAAATTACTATTTCAAAGATGAAATTCATAAAGTTCAAATCTTTGGATCTTTATTTGCATAAATGTGCAAGAAAATGGAAAGACATTATCACATAGACATATATTTTCTCCGTTTCAATTTGTTTGCCTTACTTTTCATTTTAGTCCGGTTAAAAAATTCTCTTTTTCCCTTTTTGGCAACTCTTTTATTTTCAACAGGAACCGTTTAAAATCATAAGATTAAAAAACATTTCAATATATTCAACATATCTTTACTTTAAGATGATAAGATTCAAAAATATGTTCCTTTTAGTTTCTTTAATTTCTTATCAAGTCAAAATTAGACAAACAAATTAAAACAGAAAAACTATATATATATATATGTCACAAGACAGCCCTCCAATTAGAATAATCATGCACCTCTAAACTCCAATCATAATTATCAGACGTAAAGTCAAGCAAATCTTGATTGATTGGAGAAGGATTGCGTGGAGATTAATGGTAAAAAGAAATCCAATTTTATAGAGGGTACTAAATTATGCATAGATCGATTTGATGACATTAATAAACCCAATTTTTCGATAATTATAATGATGCTTTTATAATTAGCTTATAATAAATGCAAATATATAGTCAACTTATTCACATGCTTGCACATACTGGGATCCACAGTACATCACAGGAATTTAGTATCTTTTTATTCTTATAATATTAGATACAGGAGTCTCTGCTAATACGGGCTCAATATGTTTTATATTTTAATTTCAATTTATTTGGCATAAAATTAGCACGGGCTTAATATGTGTTATTTTTTTATTTTAATTTATGAGACATAAAATTAAGAAAGTTAATCAAATTTTAATATTAATTTTGAATATTTTAAATTATTAATTATTGTAACTTTTTACGTCTTTTGAAATTTTAAATTGCTAATTATTACTCTATGATTCGTAATACGTTTTACGCAATTTTCAAATAATAAAGGTTATTTCTTCTTTCTCAATTTATGTGGCACTAATAAATTTCGAGATTCATGTCTTTGGAAATTTTTTAGTTGTTAAATATTGTAATTTATAGTATTTTTTATGTAATTTTCAAATAATATGTATTACTCCATTTGTCCCGATTTATGCGTCAACAATAAAATTTGAAGAGTCAATCAAATTTTTTATATGTTTTATATTTTTTGAATATTTTAAGTTATTAATTATCCTGATTTATAATATTTTATAAAGTTTATTTAATAGTAAATGATTAAAAATTAAACGAATTTATCACATGAAATTACCAAAGCATCCTTCAATACATCGATGATGTTATCAAATGAAAATTAATGGGCCCCACTTTTATGTTTTAAAAAAAAAGCATATTGGGAGGATATTTTTGGCCAAAGTAGAAATAGTATAAGCATAAAGCATTAAAACACAATAACATCAAATCATAAAATATCAAAAGTACCAAAAATATCCTTAGGTGGACAGATAAGCATGTTGACCTCGTCCATGTATCAGTATATATAAATTGTATTAAGATACATATTGAATATTTATGATGAATATTCAGTTGTGAGCTCAATTAATATTATATATTAATTTAAGATTGTTGTAAAAATTGATAAAGTTTAAATCTTGAATTTGTTTCTGTACACATATAAATTATAGTGGGTAATAATAGTAAGTCTTTTTTAACCAACGCAAATTAATATTGTGGTGGAAAGTTTGAGTCTCTTTTGAGTATAGAGATATTTTTGTTAGAAAATGATTTGCACCTCAATCAGAATTTTATCAAGTTCAAATGTGAGAATCAAATACCGGTTGAATTTTTATTTTTTTTAAATGGTCTTTCAATTTCTTTATTATTCCATGTGAGTGGTTGTAGAAAAACCAAACTCAAATTTAGTTTATATTTTTATGAAAAATTATTTGAAATATAATTAACATTTACATGTCTTTGGATCGGAAAACATTTTGAAACATGTTCTAGTTACACTTGTTTTATCTTTTATTTTCTTTCACCTCCTGTTAATTATAATAATTATTAAACAAGCTAAGGCAGAGTACAATGATTGATTCTTATAAGGATTAAAAAAAGGATTAGGTTCCTTTTATCCCTTCATTGAATTGTGAACATAATAACATCATATCTTGGTTAACCTAACTTTATTTCTTCACACTTTTTGAACTAGTTATATCATCAATGTATTGAATTACGTCAATTTAAACATACTTTTAATATAATAATATAATATAATTCATACTAAATCAAGCTTATGTAATATTTCTCAAAAGATTTATACTATTGTAGTACGATATTACTTGAGATTTGTACTATCACAACACAATATAATATAGCTCATGCGTTGGAGATTTGTATGTACCTAAGAAAGAGCTGTCTGGAATATCTTGTTAACAGTCTACGTTGGATTATATTACTACTATGTCTACATAGCTCTGTTTTCTAATCTTACACCATTCTTTATTCTTCTCATTATACTGTGGGGTCCATTTTTTAATAGGACATAGTCCAATCAAATAATTTTGGACATAACTACTATATTCTTAAGTCATTGAGATCTTAAATTTTTTGTAATACTTTATTTTATTCTATAATTGATTCTTCTAATAATTCGTTTCCAATCAATAATTACTTACTTATTTTTAGTGTCTCTAATGTCTCAAAAATTAGTTTATCAAAGAGATCCAGGTGATACGACTCCCATTAAAATCAATTTTAACAGAGCAAGAGTGTGAAAACAATTTTCTCAAAAATAGTAATGATGATCCAAAGCATGAACCAGGATCGTACCGCAATATAAGTGAAATTAAGTGACAAATACAATGCATGTCATCACCAACATCCAATCAATAGTAGTCAAACAACTAGATAAACACTACCAATACTACCACACACTCAGAACAAAGAAAACTGAACTGAACTCCAGTTGGTCCTCAACCAAGGCCTCGGGCCCAACAATATACCAACATCCTCAATAGTAATAGCATAACAGGTTCACCGGTACTCAAGACAGAAAGGAAATAATGAAGAGTTCAAAAAATCAACGGGGAATAATTCAATGATCGACGCCCTATCCCGAACATGCTATCCGACGACAACGTAACTAAGTCTAGCTAAAGTCAACCTACGGTTGTGACAAGCAACTAAGTCCTGAGAAATAATGGAAGATACCAAGAATTGTAATAATTACTTACAGGGGCAACATATAAGTATAAGAATCACTAAAGCATGCATATAAGTCATAGCTAGACTAAGGCCAAAAGTATCAGTCCTAAGGAGGATAAAGGCACCAACTATACTATGAGCAAGGCAACAAGTCTATGCTATCTAGACTCAACACACTTGAAATCACCAGAATTGGATCTCCCTAGCTCGAGAAATTGAATTTTCAATATTAGCTCAACTAGTGAAATCGATCTTGATCTTTATATAAAAAACTAGGAAATTACCTTCCGCGAATGCGTGCCCCAGGACATGATCACGGTGGTCAAAAGGACCGGATCAACCCTAGTCTTTCATCGCGAACGTGGAAGTCCACCCACGAATGTGGAGGCGATTTCTCTCTGCGATCGCAGAGACAATCCCATTGACGCGGTGAACAAGGCAACATGCCTTCGTGATCACGACATCCGCCTTGCAAATGCGGAGACCGAAATCAATGTCCTCCGTGAACACGGCCTAAGGCATGTGAACGTGAAGAGGAGTTGGTATTGCGCCAGCTGGTTCAACATCAGATGATGTAACAAGGCTCAAAATCTCTTATGGGGTGCTCAAGATTCGTTTCGAACCTCGTGCATGTAAATGAGATATGTTACCCCACAAAATTCAAAGTTTTGGAAACAACCAATAGGTCGTTTTGATAAAAAAAATGGATCACACACCTAACCTCTATTTAAAGACAAAACCCACAAAAAGGTCCGGTATGAGCCCAAAAGCCTCGAGATCTGCATTGAAGGTCCTTCTAGACCAAAGTCGATGTTCTGGAGTTAACGGAACCTTTCGAATTTTATTTTCAGGCCGTCTACCTGAAGTTTTAATCAAAGTCAACCATTCAAATATTAAAATCCAAAACACATGAACATGCACAAAATTCAAACGAATAACCACACAACCGAACTGTTAGTCCTAACAAGTCACATATTATTTGAGTTCATTACAGAAAAGCTCTAAACGCCAAAAAAGTCTTTAAAAAAAATGACATGAAGGGTTGTTACAAGAGAACTCTTTAGTAGTCAGCAAGAATGCATCTCCAGTTCAGGTGTTGCATAACATTATCTCTCATAGAATGAGAAGATAGAGAAAAAGAGTAATAGTTTGAAATCACAACAAAGGGGAAAAGAAAAAATAGATAAAGAAGAAAAGTATAATCAGAACACGGAATACAGAATCATGTCAGTTGTTGGATTATCACCCATAAGCAAATCCAAAGGCAGAAATGTTAAAAAAATATTGAACAACAATTTATTAGGGTTAATCCTAGTAGGGGTAAAAACAAATTTTAAATAATTTCAAAGCTTTGGTTTGAAATTTAAAGTTGGTAAGGACTTAAAATTCATTTCAGAGAATTCAAATGATTCACAAATATCATAAATTTGTTGTTATTGCCTGAATGGAGCCATTTCAGAATGTCTGGACATTTCATACATTTAAGAGAATGTTTGGGATGTAGTGTGTCAATCACAATCAAAATGGAAAGATCTGGATATTTGTTCAAGACTATGTACATATTGGGGTTATCTCTGACACTGAGCTGTAAATATGATTACAATTACACTTTCAGGAGACTGGCAAACAGTAGTGACCACTGCAGTGTAAGCAAAGTGTGATTCACACGAGAGGCTCTCAGTTCCTCTATGACCCTCAATTGTTTGATAGTTGGAGATTTTAATGTGTTATTTCATGAGGAGTAAAAGATTGGAGGTATACATGTATATCCTCATGAATATGAAAATTTTGCTTTTTATAAGAACTCTTGTGATCTTTTGTATATCAATTTTAAAGGAAGTCCTTATACTTGGTGGAATGGTAGAGTTGGTCATGAGTGTATTTTTATGAGGCTTGATAGATATTTGGTCAATGCATGTTTTCTTAGTAGCTTTGGGGTAGTTGAGGTGGCACATTTATCTAGATCTGGGTTTCATCATGCTAGCTCCACTTTTCCTTTCTAATGATGCTCAAAATATGGTGGTCAAAAACCTTTCAAATTCTTAAAAACTTTGAACTGAAAATTTTTGGTTGTGGTAAGGAGTAATTAAGCGTCAGTAGAGAGTGATATGTTCATTAACTTGAAGCAGAAATTAAAAAAGACTAAGACTGCTCTATCTCATTGGAGTAGAAAAAGGCTTGAAGACATTTTTTTGACAGCTCTCTACCAAAGTAGAAATAATCAGGCTTAAGGAAGAGTTATTTGAAGAAATCTACTCTGCAAGTAATAGAATGGTACTTCAAAGGGCTCAAGTAGAATTGAAATTATATGTTCATTATGAGGAGGAGTTTTGAAAGCAGAAAATTGAGATCCAATGATTTATCGAAAGAGAAAAGAATACAAGATTTGTTCACAATCTTGTAAATGGCAGAAGAAGAAGGTTACAAGTTAACAAAATTTAGAAGTTTGATGGCATATGGGTGGAGGGCTCTAAGATGGTTGCAGCACAGGTTGTGCTTTTCTTTCATGATCAATTTTCAGATAGAAGAGATGAGGTGGAGGTGACATTACTATATCATATTCCTAATATGATCTCTGTTGAAGTTAATGAGAATATTAATAGAATTTCTTCTTTGAAAGAGGTTAAATCTGTGGTTTTTTTAGTTGAATAAGAATAGTTCTAGTGGACTTGATGATTTCACATGTCACTTTTCTCAAAAAATTTGGAATGTTATGGGGTAAATATGTTCAATATGGTAAGGGCTTTCTTAAAAGGTGTTAGCTCCCTACCAAAGAAAGAAGTTGTACAAATTTTTTCTGATATGAGACCTATTAATTTTAGTAACTTTTCGAATAAGGTAATATATAGAATTGTACATGATAGAATAGAAGAGGTATTATTTAGACTGATCTCTAAGAATCAATCTGGCTTTGTTAAAGGCAGAAATATTTACAGAGATTGTGCTTTTAGCTCAAAAAATTATTTTTGATATCAAATGTAGAGGCAAATCTGCAAATTTAGTGATTAAACTTGATATAGCCAAGGCTTATGACATGGTGAATTGGAATTTCTTAGTTAAAGTTCTAAAAATATGAAATTTGATGTTGGTGTTACTGATCAAGTGTGGAGGCTGATTGCAAACAATTGATATTTAATTTTGATGATCAATGATCACGTGGTTTCTTTCATTCAACCAGGGGTGTCAAGCAAGGAGAACTTTTTTATCCGGCTTGATTTATTCTATCGGTTGAAGTTTTAACTAGAGCTTTAAACTCTTTAATTATTTCTTAATTTCAAATTTTTAAATTTTTATTTGCTAAAGTGGAGTGATCTAATCAATCATTTGGCTTATACAAATGATACAATAATTTTTGTATCCTCTGATAAGAAGTCAATGGGAATGGTGATGAATATTTTACAAAAATATGAGTCTCAAAAATTTATAACTGAACAAGCAATAAAGCAAGAGCATAATCTGAACATGATATAGATACTGAATACTAAGCTAACTGAATGCAATGACTAAATTTAGACATACTGCTGTTGAATACTGATTATACTGAAATGTAGTGAATGCAATGGAGTCTGACTGAACTGTGGGAGCTATTAATAACCAATAATAAAACCACATGAGCTAAATGTGGAGTCCGATGTATACGCCTCATCGAGAGGACCCAATACGCCCGGCCAAAGGTGTAGAGGCATGCTGGTGTGATCACTAAAATGATGCCCACAGAGGGGACTTACAACCTACGTGGCTCGTAGTTCTGGAACTATATGGGTGACTGACCCTAGTCCAACTCGATATTATGCTACTCCCAATAGATTAAATGATTAACACATTATGATTGAATTTCTGTAATATACTGGATAGCTCAAAATTGACATGCGAACTGAGAATGCACATTAATATACTAAAAGTAATGCATTCGAAAACTGAGGCATGTATATCTGAAATATTGAAATATTAGACCTAGCATGTGTATTTCAAGAACTAAAAAACTACCAAGCTAGGGTTCTGAAATTCATGCAAGAAACAAAGTAATAACATGATAATATGATTTGGAGCATATAAATAACTAATTCATGATAATCTGCTGGAGTTCTAGAAACCCTAGGTCTAGTTAATAATAGGAAATCAAGAATCTGACTGAATTCTAGGGATCTAATGGGCGAAAGAAATCCACTAGTGAAATTCTATATACCTGGTGATGAATTCCACGGAGAAATCCTTCGATTTCAGGGCTGCAATTGGAGGAAACTTATTGCGTTCTTGAACTAGGGTTGCTCGACCTTTTCTCCTCTTACGCTTTTAATTTTCTAAGTTTTTCTTAATGATCTGACTTAGGTAAGTTCTAGTTATGTTTCTAGTGTAAAATTGACCAAAACTACGTAGTTTAGGGGTCCAACGAAATAGGAAAAGACCAAAAGACCCCTGACTTAAGGTGCTGACAGGGCAAACCACGGCCACCTTCACGGACCGTGTAAAGGACCACGGACTGTGAAGGTCCTCGTGGTCCTCACTTGGTCCTATGGCCTGAAGGCTTTGATCCACGAACCATCTCACTGCCCGTGTGGAGGACCACGGACCGTGAAGGTTCTCATGGTCTTCACTTGGGCGTGGGGGTCCAAGGGACTGGCTAAGGGGAAGCTATTGCCTCGTCTTCACAGACCCTCCCACGGGGCGTGTGAAAGACCACGGACCGTGGAGGTGTCTGTGGCCTTCACTTAGGCTTGGGAGTTTAAGGGCTGGCAAGGGGGGTCAACTGCCTCATTTCTACGGACGCCATCACGGTCCGTTGTCAAGACCACGAACCGTGAAGGGTCTCGTGGTCTGACATCAGGGTCTGGTGGAGTCCAACACCCCACCATGGGCAGGTCAATGGACCGTGGTCCCTATCACGGTCCGTGAACCCTGTTGTGGTTCACTGCTTCAGGTAAGTTCCGCAACTTTTTTCTGGGTCTGGTTTTCGAGGTGTTACACAAATCTGCAAATTTAGTGATTAAACTTGTTATGGCCAAGGCTTATGACATGGTGAATTGGAATTTCTTAATTAAAGTTCTAAAAAAATATGAAATTTGATGTTGGTGTTACTGATCAAGTGTGGAGGCTGATTTCAAACAATTGATATTTAATTTTGATCAATGATCAAGTACGCAGTTTCTTTAATTCAACCAGGGGTGTCAAGCAAGGAGACCTTTTTTCTCCGGCTTGATTTATTCTATCGGTTGAAGTTTTAACTAGAGCTTTAAACTCTTTATTTCTTAATTCCAAATTTATAAATTTTTATTTTTATGTGGAACAAATACTACAAAAGAAGGGACCTCATATAGTAGAATGGAGAGGTGGTTCTCACATAATTGTGGTCATTCAATTATGTGATTTGACAATTGAACTCAGTTGGATGCTCTAAATCTAATCATGTCTATTACTGGACTATGAGAAATTATTATCAAATACCTCCAACAAAGAGATATGTGATCATATTAAAGGATTGTGCCAGCTACAAGAAGAAGAGGAAGAATGAGACAATAATGTAATTAAGATGGATGTTAAATAACAATGGAAAGTTATTTGTTAGATCTGCATGGGAGGTTATTAGACAGAAAAATTAATGGCTTTTTAAGGTGTTGAGATGCTTTTTAATTAAAGTGACTTTTTGCATATGGAGATTATGGGGAAAAAAAATTGTCAGTTGAAGAAGTTCTCATTAATTTCAGAATTTTTTATTTTGTTGCTATGATCAAGAAACTATTGAACACCTTTTCATTATATGCCTTGATTATGAGATAATGTGGAAAAAAATTGCAGCAATTGCTTTGTCCAGTTTAGAGACATATTTAATAAGTGGAAACAAAAGATGTGGCTCCTAAATTGAAGCCTTTGTTTGAAGTTATACCTATGTTTATTATTGTGTGAAAAATATGGAGAAGGAGAAAGGTTACATGCATCTCATGAAGAAAAGATGTCTACAAGTAGCATCGAAGATGGGTATTAATAGGAATAATCTATATTTATTAATGGCCAAAACTATGTTAATAAATATGTCTTCTTCATGGTCTGATTTGATTTAATTTATTGATCGAATCATTATTACCCTAGGAAATGATGTATTCAAATTCTCTAGCTGAAGGTACATTTAAATAAATGTAACTCTGATGGAGCTTGTAAAGTTAAAGCATTTAGGCTTGAATTGGAATATTTTATCACTCAAAATATTCTGCCTTTCTATGAAAATGGATTCTTTTTTTTTGTTGTTAAAAAAATCGTAGATGATATATAGGAGATTCCTCTGAGTGTTGCTTTAAAAGTAAGGAGGATTTTGAGATTGATGGAAGGCGTTTCAATAGTGGTGGAGCATGTGTATAAAGAGGAAAATAAAATTGTGAATTTCATACAATAATATTCAAGAGTTATCAATAGATGCAAGAATAATTTTAAACATGGACAAAAGAAACCAAGTCTCAAATCTAAGAATTAGAAATTTTCAATAGGAAACTCACTCACAATCAACAAAGGAGGGTGAAATAAACAGTCATGATTAAATTTAAAAATTGATCAAATTAGGGAAAGACACCAAAAATTGATTGTGTCAATGGTACTTTTCGTACCACATCGGTGGAAGACACCAAATATTTTGCATTTATAATCTTCTCAGTAAGAAAAGAAAGAGAATTAAATTTGAGGAAATATGTACAGGGTGGTGGGCATGAAATTAATTAAGTTGTGGAATGTGTAATTGTAATATATTGAATTGGGGCAGTGGAGTTCAAACTAGAAATCCAAAGTAAGTGTGTGTATGTTGGCCTAGGGTATAAATTATAATGAACAAAATAAAATAAATAAAAATAATCGGATGATAATTTGGGATATTTTTAATATTATTTGCAAGAAAATTCCCAAGTAAGGAAATAATTACCTAGAAAGGTTTTACCATCGAATTTTTTTTATAGGAATTTGCCTCTACAATCTTCTCCAGAAAAATCCCTATGTAATTGACATTTTTCTTTCTTGCAATGAAATTGACACACAACATATGTGAAACTTGTAAATGCCTAAAGTGTATATATCCAAAATTCATCTATTTTTATTGATTTTCTGACGTTAACATTGATGGTGATTGAGTTGAGTCGTCGTCTCCTTCTTCATTTCGATCTACTCTTGAAGGGTAGTATGGATTTGGAAAGTCTGATATTTTTTGTTTTTTTTTGTTCGCTTGGATAAGATTTTGGGCCAACCTCATGGATTTATTTACATTGAATTATTGTATTGGTTTACATTGGATTTATTTACCAACAAACAACTTTCTCTCTAAATAATAAAATTTGTAAGCTAATTTATTTCAATAAATTTACAAGTACAAATATAAAACATAAAATCAAGAAAATAAACAAAATGATTAAAAAGATTTGAGGGCTATTTTTGTATTTACAAAGATCAATCCCATGGTACCAAATCCTATGTATTACTAATATGATCAAATGGAAGATATTAGTTATACATCCTATAATACAATGTAGGATGTATAATTAATTCATGGATTAGTAATGCATAGGCCTAAAATCCTACCAAACATAGTACTAAATAATATCATACATAATACATGAAGTATTCGTATTAATACTCCCTACCAAACGACTCCTAAGTGTGCTTGTTTTTATTCATGTTACAATCACTTAATGAGTCTGTAGACTTATTAAAATTTGTAACAAAGTTTTAATAATATTAAGATATTTATTATAAAATTTCTACAAAAATGATGATTCACCAATTTCATTTATTTACCATTATCACCATCAGCCACCAATATCAACCACCATCATAACCATCCATAAGTGTCATCTCCCACCCCCATTACTGTGGATTGTTATAATTAGTTGTCGATACAATTATCAATTGATTATTCAATAAATTAAAAAAACTAGAATCTTCAACTCATAAACTTTAAATTCGTCCTAATCCTCCTTCTAATCTCAAAACGTTTGATCTTTCCTTCCATAATATATTGGTATTCTTCCAACAAATTTTTGTACATTTATTAAAGAGAGTATTAACGTTTTCTTTCTATTAATCTCCTTCCCTCTCTCACACACATACACACACATTGGACATACACAGTACAGGCTGTCAAGATGAATAATTAAACGTTTTAATGTAATTAATCAATTAATTAGTGGAAGATTGCTTTGTTGTTTCTCCAAGAAAAAGGTGTAAAAGACGATATTCTAATTAAGATGTAAAATATCATCTATTGTTTCATTCAAGCTCAACCCATTCTTTGCTTCTTTAATTTTCTCAATTCTCTCCTAATTTTTTTGTCACAAAAAAAAAAAAAGGAGAGGTGCAAATCATCAATTGATAACAAAAAATTAAAGACAATCTATCTTTCAATGAAAGAATTCCTTGGATCCCATCATACTTCAAATTTCAGGTAACTTAATTCCTCTTCTTTTTTATTTAATATAAATAATTGATTTCTCCACAAATTAATGAGAATATATTCTCATTAGCTTCTATTGATGTGAAATATTGTTCCTCTTTTTGTTTTTTCAATGCAATTATTTCTACATTTTTGTTTGTCATCTCATGAATCTTATATATATTCTTTTTATTATTTTCAGTATACATTTTGAATAATTTGAAATTGTCTTGCAATTTCAGTTTTATAACTATATGAAGATAAAAAGTCTTGCAAATCTTTTTAATATGAATTGATGAAATTGTTGCACAAAAAGAAAACAATGAATTTTTAGCTTTGAATGTATGGCACAGTGTATGAGTGTGTGTTATTTTTATTTTTTTTTGATATATTTTGGCATCTTTTGCGTCATATACAAGTTTTATCCAATGCCTTTATTTTGACTTTCAAGAAGACTAATAAAAGCTTTTTAAGTTTCTATATCAATAGTTTCCCCATTATTTCAAATTTATTATAACGTGATTGATGCCAATTAAGGGCAAACACAAAAAGATTAATGAAACACCACCCAAAGTTTAAAGTTTCTAATAAAAACTTTTGAGTATTTTTATATTCTTAATTAAAGATTTTGATTTCTAATTTTGAAAAATAATGTCTTCTTTAATATTCAATCCTTAATTACCTTCAAAAGTAAGATTTTTCGATAAATTTATAATTGATTGAGCCTCAAGAAGATATCAAACATCAAGTGGAAAAAGCCATATTCAAACAAGTGGAAGTAGAAAAGGCATCTAAGCATGCACTAAAAAAAAGATGATTAACTTTATATTGAATACTAATTAATTGGTGTTCCTTTAGATGAGATTCTTGCAGCAATTTTTGACTTGATCTTTTGAAACACACACATATTGTTTACCACATAAAGTAATTAATCTTTGAACCACTTGATGTGGTATAAATTTCAAAGGCAAGCTAAAGGAACTTTGTTTTTTTTTATTTATTAATAATGTCGAAATGAAAGTAAACATGCTAATAAATAAATAAAATTAGAAGTGACAATGGTGGAACAATATTCGGCCCGGTGGAGTATTTAAGATATTCTACAACTACATACATTTTTTAATTAGATTTTTTTCTTAATAAATAGCAATCGTTGTGTCTGGTTTAACTTTTATGCTAATTTCATGAAATATTCTTCACTTCTCACCAAATATCGATAACCTGTATCAGGTAACTGATTGCATTCATTCTAAAAGTCTCTTACTATAAGTGTTCCATATTGCTCTCCACATTATTACTATCCATATATACAAACAAGTTTACCATGGGTGGTGTGGTGGCTTGAGATACAAGGAAAAGACCATCATTATATACAAATAAGGTTTCTACTCCGATACTCATATCGCTATAATATATGAAGATGTATGGTGGTCTTATTACTATTTTAGCCTTAATATCATTTGTAATTTTCGAAATACTCTTTTTGAAACAAAACTCTTATTGACATTCATCTCTCTTAATTTCAATAATATTGAATGTTGTAGGAATGGGAACAAGACTCTTATATGCCAAAAATCCAATTGCTAGTAATTCCCCAAACAATTCATACAAAATTGGCAATTCAAAATGGATAGAATTATTGAATTGAAGAGTAGTACAGAATCCATCAAGAGGACAATGATCATGCATGAGGATATTTTCAAGCAGCAGGTACACATATTTATGTATATACTTCCTTTTCATTCAATTTGTTTGATACGGTTTGATTTTGCCTTGACGTTTAAGTGAGAATGAAGGAATCTTTAAAATTTGTTATGTTAAACAAGTCATAATATTCGTGTGACTACGGAAAATTGTAATCTTAAATCAGCATAACATTTGTACCGTTATAAAATATTCTCATTAGAAAGATATAGAAATGTATCATTTTCTGAAACAGCCAAACAAAATTAAGGGGAGGGAGTATTTATTTAAATTGATGTACTTCTTTTTATAGTCATTAGTTAATTGGTCCATTAGTGTACCCCTAAGATTAAGGAGATAAAAGGTAGTCTTGAGTATTTAATTATTGTCATCCAATTTGTGACAGATCAAAATCACATGCTTCACAATTTGTCTAGTCAATGACACCCTAATTAATTTCACTTTTTTATGATTAGCTTAACTGCGCATGGATCTATAGAAATAAAGAAGGAAAAGTTTGACCAAGTAAAAACAAATGGATTTATATTATATACGCGCTACACCAAAAATAATCTTTAGTGACATTTAATTGTCGCTAATATGTACTTCAACAGCAATTAGCATTTTTTGTAATTAATTGTTCCTAAAGCCTATAGCGACATTGGATTCAATGACAATTAACTAATGTTTGTAAATGTTTTAGCACTCTTTGTTAATATGTAAATTTATTGCTGCTAAAAGTTGTTTTTGTTAAAGTGACAAATAGTATAGTGATCTTTACATTATCTGTGTAATTAAACTTGTTATAGCATGTTTTTTTCTTTTAGGTTGCCATTTAGTTAATGACTTATTTTAGGAAGTTACCTACAATTATTGTCAATGAAGTAGTATGATTGTCTAATACCGGTTAGTGCATATAACTTAAACTGCGACAGGTAAAAGAGCTCCACAAACTATACAATCTTCAAAGGAAACTGATGTTGGATGTGAAGAATGAGATGTCAAGGATAGAGGATCCAAGACACAAGTCTATGATCAACAACATGTCTACTTGGCAACAGCCTAGAAGAGAAATAGAGTTTAATGGTGTTAATGTTTATGGTTTAGGAGATGATCAACAAAGAGAAACAAGTGATAGTTGCTCAGGTGAGAACTCAAAAACAATATTAATACCAATTAGAGGATTGAATATTGAAATGGAAGAAAGAAGTTCAACTAGTAATTATGAGGATGAGAAGATGAGAAATGATGAGGAAACAAATGTGGAGCTAACACTAAGTATTGGACCTAGCAATAGTAAAAAAAGGTTGAAAAGTCATAATAAAGAAAAGGAGATAAGTTTTTCTACTTCAACCAAGTTTGAAGAGTGTGGTGATGCTACTTCAAGTGCTATATTCAACAAAGAAAGTGCCACTCAAGCTTATTGGTTTTCCCAAGATCTTAGCTTAAATAGGAGATCATAGGTTGTATTAACTTCAACTTCATTCTTTTGTACTTAATATATGGAAGGTTAGTTTGTAATTCCTTCAAAATCTTCAATGTGCTTATTTGTCAATTTTCATACTTGTATATTTTCACTTTTTGTGTCAATATTTTCATACTAGATAGGTTTGAAAATTTTGTCGCAAGTGGTTGAAAGTTGTTTGAGGAAGATCTCCGATCACTGTATTGGCAATTCAAAATGAACTTCTTCCATGTCAATAATAGTACTAAATTTCTAAAATTAGAGAAAACAGATGAAATCAAGCTTTGAAGTTGGAAGCTAAAAGAAAATTGTCTGTAAATTAGGTCAAACTAGAGTGTACAGAAGGAAACTCACTCATAAGCAAATTTAGACTTATTCTTTTTTTTCCAAGCAAATTTAGACTAAGTGAAGCAAAATTAGCTATTAAATGATACTTGATACATCATTATGCAACAATATGGATCGAAGTCCAACTTATTTTCATTTGCACTTGGATCATATATGAAAGCAATGAGGTATAGTTCATCATTTCAGAATAACTTTGCAAATAAACATAATTTACTTCAAAAGTGAATGAAATTTGTCTCATTGTCCATTCAAATAAAATGCCACAACATAGATAGTTGAACAATGATTACTTATATCAAATAAATACTTGAATAAACATATACATTAATATAGTTGAATAATAACCTAACACAAAAGGAAGTTAAAGACAAGCTGGAACTATTGCAGTTTTGTCATTTTCAAAATGAAAAACCACAACTTTTTATGAATAATATACACCCATATTATCTCAAAAAGTGCAGGCTCATATATATGAGGTGTCATGTCAAATATAAGTGGACAGTAAGACGTGCTACTGCGTCCACCAATAAAGGCTACATAATCTGGACATGTGTGTTCACTCCAAGGATTGCATCTTTTAGAAGGCGTTGCGTCTCGAATCGAAGTCGAGACAAGATTTTGATGTCAAAAAAACAAACAATCGCGGAATTAATTAAGAATAAGGTAAAATTAAAGTGGTATCAAGAATGAGCAAGTGCAATAAGTTGATCAACAACAGTAGGATCAGCCAAAGTACTTGTGTCCCCAAGCTCATCTAAGCTGTTTGAAGCAATTTTTCTCAATATTCTTCTCATTATTTTGCCACTTCTTGTCTTTGGTAGACCTGGTGCCCAATGGATCTTGTCTGGTGCAGCAAAACCTCCAATCTAGCATTAATGTCAAATAATTTTATTACTTTTCGACATAGGCCAGTTTTCATATCTTTCTAACAAAGACAAATCAAAATCATACCTTATCTCTAACAACTTTGATAAGACTTTTTCTGAGTTCCTCACTATATGAAACACCTTCAGCCAAAGTAACAAATGCATATATCCCTTGTCCTTTAACATCATGCTCCACGCCAACAACAGCAGCTTCAACACATTGAGGATGTGAAACTAAAGCTGACTCTACTTCAGCTGTGCCAATGCGGTGTCCACTGTACATATGCACCATATAGTTCAAATAACAAAAGCAAGTAAATTGGATGAATTAGAACGCGTGTATATATGTACCTGACGTTAATAACATCATCTACTCTGCCAGTGAGCCAGTAGTAACCATCTTTGTCCCTATACATGCAACCAAGAGCTTATATATACACGTACATACGTATGTATTATGATCATGAAAATTAGTTAACCAGGTATGTACCTGTTGCAACCATCACCCGTAAAGTAATATCCAGGAAAGGCACTAAAGTATGTAGTTTCATATCTTTCATGATCTCCGTAAAGTGTTCTGAATGCAGAAGGCCATGAATTTTTCACGCATAAATATCCACTACACTCACCTTCTAGCTCCACACCCTTCTCGTCCACTATTACAGGCTACAATAATTAATAAATATTTATTACATCATAGTGGACGTATTGTAATCGCCATAAAATGTAGCATGTGTCCTGTTATAGGTTACCTGGACACCAAAAAATGGTAATGTAGCAGAACCAGGCTTCTGGGGCCAAGCTCCTGGCATTGGAGTAATCTGCAAGACAAAAAATAATAATAATGAACTCAACTCTAACAGGGTACGTACGTACACTGTAGTGTTTATTCAACAACTTGCAAATGCATTATAGTGTGTGACCATCTCATCTAAAAAGCTTAAGATGTCAGTAACTAGACGGGTGTAGTGGAAGAAACTAAGAATTTGATATGCTTCATTTCATTTCATTATTACTATATAGAGAAAAGAGGAAATACCATGAAACCTCCAGTTTCTGTTTGCCACCATGTATCAGATATAGGGCACTTTCCATCTCCTACAACATTGAAAAACCATCTGCCCGAAAACATTTTTTTAAAAAGATTAGTATTTGTTTTTCAGAAAGTTATCATATTAAAGAAAAATAAATTAAAAGATGCATATATAGGTAAAGATAGAAACCTCCATGCACTAGGATTGATTGGCTCACCAACACTTCCCAGCACCCTCAAAGATTTTCTTGAATATCGAGTCACATGCTATAAATAAATTTATTAACAAATTTAAAATATTTTCACGAATAACAAGAAACATTTTATGATAAAAAAATAAGAAAATTATATTTAGGTACATACATAAACTTCTCGAATCAGAAGAATTTTTACACTTGGAGCCAAAATAAAATTTAAGTGAACTATTTTTTATGATTTTATTTTTACATAAATAATATTAAAATTTATTTTGTAAAAATGTATATTGAGCTACCCTCATGTGGAACACAAGTTACTTGAAAGTAATTGATTAAGAGAATTAGATAATAGAGTAAGGTGTAGGCTTACCTCGTCTCCCTCGCGCATGAGAGATCTTACTAATGTGGGAGCAGTGTAAAAAATTGAAACTTTATACTTATCAACAATATCCCAACAACGTCCTGCATCTGGATAATTCGGAGCCTGCAACATATGAGTCATATTATATATGGTAAAAATCACTAGACATTTTTTTTTTGGGGGGGGGGGGGGGGTTATTCATATCTATAATGAAACTCAAAACATATATAGTTAAAATGAAGTAACATATTACCCCTTCAAAAACCACATTGGTTGCTCCATTCAGTAAAGGTCCATATGTAACATAACTATGACCAGTAATCCAACCACAGTCAGCTGTACACCTACAAAACACAATGAAAAATATATTAGTATATACAACATAAATCCATTTGGTAAAGATATTGAAGAAAGAAACTAAATGTGTTGAAGGACATACCAATAAATGTCTTTTGGTTTGTAGTCAAATGCATACTTGAATGTTGTTGCAGTGTATACCATATAGCCTCCAGTTGTATGAAGAACACCCTTAATATATTAACATCAACTAAAACCCATCAAAATATTGTAACGTATATTTATATATAAAATAATCGATACAAACATGAAATTTTACCTTAGGCTTTCCAGTACTGCCACTAGTGTAAAGTAGGAAAAGTGGATCTTCTGCATCAACCCATTCTACATCACATGTAACTGGATATTTTGGAACAACATCCTGAAATAAAATTTTGTAAATATAATATACCTAAACTACACGTAAAAAACGAAAAGTAGTACTCCGTCAGTCTCAATTTATGTGACACCTTTCAAATAAGTCGAAGTTGGTTTGAAGTTTGAACTAACCTGCCACCAAATATCTCTTCCTTCAACACATTTAGTCATTTGTTTTTGTAATGCTGATTCATTCTCAAAAGTCAAACACACATCTGCAAAGAAGTAAAAAGAAATTATATATATGTAGCGCATTAGTAATATTTTTGGATATTAATTAGTAGTAATTTAGTGACCTATTTTGACTGAATTTTGGGCAGATTGTGTTAAGGCATCATCAACAATGTCTTTGAGAAAAATAGTCTTTGCTCCTCTCTTAACTGCATTGCATGTTATCACTACTTTTGGTTTGCAATCCACAATTCTCTGTGCAAGTGATTCTGCTGAGAATCCCGCAAATACTACCTGTACAACTTCAATCATTACAAATCCCTCATATTTTTCAAATAACTAATTTCAATCATAATATCGAGAATGAGTAAATTTTTATAGATATTTTAAATATCGTGGAAGAGATAGCTACAATTTACGCGAGAGAAATATATTACCGAGTGAATGGCACCAATGCGAGCACAGGCAAGCATAGCAATCGGAAGTTCCATTAGCATAGGCAAGTAGATGATAACTGCATCACCCTTCCCAACTCCAATACTTTTCAAGTAATTTGCTAACTGTCACAAAAGTAAATTACACTAATAATATAAATAATTTTAAAATTTATCATTGTATATAGTATGTTGGAACCTATATTATTTTCATTGATATTTCGTGAAATAAATTGCAAATGCTGATTTGAAGCAAATTTCAACCGTTTACATTTACTAAAATTGTGATTCTTACTAAATTTAGAGAGTTAGGAGGAAAGTTGAGGATAATAAATGTAAGATGTTGAACATATCAAATTTCTTTGGTTGTTGAACTTATTTTTTTGTATTTTGTAGAATATTAATAGAGAAGTGATAAAATAAGAGTGACTATAAATTCAAAAGAAGGAAAAAAACCTGACAAACTCTGGCCAAAAGTTGAGTGTACGTTAAAGTGGCATCACGACCAAGGTCATTTCCTTCCCATAAAATTGCAACTTTGTCACCATTTCCAGCATCAATATTTCTATCCAAGCAGTTGTAACATATGTTTGTTTTACCACCTTTGAACCACTGTTGAGAATTACGCAAGACATGCAAAACTTTTTAATTGTACATAAGTGTTGTGTTACCCAAATTAAATTTTAGGAGAAACAATTAGTATAGTGAATGAAAACTAATGAGAAAATATGGAAGATGGTTAAAAGATGAAAAGGTTGGCATAAGAAAAAGACCAATTTATCCCTGCCCACTATATTAGCTAGGCTTAGAAATACGGAGACATTTAACGCATCGAGCCGAGTAATTTGATTAGAAAATCAAATTCATGGTAATTTGATTTGAAGAAATTAATCTTATTAAGTTAAATTGATAATTGAATTATTCAAATAACAGTAACTTCTTCTTTTTTTTTTAAAAAAAAAAATAACATTAACTTAATATTGACATAGAATAGAACTACCCGGCAAAAAATAAAAATAAAGTAACAATAAATTCAAAAAAAAAGTAGTACAGACCTAAATTTCTTTGATTTCTGAAATTTTAAATACTAATTTTATAACATGTCTAAAAGTATCTTAAGTAACAAACAAAAATTGATTCCATCAAATTAATTTTAAAAAGTATAAAATTATATATAATTACTCTTTATGTGTTAAATTGTATGACCACATTTCGTTTTTCGAGAGTCGAGAATTCACTCATAAAATCTTCAATTTTCTTAAAATGAAATTTATATATTTGTAAACTACGTAAAAAATAATATAAGTAACAATTCAAAATATTTACGATCAAACATAAATTTGTGAAATGTGTGACAAAAATTGGGATGGACCTAATTATAATTAGAGTAATAATAGATAAATATTAATTTGAAAGTAATTATTACATCAGCAAATGGATGAATGAAGGTTTAACCAACCGGTTGTATGCCAAATTTGTATGAATATAGTTTAAGTTTTAATGTAATTAGAGATGAAAATAGGAACCTGAATATCAATTTTGCCGTTGCGAATGTCAAGATTGTGGGTGTAAACATGTTGCCCCCATTTCTGTTTCCAATAGAATTCCGATGCAATGTCAGACCAGAATCCGGCGGGATCCTCCACCGACCTACCATACATCTCCGCATACTGCACTCATAGATTAACATCAAATTAATTAATCAATCAAATCTGTAATGTTAGATGATGGGTGAAGAAAACTAACCTTTTGTATGGAAGAAATATGAGCCTGTTTGGAGAATTCCTGACTGGGGAACACAAAATTAACTTCCTCAGATGCAAGAGCTTCCCCAAGAACGATACTATTGTTGTTTGCTGAAGAATTGAATTCAATACAAGGAGGAATTAATTTCATCTTCACCCACTTGCCTCTAATTCTGCTCTCTTCCGATCTGAATTCTGATCCTTAATTGCTATGCTATTCACTGTTCAATACTACTGCTACAAGTTTTAATTAGTAAATTAAAAGAGATAGCGGTCAAATCTGGCATCCCTAAAAATATACATTTATTTATCACACCAATGAATATTTATTTTTGAGCAAGTCAAACAGCATTGTAAAATATAATAACTTTATCATATATTTAATTAAAAATAAATTATTTATCGATGAAATAAGTTATGTCATGAAATAGCTCAGACAACTTGTTCTCCATCAAACCACGATATCATATCTTGGATCCGTGGCAATTTTGTTATTCTATAACTCTATGCTACAATATTTTAAATAGGGCTAGTATATTTATCAGTGCACAACCCACGATTTGGACTGACATTTTTTTTTTTGGTTTAATTATTTAATGTTTATAGTTTAAATAATTTGAATTTATATTGTATTTGATTTATTTGAAAAAATTACTTTTACCCAAAAAAAATTGGTATCTGAATTCAAAATAGAGATCTAATTTTTTTTTTAAAATAACTTCTTCACTCCACCACAAAATATGATATTTGTGGTGCACGAAGACCTGAACTACGTAATTAAAGAGCTGGCTAGTCTTTTGCACGATATGGAAACAAAATCTTTGAAAATACATCTCCACAAATATTATTTTCCCCTTAATAAAATATTACTTAAATGCCTCTGTTTTATATTTATTTGATTCACTATTCATGATCAGTTCCTAAAGTTAATTGTATTTACTCGATTTTTGGCAGAGTATAGTAAATTCATAACAATCAAGATTTAAAAGAACAGATATACAATAATAAAAAGAAATTCTCCCTATCGGTTTATGTACATTGTATAAACTTCTAAAAGGTACAAAAACATTAAAGGTCAAAGCCAAAAATATGATGAATAGAAGGAAAGGAGATCAGAAAGATAGGCGAATCACTTGAATATAGTATAGGTCGGATGTTTTCGTGAGCAGTAAACAATAGATCTCCCCTTATTTTGGGAAAGCTGATGGCAGTGTGTGAATTCTTTCAAGGCAAAGCGCGGCCTGATTTGACATTGTTGTTTACTCTGATCCGGTCGAGGTGATTTTCGTTTACCAGCACGTAGGTGTTCTAAATTCCTATGACCGAGTCTTTCTGGCCCTTGTGAACATCGGAAAAGTCGTTGGATGAATAAATTTAGGTATCGAAGTTTGATTGTTTGACACTTCGGATCGGAAGGTCGGTGGTCGTCTCAATCTAAAACAGCCTTAAGAAAACATCGTATGATTGAGGCATAATACATAAATATGTTCTTTAATTTGGTTTCATTTCACATTTATGTCCTTCAACTTTGGACGTGAACAAGTAGATAGTTAGACTTGTATAAAATTGAACAAATAGACACGCATGTCCTACGTGGCACCCTACATGACAATTTGTGTCCTACATGTATTATGTCATATATGACTCATGTGTCTACTTGTTCAACTTTATACAAGTTTAAGTGTCTACTTGTGCACACTCATAGTTGGAGTGCATGAATGTGAAATACAGCCAAGTTAAAGGGTATATTTATGTGTCATACATATCATCAATTATGATAATATAGTTCATATAGTTTTGTCATTAATTAATATCATTAATTAATATAGTAATATTATAGAGAAGTATTGAAACCACTTCTAAACTTTATGCAAACTATTACTTTCATCTCTAAAGTATTGACAATCTTAAAAACATCTTCAATCTTACAACATGATTGAAATACATCCTTAAATTCTCGTCAAGTTTAGAAGTGTTTTCAACACTTCTCTCAGTTTTTCATTAAGAGTTTCATGCTCCTACCAGAGTTTGAGACCACTTATTATGTCATGGCAGATCGGGGGCTTATCTCAATTTAGTTAGTCAAGTAAAAAGATATTTTTAAGACTATAAATAGTTCAGAAATAAAATTAATACTTAATTTACATTAAATTTAGAAAAAGTTAAATTACGGCTCATTGGTACAACTGGTATATAATACCTTGCATTTAAAAAAATAAAAAAATAATGTAACATATAGTTTAACTCACCTCTATTGTCGTTGTATCGTGGATCTCTATATATATGTGCCTGCACAAATTTAAAACATATTTACAAGGTTCTAATGGACTAAAACTCAATGTGAAGTAGTCTCAAAATCTGTATGGGTCTTAACAAAGTATAAAAAAATAAATTAACTTTTATATCAAGTTAAACATTTTAAACTTTTTTTAGCAAAATATTTTATTTATAAGTTCAAGCAATTCTCTACAGTATTTCACAATATATGGAAAAGACTTACCAATACCTCTTTTATAATAGTGCAAAATATTATTTAAACTAGCATTAGAAAATTTATTTTTATATTATTCAGATTAAGTGCAAAACCTTATTTAACTAGGATTATAAAATTTATTCATATATTATTTAGACTAAGTATCCTATTTAGATGTAAATTAAATAAATTTAATTTCTTATTTCAACTTTAAATTATTATTCTAATATCCTTTTGTTATTCCTATTCGAAATGAAATTAATATTCCTTAGAGGTGTTGAAATGAAAGTGGGACTACCCTCTCGTGACAAAGGAATAATTATTTTTTTAAATAAAGTTTAGCTGTACCTGCAGAATCAAATAAAGTTTAGCTGTACCTGCAGAATCATATATTTTTTTAATAGAAGTTTATCAATTAACTACGTACACTTAATTTTTAATTAGTGGACCTTCTCTTTAATTTTCTTTTCTTATTTTTTTTTTCTTTTTTTCTCATTCTCGTTCTTCATTTTCTCCCAAGTGCAGACCTACAAACATAAATGGAGGCTTTATTCCTCTAAAAAAAACAAATCATTATTAATATCATCACCAATTCCATTCACTTTGCCAAAAAGATTCCGACCTCCTTCACGGGATATTTGTTGAGTGTGTTTGATACGAAGAAAAATATTTTACAATTTGCTTGATTTTTTTCACCTTTTGTAGTTTGCTTCGAATCAGCTACCAAGAAAAAAGAAATAATCGAATAAGTATAAAAAAAATAAATCTTTGGCAGGTAACTTATGGCTTTTTCCTTAATAGAATATGATTAATAATTTGAAAAACTTTTTAAAATGACTATAGTTTAGGTTTAATTAGAGATATATAGTTATATAGTTTGCTTAATTGCGAATTATAGCTATATGTTAGGGGAGGAGCGAGATATGAATGAGAAGAAAGAGGTTGAATACCTATTGTATTCATTGTATTACGAATACAATTGATATGATTGATTTAAGAAGGAGAGAGGCGAGTGAGATCGAGAGATGAAGGATAGAGATGAGCGAGATCGAGAGAGCGAGGAGAGAGGATGAATACTTGTTGTATTTGTAGTATCACTACAGTGGCGGAGCCAGGATTTTAAATAAGGGGGTTCAAAATCTGTAGAAATAGACACACGAAGTAGCTGAAGGTGGTTCGATATCTACTATATATACATAAAAAAATATTTTAACCATGTATAGTTAATATAATTTTCCACCGAAGGGGGTTCGGATGACCCCCCTTAGTACAAGGTGGCTCCGCCCCTGACCACGAATACAATTGATACAGATATATAAATACAATTTATACAAATATAAATACAATTGATACAGATATATAAATACAATTTATACAAATATAAATATAATTGTCTGAATACAATTGATTTGTATCGTATATTGAATATAATGTATCAATTATATTAATGAACACAATTTGTATTGACGAATACAATTGACAAAATATAAATTGTCATAATACAATTGATACTACATACATATACAGTTGATATATAATACAAATACATTTGATATATAATATAAAATAAAATTATCATATTTATGTGGAGTATTTTTTGGAGTACAATTGTTTGGACCGAAGAGAAAGAGGGGTGAAAGAGAGAGAGAGAGTGGGTGGGGGTGGGGCCAATGGGAGGAGAGAGGCAAGGGAGAAAGGGAAAGAGAAGACAGAAACTTGCTATAAAACATATAATTATAAATTGTAATACTTAAATTATAATGATTTATTATAAATACATATCATATATTTGTCTTGTTATATAATTTTTCCTAATAAGGAATAATAATAATGATGAACTGCCTCCAATAAGACATTAATATACATTATCTTATATTATATATATATATATATATATAAAGATTTAAATCCAAAAGTAAAATAGTGCTAATAAATAGAGAATAAAGATATTGACCAAGAGTGTCAGTTATGATGTAGATTCTAAATTAGTGCAACGTTGTGATTGGATGAACAAGATGTGCAAAACTCTTCTACAATTACTAGATATAAATTTCCGTGTCAGCACGGGCTCAAGGAAAACTTAAGATAAAGCAAGTTGAGAGTGTATGAACACACACATATACATTATCTTATATTATATATATATATATATATAAAGATTTAAATCCAAAAGTAAAATAGTGCTAATAAATAGAGAATAAAGATATTGACCAAGAGTGTCAGTTATGATGTAGATTCTAAATTAGTGCAACGTTGTGATTGGATGAACAAGATGTGCAAAACTCTCCTACAATTACTAGATATAAATTTCCGTGTCAGCACGGGCTCAAGGAAAACTTAAGATAAAGCAAGTTGAGAGTGTATGAACACACACATATACACTATATACTTAGTTAACACACACACCTACACTATATATTGACTTAGTTGGAGCAAATATTTTGAGCAGGAAAAACAGTGGCTAACAACAATTTTACCGCTATGTACACAAAAACTATAAATAACTAGATGTGGTTGATGTAAGTTGTTAATATGCGTCCAAAAAGGAGAAACTTTGCATTGGCTTTGTTATGATTTATGAAATAAGCTTATTCGATTCATATGTTTTATTTGGTTATGCATTATCATGTTTCGAGCTTATTGCGTATCATGTTATTACTTATGCATCTTCTCTCATACTCGGTACATATCATATACTGACGCATACATTCTCTTGTGCCTATATTATTTTTATAATATAGATTATGATGTTCCTCCAGCCATCGGTGTAGTTTGGATTGAGTATTCAAAATTTTGGTGTGTCCTCATATTTCAGGAACCGTACCACTATGTATCTTTATCGCATTATGTCATTTCAGTTTTCAATTTTTTTCGTGAGCTAGGGTCTGTCCTAACCACATCTATTAGTAGAGGCTTATGTCAAACATCATATTGTTTCCGCTTTAGGAAGTCTTGTACTCTAATTTGGTATCATTTAAGATTGTTGATTGAGACTTATATTCCACTTCTTGCTTTATTTCCGTTTGGTTGTTATAATAATGTTATTCTTATGTTAAGTGGATTGTTTTGGGTCTCTCGAGACTCTATTCGCCTTATCACGTCTAGGGATAGATTTAATAAGAATTAAGCAAATTAAATTATGTTTTGCATTTTAGACCATTTTAACCCGATTTTTTTCAAGCTGGTCAATATTGCATACCTTGAGATAAATGGTTGCAACTTGTAGAACCATTTGATTATGTTAGGAGTCGTTTGGTAGAATGTATAAAAATAATTCAAAATAGAGTGTACTAGTAATTCTTACATTAATAATGTTTGTATTAGTTATGCCTGCATTAATTATACATATATTATTTGATTTGGTGAATTAAAAATAACATGCATTGCCTAAAAAGATTTGTTTATAAAAATATTCTTCACAATTATGGTGGAAAAGATGTAGAGATGTAAAAAGGGTTTTGAGGAATAACCAAGACTTTAACCATGATAATGCACACATTAAATCTCCTTGCATTACTAATACCTAGAAATTCATGGTATTAGTAATATACACCTTAATACACAATAGAATATATAACTAATGTTAATTATATATGACATAAAAAAATATACCAAACAAGGTATTACTAATACACATAGCTAATACATGCATTAATTTTGCTAATATACTCTATCATAATAACAACAACATACCTCATAAACTTCACTAAATGATATTTGAAGAGGATAAAGTGTGTGCAGACTTTATTGACCATGTTTCTTCCAATCACATACTATGTCTTGATATTCTTGAATGTTCCAACACCAGCCACTATTGCATCCCCACGTGGACAGTTGACAGTCATCAACTGGATGAACCTTTTGCAAATATCACCACAGCATTGACTCAGTCACAAAACTTCATTTCTGAGCTCTTGAGTCTTGAGCTTCCACTTGAAGTGCAAAAAAATAATGTCTGTAGCTATTCTACAGCAAAGTTTCTTAATTAGTCCTCTTTCTTCAACATACAAGCCCAGAAAATACAGCACTTTCTTCCCTGTACATAGCACTAAAATCTTGTGCAAACACAGCCCAGATGATCCACAAGACTCTTTGAGGTAAAATTTGAGTATAATGGGGAAAAAGTTTCATTCTTTATCTCTCATTTTCTGGGTTCTTGATGGAGTTATTGTTTTTTCAGGAAAAGTGAAAATAAATTTGAAAAGTTGGCGTTAGTTGCAGTGGCAGCTGGGGTTTTGACACTGGGCTCAGTGGATCCAGCATCAGCTGCTAAGACTGGTGGCAGAATTGGTGGTCAGGCTTTTCGACCGTCAGCTCCTCGCTCTTCCTCACCAAGGATCAATAATTCAAGGTTAATTCCACACTTTTTTGAGCAAAAGATGTATTTGTTAATGTTGAAGATATGATTAAGTAAATAAAAGTGTATCCTGACTAACAATTTACTAGTACGTTAGATGAGATGGTCACAAAATTAAATATGGTCCTTAGAGATCCTAGGTTCAAGTCTCACCTCCATGTAGGGGCGGAGCCAGGTAGCGGTCAAGGGGTTCATCCTAACCCCCATTGGCGAATAATTATACTATTTATACATGTTTACATAGTAGATGTTGAACTCCTTTTTTTTTTTGTTTCCATGTTTAGTCCCTTGCCTCCACAGATTACCAAATAAACTTCCACGTCTTGTCCTATGATAGATAATCATGCTCAACACCTGATGGGAGTTTGTTGAAAACATACTTAAGTAAATAAAAGATATTCACTATACCAGATGATGCTTTTAAATGATATGGTCATACAATTTAATAATCAACAGCCTTGAAACATGTAAATTTACTGTTTATGTAGAAATAACTTAGAGTTTTTAATGCTTTACTTCGTTTCAAATGGAGGTCCTACTTTGTTCATCTAGGATTGATTTGACTGATTGTTGAAGACTAATCAAGTTGTATTGGTTATAAAAGTTTATAAAACTGTTTACAAGCTGCAAATATATAAGCCCATTTGAGAATGATGAATAGTTTGTTATTGAATTTTATTATTGCAATGGAGAGTAATTTGATTGTCTCAGACATTCAATATGTGATCAGAATTTTAAACTTGGTAGTCAGGGAACATGTTAATTTAGTAGTAGTAGTAGTAGTTACAAGTATAATACTCTCAACGCCAAAAGGTACAACACCAATAGTTGTATTTGCCTTGGCTTTCTGTTGAATGATTGTATCTAGATATGGTGAATGCTTCTAGGTTTGCTGAAATACGTGGAGAGAAGGTTTCAATGTGTCGTGCATGTAAAGATGTTTGTATAGTTTGGATAGAAATGATAACTTGGCAGGGTAAAAGAAAACGGCAGTGTAAATCTGTTACAACTAGAATGTTTCCCATATAGCGAGGAAAAACAGTGACTGGAAAATGATGCTAGAGATTTCAGTCACTGAGGGCGAGACAATTTTAAGGCAACAAATTTTGCTTTGAGCCATTGGAAGGAATATAGGTATTGCAAAAGTATGTTTTGAGCTGAATTTCTAACTTTTTAATGCTATTATTTGAGACCTTAGCAAGCTATTCATTTTATATGGGGAAATATTTTTGGATATTACCTTGCTGACCCTTATGTTAGTGGTGACTTTCATCTGATTCTACATGCCCGCTTTCAATTCATCAACTACTCAAGTAGTACAAGTTAAATTTTTCTTAGTTGAGCTCACAGTTTCCTGCATCACTGTCCTACATTCAAATGAAGTAAGCACCCTGAGACTTTCTTTCTACAGCTGTAAAACTGTCATCTGAAAAAAAATATTTTTGTATCATGTGTAACTTGAAAATTAACTGGAGTACGCCGTGTTAAAAGTCACCTTGGATGGATAATGAAAGCACTATAATCTTCTCTCTTTATGCTTGTTCTAAATTAGCTAATCTCATATTTATGTCTTCATTTTAATGTTCAGATTCTTGTCTTATATATTTATTTACTCACTATACCTTTTAGCACTTTAACTCCTGTTATTTTGTGAGTATCAGTGCTTCGCCACCAACAAGGAGTAAAGCTTTTTGTATGAAAACCACCCAATTTTCAACAAATATTAGATCTACACCCATAATATTTTTTAAGAAAACAAATGAGTTAAATGCTAAGAACTTAAAAGATTGAACCTATCAAGTTAAATTTCTGAACCTACCAAAAATACAGTTAGCGGTAACATTTGTTATTGAGCTTAATTAAATATTAATTCTAGTTCCTACTAATTGGTGAAAAACAGAAATCATGAAAGAATCAAACTCAAATATGTTTGAATAAGTAGAATCTACTTAATCTTTAGAAAGAGGTAAAGGAGGCCTTTACAGTTAACAAAGTTAGACAGGGAGGTTGAGTCTCACCGGACACTGACTGCCTTCCGTAGTTACTTGATTAGAAAATAAGGGGGGGGGGGGGGGGGGGTTGTTGACTGCAAAAAAGATAAATTAAAAAACAAACTAGCTACTGAAGAGCAAGCACCTCTACCAGGTCGAAGTTTTTGGGTGCCAGTGACTCTTATGTCCCTAACGTAGGTCCGCCTCTTTGTGCATGACTAGTTCAAGATCTCATGGTCAATGAATTAGACATGGTTATTTTTTGAGAAAGAATTGATGGATAAGAATTAAACATGGCTATTGTTATCTTCTTTGATTGAATATGTATTATTCTCTCTATCTGTTGAAAAAAAGCAAAGCTTTTGGCTCTGGTTTGCTAAGACTAGTTGTTACTTTTTAATATCACAATTCATGAAGTATGAACTTATTTCAAATCCTACTTAAATCTGTCCTTTTTTTGCATGCAACCATGCATGTTGACCATCGTCGTTTGCATCTGGATCCATGGTTATTATCTATTGAAGACAGCTGATAGTATTGTTTCCACTTTAGATTTTACTCTTTCAGGCATCCCTTTCTTTTTGTTGATATAACTTTTTAACGCTTCTTAAGTAGTTAGTCCTGAAGAAAATCATTGCTTCTGAAATATGTCAGCATAACAAACTCTCTTTCTTACTCTAAGTGTACTAATTATTAGTGCTTCTTAATGGAATAAGTGTACGTCTTGAACTCTTGGCTAATTTTTTTGAAAGAATAGTTTTACTCCATCAAGAAATTAATTGATCACTTCTCATTTCGCCTTCAAGATCCATATAGTATCCTGTATTTATAGGTCATCTTACAAACATCAAAGATGAGTTTGTGCTCTTGTTATTTGTGATACAAAGTACCATATAAAAGGAAGCAAATTGTAGGAATCTGATAGTCTCCATTTCCAATCTTAACAGAACTAGAAATATGTGTATCAGATTATTCCTCAAGTGTGTTTCACTGACACTAGTCAGCTATCAAAGTCATGCTTTACAACTAGCGGTTACGCCTTGTATTGTATTTACTTGGCCATTCCTGAAGTTTCACCCTTCCAAGTGCTAGTGCTCATTAGTGACCCTTTCTAGTTTAAGTTTATCTGAAGGATAACAAGATAATTTCCAAGCAGCCTTGCTGACTAACCACCAAAACTTATAGGGGGTATTGCTTTGCTAAATCTGTTTCCAAGGCTACTTAAGTGTGTTGTTCTGTGTACTATACTATAGAGTGTGACAAGACTTTACTGTAAAGATTCCATCCATTTTTCCCTTCTAACATAGGATGTCCTTCTTATCTAGGCATGTATGTTAGGCTCCTAATTGTTGAATCAAACTGCAGGTTCTTTCCAATTCTCAATCATTGCAGTTTCTTCTTATAATTATGGGCTAGTTGTAACTTGAGTAGTAATTCGATACAGAGGCTTCCTCGTTGGCAGCCAAAGTAAAAAGAATGGGATAACTCCATTTGAGAGGTGTATGGCCCAATCAAGAGTCATGCCAAAAGCTAATCTTCCTTCCATCTCCCAGCTTGAAATATGATTTGCCTATAGTCATCCCAAAAAGTCCTGATGCTTTTCCATATAGAGAATGCATAGGGAAGCAAAGCAACTTTGTTATTCCATTAATCATGCTTGCCATCTTTGCTTTCGATGACATTTCTCCACAATGTACCATTTCAAATCCCTAACCCCCAGGCCTCCATATCGTTTCCCCTTCAACACTGTATCTGAATTAACAAGAACGAAAGTTTTCTTGTCTCTAATTCCTTGCTATTGGAAGTGTCTTTGAATGTTGTCAATAATCTTTGAAATAGAAGCAGGTATAGGGAATAACATAGTGTTAAGTACGAGTGTAGCACGCTATTTATAAGGACTAATATTCCACCAATGGAGAGATGTTGCCTTTTCCGTTTAGACAACTTCCTTTCACATTTTTCAAAAATACCATCCCATATGGAAATTGATGTGTGTTTATGCACCAAAGGTAGTCCCAAATAAGTAGAAGATAGCGTCCCAATAGTGCACCCAAGAATACCTGCTAACAGTTGAAGATTGAACCTCATTTACTGGAAAGAGCTGGCTCTTGTGCATATTTATGTGGAGTCCAGTGACTGCCCCGAAAAGCAACAGAATAAGTCTAAAGATAATGCATCTATTCTTCTTCAGCTTTAGTTAAAAGCAGTGAGCCTTCTGCATAAAGGATGTGAGAACTTGCAAGTCCATCTTGACTCTTTAAGCCTGTTGAATGGCCCCTAATCCAGCTTTGTTCTATTGCACAGTGAAGCATGTTGCTTCTGGTTTCCTTTTTCCATATTATTGAAATCATAATTATAGTACCAGAAGCTCTAAAGTTCTCCAATAGTTGATTTGTCATTGAGAAAGTTCCTCATGTAGTTTTTGTTATTGTAGAACAGCTTTAACTGCACACTGCAGTAGTCGAACACTACTGTCTTAATTTCACCCTTCCTCTTTCCTCTTAGTTTGGTAGAATGGAAAAGTTTTCTTGTAGTCAATATCTTTGTATCGGTGTGTATGAAAGCCGGTAAGTGGATGTGGACAGCTTTCTGAATTGTGGTTGTATTTGATAGATTCATGTATCTGTTCAGCCTCTTGTTCCTTTCATGTATTTATTTATTTCTATTTCTTGTGTGGCTCCAAAATTGAGGGAGTTAACTGAAACCCCAATATACTTATGTAACACATAGCCAAATGATGTGAACAAAATCTTGCTGACGGAGACGTAATTTTGTTGAGTATGCTTAGAGTTGTAGTGCCATAATAAAATACTGAATTATCATACTTCCTTCAGTTTAAAGACCACTTGGTTCAGCTTGTTTTTCTACTTACATGTATTTGATATCCCGATGGATGCTTAAATAGACTAATTTAGATGATGACATTGTTTTTGCAGAACAAATATATATGTCAATCCACCAGTTGCTCCTCCTCTAGTTGGTGGATATGGATATAGCTATGGTATTCCATTCTATGGTGGATGGGGATGGTCACCTTTTTCGTTCTTCGCACCAGGGCCTGGTGTTGCCGTTGGCATTGGAGGTGGATTCGATACACTGGTGCTCTTCTTGGTTCTTGGTGCTGTTGCTTCTTTTCTTAGGAGGGTGCTTGGGAAATCAAGAGATGAAGATGAGTACTAGTACATGTTCATCCCAATATAGTTTTGTACAAGTGACTGGCAGTGTCATCTAGCCATAGAGTATATAATTAACCTTATGTTCGTGCTTACCAAAATTAAAATTATCTATTATTTGAAACTGTCCAAGTGATATTGGAACTCTACTTATTTTACCATATGTTTATATGGTACATGAAAAAATGGAGTTGGAGATTTAAAATGAAACAAGACTGAGTTGAAGTGTCAAAATGAAATTTTAAGACTAGTTAAAGGAGTTGTATATGCGTTACGCTTAATATTTAGTAAAAATTATGCAAATCACATAGTATAAGAAAGAAATTACTTCCTATCCCTACTCTTTCATAAATTACCAAAAATCCCTATTTTTAGTGTCTTTCGGATACATAATATTGTAGGCGGATACTTTAATTAATAACAGGCGGATACTTAAATTAATAAGTTGTTCTTATCAGTTTAATGCATTAAATAAGGGATTAAAAACAGAAATTATAATTGACTCCCACTATTAACGCGTACGTTTCTTCCTTCAACCAATTAGTCGTTCATAAACCTCTAACTGAATTAGAAATTTTAAATTTCAAATTGTGAAACTTTCTCCATGTTCTTCGAATCAGTAGAAGTTTGATTCGAAAAAAAATTGGAACTTAATTTTGTGAATTTTAAATTTCAAATTGTGAAACCTTCTCCTTGTTCTTCGAAAATTCAGTAGAAGCTTGATTCAAAAAATTTTGGAACGCAATTTTGTGAAGTTTTGTAATGAATATTTCGATCTTGTTAATATATTCTGGATTATGGAAAAGTGATGTTAGATACGAGCGATACAGAAGTGATGGGATAGTGGTATCTGAAAATATTTCGTTCATTAATCTTATTTCAGCAATTGCATCTGAATTGGATATCGATGAATTGAAAAAAAACATCGAGATCAGATACGTTGTTGAAGGTAATTCGTCTCCATTGTGTATTCGGAATGATATGGGGTGAAATTGTACATAGAAATTAAGAAACATGAGGTGAGATTTAGTATGTATCCTCTATGCATTGATACGTCGAAAAAAAGTGATGAAGAGATACAAAACTTCGATGCAACAACAGGTGCAATCATGTGTGTTGAGGGTGGAAAGATTCTTGATACTTACTTTTTAGAAGTACTTTTATGCTTCATGTCTAATAATTCTCAAATTTGATACTTAATTAAGTACTTTTAGGTTACTATTTTGTGAAGCAATAAATGAAAAAATGTTATGTTTTGAATTATGGCAACATTTTTTGATTGTTAATTTCTGATAGAGTTAGTTTGGTATACACTGATGTGTTTCTCATACTTAATTGTTTGTAAATTTTGTATGGGATAGAATAATAGTATCAATAGTTGTGATGTGTGCCAAAGTTAAAAGAGACAACATATAAAAAAGGTATCAATTGAATCAATTATATATCATATACAAAATATCTTCTTCTAAATTTTGTATCTACTAATAATAGAGTATCGAAAGTTGTATTTTTTTTTACCAATATTATATATCATATACATACAATTTTAATATTTGTGGATGCAATTGTGTTTCATGTACATAATAATTTTCTGAAAATTTGATATCAGCTTAAAAAAAGTTAGAGTAATTTTAGAACTAATTTTGTGTATCTGATACTTAATATCTTTGTAACGATGTGTGCCAAAGTTAAAAGAGACAACATGTAAAAAAGGTATCATTTGAATCAATGATATATCATATACATAAGATCATCTTCTAAATTTTGTATCTACTAATAATAGAGTATCGAAAGTTGTATTTTTTACCAATATTATATATCATATACTAGGGTGTTCACGGGTTGGTTTTGGTCGGTTATTGGTCAAAACCAAAACCAAACCAACTTAATCGGTTTTAAAATTATCAAAACCAAACCAAACCAAATATAATATACATTTATCGTTTTGGTTGTTTTCGATTTTGGTTTGGTTTGGTTCGGTTATTCGGTTATTAACCATACATAAAAATAAAAGAAACAATTCATTCAAAACGTGAAAAAAGTGACAGCAATCCATTCAAACGAAAAAATAGTTAGAATGACTGGCATTACAGAACTTTGGATCATTAAATTTATTGAATAAAACTTCAAAATTCACTATTTTGGCATAGAAAGAAGAGACAATGACATTTTCAGTCCCACAATGAATTTTCATAGACACTCATATACATGAAACCAATAAGAAAAATGTTCTCACCTTGGACATTTTTTCTTTCATAAGTAAATTATAAATAAATTTTGATGAAACATATATAAAATCCTTAAAATTGTTTATGAATATAATATATTATGTATGTATAATAATAAAATTTATGTATATAACTTGTTGGTTCGGTTCGGTTATTTCTTCGATTTTTTTCGAACAAAATCATAACCAAACCAATGACTATCGGTTCTTAACAATCTAAAACCAAACCAAACCAAACCAAAACCCAAATTAAATCGGTTCATTTAATCGGTTTGATTTGATTTTTTGGTTTGGATCGGTTTTTATCCAAACCATGAACACCCCTAATCATATACATACAATTTTGATATTTGTGGACGCAATTGTATTTCATGTACATAATAATTTTCTGAAAATTTAATATCAGCTTGAAAAAAGTTGAGAGTTATTTTAGTATCAATTTTGTGTATTTGATACTTAATATCTTTGTAACGATGTGTGCCCAAGTTAAAAGAGACAACATGTAAAAAAGGTATCATTTGAAGCAATGATATATCATATACATAATATCTTCTTCTAAATTTTGTATCTACTAATAATAAAGTATCGGATGTTGTATTTTTTACCAATATTATATATCATATACATACAATTTTGATATTTGTGGATGCAATTGTGTTTCATGTACATAATAATTTTCTGGAAATTTAATATCGGCTTAAAAAAAGTTAGAGTAATTTTGGTATCAATTTCGTGTATTTGAAACTTAATATCTTTGTAACTTTGGCATGAAATAATAAAAGCGTATCAATTTGAGATGTTTAAAGCACCTAAGTATGATATACATAATATGTAAATGATAATGATTTAGTATCATCTGTTGTGATTTGTACCAATCTTATAAGATATAATTTGTATCATGTTGTGTGAAGAATAAAATTTTGTTATTTGTGAAAACAATTTTGTATTATATACTTGATAATTGTATAAAAACACGTAATGTATCTTAAAACAATAGATCATCAACAATTGTCGGTGAATCGATAAATAAAAATCTATTCTACATTAACAAGATCATCTTCTGTTGGTGGAGTGTAGTCACTCTTCGGCATTGTAGATCATCATTCTTGCTAACATATTTCGTCTTGAGACCATACTTTCATAACAATGTTGCATATCTTGTGTGAAGATAGTCACTTTGAAAATCATTAGATGAGTGTTGATTTCACTGCTCAGAAATTCAACAAAAACAACAAAAAACATTCCGCAGTCACTATAAAAAAGAAGAAGATACATTATAAAAAAAGATCAAATGTGTAAGTAAAGAAAAAATGATTCAATAGTTACAGGCTGTCGCTTTCTTGTTGCATAATATCTTGAACAAATTTCACCTCAAACGAATGTTACTATGTGAATACATAAAATTACAGGGAAAAAAAATACATACTGTTGGTATTGCAGATCTGGTTATGGCCGGGGCAACCCTTCTACCACTTTTCTTGGGTGTTTTTGCATGTGCCTCCTTTTTAGCTTTTGACTTCTTAGAACTTTGCTTAGCCATTGTTATAGGATCTTCATAATCAAAGATTCGATTAGTGTTGGTTGTGACTATTTGGATAATCCCAATACTAAAAGACAGATGATCCATAAAGTATAAGAAAATATTTAAAAAATGAAAAAAAAAAAGTTGAAGATGAAGTGACTACCTATTTCAAACTCTGAAATTGATTGAATGGAGAGAAAATTAGTTTGAAATTCAAAATTGGAATAATGAATTTGTTGAGAATAATGGGGGAGAAAATTTGGAGATAGAATCGTGGGTTGTGGGAAAATCTGAGGAGAGATTGAGGGCGAAAATTAGGGAATAGGAAAGGTCAATTTGGCTTCCAAAAAATAAAGTATCCGGTTAAGTTGAATTGGGGAAAAAAAAGGGATTTTTGTATTTTAATAAAAGAGTAGGGAAATATTGAGAATAGGTAAAGTAATGTTGTGTACTTAAGTAATTTGTCCTAATGTTATTTATATATTGTAATATGAGGCCTTAAATATATAGAAAATTTTAGAAATATACAATTACTTAATTTACATTTTTTGTAAAAATATAGCCCAGAACTTGCATTACAAACTTTTAGCCCATGACACAATTCATTATACAATATTATACATTTGATATACAGCAATATACAATTTTCTTTATTTTATTTCTTACAAAAATGTTTTGAAACTTGATATTACAGTATCATACAAAATGGAAAAGGGTCAAATATACCCATGTATTATTAGAAATAGTTTAATATACCCCTTGTTATATTTTCGGGTTAAATATATCTCGCCAGTTGTACTTTAGTTTCAAATATACCCCTCGCATTATAGATTGATACAAATTTGTCCTTAATTTTAACGAAGTAACACATGTTAAGTTTAGAATCAAATGATCAGTCCTCAATTTTAAACACCCAATTAGTTAGAAACTCACCCATTTAACCCCGATCTCAATTTAGTACAATATCATGTTTCTTCTACTCGAATAGTATAATTTCACGGATAGGACTTGCTATATTTTCAGTTTCAAAGAATGGATGTTATTCTTTGGGTGTCAACTTATCACCATTCACCAATCAATAGATTCATGGAAGTAGTTTACACTAGCAATATTTTAAGGGAAAATTGTATAAAATAGCAAACTATTAATTTAAATTAAATGCTATAACCATAGTTTCATTTAATTCTAATCCGTAGCAAACACTTTGCCATTCGCCTCTCTCCCAGATATCTCGCTCGCCACTCTCCCTGATCTCGCTCGCCTCTCTCACTTTATACAAACACAAATGTATAAATTGTGTTTGTGTTTGTATAAAGCGAGAGAAAACTGTATATACAAATACATATATCTTCTTCCTATACACTTATAATAATACATTACAAATCTGTCCCTGCCCAGTTCTCTTTTGCCTTTCTTTGTTTCTCGCTTTATACAAACACAGATTATACAAAATACAATGTATAATTTGTGTTTGTATAAAGCGAGAGAGAGATTTGATATACAAATACAACCATTTTAACTATATTCAATTGTATATGAATTCAAACTTTATGTAGATATACAAACACAAAGAACATATACATATAGAAACACAATTTTCATAGACACAGACGCTAGATTTATACAAATCGCTGCGATTTATACAAATCAGATGCCTGCAATTTTATACAAATCAAAGTTGTCTGCTATTTTTATACAAATTTGATGCTCCATAGCAAACATATAAGGTAGAAGTCATCGCTGGCCCCTAAACTTGGCACTATCTTTCACTTAGACACCTCAATTGAAGGAGTTTCATTTTGTATTGTAATTAATTTTTTCCGAGAAAAATTCTGACCTCAGATCGGAATTTGGTTTTCCCGCTTTATTTTGCATAAAAACCGACTACTTGTAAATACCGACCTTTGGAGGTCGAAAATTACCGACCTCCATTTGAGGTTGGAAATTTTTAGGTCGGTATTCACTGTTTTTTTAGTAGTGTCCGCTTTTTCAAGTTCAAACAAGGCCGAGAGCGGGAATGACCAAATTTACCATTCTACGTGTGCTATATAGTCCATGGATATTTGGTGATACTTGATCCCGACGGGTTTTTGGCTGAAAATTTTAGACCTGATTAATGGTGTGAGTTGGTCCTGAGGGTAAACATACATATTTTCAAGTTCAAACGAGGCCCAGAGAGGGAATGACCAAATTAACCATTTTACGTGTGCAATAGTCGATGTATTTTTGGTGACACGTGATCCTGGTGGATTTATGACCGAAATTATATGTGAGCGTCTGTTAAGACCTTATTAATGGTATGAGTTGGTCTTGAGAGGCAAACATCCACATTTTCAAGTTCAAACGAGGCCTAGAGCGGGAATGACCAAATTTAGCATTTTATTTGTGCTATAGTCCATGAATTTTTGGTGATATGTGATCTCGACAGGTTTTTGGCCAAAACATTTTGTTGGTGTCCGTTAATACCTTATTAATTGCGTGAGTTGTTCCCGAGGGGCAAACATCTGTATTTTCAAGTTTAAACGAGCCCCAGAGCGGAGAGATCAAATTAACCGTTCTATGTGTGCAATAGTCTATGGATTTTTGGTGATACATGATCCTAATGGATTTTTGACTGAATTTTTTTTGTGTCCGTTAAGGCTTATTAATGACGTAATTGGTCACGAGGGGCAAACTTCTGCATTTTCAAGTTCAAGCGAAGCTCAGAGCGGGAATAACCAAATTTACTATTTTATGTGTGCTATAGTCCATGGATTTTTGGTGATACGTGATCCTCATGGGTTTTTCGCTGAATTTTTTGTGGGAGTCCGTTCAAACCTTATTAATGGCGTGAGTTGGTCCAGAGGAGCAAACGTCTGCATTTTCAAGTTCAAACGAGGCCCAGAGCAGGAATGACCAAATTTATCATTTACGTGTGCTATAGTCCATGGATTTTTGGTAATACGTGATCTATATGGGTTTTTCGCCGAATTTTTTAATGGGCGTCCGTTACGACCTTATTCATGGTGTGAGTTAGTGCCGAGGGGTAAATGTCTGCATTTTCAAATTCAAACGAGGCCTAGAGTGGGAGTGATCAAATTTATCGTTTTATGTGTGCTATAGTCCATTGATTTTTGGTGATACGTGATCCCGATAGGTTTTTGGCTGAAATTTTTTGTGGGAGTTTGTTAAGACCTTATTAATGGCATGAGTTAGTCCCGAGGGGCAAACGTCCGTATTTTCAAGTTCAAACGAGGCCCAAAGCGGGCATGACCAAATTTACCCTTTTACGTATGCTATAGTCCATGAATTTTTGTTGATACGTGATCTCGATGGGTTTTTGGCCGAAATATTTTGTAGGCGTCCATTAAGACATGATTTATGGCGTGAGTTGGTACCAAGGGGCAAATGTCCGCATTTTCAAGTTCAAACATATAACACCTCGGATTCCAAAAAGGGTATTATTGCAGCTTTTTGAAGAATCTGGTGCTAGTCACGACAAAGCCACCCACGACCCGTGGACTGACATACGGTCCATGAGTTACTTCGTGGGTGGCAGTCCAAAGGTTTTCCAAAATGTCAAGTTCCAATACTTTTTCGACGGTATAGCAGGATGGTCTGTCGACCTATGTACGAATCGTAGGTAGATTTCGTAGGTGAGTCCCAGACTTTGAGAAATTTTAGAAGTCAAAATTGAGACCCACGACGGGGTATGTATGACCCGTAGGTGGACCCACAAACCGTACATGGGTCCATCGTTGGGGGTCCCAAAGTCATGGTCTCTGAACTCCATTGATGACCAACCAATACGGTCCTGGTTTGACCAACGGACAGTAGGTCGTGCCGTCAACGGGAGTCGGCAGTTATTTTTATGAGGACTTTTAGGTCTTTTCCTAATTATTCTAGCCTAATACTATGTTGTTTTACCCTATATTAGGAACCCTATATAAACGCTTTAACCCCCAAAAATCAATTCATTCTCTCAAATTCTCAAAAGAAGAATAAGTCTTCCTTTCCAAATATTTCTCTTTCTAGAAGTTGAAAAAGAAATCTAGGGTTTCAAGATCAAGCCTCCTAATTCTCCATTGCTTCCAAGTTTTTGACATTAAGGTATGATAGTCTCCATCCATGGAGCCCTTCCCTCCATGGAGTTCCTAAATTCTTCAATTTACAAAGTTAGAAATCCCTAATTGAATAAGGGTTTTCTTCCATGTCATGGGTTCCTTTCAATGTTGATTTATTTGATTGTTTTATGAACTATTATGCATGAATTGAGTTGTATTCCATGATTTTAAGATGAATCCCTATGAACCCATGCATACCCCATATTTTTCAAGCTATGATGATATAATGTGGGTTTTGAACTATGAAAGATGAGTTTATGAAATTATGCGTGTTCTTATGAAATTGATGTAAATGTTTTAAGGATGCTTTGAGAGTGAAGTATCAATGTTGTTGTTGTTGTGTTGTGAAAAGAATTCTCATATATACATGAAAACATGATTGTGAAAGGACTTTCTCACATAAAGGATTCTTAGGGTTGAAAGGTTTTCTCAACTAAATTTTGAATCAAGATTTAAGGAGCTATTCTAATGAAACCTAGCTTGAATTGGTTGCTTAATTGTACCTTTCCATGGATGATATATGACTTAGCTTGGATTGGAAATATTACGTGCCCTTCCATGGATAATAAAGACAAGTATGTAATAATTGACCATTCAGTGGGATTCTCTTAGCACTGCGAGGATATTGAGATGGAAGCTCTCCCGTTAGTAGAGGTTGGGTTTTTAATAGCAATCTCCTTATCCCTTAACTATTTCAAAACTTGTCAAATAGAGAATTCAATTTTCGAATAAAATAATATTGTTTGTTGACATCCCATTTGGTGTCAACACTGTTAATTTGAATCAATGAAGCTACTCGTTTATTCATAGATTTAGTTTTGTTTCAAATTTTGAAATTATATTTGGCGATTATTTTTAATTAGTGCTTGTTTAATCAAATTGGTTCGCTAAAATAATAATATATTATTGGAAATATAGTGTTTGTTTAATCAAAATCTTTTTATATTTCTTAAATTTCATATTAAGTCAAATTATATCATATAAATTAGTAATTATATTACCATGATAATTTGTCATATGGTTCACATTGAAACCTTACAAACTTTCTTGAACCAAACAACATATTAAATCAGTCCTACTTCATTAATTTTACTTGCGCACTTCACTTGAACTTGTACTGTTGTCTTCTTTCATCTTTCATAAAGCTTTGTATTCACTTGAGTGTACAATTGAAAAAATAAATCTGAGCGCAGATTATATAGGTAGAGGTTGTGTCAAGATAGTAAACTTTGATTTGCACATCGACGGGATTCTAGGTTTACACTATTGTCCAAACTAAAAGTTCTCATCAAGCTCTAAGGAAACCCTTGAAATCCAAGGGAACTAGATTAGGTACCATATCGGTGATCCGAACCAGTATAAAAATGTTGTGTCTTCCTTTATATTTTGTATCTTTGACATTCTGTGAAACTAACCTGCAGGAAGAGTCGAATTCCCCCCCCCCCCCCCCCCTCCTTCTTAACTTTCAACTTTCACCCATTTTAGTAATATATTCGGATCAATTATACTTTTAAACAATTATCTCTTAAATTTAAATGTGATGTGATTTTCCCTCCCTCAGTAATATGGAATGGAGGGAGTATACTCTAGTGGCATTGGACATGTTCAACTTTTATTCTTGAACCAAACAACATATTAAAGTTCTTAACGTCTTTATTAATAGTTAGACGTTGTTTGCAGAATGACATCATACATATCTATCAACATGCCTAATATTGTGGTGGTCCCAAATGGCCTTTTATGATTTATAGTTAGTTAATTATTAAATTGCTACATTTTTCTCTAATTACTATGATGCTTTTTTATGAGAAATATTTAGTACTATTCTTACGGACTTTCATTTGGAGGTGTTCAAGAAAAATTGACTCCAAGTAGAAGAGAAAAATGACTTGTTTGTATAGTTTGGTTTTGGCTTTGGTATTTAGTTATAGAAACTGACGAAATTTGATTTGATCTAAGTAAAAAAAATAACCTAATTAAATTGACTATATAAATATCTATTTTTAAAAGTTATAATTGCACACGTATGATAAATATATTTATTCTTCACACTCTTTAATTCGTATTTAGGTGCTTGAATTTATTGTAATTTATTTTCTTGCATTTATTACTTTTAAGTTTGATTTATACTTTTTATTTTGATAATTTCAAGAATCTTTTTTATGTTCAAAATAACTTGTCTTCATAACAAGAATAACATAGTGAGTGTAATTCTATAAATGAGATATGGAGAAGGTAGAGTATATGCAACACTTATCCCTACTTTGAGAGATAGAGGTTTTCGATAGACACTCGAATAGAAAAAAAAGTAACTCAGAAAAAGAATCGCAATAACATACTACGTGTAATTTCATAAATGGGATATTGTTATGAATATAACTTAGCTGAATGATTTATGTGAGAAGATGTCAAATTACATTTGAGACCCTAAAAAGATTCATATATATATAAGAGGGAAATACTCAAAAGATTCCTATATATATAAGAGGGAAATACTCAATTAGGGTTATGCCGTGAACTTGTGTCTTATTTCTTAGTTTGTTAGGTTAATCTGGTTTGAGAATAATGAACTCTTTGTACGTGTAATTCCAATTATCCATTTCAATAAAATATGAGTTGGTGCTTTCATTGTTCGTACTCCATGCCTCTTTACCCTTCTTCCATGCTTGATGATCAATTCAACACCCTAACTGAATCGTTGAAGGTGCTGCAAGAATCGATGAAGGAGCTACAGGCAAACAACAGGTGTATGCTCTCTTCTATTTGTCATGTGCGGTCATTGCTGTAGGAGGAGATGCGATTGGACTCCACTTTCACTGATACCCCAGAGATTTCAGATGATAAAACTATCACCTCTGTGCTAGAGTTAGCTTGCGATGATAATGACACCGAGATTGCTGATACCGTGAAAAAATCACATTTGGATTCTCAACTTCCTATTCATGATGTTGGTGTTCTGTTTAGTGCTTCTATTGACACTACCGAGCTTGAATTTTCTCGTTTGTCCTTCTCAGTTAAGGAACTGACTTTTCCAGTTAAAGGTTACGGACATAAGCTTGACATGGAGTTTGACTGCAAGGTGTTCGATATTTTTGCAGAATTTCTTGGCCCTCATACAGCTATTGGTTCGCTTGGTTTACACATTTGCGATTGGTTTGATACTGGGCAGGCTTTTGGCGCTTGCTTTGATAAGGTAAACTCGGGTGTGCATTCACTCAACCGAGTTCTGCTTTTTGGTTGTTCGAATGGCTTTCCACTTCTGAGTGTTGACGATACTTCAGATGTAAGTGAAGTATCCTCACTTACCACTGCACACAAGGTGTTTGTTGATATGTTGGACAGGTATGAATATGCTTACTCAACTAGACCGTACATTGAATCTGAGAGTGACATTCTGAATCACATTGGTCCATATGATTAAATGCTTACAACTTCCATTTGATTCCGGTGTATACGTGACACATGAGGTCATTTTCCTCTGTGACATGTGTAATGATATTCAAAGTCTTATGCATATTGAATATCCTTGCATAACTGCTAACCATGTTGTTGGGGTTGTTTCTTCCGGTGCATTAGAGAAGTATATTGATGCATATGACTTCATCCAGTACTTCTATTTTTGCAACTTCAACTTGTCCTGGCAACCATACACTACTATAGTTGCTTCCTCCCATGGAGACAATAATTGTATTGTGCTTGGGTTGTTGGAGCAGCTAAATACCATAGGTGACGTGCCTGTTGATTTGTGGTATAAATCTGATGTCGCAATCATTCGAACAACAGGTGTTTTGCAAAGTGGCAATTGGCCTGGGCTTATACTCTTCTCTGCTGACCAAGTATTGCATATTTTTGTGACAAACCAATATGCAAGAACAGTATTTGGACGTTTGGGGAACCCCGAATGGTCTTGCAGCAATGATATAAATCAGAGAGCTGGTGTAATATTTGTCTGTGATGTTCTAAATGATGACCCCCAATCTGAGAAATGGTACATCAGTGTCTTTGGACCAGCTCCACCTACTGGTCCTAACCACCTTCAGTTGTCTAATGGTCACTCAATTGTTGAATGGGTTGATGACTGCTCAGTTGTAATCTTATGGATCATCTTTGCGAGTTGTATTCGACTCTTTTATGGGTTAATGTCATTAGGATATTCCGTTACAACCATTTTTAAAATGAGCAGCCACATCTTTTCTGATGCCAAGTTTAGCTTGACACCTGATCGGTTTGAGCAATTTAATCTCAAACTTCAAATTCGCAAGTTTGATCACTGTTGGATCCAAGATGGAATGATGCTTGAGGTGCTCGTAAAAATGGCAGTTTTATTTAAAAATATTGCTCCTGAGGTTGAAAGAGCAAAAGATTTTCTTGGTGAACAAAACAAAAAAGCTCAAATACCATATTTGCGCAAGCAAATGCCCTATGAACAGCAAGTCGACCAGCTTGAAAATTTCCATTTGCCTCTTCGTGATCAAATGTTGCTGTTAGAAGGTGCAAACACCACGTCAAACACAATTATTGATGCTTTGGGAACTACAACAGCTGCGAGGGAAGTCACGCAGAAGGCACTACCTATTGAGGATATTGACAAAATAATTGTTGCAATCAGTGAGCTGATGGAAATTATGAAAATGCTACACAAAGCATTCTCTTCGCATGTTTGTGCGGCTGCTGATTTTGTCGATAGTGAGTTGCGGGCATCAAATAACAAAAAAGAAGGCACACATAACATATTGAAAATTATTTCTTAATTTGTTAGGTTAATCTGGAACCTCCCCATTCTTCCTTTTTATTTCTACTTTTTCCTTTGGAAGGATTGGTTACTAGTTTGAGAATGATGAACTCTTCTAATTGTACGTGTAATTCCAATTATTCATTTCAATACAATATGAGTTCATTACAGATATGAAAAAGGTAGAGTATATGCAGCCCTTATCCTACTTTGAGAGATAGAGAGGTTTTCAATAGACACCTGAATTTAAAAGAAAAGCTACTCAGAAAAATAAACGCAAAGCAAATAAGCGATGGCAACAAATTTTTAAAAAATGGCAAAGTATGTTGAAAAGAAACTAAAAATAATTACAATAAATAGTAAGATAATCGAAGTACAAAATAAAAAACAACCAGTAACAAAAACTAAAGGACAAGAGCATACGAGAAAACATACTACTACTACTGTATGAAAGGAGAAGTTAGGCGACACACATCTAGCTATCTATTAACCTTCTACTATAACTTGTGCCCTCCATAGCCTTCTAAGCTGAAGTTATGACTTGTCTTGTCTAATCACCTCTTCTCAATACTTCTTTGACCTACCTCTACCTCTCTTACAACTCAAAAAGTCTAACTTCTCACACCTCCACACAAGGACATCGCTCGTCTCCTCTTCACATTATTTAACTTATCTTTGAGTCCTTTAATTATCATCATTGTAATTAATTATTGTCAAAATGTCTTGATATACATCACAACTAATAAATCTTTAGTATTTTGCACAAAATTAATTTCATTGTAAGAAATTTTATTATGTTTCTAGAAGATAGGTAAAGTGTTTGCTAATGCATACATTTTTTTTAAGAAGCTACATATATAACTCGATAATTAATTTTGTAGTATTTTGCTAGATTAGTCAATTTAATATGTGCTTGAAAGTATTTGATTATACATATTTAAAAATAAATTCCAAAATGAGTTAATTGAACCCCCCCCCCCCACCCCCTACCCCCTCGAGAAAATACAGAAAGATCAATGCAATAAAAAACCAATTTAATTAATTTGATTTGATTCTAATATTAAAAAAACCAACTTAATTGAGAAAATTGTCACAAACTGAACCATGAACACTCTCCTAGTTCCAATACCATAGTGTTTGCAACAAATTTTAAAATGGCTAAAAAATAAATTACAATCACAAATAAAATATGAAGAAACATAGTTTTATTATAATAAAACATTGTGTATTTCTCAAACATGAATGATTTTAATCTCTGTATATATTTCATAATTTGCAAAATATTCGAGATGCCTTTAAGGGAATATAGTATCCTTTATATAGACATGAACTAGGATTTAGGGTAGAGTAGCGTGCAAGAATCCTAATTGAAATTGAACACGCCTTGTAGAGTCCCAACTTGAATTGAACATGTCTTGTAGAGTCCGACAAAATTTAAATGTCTACACATAGAACTTCATGCAAAGAATTTACGATTTTACAGTTTTTATTCGTCATTTGATGTTTACCATATTTTAAAGAAGAAGAAGAGGATATTGATAAAAAAATGAAAAAAAGAGAGTAATAATTATTATGGGCGTGCATTTTTTAAGTAAATGAAATTTAGGAAAAGTGCAAATTCTGAAAAAAATGAGATCATGTAGCACTTATATATTATATAATATAGTTGGCAGAATTACATTGGCCTTCGGGATTTTAGGATATCTGAAAAGGATATGAAGATAAAATAGAAAAGAGCCTTTAAATTTTATTAATTTAAAAAATTATTTTTATGGATTATTTCCTATCTACTTGTTCATGATTTCATTCAAAATAACAATTTAGGTTTGATAAAGTTATATATTTGTGCACCTACTTTACTATTAAAAAATAATTGTCTCTTGTCCAGACCAAGGAGTCAATTACTCAACTTGGTCATGTTATTGTAGGCCAAAAGTGAAATCACAAACTTATTGTGTTAACCCATTAACTGACCAAGAGCCAATTACAACTCCAATTAAGTTTGTATTAGAACCTATGATATATATGGAGTCATAATTTCAAATCAAACGTTTGAATATGTAAATTTTTAATTTTAAATTCTCTAAAAATTATGATTTGGAATTCCAAATCGTGATTTCTAAGTTTTTCAAATGTAAAATTTGACCGTAAGTTTATATCTTATAAAAAGGACTCATTGTTTTAAATTTTATTAAAAAAATAAAATCGCATGTTCAGCATGAAGAGATTATTTGTACCATGTGAAAGGATTATATCAAAGAATAACTAGTTAGTACTATTATGTGGTTTAAAATAAATAAATTGTAAAAACAAACATTTATTTGTAAAAGAAATAAGGAGATAATTGATTTATCACTACGACACATTAGAATGTTTTGATATCTCATTTATTAACAATGATTTGCTCATTTGGTCAGACTCCGCTTTTTATTTTATAATTTAAATTAAGGATAATGCTAAATGGCCAAAAAATTTAGCCAGAATTTGGCCAAAAATTTAAAAAATCGATAATATATTTTTTTTTTTAAAATAAACTAATCTTTTTTTTTTTTTTAGTTAAAAGGTATTAAAATTAAAAGGATAAAAATATTCAAAAAAATAAAAATAATATAGATAAAATACCATTCTAACCAAATTTTCTAGCCAAAAGAATTTTTCCTTAAATTAATCCATCAATAAATTTAAGAAAGAAAAGAAATAAGTCAGTTTGGAACTTGTGATTGTGGAATATAAAAAGGTGGTTATCATCATTCTGGAATAATCTAAAATAAATAAATAATATCATATAAAACATAATAAATCATATATATATATATATATATATATATATATATATATATATATATATAAAAGAGAACATTAGGCCCGCCTACGTGGTGCCACCACAAACAAGAATTCCTTTTTAATTTATTTATTTCCAAAACTAGTCTTCCCCTTTCATTAAAATTTGCTACATTTATGAAAAATTGTGTCTTTTATGAAAAGTTGCAACTTTTATGAAGATTTACGACTTCTATGAAAGGTTGTAACATTTATGAAATGTTGTGACTTTTATGAAAAGTTGCGACTTTAATGAAGAGTTGTGACTTTTATGAAATGTTGTAACATTTCCGAAGGGTTGCAACTTTTCCAAATAGTTGTAACATTTCCAATAAGACACAATAAACATTTGTTCACACTACCCTTTATTGTCTATAAATAGATGGATTCCCTCTCATTTTAAAACAACGAAAATTCTGAACCTCTTCTTCTTCACAATTAAATATTTGTGTACTTTGCTCCTGTTGAGTGGCTCACTAACACCATTGCTTATGTTACAGATCCTGGTATGTATTTTTACAATTATTAATTTATGCTTATGTTATTAAGAATAAATGATAAGATGTAATAATTTTCATTTTCCTTTACATTATTAATGTTTGTTACTACGTAATCTTGTATGTAAGATAATATAATGTTTTAGTTTTAATGACTAATAAGTTTTAAGTATTATTTAAAAATTCCGTGAAATTAAATTACCGCGCGAAGCACGGATAATTTTACTAGTAATTAAATATAATAATAACCATGCATGCAAAGAATGAAATTTAGGATACTGTAAATACTAGAATAAGTTGAAATCGTAACTTTTAGATTGCTCCATTTGAATAATAATCGTTTCAAAGAATATTTCAAACAAATACATATGTAATAATTAATAACCGCTCGAAAGGATGAAATTAGGGTACTATGAATATTATGATGCTATGATATCATAACTTGTGGATTGCTGAGTCTGAATAATAGTGGTTTTAAATTATTTTTTTCAAACAATACAAATGTAGTAATAATATTTAGGGTAAACTTTTGAATTGCTTAGCCTGAATAATAGTTGTTTTAAAGAAATAATAACAACCATGCAAAGTGATGAAATTTAGGAAGGATACTGTGAATATAAAAGATAGAAGAATTGCTTAGCTTGAATAAATTCTGAAACAAATATAGATGTTAAAGGATGAAATGCAGATATATGAAATTTCCAAACAGTTGTATTTCTCAATCTTTTAACAACAAACAAGTTAGAAGAGAGTAAAAAGAAAATCCAGTGTTGGAGTAAATATTATTTTCATACAACAGTGAATGTGCAAAAAAGCAGAGAGAGAGACGTTATCGTCAACATCAAATGAAGAAGAAGGAAAAACTGTTGTTACAAGGAAATGTCACTTCACCATTAAAAATTTGGAAAAAACATGGACACGATCCCTTTCAATGGGTGGTGCTTCAAAATACATAACGAAATTAAAGAAAATAGATGAGAGGAGGGGGGAAACATCACAGAAGACGAAAGTTTTCCCCCTTTATCTTAAGACAATTTTTTTTAATATGTGGTGGTTAAAGGCCAAAAGCTTGTGTGTCTCTTCTTCTCTAATTAATACAGTAATTAACATGAGATTTCTTGTGTAGATATGATGATTATGTTTCTTAAACTGTATAATGCTGCTGGATCGTTTCGATATCCAGACCTTTCAGCTTCACCACTGATTCAACATGACCCTTGAGTGTGTGCAGCTCACGAAGCCTAGCCATCTCTGCTCTCCTCTTTGCTTGTTCAGCAATTTCAGACAGTTCTCGGTAGCTGTTCTTTTCGTTGAACAGGTTTGAGGCTTCTGGTGGTTGAAGTCCATGTAAAGTTCTCTGAGCAAGTGCCCATTGAGCTTCCCTCTCTTCTTTTCCATAGTCTTTCTTGGTGGTGAAAGCAGTCTGTTTTTAGGCCAAGTCATTAGTTAGTTAGTGTTCCAAGGAAATAATTGAATATAAGTTGATGTGGCGAGTAAAGTTTACCTTGTTGTCAAGCAAGTTATTCCAAGCCTTTCCACTTAAGATGTAGCGGATGGCGAATTTCATTATGTCAAGTGGGAAGTAGGTAACAATGCTGAAAATCCAGATGACACCAGCCCATCCCCACCCACATCCTTTGACTCTTGCAAAAGTCCAGTCGGCATAGACAGCAATTAAAGTGGCAACCTGCACAATCCATTCATAAGTTTAGTGAAGAACTAGGAAAGAGATATCTATAATATTAGTCAAAGAAGAAGGAAGTACAACAACTTACCAGTTGGGCGATCAAGAAAGCAATCATTAACAGAGCTCCTGGGCGTTCAACGAAGGACCAGCTTCGTGAACGGGTCACGAAAATCAAAGCCTGGCTGATAATACTCACTTGCAGGTACAAGGCAGACATCATTTCTTCATCACTTCCCCTAATATCCTTCACACCAAATTTGTCCTATAATGGAACAACACCATTAGAAATGATTATACAAAATATTTGGAAGTAAAAGAATCATACTCTCTGCATCAAGAAACTTACCGAGAAGAAATTAGTGTCATGCATCGCCCAGAAGAAAAGAACAGTCATCAATGCTTGGTAACCTCCAAGAACAACACCAGTTGCAAAGATTTCATTCAACTTCCAGCTATCAGGCATTGGAGATGGTTTCACTCTATCCTTTGAGATTGTCATAATGGTTCCTGGACCAGAAAAGTGTGTTAGTCTCTTTCAAATGAGGTACAATGTGATTGCATGATTTTGTGATTCGTATAAATGGTATTACCGTCATTTAGGATGGCAATGATCAAAACCATAAATGCAGAGAAGTCATACTTCCATATCAGAGCAATAAGCATGAAACCAAACTGCAGAGAGGAAAACACGAGCAATTAAACTCAAGCTTCAAATAATATAATGAGATATTTGGCTAATCACATTTAATATCAACTTGGGACATACCACAATACGGATTGTGATGGAAACTGCATATATCTGCCAAAACAAGAGTTGAACGAAATTAATGGGGCTTGATATTTTAAAAAATTAGGGGTCTCAACTGGAATATATTAATCTAAGATTTACTAACTGTGTAATTCTTCATCCTCTGGAAAATAGCTCTACTGGTCAACACAGCACTGATGATAACACTTAGACCTGGCTCAGTGAGCACGATATCAGAAGCACCTCGTGCTGCATCAGTAGCATCTGCAACAGCGATTCCAATATCTGCCTTCTTCAAAGCAGGAGCATCGTTCACACCATCACCAGTCATTCCCACAATGTGCTTTCTCTCCTGCAACTTCTTCACAATCTCATATTTGTGCTCTGTGAAACAAGAAAAGAAAACGGTCATCATCTAGATTAAGGTTTGGTAGTTGTAAATACTTCCAACAAGATAAATTGACACTGACCAGGAAATACTCCAGCAAATCCATCTGCCTTCTCAATCAACTCTTCTACAGGAAGTGAAGCAATAGATGAATCCTTGTCTTGACCAAGTAAAGATGCTGACGGGTACATGTTTGTTCCCATTCCAAGCCTACGGCCAGTCTCCTTGGCAATAGCCAATTGATCCCCAGTGATCATCTTAACATTTACACCAAGGTTGAGAGCTCTACGGATGGTCTCAGCACTATCATGTCTGGGGGGATCAAAGAGGGGTAGCAATCCAACAAATTGCCATGGACCTCCAGCGCTCTCCTTTGATTTCTCTGGCACTTCCTGCAAACAAGTTAAATAACGATGAGACTACATGTATTCCACACCAAAATCTGCAACCTTAAATTCAGTATTACAGACCTGTCTAGCTACAGCCAGTGACCTCAACCCACGCTCAGCATATTTATCAATCATTGCATGAACCTTTCTCCTGACATCTTCCTTACAGTTACATAGGTCCAAAATCTGATGCAAATTGTAATATTAGTAACAAGTTGCAGACATTGTAATATAAAGGAAGCAAATGTAATTGTAACTGAAAACCTAGGTACCTGCTCAGGAGCTCCCTTGCTGGCACGGTGCCAGTTGCCATTGTTGTCAATATATGTTAAAGCAGTTCTCTTGTCCACTGGATTGAAGGGCAAGAAATGCACCTCCCTGATACCAGCTCGTGCCTCTTTTGGATCGGCAAGCATGCCAACCATGCAAGCATCAATTGCATCCTGATTTTCAACTCTAGAGGCCCTTGCGGCAAGGAGGAGCACATATTCTTTATCTACTCCCTTAACGAACACCTCGACCAAGGTTTTGTCGACACTCAACTTGTTAAGAGTCAAGGTACCTGTCTTGTCACTGCACAGCACATCCATTCCAGCCATTTCTTCAATAGCAGTCATTCTCTTGGTGATGGCACCCTGTTGGGAGAGCCTATGGGATCCAATAGCCATAGTGACTGACAACACAGTAGGCATAGCAATGGGAATACCACCAATAAGGAGCACCAAGAGATTGTCAATTCCATCCCTGTACTTCCTGTGCTGGATTGGATACATGACAATAATCTCAACCAGCATACCAATAGCAATGGAGCAGATACAGAAGTTTCCTATGGCTGTTAGCACTTTCTGGAAATGACCAACATTGTTTGTGCTGTCAACAAGGTGTGCTGCCTTGCCAAAGAAAGTGTGAACTCCAGTGGCAATGACTACAGCTTCAAGTTCACCTTGTTTGCAGGTTGATCCAGAGAAAACTTCATCTCCAGGATTCTTTGTCACGGGAAGAGATTCTCCTGTAAGGGCAGATTGATCAATCTTTAAAGGATCACCTTCAAGAAGACGAGCATCAGCAGGAACAATGTCTCCCAACTTGACACTTATAATATCACCAGGCACCAGAATAGCAGCTTCCTGTTCACTCCAGCGCCCATCTCTAAGAACCTTGGTTTTGGGAGCAAGCCCAGCCATAAGAGCTGCGGCAGCATTTCCAGCATTGTTTTCTTCAATAAAACTGATAGTTGAATTGATCACCAGCAAGCAAACAATACCAACAAAATCTTGCCAATCTGGGGGCTTTCCATCTCCATTAGCCAGTGCAATGGCCATGATAGCTGCAGCCTCCATAACCCATGACAAAGGATTCCACATAAACCCCAGGAACTTCAGTATTTTGCTTTCTTTTTTCTCTTCCAACTTGTTCGGTCCAAAGATTTGAAGCCTGTTGGCTCCTTCGTCCGAAGTCAGACCCTCTCGCGAACATTTCAGTTGTTCAAACACTTCTTCAATGGGGATTTTCTCCTGCAATTTCAACAGCGGAATAGCTAAATTAGCCTAATCATTCATCTTCAAATTGTTTTTACACCACAATTACAAAAACCTAGTCCATATTTTAAGTTCAACCCATATAAAATGAAAAAGGCCAATATGTTACAACTATTACACTGTTTGTGCCAACATTAGCTAGACAACTTCATCTGTAACTTAGTTTTGAAAGTTAAACTGAATGAAGCAGAGTGGGCTAGAACACATTCAAGAGCATTATTGAAATTCGTGTACTTCAAGTGATCAAGTCCTGAACTAGGTCCATTTCATGATGTGATATGACCTAATTTTTTTATGAGTTACTTGAGCCGAGTTCTTTTAAAAACATGTTTTCATCTCCACAAGGTAGGGGTAAGGTCTGCGTACATTTTACCCTCCCTAGAGCCCATCAGTGTGGGTATGTGTTGTATATGTTACAAAAATAAAAGTGGAAGGTTCTATCTTTATAATATAGGAAATGGGGACAGGTCTAAACACTTCCATAAAAACTATACACCATTATCATCATTAATCCTAAGAACACAAAGTCATTACTCAAGTAGGTATTGACAATAATTATTGTGTAGATAGATTCAATGGTTCATATTTATTTTATTTTATAAAATTGTTAAAAGTATCCTTTTCTATACCTGTAATTCACATGAATAAACAAAAAAGTCATATGGATGTGTGAGTCATTTAAGTTGACTTTCTACTTTATGGGTCCCATACAAAAGTGGACCCCAAAAAGTGGAGTTTCCAACCCTCAAACAATGGCCTTGAATTGACAACCAATCACAGAAGCACAAAAACAAGGGATAAGGGTCAACTCGCCAATTCACATGGAGCATCTTCGCGTGCGTTTCACGCGCTCACACCGTTGTCTCCGCCTACTCTAAAGGAGGGTATCTTTGAAATTTAGACCAACTTGGGGGTTAATTTAATTTGAATAGTAACTAATTGTGGAATCCAAGAAAAGGTGTGAGCAGTCAATAGTCAGAGCCATTATTTAAGGGAAAAGGTTAGGCAGAAAAAATTGGACAAATGAGTCAGAGCCGTTAATAAGGTTAAAATTCCCAAATCACTATAATCCACACCATACCAAGTGCAGGGTACCACGGAAAAAGTACAATAAAATTCCATCGAATATTAATCACACAGAACCTTTCACTAAAAGACATGATTTAACAGTGAAATTTCATCAAGTAGAATCTGAAAAAATAAAATACACAAATCTCATGCTTTCAGTTGAATTGATTTTACATATAAGAAACAAAAACAGATTTTCAACAGTAATAATAGTTAAAAAAAAATAATTGGAAATCATTTTCAAATGTTGAGAAAAGTGTATTAAAATTGATTTTGTCCATTTACTTGCAAAAGTGTTCCATTAACAGAGTATGATAATGACTGTTTAGCCTGCTTTGAGGAAAAATGAAGTTGTAGAATCAGATGCTCGAATTGATGATTAGGACTTTTTTGGGCATAAAAACCGAATCTGATTTATCAACTTGTTTGGGGATTACTTCTTGCTTAGTATTCTCTCTGTCCAACCATAGTTATCTATTACTTTATTTTGCACACTTTATTTTACTATATCAATTTTTGAATATAATAAATATAACGTCTAGAAATAAGAAAATGATAATAATTAATGATGAGGATAAATTAGGAACTAAGAGTAAAGTATTGTAGACATTTCAAAATAATATAGTAAAAAACTATTATTGGACGGAGTATATTTCTTCTGTCTTTATCGTGCTATGACAGATCATCTTAACCAACAAACACGTGAATTTTTTTTAATTTTTTTTTGAAGGAACAAGACTCTTTTTGTGAACCTAATTAATAAACAAGGAAAAAGGCAAATTAACAATCTTCCCGAATACATTTAAATATTTTGTATTTTTTAAAAAACTTTTTTCGCTTTTAAGTTTATATAAATTAATTAACAATCTTCCCGAATACATTTAAATATTTTGTATTTTTCGTTACCTTTTTCGCTTTTAAGTTTATATAAATTAATTAAGCCAAAATCAAATACTTTATTCTCAATATCTAAAATTCAACTATCCATATGTTTAAATTCAGAATAAAAAGCAAAATCATAAAACCTAGCATTTGTGACTTAAAATAAATAATAATATTCGATAATTAGCATTATATGAAAAGTTATTACTATATAAAAAAAATTTAGAAAAAAAAAACTGGTACATACAAACAACATGCGAACAAAGCAGATGATACATATGCTGATGAAATACACAGATCCATAAACACAGGTAGAAGTTAGGAGGGAAAGAGCTAGATACAAAATTAAAATTGATATTTTTTCTATAAATAATAAAATATTGAATTTATTGTACAGTTCATATTTGCTAATTTTGAATCATCGACATGTGAAAGTGTGTCTACACATATGACAAATTATATTCTGTAAATTCATATAGAATACACACAAAAGACATACAGTATATAAACTCAACGGAATACCAAATTCATGAAAAATAACAAAGTAAAATAGTGAAAAAGTTTAGCAAATTTCAAAACAAGCATGCTATACTTGAAAGCAAAGCATCTCGTTTCTCATACTATTCAATTTGTATTTAATCAAATTTTTAAAAAATCCAGAAAATCAAACTAAAACAGGACTCTAATCACACAAACAAATCAGAGAAAAAATCTCGATTTCAATGGAGAATTGAGATCTCTAGCAATTAACCAGATTGAATCAAATAAAAAATAGGATGAAGTCAGAAGAGAGTCTCACCAGATCAACAGTTTCATTTTTGATCTCTTCGAGGCTTATAGCTTTCGCCATCTCGGTAAAATCAAACGAAAACCAGCAGCAACAAGTCAAAAACTAAGCAGAAAAAAGGTTGATTTCAATAAGTATAATGAATGATGAGACTCATCGAACAGAGGGATCTCAAAATTGAGAACGGCGGAAGGGAATGAACAGAGGTTTTTTAGCCCTCTTTGTGATGAGAGAAATTGTGAGGTATAAGATTTTGGGGGATTGCCCTCCTTTTATACTGAGACAGTGTAAGGCACCCCCCTCAGCTATTTCTATTTGCCTTTGCTTTCTCTGACTTTTCATTTTATTTTATTTTATTTATAAAAAAAAAGAAAGAGTTATGGTTGGATTAAATGAGTATTTTCTTTTTTTTTTAGTAAAGTATTGTGAATTGTCCCAGTCTGGATTAAATTAGGGTTTTCTTTTAAAATTATTGGGCTGACTATGCCTTTTTATTTCATACCAATACCAATACGGGTCTTTCTCATTTTTAACTTTAACTACAAATACTTTATATTAATTTACAAACTTTAGCCAAATACATTTATTAGTATACTCTGAATGTATACAAGTATAAATGTTTTATTTATAAATAAATAAATTAATTAATTTGTTATTTGCAAGTTAAACTATGTTATAGATTGGAACTAAAATTGAAATAAGAATGTGATAGGTTAATGATCCGAACGACAATGTGATTCAAATGAAATGATTTTAATGAAAATTACATAAATATTATTCAAATTTGATCCAAACTAATATATTTATCCTTATTAGATCCACGGCCCAATGCGACTATCCTTTGTTCTATTCAAAGGACCACTATTTCTTCATTTATCAATATATATATATATATATATATATATATTCTTTGATGATATCAAACAGTTATTGAATCGTGTTTTCACCGAAACATTACATGTTCTTTTTTAATGTCATCAGAGTATATATGTACTTTAATGGTATCAACGAGCAATTGAATAGTGTTTTCACTGAAACACTGTGTCTTCCTCTTTGATACCATTAGAGTATGTACTTGTAGACAATTAAATTTTGTGGACTCTACAAGAAGCGTTCAATTCGAGTTGGGACTCTACAAGGTGTGTTCAATTCCAATTAGGATTCTTGGAGGCTACTCAACCCTAAATAGATCGAAATCTAAACAATTCTACCACAAATTCATGGAATATTTATAAAGAGATCGAAATCTCGGATATTTTGCAAATTCATGGAATATTCATAAAGAGATTAAATTCAAATCGGCCTAATTTGAGAAATAGCTACTAACGGCCCTCGAGTTATGACGATCAAGTCCAAATCATCATACGCCACTAACGGCCCTCAAATTATAGAAATCAAGTCCAAATCATCCAAGTTCAGAAAATACGTCACTAACTGCTCTCGAATCATGGATAAATCTTATTAGAGAAGAATTAAGGGAGGAATAGAATTATACTCATATTGATTATCAATAAAATATTCATGTTTCTTCCGATTTTATTTGTGTGATTTATTTAGTTTCCATATGTTTAATATATATATATATATATATATTACTTGATGGTACCATATAGTAAACACGCATATAATATATTTATTTATTTTTCTTCATCTTAAGTATGATAGTTGTGTTAACTGCCTGAAACGTCGTCCAATTTGGGTAGCTAGTGTGGTGGGCCATATAATAAAATAGTGGACTAAAATACCCCTCCGGATAGTTTACTCAACCTGTCAACTTCCGTTTGCGTTATTTATGGATGACTGACTGTTAGCTCTGTCCAAGAATTGCATCATTTTGGGGCACTTATTTAGCCTCTTATCTTGCTTATATTTATATTATTCTTTTCCTTTTTTTTATTACCAATTACCCCATAAAGATTCTCAATTCGCTATTTTTTTGGGTATATACTAAATAAACTCGTAGACTATATAGGAGATATAATTTATATTACACCAGTTCAATGTGGTAAACTCGATTGAAAAAATATTGACAGAGAGATTTGATTATTGACTTCTCTTATGGAATATTATTTGTTGCATCAATTTATTCATTTTTATCGATTGTAATATTATAAGTAATTTATTTATTCATCTTTGAGGATAATTCAATTTCCTTTTCTGTATTGTAATAGTTGAATTCAAAATCTCATATTATTAGGTTTTGTGTCTTTATCCAAGAAGGGGAGACTGGAGAGTCATATCGATTATAATCAAACTAATGAATTTGTTCACAAAATAAAATTAAATAATTATTTTTTTAATTAAAACATCAACTTTTACTCATCAATTAATTTTGTTTTTTGTGTATTTTTTTTAAAAATTGTAACACCGCTGTTTTTTTAAATTATATTTTCATGTTTGATAACAAATAGCAAATGAAAATATAATAACAAACAAATTACCTCCTTAGTTTTGACTCTCCCATCTCATATATCAAAATTCAAAAGAATCATGCCTTATATGGTAAGTGCACAAAATTTTAATCCTCTCATAAATTGAAAGATTTATTATTTTTAATTTAATAAGAAAAGGCAAAAACATGATAAAATATTTATATTTGATCATATTCTCGTTACCTTCTTGACATTTTTTTAAATCTTTTTGATTTCTTTTTGTTTTTAGTTTTTAGTTTTATTGATTATCTATTATCTTTTTTCTTTTCTTTTTTGTATTATTTTCTATTTTAAAATTTTTCTTATGTAATTTTATCCTTGTTTATATTTATATTGATCCTAAAATTATATTTTTACTTCCCTTTACCTATTCATTTGTTCATTTATTTACTTTTGTTTATTCAATTCAATCCCTTCAAAAATAATATCAGTAATTATCATTACCCTTCCTTAAATTAATTAAGCTAGTTTGTTTTTCTCCTTTTAGTAATTCTTTTTGCATAAATCCAAAAAATAATATATTTAATTAACTTTTCAAAAATATTTTTTATGATTTATGTGCTATGTTTTAATATATAAAAGTCACATGTCGATAAAGTGTATCAACTAATGTACTTGCTCTTATAATTTTGTACAACTTTTTTGGATCTCCTCTATTTTTAAATATATTATTTAATTTCTATCATTCTTTTAAATAAAAAAAATACACATATATATTACTATATATTTAGAGATCTCGAAACATGAAGAATTTAACATCCTCTTTGTTCATCCAATAAAAATAATTGTGAAACATTTGTAGAATTCAAGTAGCGCTTATTATTATATAAGTTTAGATTTAAATTGTTCTTTCAATTGAATAGTAATTTTCTTCTATTTAAAGTATTTACGATCTAACTATATATTGTTTTAAATTATGCACATATCACTCTTCTTTAACATACAATTTTAAATATTTAACAAAACATATTATTAGCGATGCGATAGATAAATTAATCACGTCAACAAAATAATAAATAAGTAATTTTTCTGTTCTGTTACAAAATAAAATTGAGTGACTATTACGTTACAAAACAAAACAAGGGAGAGGGATGTACTATTTATTGTAGGGTTAGGTAACAATTCAATTTGACAATTGGCAGTAAAGAACAAATAATAATTACAACACCACTGCTACACATTTTCACTACAAAAACTACCAAGAAATTGACACCTTTTTCAGCACCACCATCCTCTTCCTTCTTCATCATCTTTCCCATGGTTTCCACTCACTAACATTGCAATTAAAGAATTATTTGAAATCTAGATATTTTAAGTTGTTTTTTTAAAAACTTGGATAAGCTATACACAATTTTTTAAGAAGAGTGGTGATTTGAATTTGTTTGGAATAAAAGTCAAAGTTGAAATTAATTTATCGTCCCTTCGTCCTTAATCAGAAGTATCGGGTTCAAATTTCCCTAAATATAGAGTCGCCTTTATTTCATAACACCTTAACACCCCCCACTCCAATATGGAACTTTCGGACGTGAATTCAAATTTAATCAAACTCCAGTGCGGATACTGAACACTTTATGGAAATAAAAAAAATTTACATCGCAAACACATTTTTATATGAATATATATACAAGAAATAGAGGATATACATGGAAGATATTACTTTTTCCAGATTATGCATATTTTTGTTGGGAGTATACTTAACATTGAGCTTTCTAAGGGATGAAGGTTTCCGATCAACGTTCATGGACCTTTAGTATCAATTTTTAAGTCCTAGAACTACGTGTCACCGTAGGATTTTCTCTCAAATAGACATTACCTAGTAGATCCACTTTAGCTCAGTTATAAGGTCTCTTACGATAGCAAGAATTTGACACCCTATTTTTGGTGTGGGGGTAGTACACTGAAGTTCATGTATCACATGGTTCATGTCAGTTTTAGTATCTCCCATAATCAATTTTTCAGTTATTGCATGACCTTGTATTTATGTATTTCAGATCAGTATATCTCACTTTCATGTTATTTTACTTGGTCATTGCATCAACATGTTTTACAGATTCAGTATGTTCAAATATCATGTTTATTATAAAAATTTCTCATACTCAGTACATTCAAAGTACTGAACGCATACTTTCTGCCTATATTATTTGATAATATAGGTTCCGACGCTCAATATCCAGTCCATGGTTAGTACAGATCCACTTAATGTTGAAACAATTTTTGGTGAGTCCTCATTATCTGAGAACAACCCCTTTAACTTTGATTTCAGTATTTCACCTCTAGTTTTAGATAATTAAAGTTATCTAGGGTTTGTCCTAGCAACTTATATTAATAGAGGCTTTTCAAACAGTCATTTACATTTCGCCCTTGTGTACTCAGATATTTGTCTCTTTCAGATATTGGCTTATCTCAATATTATGGGATTTATTAAGACATTTTACATTTAGTTTTCTATAACATCCCAAAAATTTCTAAGTTAAGACTCGAAGCATTCTTCATTGTGAGTAAGATTGTACCAAGTGATTCTAAATTTTCTTAGGTGTTAAGTTCACTAGAATTCCCTAGCATAAAGTTGAGTTGAAAGCTTTCTTTCCAATTGAGTTTCACTATGATATTTTTCTTGGATCAATTTCAAATGACCATTTCTTTTACCACACAAATAATTAGGTGGCCCATGGCTATCATATCGAAGGTGTTTGAGTCCCCTCTCCAACGCCACAAAGTTTGCTAAATTTCGAGCTCCGAGTAAGAAGTTATGGCCATTTGAGTGAAGCCTCTCCATTTAAGGCATTATATCCGTTTTAGGAAAGGGTATTTTGGTCTTTTCTTTTCCCCCACTTGTCTTAGCACGTTTTTACTAACCCAATTAAGGTTTTAATCAGATTCTAAATCACCTATTCACGTTCCTAAACACTTAGAATTTTAGAGCGAGGATTCAAGAAGAGAAAAAAGGGCTAAGTTCAAGCGTTTTTCAAGATTTGTGGAATTCGCCAAGAAAAATCTTCTTTCCAGGTATGTGAGGTTTCTCATAGTGATGGAATCATTCGTCTGCACGCCTATCATCTACAATTCATCCATGAAATCGCTTATTAAGATGATTTTTGAGTAGTTCTTGAGTTTAACTTCATTCTTTAACAATGGGAATTTTGAGTTTCTTGAGTTGAGGATCTTGAGTATGAGTTGCGAATCTTGCTAGGGTTTATATGAATTTTCAATGAATTCTTGTTGGGCTTGTGAATCAAAAAGAGTTTAGAAGAAATCACTCAATTATAGATGGGTTAGGACCCAAAATTGAGTATAAAAAATCATCGGATTTTCTGGGTAGAAGCCTGGGGCGGCGCGCCACCGTAGCGCCAAAACCTGACTTCAATAGTTCATGCCCTGGTGTGACATGCCAGCAGTGCGCCAAGGCCTGACTTCTGAAGTTCAGGCCCTGGGGCGACGCGCTACTTAGTACGCCAGGGTCACCTGGTCCTTTTTCTTTCCAAAGGTGATCCTTTGAATCGTGTCTACATTCTCCTCTTTGTATTAGCTCCTAAAGGGTCCATTAATTCTTGAGAGATCCTACATGTCCTAATCACATGTCTTAATTTACATTCTGAATTAAAGTGAGTTTAAGAGAAAAGTTCAAGAGCTTTTATCGAGTTGATTTTTAGTTCTTGAGTTACTGATCCTTTTTTAAACTCTATTCCTAATTTTTGAATTGCTACATATTATGCATTGTGGTTCTTGAATTGATTCATTCATGTCTACATTTTAACATGAAACCTATGAGTTGAGTATTCTTGAGATGAGTAGTGCCGCCGAGTTCTGAGTTCTTGAGTCCTTGAGTTCTGAGTATTGAATTCCTATATTGTTATTGAGATCCTTGAGTTGATTTATTTATGTCTATATTTCAACATGAATCCTATTTCGAGTTATAAATCTTGAGAATCTTTTAAAGCCAATATTTGCGTTTTAAATCGAGTTTTGAGGAAAGTTTAAAGAGACATTTTGAGTAAAGTTTAAGACTTTAAGGGAACTAAGTATTCCCAAATGTTTCATTTTTATATAAAGAAAGAGTATTATTTTGAGAACATAGAAATTTTGATTTCTAAACGAGTTTATGAGTTCAGAGATATTTCAGAGCAATTACCTCTTTTAAGAAGATAGTTTGAGAAATTATCTCAAACCAGAGAAAGAGTATATTTTATACATTTGAGCATGAGTATATATATTATTGGGAGTGGTATGGAGCACCGATATGGGGATGAGTTTAGACAACTCAAAATCGTCATAAACCATGCATGCCAACCTGGGTAAAATATCATACTTTTTAGATGAATCCTTAGTGTCTTCGTGTAGAGCTTAGTGGATCCACTTAGTTGAGGTGTTCTATACCTCGACAAGATATATGATAGTTCTGGAAGCTTGGGCGAGACGTTATATCATCACATAGCTCATAATGATGATTGTCGGTTAGAGAATCTCCCTAATAAGAGTAGTAAAGAGTACTATATTGTGTTTTTATATACATTCTTGAGTTGATATTTTTTCATTTAATAAGCTTTAAACATGTAAATCTTTTGTTACTGCTTTTGTAATGAGTTGAGTTAATGTGAGTGCTTTTCCAGTCTTGTCAGTTTAGTTATCTACGTTTTCAGTTCTCCTTACATACTCGTACATTCAATGTACTGATGCCATTTGACTTGCATCCTTTTATGATGCAGATACAGGTGTTCATGATTATTAACAGGCGCTTCGTTGAAATCACTCTACACTCTAGTTGGTTTTTGGTGAGCCTCTTTGTATTCTGGAGAACTTCACATTTACTTTCAGTTTAGTATCTTTGAGATGTCGTGGGTCTTGTCCCGATATCCCTCTTTAATAGCAGAGGCTTCATAAATAGTTATAGTTGAGGAGTCTTTTAGTATTTACTTTCTTAAAAGTTGTTTTACAAACTATAAGTATTTCTATTGAGTATTTTCCAGACCTTATGAGTTGAGTAATTGAGTTTAACAGATTTAATTCAGTTTTAAGCTTATATATGCTTGAGTTAGTCTTCCGCTTGTAGTCAGTTAGGATGAAGGTTCGCTTGGGGACCAACAATGGTTCTCGAGTGTCGGCCACGTCCAGGATGTAGGCTCGGGTCGTGACACTTTTGCATTTTCATTTCAGTTTCTATTGATTTATGTTAATCTTAGTATCATGCTATGTCATGAGGTTAGATTGTGATCACTTGTGGCTTTAAGAACCATGTCGCGTGTAGGGTATAGTCTTGGGTCATGACAAAAAGACTACCACACTTCTCCCTTTTCCTCTCTCCATCCGCCTCTTCTAATCTCTCCATCACCGTCCTCTCCTCTTCCCTTTCCTCTCTCCCGCATATTTGTTCCGACAAGGGAACCTCCGCAAACCACCTCTCCCTCTTACTTATTTCCTTTCTTCCCTTCACTTCTTATCTCCTTCACCCCTCATCCTCTTTTCACCAGCTCCGGCGAGAAAAAACCAAGATCGTCGTGGTTTCCTTGTCTCTCTCCCCCGCTGAAGAGAGACAATTTACATTCTTGTTTACTATATTGCGTTTCTTACTATTTTGCATCTGCTTATAAAAAAAATTGCCTTTTGCCTACTAAAGTTGCAATTCTAACCAAATTTTGCATTTGCCTACTGAAATTGCATGACCTGTAAATTGCATTTGAATTACTTACTTAACTGCATTTGGCCTACTAAAATTGCATTGCATGTCGAAAATTGCATTGTCTACTAATTGCATTTGGCCTACTATATTGCATTGCCTACTAAATTATTTTTTACCTACTATATTGCATTGCCTACTGAAATTATATTTGGCCTACTAAATTGCATTTGAATCGCCTACTATATTGTATTTCCTACTGAAAATTACATTTTTGTCTACTATGTTGCATTGCCAACTGAAATTTGTATTGTCTACTAAATTGTATTTGACCTACTATATTGCGTTATCTACTAAGTTGCATTGACTACTGAAATTTGTATTTGGCCTACTATATTGTATTGCCTACTGAAAATTATATTTTTACATACCATATTGCACTTTGCATCTTGCTCTGTATTTCCTTTACTGTTTTTAACAGGTTTTGAACAAAAGTTTGAGACGAGATGAATTGTCTGAGATAAAATATTTAGGCAAAGGCTAGTTCATTTAAGATTTTATTTAACTATGTATTATTATATTTATGATTCTCTTTTTATGTGATTTGTAATAACATTGTATTTTAACACTATTTCATATAATTAAAATAACTTTGAGAAATCGTCCAAGGAGGGAGGGGGAATTTATATGTTATTTGAGTTATTATTATCATGTGTTATTTGTTAGAAATCATGCATATAGGAGTTGTTTATTTAATCATATCCATCAAAATTCATGTTATACATAATGCTTAAACTTAATTTTAATTATGATTCAAATATGTCCTTGGTAGATATTTGCCTAATTAAACAGAAAATGACCTAATGTTAGTATGTTAATAACCTAATCTAAGTATTGTCCTAATCGTCTATCATCATTATGCATTTAAAATATATCATCTAACTTTAACATTCTAAATATATATATATATATATATATATATATATATATATATATATATATATATATATATATATCAAATAATCTGCCTAATTTTTATACATTTATATTTTGTCTTGTTTAAATCAAATCACCAACCTATATTAATAAAAATAATGTTTTAATAATAAATTTTATACTCGAACATGTTCATCATTTAGAAATAATGTGTATAAGTACTATGTAATAATTTCAGTATTTTAACCATGTAGATATATATATTCATAGGCCTATTAAATATTTTCAGCATGTTATTGGATTTACTAAATATTTTCAGCATATTATTTTATATAGAAATCATATTTATAGGATTTAATAATATTTTCAGCATGTTATTATTTTTATAAAAATCATGTCTATAGAATTAAATAATTATTACAACATGTTATTTTATATAGAAACCATGTTTATAGAATTTAATAGTATTTTTAATATGTTCTCTGCTAAAAAATCATGACTAGGTTATTTACATTCATCTTGTCAATCAATATTATAGAGCATGCTATCGCGATTCAATCTGTCGGGGCGTGTAGGCTCCTACTCTAACACCTAGATAGGAGAATCCTTAACATCCAATTTTAAAATGGACTATGCAGATATGATAAAATATAAAAAAAATTCTTTAATGCGTTGGAATAAACATGAAAACTCAAGAACAAGAATCATATTTTACAATTTATTGAAAAATCCTCTCAAGAAACAAGTCTAAACATGTAGAAGAGCTACTAAGAACATACAAGCCATAAAAGAAAACACGACACATATCCCACCATAAGGAAAGAAGAGTAAAAGTTTTTGGAGATCATCATCGTCTTCACCTACGAAACATCACTGAATCATGTAGTCACTCTATGCAAAGTGGCATAGCAAAAGTAGTATTATTACAAACAACACATACTAGTAGGCATCATTGATCGACCCGTACCTACCATATAATATTATGCAAATGATTAGGAAACATAAAACTTAAATATAAAAGAGCCCAAACCACCCATTTACGAGCGTAAAATGACAACCCTCCTTGAAACACATACGTTCTATCTCAAGTCTTTATTCACCTACTTTTACCATCTCATGTATAACGCTCATGAACTAGTACATTTGGTCCAAACTTTCTGCCTCATTTTGCTGCCAACTCTGATATTCAATCGACCCTCTTACCACTTGAAGGCTTCTCAAGCCTATCTATTATACCACTCTCATATTAGATCATAATCTAGTCCTATTATCACATAGAGATTTTTCGAATACAAGACCACTACTAAGTCTACTAAGCAATCTACTACTCTCCCTTAAACTCTCATGTCAACACCTTGGCCCTTGATTCCTTTTAGTAAAACACCTACAAAACTCTTATTAAATCATTTTGACTCAAATTTTTTCTTATCGGGTTTGTTCTAAACCCTGAATAAACATAATCATTTTCAGCATTTAAACTATGCACCATACATCGGTTCATCAGCCTGACCTAGAAACCACAACTCAAGAAAATAAATAACATACAATTATAATCTTAAGTAGAATATAGTCCAGTCTCTCAGTCCTTACCTTGAGTTAATACACACCTAAATATGAAATTATGAACTACCTCAGCACAACAAGTCGTACCTAATTCATCACACTTTTTAAGTAACTCGGACCATCAAGAATCGGTAAAACATTATAATCCACAATTTTTAACATGCAAACCTGGTCCACACAAAAATCAACCCAATATTTAAACATAAATTCGATTCACTCATGGAACCAACATGTAAATTCGGTCCTCTCATGGAATCCATACACAAACTGTTAGTGTATTGATGGGGTATCCAAGTCAACCATGATTCATATCAGGCGTGGTATCTGAGGCAACTGTTAAGATTTCGTACCGACATGGTATCCAAGTCAATCATCAGTCACAAATAGCATACACAACCACAATTACAAAGAATAATCACACTTGAACACACCTGCCAGTAAATAACATGTTCATTGTATGAGGTTATCAACATAGGTCATTTCACATTAGCCTTTAGTTTCTTCATATACATTGCACAAGTAATACTACGAATTTGACACTGTATTTTTGAACTTTTGATTCGGCATGAGATGCCTTTAAGTAACGACGATTTAAGTCGTTACATATGCCTATTAGAATATTAGTGTTATCATTTTTCATGAGAACATATTTCTTAGAAAATCAAGTCTAAGGTATACTAATTTCAGCATATTTGTTTCACGTAGATATCCTGCCTATAATAATTTGTTTAAGCATGTTGTACAGATACCAGGTCTATATGACATTTAAACATAAGCATGCTAAGAAAATCTGTAAGTTTGCAATTATTTTTTCAATATGTATTTCAGCTTCTGGATCAATATGTCTATTTCTTTTGTGCGCAAATCTCATTATATATGTGCATAACATCTATGATGCTTCATTGACCTTCACAATTTGTATATGCTTTTAAGCATGCCAATAATTAATTTAGAGGCCTATTTAAGATCTTTATGTACTAACTATTTTTTCTATTTGTTTTGTTTGATGATGCGTTTAATTAAACTTTAGGATTTCTTTTACTCTAGAACTTATCCTAATAGTAAGTTCAATGCCTCTTGGACATTGAGTTGGTACAGATAGACATCTTTTAGGGCGTTAGTTTTTTTTTAGATCGTTTTTAGGTTAATAATAAATGAACCTAGAAGGGTTAGAAAATTAAAGATGATGAAAGTTGACCCGATTCATTTTTGAACTTTTAATTCTCCTATTTATAATCTTTTTTTCAATTGTTTTGGGGTAGCTTAATCAACCAAAAAAAATATTTCTTCTATATCTATTTGTGTCAATTCTATCTTCTCGCTTGTCTATTATATTCATGTTTCATGTTAGTTAATATTTAACGTTTTACTTGTTACTTATTTTGTAGTAAAATTTAATTTTATATTTCATATCTCCTATCATTAATTCTTTTTTTTTTTAATTAATACTTAATAAATTAGAGAATTTATTTGTCACATCTTCGCCACATTATTTATAAGATTCATCTCGGACCCATATTTGTGAACTTCTAAATGTGCCTAACATCTTCTTTTTGAAGTAACTTGAACCCTTATCTGATCTATGATTTCAAAGACCCTTCTAATTAATTTTATTTGGTATTTTAATATAAGATGATGCTCTAACGCGCCTTTACTTCGTTAGGTGGTGACTACTCCCATTTGAAAATCTTAAAAAGAGTTGTCATGTTGTTGCAATCCACTTTGGAGAAAAATGAGCGCGACATGCATATATTTAGTTGTTAAGTTGTGATTTTAAAGTACATCTGCATGCTTTACTATTTGGTTGACTAACTTAAAGTCTATTAGTAGATTTTACTCTTTGAACTCAGTATTTTAAGTTGTAGACAATTATTTTATTTAGCTATTTTATATACTGTTTATTTCATATACTGACGCCATTTGGCATTGTATTTTTAAATATTGCAGATTCAGATATTCAGAGTCGACATCAGATGCTTCATTATGATCTCTTCCCTTCAGCATTGGTGAGACCTTTTTCCGCTTAGAGGGCTCCAGTTTATCTAGTTTAATTAGTAATTATTAGATATTACTAGTAAGGTATTCAGATAGTTGTGGGTCTTGTTGCTACACCTATCTTCAGTACATTAAAGGATTCATAGACGAGTCAGTGGAGTTACAGTTTCAATTACTTGCACAAATCTTATTTATTATCATTACGACTTATTATCTATAAAGTTATGACTTATTCCCTAAATCATTTGCATGCTCATGTTTTTAAGTTTCCGCATAATTGTTGCAGTTTTCAATATAACAGTAAGCTAGGTAAAAAAACTCATTTAGGACTAAAAGTAATTCTGAGTGTCGAACACATTTAGAGTGTAAGCTTCAAGCGTGATAGTTGAATTAGAGGCTAGTCACGCGGTGTTGAGATTGCTAGGTAAGGTGGGATATGTTGCACTACTAAAAACATTTTTGAATTGACTCAAAAGTTGGTTAAACCTACTTTTAAGATATTTTTAGCTTTTGGGAGTGTTTGACAAAATTAAAAATAACTTAAAACAAGTTTAAAATGACTTTAAAAAAGTTAACAATAGATACTCCTCTACTTTTCATTTTTAACTTAGGGTGTGTTTGGTACGAAGGAAAATGTTTTCCTAGAAAACAAGTAGACTTTAGACTTATTTTCTCATGTTTGGTTGGTGAGTAGAAAATATTTTCCGAAAAAGATTTTTGTGTGTTTGATTTATGAATGAAAAATGTTTTTGAAAAAATAGCTTTTATTTTTACTAGAGAGTAGAAAATAATTTTTGAATTGAAACTGAAAATCTTTTTTAAAAATAAACTTAATTTTTTTTGGGAGAGGATGGGGTGGTGGGGGTCAGAGGCGTATCCAGGATCTCAAGGACATGGGGGCACCATTATCTTCAAAATAGACAATTAATTCAATTATATAAATTTTACGGTGAGAACAAGTAGGTAGTAGCAATTTTTATATAGTAATATATTAGCAAAAAACATCATTCACTTACAATTGTCCTCGACGAGTTTTCATATTTTGAAAACGGTCAATAATGGCATCATTACTTACATTTTTAAATATACTACGGTCTATATAGCAAACTAAACAACCATCTAGTTTTGTCTCTATCATCACTTTTGCAAGATCCTTGACTCCCTTCAAGTTGAGAAACTTGCTATCACACTTTTGAGCATAGACAATAAAATCATCAAGTTGAAAATTGAGTTCCCGAAGCTCTTTATCACCAAACTCACTTGGGTAGTACTCGGCTAGTTTCATTATCCTATCCTTGTGAAAATTAGCAAATGAATCAACCGGACTCAAACTAGCCATACCGAGGAGCAAGTCACTAGTCACCACATCAAAACGATTATTGAGTTCTTGAAGTGCCAAATCAATGACGGCATAAAATACTTCCACACGAAAGTGATGCAAATATGAAATATTGGACCTCTTACGCTTCGACTTCCCATTAGAGTAGTCTTCATTCATTTTGGGAATTGAAATTCCATGTTTACCACAAAATAAGCTAACCTCATCCATCATAGAGTCCCATTCATCCTCTCTCATCATTTGCAATCGTTTCTTTGAAAGGTCAAGCAATCCCATAGCGTTAACGATATCTTGATCTTTCTTTTGTAAAACTTTATTCAACTCATTCGTCAATAGCAACACCTTAAACATCAAGTGCAACATAAAGACAAATTCAAATTCATGAATCTTGCTCAAAAGATTTTCCGCCGCAAATCTATCAAGATGATATGGACAATCACGTTTCATATCCTTAAGCACATTAACAATTGAAGAAAAAAGAATCAGGAAATTGTCCAAGGTTTTAAAATGAGACCCCCAACGAGTATCACCCGGTCGTTGGAGGCCACGTTCTTGATTCAAACCTTGCCCTGTATGAACTTCTCCAAATTTAAGCAACTCTTCCAACTTATCTTCTTGATGTTGTCGAAGTGAATCTCTGCGTTTAAATGAAGCTCCAATAGTATTCAAAATATTAGTGAGAACATAAATTTTTTTATCCACATCCGAATTCTTTTTGGAAAGACCTACAAGTGCCAATTGCAATTGGTGAGCAAAACAGTGAATAGAATATGCAGATGACGTATCTTGTAAAATCAAAGACTTGAGACCATTTATTTCCCCTTGCATATTACTAGCCCCATCATAACCTTGAGCACATATTTTGGATGTACATAATGAGTGATCCAAAAGCAAAGAATAAATTGCCTTTTTTAATGATTGAGAAGATGTATCATTTACGTGGACAATACCCAAGAATCGCTCTATCACCATTCCACTTTTGTTGACATATCTCAAAATTAGAGCCATTTGCTCCTTATGAGAAACATCCTTTGATTCATCAACTAATATTCCAAAATAATCACCGTCCAAGTCTTCAATGATAGCCTTAGTTGTTTCTTTAGCACAAGCCTCCACAATATCTTTTTGAATTGTCGGACAAATCATCATATCATTTTGTGGAGCATTACCTAATATTACTCTTCCCACATCAAAACTTCTATCCCCATACCATTTCAAAAGTTCAAGAAAAGCACCCTTATATTCGGAACCTTCACTTTCATCATGTCCACGAAATGGAAATCCCGATGTCAAGAGAAATCTTGCTACATCAATTGAGGCATTTAAACGCATCCGATAATCACTTCTTGCCTTTTCACTTTGCTTGTCAAAAGAAGATTGGATCGATTGTCGTTGGTTTTTCAAATCTTGCATCCTATTGAAACATTTATGATGGATACTATTTACCTTACCAACATGTTTTTTGAATCTTTCTAAAGCTTTGTTCCAACACCTAAAACCATCTCTTGTAAATGAATCTCCGGCATTTCCACGACTTTCAAGTTCATTCTTGAACAAATAACAACACAAACAAAATGCCGCGTCTGCTTTAATGCTATATTCCAACCATTGAGATCTTCTCTTAAACCAAGTTGGTCGAAATTGACGCATTTTTTCTCCAAACTTAGTTTTAGGGAAGATATGATCAACAGGCTGACATGGCTTTTTTTGAATGTAATACCTCCTTACCGCATCTCGAATATTAGGACCATAAGATGAAATAGGCATTCGATCTTTGGGATCTGCTTCAAGAGATTTAAAATCAAGCATATTATCCATATTTGAAAGTGGAAAATAATTTGTATGTCTTTGAACTTCCGGAGCAACTTGTGAACTCACAAATGGTTGATTAGAGCTAAAACTTGGTTGGCCATCTTTTGGCTTTGGTAACTTGATGAGAAACTTATCCATTTGTGATTTGATGAATTGATTGTAAGAATTATTTTACCTACAAAATTAAATATTCACACTTCTATTCAATCTTATAAAAACAAAATAATTTTTAAAAAATATTAGCACAAATAACAAGTTTACTAATAAAAGAATCACAATTATTAGATAACTATTTAGAAATCAAGAAATTCTTATAAATTTAAATATTCAAGCAATCAAATAATGGAACCACTTCATAAATCAAGAAAAACATATAGATAACTATTTAGAAATCAAGAAATTCTTATAAATTTAAATATTCAAGCAATCAAATAATGGAACCACTTCATAAATCAAGAAAAACATATAAAAAAAATGAAGTACATTAATAAATAATTTTTTTTAGATAACATACCTTGTTACTTGTTCTCAAATCTCACTTCTACTTCACCATGAACAACAAAGTGGAAATGTGGAATGAAGCCAAAAGAATAACAATATGATGTCTTTACTCCTTTTTACCTTTTAGTTTAGGGCTTTGAAAAGTCAAAAGAAAAAGTTAAAAATAAATAAATAAGAAAAACGTCTAGAAAAAGAAAGTAAAAAATATAATTTGACTTTATTGACACTTCTAGCTTAAGGTCTAGACATAGGTAATGCAACCTAAAAATATGGGTAATTGAACCTCTTTTTATTTATAAATTATTAAAAAGATCTATGAAAAGTGGCACATTTTGTTATATTAATTAAAAATTAAAAATGTTAATGTGGATAGAAAAATTTGAACCACAAATCTATAAGTTATGCACCCCCTATTTGTACTTACTTATCAATATACTAGAGTATTATTTTTAACCTTGGGTTCACCAATACAAATTTTAAAAAATAATTAGAAAAATAGTAGTATTATATAGGGGTTAGGAAGGGGAGGATGGGTGCATGTGAACCCCCTCCCCTTCATGTACATACGCCCCTGGTGGGGGTGGGGCTAGCGGGGGGGGGGGGTAGGGGTGAGATGGGGTAAAAAATAAAAATTTGAAATTGAATTTTTTTTTAAAAACAAACTTAATTTTTTTTTGGAGGGAGGGAGGGTTGCGGGTAGGGGGTGGGATGGGGTGGGGTGAAAAAATGAAAATTTGAAATTAAAAATATTTTTAAAAGCAAACTTAATTTTTTTTGGAGGGGGGGGGGGTCGCGGGTAGGGGGTGAGAGTGAGAGTGGGGTGAAAAAATAAAAATTTGAAATTGAAAATATTTTTTAAAAACAAACTTTTTTTGGAGGGGGGTGGGGGGCTGAAGGGGGAGGGGGGTGGTCGCGAGTTGGGGTGAAAAAATAAAAAATTGAATTTGAAAATATTTTTTAAAAACAAACTTTAATTTTTTTTTGGTGGGTGGGGGGTGGGCTGGTAAGGGGGCTGGCCGGGGGTGAGGTCAGATGAAAAATAAGAATTTGAATTAGAAAATACATTTTAGAAAAAAACTTTAATTTTTTGATTTTTTTGGGGGGAGTGGGGGGGGGGGGGGAGAGTCGAGGGTAGGGGTGGGATGAAAATAAAAATTTGAAATTGGAATTATTTTTTAAAAAACAAACTTAAAATTGTTAATTTTTTTTTTTTTGGGGGGGGGGGATAGGGGCTGGCAGGGGGAGGGGTAGGGGGTGAGGGTGGGGTACAAAAATAAAAAATTGAAGTTGAAAATATATTTTTTAAAAAGAAGCTTTAAGTTTATTTTTTTCAACAAAAAAAATTGATTTTTTCAAGAAAAAATTGTAATTTGAAGTGGAAGGAAAGTTTTGGAAAATGTTTTCCTTAATTTTTGAAGGAAAGTCATTTTCCTTAAATTTGAGGATAATGAGTTGATTTGGAAAACATTTTCCAAAACATTTACCCAACCAAACATGAGAAAATTAGAAAATATTTCCCGAAAAATGCTTTCCTTCATACCAAACACACCCTTAAAAGTTACTAAAATTTGACTTTTTAAAACCTACTAAAAGTTAAAGACAAACGGGTTCTAAAGGCAAGTAAGATAGGCACCTATGCTTAGGGCCGACTCAACAATATTGGGGGCCTAAAGCGAAACTTAAGAGAGAGGCCCTAATTTTTTTTTCATCATATGTACTTTTATTTAAAATATATTTTTCTAGTTATTTCAGATGCAAAGTCACTAAGTACTGTTTTATAATCAATTTGTTTTAATAATTCCTTTTCAAATGATAATATAGCTAATTCATTCAATCTATCTTGAGACATTGTTGATCTTAAAGAAGATTTAATCAATTTTAATTTCGAACAAAGAAAAATTTGGTTGAGGCAATGGTTACAGAAACTGTTAACATTATCTAATTATAAGCAATATGTGTATTTGGAAAAGAATCAAATCTTTTTGTTTGATTGAGTATTTTCATTACATTATTATCTTCTACTTGTATTATATATCTTTAACACTTTTAATTCAGAAAATAAATCTAAACCATCAATTCAGAATAACTAGTATGTGTTAAAGAAAGTTCAAGATTAAGATGATATTTTTAAAAAAATGTCATTAGTAATCTCAATATTTTACCACTAAATAAGAAATCAAAATATTTTTATATGCTTCAATTGGTTCAAATCTATTTTACAGTGAAAAAGCAGTTTGATCTACTCTACATATATAACGTAATCAACTTTAAAGATTCTTCAAGGGACTTAGTGATTTCCTTATCCATATTTTCATCAAATTATTTCTTACGAAAATCATATGTATATTCATGTCATATGCAATTTCTTTAGTAGAAATCATAGCACTCATAGTACATGTAATTTTTTTTTTAAAAAACAATATATATAAGTAATTGTTTTTAAAAAAATGGGTCCCCCAAAAATATGGAGCCCCAAGCGATGACTTTAGTGGCCTAGGGGTTAAGACGGCCCTGCCTATGCTCTAAAGATCAATCATCTCTCCCAAGTTTAGGAATATGTATTCTTCTCCTTTTATTTTATGAAATATTTATTTTAATCTTGTCTTTTCAGTCTCATTTACTATATATATATATATATATATATACACACACAAATATTCACACATAATTCTATTCAATATATAATCTCGAAGGAATTTATTATAAATATATTCAACAATTATCTTCTTTTTAAATAAATAAATAAATAAATATATTTTGTTCATTGAATGTATTTTAAATATTTTTCTTGTTCTCTTTCATCCTCAATTGTATAAATAACTTTTTGAATTTTGGTAGGAATAATTAAAAATATTTATATAAACAATTATTCTAATTAATTTTTTCTTATAATTTCAACACTATATATATTTGAAATTATATCACTTTATATATAAACTTAATCTATTCTATAGGTAAGTCCATAATATAGTGTAAAACAATTATAATATTAAAAAAAATACAATGATTGATAATTAGAGGTAAAATAGATACTTAAAATGTTCTATTGAAATAAAGCAGTGAAAATGTCTATTGTTCAAAATTAATAGAAGTGTTTGGTTTTTTAAAGTAAAGTTTGAGTAAAAATTGATTTTACCTGTTAAAAACACACAGATTATAATTTTTAAAAGGGGAAACAACGGTTTTAGTCTCTATATTATTGCATAACTTCAGTTTTAATCCTTGTGTTATTTGATCATGCACATTTAACCTTCAATTATTTGAAGTGTGCGGTTTTGGTCCGAAGCTAATGAGGCCTTAATAATTGGTTAAGATATAGATGTTGGAATTAAGAGGGTCAAGGTTAATTATATATTGTTGAACATACATTCCAATTGGTTAAAAGGAAAATTAAGAAATGGATTAAAGAGGTGATTAACTAAGGATAAGAAACTTGGGATTGAATTTTGTTTCACGTTCATCATAGCCCTAAATTATTGGAGACAAGTTTCCCACTCTCTATGGCGCCAATTATTCTCCACATTCAATGATTATTTACATAATTAATACTCCCTCCGTTCCAGAATTACCTCATTTCCTTTTTAGTCAATTTAAAAAAAATGACCTTTTTTTTTGGTAACATTTTAATTTTAGCTTTCCTCGTGGCATGTTTAAGACTATAAGATTAAATGACAATTTTGTACATTTGACATAACTTTAATTTAGGACCATAGATTCAAAAGTTTTCTTTATTTTCTTAAACTTCGTGCCAAGTCAAACTAGACCATTCTTTGTGAAACGGAGGGAGTAATTGTTTTATACCTACACTACTAGTCTATTATGTAGCTTCTACCATAGAAAAGTATGAACATCACATCACATGCTACAATTACTCTGAAATACAGGAAAAAGAAAGTTCAATGACAGATTTAAGATTTTCATTAAGAATATTTTATAAATAAGAATAATATATGTTTTGAAATTTTAACTTGAACCTCAAAATGATTTTTGAACTTCTAAATTATTAAGACAATCTCTATTCTTGTATTCAAAGATTCAACCCCCCCCCCCCCCCCCTCTATATATACTAACATTTTGCCAAGGAGGTTCACATGAATTCTCTTGATCCTCTATGAATCTGCCGTAAGTATATATATATATATATATAATATTTTGCCAAAGAGATTCACTTGAATTCCCTTGGCCCTTTCAGAATCCGCCTTGATAGTATTTATAAAATATATAATTTGTGAGTAATATGTAAAATGTTACAATGAAAATTAAGTGAAAAATAATTAATAAGAATGTATGGCCACTTGAGTTATATGAATTGAGCAACAATAACACATGGGACATACTCCTCCACTAGGGCACTGCTACACCAGTATAGCTCACCATAACATAGGAAATGACCAAACTACCCCTCCCAATTGTTGAATAAAAATGTTCATGTGATAATATACCAATTACCACCTACCCACACTTTCATGGGGTCCATAATTTATACTAATTAATTACTAGATTAGTCATCTCAACATATGGGATGTTCCAAACCTCAAAAAAATATTACACTTTAATGAAATGGGACCCACAAACAAATTTGAAACACTTTTTCAAACTTCAAAAATATGTTACATTAGAAAAACATAAGATTCAAAATTATCTGATATTTGAAATTCAGCTTATTAATTCTTATTCAAACATTCCATTTATTTTGGCTCTTTCTCATTGTTTTATTTTTCATTTCTCTTTTGGCCTACTTGTTCATGGGGGGTGGGTAGTGGAGGACCATTGAGTTAAAGGAAATTCCAATTGGCTCTATCTCTTCCTTGTGTCTATATATCATTAATAAAATATGACAACCATTGGATATCATTAAAAGGTACACTTAAAAGTCTGAAAGAAAATTTCTAAGACAGAGATGCTCACCTTGAATGGCTAAAACTCCTTGCCTTATTTTATTTGAATTCTTCTACTACGTCTTTAATTTCTTCAATAATTTTCCTCTTCTTTCCCTAAATTTAAAGTCTTGTCTCTTCACATTATAATGACAATCTAAATGTGACATAACGGTAAAAATACCTATGAGAAGAAACTATTATTATATAATTGAACCAAATTTGTTTAGGCCTGAAATATAATTATTATTGTTAGTTTCGGATAAATATAGGGACAGAGTTGTGATAACAAATTCAGCAGAATATCTTTGATTCAAATCATGTATATTGTGTTAAAAAATTATTTAAATATAAAAATAATCTTTCAAAATCTAGTAAGTAAATAAATCATGATTTAAAACTCATAAACTAAAAATTGTATAGATATATTTTTTGATTTCACAAATGGAGTGTAGTAGGTAAGGGGTGAGGATGGATTTGTTGCAAAAGATTTTCTTGAAGATACACTTTGAAGCGTTATGAGGTTTCGATTTCTCTCTCTCTATATATATTTATTTATTTATTTTATTTTAGGGAGAATTTTCAAAATGTCAATATTTATTTTAATTGTAGAAGACACAAAATACTTGGGATTTTAGTTTATTTACTTAGATTCTTCTTAACTAGAGACATTTATCTAATTTTGACTTTTCAAATTAAGTTAGGTATTTATCTAATTTTGGTATTGGTATTATTGTAAACCAAAATATAAATAAAAGGATTGAAAGACTCATAGGTAATCCAAAACTTAACTAACCGTAAAGTATTTGAATTTTAAGTTGCAATATAATAGAAGAACTTCTATTTCTTTCGAATTAGTAGACTAGTAGTTGTAAAGAAGTTGAGTACTAGTACTAGGACAAATGATACTTACTACGTTATGTTCATAGTATTCAAAGCTTAGAAACATTTAGTCAAAACCTTTTTTTTTTTTTTTGTTGTTGAAAAAATAGAGCATATATATTAGGAAAAATTATATAGTATGAAAAATATGTACTATAAGTGGCTATAATTTAAATAATTATATAATTTGCTACTGCACTATTCATTTATTAGCTATTTTTCCAATTTAAAAGTGTATTTTTTAATTAACATATTCTTTTTCTTTATTTTGACGATGCTTAGGTGAGTCAGGGGCTGAGCAACACCCGTAGACCTTAACAAATATAAGAAAAATAATAAAATATATAAACGGTGACATAAATCATAACTCTGCTCTTATAATGGTTCATAAATCGATTATCCTACTAAGGATGACTCACTCATCCCAATACTAGAAATGAAGGGTACTAAATACCTAAGAAAAGAGAACTCCTCTCAAATACATAGCATTTAGGGAATGCAAAAATAAAGGAGGCTCTCCCATTAGATGGTAAAAAATAATAATAAACTAACTAAGAGCATCTTCAATTAAGCTGTAATTAGAATAAAAGATAACCTAACTGAAGATGATTAGCAAAAAAGAAGTACATGTGATAGCCTGTACACAACCTAAGAAAGGCTCATTATATATCTATGTGGCTTTTTAATCATTTTCAATTTCTTCCTTCTGAAATTAGGCATACCTAGCTTGTCCATTGTGTAGTGTCCTCTTGCTTGTTTCAGGAGATGATTATTACGATTCAAAAATGGACGTGATGGTACTTGTCTATTTCCACCAACACAAGTCATCCTCAACCCAACGAAAACGAAAGAAATGCAGAAATGTAAAGCAAGAACAAGACAAAAGTGAAAAACTTATTCATTCTAAACAATATCCCAAAATATGATTGTCAAACCACTAAAGTACATACATAATTCGAAAGACAAATACAAGTCTCAAATGTCTTTGCTTCTCAAATAGAACAAAGCATAATAAAAGAAAAAGAGGATCCGGCGAGATGACAAGCAACTACCTCTCAAGTCCTTCAACGAGTCCCAAAATAAAAAGAAGAAGCGGAGGAGATCACACGGATCCGGGCTCGGACCTACACAAGTGTGAAGCAAGAAGTGTGAAGCAAGAAGTGAGTACCAACAACACGGTACCCAACAACCTAATAAACAACGAAACCTAGCTAGAATTTGACTACTCCTTTCCATCCCAACCGAACCTCCTCAAACTACAACCTACACAGAAATCAACACAACCTAGTAGTTCTATAATAAACAGTTCACAAGGCTCAATATTCACAATTCAAAGTCACAAGTCAATAACCAACACGTATCACCTCAGTCAAACTCAATGTCAAGTAGATCGATTACACAAAACAAGTGCATGTGTGAATAACAAGTAAGTCATACATAAGTATAGAAATGCATCAAATCACAAGAATCAATCTCGGCAGAACCTTTTTCCATCGGCACACTATCACTAGCCGGAATGATTTACCATTGGCTTTATATAAAATCACTAGCCGAAACCATTTCCCATCGTCTTTATTCAAATCACTAGCTGAAACCATTTTCCATCGACTTTATATCAAATTACTAGTCGGAACCATTTATCATCAGTGTTATAACAATTACCGGCAAAGACCTCGGCATTATAATAATCACATGTCTCATCACACTATTCAACAATCAATGCACACAAGCTATATCACACCACACGAAGAGACAACAAGTCATGCAATTCAACTCCACATTCAAGCCATTAAGACATTTCATCAAATCAATCAAATAGGGTCACAATAAGGCAATTCACAAATTGTCGTTATCATCATGAAGCCTTTTCATTTACCTCTTCTTTGTTTATTAACATTAATAAAGTGGAGCAATAAGACCCTTCACCTCATTCCCGATTACTCCCCAACACACATACAATGAAGAGAAGTAGACAATTCTACTAGATTACAAAGCTTAAGCGATCACTTGTCTTAAATCAATCAATAATCACTCCAAGAGTTGAGTCTTCCCCTTCCGAATCACGGTCAAAGCCACACAATCTATAATAATCAAGTATTCACAATCACTTTCTCGAAACAACAATACCCACATCAATTCTCTTGAAAAGTGGGTCAATCAACACAAAACTCAATTCTGAAAATAATGTTTGAATCCAAAATTTAATACTTGAAAATATTACTCAAGGCTTTAGGAACTCATTAATTAAAATCATTTCGAAAAATGGATAAAGACCACTTTAAAATCACCATTTTAGATCAAAACTCAAGTTCTTGCAAAATCTTGCCATTTTTCAAATCAAATCCCAAGTTATAATGTTGATATCCATAAATAATTAAAGGGAAATGAAATTTTAGGATCATAAAAGCTTACCCAAATGATTTAGCACAAGAAATCCTTTCAAAAATCTCTACCAAGGGTTTCCCAAACTCAAAGTGGAAAATGGGGATTAAACTCCGAAAATGGCAGACAAAAACCTCATCTGATATCTCAAAAGCAACTTTGGGTTTGCGAAAGAGAATTGGCTTCGCTTTTGCGAATCTCGGTTAAGAGAAGAGACTCTCTCTTCTGCGAAGGTCGCTTAAGCGATTGGCCTTCGCAAAAGCGAGGCTTGCAAACACCAGCAACTCAGTCAACTCTCAAAACATTAAAGAGACTCTCGGGATTCATTCGGAAACCCGTACAAACAAACCACATATGCAAATCTATTATACTCGATGTTGTAGACTCAATGGAACCATCAAAACATGAATTTGAGGTCTCCCTGACCTGTCATCCATGAAAATCATAAGAAACTAACTCACACCAAAAAAGGCTAAAACAAGCTCGGGACCTCTCAAAAATCAACCAAGATCTCACCTAGCCCTAAAATCGTCCCCGAAATCCAATTGAACTCTCAGAATTCCGATGCATCCGAGCTTCAAATGTTGACCAAAGTCAACCCAAAGGATAAATTTCCACAATTTCACAACTTAGGACCTCAAATACTCAAAAAGATTCAGAATCGGAAATCGACTACTATCACAACTTAGATTTCACATTCTGAGACTGATGGAATCAACGAAATTCCATTCCGACACTTGAAAGTTCAAAAGACTCCAAAAACCACGTTTAAGCAACTTAGCCTTATAAAAGCACAATTCACCAAATTCTCAACTTCTAACTCAAAGTTCAAAACCAACATTTCAAAACTCAATCATAAAAGACTTGGGGTCAATATCAGGAGGGGGAAAATAGTGAATTCATGAAATTTTCTAAAAATTGACCGACCAGGTCAACAATGATATTGATGGTAGAAATGCCAAGTAAAGTGTAATATATGATTATATTTGGATAATACGGTTGCAACATGGTTAGCCTTTCTATAGGTGTGTTTACATTGGAAACTGTCAAACATGCTATTTGAGATGTTGAAGACTTGTCAAGTTAATTTGGACACTCCATGGTGGTTTGATATTGCGATTAACATATTTTTAGTCTTATTTCTAGCCATTTTATCTATCAATGAGCTTTCTTTTATCTAGTAGTGTAACGACATGTTCCCGTCATTATAGAAATGCCAATGGGGAAAAAATTTGGGGCCGGAAGACTTTTTTCGTAGTATTGGGATTTTCCAACCTTGTCCAGATTTGGACGAAATTGGAGTCTTTGAGGTGTGAGGAAATCTGGTAACAATTGGGTGAATCATTTATGATTTTGATTACATGAGTGGTTAGGTAACTCCTTAAATAATTTGTATGACTTTACGAAATTGAATTCGGGTGAGTAGAACTCCCGGAATAGATCTTGGTGTAAAGGGTATTTTCTGAGCGTCGTTGGTTAGAGGTGTGTTGTAAAATGAGAATTTTGGAATTCTTTAATTAGCTCTCTGTCTCGCGTAACCCGCATTAGCGCCGCTTTTTGCCGCTACAGCGGGGTAATGGTTGCTGTGGCAGGCTCGACACGAATTAAAGTCGTTAATAAACCCCTAAATGACCTCATTATGCACATTTTGACATTTATAGCTAAGGAACGAACCCCAAGCGACTCCTACTTGTTTTTCATCGTTCTTGAGGCTAAATGTAAGCTTTTCACTCCCCGAATCCATTTTTCGATCCGAAGAGCGTAATAGAATGGGTGAATATTGATGAATGAGAGTTTTGTTATAGATTCTATGGTGAAAACAACCCTAAATTGGATAATTGGAATCATGGGTATGATCTAGGATTCATAGAATTGTTATAGATTTGAGTAATTAGTGATTGTTTATTGATTTCCATATTATATTGATTGTTTGTAGACAAAAAACAAGCGGAACGAATCCGAAAAGGGAAGGATCAAGTTTCTTAGGGTTTCAATCTTGTTTCAAGGTAGGTTATGGTTGTGATTGTATGATTGTGTGATGTATGTTTGTTCTTGCTTCATTATGATACTTGTATATGTATGAATGATGCAATGTTGATCACACTTTTTTTTAAATGAGATAGATGAATGATGATTGCCATGAAATCATGACTTAAATGTATGATCTTGATGATATACTTGTGATTGTGATTGTGGTGTGTTGAATGGATCGGTTGCCATGTTCCGGCATAACTATGGGACCGGTTGCCATGTTCCGGCATAATTATGGGATCGGATACCACATTTCGGTATGCTAACTGTTTGGGCTTGGGTTTCATGAGAGGACCAATGATTTGATATAAATGTGCAGTTGTTCGTTGTTCGTAAATATTGATAATATTGTATATGTTGATATATATGCATGTGATATAATGTTGTCTTGACTTGCTTATGTTGCACTTAGTGGGATAGCCACGTGATCCTACCAGTACACTGTGGTTGTGTACTGATACTGCACTTGCTCTTATTTTGTTGAGTACAGGGCATCTTTGAGTGGCTACTGACAGACCTTGTTTAGGAGATCAATGATCGTATCTTCGAATTCAAGGGTGAGCCAATTATTCTGAGCTGCCATGGAATTCTCTTTTGTCTATGTCTACCATTTTCGGACTTAGAGATTTGTTCTATTTTGTTGATTAGTTCATTAGAATGGGGTTGCATCCTTTCTCGTTTAGACTTGGTTCATTTTTAGATGTTTTGGTACATTGACTTTCAGGTTCTAGGTTAATTCTTTCGCATTGTTGGTTGTTAGATCTTAGGTTGAAGTTTATGGGAATTTCAGTTTTAGCTATTATTTCTGCTTTCATATACTTAAATGCCTTAGTTTTGTTTTAGTTACTTGGTTTGAGTTGTAGTAGTGGTTCTCCTACCGAAGGGTTAGTATGGGTGCCAATCACGAAGGTCGGGGTCGTGAGAAAGTTGGTATCAGAGCCTAGGTTCGTTGATCTCGATGTACCAAAACGAGTCTAGTAGAGTCTCACGGAACGATACGGGGACGCCTTTACTTTTCTTCGAGAGGCTATAGGACTTTAGGAAATCTCTCTGTTTTCTCTTGTCTCCTTTCGTGCTATGACTAGATTCCAATTGGTATCTGGCGATTCAAATTGGTATCTAACCTCGTTCACTTTTTTGTCTGCAGATGGTTAATACTAGATTCAACAACGTTAGGCCCGTAGCTCCCGTCAATGCTTCAGCTGAGGAATATGCAGCGAGAGGTCGCGATCGAGGCAGGGGTAGAGGAAGATCTAGGGGTAGAGGCCGTGGAAGAGTAACGCCTTCTGGAAATGGAGCTCCTATTGCGAATGCTCTTGTGAATGAGAACCCTCCTGCGCATCATGAGGAGATTGAAGAGGAGAACGTTGATGTTGAAGATGTTGAGGATGTGGGTCAAGATGAAAAGGTGCAGGCTGGGACTACATGTGTTCTTCCTTTGGATCTAGTGTTAGCTTAGCAAATCATGTCGTTCTTAAAGGGATTGGTTGGTCCTGGAGTGCTTCCTTCTGCTCAAGCAACTCATGCTCCTACTAATCCTCCTATTGCTAGCACTGCACCTAAGGTGGGTGGGACTAGAGGTAATGATGCCTTCTTCCGCCCTTTGTTGGGTTCTGTTATGACTGGTAATGAATATGAAATATTGACTAAGTTTCTCAAGCTAAAGCCTCCTGTGTTTCTTGGTTCTGAGAATGAGGATGCTTATGAGTTCATTCTGGATTGCTATGAGAGGCATCATAAATTGGGTATTGTTCATCAGCATGGGGTTGAGTTTGTGTCTTTCCAACTTCAAGGTGAGGCGAAACAGTGGGGGAGAGCTTATATGGAATGCAAATCTTCTACTTTACCTCCATTTACTTGGACCCAATTTCATGCTCTGGTTTTAGAGAAATATGTGACAAGGACTTTGAGGGATCGCAAGAGGGATGAGTTCATGGCTTTGGAGCAAGGTGGTATGATTGTGGCTGCTTATGAGGCCAAGTTCCATGCTTTGTCTAGATATGCTACTCAATTGGTGAATACTGAGGAAGAGAGAATCCGGTTATTTATTAGGGGATTAAATTCTGAGTTGCATGATTATCTGTTCATATGACCTCTACAAGGAGAAGCTTTAATGATGTGACAGACTATGTTAAGAAAGTGGAGGGGGGTGAGGAGAGACGGTCAAGCTAAGGCATGGACAAAACGGGCCAAGAACTCGGGTAACTTTCAAGGTCCTTATTCCAAGGGGCCCGGAAGGCCAACGCTTGCAGCCAAGCCAATTTAGTCCGCTATGCCCGCCTCTGCATGTAGTGACTCGAAAACTCCATCTCATAATTTTCAGGATAGCTAGGGAGTCGCGTCTTCGACGGGCGACAGATCATCTTTTAATCGTACTTGTTACAACTGTGGTGAACCTGGGCATATAAGGAGAGATTGTCCCCACCCACGTGTGTTAGAGTCCGCGCAGTAGCAATCTAGAGCAGTGATACCCGCAGGGAATGGTAATAATGGTAGAAGACATCAACAAGATGGGTGAAGAGGTAATCAACGAGGTCGTGGAGGTATTGGAAATGGTAATGCAGGCAGAGGTAATGTGCAACCAGGTAGGGAAGTAGTTCGTCAAGATGATAGGGTTCAGTGTTATGCCTTTCCGAGCAAGAATGAGGCAGAGGCGTCTGACGCGGTGATCACATGTACTATTCTTATCTGTAATCGAATGGCTATGTGTTATTTGATCCGGGTTCTACTTATTCTTGTGTATCTGTGCGATTTACCTTAAAGTTTGATATGATTTGTGATATACTTGATGCCTCTATCCATGTTTCTATCCTAGGTGGAGAGTTAGTCATAATTACCCATGTCTATCGTGCTTGTCCTATTTTGTTTATGAGATTTCAGTCTTGGGCTAATTTAGTGATTTTTGGATATGATTGACTTTGACATAATCTTAGGCATGACTTGGTTGTCCCCCTATTATGCTATGCTTAATTGTAGTACTAAATATGTAACTCTAGAGATTCTGGGAATGGAAAAATTAGAGTGGGAAGGGGTGTACAAGCCTAAGCAAGCTAAAATTATATCCTCCATTCGGGCTAGTAAACTCGTAGAGCAGGGTTGTTTGGCTTATTTGGCTCATGTTAGGGATGTTGAGATTGAGGCTCCATCCATTGAGTCTATTCTTGTGGTGTCTGAATTTAGTGAAGTGTTTCCTAATGATTTGCCTGGTATGCCTCCGGATAGAGATATAGATTTTTGCATTGATTTAGTGCCTGGTACTCGTCCCATTTCCATCCCTCCATATCGCATGGCTCCGATAGAATTAAGAAAGCTTAAGGCTCAAATCCAAGAACTTCTTGATAAATGATTTATTCGTCCTAGTGCTTCCCCATGGGGTGCTCCAGTTTTATTTGTTAAGAAAAAAAATGGTAGTATGAGAATGTGTATAGATTATCGGCAATTGAGTAGGGTCACTATTTGAAACAAATATCCTTTGCCTCGAATAGATGATCTTTTTGACCAATTGCAAGGTGCATCAGTTTTCTCTAAGATTAATCTAAGATTCGGTTACCATCAATTGAAAATTAGGCCTGAGGATGTTCCCAAGACGGCGTTTAGAACTCGCTATGGGCAATATGAGTTTTTGGTTATGTCGTTTGGTTTGACTAATGCGCCTGCAGCTTTCCTGAGTTTGATGAATGGGGTGTTCCAACCGTTTCTTGATTCGCTTATTATAGTGTTTATTGATGATATTTTGGTCTATTCGAAAAGTGAGGAAGAGCATGCCAACCATCTTCATAGTGTTTTGGGTGTTCTTGGGAAGCAAAAGCTATATGCTAAATTTTCTAAGTGTGAATTTTGGTTGACTTCTATTGCATTTTTGGGGCATGTAGTTTCAAAGGAAGGGGTAATGGTAGATCCTCAAAAGATTGAAGCGGTTAAAAATTGGGTTCAAACAAGTTCTGTGACTGAAGTTAGGTGTTTTGTGGGGATCGCTAGCTATTATTGTCGATTTGTGAAGAACTTTGTTTCTATTCCCACTCACTTGACTAACTTGACCAAAAAGGAGATACAATTTGAATAGACTGAAAAAAGTGAGGAGAGCTTTCAAAAGCTCAAGACTCTCTTGACCACCACACCTATTCTAGCATTACTGGTAGAAGGTAAGGATTTTATAGTTTATTATGATGCATCTCATTCTGGGTTGGGCGCGGTGTTAATGCAGGATAAGAATGTTATAGCCTATGCGTCCGCCAATTGAAGGTGCATGAGAGAAATTATCCAACGCATGATTTGGAGTGGGCAGCGGTAGTATTTGCTCTTAAGATCTGGCGGCATCATCTTTATGGTGTTAAATGTGAGGTATTTACTGATCATCATAGTTTGCAGCATGTGTTCACTCAAAAGGCTTTGAATTTGAGAAAGTGAAAGTGGATGGAGTTGCTTAAATATTATGATGTGATCATTCAATACCATCCGGGCAAGGCTAATGTAGTGGCAGACACTTTGAGTCGAAAATCGGTGAGTATATGTAGTTTAGCTTGCTTGAGTGCATCCAAGCGACCTTTGGCTAAGGAAATTTAGACCTTAGAGTCCAACTTCATGCAATTGGGCATCTTAGAGAGAGGTGGGGTGCTAGCTAATATTGAAGTAAGAGACACATTCATTGAGGAGATCAAGGCCAAATAACTTGAGGATGAGAATTTGGTAGAGCTTAGGAAGAAAACTGTGAATGGTAAGGCACAAGAGACCACTCTTGATGCGGATGGTGTACTCAATTTTAAAGGGAGAATCTGTATTCCTATAGTAGATGACTTGATTGAGAAATTGTTGGTAGAGTATCATGGTTCGCGATATTCTATTCATCCAGATGTGACCAAGATGTATAGAGATTTGAAGCGAATTTATTGGTGGCCGGGCATGAAGAAGGATATAACGGAGTTTGTGGCGAAGTGTCTGAATTGTCAACAAGTGAAATATGAACATCAAAGGCCGGCAGGTTTACTTCAAAGAATGCAAATTTCGGAATGGAAGTCGAAAATAATAGCCATGGATTTTGTGGTTGGTCTTCCCAAGACTTTGGGGAAGTTTGATTCTATTTGGGTAGTGGTTGATAGATTGACCAAGTCAGCCCATTTTATTCTGGTAAGAATAGATTATAATGCTGAACAATTGGCTAAAGTTTATGTGAAAGAGATAGTGAGGTTGCATGGGGTGCCCCTCTCTATCATCTCAGACTGTGATACCCAATTTAGATCTAAGTTTTGGAGAAAATTGCATGATGAATTGGGCACACAACTCACTTTTAGTATAGCCTTCCATCCACAGACAGACGAGCAGTCGGAGAGGACTATTCAAGCATTAGAAGACATGTTGAGGGCATGTGTACTTGATTTTGGAGGGCATTATGATAAATTCATATCTTTGTGTGAGTTTTCCTATAATAATAGTTATCACTCCAGCATTGATATGACACCATTTGAGGTACTCTATGGGAGGGGATGTAGATCACTCATATGATGGTTTGAGGCGGGAGATGTGAAACCTTTGGGGGTAGATTTAGTGAAGGATGCTCAAGATAAGACGATGGGCATTCAAGCAAAGCTTTTAGCAGCCCAAAGTAGGCAAAAGAAGCATGTGTTTCAAACCGGCGAAAATGTTATTCTTAAGGTATCACCCATGAAATGGGTGATGAGATTTGGTAAGAAAGGAAATCTAAGTTCGTGAAGGTTCGATGGAAATATCGTCCAGTTGAGGAAGCTACTTGGGAAACCGAGAGGGACATGCGAGACAAGTATTCCCAATTGTTCATCGATTTAGGTAGTACTTCATTCCTTCCTGAGCCTATTTTTCCTAAGTTTTGTCACTCGGGGACGAGTGATGGGTAATTTGGTATCTATTGTAACGACTTGTTTTCGTCGTTATAGAAATGCCAACGGGGGAAAAATTTGGGGCCGGAAAACTTTTTTCATAGTATTGAGATTTTCCCAACCTTTTCCAGATTTGGATGAAATCGGAGACTTTGAGGTGTAGGGAAATCTGGTAACAATTGGGTGAATCATTTATGATTTTGATTACATGAGTGGTTAGGTAACTCGTTAAAGAATCCGTACGACTTTACGGAATTGAATTCGGGTGAGTAGAACTCTTGGAATTGATCTTGGTGTAAAGGGTATTTTTTGAGCGTCGTTGGTTAGAGGTGTGTTGTGAAATGAGAATTTTGGAATTCTTGAATTAGCTCTTTGTCTCGCGTAACCTGCATTGGTGCCACTTTTTGCCGCTTTGGCGAGGCCGCTACAGCGGGGTGATGGCCGTTTTGGCGGGCTCAACTCAAATTGAAGTCGTTAATAAACCCCTAAACGACCTCATTATGCATTTTTTTTAACTTTTAGAGCTAAGGAACGAACCCCAGGTGACTCCTACTCATTTTTCACCATTCTTGAGGCTAAATGTAAGCCTTTCACTCCCTGAATTTGTTTTTCGATCCGTAGAATGTAATAAAATGGGTGAATATTTATGGGGGAGGGTTTTGTATAGATTCTATGATGGAAACAACCCTAAATTGGATAATTGGGATCATGTGTATGATCTAGGGCCCATAAAATTGTTATATATTCGGGTAATTAGTGATTGTTTATTGATTCCCGTATTATATTGATTGTTTGTAGACCAAGAACAAGCGGAATGAATCCAGAAAGAGAAGGATCAAGTTTCTTAGGGTTTCAAGCTTGTTTCGAGGTAGGTCGTGGTTATGATTCTATGATTGTGTGATGTATGTTTGTTCTTGCTTCATTATGATACTTGTATATGTATGAATGATGCAATGTTGATCACACTTGTAGTAAATGAGATAAATGAATGATGATTGCCATGAAATCATGACTTAAATGTATGATCTTGATGATATACTTTGATTGTGATTGTGGTGTGTTGAATGGATCGATTGCCATGTTCCGACATAACTAACTTGGATCGGTTGCCACGTTCCAACATAACTATGAGATCGATTGCCACGTTCCAGTATAATTATAGAATCGGATACCACGTTCTGGTATGCTAATTGTTTGGGTTTGGGTTTCATGAGAGGACCAATGATTTGATATAAATGTGAAGTTTTTCGTTGTTCGTAAATGTTGATAATATTGTATATGTTGATATATATGCCTGTGATATAATGTTGTCTTAACTTGCTTATGTTGCACTTGGTGGGATAGCCGCGTGATCCTAACAGTACACTGTGGTTGTGTACTGATACTGCACTTGCTCTTATTTTGTTGAGTACATGGCATCTTCAAGTGGCTACTGACAGACCTCGTCTAGGAGATCAGTGATCGTCTCTTCGAATTCAAGGGTGAGCCAATTCTTTCGGGCTGCCATGGAATTTTCTTTCGTCTATGTCCACCATTTTTGGACTTAGACATTTGCTCTAGTTAATTGATTAGTTCATTACAATGGGGTTGCATTCCTTCTCGTTTAGACTCGGTTCATTGTTAGATATTTTGGTACATTGACTTTTAGGTTCTAGGTTAATTCTTTTGCATTTTTAGTTGTTAGATCGTTTGTTGAAGTTTATGGGAACTTCATTTTAGCTATTATTTCTGCTTTCATATACTTAAATGTCTTGGGTTTGTTTTTAGTTGCTTGGTTTGAGTTGTAGTAGTAGATCTCCTACCGGAGGGTTAGTGTGGGTGCCAATTATGAGTTTTTGATTGTGGGACTTATGTTCCATCTGAGAATTTGAGACCTAATAGTGATAATCTACTTGAGACTTATATTGATAGTTGTGAGAGCAATGCCCAAGTACCTCAAGGACTTAAGGTGATATCTTCTAGATGAATTGGAAAGATGCTAGATGTACTTTAAAATATTAACTATTTTACACCAAGACTACATAACTAGAGTTTCATAAACGCAACTAGATCAAAGTTACGATATGAAACAGTAGTCCACAATCTTAGTTTCACATTTTTATTAATAACCTCAAACAATTTTAGTTAGTAAAAATAACAAACCAAACTCTATTAAATTTACTTTTTGCAACCGTTTGTAGAAATAAAGACCATTTGTTCATGTTACATCAAAGAGTAATTTGAATCCTACACCCTAGACGTGATCGGCACTCAGAATCCATTTTTGATCACTAAGCGAATTCTTGACCTGGCTAACTAATTAGCGGAAGACTCACTCAAGCAATAATAGACTTAAAACAAACTTTGATCTCAAAATAAAACTTAACTTGAATGTCTGAAAGTACTTGTTGCTATAATCATAATAGTTTGCAAAACATCTTTAAAGGAAAGAAATAATTGAGAGACTTCTCGACTCTATCTATCTATGAAGCCTCTAATGTTTAAGATAGGTGTTGGGACAAGACCCACGATGCCTCAAAACAGCTAAACTAAAATTAAATGTGAAGTCCTCCGAAATGCAAGCAGGCTCACCAAAACTGTCTGGACTGTAGAGTGATCTCAACGGAGCGCATGTTGATGATCCTAGACACCTGTATCTGCATCATGAAAAGATGCAAGTCAAATGACATCATTACATTTGAATGTACAAGTATGTAATATATAGCCGAGGCAAAATAACGAAATGAAAGGGCTGTAATAAATAACAATGTACTTAAGTTGAATGTAAAGAAATAAAGAAGTTATATCATTTAAAGCTTTACAAAATACTTTATCATCTCTGAACTTAACAGAATAAGTGATATATAAAAATGCTCTTTAACTTCATTGGGAGATTCTCTAACCGACAACCATCACTATGAGCTACGTGATGATACAATGTCTTGTCCACGCTATCAGAACTGTCTTATATCATTCTGGGATATAGAACCTCTCAACTAAGTTGATCCACTAAGCAATAAGGATTCATCTAAAAAATATGATCTTGTACCCATGTCGGCTGTGAGTTGTCTGAACTCTCCCCCGTATCGGTGCTCAATACTACTCCCAATAATATATACTCTTGCTCAAATGTATTAAACATACTCTTTCTCTGGTTTGAGATAATTGCTCAAACTAACCTCTTAAAAGAGGTAGTTGTTATGAAATATCTCTGAAACTCATTGCTCATTTAAAAAATAAGGTTTATATTTGCTCAATGAAAAAATACATTCTAGGTTAAGATAATTACTTAAAAGGGTCCTCTTTAAGAGGTAATTGATTTGTACTCAATCTTTCTGAAAACTCTTTTAACTTTTCTCAAAACAATATTCTTTTTTTTTTTAATGTAAAAGTGAAACATTTGAAAAATACCTAGTTCCTTTATATTCTTGCTTAAATCTTGGATAAGTTCTTTCTCAAACTCCTCTTTACTTTCTCAAAACTTAGTTTAAATAATTATAATTTGTTTAAAAGATTCTCAATATGAACTCAATAAATACGTGGTTTGATAGTAGTTGTCAGCTTACATGTTATGAAATTGTTGGGTTACAGTTGTTTTTGGGGTTTGTGGAAATCAAGCAAAAGATGAATGAGCAAGCAAATTATTAATTCATGGGATTAGGGAGGTAATTCCCGAAATAAATGTGTACTCAAAATAGGATCCAATGTTTGGTTGTTGATATATGTAGGTGATGGTTTGTTTATTTTTTTCAACGTATGTAACGTGTGCATGTTAACTGCTTTGAGTATTATTTGTGCGATGCATGTGGGGAAACTATAAGGCTAATGTGAAATGACTTGATGTAATAATCTCATGCAATGAATCTGTTATTTACTTGTGGTTTCAAGTTGATTGTTCATTATGATTATGATTGTGCATATTGTTTTTTATTCACGTTTGACTCGGGTACCATGCCGGTACATGATACTAACGATTGACTCGAATACCACACATAGTAAGAATCATTAATAATTGACTCGGGCACCGCATCGATGCACTAACCATTTGTGTGTGGATTCCATGAGAGAAATGAATTTTCATGTTAGTTTTGTGGGTGGACCAGATTTCTCATTTATGTTATATTCATCACCCGTTGGTCTTTAAGTGGTCAGTTTGGTGTATTTTAATGTGGGGATGCTTTTTATGTAGACCAAAATTGCATGTTGAACACAATATGTTGTGATTTAGAAGATCTTTGGGTTGTTTGAATTACTTTAAAGGTGCGTGAGACTCATATATGGGCCACTGTGTGATTTTGTGGGACATATTTCATGTGTTAGGTTAATCAGGTTGGAGTCCGGAGTCTTGTTCAGATTTGTTTTACATGAATGGTGTGTGTTTGTAAAAGTGGTCTAAAATATATCTAATAAAGGGTAGGCATGGGAAACTTAGTGTGGCAAGAATGTTGAATGTTTAATGGTGACGTTCACAGCAAAATGAGGTAGGAAGCCTAGCTTATGTGTACTAGTTTATGGGTATTATTGTCACGACCCAGACTATCGTGAGAACCATTTATACTAATTAGCTAACCAACTTAATCAAAATACTAAGACATTTAAGGTTACAGAAGCAAGTTTAAATGCTAAGGAAAGAAATGAAGAGTTCTCATAAACTCCAACAGAAGTCTAACAACCCAAAACAAATGCAGATTAGAACCTGAAAGTTAATGTACCAAAACTCTAACAAGATTCATAAGTCTAAATAAGAAGGGGTACAACCCCATACTAACATAAGAAATTTAAGGAACTAGTCTAAGTCCGAAAATGTGGACATAAACAGAAGAGAACTCATGGCAGCCCGGAAGAACTGGCTCACCCTTGAATTCAATGATGTTCACTGATCTTCTAAACGAGGTCTGTCAATAGCCGCTTGAAGATGGCTTGTACTAGACAAAGAAAGAGCAAGTGCAATATCAGTAGATAACCACAGTGTACTGGTAGGATCACACGGCTATCCCAATAAGTGCAACATACATAAGTCAATACAACATAATAATAACATGCATACACTGAACATATACAATATCAATATCATTTATGAACAACGAACAGTTTCACAATTCTCAAATATCACAATTATGTCAAATCAATGGTCCTCTTATGGAACCCACACCCAAACTGTTAGCGTACTGGTACGTGGTACCCGATCCAATATTTATGCTGGAACGTGGCAACCGATCCCATGTTTATATCGAAACATGGCAACCGATCCAAGTTAGTGTGTCGAAACGCAACACCCGATCCATTCAACAACCCACAATCACAATCACAATCACAAAGTACATTCTCATAATCATACAATCAAGTCATGATTCATGGCATTCATCATTCATCTATCCTCATTTACAATTAGTGTGATCAATAATGCAATATTCACATACATACACGTATTATAATTAAGCAAGAACAAACATACATCACACCACATGAAATCACAAGCATTACCTACCTTGAACAAAGCTTGAAATCCCCTAAGAAACTTGATCCTTCCCTTTCCGAATTCTTTCCGCTTGTTCTTGGTCTACAAAAAATCAATTTAACACGGGAATCAATAAACCATAACTAATTACCCGAATTACCAACAATCCTATCAACCCTAGATCAAACCCATGATCACAATATCCAAATTAGGGTTTTTTCCACCATAATTCCTAGATCAAAACCACCTCATTCTTACCTTTAGCCTTAAGAATGGTGAAACACCGTCAAGAAAGCACATGTGGTCGTCTCCTAATTCTCAAAGTCGAAAAGTGCAAAATAAAACTTTTTTGGGGTTTATTTTCGACTTAAGTCGCGTTTGTCCTACCACAGTGGTACTCACTCCGCTACAGCCGCCCCGCCCCGGCGGGAAAATCCCGCCTTAGCGGCTTACACGGAACCAGTGAGCAAATTTAATTATTCCAAGACCCCCATTTCACAACACACCTTCAACCAATGACACTCAGAAACTACCAGCTCATGCTAAGATTAATTTTGGGAATTCTACTCGCTCGAATTTAATTCCGTAAAGTCTTACGGGTTCCTTAACGTCTTAGCTATCTACTCATGTGATCAAAATCATAATTAAATCACCCAATTGTTACCAAATTTCCCTAGACCATACTGACTCCGATTTCGTCCAAATCTGGACAGTTGTAACATGTACGATCAAAAGATGGCTTGCTTCCCGTCGAAGGTGCGGCTCCCTAGCTATCCTAAATCAAATTCTTAGGTAGAGTTCCAGAGTAATTACCTGTAGAAGTGGGGATAGAAGACTGAATTGGTCGGAATGCAAGAGTCGGCCTCCCTGAACCTCTAGAGTAAGTTCCCTGAATTTTTGGCTTTCTTAGCCAATGCCTTAGCCTGACCGTCTCGCCTCACCCCCTCCACTTTCTTCACAAAGTCTGTTACCTCATTAAAGCTTTTTTCTGCAGAGATCATATGAACAGACAATACTTGCAGCTCAGAATTTAGTCCCTTAATAAATAAACAGATCCTCTCTTCTTCAGTAGTCACCAATTGCGTAGCATATCTAGATAGGGCATGGAATTTAACCTCATAAGAAGCCACATAAATGCCACCTTGCTCCAAAGCTATGAACTCATCCTTCTTACGATCCCTGAAGGTCCGAGGCACATACTTCTCCAAGAACAAAGCATGAAACTGGGTCCAAGTAAGTGGGGGTAAAACTGAAGATCTGCATTCAACATAAGCTCTCCACCACTGCTTAGCCTCACCTTGAAGCTGAAAAGTTACAAACTCAACTCCATGCAGATGGACAATTCCCAACTTATAAAGCCTCTCAGAGCAATCTTGGATGAACTCATATACATCCTCACTCTCGGAACCATGGAACACAGGCGGTTTCCACTTCAAGAACTTAGTCAACATCTCATGCTCATTACTAGTCATAACAGGACCCAACAAAGGACGGAAGAAAGCATCATTACCTCTATTTCCACCCACCTTGGGCGCAGTGATAACAATAAGGGGATTGGCGGGAGCTTGAGTTGCTTGAACAGAGGGAAGCACTCCAGGACCAACCAATCCTTTCAAGAACGACATAATTTGTTAAGCTAACACTGGGTCTAAGGGAGGAATACCTGTAGTCTCAGCCTGCACTTCTTCCTCTTGTCCAACATTCTCCTCCTCATCAACCTCTACATTCTCCTCTACCTCTTTATAGTGCGCAAGAGAGGCCTCATTTCTGGGAGCATCTCCAACCGGTGCTCCATCCCTATTAGGCACCACCCTTCCTCGGCCTCTAACCCTAACTCTTTCTCTGCCCCTGCCTCGACCGCGACCTCTCGCTGCAGATTCCTTAGCCAGAGCATTGACGGGAGCTACGGGCCTGGCGCCGTTGAATTTAGTGTTAACTATCTGCGGACAAAAGAGTGAAGAATGTTAGATACCAATTTGAATCGCCAGATACCAATTGAAATCAAGTTATAGCACGAAAGGAGACAAGAGAAAACAGAGAGATTTTCTAAAGTCATATAGCCTCTTGAAGAAAAGTACTGACGTCTCCGTACCGTTTCGCAAGACTCTACTAGACTCATTTTGGTACATCGAGATCAACGAACCTAGGCTCTGATACCAACTTTGTTACGACCCAGATCATCGTGATTGACACTCACACTAACCCTTCGGTGGGAGAACCATTTATACTAATTAGCTAACCAACTTAATCAAAACACTAAGGTATTTAAGGTTATGGAATCAAGTTTAAATGTTAAGGAAAGAAATGAAGAGTTCCCATAAACTCCAACAAAAGTCTAACAACCCAAAACAAATGCGGAATAAATACCTAGAACCTGAAAGTCAATATACCAAAACTCTAACAAGAACCATAAGTCTAAACAAGAAGGGGTACAACCCCATACTAACATAAGAAATCTAAGGAACTAGTCTAAGTCCGAAAATGTGGACATAAATAGAAGAGAACTCATGGCAGCCCTGAAGAACTGGCTCACCCTTGAATTCGATGACGATTACTGATCTTCTAAACGAGGTCTGTCAATAATTGCTTGAAGATGCCCTGTACTCAACAAAAAAAAAACAAGTGCAGTATCAGTACACAACCACAGTGTACTAGTTGGATCACGCGGCTATCCTAATAAGTGCAAAATACATAAATAATACAACATAATAATAACATGCATACACCGAACATATACAATATCAATATCATTTACGAACAACGAACATTTTCACAATTCTCAAATATTACAGTTATGTCAAATCAATGGTCCTCTGATGGAACCCGCACCCAAACTGTTAGCGTATCGGTACGTGGTACCCAATCCAATGTTTATGCCGCAATGTGGCAACCGATCCCATGTTTATGTCAGAACGTGGCAACCGATCCAAGTTAGTGTGTCGGAACGCAACACTCGATCCATTCAACAAGCCACAATCACAATCACAATGTACATTCTCATAATCATACAATCAAGTCCTTATTCATGGAATTCATCATTCATCTATCCACATTTACAATTAGTGTGATCAATAATGCAACATTCACATACATACACGTATTATAATGAAGCAAGAACAAACATACATCACACCACATGAAATCACAACAATCACAAACAAAACTTGAAATTCCCTATAAAACTTGATTCTTCCCTTTCCAGATTCTTTCCTCTTGGTTTTGGTCTACAAATAATCAATTTAACACAAGAATAAATAAACAATAACTAATTACCCGAATGACCAACAATCCAATCAACCCTAGATCATATCCATGATCCCAATATCCAAATTAGGGATTTTCCACCATAATTCCCAGATCAAAACCCTCCCAATCGATAATTACCTACTAGATTACATTCTACGATTCGAAAAATGGGTTCGGGGAGTTAAAACTTTACCTTTAGCCTTAAGAATGGTGAAAAACCGTCAAGAAACACCTGGGGTCGTCTCCTAGCTCTCAAAGTCGAAAACTGCAGAATAAAATGTTTTTGAGTTTCATTTCCGACTTAAGTCGCGTCTGTCCCGCCACAACGGTACTCACCAGCTATAACAGCCCCGCCCTGGCGGGAAAATCTCGCTTTAGCGGCTTGCACGGAACCAGTGAGAAAATTTAATAATTCCAAGACCCCCATTTCACAACACACCTTCAACCAATTACACTCAGAAACTACCCGCTCATACTAACATTAGTTTCGGGAGTTCTACTCACCCGAATTCAGTTCCGTAAAGTCGTACATGTTCCTTAATGTCTTAGTTGTCTACTCATGTGACCAAAATCATAATTAGATCACCCTATTGTTACTAGATTTCCCTAGAATTTACTGAGTCCGATTTCGTCCAAATCTGAACTAGGTTGGGAAATTCCAAGTTACTACGAAAAAGTTTTCCGGCCATAAATTTTTCCCCGTTGGCTTTTCTATAACGATGGGAACCATTTGTTACAATTATACCTGGGATGGTACAAGCATAGGGTCAAACACTTTGGGTGGTGTAACTTTCATATTGCATGATTCATTCTAAATGTCTACCTTATATTAGGTGGTGGATTCGGGTCGATCGATGATGTCTACCAATACGTGTTGTTTGTACTGATATTACTCTTGCTATGCCACTTGACATTGTCTGGTTATAGGATCAGTGATGTTTCTTAGGAGAAGATGACGATGATCTCTGACAACTTCTACTCTTTTTTCCCTCTAAATGGAAGTTGTGCCTTTTTTTTTTTTTTTTTTATGTATTAAACTTTTGTAGTAGCTTTGTACATGTTTAGATTAGTTTCTTATGAGAGTTTTCGATCAGTTGGTTAAAAATGATTCATAGACTTGAGTTTTCATGGTTATTTCAACTTTTAAAGAGATTTCTTAGGTTTTATTTACTTTTGCATTTCTAGTTTTAAATTGAATGGTAAGGGTTTTGCTATCTAGGTGTTAGAGTAGGTGCAAATGCGATCGGATGGGTTGGATCGTGACTATATATATAGAGAGAGAACTAATTAAATTAATGTCCAACAAGAAGAAGGAGAAGAAAATGGGTAAATTGGAAACTTGCATCAATATTTTGAGTTATTTGAGATAATTTCAGAGACCTCCCCTCATGTATTTCATCATAACTTTTCTTGTGATTTATGATATTACGCTTACTTTTGTTATTTCAATTTTTTATGACAACTCATTTTACTTATTTTTCATTAATAGAAATAAAATACAGTTTGACAAATCTACCCTTCTCTAACATTAATTTCTTTCGATTAAATATTTCTATCAAATATACTATATTTGACAAATTTTGTAAACCATTTGATGAAAGTCTTGAAACCCATTCAAGAACTTATCTGATTGAAATTGTTTGTAATCATAAAGAACATATATAAAACTACAATCTGTTGAAAGAAAATCAATCTCAGAAAACCCAAAAGAAGCAATTATTAAACAAGCACACTGTAAAGAAAACATAAATTGATGTAGTTTCAAGAAACCCACAAACGAGAAAAGGAATAAAAATGAAAATAAATATAATTCCACAATATCTAATTTTCTTCGAGTAATGGATTTTAGCCAACAAAAAGGATCTTCTCAACAATGAAGAAAAAGTAACCCTTTGAACAAGAGATGTTTATCCCATGAGTCATGCAAAGAGGAACCCACGAATTGGCAAATCTCTATATGCCTCTATGAGAAAATAATATTTTCTTTAACAAAACATATTCATAAAACTAATAAATTAAAAGAGTATAATTTAAGAAAAGATAATGTAGTCATATTATAATAGTTTTCATTAATGATAATCGTTTAAGAAAATTATTACAGAAAATATTAAAATAAGAGAGGTAAACGTAATAACGTAAATTACGAAGGAGGTTAGTGTAATAGAACAATACTTAAGGGGAGATCTCTGAAATTATACCTAATTATTTTAAATGTAAAATACATTGTGAACTCTGAGGAACATCTCTTTGGCGGTCAAATTCTTAATGTGTATAAAATATTTCCCATAAAATTAATTTAAGGGCACATTTGACTAAACTTTTAAAATTTACTCATTAATAGATATATTTTTATCAAAATGAAATTTTAGAACAATCTCTAGGAGAGCAGCAGTTGGATTTTCGTCACCATATGAAAAATATATTTTTCCTATATTAGGAAAACAATTTATAGTTAGTCAATAAATTTGAAATTGTTTATGCTTGTCAAATTTTGAAAATGATATACAAATACTCACTTTAGAGTTATACTATTTAAAGAGAAAAATGATTTTTATTATTTACAATGATTTTCTTTCATTGAAATAGAAAAAACTTAAATAACAAATACGTTAATTAAGTTTTAATCAAAATTAATATGTGACATCAATTATCTAACTATTCTAAGAAATTAATTGAAGCATAATGTAATTAATTAACAGCACATGCAGCTTGAACAATCAGATAAGAAAGAGTAGACTTATCTATAATTGAAAATTACGAAGATAAAATAATAATTTAGTTAAGCATAAAGCAATAGCTCTTTACAAGAATGTACCTCACTTATCAACCTCTTTCATGTTGTTGAAGTTTGTCACACATGAATCTGTGATTAAATTAAGTATGTGCATGTTCCATTCTTTTTTTAAAACAAATTATTTATTAAGGATTTCTTTTATCAAATTACTCATATTGATTATGTTTTACAAAATTTAAATTTTAGTACTCTATGTAATTATTTAATGACAAGAATAATATTTGAAGATTATCATAATTTGTATTAGTTTGTTAAAATGAACGATTACAAAAATGTTTTTAATATAAGGGACTAAAAAGAAACAAACATAATATTCGATATGAGAAAAATATTAAATATTAATATGTTTCTTATTAATAGTGTCAAATTTATGAACAAATAAAGTAATTTGTACGATGGAACCACGATTCAAATAAAGATAGTGGGAGAAAACTAAAGAACTTTCCTGTTTTGATGGTAGTTGTAATGACCGGACCAGTCACTTTGAGTACCTATAGGGGAAAATATTGGGCCAGAAAACTTTCTGGGTAGTAATTTAATTTTTTTTGGCTAGATCAGCCTAAGATGGAATCTGGGTTAGGTGATGTCTAGGGACATTAGGAAATAGATGGGGAGTAATTTTGTGGCTTGATGGATATATTCTTGTAGCCAAGACATTTAGGAATCCATAATGCCTTTCGGAAGTGAATTTGGGTAAGTAGAACTCCCGAAATTGAATTTGACGTGAAAGACGTATGCCGGGACGTTAAGAGTCTTTGTGTTGTAAAAAGGGTCTTTTTCCTGAGTTTGGATCGCAGAACTTTCGTTGACCTCGCTATAGTAGAAGCGAAGTGTGCAGACAGCTATAGCGAGAGAATTGAGATTTTATGCAGAAAATTGCTCAAAATCTTTATTTTCTGCAAATTGAGTTCTTGAGACAAAGAGAGGCGATTTCGGGCAGTCTGAACCAATTTTCTCACAAAATTCACCGGTAAAGGTAAGAATTTGGCTCCTCAATCTTGTAAATTATTTCTTAAGCCTTAGAAACTAGGTTGTTAACATTGGGGGAAGGTTTTGACATGACTTCATGGTGGGAAAGAGCCCTAAGTTGGGAAAGATGATTCCATATTGGATGAGATTGGGATTCGTTAATAATCTGCATAAATTAATAGGTCATTAGTGATTGATTATTGTTTGCATTGCTTAGTTTAGACTTAGAACAAGCTAAAACACTTCGCAGGGGAAAAGTTCGGACTATAATTAGAGTTTCCAAGAGGTATGTATCAAGGTAGGTGAAGGTTGTATGTTTCCGATTTACGTATGTATGTTTATTGCTTGTAGTATCATATGGTGCAATGCATGATAAGAAGGTATATGAAATGATATGAGGTAGAAAGTTTCATGCAATGAAATTGTGACATGACTTGTGGTTTTTCAAGTGATCTTGTCCCTTGTGCTATATGATCTTGCATGCTTGATTGTGATTGTTGGTTGGCTCGAGTATCACATTGGTACAATGTATCATTGATTGGGTCCGATATTACATCGATATGATACTGCTAGTTTGGTTTGGATTCCATGAAAGGAACATGCATGTATTTGAGGTTCCATGAGAGGACTGGCATTTGCTTTAGGACCATGCCAATTTATGCATTTTTGTTTCACGACATGTGACAGAGAGTCTAAATGTGAATAATAATTATTGTTATATTTTGTATTGCTCTGTGTTACTATTTGATGGTGAAGTGTTTATATGCATATGTTGGATTGGCCGCGTGATCCTACTAAAATATAGTGGTTATGTATTGATACTGCACTTATTTCTTTTCTTGTTTAGTGCATCGATCTTCTAGCAGCTGATCTGAGACCTCAGTTGAGAGACACTTGATCAGAATCCAAGGGTGAGTTACATCATTCAAGCTATCATGAGTTCTCTTTTACTCTTTTTCATCTTTTCAGACAAACTTTAGTATCTGACTTTATGATTAGTTTTGGGATTTCATCCCAATTGCCTATTTAGAGTTTTGGTTATGGTGACTTTCAACTCTTAGGGGTTGTTTCCACATTTAATTATTTTGGCTATTAAGTTGAGTTTATGGGGACTCAATTCTCTAGATAACTACACTTTGACTCACCCACCAGGTTGTTTAGTGTAGATTAAGGCTGGGCACCGGAACGGGTTGTACCGGTACCGTTCCGGTACCATTTCAGAAAATTCCGGTCCGGTAGTATTCGGGACAGGATGGGATACATTGAACCGGTACACGAAACGGAACGGTATCATGATTTGGTACCGCTATACCGGTACCGGTTCATCCCGGTTCATTTCGGTTCCGTTCCGATCCGGTCCGTACCGGTCCGGTCCCGGTAAATCATTTTTAATTAAAATAAAAAATAATATTTTTGTCATTATTTACTTTTATTAGCATTTCTTGTTTGTTTATTTAATTTTTTAAAATTACAAACTTAAGTTATTTAACTTACAAGTTATAAGTATAACTTATAAACTTATAAACTTCAAAAGATTCAAATCTTTAAAACTTATAACATAACTGCATAAGCTCAAAAACTTTTAAAAAAACTTTATTAAACTTAACTTACAAACTTATATACGTAAAAATTAAAAAAAATATCTTTAAAATAAACTTAAGTAAAATTATTATAAATTTTAAAACTTAAATACTATAAACTAATATAACTTAGAAAAATAAAAAAAACATTTGTATTTTCGTAATTCAAAATAACTCAAAAAAATAATTATTTTTTGAAATAGCTATATGTGCCGTCCTGTTTATCCCATCCTGTTCCGTTCCGGTCCATTCCGGTCCATCCCGGTTCTATCCCGATATATAGTGGGACGGAACGGAACTGAGCCTCCATCCCAATTGTTTCAGTCCGGTTCATCCCGATACCGGTCAACACCCGGTCAAACCATCCTGTTCCTGTCCGGTGGTCCCATTCCAATCTGGTGCCCAGCCTTAGTTTAGATGTCACTGATGACGGTCTGGATCATGACAATATTGCACTAGGGATCAACCCTTAGTTTATTTTCATTTGTCTTGGTGATGAATGTATTGATGCAAAAAATTCAAGGTGAGGTCCCATGGTGTATTTTATTGTGGATGACATAGTTTTGATTACTAAGACACGTGACACATTAGTTAACACTAAGTTGGAGGTTTGGAGAAAGACCTTGAGAGCTAGTCCAAAAAGTCCAGATTGAGCAGGATCAAGACAAAATACTTGAAGTGCAAGTTCAGTAATGTAAACATGAGGCTAACATGAAAGTGAAGTTTGATACACATGTCATCCAAAAGGAAGATCATTTCAAGTATTTTGGGTTTATTATTAAGAGAAATATGGAGATTGACAAGGATGTCACTCACCATATTGATGCAGGGTGAATGAAATAAAGGCACTCATCTGGAGTCTTGTGTGATAGGTGTCACCGAAACATAAAGGAAAGTTATATAGAGTAGTGGTTAGACCAATTACGATTTGTGGGAAGGAGTGTTGACCAGTCAATAACTATCACATATAGAAAATGAAAGTGACGAAGATAAGTGTTGCAATGGATATGTAGGTATACCAGGAGAGATATGATTATAAATGAGGATATCTGAGTCAAAGTGGGAGTGACTTCAATGGAACACAACATTAGGGAAGTGTGGTTGAAATTGTTCGGACATGTGATTAGGAGATGCACGGACCCATTGCGGAGGTGTGAGCGATTGCATATGGATAATTTCAGGAGAGGTACAGATAGACCGAAGAAATATTGAGGAAAGGTGATTAGACATGACACGTCATGACATAGTTTCATCTAACTGAGGACATATGACCATAAATAAGAAGATGTGAGAAATACAACTTAGGGTAAAAGGTTAGTAGGTAGGAGTGCAGAGGTGTCCATACTAGTAGATATGAGTGCATATTCGTGTTGTCCATATAGTATTACACTTGTAATTTCTTGTCTTTCGATTTCTGTTACTATATATCTATTTATTACATGTAGTTCGATTATAGTATTATTTTGTTGTAGTACTATTCTACTATAATATGTTGTTTTTTTTTTTTTACTTTCATTACTTGTTTTTTGGATTGTTTTCTTGAATAGAGAATCCATAAAAAATATAACACCCCAGAAAGTTTTTGAGTTGAGACTCGAACCATCATTCATTGAGAGTAGAATTTTACCGAGGAATTTAAAATTTCTTGAGTGTTAAGGTCACTAGATGTAGCACCTTGAGTTTCAAGAAGAACTAAAGAGAGTTCATTCAAGTCATTCCTTAGTTCTTTTAAGTTTTGGGTCAACTTCAAATGACCACAACTTTTAGTACAAGATGAGTTAGGTGGCCCATAAGATATCAAATGAAAGGTCTTTGAATTATCTTTCCAACTCCACCGAGTTTTATAAGTTTTGAGGTTGGATGAGTAAAATATGACCTTTTGAAGTCAGGCTGTCCAATTAAGGAAAGTTATCTGAAAATAGTGAGGGGGTATTTTGGTGTTTTCCTTACCCAATTAGATTTAATTCATTTTTAGTAAGGTTTGAGGCGTCTAATCTGATTAGGTTCAGTTTTATAATCCTAATATACACCTAGGGTTTTAGTTGAAAGTTCAAGAAGAGAAAAGAGGAAAGGATCAAGGCGTTCGTCAAGATTCTTGAGAGTTGTTGCGGATTTTCTCCATGGGTTTGATCCCTAAGAGGTAAGTAAGTTTACATAGTGTTGGGTTTGTTCACCCACACGCCAGACATGATTTTCATATTCGAATTCGTCCATAAAGATTGAAGATTTAAGTTCTTGATAAGTGTTCTTGAAGTTTCATTATAAATCTTATTTTGTTGAGGTTTTGATGAATTACTGAGATGAAAGTGAGTGTTTTGAGGGCTGTATTGAGTAGATTAGAGTGTACTTATGTTAAGTAATCTAATCCAAGTGATTGGGGAAGAAGCCATTCGATTCTAGGTGAGTTAGGGTCCGAAAACGAGAAAGAAATGTCGTCGAGATTTTCTGGGTTGGGGCTGGAGCACCGCCCCAGTAGTGCACCAGAAACCTTGGTCTGTAGGTAAAGGGATGGTGCCCTGCGCCAAGATCGCCTGCCTCCACCCCTTCTCCGTCGTTTTGCCCATTTGAGTCATTTAAAAGGATACATTCAAGCCATATCGATTCTAAACACTCTAAACTACTTATAAACACCTAGAAATCATTCCTAACATGATCATAACCTTGAATTCACAATTCAAATTCAAGGTAGAGTTAAGAGTTAAGTTTTGAGAGTTCTTCCGAACATTTTGAGAAAGTCCCTTTGAGCCTTTTTGAGGAGTCTTCTACAATTTCTAATAACTTGTTTCAAGACTCGAGCAATTGAGTATGAGAATGAGGAGAATGTATTCATGAGTCTACTTTATCATCACAAGATCCTTCGTAACATGAACCATAACTCTTGAATTCATAATTCACATTCAAGAGAGAGTTAAGAGTAGAGTTCAAGAAAGACTTTGAGTTCAATTGTGAATCCTTTGACATCAACTATCGATTTGAACTATGTTTTTAAGAAGTAAGTATGAGAATGAGAAAAGTCGTATACATGAGTTCCATAATGTTCTTTAGACCCTTGAGTCGAGTCGTTCATGCTCATAAATTCCGCATGAACTCCATACATTGAGTGTTTTCGAGAGGAGTAGCATCTTCTAGTTCTAAGTCTTTGAGCATTGAGTTCCTAACCCTTTTGAGATTATATTCATAATCATGGGGCTATTACATGTTACCTATGAAGGTCCTTGAGTTGAGTTGTTCATGCCCATAATTCTGCATGAACCTTATGAGTTGACCAGTCGTGAGATGAGAAGTATCATTGAGCCTTTGAGTTGAGTAGTTCATGCCCATAATTCCGTATGACCCCCCCCCCCCCCCCCCCCGCTCTGAGTTGAGTATTCTTAAAATGAGTAGTATCATTGAAGTTCTTGAGTTCTGAGTTGTTGAGTTCCGAGTATTGAGTTCTATCTATGGTTATTGAAAATCTTGAATTGAGTCGTTCATGTCCATAATTCGGCATGAACCCTATTTTAAGAAGTCTTTTTACAAATTGTTTTAAAAACTTATTTTAAAGACTTGAGCATTGAGTTTGAGAAAGAGTAGAGCCGAGTTCATGTTTCTTTTCAAAAGATTATATGGGAACTAAGTATTCCCCAAGAGTAAATGTTTTCACATTTAAACAAGAGAGGAAACACCGATTTCCAAATGAGCTTTTGAGCTAGTTTTGAGTAATAATCTCAAACCACAGAAAGAGTTATGTTTTTATAAACATATGAGCTAGTTACATTTTGGGAGTAGTATTGAGCACCGATATGGGGACGAGTTTGAGTTCAAATAATTCAAAGTCTCCATAAATCGTGTAGCCAACATGGGTAGAAAAGGGTCATACTTTTTAGATGATTCCTTAATGCTTTTAGCATAGCCTAGTGGATCCACTTAGTGAGTAGGTTCTATACCCCGGCAAAGTATAGGATGACCATGGTAGCGTGCGGCAAGACGTTGTATCATCACATAGCTCATAGTAATAGTTATCCGTTAGAGAAACTCCCACAGAGATATTTTGTATTCTTATATACACAGAGTTTACTTTGTATTTTCATATACAAGCAAATTGTATCTTGTATCCTTGCATACAAACTGAGTTACTATTGCATTTTTCATTACATTGAATTGCTTTCTACTGTTTTAAAAGTTTTCCATATATTGCATCTGTATTGTTGCTTTATATTGAGTTGAGTATCCAAAGTTGAGTATCCAAAGTTGGGTAAGTCTAGCATCTTATTATTGAGTCGAGCCTTATTTCACTGAGTTGAGCCCTATTTTCTATGAGTTGAATTGAACTATATTTCTTTGAGTTGAGTTGAGAAGAGGTAAGTATGTTTCTATTCCACTAGTTCAAGCTTATGTTAATGCTTTAGAATTTCCCTTACATGCTCGTACATTCCATGTACTGAGCCATTTGGCCTGCACCGTTACATGATGCAGATATAGGTACTCAGGATCATCAACATGCATTTCGTTGATACCACATGCAGTTCGAGTTAGCTATGGTGAGCCTCCTTGCTTTCGGAGGGTTCTACTTGTACTTTCAGTTATATCAATTGTTAGGATGTCTTGGGTCTTGTCCCGACTTCCATCTTTGTCAGTTAGAGACTTCATAGATAGACAATAGAGTTTCAGAGGTTTGTTAATTTATTTTGTTAAATGTTTTAAAGACTTAAGTTGCCTATTTTATGCGAGTTGAATATATTATTTTTATTCAGTTTTTAAGCTTTGTATGCTTGAGTTAGTCTTCCGCTTGTAGTCAGCCAGGATGAAGGTTCGCTTGGGGACCAGCAATGGTTCTCGAGTGTCGGTCACGTCTAGGGTGTAGGCTCGGATCATGACAAAAAATGTGAGGTTAGGATAAAGTCTACATACATTCTACTATCTTAAAATCTTATTTTATGTGACTTCGCCGAATATGTTATTGTTGTATAAAGTTTTATTAGTTAACAGAGGCACTATACATGACCATCTTATTAGAGCAACTAGGTACTCCTTCAATTTATGTTCATCTATTTGGTTAGAATACCAAATTTAAGAAAGAAATGAAGATTATTTAGATTTATGATTTTAAATATGTCATAATATTTATGTGCTCATAATTAAAAGTTTTTTTATAACAATAATTAAAAAATTTAAATTAAATTATTTCCAAATTTAGAAAAAGATTATTTTTTTTCTCAAAAGACCGAAAAAGGAATGTGTTCTATGTAGGGACTAGGGAATAAAAGATTATATAGTATACTCGTAAATATTTTTTGTGTGCGCAAAAATAATTAGTAGAAGCTAAGAGGAGAAGAAAAGGGTTTAATTGGAGTTAATTTTTTTGTAAAATAAAGGTGAAGTTAACCAAAAAGGGTAAATTGGAACTTGCATCAAAACAATTTGTCATAATAAAATAATTTAAATATAGATCTATTTACTTTTTGAACTCTAAGTAACATAACTTTGATGGTCAAAACCTAAAGGTATTATAGAATTAATTTTCAGAAAATTAGTTTTTTTTTTTTAATCAAAGATGATGAAATTCAAACTAGTAAAAGAAAAGTAATTGAATTAACCATAATTAATTAGATATACTATTAAATTACCGCTTAATGTTTATTAAAAAGATTAACGGTAATAATGTAGCTTACTTATCGACCTCTTTCATGCGTATTGATGTTGCTAACGCATGACAATTATCAAATCAATATATATGATTAAAGTATTCGATATAAAAAAATAAAAAAATAAAAAAATATAATATTTGTGTTTAGTAAAACTACCCTCAAATTAATTGTTTAATTTTTTTTTAGTTTACAAAGGCATCATACATGACTATTAGAGTAGACTGAATATGGGAAAGAAATAATTATATTTTCCTTTCATGCACACTTTGTATTATAAGATTAAATTAGTTTTATATATACATGATATATTTATACGGTTTTAGTTCCACGCTAATACTAGAAAGACTGACGGTTGTTGTTCGGATGGTAAGCACCCCTAGCTCTCAACCTTAAAGTTGTGAGTTCGAGTCACCAAGAGAGTAAAGGTGAGAACAATAAAATTGTTTGTAACTTAGAAATATTATATGAACTATTAACAATCTCTTAATTTGTTAATAAGCTAGTAATTAACAACAAGAGACTGACACATTATTTGTTTGTAACTTAATGAATCAAGTGGAATGCTGTTTATTTTTTAAAAATTCTTATTTATCGATTTTGGTATATATACATATATATATATATATATATATATATATATATATATATAAGTAATTACCATCCTAAACAAATGAAAAGGAGAAGATTTTTTTTATTTATTATTATTATTATTTTCATTTTCATTTTTCCTAAACAACCAAACGGGATTATTGTGACTCATCACGGGAAAATAGAGTGGTTGTCCTAAAAGCATCCGTTGGAGTTTATTTTAGGTCACTCAATTAATAATCGAATAAAAAAAAATTATAATATAATAATTATTAATTGAATAATCATTTTAAAAATAAACTCCGACCTTAATTAATTTGAAATGTATTGTTAGAATGTTTGACTAACTTGTTGTTTTGCTTATGAACAATCATCATCTCTTAAACTATCTTTCGATGGTGAATTACAATAACGTAACTATAAATTTATACACAGGGTTCAAAAATAAAAATACTAGTATGTCATATGTAGAATTTGTATTTTTCTTAATACCTTTGTTGTTTTTAGTCTTCCGTTAATTATCTCAAGGTGAGTCATCAACTTATGCATAATCCATGTGTGATATAGCTTATTTGGTGAAGGGGATTCATTTGAACCACCTGATTTACGCTTAAAACTTTCACAATCGAATTAAACTCAGTCAAGTTATATTTTCTAATTTTAGTATTAAAATGAGATTCATTTCTTTTTAATTTATCCAGTAATTTGACTTATATATCATAACATGCTTCAGATATTTAATTCTGAACATGCGGTAAGAATTATATATTTGTATAATTAATCTTGTGCAAAAGATGCTTACTTTTTACCTACCATTTGTTCAACTAGCTTTGAAGCTCTTCTTGAAGTATCTAGGGTCAAGAAATTTTGTGAGAAATCTGTGATATGTAAGTTGTTAGATTTTTTTTAATTCACTTGCTCCCTCTAATCTGACAACATAAAGCTCATAATTCACTCATCCAATAACCACCTGATTTTTATTTTATTTTTCAAGAAAATATAAATAAATAAAAATTATTATCAAAATGTCTTTTATCTTTTCTGCAAATTCTTTAATTCTAACATTCCATTGACATGTTTAAGACCTGAATATATTTTACGTATCTTTATTTTAAGAACATAAAATTAGAAAGACCATTTTATTTTCTTAAATTTCGTGTCAGCAAATCAAACAAATTGAAACAGATAGATAATTAAAAAATAGTGATAGAAGATTCGTATAATTTACGTTGAGATGTACCGCACAGCACGGAAATTCACTAACTTTAATAGTTCCATGTCTTCATGAACTCTTTGTCCTCTCCATCATCAATTTTATAATTATTTTTTTTCAATTTGTTTTTATATATTTGGATAAATAAATTTTAAAATTAACAACAAATAGTATTTAATATAAAATATATTATTTGTTTGTTTATTCTCAGGTGATTGATTGTAGTTGAACCAGTTATATGTCCCCATTATTTGACATCCCCACATGTTCTCCTTAGATACTAGGCTGGATTGCCAGTGAATCACAAACTATCAATTTTTTCCATAATATATATATATATATATATATATATATATATATATATATATATATATATATATATATATATATATATATATATATATATATATATTTATGAATATGAATATTCTCTACTTATATATTTAATACATATTTCATTAGAATGTTTTGTTTTATATTAAATATTAAATAATGATAGACAATTAAGTTATAGCCAAAGTAGAATAACATGTCTCTATCTAATATGACATATGATAGCAAACAAAAATGGGCTGGCAAGTTATTTTTTAAATAATATATAGATATGATATATTGTAATTTTTAGAAGAAAAAATAAATGAAATTCGAACAAATTGTTTAAAAGGGATCGGATTATACAATTAGAAAATGGTCGAGAAATGGCAGATTCTTGGGATCTACGTATTAAAACAAATTTTGAACTACTTTTAATATCAAACTAGAAAACTCACTCTATATTGTCGATCGAGAGGGTTCAAAATTTATATATTTACAAAAATGTTGCTTTAATACTGTGTAACGAAAAAGATTCAATTACTCTCTACATATATTATATTGTTGAGAGGATTTATAATTTATATCTATAAAAAAAAACTTTTATTTATCTAACTTTATGACGAATAAGATTCAATTGAACCATCATGTAGCACTTGCATACGTTCTCATGATAGAGTTAATTAACATAGTATTCGAAATGCAAGATGATGAGAGTTAATGATTTGACTTTTGGATGACTTCTCAACTTGAATTAGGAGTGTTAAGTGATGTATAAAATAAAGTTTTCACTATTTTTAAGTTTGAAAATATATGAAATATGCCGGTTAAAACATCAATACCCTTAACAACTTATTACCTTGTTAGGCGATTTGACACCACACTTTGTTTGGATGGTTCATAGTTGAGTGGTTGTTATCTATTATTTCATAATATATCATATTGTATTATTTTAATAATGCAATATTTGAATAGATTGTTAATTTATTTTCTATTGTTAGTAAAGGTAATATTGGAAGTGCTAGAGGTGGAGGAGTTCTTAGGAACCATGTTGGACAAATGATTATGACTTTCAGTGCCATATTTTGGTTTTTGCTCAAATAATTCAGCTGAGGCTCTAGCCAGGGGCGTATACAGGAGGGGGTCACCGGGTTCACGTGAACCCATGGTCTCCTCCCGAAATCATATATAGTAGTGTTATATTTTTTAAAAATATTTAAATATAGATGCGTGAACCCAGACTCGAAGTATCATATAATGTAGTACGATGATGATTGGGTGCACCTCTCTAGGTGAGGTTAGAAATTTGAATTTTTTATCTATCTTGTTTTAGTTTTCTTTCTAAGATTTTGTAACTGGTTTGGATAAATAAAAGTTAATTTTGGACCTATGATTTTAAAATTTTAATGGTTTTCAGTAAAAGAATCTAACCAGTCAAATTTATGTCTTAGATCCACCTTTTGGTAATAGTGCACCCATTATCTATAAATCCTGAATACGCCTCTGGCTCTAGCTCTAAAGATTGGCCCAAAATATCAACTTATTACCTTTTATTTTGATAAGTTAGAGAGTAAGGATGATCCCTCACTCCTAGTTTTGTAATGGGGAGGTCAGGTTTCACCCCTCCCCCCAGACTCCTTTGGCTTATCTGTTGAATCCCCTTTGAGAGAACCTTCAAAAAAATATTAACAATTTAAATTTTGGAAGCATAACCTTATAAGTAAAGTAGGGTATGAGGTAGAAAACTATTAAAGGGGAAGAGGTAAAAGATAAAATAGGACTACTAACAAGTAAAGACAAAATGAAAAAAAGGAGAAGAAGGTAGCGACACGATAACACCGAATCGATCGTTACACAAAATGAGACTTATTGTTGTTACCTAACAGTACAATATAATAAAATTTAAATAAAAATCAAAGTTAACATTATATTTAAACTAATAACATGTACTACAACCATCCAAACAAGCTATTAACTACTCAAACTTAGGACATTTAAAACAACGATAAGGTGATACGGCTTGTTAGTAGTAATATTTAACTGATAAGTTGTCTTAATAGTGATGAAGTGAGTGTAGGGGTGTCAAAAATGAACCCAAACATAGGTAATCCGTCCAATCCGCCCAGAATTTTAAGGGTTGAGCTCAAGATAATTTGAATTGGGTTCAATCTCAACCCATTCAATGCCTAACCTATATTTTAAGAGAAGGCAAAATGACACAAATCCCCCCCCCCCTCCCCATTAAGTTTACTTATTACTATTTTCCCTTAATAGTTTTATTAATCCCCAAAATCCCTCTTTTTCTCTTTTAAGTCAAAAAATCTCACGGATACAATATTGGGCCTTTCCTACGCTAAAAACCAGAGTTCATTCTTTTCTTATTTTTCTCCTAAAACTTATCCACATTTTCTTTGACAATTGATTGACCATTGATTTCTCCAATATTCTTCAAAATCAAGTATCTCTCTGTGTATACTCTAGGTAAATTTGATACTTTTCTTGTAATCCTCTTTTGTTTCTTCTTATACTGTTGAAATACTCTTTTGTTTGTTCTTCTAATTGTTGAATCAGATGGATGATGCCAACACTAATCGGATATATGACTATGAAGATACTGGTTGGGAGGAGAACAGATCCAAAAGCCTACACGACCCATTGTTAATGGCGAATGTAAAAGATGGAAAGAAGAAAAACGATTTTGCTTCATCTTCAAAAACCGTTCGTAAAACCCCCAAAAAAAGGGGTAAAAAATTTTCTCCTCTAATTTCTCGACCTCCATTACCTGAGGTTAGGTTTTAGTTCTTCTTCTTTCGAATGTTGTAATTTTTTTTGTTAGTTAATCAATTTATGATACAAAAAATGCACAAATTCAGGTCTCTTATTTAATGTGTCATTATTATATGTAATCAATTTATACACTAACCCTAACTAAGTCAAATTATAATGTATTTTATTTCAATTGTTATAACATGCATTGTTCAGTAGATCTCAGTCATTAATGTATCGTTTGTGTTTTGTTTATGGGTCTGTGTATGTGTATCTGCTATTTCAAGTTTCATAATTCATACTAAATATTGTATCAGTTACATATAATGTGTCTTTCATAGTAAATGTTGTATCAGTTACATATAATGTGTCTTTCATAGTAAATGTTGTATCAGTTACATATAATGTGTTTTATTTATGGGTTTGTATGTGTATCGTACGTGTTTTGTTTGTGGGTCTGTTTGTGTATCTGTTATTTTTTGTATCTCAGTCATTAATGTGTCTTTCTTAACAATGTGTTATATTTTGTATCATCTTAATAACAGGTTGTTAATTTTGCATAATATTCTGTTATGTTTTTGAATTCTTATAGACTATGAGTTATGTTATCAAGTAAATCCCTACACACTATTTGAAATTTGGTGCAGCATGCAACAATGACTTTGTACAAGATTTGAAAAAGTACATGAATGTCGAGGCTTTCGAGTTGTTTACAAATTCTATTTTTGGGCCATATGCCGTCATTCATACCTGCAACTATCAGGGCCAAATATCCAAATGTTTGTTGCTTCTTGAGATTAAACAGGAAAACCCTAACGAGTTTCATGTTCAGCATGCAAATGGGAATATTTTGCGCTTCAGTATAAAAGAATTTGCTATGATACCAGGATTGAAATGCATTGGAGATCCCAATGACTTTCAGTATTCCAATACCTCAAAGAGCAGCCTTATTCAGAAATATTTTCCGAATTTAGTAATGTCTAATAGTGTGAGTAAGACACGACTTGTTAACCATTTTCTTCAAGGTAATTGGGACAACGATCAGGATGCTTTCCACATGGGAATTCTCTACTTCCTCAACACCTTTGTTCTCTCACAACTACCTGAATCACCCATCCATGTTAATGACTTCTTGATGGTTGAAGATGGTACATCTGAACATTTTCCTTGGGGACAACGTGCATTTTCAAGGTTAATGATGTCATGGAGGAAAGAGAGAACCAAAGTTAAGCAGTTGTATCGTTTAAGTGGCATGCCTTATGCTTTAAATGTGTGGGTGTATGAATGTGCATCCGTTCTAAATGATGAAATTGTTGTCAAGGAGGGAGACTACATCCCAAGGATACTAAATTGGCGAGTTGTTGGTGTCAAGCCTAAATTTGAGATGTTGATGTCTACTATTTTTACTGAGGTATCGATCATTTTTATATTTCAATTTGCCTTTATTTTTGCAATTCTGACTTTACAAACTTGTTTTTAGAATACATGTACCAACATACAACCGACTCGTGAGAAGTTGATTATACTTCAGTTGCCGAACAATCTGGTTGTCTCTCATACCGAAAATTCTTTGTCTGCTGATAAACCTATAGAAGCTGGATCAGATGACATTCCTGGGTTTGAGGATTTCTCCTCTAAACCACCGGATTAGATTGTTAGGAGGAGTAGACGCGTATCTGGAACATCATCTACACCCTCCCCCCCTCCGAAGAGAAGAAAGAAAATTATTTTGACCAAACACAAAAATATTTCAATGGAACAACGCGTATCTGGTATATCATCTACACCCCCCCTCCCCCTCCGAAGAGAAGAAAGAAAGTTTTTTTGACCAAACAAGCAATGGAACAATCAGAGCAGTCCCCTGTGATAGAAAAAGAACCATTCCATATTCCAGATTCAGCTGGTCCTTCATCTGATCCCAAAGAAAAGAAAGATTTTTCAGAAATCAAATCTGTTAGGCAATATCTGACGAAATATGTAAGTGATTCTCATAATTATTATTCAATGTTCTCAATTGTTCCACAGTAAATCATTATTAATTACTTACGTATTTTTAAAGGTGGACAATAAGTTTGATGATCTTAAAATCTTTATCAAAGATAATCTCAAAGTTCTGATGAAATCAGTCCGGAAGATAAAATGGAAGGTAGTTGTTATTTTACTATTTTTTTATTATTTGTTACGATATTATTCTAATTATATTGTTTGGTTTTTTGGCTTGCAGAAAAAAACTGCCAGATCACTTCCAATCTCGGATGAAGAGGTAATCGAAGAAGATAATGAATCAACCTGAAACTACTAATCAATTTGTTGAACATAATTCTCCAATTGATATGGAGTTTGTCAACAACGTCCTCATTGATAACCCTGATGTAGAGGCTGAAGAAGAAACACAGGTACAACAACATGAGATCTTAGAGGTATGAATCAAATACATTCATTAAAGTATCTAATATTCAATAAAGTATTCAACACCAGCTGATACATTATTGTAATTGATACAATTACAGCCAATAATTTGTGAAACATTTATAAGTGTAGTAGTTACAATATGTTTAAATTTCAAATGTAAGATTAGTTTTGATTGTTGAATCATTATTATTTAATTGATATTCTAATCAACATAGGATGATGATACATTAAAGGATAAAAGAGGCAACAATAATCTATCGAAACTACCATCTACAGTAGATGTTCCTCTTGCAGGAAATGTATCTAAGAAAGTTTTTGTAAGTTTAAGTTTATATATATGACATAGGTTAATCATTTAATGTATCATTCATTAATGATGTAGTATAAGTTATTGATCTTGATATATTATTGTTTGAATTATTTAGTATTTTTCATTTCATAGTTTGATGATACATCAAAGGATCCACAAGCTAGTGAGGAAGTATCCGATGAAGTTGTAAGTACACTTTTATGTAGAAGTCTATTAATTTATTCATCTAATGTATCATTCACAGTTACTGTAGTATTTGTTTCATTTTTGATACATTAGTTTTTGACTTAAGTAGTATTATTTATATTTTGTTGATACATTTAAGGATCAAAGATCTGGTGAGAATGTATCCAAGAAAGTTATTGTAAGTATAATTTTATGTATAAATCTTTTGTTCATTTATTTTAGTGTTATAACAAAAAATATTGTGCTGCTTATCAGGATGATGTAGTAGATCTTGACACACACAAAAAATGAGCAATCATCTGCGATTCAAGATGTTGATGATAACATCCCACTTCCAGACAAAGTTCCAGTAAACATTGATACATCGGTAAATTCTAAATATTTTCTTTGACTGGTTGTTGGTTATTGAATGATACAATTTTCTTATTATTGATTTAAAAATGTAGGATTCTACCACATCGACATCCATTTCTGCTGGAACCCAAGAAGCTATAGACGTACTTATTGCAAGTCTTCATAGTCCTTTGTGTGTTCAATCATTAAGTGTTGTCAAGTCACATTCATTGACCGATACACATCAGTTTGTACCTGACAGTATATTACCCACTGAAATATTGGGTAATGAGATGGTCGTGTATCAACTATCAGAGACCCCTGTTCAATGGAATCGGATGCCATCAAGAATTCTTCAATCTCCATATGTGACTGAATTTGATTCTACTAACAAAGGAAAACAGAAGTTGAAGACGAAGTTCTTCCGATCTCCCCATTTGATGGATTTGGTATTTCGTACCAACTTTCGTCAAATTTATTAGACGAATACTCCAAATGGATCTCTAAAGGCCTCCTTAAAAATCATGTCAGGAAGTGAGTAACAATTTAATATTTTCACACAGTAAAATATCAGACTGTTTTCACTTGTTTAGAATTGTGATATATATTTTTATATATATAGAAAACCAATGGATGATAAATACAGAGCCAAATCAGTTTTATTTGGATTTGAACACATGGACTTTGTAGTTGCTTTTGCCAAGAATAAAAATTGATTTTATGCCATATCTCAGCCAAAAAAATGCTGGACAGATCAGGTACGCTAGAAAGATACATTATTAATGTATGTACGATACATTGATATTTTGTATCATATACATTATCTTGAATGTGTATAAGATACAAAATCAGATGATGTACAATAGAAAGATACATTATTAATATATCTATGATACATTGATATTTTGTATCTTGAATGTGTATATGATACAAAATCAGATGAGGTACATTTTTTTGACATTGTGATTGTTGTGCTTTATCATAGTCTAACATTTTGTGTTTTTTCTTTTAAATTTATGTTGCATCACATCGATGTAGTTTTGTACTACTTAAGAAAGAAGTCAAAACTACGCAGCCCTAATGAGTATCGATTCACCACTGTTAATTGCTTATTTAAGACATTTATTAATGATGCATACAATAGATACTACTGCAGCGCTTCTGATGATAATTTAACTACGCAAGAGCACATGACGTGTGGTGCAGTTGTATCTGCAATCAAGAAGTCAATTAAAAACATAATCAAAGGATTTTTCATCCCAGCTGAATTACCATGGCATCTAGTTGATGAGGTATACATTCCGGTGAACTCAGATGGTGAGTTCCATTGGGTGTTGGCTGTTGTTGTTTTAAAAGAGAGGCGCATTCGCGTATACGAATCATCAATGGGTACAAGAGTAAGAGAGCCATGTGGTCTGATAAAAAAAGTTGGCGACTATGCTGTCATCTTTCCTTCATGAGAGTGGTTTTTTCGATCAAACTGAGTGAACCAACTGGTCATCATTGAATGCTTACAAGGACAGTCAAACTGGAATGCTTTTGGAACCAAACGTCACATTTAAAGTTGAATTCACACAAGACATCATGCAACAACAATGCGATAGCTTGTAAGAATTAGCAGGTCTTTTATTTTATAGTTACAGTGTATATTATTTTCTCTTTATAATGTATATTCCTCACTTTTTTAAGGGATTGTGGAATGTATGTTGCTGCCTATGCTGAGTACCTTAGCGATGGAATCCCTGTTTTCAAAATTGGTTTCTGTTCAGACTACCTTTGTACAAGATATGAAGCCCTTTTGTGGTAATATGGTACTGAAAAGGCTAAGGCAGGATACGTTAGTGAAAATGATGATCCCACAAGGCATAGAAGTCATTCTAAGGAACCAGCTCAAGAAGATGTGGTCAATGTTGATTAGATCTTAGACACTTCTTTATAGTGTTATCGTTTTTGAGATACATTAATTCTAGATTTAATGTATCGCAACTTTCAATTTTTTCACCTGTTATATATGAAGTACATAGATGAACAATCTTGTCGTATATAATTTGATACAAAATTAGATAACATTCTTGTATCAGATACATTAATTCTCAAACACACTACAACATTTATGATCATTACTTCTTGTAGAAACTGATACTTCCACACTTTACTAATGCAATGTATCATATTCATTAATGCATAAATAAACGAATTCATTCATTTTCATTGCTTCTGATAGGAATCGATACTTTGACACTCTTTTCATGCTCTGATAATTTTTGCTCAAATTTATCAGTCGATTCCTTTACACTTTAATAACTAAATGTATCAGATTCAATAATTCATAAGGAAACACAACTTTACTATTCTGGTTGTTTTGGTCAATTTATTCTCATTAGTTGGTGGCTCATTTCACTTAACTTATGATACATTATATAATTGTAAAATTGAAATACACAAACTGATACAATTTCCACAATAAGAATATATTGTACATTATTAACAAACAAGTGATGATACATTATTTCAACACCTATTTTGATATATTGCAATGTTTTATCAAGGTTAAATTGAAAACTAAAAAAAAAACTAAAAGCACAGCGAAATTTAAAATATAATGTATCTGAAACATAAAAGCAGCTTTAACAAAGAATTATGTCAGTCTACTTTTGGGAAGAAAGTACAAGTCCTTATGTTGTGACCTTCAGGTCCATAATGGCTTGTGTTTTTGCTTATTTTTTCACCTGGATTTTTCTTCATCTTTTTCCTTGGTTGTCCAGCCAACCTTTTGTATCTTGGTGGCAATACGATTTCTTGCAAAATAACCTCTGGTGCTGACCAATCCTTCTTATCCGGCATTGGAACCATCGGAACTTCATAAGTGTTTGCCAATGCAGCTGGTTTATAGTAATCTGAGCAGTAGGGATGTATATCTATAATGTTTTTCTTTTTAAAAACAGCAAATGCATGAGCACAAGGTATCTCGTCTATCTGAAATCTCCCACAGTTACATATCTTCCTCTCAAGGCAAACAATGTATTTTCGCCCACATTCAAAAACTGAACATATAAATTCAGTAGATTGCACAACCTGTCAACATTAGGTAAGACACTCACCACATACCAATTAAATCAATTTTATACTCATAACAACCAAAGAACAACAAATTCCAGATACATTATAGTTTATATATAGGCACATACCTGCATTTTTGAACATTTAGAAGCATTTCTAATCAACAACTCTTCAAATCTCTTACCCAATGTTTCCTTTGTATAGGATGCTATTTCTCTATTTTTAGAGTTCTAAGAACCGAATAGAACTCTGACTTCTTCCAAAAATTGTATTATAAGTAGTTGCCGCGCTTCAACAAGGCAACTATTGATACATTCTGCTATGTTAGAAGTCATCATTCTCCCCCTGTTTATTGTTGCATGAACTCTTTTCTATAAGTCTTGGCCATTGAATAGAACACATCACTTAGTACGTTTTTGCTTCTCTTGAAGCTTGTACAAACATTTTTCCAAAGGTGCCATAGGCATGCAAAATGAGGAACATTTGGAAAAACAGTTCTGACACTATTAATTATGCTTTCATTTCTATCTGATACAACACACATTTGTTCCCTCTCCCCAAATGCACTTTTAAACTGTTGAAAGAACCATGTCCATGAACAATCATTTTCACTGTCCAACACTCCATAAGCTAACGGCAATATGCATCCTACTAATAAATAGTGCACAGGTTTGTTAATTTCTATATACACAAATATCCATATATAAATTATCAAAATCAAGTAACCATTGTTATGAGACAAAAAATTCAAAATTCTAATACAAAAATTATACGTGCACCATTAAGCGTACTTGTTGATACAAAAGTTCCTTTGTAAGATCCACCAAGATGTGCACCGTCAACAACAACTACTGGTCTACAGTAGTCAAACCCCCTCATTAGTGGCCTTAATGATATGAACAGATACATGAACTTATTTTCCTCCGACTTATGCATCCGTATATAAGAATTCGGATACACAAGTTCCAACAAATATAGATATTTAGGCAACTGTTTATATCCATTAGCAGATTTACCCTTTATAATCTCTAATGTGTGCTCATTAGCACGCCATGCTTGCTTGTATGAAATATCAATCCCATACAGTGCTCTAATATCCTCAATAACATCATTTGGTGTATGAATTCTTTTATGATTGTGCAGTTTAGGCGCTGTCACAACACTTATAAACCCAACTGTAGCTTGAACATTTGTTAATAACCTATCCCTTATCGGACATGTATGCTCACTATTGAAGTACCTTATTTTGAATAAATCCGATTTCTTCCTAACAGATGCACTGAATCTCCAACAACAGTCATCCGATAAACACAATAATTTGTAGCTGCATTTTTTCAGATACATCAATAGAATGCATACTTCTATCAGCTTTACTACAATAATGTATCATCATTATTACACACATATATAATATCAAACATTCACAAACAATATAGTAACATGTATCAGTTACTCTATGATATATCAAAATATATAACGTCACACATTTACTGTATCATAATTTTATCCAGTAATGTTTCCTTACTGTTTCAACCAATTTCAACAATACATTAATCAGAACAATCATATATTGATACATTATCATATGAAATAAACTAGACACAATTATTGTATCATAATTTTATCCAGTAATGTTTCCTTACTGTTTTGACAAATTTCAACGATACATTAATCAGAACAATCATATATTGATACATTATCATATGAAATAAACTAGACACAGTTATTGTATCATAATTTTATCCAGTAATGTTTCCTTACTGTTTCAACAAATTTCAATGATACATTAATCAGAACAATCATATATTGATACATTATCATATGAAATAAACTAGACATAGTTATTGTATCATAATTTTAGACAATAACGGTTCCGTACTGTTTCAACAAATTTCAACGATACATTAATCAGAACAATCATAAATTGATACATTATCATATGAAATAAACTAGACACAGTTAATGTATCATAACTTTAGACAATAACGTTTCCGTACTGTTTCAACAAATTTCAACGATACATTAATCAGAACAATCATATATTGATACATTAACACATGAAATAAACTAGACACAGTTAGTGTATCATAATTTTAGCCTGTAATGTTTCTGTACTATTTCAATAAATTTCAACGATACATTAATCAGAACAATCATATATTGATACATTAACACATGACATATACTAGACAAAGTTCCATACCTCTTGTTATCAGATCTCTTTATTTTGAAATTAAAGCCATGTTTTATTTTGTATTTTGCCATTACAGATATCAGAGTGGCTTTATCTTTGTACAATTGATCCAGTTTCACGTCTATACTTTTTGTATCAGATATGTAATTCGTCACCTCTAACTCTGGTATATAACACAAATCACCATTTTTTTATTCTACCAAGTTGAGAGCGAGTGTATCCTGTTCAGCACCTTCAACACAGACGATTGAACCAGTCGACACATCAAATTTTTCAATATCGACAACATCCTTATCAATTATATCAATACAGAGGGGATACATTCCAAATTCTATCTCGCGTTTCTTCACCTCTATGTACAATCTTACTCCCATATCAGTCCTTATATTCATTGGAGAGGAGTTTCCTTCTACAATGTATCGTTTTTCAATATTTTTTCTCGACTCATCAATATTCAACTCAGCCGCAATTGTTGAAACTAGGTTCATGAAGGAAACATCTTCACCAACCAATATCCCATCACTCTTGTATCTTTCATAATTAATCTCACTCTCCCAAACTCCAGAATGCCTCAACAAAATTGATATATTCATTACCTATCCGATTAAACTCACTTCAACAAAATTGATTCTCAGTCGAAGTCCTCTTCGTTGAAACAGAGAAGAAGATGAACGCAATTTGAATCTTTCAATTCTGAATTGATTTGTTGAAATAGAGCAGAAGATGAACACGATTTGAATCTTTTCAATTCTGATTTGATTTGTTATTTTTGGGAATCACTTTACGGAAACTGATTTGGCGTGATTTATGGGATTCAATTTTTGATTTTTTGTTTATATTTTCCATTAAAAGCGCAACAAAAAAATATCCAACCTTTCATTAATAATGTATCCGCGCCATATATTTAATGTATCGGTGTTGAATTATTGTATCCGTGTTTTAAATTTTTGAGGGATTTCAGTCATTTTAAACTTATAAGGGACAAATGGTCATTTTGGCTTTAAAGTATGTGATTTATGTCATTTGCCCTTAATCCTCAATTAAGCCCAATTCAATCTCCAATTTCAACTTGTTTTAAAACTCTTTACTAAGATATGTTCCTATATTAAATGTATGAATTATTATCTATTTAACATCTTTTAGGATTTATCTATCCATTTGTTACTTTTAAAAATTAAAAAAAATCTTGAGCTAAAATTCACATTGTGATTATAAAAGTTAAATATCACTATGTTAAAATTATTAAGATTAATCAGGTCAAATTGGGCGGGTCAAGACTCAACCCGTTTTTAGCCCATTTGGACCCAACCCATTTGAGCCCAAACTAAACTTGGCGGGTCAAGACCCAACCCAATATTTCAACCCATTTTAATATCTCCAATTTCAAACCAACCTGCCCATTTGACACTCCTAAGTGAGTATAGATATTATATGATTGCACATGTACTGCAAGATATGCTTAACTTTATTCTCTCCACATGGTATGATTTTAAATTCGTTTAAGATTCTGGTTTTATGGAATAGAATCGTCACTTAATTTTATTTGGAAAATTAGAAATCCATTTAGAAATAAAAGATTTTTCCTTATAAAAATATTTTTATCAAAAATCTAGGTAAGCGTCCAAGGGGATTTTCCAAGGAAGATGTGAGACATTTTAAAAAAATTCACAAAGGTGATTATTTCAAAGTAGATGGTTTAAAGTAGGGGTGTTCATGGTTTGGATAAAAACCGATCCAAACCGAAAAACCAAACCAAACCGATTAAATGAACCGATTTAATTTGGGTTTTGGTTTGGTTTGGTTTTAGATTGTTAAGAACCGATAGTATTTGGTTTGGTTATGGTTTTGTATGGAAAAAATTGAAGAAATAACCGAACCGAACCAACAAGTTATATACATAAATTTTATTATTATACATACATAATATATTATATTCATAAACAATTTTAAAGATTTTATAAATGTTTCATCAAATTTATTTATAATTTACTTATGAAAGAAAAAATGTCCACAGTGAGAACATTTTTCTTATTGGTTTCATGTATATGAGTATCTATGGAAATTCTTTGTGGGACTGAAAATGTCATTGTCTCTTCCTTCTATGCCAAAATAGTGAATTTTGAAGTTTTATTCAGTAAATTCAATAATTGAAAGTTCTGTAATGCCAGTCATTCTAACTATTTTTTTGTTTGAATGGATTGTTGTCACTTTTTCACGTTTTGAATGAATTGTTTCTTTTATTTTTATGTATGGTTAATAACCGAATAGCCGAACCAAACCAAACCAAAACCGAAAACAATCAAACCGATAAATGTATATTATATTTGGTTTGGTTTGGTTTTGATAATTTTAAAACCGATTAAGTTGGTTTGGTTTTGGTTTTGACCAATAAGCGACCCAAACCAAACCGTGAACACCCCTAGTTTAAAGGTATTTAATATTTATTACTCCCTCTGTCCCAATTTATATGATTTACTTTCCTTTTTAGTCAGTCCCAAAAATAATGACACATTTATATATTAAGTAACAATTTAACTATAAAATATCTATTTCACCCTCAATGAAATGATTTACAGTTACACAAATTTCAATCATTCATTTTGGACAACAAGTTTTAAAAGTCTTCCTCTCTTTCTTAAACTTCGTGCCGAGTCAAACTACCACATAAAATGGGACGGAGGGAGTACGTTAAAAAAAGTTTAAGGATAAATTAGTGAGTAAGTTTCTTATTTATAATTTTTAAAGGCCGTTTAAAATGAAAATGTGACAATTAAAATAGGATGAATAGAATGTGTGTATATATATATATATATATATATATATATATATTATTTTTTTACTAAAATAACTAACAAAATATGTAAAACTAATCATAAATAGTACTTCATATATAACTCTACAACTATTAAAAGTTTGCAATATATGACTACAATTTTGAAAGGAGCTAAACTATTTAAAATAGGATGGAGGAAATATCAAATCGCTATAAATACTTATTTAGCATAAATAATGGACCAAACACATGAGTAATTAAACTTTGAATTTACATCCAAAATCTTTATAAAAACAACAGAAATAGTGGAAATTACAAAGTTGCCATCAATCCTCTTGAGTGGCGATGATCGCCGCCAAAAGACCTTTTATAGCAACAATTTGTTTGTTGCAATCAATTAATTTTTCAGCCATATTTTAGTAGGATTATTTGTGGCGACATTGATGAAGTCATCACTAATATCTAATCTTTTATGGCGATTTCAAGGATCACCACTTAAACTATACATTTTGTGGCAACACTTATTTGTCGCCACCGATTCATCTCATTTTGAGGCGATAAAACAAGTCGCTACAAAAGGTCGTCACAAAAGCTTTAATCTCTTGTAGTGACCCTAGCAGCCACCCTTAAATCCCTTTAGATCTCTAGAAATATGGAAAGTTTTGTTTTTGAATAAAAAATCATATTTATATAGTAAGCAAAATCCGATCTAGCCTGAACCTTTTTTCTTCTCAAACAGTCTGCAATAATGATTATAATCTTTTACTCTGATGTCGAATTGATGAGCGATTTGATGTTCTGAAAATTAGACTCAAAGAACTTTTATAATTTTATATGTAAATAATACCTATAATTCTTTATAGATTGGGATATATCCTTATCCCAAGTCATCCCATCAACAAAATTGCATAACTTTCCTATAATAAATCGATCAACTAGGAGTTTTGTTTCTAAGCTCCCTTTGTCCTCTAATTTAGTATAAAAATTTCAATACTTATATGTAATGATATAATAACCCATTTAAAATTATTCTTCCGATAACTCGTCGATAATTAATCTGAAACACGATCAATCGACTGACCAACTATAAAAAATATGCATGTAATAGAATAATATAAATTTCCTTTCTAGTTCTTTTTTTTTTTTACTTGCTTGTTGTAGTAGAGGTATTATTATTGCCACAATAGAATTAGCAAGGTAAGATATAGCCACACTTATACAATGTAAATCAAGATACAAAAAGGATTTCTCCAACGCACAGTGAGATTTAGTGATAACGTCATCGAAAAAAATTCATTAGATTGTTTAGATTCATTTTTATTATGAACAATTATATGATTTGTATATGGAACATTTTAATTTTTCCTAGATTTTTATACATATACATTATAGGTTCGTTTGTATCTCTGAAAATTGTGTTTGTATATTTACGTGAATTTGTATCTCTGTATTATTCTTGTCATTTTTATTATGAACAATCAGATGATTTGTATATGGAACGTTTTATTTTTTTTAGATTTGTATACATATACATTACTGGTTTGTTTGTATCTCTGAAAACGTTTTACTTTTTCTAGATTTATATACATATACATTACATGTTCGTTTGTATCTCTGAAAATTATGTTTATATATATATATATATATATATTCTCTGTGTTCTCCGTGGATCCTAGCCAAATAGAAAAATAGGTGAAACAGTAGCTGTGAAATACAATTAATTATGATATTTAAATAAAATTAAATATTTGTTATTTCATACCATTTTCCCATTAAATCACAGGATCTTAATAATTAGTGACACCGCGTGGGTGTGCAAGAGAGAAAGGACAGATTTGTTCATATGAAAAATGAATAAATAAATAAATAAGAAAGTCTTCTCTTGCAAAGTTATATGTCTCTATTATTCCTATATTAATTATAGGTTACATTTTGACTTTTGCAATCATTTAACGTAATTAATCAAATATTTTTTTTGGTTAATAAATAATTTTAATGTTGCGGTAGCCACATGTAAACACATGTGACATCATTATTGAGCATTATTTATTTAGAAAATCACACCGATAATCCATCATCTTGTTGTTATTTAAATCAATTATAGAGTTATTCATTGTTTTTATTTACTCTATTATTTCCCATAAACTATCAAATAAATCATTCATTTTTTTTATATTATAAATGACAACATGGGTTGAACAACTTTGATTTTTTTTTAATGAGTCAAGCAGCTATTGCATAATTGATTTATATTATTTCGAGGTCAACTAGAAGTGGCCATAGACAATTAGCAGCTAATTGGCATCAACAATGACTTCATATGGTTGAAAATAAAACTAAATAATTGCAATTAAATAAAATAAATGTAAATCACTTTCATAGAAAGAAAAAAACATGACTTAAATTAAGAGATTCTAACTTATTGAAACAAAGCAAAGTGAAGACAAAACTAAAAAGATTAAAGAAGCAACACTATAATAAGGCATGATATGCTACTTAATAATTTAATTAAAAAGTAAGGAGGCTTTCTTCAAAACTATACTTAACTAAAATGATGTATTGTCACTAAATAAATTTACTTATTCAAGCAAGCTTTTCAAAAGTTCAGTTATTCAATTTTTTATTTAATTTAATAAAGAAGATTTTTTAAAATTTGATACAAAATTTAAGAAAATAAAAAAAGATTCTGAATCTTTTAGTCTTACACTAAAGATATATAGAAGATAATAAAATTATCTTTTAATCTTGTGATTATAAATATGTTGCGAAAAATTAAAAATAAAGAGTTATAAAAAATTAAATATGTATCTTTTCTAAACAAACTAATAAAAGAAAAGACAAATAAATTGAAATGAAAGAATTTTTTTTTGCTCTAGTTGATTGTCTCATAGTAATAAAATAAGTAGATAAGTTCGTTTTTTTTGTTTCCCGTCTAGTATTTGATATCCATATTAAAGTCTGACTACATTCGCGCCAGAAAGTCTCAAGGGTATCCTAACAAAAAAAAAGATTCCATAGTCAAGGCGACTCAAACCCAAGATATCTAATTAAAAATAAAAAAATATTTACCACTCCATCACAATCTTTCACTATCTGTTAAGTAGATAAGTTCAACTTGTGATGTGGGACGTAATCTTGACAATTGATAGGTATCAAAGTCAAACTTTTGGTTCTAGAATATTTTTAAAAAAAAAAGAATAGAGAACATGTGGACATTATTTTCACATCTCTACCCCACGTAATGTAAACGTTTCTTGATGTAATATTGACTAGTATTGTTACTATCTTTTAACAAGTTCAACTTTGAAAAAACAAAGTCGTATGTACCTTTCCAAATAATTGCTGCAGTTGAATTAAGGTTATGGCCTAATAATTTGCCTAGGCACAAATTAGGGAAGGTTTGACGGGCCACATTATGGTTGATCAATTTGCTAACTTCTATGGATTACCTTGTTAGGTAATTGCAACCTAATTTCCTTCTTCTTTAGGGAGATGTGAAGGTTTTTTTGAAGAAAAGGGAATGCAATTTGGATCTCAAAAGTTGCTGTTTTTTCATAAACATGAAAATCTCACAATTTGTGAAAACTATCAAAATTTCTCAATTACAATCTTATTAAATGAGAAATTCTAGTTTGTAACAAAGTATAGTTCGTTATCTAAAGACCTTTTTTTAAAAAAATACAAACATTTATTGATTGAACTTAATTTAATAAAAAAGAAAATTGAACCTGAGTTTTAGTATAACTACTCTTTAATAGTATATACTTATCAACAAAGTTTGGCTCAATAGAGGCATTTTAATTTTAACAAAACTACTTTTTAACGTAATTCTCTCACATGGTACGGATAAACATGTAAATCTTGACCAAATGACTGAAATAACAAAACAATATCGTTACTTTGAGCTGATTGTTGGTTAGTTTCAATAGTAAACATATCAGCATGTTCATATTAATTCCGGGAATAATTCATCATTTCTTTTTATATTCCTGTAAAAATTCTGTAACCTTGCACATATTATGGCAATTGCCACCTATGTGTCAATATCATAATGGTTTATGTCTTGACTTAGTGTTCTGAATCTACTATTCCAAGCTTCAAAAGTTCATTGAATAAAGTAGAAAATAAAGAAAGTTGGATAAATATTTTTGACATAAATGATACGTATTTTTTTTTTCTAAAAAAAATTATAAACTTATGTGTTGTGTTGCTTTGATCTGGATCTTGATTTAAAATCTTATAAAGTTTTGATGATTGACAAATAATATACAAATAATTATCATGTAGAAGAGGAATGGACAAAGATGTACAAGAACCAAATCCTTAACATATTTCTATAAAGTGCTATTCATATTTGTTCTTGCATTGTAATAGCAAGATTATTGTGGTTCCAAAACTATAGATTATCACATTTATAATTATTCGTATTGGGTGTTGGTTTTGCGGTGTAAAGGTGACTCATAAACTAGGAAAAGTCATGAAGAAGTTAGAAGAGGTACCAATAATTAGGAAGAATATATAGTTGAGGGTTGTGGTAAGTGTTTTAAAGTCGGTCTTTAGGTGTACAGAAATTGTAACCATAAAATTGTTGGAGTTAGAGTAAAGAGTTGGAAATAATCTATTGAAGATAAGTCATGACATTTTTCTCTCTTGAGAGAGAGAATTTTTCATGTAAAATTCTTATGTTGATTTATTATTCCATAATTTTCTTCTTGCATAATTCTTCAAAGAACCTAATTCATTCAATTTAAATGTGACAACAAATTAATAATTTGTATTTGAGTAGATTCTTTCAAAAAGACAAACACCTTGAAAGACAAGAGATGCTTGCACATCTAAAAATTCAAGAAGGACAATCAATCATAAAACAAGTACCATTCTTTTTTTTAAAAAGATTCCATCATTCAACAAGATAAATATTTGTGGGACAATATCAAGAAAATTCCAAATATAATCACTACCACTAGCATTAAAGGTGAGAAACTATTTCCAAAGTAAAGGAACCAAACTCTAAAGAAAAACGATTTGGCTCTCCTAGCAAAAAAAAAAAAAAAAAACCAAAGGCTAGTCAAGAAGGGAGCTCTCATGAACAAAGAAATTAAAATACCTTAACCCATTAAACAACTAACTTGAAAAACTCAAATGTATGTCATAAGTGGAAGAATAATGATCACTTTACAAGAAATTTCCTTGAAAGAGAAATTGAGACAAGAATAATTTTATTAGGTCTGAAATGCATTTTATGATCGATTTATATATGAAACGTTCAAGATAAGTTTTAAGGGTCGATACCGGATTCGAGCATGAGGTTTGGTTATTGTTTAGTCATTTGGTAGTTTTTTAGCAAATGTATGGTGTCATCGCAATTGTGAGGATGAAACAAATTCAATTTTCTTGAAATTGTGATGGGTGGTTCAACATTGCCAAGACATGAGGCAGTTTGGTTAAATATTTGTCAAAATGATACATAATCTTACTTGATTTTGGAGCTATAGACCTTATTTTGACAAATTTTGAGATTTTAATGAGGAATTTACAATCTAGCTCCACATTTGATATTTATATGTTAATCTATTAGTTATTTTGTGATTTAGTCCATGTGTGAGTGTTTAAAATGTTTATTTATATTCTAAATTGTTATTTTGTTGATTTAAGGTTGGATTCATGCTCGGATTTAGCTAATTATTTTGTACACAAGTTTTTAACCTAATGGGTAAATTAATTTTTACATCGATTTCTAATTTTAACTTCAGAAGCTCAATTACCAAACCAAAATGTTATATAAAAATATGAGTGTCAACGATGAATTTGTATACTCATATAGGGTGTGTTTGGTATGAAGGAAAACATTTTTCGAAAAATGCTTTCTAATTTTCTCATGTTTGGTTGGATTAAATGTTTTGGAAAATATTTTCCAAATCAACTCATTTTCCTCAAATTCAAGGAAAATGACTTTCCTTCAAAACTAAAGGAAAACATTTTCCAAAACTCTCTTCCAACTTCAAATTACAATTATTTTTTTCTTGAAAAAATCAATTTATTTTGTCCCTACCCTCAAAACCAGCCCCCCACCACCACCCCGCAAAAAAATAATAATTTTAAAGCTTGTTTTTAAATTCAATTTTTTTACCCTACCCCCACCCCCACCCCCTACCAAAAAAACATTAAAAATTATTTTTAAAAGATATTTCTAATTTCAAATTTTAATTTTTTACTCCCCACCCACTACTCTCGCCCCCCCCCCCTCTCTATCAACCCCCTTCAAAAAGAAAAAAAATTTAAGTTTGTTTTTAAAGAATATTTTCAACTTCAAAATTTCATTTTTTTCACCCTACCCTCGACCCCCCCCCCACTCACCTCCTACCCAGCCCCCTACCACCCCCACCCCCCCAAAAAAAAATTAAGTTTGTTTTTAAAAAATATTTTCAATTTCAAAATTTCATTTTTTCACCCCTACCGTCGACTCCCCACCCACCCAACCCCTACCACCACCCACCACCCCCAAAAAATAATTTAAAGTTTTTTTTTCAAAAATACTTTCAATTTCAAAATTTCATTTTTTTTCACCCCTACCCCACCCACCCCCCTACCAGCACCCCCACCCCCATCCCCCCAAAAAAAATTAAGTTTGTTTTAAAAAAAAATATTTTCAATTGCAAAATTTCATTTTTTTTCACCCCTACTCTCGACCCCCCACCACCCTCAAAAAATAATTTTAAGTTTTTTTTCAAAAATATTTTCAATTTCAAAATTTCATATTTTTCTCCCCAGCCCCCTACCCCACCCACCCCCTACCAACAACCCCCCCCCACCCCCAAAAAAAAATATAATTTAAGTTTGTTTTTAAAAAAATATTTTCAAATTCAAAATTTTATTTTTTCACCCCAACCCACGACCCCCCCCCCACCCACCCCCTACCAGCCCCCACCCCCCCAAAAAAAATTTAAGTTTGTTTTTAAAAAATATTTTCAACTTCAAAAATTCAATTTTTCACCCCTACCCTCGATTCCCTCCTCACCCACCCCTTACCCACCCCCACCCCCCAAAAAAATTTCAGTTTGTTTTTAAAAAATATTTTCAATTTCAAAAATTATTTTCTACTCTAGTAAAAATAAAAGATATTTCTCAAAAATATTTTTCATTCATAAATCAAACACTAAACATCTTTTCCGAAAAATATTTTCTACTCACCAACCAAACATGAGAAAATAAGTCAAAAATCAACTTGTTTTCCAGGAAAACATTTTCTAAGAAAACGTTTTCCTTCATACCAAACACACCCATAGAGTATAATTTTATAGATTAGATATCAGGATCCTGACCCATCGTGAGTGGCACTCACACTAACCCTCTGGTGGGAGAACTAACTACCAATTCAAAATTAATCCATCAAACATTTTAAGAAACAAGACATGATATAAAATAGGGAAACGGATCTGAAAAATACTCCAACTTTGGCCGAAATTGTTTGTTATGATAGCACACTTTATGGAGGACCTTTTACCCCCTGCACTATTTAATAGTGTATTTTAAAGGTATATATGTGCCCACGTGGACACATTACTATTTATAATGATACAATATTTATGATGTCCACGTAGACACATATATACCTTTAAAATACACTATTAAATAGTGTAGGGGGTAAAAGGTCATCCATAAAGTTTGGTATCGTAACAACAATTTCAGCCAAAATTGAAGTATTTTTCAAACCTTTTTCCCTATAAAATACTAGGAAACGATTTAAAACAATTAAAGAATTGAGTTTTCATAAACTCAATCACTTATCAAAATCAATTGTGTAAATAACTCCCTAGAACCTGAAAGGCATACTAGCAAAACATCTAACAAGTCTTAGATAAAGGGATGAAACCCCAACAAGAAACATAAATCTAAAGTCCAAAATGTTTGTGTTTAAAAAGATGAGCAATGAGATAAGGAAGACTCCATGACAGCCGGGAAATAGTTAGCTCACCCTTGGATTTGTATATCGCGTGTCTCACAGCTGAGGTGTCGAAGTAGCCACCTGAATATGTCCTGTAGTCAACAAATAAAGAGCAAATACAGTATCAGTACAGAATCACAATGTACTGATAAGATCATTGGCTAGTTCTAGTATATGAAATGTGAACAAATAGCCATAACGTAGTAAGTAGATAATACACAATATTAACATAAGAACACACATGCCTGAATTCCAGTCCTCAATATGAAGTAATACTCACAATAACATGAACCATTGTACGTAGCACAACAAGTCAATCTATTTCTCATATGGAACCCACACATACAAAATTAGTGTACCGACGTGGTACCCATTCCAAATGTTTGTGTATCGGTGTGATACCCATTCCAACTACAATATGTACCGATGAGGCACCTGATCCCAGTCATCAACACACAACACAATCATAATCAAAATGAATAGTAACCAAACTTGTACATTCAAGTAAACACATTCATTGCATGTGATAACACATTTTATTTCATGTCATGTCTTTCTGATTTTCCTAACATGTATCATGCATGCATTACTAGCGGTATAGTTAACAAGCACATATGGTATAAATAAAAATACACAATCATCACCTACCTCAAGCATAGCCTTGAAAAACCTAAAGAGCAAGCAAAAATTTTGTCTTGTTCTTGGCCGAAACAATAAATAAACATAACTATCAATGAATATTGACCCAATAATACTCAGATTACGACCAAATCCTAAATTCTAGAAATTTTCCATGATCATTCCACCCAACAGGGGTCTTTTCCAATATTTATTCATGCTCCCAAGAGTATCACCCTAGATTATAAGGTTTAAGAATCAAAATACAAGTTGGGGGAGTAATTAACTTACCTTTACTAAAGAAATTGGTGGAAAACTAAAGAGAGTTGTCCTAAGTCACCCTTCCTTTTACCAAGAAAGAAGTTACAGAAAATAAGAGGATTTTTTCTAAACAAAACCCGACTAACCCCGCTATAGCAGTCCGACCCGCTATAAATGTGTCGCCATAGCAGCCCATCAGCTATAAAGGAAATTAATGTATCCTGCTATAGTAGTGTGACACCCTCTATAGTGGATCGCACGAAAGCATAGCCTCAAAATTCCTCCCCAAAGCCCCTATTTTGCAACCTACGCTCTAACCTTGTCATTCTATACTAATCATTTCACGCCAAGTCCAATATCGAGAGTTCTACCAACCCGAATTCACTTCCAGAAGGCCCTATGGATTCCTTACACTCTTAAATACTAGTGAACACACTCCAAGATTATACATACCACCTAATCCATTCTTAATTATTTCTAGACCTCACCTAACTCAATTTTTGTCTGAGATTGGCCTAGCCTAGCATTTTCAAGTCATTACCCAAAATGTTCTCTGACTCAATTCTTTCACCATTCGTCTACCCACAACGATTAGGAAGGATCGTAACAACATATATCAATTTACCTATCACTCGTCCCCGTGATCAAACAAGTGAGAACTGGGCTAATTTAGAAAAAGTATAGTACTTGGATCCTCAAACAAGTGAGGGTACTTGTCTCACATGTCTCTCTCAGTTTCTCAAGTAGCCTCCTGAATAATACAATGTTTTTGATTGAACCTTTACTGATTTGATCTCTTTTGTTATCAACTTTTGGGCATCCCAATCAAGAACCGCAATCGGTTCCTCTTTACTGCAAATCCTTGTTTAGTACTATTAATTCCCATTTGATGATGAAATCTCCATCCCTATGGTAATTTTTCAGCATAGACACATGAAAAATTGGATGAACTCTAGAAAAGTTGGGTGACAGTGCTAACTTGTAAGGCATTGGCCTCACACTGTTAAAAATCTCAAACGGACCAAAGTAACTAAGATTATCTTTCTTTCCAAACCTCATTACCACTTTCATTGGTGACACCTTCAAAAAATGTGTTTAGCAACCTAAAAATTCATGTCTCTTACCTTACGGTGTGCATACTCATTATACCTACTCTGAGCTGCCAACAACTTGCTTTGGATGATTCTTATATTTTCTTGAACTTCCCTCACTAGATAGACACCCAAAGGCTTCACATCGCCTGCCTTAAACCACCTTATGGGTGATCTACAACCCCTCCTATAAAGTGTCTCAAATGGTGTCATATCTATATTAGAGTGCTAGTTATTATTATAGAATAACTCACACAAAGGTAATAATTGATCACAATGACCTAAAAAATCAATTTCACATGCTCTCAACATATACTCTATAGCACCTGAATCATAACCTAAACTCCCAATCCTCACTCTGACTTAACATTCACAAATAACATGATCAATGACATTACAACAAGTCATACATGATTCATCACACTTTTCAAGTACTTGGATAACCAAGGATCCCTAAGACGTCGTTTGTAGTGTTTAATATGCAATTTTGATCTATATAGGAACCATCCTAGCATTTAAACACAAATCCCCCACCATTTATGGACATACATGTAACAATCACATTATGAATAAGTAAACACAGTTCACTTATGAACCCACACACAAAACAATTAATGTACTAGTTGTTAATTATTTATACTGGTGTGGTATCCAAGCCAACCATATGAACATATATCTCATACAAGGTGTGGTACCCGAGTTAACTGGTAGTATTTATTGACTTGGTACCTGAGCCAGCCATATATTGATATCGCTATAGAAATCTCACATTAGGTTTAGAAAAATCAAGAATTGTATTGATGATTAAAACTTTTGAGTAGATGCTTCTTATACAGGAGAATAGTCCTATACTAGCTATACTTATAGTCCTATTACAATAAAAAAAATTATAATTTATATGAGTAGTATAGGTTTACTATTACTACTATAACTACAAAACTTATCCTATTCGATTTTATCCCCATACACGATACATCAACTCAGTCATACATAAATTTGGATTTAGTAGTCTAGTCCTAGTGTGAGTCTAACTCTACAAAAGTGAACATGTCAGTTGTCGAGCAGTTGGACCAATTCCTTAGACTTGTTCCTATCATCAACTTCTTTAATCATCAACACTTCCCCTTAATCTAGTGAGTGGAGGAACTGTTACTCCGATCTTGCGTCGAAACCCAACAAAAACTTGTTTTGTCAATGCTTTAGTATGAGTATCAGCTAGCTGATCCTTGGACCTCACAAACTAAGTAAGAAGTTGTCCTCTGACCACATTCTCACGAACAAAATAATAATCTATTTCAACATGTTTAGTTCTAGCATGCATAACTGGATTGACTGTTATGTACAAGACATTCATGTTATTACAATACAATGTAAGAACAAATTAAAGGAACACCCCAAGATCATGAAGTAGATATGTTATCGATGTCGTCTCTGATGCAGTGGAATCTGGTGATCTATACTTAGCTTCAACACTCGATAGTGCTACTGTGGTCTGTTTCTTGGAAGTCCAAGAAATAAAATTTGCACCTAGGTAGATGCTATAACTTGTAATTGATCTTCTAGTTGTGGTACAACCTCTTCAATTAGCATCTGAATATCCATACAACCTATATGGTGATTGTAAAATAATTCTTAGTCCAAAGTGTAAAGTAACTTGGACATATCTTAGAATCTTTTTTACTCCTTGACGATGTTCAATGTTTGGACTGTGTATATACTAGCTTGCTAGATTCATAACATGAGCGATATCATGTCTTTTGAGTGTCAAGTACTGAAGACTCCCTACTATCATTCTGTATAAGGAGACATTTATAAGACTTCCCACAACTTCATGTAAACTATGTTTTTGAGCCAAAATTGTGGCTACAAGCTACAACTTTTATTAAACTCATCCATGTATTGTCCAGTAACTCAACAACATATTTACTCTGACTCAAGTGAATTCCTCCTTCAAACATACTTAACCTTTACTCCTAGGAAGAAGTGTAAATGGCCAAGATCTTTCATAACAAACTTTTTCCCAAGTTGTAGAACCAACTTTGAGACATGTAATAGACTACTTTCTTTGACAATAATATCATCCACATATAACAAGAGAAATATAGTGTCTTTGTGAGTTTTCAAAGTAAATAAGCAGGGATATGTCTTACTACAGATGAAACAAGGTGTAGGAAATGCATACTAAACCTATCAAACCGGACTCTTGGTGCCCTGTTAAGACCATACAATGCCTTTTTAAGTAGACACACATGCGAGGGATACCTAGGATCAATAATCTAGGAGGTTAACTCATATACACCTCCTCTTGTACGAAATCATAAAGGAATGTATTTTTGATATCTAGTTGCCTAACTTTCCACTTTGAGCTGATTGCAATGGACAGAACCTCCCTAATAGTTGTGGCGTTAACCACAAGGCTAAAAGTTTCTTCAAAATATGTCCCTTCAAGCTGCGAGAATCCCCTGTCATAAGTCTGGTCTTGTATCTATCTATTAGTTCATCAACTTTAAATTATGTCTTGAACACCCATTTTGAACCAACCAAGTTTATACCAAATTTGGGCACCAATATCCATGTCTTGTTAGTATGTAAGACATTGATTTCCTCCTGCGTAGCTGCAAGTCAATGAGGTGACCTTAGTGCTTTCTTAGTATTATTTGGATTCCTCAAAATTTCTTTCCTATTGCGAGTAACAAGTGACAAGTATTGTTCATTTGCCTTGTGTCTGGGGATCATATAATGCCCTTGTGGTATAGGAGGTACACCAACTGAAGTAGTTGATTGTAGTGTAGTATCTTCATGTTGATGATGCTCTGACAGATTCCACTTAGAGAAATCAACTTCTAAATGTAATCCCTCTGGATTAGTCACAGAGAAAATGGAATTTGATGAACCACCATTGATTGGTCTTACATGTGTAACCTATTTCTCACTGCCACTAGCTAATCCTAAACCTGCAACTGGAGTTTCATCAATCTGAGTCTTATTAATACTATCTGGATCATCACTTTTAACTTGTTTCTCAAGATCATCATCTAAGCATGCACCTGAGGGGTCAATAACACTATCATCATCAAGGGGTATATGGATCGTTGTAGTAGCATTTTCACCAATAACTTGTGTACTATCAATATGTACTTTCCTTGAATTATGATTATCATGTGCCTGCAATTTAGAGAAATATTCAACAAAAGTAGCAAGATGAGGTGAGACATCAATGTTACTCTAAGATTGACTTGAAGACACATAAGGTAATGTGTTTTCATAAAACACAACATGTCTGGATACGTACACCCTACTTGTAGAAGGATGATAACATCTATATCATTTGTGTAACATGTTGCTTCCTATGAACACACAAGGGTAAGTCTTTGGACTGAACTTGTTGCTACCCTTCATATATGGAAAATATCCACAACCAAACACTTTCAGGTTGTTGTAATCAGTTGCTCTCCATACAACTTAACAAATGGAGTCACCAATTTTAGGATTGAGGATGACAATCTATTAATGAGGAACACTGTAGTAAGGAAAGACTCAACCCATACAAACAAAAGTATGTTAGCATGAAGTAGTAGATTTAAGCCAGTCTCCACAATATGTCTATGTTTTCTTGCTGAAACTCCATTTTGTTTAGGTGTGTTAGGACATGAAATATATCTCACAATGCCACAATCTTTCAAATGTTTGATGAAGTCTGTTTTGATAAACTCACCACCTCCATCACACTGAAATATCTTAATTTCTTTTTAGAAAATTATTTTTCCACCATTTTCTGAAATTTCACAAAGACTTCAAAAAAATCAAATTTTTTTTCATCGGATAAATTCATGTATATCTTCTGTGATCAAACGACATAATATTTTATATGTTGAGAAGATTCAATAGAAGAAGGTCCCACAAGTCACAATGAAATTTCAATAAAAGTTCCTTCTAGATTTTATTTCTCAAACCAAATGGAAGTTTACAACTTTTTCTCAATTGACAACTAGAACAAATAGTAGGCATTTTATTCCAACTACTAACATTGATGCAACTATTACTACTCAAACTTTTTAAAGACCTAAAACTAGGGTGTCCTAAACTAGTATGTCACATGTTGTCTGTTGTGTTCCAATTGTGTGCAGTAGTTAAAGCATAGAGATTGTTATCTTCCAAAGAATAGAGTCCATTTCTTTTAGATCCCTTGTCCAGTAGTGTCCTTGTCTTCTTGTCCTTTACAACAAATTTAGTTTCATCATATTCAAGAGTGCAACAATTATTCTTTACAAGTTTACTAACAAAGAGTAGATTTTTAATAATCTTAGGAACTGCAAGAACTTATCTTAACTTCACGTCTGATCATGATATGTTCCCAACTTGTGTTATGTCTAATTTTAATACATTCCCAATAATGATTTTCTCTTGTCCATTTTAATGTTTAAGATCAGTTAGAATACCTAATTTTTGTGTCATATGACTACTTGCTCCTGAGTCCACATACAAAGTGTCATCAATAGTGTTTTGTAGATTAGCAACAACCAATACTTGTGATAGCTTATCTACTACTTGGTAAAAGTAGTCTCACCTATAGAAACACTTAAGAGAAGTATGGTTATTCCTACCATATATTTGACATGTCTTAATATTTTTCCTCTCCTGACTTTCACTTGAAATACTGTTCAGGGAACCTGGTCCATATTTACTGTTATAAGAACATGTTCCTTGTTCAGGAGGCTTGAACCCTCCTCCTCTAAAGTTGAAGTTATTGTTTCCTCTTCTTTGAGAGTAGCTTCCTCTTCCCTTGCCCCTTTGGGTAGAGAATGTCATGTTATGGTTTTGTTGTGGCACTTATTCTTCATCCTCCCTCATATCAAAACCCCGAATATCATTAACAAATTGATTAAGAGGGGAATATGGTGTTTTACTTAGCATGAAGTCTTGAAGGTCTTGTACTTGGGACCTAGACCTCTAGTAAAATTAATTACTTTGTTATTTTCATCCACAGGTTTGTGAACGGCTGCAGGTCCATCACACATGCCTTTAAATTCCTCAATATATTCATCAATATTTTTGGTTCCTAGCCTAACACTTTGCAGTTGTTATTTGAGCTGGAACTCCTTATTTTTCGTTGCTTGAAGATAAACTTCTTCCAAGCATTCCCACATCGCCTTGGCAGGTGAGAAACCCACAATCAGGTACACGTTTTCTTCTATCAAGGTGCATGAGATTCAACTCCTTAGAAAGACATATTTCTCCTCTCAGCCATTAATATTGTTGTTGTCTTCTGTATCCTTTTCAACTACTACAACTTTGCCAACAGTCTGTCCACTAGAGCTAGTACTTTTAGTTGGTTCATTTTCTGTGATGAGGAAGGTTAATCTCATCACCTGAATCGACTGAGACATTTGTGTCCTCCATAAAAGATAGTTTGTTGTCTTGAGTTTAATGGAACAAGACGCAATAAGATGGTGAAGTGAGGAGGTTGATAGAGTGTTGATAGAAGAGGCCATTGCAATTCGATTGTGTGGTTATTTTGATTTTTGGATCTAATAAGTTAAAGAACGAAAAAGCTTTAAAGCTCTGATATCATGTAGAAATCTCACATTAGGTTTAGAGAAATCAAGGATTATATTGATGATTAAAATTATTGAGTATAGGCTCCTTATATAGGAGAAGAGTCATAGATTAACTATACTTAGAGTCCTACAACAATACAAAGTTATAATTTACATGAGTAGTATAGGTTTACTATTACTATTATAACTATAATATTTATCCTAATCAACTTTAGCTCCATACACGATACATTAGCTCATTCATACATAAATTATGATTTAGTAGTCTAGTCCTAGTGTGACTCTAACTCTACAATAACGAACACGTCAGTTGTTTGTCGGTTGGACTAGTTCCTTGGACTTGTTCATATTATCAACTTCATTCATCTTCAACAATCACGTACCATGCATGGTACTCGAGCCAATCATTAGTATCTCATATTATGCGTGGTACTCGAGCCAACTATTAATATCTTATACCAGGTGTGGTACTCGAGACAATCAAAATATATCTTGTATCGGGTGTGGTACTCGAGTTAACTGATAATATATATTAGGTGTGGTACCCAATCCAACCATCAGATATCTTGTACAAGGCATGGCACTCAAGTCAAGCATTAGTCACACAAACACAATCACAATCACAATGAAATATAATCGCATTTGTCATACAAATAAACAAAAACACCTTCATTGCATGAGATTATCAACAATTCATCATTTCACATTCAACCCTTATGTTTTTTCCAACATGCATTGTACAGGTCGAACTATAGAGATAGTTAACATGCATACATAACGCAACATGGAAAACAACAACCATCACCTACCAAAAGCATTCTTTCTTGAACGTTCCCAACTCATAATTTGATTACCCACAATCACTTGTGAATGTTAAGTCTAGGTGAGGACTGAGAGTTTTGGGTTATGCATCTGACTATGGTTATAATTGTTTGTTATTTATTTTACTAAGTTGTGATTACTTGTTCATACTTCGTATAACTGGAGCGTTGTTAAGTCAGGATGATAATTGAGAGTTTTTCTTATTCACTATCTTGCATTGTATTCTCAGTTTGGGTGGTCTGGAACATATTTGATAAGAGGGATTTGAAAAAGTGATTTAGTAAGAGTCTCGCAGATGGTTTACAAAATTGGTCAAGGGACAAAGTGTTGTCATGAGAGCTTGAGGGAGAGTAGTAGATTGGTTAACAAATTTAGTAGTGGACTTGCATTCAAAATTTGAAACAATAGAAAAATTATGGTGTTGGTAGAATGAATGGTTCAAAAAAAAATTACGTAATAGAAAAGTTAGGTTATGATCTGTAATATGGGGGTGGAATGGCTTGGACAGTGGAGTTGACGGCGAAAGAATGTGGGGTGACATGAAATAAAGTGTATGAGTTCAAAGGTAGTATTACTTAGTAGTAGGGGTGGTGATGGAAGGATCAGGGTCCTAATTATATCTTCAAGTTAAATGTTTATTTGATTATTTGTAGATATATATGGTGGATTTGGATCGCCCGATGATGCATATTTAGTATGTGTTTCTTGTAGTGATACTATTTTTGCTATGCCACTTAGCATACTCTAGTTGCAGGATCAGTGATGTTTCTTCGATGAAGACGAAGATTATCGCCGATGGCTTCTACCTCTCTTTCTTTATGGTGGAAATTGTGTCTTATTAATTTTAAATCGTTTGTTCTCTTAGAAGCTTTTGAACCCAAAGAAACCTTACCACCTAAATAAGAACCAGGTTCTTGTCAATTTTCCTAGACATAAACGCAGCTTAATAAAACAGTGATTTTACCGTGGAAACCTTCCTTGCTCAAGAGAAAGAGAAACCACACCAAAACTTCACTATCTTCAAAGAGCAACTTTAAATTACAACTCTATCATCAAAGGGACTAACTCTAGTACCTCACCTCAACAGTTCAGTAAAATTGTAACGATTAACTATAATCGAATACTTTACTCTCCAAGAAGTCAAACTCACTTCTTGTTCTTCAATCTAGGAAGTATTAAAACTCAATAATAAACCTAGAACAAATCCACAAAGACAATAACCCTAGACTTTAATTGATCAGACTTCAATATTCAATAGTTTAGACTCGAACACAACTCATGAATCCGGTTCTAGTGTTTATGTGACGAAGCCTTGTAGTTTTGCTTCAATGGTTATTGCTCTCAAGATGATGACTTTTGTGAATATGCAATAGGTGTCAATGTGACTTTGTAGGAAAATTCTCTTGATTTGCAAAAGCCGACCTTCTCTTCTTTGACTTTGTCCTTTTATAGAAGTGGATTAAGCCTTAGTAGAATCATATAAGGAAAGAAATTAGTTTTTCCTATAAAAATAGTCTTTTCCCTAATAGGACTTGTTTGTCTCTTTCCTTTTCTGCATAGAAGTCGTATGCCATTTTTCATCTCCTTATTTAACTTGAATTTTTGTTTAAAACACGTTTTCCTAATCCATATCTGTATTTGCGAACTTTTCCCACCTTTTTATTAAATGTCTGATGCATTCCTATGAACCTTGTTTACGTTGTCATCATCAAAAGTTATTTCAGAGCTTTGTTAAGTCATCAATTTCTCCTTTTTGGATGATGAAAAAATATGATTTTCTCTTGAGATATATGTTTCATGTAATGAGGTCAACACATCAAACACCGGACTCTTACTTCGAATAAGACTCGTCTTCCTATAAGGAAATCCTTCCTTAAAAGGGGTGTCATCCTATAATGAAACTTTGGCTCCTCTTTGGACTTGAGTTGTACTCTTTATTTCTTTCCTTCTTTTTTTTGGCTCCTTTTTTTCTGCATTTTATTAGTTTCCTTCCTTGCCGCAATCTTCCATACTTGTACAAGCTGCCCGCAATCATGTATGCGCACCTGGTTCACTCGATAGAGTACACATAAGACAATAAATAGTGAGTCATGTTCACTTTATCAATAATCAAAACTACTTTTATGTTCTCCTACTTCCCAACAGAACCTGTTTAGACTCGTTCCTTGGGAGGGTTCAATATTTTCTTTGCATAAGTACTTTGTTTTGACTAAGTTAGAGTGTTTACCTTATATTTTGTTCACTTTCATATTTCATGTTTTAAATTGGGCGAAGGAATTCTCCTATCTACGTGTTAGAGTAACTTGCCTATATATCGCATATAATTTTACTCCATACACACAGTGGCGTAGCCACATGGTGGTCAGGGTGTCCAATTCGTTGGAAAAAAATACCGTATATACAAGTAAAATGATACACGAAATGATTAAATAACATATTTTGGACACCCTTAACATAACAAGCTATTATAACCTAGTGGTTTCACCTCCTTGGAATGAGAAAGTGCTCGTGTGTTCGAATCTCACTAGTTCTACTTTTTGAAAAGAGCTTTTGTTGTGCTATTTCTAGACACCCTTTATGAAATTCCTAACTCCGCCACTACATACACATGTATTATAATGCTCTATTCTAAACCTTGTCTCGATCATGCCGACAATTTAAATCAGTTTTCCTAAAAAAATAAAATTATTTGTTTTCTAATCATTTTCTTTATTGTGTCAAAAGTAATATATATAGTAGCCCAAATATTAAAAACTATTCCAATATGCCATAGACTGGTCCCTAAGCTGTTCAACAGAATTCATGCATCAGAATTGCTTGCTTAGTGGGGAGAGAAGCACATGCATGGAGTAGTAAAGTGCATGGTATTTCTTTAAAGAGTTTAAGTTATTAATATATAAGTAATTGTTTATACTATCACACTATTTAAATGATATTTATTGATATACTTTTATGTATTATTGAATTTAAAACCTTGAAAATTGAATATATTATCTGCTATAATAGGTAAAAATAATATAATAATATCAAAACTAAAAAGGTACAACCCTTGTGATTGCATTTGATGAAAGAGGTTGTGTGGTGTTTCAAAATATAGGCTTTATTCCTTTCGTGGTACTCTGCACCTCAAATCACTTTTGGAATTTGGACCCCTTTTTTTTGAACTTTTGGAATTTTATTAATGTTATTTTCCTAATTTAGAGCTACATTTGTTGAGTCAAGGATCTGTCGGAAACAATCTATCTACCTCTACGAGAACGAGGTAGTGATTAGGTTTGCGGTACCTCTACGCTCTCCAAACCCCACTTATGAGATTCCGTTGGATACTCTCGCCTATCTCATGTATGTATAAGTGTGCTTGAATATAATCGTTAATATTCCCTCCTTTTTATTTTAGATGTCGTTTTAACTCAAAGTATTGGTTACTTTTAGAAATTCAAAACTAAAATATCCATTTATTTTCACTTAAATCTTTAACCTTAAAGAAGCTAAATGATTATTTTTTATGTTGTTCAATTCTTAAATAACAACTAAGATATAGAGCTAAGTTAATAAACTATATTTTGTATACAATAATTAAAGCAACAATTAAATGAGATGGAAGGTGTAAATAATAGTGCCATAGGTTAGATTTGATATTAACCTGACGTATGCTTCCCACTAGAGTTAGTATTTATTAAAATAGTTAAGTCATACTTCATATTGAGAGAACTTTGTTTTTTGTATTTTTTTTGTTGAAAAAAAATATATATTCAAGCCACCTTTACTTATCAAACTAATAAGAAACATAAAAAAATATACAAGGTGATGTGTAACACTGGACCTAACCTCACTTAAATTTATATAATAAAGAATAAATTAATACACACTACTTATTGTTAGAGAGTCATATAAAATTAAAGTTCAAGACTAAGTTTAAAGAGATCAAATGAAACATATGATGATTTTGTGTTGTATTTCTTTTAATTAAATTAGTCTTTAAACTAGTAAGTGTAATTGTAAACTATAGAGATTACTCTTTGTAAAAATCCTTGTACAAAATAGCCCCTAGCTAGTGGGTATAATGCACCAATTTTTATTATTCGAAAAACACTTGTCTATATATTCTTCAATAAAAAACCATTTTAGGTCCACTTCCTTTATTCAAATCAAATATGGACATTTGCAAACTTAGATTTTGATTTATATATTTTTAAAAAAAAGTTATTTTAGTAAAAAAATAATACTCCCTCTGTTCCAATTTATATAGCACATTTTTGATTTCGAGCTTCAAATAAGTATATCTTTGACCGTAAACTTTTTCTATATCACCTAAAATATTTTGAATTGTCAATTATTGTGACTTATAGTTTAAAGATTTCATGCACAAATTTTTAATCAAACTTAAACTGACTCTCGAAAACCAAAACGTGTCACATAAAATAGTGGAAATGATATATTTAAAAAGTTGAAAAAGGCTTAAAACCCGATAAGAGAGTATGTGTTGGTCGGCATGGTTGTGCATGATGAAAATTCGTTTTTGGTCCCACAAATTTATGCTTCTTATATATACATAATAATATAAATAAATATATATATTCTTATGACAGACAGAAAAAACAACAATGGGCTAGAAGAAGAAAAACAAGTAGAGAAAATGGAATGAGAGGTTGCAATAATAATTGCCACACAAATATAAGGAGATTGAGAAATAGAACAATGATTTCTCGTAAGGTATAGGTTCTTCTACCCCACCACTTGTTGCTTTTTTCTTCCTATTCTTCTTATCCCATCATGCTTATCTTCCAAAGTAGGCACAAAAACTTTTTTCAAGAATATTTTTCTAGTGGAAAGCTTTGTAGGACAGACAAAATCAAAAGATAAGAAGCACACAATTCCTAAACTAAGGTTGTATGATGTTGTTGATAGTGTGTTATTAGAAAAAATAATACATGTATATGTTATTTTGATGTATTATTAAATTCTTGTTTAGTACATTTTTTTCTAATTCATGTATAACTGTTTTCATATTCTTTGCACCATATATGTGGAAGGTATTTTTATAAATAAATTTTGCAATATATGTTATTTTTACTATACCAAATCAATAATTACATAAGAAATAATCTCAATATAACTAATGCAAGTATATATATAACTAATATCAGTATTACTAATTATCATATTCAACGTTGCTACCTATCAAGTGATCCCGTAATATGTGCTATCAGTTCCGATGTCTTAATTTATGTGTCACAACTGAAATTTCAAGAGTCAATCAATTTTTTCTTTAATCAGATGGTAATTATTATGATTTGTATACTTTTACCTAATTCTTAAATTTATAATTAATATTCAAAAGATTGAAAGTTTCAATATCTGAATTTATGGTTAAAATTTAGAAGTTCGAATGTTTAAATTTCAACTAAGCAAAGATAAATTGGAACAAAGAAAATATCATTTTATTTTTAATTTGTTATAAAAATAAAACTTAACATAATTTTTTAATTAAAAATTATAGTAACATAATAAGTATCATGACATAAGTAAGATTACTAATTTTAAAAGAAATCTTAATAGATTTTGTATAGAATCAAACTATATCAACTACGAGTATTTGTTTTTGCTTAGAATAATAAAAAGGAGTAGTAGTAGGTCTTTGATGCACTACGTAAAAAGATAAGCATCTCCCACCTCTTGGTGATTTCCCCAAAATGATAATACTCTGAATTTGGTGTCGTATCAAAATAATAGACATGACATGACACATGGGAATACATATACCAAAAGTTCCATTTTCTTTTATTTTCTTTGTTGAATCACATAATTCAACACCCCATTAATTTGTATGTGGATCAACTATTTAATTAACTCCACATATGCACATGTGAAACTTAATTAATGAATGTTTACTACTCTAATTAGTACTATGTGAAAGAATGAAATACCCTAAAACCTCGATTCACTCAATACAATATCCTTAATTAACATAATCCATGTGAAACAAATATAACTTTATGCCCATTATCAATGACAAAGCGAGAATTTTCATTCAGGGTGTTTAAAATATGAAGAATTAAACACACAAAGAAGTCGAAGGAGATTCAACATCTATTATATATGTATACAATGTAATTTCTTGTTAAAGAGAGTTTGGATGAACTCCCTAAGTCCTTTCTAGCTTCGCCCCTACATATCACTAAATTTTCAAGGTGGTTGGGTAATTAACATTTCAATTCCATTATTTAAATCAAAGTCTAAGCTGATCAATTAATGAAAATAATTCCAAATATTTCTTGTCTCTATAATACACTAGTAGGTGGAAACAAATAGCTAGAACCATTGTATTTTCAATTGTAACACTTTTGAGATACCCTAAAACAAAACCAAAAAAAAAAATGACAAATTATGTGAACCATTGAAAAGGCACCTAAATTCAACATCTACTTCCTACATGATAGGAACCATTTGGTCCTTATAGAGATACTACATACCAAAATAGGTCCACAAACCCCTATTTAATAGACTTGAAGCACTTCCACTCAAAATTAGAATAAATGCCTTGTGATGGTGCACAAAACCTAGTCATTTTCAGATGTAGTACACTTTACCTAAAAGAGTAAATGTATTGAAAATAGTTAAAATTTATTTTCATTTATTGATCTGAATTATCTCTTACAGTAATGTTTTGGTCAATTTACCCCTCTTTCCACCTCTATTAGACCTTTTAATATTAACGTTAGGGTTAAAATTATCTTATGTTTGTTCACACGGCCTCAATCATAAATAAATCGACCCATTGGGTTAATACAAAACAACTAAAAATCTTTTAATTTCAATTATAATGGAGTCGATTTCACCAGGCTAGAAATAATTGATCAAATTCAGCAACCAAGAAGCTAAGTTGCGCGGACTCTTCACTTTCAATGCCGCACCCGTGTCGGATTCTCCAAAAATACACTACTTTTGGCAAATCCGACACGCACCCCTTGACATTTTTGAAGAGTCCGAGCAACATAGCCAAGAAGTGTCAAACGAAAACAAATCAAGAGTTAAGCAAAACCCAATGGCTATTTACTACATTAATGATCTTAAACGACAATTAATTAATTATAATAGTTTGCTAAATATATATTTCCGGCGGCAATTAGCGCTCTTTGTAAGTGTTCTTGAAGCTTATACCGACATTGGATCCTATGCCAATTAATTAATATTGATAAACGTTTTAACACTTTTTAATTTATATTTATTTTTGTTATAATGATTACTCAAAATCCGTGTTGGACTCCTTGTATGATGTTTTGAAATACCTCAAGATCCAAGATTTGAAACACCTGATTGATCCCATCGTAAAGTTTTGGATTAAAATTCAATTGATATCCAAAATTTCCTAGCACAAATTCAATTTCAATAGTAAATATTAAAAAAATCAATTTAATTATGATTTCTCAATCTTAATAAATGAATTGTTATGACCAAAAAAGGGATTTGATGACACTTGTCTATTTACGCCAGGACAAGTCAGCCTCAACCCAACAAGAAGAAGAAAAAATGCGGAAAACAGTAAAGCAAGAACAAGACAAAGGCGGAAAACTTATTAATTGTAAACAACACCCCAAAATCTGGTGGTCACGTGTACAAGCCACTAATAAAAATACAGGATTCAAAGATAAATACAAGTCTCAGTCTTTGTTTCTCAAGTAGAACAACGCTTAAAAGAAAAAAGAAAAGAGGGTCCACCAGAATGACAAGGAGCTACCTCTCAAATCCTTTACGAGCCTCAACTGTCAGGAGAAGAAGAAGATCACACGGGTTCGGGCTCGAAACCTACACAATTGTAGAAGCAAAGGGTTAGTACCAACAACATGGTACCCAACAAGCAACCTACTAAACAAAGTAACTAGCTAGAAATTGGATACCCCTTACACTCCAACCGAACCTCCTCAAACTACAGCCTGCACAGAAATCAGCTCAACCTAGCAATTCTACAATACACGACTCACAGGCCCAGTATTCACACTTCAATCTTCACAATTCAACAATCAACAAATTGAACAAGTTAATCCTAATGACAAGTATTTCAGTTACACATAACAAGTACATCAATCACAATAACAAGTAAGTCATGCATAAACATCAAATGCATCAAGTCACAATGATCAATCTCTTGTCGGAACCATTTCTCATTGGCACAATATCACTAGCCGAAACTATTTCTCATCGACTTTTTATCACATCACTAGCCGAAACCATTTCCCATCAATTTTATATCACATCACTAGCCGGAACCATTTTCGATCGGCTTTAAATCACATCACTAGTCGAAACCATTTCCCATCGATTTTATATCACATCACTAACCTAAACCATTTTCCATCGGCTTTATATCACATCACTAACCAGAATCATTTCCCATTAGCTTTATATCACATCATTAGCCGAAACCATTTCCCATCTTCTTTATAGCATCATCACATGTCTCATCACGGTGTTCATAGTTATTGCACACAAGCAATACCACACCACACGGAAGAGACAACAATTCATACAATTCAAGTCCACAATCATATTTTTAAGCATTTCATCAATCAACTAGGGTAACAATAAGGCAATTTGCATCATCATGTTCATCACAAAGCCTTTTTTCTTCATTTCAACCCCTTTTTATTCGTTTAGATATAACAAGTGCACAATTTAAACCCTTCACCTCATCCTCATTACTCCTAACACACAATCAACGAAGGAAGCTTATGAATTCAACTAGAATACAAGATTTAGGAAGCCACTTTTCTTAAATTAATCAACAATCACTCCAATAGTTAAGTCTTCCTCTTCCGAATCGCTTCAAAATTAAAGCCACACAATCTATGCACAAACAAGTATGCATAATAACTTTCCAGAAACAATAACATTTATAACGATTCCCATGAAAGGTGGGTCAATCAACACAATTCCCAATTTCAAAAATAAGATTTGAATCCAAAATTTAATACTTGAAAACATTACTCAAGGCTTTAAGAACTCATTAGGGAAAATAATTTCAAAATAGAACTTGAAATCAGTTCACAAACTTTATTTTAGTTAAGAACTTGGGTTCTTGAAAAACCTCATCATTCACTAATCAAAACCTCATAGATTCTGATGTTAAAACTCATAATTAATCAATGAAAAATGAAGGTTTAAGATCAATAACACTTACCCAACTGATCTAGTACAGAAAATCCTTTCAAAATTCGCCACCAAGGGTTCCCTAAGTTAAAAAAATGATGAAATGGGACTTAAATTCCAAAAATTGTAGCAAAAGCCCTCTCAGCTATCGCTTAAGTGGACTTCACTAAAAACGTGGGTTTTGCTTCTACAACCAGGCCTTCACTTAATTGAGAAGGTCACTTAAGCGATGGCTGCTTCACAAATGCGAAAGTCAACAAGAGTTGACCCTACACAAAAGTGAACCAAGCCTCGCTAAAGCGAGCCTCGTAAAAGAGAGCCAACTCTCGCAAAAGTAGAGGCACATGAGAACTCAGACATCAGAAAATCAGCCAACTCTCAAAACATCAAATGAACCCTCGAAATTCATTCAGAACCCCCTACACAAAAACCACATATGCGAATCGATTATACTCGATGTTTTAGACTCAATGGAACCGTTAAAACATGAATTCAAGGTCTCCTTGAACCGACATCCATGAAAATCACAAGAAACTAACTCACGCCTAAAAAGGCTAAAACAACCTCGGGACCTCTCAAAAATCAACCAAGACCTCACCTAGGCCTAAAATCATTCCTCAAATCCAACAGAACTCCTGGAATTTCGATTTGAGCATTCGAACCACAAATGTTGACCAAAGTCTACTCAAATGCTAAAATCCTACATTTTCACAACTTAGGACCTCAAATCTTCAAAAAGACTCGGAATTAGAAACCCACAACTCTCTCATATTAGATTTCACATTTCGGGACCGATGGAATCATGAAATTCCATTCTGACACTCAAAACTCCAAAAGACACCGAAAACCACTTTCTTAACAACTTAGCCTTTCATACTCAAAACTTACTGAATTCTCAATTTTTAACTCAAAATTTCAAAACCAACATTTCAAACTCAACATAGCAAACGTGGAGTCACTATTGAGAGGTAAAAATGGTAATTTTCATGAAAAAATAAAAAATGATCGATCGGGTCATTACATGAACAAACTACGAATTTGTTATATCTGGTTCTTTATCTCACTATTCAACCCATTGGATCGTACGGGCACCTACTCTAACTTTTAAATAAGAGAACCCTTACCCCCAAACTGAAACATGAAATGAGGAAGTGAACAAGATGTAAGCTAAACACCCTATTTAAATACAAAAAATACTCTCAACTAATTCACATAAGTACTTTTGAGAAATGTATTGATCCCTCCCAAGAAATTAGTCTAAATAAGTACAAAATGTAAAATAAATAAAAATGAGACACAACTCCCACCATAAGAAAAAAAAAAGTAGTAAAAGTTGTACGAGATTATTGTTGTCTTCACTTAAGAAACATCACCGATCCTACAATCAAACCATGCCAAGTGGCATAGCAAAAGTAGTATCAGTACAAACAACAAGTACTGATAGGCATCATCGTTTGACCTGAATCTGCCACATAATTTCATGTAATTAATCATAAGAAATATTCAACTTGATGTTAAACAACCCATACCTTTAAATCATAGTTTGTACTAGTAGATAACACCAACTCTGAACTCTTACACCCTATTCCAGGTCACCCCCACCTCGTTTTTCCGCTGCCAACTCCACCATCAAGATAATTTCACCCTCTTATCTGATTATAAGTTAACCCTTCTATCGCATAAAGACTTTTTGAAACCACACATTCTACCAACACCATAATTTTCCCTACTGGTTTAATTTCTAAATTCAAATCTACTAACTAACTCTATTAATCAGTTTGTTTCCTCTCTTGTGACCCCCTGCCAATAACTCTGACCCTTAGCAATTTAGTGGATCACTTGTAAAATTCTTACTTAACCACTTTGGCTCAAATCCCCCTATTAGATATGTCTTAGACCACCTAGACTGACAAATATAGTGCAAGCTAGTGAATAAGCATCAACATCCTGACTTAACATTCACACGAGACTTATCTAGAAATCATAAAAATCACTCATACTTGATTTATCACACCTTTCATGTAACTCGGACCACCAAGAATTCCTAAGACATCATCTATAATATTTAAAATAAAAATCTAGTCTACACAAGATTCACCCCATCATTTAAATACATTAATCAGTCACTCGGGGACCAACATGTGATAAATACAACACAATAAATAAATTTGATTCACTCACAAAATCAACACACAGAGAACAATCAAATATGAACCAAACATGATATTCGAGCCAACTATTAGTATGTACCAACATGGTATTCGAGTCAATCATATATATATATTTTAGACTAGCTGTGGTACATAAGTCAACCATTAGTATGTACCTAGCGTGGTATCCTAGTCAACCAAGGAATATCATGTATCAGGAGTGGTACCCGAGCCAACCGTTAATATGTAACATGTGTGGTATTCGAGATAATCATTAGTATGTACCAGGCATGGTATCTGAGCCAACTGTTAGTATGTACCAGGTGTATTTCCCGAGCCAACTAACAATTACACAACACATTCACAATGAATAAAATCGCATTGATAGTGTATGATGTCAATATAACGCTCTCGTTTCTCACTAAACTCTTAGAGAGATAAATAACCAACACTACAATAAATGGAAAAACTTAATGAAGAAATGATTGAGCAAGAAGTTGATAATATTCAAAGAAGCATTCAAAATAAAGGAAGATGCACAAATCCCATGAACCAAACAAAGTAAGTCTTTCTGATACCTTATTAATTGACATTTACAATAGTCATATTGAATATGTTACTCAATAGTTAAATAGTATAAATATTGATGAACAAGATAACCATTTAAACCACCCAAATTTCATTTTATATCTACCAAAGAAAAAACTAGACTATATGTACCATTGAAACTAATGTGTATCATGAAACTAATAGGGAAAAGAAGTGGATATACTTTCTTTGAAAATTGTAACGACCGCGTTCAATCGTTATAGAAAAGTCAACGGGAAAAATTTTTGGGTCGAAAAACTTTTTCGTAGTAACTTGAATTTCTCAACCTAGTCCAGATTTGGACGAAATCTGAGTCATTAAATTCTAGAGAAATATGGTAGCAGTTGGGTGACCTATTTATAATTTTGATCGCATGAGTAAATAGATAAGTCGTTAAAGAATTCGTAAGACTTTATGGAATTGAATTTGGGTGAGTAGAACTCCCGAAATTGATCTTAGTGTGAACAAGTAGTTTTTAAGTGTTGTTGGTTGAAGGCGTTTTGTGAAATGGGAGTTTTGGAATTCTTTAAATAGCTCACGGTTTCGTGAAAGCCACTTCGGGGGTGATTTCGGTCGCCAGGGCGGGGCCGCTGCAGCAGGGTGAGGACCGTTGTGGCGGGCCCGGCGCGACTTAAGTCGGAAATAAAACTCAAAATATCTTTATTCTGCACTTTTCAATTTTGAGAGTAAGGAGACAAACCCCAGGCGATTCTTGATGGTTTTCCACCATAATTAAAGCTAAAGGTAATATTTTAACTCCCGGAATCCATTTTTCGATCCGTAGAACGTAATCTAATAGGTAATTATCGATGGGGGGAGGTTTTGATCTGGAATTTATGGTGAAAAAGCCCTAATTTGGATAGTAGGATCATGGGTATGATCTAGGGTTGTTAGAATTGTTAGTAATCCGGGTAATTAGTGATTGTTTATTGATTCCCGTATTATATTGATGGTTTGTAGACCAAGAACAAGCAGAACGAATCCGGAAAGGGAAGAATCAAGTTTCTTAGGGTTTCAAGTTTGTTTCGAGGTAGGTGATGGTTGTGATTCTATGATTGTGTGATGTATGTTTGTTCTTGGTTCATTATGATACATGTATGTATGTGAATGTTGCATTATTAATCACACTAATTGTAAATGAGGATAGATGAATGATGAATTCCATGAATCATGACTTGATTGTATGATTATGAGAATGTACTTTGTGATTGTGATTGTGATTGTGGCTTGTTGAATGGATCGGATGTTGCGTTCTGACACACTAACTTGGATCAGTTGCCACATTCTGCAATAATTATGGGATCAATTGCCACGTTTCGGTGTGCTAACTGTTTAGGTTTGGGTTCCATGAAAGGACCAATGACTTGTCATATTTGTGTATCTTGAGAAATGTGAAACTGTATATTGGTCGTAAATGTTGATAATCTTGTATATGTTCAATATTATGCATGTGATTATATTAATGTATTGACTTATGTATGTTGTACTTAGTGGGATAGCCGCGTGATCCTACCAGTACACTGTGGTTGTGTACTGATACTGCACTTGCTCTTTCTTTGTTGAGTACAGGACATTTTCAAGCGGCTATTGACAGAACTTGCTTAGAAGATCAGTGATCACTTTCGAATTCAAGGGTGAACCAGTTCTTCCAGGCTGCCATGAGTTCTCTTTTCATCTATGTCCACATTTCGGACTTAGACTTTTCTAGTTAGTTATTAGTTCATTAACTTGGGGTTGTGACCCTTCTTGTTAGACTTATGGATCTTGTTAGATGTTTTGGTACATTGACTTTCAGGTTCTATGTGTATTTCCGCATTGTTTAGTTGTTAGATATTTTGGAAGTTTATGGGACCTTCAGCTTTAGCTATTTAACTTGCGTCTGTAACTTAAATGCTTTAGTTTTTTGTTTAGTTGCTTGGTTTGGGTTGTAGTAATGGTTCTCCCACCGGAGGGTTAGTGTGGGTGTCAATCACGATGATCTGGATCGTGACAAAGTTGGTATCAGAGCCTACGTTCGTTGATCTCGATATACCAAAACAAGTCTAGTAGAGTCTTGCGGAATGGTACGGGGACGCCTTTACTTTTCTTCGAGAGGCTATAGGACTTTAGGAAATCTCTCTATTTTCTCTTGTCTCCTTTCGTTCTATAACTTGATTTCAATTGGTATCTGGCGATTTAAATTGGTATCTGGCGATTTAAATCGGTATCTAACCTCCTTCACACTTCTTTCCGCAGATGGTTAATACTAGATTCAACGGCGTCAGACACGTAGCTCCCGTCAATTCTCCAGCTGAGGAATCTGCAGCGAGAGGTCGCGGTCGAGGTAGGGGTAGAGGCCGAGGAAGAGTGGCACCAACTAGAGATGGGGTATCAATCGAAATTACTCCCCAAAATGAGCCCCATCCCGTACATCATGAAGAGATAGAAAAGGATACTGAGGTTGAAAATGTTGAAGAGGTTGGACAAGAGGAAGAGGTCCAGGCTGAGACTATCGGTGTTCCTCCCATAGACCCAGTGTTAGCTCAACAGATCATGTCATTCTTGAAAGGGTTGGTTGGTCCTAGAGTTCTTCCTTCTGCTCAAGCAACTCAAGCTCCTACTAATCCCTATGTTGCTAGCACTGCGCCCAAGGTAGGTGAAACTGGAGGTAATGATGCTTTCTTCCGTCCTTTGTTGGGTTTTGTTATGACGGTAATGAACATGAGATGTTGACTAAGTTTTTGAAGCTAAAGCCTCTTGTATTTCTTAGTTCTGAGAACGAGAATGCTTATGAGTTTATCTTAGACTGCTATGAGAGGATTCATAAGTTGGGAATTGTCCATCAGCGTGGGGTTGAGTTTGCATGGGGTGCCCCTTTTCTATTATCTCAGATCGTGGTACTCAGTTTACCTCTAAGTTTTGGAGTAAATTACATGATGAATTGGGAACACAACTCACTTTTAGTACAGATTTCCATCCACAAATGGACGGGCAGTTGGAGAGGACTATTCAAGTGTTAGAAGACATGTTGAGGGCATGTGTGATTGATTTTGGAGGGCATTGGGATAAGGTCTTACCCTTGTGTGAGTTCTCTTATAATAATAGCTATCACTCAAGCATTGATATGGCACCGTTTGAGGCAGTATATGTGAGGGGATGTAGATCACCCATATGATGGTTTGAGGTTGGAGATGTGAAACATTTGGGGGTTGATTTAATGAATGATGCTCAAGATAAGGTGAGGAGTACCCAAACTAAACTTTTAGCAGCCCAGAGTAGACAGAAGAAGTATGCAAATCATAAGGTAAGAGACATGACGTTTCAAACTGGTGAGAATGTTCTTCTTAAGGTATCACCCATGAAAGGGGTGATGAGATTTGGCAAGAAGGGCAAACTAAGTCCGCGATACATTGGTCCCTTTGAGGTTCTTGAATGTGCAGGACCGGTAGCGTATAGATTGACTTTACCTCCTAATTTATCGGGAGTTCATCCAGTATTTCATGTGTCTATATTGAAGAGATATCATGGTGACGGGGATTATATCATTAAGTGGGACTCAATTGTGTTAGACAAGAACCTCCAATATGAGGAGGAACCGGATGCAATTCTTGATCGTGATGTGCGTAAGTTGAGGACCAAAGAGATTAAGTCCGTGAAAGTTCAATGGAAGCATCATCCAGTTGAGGAAGCTACTTGGGAAACCGATAGGGACGTGTGAGACAAGTATCCCCAATTGTTCGTCGATTCAGGTACTACTTTATTCCTTCTTTAGCTTATTTTTCCTAAGTTTGTCACTCAGGGACGAGTGATGGGTAAATTGGTATCTATTATAACGATCATGTTCCGTCGTTATAGAAAAGTCAACGGAAAAAATTTTGGGGTCAGAAAACTTTTTCGTAATAACTTGGAATTTCTCAACCTAGTCCAGATTTGGACGAAATCTGAGTCATTAAAGTATAGAGAAATCTGGTAGCAGTTGGGTAATCTATTTACAATTTTGATCACATGAGTATGTAGATAAGTCGTTAAGGAATTCATACGACTTTACAGAATTGAATTCGGGTGAGTAGAACTCCTTAGCGTGAACGAGTAATTTCTGAGTGTCGTTGGTTGAAGGCGTGTTGCGAAATGGGGGTTTTAGAATTCTTTAAATAGCTCACTGTTTCGTGCAATCCACTTTAGTAGTGATTTCAGTTCCCAGGGCGGGGCCGCTACAGCGAGGTGAGGACCGTTATGGTGGGCCCGACACAACTTAAGTCGGAAATAAATCCCAAAACGTCATTATTCTGCACTTTTCGACTTTGAGAGTAAGGAGACGAACCCCAGGCAATTCATGATGGTTTTCCACCATTCTTAAGACTAAAGGTAAGATTTTAACTCCCTGAATCCATTTTTCGATCTGTAGAACGTAATCTAATGGATAATTATTGATGGGGGAAGGTTTTGATCTGGAATTTATGGTGGAAAACGCCCTAATTTGGATAGTGGGATCATGGGTATGATCTAGGGTTGCTAGAATTGTTAGTAATTCGGGTAATTAGTGATTGTTTATTGATTCTTGTATTATATTGATTGTTTGTAGACCAAGAACAAGCGGAACGAATTCGGAAAGGGAAGAATCAAGTTTCTTAGGGTTTCAAGCTTGTTTCGAGGTAGGTGATGGTTGTGATTCTATGATTGTGTGATGTATGTTTGTTCTTGCTTCATTATGATACATGTATGTATGCAAATGTTGCATTATTGATCACACCAATTGTAAATGAGGATAGATGAATGATGAATGCCATGAATCATGACTTGATTGTATGATTATGAGAATGTACTTTGTGATTGTGGCTTGTTGAATGGATCAGGTGTTGCATTCCGACATACTAACTTGGATCGGTTGCCACGTTCCGACATAATTATAGGATCGGTTGCCACGTTTTGGCATAATCATTGGATCGGGTACCATGTCCGGTATGCTAACTGTTTGGGTTTGGGTTCCATGAGAGGACCAATGACTTTGTCATATTTGTGTATCTTGAGAAATGTGAAACTATATATTGGTCGTAAATGTTGATAATCTTGTATATGTTCGATATTATGTATGTGATTATATTGAAAACTATATGAGAACCTCCCCCCTAATATACGTTGGGTGAAGATTTCTACCTTATAAAGCTCAATAGCATGGAAAACTATGAAAAGAATCTTTATCAAGGCCCTTGGTTCATCATACCACAATTTGTCTCTATTCACAAATGGAAACCCAACTTAAATCCTTCAAATGCTAACATTAATTATTCTACTATTTGATTACGTATTTACGTATACCAACACAAATAAAAATTGCAACGACATAACGACTGCCTCGACAGGTGACGATGACACCTAGACAACGATTTTCTACCCAAAAAAAATTATAAAAAATAAAAAACAATGATCTTGTAGTAGCCTATCCAACTCTAAACTCAATCCTCAATTATCAAAATCTTAAACTAATTAAATCACCACTCACACACAAATCTCCTCATGTTTATTACTCTCAATACGAAAATCGATAAGAAACAACATCAAATCTTGAAGCCCCACTAGTGGAAACTTTCAATTCTTGAGCTTCATTCCCGAACAGGGAAAAAGATATCCTACATATCTTCACAACTTGTCCAAAAGCCACGCAAATATGAAATTACTATAACATAAACCTCACTATTGGAAACTTTCACAACATCCATCATCCACAATCTTTGTACTTCTAAGTGCCGGTGTACGATACACGGCATCGAAGTGTCAAAATTCATACTAACTCCCATTATTCTTTGAAATATTTGGAAGATTAGAAACCAAAAAAAAGTCTTCTTTATTTTCTTAAATTCCGTGCCAAGTCAAACTGGGTCATTCTTTGTGAAACAGATGGAGTACTATAGATGGTTCCTATGACCCCGCATTTGGGAGGGGAGGAACGGGAGGAGTATTCTAAGATGAAAGGAGCTCCTAGATCATGGGCTTCTCAACCTATATTGAAGTTGTAAATACATTACAAGTAGAACTATTTGCCCTACTCCATGGACTACAACTAACTCAATCAAGAAATCTATTTCCAATAACAATAGAGATAAGACTCTCAGGTACTCTTAAACTCCTTAAAACAAGATAATGTTATGTTCTCACATATATTAAATGATTGCAGGTCTATAATCCTAGCACTAGGACAGTCGATGTTGCACCACGTTCCTAGGGAAGCTATAATATGGTTGCGAATATATACACCGGAAGATTATGGACGGAAATCTCAAAGACCTGATCTAAAAATCAACAAATCTTATGTTTTTGAAGCATCTCCCTCTTTTGTTATTACTACTCTCAATAGAGATGCTTCTGAAACTGTTTATTATAGATTAGTTCATATTTGTATGTCTTCACACAAATCTTATTAAATAAATAAAACATCATGCTTGCCAAAAGAGCCATGACTTCATATTGTTAGTTTAGCACATAGCTCTCAGCTCATGCCTCTTTGGGACATTTTGTAACCTTTTATGTTGATTTAAGTTATACAATATAATTCATGTGTAAAAAGAAATTAAACAACCTAGGGTAAAGGGTCAAAATGTTTTTAAACTATGTGAAATGAATAAAAATATCTTCTATTTATAATTTGCCTAAAACATATCCTTACCGTCAATACTTTTGTAGTCAATACTTTGGTCCAAAAATGCCCCTATAATTACTAAATGGATCAAAAATGTCCTTTTTTGAATAAATATATTATTTCTTTTTTTTTAAAAACACATTTGCATCCTAATTAAAATATTATTAAAGACTCATATTCTTGTTTTATTTCTTTTCTAACCACTTTAACAAATATAATGTAGGAAATAAAAAATTTTCTTTCTTAATCTCGTTGTATCAATTAAAATAGAATAACTTCATGTACCGTCTCGAAAGATAATATATGTCATATATATAAGATCATAGTATATTCATTATTAATTTTTATTTATCATTTTATTTATATAACGATAAAAAATGCCCTTAACACATCTTCTTCCTAATTAAATTATTATATTTTAAAACTCTTATTCTTGTTTTCTTTCTTTTAAAATCACTTTAACAAATAAAAATGTTGGAAATAAATTTTTTCTTCTTAATCTCATTTTATCAATTAAAATAGAATAATTTTATGTACCCTTTCGACGGATAATATATATATATATATCATAATATATCCATTATTAATTTTTATTTATATAAAGATAAAAATAATTAAAATAAAATAAGAAATATTTTTATTTTTTATTTTTTCTGAATTGAAGTAGGATAAACATTTGCTAATTTTTTTTAAAAAAATGGAAAAATAATGTATTGAAAAGAAAATAAATAATATGTTTATTTGGAAAATGAGTATTTTTTATCCATTAAATAACAATAAGGGCATTTTTAGATCAAATTATTAACAGCAAGAAATTTTTTGGACCAAATTATAAACAGAAAGTAGTTTTACTCATTTTACATGGTTTAAAAATATTTATGACTCTTCTCCCACCAATCTATATAGTTTAACTTGTTAGAACATATTATTTACCATTCATTTTGAATTGCTAATAAATGCATATAAAATAAATTTACCTGCAAGTATCTTTTAAATAGTTTGATGTTATATATATACTTTACATTATTAATAAAAAATTTAAACTCTTCTAGAATATATTTACAGAAATTACTAAAAGGAGTTGAAATCCAATGGGATGGTTCGATCGGTTATTTTTAAAAAATTATATCATTCTAATTTTTCAGGTATTTTATAATCTATAACCAAAATTAGATTTTGTAAAATCAACCCAATCATATCGGTTTCTCTTCGGTATCGATACAATTTGGTTAATTTTGGATTATTTTTACTTTTAAAATATATTATAATTAAAATACTTCTTTCGCAAATATGTTTTTGAAGAAGCACTTCAATTCTTCACCCAAGAAGTCAAGAATGTAAAATCTTGTTGCCATATTGTTTAATCTTAAATATTTAATAGGAATGTTGCATATGTTTTGTCCTATTGTTTGATATAGTATCGTTTAATTTTAAACTTAATTAATTAAAGAGCAAAACTCAAAGTTGTCTAATCATCAGAGTCCTAAGATCTAGATTATATTTATATTTGAAATTATTATAAAATATATTTATATATATAATTTAACATATGTTAAAATATAAAAATATATTTACATACACGTAAGGTTATTTGGTTTGGCTCGATTCGGGAATTTTTCAGTTTTTTTCATAAATTAAAAAGACCATCCCAATTATTTAGGACAGTTATACACTTAAATAAACGTTTACAATTTTATTTTAAAAATAACATAAATCAATTCGATTCGATCGATTTTTCATATACTTTTACACACCCCTGATTGAAACTATAATGTTTTAATAAGATCTGCTTTTGCACTCTCCAATATAATATTTATTTTATATCCTAGCTAATGCAGTGGTTATATCTTTTTACAAGATTTCTCACCCTAAGTAGTAAATTACTTGAATTGATAATTTTCTAAGAAGGGTGTACTTATTTTATTTTACTATATCACTTAATCATATTAAATTGAATTATTGATTAGTTTTATGTATACACTTGATATAAATAAATATTGGCGGCATTATAATCTTAATATGGCTTATTTCAATCAAATGACCTCGTGAAGCTAAAAAAAAATCAAATAATTTTTGAGATATTAGTGTTTGGAGCTAAAAAAAAAAGCTATTTTTTTCTCTAGTTTTGAAAAAATAAAATACAAAATCGCTCAATTGTGAGCGAGATATAAAAAATAAACAATTATCACCATAAATTAAATTAAAAAAACATCTTGTTTATAATTGTGCGATTTGTTCGTTTTGAATAATTAGCAAAATAAGTAGCCCCTTTTACTTTGTAAAGGAAAAAAGTGACCATTTTTTACTCAACTCTGAGATTAATATATATATATATATATATATATATATATATATATATATGTATATATAAAAGACGCAGATTAGTATATTTTACAAAAAAAAATTAGTATCATGACCTTTAGTTTTATGAAATTGATGCATACATGTCTTTTATCTTTAGGCTAACTCCAAAAGGTGTACTAAAATATCTTCCTTCCACCACTAACCTCAATATCTATAGGCATTTTTGAAAAGGAAAAAAAATTATGTTGGACACGTACGTAGATAATTGTCATTATACATTTATATAAGTTTTTCATTTGTTTCTTTATAAATTTTTTGATTTCCTACATTACTAAAATTATTGTTATTGTTACTACACAGTTATCAATATCATTGTTATTACGCTTTATTTATAGATAGACATACTACATAAATTTATCCTTTAATTTGATCTTAATTGAAATCTATGTCCTTCAATTTTTTATGTGCATGAGTAAATGCTTGAACTTGTATAAAATTGAACAAGTACATACACGCGTCCTACATGACAATTCGTGTGAGATACACTCGTCCTACGTGACAAATGATTTGCATTATACCGTGTAGGATGTGAGTTTCTAATTGTTCAATTTTATACAAATTTACGTATTTACTTATCCATAACTAAAGTTGAAAGGCATAGATATAAACACTTCTACAATTTTTTATAACCTATAATTCCAATGTCCTTGTTGGACATATTTGCTCACTTAGTTATTAAAAAATTTCCATTAACCAAAAAAATAGTCATGGGAATCTCCAGTCATATATTATGAAATTGTAGTGAATAATTTTATTTGATTTAGCATTTTCCAGCACTGAAATGCCTCGTGACTTTTGCTTTTTGTATTTTATAAATAATAAATATAAATATATTTTTATTTTTTTGTGGTCAAGTAAAGAAGTTCCATTAGAAAAGTTTACTAGTAGTACAAGATTAGTTAGGTCTATTGTACTTTGCCCCTTCAACATCATCAATATTTTATTTAATAAAGTGATAAAAACAAAAGGGGAAGACTTAGTAGAAACAAAATATTGGTCCTACACATGATTTTATTCTTTTTTGCCCTTTATTTCTTCTTCTGGCCCAATATTGACCCAATCAAGATAATAAATCACTATCTAATGACAGAAAAATATTGTTAAAGAAAAATAAAACAATATCCATGGCCCTACCTCACCTCAAAAAATTAAAAATAGCTGAAGAAAAAAGAGGGGATTTTTACTATGAAACTTACATAAATTTCACTAATTTAGGAGCTAATTACTTGGATACACTCTAATTTGCAATATTACGTATCTTACTAGATTTTGGAGCCTCCAGATTCATGTATCTCGGATACATAAGGTCAAAATTAGGTGTGATTTATTCTAGATACATTGTATCCAAGTAAATTCACATGTATTCGCAATCATAACAAATCTCGCTCGTCATTCTCACATGTATATGGTATCCCAGATACATGTGAAACACACTAGATACATGTATTTGTATGTATCTAGTGTGATTTGTATGTATCTAGAATACATAATAATTTCGCTCTCCTCCCTTCATCCCTATTTTTGTGTATTTGTAACAAAAATACATGTCACAAAGTGTATTTTCTTTAATACATGGTAGGAAACTCTTAATTAGTGGTAAGATACGTAATATTTTGAAAGTATAGATAATAATAGTATATATGTTAGTAAAGTATGTTGGTAGTTTTTCCTTAATTTTGCAAATTACACCTTCAAAAGGAAAAGTAATCTTTTTTTCCCGTTTCTATTTTAATTTTGCAAGTGTGAAAATCATAGATTCATTATCTCCCCACTTAAAATCTTTTCGAAAAAATCACCATGGTCAATAGTTAATGTAGATATGATTTATATATATGGAATTGTTGTAATTGGTAAAACTAAAACATGACAAAAATAAATATATAAAGTGAAGTCAACTTGAGAAGCTTAATAAAGAGATTAGTATTAAAAAAGGAAAATCTCAACAACTTTCAGACTATTTGTTTGGTTTAAGTAATATGTTCACACCTTTTCCTAGAAAAAAATGAGTCAACCATTTCTAATTGTCAAAAAAACAAAACATTTGCTTTTTTCCTTGCGTTGATTTTTGAAATCAAATATATGCAGCTTGACTAAAACTATTGCTTTATTTGCTTCTCATTGAAAAAAAAAAAATTAAAAAAATTGTCCTGGTAGTTCTTTTAGAAAATTCTATTTGTTATTTAGTAATTACTATAGTTTTTATTAGTCATTTAGTCAAATGACTACGGATAGTACCAATTAAGTCAACAAAAAGCTACACTATGTAATTATTAATTATAAAGTTCCTCGAATTATTAAGTTTTTTTTTTGGTATTTGCTATGTCACAAACAATACTCCACTAATTTTTTCTAAATATGAAAATGGTTATTAGTAATGGAATTTAAAGGGAAAACAAATAAAGTAGTTTTACTTTTTCTTCATATTATTGTTATTGGTTTGAGGTGTAGGAAAGGGGACATGTTGACCAAATATGTAGATACTATTAAAAAGTTTGTGGTAGATGATAAGTATTCTTAATATAAAGTTTTAGGTTCAAATTTTGAAAGAAAATTGCCTTTGATAAAGATATTTACCTCTAAAATGATTTTTTTTACACGATTTCAAAGCAAATAATGAACATTGAGGGAACGAGAGAGAAAATTCTCTCTGCTTTAAAAAGAATGACCTAGTTTAACTTAACACAGAGTTTAAATAAATAAAGAAGAATTCAATCTTGTGGTCTTAAATTAAAGTTATGTTAAATATATCAAAATGTATTTTAATCTTGTGCTCTTAAACATGTCGCGTGGAAAACTGAATTTAAAGTATTGCCTTAAAAAGGAAGAGGTTATTCTTTTTTAAATAGATTGAAAAGAAAAACATATGATTTTTTTTTTAAGCAGAGGGAGTAAATCATTCATTTTTAAACGGAAAGAGTATGTAGAGGAAGAAAATGATTAATATATATTTGGCTATGCTTGGTCATGGGACAAATGACCGAATGAAGTTGTTTGGGCCACAAAAAAATGTGAATTCAATGCAAGAAAGAACCAATATTATTATAGTTTAGTTGATGAAAAGTACTTCAAACAAGAGGGGCAATTTGCTTAGACAACTCACTGGGGACAAATATGTGAATGTAAGATTTTTCTATGCTACCTACATTTCATAAAGAAAAAAAATTGCACAATAGTGACAACATGAGAACAATCAATTTCTTTATAGTAATAAATAAAGTAAAGAAGAAACATAGTTTATCTTCTTTTTTTAAAATAAAAATATAAAATGGTTAACTTCATTTAAAGGGGGAAATAAAACTATTTTGAATTTTTATGTGATTTAAATTGACTCAAATTTACAATGGAATAAGTTAAGCGGCATCTTGACAATCATTTGACTTGTCTCAAAAATTTGAAAATAAAGCATGTATTTAAAAGAGAAAGATTTGTAAATTCTTTTTGACAGAATTTTTTTTTTTTTACATTAGATACAATATTAGATCCAATATTACAAAACATAGCGGTATCTTTTTGTTATGTATAGTAGTTTTCTTACAAAATCAATGCAAAATCATCAATTAAATTAAAAGGCAGTAAATAAATTAGGCATATATAAGAAAATAACGTGTCACAATAAATGAGCAAATTAGGTTGAGGTATGTCAAAATAAATTGAATTAATACTTGAATGGACATAAATTAGGCCAAAATGGACTAGAAGTCTAGTCATAACTCAAGTTGCACAAAAGTTATTTGGGCTTAAACATGTTAAGTTAAAAGTATAAGCTACATAAATCTCAATAATTGAAGCGCTAATTACATTCTATCTCGAAAGTTTTCTATATTACAATAATCTAGGATTTTTTGGAATTCGTGGATACATTGCTCCTTCACCCAATACAGAGCAAATGATACATAAGTTATGTGTCAGATACATAACTATAATCCAAATTCATATTGATTTAGGTTTGAAATAATTAGGGTTATGTATCAATAATAACATTTGTACCAGATACACTATATACAAACAAAGTTATAATGTATTTAATAGAGGTAGAGTGATGTATTCAAATGTTAACAGAGAGAAGGAAAAATGAAATTTCTATAATTAATTCAAATGATAGCATTTTTAAGAATTATGTTATCTTAGGTCTTGTAATTACATAATTTTCCCTAAGTTAACAAGGATAACTCATGCAAAAAGGCCACTTGGTCTTTTGCCTTATAAAGTTGGCCCAACTTTCAAAGTTACCAAAATTAGCCAAACTGTTCTTCTTCCTTTTAATTTCGTCATTAATGACAATTTTGCTTTCTTTTTTTTTCCTTTGAATTTCGCTATTAATGGTTGTTGCTGCTTTTTCTTTTAAAAAAATTTGACGTATCAAAAACATGAACCATTTCTAGCATAATTATATGTTAAGAGAATCGAAACATCGAGAAAATTTCATATTTAAATTTTGGGACTATTTAGAGGTGATTTTGAGTTGATCAAAATTGAATTCGTCAGTGTATACTTCATGTATAGTTAAGCTATATTCAGTTTTTTGAGTGTATCATAATGTATAGTCAATGTATAGTTGATATATACGCAAGTTGTATTGTATAGTGAGTGTAAAATTTCTATGATTTTTGACAAACTATATTGTATAGTCAATGTATTATTTTTTTCAAGTAAACTTGAACCATTGGTCTGATTTTATTAATGAAGAGAGTGTTTGATGAGCTCAAAGTGAGTCCATAAACAAACGAACAAAATCAAATCAAAAAAAAAAAGCCTATTTACATCTAATCCGGCCCATTAATTGGTCATAACATGACTATATTTATCACAAAATTATGTTAAATTACAGAAATATACACCTTTTGTTTCACTTATTTCCATTATGCCCTATTACTTTTAAAAATCTCCAAAATCCCTTATTTCTTTAATGTATCCGAGCCAGTATTTAATGTATCCAAGCTAGTTTTAGCTACATATTAATGTATTTGAGACAACATTTAATGTATCCGAGCTTCAATTATTGTATCCAATTTTTTTAATTTTTAAGGGATTAATGTAATTAAAAACTTATTAGGGATAGTTTGTAATTTCATATTAAAACTATGGGATTTATGTAATTTACCCTAAATTAATTACTTTATTTGACTACCCCAAGTTAAAATGGGTTAAAAATCAAATCATAACCCAATTCAATTCAACTTGTTTTTCAAAAAAGCATTTTCTAGAAAAACATTTTCCAATCGTACCAAACACACCCGGATGATCTCCCTTTGCCATGCGTGAGTTTTCCTAAAAAAAGTGTAATATAATCTAAAACTAACATTTTCACATAATTTTTCGCCGCCTCAACACACAACATAAATGAGACTCATAATGGACAAACATTAAGCAGACCTCAACTCTCACTTGAATTGAGACAATCACTTAAATATGCTTAACTTATTTTAATTATAGAAATGTAACATTCTTTTCGCAACCATAACCTACATGGATGTTATCAAAGATAAATTGTTAATTTTTAAGGGAAAACGGGTAATTTTGGTCAATTTGGGGGAAACCATCCAATTGAGAGGTATAGGTGGCAAGTTTAGTAACAACGGGATAATGGCCAGATAGTATAACGAAAGGTAAAGCTAGCTATTAGACGAAAGTTGGGGAGTATTTTTGACCCTTCTCCCTTTATTTTAAGCTAACAACAATCAAACAGAATCTGCATAATGATAAACAGTTAATCTGATAAAATGCAACACAATTAGGTACAATTTATTTACCCAAAATTACATTTACCAGAATTAGAATAATTTTCAAAATCTAGGGGAATTGACAAGCTGCCAGATAATTTTACCACTTCCAGTGAAAGGTAAGAGGCTTGTACATTCACCTCACTAGCGGTATGAGCAAATACTCTGCATAGAAAAGCTGCCAGCAACAACAATGAAAGAAGTTAGAGGGATCGAAACGAGTCCTAAAAAGATGAACTGAATAAGCAAGGTTCAAGCTAATTAAAGAAAGAAATTAAGGTGCATGTTGTACAAAACTCTTAACAACAGATTCAAACTTAACCTTGTACTGATATTTTCAAAGTATTCTTCACAATTGTAGTGCAAAATATGCATTATTGATGCTACAGTATGTGTCGTTTTCTGTATGCATGACGATGATTACTTTGACACTATAATTGCGAGTTTCACCCCTTCGGCTTCTATACATATTACTCCACTTTTGTGTTAGCTTATAAAAGCAACATTTGCTGCAGAGGCAAATCTAAGTCAAGTCTTGGGAGAGAACATTATTACCTAGGCCTGTTCTTGAGATTTGAAAACTAAGGATGGTCAATATCTAATGATGTAAAATTCTCCCCACCTCATGTTGCTCTATGGTTTTAATCTACTTACCCTACTCCAAAGAACAAGTGCGGATATTATGTCAGATCAAAGCCCTGATGCCACTTGTTATTAAACCCAAATCATTTTCGATTTACAGCACATAATAAAGCTCAGCATGACATAATATAGAGTTACAATTTAAGATAACATATTTAACAAGAACATAGTTATTATATCATAAATGAAAAACAAATATGAAGTTCAACCAAAGGATCTTCAGATAAAGGTCATGCTGAACACCAAGTTAAGAGACTAAATAAGTGCAAGCAAAATTTGTACAAGTCAGATGATATAAGCATGTACCAATGAGAGATTAGCATTTTGTACTTCCATTATACTCTAGCAAGTGCAGGAAAATCAAAGGTAAAGTAGTTTTAAGGCCAAAGATATGGCATGCGCAACAATAAAGCTAGAAAAGATTTTACTGTCTTGCTTTACATGCTGAATATGCCACAGTTTCGAGCTAGCATGCATGCATTTTCCATGACTTTGTTACATTTTCCAGAATGCTGGGAGAAATCTTACCTTCCATATGAACATGTAAAAGGATGTTATTGCTGCTTTGCTTCTGAAGTCAACTGATTTGGCTCGAGTCCAAAGTAAAAGAGCCAAAGCAGCATGACCCAGAATCTGACAAATGCAAAAATAACATGTCAGTGCAGGTCATTTGGAAGCTCAATTGTTGAATAAAGACTAACTCCTATTAGACAATGATCATACACAGGTTACACACTGTTACGTCAGTAACAATATCTTGGAAACATTTGGTAATTTTTCCTATTTTGATTAACTTATTTCTGGTAAAAACTCGTAGCCTGATATCTCAGACAAAAACAGGATAAATGAACTGACGCCCCAATCCACTGCCTCATTGAGGTCACAACTTCTGTAAGATGTCAAGACTCAGAGCTAAGAACAAACAAGGAAAGTACGATATAAAGTGGAATCAAGATACGATAAAAGCCTGTAGGGAGAAATGTAAGGAAAAGCAATGACAGAGAAAAGACTACGTTTACCTTTCTTAATTCTCCTTGATCATAAAGTCCAGACTGCTTCTTTAATTTACAACACACAACTCCGATAAGATGGAGAACAAAAAGGGGAGATGTCCACTACAGGATATTGGTAAAGGACATAGATTGGTGGTGATGATTTTATAACAGAAGGGAAGAAATTTGGCTATATTTCTGTTGGGAGGATCTGGCAATGATGTCATTATTTGCCACGCATGTCCCGTGTTTTGTTTTGCAAGTAAAAATGAGGTAACAGACTTCAGCCACTACAGATAAATGATTTATGTGCTAAGGATGAGAGATATTTTCCTTTTCAACCAAACTAATATTACATTCTTCCCTTGCTTTGTCTGAAAGTTAAAACCCAAAAGCCGAAAATCCTTGATATTGAAAAAACAATGCAGATAGATGAGCAAGCGGACTTCTAATTTGGCTGTGTACTCTTTTCTATGGACTCGTGTTATATAAGCCTCAAAAGTTGGAAGAATACTATCATGCAGGGTAGAGATCCAACAACAATAACAACATACCCAGTGTAATCCCCCCACACGTGGAGTCTGAGGAGGGTAGAGTGTACACAGACTTTACCCTACTTCTTGGAGATGGAGAGGTTGTTTCCAAGGGAAAAACGACGTCTTTGAACTATATCTATTCATTACTGTTTCAGTGACAGCTTGTCTTTAGCAATCTATTTATTTACTTTCGTTTTTTTTATAATTAACAATCTCTCTATGAAACAATTATAAGAGTTCAAGGTGGATTACAGTAAAATATTTGCTCCAGGTGTTGGAAGATGCTGCACCCACTACGATGGCAACAAGATAAGCCATTTCAAGTAGACCAATACAAATCCAAAAGACCTGCCAAAAGTGAACAAGTATAGTCAAGTATAAAAGACAATAGAATTGAGTGAACAAATGCCTCAAGTCATTAGCCAGACTTTGATACTTACCCTCTCTTGACCCAAGCGGACAGTAAAAGATTGAATTCCAAAGATCTTGTCACCAACAATATCAGGTATGTCCTACAGTAGCATGTGAAAATTGGATGACTTTCTGTAGATTGGATTTATTGCAAATATCTATAATGATCACATTTCAGGTTATGAGGCTAGAGAGAAATTTAGTTTTCTAAACTTTTTAGTGATTTTTACATTGTTACCTTACTTTGACTTTTAGTTAGATCAAATATTCAGTTTTCATTTATGATCTGTTTCGAGCGACATGACACTAGTCCAGCATCATGAGAGAAATTAGTTCTTTAGTGATGGCAGCAGCTCTCATTGGGCATAAAGAGGTTCTAGAAAGAACCAGAAAGTATCTGAGGTATGCATGTCATCCATGCAGTGTTCTAGCCCTTTTCAAGTGTTACATAGCGCCTCACTGACAACTGGTGATAATGTCTGAAATATGTAACAGCAATGAAATACAACTTGTCTTAAAGTGACCGCTCCCATAATTTAATTAATTTTAACTTTCAACCCGTTGACCCAATACAAGGTTGAGACTCCACCAGTTTTAAATCATAATTTGAGCCTTAAACCCCCCCTCAAAAAAAATAAGTCAGCACATGAGCTCAGCTTACTTTTCCGGAGGAAATAGATTAACGATTTTACCCAAACAGATAAGTTGGGTAGAGAATATAGGTACTACAGTGCTGTGCTGTGCTGAGCTGTATCTACCAAAACCTCTGATATGATAGTGGAGTTCACAAACTCCCGATTATTTAAGGTATTGGGAGTCGCTCATTCTTGTATTTAGCAGCTCTCTTCTTATCTTCTTCCTTTTTTTTTTTATTAGATCACTTGAGATGGGTTGATCATGTTTTGCATCGACCTACTGATGTACCGGTTCATACGGGTGTAACTAGAGTGAGTGAAGGTGTTAAAAAGTGACAAGGTAGACCTAAAATCACAGAAGGAAGTTGTCTCGAAAGACCTACAATTTTTTGGACCAATGTAGACTTAGCTAAAGATAGGACACAATGGAAGAAAAAGATCCACATTGGTAATATCTACTAGTTCAGAATATGTTTGAATCTTGTTAGTACATTTTTTTCACCTGTTTGTCACAAACTTAGACTTCAACTAAGCACGTGTGCGGCACTTGACAACTTGCTCACTATCTTGCTTTGCCTAGTTGGCCTAAGACACTAGGAATCACTAAGAGAATGGTAGAAAGAACACAAGAGAATTGCCAAAGAAATTTTGTATTAGAGAGGACTTGAATTGTTCGCTTGATGGTTTTATAAATGAATGGCCCCTATATATATATATATATATATATATATATATATATATATATATATATATATGCTAGTCATCTGGGGAATAATGGGTAAATAATAATTGTTACACAAGTCCTTCCATATTTACAAGTAGGTTCCTCTCTAGAATTCTTTACATACGTAGAATATTCTAAGAGGCCTTCCAAGAAAGTTTTCTACGTAGTCCATAGGAATCTAGAGTCTTTCCAAGAAAACTCTCCATGGTTCTAGAATCGTTGCACAATGATAGCTTCTTTCTTATGTAAGCCTCCCACGTGGCAAATATATGTGTCAAGCGGAGCTTATATGGCGTGATGACATGGTGGGTAATGACACACTCTCGCACCTGATGTTCCAATGACCACGGCGCAATGTTGTTGCATGAATTCTCGAATCTTGTCTTTGAATTGCCACAAGTCTTGATATAGCTCCCATGCAGCCTCCACCGATGATTGCGCCTTCCAACGAACGAGGAACATGGAAGTGGCTTTCATCCCTTGTTTTCGCCTAGCCTGATAATTAATGATAGTCTCGGTTACCTTGGCTCTGTATCTTAGATTCATCCATGCGTTGCTCACCATTACTAACGACATGGCCCTAGAAGTGCACCTTTGATTGTGCAAACTCGCATTTCTCCCTCCCGCAAGACTTGGAAAACCATTCTTAAATTCTCCACGTGTTCCTCCAAGGTGTCGTTGTAGATGACTATGTCATCAGGGTTATCAAAAGAAGCCTTTAACTGACCAAAAGAATCTGGTGAGAAGATGGAAAAACAAGGACCAGGCTGCAGAATATTTTGGTACCGGTACTTACAATACACAGAGAAGATACATGAGTATCTTATCATGAGGCATAACAGTCATTATTCTTCTTGAGGTACCATGAATGCAACTATTAATGCAAGGATGGAGAAACTCAGAAACATAGCATTTATGATAGAAAGTTCCGTGAAGAAATAGATCTTAGTCCTAACTCAATCCCAAAAGCTAGCTCAAGTTGTGAGGATTGCCCAAGCCATATAAAGAGACCACTCATCCCTTCAACCCTAGAAGTGGGACTTTTTACACACCCCTCATGCCCAGGCTTGGACATCTGGAGCGTTGGAAAATTTAATATGGGAGCCTAACATCAGGAAATTTAAATTGGGATGGACCCTGCTCCGATACCATGTAAAGAAATGGATCTTGAGTCTAACTCAACCCCAAAAGCTAGCTCAAGCGGTGAGGATTTCCCAAACCATATAAAGAGACCGCCCATCCCTTTGACCCTCGATGTGGGACTTTTCACACACCCCTCATACCCAAGGTTGGACATCTGGAGCGTGGAAAATTTAATATGGGGGCATAATATCGAAAATTTGAAATGGGATGGGGCAAAACGACGCAGCTTCCTTGTTTAATCAACACCGATGGGTCTATCTCTGAGAAACAAGGGGAAAGAGTGCTATAAAAATTTGGGGATACAACAGAACCAGTTCTGAATGGGGAAGAGTGGGAAGTGCAGGATGTTGAACCTCTTCTAACTCAACATCAAGACTCTTTACTTGATAAAGAGATGGATGCACCATTATAGGTCTTCCAAAATCTACTTAAAACTAAGCAAGATGTTTGGAGTGATTTTCAGGGACATGAAGAGGAAGCAATTTAAAGAGGAAGCAATTTAAAAGAAAATATTTTATTCATAAACTCAAAATCTCACTACAAGTTCTCTCTATTTCTATCTAGTTCTTTCTATTGAAAACAACTAGCAACATCCCTATTTATAATAGTAAGAAACCAAATTAAACTAGGACTAGAAAATCTATTCCAATATGAATTAAGACAAACAAATCCTAACTATACATGAATTAAATAACAAATCCTAAACAACTTCGGGTTCCTACTCCAACTTTGAATTATCATTCCAACATTCTCTCGTAATTCAAAGTTGTATACTATTTGACTTTTTCTTCTCGTCATTGTGTTGTTGGAGCATTCTCTTCAATCATTTATCATACTTGTCGTCGTTGTTATATTAGAGAACTTCTCTTCAATCTTCAATTATTGAAGCACTTCTCGTCAACCTTCAATTGTTGGAGCAGTTCTCTCCAATTCTCATTTATTTATTTTCCTTGGTTGTGTTGGAGAACTCTCTCCAACTTTCAAGGGTAGGAGCACTTTCTCTCCAACTCACACTTATTTATTTATTTTGGTTTTGTTAGAGCACTTTGTCTCCAAGTCACATTTATTTTTATATATTTTGTTGTGTTGGAGCACTTGTCTCAAACTCTCATTGATGCACTTTGTCACCAACACCCAATTTTATTGATTTACTTGTAATCAACTTTCAATTTTATTTTATTTTTCCAACTCTCTCTAACTTTAGAGAAGAAATTCTTCCGTACTTGTTCACGTTTGCTTGCACTTCTTTAAATCTGCAATGTTTTTATAAGTCCCTCCTCCCAGCATGAAATTTTTTAATGCATATATCATTCGTATGGCCTTTGTCAATATGATCATTGACCAGACGGACAACATATATGGGTCATAGCCGCTTGCCGGCAACGGAAGATTTCCAATTTTCTAAGCTTTGATACTAATTTGAAGAAAAATATTTTATTCATAAACTCAAAAGCTTTTGAATCTCGCTACAGGTTCTCTCTATTTCAATCTAGTTCTTTCTATTGAAAATAACTAGCAACATCCCTATTTATAATAGTAAGAAACAAACTAAACTAGGACTAGAAAACTTATCCCAATATGAACTAGGCAAACAAATCTTAACTAGATATAAATTAAACAACAAATCCTAAACAACTTAAGATTCTTACTCCAACATTGATTATTATTCCAACACACTTGAACTTCTCATGCAGTTTGATGGATGTAGGCAAGCGAGAAGAAAGGAACCAGAAATGGCTATCAAAAAATCTAGGTTCAATGGCACACAAGAATTGAGGAATTTAACAACTTTTGAAGTCAAATTCAAGAAAAAAGGAGAAAGGGAAGAGTCAATATGACCATGAAGCTTAAAATAAGTCGTGGAATATCAAGGATTAAATGATTTGGGGAAAAGGAGAACTGTGAGGAGTTTGATTCAAGATTAGAAGAAGGGAATGTGCAGAAAATAATTCAAGTTTGGAAGCAAGTGGAACTAGAGGTGGGGTTCTAGAGTGAGTATGGAAATGGGAGATTGTTCAGATTGGAGCATACACCTTAGGATGTAAATTTGAGGCTCAGTTACAAAATTTTGACTGTCACATTATTGAAGTATATGCTCCCAACAGTAAAGTGGAAAGGAGATTTATGGAAGGCCCTTGGGCTGTTTGTGATGATTTCAACATATGCAAACATCCTTCCGAGAAAAGGAACTCTACTAGGAGTCAGGAGATCATCCGCTATGGTGGAATTTGGAGATTTAGTAGAGGACATGGAACTTATTGACCTTCATCTTGAAGGTGGCTCTTATATTTGGTTTAAATGGGATAATCATATGCCATTGCCTCCAGAATAGAGAGAATTTTGGTTTTTCTGCAGAATGATATGATCTGTTCAGCAACATGAAAAGCAGTCTACTCTCCAAAGATATTCTGGAATCAATTGCTTAATTAGCTATAAACACAACATCCATTATCTGTCCATCTCTGATAAAGGCCATCTGTTGGGAATCCACCAATTTATCCACCACCATTTTCAGTCTCTTAGTCAGAACCTTAGATATCAGTTTGTACAAGCTTCGTATCAAGCTGACAGGTCTGAAATCTTTGAATTCCTTTGCCCCCATCTTCTAGGGACTCAAGGCAATATAAGTTGCATTGAAATTCTTTTCAAACATTTTCTGAGAGAGGAAATTATGAAAAGTCTCCACAATCTCTTGTTTAAGCGCATCCCAACATTTCAAAGAGAATCCTATTGTAAACCATCAAGGCTGGGGGCTTTATCTATTGCACACTTCTTCAAACATTCACACACTTCCTGCTCATAAAATTTATCTTGCAGGGCCTCTGTTTCATTCTCTGAAATTGCAGAGTGATTGCTAAGATTTCCACTGGATCTCCATTCTTCTGTTTTTGTATAAAGTTTCTTGTAGAAAGAAATGATCTCCCCCCTTGATTCAGTCAGGTCCAACTATACTCTCTTAGTCTCTTCTTATGCCATAATTTAATCAATACAGTAGTATCTCTTATGGGCATTAGCAGTTTGGTGGGAAAACTTGGGTGTTCCTGTCCCCCTCTTTGAGCCATAAGCCTCTATATCTGTCTCCAGGACACCTCTTCATTCTTAAGGCTTTCGGCTTTCTTCATATTCCATGAAGGCAGTAGCTTTCTTTACAACTTCCTCCTCTGTCAATTCTCTGGTTTCTAATATGGAATCTAAACCAGCCAATTGACTCAACAATTTAGATTTTTGAAGCCTCAAGTTCCCCTGCTCCATTCTTTAAGTTTACCATTGAGAGCTTTAAGTTTACAAGCCAGAATGTAATTTGGCTTCCAGAGAAGGAAAAGGAAGACCACCAACTTTTGATTCTATCAACAAAACCTTCAGAGTTTAACCACCAATTCTCGAATTTAAAATATGATTTAGTATGTTGCCAGTGACCACATAGAAAAGCTACTGGAACATGGTCTAAAATCAATCTCCACAAAGGAAGCCCGACATCCTATGCAAACTCGATTGAGAAAGCATATGACCATGTCAACTGGAGTTCATCCATTGAAAACTGAGACAGAAGTGGATCAATTGGGTGAAATTCTGTATCTCAACAGTGAAATTTTCCATCCTATTAATATGACACCAGAAGTTTTTTTCAGTTTACATAGAGGGATAAGACAAGGGGATCCCTTATCCCTTTCTTATTTATTATAGCAATGGAGGATCTTAACAACATGCTTAAGATTGCTAAGACAAATGGAAAGAGTCAGGATTTTGAAGTTGCCAGAAACACACAGAAAATAATCTAGAGATCACTCATTTACAATATGTTGATGATACTCTAATTTTACGTGATGCGGATTTGAAATAATTGTTGTTTTTGAGATTAATTGTGGTTTTTCTGAATGCATCTCTGGGCTTCACATTAACTGGAATAAGAGCCACCTTATTCCAATTAATTTGGTACCTATATGGAGTATCTGACACAGATTATGGGTGGTGTAGTGGGTACCTTGCCTTCAGTATATCTTGGCATGCCTTTGGGAGCAAACTCAAAATCCAAAGAAATCAGGAATCCAATTTTGGAGAAGTGTGAGAAGAAGTTGTCCAGATGGAGATCACAATATTTATTATTGGGAGGAAGACTAACTTTGACAAACTTTATTTTAGATGCTTTACCAACATATATGATATCCCTATTCCCATATCCCTCAGGCTGCTACTCATAGGAGGGATAAATTCAGGAGGTCTTTACATTGGCAAGGTAATAAAGAAGGAAGAGGTTTCCACTTAGCAAATGGAAAAATCTTATTAGAAGGAAAAGTCAAGATGGGTTAGGTATCAAAACCTCAAGAATCCGAGTAAAGCTCTAAAGGTGAAATGGCTACGGAGGTACTCTCAGGATTCCCAAACCTCTAGATAATTGGGTCTCTAAAGAAGTTACTACCCCTTATGGTGTAAGTCTCTAGAGATCCATTAGGTCCTACTGACCTTTCTTAAAAGTGAGTCTGATGTCAAGGTTTTCAATGGCAACAAAACTCTTTTTTGGACAGACAATTGGATGGGTTCTACTAGCTTATAAGCTCCATTCCCTGATAGTTTTGCTCTGGCCCAACATCAATACAAAACGGTAGCTGAGATGTGGAACCATCAGAGATGAGACTTAATACTCAGAAGACCTTTGAATGACTGGGAGATTCCAAGGTTGACTGAGTTATACAAGTTTTTGGAGACATTTAAGGGACAAAAATGAGAGTGGACTGTTTATGGTGGAAGGGACATAGCAAATGTGTATACAAGATAAGGTATGGGCCCAAGATCTTAAATCAAGTTGAGTCAGTTATTACCAACTGTCCATGGAAGCACATTTGGAAGATTAAAACCCCTCATAAAGTAGCATGTTTCACTTGGCTCTTGGCCAATGAGTCTTTCCTTGCTCATGAAAATCTGGAAAAGAGGGGGATATCCTATGATCAAGATGTTCTTTGTGTGGTAATAATGCTGAGACAGTTAATCACCTGTTTCTACACTGTCTAATCACTGATCAACTGTGGAAGATTACTATCAATCTCAGAGGCATCTCATGGACAATGTCTAGTAAGATTGTCGACACTCCTTTCAGCTGGGAGGAAGTTGGAGTTGGTGCAAGAAGCAGAGATAGATGGAGGATTATCCTAGCATGTATTTGGTGGACAATGTGGAGAGAAAGAAATGCCAGATGTTTTGAAGATAGGAGTTGCAATGTACAGAAATTTGAGCTTAACTGTATATTGTTTTTCTGTTTTTGGTGTACAAACGCTTATTCTGATGATACTGAAACAATCCTTGGATGTTTTGGAATCTGTCTGAGACTGTAGGTTCAGTCTGGAATTTATTTTTTCTCTCACTCTTCTGTAAATATGCTTTTTCCAGTACTAAGGTAGTACTGAATTTAATACAAACTGTTACCAGATTAAAAAAAAAAAAAAGATTAGTGGATAGATGTCAACCACTAACCCTTGCATCACATTTTGCGATACAGAATGCTCTCATTGCTGAAGTCTGTATCTTAATAGTACATTCAATTTGATTGCTTATTTGTGTCAAGATATCTTCATGCTTCCAAAATAAATCTGTTTACATGGTCCGTGCTACATCGTTAGATGTACACTACCTCTATACTAGATAACAGAGAAGCGAATTCTCCCATTATTATTTTTATGTGAAAGCAAAGTAATGAACCGGACACATTTATTTCTTCTAAGCAAAGAACACCTAGTCCTCCATAGCGATAATATCTTCTTATGGCTTACAAAGTAAGTGTCTTTCTTCGTAAAGATTAAAACAAAAATGATCTTTTATGTAATCAGGTTTAGAGAGCATAAATTTACCTTGAATAATGCTATAACAACTGAGAAAAAACTCATAAATGCTGTTGCAAATATTAAAGGTCTTGAAAGGACAGCTGGTCTTCTGTATACATAAGTCTGAAAAGTGAAATACTTATGTCAGGAAATGAGAGGAGCACCAGACATAAAGGTGATTCAGCTAGTCTACAACTTTACACATACTTGATCTAGTTTTTAGTCAACAGGAATATATATTTACAACAGACTGACAAACAAATATGTATTTAAATGCGATGATTACGAAGAATGCACAAGGAAATAGATATAAGTTTTCTTCCATATGACTCTCCCCCAGTGCCGGCTCAATGCTTATAAAAATAAGGCACATGCCTTAGGCCCCCAATTTTAGGGGGCCTCAATTTTTTACCAAAAATAAATTATGTGTTAATTTTTTATCGAAAGAAGTAATTATTTATGATAAATGTATTTTTTTATTAAAAAAAAATTATATTATTTTATTCTCCTTAACCTCTATCAAATAGAAGAAATCAAGAAAACGTTGTTTTGGCTTCTTACATTCTTTTCGCTAACACTCACATTATTATTATCTTTTAAACCCCTTTTATACTCTATGATAAGTTAGAATAATACTCTGTCAAAAATATAAATCAATAGTAAAAATGTGTTGAATAAAGTGAATTGCAAGCCTGTCTAGATTGATTTACTTTATGTGTTTTTAAACCAAAAAAAGTTTATAAGCAATTTTGTCAACAAACCTATAAAATAATGTTAATAATTCATATAATAATTGCCTTATTTAAAAAAATTTAGGCCTCTAATTAAAATTTCGCTTTAGGCCTCTTAAGTCTGTTGAGCCGCACCTGCTCTCCCCCCCCCCCCCCCCCCCCTCTTTTTTTCCATAAATGAAGTCTAAACATCACATAACAGATAGAAGGTTTTTGGTCCTTGTCAAATCATACTTGTTATGACATTTGAAATTTAGGTCTTCATATGGCACAATAAATACTTTAATCTATACATTCTCTGTGGGCAAAACAAAAAGATAAGCATAAATTGTAGAAATAACAATTAACATAGACCTGAATATGCAAATAAAAAGCTATCTGAACTATCACCGCTCGTACAGCAAAGATGCACATTGCAGCAACCACAGCAAATCTCTTCCATCTCAAAAGTGGTAGCTGAAAATGTAGAAGCATTTTGAGAACACCAATTAGAAACCTTTCCTTTAATATCATATACATTATTCTGATCTTACACCCAGGCATGGAAGTGAAATTATTCAAGTTAGGAAAACTCTCTGGACAGCATCTAGTTCGCCAGCCTCTCCCAAGCTTCATTTCTGACGTATCATATTTATTCCTACCACTTACTATCATGCACTTCTGAGAGCAGTTATAGTTACATGTGAAGATGATGAAATTTCACTGGAAAGCAATTAAAATTGCTGTAGTCTGGTTTCCAGTCAGCCAGACTGCATAATTATTCATGGCAGTATTTGTTCTTCCTTATTATTGCGTTCTTTTTATAAAATTGCAACGATAAAGCCCATTACTAATGAGACAAGCAACAAAAAACACAAATCTGCTATGATAGTACAAATCACAACTAAGAGGGAGACACTTAGATTTGCAGGAGGATCTCTAACACTCTTTTGAAGGTAAAATGGTGGTTCTAAATGATGGTAGAACCATAGAAGAATCTAGAATAATCCTCTATTAAATTGTTGCATGAGAAATCAAGCTGTAACATTTACTCCCTTCATCCAAAAATATATAACAGTTCCAATTTTGTGACGTCCCAAATGATTTGACGTCACTCCACTTCTTCAACAACTCTACAATTTTTAAGATTACTTGCACTATTCAAATTTTAAACTTTAATGTGATGTTTTCTATATCAGTCTAACTTTTCAACCACTACTTTAATAGTTACTTCCGCTACTACTAATATAATAGACAAGTCAAACTAATGTTTATACTCCGTGTCCAGTCAAGTACTGTTATATAAAATGGGACAAAGGGAGTATTATGTTGAAGATATTCTTTCAACTGGTAAAGACAAAAGACTCTTAGAAAAAAAATTAAGTAAAAAGGTAAGAGATGTCTGATGACCCAACCCAGTCACTTATTTATATCATTAAATGAGAGTTCATAAACATTAGTAATGGATGTGAAATTAAGATAGACATGACACATCACATGTTCAGTCTCAAGAAGCAAACCAGAGAGAAAATACAACTCTCTTATTAAGGAATTAAACTACAAACAAGAAAATACAGATGCACTAATTCCTACACAATTAGGGACAGGACATAGTTATCATTTTCTTAGATAGGGAACATAGTTGATCATTTTCTGAAAACTTAAAAGAACACGACTAGCCATGTGGCTTCAAATTTACCTTCTGAAGAATCTTTTTTTTTATCAAGTAAAAGATTTCATTGATCATAACAAGGCCATTATGGCCATATACAAGAGGTATACCAAAAAAGGAGAGACCTACAAAATATGGTTCTCTCCAAAAGACACCCTATCTTCATACAAACAAGAACTAAATGGTTGCACCAAAAGAAATAAAGAGATCAGAAACTACTTCGACTACTTCTCAACTGAGCAAAGCTCATCTCCAGCCCTTCAAAAGCTCTACTATTCCTCTCTTTCAAAGTGACCCGCAAAAAAGCAAGAGGAGTAACATGCCAAGCCTTGTGCCTTCTTCTCCTAGCTCCACTATTCCAGCTGAAGATCAACGCTTTAATGGGTTTTGGCATAACCCAAGAAACACAAAGCCAACTAAAAATATCCCACCATAACCTCATTGATAGTTTATGATAAGAAGTCCAACATCCGTAGAGGAATGAGAATTTGGTCTCCTTATATGGACTTGGACAAACCTCTAGCTTTTGAGGTTGAGTTAGGCCCAGGTGTCATATCTTTACATGGTATCAGAGTCAGGCCCATCCCAAATTGTTGTTCACCGATGTTGGGCCCCTATTTAGAAGTGTTCACGCTCCAGTTGAGGTCTGGGCGTGCGGGGGAGTGTTAAGAAGTCCCACATCGGTAGAGGGATGAGAATTTGGTATCCTTATATGGACTTGGACATACCTCCCCTCATGAGCTAGCTTTTGAGATTGAGTTAGGCCCAGGTGTCGTATCTTTACAGTTCCCAATGTAACAAAATAAGATCCACGCTCGCCTGCGTCCTTACATAGGAAACACCAGCTTATACAAACAACCTTTCTTTTCCTAAGACTCTCTGTCATCAATAGCACCCAAGGGTGTGCCTAGTGGTCAAGGAAGTGATTGAGAACCCTGAGGTCTCAGGTTTAAAACTCAGCGGAGACAAAAAAATAGTAGGTGATTCTTCCCATCTGTCCTAACGTTGGTGGACAGAGTTACCCGATACCTGTTGGTGGTGGAAGGTGGCAAGTATCCCGTGGAATTAATCTAGGTGCACAAAAGCTGGTCAGGACACCACGGTCATCAAAAAAAAAAAGATTCTCCGTCATCAATATCATCGTCTAGTCACCAACCACATGAAGAAGCAGACCTTCCTCGGAACCTAAAGTACTTTGCCTCCGGCGAAAATAAATAGTAAGAAGTTCCCCTAGAACAAGAGTGTTTAGGCTTTAATCGAAACAAATAGACCGATACTAAGGGAAACTATCATTCTTCGCCCTAACCAAAAGTTTCTCATAAAAAGACTAGACAAAGAGTTCTTTGTTATTTCTCAACTTCCAACTCAAAGTATCGGATTTATCGATTGCCTCACATTGCTTGTGAAGTAAAGCTAGCAATCTCTGAAGCTCATTCACCTCCCAATCATGAAATTTCTCCTAAACATCAAATCCCAAAAAGTCCCATCCCCATTGCCCCCCTAACTTGTTGGACAGACAATTCCCTTTGGCAAGAGGTCCTATACGAGGAATCATCCTTTTGAACCAAACCTCCACACTTGTTCTCCATCTCCGTTCTATTACTATTACTCTATGTTTATCTGTTATCACCCCTCTCCATGCATCTTGTCCCTCCAACCCAAATCTCCACCCGCTTGCCAAAAAAGTGACTTGTTAATAACGTTCAAGTCTTTAACCCTAAGCCCTCCTCACCATTTAAGCGTTGTCATGGTTTCCCGACGAACTAAGTCAAACTTCTTGGCCCCATCCACCGCAACCCAGTGAAAATTTTCTTTGCAACCTTTTCAACTTTCCTATTACAAATGTAGATGCATTGAATAAGTATATGCAATAAGTACGAATACTGGATAAAGTGCTCTTAATAAGCACTTCCTTTCCTCCTTTGGTCAAATATCTCTTCTGCCACCCTACTAGCCTCTTCTCTACCCTCTGAATGACAAGATTCTAAATGTTGAGATTCTTGTTAGACACCCCTAGAGGTAATCCAAGGAAGTAGCAGGGAGAACCCCTACCCTGCAATGCAAAACTTGAGCAAGCACGTCCGTATTGTCTACTGCACCAACAAAAAGATCTCACATTTTCCAAGATTAAATTTAAGCCCTGATACCACCCGAAACCAAGTCAACACTTGTCCAAGGTAGTCTAACTGAGTCTCATCTGCATCACATAACACCAAAGTATCATCTGCAAATAAAATATGGGTAACCAATAAGGTACCAACACCACTAACTACAACACTAAAACCCTTGATAAGACGCCTAACAGAGTATTGTCCGTCCACCTGCTCAAAGCTTCCATCACTAAGAAAAAAGGATAGGTGATAGAGGGTCTCTCTGCCTCAAACCCCTTGAACTACCAAAGAAACCACAAGGATTGCCATTCACCAAAATCGAGTATTTCACAAAAGAGATGCAAAAATTGATCCACTTCCTCCCTCCCTAAAGCCCATCTTTAGCATAACCAAGTCTAGTTAACATGGTCAAAAGTCTTCATGAGATCTAATTTGCACAAAACACGTGACATAACATATTTCTTCCTCAAATCTACCACTTCATTAGCCACCAAAGGTGCATCCATTATTCGTCTTCCTTCAACAAAGGCATTTTGCAAAGAAGACAATGTCTCGTCCAAAACTCTCAAGTCTATTAGAAAGCACCTTAGAAATGGTCTTATACATGCTTCCCACTAGATTAATAGGTATGTAAACCCCGATGCTAGCAACGTCTTCTTTATTAGGAATAATGACAATGAAAGAAGTATTTAAGCTTTTATCAAATTTGCCCTTCTCCTAAAACTCATCAATAGTGCTCAAAACATCAACTTTTACCGTGCTCCGGCAACATTGAAAGAGAGTCAATGTGAAGTCGTTTGGACCTGGAGCCTTGTCACCCACACAACACTCTACCGCCACACCCACCCTATCATCAAAAGCCCTATCTAATCCTAACCAAACACTATTATCCCCACCAATCTGATTGAAAGCCAATCCCCCAATCTCTCCAGATTTGGCCTCCACTCCACTTCTTCCTTGAACAACCATTCGTAGACGATAAAATTAAAGGTTTGCACCCTCTACTTCTTCCTCCTCCACATGTAACTCTGCCAACCTCCACTTATTCTATCAAATTTCTCCTCATATTAGCAACTGCTACCCTATGAAAGAACTGTGTTAGAATTTCCCTCTTCCAACCACAACACCCTCGATTTTTGTCTCCAACTAGTCTCTTGAGCCAAAGCCAAAGAAGCTAACGCCTCTTTTAAAATGACTTTCTACTCTTTTTCCCTTTTATCTAACTTCATACCCACGTCTAATCTTTCTAACTCCACCACCTCATTCAAAATCTCCATCATCTTCACCTCTACCCTCCCAAACACTTTCTTATTCCACACCCTTATGTCTTTCTTGAACATCTTCAATTTTTTCAGGTATGAAAGGTCTCCCCTCTAGGGCATAGCTACTCCACCACCCGACTACTTAATCTCCACATCTTGTCACTAGTGGCCACATGTTCTCGAATCTGAACGAGGATCTCATCCTACTACCCCTTCCACCATCCAACATGATAGGTGAACGATTTGATAACGTGGGAAAGGGTATTGGATCACATAAGTTATCGACTCCTCCCAAGAAGTACACAAAATATGTCCCGCCGAGATTTAGAATTTGAGTCCAACCTAGACCAAGTGAAATTGACACCGGTCAAAGGTAAATCAATAAGGTTATCTACAAACTCAGAGAACTCCTCCATAGCCTTGGATATTACCCTACACCCCACGTTTCCTCCGAGAATCTTATGGTATTAAACCCCCTTCCCCAACATCCAAGGATTCTCCTACCCCTCCATACAGGCCCCTACTTTTCCCCAAAAAGCAACCTTAGACCCTTTCCTACAAGGCCATACACTCCCCCCCCCCCCCAAAAAAAACCCAATTCCACTCCATCCCCAATATTACTAAATCATACACCAAACATGAACTCCCCCATAAAAACCTCCATACTCTCCAATTTCCTATCATCCCAAAGAACTAAAATTCCTCCAGCATTCCCACGTACAGGTATATAATCGTATTTTACCCATCTCCCCCCACATACTCCTTACAACTCCCATTCGTCAAAGTTTCTATTTTGTCTCTTGAATACAAATAACCACAACAACTAATAATTTAAACTAAAAACCCTAGTAACTCCACTAGACCCCCTAATGTTCCTTACCCACCCCCTTATTTCTCCTCCAATATACCAAAAGTTACCCCCCCCCCCCCAAAAAAAAACACAACATGCTCCTTTGTGGGTAACTTTTTTTCTCTACCATTTCTTTATCATCATCTTTGCTTTCCCTCTTGCCTCCATACTAACACTAATCAAGAGATCAATGACCTGCCCCTCTCTACCTTCAAAAGTCACCCCTATATCTCCACTAGACCCCCTACTGTTCCTTACCCATCCCCTTATTTCTCCTCCCGTTGCACAGTTTCTCTCCACTTGCATATCTCTCTTCGTTGCACTGGGGGCCACTCTATTTTCCAACTCGCATTAGCCTTTGCTCAAAATTATTGAGGTCTTATGAGCTAGGTTTCTCGTGGGGGAGATCCACATCGAGGATCTACAGAAAATCGGTTCTTTCTTAAGGAACCAATCTGTTCTTGTTAGGAAAACGAACCGGTCCATTTATTTTAGTGAACCAGTCCAACTCTTTCTCCATACTAGTTCACTAATCCAAGACATAGCCGACTTTTCCTTCCCCTCTAAAAAACCCTACCTTATCCAGATTCAAAATGCTTAATGAAGTCGGCCTACCAAACATGGAAACCGTCTTGAGACGTGCAATCTCAACAAAAGAACTTCCTCACCCTTCTTTCTCCCTATCTCCTCTTCTATCCCTCACCCAGATCCCCTTACACAATTTCAGAGCAAATTTGTGGTGATAACCAGACCCTAAAGATTTCCACCCCTCCATCCCCTCCCCTTTTCTACCACAATGGAAATAGGCACATTCCCCCCTTTCCTTACCCAGATCTTGACCCTTGAAACATCTGTAGGACTGCAGTCCACTTCCAAAAAAGCCCCGCACACGTCCCCAATGTTTCTGAAAAGCTCATTGCACCATAGATGAAAAGCCAAGCGAGTGACAACCACCATCCACACTCCTCTCTTCTTCTTTGCAACTCCAACACTAAATCCTCGCTGGGAAACCTGAACATGAACACGGACTCTCCCATGGAAGTCACTTTAATCCATGGCTTCACAACCCAAACCTCCGCAGCCCAAGAAGCTACCAAATTTAGCGAAGTCACCCTTTTTACAATCTTCCCACCAAGCACAAAGCAAGGGAAGTTTCTCTCTAAGATGTGCCCCGTCAGTAACCTAAACCTTGGTTCAAGATCACCCTTTAGCCTTTAGCGACCCCATCCAGAGACAGAGACAAAGCTGGGGCAGACAACATCTCCTTGTAGTTGAACATTCTTGCTTCTAGATAGAAGGAGTCTCTCTCTCTATGACCCATTTAAAGCGAACATCTGCTGAAGAATCATTAACCGTTAAAGAACTTTATCAATTATACCAGTCTAAATTTGAGGATCAAATTACTACTAACAAATAAAACTTCAAGGGTAATTAGATTGACACTTCAATAATGTAGAAGGAAGATAAGTCAACCACAAAACTAAGTGAAAACTCAAGAGACTAAGAACAAGTAGCAAACTGATTTTTCCTTAATGCCAGAACCCCAGGTTTACCCCTCATAGGAACACAAACTCTTGGACCCATAATCAAATTCAAAGGGGAGAACCATTAATCGTCAGTTCGGTAGATCAATAAGATTATAAGTGAATTATCATAGGAAGACTCAGGAAAGGTACTGTATTGCGGTGTTATTTATCCCCCATTAGTAGGATAATACAACAGAACCATGGAGTAATATGGTGTTAAGGGAACTCAGTTCCTGCATATTAAGTATAAAACTATAAACTAATGCAATCATCTGTTTTGCAACCAGATGTCAACCATGATCAGAGGCATAATAAATCTTTTGCCACAGTGCAAACGGGCATTCGACATCAACATGGGATATTCTAGTTCCTTTTATCCGACACAAAATGACTGATTTTTTTATGATTATAATTGCAAGTTTTTTCTATTCTTAACTTACCTGCTACAATAATGTCAAGGAAAATAGAGAAAGAAACACTGCAACACTATTTCCAATTTCCATTTCCTTTTATATAACAAAAAGAATTTGTGATGTCAAGCTACTCTGTAAAAAAATGCGGTGTTTATTCTATTTTAAGAGAATAAATAAATTCTTAATCTTGGTAATCAACAATTAGTGGAAAAATGAAATCAACTCACATTTATTGAATAGGCAGTTCCCAGTACAAAACTGATGAAAAGAGCCCAAAATAAAGGCCAGGAACCAACGATCCATCCAAGCCAAAAACTCTGAAAGGAGGAGAAGAGTTATATCTGTAGTCATGAAATGAGCACATGAATATCTATGGATGGAATTTTAATCCTTTTGAAAATGGAAATTGGAAGTTCACATGTTATGTCATGATTCGTTCGATTTATATACAATGAATGTAGAGCAGTACAGAAGTACAGAACATCAGGCAGTGAAGAATAACCACCCAAGAATTGAGCAGCCAATATTTTGGCCTCTGTGACTAAGGATGATACCAAGCCTTCTAGTGCAGACTGCGGATACTTGAATGAGCTTCAAGCTTTCATATTTAGAACCCTTTTACCTTTAGACTCACAAACTATATCACTAAGATTTACTATTTTGTTACAGAAAAAGACGAACACAAGATGCAAACAGCAACGCTAAATTTTTGGGGGAATAACCAAATAATCTCCGAGGGGGGAGGGCAATAGCAACCCCAAGTTTTCCAAGTTTAAAATTTGCTAATGAAGGGTGGAAACAAGGTATGTCAACAAAATACTCTGCATCTTACCTTCTCAGGACCTTCATATGGAGGATGCTGCTTTTAAGTAATCTAAACAGTAAAGCACATAAGCATATGCTCTCACCAGCAGCTAAAAGTATAACCAACAGAACAAAACCTGAAGCTTACATACCCAAAACAAACTTTGGAGCATTATGTCAGGCAGGATATTTAATATCAGACTCTGCTTTAACGAAAATCATGTACCCAGACCCCAACGAGTCTGAGAGACAAAAGGGATAACAATATTCACTAGCCCCCAACATCCTCTCTACCTTCTAACTTTTCTTCTAACTCAATGAAGATTAGGCTGGGGAACCTTGAAGATAAATGTTTACCACATATATGAACAACTGCAATATAAGAGACGGAATGCATTCGCAGCTTGAGACGAACATTTTAGTGCTTAAAGGGAAGATTATTATATTACCAAAATGGCAAAAGATGACACAACAATCACTCCAGTTTGTACAGAGTATTCCCCTGATGCCAATGGAAGATATGGCTTGTTTACCTGAAAAGAAACTTCTCAATACTTCAGATGCCAAAGTAGAAAAAACTGCCGAAAGTATTTTATCAACTAAGTAAGAAAAACAAAATATACTCCCAAGAAATTTTCCTCTGAAACAAGAACACTAATTGCAATAGCTCCATTCTCCAGACAGATCAGGAATGATTTTGTAGTACATCAGGATTACAATGAATTGGTCAATTCCCTAATGATTAAGGGAAAAATTGCTGTAAAGCTTTTATCAGATAGTTTATACCAACTTATTTTCCAATATTAATGATTCATGATGGATATAGTAGGAGAGATAATTTTGAGATACATGTGATAGAGGGGTAGACCTTAGTCGTTTTCCCACATAAGTTATCTCACCACCCAACTTCATCTTAAATCTACAACCTAGGGATTAGACGCTGGTGGGGAACAAAGAAAGAAGATTTGCTTACCCCTGGGTGCAATAAGCAAACAATCAAAAGACTAAAACTAGCCTCCATCCACCCCATCAGAGGTCAATGAAACTAGATACTCCTTCTAATGTGTCCTCTCTCTCTCCCAAGGAAAAATCCAGGATTTACAATTAACCCTCCCTCCCTCCCTCCTGCCCGCCCGCCTCCCTCCCTCCATACTACCTACCTACCTATATATATATATATATATATATATTTTGCAAATATGCCCCCCCTCTCTCTCAAACACACAGAGTCACCCATCTATCCCGACCAGAAGACAGTCAGTGGAGCCTAAGGCTGGCAAACGGACCGGTTTTTGTCCGGTCCGATCCGGTTCCCGTACCGGTAAGACCGGTACCGGTTGAACCGGTAAGACCGGTACCGGTTGAACCGGTAAGGAACCGGTCTTATAGGTACCGGAACCGGTACCGAAACAGAACCCGGATTTTTATCCGGTTGATCCGGTTCGGTAAGAACCGGTTCCGGTCCGGTTCAGGTCCGGTTCAACGGTCAATTTAATTTTTTTTTTAAATTTTTTTTTTTTTTTTTTTTTTTTTAACGTTAAAGAGCCGTTGGGCTGGGGCCCAAAACGGCTCCAAACAGCCCCCCCCCACCCCTCTCTACCCCTTAACACTATAAATATACTCATATTTTTTCATTTAAATCACAAATTCACAAACTATTTCATTAATATCTTATAAAATCTCTTAATTTTCAATCTCTCATAAATTTATAATTATTATTTTGTGATATTGACTTGGAGTTCGAATTTTGGAGATTTATTTGAAGTAAATCGGAAGCTTCAATTGGCATCTCTCAATTCCGGCTTTGGTTATACGTCTATTTTTACGTAGACGTTCGGTACATTCGTTCCAACTTTAATTTTTTATTTGTTTATTAATTAAGTTATTTTATTTTTTTGTTATATTATATTTGCTTGTTTTTCATAATATTAATTATTTTAAACTTAAACATGAATTTTGAAAAATATAGTGGTAAAAGACCAATGTCGGAAAGAAAAAATAATAGGGGAGGAGGAAGTAGTTCTAATTCTAAAAATTTGCCACCTCCTAGATTTAGAATTAATACTAATGATTATACTCATGTTGATGAAACTTCTTTTACACGAGACTCACGACCTATTGAATTTAATTATGAAAATGAAGTAGATCATGAAACTTTAAATAGATGTTTTACTAATTTTGAGGAAGAATTAGATGAGGAAGTAGAAATAAATGAGGAAGATGATGAGACCCCTACCCCTACTAGTCCGGCTACCGAATTACCGGAACAAGATGAAGTCCCTTCTTTACCTACTTTTTCAAAGACCGTTGTACGTGTTAAAAGATCTTTAGTATGGAAATTTTTGGTACAAAATGAGGAAAAAACTACTGTTACTTGCACGAAATGTAAATTGATCATGAAACATGTAACTACGGGTACACAAGGGGGAACGGGACGACTAAGAACACATTTGAGAAAGTGTAATAAAGAATTTGCTCGCCTAGATGATATAGAAAGGGCTAATAGAAATGGAATACCTCAACCTGAAAATTCTATGGGAGCTGGAGGTTCTAATATGGTTCAAAGTGTATTAAATATGACTAACCCGGCTAGCCGAAGCACACACCGCACATATAGTAAAGAAAAAGATCGTAGAGAATTAGCTAAAATGGTTGCTGTTTGTGGTTTGCCTTTTTCATTTCCTTCACATCCTGGTTTTATTCAGTATATTCGGGAATTGTATAACACAGATTATGAAGGTATTCCAAGAAGTACAATTAAAAGTGATCTTTTTAAATATCAAAAAGAATATTGTCATTTTCTTCGTTGTTTATTTGTTTATTATGATGGTAGATTATCTATTACTTCTGATATGGGACGTAGTCCTAATGGTAATGATTATTTTACAATTACTGTCCATTGGATTGACCATGAATGGAACATGCAAAAACGAATATTAGGATATAAATATGTTGAAGAAACTAAAACCGGTGCTTATATAGCAACAAAAATAGGCTCTATTTTACAATTTTATGGAATATGTGATAAAATAATGAGTGTCACTTTAGATAATGCTTCTAATAATTTAAAAGCAATTGATTATTTAAAAGGTAGACTTTGTCCAATTGATAATGATTCTTTTCATATTAAGTGTGCCGCACATGTGTATAATTTGATAGTAAAAGATGGTATTTCTCAATTTGGAATTTCTTGTGAAAAAATTAGACTTGCTTGTAATTGGATTTTTAAAGCTAAAATAAAAGCTAGAATTACAGAATTTAAAAATCGTTGTAAAGAATGTGGACTTGAATATAGAAAAGTTTCAAAAGAAGTATGCACTAGATGGAATTCTTTATTTGAAATGCTTCAAGTTGCTTATATTTATCAAGAGCCGGTACAATTAGTTTTTAATGCTCATAATGCGGACCCGAATTTGAGAATTGGCTATGAAAATTGGGAAAATACAAAAGAACTTATTGAATTTTTAAGTGTTTTTTATAAAGCAACAAATGCTGCTTCTGGTCAATATTATTCAACTATTTCTTCTGTTTTAGTAAATATTTGTGTTATTTCATCTGAATTTGCAAAATATAAAGGAAAAGATCGATTTGAAAATTCCCTTGCTTTTATGATTGAAAAATTCGAAAAATATTTTTTCCCTATTCCTCAAATCTATTTGACTGTTACTACTTTCAACCCAAATTACAAATTAAAAGGTGTTGAAAGAATGGTTGAAAAGATTTATGCAAATTTAGAAATTAGAGATGATGAAACTCCTAGTGTTGAAGATTGTAAAAGTAGCATATATATAAAAGCTAGAGAGTTATATAATACATATAAATCTATGGAAAAAAATATTCCAATAGTTGAACCTCCATCTTGTAAACCTAGAAGCGATGATACGGATGATTGGATGGATGATTATCTTGAGCTTGAATCATCTACTAATAATGATTTTGATTTATATTTCAATCAGGCACGGGAAAAGATTAGGCATGAAGAAGGACAACTTCAAGCTTCAATATTAGTATGGTGGAAGAATCGTGAAAATCAATTTCCGACCCTTGCTAGGATTGTTCGAGATGTGCTAGCGATTCAAGCATCATCGGTCGCTTCGGAGCAAGCCTTTAGTACGGCGAGATTTATGATTGGAGATCATCGATATTCATTAGCAAAGGATAGTTTGGAAATATCGGTGTTGTTTCGAGATTGGGTCAATGCCGAAAGAAGAAATACCGGACTACCACAATTAAATAGCCAAATAGAAGACGAAATAGATGAAATATTTGGTGATAATAGTGATGATGGTATGGAAGCAATGGAAGAAGAACGACAAATACAAGTTCCAAAAAATGTTTCTTTTGAAATGATACAAAAGTTACGAAAAGAATTTAAAAAGAGTTTCAATTGTTAGTACAATAATTAATATTCAATACCTAGATTATGTACTCTTTGTCTCTTTCTAATATTTGTATTGTACAATTTATTTATTTGAATAAATATACGGCTATTCGCCTTGATTTTCTTTTAAAATAGTCTCTTATATTTAATCCAAGTCATTTTAGAAATTTAATTTTCAACTATTTTAATATTAGTTTAAAGTTTAAACTTTAATATAAAATTGAATTTTAAGGTTTAAACTTTAAATTCAATATAAACTTTAAACTTTAAAGTCAATTTTAAACTTTAAATTCAATATAAAGTTATAAACTTTAAAATTTAAAGTCAATTTTAAACTTTAAACTTTAAAGTTTAAACTTAAATTCAATTGAAACTTTAAAGTAACTTTAAAGTTTAAAGTGTTAAATTAAAGTTTTTTAATAATATAATATTATATAATAATTAAAGTTAATAAAAAAATAAAAAAAAATTACCGGTACACAATGATCCGGTAAGAACCGGTTCCGGTCCGGTCCAAACCGGTTCCAATCCGGTAACTAAGGGACCGGACGGAACCTTTGGAAATTTCCGGTAAAACCGGTTCCGGTAAGACCCGGTTCCGGTAACGAAATCCGGTAACGAGGACCGGTTCCGGTAAAACCGGTCCTGTTGATCCGGTCCTGTCCGTTTGCCAGCCTTAGTGGAGCCTAACCCACCCATGTCTGCTCGCTCTCTAGCCCCAAAGATAAAATGACGAAACAAAACATGAAAGATGAGTCTTTGACAAGGCCTTCACACAGATAAAGTGAAGCCTGCATAGTTCTGCATTCAGAAATCAGATTCATGTTAAGTAAATAGAAAAGTACCTTGTCTATTTCGATATCAGACAACTGGTTTAAACCAACTATGTAAATGTTCATGAATAGGGCAGCAACAATGGCCTGCAACAATATAGCGATAATCAATTTTTTTGTCGTCGTAGATCACATCTTAAGTTGAATCTAAGAATGACCTTTACCCACCTCTAACACCCCAGTGAAAAATAATGGAGAAAAATCAGAGAACTTCTCAACTGCAAGGAGAGAAACTGAAATTATGCTCAATGCCTGCTCAAAGAAAAGTAATGTAAGTTCACTGTTCTTGTGCTTCCAATCTATCAAAATTCAAAAATAAATATATAATTTATGCATGCATATACAACAACAAGAAAATACCCAGAGCATCCCACAAAGTGAGGTCTCGAAAGGGTAGAGTGTACACATGCCTTACCACTACCTCTTCGAGGTAGAGAGGTTGTTTCCGGAAGACCCTCAACTCAAGCAAATCAAAGCAGAAATTAAACAGAAAAAAAATGATAGTGGGGAGAAACATGACAAACTAATATCAGAGCAGTGTGGACTGTGGAGCATATATGCAAGGAACCGTAACAACAACAACGAGGTGTGATCACCTAAACACAATAAACCACAGATGATATCAAATACCTAAAGTCAAAAGACTACATGAATAGGCTAATACTACAACCGACACCGTGCTCTATACTACCACCAAACCAAATACATGAATAGGCTAGTAATAAGACAACTCTTAACTACCTACTAACCTTCTACCCTTATCCGCGATCTTCATACCCTCCTATCTATCTAAGGTCATGTCGTCGGTAAGCTAAAAATGTTGTTCGCGTAATAACACATGAAATTTCTGAGCTTTATCCATCAAGCTGATTCTACGAAATTAACATCTTTTAGCACCCTCTGGATCAAAAAACCTATTCCTCTAGCTATATCTAATTAAATTGAAAGCAGTCAAAGCTAAAAGATGCACTAATAATATACTCATTTCTTGGTAAGGGGTTAGAAGCTACACAAACTAAAATCTGACAAGAATTATGATGACATAAATAAACACAAATGGATGGTGGGTCAGAACCAAATCCTATGGCATCTCATATAACATGGAAATAAATAAGCCATAGGCATGTTATGCTGCTCAATATAGGAGTTGTGGACCTAACTGTTCCTATTATGGTATGGGGCCGCGAGAACCTGTAGAAAGCATCTACAGCATCATGCACTGAGTCCCAAGGACTCTTAGAAGGTTGAGATTCGAGAGGGTGTCCAGATGATGCATGCACCAGAAACCTCCCTTTAAGTTTTTTATCAGCAGCAATAGTGCTTAGATCACTTCCTCCAACATGCTCTTGCATGATATACTGCCGCTGCAACTTCATAGAAGTGGAATAGTGCTTTTTTGGTCTCTTCCATGCTTTACATTTCAAAACCCGTACTATTGCCTGTGAACCTATGATGTAAGAGGCATTTAAACATAATTCAGTTTATGAAGAAAATCAAATCTAATTCTCCAATTGGTACCACATATAAATTACAGCAATTTTCTACTTTATAGATTATAGCCTCTTCCAAGTGTATACTGGAAATTTAATACACAAAAGCACATTGCATCATCTAAAAGCACAAGTCCTTTTCGCAGTATCATTTGAACAACCATTATCATTATTGCTTGGTCCTGTCAAAAAAGAAACACCATATATCAACATTTCAGCCAGAGCTTCTGCTCCTCCCCACCACTACTTTGGTCATCCATAATTTCAAAATCTGTAACACGATCTCTTGAATTTCAACCAGCACCAAAACATGATCAAGAAAGCAAACTTTTCTAATATTCACTGCATATACCCAGCCAGAGGGAGCGTCACAGATGAGCATTAAAATTGTTCTCGAAACAGGAACTAAGTCGGAAAATCTAAATTTTATAATGAAACGCAGCTAAGTTCAGCAGCAAAAAGTTTCACATTTGGAAAAAGATTTAGCACACTATTTACTTGTGAAAATAGCCAAACAACAGAAAAGGCTGGACTTTTAAAAGCAAAATGCCAGAACTCACACAGTGGGACATAAAAATAAAGAATATGAGGATTAACGTACCACTAGAAAACAACATGTTTTGATCACAAGGATTCACCAAGAAAACCAAACAGGATAGAATTGTTAACATTTACTGTGAAATTAAGAACTTCCGGGGCTGTGACTCCAGCACATAGAAACCAAATCAAGATTGAAGATGTATCAAAATATTTTTGTTTTTTTGACAATGGTAAAGAAATGGATCTTGGGCCGTAACTCAACTCCAAAAGTTAGCTCACAAGGAGAGAATTGCCCAAGACCATAGAAGGAGACCACACATCCCTTTTTCATCCGATGTGAGACTCTTCAACAATAACCAAGAATATCTTAGAGTCAATGGTGCACGGTCTGCAACTCGGAGATAATGGGTCCACCGCTCTATGCTTTTGCCTTTTCCACTTAACTACCAGGGTTGTGTTTGCAGTAAGGCTCAAACCCATGATGAGCGCCTAATCCACACATCATACTCTGCACTCTTACCACTAGACCAAAGTCCAGGGGCTTGAACATTTATGTAACATTACAAGAAAACCATACCATCCAAAGCTGCAACACTAAAAAATTCCTGCCATTTAAGAACCCACAAATAGCAGTTCCTTAACAGAAATAACAATGGATACATAGATAAATCAATTATCTGTTGACCCAGGAAAAAGATTCAAGTTTTACACGCTTGAGCAAAATACAGATCAACCCAACAAAATCATCAACAGTAAACTAAAGGGCATAAGATTTTTGAACACTTAAAGTGGAACTAGAACTTCAAGTACTAGACTCCAGAACTTAGAAATGAACTCAAGATTGAACATATTTTTCCTATTAACAAGCAAAATACACAAGAAAACTACATCATGCAAACTGAAATACTTTTTTTTAAAAAATCCCACAAATTCAAGAACACACCTAGAGCAGGCAAGAAGACATTTAAACAAATTAGCGATACACCCAGAAAAAAAAATGGTATAAGTTTACATACTGGTTTTGAGTGGAGAAAACTCTGCAGCAACTGGAATTGATGGTCTATGAAAAGACCCAATAAGCAAAGATTCCATTTTTGATTTCTAAATCTGCACCTGAACTCTACTCTACTTTGAACTACCTGAAATTAAACTTCAGAACATGGGATACTGCTATTTCTCATTTCAATTTTTGTCATATTTAGAAGAAAACACTGAAACCAAAATAGGGAAATTTTGTCGTGTACGTACTTAGGACTCACAAGTGCATTAACCACAACCCTAATTTTTCCATTGTCTTGTTTAAGGTGATGTTAAGTTTTAGTTATGTTTAGATAGTTTGATTAAAATGAAAAATGTGTTTTTTTTTGTATTTGACTTGTTTCAAGTGATCTTAAGTTAAACTATTTTTAGTTAGTAGTTGGTTAAAATGAAAAATGTGTTTTTGAAATTTATTTTTTAAGTTAAAAATAAGTTTAAAATTTATAAGTTATATTCCCTCTGTCCCAATTTATATGACTTACTTTTTTTTAGTCAGTTCCAAAAAGAATGACACATTTCTATATAAAGTAACAATCTAACTATAAAATATCTATTTTACCTTTAATGAAATGATTTACAGTCACACAAATTTATATCATTCATTTTGGACCACAAGTTTTAAAAGTCTTCCTTTCTTTCTTAAACTCCATGCCGAGTCAAAGTACCTCAAATAAAATGGGACGGAGGGGGTACTAGTAAAGGGCAGTTTGATGATATGAACGGGCTCAATAATATTGTGCTAACGTACACAAATCACACTAGTTGAGGACCTATTTATCTCTATTCTTGATAGTTTAAAATATTACGATATGTACAAGATTTTGCAGGTCAAATACATGTATATGATTGTTGCATATACATGTATTCTAGATCTGATGCACTCAATCAACGGAGTAAATCACTCAACTAGCTAACAACTTCTGCGCATTTGCAGCAAAACAACTTCATCTAATTCTCCAAAAAGCAACTTCATCTAATTCTCCAAAAAACAACTCCATCTAATTCTCCAAAACTAACATTTTTTTGTTGATTTTTAAGTCTACAATACATCGTCTCCCTATTAATTTGATTTGTGTTTCTTTGATTCTTGATATCCACTTTTCCAACAATTGCCAATATCACCATATTATTAAGGTATTTCGGATCGTGCATTTGAGATACTATTTATGATGATTATAAAGATCAATGGAATACTTCTCAAGGATAATGCAACTTACCATGATTTTGTTGAAGGTATTCCCAAGCAACTACAAATCGATTGTAGTCACAATATTTTAGAGATCAGATACACATAGAATGCAATTCAGCTCCAATGGAGTTTCAGAACAAGATGGGAATGAAATAGTTCATGAAATTAAAAAGACGTAAATCTAATTTGAATTGTAGCCATTATAATTGATGTGGACTGTAAAATATATTGTTAATTCTCTAAACTGGTTGATATGAATTTTAAGTAAGATACATTGTAATTTATTGATATTTTGCTAAGAAAATATAATTTTGACAGTTCTAGATACACTATTTATCATATTAGATACATGTGTATTAAATATCTATAGAATACATATAACAACATGCTTAAATACATGAAATAATCAAATATATGTCATTGTCATGTACACATACATTGAATGAAACATAGCAAATATATGAAATAAGAACTAAGATACATAAAATGAATTGTACAGCCCTATACATGGCAGTTACATTTATATTAGACTAGTGACGAAGAGCCTGTGCAGCGCATGGGGCCAATATTTATTTAGAAGTTAATTTTTTATTGATATTGATCTAATGATTTTAAGTTTTAAATTTGAATAAATTATACTCCCTTCGTTTCACAAAGAATAGTCTAGTTTGATTTGGCATGGAGTTCAAGAAAATAAAGAAAACTTTTGAATCTTATGGTTCTAAATTAAAGATATGTCAAATGTACAAAATTCAAATGTTACAAAAAAAAAAGAAAAAAAAGTGATTCTTTTTTAAACTGACTAAAAATGAAATGAGGTCATTTTTTTTAAACGGAGGGAATATATATAGACGTCCATATTACAGTAAAAATACTGGATAAATATTATTAACTTTATAATTTTAAGTAATTCTGATTAAATAATTTTAATTTTTTTTATCTAAAATAAATTATACATATTTGTGTAGCCATCAAAAGTCCTTTATTTTCTAAAATTGAAGGACATATATAAAAATCATTGTTAAATCATTTGGTTTTTTTTTCTCGTAATCAAGTAAGTTATGCGAAAATTTAAATATTGTTACATTACTAATTTATGCAACACTAATTTTTAAATTGGTTTAATTTTTACAATAGTATCTACAATGTTAATCCCTATATAATTTGTCTCTCAACGAAATTTCCCTTAAGTATGAGCTTAGTTGTTTTGAGGTTCTCATATAATTTAAGTCATCTAATTTAAGTCTTTAAAATTCTATTAGTGTAATAGAATTTTCTCAATTTTATTTTATTTGTCTAATTTTAATTATTTTAAGTATATCATATATAACTCATTCTTAAAAATTAGAGTAATTAATTTTTGATGGCCCACAAAAATATTTCATTATGTTTACTAAATTTTCAATAACATTGTGGAAATTTGTATAGTACACTGATTTTTTCTTACTTTTTTGGATAAAATTTATTTTATTTATATAATTAATTAGTGCTAACATAAAGATAAATTACTTAAAATTGAAGTAGGGCCCATAAAAATTGAAGATACAGTTAAGAGACAACATATTAAAACTGAAGTAAGGCTCATAGTTTGAAGATAAAGTTAAAGTGCATAGAGAATGAAATAGGAGTCTGGTTGTTTTGTCTGACTTGAAAAAGGTACATGATCAATAGCACAAAGTACAATAGATTTGTAGCAAAGTAATTATGAAATACCGAGAATGTCCCTATGCCAAGCAGGCATGTTGACGGGGAGGAGCTTGCTTGGTGCAAACTCCCTCTTATATAATAAGAGAATGTTTGTAACTATTAAATCATTATAATAAGTCATGTATCAGGAAAAAAAATGAAATCTAATGCAAGATACACGGCTTACCTATAAATATAATGTATTATTGCAGATTCAATTTTTCTGAAGTTTAATGGAGAAATTGTGGTGGATAGGCATTGAAAAACTGCACTAGATACATGGGATAATTAACATCAAGGCGGACTAAAATCAAATACTATTCATAAAAGTGTAGATATATTGAAATTACAATTAGATACATATGAAAATTAAACTAGATACGTAATGAAATAATTTTACCAAATTTTGGAGAGATGGCAGAGGAAAACTTGATGAGAGAGAAAACACACGCTAGATAAATAGGATAATTGAAATCAAGGCGGACTAAAATTAAAGACTATTCATAAAACTTTAGATACATTGAAATACAATTAGATACATATGAAAATTAAACTAGATACCTAATGAAATAATTTTACCAAATTCTGGAGAGATGGCAAGGGAAACTTGATGAGAAAGAAAGAATTATTAACCATAATTGGACCATAAATTTTGGTGTTTAAATGGAAAGATAATTAATCAATCCTAGTTTTAAGGGATTTGTGTATCTAACTATATTTTATAAATATATGGCATAAAATATTAAAAGTGGTAAAATATGTAATTGTTTGAAAGTAGAGGTAATATTAGTATATATAGTAGGGATGTATGTCTAGTTAAATAGTTTTTGCAAATATTTATGTAGATTTTTTAATTATATTTTATTAATGATATATATATATATATATATATATATATATATATATATATATATATATATATATATATATATATATATATATAACTATTCCATTTTTTACTAATTATTTATTATATCATTTGTTCAGTTAATTGGATTTATTTTACTCTATTAAAAATTGTTTACATAAAAAGGATTATATTATTTATTTTAATAAACAAATTAACTATATTATGAGTTTATTTTGTTAACATAATTTTAAGTTGTTAATTATTGTAATTTATAATATTTTTTACGTAGTTTTCAAATAATATATTACTCTCGTTGTCCCAATTTATGGCATTTATAAAATTTTAAAAATCAATCAATTTTTTCTATGTCTTTTATATATTTTAAGTTATTAATTATTATACTTTATAGCACTTTTTACGTAATTTAAAATAATATATGATATTTTCTATGTATGACTTTTAGACATTTAAAGTTGTTAACTATTATAATTTATAGTACTTTTTATAGAATTTTTAAATATATAATATGCTAAAAAGAGAAATAAGATAAACAAATTAAAGTGGAGAAGGTACAAAACAAATGATCAATGATATGTAAATGAACCACAAAACTTTAAAAAAACCAATGAAGGGGTTGGCATAGTTAACCACAAAACTGTAATAAATGAAGTGGTTGGTATAGTGTTTAGGGATGGGATTATGCATGTATATGGATTGAACGAGATTCAAGCTGAAAAAATGATTGAATTTGCCAGCAGTGTGAAAGAAATAGCCTGGAATCTTGAGAATGAGAGGCAAAGAGCAAAAGAAATTGCAGACAATTCAACTGATGTACTTAATGTGTCAATTAGAGAAGTGCACAATTAGCAACTGAGATATAAGCAACTAAAATGACAAAATTATTCGAATGATGATACATACATGTTGACAGAGAGTTGTGTGGTCATCCACACTTATATATTAGTGGTAGAAATGGTTTGTGAGTGGATCTTGTTTAGTAGTCTATTGTTTAAGGTTTTGGTTAAAATGAAAAATGTGTTTTTGAAGTTTATTTTTAAGTTAAGAATAATAAAAATAAGTTCAAAATTATAAGTTATAAATGGCTTGTGAGTGGTCCTTGTTTAGTAGTCTATTGTTTACTATTCTATAAAGTTTTAAGTTATAAAGACCTTTCTTCATGCATTTAATATTAAGGGGATGCTAGTCTAGAGCTATCAATATAGGCAGGTCTACTTCATTCAGGTGAATTCATATAAGTTTTGAAATTTTATGGATTAGATTGGGCTAATCCATTATTTTGATGGGCCGAAATATAATTAGCTCAATCTACAATCATGTGGGTTTGGATCGTTCGGATCAACCTTTTTAAAAAATAATATATTTTTATAATTTAAATTTAAGTTTATTAAAATGTTAACATAAATATCGACAAGAAAACATTATATTGTGTTATTATTTGTTAACTGAGTCTCAAATCCACAAATGAAAATAATTTTAACAATACTTATTAAGTTTGACATCAAGTAAAGGTTTGGTTATATTAGTTCAGTTTGAAATCATTGTAAATCTCTTGGGTATAATTGTACAACAATAATAATATATTCAAGACATGTTTGGAAAGTCACTCTGGTAATTAGATTTAGTGCAATTGGGTGTAATTACAATGTCTGACCTGTTTGGTTGATCATGTAATTACTTGGTTAGCATGTAATTGGTGTGTAATTAGCAGGTGGTTAATACACTCTTCAATTCACAGTGGAAGGTTATGCATTGCTGGTAATTACAAACTGTTTTTTTTTAATTTCTTCCTTTTATTTTTTCCGTTTTAATTTATTTTTATTTTTATTATTTTAAATTATTTTTTATTTTTATTATTCTAATATTTTCTAAATTTTTTTTATAATTTATATTATTTATATTTTATATACTTCATGTGATTCCATGCAATTTTTTGTATTATCTATTATTATTTTTCATTAGTATAATTTTGTTAGTATTCTAATTTTTAAATTAAAGTAGAATTCATTGTTGAATATGGTTATGGACTTACGTTTACCTTTTCTTTTAAATCATATTTATGTATGTTATGTTGAAATTTGACATAAGAGTATTATGTTAAATTTTTTGTTTTGAATTTAGAACTTATGTTATATTTTCAATTCAATTTGTTTTAGAAGTATTGACTGAATATTTTACATTGCAAGCTATTTTTTGTTAGACTTGATATATTATATGTTCGACAAATATTTTTATAATTTTATGACGGTATATTTATAATATTAATTTTTTTTGTCAAACATGCATTTTATGATGTTTATAGAAATTTGTACTTTTAGTTTATATAATTAATTTAATTTAAATATACTAAAATTGAAAAATATAAATCAATTATTTTTATAATATTAGTTAAGAACATATGTTTATTAAATAATATATTTTCAAAATACAATTTATATATATATATATATATATATAAAGGCCCTTATTTGTCTAATATAAATTTTAAATTTTAGATAATTAATTTTTATTTTTAAAAATCAATATAACCTTATGATTACACTTGCACAACCAAACAATGCACTGTAATTATAATATAATTACACCGTGGCAAACAAACAGGTCAATCTAATTACTAAGTTGTGTAATTACTAGGCAGATATTTACTACCCTGGTAATTACACCAATTCCAATTACATGATGGCTTTCCAAATAGACCCTCAGTGAAATCCCACTAAGTGGGGTTTAGGGATGGTAGAATATATGCAACTTTACTACTACCTCGTGAAGGTAGAGAATAGGGATGACAATGGGGCAGGGTGGATGTAGGGCGGGTTAAAGTAAATTTTTCTAAAACTAATGCGGGGAAGGGAGGTTGTGGGTTCAAACTTAAGTTTAACTTATTACATGTTATAAGACTGATAGAGCACCCTACACGAGTAAGAATACACAAATCTCATGATAAATTCATTATTTTTTATTCAAACTAATATCAATTGAAAGTTTCTTTAAAGTTACTAAAATATTCAAGATAGTAAATGAAACTAGTTCAATCAAAACTAATACAGTTTCTTACATCGATGGAATGAGTGATGATTTTCAGTTGTATAGAGGGGTACTCTTACCTGTTACTTCTTTTTACACATTTCCTTGCCCTTCCTTCTCTCAAGAATCCTAAAATGACGTACACTTTGTTCTTTTGTATTATGGAAACATGCAGGAAATCTATGATGGAAGTTGCTCTAGTAGTCCAGATGACTCGAGCCATGGAGTACTAATAGTAGGATATGGTTCCGAAGGAGATGATGACTACTGGATAATCAAGAACTCATAGGGTACATCATGAGGATTGGAGGGGTGTGTATATAAATGGAATAAAATGGACTAACTTGGTCAATTTTTCAATAAATACCCAAATTGAGTCATATTTTCCCAAAGTCATAGGAAGTCCTACCATAAAATCTATAGCTATTCTTTCCCACTTTCACTCAGGAATAGACATTCTCTGAATTAAACTTGTGGTTCTTTGATACTCATACTTTACCTACTGACAATTTTGACATATGGATACACACTCAGTTATATCTTTCTTCATTTCGACCACCAATAAAGCCGACTCAAATCTCAGTACATCTGGGTCACACCCGGATGAATTAAATATCGTGAACCATGAGACTTTGTCAACACATTATGTATCAAGTTAGAAACCCAAGGGATACAAATCCTTCCTTTAAAATTGAGCACACATATGCATCAAAAGTGGCATATTGGGCCTCTCTAGACATCACCTTGTTTTGACGCATGTTCAAATTCTCACCCTGAAATTAATTAGTCTTAATTTTCTCTATAAAAGTGGGTTTTATATCAATACTGACTAACACCCCACATTTCTCTGAGATGCCCAACTACATGAACTTAGACTTTGTAGTCTGAATCTCTCTAGCCAGGGGTCTCTTAGACACCCTAAGTAAGCCAAACTGTCCATGCTATCTGTCTTCCGACTCAATGTGTCTTCCATCACATTAATCTTACCTAGATGGTACTACATGGTCACATATATTTTAACAACTTCATCCATATTCTCTATCTCAAATTTAGATCCTTTTGATTGTATACATGTTGTAAATTGCGATGATCGGTGAAAAACCTCAAATTTGACCCCATAATGTTGCCAGATCTTTAGAGCAAACACTGCCATTGCCAACTCTAAATCATGGGTTAGGTAGTTCCTCTCATGAATCTTCAATTGTCTTGAAGCATATGTTGTGACATTCCTATCATGCACTAACACAACACTCAAACCCGAATGTGAAGCATAACAATAAACAATGAAGTCCTTACCTTTCATTGACAATGTCAGGATAAGAGCAGTGGTCAAGAGAGTCTTTAGACTTCGGAAGATTTTCTCCCACTGGTTAGACCACACAAAGGGTACCTCTTTCTTAGTCAACCTTGTCAAGTGGGTAGCAACTGAAGCAAAATTCTTGACAAACCAGCGGTAGTAGCTAGTAAGACCCATAAAACTCCTAATCTCTATCACAAAACTAGTCCGAGCCCAATTCTTAACTGCCTCAATATTTTGGAGATCCACCATCACCCATTTTTCTGAAACCACATGCCCCAAGAAGTCAACCAAAGATAACCAAAATTCACACTTTGAAAATTTAGCATTCAATTTCTGCTTTCCTAGGATTTAAGAACAATACGAAGGTGATTTGCACGCTCCTCCTTACTCTTAGAGTAGATAAAGATATCATCAATAATTATGATTACAAAAGAGTCTAGAAAAGACTTAAAAAACCCATTCATCAAGCTCGTGAAAGTTGTCGGGTATTGGTCAACCCAAATAACATCATTAAGAACTAATAATGCTCATACCGGGTCCTAAAAGTTGTCTTAGGTATGTCCTCAGGCCTAATCTTTAACCAATGGTACCTTGACCTCAAGTCAATTTTAGAGAAAATAGAAGCACCCCTACAACTTGTCAAATAGATCATCTCTGCGAGGCAAATGGTATTTGATATTGATGGTAACGTTATTCAGTTGTCTATAATCGATGTACATCCTCATGATACCATCTTTATTCTTTACAAACAACAGTGGATCACCCCAAGGAGAAGCACTATGACGAATAAAACTCTTATTAATCAGTCCTTGAAGCTGAGTTTTAAGTTCCCTCAACTCTGTCGGAGCCGTGCGATAAAGAGGAATAGAGATTTGGTGAGTGCCTGGCTCCAAATCAATACAAAATTCTATATTTCTATCCGAAGGCATACTAGGAAAATCGTAGGAGATACCTCTTAAAACTCTGAAACTACATGAATGGACTCAATGGAGGGGAACTGTGCACTGGCATCCCGAAGATGAGACAAATAGGTCGCATGGATAAAGGATATGATCTTTACTGACTTATACTTATACACCCCTACCTACTCTAATCTTTCCCTTTCTTGAGATCTCTCGAGTCACTATCTTAACATTACAATTTAGCACAATAAAGTGAGGGGACAACCAAGTCAAGCCCAAGATCTTATCAAAATCTACCATAGCTAATATTATTAAATCCCCCAAGTTTGAAATCCCCCAATCATAACAGAGCACGAAAGATATACATAAGTAATAACAGACCTTCCAACTGGGGTAGAAACATGGATAAGAGCATCAAGAATAGTACATGTCAAGTCAAGGCTCGCAACAAACTCAACATATATATAAGAGTAGTAGAACCCAGAACAAACAACACATTAGCCATCCAATCACACACACGAATAGTACTTGTGATCACTGTGTCTGACGCCTAAGCCTATGGTCTGCCCATAAAATCATAACACTGAGCTTTATCACCATTATAGGCAACCCTCTAACTGGTATGCACCATTTTTCTCCCTTGTATTACCATTTCCTAGTCGACCTCTCTAATTACCTCCTCGCTCACCTTGTAGATGTCCTCTACAATTATTACCTCCACCAGCTGGTACCATGGCCCTTACCTGTTGTTGCACATAGCCAACCATGTGATTGTGAGGGAATTCCCTCTTGAAGTGTCCCTGCTCACCATAATTAAAGCATCCACAGTCAATTGAGGGTCTTCTGGCTGGCGAATAAGAAACAACTTGACCACCCTGAGTTAGAGAATTTTGTAGAACCACTAAATAACTACTCATAGAAGAGTGCATAACTTACTAAATTAGATAGATGAATACACATGCTACCCAGAACCCTTGGAATAAGAACTATTGTAGTTGCCCACATTCTTGGGCCTCTTAGCGTAGCTATAAACATGTTGCCCTATTCGAGAGCCATGAATTCATTCCTCTCCCTATATCTCAAAGTAAGTGGTACATACTTCTCTAAAAATAATGTGTGGAACTGAGTCCAAGTTAATGGAGGCAATACTGATGATCGACACTTAACATATGCTCTCCACCACAACTTTGCTTCACCCTAAAGTTGGAAAGTCATGAATTCAACCTTATATTGCTGCACAGTGCCCAGTTTATGTAACCTCTCATAATAGTCCAAGATGAACTCAAAAGCATCCTCACTATATATACCATGGAACATTGGAAGCTTCAACTTTAGGATCTTAGTCAACATCTCATGTTCTGTTCCATTCATCCAGGCCCAGTAATGGACGGTAGAATGCATAAGTTCAGTACCTCATCCATCTTGGGGGCAGTGGTAGCCATAGGCTGAGTACCCTTGACCTGAATAACTTGTATAATAGAGGTGGCTCCTGTACCTTCCAACCTACTCAAGAATTCTAGCACCTGTTGAACCACCACAGAATCCATAGAAGGAAGACATGTACCTCCGACCTGTGCCTTTACCTCAGGTTCATTATCCTCTTCAACCTCTATCTCTACTTCTTCTTCAACATGGCGTTGGGTTGGGGTGGTGTGTCCTACTTGGGTATTTTTCTTGCCCGAGCTCCTCTCCTAGCGGGTGTTGCTTTCCCTCCGACTCTACCCCTTACCCTACCTGTTTCGTATTCTCATGCTACTGGCTCAACCACTGGAGCTACTGTCTGTGCACCATTTTGCCTCATATTAACCATTTTTGGACAAAAGAGTGAAAGAGTTAGATAGCAATTTGCATGGAATTTAACTTCCTAGAACCTGAAAGTCATAGTACCAAAACTCTAAGTATCTAAATTAAGGGGCGTGCAACCCCAACAAGAACACATAAGTTCAAAAGTCTAAAATATCTGTCTCCAAAAATATGGCTTCAGATGTCTCATTTCCCACCCTTGGATTTAGATGGCTAATATATAGGGAAGAATAAGTAGTTCACCTTTGGATTTAGATGTCTCACTTCTCACAACTGAGGTCTCGAAGCACCCGCCTAAATATGCCTTGTACTCCACAAAGAAAAAACAAGTGCATTATTAGTACACAAACACCGTGTACTGGTAGGATCATACGACCAATTCCAAAACATGAATGTAAACAATTAATCATAATATAGTAATGCATGCCAACACATATATAAACACATCATAATAGATATAGACTCATAGTCACAAGTCTGAACTTAATGAATGCATGACTGATGTTTCATGTGATCGCAACACCACATATCTGGTCTTCTTATGGAACCCACACACAAACTGTTAGTATATCAACGCGATACCCAAGCCAACAATTGTAGTGTTTTATACCAAACATGGTATCCATCCGTTAGTATCTTGTACCAGCGTGGTACCTGAGCCAACCATCAAACACAAACAACATACATATACAAAAACACAAACACAATGAGTTACCAACTTGAAACCATAAGTAAATAAACAAGTTGATTGCATGAAATTATCAACATGATATCATTTCACATTAACCTCTTAGTTTTCTCCACATGCATTCCACATATGATACTACAAAGCAATTAACATGCCTACTGTTGGAATGTATGCATCCACTAATTACGATAGGACCAGGTCCTTAACACAATTACGATGAACAAAAAATAAATATTGAAAGTAAAGATGACACACACGACTTTACGTGGAAACCTCCTTGCTCAAGGGAGTAAAACCACGACCTGTCTCACAGGATTTTCAAGCTGCTTTTACTAAACTTCACAAGCCAAAGTAAAACACAGTTTACAACACACACGAGATTAACCTCCTAATCTCTATTCTGAGTAATACATTATCGCTCAATGAGACAAAGCAATGCCTGTATTGCCCACTATACTAACCCAACTGATTAATATAGACTTTGAAGTAAAACACGAAGTTACCCTCAACTAAGTTCTTACAATGATTCACCCAAGGTTGAAACGTTTCTATCACAAGCGAAACGAATCATACAATATAGGCACAAATACAAGCAATCAACGTAACAACTGGTTGGTTCAGGAAGTAATTAAGCAATCTATAAGGTCCCTTGCTGTTTTTGAAGCTTGAATATCTCTCTTCGCATGAATGAATAATTTTTTGTTTGTCATGTTGAATTTATCAACCATAAAGAGTGATTAACTGATGTACAAACAACCTCGTCCATTCTGATTGGTGTGGTACACTGACGACCTCCCAACCTCTAACGCGACAGCTTGCCAGTTGTATAGCATATGGTCCTGGACGAACATACTTTGTAGAGGACCGGGTCCCTGCATTTGTGAGGAGATCATCAAAACATCTGGGAGCATTAAGACTTATCATTTTCCCCCTTTTTGATGATGACAAAAATGTGAAGGCAGCTTCACATGAGTTTAACATACATGCAATCAAAAACATTAGTTCCCCCTATCAATAATATTCCTCCCTGTTGTAATAAAGAAAAAAATATTATAGTTCCAGTTCCAGTTCCCCCTATCAGTAGTCCCATCTTTCACTAGACTCTAATTTCACAGCAATTATCAATCTATTCCCCCTTTTGACATCATTGAAAAGGAGTAGCAGTAAACATACACAGGCTGCATGCAAAACGTTAGAAATTCAGGGTCATGGGCCACACAGTACATGCACAAGTAAGTAATAATAGAGAAGATAAAATCATACAAGACAGGGCACAAGAAATAATGTCATTAGATCACAGAGCTTACCACTGTAATCAGCCAAAACAGTACACTTGCCACTTAGAGTTAGATAGGAGAAAAGGAGAAACCGGACATGACACATTTAAGACGGAGGAGGAGAGGGAGTAAAGGTTCTCATCAACATGAGTTGAATGATTTGCTTGTTGAGAGCTTTGACTTCCTCACTGAGTGAGACATTTGTCTTTAGCAACTGCTCATTCTCAGCTCTCAACTTCTCGACCTCTTTCTCATCCACAACCCTGGTACCAGGTCTTTTGAAGATAGCCCTCTGCAACTGAGACTTAAGTTGTGCATTCTCAACCTCCTTATCATTTAGGATCACTGTAAGGTCAGTCAACTCTCGTTTGAGAGAGGCTTGTTCTCTAGAAGATCTGTTACTTGAGACCTACCATTTGCCTTTCCCTCAACACATTCACACTCCAAGAGAGTGACAACAGTGAACATTTGCTTCATATTACCAGGTACCCCTTGTCCAAGAGGCACTTCAAAATGTTTGAACACATGGTTTAACAAATAGCCATAATGAATGCCATGTTTGGCTAACTTCCAAGTCATCACCGTGTGCATATGTTCAAGCATTATAGCAGGAAGATTGATTTCCTCAAGTTCATCAAGTTTTCCATGAGAAACAGATCAGCAACATCAAATGCTACAGTTCTCTTCTCTGTCCTTGGCACCAACACTTTGTTGATGAATTCAAACATCAACTGGTATTCCCCTTTGAGAAATTTCTTTGGTAGACTTGCACATTTGATGTCCCCACGCTTTGTGGCCTGTTTAGTGAACTCGCTGGAGGGTTTGCAGCCTTCAATTGACCGGATCCCTTTCACAGGCACACCCAAAATGATTCCCAAAGTTTCTTCATCCAGAAATATCTCGACCTCTTTAACAGTAGTCCTAACCCCCATTACTCAAAAGCTCTATCTTATAGTAGAATTCACGCACCTCAGGTTCATGTAAGTATGGTGCTGGGGCTTCAAATAGATGATCCCAACTTTGTAGGGAAACAAAATAAAAAAGAGTGGACATACCGAATTCTGTAAGAATTTTAGGGTCGAACACTATGCCATTTAGCACCTTTTGTTTCTCCATTTCAGCTATACGCTCTTCCCTAGTCATTTCCTTTTCTTCATCTTGTTTTTGAACACGAGGACCTGGTCCCTTTGTGGGTTTGGACTTCACAGTGGACCTTTTACTCACACTTTCCTTCTTCACTGGAGATTTCTTCATTGATTTGTGACCCCTTTTAGATTTAACCCTCTCAATCTCTGCTTCCTTCCTTCCTTTCTCCACAACCACATCAATGTCATCCAATTTTGTCTCACTAGACCCAACAGGCAGAGGTGTTGAGGTTGGTTCTTCAGGCAGATGACCTTCCCTTCTTCTCTTCCTGGTTCTTTTCGTTTGAATTTCATTTGCTGCTTTGGCACTTCCCATCATGTTCTGCATTTCTCCTCTTGTGGCATATCTTTTCTTGTCCCCTTTTGTGTGAGACTCAACCATCTTTCTTTTCCCCATTCTTTCCTTTTCTCTTTCAGACTCAGCGGGCTCATTGTTGAATTCAATGTCAAGGACATCCTTAACTGCTTCTTGATCTAGGACACCCACTGTCAAGGCGTTAGCACCTCGAACCCCTTTTCTACGCCATACGAAGGGAACTTCTTCTTCCTCATCTTTCTCACTGTTAACATCAAATGGCTTAGGAGTTTGGTCAAACATATGTTGAACACTGTGAGGGACCTATTCCGGCGATCTCAACTCTTGTTCCAATAGAGTTGGTTGAACATCTCCTCTAAGCAATGCCAAACTTTGTACAACCACCAATTTTGTCGCCATTGCTAGAATGTTTGACTCATGACCCTTTCCTACTGGAAAATCTCCATCAAAAAGTCGCTCAGACATAGTAGATGACACAGCCCTGGAAACCACTTCTACTTCTTCTATGGGAAGGTCAACACTAGGTTTCACAACTGATTGGGCCTCTGAGTTTTGGGATTTTTCATCGGATAGAACCAACGTAGAAGAGTAGGGTAAAACTTCTCCAGATGGAAATGCAGGAGATACCACAACTTCAGTGTGAGGTGTGATGGATTCACCTGTCTGACCAACTCCACAGACTGATGTGGAAGATGATTCTTCTGGGGGAGGAATGGAGAAATTGAATGAACTGGGATTTTCCATTTCTTGGGAGATAAAAAGCTTTGAGGATGAAGAAGAGTTAGTCATTTAGATGGGAAGGAAAAAGGCTTATGAACATAATAGTGAATACAAAAGAGGATTAGGAAGAGAATAGGATAGTTTGAATTCACTGAAAGGATTGTATTTGAAAACAAAAGGTATCGGGTCCCTGAACAGTAGCAACACTTGGATTTAAAGTGAAAAGATGTCTGAAACTGACACAATGAATGTGAGAGGCACATGTGGCAGTTGTCGTTGACAGAAAGATCGTGTAGCATAAGTGATACTAACCTTTGGTGGACCAGGTCCCTTTCTGTAGATAGCCCTGCCTGTATAATCAGATCTTCCCTTTAGCCAACGTGTCATGAGTGTGTACCTGCAGTAGGGTGCCAACGTGTCATGAGTGTGTACCTGCAGTAGGGTACCAAGCGTGAATTCTCAAACGAAAAGAAAAACAACTTGTATAAATACCTGCCCCCTTAACATAGTCAGAAAGAGGGTTTTCATGCAATATGCTTATAAAATCAGGTGACTTTGTGCATTCCTAGCTTCAGTTTGTTTTTGACAAAACTTTCTTTGCTCAAAGACTTTGTAAATATATTAGCCACTTGGTCTTCTGTCTTGCAAAATCTCATCACCACATTCTTCTTTTCAACATTATCCCTTAAAAAGTAATGTCTCACATCTATGTGTTTAGTCCTTTTATGTTGAACAAGATTCTTGGCGATGTTCATTGCACTAGTGTTGTCGCATATGAGGGGAATATTGTCTGTGAGAACACCAAAGTCTTCGAGTTGTTGCTTGATCCATAAGAGTTGGGCATAACATGAATCAGCAACCACATATTCTACTTTTGATGTGGACAAGGCTACTGAGTTTTGCTTCTTGGTACCCCATGAAATCAATGTCGATCCTAGGAAATGAGCCATGCCTGAAGTGCTTTTTCGATCAACAAGAAAACCTGCATAGTCAGCATCAGCATAACCGATTAGATCAAAAGAGTCACTAGAAGGGTAGAAGAGGACCATGTCCTGTGTTCCCTTTAAATATCTCAATATTCGCTTGGCTGCCTTCAAGTGTGATTTCTTTGGTGCTGCTTGGAATCTGGCACACATTTCTACACTGAAAACTATGCCAGGCCTTCTTGTAGTGAGGTACAGAAGTGACCCAATGATTCCTCTGTACATGGTCTAATTAACATCAACCCCTTTTTCATCCAAGTCAAGTTTCACACTTATGCTCATGGGAGTATCAAAAACTTTTGCCTCAAGTAGGTTGAACATTTTGAGCAGTTCTTTTATGTACTTCTCTTGGCATATTAATGTGCCCTGAGATGACTATTTGATCTGCAACCCTAAGAAGAATGTAAGCTCCCCCATCATGCTCATTTCAAATTCACTACTCATCAAATCAACAAACTCTTTGCACAATGAATCTGAAGTAGCTCTAAAGATGATGTCATCTACATATACATGCACAATCAACAAGTCCTTACCTCTGGATTTTAGGAACATAGTATTATCAATTTTACCTCTTTTGAACCCATTTACAAGAAGGAATTTTGACAAGAGCTCATACCAAGCTCTGAGAGCTTGTTTTAGACCATACAAAGCTTTATCCAGCTTCAACACATGGTTTGGGAGATCAACATCTTCAAAACCTGGAGGTTGTTTGACATACACTTCCTCCTTTAGATAGCCATTCAAGAAAGCACTCTTGATGTCCATTTGAAATAGTTTGAACTCCATGTAGGAATCAAAAGCTATTAAGATTCTGATGGCTTCCATTCTGGCTATAGGGGCAAAAGTTTCGTCATAGTCAATCCCTTCCTCTTAATTATATCCTTGTACCACGAGTCTTGACTTGTTTCTGGTGATGATTCCCTGCTCATCAAGTTTGTTTCTAAGAACCCATCTAGTCCCGATAATGGTTCTGTTGAGAGGTCTGGGACCAGGTGCCATACTTTGCTTCTCTCGAGCTGATGAAGTTCTTCTTGCATTGATGTTACCCAATCAGCATCCTATAAGGCTTCTTTGATGTTGTTGGGCTCAATGGTGGATATGAAGGCTGAATATGCAACTAGATTTCTTGTTTTGGATCTAGTTTGTATTCCAGAGTCAAGTGGAGAAACAAGATTGTCCAACAGATGAGAAAATTGATGTTTCCATCCGGACTTTCTGGTTATCTCTTCTTTAATGTCAGCAGCAGATTCACCTTCTTCAAGCTCTGGATTTTGAGACACTTTCTCCTGAGCTGCACCAGAACGATCAGGTTCCTTTGTGAGTTCTGCACCGTCTCCTTCCTTTGCAACCTGTTTGCTTCCAGGATTTTGAATTGCCTTGTCTTGTTCTCTCTTTATCAGCTCCTCCAATTTAATGTCTTTTTTGTATTCATCTTTGCTCTTATCATCAGATTCATCAAAAATCACATGCATACACTCTTCAACACACAGAGTTCTCTTATGAAAGATTCGGTATGCCTTGCTGGTAGAAGAGTACCCAACGAACACCCTTTCATCACTCCTGGCATCAAACTTGTCAAGATCATACTTTCCATTATTCAATACGAATCATTTACATCCAAAAGGTTTCAAATGAGCAATTGAAGGCTTCATGTCATTCAGCAACTCATAAGGAGTTTTCTTGATCACAGACCTGATGAGACTCCTGTTTGTAACATAAAACGCTATGTTGACTGCTTCTGCCCAAAAATTCATTGCAAGCCCAGAGTCAATCAACATGGTTCTAGCAATATCCACCAGGGTCCTAATCTTTCTTTCCACAAATTCATTTTGTTGAGGAGTTTTTGGTGCAGAGAAATTGTGATGGATTCTATTTTCAGCACAAAAGCCTTCAATTTGAGAGTTTTCAAACTTTATGCCATGATCTGATCTGATGCTTGCTATCTTGTAGTTTACCTTCAGTTGAATTGCTTTGGCAAAGGTGATCAGTAGTCCGGCTGTCTCATCTTTGGTCCGCAAAAACATATTCCAAGTGAACCAGAATATATTTTTTACCTCATCTATTTTGAATTCTGACTGGTCCACATAGATCCATGTGGAGGAGTTCCAGAGGTCTGGTTGTGGTTACACCTTTCTTGATTTTGAAGGATGATCTCGTTTGTTTCCCCCTTACACAGGCTTCACGAACTTTGTTTTTAGAAAACTTCAGCTTTGGCAATCTACGGACTAGGTCCCCTGCAACAAGTTTGTTTAGCAAGGATGAACACATGTCCCAATCGCCTATGCCATAGATTTGCATTTTCAGCTTGAGCACTTAGACATGAAAGGCTGACCCCTTCTACCGAGTCAAGATTTGCAACATACATATTTTTGACTCTTTTGGCAGACATAACAACCTTGTTAGTTACACAGTTAGTAACTAAACACCTATCAGGCAATAATTTAACTTCATTTACCTTATCACAAATTTGAGATACACTTAAGAGACTATATTTCAAACCATTCACATAATGTACATTGTCTATGGAATGATCTGCTGATCTTTCTATTTTCCCAATTCCGAGAATGAAACCCTTCTTCCCATCACCAAATGACACACCACCACCCTGGTGTGCTTCTAAAGAGAGGAGGTTTTGAGTGTCTCCAGTTATGTGCCTTGAGCATCCACTATCCATGTACCAGCACTAACTGCTCCCTCTTTTCTACATAAGAATCAATTATTAGACTTAGGAACCCACTTGAGTTGGAGTTCCCAAAAACTGTCGAAAGGCTTAATGAGAAACCTTCATGTCCATGGGGGAAAAATGTTCTTGCTAAAATGGTATCTAGGACTAGGTACCTTTTTCTTTTCTACAAAACTTTTTCTCGATTTGAGAAACTTCTCTTGCCTTTCTTTTACTCCTTTCAGAATCTCACATTTTTCTTTCAGATGACCATTTCTTCCACAATGGGTACATAGAAGATTGTCAAAGACAGAGACATATTTATTGTAGGGATTATAGGAAGGCTCTATTTTTCTACAACCTAAGCCCATTTTGTTGTTGAACTTCTGATTTGCTAAGTTAGAAAGGATCTTAGACGAATCAGTCCATTTGAGAGAGTGGTTGAGGGAGTGGTTTAACTCTTCTTTGATCTTACATAGATCCTTCACTAGTTGAGAGTTTCTTTCAAGAGAGGTAACTAACTTAGACTTAGAGGCCTTCAGTTTCTCTTCTAGCTCAACCTCAAAGTTATTGAGTTTTCATTTCCCACCCTCAGAGGTACCAGGTTCCTCGTTGGGCTGCAAACTACCAGTCTCTAGAATACTTATCCTAACACTCATTTCAGATATTTGAGAGTTAAGAGATGTGTTCATCCTCGCACAAACTCAGTTTTTCACTTATCATCAAATTATCAGAAGTTAATTCATCAACTGAGTCAATTAGTACATCAACAGGTTTTCTCAAATTTTTAATGGAAAAAGTGTCTAGGTCACTTTTGAGATAAAAAAGGGTTACCTCATCCCGATTCTCCTCATCGTTAGATTTTGCCACTAGTGAGAACATGGAGTTGAATACAGTTTCATCATCTTTGACAACCATCATCGAGACATCTTCATGGCTATCTTCCTCTTCCTCGGATTTGCTAGATTCATTTCCCCAGACAACAAATGCTTTCTTCACTAGTTGATCAGCATGAGCCTTTCTTTTGGCATGGTCTAGGACCTGGTCCCTTCTTCGAGGTTTGAAATCCTGAGTTTCCTGCTTTGAGCTTGAAGTCCCTCATAAAGTGACCAAGTTTCCCACATTTATGACAAAGGTCATTTGCATGTGCTACTCTAATGGAGGAATCTTTCTTTTGAAACCCTCCATGCTTCTTGATTATCTTCTAGAACCTTCTAGTAATGTATGCCATTTTATCCTCCTCATCAGTCCCATCATTTGAAGATATTTTCAAATCCACTGATTTCTCCTTCTTTCCTTCTTTCATGGTTGACCCATGTTGCGTATTCAACTCGTAGGTTTAAAGATTTCCAATCAGCTCATCCATGGTGAGTACCTTCAGATCTCTTACTTTAGTGATAACATTCTCTTTGCTCTCCCATGACTTGGGAAGCACCTTGAGAATCTTTCGAACTTGTTTGCTTGGTAGAATAGGCTCACCAAGATATCTCAGTTCGTTGGTTATGGAAATGAATCTTGTATTCATCTCGTGGATGGTTTCACCTTCCTTCATACATAAGTTCTCATATTGAGTCGTTAGCATATCGACCTTAGACTCTTTTACTTGTGTCGTTCCTTCATGGGCTGTTTTGAGACAATCCCATATCTCTTTAGCTGTCTCGCAAGCAGAGATTCTGTTGTACTCATCTGGGCCGATTCCACATACCAGAATCTTCTTCGCTTTATAGTTCTTCTCTATCTTCTTCATGTCCACTTCATTGTATTCCCTTCTGGTTTTGGGAATCACCTTAGTAAGCTCTCCATCTATTACATCTTTTGTGGGAATGTAAGGTTCGTCAAAAATCATATCCCACAGCTCAGTGTCTTCAGCATTGATGTAGTCATGCATGCGCGTCTTCCACCAACCATAAAACTATCCGTTGAAACGAGGTGGTCTGGTGGTTGACTGACCTTCTTCCACGTTGGGTGGAACAATCATTCCTTCAGGATCTTTTCTTTTCTTGGTGTTACCCAAATAGAAAAGTGAAGCTCTGATACCATTTGTTGGAATGCATGCGTCCACTAATTACGATAGGACCAGTTCCTTAACACAATTACGATGAACAAAAAATAAATATTGAGAGTAAAGATGACACACACGACTTTACGTGGAAACCTCCTTGCTCAAGGGAGTAAAACCACGACCTGTCTCACATGATTTTCAAACTGTTTTTACTAAACTTCACAAGCCAAAGTAAAACACAATTTACAACACACACGAGATTAACCTCATAATCTCTATTCTGAGTAACACACTATCACTCAATGAGCCAAAGCAATGCCTGCATTGCCTATTATACTAACCCAACTGATTAATATAGACTTTGAAGTAAGACATGAAGTTGCCCTCAACTAAGTTCTTACAATAATTCACCCAAGCTTGAAACGTTTCTATCACAAGCGAAACGAATCCTACAATATAAGCACAAATACAAGCAATCAACGTAACAACTGGTTCAGGAAGCAATTAAGCAATCTATAAGGTCCCTTGCTATTTTTGAAGCTTGAATATCTCTCTTTGCATGAATGAATGATTTGTTGTTTGTCATGTTGAATTTATCAACCATAAAGAGTTATTAACCGATATACAAACAACCTCGTCCATTCTGATTGGTGTGGTACATTGACGACCTCACCAACCTCTGACGCGACAGCTTGCCAGCTGTATAACATATAGTCCTGGACGAACATACCCTGCAGAGGATCGGGTCCCTGCATTTGTGAGGAGATCATCAAAACATCTAGGAGCATTAAGACTTATCACATACGTTACATAATATGGAAACTAATCAAGCCTTGGAAACTCTAAAGAATCAAGCTTTCCCCTTTTGTAATGTCTTGGCTTGTTTTTATTCTAAAACACTAATAAAATATAAGTAATCAATGAAAAATGGCCTAATTAAACCCGTAATATTACTTAATCCTAACCCTAGGCCTATTACATGATCATTCTACCCAAACTAAGGATTTTTCCACTGTTAATTCAAGTCAAAACCATCTATCATGAGTAACACCCTACATTCTAAGGATCAATTAAGAGAGTGATTCACTTACTTTTATCAAAGAAAATGATGGGAAATAGGTGAAAAACACCCTTAGTCACCTCTATAGTTTCCAAAATGAGATAGCCAAATGATGATCGGTTTGGGGACTTTTTTGCACAAAAAATCCAACTTACCCGACTATAGCAGCCCAACCCGCTATAGCAACCCCACCGTAGCAGAATCACTCGCTATATTGGAAATTAATTTCCATTTCATAGAAGTGTGACATCTGCTATAGTGGGTTGCACAGAGGCACTAGCTTGAAAATCCCTCCCAAGGCTCCCATTTTGCAACACACCTTTGAATCTTGATGTTCTATCTTAACCCCTTCACGTCAAGTTAAATACCGGGAGTTTTACTCTCCCGATACATTTTGGTTACACCCGAATAAATCGAATACCACAAATCATGAGACTTTGTCAACACCTTCTGGATCAAGTCATCAATTTGAGGAACACAAATCAACCCTCTGAAACTAAGCACTCCACTTGCATCCAATGTAGCATTTGAAATCTCGCAGACACTACCTTGTTATGAGCTTATTAAAATTTTCATACTCAAACTTTTTCCCTTGATTTCCTCTACAAAAGTGGGTTTGACCTCAATACTGGCCAACACCTCACCCTTTTCTAAAATCCCAAGTGCATGAACTTAGATTCTAGAGTGTAAATCTCTCCAGCTAAGGGTCGCTTGGACACCCCCAAGCTAGCCATACTGCCCATTCTAACTGTCTTGCAGCTCAATGAATCTGCCACCTCATTGGCCTTGCCTGGATGGTATTGAATGGTTACATGACTTATATCATAGTCTTTCAACAACTCTATCCTCATTCTCTGCCTTGGATTTAGATACACAATTGTAAACAACGATGATCTGTGAACACTTCACACTTATTATCATAAAGATAATGTCACTAGATCTTTAGTGCAAACACTAGTGCTACAAACTTTAAATCGTGGTTTGGGTAGTTTATCTCATAAACCTTCAATTGCCTTGAATCATATGCAATAACATTCATGTCCTGCATCAACACAACACTCAAACTCGAATGTGAAGCATCACTAAACACAATAAAGTCCTTACCTTCCACCAATGTTGATAGGATCAAAGTCGTACTCAAAAATGTCTTGAGCCTTTAGAAGCTCTCTTCACACTAGTCAGATGTGTAGCTATAGAGGCAAAGTTCTTGACAAATTGGCAATAGTAGATAGAAAAACCCACAAAGTTTCTAACCTCTGTCACAAAACTAGGTCGGACGTAATTCTTGACTACCTCAATCTTTTGGGGATATACCATCACCCCTTATTTCAAAACCACACGCCTCAAGACAGCCACCAAAGTTAGCCAAAATCCACACATTGACAATTTAACATACAAATTATATTTCCCCAGGATACCCAGAACAATACAAAAGTTTTATGAATGTTCCTTATTACTTTTAGAATAAATTAAAATATCATCTATAAGCACGATCACAAAGGAATCCATGTAAGGCTTTAAGACCTCACTCATCAAGCTCATAAAGGTTGTTGGTGTATTAGTAAATCCAAAGGACATTACCAAAAACTCATTAGGCCCATATTGAGTTCTCGAAGTTGTCTTAGGTATGTCCTCAGGTATGATATTTAATAGATGGTACCATAACGTCAAATCAATTTTCGAGAACACTGAAGCACCCTATGACTGGACAAATAGATCATCTATGTGAGGTAAATAATACTTATTTTGTATAGTAACCTTATTCAACTACTGGTAGTCTACGCACATCTTCAAGCTACCATCTTTTTCTTTACAAACAACACTGGATCACCCCAAGATGATGCACTAGGATGAACAAACCATTTATCTAAAAGCTCTTGAAGTTGAGCCTTGACTTCTCTCAGCTCTGCTAGAGCCATTCTGTAAGGAGATATAGAGATTGAATGAGTGCCCGACTTCAAATCTATGCAAAAATCAATATCTCTATCCGGAGGCATGCCCAACATATATGTATGGAATTCCTCTAGAAATTTTGGAACTATGAAAATTGACTTAATGGAAGGGGTATCTACGCTAACATCCCGAAGATGAGCTAAGTAGGCTAAATAACCCGTCCCTACCAACCTCCTTGCACAAATATGTGATATTATCTGTATTGGCTTAGGCCAGTACACACCTTCCCACTCTAGTTTATCTCTTTTCGGGATATCTAGAGTTAATATCTTAGAATTACAGTTCAAAACATCATGATAATGAGACATCCATGTCATATCTAATATCACATCAAAGTCTAACATATCCAAAATGACAAAATCTACCAGTCTGTAGACCGATAAACATCTCAAAGCAAGAGTGGTACATATGAGTTACTACTACAGATTCCCCAACCAAGGTAGCAACATAGATAGGGGCATCAAGGATATCAAAAGTCAAGTCAAGTACTAAAACAAATCTAATAGATACATATGAATAAGTAAAGCCCAGATCAAACAAGACAAAAGTCATCTGGTCACAGACAAGAATAATACCTTTTATCACGACGTCTGATGCCTCGACTTCTAGACTGCCTGGAAAGGCGTAATAGTGAGCTTTATTATTAGCCTGGGAAACCCCTATACCTATTTTTGTCACTCATCTCCCAAAATTACCATTTCGTCTACCCCCATGTCCTCCCTGATTATTGCCTCACCCATTCTATGGACGTCCTCTGCCATTACGACATATACCTGCTAGAAATATACCTCTAGTCTGCGGTTGCACTGGTTTACTTGCTAGGAGATAGGGACATTCTTTCCTAAAGTGACCCATTTCACCACAAGTGCAACAACTTTGGTTAAGTGAAGGCTTATTTGTTGATGAATTAGAATTTCCTTGGCCACCCTGAGTCGGAGAATATTGTGTGACCCATGAATAACCACTTGTAGAAGCCGGTAGGGTGGACTAAATGCGAGTTTATTACACCTGCTTACCAAGACCCTTGGAATAGGAACCATTGTAATTGCCCACATTCTTAGTTCTATTAGAGAAAAGCCTTGGCTTGCCCAACCTGCTTGAATCCTTCCAGCTTCTTCACATAGTCGGTCACCTCATTGAAATTTTTTCCTCTAGAAGTCAAGTGCAGTGACAACACCTGCAGCTCAGAACTGAGTCCATTAACAAATAGATGAATTTTCTCTACCTCAATGCTTACGAGATGAGTGGTGAAATGAGACAAGGGATTGAACTTAGCCTCATATATTGCTACCAACATGCTTTCTTATTTGAGAGCCATAAACTCATCCTTCTTATGACCTCTCTGGGTACATACTTCTACAAAAACAGAGCATGGAATTGAGTCTAAGTCAATAGAGGGAGAATTGATAAACGACACTCCACATAAGCCCTCCACCACTGCTTGGCATCATATTGTAACTAAAAGGTAACAAAAACCCAATTTGTGTGGCCTTTCATAGTAGTCTAGAATGAACTCAAATGCATTCTCACTATTTGTACTGTTAAACAATGGAGGCTTCAGTTTCAAGAACTTAGTCAAAAACTCATTTTTAGTATCATTCATAACGAGACTCAACTTCGGATGAAAGAAAGCCTATGTACCTAAAGATTAATCCATTCTGGGGCTGTAGTAGCAACAAGATAGGTACTTGGGACCTAAATAACCGGTATAATAGGAGTGGCTCTAGTACTCTCCAATCCACTCAGAAAAGCCATCACTTGTTGAATAAGCTCGAAAGTCATAAGGGGAAATCTTGCACCCCCAATATGTGCTTCCACTTATGGCTAAACATCATTATCAATCTCAATCTCAACCTCTTCCCCAACATGATCTTGGGGTGAAGGAGGGGTCGCCGTTCTTGGCCCATCTGTAGCCCGAGCTCCACCCCTAGAAGGTGTTGCCCTCGTTATGATCCTTCCCCTACCTCTGCCTCTACCTCTGACCACCGATTCCACCGCCGAAACTAGAACTCTCACTCCGTTGCGTCTAGTATCTACCATCTTCAGAAAGAATAATGAAGGAGGTTAGATACCAATTTGGATCACCAGATAATAATTGGAATCAAGTTATAGTATGAAGAAAGAAGAAAAAAGAAAAAAGAAAGAAAAAAAGATTTTTCTAAAGTCCGATAGCCACCTGAAAAAAGTACATATGTCTCCACACCGTTTCACAAGACTCTACTAGACCTATTTTGATACGACGAGATCAACAAACTTAGGACTTTGATACCAACTTTGTCACGGCCCAGACCTATCGCGAGTGATACCCACACTAACCCCTAGTGGGAGAATCAAATATATACTAACACACCAATAATTAACTCCCCCAGCCTAACAATTTAGACAAACAAATTAGTTTTTAATGTCTTAAGAAACTTTGATAAAAAAACAATTAAGTCATAACACGAATGCGGAAATAACCACCCCGAGAAACTAAAAGTCGTAATACCAAAACATCTATTCTTAGTTAAGAGTATGAGGATGAAACCCCAAAACCCAATGACTAAGAAGAGTGTAAGTCCGGAAAATGGACTAGAAAAGAAAGACAAATCCATGAAAACCTAGACAAGTGTGCTCACCCTTGGATTCAGATAGCGCTAGGATCATAATTGAGGTCTTGAAGCCACCGTCTAAATATGACTTGTACTCAACAAAGAAAGAGCAGGTGCAATATCAGTACACAAACACATTATACTGGTAGGATCATCGGCTAGTTCCAAATATATGAGATATGAACAAACAACAACAACTTAGTGAAATAGATAATATACAATTGCAACACAAGTACATCATAGCCCTGGCTCCTAGTCCTTAACCTGAGCCATTATGCATAATAAACATAGACAATAACAACACAATAAGCTAGTCTAATTATCTCATGGAACCCACACACAAACTATTAGTGTACCAGCTTGGTACCCGATCCACTAGTTAGTATGTACCGACGTAGTGCCCGATCCACTTAGAAATATATACCGGCGTAGTACCCGATCCACTCAGAAATATGTACTAGCGTGGTACCCGATCAACTCTGAAATATGCATTGGCGTTTTACCCGATCCACTCATCAAACACACACCACAATCACAATGAATAGTAATCACACTTGTAGTCCAAGTAAACACAATCATCACATGCAATTGACAACTTTTATCATTTCAATTCATGTTCTTCCCCTTTTCCCCATGCAGTACTAACAAAGCAGTTACCGAGCACATATAACATAAACGGGAAACCAACAACCATCAGCTACCTCAAATCAAGCCTTGAAAACTCTAAAGAACTTGAGATTTCCCTTTGTTACAAAGTTCTGCTTCTTCTTGGTCTAAAACAATAATAAACTAACACAATCAATGTATAATAACCTAACAATACCTGGATTATAACAAAATCCCTTAAACCCCAAGTCATTTACATGATCATCCCACCCAAACCAGGGTTTTCTACAATCAATTCAAGTAACCCCCCCCTTCAGGGTAACCACCATTGATTCCAAGGTCCAAAAATAGAATTACTAGAGTAGGGGAGTAATTAATGTACCTTTATCAAAGAACTTTATGGAAATACTACAAAAAATGCTCTAGGTAGCCCTTTCATTTCCCAAACCGAGTTCACAGAAATAAGAGCAGTTTTAGGAACATAAATTCGCGACTTACCCCACTATAGTGGCTCCGTAATAACGGGTTCACTCACTATAGCGAGAATTAATTTCCCCCATTATAGTGGTGTGACACCCGCTAGAGCGCATTTCACGGGACTTGAAATTCTCCCCAAAAGTCTTCACTTTGCAATACACCGTTGGACCTTGACATTTCCAACTAACCTCTTCACACCAAGTCCAATATCGAGAGTTCTACTTACTCGAATTCACTTCTGAAAAGCCCCATGAATTCCTTAATGTCTTAGATAATAGAAAACCCAATTCAAGCTTAATCATTTCGTCCAATCCATTCTCATATTGCTTTAGACCGCACCTTGATCAGATTCGTTTGAGACTAGCCTAGCCTAAAGTATTCAAGTCACTATTACAATAGTAAGATACTTACTCAGGATAACCTTCCCGTCCTTACAAAGGTCTTTATCGCCTTTCCTCAAGAATAAGTAATTTATTTGAGTTTTAGCTACCGCAATAAGGAAGCTAACCAAGTGATCTTCCTTGTTCGATAAGTATGCGTTAGTTATCACCAACTTAAAAACTTTAGCAAAATCTAAGAGTGAGGTTCCACCTTTCTTTCTATCCCCGAAACCAAACCCTTCATGCACATCGTCAAAGCCATTATGGGTTGCCCCAATGTGGCAATTGAAATCTCTGCCAATGAATATCTTCTCATTGTGCGGTATACCCCCACCACTTCTTTCAAATCCTCCTAAAAGTGATTCTTGATCTCCTCATCCAATTCCATATATGGAACATAAGCACTAATAATGTTCAAAGTAAGTCCTCCAATAATTAGCTTAATCATCATCAATCTGTCATTAATCCTATAAACTTCACCATTTGACCCCTAAGGTCCCCATGTACTAAAATGCTTACTCCATTCTTATCTCTTGAGTACCATATTTAAACCCTTCCACATCCCGGGCCTTAGTACCTATCCATTTACACCTTTTTTGGATGGTTGTTACTTGTTAGGTTGTGTTGTAGTGTGTTGTACTGTTAGTTTGAATACAATATTTTGATTGTTACTTAGATTCTATTGGATCGTATCATTTAATCCATCGTTGGGTAACAAAGAGAAGACCCATTTTATGTAACGACCGATATGGTGTGATCACATCGTTACCTTAATATTTTCTTCTCATTTTGTCCTTATTTATTATTTTATAATTATATTTCATCATTTACCCTACCTTTTCATAGTAGCTCTACCCCGTACTCTACTTTTTCCATAGATTTATCATTCAAATTATGGATGTGTGACATTAGATAATGACGGAGAACAATACAATCTATCCAAACACTATATTCATTAAACAATATAATACAATACAATACAATACGTAACAACCATCCAAACAAAGTGTTAGTCTACTGGACACACACGATATTAATTTTTCTCTTTTAAAGAATCTTCACTAGATTTATGGACTTCCCCTCAAAAACCCTATATTCCAAAATCGTACTCTCAACTTAGGGAATCTCTTAACCCTCTTACCATTCCTACCCCTCACCCTTGACATGTGACATGACCTTAATCTATCATCATTCATCACCCAAAAAAGTGTAAAATGCAAAGACAATTACTAAGGAGTACTAAATAAAACGTATAATCAAAAGGCAAGAACCCACACTAGAGACTAGACCGTAAATCCAAAGAACAAAAGAAGAGAACCACAACACACAGGATACTACAGGAAAAGAATGGAATCATAGGAAGTATCAAATAAAAAATAGCAAACAATGAAAGCAATGCCATTGAAGCCTAGAAACTACAACAAAATTTGACAAAATTGCGCAAAACTCAAACCCTATGAGAAAATACAAGTTTAGGAGTAGAAATCACCAATGCCTGAACATTTTTCATGATAAAAATCCAATTTCAACTTATCAAAATTACTCCAATCTCTTCGGATCATTCCTATAATTCATGGTCAATTTTGAAAGTCTCGAAATAAATTCCTGATCTCTAGAACTAAAAACGAATCTTTGAGTCGTCATATTTTTATGTTTAAACAAGACTAAAGCTCCCAAAATGTTCAAAATCCATCTGAAACTCTTGGAAATTAAATAAATAATTGTGGACAAGTTCAAAATCATCATACAAACTTGTTGGAACTTCCCGACCATGAATTCGAGTTCGTTTGGTCAACTATTTGTTGAGAGTAACTCCTTACTTTAAATTCAAGTAGAATGTAACTCGAATATTCGAAACTCATCAAAAATTTTCCTACACACAAATCAAATATACAAATCAATTTTAAAACACGTTACAAACCTGTTGGAGTCATCCTAGTACCGATACGAGGTCGTTTTGACTGAAATTTGACTATTGTCAAACTTATTCTTTAACTTAACTAAAACTCGATCCAAGGGTTCAAATCATACACGATCCCCTCGGCACCCTATCCAAATCATCCATCGAAATAAAAAATCAACTTCAGATCTAACAAAACTATTAGAAATTCCATTTCGAGCTCATCTTTCTCAAATGTTGACTTTGGTTAAACTTATCAACTTTCTAACCTTCCAAGCTGAAGAACTCTTTCAAAATTTGTCCAAACTAGGGGTGGGCGTTCGGTTCTTCAGTTTGGTTTAATCAAATTTCGGTTCGGTTCTTCGGTATTCGGTTTTAGAAAAGTGTGCACCATATTTCAAACCAAACTAGATTGGTTCGGTTCGGTTTTTTCTACTTCGGTTCGGTGTTTTAAAATCGGTTTTTCGGTGTCAACAAAAATAAAGAGAGAATATGATAAAGTAACAATTGTTATTCACTTCACACTTCAAACTTCAAAGTAACAACTAACCGTCTAACAATAAAAGGTAAGAACATCAATTTGTTGTTCTCACTTCAAAGTAACAACATAAAATGATAAAAAAAAGGTAGAAAGTAGAAACACCAAGTTGCTGCTCAAACTTGAATTAAATTGAGTTTTGTTTAGTTTAGACTTTAGGTCTTTAGGGTTTACTATTTTGTTATTAAGATTTTTGCTATTTAAGTTTAGGATCTAAATATAAAAATTGAAATGGGCCAAGTAAAGTTAAAAATTAAGTAATATAATAAATACTTTAAAATTTATTTAATAAAACTTCGGTTCTTCGGTGCACCGTAGTTTCGGGACCCTTACACCGAACTCCGACCCGAAGAACCGAAGTTTCGAAAAAAAAACTGACACCGAACCGAAACACCGAAGAACCGACACCGAAGAACCGAATTTTTTCTGTTCGGTTCGATTTTTCGGTTTTTCGATATTTATGCCCACCCCTAGTCCAAACACCTCGGTACCCGCCACCCATTCCTGCAAACCACAAATACCACACTGAAGCTACGAAAAGAGATAAAACAGAAAAACACGCAAAAATTACAAAACGATTATGAGAATCGAGTTTTCATTTATTTTTTAGTTGTTAGTTGTTACCATGAGTAGATTTCCTTATGTCATTTTTTTCACCATAAACTTAAATCCATGTAATTTAGGTTTGGAAATCGTTTCAAGTGATATTGGACAAATAGAAAAGGGAGAACTCCATATAGCTTTGAAATGAGTGTGTGGGTGTGGTAGAATCCGCTATCCCTCGATATAGCTTGCCTTTCTTTTCTCTCATCATTCTATCTATCATCAAAAATGCCGAATTGAGAGTCTTGTGCCACTCCTGGTATTATCTTCAGCCATGGAAGGTTCTCTCTTCCCAAATAGGCCAATCTTGCCAATCCAATCAACAAAACCAACACCTTTACCACCAACCCAGCGCCTCAAATTGAATCCTACCACCACCACTTCCCCTCTCCCACCTCTCAAACAACAGCAACAACAAACCCCTTCTTCTTCTACTTCTACTTCTTTCCCTCTTGATTCTCTTCTACAACATCTCCTTCATGTTTCATCTTCAAATCCTCCAAGAACTGTTAAATCTTCAAGAATTAGCAATACCCATTTGTCTTCTCTTCCTGTTTCTCTGGAAAATGATGACACCCTTTTTGGGAATACGAGAGTTACTGTTCCCAAAATGGAATCTTTTGATGACGGATCACTTGAATTTCTCCCTCTTAACTGTAAGTTACTGATTGATTCAATTCTTGAACGCCATCTTTCTCATTTGACTGAATTCTTTGATTCTGTGAAATTTGAGTTGCTTGAAGTTGATTTGATGAGTCTTTTGAAAGGTTTAGATGTTATAGGCAAATGGGATAGAGCTATTTTGTTGTTTGAATGGGTTGTTTTGAACATTCATGTTGAAAATGAAAAGCTAGATAGTCAAGTTATTGAATTCATGGTGAAGGTTTTGGGTAGGGAATCACAACATTTGGTGACATCAAAACTGTTTGATGTTATTCCATTTGAAGATTACTCACTTGATGTTCGGGCCTGGACAACTGTTCTACATGCTTATTCTCGGATTGGCAAGTATGACAAGGCAATTGCATTGTTTGAATATGTGAAAGAGAAGGGTTTATCTGCTACCTTGGTAACTTATAATGTTATGTTAGATGTTTATGGTAAAAAGGGTAGGTCTTGGAACAATATTTTACTGCTTTTAGATGAAATGACAAGTAACGGGCTTGAATTTGACGAGTTCACTTGTAGCACAGTTATAGCTGCTTGTGGGAGGGAAGGGTTGTTGGAGGAAGCAAAAGAGTTTTTTGATGGATTGAAGAGAAAGGGTTATGTTCCGGGAACAGTTACTTACAATTCTTTACTCCAAGTCTTTGGTAAGGCTGGAATTTACTCGGAGGCATTGCGTGTTCTGAAAGAAATGGAGGAGAATAACTGCCCTCCTGATTCGGTGACCTATAATGAGCTTGTGGCAGCTTATGTGAGGGCGGGCTTCCTTGAAGAAGGAGCAGCACTTATAGGCACAATGACACACAAGGGTGTAATGCCGAATGCTATCACTTATACAACAGTGATAGATGCCTATGGTAAGGCAGGGAAGGAGGACAAAGCCTTGAGCTTTTTCAAGCAAATGAAACAAGCAGGGTGTGTTCCTAATGTCTGTACATATAACGCAATCATTGGGATGCTGGGAAAGAAATCTCGAGTAGAAGAGATGATGGACATGATCTCTGATATGAAATTAAATGGATGTGCCCCAAACCGTATTACTTGGAACACAATGCTTGCAATGTGTGGTAATAGGGGAATGCAAAAATATGTAAATCACGTTTTCCATGAGATGAAAAGCTGTGGTTTTGAGCCTGATAGAGACACATTTAATACTTTGATTCGTGCTTATGGAAGGTGTGATTCTGATTTTAATGCTGCAAAGATGTACGATGAGATGATCCAAGCAGGATTCACTCCGTGTGTCACAACATACAATGCGCTTCTTAATGCCCTTGCTCGTCGAGGTGATTGGAGAGCAGCTGAATCTGTTTTCTCAGACATGAAAAGTAAGGGGTTTAAGCCCAGTGAAACTACTTACTCTTTGATGCTCCACTGCTATTCCAAGGGAGGGAACGTGAGAGGTGTGGAGAGAATCGCAAAGGAAATTTATGATGGTCATATTTTTCCTAGTTGGATGCTTTTGAGAACCCTCATTCTTGCAAATTTCAAGTGTAGATCTCTCATGGGTATGGAGAGAGCATTTCAGGAATTACAGAAAAATGGATACAGGCCAGATTTGGTCATATTTAACTCCATGCTTTCCATATTTGCAAGGAACAAGCTATATGACCGTGCTCACGAGGTGCTGCATTTAATTAGGGAGAATGGTCTGCAGCCAGATCTTGTTACATATAATAGTTTAATGGACATGTATGCTAGAGCTGGTGAATGTTGGAAAGCTGAGGAAATCCTTAATCGACTGCAGAAGAATGGAGGAAATCCAGACCTTGTATCATATAACACTGTCATCAAAGCGTTCTGCAGACAAGGTCGTATGGAGGAGGCCATACGAATTTTCTCCCAGATGACAGAAAAAGGAATCCGACCTTGCATTGTTACATATAATACATTTATCGCTGGATTTGCAGCTCGAGGAATGTTCTCTGAGGTAAATGAATTGATCAGTTATATGATCCAGCACGAGTGCAGACCAAATGAGCTAACATACAAGACTATTGTTGATGGTTATTGTAAAGCAAAAAGATACCAAGATGCAATGGATTTTGTGTTGAATATTAAAGAAAAAGATAACACCTTTGATGAGGAATCTTTGCAACGATTTGCTTCTCGAGTTAGGGAAAATATGGAATCATGACTTAGTAATTCCATGGGATGCCCACTCTTTGATAAATTGACGTCCAAGTTGACTGGGAGAGAGAGAGAGAGAGGAAGTTCCTCCACTTGTTATTTTGCTTCTATAAAATTGTAGATTCCATTCACATCCTTAGTTTTAACTTGCTTTGTAGAGACTCCACACTGCGCGATGAACAAAAGAACAACATTTTGACTGTTCCTTAATCGGACCGGCTTTGTGTATCTGAGTTACTGCACTACACCAAGTTCTTAGTACTTTTGGATTTTGTAAGAAATAAGTTTATAAATTCAGAAAATGAATGTTACAGGTTTTTGTATCAATAGTAGTTTGATATGATATATAAGTTTCATTTTATTGCTCATGATAGAGTTACTTTGATATGCTTTGTCACATTCTCTCTTCATTCAAAATTTTGGGCTCAAATTTGCTTATTACTACGGCTATAGTAATTAGTATGTATTATTTTTGCTTTTTTCTAGGAGATATGCTTGTTCGGAATTGACCCTTGTATGAACTTACACAAAAATTTAATCCTTAGAAAAGCTCTTTAACTCGAATTTGTTTTAGAGGTTCCTTGTGATAATATCTCACATCCAATACACTTTGGAATTGACCTTCACATCTAGGAACAATAGAAGTTTCACCTAGCTCGATCTAACTTCATTCATAGAACAATTTAAGTCTTAGCCGAAGGTTTAATGTTTCATAGTCAGGATCAGGTCCCGAATTTGGGTTGGGGTCGAGAGTTGGGAGTTGGGTCCCGAGTCAAGGTTGAGAGATGGGTCTTGGGTCGACGTCCGGAGTCGAATTTTAGATTAGGGTCAAGTGGTGTGGTTGAAAAAGAGTTTTCAAAAATGTCTTTCTTATTTTATGTAGGGAAGTCATTTTCTAAAATTAAAAGAAAATAAGTTCATTTGAAAAATATTTTTTAAAACTTTTAAGTCAACCAAATATGAGGATTGTACCAAACACACCCAATAAGCCTGTTTGGATTCTCTTAGTCAAACTAACTTTTAAGAACTTTTGTAGTGTTTGCCTTACTTTATCATTTTTCCTAAATTGAAGAAAAATCAGTTTATTTTGAAAACATTTAAGTCTATCAAATATGAGAAATTGTACCAAACACACCCAATTTAAAAAAACAAAATACTTATCTGTGTAGTACGGAGAGAACAAATGACTCGAGTGAGGGGACCCATTTGGACACAAAAATTATTCACTTTTTATAGAACAATTTTTCACTTAAATAAAAAATTGATGTTTGACCATGAAAGATTCAAACTCAACTTAAAGTTGTATTTCAAATTTGGAAAATGACTTATAAAGCCTTTTTTAATTGACTTATTATAGGTGTTCTTAAGCCAACATATTGAGCACTTCTATACTATTTTGGGAAAATTAAAAGAAGTGTTGTAAGCCAAAATAATAAGAATAAGTCTAAAACAATAAGTTAGGATTAGGTGTTATAAGTTCATCCAAACAGGCTCATACTGTGTTTTTTAAACTTCACTTTTCATTTTGCGTGTTGTATTTAAGCATGAACAATATTCCAAATACTCTTTGCAAAAGATATAACCAAACACAACTTAGGCTTCAACTTTAACTCCATGAATTTAAAAAATGTAAAAAAAATACGTACTAAATAGAAGAGATCATTATTCATTCATAGCTTTAATAGAGCCGTTTCAGAACCCATTAGAGTTGGTGCTGCTGGTGTTAATAGCTCTATAAGAAATTGGATTGTTTTGGACTCGGACTCAGCAAATTACCATAAAATTCAGCAAGGACTGTCAAGCTGTTTGAGTCTGAGATGCTCAAACGAATAACAAACATCCATCGCATAAACTGTTATTAAACATAGCAGGGGGATAATTTATAAATCTAATACATGCATCTGGTGCTACTGCAAATCATTACCTTTTTTTTCCTTTACTTTTTCTATTTTTACATATTCTCCCAAAGGGGTTCAAATTACAGGACTTGAACAACACACATATCCTTACACAATACAAACTAACCTACACATCTATCAAGCTACACCTAGGTGAATATTCAAGTGCATCAAGCGAAATCATTCCATGCAAACCTTAAGCTCTCAACAGGACCATAAGAGCCACACAAGAATAAACAAGCTAATCAACTCTGCATTTGGTGCAATGCAAAAACCGTTTGCGCGGGACTTCCTTATTTCTTGAGGCAAAATTTTCATTGTGAATTCAGTACAACACCTTCTCTTGATTATTACCTTTCTTTTATTCATATAATAACAGAGCTTGCTAAAGATAGTTCATGGATCTCACCGAGCATCCAGTCTTCCCCAGTTTGACCTCCGAGGACTATTGCTCTAGTTCCGCCAACAACACATGTATTATGTCCCCAAGCAATACTTGGAGCCCGACCAGTCACATTCAATATCCTCCATGTAGGCTTCTCTTCTGTTGGATCCAAAATGTAGAGCTGTGATCCTGATTGGAGACCAGAAGTAATGGACCCACCAAAGACCAGAACTCTGCCACCAGGGAGACTTAATGCCACATGATCAAGCCTTGGGGAAGGAGCAAGGCCTCCGGGATTTCCCGCACCAGGCATTCCACTTCCTGTAACACATCTCCAGCAGGGTTCTTCCTCACTGAGATCCAAGGTAAACACATCACTTGATCGAAAACGCACAGGACCACTCTTGGCAAGACCCCCAAACATAAGAATTTTCCTGCCTCCATAAACAGACAGCGTGTGGCCCAAACGAGAAGGTGGAGTCCACGTCACTGCTATCTCACGCCACACAGGCTTCTCCATAGACAGATCAAGCAGGAAAGTATCATTGAGAAGTACACCAGAATCTGTACAACCACCAGAGACTATCAACTTAGTCCCATCCAAAGTACAGGAGCTGTGCCAAGATCTTGGAAGCGGAGGCGCCAAGCTAGAGATTTCACGCCATGTTGGTTGTTTGGCATCCAAATCCAGCACAAAGACGTCATTCAAGAGACCCTGCCTTCCATATCCACCAAACACAACGAGATGAGATCCATTCACACAAGAGAGTGTGTGCCCCCAACGTCCAGGAGGAGGAGAACTGACTTTGACATATTTCCACTCTGGATTGCTGGAATTCAAGTCCAATACAAAAGTATCATTCATTGGTTGCATGTTTACCCCCTCTCCACCAAAGAGTACAACACGGTTCCCTACTGCACATGCACTGAAGTTGCAACGTGAAGGTTCAACAATACCTCCAACAGTTAGCTTCCTCCAAGCTGCTGCTTCTAGAGTAGTTAATTCTCTAGCCAATCTACCCCAACCCAGTCTCTTAGCTCCTGGCACCGCTTCTAACACACGAGTTGTTTCACTACCCCATGCATTCTGACAGACCATACGCCAAAGATCTTCATTTTTTGTCAGCTCATAAAGTCGTGTAGAGACAGAGCCAACAGATGCAATATCTCTTGGGGTCAACAGTGAGAGAATTTTGAGCGCTAGGACCTCATCACTCAACTGCAGTATACCACAAACTCCATGATTGTTAGAGCGGTTTCCTTCTGAGGCTGGTCCATAAAGAGAAAGACTAGAACGGTACCTATCCAATAGTCTTGTAGGCTCCTTCACCAAGGATCCTGGAAGTGGACCCAAATCAATATTTACTTCCTGAAAGTACTGAATACCAAGAATGTGAGTTATCGCTACACCATCCCCATATATTGGAGTCAAACGCAGTCTATTCATCATGGGAGATCCATCTTTTCTAAAATTTAACAGTTCGCCTTGAAATTCAGTCCCTTGGTCAATGCATCTTCTAATTTCTGTTATTACAGATGAGTCCACAAGAGGATGTCTTCGTTTGGCATATGGGCCTCTACATTGCAAGAAGCGACTGGCAAAAGAAAGAAAAACCAGAAGTGCTAGAATGAGTGTTTGAAGTGGTAATAAAGGATAAAGAAGGCACAAAATAAAGAGGCTTTCACAACTATGAAGAGAACGCAAAATAATAACAACAGTAAAAGTAACTACTCGAAATTTTATTTTGAGAACCGCTGTATATGCCCTCGAATTTCCACATAGAAATCTGAATCATGACACTAAACAGCTGTTTCTAAAGTACACTGGTAGCACTATGCAAGTGATTACAAATCACATATCTTCTGATTTTCAAAGCACACCTTCTTCCTAACATTTTTCTCTTATTTCATTTGGGATACTAAAATATGCTCCTTCCCCCGTTTTCTTTATGGAAACTCCCTTTCTTTTTCTTTTCTTTTACTTTATGTGAGGGACTGGCAGTGGTGTCTAGAAGATTGCAGTTAGTTGCATTTTTACAGATGGAGTAACGGAGAAAACACATATATCATCCAAATACACAAGAAAGCCCACTTTCAATTTTTCTTCATAGCAGAAACTCAGTTTGGGGAACGATAACCATAGGGATGAGTAAAGCTTTACCTGATTCAGGTTCCTGAGAAAATATATGAAGCAAGATGCCACAGATAATTGGTTTTTACAATGATGATCTGTGACAACCTGGGGATAGAAGAAGATATTTTAAATATATAGCACTGGTAGTTTCTAACAAAGAACTTCATCAAATTTCTCTAGATCAGCGGTGACCCCGCCCCAACACTCATTCACATACAGTTTCATAGACCAACAATAACGTACTTGATTCAAATTTCTAGGATTAGTACCAACATGTCCTCATTCCTTTCATCCTGAAACGACCCTGGCCTACACCCCTAAAAGAGGAAAAAGAAGGAGACAAACACCAACCAAGAGGTTGGGCAGATAGAAAAATGCTATAATGTAACAAGGCTGAAACCTTAAGACTAGTAACCAGAGGTGTATCCAAGATTTTGATATGATAAGTGCACAATGACGAAAAAATGCATCTTAAATATAAATTTTATCGGTTTGACTTTTGGGTTCTTAATATGAACCATTAAATTTTAAAAATAATAGGTCAAAAATATATAATACTACTTGTTTTAAATTTTAATATACACATTTAATTTAATTATATAAAAAATTTACCATGCTAAAATTTTTAGGAATCTTTGATCTAACACACTTGAAAATTTTGAAAGATTAAAGGAAAAAAACAAAAGAAAAATTAGTTGAAACACCTAAAGTGTAACCAATAACCACTTGGGGAGGTGTTATTCAAAAAAACAAGATAGATAGTATAAGATTTCAATTTCTATCCTCACCTAGAGAGGTGCACCCAACCATCATTGTATTATTATATGATACTTTGAACGTGGGTTTACACATCTATATTTAAATATTTTTACTTAAACATATAACACTACTATATATGATCTAGAGAGGGGAGCATGGGTTCACGTGAACCCACGGCACCCCCTCTAGATACACCCCTGCTAGTAACATGTTCCACTCCTCCATCCAGCTACCAACTACCAAGACAAGCTAAGGGATCAGTTCAACTCGACAAGAGGCAAATGCCTAGCATCAAAAAGAAAGCTGATAAGGCAAACTTCTTCATTAGCTAGCTAGTCTGCTGTAAATTTTGTGCTGTCTGGTTTTTTTCAGTGAGATATTATATCACCACCTAGAATGATAGGAGTTAGTCTACGGAGGAGCAGCATGCAGGATGGCCCTGGAGGATGATCTGGAGAACAGAAATTCCCTACAAGGTGAATTACTTCACATGGCTCTTGGCAAAGCAGGCAGTCTTGACACATGAGAACTTAAACAAGAGGAAACCCAATCTACGTTCTAGTTGCTATCTATGTGAAGAACAGGTGGAGACAGTCAACCATCTCTTTTTACACTGCAAATGGACTGATCAATTGTGGCAGATGTTCATCCAAAAGAAGAAGATTAAGTGGACAAAGCCTGGGAGTATTATAGAAGTCCTACAATTCTGGAACAGGGATGGAAATGCAGGAAAAAAATGAGAAGAGATGGAGGATTGTCCCAGCTTGCATTTGGTGGACAATTTGGAAGGAAAGGAATCAAAGATGTTTTGAAGGAAAACAGAACAATATCCAGAAGATAAAGACTAATTGCCTAGGGATTTATTATTTTTGGTGTTAGCAAGTAGTGATAGGAGATGCTGAAAATGTGTTTAATATTATTGACGGGTTGTAACTAGAAGATCCTAGGAATGATGTAAGTAAAACTTTTTGGAGGGGGACTACACTTTGATGTAGTATACCTGTGGATATATAGAAGTAATGTTACCTTTCTCAAAAAAAATAAACCCTCTTGCTCTAATCATTAGTTTTTCCCAATGTCTATCTCCAGTGGTCTCCCAAGATTGTGTAAGCTACAATTGACCTCCTACAACACAAGTTTATTCAACCACAAGACTAACAACTGCATTAACTTCTCAGTCCACCCCTTTTCCCATGTTTGAGCTGATCTCAAGCTTACACAAATAAAATTCAAGCTATAGAAATTATTGGAACTAAAGTGCTGCAGCTTCTAAGCTTTCTAGCTATTACAACTATGTTATCACAAAACAAAACACATCTCCAATTTATTCTTGCATGCAAAGCCTGACAACCACATCACAATCATGTCACCTAGTATGAGACATGAAAGCACGCAAAAGATAATGATTTAGGCGGACCAGAGTAAAGGAGGATAAAAAACTGCAGAAAATAAGTTGAGTAGAGAACAACGCTAGAATGATAATACAGGGAACGAGAAGAGAATTAGAGAGAAAAATTTAGAAGGTAGTATTCATCATCATGTCAGGTGTTATTCAAGTTCTCTAACCAAAGTACATAATGGTTTTATTTATAGGATAGTAAATTCCAAACAAGGTAAAAGTTTTTAAAACTAGGAGAACTATGTCTACCAAAAAAGAAAATATCAGATAAAACAATTAAGACATAATTATCTCAAACTAATGAATAAAACCTTATTATTAACTAAACGAATAGGATCACCTCTATTTTTAAAACCAAAAGAATACTAAAATATATTAAGTCTAATGATATTGCATTTGTTTTAATTGAGTAAGACTCTTTACACTTTGGGCTACGGTTCATATACGAGGTTTTCCACATTAATAAACTAATTTAGCCTATATAGGGCATGAGAAGAGAATTAGAGAGATCTAAATTTAAAAGGTATTATTCATCAACATGTCGAGTGGTATTCAAGTTTTCTAACCAAATAAATGGTTTTATTTATAGGATAGTAAATTCCAAAAAAGTTAAAAGTCTTAAAAACTAGGAGAACTGTGTCTTAAAAAAAAAAATATCAGACAAAACAATTTCTCTAACTAGAAGTCATATTTTTTTTTTTTGGAGAAAGAACCAGAAGTCATAATTATCTCAAACTAATAAATAAAACCTTATTATTAACCAAATGGATAAGATTATCTCTGTTTTCTAAAACCAAAAGAATATTAAAAAATATTAAACATAATGACATTGCATTTGTTTTTATTGTGTAAGGATACTTTTGGGCTACGTCTTATATATGAGGTTTTCCACATTAATAGACCTATTTACCCTATAAAAAAACATTGTATTTCTCTGTTCAGATAGACAATTCTCTTTCAATTGGAGCAAACAAGCCTAGACAACTAAGAGCCTGTTTGAATTGACTTATTTTTAAGTCCTTTTAAGCCAAAATAGTTTTTCAGCATTTTTTAGTGCTAGGGTAAAATCAAAGAAGTGCTTATAAGCACTTGATTTTATGCTAAAATGATTTTTTAAAAAGAAGACAAATGCCGTAAGTTAGGATCTAACTTATGAATTTTGGCTTATAAGCCAAAAGCCAATCCAAAAAAGGTTCTTAAGATTACTAGTTTCCTTGGTCCATGTAGCATCAAGCAATGATGCTCCCATTGAAGAAGTTGTTCTGAACCGCCAACTTAGAGTAGATTGAATTTCATTTATACTGATGTCTCATGCAACGTAGTTACGTCCTCCAGCTTCCAAGAGAGATCAAAAGAATGAGGAATCAAACTTGCTTACTAAATTTTTTTGTTGTTATCAAGCTTCCTTACTATAACTTCTTTGTACTTGAATGATAACAAGATGTCAGTTGAGAACTGAAAAATGGATCATTTTTGGTAGTAGACATATGAGTTTCATCAGTAATGGGTGTTAAAAGTGAATTGGACTCGAGCTTTTGATACCAAACTAAGGTAGTAGAGAAGGGAGGAATGCGAGAAGAATGGAGAGAACAAAAATAAACAAGAGAGAACAAAAAAGAAATAAGAGAGAAGAAAAAAAAGAGGAAGTCGTAAGGTACTATTCAAAAGTCATGTGTTATTCAAGACAAAGGAGGTATAGCCTAGTGGAAAGGACTCTTCACCTCAGACCAAAAATGTTAGGCATTCGAGTTACCAAACAAACAAAGTGGACAAAATCAACATTTGCCACCTTGTAAGGGGGTTTGAGGGTAAGGGCTTCCCATATAAAAATAAGGTCATGTGTATCAAAGTCTTCCAAATAGACAACACCGTGGTCTTATATTATGGAATGTCAAGTTCTAAACTAGTTAGAAGTCAAACTACTAGAACTCTATAACCAAAAAAAAAAGATGAGACTACCTAAAACCTTCTCTAACTAAAAATACGATTACTGCTGACTAATAGACAAAACCTTATCACAAATTACAAGATAAGGTTATCTCCACATTATAAACAATCAAAAAAAAGATTATCTCCACATTATTTCTAACTAAAAGGACCTAAATAAAAATCAAACACATATATATTTCAATCACTTGATTTTTATTGAGATATATCAATGCTAGAAGTTCTTATGTATTAATAAATGCCGAGCATGTTTAGCAAAGTTCAACATGCACAGATCAAGGAAAGAAATAAACTGATGTACTGCCTATGGGGCAATCTTAACCAGGAACAAAATCTTACCTTTCATTTCATGTTATTACATAATTATTGGCTTCTAAATCCAGGATGTTGGTGTAGTTCCAGTTACATCTCCTACCAACCTTCAAGTACCCGTTTGGCAATAGACATTGCAAGCACTTCATGGGAAAAAATTGGCAAAATTTGTCTAGTTTTGGGAAATTATTTTGGCAAGAAAAACCAAAAATCCCAAAATCTTTAAAAACTACTGGTTTTGGGGTAAAAAAGTAGTTGTTGAGTTCTTTTAAAATTTTGGAACTTACCCACAACTTTTTCATTTTATGAAAGAAGTCTATCTACTTATGACTCCAACTAGTTCTATCTACCCTTTCCCCTCATAAAAAGCACTCCTGATATGGCGATGCATGCTCGTTGTGAAGAATCTGTTCATAGAATGTGGGAAGATTATATTAAAGAATAGCTAGTTACTACCGTTATTATTTATTTCTTTTTTGTCGATGGATCTTCGTAACAAATTGTAATTTGACGAATTGTAGTAGATAGTAATTGTGTTATTAGTACTTTTTATTAAATATCGCGTTATGATTTTAGGATAAGTATTATCTAGTTCATTATAAAAATGATAAAGGGTAAAAAATGCCCTTAAACTTTGTGAAATGAACAAAAATGCACTCAGTTTATAGTTTGGTCCAAAAATGCCTTTATTGTTACTTAATGGATCAAAAATGCCAATTTTCAAATAAGTATATTATTTATTTTCTTTACACACATTTTTTTCTAATAATTATCTTATTAACAAATGTTTATCCTACTTTAATTCGAAAAAAATAAAAATAAAATAGTTCTTATTGTATTATAATATTTTTTTATCGTCATCTAAATGAAAATTAATGATGGATTTATTATGATACTATCTATATGGCATATATTATCTTAAAAGGGTACATGAAGTTATTCTATTTTGATTGTTAAAAAAAAATAAAAAAATCCTACATTTTCATTAGTTTAAGTGAGTTTAAAAGAAAGAAAACAAGAATAGGGTTCTTTAAAAAGTAATTTTTTTATTAGGAACAAGATGTGTTTATAAAAAAAAAACAATATATTTATTCGAAAAATGACATGTTTGACCCATGTAGTGACAATAGGGGCATTTCTGAACCAAACTATTTACACCAAGGGCATTTTTGGACCAAAGTATTGACGACAAGGGCAATTTAGGACCGAGCAATAAATGAAGGGCATTTTTGTTCATTTCACACAGTTGAAAGGCATTTTTGACCCTTCTCCGTACTAAAAATGATAATTGTGTCAAATTTATGGGTATAAATCATGTAATGTTTTGTTTTTAAAAAAAGTGAAATATGTTCCCGAAACTATGGCCAAATACATGTTGAAACTTCAATCCAAACTTCACCCAAATCTAGTTTCCCAAAAATATTAGGGAATCTAAGGCCAAATGCTAGCGAAATGTAGATGACTCTCAAAACATTCTTTTGCTGGAGTGATCATCATACTGTAAATAATTCTGTTCAGTTATTTTTATTTTATTAGCTCCTTAATTAGCATTTAGAAGGTCTCACTGTTCAGGAGCTAACTCTTTTTTGCTGCAGCTTGTAAATTACAGCATCTACTGGATGCATTTATTAATGAAATCTCCATTTACCAGGTCAAAAAATTATGGGTGTCTGTCCAGGTATTCTTAATTTAATCACACTTTATCCAAGCTGGAAAACATTTTAAACTACAGAGACTAACAAACCTAATGTTTCTCCCCAGACCCCATATATTCACCCATCAACTCAAATTCTCATCTTTCTAGTCCTCTTCTCTGTTCAGCATCCGCTACCTATACCCAGAGCCCTTTCAGCCCAACCAGTCTTCACATTTTACCCATACAACTCCAAAAGGGAAAATGAATATTCTCAAAACTCCCTTCTATTTTCTGACTCCCAGATTACATCCTAAAAGCACAATCGCAAACATGCAACTAAATTTAAAAAACGAGAGCAAGAGAGAGGGCAATGATAAGATACTCACATAGCAAAAAGTGAAGACCAAACTTAATTTAGTTATTGACGTGCTTATTTAGCTACAATGATAAGATACTCACATAGCAGATCAATAAGTCAAAGAAAATTAAAGTTGCAGACAGTTAACCCTATATTAAAAAAATGGGTAATACTTCAGACAATACAATCCTAAAACAGAAACGATAGTTTCTCAAGTTTGATAGCTGTATCTACATGTTTCTTTTCATGGCAAGTCCGTTCTATTTCATCTTAGGTGCTTACTTGCAGACTGATGACAGGGCCAAGCCTCTTTTAGATATTCTTGAGAAGCACGTGTAGGATGGATGGCCTTAGGTAAATAAAAAGCCCTAGATCCCATGTTAGTTTCTTGCACCAATAATAAGTATGCCTCAATCCCAAACAAGTTGGTGTCGTCTATATGAATCCATATTAACCATGATTACCATTTGAATTCATTTGAGACCAAGATTATGTAGAATAAAAATAAAATAAAGTGTGCAAGAAATATTCTATATTTTCTACTAGCATAAAATCTCTGAAAACTAAAAGACTACTTGAAAAAAAAGGACCCAATGTAAACATACTAACATATTCCCAACTAATTGTTCTTGTCCATATAGATCTTCTTTTAGTATGTCCTATTTCTCTCAAGTCTGCATGGATTCTAATAGATGACCAAACCATCTCAAGTAACCTTTCTCTCATTTTATCCTAATGTGCATGGTGGTACTTGCACCTTCAGGTGAACATGGAATTTTAATCTTGTCTGACCTTGTATGGTGTCCATTCAGTGCATATCTACAACACTCCTCTTGCAATGTGTCGGATTTCAGCAACTCAACATCGACTCTCATTTAACATTGACGGTCTTACAATTGAATCATAAAACTTAACTTTCACTTTAGTACGCATCCTTCTACACAAAACACCCTGGTAGTACTTCTCCGCTTCTCCCTTTCAACCATCTTATTTTGATCTCATGTTCATTTCTTAATGTGAGCACAACTAGGATGAAACAAATCACCAGCTGCTATCTATAGCTATCATTTCCTCCTCTCCATTTCTTGAGGGTGAGTACCAAATGCTGAAGCAACAACATCAAACTATTTTCTGGATAAGTTAAAGAAGAAGCAGAAAACTACATAAGCATCTCCAGATTAAATATAACTTTGCAGCGGCGCCCGTGCATATCTGTGCAATTCGCTTACACTCCAATACTAATACCGGCAATCCAATCAAATATTCTGTTGAGAATTAATAGTTTTCCGCACTGATTGCACTACCAAAATATACAAGAACACCCACCCTCCTCTTCCAGAGATACGATGCAAGCTGATATATCTGTGTGATGATCCATGCTAAATTAATTGAACATCATCTGCTATATTTTTTGCCAAGAGTTAACACCAGAAACAACATACAAAAACTTTCCCATGTGGAAAGACAAGATCGGAATTTATGTGTCACCCTCATTATTTCCATTTGGGCTCTCAGCCATCAATTAGATCTAGACGAGCCAAAACGTTTAACTGCAATATTGAAGAAATATGAGGCCTAACGCACCACTTAGATGTACAAAAACACATCATGTGATCTCCACTCTGCCATCTCCACCTCAACAAACAATAACCACCAAAAATTAAGTCCAGGATCATTACAAACTCGGGGGGGGGGGGGGGGGGGGATGGAGCCTTGGTGGTAGGCTATTTGCTTAATTTTGTTTTAGGATGAACGTACTTCTGAGGCCTTTACTCCATCAAAGTGACTTTTTTAATGATGGCAGCGTCAATCCAACTTGCATACACCGAGGCTATTCAACCAGATACCTGCTTCCTCTCACCTGTACAGGAATTCCTAGGTAACTCTGCCAACCAAGATATAGGCAGATTGGAAGACATCACATAGTTTTTTCTGTCTCTGCTTAGATTTGAACCTGAAACTTCACGGTTCTTCTTCCACTTTGTTTACCATTAAGTCATATCCTTTGCACCGAAATGACATTTCTCCGAGATTCGTGTATGAACTTATTTTAGGTGGTTGAAAATCAATAATATTACAGGTTAAGCCATTTTCTGCACTCACAACTTGAAGCCAAATACTGGGCTACAGACATGTAGCTCCATTATTGCATTTTACGTGGTGATCGCATCTTTGCCTATTGCAACCAGATACATACACCATGTTTGGAGCTATGGTTTTGTTAAATAAGCATGTTTTCAAGTGCGGAGCTACCATTAGAAGAACTTAAATGCATTGGGATTTAGGCCAAAGGGTACTCTAAACATAAGCTCAACATTAGAAATTTTGAAAATATATGTGGGCCTTAATAAAGTCATCATTTATGTCTTTCCAAAGTTTTGAGGTGACAAATGGTTAAAGAGCCTACTGTATGCATCTTTTTATGACCAAAAAAATTATTCACGAAGGACACAAAAAAAAAACACATATACAACAAATATACCAGAAAATAGAAAACCTTACAAAAAGATATGATTTTCTACAAAAGTCAACCAATCTTCTATACAAATAGGAATCTTGTAGCTATACAAAAAGCACAGCTTCCTTCACACTTCACAAAATCATTTTCTACAATAAGGATAAGAGGCTACTCCTCAAGTATACAAAATAATTTTCTACTCCTTCAAAAGTTATCCTATTTCTCTCCCTCTAAACTGGTAAGTGCTAGATGAGCCACGTCCCACTCCCATGTCTTCTCTCCCGACTACTGAGTGTCCAACTGAACATTGGCTTCCTTTACATTGCATGGAATCACCCACTGAAGACCAAGCTATCTCGGGATGTCCCACCACAAGTGTGAAGCTATCTTGCAATGTAAAAGTAGATGATCCACATATCACCCAAACTTTGGCACATGAAACACCGACATATATTATCTCTCTCCATCAAATTCCCAACCGTCAAGTATCACTCCCTCGAGGCTAGCGAGGTAAAAGATACAAATTTCTCGATACTCTAGGGATCCGTGTTGAGAGGTGTGGGAAAACTGACTCCTTTAATAGAAGCTTCTCGTAAAAGGACTTCACAAAAAATACACCATTGTTTCCCACCCCTCATCTCAGTAAATCATGACAAACATGTGCAGTAAATTGTTTGTGAAGCAATCTACCAACCTTTGATATCCTGCAATGTCCCAGTTTGCTAGTTTCTCCTAAATCTCAAATCAAAAAGAACTTCTCCACCTTTAGAAGGGTCATACATGATACAAGATTGGGGAAGTGATAATATTTATACCAAGAAATGGAGGGAATGATGGGGATGATAGAATGTGTAATGGGAGAGGAATAAGGAATTCGGCATTGAAGTACAAGAAAGGTTAAGAAGAAAGTCTGGTGCAGGAAAGCAACGACAAAGATCAATTTCTTCATGTGGTGTGTCATGAGGAATGCAAATTGATGGAAGAACATCAAAGAAAGAGGAGAGCTATAGTGAGTTGGTACTTGGTGGTAGAATGTGTAAGGAGAGTAAAGAGGACACTGACCAAATCTTTCTACATAGGATTGCATCCTTGCTACTTAATATTGCTTGGTTTGCAATGAAAACAGTAGAAGAAACAGTAATATGTAGGAGGATCCAGAAGATGAGCAAGAGCATGTTTTGGCTAGTATAAAATGAACGGAACAGGAGGTTGTTTCTCAGTGTTTGTGTGTATTATATATATTATACATTCCATTTTATTACATGTATTTGATGTAAATAAACATAAGTGGAGAGTATGAAGGGATGGGGACTTACTACTAACTTAATGTCAGATGTTCAAAAGGATCTATTATCGGTAGAAATTTCAAATTAGCTTGTGCTTACAATGGAAACTACTAGCCTAAGGTTCTACCAATGCTGCAGCAATACGATTTCCCCAATCAAATTGACTTAGCAAGATTAGAGCACAAGACTTAAAGAGTATATCTACTTTGGAAGGTATGGACAAGAACGTTGCCTTCTTAATTTCCTGAAGTTGAACTTGATACTACCACAAAACTAGTTTTTTCACCACTCATATTGCATCATAGAACTCAATTCTTCAGCAAATAGGGGACACCATGAAAGATAGCATCACACAGTCAGAAATTCAAAACCAGGGAGTGGTGAATCACCTGTATGTATCATAATACTCAAAAGTTCTCTAAATTTTCCCCTTTTAACTGTTTGAATAAGTGACAATAAAAGAAGAAAGGAGCTTTTTAGAGCTGAACAGCACCTGGACTGAATGTCTAAGGATATGATCCTAACACAGGACAATAAAAATTCTAGGGACCTTTTGTTTAAGACCATAACAAGCATGTGATTCTTCCTGATATGCAAACAGAAAGAATAGGAATCAGACATTGAAGCATTCCCAAAAAGGTGAGGTATTTTCCATTTTCCCTTTGCCATTGATCAGAATTGCTTCATTCTCTTTTCTGTTACATTTTCCCTTAGAATTCCCAGATGTGACAATACCAGGTCTACAATACATCCATCATTTTTCTAAGCCAAGAAAATATAAGCATCCTTTCTCATATAAGCAGTTGTTGCTACACAATAAGACATCTACTACACTTTTCAACTAAATTTACTTCCCGAATTCCAACAAAACAAAAGGAGGACAAAAGGAACAAAGTTAGTTTCACCCTTGCATCCAAAATCCCTGCCTTCTTGGCTGATTCTTCATAACAAAAGTATAAGCCAAATAATAATAATAAAGAAGGAACAAATTAAACCGTTGGAAATTCAGTTGCGCGCAACCTCAAACGAAAGACTAGCAAGGTTACTTTACACAGGGCAGGAGATAAGGAGATATTTCGCAAAGAAAAGTCAAAACAGTTCCATCAAATAACTAAAAGTCAAGCCAGTGCATGCTGAGATAGCTGGTAAATGTCCAAGGAACCTACAGTTATCTCTTTTAGGCATACAATCTTAATACTTATCCCAATAAAATTAATAAATTAACCACATATTATTTCATTCCACCGTAATTGGTTTATCATCCCGCCCTACACTCTAACCCGGTAACTTATCCTTATCCAAACAAACTCAACCTAAACTATCAGTTACATAGGTTGATACCTGCGTTGTGCCTTTAGTTAAGCAAAACATGATTGATTGAGCTACAAACTTGCAAACAAACTGAGTCTTACGATGCTAAATCTATATACAATGGGAAACAAACACAAAAAGTCACTGATGCACACTCCAATATGTAGATCCAATCAAAATCAGGAGTTTGTATTTTTCAGTAGGTATAAGACTTATTAAAAATAGATATTTTAATCTGAAAATCAAAGAGGATAGCAACAAAAACATCAACAAACTATAGATAAAAATTTTTACCAGTTTTGGCCAAGGACTTCTTCAGCACGGTAACCAGTAACCATCTCAAAAACAGAATTGACATATATAATGGGATGGTCAGGCTCAAAAACATCGCTAACAACAAAACCACAAGGTGCAGGTTGCAAAAGCGAGTCAATAGGGAAAGGCAAAGCCGAACCACCACCACTCAACATAAACCCTAGTTCCTCTAATTCATCCTCAACTTCTTCCTCAATCACGTCATCTTCTTCTTCTCCACTCAAATCCGAATCGCTATCCCACTCCATCACGAAATTCGTCCCCTGTATATCTTCTTCTTCACCCCATGCTCGGGATTTGAACTTGAATTCGAAACCAAATGCTTACTCTTCCTTCCAACACCAATTTTTGGGTTCGATTGTGTTTTTAGGGTTTTTATGAGGAAATAAAAAATGAGTGGTTGGCGAAATTGTGTCAGTTTTTTTTTTTGAAGAATAAAACAGAGCGATCCAGAAATGAAAGAATGTGCAAGGCGTGTATTCACCGCCTTTGGATGATACAAAAACAAAAAAAAAAAATCTTCCGTTTTGGGGATTTTCCGTGTTATCTTGAGTTTTTTTACCCAATACGCTATCCTTCATTAATTATGTATACGACAAGCAATTCATTTTTAATTTAACTTTTCCTATTGTTTTTGAATACGGAAAAGGGTCAAATATACTCTTATACTATTTAAAATAGTTTATATATATATCATTTGTTATACTTTTGATTCATATATACCCTTCTCGTTATACTTTGACATATATATACCCCTAATTTTAACAAAGGAACACATGTCAGTTTAAGAATCAAATAACTCATCCCTAATTTTAAATATCCAATTTCTTTGAAACCCACCCATTTTTCCGGATGACCCACCTTCAACCAAATCCAATTTCACAAGTCATCTACTTTATCTAAAACCTCCATTAAAATCAGCCACAGAAACTCACTGTGAAACTAAAGGAGGAAGTGAAACCTCCATTAAAATCATTTATGTTAAGATAAGTTTTCCATTTTATATTGTGGAATGCTCTTGTTGGTGTTGGTTGCCGGAAGTTGAGGATTGAATCTAGATGATATTAGCTTTTCACTTCTTCCTTGAGTTTCACAGTGAGCTTTCACGGTAGTTGAGGCTTGATTTTAATGAAATTTTTAGATAAAGAAGATGATTTAAGAAAATGGGTTTCCTTGAAGGTGGGTCAGGAGGAAATGGGTGGGTTTCAAATGAATTGGGTAATTGAAATTGGGGATAGATTATTTGATTCTTAAGCTGACATGTGTCATTCTATTAAAATTAGGGGTATATATATGTACCAAAGTATAACGAATGGTATATATAAACTATTTACAATAGTACAGGGGTATATTTGACCGTTTTCCATTTTGAATATCTAATTTTTTTAAAAATAATATCAAATTAATGTAATTTAATTTAACTTTAAAATTAGTCAAATTGACTTTCAAAAAGTGCAACATGATAATTAAAAGTGGACGGGGAGAATATTAAACATTTATTAATAGGAATAATATAGTAAAATACATATGTCAATAATTATTTTCATAATGAATGTACCAGTCAAATAGTGTCAAGTAAAAATGAAACCGAGGAAGTATTTGATAATTAAAAAAGATAATTTTAGAGACTTTTCTTCATTTTTTTAATCTTATAACATACATTTCTCTTCCGATTTCAAATAATACACTCGCCTCTTTTATTTTAAACTTCCTTTTATAACCAAACTTATATTTATGGGATGAATCTTATTTCAAAGCTGTCTTTTCTTAAACTTATTATGTTTTAAAACTAATTTTGGATGAAAATCTTCTAAGTTAACTTTAAATTTGAAATATTAATTTTTAGATGTAATCTTTTAGTCACATATGCAATATTTAAGTAATTTTTTTTTATTAATAATCTATTTATAAGTCAACGCAATTTAATATCGGAAAAATAAAATATTACCTGATAGACGTTTGCAAAAAATATAAAAAAATATAATATTTGAACATGATTTAATTTTTATTTTTAAGTCCAAAACATAATTAAACTAAAACTGTATAATTTGATGTTACATGAAAAAGGTAATGTTAATTTAGATATTTGTGGACCAAATAGGCATGCTCTTTTTTCTATCCATAATAAGGGGAACTTACTCAATGATTTATACTTATCCTTAATTATGATAAAAAAAAATCTTAGGTAGGAAAGATGAAAGAATTGGTCCAAAGAAATGGTGTAGTAAATGTAGACAGTAAAGTTTTATAAATAAATTTTATATTAAATTTGGATTAATTTTTAAATTTATAATATGTTGACCCAGTCAAATTATTGGTTCATAAAATTGAATTATATTTAAGTTAAAATTATATGACTTAAATAAAATCTTAATTACATTTGGTTCAATCTATTAAGTTGACAAGATGAGTCTAAATCATGTTTTTCAAGCCCAAGAATCTCTAAAATTACTTAAAGACCCCTAAAATTCTATCTCACAACTATATAAAGGGTCTTCATAAGACCAGAAGGAAAAGAACAAAAGAAAAATACATAGAAAAGTTTTGTTGTTCAATAGTAATTTGCAAGTCTTCCGCATACAAAGAAGTCTTTGTCTCCAAGTTGTGAGCCGCAAGTTCTCATATCTCCGCAATTGTGATAGTTTGGCTCCACATTCATGGTGAAGTTTCAATTAGTATTTCATCGATTGAAGAACAAAGCAAAGCTCTTAAGTTGATGATTGTAAGGAGAAAAATCAGAAGATTACGTCTTTTTTATTAGATTTTATAAAAATTGTACCTTTGCATAAAGGCAAAATGGTCTGATAGACCCTTATATTTATATCAGATTGTAAAGTGAACCCTTTTACTTATGACTTTGTCAAGTGAACACTTAAACTTAATGAAACACAATATTTTTAACCCTTTTTTTCATTTGATACAACCAAATATACGTGGAATCCACGTCATTTTTTAATGGCAAGTCAGTAATTAATTATTAAAAAATAAATAATATTTTTTTAAAAAGCTAATTTTTCCTCTCTAGTACATTGCACCTCCTTTCCCATCTCTTTCAATAAACCCTAGCCGCCCCCAAAATCCAAACCCACCTCCCACTCCCATCTTTTTCCACCTGCCTTAAACACAAAAAATACACCTGTTGCCATAGCTATAGCTTGAGAATTGGGTGTTCTCATTTGGCAAGTTTCAAAAAAATGTGAAATTTTTGTTCTTTACCCAATGCTTGCAAAGCTATACATGAATTTTGTTTTCCCAGAACACTTCGAAATTCAAGAATACTTAGAAAATTGTTGAGAATACATAAATCTCCAGAGACCAAAAGAGCTGGCTTGAAGCAACCATGGAGATTTTGGCAGTGACGGTGCAATTTTCTTCCTGATCTCCCGCAAAGAGCTGAAATCGAGTAAATGGACCAACATCAGAATAATTCCTTGCGCTACTACAATCAATACATTCTTGTTATCTTCGTGTAACAACCCGGGCAACGAGTCCAACAATGAGTTATTTGACTCAGTCGTCTTGATCTGGAGTTGAGTTATCAAATTCCTCAATTCAACTCGTATAATCTTGTTATTTGAGCTTTTAATTTACAGAAAAGATTTCAATTTAAACCTTCAAATTAAAAGCTCAAATTATGTAACCCATTTTAAATTTGAAGACAAATAAATCAGCCCAAAGAATCATTGAAACAAAAAAGTTCTTCTTCTTTCCAATTTGTATGTTTGTTGTGGGATGTTTGAAGGATGAGTAATTTCTTTTAGAAATGAAGTGAAATTACAAAAAGAATTAATGGTGGAAAATATGACCTAATTTTTTCTCTACAGAAAAAGAGAAGAAGAAAGGGGATTTTTTTTGTTTTTCCTATTTTTAATTTTTTTTTCCTGATTATATGTGTATTTTAATGAAAAACATTAATTTCACGCTCTTAACTTGCGTGTGCCTCACACATTTTTACAACTAAGCAATTTTACTGCCACATAAGTTTGGTCAATGGTTAGAGGTGTTTAAAATATTGTGTTTCGTTGAGTTTAAGGGTTCACTTGACAAAGTCATAAGTAGAAGGGTCCACTTTACAATCCGATACAAGTATAAGGGCCTATCAGATCATTTTGCCTTGCATAAATTATTGAAATATACATATAATTATTTGTCGCTACTTTCCTTTCTTGATTATTGTGTTTCAGGAACAAAACTTAATCGCTTAAAATTGGCACACCTAATGGGACAATATTTACCTCTCATCTCTTCTCTTCAAAAGTCAAAGTTCAAAAACACTGTAATGGCTTCCAAAAAGGTCAACTTGAAATCTGCATTCGCAAAACCTATTGGATCTGAATTCTCTCTTCAAAGCTTAAGTATAGCTGAAATACTAGACAACAAGTGCTTCAAGCATCGTCCAAGTTATCTCATGTTTTTTTTATTTATCTTCTCTTGAAGAAGCAATATCCTCGTCGTATGTTCTAGAACAAGGGAACAACATCGCTGATGTGGTAGAAATTACTTTGAGTCGATTAAGACTGTCACAAGAATGACATCGTTAGTCTAACGTTCCCTTCATGCCGAAAGATGATGATGTCTTGAGCACTAGATTTGCTAAGATCTTCCCTCATGTCACTTCTCAATCCAATTACTATCCAAGTGATGTTCCACCTATACTTCATCCTCTATGATGGTCATGCAAGCAATGGTGATTGAATCTTCCACCATATAAAAACGACTTGCAAATTTGACGAAAGCAATTGAAGACCTATCAAAATACGTCAAAAGTTAAGAAGTCCAAATTATCAAGTTGACAAATATAATAAAGAGTATGGAGAAATGAGAATCTACTCAATTTTCTGCAAAACTTCATAAAACACAAGAGAAAATATTGTCCTTCGCAAAACAAGAAACAACGATAAAGAAGTTTCAAGTCTATGTTGTAGGTCTGGTCCCTGATGACCAATCAAAGGACTTCATTATAGAGGTCATCAAAGATAAATCTGAGTCCAAATATTCTCTAACTTATGTAAAGTTCTACATAAAAAAGATTGATAGTTTAAGATACATGTATGTTATCAACCTTCTAAGTTGCAGCAGTTTGACGACAAGAGAAATCCAAAACAACATGTAGCACCTTTTGTTGAAACTTTCAATAATGTTGGAACATACGGTGATTATCTTGTTAAACAATTTGTTTGATCTCTCAAAGGAAATGTTTTTGATTGATACATAAATCTTGAATCTAGTTCAATCGATAGTTGGAAGCAGATGGAACAACAATTCCTTAAAGTGTTTCTATATCACAAGATGTATTGTGAGTATGATAGAGCTTACTAATGCTTGCCAAAGGAATGATGAGCAATCTATGACTTCATCAACCACTGAATTAAAGTGCTTGAGCTTTAACTACAAAGATCGTCTTAGTGAAACTATCGGAATCGAAATATACATCCAAGATATGCATTGTGATCTTTGTTACATATTTCAAGACATATCACCTAAAACGTTTAAAGAAGTACCAACTTGTGTTCATGATGTGGAGCTGAGTATGGCTACAAGTATAGGTCAAGGGCTACCAAGCTTTGAGCCTTATAAAAAATATACATGATATTGAGGATTAGGACACACTTTCATCTGGAACTTAAATTGAAGAGTCTATGTAAGTTATAATGCTCCTCAATGCACGAACCTAAAATGCATGACATAAAGCTCATCAAATTTGAGCAAAGTCTTCAAGTTTCAAAGCTCGCCAAATTCGAGATAAATCTTCAAGCCAAATGCTCCTCGACACACGAGCCTAAAATGCATGTCATAAAGCTCATCAAATTTGAACAAAGTCTTCTACTTTCAAAGCTCATCAAATTTGAGCTAAGTTTTCAAGTCTTAAAACTCCTCAAATTTGATTCTTAAGTCTTCAAGACATAAATCTCCCCATATTCAAGATAAGTCTTCAAGTCATAATGCTCTTCAAATTTGGATAAAGTCTTCAAGTAACAAAGCTCATCTAATTAGAGCCAAGCCTTCAAATTACAGAGCTCATCAAATTCGAGCAAAGTCTTCAAGTTGTAATATTTCTCAATGCACGATCCTACCATTCATGTAATAAAGCTCATCAAATTCAAGCTAAGTCTTCGAGTCTCAAAGCTCATCAAATTCGAGACAAGTCTTCAAGTCAAAATGTTGCTTGATGCATGAGCCTAAAATACATATCATAAATCTCATCAAATTCAAGTTGTTAAGGCTTTAGTCATGAAGCTTATTCAATTCAAGCAAAGTCTTCAAGTTTCAAAGCTCAACAAATTCAAGCAAACTCTTTAAGCCGAAATGATCTCCAACACACGAGCCTAAACTGCAAGTTGTAAAGTTCATCAACTTTGAGCTAAATCTTCAAATTGAAATGCTCATTGGCACACGCTTATACTATATTTCATGAAAATCTTCAACTTCAAGCTAATATTTAAGTTTCAAATCTCTTCATTTTGGAGGCGAATCGAATGAGTTGCAAAACTATCCTAATTTGAGTCAAATCTTTAAGTTAAAAATTGAACGAAATCTTGAAGTAAAAAAATGTCCATGAAAATGAATTAAATCATCAAATTATTATTGTTGGCCGCATCAATTTAAATTTGTATTGTCTGTGTCATGCCCCGAGGCTACCCCCTAGACGCAACACGATGCTTAGTGTCACAAGTGACCCCAAGCTAACCCATGACATGATATATCTATACAAGTTCAATTAAAGCATGCACTGCGCAGAAGCTAAAAACCGTTTAATATTATTGATTGATGATCTGTGATGACTGAAAACAACACTAACAACTCAACCTAAATCTAATCTATGTCTGAAAGCCTTTAATTGATCTAAGTTGCTGGGACATGCCCCCAGCTAACTCTAATAAGTCTGAAATTGAAAAGGAAATACTGAAAAGTAAAGCATGTCTATCGTCCTCAAACTATGAGGACTCACTATTGAAGCTGTTGATTAACGTTTCAAGGACACTTCTTCCAATTCTAAGTGTCAACGATCGCTAGTCAATATATAACTCAACTAAATGAGTTGGGGTTGAATCCCATAGGGAGTGGTACGTGTTTAAGATTCAATAGTAAAGTACGAATATGTTCAAATCAGTCATAGGAATAAACATTATCGAATAAAAACATAATTCAAGTCAGGGGGTGACACGAATGTCAAATAAAGGGGGTTTTGGTTTTAATTATCAACTAAAACAACATCAAATAATACTAAATAACAATAATGAGACGAGTTTTTGGGATGTGATTCGATTATAGGCTAATATAGACAAATGGGTAATTGAAACTATTAGAAAATAGCTAGATATTAGTGAGTAAGCTAGACTATAGAGGATGTAAACTTTCTCTCGAACAATTTACCCCGAATTAAGTCGATTTCTCTCGAACATCGACAAGCATGCAAAATAAGAACAACCTACACCTTAGTCCATTCATTCTCTCGAGCTGAATGTGTGGAAAAGGGTTTAGGATTCACTCTCTCGAGCTGAATGTGTGGAAAAGGGTTTAGGATTCACTCTCTCGAGCTGAACCCATGACAACCTAAAACCCACAGACCATCAATCAATAATCTTAGTTTAAAAACCTCTCTCTCGAGCAAGCAAACAACACAAGGGTAGAACTGTATTTGCAACTACAATTCTTAAATTAAACCATAATTAATGATTGAACTCACTTCTAAACAACATCTAAACTAACAATTAGCAATACCCATAAACTAAATTAGCCCATAATCATATAATCACACCCCAAAAATTGGGGTTTTAGCTAGACATTATAAAAAGATAAAAATCGTTACCAAACTAAGTTTCCATCAACTGGGTAAGATTAATTTCGTCTTTACAATGTTCCAAGTTGAAGAATCTCAAAGACTCAATTCCAATTTCTCAAAAGTGAAAAACTTCAATTCTTCAAAGCTAAGGAAAAACTAGAGAAAACTTTTCTCTCAGTTCAAAATTCTAATCACAAATTAATATAATAAAAATTCGATACTAAGATAAATGTTCAAAAGTGTATTTATAATCGCCAAAAATGTGTTGCGAAAAGCCACTCGGTGCAGTAAGTCGGGCTCGCTGATCTACTCGGCGATCCGCCGTTTGGTCAATTCCATCGTCTTTCTGCCTTGGCCTTCAGTATCCTCCAGGTCTGTAAGTTTAGGCGATCCAACACTGCATCGCAGAACCATTCGGTGATCCGCCGACTGCTCCTTTGTCTCACCAACTTGGTTCTTTCCTTCAGGGCTTGGCACACTAGAACTTTAGGCGGTCAAATGGCCACTCGACGACCCGCCAAATTGACTTGGCGATCACCAGGCTCTCTTTTCTTCCTTTTTTCAGCTCGCTTTGTTCATTTTTGCAACTTAGTGTTTTTTCTTTGCTCCTTAATCCATAATCCTGAAAATCAAGGATTTTACATCAGTTATTGGCACAAAATAAGCATTTGAGGACACTAAACCTATACAAATAAAGTCCTAAATGAGTCTAAATCGTGGACTCATCAACACCCCCAACTTAAAATTTTGTTTGTCCTTAAGTAAAACTCAAGTTCAACAGTTCAAAAAGGATGTCTCAAACAGTGCTACACAAGACTCAATCATGAATGCACACAACAAGACTCAACTTACTCATGCAAGGATCAATTGTGCACTCAAAGATTCAAGTTGTGACTCACCATTATCAAAGATTCTCAAGTTCACAATACTTGCTTCAAATGCAAGTTCAAGCTCAACAAAGGTACTCAAATGCCCTCACACAAGGAATGATTCCACATTCACATACTATTCTTCAATAATTTAAAGCTTCGGAATCACATACAACTCTCACATTCACAAAGATGAACACATGCATGACTTCACCCATATGTTGCCCTTATTTTCCAATCAACATTCGTTTCAGCTCACTCAAGATAAAAAATGACTTTTTAAGGCTTGTAACGGGGCTAAGTGTAAATGTATGATCATTTAGGTTCAGTGGATGCTATCCTCATGAAATGTGATGTGAACATCACTTTCTTTCCTTTTCTTTAACATTCTCATTCATGCTCAAAATTCACCCCATTATTCACTTCTCATGGAATACGGGACACCTCATTTCTTTTGCAACTTTCACAAGTTTATTTCACAACGTTGTCGTGTTTTTTCTTTTTCATTCTTCTTTTCTTTTTCTCCTTTTTTGTATGGAGGGGTTCCATCTTTCTCAACACCATGGGTCAAGGGGGACTTCTTTGCACTTCTTGATTTACCTTCCCTTTTCACCACACCCCCAACTTAGGCTTTTGGCCAAAGTTGGCTATTCAAACAAACGACACTTCATGAGGATTATGGGTGACTGGATAAATAGAGGTTACAATTGCATCAAGTTTCTTCCAAGAAAAGGATAAGGCTCAAGGGGTGTTCAAGCAAAGTTCACACACTCACAAGGTATGCCACAAAATAGGTATAATGTCAAATTGTTTCACTTTTCAAGACTTTTGCCTAAGATAATTTCAAGAGCTTGCATCACTTAGTCAACCGGACCAACGGAGCAAATTCTAGGTGCCATCACACAAGGTTCACAGTAAGCTCATCACACAAGGCATTGACACCAATATCAAACAAGACTCCACACTTTCGCTAGTGTGCAATGCTCATCACAAGAGACTCAATTCGATAACCGGCTAGTCATCACAAAAAGCTCACATATTATCTATGGAACTTCATTTGGCCTCATCGTTGCCGCACATTCATTTTTGTTCGATTGAGAGCACTATTCAAGTCATCGGTATTAATCATGACCGACACTCAAATTTGCATAAGAGCAACCACATTTAAACACAACAAGAGGTGGCAAATTTTTTTAGAAGGGTCAAAAACCATTTGCATTTAAAATAAGGAACCATAAGCTCAAACATCCACAAAACAGTGTCAAAACACAATTTATAGCTCAAAAACCCAATAGATACAAAAATAATAGTCACATGAGGTAGGTATGGAAATACCTCACCCCACCACAAATAAAAAGCAATTTGTCCTCAAATGCAATCAAAATACTAGAAATCCATAAAAGTGACAGAGAAGGAGGTAAAAAGAAGTCTTGTCTACGCAGTCGCTCCATCTGTTGGAGCATCAGTTCTCGATGCAACACTAGATTCAGCCATAGTGGTGTCTGCCAAAGAAATCTGTACGACTGAATCTATCATCGCCTCCTCAACCTCTGTCAGGCCCTCATAAGAAGCTTTCATATCAATACCAAGCTGCTTTTCATCAGTCTAGGCCTCGGACTCAGTAGCAGCCACCTCCTTAGCTCGAATCTCATCTCCGGTGGTAGTTGGAGGCATATCTGTATTAGCTGGCATATCGGGGATCTCTACAGTCCCAAAAATCATTGACATACCTGTGGACTTCAACTGGTCCACATCCTTCCTCAGCTTAGCAATCGCGGCCTTTAGGGTTGTCACCTCATCAATGCCCCCCTGTCCTTGCTCACACACCGCTATCCGCGCCGCAAGGGCATCAATAGTCGCACTCAGGGGTGTCACAACATCAACAAGGGCCCTCTCGATCATCCCAGGAATGGTGGCCTCAAGTATGGAGGCGCGTATATCAGCAGAATGGGCTAGCTGCTCCATCCGTAGTAATGCAGTCTGGGTGAGTGAAGGTCGGGCATCAATAGTACCAGATCTAGGGTCAAAACAACAGTAGAGGAACTGGGAGTAACAGAAGGGACAACACTAGATGTACCTGAAGACCCAGGGGTCAAAGTAGGCAATACTGCCTCTGCAGGTAGTGTCTGAATATCAACAATCGGAGAAGAGTCCACTGGGCTGCCTTCTTCTTCTTAGCCTCGTCTTTCAAGTACTCCGCCTCAATCCTCCGGATGTCAGTACAAGAGGTGGGGGTCACTTCTACATCCTTTTTCTCATCCCGAGGCACCCGGGCTTGTCTGCACAACTTAGTGATCAACACCGGAAAATGAAGAGAGGTTTGGCGTAGCTTGGCTCTCATGACCATCTCCTGTGCTATGATCATACCTAAGTTCAGCTTCGTCCCCTTAATGATACAACCAAGGCAGGATGTTTTTGCGTGACGGAGAATCGACTCATTCTGGGATGGCATAATGGTACTGTTGATAAAGCCAAACCAATACCTCGATGCTACATTGAGGTCATTCTTTTCAATGGGTGCTCCAACCTCGAGCCACTTGGGAGTACCGTCAGATATCAGAGGAGCCAACCATTTTTTCATATTTTCCAAGGTTTTTGTCATGATCATGTACTGACAGTCATCCTCAATTCTCCTTGAGCACTCAAAGACTGCATTGATAGCATCACTATCACACTTCACTTTTTTGCCCCTGACAACCACATAGTCTACCGACTTGAATTTGGCGGCCTGCTTTTTCCCTTGTGGCACCAGGGCTCCGTAGACGGTGTAGAACCCCCGGACCCATGTAGGAATATAGGGGCCTCGGGGCCTGGTGAACTACTCGAACTTGTGGGACCTCAAGCAACTCATCATCTCCGGGTATTTGTCTATGACTCCATCACTAAATAACCTCTTCTCCTCTATAATGGTCCTCAGCCCCTCAGTCTTCAGTCTGTTCATAGACCGGGGAGGAAAACCCTGTACCGGTGGTGCTAGGACCACAACCTGTGTTGGAGCAGGAGGAGAAGCAGTGGCTTGGGGAGTCCTGAGATGGATCATTCAGCCTCTTGGAACGTAGCTCAGCTCTCTGGGCTGACAATAACAAATCATCCTCAGGCTCAGACGTGGTAGCCCGAGGATCCTGGTACTCACCCTCACTCTCAGAAGTGGTGAGATGAGTGGCATATATCCCGTCACTATCGGAGCTGACCTCCGGTAATGCAGAAGCAGGTGCATTACCTTTCCCTGTTCCCTTCCCACCTGTGGTAGTTGGCTGCGTTTGCCCTGGATGCAGCCGCATCCTCATTGATTTTTATTCCCTTAGCCCTCTTATGGGGCGACATATTTCTTCTTGCCACTTTTGGTCTAGCCATATCTGCAACACAAATTGAAAACTGTTAGAACCAGTTTAAGAAAAATAACAGAAATCATTTTGCAGACAGACTCGCCGAACCGATCGGCAAGTCAACGAATCACTTTGGCGAGCCAGATCGGGATCGCCGAAAGGATTGGCTCAAAATTTTCCAGAAAAAATGGCATGTCGGCGATGGGAAGGGACTTTCGGTGAATCACCGACAACATTTGGTGAGCAAGCACTAGCCTGCCGAAGGTTACAATGTATTTTAAGGGTTAGGGGCGCAGAAAGGGCGATCAAATAAAACTTTCGACGAGTCCCTGAGTGCACTCGGTGAACTCAGGCTTCTCACCGAAGGTTACAGAACCCATACTCAACAATAGCATGAAAATAAAGGCGATCAATGGAGATTCAACGAATCGTCAAGTGGTTTAACGAGCTCGACCCAGCTCGCCAAATTGCCCAACGTGCCTACTTTCTACCCCGACTTCCAAAATCAACCCTGCAGCCCCCAAAAATATAATCAAACCATGCACTCATTCAATTAAACTTAGAACCATAAGACCCATGCCACCGGGGTACTCAGACTTTCCCCGGTTTGGCCAAATTTGGCCATTTAACGACTTAAGCCCTTAAGAATGATGTCAAACGCTCCATCATCGGGAAAAGTACATAATTTAGCACATTTATGGGTTACTCAGACTTCACCCAACTAGAACTGACATTAATTTAGCACAACCCAATAATTTTGATCGATTTTAAAGCACAAAATTTTGAGAAAACAACAATATAAGCAATTTAGGCACGATTTCAAAATTAACACAGGCAAACAAGCACACATTCACTATTTCAGAGAGGCCCAACACACATCACTAAGAACAATACAATTGCAAATGAGTAAAACCACTAAATATGAGTTTGGGGTTCAAAAAACTAACCTTTAATGTCGAATTCGAGATTTGAAATACTAGGTGGCAAAGATATCTAACTCCAAACACACAATCAACGACTAGGAAGCAGTAAAAACATGAAAATATAGTGCGGGTGTGATTTTGGGAAGTTAAAAAGTGAGGGAATGTGAAAGAGTTTGAAATTTTAAACCTTTGGCCTTTAAAAACCATTCAGTTCTTGTCCTTTCGGCGACATTAATTTTCCTCGCCGACCCACTCGGCGATACGTCGATGGGCACTTACCTTGCCGAGTTTTACAAGACCTCCAGTTAATGTGGGGGTCCAAACGACGGACTAAGTCGGGATCGTTGGCCTGTTCGACGACTCGCCGACTTGTCTTTGGGCCCACCGAGTTTTACAGACTCTAATTTGATAATTTCTTGAGCCTAACGGCGGTCCAAGTCGGGATCGCCGACCTCTTCGGTGATTCACCGACTGGACATTTTTCTCGCCAATCACCACTTTTCAAACACATTCCACTCTTTCACCCGCACAATCACCACATGATTATTTCAAAAACAAAAAGAAAGCAATAAAAACTTGGGTTGCCTCCCAAGCAACGCCTTAGTTAACATCATGGAACGACGCAAGTCTTCAATCAAACTTCGTTCTTGGGGTTGGCCATAGTGTCACTAGGTAACCTCCTTTTGTTGTCTGGGGTTTAAATGAGACGAGATCTGACACATCTGGGTCTCCAACTATTTGATAGAGACGGAATGAGAGGTAACCGTCTGGCTAAGGGTCGATACATTTTCCTTCATCTCTTTCAAGATTTTATCGGACCCTTTAACCTTGTTGAGACTACGAGAGAGCATATCCTCTAACCGGCCACCCTCGAAATCTTTGGGTTTTTGGTGCTCGTGGGGAGGATTATGCCTATCCTTCTCCCCATCTCTTTCCTTCCAAGTGGGGTTACGATCCCTCCACTCTCTATCACGATCTTTCCTGCCTTCATCCATGTTCCAACCTTGGTTACCACCTTGCCTTGGGTAGTTTGCACGATAACCACCTCATTGGTTGGCTAAGAAATTCACCTATTCGTTGTACAACGCTTAAAACTTGGCCTCATCGGGGTTTACACACCCAACACCCACAACATTGACACTTCTAGAACCAGCTCCCATGATATTCTTGGACAAAATATCAAGTTGGGTCATGATCTTTGCCATGTTTTGGTCCCTCTCCTGGTCTTTCTCAAGCTGCTCCTTGGTCAATTTAAAAGTGAGAGGGGAGACTTGATCTTCACGGGTGTACCAAGCCCGGTTAAATATTGTCATACCATCCAAAAGTTGGGCTGCTATAATGTAAGGTTGTTGCATCTAACCTCCCGAAGAAAGTTGGTCAGCTGCTCCCTTGTTCACTGAATCAAGGCTTCGGTAAAAGTATTGCAGCAAAATGTTGTCGGGCAAACCATGAGTTGGGCATTGCAGCACCAACTTCTTAAATCTTAGCCAAGTCTCATGAATTGGCTCACCCTCCAAACGCTTAGAAGCTTTGGATGCTATCCTGAAGTATTATCATCTTCGAATAAGGGCAAAATCGCACTTAAAATGCGGTGACAAGCTCTTCCCACGAAGTTATGGAGTTTCTTGGCAATTCAACTAACCACTTACATGATTCTCCCATTACCGAAAATGGGAACAACCTCAACCGGACCGACTCTTGGGATATGTTCTTGAAGGAGAATGGCCCGCAAACATCAACAAAGTTTCTTATATGCTCATGGGGATCCTTATGAGCCAACCCACCAAACAACCCTTTTGATTGCAAGAGTTGCAACATGGTACTTGTAATGTGGAACACAACGTTCCCTTCAACTGGAGGCAAGGGAATGACACCAATTCCACCCATAAGATGGGGGTCATTAACATTCGGCTCATTGCCATCGTTGAGGTTGTCGATGTCATCTTGGTGGCCCACTTGGGTACCATTTTTCCCGTTGACACTCATTTCCTTTTTTTTAAAACAACAACACACAAACCAAAACTAAAAATAAGTAGATTCAACTATGACTAAAAACAACAAAATTCAACTTCACCAAAAAAATCTTAACCAACACCACTTCTCGGCAGTGGCGCCATTTTGATTAACGTTTCAAGGACACTTCTTCCAATTCTAAGTGTCAATGATCGCTAGTCAGTATATAATCCAACTAAATGAGTTGGGGTCGAATCTCACAGGGAGTGGTACGTGTTTAAGATTCAATAGTAAAGTACAAATATGTTCAAATCAGTCATAGGAATAGACATTATCGAATAAAAACATAATTCAAGTCAGGGGGTGACACGATGTCAAATAAAGAGGGTTTTGGTTTTAATTATCAACTACAACAACAACAAATAATACTAAATAACAATAATGAGACAGGTTCTAGGGATGTGATTCGATTATAGGCTAATATAGACAAATAGGTAATTGCAACTATTAGAAAATAGCTAGATATTAGTGAGTAAGCTAGACTATAGAGGAGGTAAACTTTTTCTTGAACAATTTACCTCGAATCAAGTCGATTTCTCGAACATCGACAAGCATGCAAAGTAAGAAAAACCTATGCGTTAGTCCATTCATTCTCTCGAGCTGAATGTGTGGAAAAGGGTTTATGATTCACTCTCTCGAGCTGAACCCATGACAACCCAATACCCACATACCATCAATCAATAATCTTAGTTTTAAAACCTCTCTCTAGAGCAAGCAAAAAACACAAGGGTAGAACTGCATTTGCAACTACAATTCTTAAATTAAACCACAATTAATGATTGAACTCACTTCTAAACAACATTTAAACTAACAATTAGCAATACCCATAAACTAAATCAGCTTATAATCATATAATCACACCCCAATAATTGGGGTTTTAGTTAGACATTATATAAAGATAAAAATCGTTACCAAACTGAGTTTCCATCAACTGGGTAAGATTAATTTCGTCTTTACAATGTTCCAAGTTGAAGAATCTCAAAGACTCTCTTCCAATTTCTCAAAAGTGAAAAACTTCAATTCTTCAAAGCTAAGGAAAAACTAGAGAAAACTTTTCTCTCAGTTCAAAATTCTAATCACAAATTAATATAATGAAAATTTGATACTAAACTAAATGTTCAAAAACGTATTTATCATTACCAAAAATGTGTTGCGAAGAGCCACTCGGCGTAGTAAGTCGGGCTCGCTGATCCACTCGGCGATCCGCTGTTTGGTCAATTCCATCTTCTTTTTGCGTTGGCCTTCATCATCCTCCAGGTCTGTAACTTTAGGCGATCCAAACTGCATTGCGGAACCATTCGGCGATTTGCCGATTGCTCCTTTCTCTCGCCAACTTGGTTCTTTCCTTCAAGGCTTGACACACTGGAACTTTAGGTGGTCAAATGGCCACTCAACGACTCGCCAAATTGACTTGGCGATCACGAGATTCTCTTTTCTTCCTTCTTTCACCTCGTTTTGTTCCTTTTTGTAACTTAGTGTCCTTGCTTTGCTCTTTAATCCATAATTCTAAAAATCAAGAATTTAAATCAACTATTGGCACAAAATAAGCATTTGAGGACACTAAACCTATACAAATAAAGTCCTAAATGAGTCCAAATCGTGGACTCGTCAACTAAGTACGGATTGGAAGTCAAGCTAAGTGTGGTTTGGATGCTGAGTGCCTGAACCTACATCATACAACGATGTAGTACCAAAGTAAGCGTCAGTACTTTGAATGTACTGAACAATATATAAATTGAACATGGATATAGATGTAATGAAGCATAACAAAAAGTTGAGTTGGATGCAATTAACAAGTACTAATCATGAAGATATAAAATGTTGAACTGAATACTGAAATAAATAAATACTGAATATATGATCAATGCAACATAAATTTGACTGTGGGAGATACTATTAACCGACATACCCAAGCTAAGCTAGCTATGGAGACAACTTGTAACCTTGGATGGAAGGGTGTCATACCTTGCCAAGGGTACGAACATGTCTGATGTGGATCCACTAACTGATGTCTACAAGGGACAAGGATGTCAAGCCTAATTTGACGGATGATCCCTTTAGAACATATGGTGGCGCCGTAGTTTTGGGACTCAGGGTTTGCTACTAAAGGTCTCAGCCTAAACTGACGGGTGAGCCTTCATCCCTTTGTCCGCTTGGGGCTAAGTTTACTACCAACTGAATAAAAAGCTAAAAATGCAACTGTAATATTGGATAGCTCAAAATACTGATCATTATCTGAGAATGCATCATACATATACTGAAAGATATGACTTTTGAATTCTGAAGCATGATTGTCTGACTAATCTTCCTAGCAACTATAATTCATGAAATACGGATAATTAACACAAGCTAGGGTTTCTGAGTTTTATACATGGGACTATACTAATTCTCTAAGAAACATGTAATTAATATTAAAAAAAATATAGTAGCTGAATTACAATGAATCCCTAAGATTTAGGAACCTTAGGTCTAAACAATTCATAGAGAAGATGAAGAACATACTGTATTCTAAGGACCTAATGAGTGAAAGGAACCCACTAGTGAAATTCCACATACCCAATGAAGATAACTACGGAGAAATCCTTTGGATTTCGGAGATGAACTTGAAGGAGAGCTCTGCTTGTTCCAGAGAGAAAAATGTCGCCTCTTTCTCTTCTTTTCTTTCTAAGTCTAATGATTTTAGTAGAATGAATGTTTTAGGGCTTAATTCACTTTTATAGGTCTTGAAATAGGGTTTAAAACGACAGGTTGCACTCAAATAGACATATCTCCTTCATTTGAATTCGGAATTTAGCAAACTTGGTGGCGTTGGAAAGAGGATTCAAAGATCTTTTATTTTATACCTTTTGGGCCACCTAACTCATCATGTACTGAATGTTATGGTTGTTTGAAGTTGATCTAAAACCCACAATTGAAGTGCAACTTGTACCAATTTCAATTTAGCTCTTTCTAATTTAGTTCTTTCTAAATTAAGCTCTTTCCGAGACCGAGGTGTTACATTTTTATCAGTTCAAGCTTATTATTATATTCTATTTTTCCCCGTATATGCTCATACATTTACTGTACTGACGCCATTTGGCTTGCATCATGAAGTGTTTAAGGTCATCAACATGAGCTCTGTTGATACCACTTGCAGTTTGAGTTAGCTTTGGTGAGCCTCCTTTCTTCTAGAGGGTTCCACATTTACTTTTCAGTTGTTAGGATGTCGTGGATTTTGTCTCGACTTCCATCATAGTTATTAGAGGCTTCTTAGACAGTATTTTTTAGGAGTCTTTTCCCTATATTCTATTGTGATGGTTTAAGACTTGAAGTAAATTGTTTATGGTTAATTATATACTTTCAGACCTCTATTGGTTTGGTCTATTATTGAGATCCTATGAGTAAATTCTTGTATTTGAGTCCTTATGTTGTTGAGTAAGTCTTCCGCTGGGTTTTTAGCCATGCCAAGGGTTCTCTTGGGGACCAACAATGGTTCTCGAGTGTCGGCCACGTCTAAGGTGTAGGCTCGGGGAGTGACATGCTCCGTGCGTGATAGATTTTAGTGGTCATTGGTATCAATTCTTACCCTTGGCAGAGTTTTCATATAACAATAGCTATAGCTCGAGAATTGATATGGCCCCATTTGAGGCATTGTATGGGAGAAGATGTAGGTCTCCCATTGGTTGGTTTGATACATTTGAGGTGAGACCTTAGGGTACTAATGTTTTAAGGAAATCATTAGAGAATGTGAAATTTATTCAAGAGAAGCTTCTAGCAGCTTAGAGCAGGCAGAATGAGTATGCAGATCGGAAGGTCATGGACTTGGAATTTATGGAGGGGTAGCAAGTATTGCTAAAGGTTTCACCCATGAAGGGTGTTATGAGGTTTGGTAAGTGAGGTAAACTTGGCCAGAGGTATATTAGGCCATTTGAAGTTCTTAAGCGTGTGGGAGAGGTGGACAATGAATTAGCTTTGCCTCCAGGGTTATCAGGAGTGCACACGATGTCATGTGTCTATGTTGAAGAAATATCATGGCGATGGAAACTACATTTTTCGTTGGGATTCGGTCTTGCTTGATGAGAATATGTCGTATGAGAAGGAGCTTGTAGCTATTCTAGATAGGAAGGTCCGCAAGTTAAGGTCAAAGGAGATTGCATTTGTAAAAGTCTAGTCGAAGAATCATCTCGTTGAAGAGTCCACTTGGGAGACTTAGGCTAATATGCACGAAAGATATCCACATCTTTTCGTCGAGTCATGTACCCTTTCTTACCCTCACCTTTCTTTTGACCGTTCGGGACGAACGGTGGGTAAATTGGTATCTAATGTAACAATTCGTTAGGTCGTTATGAGCAATATAATTGTTTTGGCTCTTCCCTTAAATTTTAAATGAGAATTTTGAACTATTCGTTTAACTACGACTATTTAGTTGACGGATATTTATTAAATAATTAATTTTTATTAGTGGATGACTAATGGATCAAGTCCATAATTTATTTAATACTCTTACCACATGACCCGCGTGTAAAGAAGGAAAAAAAAAGGAAAAAATGAAGTGTTGCTAAACAAACCTGATTGAGGCATCGACAACAAGAACCGACTACACATTCAGGTAAGAAAAATATAATCAAGCTTACTTCTTGCAAATGAATATATGATTAGAGTATATTATTAATATATTATTAGAATTGAGAAAGAAAAAAAAAAGGGAATCAAAAGTACAATGATTATAGCGTGGTTACTGATTGATTTTGAGGGAGACCAACTTTTGTCTCCTTCAATTTTTAATATTATAATTTTGTTATCATATTATAAATTAAGTTTTGATATATTGAGATATGTAATTAAATATTAGGTGTATTGTATGATTTAAATATCATTAAAGTTGTGATAATTGGAGGAATTGAGACTTACCCTTAGGCTTGAACTTTAGGAAATTGATTATAGATTTGGGTGAGTTTTTGGGTCTAGGCAAGACATATAATAATATGAGTGTCTATAGATCCGTTTACTTATGAATTATGCATACTTGATAGATTGGAAACATTTTGAAGCATTGAGGAAAGGAAAACCATTAGGGAATTAGCTTGCTTGATTTTAGTACTTTGGTGGAGGTAAGTTATGGTTTTATGTGATAGAGAAACTCTTAATATTGATTGATAGTCATTGTGTAATGCTATGATATTTTCTATGTACTTAGTTGTTGTGGTTTGAATGATTCATGTGTTGTGATTGGTCTGTAATTCCAAGGCCGTGAAATTCATAATCTTGAACTTGTTCTATTAAAGTGATGTCTTGAATAAAGAAGACATATTGAAATATTGTTAAGGAAGTGAAAATAGATGATAAAGAATGATGAATCAACTATATTGTTGGATCGGGTGCTATGAGCGACAATATATATTTAGATCGGATGCCATTAGCCGGCACGATATTATTAGATCGGGCGTCATGTTCCGGCACGGTAACATTAAAGGAAAACATATTTAAATAACTTAATATACTCATCTCAAAAAACTCATTCCCCAAAAGAGTGTGATGTGGAGGCATGAGTCCTCATGTGTGTTCTTGATATTGTGACTAATTACGTACTTGCTTCATTGTTGTTGCCACTTGTTCATGTTGTTTGTTGTTTGCTAGCCGCTAAGTGCTATAGTTGAGTTCATGTTATTACTTTATGCATATTTGTTTACTATTTTGAGTCGGACGATATATCTACTCAGTACATGTTTCCCTGTACTGACCCCTACTTGTGTTTTTCTTTGTTTTCCTTTTATGGAGTGCAACGAGTGTACCATAGATTTGACTCACCCTCAGCTCTAGCCAGTCTCTAGCACATCAAATTTCAGGGTGAGCTATTCCTTCTATCCCGTGCTTATCACGACCCAAAGTACACCCTGGGCGTGACATGGCGTATAAGACCCCAAAAGTCCCTGCCCAAGCCAATTGACATACATATACATATAGTAATAGGTAAAAGTAAAGCACTTCATATTAAGAAAGAAAACGAGTTTGACATTTGAAAGCAAAAGTCTAACATAGTCTTGACAAGTCATCTATTACATCATAAGGAGTGGTCGGGACGTAACCCGTACACCAAATACAACATCCGAAAAACATTATGACATAAGAAAGCAATAAAGGTGACATCGTCCTCGGAATATGAGGACTCACCAAGTCTTCGAAATCTGTAGGTGATCACTAACCACAAACGGAGGGAGAGGAGTCGTCAACACAAATATGCATTTAGTACTTGGAATGTATTAAGTATGAGGGAAATGCAATAAAACATGAAACATGATCATAAGAGGACATAATTAAAAACATGATGTGCATGACCAAGCTAAGCATAGTAAAACCTTTAAAGAGACATCATAAATCACGAATATGATCAATGCATCTTAAAATCATCATGAAAGCTTCACAAAACCTTTAAGAACCACTTAGTTCATGTTGTGGGATATTTATTATTAACCGGCATAGACCATATGAGCTATAACATATAATCTGGTGTCTTGCTCCCACAACAAAAAAAAATGTCCTTACTTGCCAAGGCAAAGACCTTAAATTCTGGCTTAGATGGATCCACTAGCTATGTCAGAGAAACTATTTGTCTTTCACCTTCAAATTCCTTCCTTATGCTTTCATTAATAAAAGTTCAATCGGATCATAATAATGTCGATTTTTAAGGTGTACTCTTTCTTACTATAAAGTTAATTTGTCTATAGTTTTAACCAAATTACATATAACCAATATGTATATATATAAAACTTAATGAACAATCACGTAAACTCGAGATATTATTTCTTGTAGAAGAGAACAAGAGATCACATCACTGTACATGTAACTTGTAAATGAGTATCCCATAACCTAATACAGATATATACATGCATTTTAGTAGTGCAACATGAATACTAGTACCAATAAAACAAGAGAAAAATGTTTGATCTTTGTAGCTGAAGACGTTCCTGGATTTACCCTCGTCTCGTGCCTTCCCACATCAATCATGATCTCAAATCGACAATTTGAAGAGCTTCGACCAAAATTAGAAGAGGAGGGAGATGGATCAATCGTTGTAATGACCGATAAATTGTGAAACCTTTCACACGACCCCTTCTGTTGATTCATAGTTTGGTAGTACATATTAAAAGCGTACGAAGCATTGCTCTTAACATCCAATCCACCACATGATGAGCCATATCCCAGACTAGTGCAATCTGCATAACTACAAGCATAGTTGATACTGTCTGGTAAGTTAGGGTCCATAACATTAGCATCAGGGGCCATCACACACCATTTCCTAGCTAAATATCGAACGCCTTTTGCTGCTTTCAAACTTTGTTTGTTACCTAAATTGAGTTGGTACTTGATGGCACCATCATAGTAAAAAACTCCCCAATGTCTCTCAAAATTACCTGGTTGGATGCTCTTGGTGTCTTCGTCCACCAGCCCAAAAAGGTAAATGTCTGGTGGTGTAGGACGTTTAGGGGTACCTATGCCACGACTAATTCGGTCTAGTAGACCTTGATTGAACTTCTTAGCATACTCGATATTTGCATTGGAATCTCCGTCAGTTGGCCAACCAATCTCTCCTACAATTATAGGCAACGACCCGAAACCATTTTTCTCTAGAGCCCAAACGAGAGTATCATAATTAGCTTCGAATACATTAGTGTACGAGATGGAACCATCAACAACAGGAGATGAAGTTCCTGAGAAAAAGGCAAAATCAATTGGGAAATGAGGATCTGCGTAGAGGCTAAGGAACGGGTAGATGTTAATGGTGAGAGGACCTCCGTTATCACTTAGGAATTTAACAATATTCATCATGAGACCATGAATGTCTGATCTAAAATTTCCACCGGAGGGGACTCCAGTGTCCGTTTGATACACATCAGCATTAATTGGAATCGTAACCTTGACTTGTCGACCAAGGCCTGCTTTGATAAGAGCTGCTTGCACATTTTGGAGGGCCGGATATGTTGTGTTAAGGAATGTGTCTTTGTAATCTTTCAAAAAAGGCTCATTTCCCACTGCAACGTACCTGAGAGACAATAAAAAAAAGTGTATTAGTATAAAATAGTAAGAAGAAAGTAAACAATTTTATAATTGCTTAATAAGGTCGGGAAAAGAACGGACTCACTGACCCTACAGTACCTAAGTTGATTTCTCAATTAATTAAGGAACACAAAAAATATAATTTCACAACTTGTAAAAGAAATGTTAAATCACATTCTAGAAAGGTTCATTTCTTTTCCTTCCCTTCCTATTCCTTGATAAATTAAGGTTACTAATAAATTCTATTTTGTAGTAGCATTCGTTGATCGATTTAAGTATATGCAAAAAGTGAAGACAACATTTTCTATTACTAACGTAAACAAAGGTTATATATCATTTATTTTAGGTTACAATTAAAATTACTATTATATAATAAAGTTATGTGTAATACCTTTTAGTTGATAATAATTACTATATATTTTTACGTAGTCAATATGCATAACATAAACTCTTAATTATATTGATATTTAAAAAAAATAAAATAGTTTCTCCATTTTAATGTATGTGGTGTAGTTTGATTAAACACAAACCTTAAAAAATATGAAAAAGATTTATAATATTCCAAAATCATTTTTAAATAAATGATTTTTTAAATAGAAGAGCACTGTTTTATCGACTTTTTGCAAATAATGGATCCAACCTGAGTAAAATGGGATGTCCGGTAAAATGTTGATAGTACCATTAAATATTTGTCAAATAAAAATATATCTATCTTTTTGGGACAGACTAAAAAGAAAGTATGTCATATAAATTGAAACACAATAAATAATAAATAATATAGCGGGTTATTATAATAAATTAAATTATATTTAATAATATAAAAATATTTTCCAGTTTACATATATACATCCATATTACTTATTTCGAAGGTAAGAGTTAATTTGATGACATACTATATATCCACATGTCAAAAAGAAAGATATGCATAATCACCTAACGAGACATCACCTTAAACAGATCGATATTATTCCATAGTCCATAAATGCCTTAGTTTATAAGTAAGCTCACCTACATATTTTGTGCTGCTGAAATTATAATCTCGTGTAATTTATGGATAACAATATTGAAGATAGGAACATATATAGTACTTACAATATATTCTCTTCTTCTATTTGCAATTCATCTATCTTTATGATTGATCAACACAATCTATTTATTTTTCTTTTAAAAAAAATACTATACATATCAATGCTTTAATCTCAAGCAAATAAATTGATATATATTTACATTACCAAAAAAATCACTATTTTTTTTCACTTATATTTGTTGCGCAAGGAAAAAAAAAGTATTTATATTTCATATAGAAAATTAGGAAGTTCTCCCGATATGAAATAATTTATTTTTCATCATGCATTTTTTCAGGTTCAGTGAGAAATGAATAAAAAAAATTATATTATATTGTACAAATTTCTGGTGGATTATTCGCGATGAGAAAAGTGGATATACCACATACAAAAAGTTCTCTTGAGAATTTAACTCTAGGTCAATACCAGTAGAAAACTTCATTCTCAATTCTACCCGAATTTTCCCCCTGATTTTGTCCATATCAAAAAACAATTCATTCAGATTCCAAAATCAGTACTGTAATTAAGCAATCATCCTTTCGAATATCAGTTTCCAACTTCCAATCAACAACGAGTAAATCTATAGGACATACACAAGTGGTGCATAATTATCGCCAGCTCATATCGTAAGGTATTGAGTTATGGTAAGCAAGTAAACAAACCTGATATCGACCCCATTCTTAGAAATAAATGATGAAACATTTTGTTGCACCCATTGTTCAGCAGCACGAACACTAGCGGACAATGGTGCCAACAAGTCATTAGGTATCCCAACCATAACTTGAACACCTGATCTACCCAACGCCTTCAACACTCCTGGATCCGCTTCAAACAACTTCACTTTATTGAATCCGTTCTCTTTTAACAACTTCACTACAATATCTGGTGGAAGTGGATGACTCGCTCGCGTCCCCCAATTCACGCCTAGACCCTCCGTAGTTAAACATTTATCGAGCGTTATTAACAAAATCCACAAGGCGAAGATGTTGTAAAAATATTTCATTATAATATGAATAATTAGTAGAGAAGATGGTGCTCATGCATTAATATTAGTTATGCATTGTGGGAGTTGGGGTTTATATATGTTTTGAGTTGTGAAAGAGATTGTACGTATTTTAAAAGAAAGGGATCATAACTTTGGAGCAATAGAAAGGTTAGATGAGAGAGAAATAATGTTCAAAGAAAGGAATGAAGTAGGAATGATGGTTGACTCCCTTCTTAGGTTTCCTCTACTCAAGTTTTATGCTCAAGAAATGCACCTACCTATAGGGATCGATGGCAATGGGGCGGTGCGGGGTGGGTTGAGCTTAATCCGCAAAATTTTTAATCCGTCTTGTTTCGCATAACAATTTTTTTCATTTTCAACCCGCTCCACCCCGCCCTGCGTATAACTTTTTAAATATTTTCTTTTTCTAGTTAAGTTTTATACTAAAAATAAAATTCATAAAAATAAATTCTTTTTTCATTAAGTTGTATTGATTTAATAGGATAGTGACTTGAAAATTTATTTTTTAGAGGTCAATTGGGAAACATGTAAGAAATTGTATTATTTTTTATTGAACCATTTTCATTTACTATCTTGATTATTTTAGTAGCTTTATTGAAATTATCTTGATAAATAATGCTCTATCACTCTGATAACATGTAAAACGTTAAAAATAAGTTTGAACCCACATAAAATCACATATACAATGAAAATAATTAAAATTATTGGTAGTCTAAAGTCAAATTTTAATATATATTTTTAAAATGTAAAATGATAGAATAACTATTTTACAAGGGAAAAGACATAGATTCTCCTTGAGCACTTAAACTATCATAGCGACCTATTACACACCTTTACTACTTAAAAGTGAATTTAATACCACCTTGAAATGTGTAACACCACTCTCATAATGTGTGGTGTATCACACTCGCTGCCACATCATCGCCATGTAAGAAATTATAATTTTTTATATCATTTTTGTTTTGTTTTGTTTTCTTTATTAATTAACTTTTCTTTTGTTAACTATATTTTACACTAATTATTAAAAATCTCTAATAATTATATCTTCTTCATCACTAAATCTCACCCACTTCATCTCTCATCCCACCGGAAAAATCATGACCGGCCACATTCACTATTTATTCTTTGTTTTAAAAGTCAATTTGAATTGTGTTGCAGTACTTGCTTTTCTATATTCTTCCCTATTAAAAAACTATTGTTCAATTTGTGGTCATGTTTTTAAGGAACTTCTCTAGATGTTTTAATTGGTCATAATTCCAAAGAACAATATCAGTTTAGGCATGTTCAGGTTCTTTAAATGCTTAACGATTGTAAATTAATTTAGTTTCTTTCTTGTATGAGAATATAGTATACAAAATACCGCCTGTAAAGATATTCAATACACCCATACTATTTGAATCTGATCCAGGGCCGTCTTAACCACTAGGCCACTAAAGCCGTCGCTTGGGGCCCCATATTTTTTTAAAAAAGTTCTTATATATACTCAATTTTATTTTTATATATATACTTGTAAATGTTTTTTTTTTTAAAATAAAGGTGCAAGAAGTGAAAAAAAAACGTGCAAGAATAAAAAAAAAGAAGAAAAGGGAAAGGTAAAAGTATGTTAGTTTTTACTTTTTAATTAAGGAATGGAACAATTTTTGGGAATACTAAACATGTGCAAGAATAAAAAATAAAAAGAAAAGTTAAAGTGACGTTAGTTTTAATTAGGGTCTAGGGAATGGAACAATTTTTGGGAATAATTTCCTAGCTTCCTTATTTATCTCCCAAGACTTTAACCATATATTATTATATACCTTAATACTCATCTTTTTTATTCTCTATTTTATTATTTTTATTCTCAATATTGAACTCTCTCCTACAAAATCTTTTGATTTACTGTTGCTTACTGCTTACAAGTTACAAGTTATAAAAGAACAAAATTTGCTCTTGGATGTCTTCTTCAAATTTCAAGAAGTGTAACAAGTAATCATTATATTGAAGGTGCCAAGAAATACACCACTATTTCGATATTGTTATATCAACTTATCAAATCCGCGAGTCAGGTTTTATTATTCTAACTTTATTTAATAGTTTTTCTTAAAAATTGTTATTGTTGATATTCTTAGTTCGTAAGCATATATATATTCTTGTTTTAGTTATTATTACAATTTATTCAATTTAAATATGTCAACTAGAAAATATGATTCCGGTTTTACAAAAAGAGAGAAAAAGAGAAAACTTGAAGAATTAAATAAATCCCAAAAAGGAGCCCTTGATAGATTTATAACAAATAATAAAAATTCTGAATCAAAAAATATTGAAGGATGTTCTTCAAATGAACAAGTCACTAATCGAATTGAGTTAGATGATAATAACATCCAAGAAGAAAATCTAGAAGAAGTTGGTTGTGAAAAATGTGACATAGTTCCCAATAATCAAGAACTCCTAAGTAATTTAAATAGTCGCATCCCTAAAAATATATATGACCCAAGTCAATGGAATAATATAGATACAAAATTGAGAGATCTATTAGCAGAAAAGGGACCAATTAGAATGTCTGATATAAAATTTTCAAAGGATAAACACTTAAGACATTTTTCTACAACACACTATATTCAAAAATTGGCAAACGGAGAAAAACATGAAAGAAAATGGTTAATTTACTCTAAGGATTTGGATAAAGTTTTTTGTTTTTGTTGTAAATTATTTAGCATAACTTCTATTGTTTGTAACAATAAACTAGCTAGTGAAGGTAGTAATGATTGGAGAAATCTTAGTGCTAAGCTCAAAACTCATGAATTAACGAACGAACATATTATTAATATGAGCTCGTGGATTGATTTAGAAATGAGATTGCATAAAAACAAAACAATTGATAAAGATGTGCAGGAATAAATTAATAGAGATAAAGTACACTAGAAAAATGTGTTGTCAAGAATTATTGTTGTGATCAAAACTCTTGGGAAAAATAATTTGGCATTTAGGGGAACAAATGAAAAGATCTATCAAGAAAGTAATGGTAATTTTTTAAGCCTAATTGAAATGATTGCTGAATTTGATCCAGTTATGCAAGAACATATTCGACGAATTAAGCACGACGAAATTCATAATCATTACCTTGGACATAATATACAAAATGAATTGATAAACTTATTGGCAAGTGAAGTCAAGAATAAAATCATTAAAGAGATGAAACAAAATATTTCTCAATCATACTTGATTGCACTCCGGATGCAAGCCATCAAGAACAAATGACTTTTATATTACGGAGTGTGGATATTTCAACTACTCCAATAAAAATTAATGAATATTTCTTAGAATTTTTTAAAGTGGATGATACAAGTGGAAATGGTCTTTTTGAAGTTATTATAGATGAGATAAAAAATATTGGACTTGATATTGATAATTTAAGAGGACAGAGATATGATAATGGATCAAATATGAAGGGAAAACATCAAGGAGTGCAAAAAAGACTTCTCAATATAAATCCTAGAGCATTTTATACACCTTGTGGTTGTCATAATTTAAATTTGGTACTTTGTGATATGGCTAATTCTTGTACGAAAGTTGTATCATTTTTTGGAGTGATACAACGTATATATACGTTATTTGCTTCTTCTACCAAGCGGTGGAAAATTTAAAAAGATTTTGTACCCAATCTAACTCTTAAATCATTGTCACAAACTCGTTGGAAAGTCGTGTTGAAAGTATTAAAGCATTAAGATTCCAAGCTCCACAAATAAGAGATGCTTTATTGAAACTAGAAGAAGTTAGTGAGGATCCAAAAACTAAAGTAAAGCTACTTGTTTAGCAACATATGAGCTTGAAATTTCTTAATTTTTATTGGGTATGACTATTTGGTTTGATATATTATTTGCGGTTAATTCAATTGGTAAAAGCTTACAATCTAAGGATATGCATATTGATGTTGCCATAGATCAATTAAGAGGCCTAATTTCTTTTTTCAAAAAATATCGAGAAGAAGGATTTGTGAGTGCTATGATTTCTGCTAAGGAAATTGCATATGAGATGAATATAGAACCTGAATTTCGTAAGAAACACATAGCATTTAGAAAGAAACGATTTGATGAAAATATTGATAATGAAATCACAAAGTCTCTAGAAGAATCTTTTAGAGCTGATTACTTTATATATATATATATATATATAGTAGATCAAGCTATTTTTTCACTTCAAAATAGATTTGAACAATTTGAAGCATATGAAAATATTTTTGGTTTCTTATTTAATGGTAAAAAATTTAGATCACTAGATGATGAGTGTCATGGCCCGAGCCTACACCCTGGGGAGACTGGCACTCAAAGACCATTGCTGGCCCCAAGCGAACCCTTGGCCTGGCTTACTTACTCAGCGGAAAACTATATGCATCATTATAATGATCAAACACTATATATGTACTTTAAAAGAATAAGCTGAACTGTTCAAACTGAACTCATAATGTTTTAAAAATAAACATTTAACTTAGCCAAAATGACAACTCAACTCTGAACATAAGTCAATAACAAAGTAAAGACAAATGACTAACTGATTGTCTATCTATGAAGCCTCTAATAATTGAGATGGATGTCGGGACAGGGCCACGACATCCTAATGAACTATCTAATACTGAAAGTAAACAAAAGAGATCCTCCAGAATGCAAAAAGTCTCACCAACAGACTTTGGACTGCTCACTGGATCAATGATGCGCTAGATGCCGATCCTAGTTACCTACGTCTGCATCATAATACGATGCAAGCCAACTGGCATCAGTACATTGAATGTACGAGTATGCGAGTTGGAATGCTAAAACAGATATAGGCTTGAAAGGATTCTGAAAGAAACACTTACCTTGGCTCTTCTCAACTTATGAATACTTAACTAAACTCATTTCATTATAAATCAGTTTAAAACAAGTGCAAGACAACCATCACTTAAGAACTATAGCGATGATACAACGTTTTACCTCACGCTGCCGAGGCCCATCCTATACCTTGCCATGATATAGGAAGCTAACTTTACTAAGTGGATCCACTAGTCTATGCGAAAAGGATTCATTTAAAAAGTATGACCCTTTTCTACCCATGATGGCTACATGGTTTATGGAGACTTGAGTTAATATGAACTCGCATCCCCATATCGGTGCTCAATACTACTCCCAAAAATATACTTAGTTCTTTATGTTTAAAAACATACTTCTTCTGTGATTTGAGATTAGTGCTCAAAAACTTAGCTTAAGGGCTATCTTGGAAATCTCAGTTTCCCTGCTTGCTTCATTTAGAAAGGTATTTCTCTTTTCTGAAAACTAGCCAGAAGGCTCTTTGAAAATCTCAGTTTCCGTTCTTACTTAAATGTGAAAACATTTTAAATCTCTTTCAGAATACTTAGTCCCCATATACTTTTGAAGAAATGAACTTCGACTCTTTACTCTTTGCTTAACTTGAAAACTTGAGTCTGAAAATGAATTTAAAACATTGTTAAAGACTCTTGAAAACTTTAAGAAACTTTGCTTTGACTTACTCCTTAACTTCTAGACTTAACTCTTAACTTCTTTGACTTTGATCCTAACTTTCCTTGAATTGGATTATGGATTCAAGGTTCATGATCTCATGTTTATGGATGATTTCATGATGTTTAGATGTACCTTAGAGTGTTGGAATCAACTTAGAAACATAGGTACATTGCGAAGGAACAAGTACGAAAAGGTGGGGAACGAATGGGGAGAACTGGCGTCCCTGGCGCTCTGAGAGGCGCGGGGCGCCAGCCCTCAAACTTCAGAGGACCTGATGGGGCGCGCTGTCTGGCGCGTCTCCCCAAGGGGTGAACTTCAAAGCCCCTTTTGGGGGGCGCTGGCTGGCGCGACGCCCCAACCCCTTCCCCAGGTTTTTGACGATTTTTCTTCTCCGTTTTTCAACTCTAAACCCTCTAAACTTGAATGGTTCTTTCCCCAAATAGTTAGGATCATAGTACCCTCAATAAACAACCAATATAACTCGAAAAACAACTCGAAAACATGAATCAACTCATCCCCAAGCATCAACAACTCAACTAACAAGAATTCTACAATTTGTTCTTCAAGAACCTTACTTCTTCAACATGTAAACAACTCAAAACAATTGGATTGAAATAAGATGGTGTGGGGGTGAACTAACCCAACACGAAAAGATCTCACATACCTTAGTAGGGATCACCCCGATGAAATCCACAAGCAATCCACAACGATCTTGACGGATCTTGAACGTTCTTCTCCTTTCTTCTTTTTTCTCTTTTTTCTTTTCTTTTCTCTCAAAACCTTAACTCCTTTAGGTAAAAGTGTAAACTGATATAACTCAGCTTAGACCCTAATTAATCACCAAAAACGAAATCAAATAAAAGGGTAAGGAAAAGACTAAACTACCATTTAAAAAATTTGGATTGAACATTTCCTTATTCGAACAACCCAACTTCCAAAGGGCATAACTTACTCATACGAACTCGAAATCGCGCAAATTTGGCGGCGTTGGAAAGATCATTCCAAGGGCTTCCTAACCATATCTGGAAATACACCTAAATCATCCTGATCTAGGAGTTATGACCGTTTGAAGTTGACCAAAAACTTACTTTTCTTAACTTAAACAATTTTTTTTTTTCCAGATTTTAATTCTTTCCAAAAATGACTATTTCCAATTATAAGCTTCTTCCTAGTTATTTCAAATTGCGAGATGTTACAATATCTCCCCCTTGGGAACATTCGTCCTCGAATGAGATTACTCCTACTAGGCTAAGGGTGTAACATCAATCATTCAGTTTAATCACCCATTCATCACCACTATTCCTCCTTCTGTGGAATCCATTAATCGAAATCCTAATCGTGCCAGTCTATGCACCTTTTGTGCTAACTCTTTCTTACCTTCCATAAAATGGGCGGTACAACTCATAAACAATATATTCAAGGCATCAACAATAACACTAGTCTTATCTGGGTGATAAAGAATACTCATGTCATAATCCTTGAGTAACTCTAACCACTCTCTCTGTGTCTAAGATTAAGCTCTTTCTGACCATATACATACTGAAAACTCTTGTGATCGGTGAACACTTCCACATGAACACCATAAAGATAATGGCTTCATATTTCAAAGCAAAAATTACAGCAACCAACTCTAAGTCATGGGTTGGGTAATTATTCTCATGAACTTTCAACTCTTCCTTAAGCTCTTTCAACTCAGCTGGTGTCATTCTGTATGGCAGAAAAGATAGGACAAGTATCTGGAATGATGTCTATGCCGAAGTCTATTTCTCTCTCAGGAGGGACTTCGGGAAGATCATCTGGGAAGACTTCTAGGAACTCCTTTACTACTGAGACTGAAACTGACTGAATAAGAGGTATCTCAACACTTGAGTCATTAACTCAGACTAAGTGATATACACACCCCTTAGAAACCAACTTTCTTGCCTTAAGGTACGAAATGAAACGACCCTTAGGCACTGTTGATCTACTATTGAACTCTATGACTGGCTCACTCGGAAACTGAAACTTGACTACTCGAATTCTACATTCAACTGAGGCATAACAGGCGTGAAGCCAGTCCATACCAAGAATGACATCAACCTACCATGTCTAACTCAATTAAATCAGTCATGGTACCCTTGTGATTGACGAAAATAGGACAATCACGATAGACTCTCTCTCTGCTAGAATAAACTCACCAACAGGGGTAGAAACACTGGATGGTTCACTAAGTTACTCAGGAATAATATCAAAATTCATAGCAACACATAGAGTTACAAAAGACATACTCGCTCTTGGATCTAGCAAGGCATAAACAGTAAGGTCAAAGACTTGAATCATACAAGTGACAATATCTGGCGAATCCTCTTGCTCTTGGAGATTGTTGATAGAATTCAAGCGGTTTGTTCCTCTGGCAGTACCAGAATTTGCCCCTCTAGGTGCAGCCCTGTAAGGTGGAGCAACCGAAGAAAATTGGGCTCTATTGCACTGATTTCCACTACCTTGCCATTTCTTAGGACACTCTTTCTTGAAGTGACCTTCTTTGCCACACTTGAAACAACCTGACTGGCCATCACGACACTTGCCTGGGTGGATCCTACCACACCTAGCACATGCAGGAGCCAACTACCTCCTTGTGCCACCCTACCTTGAGACTGTGCCGGCTTAGCTCTGAACTCGTTCCCTGAAGTCTTAGCCCTCTTATTCTTAAACTCTTTTCTATCCTTCAGATTATCATCCTCAACTTGTTGTATATGGATCATAACCCTTGCTAGGTCCATATCCCCTATCAGCATAGTTGCCTTGCCTTCTTTGCTTGACTGACGAGACAACCCGGCAACAAATAAACTCATCCTGCTCCTCATGTCAGCAACCATCTCCGGAGCATAGCGGGAAAGTTTTGTGAACTTTAGACTGTACTCATGAACTCTTATAGACTCCGGATTTAGGGTAAGAAACTCTCTTATCTTATCCTCTTGCAACTCACGGGGAAAGAACATGAAAGCACTCTCAAACACAACCCAACTCACTATAGGCGTGTCCTCAGCCTTATTCTTTTTCCATTGGTCCAACCGGACTCTAGCGATACCCTTCAGTTGGTATGCAGCTAGTTCCACCCTCTCAGCATCAATAACATGCAATATCTCAAAAGTTTTCTGAAGTACTTCAACAAAGTTCTCTGGATCCTCTGTGACATTTGAACCTGTGAAGCTTGGTGGATTCATCCTTAAAAGCTCATGGATCCTTGAAGTATCAGCCACTTCCTATTGATTATCTCCCTGTCCAAATTGATAGGTCGCAACTTGACTTAATATCTGGATAGCTTCACAGAATTCTGCCTTGGTGACCTCTTGGGGTTGCACTTCTAGTGCATTAGGTACCCCTCATTCCTCAACAATCTTCCTATCTGGACGACCTCTGACTGCTCTTCGTGGAGGCATGATTATCTGAAACACGCGTAGGCACGAATTTAGAGGGAAACTTTTTTACTTAAATGTGAAAACATTTTAAATCTCTTTCGGAATACTTAGTCCCCATATACTTTTGAAGATATGAACTTCGACTCTTTACTCTTTGCTTAACTTGAAAACTTGAGTCTTAAAATGAATTTAAAACATTGTTAAAGACTCTTGAAAACTTTAAGAAACTTTGCTTTGACTTACTCCTTAACTTCTAGACTTGACTCTTAACTTTTTTGACTTTGATCCTAACTTTCCTTGAATTGGATTATGGATTCAAGGTTCATGATCTCATGTTTATGGATGATTTCATGATTTTTATATGTACCTTAGAGTATTGGAATCAACTTAGAAATATAGGTACAATGCTAAGGAACAAGTACGAAAAGGTGGGGAACGAATGGGGAGAACTGGCGTCCCTGGCGCTCTGAGAGACGCGGGGCGCCAGCCCTCAAACTTCAGAGGACCTGTTGGGGCACGCAGGCTGGCGCGTCGCCCCAAGGGGTGAACTTCAGAGTCTCTTTTGGGGCGCGCTAGCTGGCGCGACACCCCAACCCCAGGTTTTTGACGATTTTTCTTCTCCGTTTTTCAACTCTTAACCCTCTAAACTTGAATGGTTCTTTCCCCAAACACTTAGGATCATAGTACCCTGAATATACAACCAATCTAACTCGAAAACAACTCGGAAATATGAATCAACTCACCCCCAAGCATCAACAACTCAACCAACAAGAATTCTACAATTTGTTCTTCAAGAACCTTACTTCTTCAACATGTAAACAACTCAAAACAATTGGATTGAAACAAGATGATGTGTGGGTGAACTAACCCAACACGAAATGATCTCACATACCTTAGTAGGGATCACCCTCGACAAAATCTACAAGCAATCCACGACGATCTTGACGGATTTTGAACGTTCTTCTCCTTTCTCCTCTTTTCTCTTCTCTCAAAACCCTAACTCCTATTGGTAAAAGTGTAAACTGATATAACTCAACTTAGACCCCTAATTAATCACCAAAAACGAAATCAAATAAAAGGGTAAGGAAAAGACAAAACTACCATTTCAAAAATTCGGATTGAACATTTCCTTATTCGAATAGCCCAACTTCTGAAGGGCATAACTTACTCATACGAACTCAGAATTGCGCAAATTCGGCGGCGTTGGAAAGATCATTCCAAGGGCTTCCCAACCATATCTGGAACTACACCTAACTTATCCTAAGCTAGGAGTTATGGACGTTTGAAGTTGACCAAAAACTTACTTTTCTTAACTTGAACAATATTTTTTTTCCAGATTTTAATTCTTTCCAAAAATGACTATTTCCAATTATAAGCTTCTTCCTAGTTATTTCAAATTGCGAGATGTTACAATGAGAATTTAAAAAAACGTTGTCTTAACCTTGTACTTTCTTTAACACATAATATTTGTTCTGATATTGATGGTTTAGATTTATTTTTTGAATTAAAAGTATTATGGGAAATAATACAAGTAGAATATAATGACCTAATGGAAATAGTCAATCAAATAAAAAGACTTGATCCTTTTCCTAATGCATATATTGCTTATAGAATAATGTTAACAATTCCTATAACCGTTGCCTCAGCCGAAATAAGTTTTTTGAAACTAAAATTGATAAAATCTTATCTAAGATCAACAATGTCTCAAGAGAGATTGAATGGATTAGCTATATTATCAATTGAAAAAGAATTACTAAAACAAATCGATTATAAAACAATAATTAATGAATTCGCATCTAAAAAGGCTAGAAAAGTAGATTTTAAATAAAATTATATAGGATGATTTTTTTAATTTTTTTTAGGGCCCCTTTCTATGATTTGGCTTTAGGCCTCCAATATTGTTGAGTCAGCCCTGATCTGATCGTTAACTTGTACAGACTTTCTGTCAGAGAAAATTTCCGATGGAGCCTTATTATGAAGTTCTCTTTTTGTTTCATTCCTCAACAACTATCTCTCTTCCTCTCTTTTTCTTTTATTGAACAAGTAACAATTTTGATAATTTTGATTTTCTAATGGGTGGGTTGTAAAGATGAAGAGAATAATTGATGGGATGTGAAGAAGAAGAGGGTGAGGTGTGAAGAAAAAGAGATATGAGGGGAAGAGAAGGAGGATTTTTTATTTTTTATTTTTTTTACTTTAATTTTTATATTTGACGCGCATCTTTTTAATTTATTTTTTATTTTCTTGCCACGTCAGTTTTAGGGGTAAATTAATTCACTCTTAAATAGTAAAGATATGTAATGGGTCGTCATGATAATTTAAGAGTGTAACTGACTTTTCGAGATAAGTTCTTCTAATGATTCCTAATTTTTAGCTGATAGTATAGCAAATTCATTCATTTTAAGTAAGATTTGATCAACTTTTATTTTCAAAAATTCATTTAAGCATATTGTTGATCATATATTTGAAAGCTCCCTTTTGAACAATAATTTCTTGAGAATTTATTATATGTATAACGAATATTGTAACGATCCTTTTGGTTGTTTTGAACACTAGACTCTTCCTATCATAAAAGATTCTTCCCGTAAATATTAAATCGGAAGTTTGCATTATTTGTTTAACTACCGTTATTTAATTGGCGAATATTTATTAAATAATTAATTTTAATTAATAATTAATGAGTCAAGTCTGAAATTTAGTTAATACCTTATGCTACTTGGCCCATATGTAAAACTAAATTAAATTATTTGAAGTTTAATATTTCAGTCATAACTTAAGAGGAATAAAATAAAAGGGGAAACTTGCGGCTCTACGAAAGAATTCGTTGTCGAAAAAAGAGGAAAGCGAATGAACAACACGAGAATGAGGTAAATTAACCAGGGGCGGACCCATATTGAAGACTCTGGGTGTTCGTGCACCCATTAATCCCAGATCGAACTATATAAATTTATATGATGGAACATGGTAAGGTCATAACTTATTTTTCCACGCAACTTATCAAGGTTCACGAGAAGAATTATCTGGCTCGTGATCTAGAATTAGTAGCAATAGTGTTTGCCTTGAAGATCTGGAGACACTATCTTCATGGCGTTCATGTGTATGTATTTATAGACTATAAAAAGCCTTCAGAACGTGTTTAACTAGAAGGACTTGAATCTTCACAAGAGGAGATGGCTTGAGTTATTGACTTATATGACATGAGTGTTCTATACTATCCAGGTGAAGACAATATAGTAGTAAATTCTTTCAGATGGTTGTCTATGAACACTATCGTTCATGTTGAGAAGGAGAAGAAGGAGCTAGTTTATGATATTAAGAGACAAGATCATTTGGGAGTTCATGTGGTGGATTCAGCAAATAGTGCAGTTATTGTTCACAATGGTTCTAAATTATCAGTATTCATACTTGGAAGTGGGAGTATTTTCATAAGGACTCAATCACAGGTTTTCCTCACACGCGTTGATAACGTGATTCTATATGGGTGGTTGTAGACAGAATAACAAAGTCAGCATATTTCTTGCCAGTTAAGACTTCTTATTCAGATGAGATGTTGCTAGACTTTACATTCAGGATTTAATAAAGTTGGACAAAATTCCCTTATCCATCATCTCAGATAGAGTTACTCAGTTTACCTCACAATTTTGGAAGCATTTTAGAGAGGCCTAGGAACTCAAGTTAAGCTTAGCAGGATATGTTGATAACTTGTATTGACGACTTTAAAGGTAATTGAGATGATCACTTACCTATGATTGAGTCTGCTTATAGTAATTGTTACCACTCAAGTATTTAGATGGCTCAATTTGAAGCATTTTATGGTAGAGGGTGTAGATCTTCAATAGCCTGGTTTGAGGTTGATGAAATGATTTTCATACAACCTTAATCAGTTCATGAGTCCATGAAGAAAGTTCAACTTACTAGAGAAAGGTTGAGAACGACTCAGAGTAGACATAAGTTATATACAGATATGAGGAGAATAGAATTTGAATTTTCTACTGATGATTGAGTATATATCTTTAAAATTGCTCCCATGAAAGGGGTGATGATGTGTGATAAGAAAGGAAATCAGTCCTTATTATATAGTCCTTACTAGATTGTGAGGCACTTTGGTTAAGTGGTCTATGAGCTAGATTTACATGTAGAATTGGTATCAGTGCATTTAGTGTTTCATGTGTTCTTATTGAAGAAGTGCATTGGTGATCCGACTACATTTGTGCTTTTAGAGAGTGTTGTTGTAAAAGATAGTCTCTCTTACAATGAGGTCACAATTGAGATTCTTGACCGTCAGGTTTGTAAGTTGAGGAATGATGAAGTCGCTTTAGTAAAAGTCCTTTGGAGGAATCAGTTAGTTGAAGGAGCTACTTGGAGGTAAAATCAAACATGATGCCCAAGTACTCTACCTCTTTCCTTCTAGTTAAGTTCTAGTGTGATGTAATAGTTCCTCCACAGTGCTCCTTTCTGATTCATGTCTTTAAGTTATTCTCGTGGCTAGTAGTATGCATATATATTCTTGAAATCTGACTATTTTTCATATTTCAGTTCAGAGTCAGTCACTACATCAATTTTTTCATATTTATTTCCAATCTTGGTATTGCAAAATTTTCCTACACTTTTCAGCTTATTTAAACTCCATTCGATGATGAATGTTCCCAAGGGAGAGATACTGTAACACCCATATGCTTCTAGTTCATATCAGCTTATGAAAATTCAAAGTTTTCAAACAATGTTAGGTTTTTACAAACATTATTTACGGGTCATAGAAGAAACCACTGAGCATAGATGGGATCCGTACATCAAATTCAGAAACCAATGATTTCAGCCTATGTTTTATGATTCTGGTCTACGGGTCATAAATTCTTTTATGGAACGTAGATTGAGCTCACGAACCAAGTCGTAAAACTTAGAATTTTTCTTAGTTTTATGAACCGTGTTTATGGCCCATAGTTGGATATACGGACCGTAAATAGGACCCGTAAATTAAAGTTCAAAAACTTTAAACTTAGGACTCTACGAGAGGTATCCTCGACCCGTAGAATCATCCACGGAACATAAATGTTCTCGTGGAAGCTGCCGATGCTAGATTTGCTTTAGGGTTTCTTTGGTCTATTTTTACTCTTCTAATCCATATGTTATGTCGTTTTAGCCTATCCAAATTGTGATTAATGAGAATTTAGTCGACCAAATCCTCCTCATTCACGCCTAACACTTAAAATTCAACATCATTACGCTTTAGCTTCCTCTCAAGCAAGAATTAGGGTTCTTCACCTTCAAGCTCCAATTCAAGATTCAAGCTAGTGTTTTCTTTCCAGGTATGTTGGATTTCATCAATGGGCATTCTTTCACCCATTGAGTCCCAAAGAAAACTAGCTTTACAATATATGATTTCTATAACAATTAGGGTTTTATGAAAATCATGATTCTTCATCTTCTCTCAGTCTTTCTCTCAAATAGTTTAAATTATGTGTTTCCATCTATTAAATCAATATTGCATATGGTAATTTCATGAAAACCCTAGTGTACATATAATGCACGTCTCAGTTTATCAGTTTTCAAAATTTAAGATGCTTTCACATAAAGTGTCTCTTAGATATTATCAGTTCTTATCATAATGCATGAGTTGCTCAGTTGTTATCAGTTTATCAGTATACTTCAATCTGTAGTCAAAATTCTTCATTATTTAATTTGTATATTTTTGTTCAGAGTCTTACTTAGAACCGAGCAGACCTAGGGATAAAATCTCATCCATCAGTTAAAGACTGACACCTTTAGTAGCAATTCTTAAGTCCTAGAACTACATACACTGTCAGATTATAATGGCCACCTGTTAGACTAGGATTGAATCCTTGGTCTTTCATAGAAATTAACTTAGTTGTACCACATTAGCTTAGATCAGCCCATATACTCTGACAAAGTATATTGGGCCCTCTAAATGGGGATTATACATCAAATTCCATGTGAGCTCATATGGTTATATGTCGGTTATTATTAGATTCCACATTTCACTCTTAGTTATTGCTTGACCATGTATTTAGTTACTTTAGTTCAGTATTTTTCATTTGCATGTTGTTCTTACTTGGTCATTACAATAGTTCATGTTATTAGGTATAGCATTTCCAATTTAGCATCTCCTGTTATTATGTTTATCATGCATATCCTGCATACTAAGTACATTCAAAATATTAACCGCATACTCTTGCAAAGCATTGTTTTCTAATATATGGTTGGATGCTCAGCACTAACTCCATAGTTAGTACAACTTCAGACCAACTTAGTAGTATTTATTGGTGAGTCCTCATCTTTTGAGGATAACCTTTATAATTCATTCAGTTTATATTATTTCAGTTTTCACATAGCTTTAGTTAGTTAGGGGTTTGTCCTAGAAACTCATCTTAGTAGAGGCTTTAAAATAGTCACATTAGTTTCAACTTATGTTTATTCTGATATTTGTTTATTTGATATTTGAGTTTTAATAGATTATTTCGTATTCAGTTTCCGCATCAGTACATCAATTACAATTTATGTTAAACCTTAGTGTTATATATATAATGCCACACCATAGGCTAGCTTGGGGTCACTTGTGGCTCTCAGAACTGTGCTACGACTAGGGGATAGTCTCGAGTCGTGATAATTTAAGAACACCTTAGTGTAGAACAAGTGGTTCAATCTCAATATGGTACATATATATATATACTAGATATGATATGCCCGTGCAAGTACGGGCCCAACACTTGTACTCTAACTACTGTTCTCCACATAAAGTCATACATAGATCCTACAACTTTCACAAATTCTTCTTTGAAATCAAGATGAAGAAAGCAAATACTTTCACAGATAGGAGTTGAGAAAGGCTAGACCATACTTCTCTTGCATGGTATGAGTAGATAACATATAGCATACCAGATAGTCTATAGTATTAGCCTTGGATGATTTCAAGCAAATGGGTTTAACTCTATAGAATTCATAGGCTTTGAGATATTGTAAATTCGGAAGATCTAATTGGTAGCAAAACCTTTGAACAAATCACTTATAGGATGCTTATACTCGACGTACTTGGACTTTCGTAGAATGATTTGATTGATTATGGTAAATTGATATGTCAATATTATAAATCATAGTCCAACATAAAATCTTTCCACTACATAGTAAATAAGTGTATGTTGTGCAAAAACAGATGAACATGAATATCTTAATGGTCGTTTCCTGATGGGTCACATTTTAAAGTCAAGAGTAACATAAAGAGTAATATGTCATTTCTCGGATTTTTTTATAACTGAGAAATCCGTGATGGGTTCAACCCAGTTAACAATAGCTTTGAAACTCAGGAAAGTATGTCCCTTCTACCTGCTCCCACTTAACCATAAGGCTTAAGTTAGAAGTTAGGTTAGAATTTATGACTTGCGCCTTACCCATACATTCTGTGTTGCCCCCTAACCACAAAACCAAAGCTTTGAAGACTGAGGGTGTCAATAATTTTCTTTTCAAAGGTATTTTACATACAAATGCACCAAAAAGGTACATATTATTTTACATGATGTCATAAAAAATTTCTCTACTAAAATTTTTATGGACCTAGCTTACCTAATTCAAAATAGATACTAAATGTGTTAATACTGTTAACTAAAAGTCAGTATTGCAATTCCATAATTTCAACAATTTCCAAAGTTTGTCACCCATTTAAATTCAAGTACTCTTAGAAAATGCACTATAGAAATCAACGGTACATGTATGTGAATATTACCAGATGCAAATTTCATTACTTTACTAAATAATAGTTTTAGCTTTCTCTAGGCACAAAGTATCATTCTAAACATACATTTTCATTATCATGTAGGAGAATTGCTTGAATTAAGAAGCCCAGTCTACTCCAATAAATATATTAAGATGCTTTATTCTTTCAGATTTGTTTCTAGTAGTTTCAAATGCAGTAATAGCCTTTAAGAAGGAAAAAAAATCATTACAACACTATAAATTAAACTGGGAGATGTAGCTTTTTTTGTTTAGTGTTAAATGTCTACTCTTAAACCATTTAACTTAGATTAGTGTTATAATAATTATTTTTAGTTAGTTCAAGCGACATGTGCACTTCTATAGCCTTTATAACTTCAATGATGTTCAATAACTCAACAACTCTATGAAACAAAAATACACTTTAGTAATATTGAAAAACTAAGAGAGCGGTGGTTGTTCATTTTTCCCTTCGTAGGTCCTCCTCATTATTTATATATAATTTATAACTACTGAAATGTCTAGTTCAAGAAGAGAATGACATAAGAAATTTGTGTTGCCCCTCTGCTCATCATAGAGAAACTTAGTAACTATTATTTGATAAGACTGATCCAAAACAACTAATATCTCAATCAATATACAAGATAGATAAATCAACTCTTTTTACTTTCTCAAATTGTCAAGTGAATCTCGAAACGAAATAACAGAGAAATTCACCAATCTATTTTTATCAACATAGGTTCATATTACATAAATTTATAAAGAAGTTAGTTAACCTGAAAGTTTTTTATATATTGAAATTATCAAATTTTTGAATTTCACAGGTTGTAGCCATCAACCTATCATTGAACACATTTGCTAACACTTTAAGCTATGTATGACTAATTGCTAAATCATTAAACACAATAAAAAGAGGATGAAGCCTATGATTTTTTTCTTTAGCTCCTTTACAAAGCTCAAGAAAAGTTTTTCAGTGCACTTTGTATCGCTTGATCATTAAAGATTGAAATTTTTCTACAGACTTATATCTCTGTTATCTCTATTATATTAAATAATAGTAATGAATTTTTTGTACGTAGAGCTTAACATTTCTAGATACTTAATGAGTTGTTGCTACAAAACTAATTAGACTTTACAGTTCTAATGATACTTAACGAGCAGTCCTTAATTGTTACTGATGTGCCGCGAAATCTTGTCACATTTGAGGCTTGAAAACTAAGAATTAGTACTAAAATCGGGTGTAGTTATGTGGATATGATGTGTTTTGTAGTATTTGTACAAGTGAAACAGGTGGACGTGAAAAAAGATAGAAAGGAAGAAAATTCAGTGGAAGTGAATTGAAGAAAGTAAAGACCACGGATGACCTCACGGGTAGTGGTCTTCACTACTGATCGTGGAGCTACTCGTAGAGTTGAACCAGTGCTTAGGGTTGGAGGAGCTGAAAGGTGATTGAACCAAGTGAAGACCACAGACGACCTCACGGGCCGTGGTCCTCACAACAGTTTGTGGTGAGAGTCGTGAAGAGGATCCAGTGAATGGGCAATGAAAAGTTGAAGATGGAATTGGTCAAGTGAAGACCATAGACAACTATACGGACCGTGGTCATTGTCACGAGTCGTGGTGGTGTCCATGGTGATGATCCAGTGAATGGGCATTGTAAAGTTTAAGAGGGAATTGGTCAAGTGAAGACCACAAACAACTACACGGACCGTGGTCATTGTCACGGGTGGTGGTGGTGTCCGTGGTGATGATCCATTGGATAGACCTTAAAGAACCTATTTTAGATGAGTGCACGTGAAGACCACGAAGGGCTTCACGGACCGTGAAGCCCTCGACGGATCGTGGAGGCAGTCGTGAAGCTGCGCGATAGATTGGTCCTACTTAGAGTAGGACTCTTTTGAAACATTCTATTTGAATTAATTAAGTCGCTTTTTAGTTTTAACTCATCTTATTTGGAACGAAGAACGAAGTTTGAATTATTCTTAGCTTTTGGTTTTCGACATTAAAATCGAACCAAGGGTCGCCTTTTCCTCCTATTTTCTCTCTTCTATAACGGTTATCAACTTTTTATAAAGGTTTTCATCATCCATAAAGTCCCCATTCATCCGAGAATCGAAACCCTAGTAATTAGTTTGTCAAGAACTTTAAGTCAAAGTTCATCTCACTTTTTTTGGGCAAAATTTTCCATTACTTCCAAGTAAGTCCTTTTATAACTTGTTATAAGATTGATCTTGTCTAAAAACAAGTTAGATTTACTTCGATGTAGTCGAGTTTAGCATGATTTTGTGATGAACTATCTTGGTTGGTATTGAATTATTGTGGGTTAGTGTGAATTGGGTAAATTTGATGATTCTTGTGTATGGGTATGATGAAATTGGGAGAAATTAGTGTTCAATTTTGACATTAGTGTGAAGTTGAGTCCATATTGCATATAAGCAAGCATAACCATGTGTATTGATACAATGTAAATTGTGGAGAGTGAGGAATCGAAATCATTTGTATGAGGGTGTGTGCATATTGGATGAGTATTGTTCTTGTTTGCATTTTGCTTGATGAATATCAGTGGAGTTAGTAGTCATGGTATGATCCTGTGCTAAAAATGGGTGTAGCCTGTCCTATAGCAAAGTCGGGGGCTACAATGACTGAATGATTGGCCAAGTGTAAGACCACGATAGGCTTCACGGACCGTGGAAGCCACCACGAGCCATGAAACCACTCGTGGACCACACTTAAGTAGTCCATACATCCACTGGATATGTTCACGAGCATTATCACGGACCGTGGTTCACTCCACAGGCCATGTAACTGTTCGTGAACAATACTTGGTTCAACCTCTGTTACACACTGATTCTATCTTAAGTCCACGAGAGGTTTCACGGACCATAGTACTCATCATGGACCATGTGAGCTTCAATATAAAAAAAACTTTTATTTTATTTTAGTTTTGTTTATGTATTTTTATTTCTTTTATGTATTTTGATTCTGTGGCCCTTTCCAATGATAGATTGGGTGACGGCATTCTTAAGTCAAGGCGTCACGTTGTAATTACATAGGGGAAGTCTGAGTACCCTATATTGTGTCATTTTATTGATTTGTGTATTAATGGGTTTTTGAATTGTTCAGGTACAATGACTCCTTGAAGAAAGAACGCAACCAAACATTCCTCACCTACCACTTCTCAATCGGAAGGTGGAAATGCTTCAGAGTCTAGCAGTTCTGAGGTGCAGATAACTACCACCATTGAGGAGCACTCACCTCGATCTACTAGATCCCAGACACAAAGGGCAATTCTCCAAAACACTCTTTCCCAGTCTGAAGAGAAAGGTAGTAGTTCTGGTAGTGGCGAGGAATCGGGTAGCCAGTCTGCTAATGGTTCAGGAGGTAGTTCAGAGTCTGCAAGTGGCTCTCAAGAAGATGCAACCACACCTCCACCTGCAGTAAACACAAAAGCTGATCTGGAGCATAGGAAGAGGCAAGTGCTGTAGGAGAAGATGACGAGGTCACCACCTATGACACCATGGTTCAATATGTGAACATCCATGAAGTTGATCCTGCAACGAGACAATAACTAATTGATTGTTTCCGTTCTATGTGGACTGTGGACAGGTGCAAGGACTTCTTTAATAATGGAATTGTCAACAAGTCTGGCGGCTTCAAGAATAGACCGATCATGCCTGAGACCAGAGTGGTGGTGGCTGATATCAAATCATTCCCCGATATTTATCGGTTATTTCAGTTTCATCAGTTTGACTGGATGGACAACGCACCTGGAGAATAGTCTAGCCATCTTACCAGAGAGTTTTATGTGTGTTATGCAACCACATTGATGAACTTTGCTGCAGAAACTGAGACAACTAAATGGGGGAAGAAAGACATTGCCAATACCTAGGGTCCACTCAACTCAATCATGGGTCGGGGAAAATTGATAAATATCTTCGAGACTACTATCAACATGATGCTGCATGGCCCAGAATACATAACACCAACTTTAGTTGACCTTTTTGAGGGAAAATATCATGAGGTCACCAGTAAAACTGAGATGGAGGTTCAGAGTTCTCGAGAGCGGGTATTGCGCTGGATCGCGAGGCAAATTGCATTAGAGAGGGAGAATACAACTTGGGTTAAAAGAATGCCAACACTCATTACTAAAGCTTCACTGTCTTTTCCAGCCAAGGTTTGGTGGGTTGTTGTCCGTGCACAATTGAGACCTACAGGTAATGACAATACCTTGTATCCCTCACTAGCTTCTTTGGTAGCTTGCCTCATGGCTGGTTACCTAGTAAATGTGGGGTGGATCATAGCGACTAATATGAGAGGCAGGGCACTAAATGAGAGGGTCGGACTTTCATTTCCCTGTCTGATAGGAAAATCGTGTCGACAAGCAAACATTTCCCCAAACACGCTAGTTGATAGATTAGGTGAGGCATTTAGGCTACCAGGCCACTAAAATCAAAGATGTCGCTAACCATACCTTTGGTGCAAAATCTAGAGTTGTGGGTTCTTTGGCAATTGTTCCTCACGTACCAATTGACATTCCACATGCAGATATGGGGCCAGAGCAAGGGGAGTCATCAGAACCATCTACAGAGGCACCACCACCACCAGCTTCAACCTCACAGACTCCAGGTACCTTTGTCACTATTCCTCTTCTATTTCTTGAGAAATTAGTTGCAGATCAGCGCCAAACTAGGACCTTAGTCGACCAGATTGTACACTGGATGCCCCAGCTAATAGAGCGAGATGTGTTAGTTGTGGAGAAAAAGATAAAAGATGAGATATAGAAGGAGCTAGCTGTCTTAAAAGATAAGATGGATGGTTTGGAGATCCTTGTCCAGGATCGATTATAGGCTGCCGGGTCAGTCAACACTGAAGATTTCAACATACAATTGGCCGAGATGCGAGCTCAAGTGGCTAAACTGGCTGAAAATCCAGTACATGTGCTCACTCCGGTCATGCCAGAGTCCTTGATGCAATTGTTCAGTCAGGCACCCTCCACTCAATCACTTGACGATTTCTGGGGTGAACTACCCAAAAGTAAGTCCGGTAAGAGAAAACACAAAGCCGGAGAGTATGATGATGATTTGCCTACCGACCTATCTAAGGAGGAAAGAAGACAACAAAAGAAAGCCCGTAGGGCTTCGAGAAGAACGGCAAGAGAAGTAGTAGCACATGCACAATAATAGCGAGATGCTGTGTTAGCTGGCGCTTTTGGTAGCGGAGCACCTGTCCCAGTCAGTGATAGCCAACCTGATCCAGAGTCGAGTTTTGAAAATGCACCCATTGATAAGGGTGCCGCCGCTAATCTGGCTACCGGTGCCTAGAGCGCCGAAGGTATGACCCCTCCTCACATTCCTGTTTTGTTTTTCTTTATTGACTATGAGGGCAAAGTCCTTTTGTTTGGGGAAGGGTGGTGAGCAACCTGCCATTTTATCTCTTAGAATGAATGGAGGTTGACTCTATGTTTGTTTGTGATCCTTGTGTTTTTGAGAAAATTGTGAAGTTCTTGGTGTTGAGCTGTGCAGCAGCTAGATATGTTTGACATGATAGCCTGAATCTAAAATTTGATTGTTAGGCTCTTTAGATGATATCTTAGGTATTCACGTGCTGAAAATAGCTAATATGGAAATAAATTAGTGAACCAAGAAACTATAGAATGTAGTCCTGTGTCATGTGTGTGAGAGAGGTTTGCTTGAAGTGTAACGCTAAGAGCAGAAACTATATCTTGCCTAAGTAGTCTTGCTTAAATATGAGAATAACCAGATTGGAAAGGATCAATAGGCCATTTTTGCTAAGCCATTAGAAAGACAAAAATAAAACAACCAAATAAAAAGCTTATCACTTGAATCCGATTTGAGCCTGAAAATCAGTTTTTTTCTTACCCATTAAATATCATATCCTTGGGTCTCCGAAGATACGATGTCACAACTCAGGCCAAAAGCTTAAGTTGAGATTGATTGCAACCCGAGCAAAAAAAAGAAGTGAAAAAGAAGGTTCAACCAGTTACCTGAAAGGATAAATTAAAAAAAAATAATAAAAAAAAATAAAAAAAAATAATGGCTGCTGGGATATACTGAAATGAAGACAATGAAGGAATCGCTCAGAAAAAGTTGTGTGCATATGAAGCTTTGGAGAACCAAGGGACTAGTCACTCACAAACCCAAATATCCATTCCCTATACTGAGCCTATGTTACAAGCCAATAATGTCCTACAGTGATCCTATTCCGGGTGTTTGAAAGATAGGGTGTAGAAATCAAAGGCAAGCCTATGGTCTTTTGTTGTTAATGTTAGAAGTTCTTTGAGAGTGCGAGCGTAGAACTGAGTCCCAATTATCATGAGTGAGAGACTTCTTTGGTGTGAGGACACAGTGATTGCATTTGATAGTATATTGTGTTAGCTGATAGTACATAGACATAAGCATGGTTGACTGTGAGTAATGGGATCTCATATATTGATCCTTGCATGTTAGATTGATGGTTTTGGATATAATTTGTGATTGAGATAGGTGTTGCACAGTGTCAAAAAGATTTTGAATGTTTGACTGTTGAATGTATTAATTTTTTCTCATCACTTGAGGACAAGTAATGGTTCTAAGTTGAGGGTGTTGATGTGCCGCGAAATATAAGCACATTTTATGCTTGAAAACTAAGAATTGGTACTAAAATCAAGTGTAGTTATATGGATATGATGTGTTTGGTAGTGTTTGTACAGGTGAAACAGGTGGACGTGAAAGAAGAAAGAAAAGAAGAAAATTCAGTGAAAGTGAATTGAAGAAAGTAAAAACCACGGACGACCTCACGGGCAGTGGTCTTTACTACTTATCGTGGAGCTGCTCGTAAAGTTGAACTAGTGCTTAGGGTTGGAGGAGCTGAAAGATGATTGAACCAAGTGAAGACCAGAGACGACCTCACGGGCCGTGGTCCTCACAATGGTTCGTGGTAAGAGTCGTGAAGAGGATCCAATGAATGGGCAATGAAAAGTTGAAGATGGAATTGGTCAAGTGAAGACCATAGACAACTATACAGACTGTGGTCATTGTCACGAGTCCTGGTGGCGTCCGTAGTGATGATCCAGTGAATGGGCATTGTAAAGTTGAAGAGGGAATTGGTCAAGTGAAAACCACGGGCAACTACACGGACCGTGGTCATTGTCACGAGTTGTGGTGGTGTCCGTGGTGATGATCCAGTGGACAGGCCTTGAAGAACCTATTTTGGATGAGTTCAAGTGAAGACCACGAAAGGCTTCACGGATCGTGAAGCCCTTGATGGATCGTGGAGGCAGTCGTGAAGCTGCGTGACAGATTAGTCCTACTTTGAGTAGGACTCTTTTGAAACATTCTATTTGAATTAATTAGGTCATTTTTTACTTTTATCTCATTTTATCTGGAACGAAGAATGAAGTTTGAATTATTCTTAGCTTTTGGTTTTCAACATTAACATTGAATCAAGTTTGGAAGTTGGATTTCCGGTTTTTGAATTATCGAAATGCTTATCGATTTGCTTATTTTCGTAAGTATTTTCTTGTCATGTTTTCATTATATACTTCTGTATGTTTACGTGAAATTATGAGTTGCTAAATACCACAACTGGGAGTGTGGGACCTATGACGTAAATCTAAGTGTAATTTCGTAAAATGAGTAAAAGGTGATTTATATTTGCAAATTATAATTTAACTTTCGTTATTCATGTATTCTGATGAGTGCATGCATTAGAGTGAGCCTATATCTGTCATTTTTTTGAGAGAAAAATGATAGTTAGGAAAAATGCTAAATTAACCTGAAGAAATAGAGTTAAAGTTCGAGTTCGAGAGAAAAGAACTTTAACACTATCATAAGTGAGGGTAAAACTTGTAACACTCTGAGACCGAGAGGATTTGAGTGAAAATTATCTGATTAGACTGAGAAGTATCAGATATATTTAGGTCGCTTGTATTTTGTAGAGACAAATTGCCTGAAACTCAACTACGAAATAACATTAGATGCAACGTTATGGGGAACACAATCCTAGTTTCATTTAATTATCGAAACAACTTTAGAATTGATATTCTGTTAATTGTTAAATTAGATCTTAGTTAACAACCTTGGTTAGTAGAGCTTTATAGCTAAACTCATTTTACATTCCGTAACTGTTTTCTTTAGGAAATAATAACGACATTTGGGTTAACGCGATAGTGATATCATTTATGTAAAGAAATTCTCTGTGGGATCGACTGTAACTCACGTTGAGTTCTATAAATTGACGTTGACCATTTATATCTCTTAATTGAGGTGTAAGTTTTGGAAGTATCAGTTACCTCACCCAAAATTGAAAGTTCAATGTAAGATGAGAATGGAGCTAGTTGTGGGTTCCACACGCAAGAGTTATTCATTCCTGAAAATTAAATTTAAAAGAGGATAAAATCAATTTTATTTTCCTGAAATTAAGTAGAAAGAAGAAGAAATATGCACATGTAACTATAATTAAATTGAAGACAATAACTTTGCTCTCTTTAAGTTTTCTCTACTAGCAAGATGATGAGTGCCAACTAATGCAACAATTGTTTATGCACATCTGATAAAGCCCAAAAAATGAAGAAAAAAAAATCAAGATGATAAATAGTAGGTTCAATGACCGAGAGAGAAAGAAGAATGGAGATATTGGTAGAGAAGAGATACAAAGGGCAAATGCAGTGATGCGGTGGCTCTTCAAATATTAGGGTAAACGACACAATTTGGTCCAACTAAAAAGTCTAAAATACCCCTAAAAAATAATAAGTTGTCATTAAGCACACATGTTGATAGCCATTTCATATTGACACTTCTAATATAGTATATACATATAGTTTAAAGAGAAACACTTCTTATTGGAACATTTAAACAATTTTAAAAATTAATTATATGCAGATGAAATGTGCATGGTCAGTCGAGCATGAGGCAAAGGTACAAGAACATTTTCTTAGAAATGTGCTAAAATGTTTAGGATTTTCTTCAATATGATCTAGAACATGGTAATAGGCCATCTTGGATTACTGACGAAATATGGCCTAAACTAAATGAGTATTGTGTCTATTTAATCCTATACGCTAGAGAGGCCCAATTCTCATTTAGTTTAGGCCATTTATCCTTACTAATCCAAGATAGCCTATTACCATGTTCTCGAGCATATCAAAGAAATCACTTGACCTTTTCACATATACGCTATAAACATGTTCTCGAACCTTTGCCTCATGCTCGACTCACTATGTACACTTCATCTACATATAATTAATTTGTTTTATTGATTAAATTATCCAAAAAAAAGTATTGCTACTTAAACAATACATAGATCACAAATGATCCACTGTTTATTGATTATGTTATTTTGTAATTGTTGTAGACCAAGAACAAGCCAAGGTATTCCAAAAAGGGAAGACTCAAGTTTTTAGAGCATTCAGACTTGTTTCGAGGTAGGTGATGATTGATATTTTCCCGTTATGTGTTCTTGATAACTGCCTCGTTAGTACAACATGCATGATATATGATTACGGGGAAGAACATGATGTGGAATGAAATAATGTTTTCAATCGCATCCAATGATTGGGTTACTTATATGTACAGGGGTGATTGTTACAAATTTGTGGAGGTGATAGTATTGTGTCCTTGTTTGTTGGAACGGGTACCATGTCGGTACGTTAATAGTTAGAACAGGTACCACTGGTACAAGGGGAATGTGTACCATGCTGGTAAACTAACAATGGGAACGGGTACTAAGCTGGGACACTAAAAGTGGAATTCAGTACAACGCTGGTATACTAATAGTTTGTATGTGTGGATTCTATGAATGAACCGAAGTGGCTTGTTGTGTTGTGATGCTTCTTGTCATTATGTATAACAATTCAAGGTAAGGACTTGGTGTATGTGATGTTTTGTACTAGCATTATGATTGTTCATAATTAATGTTCCGAAGTTGTAGATGCTTATTCATATTTCACATAAATGGACCTAGTCGATGATCCTACTAGTATATTATGATTGTGTATTGATATTGCACTTGCTCTTTCTTTATTTACTACATGACATATTAGGTGGCTATTTCGCTATCCTTTCGAGCATGAGGCAAAGGTACATGAACATTTTAGAAATGTTTTAAAAGGTTGAGTGATTTTCTTTAATATGATCGAGAACTTGGTAATAGGCCATATTGGGTTAGTGAGGATATATGCCATAAACTAAATGAGTATTGTACCTCTATAATCCAATACTCTTGAGAGGCCCAATACTAATTTAGGCTAGGCTATTTATCATTACTAATCCAAGATTGCCTATTACCATGTTCTTGAGCATACCGAAGAAAACCACTTAACCTTTTAATGTATTCTCTATAAACATGTTCTCGAACCTTAGCCTCATGCTCGACTCACCATGTACACTTCATCTACATATAACTAATTTTTTTATTGATTAATTATCCAATAAGAAATATTTCTATGTAAACAATATATACACCACAAACGATCCATTGTTTATTGATTATGTTAGTTTGTAATTGTTGAAGACTAAGAAGAAGGCAAGGTATTCCAAAAAGGGAAAACTCTGTTTTTAGAGCATTTAGACTTGTTTCAAGGTAGGTGATGGTTGATGTTTTCCCTATTGTGTTATATGTTCTTGTTAACTACCTCGTTAGGATAGCATGCCGATGAACCTACCAGTATATTATGATTCTGTATTGATACTGCACTTGCTCTTTCGTTTTTGACTACAGGGCATATTCAAGTGGCTATTTCGCTATCCCAACAATATATGTCTATTACTTAAAGAAAAACACTCCTTATTGGATCATTTAAACAACTTAAAAAATTAATTATATGCAGATGAAGTGTGCATAGTCACTCGAGCATGAGATAAAGGTACAAGAAAATTTTCTTAGAAATGTGCTAAAAGGTTGAGTGATTTGGTTCAATATGATCAAGAACATGGTAATGGGCCATCTTGGATTAGTGAAGATATATGGCCTAAACCAAATGAGTATTGTGCCTCTTTAATCCAATACTTTGGAGAGGCCCAATACACATACAAAATAAAATCACTTAACCTTTTAACATATTCACTATAAACATGTTATTAAACCTTTGCCTCATGCTCAACTCACCATGTACACTTCATCTACATATAATTAATTTGTTTTATTGATTAAATTATCCAATAAGAAGTATTTCTATTTAAATGATTTATACATCACAAATGATTCATTGTTTATTGATTATTTTATTTTGTAATTGCTCTAGACCAAGAACAAGCCAAGGTGTTCCAAAAAGGGTAAACTCATTTTCTAGAGCATTCAGACTTATTTCGAGGTAGGTGCTGGTTGATGTTTTCCTGTTTGTGTTATATGTTCTTGTTAAGTGCCTCTTTAGTACAACATGCATGCTATATGATTAGGGAAAAAAAGGAAAGAACATGATGTGAAATGAAATAATGTTTTCAGTCACATCCAATGAAGGGGTTACTTATATGTACAAGGGTGATTCTTACTCATTGGTGGTAGTGATTGTATTGAGGGCTTGTTTATTGGAATGGGTACCACGCCGGTACTTTAATAGTTAGAACCGGTACCACTGGTAGAGTGGGAACGTGTACCATGCTGGTAAACTAACAAATGGAAAGGGGTACCAAGCTGGGACACTAACAATCGACTTTGGTACCACACTAGTTCACTAAAAAATTGTATGTGGGCGTTCCATAAGACAACCAGAGTGGCTTGTTGTGTTGTTATGGTTTTTGTTATTATGTATAACAATTCAAGGTGAGGACCAAGAGTATGAGATGTTTTGTACTTGCGTTATGATTGTGTATAATTAACATTCCTAAGTTGTAGTTACCTATTCATATTTCACATAAATGGACCTAGCTGAAGAATCTACCAGTATATTATGATTGTGTATTGATATTGTACTTCCTCTTTCATTATTGACTACATGGAATATTTAGGCGGTTGTTTCGCTATCCCAACAATATACATATATATATATATATTACTTAAAAAAAACACTCCTTATTAGATCATTTAAACAACTTAACAAATTAATAATATGTAGATGAAGTGTGCATGGTCACTCGAGCATGAGGCAAAGGTACAAGAACATTTTCTTAGAAATGTGTTAAAAGGTTGAGTGATTTAGTTCAATATGACCGAGAACATGGTAGTGGGCCATCTTGGATTAGTGAAGATATATGTCCTAAACCAAATGAGTATTGTGCCTCTTTAATCCAATACTTTGGAGAGGCAAAATATTCATACCAACGAAAATCACTTAACCTTTTAGCATATTCTCTATAAACATGTTCTCGAACCATTGCCTCATACTCAACTCACCATGTACACTTCATCTACATATAATTAATTTGTTTTATTGATTAAATTATCCAATAAGAACTATTTCTATTTAAATGATATATATATATATATATATATATATATATATATATATATATATATATATATATATATCACAAATGATTCATTGTTTATTGATTATGTTATTTTGTAATTGATCTAGACCAAGAACAAGCCAAGGTATTCCAAAAAATGTAAACTCAACTTTTCTAGAACATTCAGAATTGTTTCGAGGTAGGTGATGGTTGATGTTTTCCCATTTGTGTTATATGATCTTGTTAAGTGCCTCGTTAGTACAACATATATGATATGTAATTAGGGGGGAAAAGGAAAAAACATGATGTGAAATGAAGGGGTTAGATATATGTACAAGGGTGATTCTTACTCATTGGTGGTGGTGATTGTATTGAGGTCTTGTTTATTGGAACGGGTGCCACGCCGGTACTTTAATAGTTAGAACCGGTACCACTAGTAGAATGGGAATGTGTACCATGCTAGTAAACTAACAATGGGAAGGGGTACCAAGCTGGGAAACTAACAATGGAATATTGTACCACACTAGTTCACTAACAATTTGTATGTGGGGGTTCCATATGACAACTAGAGTGGCTTGTTGTGTTGTGATGGTTTTTGTTATTATGTATAACAATTCAAGGTGAGGACCAGGAGTATGGGATGTTTTGTACTTGCGTTATGATTGTGTATAATTAACGTTCCTAAGTTGTAGTTGCCTATTCATATTTCATATAAATGGACCTAGCCGATGAATCTACTAGTATATTATGATTGTGTATTGATACTGTACTTCCTCTTTCGTTATTGATTACATGGCGTATTCAGGTAACTGTTTCACTATCCCAACAATATATATATATATGTATATATATATATATGACTTAAAGAGAAGCACTCCTTATTGGATTATTTAAACAACTTAACAAATTAATTATACACTTATGAAGTGTGCATGGTCACTCGAGCATGAGGCAAAGGTACATGAACATCTTCTTAGAAATGTGCTAAAAGGTTGAGTGATTTTCTTCAATATGATTGAGAACATGGTAGTAGGCCTCTTGGATTAGTGAGGATATATGGCCTAAACTAAATGAGTATTGTGCCTCTTTAATCAAATACTCCGGAGAGGCCCAATACTCTTACCAAAGAAAATCACTTAGGCTTTTAACATTTTCTCTATAAACATGTTCTCGAATCTTTGCCTCATGCTCGACTCACCATGTACACTTCATCTACATATAATTAATTTGTTTTATTGATAAATTATCTAATAAGAAGTATTTCTATTTTAATGATATATACATCACAAATGATTCTTTGTTTATTGATTATGTTATTTTGTAATTGCTCTAGACCAAGAACAAGCCAAGGTATTACAAAAAGGGTAAACTCAAGTTTTTTATAGCAATCAGACTTGTTTCAAAGTAGGTGATTGTTAATGTTTTCTTGTTTGTGTTATATGTTCTTGTAAAGTGCCTCGTTAGTACAACATGCAGGGTATAAGATTAGGGGGAAAAGAAAAGAATATGATGTGAAATGAAATGATGTTTTCAATTGCATCCAATGAAGGGGTTACTTATATGTACAAGGGTTATTCTTACTCATTGGTGGTGGTGATTGTATTGAGTGCTTGTTTGTTGGAACGGGTAACATGCGGTACTTTAATAGTTAGAACCGGTACCACTAGCAAAATGCAAACGTGTACCATGCTGGTAAACTAACAATGGGAAATGGTACCAAGCTGGGACTAACAATGGAATTTGGTACCACGCTGGTTCACTAACAATTTGTATGTATGTGTTCCATGAGAGAACTGGAGTGGCTTGTTGTGTTGTGATGGTTCTTGTTATTATGTATAACAATTCAAGGTTAGGACTGGAGCATGAGATGTTTTTTACTTGCGTTATGATTGTGTATATTTAACGTTCCTAAGTTGTAGTTGCCTATTCATACTACATAAATGGACCTAGTCGATGATCTAACATGTATATTGTGATTGTGTATTGATACTGCACTTGCTCTTTCTTTATTGATTGTATGGCATATTCAGGTTGGTTTTTCGCTATCCCAACTGTGATACCTCAATTATATAAATCCAAGGGTGAGCCACTTCCTCTAGGCAGCTATGGATTCTTCATTATTTTCTTAGTAAATTTGTTCGGACTCAAACATTCTAGACTTATGATTTTCTTGTTTTAGGGTTGTATCCCCTTATTCTAGATAATTAGAGTTTTGGTACTGCGACTTTTAGTTTCTAGGGGGTTACTTCCATATTTGTTGATGACTATGGTCTTCTTATTTAAAAACATGTTTTAATTAAAGACTACTTCTTAAATATTTGGAACTGCTTACTTTAATCTCATTAAACAACTTAAGAAATTAATAATATGTAGAGGAGTGTGCATAGTCATTCGAGCATGAGGCAAAGGTATAAGAACTTTTTCTAAGAAATGTGCTACAAGGTTGAGTGATTTGCTTCAATATAATCTACAACATGGTAGTAGGCCATATTGGATTAGTTAGGATATATGGCCTAAACTAAATGAGTATTGTGCCTCTTTAATCCAATACTCTGGACTGGCCCAATACTCATACCGAAGAAAATCACTTAACCTTTTAACATATCCTCTATGAACATGTTCTCTCACCTTTGCCTTGTGCTCGACTCACCATGTACATTTGATGTACATATAATTAATTTGTTTTATTGATTAAACTATCCAATAAGAAGTATTTTTATTTAAATGATATATACATCACAAATGATTTATTGTTTATTGATTATGTTATTTTATAATTGTTCGAGACCAAGAACAAGCCAAGGTGTTCCAAAAGGGTAAACTCAAGTTTTCTAGAGTATTCAGACTTATTTTGAGGTAGGTGATGGCTGATTTTTCCCATTTGTGCTATATGTTCTTGTTAAGTGCCTCGTTAGTATAACATGCATGATATATGATTAAGGGGAAAAGGAAAGAACATGATGTGAAATGAAATGATTTTGTCTATCGCATCCAATGATTGTGTTACTTATATGTACAAGGGTGATTGTTGTCATTGTGCTGGTGATTGAATTGTGTACTTGATTGTTTGAACGGGTACAACGCTGGTACGCTAATAGTTTGAATTGATACCACTGGTACAATGGGAATATGTACCATGCTAGTAAACTAACAATGGGAATGGGTACCATGCTAGGACACTAACAATGGAATTTGGTACCATGCTGGTACACTAATAGTTTGTATGTATGTGTTCCATGAGAGAATTGGAGTGGTTTGTTGTGTTGTGATGGTTCTTGTTATTATGTATAACAGTTCAAGGTTAGGTCTGGAGCATGGGATGTTTTGTACTTGCTTTATGATTGTGTATAATTAACGTTCCTAAGTTATAGTTGCCTATTCATACTACATAAATGGACCTAATCGATGATCCAACCTGTATATTGTGATTGTGTATTGATATTGTATTTGCTCTTTCTTTATTGACTATATGGCATTTTTAGGCTGCTTTTTTGCTATCCCAACTGTGATAACTCAGTTATTTGAATTCAAGAGTGAGCCACTTCCTCTGGGCTGCTATGGATTCTTCATTATTTTCTTCGTAAATTTGTTCGGAGTCAAACATTCTAGACTTGTGATTTTCTTGTATTGTGGTTGTATCCCCTTCTTCTAGATAGTTAGAGTTTTGGTCCTGCGACTTTCAGTTTCTAGGGGGTTACTTCCATATTAGTTGATGACTATGGTCTTTTTATTTACAAACATGTTTTAATTAAAGACTACTTCTTAAATCTTTGGAACTGCTTACTTTAATCTCATTAAACAACTTAACAAATAAATTATATGCAGATAAGTGTGCATGGTCACTCGAGCATGAGGCAAAGGTAAAAGAACTTTTTCTTAGAAATGTGCTAAAGGGTTGAGTGATTTGCTTCAATATAATCGACAACATGGTAGTAGTCCATCTTGGACTAGTGAGGATATATGGCCTAAACTAAATGAATATCGTGCCTCTTTAATTTAATACTTTGAAGAGGACTAAAGGTATTAGCCGTATTATTTCTTTTATACATTCCAGTGTATATTCTATGTATTGTATATCGTGGGTTTGTTGAAATGTTTCTATATTTTCTTTTATTAAATTACTTAGTAAAGTAATATCTGTTATAGTTCGTTGCCAATATTCTAAGTATTCTTGGTTTATCATTTATAACTTGTATGATCGGTTTAATTTCATCATAAAGTATCTCGGATGGTGCTGAATAGAATTTTATATAAAACAGAGTTCCCTTAGTTATTCTTTTGTAGTTCATGAAAAGAAAAGAATTAGATCTTAGTGTAGAAAAATATTCCAAATACCATTAATAAGAAATATATTCAAAAGACAAAAAGAAGAATATTACGTAGTAAGTCAGAAAGAACATATAATAGATTGTAAATATACTCAAGGAAAAGCAAGCATACCTATAATAAATAAATAAATACAAGAAATTAAAGCTAAAGACCCTATAAAATACGTACATTTAGGTGGAACAGAAATATTAATAAAAGCTTGTTTTAGAGAAGGAATAGATACACCAATAGAAATATATTTAGCAGATGACAGAATAATAGAACCAATAGAAAGAAGCATAATAAGTGCAGTAAAAGGAAATTTGATATATCAAAAATTTAAATTCATAATAAGTGCCAATTATTCAGTGGCAATAAACGATAAAAACATAGACAAATCATTAGTACTATATTGGAAAATGTCAGGAATAGAGTTAGCCCCAGGAAGTAAAATATTTACAGCCCGCTGTAAAAACCTTTATGTATTAACAACAAAACATAAGATAACAACAAAAAATAAGATCAATAAAATAAAAATAGAAAATCCGTTTGAAAAAATAGTTACAGTAATAGACAATAATGATTATAGTTACAAAGAAATAGACATAGAAGAAGATTTAGAAATAGTAAGTGATAGGATAAGCACATCAAAAAGGATAAAAAGCCTAGATAAAGATAATGAGATATCTCAACCCACAAGAAAATCAGTAGAATATCAAAGGATAAAAGAAATTGAACCATATCATTACTATATAACCGGAATAATAGAACAAAGAAAGCATATTATTATAATAAATACTGGACAAGAAGAAAATTACATACCAAAAGAATTAGTATATGAAGAAGAAATAATCTCTAAAGAACAAATATGTCCAGAATTACCAAAAGAATTATCATATATAGAAGAAACAACCCAAAAAGAAATAATTATAGGAGGAATAATTATATTAATAAACTTCAAAATATATCAAGAAGACAATATAATATTAGGAATAAAATGGCTAGAAGAAATGAAACCATATAATCTAGAAAATACACAATTAACTATAACTTATAAAAATAAAAAAGTTATAATCAAAAGAGCAATATGAAAATTTATATACTTGCAAAAATAATAGTAGAAAATTATTATAATAGATATTATACTCCAATGTTAGATACGGGAGCAGAAGCAAATATGTGCAAACATAATTGCCTACCAGAAGAAAAATGGGAAAAATTAAAAACACCTATAGTGGTAACATGATTTAATAATGAAGGAAGCATGATAACATATAAAGCAAAAAATATAAAATTACAAATATGGGATAAAATATTAACTATTGAAGACATATATAGCTATGAATTTATAAATAAAGATATGCTCTTAGGAATGCCGTTTTTAGAAAAGTTATATCCACACATAATAACAAAAACACATTGGTGGTTTACTACACCATGTAAGCAAAAGGTAGGAGCAAAAAGAGTAAATAATAAGAATAGAAAACCCACACCATGGATTAAAGGAAGTGAAAAAATAACCCAAAAACTAGAAAATATTAAAGAAAGTACCCACAATATAGAATTGATAATATTCTCAATAGATAAAATAAAAATGATTCAAGAAAAATTAGATATGTTATATAGTGAAGATCCCCTAAAAGGATGGGAAAAACACCAAACAAAAATAAAAATTGAACTAATTGATGAAAATAGTATAATTACTCAAAAATCGTTGAAATATAACTTTGCAGATTTAGCAGAATTTAAAATGCATATAAAAGAATTATTGGATAACAAATATATTCAAGAAAGTAATAGTAAACATACAAGTCCAGCATTTATAGTAAATAAACATAGTGAACAAAAAAGAGGTAAAAGTCGTATGGTTATTGACTATAGAAGCTTAAATGCAAAAACAAAAACATATAATTACCCTATACCAAACAAAGTACTAAAGGTAAGACAGATACAAGGATATAATTATTTCAGTAAATTCGATTGTAAATTAGGATTTTATCATCTAAAATTAGAAGGAGAATCCAAAAAATTAACAGCTTTTACAGTACCACAAGGATTTTATGAATGGAATGTACTACCTTTTGGATATAAAAATGCACCAGGAAGATATCAACATTTTATGGATAATTATTTTAATCAACTAGAAAATTGTATAGTATACATAGATGATATATTGTTGTACTCACGGACAGAAGAAGAACATATAAGATTGTTAGAAAAATTTATACATATAATAATACACTCAGGAATAAGTTTAAGTAAGAAAAAAGCAGAAATAATGAAAAATCAAATAGAATTTCTAGGAATACAAATAGATAAAAATGGTATAAAAATGCAAAATCATATAATACAAAAAATAATAAATTCTGAAGAACAGATAGATACAAAAAAGAAATTACAATCATTTTTAGGATTGGTAAATCAAGTAAGAGATTATATACCTAATTTAGCAGAAAATCTTAAACCTTTGCATAAAAAACTAAAGAAAGATGTAGAATATTATTTTGACAAAAAAGACCAAGAACAAATAAAAAAATAAAATTATTATGCAAAAACTTACCAAAATTATATTTTCCAGATGAAAATAAAATTTTTATATATATAGTAGAATCAGATGCCAGTGAAATAAGCTATGGAGGAGTATTAAAATACAAATACGATAAAGAAAAAATAGAACATCATTGTAGATATTATTCAGGAACATTTACAAATCCCAAAATAAAATGGGAAATAAATAGAAAAGAGTTATATGCATTATATAAGTGTTTATTAGCTTTTGAACCATATATCTTATATAATAAGTTTATTGTAAGAACAGATAATACGCAGGTAAAATGGTGGATTACACGAAAGATACAAGATTCGGTAACAACTAAAGAAATACGCAAACTAGTATTAAATATACAAAATTTCACATTTACAATAGAATTAATAAGTACTAACAAAAATGTCATTGCAGATTACATCTCAAGACAGAGCTACTCAGACGGATCTAGACAAAGAAATTACTCTTGAGAAAATATTCGATGCTATGACATTACTTTATACAAAAGTAGATAGCATGAACAAAGAAATACAAAAAATGAAAAGTCAGCAGCATGACGGTAAATATGCGGAGCTAAGTCGATCGGAAGACTTGAAAATTCCAGAACTAGAAGGTGACGATGGAAAACACCGAAAAACCCAATCTAACAATTTGTTACATACAGCTGCAGGTAGCACATCATTTACAAAAGAAGAAAAAAGATATGTTAATATAAATATGAACAAGATATTTGAAAAACCATTCATACCCAGAAACCAAAACCCCTTATTCGTACCACCACAAATAAATACCTACAAAGACAGCTTGGGACAAGATAAGAAGATCTATAACCACATAACCAGAGCCTATATAGAGAACATTTACAAAATACAAACCTTTCTAAACAAACACCCCAGATCTAAAACTACCCAAAATCCACATGAAGATTACATTACCCAGACTCTACAAGGATACAATAAATTAATTGCTTTACCTAAGACAAATGGAAATCTAGTAGAAACTTGCTATAACTATGGACTACTAAACACAGTATATACCCAGACAGGAGATGAAATAGCTACAATACCGGAACTACACAAAGCATTCATGAACTACAAAAGAATAACTAAGGGAACTCTGTTTTATATAAAATTCTATTCAGCACCATCCGAGATACTTTATGATGAAATTAAACCGATCATACAAGTTATAAAAATTGGATTAACCATAGATATGATCATACCAGAAAAATTAGAAGAACAAGATGAAATACAAAAAGTGGAGATACCAGCATTCTATGCCGGAAAACGAATTATTGGATTAGCTACTATCCTAAATGAGTTAACATCTAATTATCTAAACAAAAATTCGATATGGAGTTATTATTCAAGAGAACAAACAATGATATATTCGAATTGTAGAGAATTCAGAGAAGCAGATATGGAAGAACTCAGGCAATGGGCACTAAGTCTACTAAAACCTGAGCAACAGCCAACTACAAGAGCTATAAGGAAAAGCTTTATCTCATCAGAAATAATGACAAGATATTGCAAAACTATTGGGCACAAATATCCGGATCATCAATGTTCTAAATGCCAAGGAGAAGATAACGTAATCCCAGACGTATAGCTGGAGTAAAAACAAGAAGCAACAGACTGACAAGATAAAAAGAAAAAGCTATGCGGACAAAATAAGTGGAATGTAAAAGAAGAGATAGTGGAACTTTATGTAAAGTAAAGAGCTAGTGGAAGACTTTAGATAAAGTAGTAGTACCAACGTGTTAGATTAGTAGTAATATGTACAAAAGTATGAATAGTATTAAAGATGTAAAGTAAACTATAGTTAGATATAAAGTAACCATAGTATAGTAAAGTAACTATAGTAGAGTTACTTATATTTGTATAAATAGAACACCATTATGGCATAGATAGGCAAGACTTTCTACACGGAAAGCAAAGCCTTTTGTATACAAATATTCTCTCAAATAAAAATCTAAATTTTCAGTTAAGCTATGGATCAAAATGCAGATACTACACATGTACATATATTTATGATTATGCATAGCTAAAACTGTTGATTCCTGAATATCATAATAATGATAGAATAAATTTATATTAGTCATTATATACTAGAATTATTATCGAATGTTTTCTAGTTTGTTAACATGAGGAAAGAAAGGAAAACTTCCAACTATGCCATCCTAAAGTTGAAACCATAGGCATGAGAAGCCGCAAGGGGAGTAAACATAGTTGAGGCGCTGTAGGAAGGGAGTACTTTTGAAAGTACGATGTTAACAGTGACAGGAAAATGTTTGAGAATAATCTAGTTTATAGTAATCTAATATGAATAATATTCGTCAGGATTATGATATGAAGGAATTGTATTAAACTGCTATTGTATTAAATTATTATGTCTTATTTACATAATGAAATGATATTAGAAAATAAGATATTGGTCCTGTATATACTCAAGAACATAACAGTAGAAATAAGAAGAATAATATGGGAGAAGATACATGAAGAAGAAGAAGAATTAATAAACTAGATATGGTACGAAATAGATGAAATAAATAGGATAAATAATGAGATTTTAGATTTTAATTTAAGTGATCTAGAAATTCAATATTCAGATTAATGATAAACCAAGAATACTTAGAATATTGGCAACGAACTATAACAGATATTACTTTACTAAGTAATTTAATAAAAGAAAATATAGAAACATTTCAACAAACCCACGATATACAATACATAGAATATACACTGGAATGTATAAAAGAAATAATACGGCTAATACCTTTAAGAAAAATGTATTATGACCGAATTAATCAATAAGGAAACTAAAAAGGGACCCACAGCCCAAAGTTGGTATCAGAGCTAGACATAGTAAAAAGTATACAACCATGAATAATAAAGAAGATCATAAAAATGAATTAATTGGACAAGCAATAATAATACGACAAGAACTGAAAGTTAAACAAGAAAGGCTTCAATATAATATATTTGCAGGTGTATGCCAAAAATCTTTATTAGCCCAAAGAAAAGTAATATTTAATCTACAACTAGAATTACAAAAGATAGAGTATAAATTAAAACATAATTTAAGATGAATAAAGAAGAATTTGCTATAGAAGAAAAAACCTACGAGAATCCCGAAGGATTAAAGATAAAAATAATATTTTCAAACTTAGGAAGAAGATATAAAAAAATAGGTGACAATTTATATTTAATGATAGAAAAAGAAACAGTAAGATTAGAAGATAGTCTAATTACCATGGTCAGAATAACTAAAGAAAATGAAGAAATAGATAAGAAAAAAGAAATAGAAATGATAAAACAACAAGCAAAATTAGAGATACAACAGATCGAAGAAGTAAAAAATGATAAGATAATAGCATTAGAAAAAGAACTAACAATGCTTAAAGAATTATACACAGCTAAACAAAAAGAAAAAGAAATGGAAGCAGAATTAAGAATGGAAATAGAAAAATTTAAAGAAAAATTAAACTCAGATATAAGTATTGATAATGTTGATATAGAAGAAGAAAATTGCTCAGAACAAGGCTCAGATATAAGTGAAACATATACAGAAATATTAGAAAAAATAACCGAAGACAATACAATAGAAATAAAAAATAAGGCAAGTACAAGCACAGAAGTAAAAAACCCAAAAACACTAAATCCCGAATATTACACAGTTAGTTATGAAGAATCTGATAGATATGATAATTTATGGAATAAACGACTAAACAAAAATTTAAACAAAAAATGGACACCATCCACAACATCTAAAAATAATGTCTTTCTAGATTTAGATTGCGTAGCAGATATAAATAAAACAATACAACTATGGGTAGGATATATATCAAAACAATTAATAGATAACAAAATTGGAATGACGGAAGTACCAGGATATATAGAAAGAACATTTATAGGAACAGTAAAATTATGGTTACATAATTTAGTAGACGAAAGTATAAAAAAACTAAGAAATAATAAGAAAATAGATGGAGAAATTGCAACTACACCAATTGACATATTAAATAAATATGAAATAGCTATAAGAAATGAATTCAGTAGTACAACTACAGAAGTAGAAGAACAGAATAAAGAAAAATAGTTAAATAGGAATTTAATGTTGAAATTAGCCATATGTAATATGTGTTACATAGACGAATACACATGCGTATTCAGAGAATATTATTACAAAGGAACATATAGTGCAGATGAAGCAAAAGAAATAAGAAAATTGTATTTTACAAAACTACCAGAACCATTTAGCTCTAAAATAATAAAAGACTGGAATGAAGCAGGATTACAAGATACACTTGGAGCAAGAATGAGATATTTAAAAAAATGGTACTCAGAAATATGTGAGAAATATAGAGAAGAAATGAAAATGGAAAAAACAATAATTAAAAATTTAGCATGCTGTAAGGATAAGATAGCACCACAATTTGGATGTAATGATAGCTATTATAAAAAGAAATATAGAAAACCAGGACGTTATAGAAAATATAAATCCCAGTACAAGTATAAGAGACCAAGAAGGAAATATTATATAAAAAATACTAAAATAAAAAGACCTTATAGACCAAAGAAAAAACTATCAGAATGTACATGTTATAATTGCGGAAAACTAGGACATTTAGCTAAAGATTGTAAACTACCAAAAAATCCAAAACAAAAACAAATATCAGAGATAGTAATTAATGAAGAAACATATACACAAATAGACTATATAGATTATGAATTAGAAAGTGATGACAGCATTTATGAACTTGAAAATGAATTATCTGAAAATGAAATAGAAGATACTAATGACTGAAAGAGAGGTAAAAATAATAAATAAAGACGAATATACAGATGAGGAATCTACAGAACAAAAAATAATATTTGATATCAATATATTTGAACAAATAAAAGGAAAAGAATTAGATCTTAGTGTAGAAAAAATATTCCAAATACCATTAATAAGAAATATATTCAAAAGACAAAAAGTTTGAAGAGGACCAATATTCATACCGAAGAAGATCACATAACCTTTTAACATATCTTCTATGAACATGTTCTCTAACCTTTGCCTCTTGCTCGACTCACCATGTACACTTGTTCAACATATAATTAATTTGTTTTATTGATTAAATTATCCAATAAGAAGTATTTCTATTTAAATGATATATACATCACAAATGATTCATTGTTTATTGATTATGCTATTTTGTAATTATTCTAGACCAAGAACAATCCAAGGTATTCCAAAAAGGATAAGCTTAAGTTTTCTAGAGCATTCATACTTTTTTTTGAGGTAGGTGATGGCTGATGTTTTCCCGTTTGTATTATATGTTCTTGTTAAGTGCCTCGTTAGTATATCATGTATGATATATGATTAGGGGGAAAGGAAAGAACATGATGTGAAATGAAATGATTCTTTCAATCGCATCCAATGAGTGGGTTACTTATATGTACACGGGTGATTTTTGCTCATTGTGCTGGTGATTGTATTGTGTGATTGTTTGTTAGAACGGGTACAACACTGGTACACTAATAGTTTGAATTGATACCACTAGTACAATGGGAACATGTACTATTCTAGTAACTTAACTATCAGAATGGGTACCAAGCTGGGACACTAACAATGGAATTTGGTACTATGCTGGTACACTAACAGTTTGTATGTATATGTTCCATGAGAGAAATGGAGTGGCTTGTTGTGTTGTGATGGTTCTTGTTATTATGTATAACAATTCAAGGTTAGGACTGGAGCATGGGATGTTTTGTACTTGCGTTATGATTGTGTATAATTAACGTTCTTAAGTTTTAATTGCCTATTCATACTACATAAATGGACCTAGTCGATGATCCTGCCTGTATATTGTGATTGTGTATTGATAGTACACTTGCTCTTTCTTTACTGACTATATGGCATATTCTGCTTTTTTGCTATCCCAACTGTTATACCTCAATTAGTTGAATCCAAGGGTTAGCCACTTCCTTTGGGCAGCTATGGATTCTTCATTATTTTCTTAGTAAATTTGTTCGGACACAAAAATTCTAGACTTATGCTTTTCTTGTTTTAGGAATGTATCCCCTTCTTCTAGATGGTTATAGTTTTGGTACTGCGACTTTCACTTTCTAGGGGGTTACTTTCATATTTATTGATGACTATGGTTATCTTATTTAAAAACATGTTTTAATTAAAGACTACTTCTTAAATCTTTGGAACTTCTGAATTTACAATCATTAAACAACTTAAAAAATTAATTAGAGTGTGCATGGTCACTTGAGCATGAGGTAAATGTATAAGAATTTTTTCTTAGAAATGTGCTAAAAGGTTGAGTGATTTGCTTCAATATAATCTACAACATGGTAGTAGGCCATCTTGGATTAGTGAGGATATAAGGCCTAAACTAAATGAGTAGGGTACCTTGTAAATCCAATCCTCTGGAGAGGCCCAATACTCATACCGAAGAAAATCACTTAACCTTTTAACACATCCTCTATGAACATGTTCTCTAACCTTTGCCTCATGCTCGAATCATCATGTACACTTGATCTACATATAATTAATTTGTTTTATTAATTAAATTATCCAATACGAAGTATTTCTAATTAAATGATATATACATCTCAAATGATTCATTGTTTATTGATTATGTTATTTTGTAATTGTTCCTGACCAAGAGAAAGTCAAGGTATTCCAAAAGGCTAAACTCAAGTTTTCTAGAGCATTCAGACTTGTTTCGAGGTAGGTGATGGCTGATGTTTTCCTATTTGTGTTATATGTTCTTGTTAAGTGCCTCGTTAGTATAGCATGCATGATATATGATTAAGGGGAAAAGGAAAGAACATAATGTGAAATGAAATGATTCTTTCAATCGCATCTAATGAATGGGCTACTTTTATGTACAAGGGTGATTGTTGCACATTGTGCTGGTGATTGTATTATGTGCTTGTTTGTTAGAACGGGTACAACGCTGATACTCTAATAGTTTGAACTGATACCACTGGCACAATAAGAACATGTACCATGCTAGTAAGCTAACAATGGGAATGGGTACTAAAATGGGACACTAATAATGGAATTTGGTACCATGCTGGTGCACTAACAATTTGTATGTATTTGTTCCATGAGAGAACTGGAGTGGTTTATTGTGTTGTGATGGTTCTTGTTATTATGTATAACATATCAAGGTTAGGTTTGGAGCATGGGATGTTTTGTACTTGCTTTATGGTTGTGTATAATTAACATTCCTAAGTTGTAGTTGCCTATTCATACTACATAAATGGACCTAATCAATGATCCAACCTGTATATTGTAATTGTGTATTGATACTGCACTTGCACTTTCTTTATTGACTATTTGGCATATTCAGGCTGCTTTTTCGCTATCCCAATTGTGATACCTCAGTTATCTGAATCCAAGGGTGAGCCACTTCCTCTGGGCTGTTATGGATTCTTCATTATTTTCTTAGTAAATTTGTTCGGACTCAAACATTCTAGACTTATGCTTTTCTTGTTTTGGGGTTGTATCGCCTTCTTCTAGATAGTTAAAGTTTTGGTACTGCGAGTTTCAGTTTCTAGGGGGTTACTTCCATATTTGTTGATGACTATGGTCTTCTTACTTATAAACATGTTTTAATTAAAGACTACTTCTTAAATCTTTGGAACTGCTTACTTTAATCTCATTAAACAACCGATCAAATTAATTATATGTAGATGAGTGTGCATGGTCACTTAAGCATGAGGCAAAGGTCTATGAACTTTTTCTTAGAAATATGCTAAAAGGTTGAGTGATGTGATTTAATAAAATCGACAACATAGTAATAGACCAACTTGGATTTGTGAGGATATATGGCCTAAACTAAATGAGTATTGTGCCTCTTTAATCCAATACTCTGGAGAGGCCCAATACTCATACCGAAGAAAATCACTTAACTTTTTAAGATATCTTCTATGAACATGATCTCTAACCTTCACCCTATGCTCGACTCACGATGTACACTTGATCTACATATAATTAATTTGTTTTATTGATTAAATTATCCAATAAGAAGTATTTCTATTTAAATGATAAATACATCACAAATGATTCATTGTTTATTGATTATGTTATTTGTAATTGTTCTAGACCAAGAGCAAGCCAAGGTATTCTAGAGCTTTCAGACTTGTTTCAAGGTAGGTGATGGCTGATGTTTTACTGTTTGTGTTATATGTTCTTGTTAAGTGCCTCATTAGTATAACATGCATGGTATATGATTAGGGAAAAAAAATAAAAGAACATGATGTGAAATGAAATAATTCTTTCAACTGCATCCAATGAATGGGTTACTTATATGTACAAGGTTGATTGTTGCTTATTGTGCTGGTGATTGTATTGTGTGCTTTTTTGTTTGAATGGGTACAATGCCGATACGCTAAAATTTTGAACTTATACCACTGGTACAATGGGAGCATGTACCATGCTAGTAAACTAACAATGGGAATAAGTACCAAGTTGGTACACTACCAATGGAATTCAGTACCATACTGGTACACTAACAGTTTGTATATATGTGTTTCATGAGAGAACTGGAGTGGCTTGTTGTGTTGTGATGGTTCTTGTTATTATTTATAACAATTCAAGGTTAGGTCTGGAGTATGGGATGTTTTGTACTTACTTTATGATTGTGTATAATTAACGTTCCTAAGTTGTAGTTGCCTATTCATACTACATAAATGTGCCTAGTCGATGATCCAACATGTATATTGTGATTGTATAATGATACTGCACTTGCTCTTTCTTTATTGACTAGATGGCATATTCAGGCTGCTTTTTTGCTATCCCAACTGTGATACCTCAATTATCTGATTCCAATGGTGAGCCACTTCCTCTGGGCTGCTATGGATTCTTCATTATTTTCTTAGTAAATTTGTCCAGACACAAACCTTCTAGACTTATTCTTTTCTTGTTTTGGGGTTGTATCCCCTTCTTCTAAATAGTTAGAGTTTTGGTATTGCGACTTTCAATTTCTGGGGGGTTACTTGTTGATGACTATGGTCTTCTTATTTACAAATATGTTTTAATTAAAGACTAATTCTTAAATCTTTAGAACTACTTACTTTGATTGCACATTAGACTATGTGTGAGTAGTTGATTGGTTTCTCTCATTAGTCTCATCGTACCAAAACAGGTTTAGTAGAGTCTTGTAGAATGGTATGGAGACTTCTGTACTTTTTTTCTGGAGGCTACAAGACTTTAGGTAAATTATATTCTTTCTTCTTTCTTCGTGTTCTAACTTGATTCCAATTGGTATTTGGCAATCCAAATTGGTATCTGACCTCTTTTTTTCTTCTATCCGCAAATGGTTGATATAATATGCAATAGAGTCAGAGTACCAACTCTAGGAAACCAACGGTCAAAAGTAGAGGCATGGGAAATGGAAGGGCAACACCTTCTAGGGGTTGAGCTCAGGCAAATTTCTGCATTTTTTCCACCAATTTCTTCAATAAAGGTAAGTTAATTACTTCCCTAAGTTGTAATTTAACTCTTAAGCCTTAGAATCTTGGGTGTTACTCTTGAGGAGGGTTTTCACTTGAATTAATGATGGGAAAAGCCTTGGTTTGGGTAGAACTATCATGAAATTGCCCTAGGGTTAGGATTAAAGTAATAATTTGATTTTAATTAGGCCATTGTTCATTGATTATTCTATTTTTAATTGTCGTAGACCAAGAACAAGCTAAGGCACTCCAAAAGGGAAAAACTCAAGTTCATTAGGGCATTTAGGCTTGTTTAAAGGTAGGTCATCATTTATGTTTTCGTGTTTCTGTTATATATGGTCTTTAACTGCCTCATTAGTACTGTATGCATGATATATGATTACGGTGAAAAGGAAATAACATGATGTGAAATGAAATGATGTTGTCAATCACATGCAGTGAAATAGTTGCTTGAGTGTACAAAGACAATTATTATTCATTGTGGTGGTGATTGTGTTGTGTGTTTATTTGTTGGAACGGGTACCACACCGGTACAATAATAGTTCGAACGGGTACTACGCCTCTATAATAGGAACATGTACCACTCCAATATAATAACAATGGGAATAGGTACCACACTCGATACACTAAAAGTTTGTATGATAGGTTCCGTGAGAGAACCAGAATGGCTTGTTGTGCTATGATGTTTCATGTTTTTGTGCATACCAATTCAGGTTCAAGACTGGAGTTTGGGTTGTGTTGTACCTGCGTTATAATTGTGTATTATTTGTGTTACTATGTTGTAGTTGCGTGTCCATATTTTACATAACTGGAACTAGTCGATGATCCTACAGATACACTATGGTTGTGTATTCATATTAGTCTTGCTCTTTCTTTGTTGAGTACATGGTATATTCAGGTTGTTGCTTCGTGACCTCAACTGTGAGACCTTAGTTATATGAATCCAAGGGTAAGCCACTTTCTCCGTGCTTCTACGGATTCCTCTTTATTTTCTTATTAAATTTGTTCAGACTTGGACATTCTAGACTTATATTTTTCTTGTTTTGGGGTTGTATGCCCTTATTAGTTAGAGTTTGGTCCTGTGACTTTCAGTTTCTAAGGGGTTGCTTCCGCATTTGCTGATGATTATGGTTTTCTTATTTACAAACATGTTTTAATTAAAGACTATTTTTACAATCTCTCAAATTGCTTACTATGATTGCATATTAGATTGTTTGTGAGTAGTTGGTTGGTTCTTCCACCGGGGGTTAGTGTGGGTGACACTCATGGTCGGTCAGGGTCGTAACTATCTAAGGTTTCATTTTCATTATTGAGATGTTAAAAAGGAGACTACATATTGGAGAAGAGTTTATCAAAATGGGAGTAGTAAAAGATGTAAGGTGTTGTTGTTGCAATGAAAATGCACCTGAAACATTCCAACACTTGTTTTTAATTTGCTCTACAACTATGAGGGTGTGGAAAACTCTTATTGCTGCTCTTGGGAATCAAATTCCATTGGTACATCATCAAGTGACAATTAAAAGATGGTGAGAGGTGGATTACTCAACTAAGCTAAAACCAGTGCACAACGCTATTCTTGCTTTCATTTTGAGGCCTGTTTGGAGAAGAAGAAATGTTATTAAGTTAGGATGACAGAAGGACTGCTAGCAATTTGATTTTTGAAACAAACAAGAGTCTCTACATATTAGCTAGAACAAGGTATCCATGGTTGAAGTATCTACCTAAGCAATAACCCTTGATAGTACAATTTTTAGAAGAGTATATACCTTTAATCATCCACAAGATGGTAGTTTGGTGAAAAAACAAAGAGACACCTTCAGATGCAACTGTGATGGACTATCAAAACGAAACTCAAGGCCTAGTGCAATTGGTTTCTGTATAAGGAAGTGGGAAGGCAATTTTATGTATGTTAAATCTAGGAAATTAACTAAAGACACAAGTTTAATAGCATAAGCAAGAACAATTAAAGTAGGTACAAAGTTTTGCTTCAATAATGGGAAGACTCAAGTGGTGGTAGATATTGATTCATAAATTATGAAGTTGGTCTTCGATGGAATTTGCGAAGCACTTGGAGTATGTCTTTGGAGATTCAGTATAAAAAAAGGATTAATAAGAAGGCACATATTTATGTGAAGCATGTTTATAGAAAGGGAAATAAGTGAGCAGCCTATTTAACTAACTTAGATGTATATTTTGCAGGTACTTTAATCTTTCGTACTCTACAAAAGTTGCATGAAGAAGGAAAGAATACTCTACAATTTAATAAAATTCAGATTGCAAACATCAGGATATAAAAATACCAAAATTCTAATTTTGGCATTCAATATACTATAGCTACCAGCTACCTCAACAACATCAATATATTTTACTCAGGATATCGATGAACAATAGTCTCATGTTTTAGGTTTGAGTTCAAAATTTAAATCTATCAAGAGGGAAATTTGATGGATTGTACCTGGAACACCTTGATGATTAATCCGTTATGAACCTCTTTTCTAACAATGGTATTAGCTTTTTTTGGCTCAATCTATTGAAAAGAGAAATAGTGAATTGGCCATCAACATTCTTAATAGTTGTCATCCTAGCTGTTACTAAGGTTATATCAATAAATATCAAGAGAAGATTTATTACAAACATCGTGTCGAAGAAGTCTTTGATGAAAACGATTACATGACATCAGTGAGAGCTTTTTATGTATAGAGTGAAACCGACCAAACACATGTGGGATCTTGGTCATTGAATAATCATCACATGGTAAAAGTTCCAGTTTTTCCCAGAGGTTGGCTTTCTCATGAAGATTTGATGGAGCCGAAGGACGGTGTAACTTCTGAGCACAGTTTTCCCCTATTGCGTTTTCAAAGTTTCCTGGAGTATTCTGTCATTTTGTTTCCATTTTATTTGTTTTGTTCCCTAATCCAAGTGGACATGGGCTTATTCAAATTGGGCTTTGTGGACTATTTTTATTCATTCAGAATAAAAGGCGGCCTTTGCCAAAAAAAGAAGAAGAATAAATCAGAAGAATACATAGTTCAACAAAAAAAATAGTAAAACGAAATTTTTACTTTTAGCATAAGAGACAAATAAAAAAAAATGTATAACATTTATTTAATAATAATTAATATAAATTATGATTTATTAAAATTATGTAATTCTATTAAATTTAAAGAATTTGATAAAAATTCGGATTCTTAAAATGGAAAATATAGTGAGTAACTAAATAAAAGAAATTAGAGTAGACATCATCATTAGACTAAAGGGGGAGGGGACTTGAGCACAAGTTTCATGTACTTGTCAATTTAAAAAGTTCAATGGACCCCACAAATTTACTGACTTTTAAATATATGGCAAGATATGACCTGTAATTTAATTGGAAAGGGTGGAATTGTTTTGGAATTGTTAATGAAGTCAAAATAATAAAGTAGAAAAGATAGCATTTACTATAATACCCTTAACATTTATATTTAATATCAAAAGACTAATATGTTTAAATAGGAGAACTCTTACCCACAAACTAGAACATAAAATGCAGAAGGGAACAAAATATAAGCTAAACACCCTATTAAGTACAAAAATACTCCCAAATATATTAAAAACAAGTAATTTTGAGAAATACATTGATCTCTTCCTAGGAACTAGCCTAAACAAGTACTGTAGTTTCAAAGAGAATAAAATGTTTGAAATTAAATAGAAATAACTCCCACCATAAAGGAAAAGGGGTGGAAGTTGTCAGAAATCATCTTCGTCTTCACCTAATAAACATCACTGATCATGCAACCAGACTATGTCAAATGGCATATCAAGAGTAGTATGCAAGTACTTTAATCTTTCATAGTCTACAAGAATTGAAAGGAGAAGGAAATAATACTCTATAATTTGATAAAATTCAATTGCAAACATCAGGATATAAAAATGCCAAAGTTCTAATTTTGGAATTCAAGATACTATAGCTACCAACTACATCAACAACATCAATATATTCTACTCATGGATATCGATGAACAGTAGTTTCATGTTTTAGGTTTGAGTTCAAACTTTAAATCTATCGACAGGGAAATTTTATGGTTTGTACCTAGAATGCTTTGATGATTAATCCACTATGAACCTCTTTTCTATCAATGGTATTAGCTTGTTTTGTTGAATCTATTGAAAAGAGAAAATAGTGAATTGGTCGTCAACATTCTTTATAGTTGTCATCCTAGCTATTCTAAGGTTATATCAATGAAATATCAAGAAAAGAGTTATTACCAACATCGTGTCGAAGAAGTCTTTGATGAAAACGATTAAATGACATCAGTGAGAGCTTTTGATGTATAGAGTGAAATTGACCGAACACATGTGGGATCTTGGTCATTGAAGAATCATCACATGGAGAAGCTCCAGTTTTGCCCAGAGATTGGCTTTCTCATGAATATTTGATGGAGCGGATGGACGGTGTATCCTTTGGGCGCAACTTTCCCCTTTTGCAGTTTCAATGTTTTCTGTAGTGTTCAATCATTTTATTTGTTCCCTAATCCAAGTGGACATGGGCTTATTCAAATTGGGCTTTGTGGACTATTTTTATTCATTCGGAATAAAAGGTGGCCTCTGCAAACAAAGAAGAAGAAAAAAAAATCAAAAGAATACATAGTTCAACAATTTTTTTATTTTTTTACTTTTAGCATAAGAGACAAATTAAAAAAAAGTATAACATTTATTTAATAATAATTAGTTAATATAAATTATAATTTATTAAAAATATTTAATTATATTAAATTTAAATAATTTGATAAAAACTTGGACTTTTAAAATGAAAAATATAGTGAGAAACTAAATGGAAGAAATTAGAGTAGACATCATCATTAGACTAAAGGAGGGGGGGTGGGGGGACTTGACCACAAGTTTTATGTACTTGTCAATTTAAGAAGTTCAATGAGACCTATAAATTCAATGACTTTTAAATATATGACAGGCTATGACCTGTAATTTAATTGAAAAGGGTGAAGTTTTTTGGAATTGTTAATAAAATCTAAATAATAAAGTAGAAAAGATAGCATTTCTTAGTAAGCTGATCTTGTAAAATATATGACAGGATAGCATTTTTATTTAATGTCCAAAAATTAATATGTTTAAATATGAGAACTCTTACCCCCAAACTAGAACATAAAATGCGGAAGTGAACAAAATATAAGCTAAACACCCTATTAAATACAAAAACACTCCCAAATAAATTAAAAACAAGTAGTTTTGAGAAATACACTGATCCCTTCTAAGGAACTAGTCTAAACAGGTACAGAAGCTTCTAAGAGAATAAAAGGTTTGAAATTAAATAGACATAGCTCCCCCATAAAGGAAGAGGGGTAGAACCCGCCCGAGATCATCTTCGTCATCACCTAATAAACATCACTTATCATGCAATCAGACTATGCCAAATGGCATAGCAAGAATATCAGTACAACCACACGTATTGGAAGACATCATTGGTTAACTCGAATCCACCACATAATATCAAGCAATCAATCAAAGAAAATGAAACTTGGGACAAATAATTATGACCCCGATCCTTCATTCATCACCCTTACTACCACATAATACCATCCTTAAGCTCATACACTTCATCTCAAGTCACCCCACCTTATTCCGCTGCCAACTCCACCATCTAGACCATTCCCCCCTCATCTCAGATCATATCGCAACCCTTCTATCATGTGGAAACTTTTTGAACCACTCATTCTACCAACATCAGGATTGCTCTACTATTTCCATTCTTGATACCAAGTCCACTAATAACTCTGTTAGCTGGCCTAGTACTCTCCCTCAAGCTCTCAAGCAAACACTTTGGCCCTGGACTTATTTAGTTAACCACAAGAAAGATTTTTACTAAACCTCCTGAACTCAAATTCCCTTTATCAGATATCTCTCAGACCACCTAGACCGACAGAACAGTGCAAGCTAGTGCATAAGCAAAACTCGGCATCAACATACTGACATAACAATCACCCGAGACATGTCCAAAAACATAACAATCACCCACACCTGATTCAACATACCTTTCAAGTAATCTGCACCACCAAAGATCCTTAAGACATCATCTAAAGTGTTTAACATGCAGTCCAAATCTACACAAGAACCATCCTAACATCTAAACATAAATCCTGACCACTCATGACCAGCATGTAACAATCATGTCACTAAGAAGTAAACTTGATTCTCTAATGGAAACCACACACAAACAATCAATGTACCAAGCATGGTACCCAAGCCAATCATTAGTAATTTATACTAGTGTGATACCCGAGTTAACTTTAGTATGTACTAGGCGTGGTACCCTATCCAACTATGGGAATATCTAGTACCACGTGTAGTACCGAGCCAACCAATAATCACATTATAATCATAATCGCAATGAATAGAAATACACTATGCATACAATACTAATGAAGCAGTTATCAAGCACATATAACATAAACGTGAAGCAAACAACCATCACCTACTCTAAACCAATTTCATCCCGAATGCTCCCTTCTCATAATCTATTACCCGCAATCACCTTCCGTAAGATAACACCCAACAGTCATCATAAGATAAACATTAACTAATCATGAGTTTTGACCCTTTTTGCGCTAAAATCCCTCCCCACTATTGTTCTTAGGCTTGGAGAGGCTTATGAGGGTTTTTGAATAACCCTTGTTTAGTTTACCAATAAAAGTAGGAGGACAATTAAAAGACATTGTATTTTCTAGGGTCTGATTATGTCAACACTGCTATAGAGGCCATGCATGCACTATAGAGGTGGCACCATAGTGGGAGTCTTCCATCTATGCTAGGCTGATGTCAACCCGAATCAAATTCAAATTCAGATTATAATTTTTGTTATCATGTTACCCCAATTTTAAATTTGCAACGTATTTCAAAAAAATTGAGACCCCACACGAGGTGCCTTTTGAATAACGACGAGAGAGGTTGTAATTACAATAACTCGGGGCCTAGTGCAATTGGTTTCTATATGAGGAATTGAGAAGTCAATTTGGTGAATATTGAAGCTAGGAAATTAGCTGAAGACACAAGTTTAATTGCTTAAGCATGGATATTTAGAGCAGGTACATAGTTTTGCTTCAATAATGGGAAGACACAAGTGGTGGCAGAGATTGATTCATGAATTATGAAGAAAATACTAGATGGAGTTTGGGAGATACTTGGTGTTAGCTTTGGAATATTTTGCAAGATGACAAGTTCTATGTTATTGCAATAAATCAGGTAATGTGCACCAATCAAGACACATAAAGAATTAAAGACCAATATATCAGCATCAAGTTAAAGACAATTAGAGGAAAGAATAAATTCACTAATAATATCAATCAAGAGGTAATAAAAAAGGAAATAAGATAAACACACCAATCAACCAAATCAATACTCATCTATGAATGAAATAAAACCACAAAGAGATATCAGCCAATAAAGATACACGAGGAAGAAAAGGAAAATAGATTTGATCAAAGTATAAGAAGATATATATATATATATATATATATCAACAAAATCAAAAATCATCAACACACGTGAATATATCTGATATGGATGTATGTCATCTCAATAAAGGAAACGATACTACTCCTTGATTGAAGGAAACTCCCTTGGGTTTTCCTATTAGAGCTAAAACGGTCAAATCTAAGCACCATATATGAATCAGCCAAGCTTAATTAGATTAGATCACGCACTGCACTTGAACTTTTGCTAATGACTTCTTTCATCTTTCATAAAGCTTTGTATTTTCCTAAGTGTACAATTGAAAAAAGAAAAGAGAAAGAAAGAATCCGAGTGTAGGTTATACAAGAAGTGTTGTGTCAAGAAAAACTTATGATTTGCCTATCCGACATATTGTGAGGTTCAAAATTATGTACAACCAAAGTTGTCTTCATGTTCTAAAGGAAGCCCTCAAAACTTAAGGGGACTGGAAGTAGGCACCACATTTGTGTTCTGAACCAGTATAAAATTCTCTGAGTCATTTACTTTCCGCAATTCTATTCTTACAATTTTTCAAATTACTAATCTGCAGGCGAGTCAACTATCCTATGCAGGAAGTCAACTTAAGAGTTTTTGATTCACCCTTCCCCCTCCCCTTAACTTTCACTTGGAGTATTTCTTTGGAGATATTGCATAAAGAGTTTAATAAAGAAGGGGTGTATTTATGCGGAGCATGTTTATAGAAAGGGCAATAAGTGAGCAACCTATACCTATGTAACTAAGTTGTATATATTGCAGGTACTTTAATCTTTCGTAGTCTACAAGAGGTGCTAGTAAAAGGAAACAATACTTTACTCTTTAGTAAAAGTCATATTTCAAACATCATAATTAAAAAAATGCCAAAGTTCTAATTTTGGCATTCAAGATACTACTAGAGCAACCAACTACATCAATACAATCTAATAATGTATATTGATGAACACTAGTCTCATGTTTCAGGCTTGGGTTCAAAATTTAGACCTATCGAGAGGGAAATTTGATGAATCATACCTAGAATGTTTTGATGATTAATCCACTATGAACCTCTTTGCTAACCGTGGTATTAGCTTTTTTGGCTCAATCTATTGAAAAGAACAAATAGTGAATTGGTCATCAATATTCTTTATAGTCGTCATCCTATTTTTTAATAATGTTATATCTATGGAAGATTGAGGGATGATTTATTACCATCATCGTGTTGAAGAAGTCTTTGATGAAATTGATTACACGACATCAGCGAGAGCTTTTGATGTATATAGTGAAATCGATCCAACACATATGGGATCTTGGTCATTGAACAACTCTTTCATTGTAGAAGCTCAAATTTTGCACAGAGATTAGCTTGCTAATAAAGATTTTATGGAGCCGATGGATGATTCAACTTCTGGGTGCAACTTTCCCCTTTTGCATTTTCCAAAGTTTTCTAGAGTGTTCTTTGCCATTTTGTTTCCTTTTTATTTCTTTTGTTCCCCAATCCGGGTGGATATGGGCTTATGGGATTTGGGCTTTGTGGACTATTTTTCTTCATTTGGAATAAATGACGGCCTTTGGAAAAAAATCAGAGGAAATAAAGTTCCACCAAAAAGAAAGTAGAACGAAAAATTTTCTTTTAGCATAGGAGAGAATAAAATGAAATGTACAACATTTATTAATTATAATTAATTAATATAAATTATTATTTACCAAAACTACTTATTATATAAAGTTTAAATAATTTCATAGACACTCAAATTTTCAAATGGAAAATATAGTGAGAAATTATATGGAAGAAATTAAAGTAGGCATCATCATTAGATTAATGATAGGAGGCAGACTTGAGCATAGGTTTTGTGTACTTTTCAATTTTAAAAATTCAATGGATCCCACCAATTCAATGACATTTTAATATAGGGCAGGATATGATCTGTAGTTTAGTAGGAAAGAGTGAACTTTTTTGGAATTGTGAATAAAGTCTAAATAATAAAGAAGAAAATATAACATTTGTTAGCAACCTGATCTTGTAAAATATTTCAAAAACTAATATGTTTAAATCATTGTTTTTAATATAGTGATATTTGATATTAAAGGAGCTTGAACATGCATGTCACTTAAAAAATATTTATTTTATTAGATGTTAGTATTCACATTAGGGGTTGGGTCTGCAGGGGGAAAGTGTGACAATCTGAATTCATATCGTGTAGGACCCATTAAATTAGAAAGAACTTTCTAAAAAAAAAAATTAGAGATAATATATTTTTGTAACAAAGTAGGACCCCTAATTAGCTTTTGTATACTATTGTGTTTGGTAAATATGAGTCTAAGTTTATGTATACATATATATAAATTTTGACAAAAAATTTAGTATTTTCATAAAACTACATCACTGGAAGACTCATAATGACCATACCGAGTTTGAAAATCCGTCTTCGAAGTGTCATTCTCAGTCACCCTCATTTGTTGATAACCCAACCGGAGGTCAATCTTGGAGAAATAACTCGCTCCTTGGAGTTGGTCAAACAAATCATCAATCCTTGGGATAGGATAATTTTTCTTAATCGTGACCTTATTCAATTGCCGATAGTCAATGCACAACACATTTGGAGAGAACCATCATTTTTTCAAACAAACAACACCAAAGCACCCCATGGAGAGATACTCGTTCTAGTAAAACCCTTATCTAACAAATCTTTCAAATGGTCCTTTAACTCCTATAGTTCTGTCGGGTCTATATGATTAGGAGGAATAGAGATAAGTTGTGTATCTGGAAGAAGGTCAATACCGAAGTTTATTTCCCTTTCGAGAGGAATACCGAGAAGATCATCGGGAAACACTTCCAGAAACTCATTTATAATTAGAACTGACTCAAGAGTAGGGATTTTAGAATCTATATCCCTAACCCAAACAAGAAAATAAATGCAACCCTTAGAAATCATTTTCCTAGCATTTAGGCAAGACACGAGTTGACCCTTAAGAACGTAATTTCCCCTTCCCTTGACATGATAGGTTCATTCAGAACCTTAAAAGTGACTGAGCGGGTCCTACTATCTATAAAGGCATAACATGCATGAAGCCAATCCAACCCAAGAATAACATCAAAATATAATATATAAACTCATCAAGGTTAAAATGGGTGACTATGAGAAACGAAAATAAGACTCTCTAAGCCACATAGCATCACCCACGGGACTAGAAACATGAAAGGGATTAGTTAGGATTTTAGGTGCAACATCAAATCACATGGGCATATAAGGAGTAACAAACAATAAGGATGCACCGGGATCAAGTAAGGCATAAACATCAAGATGAAATACTTTCAACATATTGATCACCACACCCGGAGAAATCTCACGATCCTGTCGAGTCTGAAGAGCATATGATCTATTTTTCTTTGGAGCACCAGAATCGGAACCACTAGGTTGAATTTGCCTACTATCCCTTACCTTAGTAGCAAGCAATGTGCAATCTTACATTTTGCGATCACTCTTTCCACACTTAAAGCAACCATCTATACTGGCCAAACACTTGCCATCATGTTTCCTACCACAGCTAGTGCAACTATCCATTATCACCATTTCCTCCTTAAGGCTTAGAGTTTGACACACTATCTTTGTTGAACATAGGAGCTGAGACATTAGAAGAACCTTGATCCGAAAACCTTTGCCGGAAATTGAGCATGCCTATGTCCACTGGGCATAGAATGAGAAAAGTCATCATCACCGGTCTTTCTCTCTTGGACTCTTTTGCCCTTTCCTTGAGCTTTTCCTATTCAATTTGTTGGGCATGGATCATCAAACGAGATATATCCATCTCCTTAATCAACATGGTGGTATGAAACTTTTTGACAACCAAGTCGGACACACTCAATAGAAACTTACTTATTCTTTCCCTAGAATCGGCAACCATAGTTGGAGCATACTTAGTCAATTGAGTAAACTTCAAAGAATACTCATTCACACTAACATTGCCTTGTCGGTGGTTAATGAACTCAAGCACATTCACTTCTCTCATTTAACGAGGAGAGAAATGATCAAGAAAATCTCATTTAAATTTTTCGCAATCAAGAGGTCTCGCATCAACTCCCCTCTTTCTTTTCCATTGTTCAAACCACACTTGAGAAACACCCTTAAGTTGATAAGCAGCCAACTCCGCTTTCTCAACCGTAGACAAACCCATAATACCTACTATCTTATAAAACTCATCAATTAACTCTTGAGGATCCTCATCAATCGTAGAACCATGTAATTCCAGAGTATTCATCCTAGTTAATTCCCTATCCTTGCCGCCTTTGTACCCACATTTGGGTTCACCAGAGCATTAGCCTCTCTATTGAATTTTTCCATCATACCTTGAGCCAAAACTTGGAAAGCGACTTAAAGTTCGGTATAAGACACTTGATCGGCCAAATGATCAGCTAAAACTTGAGGAACATTGAGCTCCACATTATTGTTACCCACATTCCTTTTCACATAAGCTCTTTGAGGGGCCACATCCTGAAAAGGATTGAACACTATTTAGGAAAAGTATCTTTATAGAGATAGACTCCATGGAATGAGTTTAGAATAATGAAAGAAGTTGAATTTCTTAAACTCTTTGTAGCGTCCTATTCATAAATGTGGCACGCTTCACACTCATGAACACGTTTCTACTCAATGCGGCTTATCAGACATCATAAGACCTTTTTCTAAAACATTATGCTCTAAATACCAAGTTTGTCATGACCCAAAGTACTCTCTAGACGTGACATGCAGTATAAGACCTCGAGAGACCCTACATATGCGACTTGACTTGCATATACACAATATAGTAGACAAAAGTAGAGCATTTTATATCAATAAAAGAGTTTGACATTTCAAAGCGGAAGTCTAACATAGTCTTGACAGGCCATCTATTACATCATAAGAAGTGGTTGGGACGTAACTCGTACACCATGTATAACATCCGAAAGTAAAGACATAAGAAAGCAATAAAGGTGATACGGTCCTTAGAGTATAAGGACTCACCATGTCTTCAAATGTCTAGAGTGATCAACTAGACACGAACGGAGGGAAATGAGTCATCAAGCCCTATATTAGTGAAACAATATAGGTACAAGTATGCTTTAGTACATGGAATGTACTAAGTATGAATATATTCATAAAAACATAAACTGTAACAATAACGGAACATAATCAAAATCATAAAATGCATGACCAAGCTAAACATCGTAAAAGCCCTTAAGGGAACATCATAAAACATTAACATGGTCAATGCATCTTAAAACATAGGAAAGCTTTATAAAATATCTGAAAGTAACTTAGTTCATTTTGTGGATATTTACTATTAACCAACATAAAACATGTGGGTTATAACTTGGAATCTGGTGTCTTGCTCCGACACTGAAAAGAAATGTCCTTACTTGCCAAATCAAGAACCTTAACATCTATCTTAGGTGGATCCACTAGATATATCACTTAATAAAACCTATAGGGGAATGTAGTTAGGGACAAAGAGAATGATACTACAAACCGACCTCTACTAACAGGTGGGCCTCCATCTCAATATCCACTCGGTAATAAATAAAATCCCAATGAAATAGTCATAATCATAAACATAGAATCATCCCTAGAAAAACACAATTAAGTTACTAATCTAAGCTAAAAACATCATAAAATAGTTCCTTAAATCTTGAATCATGCATGAGTAGAAAACCTTTCAGCAAACCATGATCCCTCAATATGAAAAAACCTTTCACAATTGAATTGATGTCATTCTTAAATCAACCTAGATCATAAGACATTTATTTTCTTAAATCATGCATGCCTTTCATGAGAACATCATTCATAACTTTATAACTTCTTTATAAGTTTATGTAAATTAGGGTTCATAGTCAAAATAATGATCAATGCATGGGTTCATATGGAATTGACTTGAAAGCATGTAATTGAGTCCATATAATCATAACATGATAAAAATCAAACAATTAAACTCATACAAGTAGAAACCATGAGGAATTGAATGAAAATCTAATCAATTTAGGAAAATTGAATTGCAGAATTTGGAGAATACTTTGGGAGTCAATGGGTGAATGGAACCCATTGATGAACTCCCTACATACATTGATCTTTAAGCCCTAATCAATGATAAACAAAGGAGACTTGAATTTGAAGAACTCTAGAATCCTTAGTCTTCTTTCCTTGAGTTTGAGAGGGAAATTTGGGAGGATGAATTTGATTAGTATTTGGGAATTAGGGGAAAGAGTTTTAAGTGGGTAGTTTTAGGACCTAAAAACCTTATACAGGGCTTCGAATTAGGGTCAAAATGACATAGCTTAGGAATTAAGCACATAGGAAAAGACCAAAATAAACTTCTAAATATAACTGCTGGCACACCGTACAATAGTGACCTATAGACCCTAGAAATTCCTATGGACAGTACAGGTCAACCATAGGTCAAGTGAGTGGGGCCTATAATCTTTGGTGAATCTTACGACTCATTTATACGGACCATCAAACTTCCTATGGTTCGAAGATTTCAACCTTCAACTCAAATTTTCACGAAGTATGGAACTTTTCTACGGGATCTTCCTATGTCTGTAGTTCATTCGACGAACCGTCCTGGTCAATAAAAGAATGAGTTACTGGGGCTTGATTTCCAAAATATTTTTCCCACTTCCTACATACTGGTCTACGATCCATTGAACTTTCTATAAACGGTAGACTAGTCTTGCGAACTTGAACCAGTAGCCATCTTTTGGCCTTTTTTCCCTTTTCTGAATTCTGAGGTATTACATTAGGGGTCTTAGGGATCAGTTATATTCTTCAAAATAAGCCTAAACTGAAATATTATAGGAATAAAAGATTGAAAAAAAGACTCAATTAACCATAAGATATAACTATCAAACATGAATTTCGAGAAAGTTTATGGACCGTACTTTCTTTTACGGATCGTAGAGTTCGTTTGAGGAAAGAAATTGAAATTTCCTGATTTTAGGACCTTAAACTACAAGCCACCTTTTACGACCATTAATACCTTCTACAATCCGTAGTGTCCAATTGTAGAATCCACTATTGAAAATATATTGTTTTGAAGAATGAACCAAGACCCTTCATCTAAGACTCTTAGTCCAATGTATGACTCATACAATCCCCTTGTAGAAGTCCAATGTAACAACCTAAATATTTCTAAGCTAAGGCCTGAATCATTCTTCATTTGTCTTTTAAGGTCGTATTGGGTGTTTCTTAAATTGTTAGTAGGTGTTAAGCTCAATTATTTAGTGTGGAAATAGATTTGGATATGAATTAAGGTCCCAAGAATCCCCTAACACAAAGTTGAGTTGAAAGTTTTCTTACTGATTAAATTTTGATATAGGATTTTACTTATATCAACTTCAAACGATCATATCTCCCAGCATATAATGAATAAGGTGGTCCATATCTATCAAATAATAGGTTTATGAGTCCTCTTTTCAACGTATCAAGTTTGCCTCATTTCAAGTTTCGAGTAAATTGTTATGATCATTTTACCAGAGAGTACCACAACAGAGTTTTCTGAGTCAGTGACCTACAAATACCTTCTACGAGTCATAGATTGAACTACTGCCATGCCCCAAAGCTACCCCTAAGGTGTAAACACGGGACCTAGGATCACACCCCAAGCTAACCCTGCTGGCATATCATAAGCATACTAAAATAAACTGAAACAAGAAATACTGTGCAGAAGCTTAAAACATAAGATAAACTGAAATGATAGGGAATACCCAATACTATCTGAATATAACTGAGAAGAGTTTAAGATACTGAAATAAAACTCAAACACTAAAGCTGAATCTGTCTAAGTCTGAAATACAACCTCTAACTGACTAGAGATGCTGGGACATGCCCCAGCTAACTCTAGTGAAACTGAAACTAAAATGAAAGACTAATATATAAAGAATCATGCTATCATCCTCGAAGAATGAGGACTCACCACTGATAGCTACTGAATTGGAGATCGGAAACCGATCTATGCGTGATCTGAATGCTGAGGACCTGAACCTACATCACGAGAAGATGTAGCACAGAGTATGAGTCAGTACTTGAAAGGTACTAAGCATGCAGGATAGAATAAAGCTAAATAAAACATATAACTGAACAAAGCAATAAACCAATGATAGAACTTGGTCAATACACTAGAATCTGTCTGTGGGAGCTACTAATAACCGATAAAACCAAATGAGCTAAATATGGAGTCCGATGTATACGCCTCATCGAGAAGACCCAATATACCTTGCCAAGGGTATAGAGGCATGACTGGCATGATCAATAAGTATAATGCCCACATAGAGGACTTACCTATGAGGGCACGTAGTTTTGGGACTATGAGGGTGACTGACCCTACTCCAACTCGGTATTAAGCCTACTCCCAATTGAATGTATAATATACAATATAACTGAAATAAACTGGATAACTCGATGTTCTGCAATGCTAAATGAAAATGCAACATTAATAAACTGATAATGAAACATTCTTAACTGAGGCATGTATATTTGAATAATCTGACCTAGCAAGTGTAATTCATGAACTAAACGAATCTACACAACTAGGGTTCTGAGTTTCAAGCAAAAACTAAGTAACAATTCCATGAAAACATGATAATCTGATTTGGATTAGTCAAACAACTGAATCACAACATATATTCTGAAATTCTAGAAACCCTAGGTCTAACATGTTTTAGAGAATCAAGAATCTGACTAAATTCTAGGGACCTAATGGGTGAAAGGAACCCAATAGTGAAATCCCACTTACCTGGTGATGAAATTCATGGAGAAATCTTTCGATTTCGAGGCAGGAACTGAAGAAAACTTGATGCGTTCTTGGAGAGGGTTGGTCAACTCTCTCTCCTTTTTTTTATTCAACTTGATGAATTTTTGGAGAATAAGTTGACTAGGGTAAGTTCTAATTAAGTTGCTACGATAAAACTAACCAAAACTACATAGTTTAGGGGTCCAATGCATAAGGAAAACACCAAACGACTCCTGACTTAAAAGTTGTCGGGGCTAATCGACAGACCTGGTCCACGGACCGTGGTCCCACCTACAGTCCATCATGGTCAGTCATCGACTGGCTTCAGAGGCTGGGATCTGGGGAGTCAGAACCACGGACCTGGTCCACGGACCGTGGTCTTACTTATGGTCCGTAGGTCCTGGAGTGGTTCTGGGCTTAGCTGAATTTTCCTAGGATTCTGGGAGTCTGAACCACGGACCGTGGTCCCACCTACGGTCCATAGGTCCTAGCGTGGGTTAAGACTTGGCTGAAAAATTCTGGGGTTCTGGGAAGGGAGCTGCAGCTAGGCAACAATGGACCCCACCTACTGTCCGTGGGTCACCATACGGTCCGTAGGTGGAACCTGCAACTTCTGGAATCTGCATTTCTAGTCTGTCTAGAATACGGGGTGTTACAACTACAACCTATACTGTCAGCTCGTTAAAAAACTTTAGAGAGTCTAATTTTGGGTTCAATTTCTATAGACCCATCTACGGGTCGTATAAACTTCTAGGGGTCATAATTTGGACCCGTAGAATGAAATTCTTAGCCTTAAAATTCAATATATATTCTATGGATTGGATTTATGGTCTGTAAAGCAATCCACGAATCGTAGATATCCCCATGGAAGGTTTTCGTCAACTTTTCAAGAGGGGTAGTATTTTCCATAATTTCTAAGACTAAGCCCCTATGTTTTTACATCTAAATAAGGTTCTAAATAATATTAATCGGCCGTAGTATTCCCATTAACGCTTCCAAGTCTTAGAGCGAGGATCCAATAAGAGAAAGTTAAGGCTTTCAAGCACTCTTCCATTTTTATTAAAAACTCTATTCTTCCAGGTATGTAAGGCTAATCATAATGATGGATTGAGTTTGTCCTCACACCCTACATCTAAATTCAGCCAGTAAAAGTTTAATCTAGGGTCATACCCTTAGTTTTTGAGAATTCCTGGTGTGAGTTATATTATTGATTTCGAGTTTTAAATTCTTGATTATGAGTTGCTAAATATTATGCATTGCGATCTTTGAGTGGTTTTTCATGTTTATATTCCCACATGAACCCCATTTACTGAGTTTTCATTGAGAATCTTTTCATAAAACAATTTTCCTTATAAATATTTTAGTAGAGTTTAAGGAAACTAAATGATTCCCAAATAAATTATTTTTACATGGAGAAAGAGAGCACTAATTTCAAAAAAATATAAGAGTTTTTTAGACAGAGTTATTACAAAGCAATACCTTTCCATAAGGCCCTTTTGAGAACTTATCTCAACCCCGATATAGTATTTTTACTTGAGCAGTGAGTTATATATTTTGGAGTAGTATTGAGCACCGATATGAGGAATATTTCAAATAACTCATATTCCCCATAAACTATGTAGCCAACGTGGGTTAGGATGGCTTTGGATTTTCTGCTTTGATAGATCTTTCCTCTCAAAATAGGTTTTACCTAACCCACTATGTCATTTGTTTAATACCCATTTTCAAGAGCGGGAATCTTGAATTGAAAACCCTTTCTTCTGCCCTCGTCACTTCTTTCGCTGACCCTATCCACTTTGGAGACTTTCGTTCGGGATAGGTAGGATATGGTCGCACCGACTTTTGGGAAACTCCTCACTGCCTTTAAGCTAACCTTTATAGTGGATCATTGAGTTGAGATTGTTCTATACCTGGTCAAGGTATATGATAATTCTAACATCGTGCATGAGATGTTGTATTATCACGAGGCTTATAGTGATGCTTGTCGGTTAGAAAAACTCTCTAGCAGAGTAAAAACTTTTTTTTATTATACTTATACAAACAGTTTAGTGAGTTAGAATATTTTATCTCATAAAGGTTTAAATGATCTTATCTCTATTTAGCTTTACATTCAGTTGAGTATTGTTTCAGCCTTTTAGTTCAGTTATTGTTGCTTTAGTTGTATTACATACTCATACATTCAATGTACTGATGACACTCGACCTTCATATTTTTATGATGTAGATATAAGTATTTAGGATCATCAACAGGGGCCTCGTTGAGATCACTTTGCAATCATTGATAGCTTTTGGTGAGAACTTATTTTTCCCGGAGGACTGCATTTTTATTTCAAGTTTAGTTATTTTGAGGTGTCATGGGTTTTGTCCTGACATCCATCTTGAACACTAGAGGCTTCATGCATAGATAATATTGAGAGTCTTTCTGTATTTCTTTTGAAGTGTTTCACAAACTCTTACTGCTTTCATTCAGTATATTTCAAACAGTTTAAATTGAGTACTCCCTTCGTCTAATTTTATGTGGCACTTTTCATTATTTGAGATCCAAACAAGTCTATCTTTGATATTAAGTTTTTCATAGATCCTTTTAACATTTTGAATTATTAATTATTATGACTTATAGTACTTTTAACGCAGTTTACAAATATATAAATTTCATTTTAAAAAAATTGAAGATTTCATACGCAAATTTCCGGTCAAAGTTAAACTGTTTGACTATCAAAAAATGAAAAGTGCCACATAAATTGGGATTGAGGGAGTATTTTGAGACAAGTGATATATTTTAGTTTTTAAAGCCTACATATGCTTGAGTCAATCTTCCACAAAGTAATCAGTCAGGACAAGGGTTCACTTGGGGACCACCAATGATTCTCAAGTGTCGGTCACGTACAGGGTGTAGGCTCGAGGCGTGACATCAAAGAACTAAAATTATAACTTCCTAAAGACTAAGTCCACAAGACCAACTACGACTTGTAATTCCTTTTACGAGTCATACTATTGGCCCGTATGTTGAGACCTTGAAATCCTGAAATTCTAAAGTTACCAAGCTTATTCCTGTGAGTATATCCATAACTCGCACAACTAACCACGATCCGTGAATCCACTCGTAATCACTTAAAATCCTGGAATCTTATGTGTCAACTAAAAATCCATTTCACGAGCCGTAAGCATTTGTACGACCTGTAAAATACATTGTTAAACTCCAAAAACTTCATACTTTCAGAAAATTTTCTGCACTATCCTGATTTTATCATAGCTAGGCACTTCCAGGTATTATATGTATTGATATTTCCATCCTCAAAAAATGAATAAAAGTTCTTATTTTTTTATGAGTAACTATATTAATATGTACTTGAATTTATATGTTTTTGGTGGTTTTACATGTAACAGTTGTATTGACGTTTCAATCCTCACAAAATTTATGTTTTGAAAGAGTCATCTTGAGATGATAGTTTAATAATGGAAAGTATGATAGCTTAATGGAAGTGAATTCTAAGGGTGTGCATCAATCAGTTTAGTTTGTTTTTATGTATAATTGGTTCGGTTCATAGATTTTTTATTTTTAAATGCTAAATCAATAACCAATATAATAAGAATTTTATAATCGGTTTGATTTATCAATTTTTGTTTCTTGAAAATTTAGTTTTCGGTTTAACCAATAAGAAAATGTCCATAAAATAATCATATGATTTCTCCAATAATTTGACACGACAAGACAATTATGTAACTTTACAGAATGCTCATATAATAGGAACAATAGTAACTAACATGAAACCAATTATTCAAGTGAAACACAAATAAAGAACTAGGACAGTAATGTGGATTGAAGGCTAAAGGGAAAAGGTAGTAACTAATAAGATATTGATATCAATATTTAATATTTATGTAGGGGTAAAGTAGTATATTACTACTATCTTAATGGGTTATAAGTTTACTCAATAACCCAATATTAAAAAATCAACATTGAAACAATAATCCAATAACTTTCTTTTATGAAACCATTTAAAATCTAATAACCCAATAATATTTTTTCCGATTTGATTTATTAGTCAGTTTGTTTTTGCACACCCAAAATTCAACCCTTATCCTTTTAAAACAAATTTGTCTCATATCTAGTGCCTTAAAATATAATACGTATACTAAAATACAATCAACAACAATCGTGAGTACATTTTTTTGATCGAATTTTGGCCGAGCCTTTTATTAAAGAGGAAGATAAGTAATTACAATACTAATTTGGGCCTAATTCCCAAACCCAATAAATATAACAAAGAAAATAAAAGAAAGATAAGGGCATATGAGTCCAGCCCATCAGATTCTTATCCTTCAAAACACATCCCTAGAAGTTAGGGTTCCCTAAACGCCTCAATCTCTTCATTTCCTAATTCCGCCTTCTCGCTTATATCAAACAAACCCTTTCCAATCTTATATGTGTTCCAACTGTGGTTGAACAAAATATTTTACCTCATATTTTTGTGGATCATCAACATGATGATGTAGGTCTTCTTGCAAGCTTGGATTCCACCTATCAATAATAAGTATTTCATTCTATTCAAATTTCATTTGCCTTTTGTTTGTGTTTCTGACATATTTGTTCTTAGTTGTGTTCTCCGGTACAATGGGTAGAGCACTTTCTGTTTTGTTTCTCGAACCCATCTAATGGGGGATGACTTATTCACTAGGTAGGGCTGCTTCATTAAACTTCCTTTGTTGCCTTGTACTCTGTTTACTTCTTCTACTTTTCTCCAGGTGATGCTTGACAGGGGTGCATAGGTAGCTTTATTCCGCCACTTCCAACTAGTGATAAGTGCTTTCTCTAGGTTTAAGTTCCTGAACACTATAACCCCCATTTTTTCGAGTCCTTTTTGTTGGCTGAGATAGCCTAGGCTTATAAGCATTTCACATCTTTTGTCGTCCCTGTGGCTTTTGTAAATACTATAATTGTGAAAACTTTATGCTTTATCCTCCCCTTCCCCATTAGCTCCTTAATGGTGATATCCTTAAGTATGGGCTCTGACTTTTATCATTGTTTAAGATTCTCTTATCGTCTAGTTCCTGACTATTAAAATCTTCATATCTGCATGTACCCTACTTTATTGCTTTGTTTTCTAGGTAGTCAGCAAGTTTGTTCCCCTCCCTCATTATGTGCTAAAATGTATGTTGTTTATCCTGTAAGCATGTTTTAATTTCCTCTAGAATATCTTAAATTGCCCATGGGGTGGCCCATTTTCCTTTTAGTACTTCGTACATTAACAAATAATCAGTTTGAATAATGACCTGATTATGTTGTGAGTTCTTACAATGTTTGCTTGCTTCTAGAATAGCTTTTGCCTCTTCCATAGTGTTTGTTTTATTTTCAATCCTGACTCCTTTTGCATGTATAATATCTCCATTATCATCCCTTAAACAGTAGGTATACGAGCTCAATCTTGAGTTTTCTTTAGCTGCGCTGTCACGCCCCGAGCTACCCTCGAGACGCGGACATGGGACCTAGGACCACAAGTGATCCCAAGCTAACCCTGTTGGCATGATCATGAGCATACTAAATATAAACTGAATAATATAAACTGTGCAAAAGCTATAATCATAAATAAATCTGAAATTATGGGGAATACCCAAATACTATAACTGAGATATATGAAAACTGATGAGTTTAATACAAGGAAGATATTAACTCAATACTAAGCTGAATCTATCTATGTTTGAAAGTAGCCTCTAATTGACTAGAAATATTGGGACAGGCCCCACCTAAGTCTAGCAAAACTGAAACTAAAGGACTAAAAATACTGGAAAGAAACTCATGACTATTGTCCTCGGAGAATGAGGACTCAACACTGATTCTGCTGAATTGGAGATCGAGAACCGATCTAAGCATGATCTGGACCTACATCACGAGAAGGTGTAGCGCAGAGTATGCGTCAGTACTTGAAAGGTACTGAGCATGCAAGATAGAATACAACTAAAATAACATATAACTGAACAAAGCAAATAAGCAATGATATAATCTGAACATGATATAGATAATGAATACTGAGATAACTGAATGCAGTGACCAATTTATAACATGCTGAAACAGAATACTAGATATACTGATAAATGGTCTATGCAATAAAATCAGACTGAACTGTGGGAGATACTAATAATCGACAATAAAACCACATGAGCTAAATATGGAGTCCGATGTATACGCCCCATCGAGAGGACCCAATATACCCTGCCAGAAGTATAAAGGCATGCTGGCGTGATCACTGAAATGATGCCCACATAGGGGACTTACAACCTACGTGGCTAGTAGTTCTGGGACTATTTAGGTACATTGAACCCTAGTTTAACTCGGTATTATGCTACTCCCAATGCATTCAGTAATCAACATATTATGACTGAATTTTTGTAAGTTACTGGATAGCTCGAAATGAACATGCAAACTGAGAATGCAACAATTAAACTGATATTGATAAATTAATAACTGAGGCATGTATAAATGAATGACTGAAGTATCTGACCTAGCATGTGTAATTCAAGAACTAAAGAAATACATAGCTAGGGTTTTAGAATTCATGCAATAAACTGAATATTAACATACTAATCTGATTTGGATTATTCTAATAGCTAAGAACCCAATAATTCTACCATTCAAGAAACTCTAGGTCTAGTCATAATAAGGGAGTCAAGAAACTGATTGAAAACTAGGGACCTAATGGGTGAAAGGAACCCACTAGTGAAATCCCACAAACCTGGTGACGAATTCCATTGAGAAATCTTTCGATTTCAGGGCAAGAACAGGAGGAAACTTGTCACGGCCAAAACTTGAGGGGCGCAACTGGCTCCTAATGCCAAAACTCAGGCCCAAGCCGACCTTGCTGAACCATTTGCTACTAGTGCATGGTAGCCACATGCTATCAAGAAAATAAACAAATATATCTCTGCTTAAAACTAAGCCCTCGGCCGGCAAGGCCCCAGTCAACTAATCTATAAAAGAAACAGCTACTCCCAGGATATCATATAAATAAATAGCCAACTAGTACTGAAGTCCTGATTGGGCAGTCGAGGCCACCAAGATATATATACACAAAAACTGGAAGCATGTATATATCAAGACAATACATCAAACACCTCACAAGCTTCAGCAAACAACAAAACTAGGCCAGCATGGCCATAACCTAGTTGTACACCCCACACACTAGTCTGCAAGACTCAAAGAGTAGTAGAGATTGGTGGGACAGGGCCCCAGCCTACCCATAAAAATATACACAACAAAAGCTAACAAACCTCCAATATCTAGCAGCAACGGAGGAAAAAGGCTAGCGAATCGGATAGAAGTCAATCCTGCTACTGAGGAGGTCTACTCAGTCATCTGTATGGACCTACATGCATGAATGCAGTGCCCCCAGGCAATGGGGCGTCAGTACAAAATAATGTACAGCGTATGAAAGGCTGTAGACTAAATGAGTAAGTATCATAATATACCAAAAGTAATCAGGTAAGGAAATCAAATTTAGGTAAGCATGCTAACCCACCCATGAATCTAATAAATACAATATTTATCAAACATCAACCTAACCAAGCCTTCATAAGCCCGGTAGGTACAAACAGTATACCACCAACTTAGGCCCCCATAAGCCCAGAAGGTGCCAAATCAATCTACATAAACTTATCAGAAGACCCTTGTCTTTGTAAGAAGTCACATAGCTATTTTTGGCAACGATATAGCCCCGTAGGCAGCGCATAGCCCTCTTAGGCAACATAATAGCTCTATGGGCTGCACGCAGCCCTCTTTTGCATCACATAGCCCTGTAGACAATACATTGCCCTCTTTGGCGTCAAAATATCCCCGTAGGCAACACATAACACTCTTTGGCATCAATATAGCCCCGTGGGTAACACATAGCCCTCTTTGGCAATAACATAGTCCTATTAGACAAGATCATAGCCCCCATAGGCAGTTCATAGCTCCACAACTAACCACAATAGCCCCAAGGGCGACAACAAACAATTGAATAGGCTAAAGGCGAGCAATTTAGCTATAAACAATATGTATGAATAATCTCAAAGTCGTTCCTAACTTATGGTCTTTCTTAACAGATCGTGAGTCCCTAAAATGAGGGTTTATAACCACCCAATCAGCCAACCACTAACAATTACATCTACAAGATCACCAACCTTAATTATCTCTAAGCAAACATATCGAACGAAGGGAATAACCTTAACATACCTTTCCAATAAATGCTCGAAAAACCGTAGTTTTTTCACGAAAGTTGTTTCTTATGTACTAAACTTCACAAACACTATATATACACAGCTGGTACACACCTATAAACAATTCATAATTAATCTTAAATCGGCAGATTTTCCATATTGCCCCAACTTGTCGAAACGTCCGTAAAAATTCATAAAAACAATCATACAAGAGTCCCGAGATGATTACCTTAGTTAACCAAGTTTAAACCTTGAAGAAACACCAATAACTACAAATTTATATCTTCAAAACCCAGCTCCAAACGCAGCTAATAGAAGGGAAAATTGATTGCCACGTATAGCGATTACGTTTCTAGGCACGGGGTCAATGTTTAATGGTAGAAATCATCAAAAACTAACCTTCATCATGCTAGAACTCCATAGGAACCCTCTCTTAAGCTTTCTCTCTGGTTTAGAATTGAAATGAAATGTTTTCATGGCTTAAAACGTTAAATAAGCCGACATACCATAATTTGACCCGACACGGATCCGACCCGAATTCTGCCTCGGCAGTCCCTAGTAAAACCCTCATAACTTTTTACTCCGATGTCGATTTGATGCGGGGTTTTGTGTGTTGCAAACTAGACTCGTAGGCCTTCGATTTAATGGGTAATAGGTCTTCTAACTCTTTATATATTGGGGGAAAACATCCAATACCTTTGACCCAAATTTCAGAGAAATCTTTAAAAAGGAACTTACGATAACTTTCGCCAACTTTTATTTTGCCACTTACTTAACTTCAAAACTTGAGATACAACCCTTGAACACTTAAAATATGACGTACCACATCATTTTTAATTTATTACCCACCCTCCTTATCTTTCCACGAAGATACGAGTTAGTTTAGACGTTTTAAAAAGTCAGGGTGTTACATCCTTCCCCTCTTAGAAACATTAGTCTTCGAATGAAAAATTTGAATCACACGATTATGTCCTTAGGAGTTGCCAAAGTTTAGACAAAGTATCCTTTGTGAATATGACTATCCAGAACCTGAAACAGATAAATTTTTAACCTAGGTGTCTCACAGGACGACATAAATAGCTAAGCACTATAGCTCCGCAATAACAGTACGAGCAAAAATACAATGACGACAACCATAATAATAAACGATAATATAATTTTTTTATAGGTATCTTACCCCACTGCACCAATATAAACTGATATGACATCACCCTGGGGTATGAAACAAGTGAGGACATTTGGACCTCATGTCATCCTCAACTTCCCAGGTCACCTCTTCTCTATTTTTGTTTCTCCACAATACTTTAACCAAAGCCATCTCTTTGGTCCTCAATTACGAACCTATCGATATAATATGTCAACTGGACTTTCCTCGTAGGACAAATCCTCTGTGATCTGAACATCCTCACCTGGGACAACCTGTTAAGGGTCTCCTACGCACTTTTGTAGCATCGATACATGAAAAATTGGATGAACAGATTCTACCCCCAAAGGTAATTGTAACTCATAAGCCACTCGTTCTACCCTCCAAAGGATTCGATATGGCCCAATGAATTCGATATGGCCCAATGAATCTTAAACTAAGCTTGCCTTTTTTGCCAAATCTCATAACACCCTTCATAGGCGAGACTTTTAAGAATACCCAGTCATCGACACAAAATTCTAAGTCCCTTCGTCCCATATTTGAGTATGATTTTTGTTAGCTCTGAGCTGTTAGCAACCTCTCTCGAATGAGCTTAACCTGCTCCACTGTCTGTTGTACTAAGTTAGGTCCCATCAACCCAGACTCACCTACCTCGAACTATCTGATAGGGGGACCTACATTTTCGCCCATACAAAGCCTTATAAGGTGCCATCCCAATGCTGGAATGATAACTATTATTGTATGCGAACTCTATAAGAGGTAAGTGGTCATCCCAACTTCCCTTGAAGTCTAGCGCACATGCCTGTAGCATATCCTCGAGTGTCAAAATTGTGTGCTCATCCTGGCCATCTTTCTGAGAGTGAAAGGCTGTACTAAGATTAACTTGTGTCCCCAGTCTTTTCTGGTAGGACTTCCAGAAGTTGGCGGTAAATTATGCTCCTCAATCAGAGATAATAGATACTGGGACACCGCGTTGCCTAACAATCTCTCTAATATAGAGCCTTGCATAGTCTTCGGCCGTAAAAGTAGCCCTAACTAGTAAGAAGTGGGTTGATTTTGTTAGTCTATCAACAATTACCTAAATAGAGTCAAACTTGCAATGTGATCGAGGTAACCCTGTAATAAAATCCATATTAATTGCTTCCCACTTCCACAAAGGAATGGCTATCCCCTGAACTAGCCCAACGGGCTTTTGGCGCTCAACCTTCACCTGTTGGCAATTAGGACACTGTGCCACAAATTCAGCAACGTCCTTCTTCATCGCGTGCCAACAATAGATCTCCTTAATATCAAGGTACATCTTCATCGAACCAGGGTGAATAGAATAACGGGAATGATGTGCCTCTTCCATAATCCGATGTAGAAGCCTTGTAACATTCAGAACACATAATTGACCGCTATATCTAAGGACTCCATCTCCTGCTATATCAAATGCTAAAGATTATTGATCCTGAGCCTTGGCTCTGAGCTGCTCTAAGCTAGGATCCTCTTGTTGCCATGATTTTACTTCTACAGCTAGAGATGAAATGGTTGTGTCCTGAATTGTTACCCTACTATCTACTGTCTCTAACAATCTGACTCCCAAGCTAGCTAACTGATGAAGCTCTCGTGCTAGCTCACGCTTCTCAACACCTAAATAGGATAAACTACCCATAGATCTTCGACTGAGGGCATTGGCTACCATATTCGCCTTTCCTGGATGATATAAAATATCCATGTCGTAGTCTTTCAGTAACTCAAGCCATCGACATTGTCGTAGATTTAAATCTTTCTGTCTAAAGATATATTAAAGGCTTTTATGATCTGTGAAGATGTCAACATGAACGCCATACAAATAATGTCTCCAGATCTTCAACGCATGCACAATTGCAGCCAACTCTAAATCGTGGGTCGAATAGTTCTTTTCGTGCTTTCTCAACTGCCTTGAAGCATATGTGATAACCTTACCATGTTGCATTAGAACACATCCCAACCCAACACCAGAAGAATCACAGTACACTGCACAACCTTCTGAACCCTTTGGTAATGTTAGAACTGGTGTTGATGTCAACCTGTCCTTCAACTCCTGGAAACTATGCTCGCATGCCTCAGTCCACTGGAACTTAGTTGATTTTTGAGTCAGCTTCGTTAATGGTGCTGAAAGTGAAGAAAACCGCTCTATAAACCTTCTGTAGTACCCAGCTAACCCTAAGAAACTACGAACCTCAGTCGAAGCCGTGGGTCTGGGCCAAGTCTTTACGGACTCAATCTTTTGTGTATCAACCGCAATGCCTGCATCTGATACAATATGGCCTAGGAAAGCCACAGAGCTCAAGCAGAACTCACACTTGGAGAACTTTGCATAAAGTTCCTGCTCTCGAAGAACCTGAAGGACTGCTCGCAAATGATTTGCAGGCTCAGCTTTTGAACGTGAATACACCAAAATATCATCAATAAATATAATAAAAAACAAGTCTAGATACGACCTGAATATACTATTCATCAGGTCCATGAAGACTTCTGGGGAATTAGTTAATCCAAATAACATTACCAAGAACTCAAAGTTTCCCTATTTGGTTCTAAAAGTTGTCTTTGGAACGTCTTTCTCCCGAACTCGTATCTGGTGGTACCCTGATCTTAAATCAATCTTTGAGAAGCACTTAGCACCTTGTAACTGATCAAATAAGTCATCGATCCTCAGAAGGGGATACTTATTCTTTATAGTCACCTTATTCAGCTATCGATAATCGATACACATTCTTAGTGAGCCATTTTTCTTCCTCATGAATAACACTGGCGCACCCTATGGTGAAGCACTAGGCCTGATAAAGCTTTTATCCAGCAAGTCTTTCAGCTGATCCTTCAACTTCTTTAGCTCAGCAGGAGTCATTCTATAAGGAGGGATAGATATGGGTTGTGTACCTGGTAGCATATCGATAGCAAAATCAATTTCTCATTCTGAAGGGATATAAGAGCTTGTCTGGAAATACATCTAGAAACTTGTTAACTTTCAGAATAGATTAAAGAGTTGGTGGTTCTGCATCTATTTCATGAACGTGAACAAGATGATAAATACAACCCTTGGTAATCATCCTCCTCGACTTAAGATAGGAAATAAACCTACCTTTCGGTGTTGCTGTATCGCCTTTCCATTCCCAAACTTCCTCTCCTGGAAAGTGGAATCTAACAATCTTTGTTCGGCACTCAACATTAGCATAACAAGACGCTAACCAGTCCATAACCATAATGGCGTCGAAATCAACCATCTCTAACTCTATGAGATCTACAGAGGTCTGACGGTTGATAATTTCTACCGTAAAACCTCGATAGACTCTCATGGCACAATAGACTCACGAACAGATGTAGATACAATAAAGGGTCGATCTAATAACTATGCTACTATACATAACTTTCCTGTAATAAATGGAGTAACATAAGACAGAGTAGATCCGGATCTATCAAAGCATAAACACAATAGGAGCAAACAATCAATGTACCTGTCACAACATCTGGTGATGACTCTGAGTCCTGCCGGCCGGCTAGTGAATATGTACGGTTTTGTCCACTACCAGAACTAGATGCTCCCTCTCTACCTCTACCTCTACATCTACCTGCTGAAGTCTGGGGTCCACGCTCTGTAGATTATGCTAATGAAGAGGAACCTACTACTGACCTGGTCGACAGACCTATACCACCCTAACCTATGGTCAGGAAGTTTCTCTACCCATGCCATTCCTGTCCACAAGAATAACAACCTGTGGAACCCTGTTTGCACCTCCCGAAATGTATCCTACCACAAGTTACGCAATGTGGTGGGGTTGTCCTAGCCTGGCCTGAACCCCTCTGCTGCTGAGAGCCTGATGCTCGTGAATCCTCACCTGGACTTGACTGTCCCTGACGATCAAATCTACTACCCTAGAACTGTTGTGGTGGAGGTCTAGGTGGCCTAATAAAATATCGAGGTCTGGGACCACCCTAAAAATCTCTCTGTGAACCAGCGGGCCTAGCCCTTTTCTGTCTGTCTCTCTCTCTCGACCCTCTCACTCATATACTGTAAATGCCAGCGATCCTCTATGCCTTGTGCAAATGCCTGAATTTGCGAGATATCCATAATATTATTTAGTGCAGCGGTAGAACAAACATCAATATAGTCTGAGTCGAGCCCTCCCACAAATCTACGTACCCTATCATGCATCGTATCAACAAATGTTGGTACATATCTACCCAATGAATCAAATCATAGCCCGTACTCTCGGACACTCATGTTGCCCTATCGGAGGTTTAGAAATTGGTCCACCCGGCTATCCCTAATTCTCGAGGCACATAGTGATCTATGAAAGCTTCTATAAAGCTATCCCAAGTGGGTAGAGATGCATACTTTCCCCTAGATATCTCCCAACTTTCTACCAAAATACTGCAACATCACGCAATCGAAATGCTGCTAACTCAACTGACTCAGTCGCTGAGGCATGCATGACTCTGAAGATCCTATGAATCTGATTAACAAAGTGCTTAGGGTCCTCTCTGCGATCTGTCCCTGTGAACTGTGGAGGATTCAAGGTAGGAAATTTATGAACTCTCAAACATTCAGGCCCTTCAGAAGGTCCGGCAACATCTGGTACAACTGGCTGGCACTGTGCAGCTACTAATTGTGCTAACATATATACTGCACTTTTGAAATCCTGATCAGATGGAATATGAGGAACTTGAGGTGGTACTGCTGGTGGAGCCGGAAGTGCTGTAGCCCTCGTAGGCTTCTGAAGCAGTGGAGAAGCTATAGGGAGCTGAGAATATGTCTCTCCCTCGGTCTCACAATGGGCTACCTCCACCTGTGGTACCTTGATGGTTCCCTCGTTTGCAGTTGTATCTAGCCCCTGGCTAGTTGTGATCTGTCTAGTGTCAGCCATCTCTATCTGCATACAAGTATCAATTATAAGCCAGAAACCTCAACCCTTAAGACACCGCTCTATAGCACGAGGTGAGAAAAATAAGGATAGTCATTCTAACATGCCCGGTAGCTTCTTGCTTATCGAATATGGTGCATAACAGATTTACAAACAAGACTCTACTAGACACGACTTGCAGACTCCCTTGGATACGACACTGCTCTGATACCAAGTTTGTCATGGCCCAAACTTGAAGGGTGCAACTGGCTCCTAATGCCAAAACTCAGGCCCAAGCCGACCCTACTGAACCATTTGCTACTAGCACATGGCACCCACACGCAATTAAGAAAACAAATAAGTATATCTCTGCTTAAAACTAAGCCCTCGGCCGGCAAGGCCCCTGTCAACTGATCTATAAAAGAAACAGCTACTCCCAGGAGATCATATAAATAAATAGCCAACTAGCACTAAAGTCCTGATTGGGCAGTCGAGGCCACCATGATATCTATACACAAAAACTGGAAGCATGTATATATCAAGACAATACATCAAACACCTCACAAGCTTCAGCAAACAACAAAACTAGGCCAGCATGGCCATAACCTAGCTGTACACCCCACACACTAGTCTGCAAGACTCAAAGAGTAGTAGAGATTTGTGGGACAGGGCCCCAGCCTACCCATAAAAATATACACAACAAAAGCTAACAAACCTCCAATATCTAGCAGCAACAGAGGAAAAAGGCTAGCCAATCGGATAGAAGTCAATCCTACTACTGAGGAGGTCTACTCAGTCATCTGTATGGACCTACATGCATGAATGCAGTGCCCCCTGGCAATGGGGCGTCAGTATAAAATAATGTACAAAGTATGAAAGGTTGTAGACTAAATGAGTAAGTATATCATAATATACCAAAAGCAATCAGGTAAGGAAATTATATTTAGATAAGCATGCCAACTCACTACTTAATCTAATAAAATACAATAATTATCAAACATCAACCTAACCAAGCCCCCATAAGCCCGATAGGTACAAACAACATACCACCTACTTAGGCCCTCATAAACCCAGAAGGTGCCAAATCAATCTACATAAACTTATCGGTAGCCCCTTGTCTTTGTAAGAAGTCACATAGTCCTTTTTGGCAACTATATAGCCCCGTAGGCAGCGCATAGCCCTCTTAGGCAGCATCATAGCTCTGTGGGCTGCAGGCAACCCTCTTTTGCATCACAAAACCCTATAGGCAATACATTGCCCTCTTTGGCGTCAAAATATCCCCGTAGGCAACACATAATAGTCTTTGGCATCAATATAGCCCCGTGGGTAACACATAGCCCTCTTTGGCAATAACATAGTCCTATTAGACAAGATCATAGCCCCCATAGGCATTTCATAGCTCCACAACTAACCACAATAGCCCCAAGGGTGACAACAAACAATTGAATAGGCTAAAGGCAAGCAATTTAGCTATAAACAATATGTATGAATAATCTCTAAGTCGTTCCTAACTTAGGGTCTTTCTTAACAGATTGCGAGTCCCTAAATAAGGGTTTATAACCATCCAATCAGCCAACCACTAACAATTACATCTACAAGATTACCAACCTTAATTATCTTTAAGGAAATATGTCGAATGAAGGGAATAACCTTAACATACCTTTCCAATGAATGCTCGAAAGACCATAGTTTCTTCACGAAAGTTGTTCCTTATGTCCTAAGCTTCACAAACATTATATATACACAGCTGGTACACACCTATAAATAGTTCATAATTAATCTTAAATCGGTAGATTTGCCATATTGCCCCAACTTGTCGTAACGTTCGTAAAAAATCATAAAAACAATCATAAAAGAGTCCCGAGATGATTACCTTAGTTAACCAAGTTTAAACCTTGAAGAAACACCAATAACTACAAATTTATATCTTCAAAAACCAGCTCCAAACGCAGCTAACAGAAGGTAAAAATGATTGCCACGCATAGGGATTACGTTTCTAGGCATGGAGTCAATGTTTAATGGTAGAAATCATCAAAAACTAACCTTCATCATGCTAGAACTCCATAGGAACCCTCTGTTAAGATTTCTCTCTGGTTTGGAACTGAAATGAAACGTTTTCTTGGCTTAAAATGTTAAATAAGCCGACATACCATATTTTTGGCCCGACACGAATCCGACCCGAATTCTGCCCCGCTAGTCCCTAGTAAAACCCTCATAACATTTTACTCTGATGTCGATTTGATGTGGGGTTTTATGCGTTGCAAACTAGACTAGTAGGCCTTCGATTTAATGGGTAATAGGTCTTCTAACTCTTTATATATTAGGAGAAAACATCGAATACCTTTGACCCAAATTTCAGAGAAATCTTTAAAAAGGAACTTACGATAACTTTAGCCAACTTTTATTTTGCCACTTGCTTAACTTCAAAACTTGAGATACAACCCTTGAACACTTAAAATATGACATACCACATCATTTTTAATTTATTACCCACCCTCCTTATCTTTCTACGAAGATACGAGTTAGTTTACACGTTTTAAAAAGTCAGGGTGTTACAAAATTTATTGTGTTCTTGAACTTAGGGTTGGTCGCCTCTTTCTCTCTTTTCGCTTCTAATTTTCTAAGTTTTGATGAAAGATCTGACTTGGGTAAGTTCTAGTTATGTTTCTAGGCTTAAACTGACTAAAACCATGAAATTTGTGTTAAAACGACGAAGTTTAGGTGTCCAACAAATAAGGAAAATACCGAAATAACCCTGACTTAAATTGCAGATAGGTTGACCACTGCCACCTCCACGGACCGTAAAGGTGCTCGTGGTCTGATGTCTGGACCTGGTGACTTCCAAGTCAAGAGCACGGGCAGGTCTACGTACCGTGGACCCTATCACGATCTGTGAACCCTACCGTAGTTCACTGCTTCAGGTTTATTTCTACAATTTATTTCTAGGCCTAGTTTTTTAGGTGTTACAATATCTCCCCCTTGGGATCATTCATCCTTGAATGAAGACTAAACTAGCTGAAATGGAGGGAATGAACTGCAACCCTACCACTAAACACTGATTTTTGACTGAACTGAGTTCCAAAAACATGGAAATACGCTGAAAATGCAAGTACAGACTGAAGGAACATGATACTAAGACTGATTTAACGCATTAATGACTGAAAAACTAAAGAGGATTTATTACCTCAAGCTGGAATGGATTCGGAAGGAAAGAGGTAAGGATGCATGGCTTTCATGGCTGCTTCTGCTTCCCAAGTAGCTCCCTCTACGGACTGACTCCTCCACCAAACCTTGACTGAAGCGACTTCCTTGTTTCTCATTCTTCTAACCTGATAATCAAGAATCTCAACTGGTACATCCTCATAAAAAAGGCTATTTTTTACAGCCACACTCTCTAATGGCACCACGGATGCTGGATCACCCACACACTTCTTCAATAGTGAAATGTGAAAGACTGGATGTACTGCTGCTAAATCTGCTGGCAACTCTAGCTCATAAGCCATTTTACCTATCCGTTTCAAGATACGGTAAGGGCCTACGTATCTAGGAATGAGCTTCCCTTTCTTGCCAAATCTCATCACCCCTTTCATAGGTGACACTTTCAGGAAAACCCAATCATCAACTTGGAACTCTAGTTCCCTTCTTCTCACATTTGCATAAGACTTCTGGCGACTCTGGGCAGTCTTAAGTCTATCTCTAATGAGTTGCACTTTCTCCATAGCATTAAGGACTGAATCTGGTCCTATCAAGTCTGCTTCACCTACTTCAAACTAACCAACTGGAGATCTACATCTACGCCCATACAATGCCTCATAAGGGGCCATCTGAATTCTGAAATGGTAACTATTGTTGTAGGCGAACTCAATAAGAAGAAGGTGATCATCTCAACTACCCTTGAAGTCGATCACACAAGCTCTCAACATGTCCTCTAAGTTCTGAATGGTACGCTCTGCCTGAACATCCGTATGTGGATGAAATGTTGTGCTAAGGTTAACCTGAGTACCAAGACCTTTCTGAAATGACTTCCAAAAATGAGAGGTAAACTGAGGACCTCTATTTGAGATGATAGACAAAGGAATTCCATGCAACCTCACAATATCATTAATGTAAAGCTTGGCGTAATCCTCCACCGAATCTGTAGTCCTGACCGCCAAAAAGTGAGAAGACTTAGTAACCCTATCAACAATCACCCAAATGGAGTTATGTTGTCTGTGAGTATGAGGTAAACCTGTGATGAAGTCCATGTTGATCACTTCCCACTTCCAAGTAGGAATGTCAATCTCTTGAGTCATACCTCTTGGTTTCTGATGTTCTACCTTGACTTGCTGGCAATTGGGGCACTTAGCCACAAAATCTGCTATATCTATTTTTATACCATTCCACCAATAGACTTCCCACAGATCGCGGTACACCTTAGTGGAACCTGGATGAATAGAATATCTGGAGTTATGGGCCTTTGCAAGAATATGTTGTCTCAATTCACCCACATCAGGAAGACACAATCTACCTTGATAACGAAGTACACTATCTCCCCCTTGGAGAAAACCTCGACTCTCTGATTGTGGACTGCACCCTTAAACTCAAGCAAGATTGGATCACTATCTTGCTTTTCCTTAACCTCTACTACCAAAGAAGATTCTGCCCCACTCTGAACCATTACACCACCATCTGATATGCTCATAAGACGAAGTCCTAGGCGAGCAAGTCTGTGAACATCCTTTGCTAGCTCTCTTCTTTCTTCCTCAACATGTGCTACACTACCCATGGATAATCTGCTAAGAGCATTTGCTACTACATTCGCCTTACCCGGATGGTAATGCACTTTTATATCATAATATTTGAGAAACTCAAGCCACCTTCTCTGGCGAAGATTCAACTCTTTCTGGGTGAATACATACTGGAGGCTCTTATGGTCAGTGAACACATCTACTTGAACACCATACAAGTAGTGTCTCCAAATCATGAGTGCAAACACCACTGCTGTAAGCTCGAGGTCATGAGTCGGATAATTCTTCTCATGTACCTTAAGTTGTCTAGAAGCATAAGCTATAACCTTACCTCGTTGCATCAACACACAACCTAGGCCGACCCTGGATGCATCACAATTGATCACATAACCATCTGAACCCTCTGGTAGAGTCAGGACAGGAACTGTAGTTAACCTAGTTTTCAGTTCTACAAAGCTTTTCTCACAATCATCTGACCACTGGAACTTAACCTTTTCTGAGTCAACCTAGTCAATGGTGAGGCTATGGATGAAAATCCTTCCACGAACCATATGTAATAGCCTGCTAGACCCAAGAAACTTTTGATATATGTAGAAGAGGTAGGTCTGGGCCATTGTTTCACTGCTTCTATCTTCTGGGAATCTACTCGAATTCCTTCACTAGACACGATATGCCCAAAGAAGGCAACTGATTGTAACCAAAACTCACACTTGTTAAATTTTGCAAATAACTGGCGATCTTTGAGAGTTTGCAGAACAACTCTCAAATGACTCGCATATTTTTTCTCATTCCTAGAGTAAATGAGGATATCATTAATAAAGACGATAACGAACAAGTCCAAGTACTGCTTGAACACTCTGTTCTTCAAATCCATGAAAGCTGCAGGAGCATTGGTTAGTGCAAATGACATGACTAAAAATTCATAATGACCATACCGAGTACTGAATGTTGCCTTCGAAATGTCACTATCTCTAACTTTAAGCAGATGATAACCTGATCTGAGATCTATCTTTAAGAAATGACTTATTCTGGGGATGGGATACTTATTCTTGATTGTGACCTTGTTCACCTTCCTATAGTTAATGCACATTCTGAGAGAACCATTTTTTTTCTTTACGAACAACACTGGTGCACTCCATGGCAAAATACTAGGTCTGATGAAGCCTTTATCTAGAAGGTCTTTCAACTGCTCTTTCAATTCCTTAATCTCAGCTAGAGCCATTCTGTAAGGAGGAATAGAGATAGGCTGGTTATCTGGAAGGAGATCAATTCCAAAGTCGATTTCCCTCTCGAAAGGAACTCTGGGAAGATCATCTAGAAACACTTCTAGAAACTCATTAACCATTGGAACTGACTCAAGAGTTGGAGTTGTGGAGCTAGAATCCTTAACCCGAACTAGATGATAGAGATAACCCTTAGATATCATCTTTCTGGCCTTAAGGTAAGAAATGAATCGACCCATAGGCGCTAAGCTACTACCCTTTCCATTCTAAGATTGGTTCGTCTGGAAATTGAAAATGAACAATCCTAGTTCTATAATCGACTGAGGCATAACATGAATGTAACCAATCCATGCCTAGAATGACATCGTAGCCTACCATTTCTAACTCTACAAGATCTGCTGAGGTAACTTTCTGGGAGACTGTGACAGGGCAATTTCTGTATACCCGTCTAGCTATAACTGGGTCAACGACTGGAGTAGAGACTGAGAAAGGTTCTGAAAGAGTTTCTGGGCTATCACTGAATTGGACTGCTATGTAAGGAGTTACAAAAAACAAAGTAGCCCCTGGATCTAACAATGCATAAACATCAAGATCAAAGACTCGTAATGTACCAGTGACTACATCAAGAGAATCTTCCTGATCTTGACGAGCTTGAAGAGCATAGAGCCTGTTTGGGCATTGTCCGCGACCTGTACCTGATGAGTTACCCACCTGAGTTGGGCAACCTGTTAGTGTTGCTGAAGTTGTAGACTGAGCTCTACCATTATTTCCTCCTTGACCCTGTCTAGAAGGACAATCCCTTAACCTGTGACCAGACTGACCACACCCAAATCATCATTCTTTTCCTGCAAGACACTCGCCTGGATGGTTCTTACCACACTTAGGGCAAGTTGGGTAGGTTTTAGTACATGTAACACTTTCTTGAGACTTAGAGCCTGACGCCTACCTTTCTGATCGTTACGGAACCTGGGGGATGGACCACTAGCTGATGAAGGGACCGGAGTCGAAGACTTCTACTGAAATTATAAGCGATTTCCACCACCCAATTTCTGTTGGGAATACTCGTAGTTACCTATTCTTGCTTTCTTAGTCTCCTTAGCCTGTTCCCTAAGCTTATCACCCTCAACGTGCTGAGCATGATTCATGAGCCTATAGATGTTCATTTCTCTCAACAACATAGCATTCCTGTGCTCTGTTTTCACTAAGTCTGACACCCCATAAAGAAACTTATTCATCTGAGCCCTGGAGTCAATAACCATGTGAGGAGCATACCTGGATAGTTGTTAAACTTGAGCCCATACTCTTGGACCATCATGTTACCCTGCCTTAAGTTCATAAATTCCTGGGCCCTTGCTTCTCTCAACTCCATGGGGAAAAACCTGTCCAGAAAGGTTTTGTTGAAACAATCCCAAGTAATAGGAGTTGCATTTGTACCCTTGTTTTCCTTCCACTGAATATACCAGATATAAGCAACATCTTTCAATTGGTAAGATGCTAACTCAACCCGATCATTCCCAGTTACCTGCATCACCTCAAAGATTTTCTTGACCTCATCAATGAAGTTTTGGGGATCTTCTCCAACTTGCAATCCTAAGAACTCTGGCGGATTCATCCTAACAAAGTCTCGCACCCTAGCTGCTGCTGACCCAACATTGGAATTTACCAGAACTGGAGCCCGCTGATTATTCTAGTTGGCCACACTCTGAGCCAACATCTGAATATGGCATTCCTGAACTCTGCATTCGACACTTCTTTATCAGGGACTGGAGGAGCTGCATTTGCGTTCCTAGCATTCACATTACTGGCGTTAGCTCTACAAAGAGTCATGATCTGAAACGTATAACGTTGAGTTAGAATGGAATTAGATCATACCTTACGCACGATAATAGTAACAAGAAAATGAAGATTTTTCCTAAGACACTTTGTAGCCTCCCTCTCATTAGATGTGGTGCGCACTACACATCCATGAAGAGGACTCTACCTAGTGCGGCTTTTCAGACATCCTAGGACACTTAAACCTAGTGCTCTGATACCAAGTTTGTCACGCCTCGAGCTACCCCTGAGACGCGGACACGGGACCTAGGACCATAAGTGATCCCAAGCTACCCCTGCTGGCATGATCATGAGCATACTAAATATAAACTAACTAATAGTAACTGTGAGGAAGCTATAATCATAAATAAATCTGAAATGATAGGGAATACCCAAATACTATAACTGAGATATATGAAAAGTGATGAGTTTAATACAAGGAAGATATTAACTCAATACTAAGCTGAATCTATCTATGTCTGAAAATAGCCTCTAACCGACTAGAAATGTTGGGACAGGCCCTAACTAAGTCTAGCAAAACTGAAACTAAAGAACTTAAATTACTGGAAAGAGACTCATGACTATTGTCCTCGGAGAATGAAGACTCACCACTGATTCTGCTGAATTGGAGATCGGGAACCAATCTAAGTGTGATCTGGATGCTGAGAACCTAAACCTACATCACGAGAAGATGTAGTGCAGAGTATGCTTCAGTACTTGAAAGGTACTGAGCATGCAAGACAGAATACAGCTGAAATAACATATAACTGAACAAAGCAAATAGGCAATGATATAATCTGAACATGATATAGATAATGAATGCTGAGATAAATGAATGCAGTGACCAATTTATAACATGCTGAAACTGAATACTGGATATACTGATAAATGGTTGATGCAATAGAATCTGACTGAACTGTGGGAGCTACTAATAACCGAAAATAAAACCACATGAGCTAAATATGGAGTCCGATGTATACGCCCCATCGAGCGGACCCAATATACCCTGCCAGAGGTATAAAGGCATGCTGGCGTGATCACTGAAATGATGCCCACATAGGGGACTTACAACCTACGTGGCTAGTAGTTCTGGGACTATTTGGGTACGTTGAACCCTAGTCCAACTCGATATTATGCTACTCCCAATGGATTAAGTAATCAACATATTAGGACTGAATTTTTGTAAGTTACTGGATAGCTCGAAATGAACATGCAAACTGAGAATGCAACAATTTAATTGATATTGATGCATTAATAACTAAGGCATGTATAACTGAATGACTGAAATATCTGACCTAGCATGTGTAATTCAAGAACTAAAGAAATACATAGCTAGGGTTCTAGAATTCATGCAATAAACTGAATATTAACATACTAATCTAATTTGGATCATTCTAACAGCTAAGAACCCAATAATTCTAACATTCAAGAAACCTTAGGTCTAGTCATAATAAGGGAATCAAGAAACTAACTGAAAACTAGGGACTTTGATGGGTGAAAGGAACCCACTAGTGAAATCCCACATACCTGATGACGAATTCCACTGAGAAATTTTTCGATTTCGATGCTGGAACTGGAGGAAACTTGTTGCGTTCTTGAACTTAGGGTTGGTCGTCTCTTTCTCTCCTTCGCTTCTAATTTTCTAAGTTTTGATTAAAAACCTGACTTGGGTAAGTTCTAGTTATGTTTCTAGGCTTAAACTGACTAAAACCGTGAAATTTAGGGTTAAAACGACGAAGGTTAGGTGTCCAACAATAAGAAAAAGACCAAAATAACCCTGACTTAAACTGCAAACGGGCTGATCACGGCCACCTCCATGGACCGTGAAGGTGCTCGTGGTCTGATGTCTGGACCTGGTGACTTCCAAGTCAAGACCATGGGCAGGTCTACGGACCGTGGACCGTATCACAGTCCCTTCAGGTATATTTCTGTAATTTATTTCTAGGCCTGGTTTTCGAGGTGTTACATGCGCCATCTATGTTGTATTTGATCCACCTTACCAGTGGGTATTCTCATATAACCTTGATGACCTTAACTTTAGGACTACATTCCTCTAGCTCCTTTAGGATTTCAAGCCAGCTTCCTCCCCCTGTCATGTTAGACCTTTTCATTTTAGCCAACATTTTCATGTTCCTGGTCACATTGTGCATGATTCTTAGCAGTGAAATATTTTTGCCTACATGCTTCTCTTTGTTCCTTCTTTTCCACAATTCCTAAATTATAAAGTCTGAGATAGCTCTATAATAAGGTCTTATATTTCTCTTAATGTGAATCCCCCACCACAACATTATAACTTCCCTTAAGTACAATTATGTAATGTTTAGACCTCGAACAGAACATAAGTAGGACCAAGTCATGTTAGCAATTTTTTATTGTAAAAACACATCTGATAGTGTTTCTTGATCAGGTTTGTCACAACACCCGCATATAGATGGTCATTCAAGATCACATCTTCTCAACCTATCATCCATGGGGATCTTAAACTTCCACATCCTCCATATCATAAATGTTATGTTGAAAGGCATCCCCTTATTCCAAATCCACCTATGAATTATATTAGGGTCCACATTGTGCCTTATATAGTTCCATGTTGTTTTGAATGAAAATCTTCCCCACTTATCTAACATCCAATAGGGTTAGACATTTTTATTACCTTTAGGAGGATTAATATGGCATAGGATATGTCCGAAAATTTTTGGGGGTAATTTTTCATTTAATAATTCCACATCTCATTCCCCATTTTTTGTTAGATCCCTAACTTTTTCATACCTCTCCTCCCAAGAGAAGTTGTCCCCAGTAATTGTGTACATTTCCCCCCAATCCTGTCCAATTATCATGCCATAGTGAAGCTGAACCATTCTTAGTTCACCATAGTATTTGATGTTAAATTAAATCTCTTGCATGTAGCATTTTCTTCCACACTTGAGAGTTTCCTCCTCCTACTTTCCACATGGCCAGATTCTAATTTTTTGACTTGCAGTATTTGTTTCTCATGTATTCAGTCTATAAAGTTTGCTTTGTTCTATAATTCCACCAAAGCTTGCAAAACAAACTCATTGATACATCATGCATTAGTCTAAAACCAAGTCCACCTTCCTCCTTTGGTAGACATAGGTTTCCCCATTTACTCAAGTGTCTGTCTCTTCCTTCCATGCTAGTACTCCAAAAGAATTGAGCAATCATTTTTTGCACATGTATTAATACATTGCTTGGAGGGTTCATGACTAATAAATAATGTATAGGGGGTAGTATGGAGTACATATTTAATCAGCACAACCCGCCCCCCGTAAGATAATAACTTACCTTTATATCCTTGTATCTTAGCTCCAATCCTTTGAATCAATAGCTGATAGTAGGCTTTTTGCTTTCCCTTATAAAATACAGGGCAACCCAGATAAGTAAAGGGAAATTCTTTCCTTAGGATTCATGTCACCACTTATGCAACCACTGATTCCCCTCCATTGACACTATGGTGCAAATATATTGCACTTTTTTCTTTATTCACCTTTTGTCCCAATACCTCTTCATACTTCTGCATTGTTTCACTAATCATTTTCATTGTGCCTACCTAAATGATCATGTCATTCGCAAAAGCTAAATGATTTAGCTTCAAGCTTACTTTTGGCATACCAAACCTTTTAAACTCTTTCTTTTTCATTAGGGCATTTAGAGCTCTAAACATCACATTTGATGCCAATATGAAGAGAGTGGGTGAGAGAGGGTTGACATGTTTTAGATCTCTTAAGGATTTGAAAAAACCTTTCGGTTGTCCATTTAGCAAAATTGAGTACCAGTTGTTGCTAATCAATCTAAAAACCATATCAATAATTTTGTCTCCAAATCCCAATCTCCTCATCACCTTAGATAGGAAAAGCCACTCTACTTTATCATAAGTTTTCATCATATCCAGCTTAATGACTAAGGTGGTTTTTCCCTTTTCATTATTTCCATGATTATTTCCTGAACAAGTAGGACATTCTCTGCTATACTTCTCCCCAGTACAAAGCTGCTTTTTTCTGGAGAGATTATTTGAGGTAGCATACCTTTATTTCTCTCATGGATGATTCGTGAAAAAATCTTATTCAAAAAATTACTCAAAGATATAGGCTTCAAATCTGAAAAAGTACTAACCATCATCTTTTTTGGAATTAGGACCAAGTTCGTAGGCGTGATGAATCTAGATAGTTCAGCACCATAGAAAAAAGCTTTAGTAATTTTGTGGATGTCCTCACCAATAATTTCCCAAGCACTTTGATAAAAGGCACATGTCATCCCATCTGATCCTCCTGCACTATTTTGATTGAGCCTCGTAACCGCTTCTCTGACCTCTTTTATCGTTAGCATTCTCTACATCTCCTTATTCTTGTCTCCACTAGCTCACTACTTGTGGTAGTTCATTTAACAATTCAAAATCTCCACTAGCATATTGTATTGCGAATTGTTTGGTATAAAAATACATTGTTGCTCCTGAAATATCATCTTGATCTTCTAACCATTCCCCTTCCTTGTTTTGTATTATGTTTACATGCAACCTGCTTCTTCTACCTTTCACTATGGTGTGAAAGAATTTTGTATTTCTCTCTCCTTCATTAAACCACACCATTCCAACTTTTTGTTTCCAGAACTCTTCTTCTCTTTGAAGTTTTTTTATTAAGGTTGCTTGTGCTTTATGAAGTCTTTCCAGATTTAATCCAGTTGGATTTGCTTTAAATGTCTTCTCTTGAACTTTGATGGAGTCTTCCAATGTGGCTATTTCTTGAAAAATGTTGTCGAATGTATCTTTACTCCATTGCATTAAATCTCTCTTAACCCTTTTTAGTTTATGATGAAATACACTAAAAGGATCCCTTTCAAAGTCCGTTTTCCAGTGGTCCCTCACTACTCCCATGAAAGATTCTTCTTTTAGCTAGAAATTCAAAAATTGTACAGTTTACTCACCTTCTCAGTGGTCACTTTTAAAGTGATTGATAATGGTGTATGATCTAACCTACCCCTTATCAGGTGGTCTGTCTCTACAACTGGAAAGACAATGTGCAATTTATCGTTACACAACCCTCTATCCAGTCTTTTAAAGATTCATTCCTCATATGTTCTACCATTCCACCACGTGTATTTTCTACCTTTGAAACCCTTATTCTCCAAATTACACATGTTCATTCAGTGGTTTAAGTCTCTAATTTCTGAATCTACAACTGGCCTTTCCCTTAGTTTTCCTCTTCATTACTTATAACATTAAAATCGCCTCCTACCATCCATGATATCGTTCTTGTGTTTGCCAGTTCATACATTGACTCCCACAATCGAAGTCTTTTTATTTGTGTGTACTTAGCACATATCAGAGATATTAGAACTATAATTCCCAATCCTTGATTCATCAATTTGATAGTTAACATCTGCTCTTCATCTCTTATCAGTTCATATTCAAAAATCTCATCAATAAATGCTCGGATCTTCCCATTAGTGCTAGCTACTGCCTGTTCCATTCCCAACCTTTTTCTAAACTTTTCTAGTCCTTGATTATCTTCAAAACGTTCCATCAATCCAATGAAGTAAAATTGACATCTCGTACGGAGATTTATTAGTCATGTAAATGCTTTTTGAGTGTTTACTGACCTAATATTCCATAGTAAAGCCTTCATTGATATTTAGGATTTCTTACAATTGTTCTCTTAGATTGTATGGATGATGTTTGAGCCTTTGTAAGATCCTCTTCATTTTTTTCCCTTTGTTTGGTATATTTTCCCTTTCCCTGTTTGTTTAGGCGATAAATCACCTTCCACAGCCACATGACTTATATTTTGGGATGAGTTGTCCTTCTCTACATTCTCCATATTCTGCTTCGAACTCTGCTTTAAATCCCAATTTTGATCCTTCCCCACCTTTTCGTCATCCATCTGTAAATTCAGTGGTAGAATTTTCATATCATTCACTTCAGCCACCACTATAGCACCTTCATTGATATCGTTATAACATTTTTCCTCGTTTTTATTCATCTTTAGCCTTTTTTTAACTGTCCTTCCCCTTGAATCCCTTAATTGCTTTGAATAATCTCTTCCTTACATTTCTCTACCTCTATTATCTTTCCATTGTGTTTCTTTTGAATCTCCTTAGTTTCCTACTTGTCTTTCTTCTCCTTGAGGGCAAAGGTTTCGTTCACCCAATCTTTAGTACTTTCCCCTTCCCTTTTGCTCTCATTGCTTTCTCCTTTGTCTATTTCTTCTGCCTCCCTCTGAGCTTCAAAGGCGTTATCATCTTGATCGTTGATCTCCCCTTCTATGTGCCCATATTTATCCCTCTTGTATTTATTCCTTCTCCTTATCATCCATTCTTATCTATTTTACTTGTTTCCTACCACTTTCCCATTTGTTAAAGTTCTTTGGTTTGTCGTCGTTCCAATAATGTTCTGCATGCTTTTTTGCCCATCCCTTTGCTTTTCTTCTTCATTCATCTATGGGTGAATAGTCCAGCAATTTTGTTTGTCATGGCCTTGCAAGCATTATTCTTTGCAATATTTAGGCATGTAATCGTATTGCACTTTAATCTACTTGGATTTATTACTCCTATAACATCATCTTCTTCGTTGATCTTTACTTTTTAGGTTAACTTTGCAGTCAGATTCACTTTGATTTTTACTCTAGCACAACTCGGCCTAGTATGATTCTTTGTTACCATGTCCCCCATTAGGGGCCTGCCTACTTTACTTGCTATTGAGAAAATAGACTCCTGGCAGAAAAGTTTGGTGGTAGATTTGGAACTGATATCCACGTCACTCCATAGTTGTTTCTACATCAGGTTTAAACCATGGATCCCATTTAAGGCTATGCATTTGCTAGTAATTCTCCTTTGCCTTAAAATAAAAGGTTACAGAATATAATAAATGCACAAAAGCCTCCATTATTGTAAGTCTAATCAGTATGTGCCTTGTATCCAAGACCATTATCGAGCAATCGTCTTTGATACCACACTGACTTGGGATCGTCTCTGCAATATCTGGTTTCCCATACAAAAAATTCCCTATAATTGCATACTGCAAATTTTCCTTAATGATTAGTGAGTAGTTACAGCAATATGTCATAATAATAACAACAAAAGACAACACAAATAACATAATTGTAAGAGCAAGGAATACATAGTAACACAAAGATTTGCATGACAGTTTCTGTCAAAGTCTTGAAATCCATTGGGAATCACTAGCAACTATGGGAACAACAGGCAACTCATAAAGGAAGTGATCGCATAAAGTATAATTACTTGCTACCTCATGTAATTTCCCAGTTTCAAAATCGTACCAAAAGTGAGTCGTCGTCCCAATCACTACTAAAAATATAGCGTTTAACGACGGATATTAGCAACGAACAATATTCCGTCACTATATAATGACAGATTTACGACGGAATAACCATTTTGTTGCAAAATTAACAAATATTTTTTTGTTTTATAATATAGCAACGGATTTGTAACGGAATATTTAATCTATCGCTAAATATTAGTGCGAAAGTTTGGCGCCCAAAATTTCCTACGGATTTAGCAACAAATTAGTTGTGAGAAATTTTATTATTATTTAGCGACGGAATTAGTGACGGAAAAAAGGTCGCTAAACCTTTAAATATATTTTTTATAAAATTATATTAAATAGTGACGAAAAAATATGTCGTTAGAATTTAATGTATATAAATATATTTATTTGGCAGCGACGAATGATACAATCCGTTGCTTAGTCCGTTGCAAAAATTTCTTTATGTCATATATTCTAGGGCACAATTTTATTTCAACATTTTCACACTCCATCTCCAGTGAACACTCCATTTCCATCTGAGAAATAAGCTCTCAATCTCCATCTCAGGTCGATGAAGTGAGCTCTCCATCTCCATCTCCATCTCCGCTGAACATTCTTCTTCATCTCTCCATCTTCGATAGATGAACTCTCTACGGTTTGTGTTTAACTCTCATTTTTCCTCTCTTTTCAGGAGCTCTGCCTTCAAAGTTTCAAGTAAATCTTCCATTAACAAGCAAGTACTCTCCAATCAATGATCTCTCTAGGGTTTAGTATAGTATTCTATTTTGTTTTGGGGACAATAGTTGTTGTGCAAAATCAAACCCTATTTATGTGCAGTATTTGAAATGGGGTTTCGTAAGTTTCTAACTCTCAACTTATTAAGCTCGAAGTAAGGTTGAAATTATTTGAAAATAGGAGTTTAGAAGGTTGGGTGTACTGAAAATAGGGTTTTTAAAGGAAAGATTCAATGATTTTCTGCAGTGTTTGAGGTTCCAATTTTTTAATTTTTCTTAATTCACTTTATATTGTTCGATTATTAAGAATGTGAGATATGTCAGTGATTCGGCTAAGGAGATGTAGAGGTTGGACAAAGAATACTGGGTGAGGTGATTAGATTGTACATGGCGTACAATCGAGTCAGTTTTTCAAGGACATGACGCACCATAGATAGAAGGTTTTGGAGGTTAGGTAGTCGACTGTTGTCTCTGTGAATTCCAATAGAATTAGCTCTAATCTTGTGGTATCTTGTCCTTCGATTTCTGTCAGTACTTATTGTTCTTTACTTCGATTATTGCATTTTTTGGATGCTAGGTAATAATTTCTTAAGGGAATGGTGAGGGGCAAAGTGATTAGATCAACCAGTTCAAAAGTTATAGGAGGAACAATCTGATTTAAATGATTTTGTTAGTTTATTCTTTTAAATTATAGCTCTATTACTGCAAAAGTTTATGTAATGTATACTCGAACTTTAGGAACATGTGGTTCATACCAAGTTTATTTTTTGCGAATAGTTAATTTAGACAATCAAAACTACTAACGAGTCTAATTGACTTTTGTGATCTTAATTTGAATAAAGTATGGAACTTTTCAAAGAAAACTTTCCAATATTCATTCAATCCCATATTGTAGTAATGAATGAATGATGGTTTCAAGATCATTTGCTGTTTTCTTAGGTGAGGAAAAAAAGGGATAGAAAATGTTTGCTATCAATTATCAATTGTATGTAATTATCATGATTATTGTATGGTAAATGTATTGTATACTGCAAATTTTGGAGTAAAGATCCTGATATTTTGTGTATACTTGTGGTAATCAAAAAGTGAGGAGGCTGCAAAAGAGGCATTGATATACAGTTACAAGCAGACAACTATTTGGAATCTTCTTTCTCTTCTATTTTTTAGATAAGACAATTAAAAAGAATAGTTGCTTTTTCTGTAGCTTGGTAATGCTATAATATAACTGTAAGAAGTGGAATTGTGCTTTAAAGTTACGTATTTGAATCAACTTACATTGTCACCATTTCTTCATAATTGCAATCCAACAAGACAAGTAAGTGGGAACTAACCAAGAAATATAACTGTTGCTTGCTCTTTTTGCATTAAAAGTGTGCCTTGTAATACCAATCTTATGAGAAACAAATTTGCAGAATGTAGTTACTAATTCTTTGTGTAAGCTTCTAATAAAAGTCCATGGTTCTTTTAATAATTTGTTCCTTAATTTATATGATCTGTTCTGATAGAAGTCAATGATAGTTATTACACTCTTGTACTTACAGGCATCAGTTCTTTCTCTTTGTCAACAACAATTTTAATACTTCAACACACTTTCACTTTATTGAAAAGTATTTCACTAATCAGGTAGTTGAACTTGATTTTGTACTAGTGATAACTGTTTTATTCTAATTTTTGTTGTTGCAATAGTTCTCATTATTATGGGTTATGCTTAATTTGTTGTTTCTCTCTGATTTGGTCTAACAACACAATTATATTTGTATATAGGTATGGCTCGAGGAAGAGGTCGTGACAAGTCCTCAGGTAGAAGTAATCCAACTATTCGTGTAAGCATGCCAACTATTCTCATGCCCACTATAGTATCTTCTCAACAAGGTGGTACCCCAACTGTTGAAACGTCAGCTCAAAATACTACCCCAGTCATCTCTGAGACATCACCAGTTGCACCAAATCAAAGCAACACAATAGGTCAGGGTCCAGCTCAAAATACTACCCCAGCCATCTCGGAGACACCACCAGTTGCACCAAATCAAAGCAACTCAGTAGGTCATAGCAACACAGTTGTTGAAGGCGATTCCAGTAGTAACCATACACGGACCCATATTTTTCTAACTTCTGCAGGGTTAGTCCATTCTTTTACTTTTATCCTTATAACCGTTATCTACTTACGTTCTCTACTCCAACTGTTGTTTTAAGTAGTCAACAATACTAGTACATAGACATCCATGTCATAAGCATGAAATGCCAAGAAAGAAAAGAACTTAAGAAATATTGTATTATAGAGTAGTTTCTATCAGCATAGATAGAAGATGTATTTATTTTTTCAAATTTCTCTTAGTGTGTTTGAGAATTCACTTTTTATTTGTAAAGATATGATATTTTCACTACAATCAGTCTTGAAATGTCCAAATTCTCTATATCCTCACTCACTTTGCACACAAGATCTGATCTTTGCACACACATTTATGTTTATACCGGTTTTAACAGGAAAAAAATGGTATATATTTTTTTCCACTTTATTTTCTGCAAGTGTTTAGGTGATAAAAAGTTGTTGAAAGCTTTGTGAAGGAATAGAGAATAAGCAGCCAGATATAATTTGAGTATTCTTTTTGTTAGAACTTATAGATATAGTTTCAGATACTTATATTACTTTTGATTTAATGATAACCAATCAAATAATGTCTTTAAATGTATACAGATTGGAACCTTCTAAAACATGCTCGAGTTTCATATCTAAGTCTTTCATAAATGATATTGATTCCAATAGAATCAATTGGAAAAGTGTCTCAAATGATATAGGAGATGGTTATTTTGGAGAATTCAAGGTATAACTTTTAGTCGTAAGTGAGTTTACAAAGTGTATTCACAATTATAAATATGATATAAATGTATTACTTTTAAAAAAAAATTCAAAAAAAATCTATTGGGAAGTTTCCATTAGTGAAAGTGAAGTGAAGAGACACTGGTTGGCTAAGGTGGCAGTAAACTACAGGAATTTCATTTCAAAAATAAAAGGAGAAGGATTAGGCCAGGTGTTGTACCTGAGCATGTGTGGAAAAGATGGATGGAACTTTGGGGAATTGATGACTGTATTAAGAAGTCAGAAATAAATGCAAAGAACCGTCGTGGCGGCCATGAAACTGCATCAGGGACTCACACAGGCGGCTCTATCTCAATGGGAGAATATTGCAAAAGACTTGTAAGTACATATTTCATGAACTATATAAGTAAAAAATTTACTTTCTCTACGCTTGTATCTAAACATATTACGCCACAAATATGATTGTATCTATAAATTAAAGTGGTTTTCTTTTGTATAGGCTATTGAAAAGGGTTGGGATCCAACACCAGGAGAGTTACATTTACACGTCCATATGCATGGTCATGATGGAAAGTCTTTTGTTGATGAGCGTTCTCGCATTGTTCATGTAAGTCCAAAATATTTAAAATAGGGAACTTGGCTGAAAATGAAAGACACAGTTAATGTTGGTTGCTATGGCATTGCAGTCTATATGATTCACCAACTATTACAACTTTTCTTTCTCTTTATTGTGTAATATTTGTTGGTTTTTGGTTGCTGGTTGCTGGTTGTTGGTATGAGTATGACTGTTGGTTGTTGGTATGAGTGTTAATGTTGGCTTGAATAGTATTCAGTTTGTCTCTGGCTTGTGCTATTTTGGCATTTGATTGTTTCTTTGCACATGTATATCTTCAAAATTCATTTCTTCTGATTATGTCTTTGCACTAGTTGGTCTTCTTGGAAATCTATCTTGGAATTTTTTTCACATGTTGGTCATTTTAGAATAAACTTTTATTTTGGAGGAAGCATCTCTTCACAGTATTTTGTAATTCAATGACAACTGTCTTCATGGAATGGAATGGCAACTGTCTTCATGTTATCTAGATAAAGCATCAGCTCAGGCCCCTTCTTGTATTGAACCTCATAGTCCAACCCCAATAGTTTTGGCAGCCCCTCTGTTGAACAACAACAGTTACTCTTTTGAATAGCAGCAGCTATTCTTTGGCCCGAAATTCATTGGTCTAGGCCAATTCAACATTTGCTTGGACCTTTTCTAGATCAGTTGACAACCCTTTAACAGTAACTACACTTGGATCTCTTAGCAAAAAGTAACTCAACCTGATAATAGCTTTTGTGCATCTTAAAATATGTTAATTTACTATCTTTAGGTTCCTTTTTAATATCATGAGTTATTTTGACTATAAAGACTTAAAAGGTTTCGTTCAAATATTGCACCATGGTATCTCCCTGCATTATATTTGTTTTTCTCTATCTCGAAGTTGGCTTACAAGTTCAACTTAGATATGGGTGTTAAATGTTGGTTTGATGGTTGAGAGGCTTGACTCTATTAAGAGTGGAGATTGAAATATTTTTCATGAGTTTATTTTATAATTTCCCCTCCAGTTGGTATGACCATTTGTTTATTTGTATGTTAAAAGTTTTTTTTAATAGAAGCATGAATAGTGTGCCTAATTGGATGTGTATGAAAGTTCATTGTCCATGTCAATTTGTGAATAAACCTTCACTTTTGGACCTTGTTGAATAATTGAACAATTAAGTATAATGGTTTGGAGTTCTTTGTTTACATTGTTTATATAAAGCTAATAGTGGCCTTAGTTACTGGTTTATTCCTTTCAATAGTTAAGCCTAAGTCTAACTACTGAATGTTTGGAGTTTCAAGCATTATGCATGATCAAGTATTCACTTAGCTTTTTCTTCAAAGAGTCAAGTACAACTGGTAGGTTGAATGGTAGTTCATACATTTCCTTATTTTGATACTTGTTTTGTAACCGTTGAACGTTCCTCTAAAAGAATGCATAAGCACATAACCAAGAGACTCCAAATCGTCTCTTCTGCTTTGTTCTGCATACAAGGAAGAGAGGTGATTATGTAAAGTTTAACATACTACTAGGTACTTGGTGTGATATCATCCTCACTTACCAACTCCAAGATGGGTGTTAACACTAGCATAACGAGATGTTCCTGTTGGGCTGGAACAACAACACATATTATTGATCAATTGCACATATTATTATATTGTAGAAACTTCTTATGTAGATAGGAATAGTTAAGGCTTGAAATTTGAAGGCTCAATTTGTACATTAATGATAATGCTTAAAAGGTTATGCATGTTTTTGTGTTGGCCTTCAAAATATATTTTATTCTCAATGTTTAATGCTTTCATTTTTCCTCAACTTATTACAGGAAAAATATGAAGAAATATTGCGGGAAAAAATAGTGTCTCAAACTGATATTGATCAATGTGAAGCATATTATCAAGTTGTGGGGGGTGAAAAGAAGAGAAGAATATATGGTCTTGGTTCTGAAGTAAAAAGTTACTACGGGCAGAAATTTTGTGCCTCATCATCAGTACTACCTTCAATTTCTCAATCAACACCGATAACAAATATGGATGAGTTTGTAAAGAAAATGCTTCCTACACTTACTAATCACTTTCTTCCTGTTGTTATTGAGAGGATTGACAACCCATCAACTGTGACACCCTTAGTGCCTCCTTTAACTATAACTAATGAGGACGAGGTTGATCCTTAGTTTCACGTGACAATCGTATCCCTTTTTTTATATTGTCTGCTTTTTTGGAAAGTTCAAATTCTGCAGTAACAATATTTGATGAATGTAGGTTCTTTTAAGAACAATTGATATATTGTTTTGGATGTTTTGAATCGAAAATATGCAATTTCGATATTCTATATATTTTGAACCATTTATGATATTATTATATATGTTGATTATTTTTGGGGTATTTAGCAATTTAATTTAAATTATATCAGTAGTGTATATTTAAAACAAAATAAATCAAATTTACAAGAAAAAATTTAGCAACAAATATAGCGACTATTTTATTGTTGCTACATAAAGAAATGCTGGCGACGGACCAGCGACAAAAATTTTTGCGACAAAATATGTTGCGACGGATTAGCGACAAAAAATCTGTCACAAATTTATAAAAATGACGAAATGAATTATGAAATTAGCAACAAACAATGTAAATATAATGACGGATTATTCCGTCGCTAACAAGTGGTGACGGATATATTTCGTCTCTAAGACGTCGCTAAACTTGTGACGGAACACATTTTTCGTCACTAAGTGATTATCAACGAGCAATATAGCAACAGTCAATAATCCATCACTAATCCGTTGCTAAACCTGTTTAGCGACGGAATATCATAGATTAGTGACGGATTTCATCCGTTGGTAAACGCTAATTGTTTTGTAGTGAATGGAAGTATTAGGATTAATGGAAATCCAAAAGTGAGTCGTCCCAATGGAAGTATTAGGATTGTCTTTGTTCATCTCTGTTAAACTCACCTTAAATTTCAACACCCATTCACTACTAGTTTTGTAGCCGCCTGACAAAACCCAAAGTTCGACATAGCTCTTAGTACATGTAGCATAATTGATACTGCCTTGACAGATACCCAATTGAAAAGACTAGGCTACTTCACCATCTTTAGGCAATTTCAGCTGTATGTTCTCTTCTGTCGTCTTGGATCGATCATAAACCACTACCGAATGTGGTAGGCCGTACCAATAAATCACATCATCATCATCATCGTCTAGCACAAAACCAGGATAATTTGCCACTGACAATTCAAAAGGCACGCTAGATATATACAAGATGAGACTCTTTCCATTCACCATTCAATGATGAAAATGTCTCTATCTCATATGTGCTACTTCTCATAGTTGGTGGTGTTAGTGGTTTTGGCACACCAACTCGGAGTATTTCATAGTTGTTATTACAATCATGATCGTTTCTTTTGCAAATAAATGTAACGACTACACATGTGTAAACGTTGAGGGGTTGTGGGATGACATTAATCTCTCTAGTCACTGGGTTGCACACAACATAATTTAAATTCTCCTTGAAAAAGTCGGAACAACAGAGAAGTAAGTCGTTTGAAGAGGCCATGATATGCTTCATAGGCATATCGAGGAAACTAAGGGATTCATCCAATTCTACATCCTTGTCTACCTTGTTCAGAGAAGCAATGAAGATATTTAGCTGGTGGAGGAGTTTTATTCTTTTGATACAAAGCAATATGAGGCTGCAAAAACAAACCTAACAACACCCTGCTTCGGCTGCCACCACATAAGCTTACATCACAAACCAAATCAATCTCAATTAATTTCATACGATTATAAGAAAAATAGATTGATCAGAAATTGGATCTAATTAAAATTAGTGCCAAAGTCATGTCCTTTCATCAATAAATAAAACATAAAACTTTGTCAATTCACTAACAGAATCAATAATCAATAAATAAATAAGTTTCTGGAGCTAATTACCTTGAAACCAGATCTTCATCCATTATTTTTCTTATGTTACCCCAAATTTACCCAAACAAAAGATGTTTATTATCTATACTGCCTTAAAAGCATGGACTCCCTAACTTGAATGTTAAAACACTAAATTTTGTATAAATTATATATTTAATATTATATTTATTTACGCTATATTATATTAAAAGCATACACCTTTTCACATGGATGGGTAGTGACTTTTCCGAAGGGTAGTGACTTTTTTATAGAGTTGTGATTTTATCAATGAGTTACGACATTTTTGAAAAGTTGTGATTTTTCTTAAGGATTGCGACTTATCTGAAAAGACACGATAAAAACATTTTCATACTATCTTTTGTTGTCTTTAAATAGAGAGGGTTTCTCACACTTCTAAACTACAAATTTTGTAAGTTTTCTATTCTTCTTCTTAAAACAAGAAAATTTGTGAGAGATGTTCAGTTATGCAATTACAATATTTTTTGTGGGTAAATTAGTCGTGACTTTTCGAAAGAGTTATGACTTTTCCAATTAGTCGTGACCTTTCTGAAGGGTTGTGAGTTATCTAAAGATCTCCTCCTCCTCCCTCCTCCTCCCTCCTCCTCCCTCCATCCCTCCTCCTCCTCCTCCTCCATCCTCCTCCTCCTCCTCCTCCTCTTCCTCCTCCTCCATCCTCCTCCTCCTCCTCCTCCTCCTCCTCTTCCTCCTCCTCCTCCTCTTCTTTTAGTATATCTTCTATATTTTTAGTATATCCTCCTCCTCCCCTTCTTTTACTATATCTTCTATATTTTTAGTATATCCTCCTCCTCCTCCTCCCTCCTCCTCCTCCTCCTCCTCCCTCCTCCTCCTCCTCCTCCCTCCTCCTCCTCCTCCTCCCTCCTCCTCCTCTTCTTTTTGTATATCTTCTATATTTTTACGATAAGGGACAATATGCACATACTAATACTACACATTTTAACTATCAATGAAGGGGTTTCCTCACATTTATAAACTCCGTTTTTTTAATGTTTTCTATTCTTCTTTTCTTAAACCCTCAAGATTGATTTATAGACATTGACAATCTCAATTGTGAGTGAAATTAGAACACTCTCTAACATGAATGTTAAATTAATCTAATATGCCAATTAAAGACATCAAATTTAGTATATCTTCTATATTTTATAACAATATTTATTTCTATTATATTAAAAGCAAGAACACCAACAATACAATAATAACAAAGTAATGCACTATAGAGAAGGGATGAGCAAGTATATTTAAGAGGTGTAACTAAGAGATTTTAATAGTGACTAATTATTTCTTAATAACATTCACGTTATTTTTTAAAAATAGTGCGGTACATGGTTTGATATTCACGTGCAACGCCCGTGTGTCAAAACTAGTTATTAAAAGTGAAGATAAGAAACTAATGAAAGAGAACAAAATAAAAAAGTTTAGAGTAAGAAAAAAAATAAAAAATAAAAACTTTCGAAATGAAAATAATTATATATATATATATATAAGTTTTACTATAAATAATCTATATATATAATAAAGCTACATGTAGAGGAGCTAACTAACATGCTTCTACGGCCAAGAATGACACATATTTTTTTCCTCAATTATTCCTATTTATTATTCTCTTTGTCCCAATTTATGTGACACTTTCCATTTTTCAATGAATCAAATAGTTTAAGTTTGATCGAGAATTTGTGCATGGAATCTTCAAATTTTTTGAAATGAAATTTATATATTTATAAAATACGTAAAAAGTATTATAAGTCATCATAATTGACAATTCAAAATATTTAAAATATATATGAAAAATTTATTGTCCAAGATAGATTAGTTTCAAAATATTTTTAAAGTGCTTCTTCTGCTTCTGCTGCCACCAGGTAAGCTTACCTCACAAACCAAATCAATCTCAAATAATTTCATATAATTATAAGAAAAAAAGATTGATCAGAAATCAGATCTAATTAAAATTGGTGCCAAAGTCATGTCCTTTCATCAATAAATAAAACATAAAATCACGTCAATTCACTAACATAATCAATAATCAATAAGTTTTTGGAGTTGATACCTTGAAACCTGATCTTCATCCATTTTTCTTCTTCTGTTACCCCAAATCTTCACACACAAAAGAGGTTGCATACTACTATGAAACAATACCGGGCCGAGTGTGGATTTGGGTAGCCCGATTTTTCAATTCTTTTTCGGGAGAATTATACAAATAAAATAAGTGAAGAAAATTAAATAAAATGTTAAAAAATAAAATACAGTTTTGATTATTATTCTGTAACTTTCCGGAAACTAGTAGCCTAAACTAGAGCCTAACACAAGGATTTGAGTCGTAAATAACTCCCGGTACTTAAAATAAATGTTTTTAGGTTAAAGTGTCAAGGTACAACTCCCCAAGGACCAACCAAGGATCCTTGAGGAGGACCCTAAAACCCCCCTCAAAACTACCCAAAAAGCAGTCACCCATGGAGGGACCTACGCCCCGTAGGGTGGTCCACGCTTTGTGGGAGGAGGGCGTGGATCAAGGAATGGGATGAGGGGGGCTGAAGAACCCCAAACCACGGACCTGCAAGACGCCACATGAGTCCACTCACGTACCGTGGGTCCTGGGCCGTTGGTCTCACCTGAAACTGCCATTTGGCAGTTAAGTCTAGGGGTCTTTTGGGGTTTTCCTTTTTAATTAATTACTAAGTGGTGTCGTTTTGCACTAAAATAAGCCGACTATATAGGTGTTTTAAACACCTAAACTTATTCATCTCTCATTATTTCCAAAATCAATACCCAAACTCAACTTCTCTCCCAAAGCTCTCTCTAGAACTCCAAGGAAGAAGAAGACGAGAATTAAAGCTAGGGTTTGAAGAAGAGGGCTTTGTCACTCAATTTCCTTGAAGAATCAAGGCTAAGGTATGGTAGTTCTTCATCCATGGATAACCTTCACCCATGGAGCCCTCTCCAAAACTCCAATTTCAAGTTAGAAATTCCAAAACCTAGGGTTTTATTTCAATCTCATGGATTCCTTTCAAATTCATTTTAATTGATTGGATTATGTTCAATTATGGATATATTGATAATTTTATATGATTTTAAGTTGAATTCCTCAATAATCCATGAATTTCCCTATTTTCCCAAATTGGATCTAAAAGTGTGGGTGAATTGTAGAATGAAAAGTTAGTTTTGAAGGATTATTGAGTTTCTATATTTAATGAACAATATAAAAAATATTAATAATATGTTGTAAAATAACCTTGAATTCACAATCGTCAAGACTGACTTGGTTATCATTGAAGTATGAATCCTAAAAGTTGTGTACAAAAATTATAATTTAATTCAAATTAAACCTGATAAATGTTTGAATATAAAATAATACCTTATATGTCTTTACGTGTGAAGTAGACTTGTATTTTTCAAAAATATCATTGTTATCAGTAAATGTAACAACTTTAAACACTTCATCTTGGCTTTGATTGTCGAAGCTCTTTAATTCCAGTTTAAACATGTATGTATTGTCCACAATATTGTCCAACTCCATAGGATATGCAGACTTATTTGCAACATCAACAGTCTTAAAAAAAGTCATATATTACATAGTTAAAATGAAGATACTGGAACAAAATGTATAACTTAAAGATATAAATGTTAAACATGCTTATAATTTTAAGGGAAAATGTACAAGTACCCCCCTAAACTATGACCGAAATCCCAGAGACACACCTTAACTAAACTAAGGTCCTATTACCCCCTGAACCCATTTTTTTTTGTAATTTTGTGCTCCTTTTTGGGTTATGTGGCATCCAAATATCTCTCACGCGCCTCAATTTCACAGAGTGTGCCACATAAGACAAAAGTGTACAAAATTACAAAAAAAATAAGTTCAGGGGGGAAATAGGACCTTAGTTTAGTTAATGTTTGTCACGACCCAAAGGTACCCCCTAGACGTAACAAGGCACATAATACCCCTAAAGGCATCATGTAAGCCACTGAGCATATCATAACATAAAGTAGTAGAACAATGAGAGTAAAAACACATTTAAGTCCAAATGTCTTTATAAAGGAAAGCGGAAGTCTAGACTTGTCTCAATTAGCCATCTATTACAAACGAAGTATCAAATAGGGTCACAGTGTCACGCCCTGAGCCTACACCCTGAACATGGCTGGCACTTGAGAACCATTGTTGTCCCCAAGTGAACCTTTTGCCTAGCTTACTTACTCAGCGGAAGACTTTAAGCATTAAGAAAAGTACTTAAATGCAAGATAACTCAACTGTCTCAAACTAAACTTATAATGTTTTAAAAATAACATTTAACTTAGCCAAAGTGGCAACTCAAAATTGAACATAAGTCAATAACAAAATAAAGACAAATGAACTAACTAACTGTCTATCTATGAAGCCTCTAATAACTTAGATGAATGTCGGGACAAGATCCACGACATCCTAATGAACTAAAATACTGAAAGCAATAAAAAAGATCTTTCAGAAATCTAGGAGGCTCACCAACTGACTCTGAGTGCTCAACCTGATCAACGAGGCACTAGATAATGATCCTGGTTACCTGCGTCTGCATCATAAGACGATGCAGGCCAACTGGCATCATTACATTGAATGTACGAGTATGCGAGTTGGAAAGCTAAACATAACTTAAGCTTGAAAGGAATATGAAAGAAACACTTACCTTGGGTCTTCTCAACTCAATATAACTGATCTCATTTCAATATAAAGAAGTTTAAAAACAAGTGCAATATAAAGAAAAGTCATTTAAAAACATGATGTCAACTTTGTGTATTTAGAAATACAATAATAACTTTGTATGTATGCAAAGATACAATATGAACTCTGTTTGTATATGAAAATACAAATATTTCTGATGTATATAAGAATACAAAATACTGTTGTGGGAGTTTCTCTAACCGATAACCACCACTTAAGAGCTATAGTGATGATATATCGTGTTACCTCACGCTGTCAAGGACCGTCCTATACCTTGCCGGGGTTATAGTTACTAACTCACTAAGTGGATCCACTAGTCTATGTTAAAAAGTATCTTAAGGAGTCATCTAAAAAGTATGATCCTTTATACCCATGATGACTACATGGTTTATGGAGACTTGAGTTAATATGAACTCGCATCCCCATATCGGTACTCAATACTATTCCCAAAATATACTTAGCTCATGTGCTTGTAAAAACAAAACTCTTTCTTTGGTTTGAGATAATTACTCAAAACTTAGCTTAAAAGCTCTCTTGGAATCGATGTTCCCTTTCTTTTCTCAAATGTGAAAATATTTACTCTTTAACTAAAAACTAGCTCAAAGACTCTTTGGAAATCAAGGTTTCCTTTCTTGTTTAAATGTGAAAACATTTTAAACCCTTTGGGAATACATAGTCCTCATATACTTTTGAAGAAATGAACTTCAACTTTACTCTGTACTGAACTCAAAACTTAAGTCTTTAAACAAAGTTAAAACGTTTGTAAAGACTCTTGGAAAACTTTATGAACTTCTCTTAACTTGGATCTTGACTATTGTTGACTGCTCTTGACTTGACTCTTAACTTTCCTTGAATTGAATTTATGGATTCAAGGATCGTGATTTGTGATAGGAAAGATCTCATGATATTTAGGAATGAATTTAGATAGCTAAACATGAAAAAAACATCAAAAATCACAAATTGAGAGTGGGTCCGCGACGCGCAGACATAATTAATTTTTGGTTGTGAAAATACTTTTTGAGGGAGAAAGGTCTGTGATCGCTCCGCGACGCAAAACGAATTTTCCCAAATCTGGGAAGCAGCTCCGCGACGTGGAGGCATGTCCAAATTTAGACCGATGAAACTTCTTTTTCGTTTTTCAAAGCTAAACCCTCTAAACTCACGTGGGTCTTTCCCCAAACATCTAGAATCGATTAAAGGATCAAAGTAAATCAGATTCTATTCGAAATCACACCTAAAATCATGGATTAGGATCAACAACTCCTCAATAATTTCAACGAATCAAGAATTCAATAGAACTTCAACAAACCCATAAAGAACTCAATTTCTAAGCTTTCAAGAACTTAAATTCACTGAAATAAATCATGATTGGCGCGTGGGTGAACTAACCCAACACTATGTGATTTCACATACCTTGTAGGGATCACCCCCGATGAAATCCACAAGCGATTCTTGAAGATCTTGACGATTCTTGCTCCTTCTCCTCTTTTCTCCTCTTCTTTTCTCTTGCATTCTTTCTCCAAAAACCCTAGCGTAAATATCCAATTGCCTAAACTGAACCAATTCATTTTTGACCCTTAATTAATTCACCAAAATGAATTAAAATAATAGCATACGGAAAAGACCAAAACACCCTTTAAAAATTCAGATTGAACATTTCCTTATTTGAAGAGCCCAACTTCCAAAGGGCATATCTCACTCATACGAACTCGGAATCGCGCAAACTTGGCGGAGTTGGAAAGATTATTCCAAGAGCTTTTCAACCATACCTAAAAGTACACCTAACTTATCCTGATCTAGGAGATATTGCCGTTTGAAGTTGACCAAAATTCAACTTATTCTAACTTAACAAAATTTTCCAGGCTTTCCTTCTTTCCAAAAATGACTATTTCCAATTATTAGCTTCTTCCTAGTTATTTCAAATTGTGAGGTGTTACACACAGCCCTTACAACAAAATTTGAAAGTCTAATATAATGAAAGAAAGGAACTACAAGATATCACTCGTCCTCGAATCCATGAGAACTCACCACAAGCAAGGAGAATAGTCGAATCCAAGCTTGAATCAAAGGAAGATTACCTTAAACACCGGAACCTACCCTTTATGGAAAATTGTAGAAAATATGGGTTAGTACAAAAATGCACCAACTATGATAGTCATGCAAGAAAATCATTGAAACATGCTAAAAAGGAAATTTTTGGTTGAAAACCATGCACTTTATCAAGTTTGAACTCATCATGAATACATTGAAAAACATAAGTCATAAACCATATTATCATGTCTAGATCATCATATCATAATGGCAACATATCATAAGTACCCTCCAAGTCTACTTGTGCAGTGCATAAGTAAGATTTCATACTCCTACTCATACTAAGTAAAGTTTCTTGAGTAGATATGGTTCATAAATCATATTCTTGTCCATATTAACATATTAGGGAATAAGCCTTAACCGACATAGACCATGTGAGCTAACCATGGAATCAGGTGTCTACCCCACACCGAAAAGGGGTTGCTCTACTTGCCTAAGGTAGAACCATACTCTTAGCTTAGGTGGATCCACTAGCTAAAGACCTATGTGGGCACATAGTTATGGGATAAGGAGATTGCTACTAGAAATCCGCTCTCTACTAATGGAGGAGTTTCCATCTCATGAGACCACTTCTAGAAACCCGCCCTCTACTAACAGAGGAGCTTCCATCTCATTGTCACACTCGGTGCTAAGCATAATTCCCATTGAGTTCATATTAAGTCTTGACTTAAGTTCATAATTGTGGAAGAATGTCTTTACACTCAATCCAACATAACTCATACTAAAGCTCATAAATTCATTAGGTGAGACTAGTCTTCCAACCTTAGAACCACTATGTGTGACAAACCTTTCACACCATAACATATTCATACATAAGTGTGTACATGAGGATAATCATCCAATCAACACAACAATTAGATCATAATCATATTCACTTTACTCTCAAAGTGATCTAAATGCATATACATAGGCCTCATAAACATACATAATTCTCATGTTTTTCCCTTCAAGGACCATAGATCACATTCAATAACATATCTACAATTACTACATTAGACATGAATGATAACATGATTCAATTACTATTATTACTATAAGCATGATTTCATAATACTCTTCTTTCTACAATTCACCCACACTTTTAGATCCAATTTGGGAAAATACGGGAATTCATGGCTTCTTGGGGAAATTCATCATAAATCAATAATAAATCATCAATTCAATCATAATCAATCATTAAAAACGTTTTTGGAAAGAACCCACAAGATTGAAGTCAAACCCTAACTTTGGGGGAAATCACTAGTTTTGAAATTGAATTTGGAGGGACTCCTTGGATGGAAATTATCCAAGGATGAAGGACTACCATACCTTAGTTATGATTCTCCAAAGAAATTGAGTGAAATAGCCTTGTTTCTTTAAGCCCGAGCTCCAATTCTACTCTTCTTCTTCCTTGAGTTCTAGAGAGAAACTTTGTGTAGAAGATGAACTTTGGGGTTTTGATTTGAGTGTTGGGAAAATATGAAGTAATTTGGGTGTATTTTGACTTAAAAAGACTTATATAGTTGTATAAAAATAATGCAAAACGACCTCACTTTGATAGGGCTTAAAAAGGAAATACCAAAAATAACCCTCACTTTAAGTGAGTTGCTCAGGTGCCACGAGGGGCCCCACAAGCCGTGGTCCCACTCATGGACTTGAGGTAGTGGCTAGGCTTCCATGCCTTGTAGCCTACACGCCCAAGGCAACTTCACGAGGGACTCCACGAGCCGTGGAGCAAGCCACGAGTCATGGTCCCTCTCGTGGACCTTGAGGCAGTGGCTAGGCACATGCTTGCCACCCTCACACCACTAAACTCTTTTCCACGAGCCTTTTCATGAGCCGTGGTCTTCACCAAGAGCCGTGAAGTGGCTCGTGAAGGAGAGCCTGTTTTGGGCAGTTTTAGAGAGATCACTGCCTAGGCTACCATGGACCACACCAAGAGCTGTGGTCCCCACCACGAGTCGTGGTGGTGGTCGTGGTCACTAGGGCAGTGTCTAGGGGAGAGTGGACTGCCTTGGTCCTCTCCCTTGGCACTCACCCAATTCTCTTGGCCCTTGCCCTTAACTCTTGACGTTAACCCTCACGTTTAGGCTCTAGTTTAACCTACTAATTTCCGAAGTGTTACAAGGTGTGTCTCTGGAATTTCGGTCATAGTCTAGGGGGTACTTGTGCCTTATCCCTAATTTTAACTTGCCTCAAATAAATTAGTAGCAGTTTTTCCAATCATCTTTGTTGATATCCAATCCCACAACATAAGTTAATAATTTTTATTAAGAGTTTGCTAGTTGTATAGTTCTGTTGAATAGTAAAGTTAGACACTTAAATAAACTCGAAATTGATATTCTTTAAGCAATTGCATGTCGACAGTAAGCTTGTCATTGGAATCATTCAAATATGGTTTGATCTGTTCCACAAATTCACCCAAAAAGTAGTTGAGATATTTTTATTTCTACATAAAATGTATATGGTTAAGAATATTAATAAAAAATAATGATTTTTTATAGCATGTATTTATTAAATTGTGGCATACGTACTCGTAATCCTATATGTGAACGTTCATGAACATTCAAACACTATCATCTTGTTTGATACACTGTACATTATCATAACTCACAACTTCTTCACTAATATTTACAAAACAGTGACAACATAAATGAGTATTCAGTATAAATAATTATTGAAGTAAGAATAAGGAACATAATAATAGAAAAAATATAAATTAGGTAATAAAACAAAAAAATTAATTGAAAAAATAAAAACTATGTTAATTACCAAATGGCTCTGTGTTGTCAAATTCTTGTGGATTTGTAAGCTGTGTATAAGGTTTAATTTTTGAAACTTGAGAATAGAGATCTGCCAAGACTCGCATGAATGTGATCGCCCTACACATTCAATCAAATAAATAATTAGGACTTGAATGGTATATAGAGCATTATAAAAAAAAAATGAAATCACACATATAAAACAGATTAGAATCAAGTGTAAGTATTATTAAAAACACTTTTTCATCCATCAGAATAACCTCAATAGAAAAAGGACAATCAAGTCGATAGCGATCCGTGTTTACGAAATTTTAATTTCTAGCACATTGAGTTGCTCTTAATTTCGCTAATGAAATCACAAATAGCCACATTATTGATTATTCTATTAAAAATAAAAAAAGTATGAAACAAAATAAAAATACTGAACTCTAAGAAGTGGAAAAAAGTAAAAAAAGAAGTGAATACTATATATAATGAGAAGTGTTAAATGGCCAAAAAATTTGCCCATAATTTGACTAGAAAATTAAAAAAATTATACTTTTTTATTTTAAAATAAACTGATTTTTTTTCATTTTTTAGTTTAAAGGTATTAAAGTTAAAAGGGTAAAAATGTTTTAAAATGTAAAATAGCATAGATAAAATATCATTCTGGCCAAATTTATTAAAAAAGGTAACAAACTCAATAACCTAAAAATGTAAATAAAAGTAAGTATTAAAATAGCACAACTTGCTATTTCTTAAGAAAATAATGTTTAAATTATTAAAAATACCTAAATACTAGTAAAAAAACGTAAAAATATATTATTTTTAAAAAAAACTCAAAATGTGAAAAAAAAGTAAGTCTTAAGATATGTTTTTTAAGTAAAAGCTATAAAAAAAATTAAAAGGTAATTAAATAATTAACTAATTATTGTCTTAAACTTACACATGTATTTCTATTGTGCTGCCATTGACTTACATATATGTTAAACTTTCTTCCTATTAATTATATATATATATATATATATATATATATATATATATATATAAAATACAAATATATATTTTTTTTAAATAATTAAAATTGGGCCGAATATCCTTTCCCCTCTCCAAACCCGACCCGAATGACTGCCATACTGGGTAAGGGCAATTGATGCATTCCCTGGATATTAGGGCTGAATTCTTCTCTACCTGTAATTTTGCAACTCCCTTTGTTGCTAGACATCTAATTGTCTATGGTTTCTTTCGATATTTACAGAATTAATTTCCATCGCATGAAAACCCCTTTTTCTTGGAGTTGATAAAAATCCTCTTTTGCATTTGAAAAGCTAATTGGGAAGTAAAATAACACAAAGGACATTGTTTGGTTCTGTTTTTAATGAGTTTTTGCTAGATGTGTGGAAAGGTATCTTTTTTAGTATCGTTATGATAAACAGGGGACGGTGTGTGCAGCGTTTATTTAGCATTAATCATCAAAATTGGTGGATTCATTCTTTAATGGCGTTTACATCATCTACCTTTTCCGTTGGACCTAAAGATTCTTCCTTTGTATTATCTAATAAAGGGTATAATCAGATTTTGTCATGTGTTAAATTTTTATCTACCTCCATTGATCCAAAGGGTGGTGGAGGAATATACCCTTTTAACAATGCGGCGATGGGTCTCAGGCTTTGGGGTTGTGGTTCTTCTTCTAATGACTCAAATATAAGTTGTGCGGGTAGCAACAATAAGTATATGAATGGATTTCAGGTTTTTGCTCCACCCCGTCCGATTTTGTTACAGGATGAGGAGGAAGCTAGTACTAGTAGTGCTACTAAGCATTCTGACACTAACAATGATCTATCTCACAGAGGAAATTCTGCTGGATTCTTTGACCAGGATTTACATGACAAAATCGTTGTAGCTGTTGATGTTGATGAAGGTATTTGAAACAAAACTTTCCCTTTAAATGTAGGGTTGTTACAATTGTGGTTCATTGAGCCTGCAACCAGGGTAGCTAGCAAGAAACCCCTTTTGATGAAAAGTTACATATACATGGATGCTGAACCCTAATAGTACATTATCAACATTTTTGTGTAGTTCTGTAATCCTGCTTATCTAAAACACATATGATTGCAAACTTACTTGTCCTATCCACATAATATTGGCGGTTCTGATTTTCATTCACTATCTTTTCCTTGTAATTCTTTATTTTTTAGAAATTTGTGTTATGTCTCTAAATATGAAATGATTGTGTGTGCTCACCTGTCATCCTTATCTGTTTTTATTTGCTGGTTTGCAGTCCTTGGGAACTTTGTTTCAGCCCTCAACGAATTTGTTGCAGATCGTTACTCATCATACCATTCGGTGTCCGAGTATCATGTATATGAGTTCTTCAAGGTACCATGCTTATCAATTGTGTTGCGTTTTGTTTGGTATCTCACAAGATGACTATGGCTTTTGGTGCTTTTCACCTTTGATAACACTGAATATAACTAAAAGTTCAGCGCTTTTACCTATATCGTCCAATCATTTGATGGAACTGATGAGAACAGAAAGTGCCCTCTCCTTCCCAACTTGGAAGAAGATTTATAATGTGATTTATATACTATTGGATATGGGAAATGGACAATTTGATTACTTTTGTTTTTTGTAAGAATTAAAAAAAAGAAGTTGGAGTGCTAAATCTCCTGGTACCTGATCTAATCTAAGAGCACAAGAAATAGTTTATTATATAAAAATAGGTGCCACGTGATTTTTGTAGTATTAAGTCTTTTAGGGAAGTGTATTCAGTTTGATGAAGTTTGAAAAAGGGATGGAGAACTATTTTTTTTATAGGACAGATGGATGAGAAGATATCATATCAAATAGAAGGTTAAATTGAGAGTTCAGTCCTCCTTTATAAAATAATGTTGAGAGTTCAATCCCATTCTCCATCCTGCTGTGATGGTGGGCTTGCTTCTCCCTCTCTCAATTTAAAACTGATAGACGCAGGATGAAAAGAGGGTGGCAGATGAATAACAATTCAACATGAGCGCATGCGTTCAAGAATATCAGGAGATGTACTTAAGATGACAAAGTAGTTATTGGAATTCTGGTACTTGTTATGATGGAGCTGCAAGGAAGATTTGGCAAGTGGGTCAAATATGAAGTTTGAATTACATGATTTGACAATATCCTTAGTAGTAGTGGAAGAGAATGCAAAAGACTTAATGACAGATATTGGGCAATTTTGGAAGCGTCTTGGGGTGGAAGTGAAGATATGCAAGGAGTCATGACAAATTGATGCAAGATGTATAGAAGGCTGACTAAGAGAACAACAAAAAGAGATCAAGTACAAGATAACAGCCTGATTAAGACTTTAAAGTGTGGTTTAAATTATGGCAGTTGGAACTTGGAAGTAATCTAGGTGAAAAGGTTTTAATTTGGATCCAGGAAGATAGATTGTGTTGTTAGGAATTGTATATTTTGGGTGTGGTTTAAATTATGGTAGTTGGAACTTAGAAGTAATCTAGGTGAAAAGGTTTTAGTTTGGATCCAGGAAGATAGATCGTGTTGTTAGGAATTGTATATTTTGGTCATTTTGGGTTCTGTGTTTAAATTGTTTTTGTAAGTTGACTTTTGTGTATATTTATTGGTTTCTTTCGCAAATGGTCCTCTACTTGATTGCTAATTAGTATTAACAATTAATTCACTTTTACCTATCAAAAGAGTTAAATTGGTAAACAAAGAAATGGTAGTGAAATTTACGAAATGCTGTTGTAACTGAGGAGGTATCACTTGTTTGGTTACCTTAATATATCCCTTCTCCTGCAACGTTGTACTTTTCTGAGCTACCTTTTCTCTAATCATTGCAGATATGGAAGTGCTCAAGAGATGAAGGTATTATTGGGTCTTTCCTTTCAGTTGAGTTATTTAGGTAGAAGCAACTATTGCAAGGTGTTTTCCGAACTTTTGTTCTCCTTTTGTTAATCCACTTCAGATTGGAGGTATTTGGCATGCTCGTGTTTGTGATCTCTGTGATAAAGTGGTGATGACATTTAGGGTACAGTTTAAGCTGGAGTGAGATTTTTTAAATTTAGTTTGGTCATAATATTACTACTAAGTTCCACCAAGGGTGTGGCTTAGCAGTCAATTAAGGGGAAAACGTGGGGACCAGGGTTCAAACCCTAGTAGAGGGAGGCTAAGGTTTATGTCCTCCACCATGTTTTTCCCATTTGTGACATATGTACCAGGTGGTCTTTGAAAAATATATCTAGCATAGAGGCCATAAACCATAGGTGAATTTTTCCCATTTGCTGAAGCCTCGATGGGCAGAATTATCGTGTACCATTGAGAGATAGCAGGTACCCCATGAAATAGCTGGATACCATCATTTTCACAAAAAAATGTGACTAAGCTCCTTTTTTCCCCCTGATGTGCTATTATAATCAAGTTGCTTCCGTTGATAAAATTGTCATTGTGGTCTCACTTTAGTCTCTCTTTTTCCCATTAGATTTGAAAGTAATGCTTCTGCAATGGTGACCTACTGTGAATCCCATCTTGGCATTCTTTTATCACCTTATCTACATGATCACTATATTATCTATCCAGGACCCTGCATTTGGCAGATTTGATAGAGAAATTTCTTCACACTAAAAGTTAGTGTAATAGCATATAAGGGGATAAATTAGAAGTCCCTCGTACTGGTTAGAGATAGTAGGTACCTGTGATGGTGAGAGATAGCAGGTATCCCCTGGAATTGTTGGACACCATTGTTGTCAATGTGACTAAGCTCTGCTATTTTTTTCCTTCTGTATGCTATTATGGCCAAGTTCCTTCCATTGATAAAATTGTCTCCTTGGTCTCATTTTAGTCTCACTTTTTCCAATTAGATTGAAAGTAATGCTTCTGCAATGCTGAAAACTCTGTCAAAGATGACCTACTGTGAAGTTTACCTTTGCGATCTTTTATGATCACTATATTATCTGATCCAGGACCCTGCATTTGGAAGATTTCATAGACAAATTGCTTCACTCTTTAAGTTAGTTTGCTAGCATATAAGGGATTAACAGCCCCCCTCCCCAAACAACTGAAATGAGACACTAAAAGGAATGGATTTCCTGAAAGAGATTATCGGTAATAGTGTGAAAAGTGATTGCAACAAAGCACATCGACATTCAGTGGTGTACTATAATTGTTGTCATTTTCTAAGCTATGGTTCCCTTGCAAAGGGTTAAAGAAACGGAGAGGATTAGGGCTTTCAGTCATATCGGTTGCATCATTTGTGGCTTTGCCTGTCTGCCATCCAGGCTTCAACTTTGAATGCTCCCAACTTCTAACTGCTTGGTTTACACTCCAGCATACAAGTACAGTTATCTATCTTTCTTTCTTCATCTTTTGGGTTAGTTTGCCTATCTCGTCTTCTGCAGTTTTTGCTTTGCTATCTCCTATTGCTTCTTCCTCCCTGCACTCTTTTCTTTTTTATCTTCTACTTCTCATGTGCTACTTTTTCCTCTGTTTTGGCTCCAACCCTGCTTCTTTTTCCCTTCTTGGACATTTCTACTTCTGCGTATGCTCTTCTTGCCTCCATTCCTCCAAGCAAGTATCTCTCTTGGTGCGTTCTGAATGTATTGTTTTGCCGCACCTTTGTTGCCTGTTCCCTTACTTCTATTACTCTTCTTAATTTTAATTGACATTTATAATACTTTGACTAACCAAGAAAAAAAATACTTGGACTATAGAAATGACTTCAATTGGCAACTGAAATTGTTAAAGTTTAAATAAACAGACTGTGTATGCTGTTTGTTTTCTAGTGTAGTGATAACTGAAAACTTGATGGGTGTGGACTGCTGCAATTCTTTAGACATATGGCATCAGATTAATTTGATTTTGATCCTTCAATGCATTCATTTAGATTTTCAATGGGATATTTGTGTATGTTATATTGTTATTCCAGGTTATGCATTTGTGGTCCGACAACATTTCTGTTTTTAACTTTACATAAATATTATGGCAGCTGATATCCGTGTCCATGAATTCTTCAAGACCTCTTATTTCAAGACCGGAATTCATCCAATTCCCGGTTCTCAACAGACTCTTCAAAAGTTGTCTAGATTCTGTAATCTATCAATTGTGACGTACGTAATTTGAGGACCCTTCGGTTGCTTCAATTAATAAATACCTTTTGCACGGGGTATTTTCTTAGGAACTAATTTGACCAATGTTTTATAGGTCCCGGCAAAATGCCATCAAAGATCATACGATTGAGTGGATTGAGAGGCATTATCCAGGTTTGTTTCAGGAAATGCACTTCGGGAATCACTTTGCGCTGAATGGGCAGTCAATAGCCAAATCAGATATTTGCAGGTATATGTTATCAATTGCCCTTCGCATTTTGCTTTATCTTTCTTTGTTCTATTTTTCTGCAATGCCTCGCCATTTTCAGATAATGTCATAAGCAGAAGATTGATGCGACCATCCATTTTGATACCTAGCTAACTTACAAAATTATATTCCTTGGGCCTCTTTAGCTCTTGTTATTGTAAGTTGTTTGACCTTAGATACACCATTTTCAGTTTTTTCACATAATGTTACAAAGCAGACGACCTTAGATACACCATTTTCAGTTTTTTCACATAATGTTACAAAGCAGACGATTATTGCCCCTCTTGTTTTTGTATCTAGCTAGAAGACCATATTCTCCGTCTCACTATACTGTCTTGTTAGACCTGTGGAAGACTTATGTATGTACGCTGTTTGACTAACTTTAGATAACTGGTTGTGCTAGGTCCTTGGGAGCAAATGTTTTGATTGATGACAATCCAAGGTATGCTATTGAGTGCGCGGAAGTTGGAATCAAGGTTCTTCTATTTGATTACGAAAATTCATACCCGTGGTCGAAAAGTGAGTCACTTAATGGGCATCCCATGGTTAAGAAAGTGCACAACTGGGGAGAAGTGGAGCATCAATTAGCTTCATGGATAGTTCCGACGAATTCCTCTCCAAAGTAGACTCAGGAAAGGAAAGAAAAGATAATGCATTGATTTTTATTCTATTCGACTCCATAATTTTAGAAGCAATGACAAACCTGGTGATCAAAGGGTCAAGCCTGTGCTGTTAAGAAGTTGGTAGACATGTAGAATATTTCTTATCTTTCCATTTAACCTTTATTTCTCTGTATAGATATAAAACCTTCAGAGTGACTTAGTAATGAATCTTCTTTAGATAGTTTTGAGTTGAAGCCTAAGATGGGTTCACTCTACTTGCAATTCATAAGGTAAAGACAATATTCTAGAAATTTATTTTTTAGTTGAAGTATGTGTTCTGTTTTCTTTTATGGGAATTGCACCCTCTGAGATACCCAGTGTTTGCAAACTTCACACAAAGTATTTGAAACTTTCCGAGTATTGCTTGCCCAAATACACTTCTTTCTGGTCCTTAGCAAATACTTCTACAAGACGTGAAATATATTTATTCAAGAAGGGTGGTCGCATACTGAGACGGAAGCTAAGCTCCCACTCACGACCCATGTAACAAGGCTATGCCAAGTAAAAAGTGTTGAACAATTAGTTCATAAGGACCATCGTTGTATACTTGTATAACCATTCATCAGTGGATGTCACTTCCCAAATTGGGTAAAAATGTAGATATATAGTTGTTGAAGTAGGAATTATTTAAAAAAATGATTCTATCTAGTTCATGGCCTATTAAGAAGTAGAAGGCGCTTTGGTGAGATTTTCACGGATAAAAAAAATTGCAATCAATTTGATAATCATCAAATGACATTGCTTATTCTGCCCAAACAACCTCCAATCTAGAAGCAAATTCACAATATAAAGACAGTTATATTGTGAAAGTTAACAAATTATATAAAAGTTGTCAAGAACCTTGGAAGTGGCGTTCATGGATTGGTTCTTGGTTAAAATCAAAATTAAATCAATTTAGTGGTTTTTTCAATTTTAAAATCAAGTCAAATCAAACGAAAAAAATAACCGCCGGTTTGGTTATTGTCGGCTTGATTTGGTTATTTCGATTTTTTTTATTCGAAAGTAATAAATTTGTTGAGAATATACGTAGCTAGTACATGAGCAATCCATAGGCCAAATACTGTAGATTCAATTATGCAATACTAGAGTTATTATTACACAAACAAAGTGATTCAATTAAGAGAGAGTGTGACTATCTGATTTGAGGTAGGGTAGGTAAAAACTAAAGTAATGGATTTTGATGGACTTGTGCTTAGGGTTTTAAAAGTTCGGCTAAAATTTTAGTGTTGGGTTTGAGAAAATGATAAAGTTAAAAACTTAAGTTAATTAAAATTTAACAAAATATTTATATTTTGTTTATGATACTATATAATAATTATCAAAATTTTATATATAATTTCCCCGTTTAGTTTGGTTATTTTTGTGTTTTTTTTTTTATATAAAATCAAGATCAAACCAAACCAAATATTGGTTTTTTAATCGGTTTGATTTGGATTGCAGTTCGATTTGATTTTTTTAATGATAACAATAAAACTTATTGTTAAATTGTTTACTTTGGTGTAAATACACAAAGACCAACGATTGATCTTTGACATCAATTATTCCACCAGTTTTTTAGATTTATGAATCCTTTAGCTTCTTCTAAAGTGTTATGTCTTAATTATGAGATGTTCATAAAGGAATTAAAGGAGTGTAATTAGTTAACCTTGAATTTACTGTAATTGTAGGAATGTCGTTGCAGTCTTCAATCTCAAATTATAATTTAGTACAAAATTCTTTATTAAACATATTCCAACTATTTGTATTAATCTTTATAAATATTTATTATAAGAATTATGATTACGAGATTATTTTTAAAAAAAATTAGGTCATAATGTGGGTATATTATTTCTGGTGAAAAAATTATAGGGAAAAAAATCTGGTAGGGTGGAGTTGTTATTTCACCCATGTGATAAGATCAGGGTGTATTTAAGTTCAGATAGTTAAGTAGCGTGATGTTTTTAAGGTAGTCAATAGTTCGGGGGTGAAACTAATAATTCTCACAAAGTTCAAGAGTGTTTTCAATATGTCTCTTGACTTTTTATTAAGAGTCTCATGCTCCTACATGAGTATGAAAATACTTGTTATTTCATGTGACAGATTGAGGATATATTTAGGTTCAATTAGGGCACGTTTGGCCATACGCTATGGTATCATGAGATGGAATCATGAGATGAAATTGAAGTTTTGTTTGGACATGCGATATGGAATTTTTGTGTTATATATTTTCTCATAAACATAAAAATTCCATAAGTTGTAAAACTATTAAAATAGCCCCAATTGTTTATTCAATCTTATCAAATAAACAAAAATTTATAAAATCGCATAATAAATTATTACTAAGCTATTTGTTCTCCACATAAGTAATTGTTTCATCTAACTTTAATTTAATAAAAAAAAATTGAACATAAATTGTAGTGTACTAGTCTTTAATATAATCCTCCCACATAGTACGAATAATTTCCTCACGTTGAACTTGCATTTCTCGATCATGTGACCGAGAAGACGAACCTACATTGTTACTTTGAGCCATTTGTTGGTCAATATCATCCGCAACTATATTTTCATGTTCATAGACCATAAATATTTCATCAGTACTTTGGTATTCTCGCAAATAATTATATAACACTGCACAAGCTATGACAATTTTCACTTGTGTATCAATATCATAATGGTCCATGCCTTGTTTCAGTATTCTAAATCTATTTTTCCAAGCTTCAAAAGTCTGTTCAATCACATTGCGCAGAGATGAATGCCTATAATTAAACAGTTCTTTGGAATTTTGAGGCTCTCTTTCACTTCCTCAGTAATCTTGCAAATGATAGTGTAGTCCTTTGTATGGAGCTAAAAATCCTTTAGTGTTTTGGAAACTAGCATCAACAACATAATATTTATCTACCAACAAACAATTTATAAAGAATTACTAAAAGCATATGTGACGTAAATGAGACAACTTTGTGTAAATAAATAATATTTATTCTAAGGATGTAATTTAAAGTTACCATATGACGGAAATGGAAATTGTGACGTTGGTTCAACAAGTGCATTCTCAAGTACTTTACTATCATGTGCAGTACCTTCCCAACCAGCAGCAACAAAGGTAAATCACATATAAAAATCACAAGCACATAAGCAGGGCCGATTCAACAATATTGGAGGCCTAAAGCCAAATCATAGAGAGGGGCCCTAAAAAAAATTAAAAAAATCATCCTATATAATTTTATTTAAAATCTACTTTTCTAGCCTTTTTAGATGCGAATTCATTAATTATTGTTTTATAATCGATTTGTTTTAGTAATTCTTTTTCAATTGATAATATAGCTAATCCATTCAATCTCTCTTGAGACATTGTTGATCTTAGATAAGATTTTATCAATTTTAGTTTCAAAAAACTTATTTCGGCTGAGGCAACGGTTATAGGAATTGTTAACATTATTCTATAAGCAATATATGCATTAGGAAAAGGATCAAGTCTTTTTATTTGATTGACTATTTCCATTAGGTCATTATATTCTACTTGTGTTATTTCCCATAATACTTTTAATTCAAAAAATAAATCTAAACCATCAATATCAGAATAAATATTATGTGTTAAAGAAAGTACAAGGTTAAGACAACGTTTTTTTAAATTCTCATTGTAACATCTCGCAATTTGAAATAACTAGGAAGAAGCTTATAATTGGAAATAGTCATTTTTGGAAAGAATTAAAATCTGGAAAAAAAATATTGTTCAAGTTAAGAAAAGTAAGTTTTTGGTCAACTTCAAACGTCCATAACTCCTAGCTTAGGATAAGTTAGGTGTAGTTCCAGATATGGTTGGGAAGCCCTTGGAATGATCTTTCCAACGCCACCGAATTTGCGCAATTCTGAGTTCGTATGAGTAAGTTATGCCCTTCAGAAGTTGGGCTATTCGAATAAGGAAATGTTCAATCCGAATTTTTGAAATGGTAGTTTTGTCTTTTCCTTACCCTTTTATTTGATTTCGTTTTTGGTGATTAATTAGGGGTCTAAGTTGAGTTATATCAGTTTACACTTTTACCAAGAGGAGTTAGGGTTTTGAGAGAAGAGAAAAGAAAAAAGAGAAAAGAGGAGAAAGGAGAAGAACGTTCAAAATCCGTCAAGATCATCGTGGATTGCTTGTAGATTTCGTCGAGGGTGATCCCTACTAAGGTATGTGAGATCTTTTCATGTTGGGTTAGTTCACCCACACATCATCTTGTTTCAATCCAATTGTTTTGAGTTGTTTACATGTTGAAGAAGTAAGGTTCTTGAAGAACAAATTGTAGAATTCTTGTTGGTTGAGTTGTTGATGCTTGGGGGTGAGTTGATTCATATTTCCGAGTTGTTTTCGAGTTAGATTGGTTGTATATTGAGGGTACTATGATCCTAAGTGTTTGGGGAAAGAACCATTCAAGTTTAGAGGGTTAAGAGTTGAAAAACGGAGAAGAAAAATCGTCAAAAACCTGGGGAAGGGGTTGGGGTGTCGCACTAGCTAGCGCGCCCCAAAAGAGACTCTGAAGTTCACCCCTTGGGGCGACGCGCCAGCCTGCGTGCCCCAACAGGTCCTCTGAAGTTTGAGGGTTGGCGCCCCGCGTCTCTCAGAGCACCAGGGACGCCAGTTCTCCCCATTTGTTCCCCACCTTTTCGTACTTGTTCCTTAGCATTGTACCTATATTTCTAAGTTGATTCCAATACTCTAAGGTACATATAAAAATCGTGAAATCATCCATAAACATGAGATCATGAACCTTGAATCCATAATCCAATTCAAGGAAAGTTAGGATCAAAGTCAAAAAAGTTAAGAGTCAAGTCTAGAAGTTAAGGAGTAAGTCAAAGCAAAGTTTCTTAAAGTTTTCAAGAGTCTTTAACAATGTTTTAAATTCATTTTAAGACTCAAGTTTTCAAGTTAAGCAAAGATTAAAGAGTCGAAGTTCATATCTTCAAAAGTATATGGGGACTAAGTATTCCGAAAGAGATTTAAAATGTTTTCACATTTAAGTAAAAAAGTTTCCCTCTAAATTCGTGCCTGCGCGTGTTTCAGATAATCATGCCTCCACGAAGAGCAGTCAGAGGTCGTCCAGATAGGAAGATTGTTGAGGAATGAGGGGTACCTAATGCACTAGAAGTGCAACCCCAAGAGGTCACCAAGGCAGAATTCTGTGAAGCTATCCAGATATTAAGTCAAGTTGCGACCTATCAAGTTGGACAGAGATATAATCAATAGGAAGTGGCTGATACTTCAAGGATCCATGAGCTTTTAAGGATGAATCCACCAAGCTTCACAGGTTCAAATGTCACAGAGGATCCAGAGAACTTTGTTGAAGTACTTCAGAAAACTTTTGAGATATTGCATGTTATTGATGCTGAGAGGGTGGAACTAGCTGCATACCAACTGAAGGGTATCGCTAGAGTCCGGTTGGACCAATGGAAAAAGAATAGGGCTGAGGACACGCCTATAGTGAGTTGGGTTGTGTTTGAGAGTGCTTTCATGTTCTTTCCCCGTGAGTTGCAAGAGGCAAAGATAAGAGAGTTTCTCACCCTAAATCCGGAGTCTATGAGAGTTCATGAGTACAGTCTAAAGTTCACAAAACTTTCCCGCTATGCTCCGGAGATGGTTGCTGACATGAGGAGCAGGATGAGTTTATTTGTTGCTGGGTTGTCTCGTCAGTCAAGCAAAGAAGGCAAGGCAACTATGCTGATAGGGGATATGGACCTAGCAAGGGTTATGATCCATATACAACAAGTTGAGGATGATAATCTGAAGGATAGAAAAGAGTTTAAGAATAAGAGGGCTAAGACTTCAGGGAACGAGTTCAGAGCTAAGCCGGCACAGTCTCAAGGTAGGGTGGCACACGGAGGTAGTTGGCTCCTGCATGTGCTAGGTGTGGTAGGATCCACCCAGGCAAGTGTCGTGATGGCCAGTCAGGTTGTTTCAAGTGTGGCAAAGAAGGTCACTTCAAGAAAGAGTGTCCTAAGAAACGGCAAGGTAGTGGAAATCAGTGCAATAGAGCCCAATTTTCTTCGGTTGCTCCACCTTACAGGACTGCACCTAGAGGGGCAAATTCTGGTACTGCCGGAGGAACAAACCGCTTGAATTCTATCAACAATCTCCAAGAGCAAGAGGATTCGCCAGATATTGTCACTTGTATGATTCAAGTCTTTGACCTTACTGTTTATGCCTTGCTAGATCCAAGAACGAGTATGTCTTTTGTAACTCTATGTGTTGCTATGAATTTTGATATTATTCCTGAGTAACTTAGTGAACCATCCAGTGTTTCTACCCCTGTTGGTGAGTTTATTCTAGCAGAGAGAGAGTCTATCGTGATTGTCCTATTTTCGTCAATCACAAGGGTACCATGACTGATTTAATTGAGTTAGACATGGTAGGTTGATGTCATTCTTGGTATGGACTGGCTTCACGCCTGTTATGCCTCAGTTGAATGTAGAATTCGAGTAGTCAAGTTTCAGTTTCCGAGTGAGCCAGTCATAGAGTTCAATAGTAGATCAACAGTGCCTAAGGGTCGTTTCATTTCGTACCTTAAGGCAAGAAAGTTGGTTTCTAAGGGGTGTGTATATCACTTAGTCTGAGTTAATGACTCAAGTGTTGAGATACCTCTTATTCAGTCAGTTTCAGTCTCAGTAGTAAAGGAGTTCCCAGAAGTCTTCCCAGATGATCTTCCCGAAGTCCCTCCTGAGAGAGAAATAGACTTCGGCATAGACATCATTCCAGATACTTGTCCTATCTTTTCTGCCATACAGAATGACACCAGCTGAGTTGAAAGAGCTTAAGGAAGAGTTCAAAGTTCATGAGAAGAATTACCCAACCCATGACTTAGAGTTGGTTGCTGTAATTTTTGCTTTGAAATATGAAGCCATTATCTTTATGGTGTTCATGTGGAAGTGTTCACCGATCACAAGAGTTTTCAGTATGTATATGGTCAGAAAGAGCTTAATCTTAGACACAGAGAGAGTGGCTAGAGTTACTCAAGGATTATGACATGAGTATTCTTTATCACCCAGATAAGACTAGTGTTATTGTTGATGCCTTGAATATATTGTTTATGAGTTGTACCACCCATTTTATGGAAGGTAAGAAAGAGTTAGCACAAAAGGTGCATAGACTGGCATGATTAGGATTTCGATTAATGGATTCCACAGAAGGAGGAATAGTGGTGATGAATGGGTCATTAAACTGAATGATTGATGTTACACCCTTAGCCTAGTAGGAGTAATCTCATTCGAGGACGAATGTTCCCAAGGGGGAGATATTGTAACATCTCGCAATTTGAAATAACTAGGAAGAAGCTTATAATTAGAAATAGTCATTTTTGGAAAGAATTAAAATCTGGAAATTTTTTTTTGTTTAAGTTAAGAAAAGTAAGTTTTTGGTAAACTTCAAACGGTCATAACTCCTAGATCAGGATGATTTAGGTGTATTTCCAGATATGGTTAGGAAGCCCTTGGAATGATCTTTCCAACGCCGCCAAATTTGTGCGATTTCGAGTTCGTATGAGTAAGTTATGCCCTTTGGAAGTTGGGTTGTTCGAATAAGGAAATGTTCAATCCAAATTTTTTAAAGGGTAGTTTAGTCTTTTCCTTACCCTTTTATTTGATTTCGTTTTTGGTGATTAATTAGGGGTCTAAGCTGAGTTATATCAGTTTACACTTTTACCTAAAGGAGTTAAGGTTTTGAGAGAAAAGAAAAGAAAAAAGAGAAAAAAGGAGAAATGAGAAGAACGTTCAAGATCCGTCAAGATCGTCGTGGATTGCTTGTGGATTTCGTCGGGGTGATCCCTACTAAGGTATGTGAGATCTTTTCGTGTTGGGTTAGTGTACCCACACACCATCTTATTTCAATCCAATTGTTTTGAGTTGTTTACATGTTGAAGAAGCAAGGTTCTTGAAGAACAAATTGTAGAATTCTTGTTAGTTGAGTTGTTGATGCTTGGGGATGAGTTGATTCATGTTTTCGAGTTGTTTTTCGAGTTATATTGGTTGTTTATTTAGGGTACTATGATCCTAACTATTTGGGGAAAGAACCATTCAAGTGTAGAGGGTTTAGAGTTGGAAAACGGAGAAGAAAAATCGTCAAAAACCTGGGGAAGGGGTTGGGGCGTCGCGCCAGCCAGCGCCCCCCAAAAGGGGCTTTGAAGTTCACCCCTTGGGGAGACGCGCCAGCCAGCGCGCCCCATCAGGTCCTCTGAAGTTTGAGGGCTGGCGCCCCGCGCCTCTCAGAGCGCCAGGGACGCCAGTTCTCCCCATTCGTTCCCCACCTTTTCGTACTTGTTCCTTCGCAATGTACCTATGTTTCTATGTTGATTCCAACACTCTAAGGTACATCTAAACATCATGAAATCATCCATAAACATGAGATCATGAACCTTGAATCCATAATCCAATTCAAGGAAAGTTAGGATCAAAGTCAAAGAAGTTAAGAGTTAAGTCTAGAAGTTAAGGAGTAAGTCAAAGCAAAGTTTCTTAAAGTTTTCAAGAGTCTTTAACAATGTTTTAAATTCATTTTAAGACTCAAGTTTTCAAGTTAAGCAAAGAGTAAAGAGTCAAAGTTCATTTCTTCAAAAGTATATGGGGACTAAGTATTCTGAAAGAGATTTAAAATGTTTTTCACATTTAAGTAAGAACGGAAACTGAGATTTTCAAAGAGCCTTCTGGCTAGTTTTCAGAAAAGAGAAATACCTTTCTAAATGAAGCAAGCAGGGAAACTGAGATTTCCAAGATAGCCCTTAAGCTAAGTTTTTGAGCACTAATCTCAAATCACAGAAGAAGTATGTTTTTAAACATAAAGAACTAAGTATATTTTTGGGAGTAGTATTGAGCACCGATATGGGGATGCGAGTTCATATTAACTCAAGTCTCCATAAACCATGTAGCCATCATGGGTAGAAAAGGGTCATACTTTTTAGATGAATCCTCCTTTTCGCATAGACTAGTGGATCCACTTAGTGAAGTTAGCTTCCTATATCATGGCAAGGTATAGGATGGGCCTCGGCAGCGTGAGGTAAAACGCCGTATCATCGCTATAGTTCTTAAGTGATGGTTGTCTTGCACTTGTTTTAAACTGATTTATAATGAAATGAGTTCAGTTAAGTATTCATAAGTTGAGAAGAGCCAAGGTAAGTGTTTCTTTCAGAATCCTTTCAAGCCTATATCTGTTTTAGCATTCCAACTCGCATACTCGTACATTCAATGTACTGATGCCAGTTAGCTTGCATCGTATTATGATGCAGACGTAGGTAACTAAGATCGGCATCCAGTGCATCGTTGATCCAGTGAGCAGTCCAAAGTCTGTTGGTGAGCCTTTTTGCATTCCGGAGGATCTCTTTTGTTTACTTTCAGTATTAGATAGTTCATTAGGATGTCGTGGCCCTGTCCCGACATCCATCTCAATTATTAGAGGCTTCATAGATAGACAATCAGTTAATCATTTGTCTTTACTTTGTTATTGACTTATGTTCAGAGTTGAGTTGTCATTTTGGCTAAGTTAAATGTTTATTTTTAAAACATTATGAGTTCAGTTTGAACAGTTCAGCTTATTCTTTTAAAGTACATATATAGTGTTTGATCATTATAATGATGCATATAGTTTTCCGCTGAGTAAGTAAGCCAGGCCAAGGGTTCGCTTGGGGCCAGCAATGGTCTTCGAGTGCCAGTCTCCCCAGGGTGTAGGCTCGGGCCGTGACACTCATCATCTAGTGATCTAAATTTTTTACCATTAAATAAGAAACCAAAAATATTTTCATATGCTTCAAATTGTTCAAATCTATTTTGAAGTGAAAAAATAGCTTGATCTACTATATATATATATAAAGTAATCAGCTCTAAAAGATTCTTCTAGAGACTTTGTGATTTCATTATCAATATTTTCATCAAATCGTTTCTTTCTAAATGCTATGTGTTTCTTACGAAATTCAGGTTCTATATTCATCTCATATGCAATTTCCTTAGCAGAAATCATAGCACTCACAAATCCTTCTTCTCGATATTTTTTGAAAAAAGAAATTAGGCCTCTTAATTGATCTATGGCAACATCAATATGCATATCCTTAGATTGTAAGCTTTTACCAATTGAATTAACTGCAAATAATATATCAAACCAAATAGTCATACCCAAGAAAAATTAAGAAATTTCAAGCTCATATGTTGCTAAACAAGTAGCTTTACTTTAGTTTTTGGATCCTCACTAACTTCTTCTATTTTCAATAAAGCATCTCTTATTTGTGGAGCTTGGAATCTTAATGCTTTAATACTTTCAACACGACTTTCCAACGAGTTTGTGACAATGATTTAAGAGTTAGATTGGGTACAAAATCTTTTTAAATTTTCCACCGCTTGGTAGAAGAAGCAAATAACGTATATATACGTTGTATCACTCCAAAAAATGATACAACTTTCGTACAAGAATTAGCCATATCACAAAGTACCAAATTTAAATTATGACAACCACAAGGTGTATAAAATGCTCTAGGATTTATATTGAGAAGTCTTTTTTGCACTCCTTGATGTTTTCCCTTCATATTTGATCCATTATCATATCTCTGTCCTCTTAAATTATCAATATCAAGTCCAATATTTTTTATCTCATCTATAATAACTTCAAAAAGACCATTTCCACTTGTATCATCCACTTTAAAAAATTCTAAGAAATATTCATTAATTTTTATTGGAGTAGTTGAAATATCCACACTCCGTAATATAAAAGTCATTTGTTCTTGATGGCTTGCATCCGGAGTGCAATCAAGTATGATTGAGAAATATTTTGTTTCATCTCTTTAATGATTTTATTCTTGACTTCACTTGCCAATAAGTTTATCAATTCATTTTGTATATTATGTCCAAGGTAATGATTATGAATTTCGTCGTGCTTAATTCGTCGAATATGTTCTTGCATAACTGGATCAAATTCAGCAATCATTTCAATTAGGCTTAAAAAATTACCATTACTTTCTTGATAGATCTTTTCATTTGTTCCCCTAAATGCCAAATTATTTTTCCCAAGAGTTTTGATCACAACAATAATTCTTGACAACACATTTTTCTAGTGTACTCTATCTCTATTAATTTATTCCTGCACATCTTTATCAATTGTTTTGTTTTTATGCAATCTCATTTCTAAATCAATCCACGAGCTCATATTAATAATATGTTCGTTCGTTAATTCATGAGTTTTGAGCTTAGCACTAAGATTTGTCCAATCATTACTACCTTCACTAGCTAGTTTATTGTTACAAACAATAGAAGTTATGCTAAATAATTTACAACAAAAACAAAAAACTTTATCCAAATCCTTATAGTAAATTAACCATTTTCTTTCATGTTTTTCTCCGTTTGCCAATTTTTGAATATAGTGTGTTGTAGAAAAATGTCTTAAGTGTTTATCCTTTGAAAAATTTATATCAGACATTCTAATTGGTCCCTTTTCTGCTAATAGATCTCTCAATTTTGTATCTATATTATTCCATTGACTTGGGTCATATATATTTTTAGGGATGCGACTATTTAAATTACTTAGGAGTTCTTGATTATTGGGAACTATGTCACATTTTTCACAACCAACTTCTTCTAGATTTTCTTCTTGGATGTTATTATCATCTAACTCAATTCGATTAGTGACTTGTTCATTTGAAGAACATCCTTCAATATTTTTTGATTCAGAATTTTTATTATTTGTTATAAATCTATCAAGGGCTCCTTTTTGGGATTTATTTAATTCTTCAAGTTTACTCTTTTTCTCTCTTTTTGTAAAACCGGAATCATATTTTCTAGTTGACATATTTAAATTGAATAAATTGTAATAATAACTAAAACAAGAATATATATATGCTTACGAACTAAGAATATCAACAATAACAATTTTTAAGAAAAACTATTAAATAAAGTTAGAATAATAAAACCTGACTCGCGGATTTGATAAGTTGATATAACAATATCGAAATAGTGGTGTGTTTCTTGACACCTTCAATATAATGATTACTTGTTATTCTTCTTGAAATTTGAAGAAGACATCCAAAAGCAAATTTTGTTCTTTTATAACTTGTAACTTGTAAACAGTAAGCAACAGTAAATCAAAAGATTTTGTAGGAGAGAGTTCAATATTGAGAATAAAAATAATAAAATAGAGAATAAAAAAGATGAGTATTAAGGTATATAATAATATATGGTTAAAGTCTTGGGAGATAAATAAGGAAGCTAGGAAATTATTCCCAAAAATTGTTCCATTCCCTAGACCCTAATTAAAACTAGCGTCACTTTAACTTTTCTTTTTATTTTTTATTCTTGCACATGTTTAGTATTCCCAAAAATTGTTCCATTCCTTAATTAAAAAGTAAAAACTAACATACTTTTACCTTTCCCTTTTCTTCTTTTTTTTTATTCTTGCACGTTTTTTTTTCACTTCTTGCACCTTTTTTTTAAAAAAAAAATTTACAAGTATATATATAAAAATAAAATTGAGTATATATAAGAACTTTTTTTTAAAAAAATGGGCCCCCAAAAAATATGGGGCCCCAAGCGACGGCTTTAGTGGCCTAGTGGTTAAGACGACCCTGTACATAAGACATTTTGTGATGTTCTTCCCTTGCGATTACGATATGCTTGTTGCACCGCTTTAGGAACCTCCCCTTCTATATATGTTCCATCAATCGCACCAACACAATCCTATCAAATAAAAAATACATCAATATTAGTTTAGTGAACATAAAATAATTTGGAAGCATTATAGAATGCACTTCATAAAAATAATGTTTGTAAGAGTAATAAAAATAGTGCTTCCAAGACAATGCAAAGTCATAAGTAAATATTATCTCTTTAAACAAATTTGATAGGAAATATGTAACTAAATACTAATAACTTACACATAAAATATAAATGTGCACTTATTAAGGCCATAAAATAAATTTATTACTCAACAATCGGTTGGTGTGCGTTAAAGTGACTTTATGTTGGTGAGAATAATAAATTTTATGTCGGTGAGAATAATAAATTTTAAAAAGTAATGATGTGATTGTAAATTTTATTTACATATATGAAATAAATGGTTAGTAGATATAAATGTGGGGTTGTTTTAACAAAATATAAACTCGTGGATCAATTTTTGTATTAAAATATCTCAAATCATGATATGAATTTCCCATATAATTCCATATCATGGTTTTTGGAGAATATGAAATCACATCTCATGATATGGAATCATGAGATGGAATCAGCGTAAAATCGCATGTCCAAACGCTGATTCCATTTCACAATACCATATCGTGATATGGTATCGCATGGCCAAACGCCTACTTAGTCAAGTAGGAAGGATATTTTTAAGCCTGTCAATAATTAGAGAATGAAACTAATAATTTGTGTCAAATTTAAGGGTGTTTTTAATGCTTATCTATTTTAAATATAAATGTTTGAAGTTGATTTTGAAGGGGTATTAAACATGTAAAAAAAATTGAATACTTGAGCTATGTTTACGTAGTGACCTTCAAATAAGTTATTTGTGTACTTCCCCCATTTTTTCTTGGATAATTGTGAAAGGTCTGAGGGATAGTGGCACTAGGTTTGAGACTTTAGCATGATGAATCTATCCTTCAATAAAACACTAAGATTTTAGGGGTGTACATGATTGGATTGATTTGAGTTTTCTACATATTAAATCAAATAATTTGTGTCGAATTTTCAATCATACAAATTAAACTAATAAAATTCAAAATTTTCAACCTCGTTTTTTTGGGTTTTTTTTTTTGTGTATTTTGAGTCTTTTGGTAAAGTATTCATACAACCATGTAATTAACTTGTGCTCCAAATACTCTCTCTATCCCTAATTATTTGTCAACTTTTGAATAGACACACCTATTAAGAAAACAATTATTGATATAGTGAGTTTACCATTTTGCCCCTATTAATTTTGAAGTGGATGAACTAAAAACTTAAGATTTTCAAGAAGTTCTACCTTTTTCAAAGTAATAAATTGAGGGTATAATAGGTAAAAATATTTTGTCATTTCTTGATTTGTTAAAATGAACAAGTAATTAAGGACAACTAAAAAAGGAAAAGTGGACAAGTAATTAAGGACAGAGGGAGTACTTCTTTAGTCCTATCAAAATACAACTATGTAAAGTTCTTCTTAAGAAAATAACACTAAATATGAGATACGTGATGACACTAAAATATTTAATAAAAATAATAATGAAATCACATAAAATAAATATTGCAAATTAGTAAGTCATAATGAAAAATATCATAATTTAAAGTATTGAATCATGCTAAAATAAGTCTAATAATTATTAATTACACATGATTAAACATTAAAAAAAATTAAAATTAGGTTATGTATTTTAAATGTCTAAATCAATGTAAAACTAAAAATAAATATTCAACAGTATTGTCATTCTTAGTGTTGATTTTTTTTGTTAGCATTAATTGATATAGATTTGATTTTGTTTTGAGCTTTATTAGAGTTACTAATATCTATGAACTATAACCTTTATTGGACTATTCAAAATTTTAAGTCTCAAAATCTTGAAATAATATGTTAAAAGATAAAAATTATAAAAAAAGTATAAGAAATATTTAGAAATTATATCAAAGTAAATACTTTTATATGTAAAGTTATCACACCTGATGTAGTAGGTGGACACGACAGAAGAGGGGCAGAGTTCTCAGCCAATGACGCTTCACTATATTGTTGTTATTCATTCTATATTAGACACTTTGACAAGAAACAACCTAATTTTTGCATAACAAGTTTTTGAAAAAGCAAAAAACTCTCCCCAACAAGAACAAGCTCACAAGAACAACAAGGTACCTGATGGCATAGATTGTTGTTATACATTCTATATTGGACACTTTGACAAGAAACAACCTAATTTTTGCATAACAAGTTTTTGAAAAAGTAAAAGACTCTCCCCAACAAGAACAAGCTCACAAGAACAACAAGGTACCTGATAAAGTAACTATTTTAGAAGAAGTCATAAGTTGTTTTGCTATGAGTTGAGTTTTGTGCCCTAACATTGTAAGATCTATTCATGTGTTATAAAGGATCATAGATCATTTTAGTTGTATTTTGATTACGAGGAGTTCATGGCTAGAGTTGTCCATGGTGGTATTTGATGGAAGTCTATGATTAACTAAAGTTAGTTAATATAGTGGTCAGTGGGCATTAGAGTTATTGCTTAGTTTTATCTTGTAATAAAGTTGTTACAAGGTGTAGGATTGAGTTTAATCATTTGTGATTATTGAAGTCTGTAATCACAAATTACTTGAGATACCGATTTTAAAAAGTAAAACATTGACCAACTATTAATGTAAAGATTCATTTAAAGTTTATTGAAAAAAAAATGCATTTAGAAGATAGTGTTAGCCAATCTGTGTTTAAAAACAGTAGTACTGATTATCAGAAACTTTGCAGAAACACGAAGTTACCAAAGTTTTCAATGAACCAGTGAAGAACATAATTTAATTAACAAAACTAAAATTTGTAAACACGGATCAGAATCTGGAAAAATAGAATAAGAAGAAGATCAAGCCCACTGAATGCACAGTGTCCCCTTAAGGAAATTATTCCCCTCTAGTATCCGAGGTTTGATTTGGAATATGTCCTTCCAGGATAGAATGATCTCAATCACCAGTTTATTGATACCCAAAACCCTAGTGTCAGCGAGCCACTCAACGGCAGTAAAGTACACGAAAAATATTTGTGCAGAAGAAGAAGAAGAAATTAGAATTTTTCGTCAGTAAAAAGTCTAAAGAATCAGTGGTATTTATAGCCAAGAAGCACTGGTTTCGAAAGGTTGCAACCTTTCAGAAACTACATGACCATTCCAGAAAGTTTGCAACCTTTCAAACGGTCATGGCTGTTTTGGAAAGTTGCAACTTTTCAGAACAGTAATTTTAAATAACGGGAAATTCAAATTAAAACAGGAAAGTGTTTTAAATAAAATGGGTCGCGCGGATTCGAGTCGGGTCGGAACATTTCGGTTAATTAACTAAATAATTGAAACGTTTTGGCCATTTAATTTAATTTAATTAATTAAATAAATAAATAATTAAATAATTAAAATAATGTTTGTCCAAAAAAATAATCTCTCGATCGATCATTTTCCAAAGCCGAAGCCGAGCCGAGCGAGTGACGACGACGACAGCGCGAGGGGGTTCCCTCTTTCCAACCCTTTTAACAACTAATAGAAGTGTTTCTCTATTTAAACACTTCTATTTTTCTTTCCACCACCAATGAGGGAGAAATGCCTTTTTACTAAAGCATAAGAGAACTGTTCAAGTTCCTCCATTTCCCATTAACTCTTGCTATATACCCAACAATCCCCCACATGAATGGGGAATGGTTATAACATAAGGAATGCACAGACGAGTGTGTACTTTACAAGCAAGGATCAATTGCATCTGGATAAGTAGGTTTCCCCTTGGACTTTCCGTAGTGAACATATGTAGGATATACTCGGTCAATCGGTAGATGCGATATCTTTGAATCGTCGGGCTTTGGTGTATACCTAGACAATCATATGTCACACAATTAACCCTTTACCATTTATGGTTCTTACGGTTGTGTACGTTTCAGCCATGAACACCTCTTGGTTTCATGAGTGTATAGAGAATAGACTTTTGACAAAAAAATTCTCTTTGAAACGGCTTACACTTCACACTCACATAGGTGATTTCTAACCGTGTTATCTCGTAGATACATTATTTGGTCAAATCTGTCAAACTTATTAAATCATTAAAAATCTTAAGATTTATTAACTTCATTAACAAGCCTTAATGTTTTAACCTTGTTCCTGAACATTGTCTTCATCATGAGAATAGATTGAGTTGATTGACGATGTCGAACCATCAGTCACAACTTTGTTTTTCTCCATGAATCTAGCTCTTGGGATCTCCAGTCTACTAGATAGAGTTACTGCCATGATAACTTGTCCTAAGTCGTAAACCCATTCCCTTAGATGATCTTTCAACTGCCTCTCTTACTAGGCCTTTCGTTAGTGGATCTGACACATTATCGCTTGACTTCACATAGTCAATTATGTCATTCCACTAGAGAGCAGTTGTCTTACGATGTTATGTCTCCATCATATATGACAAGACTTTCCGTTGTACATTATGCTTTTTGCCCTACATATTGATGTTTGACAATCACAATGTATGCAAATAGGTCCCACAAGTTTGGGCCAGAATGGAATTGTCACGCCCCGAGCTACCCCCGAGACGCTAACACGGGACCTAGGACCACAAGTGATCCCAAGCTAACCTTGTTGGTATGATCATGAGCATACTAAATATAAACTGAATAATAGAAACTGTGTGGAAGCTATAATCATAAATAAATCTGAAATGATGGGGAATACCCATATACTATAACTGAGATATATGAAAACTGATGAGTTTAATACAAGGAAGATATTATAGCGGAAGTGAGATTTATGAATGGAATCTCGATGGTTTGACTGATAGGCAACTGACTATTCTTGTTCATAGAATGCTTATGTATGCTACTATTTGCAAAAGTGTTAATAACACTGAAAGAACTATTTGTAAAATGATAATTGTGGGCTTTACTGGCCAACTTAGAGGCTGGTGGGATAATTATATGACCCTAGAGGCAAAAGCCGCGGTAATTAATGCTAAGGCCGTTAACGAAGGGGTTGATAACCTAGGATTTGCCTTAGTAAAAAATAAAGAAGACGTTGTTTATACCCTCGTCTTAACTATTCTCGAACATTTCAATGGTAGATTTACCAATCAATATGAGACTGTTCTATCCTTACTAAATGGTCTTCGCTGTAGACATTTAGGAGAATTCCGTTGGTATAAAGATACTTATATGAGTAGAGTCATGGAGCTACCAGAAAATGGTCTGGAGCATTGGAAAGCTAAGTTTATAGATGGTTTGCCCCCACTATTTGCTGAAAGAGTTAAAAAGACTCTTAGAACGCCGCAATGAGCTATTCCTTATGGAGCTTTCACTTATGGTAAGTTAATAGGAGCTTGCACACAAGAAGGAATAAATTTGTGCAATGAATTAAAACTCTCTAGACAGCTTAAGATAGATAAGCTCAGGGAAAGATCTCAGTTAGGAGACATTTGTACCCAGTTTGGTTTACCAGACTCAGGTAAACAGACCAAGCATAGAGAGACTACTAATCCCAACCCCTACTTCCGATAAACCTTATAGTCGAAAAACATCTAGACGAAGGTCTAGAGAGAAGAACGAGAGGAACGAAGATCTCGTCATAAGTCTGATAGATTTACAAGAAATAGGTCCAGGCGAGAACTCGCTAAAATCAAGTGCTACAAATGTGGTAAATTTTTTCATATAGCACCCAATTGTAAGCTTGAAAAGCTGAAAGCCTTAGAACTAGACGAAGAAGTTCATGATAAAATTTATAGTTTCTTATATACTTCCGATTCAGAGTCCGATTATGATTCGGATATAGAGTCATAAAAAGATGGTAATAAATCTGAGACCTCTAAACCTACTACTAATGCTTGTAAATGCAACGGAGAGATTTGCTCCTGTGAAGATGATGAATTCTTTTATAAATTACAATCTCAATTTGAAGATTTAAACATTCAGACCATCACCTCTGAAAATGTGATTGAACTTCTGAAAGAAGTTACTGATAATGATTTGCGTGTTAAAATTATTCAATTAGCGGTTAATAATAACAATGCTAGCTCGTCAAAACCTGTTGAAAACTTTAAAAAGGATTTTGAATTTGAATATGTTGCACCATATTCTCTATCTGAAGTAAATGCTAGACTAAATAATCAACCTACTGTTATTCGAGATGCTTCCTTTGATGATTTAAAAGGAGAAATTGAAAATTTTTAAAATGAGATTAAATCTCTTAAACAAAATCAAATGATTTGTGATCATTGTCTTACTCAGATTGAAAAGGCTAATAACAAAGGTAAAAACATTGCTAAAGAAGATATTCCTGTAGTTAATACTCTTGCAAATTCAGTTAACTTTGATCCTAAAAGAGATATGTTTCTAGGAATGATGCAGGTTGTTACTGCCCATAAATGGTATGTTAATTGTACTATATTGATTAATAATCAATTTTCTATAACTAATGTTGTTATGATTGACAGCGGTGTCGATGTTAGTTGTATTCAAGAAGGTCTTGTACCTACCAAATATTTTGAAAAAACAACCCACATGGTCAAATCCGCTTCTGGACATGCTTTAAATATAAAGTATAAGTTACCTAACACTCGTATTTGCCAGAACAAAGTATGCATATCGCATTTCTTTTTCTTAGTAAAAAATCAGTTATATCTCCGATTATACTTGGAACACCTTTTATAAACGCTATTTATCCTTTTACCAGCATAACTACTAAAGGTTTTTTCGCTACTTATAAAAATCAAGAGATAAGTTATACTTTTCTCATTGATCCTATATCTCGTGATATTAATGTTTTGATTAGTATGAAACAAAAGCATGTTAATTCATTACAACTGGAATTATTTAGTATGAATATCTTTGATACTTTAAAATCTACAAAAGTACAGGAAAAAATTAAATTATTTTCCGAACAGATGACTATTGATATTTGTGTTGATCACCCCAGTGCTTTTTGGAATCGAAAGAAGCATATTGTTACTCTTCCATATGAAGATAACTTCTCTGAAGATAATATTCCTATAAAATCTCATCCTTGTCAGATGAACGCCGAATTGGTTGAATTCTGCAAAAAAGAAATTGATAATCTTTTACAAAAGGGTTTGATAAAGCCTTCCAAATCTCCTTGGTCCTGTACTGCATTTTATGTTAATACGCAACTGAAAAAGAACGAGGGGTACCCAGGTTAGTTATTTATTACAAAACTTTAAATAAATATTTAAAATGGATTAGATACCCTATTCCTAATAAAAGGGATTTGTTGTCTAGATTATATGACGCTAACATATTTTCAAAGTTTGATTTAAAATCAGGATATTGGCAGATCCAAATATTTAAAGAACATTCTTATAAAACTGCTTTTAATGTCCCATTTGGACAATACGAATGGAATGTTATGCCATTTGGTTTGAAAAACGCTCCTTCTGAGTTTCAGAAAATCATGAATGATATTTTTAACCCATATTTGGATTTCATCATTGTTTATATTGATGATATTTAGGTTTACTCAAAGACTCTTGAGATGCATTTTAAACATTTAAACATTTTCAAGAAAATTGTGATACAAAATGGTTTGGTAATCTCTAAACCAAAAATGAGTTTATTTCAAACTGAAGTACAATTTTTAGGACATCTTATTTGTCAAGGAAAAATTACTCCTATTCAGCGATCTATTGATTTCGCTTTAAAATTTCCTGATATCATTACTGATCGAACTCAATTGCAGAGATTCTTGGGAAGTTTAAATTATATTTCCCCTTTTTACAAAAATCTATCTAGAGATTTAGCCCCATTATATGATAGGCTGAAAAAGGATAATAAATCACCTTGGACTAATAGTCTTACTTCTTTGGTAAAGAATATCAAACTGCGTGTTCAATCTTTACCTTGTTTAACTCTTGCTAACCCTGCTTGGCAGAAAATAGTTGAGACAGATGCGTCTAATATAGGATATGGAGGAATTTTAAAACAAATTAATCCTCTTGATAAAACTGAGTATTTAATTCAATTTCATTCAGGAAAATGGAACGAGGCTCAGAAAAAATATGCTACAGTGTTGCTACAGTAGCGCGGGCCTTTTACCATCCCGTAGTGCTTATCTGCTAGAGCTTGTCCTTATTACTATTATTACTATTATTACTATTATTACTATTACTATTATTATTATTATTATTATTATTATTATTATTATTATTATTATTATTATTATTATTATTATTATTGTTATTATTCTTATTGTTGTTGTTATTATTATTATTATTATTATTATTACTATTATTATTATTATTACTATTATTACTATTATTATTATTATTATTATTATTATTACTATTATTACTATTATTACTAGTACTATTATTATTATTGTTATAATAATAATAATCTAGGGCAGTCAGAGTAAAAAGTTATGAGGGTTTTACTAGGGACTGCCGAGGCAGAATCCGGGTCGGGTAAAAAATATGGTATGTCGGCTTATTTAACATTTTAAGCCATGAAAATATTTCATTTCAGTTCCAAAACCAGAGAGAAAGCTTAGAGAGGGTTCCTATGGAGTTCTAGCATGATGAAGGTTAGTTTTTGACGATTTCTACCATTAAACATTGCCCCCGTGCCTAGAAACGTAATCCCTACACGTGGCAATCATTTTTCCCTTCTATTAGCTGCGTTTGGAGCTGGTTATTGAAGATATAAATTTGTAGTTATTGGTGTTTCTTCAAGGTTTACACTTGGTTAACTAAGGTAATCATCTTGGGACCCTTTTATGGTTGTTTTTATGAATTTCTATGGACGTTTCGACAAGTTGGGGCAATATGGCAAATCTGCCGATTTAAGATTAATTATGAACTGTTTATAGGTGCATACCAGTTGTGTATATATAGTGTTTGCGAAGCTTAGGACATAAGGAACAACTTTCGTGAAGGAACTACAGTCTTTCGAGCGTTCATTGGAAAGGTATGTTAAGGCTATTCCCTACTTACAACATGTTTCCTTAAAGCTTAGGTGCAATGTAATTGGGTTGTTATCCTTGTTACATTTATAGCCATTATTGTTGATTGTTGGCTGCTCGAGTTGATATAATCCTCCCTTGTCGGGATTCTTATTCAGTTAGTAGCGTCCCTATGTTGGACATGACTTAGAGGCTATTTGTATAGGTTGCTTACAACTAAATTGCTTACTTTTAGCGATTGGATTGTTATTGTTGCCCTTGGGGCTATTGTGGTTAGCTACATGAATGTGATATATGCCTAGAAGGAAAATGTTCTGCCTACAGGGCTATATGGATGCCTAAAAGGGCTATGAGTTGCCTACAGGGCTATATTGACGCCTAAGAAGGCTATGTGCTTCCTACAAGGCCATGTTGTTGCCTAAGAAGGCTATGAGTTGTCTATAAGCTATGTTGATGCCTAAAAGGGCTATGTGCTGCCTACGGGGCTATATTAATGCCTAAGAGGGCTATGTGACTGCCTACGGGGCTAGGGGACTACCAATAGGGGTATATAGGCTGATTGGCACCTTTCGGGCTTTTGGGGGCCTGAGTAGGTGGTCTTGTGTGTTGTTTGTAGGTACCGAGCTTATGGGGGCTTGGTTAGGTTACTGTTTTATTAGTTTTGATAAGTTTAGATTTAGGAGTAGGTCAGTACACTTAACTTATCCTTGATTTATTTATCAGATTATTCTAGTATATCAGGATACCTCCTCATAGTCTATTGCCTTTCATACTCTGTACATTATTTTGTACTGACGCCCCATTGCCTTGGGGGTGCTGCATTCATGCATGCAGGTCCTGACAGACGACCGAGTAGACCTCCTCAGCAGCAGGATTGACTTTTATCCGGTTGGGAGGTTTGTTACCTTTTGTTGTATATATCTTTATGGGTAGGCTGGGGCCCTGTCCCACTAATCTTTACTACTCTTAGAGGCTTGCAGACTAGTGTGTAGGGTGTATAGCTACGTTATGGCCATACTGGCCTATGTTGTTGGTTGGCTGAAGCTTGTGAACTGTTTGATGTATTGTATTGATATATACCTGTTTTTAGTTTTGGTATAGATATCATGGTGGCCTTGACAGCCCAATTAGGACTTCTGTGCTAGTTGGCTATTTATTTATATGATCTCCTGGGAGTAGCTGTTTCTTTTATAGATCAATTGATAGGGGCCTTGCTGGCCGAGGGCTTAGTTTAAGCCGAGATATACTTGTTTGTTTTCTTGATTGCGTGTGGCTGCCATGCGCTAGTAGTAAATGGTTCAGCAGGGTCGACTCGAGCCTGAGTTTTGGCATTAGGAGCCAGTTGTGCCCCTCGAGTTTGGGGCGTGACATCAATTATCCTCTAAGTCATGATGATGAGATTTTTTTTCCCCAAGTTGTATGATTTTAGGTTGTTGTCATGGTCTTATACTGATTAATATAAAGGAGCATATTTACTTGTGGAATCCTATCATTTGATTTCACATCAAAGTGCTTGAGCTCAACCGATTGGAAGATGATTGTCATATACGTGGGGGGCTTTGTTTCGACTCCTCTACGAATATTTACAAGGCAGTGTTGATTATGGAATATACCGGTCGAGTTAATGCTGATGAGTTTGTTATAGTTGATAGTCTTGAAGACAAACAATGGAGGGAACTCAAATTCCCTTATGATATCTCCTCAGTATGTGAAGGGATTACATTGCATGGATGACTTCACTATAGGATATAGGTAGAAAAATACGATGTTGATTCTTTTAACCAAGTAATATATTTTGATCCCAATTCTGAAAAGTTTCATATATTTCCGATCCCGGAGCCTAGATATAGTATAAAAGAGAATGGTATAGTTGGTTTAAGTTTTATATGAGTGTCTTTGTATGGCTCGATTAGTAAATTATAAGGGTACTGTTGAAATATTGATCATGAAGGAATATGGAGAAAAGAAATCATGGACATCTTTATTTACACAATAAAGAATTTAGATATAAGTGCTTGGTACCAATTTGCAGTGCTCTTTTTCGTGACAAAATAAAGAGCAATAGCTCTCATAAGATATTATTATGCCGAAAAATTAGTTGTATACAATTTGAAGAATGAATATATAAGAGAAATTACCACTACTATATTTGGCATGTCAGTTAACTATATAGATAGTTTGATCTCGCCAAAGGAATACTAGGGGTGTGTATCGGTCGGTTCGATTCAGTTATAAGTATTATCAGTTCGGTTTATCGGTTTTCGGTTTTTAAATATGCTAAACCGATAACCAAACCAATAAGATATTTGTTATCGGTTTTCGGTTTATCGGTTTTAGGTCTTTAACCAATAAGAAAATGCTTTCAAAAACAAATATATGACTGACTTATCCAATAATTTGACACGATACGCATACATCGAAATAATCATTCCAAACGGGACAACAAGGACCAACTTGTTGTATTTTGGTCATCACAACAAAAACTTGGTCAATTTTCGATCACCGTAATATATAAAACAAGGTCCCCTTTATGCAATAAAGAGAATCAAATAAAACCAAATCATAGACAAAAGTCAAAACAGTAGCAAATGAGGCCATGCTTATGGTAACTAAATGAAGTTCTTACGTTATTTTTCTAAAAAAAAAACACAATCTGAATTCTTGACGTTAATCAAATTGCAGATATTTACAATCGTGCAAAAGCTAATATTAGTCAATTATAAACTAACTAAAGTAAATAAGTAATACTAAAAAGTAAAACCTAAAGGTTAAATAACTAAAAGTAGAGAGGAGAGTTAATTGTTAAGTAGTGCTAATTATTGCGTAGGGTTTTTATATTTTTAGTCTAATATACTACTAATTATATTAATACTTTTTGTTTAATATATTATATATATGCATAACTAAAAATTAAAATAGTAAATTATTATATTCTTAATGGGTTATCGGTTAACCCAATAACGAACCGATAACCCAATAATTTTTTTTTGTAAAACCATTAAATAACCGTTAACCCAATAACCCAATAACAATAAACCCATAACACTTTTTTCGGTTCAGTTTTTGCACACCCTAAGGAATACTGCTGGAGTGAGAAGCGGCACAAACAATTTGGAAAGCTTAGAAGGGAATGGAAGTTCCATTTATTTAATTGATTGAAAATTATATATATTTTCCGTTTAAATATGTTCTTGAGAATGATTGAGGTATAGTTGATTGATTACATCATAAAAATCGTCAAGCTACCGTATTATATTGTCAATCTTTTTTTATTTATTTATTATAATAACTAGGCAATGTATATGCTTTTATTTTGGAATCTTATTATAATATCAATTTCTTGATTTAAGAATGAAGAGAGAGTAGATTCTTTTTTTCCGTGTATCATCTAAACTATTTTTTGTACTAAATATAATAAATGAAATCGATTGTAATTTATGTTCATTATTCTTTTCTTTTGGACTTTAATAGTTACGAAATTTTTTAAAGAAATACTTGTGTTGCAATATTTTTGTGATGATGAAAGAGGTCCGCCAAATATATAGAATTTTCTATCGAATTAACATTCCTCGAAAAAGCTATTTGAACAAATCCATTGAAAATTCACGTGGTTTTTTAGTATGCAATAACATTGAATTTAAAATTTTAAAACAAACTTTTCATAAAGTACTAGTTTATGGACGTGTGTACGTTAAAAAATAAACATACTGATCTTTTTTTTGTTGAATCTGAAAGAATTAAAAAGTACTGGAGGAATACTTTGATAAATAAAGTATAAATAGCTATAATAATTTTCTAAATATCTATCTATATCGTCTATGCTATTTTAAAAACACGAAGATCCTTAGAAATGTTGTTTAAGCCTTTTCCCTTCATTAAAACTCTTTGTTTTAGACAAAATCATCCTTTAATTTTTTTCTGAAATTATTAATTAATTGTGGAAAAATTGTTTAAGCAATTAACTTTTGAAAGAAAAAAAACTACGAAATAACTTTTGTTTACACAATTTTGTTAAGTTAGCTTCAAGAATCACTTTAGGATTAAGATTTTTTCAACTAATTGAACGCTTTGTTAAGAGTTACTGTAGGATTATGATTCTTTTAACTAATTGATTAATATTAATTAGTTGGTATAATCTATTTAGGTTAGAAAAACTAATGTAAAAGATAGGCTATGTTACAATATGATTGTTGTGAGTTATTAGAGTTCAAAATAGAAATTTCACTCTTTCTTTTACATTGTACATAGACATTCATGAATTACTTATGGCTAGAATCCTCAATATGAATTAGGTTCGTTGTGTTGGTTTGGTCTAATCTATGATTTAATAGGGCTGAGCTCAAAATTTTGAAAGAAAAGAGTGTTTTAGATTGGTTTGAATATGTTTTGTGGGGCCTGAGTAATAAAGATTGGGTCGGACCGTGGGATAAATTAAAAAATAAAAATAAAAATAAAATAGAGTATTATAAAGGAGAATTTTCACATATAACCACTAAAAATAACTTAATTAGGTTCTATAACTATTGCTTGCTTATTACGATTTATAGCTACATGTTCTCGGAGGAGAGTTGATCTAATACATAAATGGTAATATTTCAGACAGAAAAAAAGAACATCAATTCACCTGTGTTTTTGATCATTAACTCTATTTATTTTGAGTCATAATATAACAACTTTCAGGCAGTTTCTTAAGAAATTGAAAAAGAAACTTCAAAGAGATCGTGTTTTTGTATTTCAATTAACTTGGTCAACGAAACAACAAAAACAATAAGATGCATAACACATAGATTATGTATAGACCTTGCATAAAAGGGAATAAGTCACAAATGATGAATAAAATGTTTAAACATCTATAGGAAAAGATAAATAGAGAGAAAGGAATAATATATTATTCACTCGAAAACGAGAATATTAGCCTATGATCATGAGAAACCTAATTAAAGAAATTCACTTAGCGCGAAGTGCGTTCGCGCTAAGCACTTTACCTAGTTCGTATATAATATACAACTTTATTTTCTTTAATCAGAACTCTTTACATTAATATGAAGCCCTTAAGAAAAAAAGGCTTTTGATATCAAATTGGTAAATACCAGAACCAACTTGAAAAAATTACATGTCATTATTGATTATTCAATCTTCTCCAGCAACTTGAAACCATATGCTTCCAAAATATCCAGTGCTGTAAATTTACAGAGAATAAAATATTATGTCACTTAACAGTTTTTACAATTACAACCAGAGCTGATAAATGATAAAAAAAAAAAAGGGCACAACATTTAAACTTAAGCACACGTAGAGTTCATTTGTATGCTTGAAAAAAGGGTAGCTCGGTGCACTAAGCTCCCGCTATGCGCGGGATCCAGGGAAGGGTCGGACTACAAGGGTCTATTGTATGGAGCCTTACCTTGCATTTCTGCAAAAGACTGTTTCCATAGCTCGAACAAGTAACCTCGTGGTCAAATGGCAACAACTTTACCAGTTACGCCAAGGCTCCCCCTAGTAGCGTGAACGTGAATTATCCATTTCTATGCAAGCAATGCATTATTGGCACATATTTTTTCTCCCTAGACAAAAATTAGAAACCAAGGGTGCTGAACTACCTGGCTCATAGACTTCTGGATCAACAGGCATTAATACACCATTTGCTTTAATCTTGTTTGCAAGTAATAGCTTAATAGCTGCAATTGGCAAAAGCGAGTAAACTATGGATTCATCCATAACACAGAGATACTCGTGATCATTATGCAAATATTAAATAGAAGAATACCAGAGCTCCGGTGGCTGCTGGAATCCCTACTGTAAGAGCCATGGCCATGGTGGTTTCCCATTCTTCGTCCTTCCCACTGCCAAGAGTGTCGATCTATGAGTTTCAGCATGGTCGTCTGGGTAATCTACTACCACTTCATGGTGTAAAAGCACCATATCCTGACACAAGTGATATTAGTGGTAATCCGGTATGTAATAAGTTGACATAAAAAGTGATTATGAGAACTACCTGCTCTGTTTTGGAGTATGCTAATTTCTCTTCCATGAGCAAACATGTTACTTCAAATGGAGATTTGCAGGATGATGGTATTTCCGTAGGCTCTTGAAATCCCAAAAAGCTATTTGGATATTAAGTAAACCCCTTATCATTCAACCAAAACATGTTTCTTAACAATAACAAACAATACTTCACATTTTATACCAATGTATTTGCTTTAAAGAACATACGCGTTCAATGCTTCAAGTAGAACTGATTGACCTTAAATAATCGTCTCACTTACATTATTGTTTTTGCTGTCTTGACTGCAGTGTCCTTGTCTTTGCAATGCTCAAGAGCTAAGATCCTATCTGTGATACATTTTTCATCAATTACTGATTCACGCAAAATCTTTCCACTGATTCCGAAAAGTCCAAGCAAAAACTGTGTGTGTGTCTGATCCCATTTTTAAAAATTGGAGTAGATTCTGTACAGAAGAATCCAATCTTGACAAGTGTCCCCATTATTTGACTAAAACCTGCAGAAAATATCGATCCATAATGTGTCAACCAAATATCTGATGACAAGAAAGCAATCAAGTCTACACTCCCACAATCCCAAAGAAATACATACTTAGCATTTTTGAGCGTTTATCTCACCAGTTGGGAAGTAGCTTTGACCTTTCAAAATAATATTTAGAAGCAACATGAACCAAATAAACTCTGAAGATGTTACCAAGTTTAGATTGGAACTATGTAGAAAAATTGTACTCAAAGTTCAAATTTTTTTGAAGACAAATAATTCCACATGCTTGACTAAGAAAAAGAATTAGATGCTCCCATGTGAGTGGCGTCACATACCTAAATAAACATATAATAGCTTTTAGATGAGGCAGTCAGCCAGTCACACAATTCACAAGAATACTTGACTTGCCAAAACCATAAAGCAGATTAACAACTTGAGAAGGATGGTGTTTCAACTTCTTTTGAACTTTCTGTTTTTCCCCCTTTTAATGCATTATATGGATGTTCGTAAAATCTAAAATTTCTTTTTCTAGTGCTATTATTCCCAATTTCATGTAAGCCATTGGCCAGAACTCAAGTCGCTTTAACCAAGAGCTTCGTATGAAGCCCAGTAAATGTAACTTGCCTTCATAGCGCAGTGTTCCTCGGAAGATGGTCGATGCTTCTTCTGCTATACCATACAACTCCATACACTAAGGAGTTGCGATTTGGGAGACACTCTAATGCAAAGGCTGGAAAATCAGGAAGTCGAAGCTTTGCAGCTGAATCATAAAGCTTCTGACCTGCATTTAACATAGTTAGTAAAGCAAAAGCACATAAACGACAACCACCACCCATGCCAATGGTCTATGAATGGCGGAGATAACTTAGGAGATGGCAGTTGGAATTTTGGAAAGCTAGTGTGGATTATCATGGGAGATGAATAGCTGTTAATTTTGGCTGCGAGAGACCAAAAAAATATAATGAGGGCGTAAACTCTTAAAGATTGTTTAAGGATACATATGAACCTAACATCTGCTTATTACAAAGGCAAGTAGAAGTAGATTCTGAAGTTGTTTTAGACTTTAAGTACAATATATTTCTTCATGGGATAGAAATCAAAACAGTTCTTATGCTAAACATCACCTTCGACATGGATAATTTCCCCTTGATATCTGTAGGCTGCTGGATTCCACCCAGCTCGTATAGCTCCGGCTGGACTCCAACTAGATATTGTTTCAACATAACAATAATAATAATAAGAATGAGTAGAATGATTATGAAATCAACAAACTAGGGAGAATACTAACAAGTAAGTGATAAGAGAGATTATGTCTACTTCACTAATAACCAAAAAGTAAGATAAAAAAACTAATTACCACAAGATGGAATGCAGTAAACATCAATGTGAATATATTACGTTCAGTAGGTTAAAGAGGATAATAGATCAAGTGAGTGAACATAATTAATTATCCGCTTTATGTGTATGCAGTCTTGCGTTGGAAAAAAGAGAAGTTACTCTCTAGTTCAAAATTTAGTTGAGACGGTTTAATCACCAAGGAAAATGGAAATGTTGAGGACATTTGGAGAGGGCAGTTTATGTGCTTTTCATTTGCAAGAAGTGCCAAAGAAGAAAGCAGAAGAAATACCCCATAGCTTTTTGCAAATATGTCGTAACAAGAAGCTAACACAATTGAGCTTCTCAATATTGACAATGTAACCTTATTGAATCAACATTCAATTGAATTAGTAGGCATACCTGAACTTATAAGCTAATGGATTGTTAGCAGCAGCTGGAGAGGGAAGACCTCCACAGTAAGAAACGAAAGACCTGATCTTTCCCTTTGCTGCATGGGCTTGGTTGATCATTTCCATCGCCATCATATGATCTCTAATAAAATATGTGCCACTAGTTAGACTATGATTGGTAAAAGCATACTTGTCTTCCCAAGAAAGATTTAAACTAATATGATTTAACCAGCTTTTTCCTCAAAAGAATATAATGAAGGATAAATTTCATCATTCAAGCAGATTTTAGCCAGATCTCTGCAACTCTATTTTTCTAAGAATTTCATTACCTCCTATGCAAGAAAGACCTAAAATGTATCCAATGCATATTTTAATAATACAAGGAAATGCAATACACATGCTATTAATTTTAGAAAAATGAAAATTATAAAGAAGGCAATCATACTTAAACAATAAAGTATGTACCTTATTGAAAGATTTTGAAGGATTTAAATGTTCCACCATGTCTTGGCAGGTTGCTACACAACCATACACTTGAAAGATTCTCTTGGATGGTTGCTTCGATTGAGTAAGATCCATGGCCTACACATGAAAACCAGATTTCTGAAACACAAAGCTGTGAATTTTTTTAACTCAAGCATTTGAAGTACATAAAGTGAAGATTTGGTATGTGGCATGAAGAATCTTAGAGATCATAGGCGTTTAAGTATCTTGTTGATCCAAAATTGGTAAGAAGAACAAAATCTCGAATGTTGCACTAGATAGATTTTACAAGCTCTAGAACTGCTAGTGAAACAGTTTCTCCAAGTGAACAGAAATTAAGGGTGTCAACAGGCCAGGTCGCGACCGGTCCGGTCCACCAAAAGATCAACTCGGCTGGACTCATGTGAAGTAAAGTGGGAAAATGAAAGAGAAAAAACTCAATCAAGTGAAGCAATTTATCGATTACATTGTCTTAAATAAGTATGCCCAATCTTACCATCTCATGTAGCTCTGGAAGTTTTCTTGGATCCACAAATGTATGAGGAAGAAGCTTAAAAATTTCTTGTGCACCACGAGACACCACAAAGGATATCAAGATTTAGCCAAAAGACATACAATGAGAAGTTTTATGGAACACATTGTGAAAAGAGTAGATCAAGGAAATAGGTGTATAGAATATATCTTGAATAGAAGCTAAACTAGACATGTCAATAAACTGAAATTAATGAGCCTAGGTTACTATCCACGGTACCGTTTCCAGAACCAGTGAAAACAAATACAAGAGGACAGGTTCCCGATGGAAGTCCCATAGTTGCTATCTCTTCACCAACAGAAATCACTGCAGCCTTAGCCGCAGCCAATGAAGAGTACATGTAAGATGAGCCGAGTGAAAGAAATGGTGTTGAGTAGCCATGATTGAGATACCCTGACATGCACATCCTTAAGTATTAGAAAAAAGATAAAAGGTATAAAAGAAGAATAAAAGAGCATACATGCACACACATTACTGGAGTCCGCAACGAGCAGGGTCTATGTTCATACAAAATCCACAAGAAACAATACATGAATTCAATAAATCATCCTCAAGTTACAAACAAAATGCTTACAGAGTCCCAATCCACGTACAAAATCAATCATTCCAGCTCTACCAGCAAATTTTCCAAATGCTAGTAACCTCTTTCCAGTGTCTTGACTTCAACTATAAGCTCATAGTCGAACAGAGATGCCCTTTCAGCTAAGATCTAAATATCCATCAAAAATGTTAATCTTTGAGAAAAAAAATTACCACGCCTGTTCAGTCAATATTGCTGACTAGAATTAGAGCTACATACCTTATCCAACAAGGGCATATTTTCCTTTTGTGCCTTGTGAGTATGGGAGAAGAAGGCATACGCCCTATCAGGAAGAATCATCTCCAACTGCAATTCAAGTTAAATAATCATCACCTCAAGAAGCAAAACTCAAGTACTAAATCAAAATTTTCTTTTTTTTGTGAAAAATATTTAGCACCTTGGGCTGTTTGATACCCAAGATGAGACCACATTGGGACAAGTCCTCCGATATCTCACATCCAACATCTTCATAGAGAGCATCACGATGAACGCACTTCGTAGATGGTTGCACAATGATACGTGACACTCCAGTCTTACCCCTGCCACCATGCAGCAGTCTAGCACAGTGTGAAGGAGTCAGAGGAGCCCGTCTTTCCCACTTGTTGCTACTGAAAAGTATTTTGTGAATTAAAAATGAAAATATGAAAAGATAAAATTCTTTCTTGTATTGATAGCCATGGCAACCGACTGAGTTGAAGAACGGTTAGAGCTGAGAGAGAGTGTGTGATTTTAGTTGATTAATTTTATTAATTATTATATTATCTAATTAAGAATTGACAGTTGACAAATTAAATTTTGACTTCCTTTTTTTCCTCACACTTGCTAATAGGAAAGTGAATACACTTGCTATGCCACATCACCATTTAAGGGTGTCAATATCTCCATTTAAAATACTTCAAGGGGGTAATAGGACCTCCTTAAAGTATTGGTATGTAGTTGAGAATCAGGTAATAGGTTGAAGGGGCATTTGACCATTTTCTCTTTTTTCTTGATCTTTATATTTATAAAAAAAAATTACCTTTGTTTTCTAATATTAAACTGTTAATATAACTAGTAGAGAAGGAAAAAAAATGTAAATATCATCATATTTTAAAAATTAAAACTGCTGGAACTAACACTACTTTTTATTTTTTAATTTCCCATCCGATGTCCAATATCCGCATTGAAGCCTAATTATATTAAAATTCATGCTGCTTACGACCCCAATGGGGTGGCACTCTTTTAACGCAAAACCTCTTGTTAAAAGAGGAGGAACCCCTTCCGTGCACCACATCCTTTGATAGTTGCAACTGAAACTACTAATTTCAAATAATGGTGATTGGACCCAAGCAGTGGATTTACACCCTTTTCTAGTCTTCATGAAAAGCTAGAGTTATTACTGCATCATGCTACAAATTACAACTAGGGGAAATATTGTCCCTTTAAAGTCCAAATGGAGATGGCTAGTCTAATGAAAAAAGCAAAAAGTCTTCACTTTCACCAAGTCTGCTGCCCATTTTAGCCAATCAGTTTCCCTCCCTAGTTAAGGAACAAATGAGGAATCTGCAATAATATAAAATAGGTGAATATTTAGCATTTTCAGAATTAAACATTACTTACAACCCTCTTTTGAATCTACATTGATCTCCAAAGCCAATTTCAATTCTGTATCAACTCAGTTTTCACATGGCTTCATTTTACGACTTTTAAGTTTAATAAAAGAAGAGGCCTTGTACCTAAAACTCAAACCTCAAAAGTTAAATTCATGATGCGAGAAATATCTAAGACCATATTTGGAGAGAACATAATATTTCCTTGATAGGCCCAAAATTATTTGTATCACAACATAATAATTGGTTCTAATAGCTTAGCATCAATAGTCATGCTTCGCGTCGGAAGGGAGAGGGGATTCTTATCTACTTGACATATTATATCAGCAAAAGTTAGATTTATTGAACATCAGATTCATGACCTACATTTCTAAAGATGGGGCATTAGTAGTTTGATCTTCACAAAGACCATAATTGTCGTGAAGTTAAACTCACCAGTCTCTACCACATGCCCTCGCTAAAATACAAACAAATTTTATTTTCCCCCACATAACACCACAATTCATGCAGTACAATAATACAGTAACAGTGATCAGAGCAGGACAGGAAACAGACAGGAAAACAACTGATGCAGTAAGTGGTGAATTCCAACTTAATTATGCTTCAGTTGTGTAAAACTAAATGGATGACTATAAATATGAATAAAACTAAAAATACTCATATTTATATACCTTTTAGGAGTTCATTGGATGACCCAGAAGCACTGCCAATGAAAATAGATTTTGGTCCATTTTGCTGGGCACAGTCAACGATCCTTAAAGCCAATCAATCCCTGCAACTGGATCCATGGTAAAATGAGTTCTTTCTATCATACCTTTTATCCACGAACAGAATTGAGATGGTTTTTGTGGTTCACCATAATACAGTCATTGGCTCATATTGGCAAAATCACGAGGAACATTAATAAGAATGTCCTCTCATGTGATGATGTTGCCTACAACTTCCATCTTACTCTAAGATATTGTGCACTACCTAAGAAAACTATAAGAGAGCATGCAATTCAGCTGTGTCAATATAAGAAAATTGTAACACTCCACTATTGGTATTAAACCAGCACTACTTCAAATACCAGTAAGGGTTTGGTGATCCAGACAAAGGTGATGAAATTAGTTATCTACTCTTGCAAAGGCTTAATCACCACCCACCCATTGTCTGAAAGGTTTGGTACAGCAAGGTGAGAGCAAAAGTATGCTAAGGTCTAAAAATGGCCAAAATAATGAGAAAGGGGCAACGTTTCAAATGTCAAACAACTCTATGAAGTGAAGCTTCCCATTAAAATTGCTAAAACTGCAGCTTTCATTTACCCTTTATAGCGGCGGTTCTCTGGGAACAACCTTTTACATAAATTTATTGACAGGCAGAAATAAATCACGACTGTTATAAGGAACCAACAAAAAATAAGTACCAAGATCTGAGCTTAAGATTCATCTTTCCTGAGCATATTCCAGGTCAACCTCTTTGAAATCCTCTGTATCATCTATATCATCTATGGGTATATCTTCATCGAGGTAATCGAAGGAACCTGAAAATGCATTAAAAGTAGGTAAAAGTCAACCAGTTATTTAGATAAACCATGCAGCTCTTCTAGAATATAAAATATACATCAAACAAAAAATAAAAGAACGAAAAGTTATGACTTCACTATACAAGATATCTCTATACTAGAAACATGTCAACTATACTTAATCAAATTGCATAGCATACCCATTTAAAGTATAATGACATTGCTGACAAAAGAAAATGTGAGTGAATGCATGGTAACATACACAGTTTTCACAGCAGAATATGTAATCCCAGGTCTCTGGCAGCCGCAGGTAATGCAATTTTAAACCAACAAAGGAAGTTTATGAAAGGTAATAAACTATGACTCACCTAAATAGTCGTAGAAGTTGTAAAAGGTAAAGGAACGCAGGGTAGAATCTATTACTCTTCAAAGGAATTACGTATAGAAATTCTTCTTGTCATGTACATGGAATATTCCTAAACTAACCAGAGCTTAAGCTTTAGCATCAGTTCATTCTTGCACTAGCTATTTGAATCCTTTGCGACTGTCAAATATATTACCTACTAAATTGTATCTAAGGTGGCTCTATATTACATCAGAGAAGAAAAAATTCAGGAGGAGAAGTGAAAATGTTCAATATTTTATGTCAGAGAATCATTTTTCCCAAAAGAAAAATGTAGACAACCAAATACTTCAAATGTTAGAACTTCTAGTTTTCTTCTCTATGTCATAATAAACAAAGAACAATACATAAAACTTCAACCAGTGTCAGTTGAATACAGAGAGTGGATCATGAATCATAAGGCGAAACAATTTTACGAACAATAGAGGAAGAAAGTTTACATCCTGAAATTAATGGGGCTAGACTTGCAGCAAGCTTCCTTGATTCTGGCATTTTATTGAGAAGATACTCAAGTTCCAGAAACTGTAGAAGAGCTTCTGTCTGAGGGTTTTTATAGAAACCTGTGAAGAAAACGAAAAAGAGAAAGAATCAACATCCACACTGCTATAAAGTATCTTTCAATATACTACTAGATAAGAAAAAGAACTAATACTACACTGATCAGTATTCATAGACTTCAAAATGAAGATAACAGTGCGCTTCTACTGGACATTTTAATCTCACTTGTTGAGTAGTTCAGGACAAACTCAGTTTTTATTCTAGATGATTATAACAGACTCAATTGACTCCAGTGAGCAACTTATGACACAAAAGAAAGTAAGTGCATAGATAATGTCCTGGTGTACAGATCATCACCATGGAAGACACCGTCAGCTACAGGTTGAGAAGGTTTGTAGCATGGTGCAGTCTGAACAAATTCAAACGGCTTGGATCCTCTTGTCTGTAGCTTATTTCTTACAAACTGGCGGCACTGTTCTATGCTGAGATGTACATTACTACAATCAAAATGGAGGGAGTTACGAGCTGAATTCCTTGAAACATGATAAAAAACAGAACTATGAAATGTACATACTTATAGTTCGCATTCCTGATTGTCAAGGGCAAGACAGCATTATACTTTCTTGTGATAGCCAACCATTCTTCATCAAGTTGAAGTTCATGTGGTCCTGGCCCGGACTCAATTTCAATAACCTATAAAACTCAGTGAGTCGCACACATTAATTTAGGTTGGATACATATGCGGCCCCTTAAAACTTTTCCAATTTTTTACATCTGAACAGTTAACTAAGATTTGTACCAATTGAACACTTCAACTCCAGTCAAATTGTATCTATTGATTACTTATTTCACAAGTCTAAACAACTTAAAGTGCGTGAAAATCACTTAATTTGACTTGGCAAGTAAAACCAATGACAAAAAGACATGTCAGCAAATATAACAAAAAGCCAAAAGAAAACTGAGTTGGCTTGAAAAGACTTCTGTAAATCTCCTCTCCAATGAGGCTATTTTCCCGAGAAGCAGAAATAATTCAGATTTGGAGCCTCAAAAAAAGTTCCGGTGAAACAGAGGAAAAGAAAATCAGACTTGGGTCACAAAAGTGTTCCTAGATTTGGCAAAATGATATAGAGGAAAAACATAAATTTGGATCTCACCTGACAATATTCCGGTGAAATCCAATAGATTCCAGATTGGACTTTTATTTTTGTTGTAAAGAGATAGGATTAGAGGATTCAGATCAACTTTTAGAATTCTTAGGATCCTTGTAAGTATTACTTTTTGTTCTTTTCTAATTTTCCAATGGTCTCCAGCATATCCTTAATACCGAAGAATACAATGCTACCAATTCTCAAAAAAATAGATTCCAAATTTGTGGGGTTATACAAATCAGTTTTCAAAGACTTTGAGGGAAGGATTTTGGGGTAAAAGGATGAGAAGAATAGTATAGAGGAAGGAGTCTGATGGCCAGCACTATGAAAGATGCAATTCCACTTGAATCTGAAGAAGAAAGAAATTTAAAAGCATGTATTATTGTTCTAGAGCTTAACTCTACTTATTAGCAGTAAGAAAAGAAAGAAGAATTCACAAAAATCATTTGTTGGTGTATTTCTTCTTCTCATGAAACGTACCAGAAGAAAAGTTGGAAAAAAGGCCAAAAGCCAATTTTCCAGCAGAACTCTATTTTTCCGGCAATCACGCGCTCAAGTTCAGGTGATGAACACGCAACTTGCCATGTCACCAAGAGTGTCTGATAGGCACATTTTGAGATTAGTTGTAGTGTTCAATAGGTTATATGCTTAGCTTAGGTGTCTAATGAAAAATTCCGACAAGTTTTAAGTGTTTGTGTATGTATTCAGCCTTAACTTTATCTGCGAACTATAAAAAGATCTTGACTCAGTAAACAACAAGGTGCAAAGAAAGACCTGCAAAAAGTTTCTACCAGGGAGGCACTTATCAAGAGCAAGAAACTTAGTGGAATGACCATCCTTCTCATGCTGAACTAAAGCAGCAAATTTGCAGTGCAGATGTGCAGAAAACCAGTAAGGAGGCCTCAACTTTCCCAATAATTCTGCAGCAGGTTTGCTTCCCAGGGTTCCTTCCTGAATCTGAAAGAGTACATATCTGAAATTATCAGAGCATTAAGGGGCCCAAAAAAAAGATACAAATATAGTTCTACACTTCAGAAGACGAATATGACACGAGGGCAAAGAAATGATAAACACAATTTCTGTGAACATAACAGATACGTAGATATGTTCTTACTGAAGATAACTAAATTAACAGAAAGTCAAAGGATCACAAATATTAGACCAAGGAGTTGACCAATTAAATGTGAAAAGGGAAGAAAACAAGTGAGACACTGAGGTTGCTCCAGTGGTAAAGCACTCTACTCCAACCAACTAAAGGTGTTGGCTGTACAAGCAACCAAGGGAGCGGCAACTACACAAAAATAGTAGGTGCTCTTAGTCTTGCTGAACACATCAAGAAAAGCATGTCATGGAAAAACGACTACCTTAACCTGCCCACTACGCAAGACTTCAATAGGAAGCTGACATGCTTGCACGTGATAAATTGCACCACACGATTACTTATCTTGTACAACAGAATCCTCCTGCTATTACAAAATTCAAAAGGAGCTGACAGCTAACATGGAAAGAAAGAAGATGAAATGGGGGGTCAAGCCTAATAAGATAGATTAGCAATAATAGGCTAAGGCCAATGAGGAGATTCAAAAAATTCTGAAGAACAATTCTGTGATGGTGGTCACATCTCAACAAGGGCTACACTCTCACCAGGAAAATCATGTTGGGCAAGTGCAATCTTCTACACCTGTGGTAATTGGACCTCTAGTTCCTTTTAAAAACTCCTTCCAACAGCTCTTACTCAAGACAATGTCATGAAGAGAGGGATAACCTTATGTTCTAGATGCTTTCTCTGTGGGGAGACTTTAGAGAATGTGAGTCATCTGTTTCTACACTGCAAGTACACTCAAAACTTATGGAGAATTTTTTTGAGTCGCAAAGGCATCTCCTGGACTATGCCTAGGAAAGTTTCTGAGGCTTTACAGAGCTGGGAGGAAGCAGAAATACTGGCAAAAGACAGATGGAGACTTATCCCTTCTTTAATATGGTGGACAATATGGAAAGAGAGGAACTCTAGGTGTTTTGAGAGCATAGGAAATAGTGTGCAGAAAGTGAAGCTCAACTACATTTTGCTATTATGTTTTTGGTGTATTCAGTTATACTCAAATGATAAGTGTCTCTATAATTGATGTTTTAAACTCAATTTAGCCATAGAGCAGTAAAAATTGGGGCTTTTGTATATAAGGTTTCAGTACAAGGGTTGTACTGTTTTGTGATATAATATAACCTTACCAAGTTCAAAAAAAAAAACTATGTACTTGGGTGATGATGCCAAAGTTTGGTGGAGAACAAGGGTTGGAGAAGTGTAGAGCACTAACCTTCCACGAATTGAAACGTGGATGTCTTGAAGAAGGAATTAAAAACCCAATTCCTTCCAAGCAACTTGTCTTGGGCTGCGGCGATTGAAACAAAGCAACACAGTGAGGTCATATATCAAGGAGTTTTCGTCCTTGATGCTCAATATAGGCAATATGGTAGAGGAAGACAAGTTGCACTATTTCATGAGCGGGTTGAAGGTTTGGGCACAAAGAGAGTTGAGGAGGCAAAATGTCCAAACTCTAAACTCTGTTATTGTGGCTGCAAATAAGTTGGCTGACTTCGATGAGGGTGACGACCCAAAGGACACTTTGTACTCCAAGTCAAAAGACAAGGAAAAGGAATGGAAGAAAAATGAGAAGGGTCGTGCTGTCGGAAACGAAGACGAAGTGGGGCAAGAGGAATCTTCTTTTCCAAAACAAAAAGGGGGAAGTTTTGTGTATGCTTGCGGTGGTCCACATTTAAAAAGAGGCTGCCTGGTACAAGCAAAGGTAAATGTTTTGATTGCTGCTAAATTGGACAAGGAGAAGAACAAGAAAGCAGACTCATCAAACATTAATGCCTTAGCGTTGGAGACAAAGATAGAGGGCACAAGATGATCTGTATTCCCAATCCAAATCTGCTTACTAGATGAGCAATGTCCTCGACGAGGATGTCGAGTTTCAAAGGGTGGGGGTGGCTTGTAAGGGGCCTGATCCTAAGACTCGACAGATGGCACGGTGGTGGCAAAGAGTTGGCATGAATGACTTTGTCAAAGGCCTAGGTGTAGGTTGAATTAATCATGTGGGCAAGATGCTGACATTGTTAAGATGGTGACAAGCAAGGTTGACAAGGCAGTGTCGTGACATGAAAAAGGCACTAGCATCAACACTAACTGACGTCGACATTGGGCAAGTTGGCATATGGAAAATGGCATGGTCGGGTCAAGTGTGGGTGAATCAAGTTGAGCTAAAGTAAAGTATAGGCAAAGCTAAGGCAGCAAGAAGACAATGAATGGCACGAGGGAAACAAAAGTTGGCATGGGTAAGGAAAACGTAGGCAAGGCAGCGACAACGCGTTGGCAGTGCGTCGGCAGAGCCTGTGCGGCCGGGTCCAAGTTGGCTATGGCAAGACAATGGCTAGGCAAAGCCTAGACAATGTATTGGCGCCAAAATAGGGCAGGAAGCTGGCAACAAGGGGAGAAATTGGGTAGCACAAGGCACATGCCAGGCACATGCGGCGGTTACCATTTTGTAACTGCTTGTCCAGATTCAATGTATCTTTGTATAACTTTGTAATTCGAATTTTGAGTGCCTTATTAGATGGGGATGTCAACTGAACATTAGCCTTGATTGGCCTCGATCATGATAAGTGTTGGAAAGGTGTCGGCAGGCTGTTTATTGTAAGTCAAAGGCTGTCACATGATCTATAAATGAGCAGCCTTGGCCTTGGACGAAATCAATAGTGAAAGAGCAAAGAAATAAGTCTAGAATTTCACTAAGTACACTAAGAAGGAATGCAAGGGTTTCAAGAGTGTCTTTCGGCAGCAATCGACTTGTGGCTGTGCCTTAGTCGAAGTCAAAGTTGTGGCAAAATTGTTGTCATAATGAGTGAGGGTCCTTGTATTGTTTTGAATTAATATAAAGGTTGGGTTTCCCCATTTATGTTATGTTCATTTCAGTTTTGGCATCGAAAATAATTTAAGGCCAAAAAGTAGGCGTTGTTGAAAAAACAGACAGACTTCACTGCAAGCAGGCTGAGTCAGGCAAGCGGACTTGACTGCTGCACAGTGGGCTAACCTCTGGCATAAAATCTGAGCGTAGAAATCTGCCCCTATGATATCATCATTAATGGACTATCAAACTTTCTTAAACAGATATAGAACATCTAACAAGCATAGGTTCTGAACATACACCTATGCTAGTTAAGTGTTCTGTATAGTTTTAACTTATTTTTCACTTTTATTTCATTTAGTATGATGATATACTATGAGCTTAAATGAAGAAATCGAGATTCATATAGCCGACTCCAAATTGTTTGGGACTGAGGTGTAGTTGTTGTTGTATGGTATTTTCCAATAGGATAAGCAGATAGATACATAGGACTTCATCTAACAAGGTATATCAGCCATGGCAAAAGTGAACCCGCTCAATATTACCTCTTGCTCAAAGAAAGGTTTTTGACGAAGAAGAGCTTTCAAGTCCCCACCGGCGGTGATGCCAACAGGCCAGTCATGTGAAAGAAAGATATCAATTGGTTCCTCAATTTGCAAGAGCTTGTGGACATCATACTCGCGAACATGATATATCGATCGAATATCCTGTTCACTATAAGGTAGCTTCTCATAGTGCCCTGCCCAATATCAGGCAATTATCACATATAGCAGTCATGTAAATCCAATTTCAAATTTATAGAACTTATATTCAGTAACAAATCTAGAGGAGCTAGGTACAGTGAATTAGCCAACCAATAAACTTGCATTTGACAAAACCTACAAGTTTGCTAACACATCAACAACAAAAATGTCAATATCCAAATCCAGGTAGTATTTGCTAGGACTAACATACCCCTATTGTAATGGTGTGATTTATAAATTCCAGAAAGGCCACCAATACGAATGTTGCCAAACTTGATTACACCAGCAAATCCAAGGAAGTATATCTGAGGTGCTGCCCATCCTCCATAGTACCTGGAAGCACAAACAATCATTGTATTAGGAGGCAAGTTGAGGAAAGTAGCATATCAGAAGGGATGTATCCTACATTCCATGTTATTCCTCATTCACCATTCCATCTTATCATACCTTTATCAATTATAGCTGAAAGAGCATCTATGAACAGAAAAAGAATCTCCTTCTCATGCTCAAGTTTGCAAGAAGAGAGAACAATCCAGAATGCATCCAACAGAGAAATTTCAAGGAAACCCGGTGAATTATGCCATTGGAGAAATACAACATGACTGGTCATATCAAACCAGCTTTCAGATTTCAACACTTCGTGCTCAAGTAAACTAAACAATAACTTGTGAGAAAATGAAATCCTTAATATTCTTCTTCTTTTTTCTAAGTTGCAACACCTCAACAGCTAGTTCCAAAAAAAAATCTTTTTATAAATAAAGTAAAAAGTTTATAAGGTCATTTTAGCAATGTTATATGGGAGTGAATACTGGACTTCTAAATTCGTGCACATTCCTAAGAGGAGTGTTGTAGAAATGCCAGAAGTTTAGATGAACGTGAGGTCATTTAAAAAATTACATCCGACAGAAGGAACAAAGATCATCATGGAGGATAATTCAACAAAATGGTGCCTAAGATGATTTGATTAGTTCTATGTACACCTCCAAAAAGACCAGTCGGAAGGTGTGATACTATGGTCATTGAAGGTGTTAAAACAGAACAAGATAGACCTAAAACATATGTGGGGAAGTTGTCCAAAAGACCTAAAACTTCTTAGAATTCAGGAGAACATAGTGAAAAACATAACACAATAAAAGGAAAAGATCCATAGATGATACCAACTTCCACTTCAATCCCATTTTATGTTCAACACTTTAAATAGGCAAAAAGTTTAAGAAATGTGGAAAGAGTTCTGAAACTTGTGGTCTAAAACAAGCCATAGATATTTGTGACTATAAATCATCTCATTTACGCATATATGGAAAGTTTAAAGTTAAATCGTTTCTAAATATAGAAAGGTAACATTCTTTTTAGGATAGAGCAAAAAGGGAAGTGCACCAACCTTCTTTTTTTTTATTCGTTTGACGAGGGAAGACCTTAAGTACTAAATTAATGAAATTACACCTATATCGCATCACATAAGTTGGACAAAGAGAGTACTTGGGATTAAGGCATTGTTGTGTTAGTTTACTTGCATTATTTCCAATGTTTGCTAGATCTTTCTAGTTGTATTTGAAATTTGTATCACAATAGAAAATAAGGAGAACCTCTAGTGCTATAAAATTATTGAGGAAGAATGGATATTGAGGATATGTATAGCCAACCCAAACTAGTTAGGGATTAAAGCATAATTGTTGTTGTAGTAAGTTGTATATCCATAATGGTGGTGTCTCGACCAACATGAACACATTCTACCAGGTAAGTTGCATGTCCTTAATTTAAACATTTATTTTAAAGTGATAAATATGCAAATAAATAGATGAAAGCATTTCACGAGTCAAGAGACTAAAGATTTAGGAAGTAAACTGGTTCACCTAAAACAAACAATCACCACACAACACAAACACAAGCTCTTCATACAGAAACCGTTAACTCATTTGCGATTCTTTCAAGATGATTTTCTTAAATTTCCATTAAGTACTATTGTAAGCACTTGACAGTGAATAGACACTCGAATGTCAAGTAATGCTGATAAAGATTCTTTGGAAGTTCCAGATTAAGAGATGAGGTACAGAAATGTATATCAATCATGGGTAACAATCTCATGCAATATTGACTGCAGTTATAATATATGGGCACCAACTCACAGTTCCCAAAGGTAATTGGATGCTTCATGGTTTCCTCCAATAAATATAGTTGGAAACGGTGCTACTTTCTCTCCTGAGTAATACTTCCAGAAAGAGTTCATGCTCTGGAATTTAGGTGGCACATTTAAGCTTTCCAGATCCTTCTCATTCCTAACAGCCTGTTTGCACAAATAAAATATCTCAATTCGTACTAGTCAAGTCAAGGATTTAAGTGTTTGCAATTCAACTACTGCAACATTTCAGCCAATCAGTTAATATGAGAAATCTCTTATCTCAAATTTTATTCTTGGTTGTGTTTGTCTTCAATATAACCATGGAATTAAGAATAATCAAGGAATCCCCATATCACTACCAACATCATGAAACATAGAAGATCAAAACACTAAAGAGTTGTATTATAACCATTTTTAAAAAAAACACTAAAGAGTTGTATCAAAGAAGAATGATTCAAAATAATGAAGAGCACACTTAAACTGAATTAAAAGGATGAGCCAATGCCTAATTTTCCAATGAATGGATAACAATTACAAGAATAATTATACATAAAAGCTTCAAAACAACAATAACCAAGTGTAATAATTATTGTGTGGTATATGTAAAAAAAAATGAGCAAAAGCTTGATCTATTATCAACTCGATCGGGAAAATCAAAAAATTAAGTAATGCGTCAAAAGATAACAAGGAACAAGTGGATCTACCTGAAAGTCACCGCAGCATAAAAGGAGATCAATCTTTATATTTTGAACTTCTTGCAAATGCAATAAGGTGGCATAAACATTATCCAAGTCTCCGTGCATACACCCTTCTACAGCTATCCTCATCTGCATTTAAGTAACCAAAAATTCCATTAGAACAACTTCAAATTCATATATAGATATTCTAAACAACAAAAAGTAAGGGTTGTCTCATCACTACTGAGACTACTCAGCCAACCAGTGAAATAAACTAAACAAACTGCTCAAGCAAATTAACACTTTCAGAATTTAATCTATACCCATATCTATATATATTATTATTATTATAATTGTTGGAACCCCAAATCTAAAAACTTGAAAGACCTAAATATCCTCCTAAATAACTTGAGTAACCCTTCTTTTAAAAAAAAAAATGGTAATTGTTCTATTTCTGCAGAACAGTACATAGTATGTACTGAAACCCTTCTTTTAAATAAGTATTGTTTAATAATCTATATCTATCTATTCTATATTCTATAAAAGTGCGAACCTCAAATTAGATGTCATTTTTATTTAAATAAGTATTATTTAATAATAATATTAAAGTAAGATAAATATTTAAATTTGATATGGGCATTTGGCCGTCTGGGAAGGTTGTGGTTCTCTAATTTTTTAAATAACATTTCAACCTCTAGAATTTTATTTTATTTTTGATGAGGTAAGTAGATTAATTTAAAGGCATCAAGAAATGCAAGCTTTACAAGGATAGATCAGTTAAGCTCACAAAAAAAGGATTTGTTGCCTCTTCCTAAACTATAAAGCTAACAAACTCCAAGAAGAGTTCTAAATTATTTATAGGGGTAATTTGGACCAGCTAAAAAGGCAACTCTAGAATTAATCATTGGTGACTTGTAATGAAAGGCCACATTCTTATATGGAAGTTCTTGTCTACAACAGCCAATGAATTGTGAAAAGGCATTCTTCTTAACATCAATCTACATTAAGAAAACTCAAAAGTCACGTTTTCAAGAAACAAGAAGTCACTTCACAATTACACCGATTAAGAACATCAATATGTATCATCTAACCTTTTTCATGGATAACTAAATAAGTGAATGCTTCATATAGAAACAGGAAAAATAGTTTCAACACTTTCCTGTTGCACAAAATTCTAATAGCATGGTGCAAGAAGGCGGCTAGGTAAGTTTTTTTTTTGATGAAGTAAGAAGGATGTCATTAACAAAGCATCAAGCAGATGCACAGATTACAAAAGAAAGAAAATATCAGCTCCCAAAAAGGCAAAAAAAAGCTATCTAAACAGCTAACAGCAGAGATCTATGGAGCTGATAAATTCTAGGAAAGAATCGACACTAAGTACAGGAGAGAGATTAACCCAACCAAAAAGAGTATTCAAACATCTTGCTTTAAAGGTAGAGATGGGAGTTGGGGTGCCATCAAAACATCTTTTGTTCCTCTCCATCCATAAGCACCACAAAATACAGGCTGGAACCAAAGACCAGATCTGCTTGACGGACTTCCCAACTTTCCAAGAACTCCAACACACAAAAGCCTCTCTCAATGATCTTGGCATGACCCAAGTGAGTCCAAAAAGTGAGAAGAACATGTTCCATAGGCCTGTTGCAACTGTGCAATGAAGGAACAAGTGATTAATAGTTTCTGAGTTGCACAAGCACATGTAGCATCTGTTGACTATTTGGAATTTCCTCCTCATGAGATTATTCTGAGTCAAGCAAGAGTCTTTTAGAGTAATCCAACTGAAACAAATAACTTTAGGTGGCAACTTAGTTCTCCAGATTAATTTCCATGGCCATTGATCAATTGCGGTCTTCTTGGAGCTTTGTTGAAGGTAGCATGCTTTAACTGTGTAGGATCCATCCCTGCTATGTCTCCAGATAAGTTTGTCCCTGCGTTGACTGTTGATTGCACTAGTCTGAATGGTGGCCAAAAGGCTAAAAACCTCTTCCAACTCCCAGTCATTAAGATTTCTCCTTAGGATCAGATTCCACACATTGTCTTCCCTGTACTGCGAGATGGTTGAGTCTGGATGAGATGCAATCTGGAAAATGCTTGGAAAAACATTCATTAGAGGAGTGTCTCCTAGCCAAATATCTTTCCAAAACTGAATATGTTCCCCATTTCCCACCATAAGTGAGGCATCACCGAAGAATATTTCCCACAGTTTCCTTATATCTCTCCATACCCCCGTGCCATAAGAGGTACTGACTTTATTAGAGCACCAATGACTATCACTACCATACTTTGCTTGGATCACTTCCTTCCACAAGCCAGCCGCCTCTTGATTGTATCTCCAGTGCCACTTCAATAGCAAACACTTGTTATGTAAGGCCAAGTCTTTTATCCCCAATCCTCCATATTGTTTTGGCAAAGTGACTTTGGCCCATTTAACAAGGTGAATTTTGTGGTCCTTGTTGTTGCCTTCCCAGAGAAAATCTCTCCTGATTTTGTCAAGTCGCTGTTTCACCTTAGCTGGCATAAGGAGTAAGGACATAAAATAGGTGGGAATGCTGTCCAATACACTATTGATGAGTGTTAATCTTCCCCCTAGAGAGAGGTATTGTTGTTGCCAGGAGGCTAATCTTCTCTCAAACTTTTCCACAATCACATTCCAAACTTGAGATGATCTATTCATAGCACCCAAAGGCATACCCAAGTAAGTGGTGGGAAAGGAGCCAGTAGGGCAACACATGATAGCTGCCATATCTTCCAGATCAGGGACCTCATTTACAGGGTATATAGTGCTCTTGGACATGTTGATGTGGAGACCTGACAATGCTTCAAAGAGCATAAGGGTGAGACTAAGATATTGCACTTGAGATTTCTTAGCTCCACAGAAAACCAAGGTGTCATCAGCAAATAAAAGATGTGAGATCGAGACTGGTGGACCATAACCATTGCCCACCTCAAAGCCTTCTATCCATTGAAGTTGATTAGCCTTCTCCAACATCCTACTCAAACCCTCCATAGCCAGAATAAAAAGGAAGGGAGATAAGGGATCCCCTTGTCTAATGCCTCTACCGGGAGAGAAAAAACCCACAGGACTTCTATTCACTAGTACAGAATACTTTATGCTGGAGAAGCTATACTTGATCCACCGAATCCATCTCTCTCCAAATCCCATTTGCCTTAGGATTGAAATAAGGAAGGACCAACTCAATTTATCAAACGCCTTCTCAATATCAAGTTTAAAAAGCAGTCCTGGAGTACCACTTTTCTGCTTCCAATCTAGAACTTCATTGGCAATAAGTGTTGCATCAGTGATTTGCCTTCCCTGAATAAAAGCATTCTGAAAACCAGAGACTAGATTCCCAATCACCTTCTTTAGCCTTTCTGAGAGCACTTTGGCCAAAATTTTGTACACACTATTAATAAGACTGATAGGCCTAAAATCCTTAAGTTCTATCGCACCTTTCTTTTTAGGGACAAGTGCAATAAAAGAGGCATTAAAAGATTTCACCATGTGGCAATTGTTGTGAAAGTGATTGAGCGCACCCAAAATATCTTGCTTGATAATTCCCCAGCACTTCTGATAAAACCCCATAGAGAAGCCATCTGGCCCTGGACTTTTGTCTGGGGCACATGAGTTGATTGCATTCAATATTTCTTCTTCTTCAAAGGCCTGCTCCAAAGCGTTCTCTTCAGAACTCAAACTGCCCAGGCCCTCAAAAGAAGCAGTAGGCCTCCATGATTCGTTTTCAGAGTATAACTCTTGGTAGAAGTCAAGAATTACCTCTTTCACCTGCTCTTTTCCTTCAATGAGGTCATCTCCTACCTGCAATTTGTCAATGTGGTTGTATCTCCTGTGGGAGTTGGCTATTCTTTGAAAGTATTTTGTATTCCTATCCCCCTCTTTTAACCATAGACACCGCGATTTTTGTCTCCAAGAGGTTTCCTCTGCCTTTGCTAATTGTTGAATCTCTTGTTGCAATTGCAATATTTTGTTCTTTTCAACTTGAGACCGGACCCTTCCTTCAGTTGCTTGTTCTGTCAGCAGAAGATCATCCACGGCTTTACTGATTCTGGAATTTAGCTTACCAAAGACCTCCTTGTTCCAGGTAACAAGGTCTTTCTTCAAAAATTTTAATTTTTGGGAGAGTATAAAGTCTGGGGAGCCATTTACTATATAACCTTGCCACCATTTTTTGACCATATCATGAAAACCTTCATGCTGCAGCCACATGTTCTCGAATTTGAAGTAGGAAGGATCAGAAGTCCAATCGCCACTCTCTAGGGCTAAGGGACTGTGGTCGGAGAGAACCCTTGGTAGGGCCACCTGCTTCACAACTCCAAAGAATTCATTCCATTCAGCGGAAATTAAGAACCTATCAATTCTGGAAGCCTGCAGAAAGTCCTCTCCCCTTGTCCATGTATAAGTTGCACCATGCAAGGGGAGATCAATAAGACCCATGTCTTGAATAAATTCAGAGAAGTCCTTCATGTCCTGGGATCTCCTTATACAATTGTGCCTCTCATGTACATATCTACATACATTAAAGTCACCACTTATGACCCAACATCCATCCCAAATGCCTCTGACAGCAGCCAACTCATCCCATAGGTCAAACCTTTCTGGAGTTGAGTGAGGTCCATACACCCCAGAGAAACAGAATCTGAAGTCCACCTGCAAACCCTCCCACATGGCCGAAAGAGTATGCTGCCCTTGGTAAGAGTCTATGCATTTCCATTGTCTTTTGTCCCACAAAATAATAATGCCACCCCTGGTACCACTTGCTTTCAGTTCAACCCATTCGACCCATCTTGATCCCCAAATATGTCTTGCTATTGCCACAGAACAACACTCTGTTTTTGTTTCTTGTAAACACAAGATGTCAGGCTTCCATTTTTGAATAAGTAGCTTGATGGTGCTTCTTTTGCTTATATCATTAAGCCCCCTTATATTCCAACTGATAATTTTTGCTTTCATTCTGAGAAAGCCTTGTGGAACCTGCCCCTACTTGACCCTTCTCCATTCTCATAATTAATAGTGCACTGCAACTTCTTGGCCACAATCTCACCCTTTTCCTTTGATCTTTTCTTCTGTTGCTCTTTCCCCTTTGATTTCTGCAACTGTAACTTCCTCTTTTGTTCCATTCGCAGTATCATATCGAAGATTTCGTGCTCAAACCCTACTGAGTTGACCCCAAAGGCTTTACAAGCTTTAGTCATCACTATCTTGGTCCAATGAGAGGTTTCAATAACTGTCGGGTGTGAAATAACCTGTTCCTCCAAGCTGTCACCGGACCAGGGTAGTGACAAAGTGTCGCTACTAATTGGGGAAGAGAAACCTGAATCTTGAGAACACCCAATAGAGAAAACAGAGTGGATAGGAGGAAGGGAGAGAAGAGATAGAGGTCGCATGCATTCGGCTTTGTCATCTGCGTCTCCCTCCCACTCATCAAGAGAATCAGTTTGCGTTAGGGAAGCCAACAATGGCTTTTGAGACAACTTAGCATTCGACTGTCGTTCCGAAAGCTTTTGTGTCTCTGCCACTATAGATTGGGCTTGGGCTGGCCTAATAGCCTTCCACTCCTTTAATATCTCCTTCTTTTTATTGAGATGCAAGTTCCCCTTTTTCCTCCTTGAATAATAAAGATGGTCTGAAGTCTTTTGCTGCGACTGGGCCTTTGCCTTAAGTTGGCCCAAAGTTGTCTTAGAATTTTTAGGCCCAACCCTACGGTCCTCAGCTGATTGCAAAACATAAACTTGGTCTGGAGTCTTCTGCTGCAATTGGGCCTTTGCTTTAAGTTGGCCCAAGGTTGTCTTAGATTTTTTGGGCCCAACCCTAGGGGCATCAGCAGATTTCAAATTTGAATTGATAGACTGCTCAGTTTTCGAGACACAAACTTGTTTGGACCGCTGGTTAAAACCCTGTTCATCAGAATCACCGGCAACTGAGATTTTCGAGAAGGCATCGGCAATAATGGATATTTTATAAATTTTGCCGCCTACTCTCAAATCAATTTTGTGTGGAGGTTCTCGTGCTACTGCTGGAATACAAATCCGAGCCCAGAGAATATGATTTCTCTTCTTTGTGTCCTCATCTGCACCGATATAACCACCACAACAGTCCCCGATAAATTTCAGAGACTTTTCCGACCATGGGTGAAGCGAGATGCCAAAAGCCCTAATCCACCTCTGATTTGCTACTAATTCTTCTTTAGAGTTATCCGTCCCTGATTCTGGAGACCACCACTCAAGTAATAATCTTCTCCCATTCCAAAACCATTCCCCCATTATTATTCTTTCCGCTTCTTGCCTAGATGGAAACTCGAACATCATCTGGTTATGTGTGAGCTGTAAGACGCGCAACCCTGCCGTCATCTTCCACCTTTTCAGGAACCACTGATGGATGACTGTTGGATTTGGACTCGAGCTGAAAGGGTCATTGAAGGTTCCAACTAAGCAACACTGCAAGTATTCCTGTAGATTCTCCAATTCAGAATGAGACTGAGAGCTCATAACTGGCCAGTTCTGGATGTTTGCAGCATCCATGAAAGATTTCCCTGGGGTGACAAATTTCCGGAGAGCTGGGTTAACTGGCTCACCCAAAGATCTGATAATTTTGTCAGCTAAATCACTCCACCCTACATTGTAATCCATCTCCGGGATGATAATAGCTGATTTTCTTTGGCCCCTCAATGTTTCTACTCGAAGAAATCTCCCATAAGAGTTGAAGTTCTGATAAACTCTGAACAGATCCCCCTCCTTAAGCCTTCCCCATCTTCTATAAAGGTCCCCAACACCTTTGGAAGCTAATCTCATAACACTGCATACCCATCTTAAAATGACTTCGTCGATCTTAATCTTACTGACAAACCGACTACTGAACTCCTTGAACAAGAACCACCTAAAAGAACCTTCACTGATATCATTTATTTCAAAAGACTTATCACTGGAAATGAAAAAGCACACCCTGTCACCCATACTTAAGAGATCGTATGATTAAAATTCCACCACAAAGTAAATAATTTTGTCCCCCATGGTAAAAAAAACTAATTCCGGTAGGAGTTGCCGGAAAAGGATCAAACAAAGTAAGAGAGAGAAACTAGGACAGGTTCCCCTTGGGAGCTGTGCCTGGGAGCATATTTTTTTTTCTTCTAAGAACCGGCGAAGGCGGCTAGGTAAGTTTTCTAATATATTAAACAACTATATCGTTCGGAATGTAGGAAGGAATTATATGATGCCACAAATAGCACAAGAGAAAAAAAGAATATGTTTAATGGCAAGTATGATGTAAGGTAGATTATAATAAAGTGTTCCTATATAGGTACTTTGTAGAAGTTTTTCTAAGAAGAACTTAAGCTGAAGTTTATACCGTGTTATGCAATATCTTCCCCAATAAATACAAAGTCTTATCTTATATCTTTTTTTTAGAGAAAGTTTTATCTTATATCTTGTTTTTCATTATTTACCAATATTTTATTGTATAGTGCTATTAAACTTTCTTAGAGCCTGTTTGGATGGGCTTATATAAGCCAAAAGTCATAAGTTAGAAATCCTAACTTGTGGCTTTCGACTTATTTTTGTTATTCTGGCTAAATAACAAGTGCTTAAAAACACTTATTTTTTATCTTACCCAAATACGAGTGAGCCTAATAAAAATTTAAATTGACTTTATGATTTTAAAACTATCTTCAGTACTAATAAATTAGAAATGATAAAAGAGACGAAAAAAAATTGGAAAGCAAAATAATTATGAGACTACAACACCACTTATCAAATACGAGTGAGTCTCACACCTTTTGTTTGTTGAATTCTAACGTGTATTTACTTCTCTTGTAACTATTTTTCTGTCAAATTCACAAGGTTTGTGAAATAAATTTCGGCCCTTTACACTGGAGGAATTTTTTCCCAACAATTCTCCGCCATTGCCTCTACCATCTCCGGGTAAGTTCGATGTACCAAATAACAAGGTAATTCTTCTCTAACAGACCCACTTCCTCCCTAGGGTTATTTTTTGTGCGATTTTCGGGCAAAAAATTGACACTTTTTCACTTGTTAATCTGAATTTTTTCATGGAACTACTTTGCTAGCTGGTTACGATATTCGACGACCAACTATAAGGCACCCCCACTTTTTTGGGAGGTTGAAACAACTTTGTAGTCACTGATACTGCACTCAATAAATAGTGTCCATCATGTCTTTGATTAATTGACATAGTGTTATTTAAACCTATTTGGTGAAGTTCGACTAAATCAAAGGTTTATTTCTTATTGATAGTCACTTAGGTGTAAGCGTGAGTTGAAATAAACTAAACAAACTTCTCAAGCAAATTAACACTTTCAGAATTTAATCTATACCCATATATATATATATATATATATATATATATATATATATATTATTATTATTATTAGGGTCTGAAAAATACCCCAACTTTGGCTGAAATTGCTGTTACGATACCAAACTTTAATGAGGACCTATTACCCCCAGACTATTTAATACCGTATTTTTTGAACATATATATTTGCCCACGTGGACATAAAAAATAATGCAAAATTATAAATAGTAATGTGTCCACGTGGCACATATATACCTTTAAAATACACTATTAAATAGTTCAGAGGGTAAAAAATACACTATTAAATAATTCAGGGGGGTAATAGGTCCTACATAAAGTTTGGTATCGTAACAGCAATTTCGACCAAAGTTGGGGTATTTTTCAGACCCTTATCCCTTATTATTATATAATTGTTGGAACCCCAAATCTAAAAACTTGAAAGACCTAAATATCCTCCTAAATAACTTGAGTAACCCTTCTTTTTTTTTTTTGAAAATGGTAATAGTTTCTATTTCTGCAAAACAGTACATAGGTTGTATTGAAACCCTTCTTTTAAATAAGTACTGTTTAATAATCTATATCTTTATATATATATCTATCTATTCTATATTCTATAAAAGTGGGAACCTCAAATTAGATGCCATTTTTATTTAAATAAGTTTTCGACTTATTTTTGTTATTCTGGCTTAATAACAAGTGCTTAAAAGCACTTTTTTTATCTTACCCAAACACTACACAAGTACTTAAAACCATTCTGGCTTAAAAGCACTTGAAATAAGTCAATCCAAACAGGTTCTTAGACTTAATGCGTATTATTCCTTTTCTTTTAGATCCAATTTCTGGCAAAAGCAACTCACGCTTACACCTAAGTGACTATCAATAACAAATAAGTCTTTCATTTAGTCGAACTTCACCAAATAGGTCTAAATAACACAATGTCAATTATTCAAAGACATGATGGACACTATTTATGGAGTGCAGTATCAATAACTACAAAGATGTTTCAACCTCCCAAAAAAGTGGACGTGCCTTATAGTTGGTTGTCAAATATCGTAACCAGCTAGCAAACTAGTTCCATGAAAAAATTCAGATTAACAAGTGAAAAAGTGTCAAATTTTTGCCTGAAAATCGCACCAAAAATAACCCTAGGGAGGAAGAGGAAGTGGGTCTGTTAGAGAAGAGTTACCTTGTTGTTTGGTACAGCGAAGTTGCCCGGAGATGGTAGAGGCAATGGCAGAGAATTGTTGGGAAAAACTTCCTCTGGTGTAACCCTCAGGGGTTGGCCTGCTGGCAATTGACTTGAGCCTTGGGGTTTGCTCCCTTTCAAGGTCTCAAGTTCGAAACCCACTGGGTGCAAACAATTTCTGAGGGCCATCGGATTGGGTAAAACCTGAATTAACCGTGGTGCACTTGCGGGAAACTCCTTGCCGAGGGCCTGTGCACCCCCGGGATTAGTCGGGGCTCAAAGAGACTCGGACACCCGGTGCAAATCAAAAAAAAAAAAAAAAAAAAAAACTTCCTCTGGTGTAAAGGGTCAGAATTTATTTCACAAACCTTGTGAATTTGACAGAAAAATAGTTACAAGAGAAGTAAATAATTGTTGGGAAAAAATTCCTCCGGTGTAAAGGGTCAGAATTTATTTCACAAACCTTGTGAATTTGACAGAAAAATAGTTACAAGAGAAGTAAATACACGTTAGAATTCAACAAACAAAGGAGTGTGAGGCTCACTCGTATTTGATAAGTGGTGTTGTAGTCTCATAATTATTTTGCTTTCCAATTTTTTTTTGTCTCTTTTATCATTTCTAATTTATTAGTACTGAAGATAGTTTAAAAATCATAAAGTCAATTTAAATTTTTATTAGGCTCACTCGTGTTTGGGTAAGATAAAAAAAGTGCTTTTAAGCACTTGTTATTAAGCCAGAATAACAAAAATAAGTCGAAAGCCACAAGTTAGGATTTCTAACTTATGACTTTTGGCTTGTATAAGCCCATCTAAACAGGCTCTAAGAAAGTTTAATAGCATTATACAATAAAATATTGATAAATAATGAAGAACAAGATATAAGATAAAACTCTCTAAAAAAAAAGATATAAGATAAGATTAGTTCTTCACAGAAAAACTTCTACAAAGTACCTATATAGGAGCACTTTACTATAATCTACCTTACATCATACTTGCCATTAAACATATTCTTTTTTTCTCTTGTGCTATTTGTGGCATCATATAATTCCTTCCTACATTCCGAACGATGTAGTTGTTTGATATATTAGAAAACTTACCTAGCCGCCTTCTTGCACCATGCTATTAGAATTTTGTGCAACAGGAAAAGTGTTGAAACTATTTTTCATGTTTCTATATGAAGCATTCATTTATTTAGTTATTTATGAAAAAGGTTAGATGATGCATATTGATGTTCTTAAGCAGTGTAATTATGAGTGTAATTGTGAAGTGACTTCTGGTTTCTTGAAAACGTAACTTTTGAGTTTTCTTAATGTAGATTGATGTTAAGAAGAATGTCTTTTCACAATTCATTGGTTGTTGTAGACAAGAACTTCCATATAAGAATGTGGCCTTTCATTACAAGCTGATTTATAATATAATTGTCAATCAAGTTAAGCAAAAGATAATGTAGCTATTGCCACCTGATAAAAGGATAAAGGGGAACAATTTATGATAAAATAGAGCTAAATACTTCTATTCCTTGAAATTAAATGAGAAGATGGCAGCAAGCAAAACCAAAACAATACAATAGACTTTAACACATTTTCCATACATGAGCATGCATTCAAAATAAGCAGACAACATTAGTTTTGGCATAAATAACGATCCTAGCAAGCAGCTAAACAGATCAAGGCATGGAATGAATAAGTAACCTTATCAGCTACAACCAGATTAAGCGGGAAACTATAACAGACTTAAATTGCTAGTAAAAAACTTGATATAACAGGAACAACATTTCAGCCAGACCAAAGCAAAGATTCAATACATTACTTCATGAGATTAGGCTAACATTAGTGACAGTGTAAAATAGTGAATCAAAACAACAGAGAAAACAGCCCAGACTACAATTACATCTTCACTGTACCGACAAAAACGAAAACACACATTGAAGAAATCAAGTCGTACAGCCTAATAGAAATTAAGACATGAGTTGCCATTATACAAAATATAATAGAAAAAAAAAACCTAACTCTGAATGCTAACGGGGCAAGCTCTGTATAAAAATTAAGACTAAGCATTGAAAGCATTTAAGAAGAGTTAGGTAGGACATTAAGAAATAATGTAATCAATAACACACAGTAACAACACAACCTCAAAACAATAGCAAAGTGGGACGAACAAGTTGAAGAGCAATGACTTCACCACAAGCGGAGCCTCACCGGATTCCGACGAGCAAAAAAACAACAAACAAAACGTTCAGCTATAGCCTCTAGCTCTTCGAAAATTTTAGGAATTCAGAGAGGTCTGATTTCTTTGAGTTGCAAAATTGTGTTCTTAGAGTATACCCCCAAAGCTGTGTTTTCAAAACAAAAAAATCCCCCCTTAATAGTGAAAACGATAGGGTATTTATCGGAGAGAAAACGGGATCAATTTTAGGGGGGGAACGGGATGGATTTGGACGAAATTCGAATTCCTTAAGAGACAAGGTTCCAACAGCTGGAATTCGTACAATTTCAAACAGATCGATAAGGAGGATCGTTTGATTTGGGAGGAAGGACGAACGAGGCACTAAGATGCAAACACCTGGCTTCGTACGGGAATATTGTTGTACGACAGGATAAGGAGAGAGGGAGAGAGGGAGAGAGCACGTGCTACTGCAATTTGGGTTTGACTTGGGTCGTTGCTGGAGCTTGACGCGATTCTGAGTTCGCTAGCTTCTGGTTTCGTGTGAGAAACAAGAAGAAACGATGTGGCGTCGGGTATTTGGGCGTTGTATGTTGTATGTTGTACTGTTGGGTGAATTGGTGGGCTTCTTTTGGTGTTGGGTCTATGAGATAAAAAGGGAATTGGGTCAGTTGAAGTTGAATAGAAGTGGGCTGAAAGATTGCTTGCTGATGAGGAATTGAAAGGTGGGCTGGGTTAGGGATCAAGGCATTGGGTCGGCTGAAGGGAATAAAAGAGGCCCAACATGGTCTTTTGAATGGGTTGAATAAAATGGTGGTATTCGACTTAAATTGTAATCGAAATTAATTAACAATTTAGCCAATCGGAATAAAGAGGTAACCAAAAGAATTAATTTAGAAGATTCGGCAAGAATTCAAATAGGACAAATTAATATAATTAATTTATGAGCTTCTTAATCTTAACAAAATAAAATGATTAACTTAATTACACACTAATTAATTTAAAAATCAACTATAATTTAAACTAAGGTAAATTAACAAAAAAAACACGCTTCTTGAATCAATGAAAAAAAAAAAAACTAATAAACCAAAAAAAACTTAAGATTATAAATATACTTTAAACCTAATTAATTTAATTGAATATTAAAAATAAAATCCTTTTGAGATGATTTTCGAATAATCATAAGCCTTGCTAATTACATATATAATTATGTGAGATATATTTATTATTCAAAATACTATAAAAAACCGACTAAAATTACTTAAAATAACCTTGAAATTATTTGAATTTTATAAGGCCAATTATTCTAAATTGTTTGGAAATTAAGAAGCTCCACTACTAAAAAAACAGTGAATACGAGTCCTACAAATACCGACTTCCGAAAGTCGGTATTCCCCGAAATACCGACCAAATACCGACTTCCCAGCTTAGGTCTGAAAAGGCTTGGTCGCTTTTCAATACCGACCTATCAAGGTCAGATTTAATTTTAAGTCGGAAAATTCATTATTTTATTTTCTGACTTCTTGAGGTCACTTTTATATATTTGTTTATTTTTATTTTTATTATTTCCGTCTTCTGGATGTCAAAATATTTATTTCTTATATTTTGAAATATCAACATTCAGAGGTCTGTATTAATTAATTTTTAATCTTTAAAAAATTAATTTTTAATATTTCCGACCTCTGGAAGTCAGTATATTTTTATTGTCATTTTTCTTAATTTTTAAATTTCGACCGTTGGAGGTCGGTATTTTATATTTTATATTTTATATTTTTTTACTTTTGATATTCCAACCTCTGGAGGTCAGTATTGTTTATTTTTTATTTTATTTATTTTTTATATTCCGGCCTCCAAAGGTCAGAATCGTTTATTTTTTATTTTATTTTATTTTTGAGATTCTGACCTCCAGAGGTCAGTTTTCTGCTACAAAACTGGCAACAAATTGCTGCAATTTTAGTTGTCCACCTGCATATTTCTACCAAAACAGCCCAAAGAGTTGCCAACACAATATTTTTCAACATATACATTAATCTTCTTCAAAATAAACTTCATCCAACTTCAAAATAAACTAAATCCAACTTCAAAATAAACTAAAATACGATCAAACAACTAAACAACTTTAACTCTTAACTAGGTTTGACTTAATTCCAACAACTAAATCTACCAACTAAATCACATTATTTATTTGAACTTATTTAAACAACCAAACAACATTAACTCTAAACTAGTTTTGAATTAATTCCACCAACTAAACCACATTATTTATTTGAACTTATTTCAACAACTAAACAACTTTAACTCTAACTAGCTTTCACTTAATTCCAACAACTAAACCACATTATTTATTTGAACTTATTTAAACAACTAAACAACTTTTTAACTCTAACTAGTTTTCACTTAAATCCACCAACTAAACCACATTGTTTATTTGAACTTATTTAAACAACTAAACAATATTAATTCTAACTAGTTTTGAATTAATTCCATCAACTAAACCAAATTATTTATTTGAACTTATTTAAACAACTAAACAACTTTAACTCTAACTAGTTTTGACTTAATTCCAACAACTAAATCTACCAACTAAACCACATTATTTATTGGAACTTTTTTAAGCAACCAAACAACATTAACTCTAACTAGTTTTGAATTAATTCCACCAACTAAACCACATTATTTATTTGAACTTATTTCAACAACTAAACAACTTTCAACTCTAACTAGTTTTGACTTAATCCCAACAACTAAATCCACCAACTAAACCACATTATAATTTATTTGAACATATTTAAACAACTAAACAACTTTTTAATTCTAACTAGTTTTGAATTAATTCCACCAACTAAACCACATTGTTTATTTGAACTTATTTAACAACTAAATAATATTAACTCTAACTAGTTTTGACTTAATTCCAACAACTAAATCCACCAACTAAACCACATTATTTATTTGAATTTATTTCAACAACTAAACAACTTTTTAACTCTAACTAGTTTTGACTTAATTCCAACAACTAAATCCACCAACTAAACCACATCACTTTAAATAATGAGTCAAACTAGCTAGGGGTTGATTAAACTTTATTTGAACTTATTTCAACAACTAAACAATATTAACTATAACTACTTTTGAATTAATTCCAACAACTAAATCCACCAACTAATAGGATCAACTAGTGTTGGTACTTATGCTTATCAAACACAGTATTCCTAAATTAAAGTTTTGTATCAACACTAGATGGACACAAATCGATCTTGCAAGAAAATCAATTTTGTCATCAATAGGATCAACTAGTGTTGGTACTTATGCTTAACAAATATATTATTTCTAAATTTAAAGCTAAGTGTCAACACTAGATGGACACAAATTGATCTTGCAAGAAATCAATTTTGTCATCAATAGGATCAACTAGTGTTGGGTACTTATGTTTAACAAACACATTATTCTGAAATTAAAGTTTAATATCAACACTACATGGACACAAATCGATCTTACAAGAAAATCAATTTTGTCATCAATAGGATCAACTAGTGTTGGTACTTATACCTGCCAAATACATTATTCCTAAATTAAAGCTTAGTATCAACACAAATCGATCTTGCAAGAAAATCAATTTTGTCATCAATAGGATCAACTAGTGTTGGTACTTATGCTTAACAAATATATTATTTCTAAATTTAAATTCAAGTGTCAACACTAGATGGACACAAGTTGATTTGCAAGAAAATCAATTTTGTCATCAATAGGATCAACTAGTGTTGGTACTTATGCTAAACAAATACATTATCACCTAATTTAAAGCTAAGCCAACCCTCGATGGACACAAACAAATTATCACAAAATTAAAGCTAAGTATCAATACTAAATGGACACAAACACATTATAGAAAACAATTGTACTTGAACTTTAAAAATTTAAACACATTATAGATAACTAATACTGTCTTATTGATTATAGGTCTCTTTTTTATGGGAGCATGCTGAAATTAGTTTCTGAAATGTTGTGCGCTCGAGGAGGTCAGAAGTTGAGTCCTTATCTATGTGCGCATGTTAGTGGTTTCCATACTTCAAAGGTAAAATGGTTTGACTTGATGCTACTACTTCATGCAGCCTTTCTATTTTCATATGTGCATACATAACATTGGCAGGAGTGACTGAATGTTTTTGCTTCTGCCTTGTTGACTTGAATGGTTCTCCAATAGGACATGGCTATTTATACCTAAGCTCCACTTGTTAATTCTGAGGTTTCTTGTTTGTTTTATCCAGTGATGTGTTTGTATATCTTTCAAACAAAGACAGTCTTTACGTAAAATAAATGCAGAAGAGTGCTCACTAACTTCCATACAACTGACTCTTGGGTAAGATGACTGATGAATGTCACAAATTAATTGGGAATCAGTATGTCTTCTTGTTTCCATACAAAGATTGTTGGAATGAACTCTATTGTTTCAGAGTGTCAGTTTCATATTGAGATAAAGGCTCAAGTGAGTCGAGAGTTAATTTTTCTATAGAGAGTCTACACTCCTAATAAATCTACATTCACGGACATTGTTTCTCCTTCCATCCCAAGTTTGAATATCTAGTTTTGCCAGTCTCATATAACTAGAGCTTAAATAAATTTGAATAGTTTTAGAGTTCTAATATTAGAGGTATTTACAGACGTGTTTGAGAAATTGTTGGACCATGTAAAATTCCTGGTAAACTTCAATTTAGCTTTACTATAAGTACTGTTATGTATGTATGATGATTAATCAAATACCTGGATTACTAGAACTTCGCCAAAGAGGAGAGGAATGGAGATGCGACGGCCTCGCTGTTTTTGTTGTCGTCTTCGATGGGGTTCGCCGGTGATTACCTTGCCTTCGCCGGAGTTGGCTGCTCGCTGCTCGCCGCTCGCTGGTCAGAGCAGCTGGAGCTGCTGTTTGTTGTTGCCGTCCTCACTGGAGCGGAGGAGAAGAGAGAAAGAGGCTCGCCGGCCGGAGCTGGTCCCGGCGCCTTTCGCTGCTTCGCCTGAGCTGCTAGGAGAATAGAGGAGAGGGAGAGATAGGGGAGGAGGAGATGAGAGGAAGATGAAAGAAGGATGGCTTAGGGTTTTGGTTCTTTTCGTTTAAAAATGATAAGAATGAAAGATTTGATCTGAGCCTTTGATTTGAATGCTATGGATGATCAAGATTTGATCTTGTAGTTGATTTGGATGAACGAATGGCTGAGATTAAAGGATGGGGCTTTTGAGAATTGAATTGAATCAGATAGGCTATAATTGAAATAACCAAATGGTCATAATTGAACATGAAATAGAATTGGATAGGAAGAGGGCTATGAATTAAACAAATTGAACAAAAAAGATTATGATTTAAATGATTTAAGGGGAGATTAAGGAAATGCTATTCAATTAATAAAATACTACATATATTAAAGCATTTTCATATAAATTAAACACACCTAAATTTAAAAACATTTAAATAAAGTAATTGTTTCGAGTTTAACTATCGATAAATATAATAATTTAATAATAATAATAATTGATAATTTTGTAAATTAGCAATATTATAATATATAATTTTAGACAAAATCGATTAAGATTTTAAAACTCGTAATATGTTTTAAAAATACGTATTTAATCGAATAAGTCGGTCAAAATTGGCGTCAACAAAATATATATATATATATATATATATATATATATATATATATACCTCCTAATTAGATAAATTTAATTTTATCGATCAACAGAAGTTTATCAATATCAAATGTAATATATAAATCTCCTTAAATTGATCATCGATATTCCTTTAATTGATAATATATTTCATATCTGAAACATTAATACATAAGACTTGATTTGTTAAACTACTCGACGAGTATATAATCAACATATTTCATACTCCGATGAATTATCCTTTACATGTCATTGCCTACGGTATGATCACTACACTTGACATCCATTCAAGATCGAACGTAAAAATCTTGATAGAACTTGCTTTGTATAGTACTTTAGGATGTTCTATTGTCTATTTCGTAAAATGAAAATTTAGTATTATGCACAATAGCAAAATTATGATTAATAGGAATATTTTAAACAATCCGACCTCCGGATGTCGCTTTTATTAAAAGTAATTAGATTAAATAAAAAATATCAACCTTATGAGGTCAGTATCACATTAAATTGTGAGACAAATAAAAAGTAGTCGTGTTAATTAAATAATACTGACATAAGGAAGTCGGTATTTTATATTAATTTATTTTTGAACCTGTATAAAACTGTCATCCGGAGGACGATTTATTTAAAGTTAATTGAAATATTAATTTAAATTTTCTGGAAGTCACTATATAAATATTTTAATGATAATTAATTTAATTACATACTATTTAATTTTACCAACTTTCGGAAGTCGGTATTATAATTTTTTTTGTTTTTTATTTTACACAAAACCGTCCTCCGGAAGAAGATTTAAATAAAATTAATTCAAAATATTCCTCAATTTTGTTTTTTATATTTAATTGAGAAAAAAATATATTGTTATTTATTGAATTATTTAATACCGACATCAAGAGGTCAGTTTTTATTGTAATTCATTTTTTCTGGGGAAAATTCCGACCTCCAGAGGTCGGTATTTGATTTTCCCGCTTTATTTTTCATAAGGAGTCGGTTTTCTAAAGTTTTTTTTTTTTTTTTATTCTTTTTAACAATACCGACCTTCGGAGGTCGGAAATTACCGACTTTATTTGAGGTCGGTAATTTTTAGGTCGGTATTCACTGTATTTTTAGTAGTGCTAGGAAATCGATTATTATCGGGGAGGGTCAAAATTGGACAATTACAAGTAATCCTTAGTACTAGTTTAGTAGTTTCTATTCCTGACTGGTCTGCTTGGATTAGAGCTACGACTGGATCCGATGGAGTGAACATGATAGTAGGTTGTGAGGACGGTGTTAGCTTAGTACCCGTTTTGCACAAAAAGTCTGCTACTTTTTTGGCTTGGCGGAAGTTATGGCGGACCACTGGATTCCCTAACTTCTTCATAAGCATCTTGCAAGAAGTGATAGAGGATGCGTAAATAGATTGCGCGTGATTCAATTGAGCTATTATTATCTTGTAGGATTCCTGCAAAGTTAAAGTGGATAACAATAATTTCTGCTGTGTGTGATTTGAACCATTATTAAAAAAAATACCCTTATTTAAATAAGTAAATTGATATACTAAGAAAATCTTATTAAATAGGTACAATTTTATTAAGGACTAGTCATTCCAACTTAATAGTATATATATGTCCTAGTCATTCCAACTTAATAGTATATATATTTTAAAAATTAAAGTATTTGTATTAAATTTTTTTAGATGTCATATGAACATATTTAAAAAACTACATTTCATTTTTAGAACTTTTTTTTATGTACATTAATTTTTATTTATAAGGTGCATAATAGATGATGTTCTTATTGTTGGTTCTCATATTTGACTTCTCGATTGAATAAGTACATAAATGAAAGATAGTTATTTGACTTTCAATTTTTTTTCATTGATAAACTAAAATTAAACATAAAAATATATTCAATTTGTGAAATCATATATCTAATAACATGTTTACCTTACACCAACAAAGATATTGTTCATGTTCTTGTAAATGATATTCAATTTATTCAATCATGTGTGATCTATAATTGACGGAACTCATTATGTTGTAACAAAAGAATGTAAAAATGTATGAATAACATTTGCAATAATTAGTAATAACTAAGAAAACTTATAATGTCATAACTAAAGAATTAAAGTGCAATAGCTGAATTTCTTATTAATTTTTGTATTTACTTAAATAAATAGGACTTCTAATTAATTTTATTGTTTATTTAGACAGTTAATTAGATTTTAATATAGTGTAGGGGCAAAATGACAATCCAAGTTTCCACCTTAAAGCTTTCCATGCATTGCAACTTGAACGTTTATTTCATATTACTTAATATAAAATTTATTTTGCAAATGATAATTTTTAAATGATTCACATAATTTTCTATTTTCTATGATTTTTTTTAAAATTTTAAAAAGAAGAAATCAAAACTTTTAAAAATAATAATTTTTGAAGTTCAAAGATCTTGTCAACTTGATGATACTTTCGGGACATATATAACTTTAATTTAAATACAAACACCTACCCAGTTATATATATCTATATATAGATATTTGCACATAATAAAAATATTTATCTCAAAAAAATAGAAGTTAAATAAGAAAATAAAAATTAAACTAACACACCCTTCAATCTAGTGTCGTTATAAAATATAAATGTAATGAATTTTCATTCGGCTAAATTATAGAAATACAAAAAAAAAAAGTAAGTAAGTAAAATGAAAGGAAAATGTATATATAGTAGTTACTAAATATCACTGTAAATAAAGTCATTTTTATGTCTTGAGTATCAACAAAACAACTCGAACTCGTGACAATTCTCTAACTAATGAGAAGTTCAATAATTTTAAAAAAAAGATATTCAGAGCGCATATCTGCATCACATGAGAAATTGTAAACAAAAACAAATGAATTTAGATTATTCCACGTTAGCTTCATATAGTGGAACATTACATACTACTGTATATATGAAGCAAAAAAAGTAAAACAATTATTATATCACTAAAAATTATTTTTCTCAAGTATTCGAGGTTCTGGAATATATCCACTTAGGATAAAATGATTTACTTCATCAAAATAGTGGTACCTCAAATTCCACTGATCATCAAACTCACTCAACGACAATAAATCACATGAAATTTTTTTTAAGTGTAAGAAGAAGAAGAGTAAAAGATTAAAAATGAGAGAAAATTCTTCTATTTATAGTCAATAAAGGGTAGTATGAACATGTGGTTATTGTGCCTTATCTGGAAATTCTGACCTTTCGAAACAGTGACAATTCTTTGGAAAAGTCACAACTCTTTGGAAAAGTCACAATCCTTTGTAAAAGTCACAACTTATCGGAAAAGTCACAACCTTTTAAAAAAATCACAACTCATCGAAAAAGTCAAAACTTATCAGCAAAGTCACAACTTTTCAATAGAATATATGCTACTCAAATAGATATACATAGGTGTTTTAAATAGGGTATTATAGTAATTTAAGATAATTTTGTTAAAACATATTTAACTTTTAAGAATAAGAAAATGTATATGTGGTAAGTACAAGCGGAAAACGCCGTATAATATGAATAGGAAGAAGTAGAAGATATCTATGATGCTTTAATTAAAACCTTATGTTTTATTATTCAAAATTCTATCTTATTATGTACTCCCTTTGTTCCTACTTACTTATCCACTTTTGAATTGATACACATATTAAGAAAACAATAATTGACATAATGAGTTTACCATTTTACCCCTATTAATTATGAAGTGGGTGAATTAAAAACTTAAGATATTCAAGAAGTTCTACATTTTTCAAAGTAATTAATTGAGCGTATAATAGGTAAAATAAATAAATTATCATTTCTTTATTTGTCAAAATGGACAAGTAATTAGGGACAACTAAAAAAGGAAATGTGGACAAGTAACTAAGGACAAGGGAGTAGTTATTAACTAAGTACTAATTCATTTTTTATTATATTTTTTCTTGAGAAAATGGTCAAATGCCCCCTCAATCTATTACCCCATTCTCAACTACACACCAATACTTTACGAGAGTCCTATTACCCCCCTGAAATATTTTAAACTAAGATATTAACACCCTTAAAACGTCACCCCCAAATCTGTGTTGCCTAGTGTAATACACGCGCCTATTTTTTCAGAATAATAAAAAAATAATCATTCCAATTTTTCTCCACCATTCTTTCCTTAATAACCATTACCAAATCTCATCTTCATTCTCCTTCTTCCTAAATCTTCTTTCTTCTTTTTTCTTCACTATTCCCAGAAAATGTTCCCAGATGGCTCATTTTCTTCAGTCCACCTTCATCTCTACCACACCATATACACCAACCTTTGCCCTTTTTTTTAATGTCCTTCCGATCATCTATTTGCACAAAATTGATTGTTATTGAATTTGATAAGTTAGCTACTATCGTTATCTCTGAAGATAGTTATATTTTCGTCGGTTCTCAATTGTATTTGTCGATGAATTTGAAAATGAATTTTTTCTTGAAAAATCTCAAATTCTAATACCCACTTTCAATTGCAATCAAGAAACTTCGATTTCTACTGTAAACGAAAAGATGTCTCCGATGAAAGCTGCAATTTTATCTTTCGAGGTCGAACTAAAAATATTTTCCGCCGAGGTGAAGAAACTGAAGTGTTCTTTTTTCTTTCTTTTATTGTTCTGTCTAAAATTAGGGGAAGATTTTAATGGTGTTGCTACTGAAAAGTATTTTGTGAATTAAAAATGAAAATATGAAAAGATAAAATTCTTTCTTGTATTGATAGCCAAGGCAGCCGACTGAGTTAAAGAAGGGTTAGAGATGAGAGAGAGTGTTTGTATTTGTGTGTGTGATTTTAGTTGATTAATTTTATTAATTATTATATTATCTAATTAAGAATTGACAGTTGTTAAATTAATTAATTTTGACTTCCTTTTTTCCCACACACTTGCTAATAGGAAAGTGAATACACTTACTGTATCATGCTACAAATTACAACCACGGGAAATATTGTCCCTTTCAAGTCCAAATGGAGATGGTTAGTCTAATGAAAAAAGTAAAAAGTCTTCAGTTTCACCAAGTCTGATGCCCATTTTAACCAATCAGTTTTCCTCCCTAGTTAAGGAACAAATGAGGAATCTACAATAATATAAATAAGTGAATATTTAACATTTTCAGAATTACACATTACTTACAACCCTCTTTTGAATCTACATTGATCTCCAAAACCAGCTTCAATTCTGTATCAACTCACTTTTCACATGGCTTCATTTTACGGCTTTTAAGTTTAATAAAAGAAGAGGCCTTGTACCTAAAACTCAAACCTCAAAAGTTAAATTCATGATGCAAGAATTATCTAAGACCATATTTGGAGAGAACATAATATTTCCTTGACAGGCCTAAAATTATTTGTATCACAGCAAAATAATTGGTTCTAATAGCTTAACATTAGTAGTCATGCTTCGCGTCGGAAGGGAGGGGGGATTCTTATCTACTTGACATATTATATCAGCAAAAGTTAGATTTATTGAACATCAGATTCATGACCTACATTTCTAAAGATGGGGCATTAGTAGTCCGATCTTCACAAAGACCAAAATTGTCGTGAAATTAAAATCACCAGTCTCTACCACATGCCCTCGCTATAATACAAACAAATTTTATTTCCCCCCACATAATACCACAATTCATGCAGTACAATAATACAGTAACAGTAATCAGAGCCAATCATAACACAACTTTTTAGCAGGACAGGAAAAGGACAGGAAAACAACTGATACAATAAGTGGTGAATTCCAACTTAATTATGCTTCAGTTGTGTAAAACTAAATGGATGACTATAAACATAAATAAAACTGAAAATACTCATATTTATATACCTTTTAGGAGTTCATTGGATGACCCAGTAGCACTGCCAATGAAAATAGATTTTGGTCCATTTTGCGGGGCACAATCAACGATCCTTAAAGCCAATCAATCCCTGCAACTGGATCCATGGTAAAATGAGTTCTTTCTATCATACCTTTTATCCACGAACAGAATTGAGATGGTTTTTGTGGTTCACCATAATACAGTCATTGGCTCATATTGGCAAAATCACGAGGAACATTAATAAGAATGTCCTCTCATGTGATGATGTTGCCTACAACTTCCATCTTACTCTAAGATATTGTGCACTACCTAAGAAAACTATAAGAGAGCATGTAATTCAGCTGTGCCAATATAAGAAAATCGTAACATTCCACTATTGATATTAAACCAGCACTACTTCAAATACCAGTAAGGGTTTGGTGATCCAGACAAAGGTGATGAAATTAGTTATCAACTCTTGCAAAGGCTTAATCACTACCCACCCATTGTCTGAAAGGTTCGGCATAGCAAGGTGAGAGCAAAAGTATGCTAAGGTCTAAAAATGGCCAAAATAATGAGAAAGGGGCAACGTTTCAAATGTCAAACAATTCTATGAAGTGAAGTTTCCCATTAAAATTGCTAAAACTGCAGCTTTCATTTACCCTTTATAGCGGCGGTTCTTTGGGAACAACCTTTTACATAAATTTATTGACTGACAGAAATAAATCACGACTGTTATAAGGAACTAACAAAAAATAAGTATCAAGATATGAGCTTAAGATTAATCTTTCTTAAGCATATTCCAGGTCAAACTCTTTGAAATCCTCTGTATCATCTATATCATCTATGGGTATATCTTCATCGAGGTAATCGAAGGAACCTGAAAATGCATTAAAAGTAGGTAAAAGTCAACCAGTTATTTAGATAAACTATGCATCTCTTCTAGAATATAAAATATACATCAAATAAAAAATAAAAGAATGAAAAGTTATGACTTCACTATACAAGATATCTCTATACTAGAAACATGTCAACTATACTTAATCAAATTGCATAGCATTCCCATTTAAAGTATAATGACATTGCTGACAAAAGAAAATGTGAGTGAATGCATGGTAACATACACAGTTTTCACAGCAGAATATGTAATCGCAGGTCTCTGGCAGCCGCAGGTAATGCAATTTTAAACCAACAAAGGAAGTTTATGAAGGTAATAAACTATGACTCACTTAAATTGTCGTAGAAGTTGTAAGAAGTAAAGGAACGTAGGGTAGAATCTATTACTGTTCAAAGGGATTACGTATAGAAATTCTGTTTGTTATGTACATGGAATATTCCTAAACTAACCAGAGCTTAAGCTTTGGCATCAGTTCATTCTTGCACTAGCTATTTGAATCCTTTGCGACCGTCAAATATATTACCTACTAAATTGTATCTTAGGTGGCTCCATATTATATCAGAGAAAAAAAAAATCTGGAGAAGTGAAAATGTTTAATATTTTATGTCAGAGAATCATTTTTTCCAGAAGAAAAATGTAGACAATCAAATACTTCAAATGTTAGAACTTCTGATTTTCTTCTCTCTATGTCATAATAAACAAAAAACACTACCTAAAACTTCAACCAGTGTCAGTTGAATACAAATAGCGGATCATGAATCATAAGGTGAAATAATTTTACGATCACTATAGAAAGAAAGTTTACATCCTGAAATTTATGAGGCTAGACTTGCAGCAAGCTTCCTTGATTCTGGCATTTTATTAAGAAGATACTCAAGTTCCAGAAACTGTAGAAGAGCTTCTGTCTGAGGGTTTTTATAGAAACCTGTGAAGGAAACGGAAAAGTGAAAGAATCAACATCCACACTGCTATAAAGTATCTTTCAATATACTACTAGATAAGAAAAAGAACTAGTACTACACTGATCAGTATTCATAGACTTCAAAATGAAGATAATAGTGAGCTTCTACTGGACAAATTTTAATCTCACTTGTGGAGTAGTTCAAGACAAACTCAGCTTTTATTCTAGATGATTATAACAGACTCAATTGACTCCAGTGAGTAACTTATGACACAAAATAAAGTAAGTGCATAGATAATGTCCTGGTGTATAGATCATCACCATGGAAGACACCGTCAGCTACAGGTTGAGTAGGTTTGTAGCATGGTGTAGTCTGAACAAATTCAAACGGCTTGGATCCTCTTGTCTGTAGCTTATTTCTTACAAACTGGCGGCACTGTTCTATGCCGAGATGTACATTACTACAATCAAAATGGAGGGAGTTACGAGCTGAATTCCTTGAAACATGATAAAAAAACATAACTATGAAATGTACATACTTATAGTTCGCATTCCTGATTGTCAATGGCAAGACAACATTATACTTTCTTATGATAGCCAACCATTCTTCATCAAGTTGAAGTTCATGTGGTCCTGGTCCGGACTCAATTTCAATAACCTATAAAACTCAGTGAGTCGCACACATTAATTTAGGCCGGATACATATGCAGCCCCTTAAAACTTTTCCAATTTTTTACATCTGAACAGTTAACCAAGATTTGTACCAATTGAACACTTCAACTCCAGTCAAATTGTATCTATTGATTACTTATTTCACAAGTCTAAACAACTTAAAGTGCGTGAAAATCAGTTAATGTGACTTGACAAGTAAAACCAATGACAAAAAGACATGTCAACAAATATAACAAAAAGCTAAAAGAAAACTAAGTTGGCCTTAAAAGACCTTTGTAAATCTCCTCTCCAATGAAGCTATTTTCCCGAGAGGCAGGAATAATTTAGATTTGGAGTCTCAAAAAAAGTTTCGATGAAACAAAGGAAAAGAAAAACAGACTTGGGTCACAAATGCGTTCCTAGATTTGGCAGAATGATATTGAGGAAAAACATAAATTTGGATCTCACTTGAAAATATTCCGTTGAAGTCCAATAGATTCCAAATTGGACTTTTATTTTTGGTGTGACTAAATATCTTTCACGAAGTGTCAAGACACTCCAACTTTATCTCAAGGAAAAGTAGGTTGCATAATTGCAATCCTGTGAACGTGTGTTAAGTGTATTCAAAGATTTAAAATGGTTATGCAAATGAAGATAATTTAGTATTGTTCATCAAATATTAAAGCGATAAATGAGCATCAAGTAGCATATTAGGTCATCATACACAATATATCCAAAAATTAAAAATAATAAAATAAAGTACTATTTAATATAACAGAGCCCGAATTCTTATTAGTCCCTAGCGGAGTCGCCAGAGATGTCACACCGCTTTTTTGCACATGTCAAAAGGATTTTTCCAATTAATGTGACTGTATTGATTAAGGGATTATTTTTTCTTTTTTCGAAATCGCCCCTTGAAATTGAGTTATGGTGTTCCAAGTCAATCTTTATTAATCCTAATCAAAAGGAAATGACTCTTTGTTTGGTCTGCAAACCAGAAATTTGGGTAAGAAATTCTGTTGACCGAGGGGAAGGTATTAGGCATTCCTCGAGTTCTGTGATTCTAGCACGGTCACTTTTATTGTCTTATATTTATCTTGATATATTTTTGGATAATTTTTATAGGCTATGATTTGCTCGCATTTTTATAGTTGAATTTTTATTTGGTCTCAATCCAGATACGTAACCGCATTCTTGGTCTTGACATTTATAGATATAACTGTCTTCTTTCTATCACACTTAATAATCTCTATAAGTCTTACTTTAAATTAATAAAAATTAATTGTATTATTGAACAAGGTGCATCATTGCATCCTTAAGTTTATTTTTTAATATCTCAAAAAATATGTGTAACCACATTCTTGATTGAAACAAATATTTTTTTTAATATTTCTAAAAGTCATCTAGTCATTAAGAAAACAAATATTTTTCCTTTATACATGCATAGGATACAATATAAAATTTTGGATTATTTGGTATTCTTTTATTATTATTTATTTACTCTTAAAGTTGATGTCAAAATTAAGCGTACACTTTTTAATCCAACAAAACAATATCGAATTAAAAAAAATAAATCTCATTTCTATTTTTGATTAAATAAAATAACAATATATTTTTTTAGCCTAACAATCCCTATTTTATTATTATTGACATCTAAATCAAGACAAGAACAACGCCATGACCCATTAATTTTAAGAGGTTACAACTAGCGAATACAAAATAAATAAATAAAAATAATCACTGATTGAAACTACATTCATTCATTAAACAGAGATATAACAACCGACAAATTGTTCATTTCAATCAATTATGAATAAAATAAAAATATAGGAAAACTTAGCATAAAATTACATCAAACTCCATAAATAAATTAAAGAGATAAGGTAAGTAGAATACCGCAAAATTTTGAACGAATCTCGATTAGAACACCCACGAAACTTTGTTATTTTTGGTGTGGGTGTGTGTTGTATTTTGCTTCTGTGTGTTGTAGTAATTGCAAGGAAATTAAATTATTTGGATGCTGTTTTTCTTCCTTTTTTTGGCGCGTCTTTTTGGACGATTTTTTTTTGTTTTCTCCGTGCATCTGTTGTGTTGTAGTCTTTTTTTCTTTGCTGATTTTTTTCTTCTTCTTCTTTTTTCTGTACGTCTGTGTGTGGGTTTTTTGTATTTGGAAGAAAAAATATGTTTGGTTCTCTCCCCCTTTTTTTTGTGTGTCGTGTATATGTAGTATGTTAATAAAGGTTAGTAGTGGTGTAGTATATGTTGTGAGTGGAGTGTTGCTGATGGTTTGTCGTGGGAGTGGGGGGAATGGAGTGAAATGTGGGGGGAGTGGGGTAGTAGAGGGGTAGTGGGGGCAAGGGTATTGGGTAGTATTAATTTTTTTAATAAATTTAATATACATAAATTATAATAACAACAATAATAATAATAATAATAATAATAAAAATATTAACTAATTATTTTGAACTAAGAAAAGTGATATAGCTAGTCTAAAAATATAATTAAGAAATACTAGCTTGTTTATTAAAATTTAAATTAAAAGAGAACGTATATTTTTTGTAGTTTTCAAATCTTTTAAAATAAATTTACTAAAATACGATAAAAAATAAAATATTTAATGTAGACCTAGAAGGAATACTTAAGGAATAAAAATGGTGTAAAACCTTATGTTTGGTCAAAAATTACGTGTCTACACTTGTAAGTATTAACCTTTTTGTTCTTTTCTAATTTTCTAATGGTCTCCAGCATATCCTTAATGCTGAAGAATGCAATATTACCAATTCTCAAAAAAATAGATTCCAAATTTGTAGGATTATACAAATCAGTTTTCAAAGACTTTGAGGGAAGGATTTTGGGGTAAAATGATGAGAAGAATAGTATAAGAGGAAGGAGTCTGATGGCCAGCACTATGGAAGATGCAATTCCACTTGAATCTAAAGAAGAATATTAAAAACATGTATTATTGTTCTAGAGCTGAACTCTACTTATTAGCAGTAAGAAAAGAAAGAAGAATTCACAAAAATTATTTGCTGGTGTATTTCTTCTTCTCATGAAACGTACAAGAAGAAAAGTTGGAAAAAAGGCCAAAAGCCAATTTTCCAGCAGAACTCTATTTTTCCGGCAATCATATGCTCAAGTTCAGGTGATGAATACGCAACTTGCCATGTCACCAAGAGTGTCTGATAGGCACATTTTGAGATTAGATGTAGTGTTCAATAGGTTATATGCTTAGCTTAGGTGTCTAAATGAAAAATTCCGACAAGTTTAAGTGTTTGTGTATGTAATCAGCCTTAACTTTATCTACGAACTATAAAAAGATCTTGACTTAGTAAACAACAAGGAGCATAAAAAGACCTGCAAAAAGTTTCTACCAGGGAGACACTTATCAAGAGCAAGAAACTTAGTGAAATGACCATCCCTCTCATGCTGAATTAAAGAAGCAAATTTGTAGTGCAAATGTGCAGAAAACCAGCAAGGAGGCCTGAACTTTCCCAATAATTCTGCAGCAGGTTTGCTTCCCAGAGTTCCTTCCTGAATCCGAAAGAGTACATATCTGAAATTATCAGAGCATTAAGGGGCCCAAAAAAAGATACAAATATAGTTCTACACTTCAGAAGACGAATATGACACGAGGGCAAGGAAATTAAAGAAATGATAAACACAATTTCTGTGAACATAACAGATTTGTAGATATGTTCTTACTGAAGAAAACTAAATTAATAGAAAGTCAAAGGATCACAAATATTAGACCTAGGAGTTGTCCAATTAAATGTGAAAAGGGAAGAAAACAAGTGAGACACTTAAGGTTGCTCCAGTGGTAAAGCACTCTACTCCAACCAACTAAAGGTGTTGGCTGTACAAGCAACCAAGGGAGCGCCAACTACACAAAAATAATAGGTTCTCTTAGTCTTGCCAAACACCTCAAGAAAGGCATGTCATGTAAAAACGACTACCTTAACATGCCCACTACGCAAGACTTCAGTAGTAAGCTGACATACTTGCTTGCACATGATCAAATGCACCACACGATTACTTATCTTGTACAACGGAATCCTCCTGCTATTACAAAATTCAAAAGAAGCTGACAGCTAACATGGAAAGAAAGAAGATGAAATTGGCATCAGGCCTAGCTCTAATAAGATATATTAGCAATAATAGGCTAAGGTCAATGAAGAGATTCAAAAGATTCTGAAGAACAACTCTGTGATGGTGGTCACATCTCAACAAGGGCTACACTCTCACCAGAAAAAATCATGTTGGGCAAGTGCAATCTTCTACACCTGTGGTAATTGGACCTCTAGTTCCTTTTAAAAACTCCTTCTAACAGTTAAGCCAAATTGATGAATTCGACAGAGATGACACCTCAGCTAAGGGAACGCCAGATTACCAAGAAGTAAAAAACACCAAGCACTGAGAAAACAGATCCACCTAGCAAGAACACTAAAAATAGCATGAGCAAGGAAGTCCACCAAATTGACATCAGGGTCCATCTCTGGAGCCCCAACATATATAATGGAGTAGGTGGTTGTTTCTAAGGATCCCAATGAGATATAAAGCCAACAAATTGTTATGCAAGAGGGCAGAAAGACTGAATCTAGCCATAAGAAATATGGAAGGAAGAACAAGCACACCATAACCATGCCTACTGAAGGAGGCAGAACACAGAACATCCCTAAAGAATCCAAACAAATAGAAGGATTCTAGTGAATATGACTCAGAAGACAGCCGAGGAGATTCACGTTTATGATACGGAGAAGGAAAAGGATAATGAAGAGTGCAATTCCACTGATGATGAGGAGCCTATGAGTACCTTTGCACCGCAAACCTCATGTAATGAGCAAGAAGTGAAGGATGTAGTGACATCACATAAAATAAGTTTCAAGAAAATTGCTGAGCCTTTTTGGATGACTCTGGTATATGCCAAGACAAAAAAAAATCAGATACTACCATTGTGGGATACCTTGAGAGGTTGAAACTTGAACGTGGATGGCCCTTGGTGTATTAGTGGTGTTTTTAATGCAATAGTGGATGATGAAGTAAAGGAGGCAGACCACACAGGAGGTAGAAAAACATGGGATGTTATTTCATGTATAGGAGAATTTGGGATGCTGGATTTCACACGACCAAGTTTTACATGGTGTAATGCAAGGACATGGAGATAGAATATGGAAGAGGATAGAGAGGGTCATCAGCCTGATCCTAAGACTCGGCAGATGGCACGGTGGCGGTAAAGGGTTGCCATAGTTCGAAGAGGAGTATCAAACTCTTAGGACGCGAGTTGAGGAGCGACTTCCACCACAATCAAACCACACCCCTATCAAAAGGCATGTGGGTATTTATTTTGGTTTATCCATTACAATTTTGCATCCGAAAAACTTTTCATTCTCATGGGAGGCAACTTTCCAACCTGAGTGACAATGCACCAAGAGCTTTGGAAATTATGTCTAAGTTCTTAATTATGGGTGTGAAGGGCCCCACATTCATGGCTAACAGGTTGTAAGCCTCTTTTTCATACTCAACTTACCTATCACTCCTCCAGAACTAAAGGTTATCTTGAATAATAGATTTTCTTTTCAACCGATCGAGTCGAACTACAAACAACCTAATTCCTAAGGTCTAAGGATATGTATGAGGGCTCAATATTGAAATCTCGGCTATATTCTGACATTCTCTCTCAAATATTATTCTCGAGCATTCCGGTCTCTTCATAATTCGATATCGGGACAACTTTTGAATTCTTTCATAATTGTGCGTCAAATCAAGCGTATCGAACTACAAGTGGCTTGAATTCTCATATAGCATTAGATATGTAGTAAACCCAATTTCGGGGTTTAACCATAATTCCCAAAGTCCATATAAAAATTCCCTTTTCGAAAGTATTGAAGATGTGGTCGGTCAAAATTGGATTCATCAATTTCATTTGCCTCGAATTTCTTTCATCAATCCAAGTCAAACGAGGGACAGTTGTTGACACCCAATTTTGACCCTCCACAATATAAATTAATCATCGAGTTTCTTCAATCTCAAATGATTTAAAATAATTAGTTTTATAAAACTTCAAAAATAATAATAATATAGTTTGTAAGTTCTTTACATATTTCTGTCACTTTTTATAAATTTTAAATAAAATATATGTTTTTACATAATTTCGCATATAATTAGTACATTTTATGTATATTCGGAAATATTCTCAAAAAGATTCTAGTTTTAATTAAATATTTGCTTAACTAGTTTAGTTATATAATAGTTTATAATTAAGTTGATTATCTTATTTCGTTGACATTAAGAAGCTCATTAATTAATTTATATTAATTCATCTTATTTAGTTTTTAGCTGAATCACCAATTAAACTAAATTTGGTTAACTTCTTAATTCTCATTGGCTAAGTTTGCAATTTCATTAAGTCATTTTCCTAATTCATTTATGGCCATTTCTTTCCCATATCTTGGATCAGTCTTTCAAAAGAAAATTGGGCCCAAAACCAATTCCCCCCAGACCCAATTCAACTCTTAATACCAACCCAAAACCCTTCACAACAAATACAATAGCAACACAAACTGCCAACCCAATTACATAAACACAACGACCCGACCCAAACAATCCCATACTCGTCTTCTTCCTCTTCACGTGAAAACCAAAATCCAGTGAGCAAATCGCGTTGCAAAACCCAAATCACACGCGATCAGAAACCAACCCTGGTACACGTCTTCTTCTTCGCAAAGAAACCAATACATGACCCATCTGCAAACCCATAACCCTAGCAACCTAATCGATTACATCATTGTTCCATTTCCCCCCTTTTTCAAGGATTTCCAAATCTCTTCCACTGTCTGCCTTAGAAAAGAGAGAAGAAATTGAAAGGATTTTGAATTTCTTCAACGAATTTCCCCTCAAAATCACCCCATTTTTTCCTTATAAATAACCCTCTACTATCAGTAATTATGGACAAGGTTTTGGAAATTAGATTTTGAGGTCACATACGAAAAACACGGTTTTTGAGCTTGGTTTTTGATCGATAGTCATTTTACACTCAAGAAATTTTATATATTCGGTTCTCTGATTTTAAGTTCTGAAAAGGGTTTAGATTCTGCCCAGGTTCCTCATTTTGTTGCTAGCATTAGGATTTCATGGTGGAAGTTCTTTGTGGTTAAGCTCATTGTCTCAATTCGTTGCCCCCGAAAAGGTAACACTTCTTTTATGATTTGTTTTTTTTTTCCGTGAAGTAATAGTCCCTTGGTTTTATGGTCTGAAGTTATGATCGTGCTGCTCGAATGATGTGAGGATGGTATAATAATTGGTGGTTTAACTGGTTAGCTATTCATGTTGTTGTGTGGCTGTGTTTTGCTCGAAGCTTAGTGATTCCGTATGGCATTAAGTTGGGTTTTTTCCTATTTTCTCTTTGTTTCACTGTTAATCTAGCCTGGTAGGCTGTGAGAGTTGTGGTTCAGTCATTAAGTTCGGAATTATCTTTATAGGTGATTTCGATTCTCATCACCTGATATATATATGTTGTTTTTTTTTTACTCTTGTCACCTGCTCACTATGTTTCCGAAATGATTTATTAGTTATTCATGTTCCAGAATCTATTTTAAGCATTCTCGATTTAAAAGTTGATGCATTGAAGCATGGGTATTCGTTTCTATGTTGACTTCCCTTATGTCCTTTTTATTCTAATAAGATTACTAGCTGTGAACTTTGCTTATTGTTGTTAACATGATGAATGCGCCTTCTCTCCTCGAATATGTCTATTTGGATATGGTCGAGCCTAGTTTCTCTTGTTTATATTATTGTCGAGTAGTATATGTTTTCATTTGGTTTGTTGTTGTTCGGGTCGTTTCCTAATGGTCATGAAGTCTTGAGGGGCAACTGATACGCTAACGTTGTATGTGATATAAGCTTTATTTTTATTCTCTCAACATCCTTATTTATGCTTTTCTTACATTAACTTTCAATGGCTTGTCTGTTATTTCATCTATTCTAAAGTCCTTTAAAAAAATTGCCTTTTGAGCCTATTGTCACGCCCCGAGCCTACACCCTGGGCGGGACTGGCACTCGAGAACCATTGCTGGCCCTAGGCGAACCCTTGGCCTGGCTTACTTACTCAGCGGAAGACTTAAACACAAGAGATATAACTCATGTATAACTTAAGAAATAATAGTTTAGCCAAAATGGCAAATCAGTCTTTAAAACAACATCTGTGTGAATAATGTAAAGACTACTGAACTACTAACTGTCTATGAAGCCTCTAAACAACTGAGATGGATGTTGGGATAAACCCCACAACATCCTAATGAACTAAACTAGAATGCGAATAAAAGAGTCCTCTGGAATGCAAAGAGGCTCACCAACAGACTCTGAATGCTCAAGTTGGATCAACGAGGCGCTGGGTGCTGATCCTGGTTACCTGCGTCTGCATCATAAGACGATGCAGGCCAACTGGCATCAGTACATTGAATGTACGAGTATGCGAGTTGGAATGCTAACAAAAGTTACGAAATCACCGTCTTGGAACAAGTCCGTGACACGGAGATGCTCCTAAATAAATACTTGCGAAATTAAATTTTGAGACAGTGGAGTCCGCGTCCTTTCCGCGACGCTGAGCAAATTTTTGTTCACAGGAGGAACAAGTCCGCGACGCAGACTTGTTTCATGTAAGTTGTCCGACTTTTTCCTTCTTCGTTTTTCAGCCTCAATCCACCTAACTTTGATTATCTTCCTCAAATTTGTTTTAAACCCCGATGCCCAGCACGTATACTCAAGAAACTAACTCAAAGCAACCCTAAACTCAATATAAGGATCTTATAAACTTCTCAATTCGTCCTAATTTGCTAACAACATTAGAATTCAAGAATATTTGTCAAGAATATCAATTTTCCAACTCTTCTAGGATGAATTTCACTGAATTAAACATGTATGGCGCGTGGGTGAATGGACCCAACACTATGAGAGACTCACATACCTTGTAGGATCAATTCCTTGGAGAATTCACAACCAAAATTGATCGTTCTTGGCGAATCTTGCTTTTCCTCTTCTCCTTTCTCTTGCGTTCTTTCTCCAAAAGCCCTTACTCTATTTCTCAAAAGCGTAAACTGAACCTAGTCAGTTTTAGCCCCTAAAATTATTACCAAAAATGAATTAATTAAGTTGGGTAAGGAAAAGACCAAACTACCCCTTAAAAATCCGAATTGAACTTTTCTTATTCCAATAGCCCAACTTCCAAAGGGCATAACTCACTCATCCGAACTCGTAATCGCCCAAACTTGACGGCGTTGGAAATATCATTCCAAGATCTTTCCAACCATATCTGGAACTACACCTAACTCATCCTGAGCTAGGAGTTATGGTCGTTTGAAGTTGACCAAAAACTCACTTTTGCTAACTTAACTAAATTTCCAGATTTAAGCTTTTTCCTAGTTATTTCAATTTGCGAGATGTTACACCTATAATGATACTCCTTTGGCTGTCTCCAATTCTCGTATTTACATAAGTTAGTCATTTATGTTCAGTTTGGCAAAAAATTGTTTTAATTTCAGTCAAACTTTGGATAACTGTTTAGGTCCTTGTTTAGCTTAAATTGAGGTTACAATCTTGCTGTTTTAAGCATCCCTTTATGGTGTGTTGCTTGGGGTTCATTGTTTCGTTGTTTTGTTGTCCAACCTGCCACACTTCAATCAAGTCCATGTCTCTTTTTGTCTATCTTCTAGTCGGAAATTATCTATCACTTGTAGTTGAGTTAACTCCAAAGAAGAGTGGAGTCTCAGTTACCTCTTATTCATTTACAAGATTGTTGTTATTTTCTTAAGTAAATTTAGTAAGCTTATCAAATGTCTATTTAAAGGTTGTTAAATTTGTGATAAACCTTAGATACTGTGATTCGTTTGTTCTAGTAGCTATGAGCTTAAAATTTGGTTTAGCTTTTTTGTAGGTTTTATTGACTATTTAAGATAGTAGCATAGCACATTTATTTGTTTATTGTTTGAGCATGAATATACTGGTCCAATACCACATGAGATCTAATTTTGATCTCCTCAAAGCAGGAGCTTCATGTCAAATTTAGTCCTTTATCTTGTAATTTCTTAGGTGGGTAATGTCAAGCATACTTATATTTTTCTAATTTGGTTCGTTTCTTGTTACCTTTCTTTATTGTTGAGTAATTTTCTGCATGCCTAACTTCATTTATTTAACTAATAGGTATGTCTAAAAATAGTGTTGGTCATGAAATAGTAAAAGTGTTTGATACAATCGTTGCATTTGAATATAGATCCATGGTCATTTACTAATATTAACTTAATCTGATAACTATGGTATCCTTTATTGCTTCGTCGTTTCTTATTCGTTTCTCTGCAAAGTTTAAGGTTGTTAATTTTAAACTTGAAATGATCTACATTCCCTTTGAAGTGTTGTACTCTACCATGCCTTGGATGCATATTAGTTTATTGTCATTAGAATATAACTAAGATCAAATCTATAAGTTGAGTTTTGTGTATTTACCTTGTTAAGTCCACTGCTAATAAGTGCTAATGCTATTATTTATGTTCTTTTTCTGCTTGAAATTTGTCTGAGTTCAACGTGAACTCCATTCTCTCTTACATCTTCGAGATGAGCCATAAAGTCTCAATTTTACCACTTATCGAGTCAGCAAACCTTAAGAAATCGAAGAACAAGTCTTTGGAGTTGACGTACAAGTTTCAAAAAGCAGAAAAATGGGTTGTATACACTGATATACAAAAAGTGTATACAAAAATGGGTTTTGGTTTAAACCCCAAAAGTAGCAGCGAATTTGGCCCAAGAAAGGCCCAAATTCAATCTCTTCCTTACTCTTAAATTATTTAATTGTGATTATTTATTGTTTGTTGTTTTATTAACTCTAGCTTTAGAATTGTTAATTAACTTAATTGAATTCCCCAAAAGCTGAACTATTTCTTTGTGTTGTTTTTTTTTTAATAACAAATTTCACTTTATTAACTTGCGTATCCTTTATTTACTTATTCAAATGGTTTTAGTCAAAACTTTCAGTTAGCTTCAATTAGTTTAAAATGATTTCTTGGTCTATCGATCAAATTGGTCTAAATTTTATTATTTTTTAAAAAAGAGATTCAAATAAGATCTAATAAATCTAATTTTGTTGAAATTCTAGTCACATGGTTTTTAATTCAAATGTTTCATTTAAATCCCTTTTTCTTAAAAACAATAATAATAAAATTGTTCTTTATCTAACTATTGTTTCAAGTTAATATTGTAAATTATTTTTATTTAACTTTTTTTCTAAAAATAGTCAAAAAATACTTTTGTCAAGTCGTAGGATAACCGCGTGCTAGCGGGCGCTTCAAATGCCTTAAAAACCTTCTTGAAGCGTAAATAAGAACCTCTTACCCATTTTCTCTAAATTTATAAAGATTTAATCTGTTAAAATCTTTTTTAAATTAAGTTTTCTTAATTTCTTTAAAAAAATTAAGTGGCGACTCTTTCTAAATATTTTTCTCAAATTATTTTATACTTGGAGCATTTTAAAAAAATAATTTTTCTAAAGATAGTAAAATTACGGCATAACAATTATTATTATTAATATTGTTATTAGTCACTCTAGATCCGACTAATATATACTACTTCGAATGTACTTATGTCTGTGTACCTAGTCGTGGTCGATAATCTACCAGATTATTAGCAACATTCGCATGTGAAACTGGCTGCAACGTGTAACCTCTCTTCATGACACGTTTCATTGCCTTTGCTTACACTTACTCTACATACATTCTTTCTCATTTCCAAAATTGACTCTTCAATCCCATCAAACATCTCCATCCTTATTATTGTTATTAATGTTGTTGTTGTTGTTGTTATTATTATTATTATTATTATTATTATATTGTTGTTGTTGTTGTTGTGAATTACTTGCTTCTCGACTTGGTTCCGAGATCGAGGTACAGTCAGATCTGATACTACTCTTATTGGCTTTGTCTTAGTGACTCCGTCTGATGAGCCAAAGTTTTTAGCCCGAAAAAGAGTTTGATAAGTAGGGCACTTCATACCCGGTTAGAACTATCAGACACATGGGCTCAATAATAGTATGTATTAGATCTCGACAGGCCCTTTGCTCGGGTAAAATGGAAGCACCATGCAGTCTGTAAAGCTATGTTAAAATTCCTATGTATTTCGATTCTTATGTAGTTGGACTACCTCTAAGGATATTGAATTGCTTGATCTATGACTGGGCGGACTACCGCCAGGTCAGTGATCCTGTAACTTTGGTATCAGAGCCAAGGAACTTTCATGGTAAGTGTGGAAAGGATGTGAAGTATTCTGGCATAGATATAATCTCTTAATCATGAATATAGGAGATACTAGTACTAAAAGTACTCGATTAGAGGAGGTAGATATACCTCAAAACCTTAATTTGTTAAATAAGTGAACTATTCCAGAAGTTGATATCAAAATCATTTATGATTATGGTTGGTTTGATAACATTTCATATAAACAACTTATAAAAACTACTGAACAATCGCTGACTTTAAATTCGTCAGAACAAACTATTCGCTTATTAAATAAACGCTATATTGATGTTTATAAAAATCAATACAAGTTTTTGCATATTGGCATGGTACAGATTGCTTTTAAGCCTTTAACTCTTAAAGGGTTACCTGAGACTTTCTTAGCTGCTCTTCGCGATGCAAAGAATTTTAATTTTCGACAATCATTAATGGGGTTCGATTGAATCTACTGTTGCCTATGGTCCAGTATATTTTAATACCCAACCTAATTTACAATTATCTTTAAGTGATGCTAATATCTTAGATGCTTTGACTCTGAATATAAAAACGCATGGTTATAATTATGCACCTGGTTCTGAGTTGATTTGTTTATCATATCGCATCTATTATAAATTACTTGCTACGTTAAATCCTAGATGTAAATTATATGATACATCAGATCAGACTATTTTGGTAGAAACCAATTTTGCTAGATCTAAGGTCACTACTAGAAAACCTATAAAATGGGAAGAAATTAATTTTTCTACAACTTGAACTTTAGTGTCGGTTATACCCTCTACACAGATGATCAATGCAGTCACTAATTCTGAATATTCTCATATCACTCAGAATTTCGATGGGAAGATCTGTATGCAATTCGATGAAAAGAGTATTCCTTATAATACACATTCATTTTCTAAAAGAAGACTGGCTATTCAACATATATCGCCTATTGAACCTATATATGGTCCTGTGCGTAATCGTGCAGCTTCTTTACATACATTATCATCTAGTATATCTGAAAATAAAGATAAAATCATGATTGATGCTCGATTAAATATTGTTTGAGTTAATGATAAATCTTCTGATATTTTTGATAAGGATATTCCTTCTGCATTCGAAATGGATTTTAATCTTAACGATACTTAATGATGAAGGGACATCAAATTGATTTTAGTCCAGGTTCACTGGCAAGAAAATATATTCAAAATAAATTTGCAAGTGATAAATGGAGCCAGTTTAAAACTTGATTTTTTGACACATATAGTACGGAGGATTTGTATAATGTTTCTCAAGAATTTTACGAGACTTGTGCGTTGCATAATTGTAACACCCCGTATCCTAAACGGACCAAAAATACAGATTTTGAGAAGTTGCAGGTGCAACCCACAGTTGCCATCCACGGACCGTAGGTCAAACCACGGTCCATGCTGGTGGTCCGTGGTTTACCACTGCAGCCCCTCCCAAAACCCATCTTGGAAAATCGGCTAACTCTCGACCCATGGACAGACCACGGTCCGTGGTTTGTGTCCGTGGATCAAGAATCCTTTACCCAACATCTGACATGAACTACGGTCGACCAGCACACACCGTCATTCGATGCACAGTCCGTAGGTCTGACCGTAGATGAGGGTTAGCAGCCAGTTAGCTGAAAATTGTTGATGGGTCAACTTCAGATGGTCATAACATTTAGCACAAAAGGAATTTTGTGTCCCATGACCTATTATATGATAGATAATTTAATCCTCTTTCCAACGCCACTGAGTTTGCTAAAATACGACCTCTGAGTAAAACGTTAGACTCGTTTTAGTGAAGCCCTGTTGGGCAGACTTGACCGACGGACCCAATCGACGGACCGTCGATTTAATGACGGCCCGTCAGTCCCGTCCGTCGATCACTCCGACAACAGTTAAGTCAGGGGTCTTTTGGTCTTTACCTATTTCTTTTAACCCCTAAGATACGTCGTTTAGACCTTAAATTATGAGGTTTTAGTCAGTTTAAGCCTAGAAACATAACTAGAACTTACCTAAGTCAAATCATTAATCAAAACTTATAAAATTAGAAGCAAGAGAGAAGGAAAAGGTCAAGAACCCTAGTTCAAGAACGCAACAAGGTTCCATCAGTTCCAGCCCCGAAATTGAAAGATTTCTCCGTGGAATTCGTCACTAGGTATGTGGAATTTCACTAGTGGGTTCCTTTCACCCATTAGGTCCCTAGAATTCAGTCAGTTTCTTGATTCCCTTATTATGAATAAACCTAGGGTTTCTTGAATGTTAGAATTATTGAGTTCTTAGTTGTTAGAATGATCCAAATCAGATTAGTACGTTAATACTCAGTTTATTGCATGAATTTCAGAACCCTAGCTATGTATTTCTTTAGTTCTTGAATTACACATGCTAGGTCAGCTATTTCAGTCATGCTCCAGTTTTGAATGCCACATTATCAGTATATTTCAGCATAAATCCTATTTTTAGTTATAAATCTTGAGAAGCTTTTTTTAGACAACACTTGAGTTTTAAACTGAGTTTTTGAGAAAGTGAAGATGAGTTTTGAGAAAGAGCTTCTAAAACATGATTAGTATGATAATCGAATAGGCCATCAATGTATGAATAGTATGGTATCTAGATATACCATCATTGTTTATGCAGTATAACTTCCCAAGTCATCAATGATCATAGTATGATATGATTTTAAATTGTTTTCTAAGAAGGAGTTTTCAAGTATGAGTATCTACATGTCAGTATTTTGAGCTATTCAGTAATTCAGTCATAATGTGTTAATCACTTAATCTATTTGGAGTAGCATAATACCGAGTTGGACTAGGGTTCAACGTACCCATATAGTCCCAAAACTACGAGCCACGTAGGTGTAAGTCCCCTCTGTGGGCAACATCAATTTAGTGATCACGCCAGTCATGCCTCTATACCTTTGGCCGGGTATATTAGGTCCTCTCGATGGGGCGTATACATCGGACTCCACATTTAGCTCATGTGGTTTTATTGTCGGTTATTAGTATCTCCACAGTTCAGTCAGATTCTATTGTATTGACCATTTATCAGTATATCCAATATTCAGTTTCAGCATGTTATATATTGGTCACTGCATTCAGTTATCTCAGCATTCAGTATCTACATCATGTTTAGATTATGTCATTGCTTATTTTCTTTGTTCAGTTATGATGTTATTTCAGCTTTACTCTATCTTGCATGCTCAGTACCTTTCAAGTACTGACGCATACTCTGCGCTACATCTTCTCGTGATGTAGGTTCAGGTTCTCAGCATCCAGATCACGCTTAGATCGATTCCTGATCTTCAGTTCAGCAACATAAGTGGTGAGTCCTCATTCTTCGAGGACTAGTAACATGTTTATCTTTATCGCTATTAGTCTGTAGTTTCGGTTTTTCTAGATTTAGTTGGGGCATGTCCCAACATTTCTAATCAGTTTAGAGGCTTATTTCAGACATAGTTAGATTCAGCTTAGTGTTGAGTTACTATCTTCTTTGTATTAAACTCATCAGTTTTCATTCATTTCAGATTTAGTATATGGGTATTCCCCATCACTTCAGATTTATTTATGATTATAGCTTCTGCACAGTTTCTATTATTTAGTTTATCTTTAGTATGCTCATGATCATGCCAACAGGGTTAGCTTTGGATCAGTTGTGGTCCTAGGTCCCGTGTCCGCGTCTTGGGGGTAGTCTCGGGGTGTCCAAGTTTATCACGCCCCGAGACTACCCCTGAGACGCAGACACGGGACCTAGGGTTTCTAGAATCTCAACAGATCATCATAAATTAGTTATTTAAATGTTCCAGATCAGATTATCACGTTATTAATTAGTTTATTGCATGAATTTCAGAACCCTAGCTATGTATTTCTTTAGTTCTTGAATTACACATACTAGGTCAGATATTTCAGTATTCAGTTATACATGCCTCAGTTATTAATGCATTATTATCAAATTAATTGTTGCATTCTCAGTCTGCATGTTCAATTTTGAGCTATCCAGTATTTACAGAAATTCAGTCATAACCAGTTAACCACTTAATTCATTGGGATTAGCATAATACCGAGTTGGACTAGGGTTCAGCGTACCCATATAGTCCCAGAACTACGAGCCACGTAGGTGTAAGTCCCCTTTGTGGGCAACATCAGTTTAGTGATCACCCCAGCATGCCTCTATACCTTTGGCCGGGTATATTGGGTCCTCTCGATGAGGCGTATACATCAGACTCCACATTTAGCTCATGTGGTTTTATTGTCGGTTATTAGTAGCTCCCACAGTTCAGTCAGACTCTATTGCATTGACCACATTTCAGTACAATCAATATTCAGTATTAACATGTTTAAATTTGGTCATTGCATTTAGTTAGCTCAGCATTCGGTATTTATATCATGTTCAGATTATTTCATCTTTTTATTGCTTTGATCAGTTATATGTTATTTATGCTTTACTCTATCCTGCATGCTCAGTACCTTCCAAGTACTGACACATACGTGCGCTACATCTTCTCGTGATGTAGGTTCAGGTTCTCATCATCCAGATCACGCTTAGATCGGTTCCCAATCTCCAGTTCAACAACATTAGAGGTAAGTCCTCATTCTTCGAGGACTAGTGACATGTTTATCTTCATAGCTTTTAGTCTTTAGTTTTAGTTTTGCTAGGTCTAGTTGGGGCATGTCCCAACATTTCTAGTCAGTTAGAGGCTTATTTCAGACATAGTTAGATTCAGCTTATTGTTGAGTTAATATCTTTCTTGTATTAAACTCATAAATTATTTTTTTCAAATATCTCAGTTATAGTATATGGGTATTCCCCATCCTTTTCATTTTAAATTATGATTTAGCTTCCGTATCAGCTTATTATCTTTAGTATGCTCATGACCATGCCACCAGGGTTAGCTTGGGGATCACTTGTGGTTCTAGGTCCCGTGTCCGCGTCTCGGGGGTAGTCTCGGGGAGTGACAAACTTAATGTAACACCCCATATCTGAAATAGACCAGATTGCAGATTTTTGGTGTTGTAGGTGGAACGACGGGCACCATCCACGGGTCCTAGGAGGACCCATGGTCCGTCCTGCAGGTCCGTGGTTCGTGTCACCAACCTCCCCCAGAACTCAGCCCAAAAATTCGGCCAAGTGTTTACCCACGGCCGGACCTACGGTTCATAGGTTAGGTCACGGACTGTGGTTCGTGTCCGTAGATCGATGGCCCAAAAGCCCAGCTTCAGTCTTGATTGACGGTTAACCAGCATGGACCGTCAGTCGATCGACGGTCCGTAGGTCTGACCGTAGGTAAGGGTCAACAGCCAGTTAGCTGAAAATTATTGATGGGTCAACTTCATATGGTCATAACTTTTAGCACAAAATGAATTTTGTGTCCCATAACCTATGATATGATAGATAATTGAATCCTCTTTTCAACGCCACCGAGTTTGCTAAAATCCAACCTCCGAGTAAAACGTTATGCTCGTTTTAGTGAAGCACTATTGGGTAGACTTGACCGACGGACCCAATCGACGGACCGTCGATTGAATGACGGCCCGTCAGTCCCGTCAGTCCCGTCCGTGGATCACCCCGACAATAGTTAAGTCAGGGGTCTTTTGGTCTTTTCCTATTTCGTTTAATTCTTAAGATACGTCGTTTAGACCCTAAATCGTGAGGTTTTAGTCAGTTTAAGCCTAGAAACATAAGTAGAACTTACCTAAGTCAAATCATTAATCAAACTTAGAAAAATTAGAAGCAAGAGAGGAGAAAAAAAGTCAAGAACCCTAGTTGAAGAACACAACAAGGTTACATCAGTTCCAGCCCTGAAATCGAAGGATTTCTCCGTGAAATTCGTCACAAGGTATGTGGGATTTCACTAGTGGGTTTCTTTCTCCCATTAGGTCCCTAGAATTCAGTCAGTTTCTTGATTCCCTTATTATGAATAGACCTAGGGTTTCTAGAATTATAGCAGATTATCATGAATTAGTTATTAACATGTTCCAAATCAGATTATCAGGTTATTGCTCAGTTTATTGCATGAATTTCAGAACCCTAGCTATGTATTTCTTTAGTTCTTGAATTACACATGCTAGGTCAGATATTTCAGTATTCAGTTATACATTCCTCAGTTATTAATACATCATTATCAGATTAATTGTTGCATTCTCTATTTGCATGTTCAGTTTTGAGCTATCCAGTATTTACAGAAATTCAGTCATAACCAGTTAACCACTTAATTCATTGGGAATAGCATAATACCGAGTTGGACTAGGGTTCAGCGTACCCATATAGTCCCAGAACTACGAGCCATGTAGGTGTAAGTCCCTATGTGGGCAATATCAGTTAGTGATCATGCCAGTCATTCCTCTATATCTTTGGCCGGGTATATTGGGTCCTCTCGATGGGGCGTATACATCGGACTCCACATTTAGCTTATGTGGTTTTATGTCGGTTATTAGTAGCTCCCACAGTTCAGTCAGACTCTATTGCATTGACCACATTTACAGTTTATTCAGTATTCAGTCAGCATGTTATAAATTGATCACTGCATTCAGTTTTTCTCAGCATTCAGTATTTATATCATGATCAGATTATGTCATTGCTTATTTGCTTTGTTCAGTTATGATGTTATTTCAGCTTTATTCTATCCTGCATGCTCAGTACCTTTCAAGTACTGACGCATACGTGCGCTACATCTTCTCGTGATGTAGCTTCAGGTTCTCAGCATCCAGATCACGCTTAGATCGGTTCCCGATCTCCAGTTCACCAGAATCAGTAGTGAGTCCTCATTCATCGAGGACAATAGTCATGAGTTTCTTTTCAGTATTTCTAGTCTTTAGTTTCAGTTTTGCTAGATCTAGTTGGGGCATGTCCCAAACATTTCTAGTCAGTTTAGAGGCTTATTTCAGACATAGTTAGATTCAGCTTATTATTGAGTTAATAACTTTCTTATAGTAAACTCATCAGTTTTTTTCAAATATCTCAGTTATAATTTGTGGGTATTCCCCATCCTTTTCATTTTATTTATGATTTAGCTTCCGCATCAGTTTATTATCTTTAGTATGCTCATGATCATGCCAGCAGGGTTAGCTTAGGATGACTTGTGGTCCTAGGTCCCGTGTCCGCGTCTCGGGGTTCGCTCTGGGCATGACAACTTGGTATTAGAGCACTAGGTTTAAGTGTCCTAGGATGTCTGAAAAGCCACACTAGGTAAAGTCCTTTTCATGGGTGCGTAGTGCGCACCACATCTAATGAGAGGGTGGCTACAAAGTGTTTTAGGAAATCTTCATTTTCTTGTTACTCTTATCGTGCGTAAGGTATGATCTAAATTCCATTCTAACTCGACGTTCTACGTTTCAGTGATCATGCTTCCTCGTAGAGATAATGCCAGGAATGCGAATGTCAGGAATTCAACCGCAGTTCCTCCAGTCCCTTATCAAGAAGTGTCGAATGCAGAGTTCAGGAACGCCATTCAGATGTTTGCTTAGAGTTTGGCTAACCAGAACAATCAGTGGGTTCAAGCTCCTGTAAATGCAAATGGTGGATCAGCAGCAGCAAGGGTCCGTGACTTTGTTAGGATGAATCCCCCTGAGTTCTTAGGATCACAGACTAGTGAGGATCCCCAAAATTTCTTGGATGAGATCAAGAAGATCTTTGAAGTGATGCAGGTCACCGGGAATGATCGGGTTGAGTTAGCATCTTACCAACTTAAGGATGTGGCTCATATCTGGTATACTCAGTGGAAGGAGAACAGGGGTACAGATGCAACTCCTATTACTTGGGATTATTTCAGTGAAACCTTTCTGGACAGGTTTTTCCCCATGGAGTTAAGAGAAGCAAGGGCCCAGGAATTTATGAACTTAAGGCAGGGTAACATGACTGTCCAAGAGTATGGGCTCAAGCTTAACCAACTCTCTAGGTATGCTCCTCACATGGTTGCTGATTCCAGGGCTCAGATGAATAAGTTTCTGTGTGGAGTGTCAGACTTAGTGAAAACAAAGTGTAGGAATGCTATGTTGTTGGGAGACATGAACATCTCTAGGCTCATGACTCATGCTCAGCAGGTTGAGGGTGATAAGCTTAGGGAACAGGCTAAGGAGACTAAGAAAGCAAGAATGGGTAACTACGAGTATTCCCAATAGAAATCGGGTGGTGGAAATCGCTCGCAGTTTCAGCAAAAGTCTTCAATTCCAGCCCCTTCATCAGCTAGTGTTCCATCCCTCAGGTTCCGTAACGATCAGAAAGCTAGGGCGTCAGGCTCTAAGTCTCAAGGTAGTATTTCAGGCACCAAAACCTACCCAACTTGCCCTAAGTGTGGTAAGAACCATCCGAGCGAGTGTCTTGCAGGAAAAGAAAGATGTTTTGGGTGTGGTCAGTCTAGTCACAGGTTGAGGGATTGTCCTTCTAGACAAGGTCAAGGAGGAAATAATGGTAGAGCTCAGTCTACAACTTCAGCAGGACCAACAGGTCGCCCGACTTAGTAGGGTAACTCATCTGGTACAAGTGGCAGACAGCGCCAAAACAGGCTCTATGCTTTTCAGGCTCGTCAAGATCACGAAGATTCTCCTGATGTAGTCACTGGTACGTTACGAGTCTTTGATCTTGATGTTTATGCATTGTTAGATCCAGGGGCTACTTTGTCTTTTGTAACTCCTTACATAGCAGTCCAATTCAATGTTAGCCCACAAACTCTTTTAGAACCCTTCTCAGTCTCTACTCCAGTCGGTGACCCAGTTATTGCTAGACGGGTATACAGAAATTGCCCTGTCACAGTCTCTCAGAAAGTCACCTCAGCAGATCTTGTAAAGTTAGAAATGGTAGACTTCGATGTCATTCTAGGCATGGATTGGTTACATTCTTGTTATGCCTCAGTCGATTGTAGAACTAGGATTGTTCGTTTTCAGTTTCCAAATGAACCAATCTTATAATGGAAGGGTAGTAGCTTAGCGCCTATGAGTCGATTCATGATTTACCTTAAGTCCAGAAAGATGATCTCTAAGGGTTTTTTCTATCATCTAGTTCGGGTTAAGGATTATAGCTCCGCAACTCCAATTCTTGAGTCAGTTCCAGTGGTTAATGAGTTTCCAGAAGTGTTTCCAGATGATTTTCCCGGAGTTACTCCCGAAAGGGAAATCGACTTTGGAATTGATCTCCTTCCAGATACCCAACCTATCTCTATTCCTCCTTACAGAATGGCTCCAGCTGAGCTTAAGGAATTGAAAGAGCAGTTTAAAGACCTTCTAGATAAGGGTTTCATCAGACATAGTATTTCACCTTGGGGTGTTGTTCGTAAAGAAGAAAGATGGTTCTCTCAGAATGTGCATTGACTATAGACAATTGAACAATGTCACAATCAAGAATAAGTATCCCATCCCCATGATTGATGACTTGTTTGACCAACTTCAGGGTGCTAGTCGTTTCTCAAAGATAGACTTCAGATCAGGTTATCATCAGCTTAAAGTCAGAGATAGTGACTTTCCAAAGATAGCCTTCAGAACTCAGTATGGTCATTATGAATTTGTAGTCATGTCATTTGGACTAACCAATGCTCCTGCAACTTTCATGGATTTGATGAATAGAGTGTTCAAGCAGTACTTGGACTTGTTCGTTATCGTCTTTATTGATGATATCCTCATTTACTCTAGGAATGAGGAAGAATATGTGAGTCATTTGAGAATTGTTTTACAAACTCTCAAAGATCGCTAGTTATTTGCAAAATTCAACAAGTGTGAGTTTTGGTTAGAATCAGTTGCCTTTCTTGGGTATATTGTATCTAGTGAAGGAATTCGAGTAGATTCCCAGAAGATAAAAGCAGTGAAACAATGGCCCAAACCTACCTCTGCTACAGATATCAGAAGTTTCTTAGGTCTAGCTGGCTATTACAGACGGTTGGTGGAAGGATTTTCATCCATAGCCTTACTATTGACTAGGTTAACTCAGAAAAAGGTTAAGTTCCAGTGGTCAGATGATTGTGAGAAAAGCTTTGCAGAACTAAAAACTAGGTTGACTACAACTCCTGTCCTGATTCTACCAGAGGGTTCAGATGGTTATGTGATCTATTGTGATGCATCCAGGGTCGGCCTAGGTTGTGTGTTGATGCAACGAGGTAAGGTTATAGCTTATGCTTCCAGACAACTTAAGGTGCATGAGAAGAATTATCCGACTCATGACCTCAAGCTTGCAGCAGTGGTGTTTGCACTCAAGATTTGGAGACACTACTTGTATGGTGTGCACGTCGATGTGTTCACAGACCATAAGAGCCTCCAGTATGTATTCACCCAGAAAGAGTTGAGTCTTCGCCAGAGAAGGTGGCTTGAGTTCCTCAAAGATTATGATATGAGCGTGCATTACCATCCGAGTAAGGCGAATGTAGTAGCAGATGCTCTTAGCAGATTATCCATGGGTAGTGTCGCACATGTTGAGGAAGAAAGGAGAGAGCTAGCAAAGGATGTTCACAGACTTGCTCGCCTAAGAGTTCGTCTTATGAGCATATCAGATGGTGGTGTAATGGTTCAGAATGGGGCAGAATCTTCTTTGGTAGTAGAGGTTAAGGAAAAGCAAGACAGTGATCCAATCTTGCTTGAACTTAAGGGTGCAGCCCACAATCAGAGAGTGGAGGTTTTCTCCCAAGGGTGAGATTGTGTACTTCGCTATCAGGGTAGAATATGTGTTCCTGATGTGGGTGAATTGAGACAACATATTCTTGAAGAGGCCCATAACTCCATATATTCTATTCATCCAGGTGCCACTAAGATGTACCATGATCTGCGGGAAGTCTATTGGTGGAATGGTATGAAAAGGGATATAGCAGATTTTGTGGCTAAGTGCCCCAATTGCCAACAAGTCAAGGTAGAACATCAGAAACCAGGAGGTATGACTCAAGAGATTGACATTCCTACTTGGAAGTGGGAAGTGATCAACATGGACTTCATCACAGGTTTACCTCGTACTCGCAGACAACATGACTCTATTTGGGTGATTGTTGATAGGGTTACTAAGTCTTCTCACTTTTTGGTGGTCAAGACTACAGATTCAGTGGAGGATTATGCCATGCTTTACATTAATGAGATTGTGAGGTTGCATGGGGTTCCTTTGTCTATCATCTCAGATAGAGGTCCCCATTTTACCTCTCATTTTTGGAAGTCATTTCAGAAGGGTCTTGGTACTCAGGTTAACCTTAGCACAACATTTCATCCACAGACGGATGGTCAGGCAGAGCGTACCATTCATACATTAGAGGACATATTGAGAGCTTGTGTGATCGACTTCAAGGGTAGTTGGGATGATCACCTTCCTCTTATTGAGTTCGCCTACAACGATAGTTACCATTCCAGTATTCAAATAGCCCCTTATGAGGCATTGTATGGGCGTAGATGTAGATCTCCAGTTGGTTGGTTTGAAGTAGGTGAAGCAACCTTGATAGGACCAGATTCAGTCCTTGATGCTATGGAGAAAGTGCAACTCATTAGAGATAGACTTAAGACTGCCCAGAGTCGCCAGAAGTTTTATGCATATGTGAGAAGAAGGGAACTAGAGTTCCAAGTGGATGATTGGGTTTTCCTGAAAGTGTCACCTATGAAGGGGGTGATGAGATTTGGCAAGAAAGGGAAGCTCAGTCCCAGATATGTAGGCCGTTACCGGATCTTGAAAAGGATTGGTAAAGTGGCTTATGAGTTAGAGTTGCCAGCAGACTTAGCAGCAGTGCATCCAGTTTTTCACATTTCACTTTTGAAGAAATGTGTGGGTGATCCAGTAGCCATAGTGCCATTAGAGAGTGTGACTATAAAAGATAGCCTTTCTTATGAGGATGTACCAGTTGAGATTCTCGATTGTCAGGTTAGAAGGTTGAGAAACAAAGAAGTTGCTTCAGTCAAGGTTTGGTGGAGGAGTCAGTCTGTAGATGGAGCTACTTGGGAAGCAGAAGCAGCCATGAAGTCCAAGTACCCTCACCTCTTTCCTTCCAATTCCACTCCAGCTTGAGGTAATAGTTCCTCTTTAGTTTTTCAGTCATTCATGTGTAAATTCAGTCTTAGAATCATGTTCCTTTAGCTTGTACTTGTATTTTCAGCATATTTGCATGTTCATGGAACTCAGTTCAGTAAAAAATTTAGTGTTTAGTGGTAGGGATTGCAGCCCTCTCCCTCCATTTCAGCTAGTTTAGTCTTCATTCGAGGACGAATGGTCCCAAGAGGGAGATAATGTAACACCCCGTATCCGAAATAAACTAGATTACAGATTTTTGGTGTTGCAAGTGGCACCCACGGGAACCATCCACGGACCGTAGGAGGACCCACAGTCCATCCTGCAGGTCCGTGGTTCGTGTCAGCAACCTCCCCCAGAACTCAGCCCAAAAATTCGGCCAAGTGTTTACACACGGCCGGACCTACGGTCCGTAGGTCAGGTCATGAACCGTGGTTCGTGTCCATGGATCGATGGCCCAAAAGACCAGCTTCAGGCATGATTGACAGTTAACCAGCACAGACCGTCAGTCGATCGACGGTCCGTAGGTCTGACCGTAGGTAAGGGTCAACTGCCAGTTAGCTGAATATTATTGATGGGTCAACTTCAGATGGTCATAACTTTTAGCACAAAACGAATTATGTGTCCCATGACCTATGATATGATAGATAATTGAATCTTCTTTACAACGCCATCGATTTTGCTAAAATCCGACCTCCGAGTAAAAAGTTATGCTCGTTTTAGTGAATCCCTGTTGGGCACACTTGACCGACTGACCCAATCGACGGACCGTCGATTGAATGACGGCCCGTAAGTCCTGTCCGTTGATCACTCCGACAGTAGTTAAGTCAGGGGTCTTTTGGTCTTTTCCTAATTTGTTTAACCCCTAAGATACGTCATTTAGACCCTAAATCATGAGGTTTTAGTTAGTTTAAGCCTAGAAACATAACTAGAACTTACCTAAGTCAACTCATTAATCAAACTTAGAAAAATTAGAAGCAAGAGAGGAGAAAAAAAGTCAAGAACCCTATTTCAAGAACGCAGCAAGGTTCCATCAGTTCCAGCCCCGAAATTAAAGGATTTCTCTGTGAAATTCGTCACCAGGTATGTGGGATTTCACTAGTGGGTTCCTTTCGCCCATTAGGTCCCTAGAATTCAGTCAGTTTCTTGATTTTCTTATTATGAATAGACCTAGGGTTTCTAGAATTACAACAGATCTTCATTAATTAGTTATTAACATGTTCCAAATCACATTATCATGTTATTGCTCAGTTTATTGCATGAATTTCAGAACCCTAGCTATGTATTTCTTTAGTTCTTGAATTACACATGCTAGGTCAGATATTTCAGTATTCAGTTATACATGCCTCAGTTATTAATGCATCATTATCAGATTAATTATTGCATTCTCAGTTTGCATGTTCAGTTTTGAGCTATCCAGTATTTATAGAAATTCAGTCATAACCAGTTAACCACTTAATTTATTGGGAGTAGCATAATACCGAGTTGGACTAGGGTTCAGCGTACCCATATAGTCCCAGAACTACGAGCCACATAGGTGTAAGTCTGCTATGTGGGCAATACAATTAGTGATCAGGCCAGTCATGCCTCTATACCTTTGGCCGGGTATATTCGGTCCTTTCGATGAGGCATATACATTAGACTCCATATTTAGCTCATGTGGTTTTATGTCGGTTATTAGTAGCTCCCACAGTTCAGTCAGACTCTATTGCATTGACCACATTTCAGTCAGCATCTTATAAATTGGTCACTGCATTTAGTTATCTCAGTATTCAGTATTTATATCATGATCAGATTATTTCATTGCTTATTTGCTTAGTTCATTTATGATGTTATTTCAGCTTTATTCTATCCTGCATGCTCAGTACCTTTCAAGTATTGACGTATACGTGCGCTACATCTTCTCGTGATGTAGGTTCAGGTTCTCAGCATCCAAATCACGCTTAGATCGGTTCCCGATCTCCAGTGCAGCAGAATTAGTGGTGAGTCCTCATTCTCCGAGGACAATAGTCATGAGTTTCTTTTCAGTATTTCTAGTCTTTAGTTTCAGTTTTTCTAGATCTAGTTGGGGCATGTACCAACATTTCTAGTCAGTTTAGAGGCTTATTTCAGACATAGTTAGATTCAACTTATTTTTTAGTTAATATCTTTCTTGTATTAAACTCATTAGTTTTTTTCAAATATCTCAGTTATAGTATATGGGTATTCCCCATCCTTTTCATTTTATTTATGATTTAGCTTCCGCATCAGTTTATTATCTTTAGTATACTCATGATCATGCCAGCAGGGTTAGCTTGGAATCACTTGTGGTCTATATAAAAGAGAAGTTAGTTATTCGGCATAGATATTAATGTTTAGCCGGACATAGTCACGGCTTTAGCAAATAAAGAGGTAAAGAAAGAAAGTACCTTTGTGGCCTGGAGGCCTATGGAAATACTTGATTTATTGTTATCCGGTACTCCGACAATCTTACAAACTAGAAAACTTTTACAAGAGAGAGAAAGAAAGAGAGAGCAAGAAGGTTTCTCCAAAAACCTGCCTCTCCACTTAACACAAACAACTTATTATATAGCAAAAGAAAAAGTCTTTGTACAGTACTGGGGTCCTTATCTGGGTCCCCTAAACACTGTTTCTACTGTTGTTCCACAGTGTTTCTACTGTTGCTAGTGCTACATCTTATCTTTAGATTTTGTCTTTGTCGGTCAGTACCAATAGAAAATCTTCTGTTTCCTTTAGCGTAGGTCCTGACGGGGCTTCTTTAGTATCATCTCGAGTATCATCGCTCGTTTCACTCCGTATAAAAGTGTCTGATTTTTCATAGTGAGTGATGTTAAGGAGGAGGTTTCTTCGAACTTCGTTCAAGTAATTATTAATGAGCTCTTCTTTATCTCCATCTAGATTTGAAATTCTTCGGGCCATATGTCGAACTGAGTTATCAACGACTAACTCCTTTGGGGGTGCTGTATTATATGTATGGATAGTCTGAGTAATTTGGTCCAGAAATTCTTGTCCGTATGAGGACTTTGTTGTGGGATCTATTTTCATTAGTTTATCCCAGAAGTTATTATAATAGACTCTGTATAAACATGGAATTTGTTCGTTAGTGAAATATACTTCGGGGGTCCATTTATGGATCCATGGTATTGAAAATTCTATGAAAAATTAAATCTGATCAATTTGTTCCATCCAACATACATGATCGTCGTGGTATAATTTATTATGGTCGGATGAAACCTTAATCCATTCTTTGTATAAAGCATACATGTTATATCTAAAGCATGTCTAGAAGGAGATTTGACCATATGCGTTGTTTTTTCAAAATACTTAGTAGGTACAAGACCTTCTTGAATACAACTAACATCGGCACCGCTGTCAATCATAGCAACATTAGTTATAGAAAATTGATTATTAATCAATATAGTACAATAAACATACCATTTATGGGCAGTAACAACCTGCATCATTCCTAAAAACATATCTATTTTAGGGTCAGAGTTAGCTGAATTTGCAAGAGTATTAACCGTAGGAATATCTTCTTCAACAATATTTTTACCCTTATTATTAGCCTTTTCAATCTGAGTAAGGAGATGATCACAAATCATTTGATTTTGTTTAAGAGATTTAATCTCATTTTTTAAATTTTCAATTTCTTTCTTTAAATCATCAAATGAAGCATCTCGTATAATAATAGGTTGATTATTGAGTCTAGCATTAACCACAGACAAAGATAAGGTGCATAATATTCAAATTCAAAATCCTTTTTCACATTTTCAACAGGTTTTGACGAGCTAGCATTGTTATTAACGGCTAATTGAATAATTTTATCACGCAAATCATTGTCAGTGACTTCTTTTAGAAGTTCAATCACATTTTCTGAGGTGATGGTCTGAATGTTTAAATGTTCAAACTGAGATTGTAATTTATAAAAGAATTCATCATCTTCACAAGAGCAAATTTCTCTCTGTTGCATTTACAACCCTTGGTATTAGCAATAGGTTTAGAAGATTCAGACCTATTATCTTCCTTTTCAGACTCTGTATCTGAGTCATAGTCGGACTCAGAGCCAGAAGTATATAAAAAACTATAGATTTTATCATGAACTTCTTCGTCAAGTTCTAAAGCTTTCAGTTTTTCAAGCTTACAATTGGGTGCTATATGACCAAATTTACCACATTTGTAGCACTTGATCTTAGCGAGTTCTCGCCTAGACCTATTTTTTGTAAATCTATCTGACTTACGACGAGATCTTTGTTCCTCTCGTTCTTCTCTAGACCTTCGTCTAGATCTTTTCCTACTATAAGGTTTATCGAAAGTTGGGTTGGGATTAGTAGTCTCTCTATGCTTGGTCTGTTTACCTAAGTCTGGTAAACCAAACTGAGTACAAAAGTCTCCTAATTGAGATCTTTCCCTGAGCTTATCAACCTTAAACTGTCTGGAGAGTTTTAATTCATTGCACAGAGAGACTGGACGAAGAAGCACCCAAATGGTAAGCTTGAAAAGCTGAAAGCCTTAGAACTGGACGAAGAAGTTCATGATAAAATTTATAGTTTCCTATATACTTTCGGTTCAGAGTCCGATTATGATTCGGATACAGAGTCAGAAAAAGATGGTAATAAATCTGAGTCCTCTAAACCTACTGCTAATGCTGTTACTAATGCTTGTAAATGCAACGGAGAGATTTACTCCTGTGAAGATGATGTATTCTTTTATAAATTACAATCTCAATTTGAAGACTTAAACATTCAGACCATCACCTCTGAAAATGTGATTGAACTTCTGAAAGAAGTTACTGATAATGATTTGCGTGTTAAAATTATTCAATTAGCGGTTAATAATAGCAATTCTAGCTCGTCAAAACCTGTTGAAAAATTTAAAAAGTATTTTGAATTTGAATATGCTGCACCATACTCTCTGTCTGAAGTAAATGCTAGACTAAATAATCAACCTACTGTTATTCGAGATGCTTCCTTTGATGATTTAAAAGGAGAAATTGAAAATTTAAAAAATGAGATTAAATCTCTTAAACAAAATCAAATGATTTGTGATCACCGTCTTACTCAGATTGAAAAGGCTAATAACAAGGTAAAAATATTGCTGAAGAAGATATTCCTGAAGTTAATACTCTTGCGAATTCAGTTAACTTTGATCCTAAAAGAGATATGTTTCTAGGAATGATGCAGGTTGTTACTGCCCATAAATGGTATGTTAATTGTACTATATTGATTAATAATCAATTTTCTATAACTAATGTTGCTATGATTGACAGCGGTGCCGATGTTAGTTGTATTCAAGAAGGTCTTGTACCTACCAAATATTTTGAAAAAACAACCCACATGGTCAAATCCGCTTCTGGACATGCTTTAGATATAAAGTATAAGTTACCTAACACTCGTATATGCCAGAACAAAGTATGCATACCGCATTTCTTTTTCTTAGTAAAAAATAAGTTATATCCTCCGATTATACTTGGAACACCTTTTATAAACGCTATTTATCCTTTTACCAGCATAACTGCTCTAAAGGTTTTTCCGCTACTTATAAAAATCAAGAGATAAGTTATACTTTTCTCACTGATCCTATATCTCGTGATATTAATGCTTTGATTAGTATGAAACAAAAGCATGTTAATTCATTACAACTGGAATTATTTAGTATGAATATCTTTGATACTTTAAAATCTACAAAAGTACAGGAAAAAATTAAATTAATTTTCGAACAGATGACTATTGATATTTTTGCTAATCACCCCAGTGCCTTTTGGAATCGAAAGAAGCATATTGTTACTCTTCCATATGAAGATAACTTCTCTGAATATAATATTCCTACAAAATCTCGTCTTTGTCAGATGAACGTCGAATTGGTTGAATCCTGCAAAAAAGAAATTGATAATCTTTTACAAAAGGGTTTGATAAAGTCTTCCAAATCTCCTTGGTCTTGTACTGCATTTTATGTTAATAACGCAGCTGAAAAAGAACGAGGGGTACCCAGGTTAGTTATTAATTACAAACATTTAAATAAATATTTCAAATGGATTAGATACCCTATTCCTAATAAAAGGGATTTGCTGTCTAGATTATATGACGCTAACATATTTTCAAAGTTTGATCTAAAATCAGGATATTGGCAGATCCAAATATTTAAAGAACATTCTTATAAAACTGCCTTTAATGTCCCATTTGGACAATACGAATGGAATGTTATGCCATTTGGTTTGAAAAATGCTCATTTTGAATTTCAGAAAATCATGAATGATATTTTTAACCCATATTTGGATTTCATCATTGTTTATATTGTACAGCTTTCAATTAGGGAAGCTTTCAATTAGGGAATCCAGTGGTCCGCCATAACTTCCACTCCTTTTGAATTTGAATTAAACAAAAGAGGTTCTATGCAAATGTGATCTTCCTTAAGACTCTCAAAATCTCCATCTCCAATGGCCAACTTCATGCATCCTCTCGAACAATCCCTATGATAGAAACAACTAACGCTAAGCATATAACTTAGTGGTGCAAAAACTATAGGTTCGGAGCCCTCAGATTTACCAAGTTACCTTTCTCAAGTCATGGGCAGCATAATTGAACATAATAAATAAATCAAGTAACCAATATATAAAGAATATCAAGTTCGATAGTTAAAGATCCAAATGTCAAGAACGCTCATAGTACAATTTTCCAAGAGATTCAACAACAAGGCTCGCCCAATATATACATCATGTCGTCACACCAAGCACAAGCAGGTATCAAGAAGGGCCGACGCCCTGTATCAAGAAGGGCCAAGCCCAATAATCAAGAGAACCAAGAACCATATTAAAAATGGCTTTCTAGTTCATACTTAAAATGGACAGCTTCCATGTTTAAGACGGACTAAAAATCCATAGTCAAGATGGCAAATGATCCGAATCAAGAGGCATGCCAATAGTGACAGAGTCACAGCCACAAGAAGGACAGGGTCCCAACAAGAGTGCCAAGTGATCAAACAATCCGTACAAGTGGGCGAGTTACACAAACGTCTTTAACGTCTTAAAGGATACCAACACAACAATGCAAAGTTACAAGAGGTAACCAAGGTACCAACATCAACTTTCAGTATACCAGCAGTTAAAAGAGTGCAAGTACAAGTTTATACACAAACCTTATTGCTTTAGCAAAGAAACAGTCCAACTCAACTTCGCGAGTTCAGACCGTAGACCAACTAACGTTTCAAGGTCCTCAACTTGTTCACGAGGATATACAACCTTAAAAATACAATTTAATAACTGCTTTAATTCCTAGCAGCTCAATAATGTCGAAGTAAAACAAGATTATCATCACAAGTAAGCTTAGCCTGTACAAATACGACTATGCTCCCAAAACAGTGATTCTGGCCAGCCTAGTACCTCATGTCGCAACTTAGATTTGAAAAGGAAAACGGAAAAACTGGATTGTATATCCTTCATGAAAGATGTAGGTACATCTCCTAAAGCTGCAAAAAATTAAGAATCACCACAAAATATATTTTGTACAAAAAGATATCATCGATACACTAACAGTTGTTCATACAGGATTTCTAAATCCGAAATCTGGACAGAACTTGTTCTATGTTGCGTCCCATATTTCGAATCCATAACAGATAAATTAGAGTTTTACATAAACATAAGAGTTGTAGGTCTACGAATTATCATATTTATTCACTGTTAACTAAGTTCTATAGAAAGAAATATGCATAAACTACCAAACACTACCCAGCTCAGAAACGGATTTCGTCACTTACCAACAAGAAAGGTGTGTCTCCAATTCCAGCAAAAAGGACCAAGTTTTTCTCTTGTGATTTTGAAGAACAAATGGTTAGATAATGTTCTAAGGTTCTTAGACTTCAGGTGAGACAAATTTTACTAGAAGAGGTGTCAAAATATAGTCTCAAAAGTGAGGCTAGTCACATGTACAGCTGCCTCCAAAAGGTGGCTGCCCAAAAATAGGTTGGCTGCCCAAAATGCATACATATATACCTATATGTATAACCCTCACCTCCCTTTCAAGTTATACATAATTCTAATTAGGATATTACGTAAATACCCCAATACAATCCCTTAAATTACGATCACCATTATGTTAAGCAAGATTGCAAATATCACAAAATTTCAAGTTCCCAAAATGAGAATAAAATATATTATAGTAATTAAGCAATGGTATATCGACATGCGAAAGTTGGTATAGTATTTTGGGGTATTACAACTCTCTCCCCCTTAAAGAATTTTGTCTCAAAATTTACCTTACTCTAGTCCCGGAACAAGTGCAGATACTATGTCCTCATGTCTTCTTCTCTTTCCCAGGTAGCTTCTTTTCCAGAATGGTTCCTCCAAAGTACCTTTACTAAGGGGATTCTCTTGTTCCTAAGTTGCTTTACTTCTCGAGCTTGAATTAGAATAGGTTCTTCATTATACGTCAAGTCAGGATTAACCTCAATAGATTCAACTGGAAGAACATGAGATGGATGAGAACGATATCTTCTGAGCATAGAAACATGGAAGACATTGTGGATCTTGTCTAACTCAGGTGGCAAAGCCAATTTATATGAAACTGGTCCAACCCTTTCAAGTATCTCATAAGGTCCAATAAATCGGGGACTAAGTTTTCCTTTTTGGCCAAATCTCATAATTTTTTTCCATGGAGACAGCTTTAAGAATACTTTATCTCTAACTTGATATTCAATGTCACGCCTTTTAAGATCAGCGTACAAATTTTGTCTATCCGAAGAAATCTTTAGACGATCCTTGATAATTTTTTCCTTGTCTTTTATTTGTTGCACAATTTCAGGACCAATAAGTTTCCTTTTACCAACTTCACTCCAACAAAGAGGGGTCTGACATTTTCTTCTGTATAGGGCTTCATAGGGAGGCATTCCAATATTCGATTGGTAACTATTATTGTAAGCAAATTCTATCAAAGCCAAGTGTTTGTCCCAACTACCCTTAAAATCCATAATGCAAGCTCGAAGCATATCCTCCAAAATTTGTATCACTTTTTCCGACTGGCCGTCCGTTTGAGGATGGAACGAAGTGCTAAATTTCAACTTAGTACCCAAAGCTTCCTGCAAGCTGCCCCAAAATCTAGATGTAAACCTTGGGTCTCGGTCAGATACAATAGACACAGGGATCCCATGTAGTCTTACAATCTCATTAATGTACAACTCGGCTAACGCTCAAGTGAGTAATCCATTCTGATTGCTAAGAAGACCCTAAACCCTAAACCCTAAACCTTAGATTAGCATCGACATGGGCTGTAGTAAATCAATTGGGACTTGATGTTCTGCCTTTACTTGTTGACAAACCAAACATTTGTAAATGAACTCCGCAATGCTCTCTTCATACCATTCCACCAATAATGATCTTTGATGGTATGGTACATCTTTGTACCTCCAGGATGCATTGCATATGGTGAAGTATGTGCTTCATTCAGTATTTCTCTCCTCAATTTGTCATCATTAGGGACGCATAACCTATTCTGATAAAATAAGATACCATCCTCTGTTAATGTAAAATCAAAATTTTCCCCATTTTGAACTTCTCTGGTCAGTTTTACAAGTTTGTCATCTAACTTTTGTGCTTCTTTCACCTGTTCAAGTAATATTGCCTTTACTTGCAAATTAGAAATAACGGAACCATTTGGATCAGGTGTAAAACAAACATTCATGGCTCTTAACTCAAGGAGCAAGGGTAAATGTCTCAAAGAAATGTTTGCGAAGGATTTTTTACTTAAGGCATCTGGAACAACATTGGCTTTACCTGGATGATAATCAATCGTGCAGTCATAATCCTTGATGAGTTCAAGCCATCTACGTTGTCTTAGGTTTAGCTCTTTCTGAGTACCCAAGTACTTTAAGCTCTTATGATCAGTAAATATATGACATTTCTCTCCATACAAATAATGTCGCCATATTTTTAAAGCAAAGACTGTGGCAGCAAGTTCAAGATCATGAGTAGGATAATTCAATTCATGCGGTTTTAATTTCTGAGAGGCATAAGAAATAACCTTCCCTTCTTGCATCAAAATACATCCTAGACCATTGTGAGAAGCATCACTGTATACTACATACTCTTTCCCTTCAATTGGTAGAGTAAGTATAGGCGCTTGAGTCAACAAGGATTTGAGAGTTTCAAAGCTCTTGGCATTTGTCCTCCCAAATAAAATTTACTTCCTTCTGCAAGAGCTTAGTCAAAGGGGAGGCGATAATGGAAAAGCCTTTCACAAATCTTTTGTAGTACCCTGCTTAGCCCAAGAAACTTCTTACCTCGGTTGGACTTTTGGGAGGTCTCCATTTAACAACTGATTGTATCTTACTAGGATCCACCTTCACGCCTTCGGTTGATACCACATGTCCCAGAAAAGCCACTTCCTCAAGCCAAAATTCACACTTGGAAAGTTTAGCATAAAGTTCTTTCTTCTTTAAAATTTTCAAAACAATCCGAAGGTGTCTATCATGGTCTTTACTACTTCTGGAAAATATTAAAATATCATCTATAAAGACTACCACAAACTGATCAAGATAAGGCTTGAATACCCGATTCATTAGGTCCATGAATACCGCAGGAGCATTTGTCAATCCGAATGGCATCACCAAAAATTCATAATGACCATACCGAGTTCTAAAAGCAGTTTTAGGGACAACTTTCTCTCTAACACGCAGTTGGTGATATCCGGACCTTAAATCAATCCTTGAGAATACCTTAGTACCCTTCAGTTGTTCAAACAAATCTTCGATCCTTGGTAGTGGATATTTATTCTTGATTGATATTTTGGTCAATTGTCTATAGTCAATACAAAGCGTATGAGTGCAATATTTCTTCTTTACAAATAAAATAGGGGCTCCCCAAGGAAAAACACTAGGTTTAATAAAACCCTTCTCAATAAGTTCTTGCAATTGAGATTTCAATTCTCTTAATTCTGTTGGAGCCATTCTATAAGGAGTGATAGAAATAGGGTTAGATCTAGGAATAAGCTCGATTGGAAATTCAACCTCTCTTTTCGGGGGAAATCCAGGAAGGTTTTCTGGTAAGACTTCTGGAATATCACATACAACAGGTATGCCCTTGATACAAGGACCCTTCAACTGTGTATCAACTATGTGAGCTAGGTATGCCCTACAACCTTGACGCATCAACTTTCTTGCCAAGGGCACAAAAATAATACTAGATGTCAATGATCTTTCACCTTGTACAATCGATGATAGATTGGGTGACGACATTCTTAAGCCTAGGCGTCGCGATAAATTTACACAGGGGAAGTATGAGTACTCGATAATGCGTCATTTGACTATGATGAATACTAATAAGTTTTGCCTTTTCTCAGGTACAATGGGTCCCAAAAGAAAGAATGCAACAAAACCTGCCCCCCTATTGCTTCTCAATCAGAAGGTCATGATGACTCCGAAGCTAGTGGTTACGAGGTGCAAATAAATTTTACACCCGAAGATCACGCGCCTCGATCCACTAGATCTTTGACCAAAAGAGCTATCCTTCAGGACACTCCTCTTCATTCTGAAGAGGGTGGTAGTAGTTCTGATAATGAAGAGGACTTGGAAAGTCAATCTGATGTTGTTGCTGGTAGTCAATCTGCTGATACCTCGGGGGGCAGTGCAGAATCTAAAAGCGATTCTCAGGATGATACAAACACCTTTCCACTTGTGGAGAATACAGAAGTTGAAACTTAAGTGCGAGAGGAAGCGGCTACTATAGAGGATGATGAAGAGATCACCGATGATGATACTAAGGTGATATATGTGAATGCCCCTGAACCTAATCCTGCATTGAGACCACAACTGATTGCCTGTTACCGTTCCATGTGGACTGTGAACCAGTCCAAAGAATTTTTCAGCAATGAGATTGTGAACAAGACTGACAGCTTCAAGAATTGAGCTATCATGCATGAGACTAGGGTGGTAGTAGCTGATATCAAAGCATTTTCGGACATCTATCGGATATTTTAGCTCCATCAGTTCGACTGGATGGACAATGCACCTGGAGAATATTCAAGCCACCTGGACAGAGAATTGTATTCCTTTTATGCAGCTACATTGATGAATTTTGTTGCGGATATAGAGACCACGAAATGTCGACAGAAAGACATGGCTATTACCTGGGGTCCACTCAACTCAATCATAGTTAGGGGAAAATCAATAGATATTTCTGAGGCTTCGATTAACAGAATGATGTACGGCTCGGAATACTCTACACCAGCTTTAGTTGGCCTTTTCGAGGGCAAACATCATGAAGTCACCAGTGATGCTACGATGGAAGATCAAAATTCTCGGGAAAGGGTTTTACGCTGGATTGCGAAGCAGATTGCTATAGATGGGGAAAATGTAGTTTGGGTCACCACAACTCCATCACTCATCACTAAAGCTTCGTTGTCTTTTCCAGCCAAGGTTTAGTGGGCTATCGTCCAAGCTCAATTACGACCAACAGTTAATGATAACACTTTGTGACCTTCCCTGGCCTCGTTTAGCCTGTCTTATGGTTGGTTACCCAAACAATGCAGGATAGATAATAGCGACCGAGATGAGAGACAGGGTGCTAAATAAGAGAGCTGCACTTCCTTTTCCCTATCTGATAGGGAAATTATGTCGAGGAGTGAACATTCCTCCGAACAGCCTAGTTGACAGATGAGGTGAGGTATTCAGACTCATATAGGTTTCTAAAATCAAGGATGTCGTGAACCATCTCTTTGGCGCGAAGTCTGCCGCTGTGAGTACTTTAGTTGTTGTTCCACATGTCCCAATTGACATCCCACATGCAGATAGAGGTCCAGAACATGGAGAGTCATCCCAGCCTTCCACAGAGGCACCACCACCTCCAGCTTCAGCCTCCAGGGCTCCAGGTACCTTTTTCGCTATCCCTATGTTTTTTCTTGAGAAATTGGTTGTAGATCAGTGTCAGACAAGGACATTGGTAAACCAGATTGTGCTCTGGATGTCTCAGCTGATAGAGATGAATGTGTTAGCTGCGAAAAAAGAGATCAAAGATGAGGTGCGGAAAGAGTTGGCTGTTTTAAAAAACAGATTAGATGGTTTAGAAAACCTTGTCCAAGATCGATTCCAGGCTGCCGGGTCAGTCGATATTGAAGAGTTCAAATCACAGTTGGCCGAGATGAGAACTCAGATTGCTAAACTGGCTGAAAAGCCAGTATAGGTACCTACTCTGATATTGTTCGAATCTTTAATGCAAATGCCAAATCAGGCACCCTCCACTCAATCAATTGATGATCTTTGGGGAGAACCCCCCACGAGTAAGTCCGACAAGAGAAAACACAAAGCTGGAGAACTTGATGAGGAGACCCCTACTGACCCAGCCAGAGAGGCAAGAAGGCAAGAAAAGAGAGCTCATAGAATATCAAAGAGGGAAGCTCAGGAAAAGGAAGCCCTTGAACAGCGACAGCGAGATGCAGCCTTAGTTGGAGCTTCTGGTAGTGGAGCACCTACTCTGACTAGTGAGGACCAAACTGATCAGGTCCCGAGTTCTGAGAGTGCAACCATTGATAAGGGTGCCAATATTGATCCGACGATCGGCGCCTAGAGCGTCGTAGGTATGACCCCTCCTCATAGCCTGTGTGTTTTATTGTTCTGTATCAACTTTGAGGGAAAAGTCCTTTTTATTTGGGGGGTGGTGGTGAGCAACCTGTCATAGTTGTTAGAAAAATGGAGGTTGTCTCTGTGTATTACTGTTTTGGGTGTTTTGTGTGTTGAGCTAGGCAACAGCTTATCTATGAAAATTGAGGACCTGAATATGAGTTTGACTGTTAGGATCTTTAGATGACATCTTAGATACTGATATGTTGAACATGGCTAATCTGACCAATCAATTGGTGAATCAAGAAACTGAAAAAAATGCAATCATGTGTAGTGTGTGTGTAAGTTTTGATTGAAGTCTAACACTAGGAGCAGAAACTAGAACTTGCCTAAGTAGTTTTGCTTGAATATGAGAATAATCGGATAGGAAAGGATCAGTAGGCCATTTTTGTTAAACCAGTAAAAAGCCAAAAATAAAAGAACCAAATGAAAAGCTTATCACTTGAACCCAATTTGAGCCTTAAATCAGTCTTTGTACTTACCCAACATATATCATATCCTTGGTTCTCTGAAGGTACGATATCACAACTCAGGCCAAATGCCTAAGTTGAGGGTGATTGCAATCTGAACAGAAAGAAAAAGGAAAAAAAAAGGTTCAACCAGTGAGTTAAGTGCATATCAAAATTGCATATAAAAAAAAGGAGAAAAGAACAGAAAAAGAAGAAAAGAAAAAAAAAAGAAAATAATAGCTACTGGGTCGGACTGAAATAAAGAAAAAGAGGGAATCACTCAGAAAAGAGTATGTGAAAACGAAACTTTGGAAAACTAAGGGATTAGTCACTCACCAAACCAAATATCCATTCCCTAGCCCTGAGCCTATGTTACAAGCCAATAAAGTCCTACAGTGATCCTATTCCGGGTGTTTGATAGATAAAGCATAGAAAGCAAGGGCAAGCCTATGGTAGTTTGTTGTTAGTGTTAGAAGTTCATTGAGACCGTGAGCGTAGTACTCAGTCCCTACCATTATGAGTGACAGACTTCTTTGGTGTGAGGACACAGTGGTTGCATTTGAAAGTAGATTGTGTGAGCTGATAATTCGCATGTATAAGCATGATTGACTGTGAGTAATGAGATGTCATGTATTGATCCTTACATGTTAGATTCAGAGGTTTGGGATACAAATTGTACTTGAAATAGTTGTTGCGTAGTGTCATAAATCTGGACATGAATTGAGGGCTGATTGTATTTGTTTTTCTCACCATTTGAGGACAAGTAATGGTTCTAAGTTGAGGGTGTTGATGTGCCGCAAAATCGTGGCACATTTGATGCTTAATAACTATGAACTAATACTGGAATTAAGTGAAATTTTGGATTATTTGATGGGTTTGTTAAATGTGTAGGCAGAATCTAGGTTGTATAGAAAAGTAGAAAAAGAAGCAGAATTGATATTGACCAAAGTGAAGTTCACGGCCAACTTCACGGACTGTTAACTTTATTACGATCCGTGGTTGAGCTCGTGAAAGTGAGGCAGTGCTGGGCCTTGAGAAGATAACGAGAAGGAATAACCAGGTGAAGACCACGGACCACTTCACGGGCCGTGGTCCTCTCTACGGTCCGTCGTGCTTGTCGTAGTGTAGTTTCCAGTGAAGGCATTGAAGAGTGGAAAAAAGTTAAAGCCCAAGTGAAGACCACAGACCACTTCACGGGCCATGGCCCTAACTACGGACCGTCGTGCTTGTCGTGGTGTATTTTCCAGTGATCAAGTTTGAAGGGCAATTTTTGGGAAGTTCCAAGGGAAGTTCACGGAAGGCTTCACAGTCCGTGAAGCCCTCTATGGGCCGTAAAAGTGGTCGTAGAGCCACCCGACATTTTAGTCCTAGTTTGACGAAGACTCATTTTAAACATTCTATTTTGAATTATTTTAGGTCATTTTTGGGAACATTATTCATCATCTGATGTTTAACGACAAGGAACACAATATTACTCTTAGCTTTCGATTTTTAGATTTTTTATTATTGTTATCAGTTGGAAATTTAGATTCAGACTATCATATTATCAAAGTGATTGTTGAATCGCCAATTATTTTCATAAGTCTTTCTCAATATGTTTTCATTCCTAATTACTGATTGTTTATGTGAAAGCATGAGTGGCTAAATACCACGATTGGGGTTGTGGGATCTATGAAGATATTCTAGTTGCTATTTCGTAAAACGAGTAAAAGGCAATCTGTGTCTACAACCTATAGTTTTTAGCTTTCAATATCATCTTAGTCTAGTGAGTGCATGCATTAGAAGAGCATGTATCTGGTATTTGTTTGAGAGAAAAATACCAATTAGGAAAAAGCTGAATTAAATTAACAAATTGGAGTTAAAGATTGAGTTCGAGAGAAAAGATCTTTAACACCATATCATTTCAAGCGAGGTTCAATGTTAGTAACACTCTAAGATCGAGAGAACATGAGTGGTCATTATCTAATTAGGCTGAGAAGTGTTAGATAAATTTAACTCGCAAGGATTCTGTAAACATTGATTTGCCTGCCACTCAAATTACGGGAGAACACTAGAACTAATGTTATGGTGAACACAATCCTGGTTTCTCTTAATTAATTGAATCAATCTTACAACGAAATAGTTTGTTAGTCTTGAGCCTGGATTTTGACTGCAAGTTTTAGTAATTATAACAATTCAACCATACCCAATTTACTTTCCATTGTTATTTGTCTAGGAGATAATAACAACATTCGAATAAACGTGATAGTGAAACCTTATCTGTGAAGAAATTCTCTGTGGGATCGACCTCAACTCTAGTTGAGTTCTGTAAATTGACATCGACCGTTTACACTTCTTATTTGAAGTGTAAGTTTGGACGTATCAGTGTGCTTATGTAAAATGGGAAATTTATTGCCTATGCCTCAAGATAACTTAAAATCGATGAGAAGAATTATCCTACTCATGACCTTGAGTTAGGGGCGGTCATTTTTTCATTAAAGATTTGGAGACACTATTTGTATGGAGTTCATGTAGATGTGTTTACCGACCACAGGAGTTTGCAATATGTGTTTAATCAAAATGACTTGAATCTTTGCCAAAGAAGTTCGCTTGAGTTATTGAAAGATTATGAGATGAGTGTTCTTTATCACCCCAGCAAAGCTAATGTGGTAGCGGATGCTCTTAGTCGATTGTCTATAGGTAGTGTTGCTCATATTGAAGAAGAAATAAAAGAGTTGGCTTGATATGTTCATATATTGGCTCGATTAGGTGGTCAACTAGTGGACTCCACCAAGGGTGGTGTTATAGTTCACAATGGTTCTGAATCATTTTTTGTGGTGGATGTGAAAGCCAAGCACGGTCTTGATCCAATTTTGGTAGAATTGAAAGAGGAGGTGCTTGAGAAATCCGTTAAGGCTTTATCCCAAGGGGAGATGGTGTACTTAGATACCAAGCTCGTTTGTGTGTTTCAGATGTTGATGGCTTGAGGGAACATATTTTGATAGAAGCTCATAGTTCGGGATATTCTATTCACCCGGGAGCCACAGAGATGTACTGTGATTTACGGGAGGTCTATTGGTGGAATGGGATGAACAAAAATATTGTGGGATTTGTGGCTAAGTGTCCAAATTGCCAACAAGTAAAGGTTGAGCATCAAAAACCGGGAGGCTTGACCTAAGATATTAGATTCCCTACTTGTAAGTGGGAAGACTTGAATATTGATTTTATTTTTTGTTCTCCTCGCACCCGGCGACAACATGATTTTATTTGGGCTATAGTAGATCGGATGACGAAATCAGCTCATTTCCTTCCGGTCAAGGTTTTCTATTCGGCGGAGGACTATGCCAAGTTGTACTTGAGAGAAATGGTAAGGTTGCATGGAGTGCCTTTGTCCATTATTTCTGATCGTGGTACCCTATTCTTTTCTCAGTTTTGGAAGTCATTCCAAAAGGGTCTTGGCACTAAGGTTAAGCTTAGCACGACCTTTCATCCCCAAACCGGTGGGCAAGCAAAGCGTAGTATCCAAACTTTGGAAAATTTGTTAAGGGCTTGTGGGATTGATTTTAAGGGCAATTAGGATGACCATTTGTGATTGAGTTTGCCTATAACAACAGTTATCACTCAAGTATCGATATGGCTCCATTTGAGGCCCTTTATGGTAAGAGGTCTAGACCTCCCATAGGTTGGTTTGAAGTGGGTGAAGTTGCCCTAATAGGTCTCGAATAGGTTAAAGAGGTCATAGAGAAAGTTTGGCTTATAAGGGAAAAGTTGAAAACAACTCAAAGTCGGCGAAAGTCTTATACTGATGTGATGCATGTTCATGAAAACTTATGGTTTGAAAGAAAATGAGTTTACATGCTTAATTTTCTTCATGTTATTGTGCATTGAGTATGAGTTGCCTATAGACTTCATGAGATGAATTGATGAACATGCTTTAGATATGTTTTTTTTAAAGTGAATTGCATATGAGCTCTATGAGATTGTGTTGAGCATGATTTTAGCTTGGAGAAGATAGATCCTCCTTGAACATGAGTAATTTTGAAAATTTATGCATATTGGGTTGCTAGATGCAGTTCGTACTTCCTTATAATGCATTTGAGTATGATTAGCTTGGAGTTGATGTGTCCTCCTTGTTTATGTGCATTGCATGCATAATGGGTTGATAGAGTTAGTTTCACCCCCCTTATGATGTTTTGAGAACGTCCTAAATTAGAGTCGATAGTTCCTCCTTGGTTGTATGTGTTGCATTGTAGGTTGGGTTGTAAGTTCCTCTCCTACTCTTTTAGAACCAGTTTGAATCTCATTCGAAGACGAATGGTCCCAAGGGGGAGATATTGTAACACCCCGTACCTGAAAAAGAGAAATGAAGAAAATTCCCAAAAGTTGTAGGTGCAACCCACATCAGCCACCCACGGCTGGTGGAAGGGACCACAGACCGTAGGTGTGGTCCTGGTTGGCCTGCTTAGCGGTGGTCTTGAGGCTCGAGACTATGGCCAGACCTACGGACCGTAGGTCAGACCACGGTCCATGGCCAGGTTCCGTGGTTCGGGGCCCAAAATCTAAGTTTCTAGTACCAATCGATGGTCCACCAGGACGGGCCGTGGGTCAGACCACGGTCCGTCGACTGGGGTCCGTGGATGGTTACCTAGTAGTATTTTAGGGGCAGTTGGGTCTTTTCCTAATTAATTAGTTCCTATACAACGTCTTTTTACCCTTTATTAAGAACCCAATATAAGCTTTTTCAACCCCCAAATTAACCCATTCACTTCATTCTTCCAAATTCACAAAAGAAAACCAAATCTCCTCTCTAAATATTTCTCTCTCTAGAAACTTGAAGAAGAAGAATATTCAACCTAGGGTTTCAAGTCAAGGTCTCAATTCCTCCATTGAAGGCTAGCTTTTGGATTCAAGCTATGATAGTTTTCATCCATGGATTCCTTCCATCCATGGAGTTCCTAAATTCCTTTATTTCAAAAGTAGAATTCCCCAATTGAGTTAGGGTTTTCTTCAATTATCATGGGTTCTCTTAAATGTTGATTTAAATGATTGAATTATGATCTCTTATACATGAATTAATGATACATGATCATTTTATGATGATTTCTCCATGAACCCATGTAATCCCTATGTTTTCAAGTTATGAATCATATGATGTGGGATTTTGATCTTCAAGGAAGAGTTTTATGAAATTAGGCATGTATTGCAACTTTTACATGTACTTATGATAAAATTCATATCTAACCCATGTTTTCTAAGAGTTGATGATTGAAAGTGGGTTTTAAACCTCAAGAAGTAAATTATGGACTTATGCATTTTCTTATGAAATCTATGCCAATGTTTTAAGGGTGCTTTGAGAGTAAAGTACCAATGATGATGTTGTATTGTGAAAGTTTATTCACATAAACACAAAATAGCATGATGTGAAAGGTTTTCTCACATAGAAAGAATTTTTAGGTTGAAAGGCTTTCTCACCTAATTGAATAAAAAATAAGGAGCTATCCTAATGAACTAGCTTGGTTTCGTTGTCCAAGGGCACATTTCCATGATTAATGAAGCCAAGTAAGAAATGAATATTTCATGGAATTTATGCTTAGCACTGAGTGGATATTGATGATGGGATGGAAGCTCTTCCGTTAGTAGAGGTCAGGTTTCTGGAAGCAATCTCATGAGATGGAAGCTCTCCCATTAGTAGAGGTCGGGTTTCTAGTAGAAATCTCCTTATCCCATAAATATGTCCCCTAATTGGTTGAATAGCTAGTGGATCCACTTAAGCTAGAAATTCATGGCCCTTACCTTGGCAAGTAGGGCAACCCTTTTGGTGTGGGAGACACCGAGGGATCATGTTATAGCTCACATGATCTCTATGTCGGTTAAGGCTTATTCCCCACAAGTAATAATGAACTAAGGTTACTTCAAGAAGTATCGCATATGAGTTCAAAGGTTTTAAAGATGAAGTTAGCTTGCATTGACCATGATTTTATGACTTATGTTTTATAACTCTTTTATGTCATGTTTTAGCTTAGTCAATTGCATGTCATGAAATGAAATGTCCCTTTTAGCATGTTTTAAATGTTTTATGCATGGTTATCATACTTGGTACAATGTTTTGTACTAACGCATACTCTTGCCTACATTTTCCCAAATGTAGGGTCCGACAGTCAGGGTACTGAGTTTCGTGGCTAGAGGTTGCTTTGAGATATTTTGAGGTTTTGGTGAGTCATCATGCTTCGAGGATGTACTATCATTGTTATAGCTTCTTTCATGTATTTTCTCTTTTGAACATGATGTATGGGCTAGGCCCAATTTCATTTTATTGTATTAGATGGCTATGATGAGACAAGTGTTTTAGACTTCCGCTTTGCTTTTATAAAATGTTTTGGACTTGAACTGTTGTTTTACTCTGATTGTTTATTTTTATGTTATGAGAGCTAATTGGCTTGTATGGAGTCCTTCGGGGTTCTATACGCCATGTTACATCTAGGGGGTACCCCTGGGTCGTGACAGCTAGGAACTATTTTGAATTAAAATGCAGAGTAAAAGCTTTTCTTTGAATCCAATGGAGGAAGAACAAATAGCTTTTCCAAGTTAGTCTAGTGTTGCAGAAACCTAGCACAAACAGTAGGGTAACCACATGGTGCTTTTGTAAATGTAGAAAAAAGAGTTGGCAAAAGGTTTACCTCCACTTGAAGAGGAACTCCCAAGTTCGAGGCATGTCAATTTGGTAAGAAGATGGGATTGCCATTCCCAAAATCAACTTGGAGAGCGACTCAAAAATCACAACTGATTCATAAAGATTTTGGAGTCCCCCAAAGAACTCCATCATTGAAAGGAAGCAGGTATTACATAATTTTTATTAATGATCTAACAAGGATGTGTTAGATATACTTCTTAAGATTGAGGTTGCTAAAGTTTTTTGGAAATTCAAAGCTTTGGTAGAAAATCAAAGCGGCTACAAACTACAAGTGCTCAGATCATATAATGGGATTGAGTACACTTCAGATTAGTTCAAAAAAAATTGTCAAGTTGTTGAAATAGAGCATCGACTTACTACTACATATACTTCTCAATAAAATGGTGTAAGTGAAAGAAAGAATAGGACCATCATGGAGATGTCAAGGTGTATGTTAGATGAGAAAGAGCTTCCCAAAAAGTTTTGGGGAGAGGAAGCCAATACTACTGTATTTTTGTTTAGCATGCTGCCTAAAAAGGTAGTGAATGGTCAAACACCTTTTGAAGCTTGGCATAGGTACAAACCTTTACTAAAGAATCTCAAGATGTTTGGTTGCTTATGTTTTTCTCACATACCTCAACCAAAAAGGGATAAACTTGACAAGAAGGAAGAACCTGGAATTTTCATTGGCTATAGCTTGCAGTCAAAAGCTCACATAATTTTCCAACCACAAACTGGAAAAAATTTGGTAAGTGGAGATGTGGATTTTGTAGAACAAAAGCAATGGGATAGGGATGGAGAAAAGGAAGAAAGAGAAGCTAATGGGTTGCACAATCTTGAGGAATGAGTTGATCATCCTCCAGTTCGAGGAACCATATCACTTTCACATATCTATCAAAGATGCAATGTAGTAGTATTTGAACCTGCTGAATATGTAGAAGTTGAAAGAGATAAGAAATGATAGTCGCAACGCAAGAGGAGCTAACCATGATCGAGAAAAATGACACATGAAAGCTGGTAGAAAGGCCTCTAGACATAAAGGTTAATGTTGTTAAATCGGTTTACATAACTAAGCTAAATGCAGATGGTTCGGTGAACAAACACAAAGTTACGCTTGTGATGAAGGGTTATGCTTAGATTTTTGGTGTAGATTTTCCGAAACATTTGCACCAATCATGAGACTGACACAATCAGGCTTTTTTTGGCAATTGCGGCACGGAAGGGTTGGAAAATCTATCGATTGGATGTTAAATCAGCCTTTTTGAATGGTTTCTTGCATGAAGAAATATATACTGAGCTACCTGAAGGATTTGTTGCAGAAGGACAGGAAGACAAAGTCTACTTGCTGAAAAAGGCCCTCTATGGATTAAAACATGCTCCAAGGGCTTGGTACAATAGAATCAATTATCATCTTTCTGACTTACGTTTTCAAAAAAATCCTAAGTGAATCAACTCTTTACATAAAGCATGTTAACTCTGACATTATTATAATTTCTTTGTGTGTTGATGATCTTTTAGTAATAGGGAGTAATGTTGTGGTCATATAAGAGTTGAAAAAGGAGATGATGAAACTCTTTGAAATAACGAATCTTAGAGAGATGGCTTTCTTTCTTGGAATGGAGGTGAAACAAATGCAAGATCAAATATTCATTTTTCAGAACAAGTATGCAAAATAAATTTTGAGGAAATTTAGAATGGACGATTGCAAAAGTATGAGTACGCCTATGAATCAAAAGGAGAAGCTAATTAAGAACGATGGTGTTGAGCAAGTACAAGAAGGAAGCTACAGAAGCTTGATAGGATGTTTGATGTATCTTACAACAACAAGGCCATATATATTGTATGTTGTAAGTGTACTATCCCGATTCTTGAATTCTCCTAGTGAATTGCATATGCAAGCTGCAAAAAGAGTACTCAGATATGTCAAAGGCACAATGGACTATGGAGTCAAATTTAGCAAATGCAAGAACTTCAAACTTCAAGGATTTCTGACACTGATTGGGGTGCTTCTGCTGAAGATATAAAAAGTATTTCAGGGTACTATTTTATTTTTGGGGTTGGATGTTTTTCTTGGTGTTCAAAAAAAATAAGAGATTGTTGCTCAATCAACTGCAGAGGCAAAATTCATTGCTCCTATAACTGCGATCAATCAAGCTTCGTTTGTGGTCTGGGGTTGGAGATGAAGGAAAGCACTGAGATATTTGTGGACAATCAAGCTGTCATTGCTATTTCTCACAATCTAGTTTTTCATAAAAAGACCAAGAATTTCAATGTGAAGCTATATTTTCTTAGAGAAGTGCAAAATGATGGTTTAGTGAATCTGGTATGTTGCATAATGGAAGAGCAGTTGGCTGATATTTTTACTAAAGCTCTTCCGGTAAGCAAATTTGAGTTCTTGACAAAGGAACTTGGAATTTTCAGCTCTTGATGCAGGGAGGAGTATTGAAAGCTGCCTCATGAGCTGTTAATTGATGTTGAATTGGTAGGATAACATGGCTGCTGATGTGTTTTCTTTTTTCAGAAGATAGATTTTTTCTGTTTTATTTTCAATTGTGAGTTTCCTAGTCTTTAGGAATGTAGCTGTTGGTAGGCTAAGTTCCTAGTTAATAGGAAGAGTCTTTTTTTGAGTTACTACATTATTTACTGCAGACAATTAGGGTTTACTTCTATTTAACTCTTTTTTTCACCTTAATAAAATAATTCTCTTCTTCTTATTCTATCGTATGATTTCTTTATCTGTAAAAGACCAACAATATTGTTTTATTTATTAAATTTATCTCTCCACTATTTCACTTAAATACTATCACAAATCTAGAATTAAACTCGAGAATAAATTTCTAGGTAGCAATAACATTTAATAGAGCATGTTCTTGAACCTAACCTTAAGGGACATAGTCACGGTTAAAATATGAATATACAGAATCATTTTTGCTTGTTTATATGTAGACTTTACTAATGTGTTATATGTTAACCTAACTTTAAGGGATAGAGTCGCAGTTAAAATATGAATATACACAATCGTTTTACTTGTTTATATATAGGTCATACTGATGTGTTCTATGTAAGGCTGGCAAACAGACCGGTTTTTGTCCGGTCCGGTTCCCGTACCGGTAAGACCGATACCGGTTGAACCGGTAAGGAACCGGTCTTATAGGTACTGGAACCGGTACCGAAACGGAACCCGGATTTTTATTCGGTTGATCCGGTTTGGCAAGAACCGGTTCCGGTCCGGTTCAAGTCCGGTTCAACGGTCAATTTAATTTTTTTTAATTTTTTTTTTTGAACGTTAAAGAGCCGTTGGGCTGGGGCCCAAAACGGCTCCAAACAGCCCCCTACCCCTCTCTACCCCTTAACACTATAAATATACTCATATTTTTTCATTTAAATCACAAATTCACAAACTATTTCATTAATATCTTATAAAATCTCTTAGTTTTCAATCTCTCATAAATTTATAATTATTATTTTGTGATATTGACTTGGAGTTCGAATTTTGGAGATTTATTTGAAGTAAATCGGAAGCTTCAATTGGCATCTCTCAATTCCGGCTTTGGTTATACGTCTACTTTTACGTAGACGTTCGGTACATTCGTTCCAACTTTAATTTTTTATTTTTTTATTAATTAAGTTATTTTATTTTTTTGTTATATTATCTTTGCTTGTTTTTCATAATATTAATTATTTTAAACTTAAACATGAATTTTGAAAAATATAGTGGTAAAAGACCAATGTCGGAAAGAAAAAATAATAGGGGAGGAGGAAGTAGTTCTAATTCTAAAAATTTGCCACCTCCTAGATTTAAAATTAATACTAATGATTATACTCATGTTGATGAAACTTCTTTTACACGAGACTCACGACCTATTGTATTTAATTCTGAAAATGAAGTAGATCATGAAACTTTAAATAGATGTTTTACTAATTTTGAGGAAGAATTAGATGAGGAAGTAGAAATAAATGAGGAAGATGATGAGACCCCTACCCCTACTAGTCCGGCTACCGAATTACCGGAACAAGATGAAGTCCCTTCTTTACCTACTTTTTCAAAGACCGTTGTACGTGTTAAAAGATCTTTAGTATGGAAATTTTTGGTACAAAATGAGGAAAAAACTACTATTACTTGCACGAAATGTAAATTGATCATGAAACATGTAACTACGGGTACACAAGGGGGAACGGGACGACTAAGAACACATTTGAGAAAGTGTAATAAAGAATTTGCTCGCCTAGATGATATAGAAAGGGCTAATAGAAATGGAATACCTCAACCTGAAAATTCTATGGGAGCTGGAGGTTCTAATATGGTTCAAAGTGTATTAAATATGACTAACCCGGCTAGCCGAAGCACACACCGCACATATAGTAAAGAAAAAGATCGTAGAGAATTAGCTAAAATGGTTGCTGTTTGTGGTTTGCCTTTTTCATTTCCTTCACATCCTGGTTTTATTCAGTATATTCGGGAATTGTATAACCCAGATTATGAAGGTATTCCAAGAAGTACAATTAAAAGTGATCTTTTTAAATATCAAAAAGAATATTGTCATTTTCTTCGTTGTTTATTTGTTTATTATGATGGTAGATTATCTATTACTTCTGAAATGGGACGTAGTCCTAATGGTAATGATTATTTTACAATTACTGTCCATTGGATTGACCATGAATGGAATATGCAAAAACGAATATTAGGATATAAATATGTTGAAGAAACTAAAACCGGTGCTTATATAGCAACAAAAATAGGCTCTATTTTACAATTTTATGGAATATGTGATAAAATAATGAGTGTCACTTTAGATAATGCTTCTAATAATTTAAAAGCAATTGATTATTTAAAATGTAGACTTTGTCCAATTGATAATGATTCTTTTCATATTAAGTGTGCCGCACATGTGTATAATTTGATAGTAAAAGATGGTATTTCTCAATTTGGAATTTCTTGTGAAAAAATTAGATTTGCTTGTAATTGGATTTTTAAAGCTAAAATAAAAGCTAGAATTACAGAATTTAAAAATCGTTGTAAAGAATGTGGACTTGAATATAGAAAAGTTCCAAAAGAAGTATGTACTAGATGGAATTCTTTATTTGAAATGCTTCAAGTTGCTTATATTTATCAAGAGCCGATACAATTAGTTTTTAATGCTGATAATGCGGACCCGAATTTGATAATTGGCTATGAAGATTGGGAAAATACAAAAGAACTTATTGAATTTTTAAGTGTTTTTTATAAAGCAACAAATGCTGCTTCTAGTCAATATTATCCAACTATTTCTTCTGTTTTAGTAAATATTTGTGCTATTTCATTTGAATTTGAAAAATATAAAGGAAAAGATCGATTTGAAAATTCCCTTGCTTTTATGATTGAAAAATTCAAAAAATATTTTTTCCCTATTCCTCAAATCTATTTGACTGCTACTACTTTCAACCCAAATTACAAATTAAAAGGTGTTGAAAGAATGGTTGAAAAGATTTATGCAAATTTAGAAATTAGAGATGATGAAACTCCTAGTGTTGAAGATTGTAAAAGTAGCATATATATAAAAGCTAGAGAGTTATATAATACATATAAATCTATGGAAAAAAATATTCCAATAGTTGAACCTCCATCTTGTAAACCTAGAAGCGATGATACGGATGATTGGATGGATGATTATCTTGAGCTTGAATCATCTACTAATAATGATTTTGATTTATATTTCAATCAGGCACGGGAAAAGATTAGGCATGAAGAAGGACAACTTCAAGCTCCAATATTAGTATGGTGGAAGAATCGTGAAAATCAATTTCCGACCCTTGCTAGGATTGTTCGAGATGTGCTAGCGATTCAAGCATCATCGGTCGCTTCGGAGCAAGCCTTTAGTGCGGCGAGATTTATGATTGGAGATCATCGATATTCATTAGCAAAGGATAGTTTGGAAATATCGGTGTTGTTTCGAGATTGGGTCAATGCCGAAAGAAGAAATACCGGACTACCACAATTAAATAGCCAAATAGAAGACGAAATAGATGAAATATTTTGTGATAATAGTGATGATGGTATGGAAGCAATGGAAGAAGAACGACAAATACAAGTTCCAAAAAATGTTTCTTTTGAAATGATACAAAAGTTACGAAAAGAATTTAAAAAGAGTTTCAATTGTTAGTACAATAATTAATATTCAATACCTAGATTATGTACTCTTTGTCTCTTTCTAATATTTGTATTGTACAATTTATTTATTTGAATAAATATACGACTATTCGCCTTGATTTTCTTTTAAAATAGTCTCTTATATTTAATCCAAGTCATTTTAGAAATTTAATTTTCAACTATTTTAATATTAGTTTAAAGTTTAAACTTTAATATAAAATTGAATTTTAAGGTTTAAACTTTAAATTCAATATAAACTTTAAACTTTAAAGTCAATTTTAAACTTTAAATTCAATATAAAGTTATAAACTTTAAAATTTAAAGTCAATTTTAAACTTTAAACTTTAAAGTTTAAACTTAAATTCAATTGAAACTTTAAAGTAACTTTAAAGTTTAAAGTGTTAAATTAAAGTTTTTTAATAATATAATATTATATAATAATTAAAGTTAATAAAAATAAAAAATAAAATTACCGGTACACAATGATCCGGTAAGAACCGGTTCCGGTCCGGTCCAAACCGGTTCCAATCCGGTAACTAAGGGACCGGACGGAACCTTTGGAAATTTCCGGTAAAACCGGTTCCGGTAAGACCCGGTTCCGGTAACGAAATCCGGTAACGAGGACCGGTTCCGGTAAAACCGGTCCTGTCCGTTTGCCAGCCTTAGTTCTATGTAAATGTTAATACCAAAGGATTCTTACAAGCAATATTAATCCTCTTTATCACGACATCAAATAAACTAAATAGTCAATTTTAAGGATAACTCAACAAGATCGTTGTCTAACTCATAACCCTAAAAAAACTCTCTCATTGAACTTTATAACCTAAGGGCGTCGACTCATTTTCTTGCTTGTTTATTTTATAATTTCACAATGATGTTGTTAAATCTCTTGAATAAATAATGTGTACTAGCCTAATCTATATATATATATATATATATAAAGGAGGATCTTCAGCCCGCTGATGTGGCATGCCTCAATGATCAGGAAATCTATTTATCTATTTTCTCAGATTTTAGGGTTTTTCCCCCCTATTTTTCCATGTAAATGAAATTTAATTAAGGCTACAATAATTAATAGATTCTAATTAATTACTAATTAACATGTAAATGGACTTTAATTAAGGAGTAACACCATGTAACTGTTTTTCTCTTTCGGCCCACTATCACAAATTGACAACTATTTGCTATAAAAATTTCAACACCCTCAATTAGCATTACATAAAACTTTCATATTCCTAACAGTTAATCATTAATCATTAATAAATACTAAATGTGCAAATAAGACTTATAAAACTCCACAATAATTGTAATGTTCACATAACTGCAGCATTAACAACAAAAGAAACAATAACCTTATAAATAGTATTGAATTAGCTATAGATTTCAAACACATCATAAAAATAATGGATCCTTCCTGTTTGATGCATCATCACTCTCATCATATTTTGCAAGTCATTTTCTAATTTCTTTATCAAAATTTATTTGGATATGTATAATTATAATATATATATATATATATATATATAATGGAATAATAAACAAAAATCTGTAAAGTAGAAATTTTTTCTTTTCTATATTTTGCAGATAAAGAAGGTATATGTGTACAATGTGATACTTGGTGATGTTAAGATATTGATGGATAAATTCTTTTGTTCAAGTAAGTGCCAGGTTTAATCTCATATCCTTCAATTCTTAGTTAGAGTTTCGAAAATAAAGTCATCAATAATAAATATTTATTTTATAAATTAAAGTCTATAAAAACTCACATATGTATATTTTGCAGATAAAGAAGGTATATGTGTACAATGTGATGCTTGGTGATGTTAAGATATTGATGGATAAATTCTTTTGTTCAAGTAAGTGCCAGGTTTAATCTCATATCCTTCAATTCTTAGTTAGAGTTTCGAAAATAAAGTCATCAATAATAAATATTTATTTTGTAAATTAAAGTCTATAAAAACTCACCTATGTATATCAAAATAAAATTATTACAAAATCTAACAAAATATGTATTAAAGGAGCTCAACATACCGAAAATCAACAGTTAGTTTGTGAGTCTTAAGAATGACGTTCATTACAAAGGGAGTAAACTAAGAATGGCTCAATTTTTTTGCACAATTGAAGTACTTAGTGGGCTTCAGATAGGAGAAGATGTGTTATGGTGGCTGGGCAGTAACAATGGTTCCTTCAAAGTTAGTGCAGCTTACAGAATGATGAATCTTTTTTTTTAACTTGGAAACTTTACATAATGATGAACCATTCCAATCAACAAATCAACTACTGACATTGGAAGCTCATTTGGAAAACTAAAATATGACACAAAGTAGCTTGTTTTGTGTGGGTCTTGGCGAAGGAAACAGTCCTTAGAAAGGACAATTGGATGAGAAGAGTGAACCATTTATGCTCCAGATGTTTCTTCTGTGGGGAAAAGGCAGAGACAATTAATCCTCTATTTCTACATTGCAAGGTTACATGACAGATTTGGAGAATATTTTTAAACCTTAAGGCATATCTTGGACTATGCCTGGTAAAGTTTCAGAGGCACTCAAGAGCTGTCAGGAAGTAGGTGCAAGCAAAAGACACAAGTAGATGGAGAACTGTCCTTGCTTACATCTGGTGGACCACCAATCTGGAAGGAGAGAAACTCTAGATGTTTTAAGAATGTGGAGAATAATATGCAGAAAATCAAGCTGAATTCAGTCTTCATCCTACATTTTTGGTGTAATCAGATATCGTAAAATGGAACTGCTTCTATGATTGATGTTTTAGATTCAATTTAATCATAGGACAGTAGAATTTTGTAAGCTCTCTTGAATATATGATTTTAGTACAACCCATGTACTGTTTTGATCATGATTTATATATACATATACACTGTTAGTAGTTGCAAAAATAAGAATAGAACTTACACTGAACCTGTCCCACATATGATCACCCCAAAAGAAAAATCGACAGGACAGATTGTTGTAGCATTGTGCGAACTGCCAGGCTCCACGAGCTGTAGATAATACTCCTACTCTGACTGGCCAAGGGCCGAAGACAAATCAAAAACCCTGAACACAAAGTAATACATAAGTAAATATAGCACAATGTAATTTGTCAATAAGTAGAAATAAAACATAATTCTCTAATTAGCAAGTGATTTAACATGCAACTGATAAATTAAGAAAGTCGTAGAGAACAAATGGAAAAAATTGTCTGACTAGTGGAAAACAAACGAAATGCTACACAGCTATTCAACAAGCTGAGAACTACAAGCCCCAAAAATATTGATCATTTGGACATGCACACCCAAAGACAAGGGGAGGGGAAAAGAAGCTACAGTGTAGATAGTGCCTGTGACAAGACAAGAGTTTGAGAGTGAACTCAGATTGATTATTCCCACAAGCTATTGTGGTTTAAATAGCTAAGTATACATGTCTTAAAAAGGAAAGGAAACCAATACCTAATCAATCCAAATCATTATCAAATCAAGCTAGAGTAAATCTAGGAGTAAATCAAGCTACCTACTATATTTACACATAGGTAGAATGTTCCTAGGATTCTAACATTCCCCCTCAAGCTGGTGCATACAAATTATATGTACCAAGCTTGTTACATATATAACTTGTTTTGGGACCAGCTAGGGACTTGGTATAACTTGACTGCACGAACCTTGTGACTATGTCTCCTGAAAGTACCTTTTCTCTAATAAAATGACAATCAATCTCTATGTGTTTGGTCCTCTCATGAAATACTGGATTCGATGCGATGTGAGGTGCAGCTTGACAAGTTCCATTCCTTTGGTATCTCCAAGTTTCAATTCCTTCCGTAGTTGCTTGATCCATATGAGTTCACATGTTGCCACTGCCATAGCCCGATATTCTACTTCTATTCTAGATCTAGCAACCTCATTTTGTTTCTTACTTTTTCAAGACACCAATTTTTCCCCAACTAGAACACAATATCCATAAGTGGATCATCTGTCAGAGAGTGACCCTTCCCAAAAAGCATCTGAATATCCAACAACTTTCTCATGTCCTCAGCCTTCGTAAAGAAGTCCTTTCCTTGGAGCAGATTTTATGTATCGAATAATGCGAATAACTGCATTTCAATGACTATCACAAGGAGAATTCAAGAACGGACTGACGACACTAACTGGGAAGGTAATATCAGGTTGAGTCACTGAGATATTCAACTTTCCTACCAGCCTTCTATATCTTCCTGGATCGCTAAGAGGCTCCCCCTACTTGGTAGGAACTTAACATTTGAATCCATTGGAGAATCAATAGGCCTGCAATCCGTCATTCCTGTCTCTTCAAGAATATCAAGTGCATACTTCCCTTGTGAAATGGCAATTCCTGATTTGGATTGAGCAACCTCAATGCCCAAGAACTACCTCAATCAACAGTCTGAAAGAGCTGGAAAAGGTGATGTTTCAATTTGGTAATTCCCTCATCATCATTGCTTGTGATAACTATGTCATCAACATACACTACCAAATACATGCACAAACCTGGAGCAGAGTGATAATAAAAAACAGAATGATCAGCTTCACTTCGTACCATGCAAAACTCCTGAATAACCATGCTAAACTTCTCAAACCATGCTCGAGGAGACTGCTTCATGCCATAAAGTGCTCGTCGTAGTCTGCACACCATATTGCTAGACTCCCCATAAGCAACAAAACCAGGTGGTTGCTCCATATATACCTCATATTCGAGATCTCCATGAAGAAAGACATTTTTAACATCCAACTGGCAAAGAGGTCAATGACGAACCGCATCCATGGATAAAAAGAGACGAACGGAAGCAATCTTGGACACACGAGAGAAAATATCACTATAGTCAAGACCAAAAATCCGTGTATAACCCTTGGCCACTAGTTGAGCATTTAGGCAATCAATTTGTCCATTGGGGCCAACCTTCACTGTATATACCCACCGATAAGCAACTATAGATTTATCTAGAGGTAGAGGAACAAGCTCCCAAGTACCACTAGAGTGTAAGGCAGAAATCTCTTCAATCATAGCTTGTTGTGGATGAGAAAGAGCTTCACATGTAGTAGTAGGAATAGACACAGATAATAGTGATGATACAAAGGCAGAATGGATCGGTGACAAATGATGATAGCTCAAACAAGTATAGATAGGATTAGGGTTACGAGTAGAGTGATTACCTTTTCAAGTGGCGATGGAAGAACTCTATGTAGACAAGTTCTCAGCCGACAAGGATTTAGGAGGAGGGCGTGAATCATCTTGACGCGGACAACGATGATAGGTTAATAGTGGTGGAGGTGCCAAAGAGGAAGATAGAGTCAAAAGAGATGATGTGGAAGGATAAACTATGGCGGGATCACCAAAAGATGGAACTGGTAGATCTGACCTTCAAAAAAAGTAACATCAGTTAACAAAGGTATCGCTGGAGGTCCGCTGAGAAGCATCGATATCCCTTGTGTACCCTTTGACCGATAATGACATATTTAAGAGCACGATGAGCGAATTTGTCTTTTCTTGGAGTATATGGACAAAACATGTGCTCCCAAAGACGCGTGGTGGAAGAGTGAATAAGGTTGACTTGGGAAACAAAACAGAGTGTGGTACCTTATTATGAATAGCATAGGAAGGCATACGGTTAATCAAATAACAAGAGGTGAGCACTGTGTCCCCCCAAAATCACAATGGAACATTTGCTTGTATGAGAAGAGTGCTTGCAGTCTTAACAATATGCCTATTTTTTCTCTCTGCATTCCCATTTTGTTGTGTAGTGTAAGGACAAGATGTCTGATGAAGAATTCCATGGAAAGACATAAATTGTTTAAATTGAGATGACAAATATTCACGTGCATTATCACTACAAAAAATGCAAATAGAAACACCAAACTGGTTTTTTATTTCAGCACAGAAAGTTTGAAATATGGAAAATATTTCAAAACGATCTTTTATTAAGAACATCCAAGTGCACCTTGAGCAATCATCAATGGAAGTAACAAAATACTTAAAACCTAGTGTAGAATTAATTCTACTAGGACCCCAAATATCATAATAACTAAATGAAAAGGAGACTCTGCACGATTATTAGGACTACGTGGAAAGTAGCTCGAGTGTTTCCCCAATAGACATGACTCACAATCTAACTTAGACAATTTGGACAAGCTAGGTACCATCTCTTGAAGTTTGGATAAACTAGGATGTCCCAATCATCTGTGGGATAAATCAAGAGAGTCTGAGATTGAACAAACTGTAGTGGATTTGTGAGAATTGAGATAATAAAGTTCATTTGACTCACGCCCTTCTCCAATCATCCTTCCCGTAATGAGACGAAATAATTTAAAGCCTTAGACAAACAACTTATTGACTAGAGGCTAAAGGGACAACCGGGACAAAAAGAACATTATTTAGAGTCAAGGAAGGTAAGGGAATGGCTTGACTGACTCCAGCTGCCATGGTCTGAGAACCATTAGCTAATGTAATGGTGGGAAGGGACTGAGAGTAAGTATTATTAGACAATAAACATTTGTTACAGAAATGTGGTCAGGTATCCATAACCCAAGGGCCAAGTGTGGTGGACTGTGAGATACAAGCAACAGGATTAACAAGATTACCAACTTGGGTAACGGAAGCTATTGATGAAGATGTCTGCTTACTCGCCTGATACTGAAGAAAGTCATTGTATTCTAACTCGGACAAAGAGAACAATTGATTGGTAGGATTACAAGTGTATTCAGTTTGAGCAACATGAGCATTCTTTGGTTTACCATGTAGAGAGTAGCACACATCACGGGTATCCATATCTTGGTTGTTGTTTCCCATGCCGGCCTCTATGCCGATTTCCAACCTGTAATGCAGTTTGAGATGCTAGGATAGAAGAATGTGCAGGTGGTACTAGATGACTGGATGACGTAGGTGGTGCTACTAGTCGTAACAATCGAGTAAACATGTCATCCACAACAGGAACAGTAGAGTTAAGCCAAAATTTGATCTCGCACTAAATCAAGATCAAATGGAAGTTCATCAAGTGTAACAACTAGAAACATATTCTGACGCTACTCTAATTGCTTTTCAACATTTGGAGTAGCGGGCATTAAGTCATTCAATTCTTCCATAACCTCTTAAACCTGTCCAAGCTAAGTCGACATATCTGAGTCCTACTTTTTAAGGTTAGTCAACCGAGAAATCACATTATAAAAATGGGATATGTCATTTGTGTATAGCCCACGAGCCTTTTCCCAAACTAAGAAGCAAGTTTGGAATGGTCGAAAAATGGCATCAACTTTGAATCAATAGATTTCCATAACAGACTACACAATTGAGCATCAATTCATCAATTTTCTCCCATTCGCCCCTATCGTTTTCAGTAATATCCTTGGCCTGTTTAACCAAATGATCCTGAACACCTTGTCCCTTGCACCATAATTGAACAGAGGAGGACCAAGATAAATAGTTTGCACCACCTGTCAAAGGTTTTGTGGTGATGCTATGGTTTGTGTTGGTGGAACTCACAGATTTAGTGCTAAACATATCGGATCCGAGAGACATGAAAAATAGATCTATAAGTGTTCAAAAATAAAGTAAATTCTGGGGAAAACTTGAAGAACAGATCTAGAAAACTGGAGAACTGCTTGTTGTCTTGCCGAAAAAAGTTACTGGAAAAAAAAACTACCAGAAAAGTTGCTGAAAAACACCACAAACTGCGAGGATTCCGATTGTAATGGTGGTATGGTATATGCACAATACCCCTGGAGAGTGTCGGAGTTGCAAAACAGTGGAGGTTTTGTTGGAAAAAAATTCTCAGCAATTTTGTTCTCTTAATATTCTTGTTTTCTCACTAAAGAAAGCTCTGATACCATGTGAGAAGACAAGAGTTTAAGAGAGAACTCAGCTTGGTTATTCCCACAAGCTATTGGGGTTTAAATAGCTAAGTATACATGTCCTCAAAAGGAAAGGAAATCAATACATTATCAATACAAATCAATATCAAATCAAGTTAGAGTAAATCTAGGAGTAAATCAAGCTACCTACTATATTTACACACATGCTATGGAATATTCCTAGAATTCTAACAGTGTCGTTCTATGCAATAACATGGTTCTACTGAACCTAACATTTGGGCTGCACATTTAAATGGATCCAAGTTGTCCGAGTTATAACCTCTATCAACATGCATTACTGCAAATGAAAAGAACATCCTCAATTTGTCTTAATGAGCAATAAGACAGGTGAAATTACTGACAGCTCACTTCCAGATATAAGGTTCTGTCCTCTTTGGTATTTGTTGATACTCCTACTATTTTTCGGCTCATCAAGTCCAAAAGGATTAGCTTCTTGAAAGAAATATAATGAAGTATTGCATCTCACTTAGAAATTTTAGAGAGCTTTCAGATGGCCACAAATAGACTCATGTAGCAGACCAAAAGCAGCATGCTGTTCTCCACAAGTCTTTTGTTTTAGAAAACCTACCTGTACAACTTAGGGAACTGTTTATTTTAGAGATATATCATTGTCATTTGAGGGTTTGAACTAATAGAAAAAGGTTTCAGTTCGTTCTGTCCTTTCCATTTAGGGTGCACATGTTCCCCAAAAGAAGCAGATCATGGATAATTAATCTAATTTAATAAGCCAATTGAATGACATGTTTGCCGTGAAGAGTTCTGCGCCACAATTATTTCCCCATGTGGAAGTGGCATATATATTGAGAGCTCAACAACCATATAGCACTATGCACCAAACAAAACCTTCCACTAGAACACCATGTCTCGGTGATATATAACACCATATCTCTTTTCTGTTATTGTTTATAAATTCCTTTTCATGTGTACTGCAAGATGCACTTTCTTTTGTACTAATTGCCTCCCGAAAAAGATTAAAGAAATGCACATAGTATTTTCTAAAAGAGAAAGGAATGGGGCTTTTTTCTTGTTCGGTATCCAACAATTTAAACAAGCAAATCTTCATTTAGTTTAGAATTCCATCTACTCCTATAAGTTTCAAGTTTGTGAAATCCTTCTATTCTCTTATAACCAAATTATATCTACCGCAACATGCTTTCTCACATTGTCAACTTTATGTTGCACTTCCAATAGGGATTTCAATGTCGATAACAAGAGTTTTTGTTATGACAGAGCAACCGAAACGAGTGAAAGGAACATACACCTGGAATATCATCTAGAAGAAAGCATTAGGTGGAGATACGGTTAATTACATGAGTGTACCCATAAAAGAAAAATAAGTAAAGCAATTACATGATCTAATTGAACTTTGATTGTATCTTTATAGGTTCAGACTATATGCAATTATCTTGACATCGGCAAACAAGACACCATTCAACGATCAACACTGATCATTCCAGAAACTGCTCACTTCATTCGTTTGTGTATAATTTTTAACTGAATAATATTGATATAATTTAACAAAAACTCTACACTCCAATGTCAGGCAATATACTATCAACTTGACTACATGACTCCGGAACCACGTGCAACACATATGTCGAGAAACTAGTCTTATTAAAATGTCTAAAAAACACAGATTGAGCAACTCTTTTCAGGTTTTCAACATACACTACTTGAGAACTGTATCATCAAAAATCCTAAATTAAATTTTCAATGAAGAAATAAGTACCTGAAAACCGAATCAGAAGAGAGAATTCCAAGATGGGTGTCACTGTAAGGGTGCCAACAAACCTTCAACGTGCGTATTGAGTTGTTTCTGTCAAAGTAGATCTCTGAACCAACTAGAACTGTCCTGTAACCAAGCATCACTGGTTGCACTCCAAACCAATTCGATATAACCCATTGTAGACATGCGGACACCTGGGCAAGGTGGCCTGGTGCACAAAAAAACCAACAAGGGGTGTCATGAACAACAAAACTTAATGCAAGCATTAGTTGATCCACATCGTCGCTTGTGTAACCATCAATAGAACACCGGCTAACACATGTAATAATTTTCTTCCTCATGTAACACGTGTTCTCAGTTGATAGAATTACTCCATTGCTGCTAACAAGACTAAAAGCACACCTTTCTAGGAACCATAGGAATACTGAATCATCCTTCAACAAAAGCTTGTGGTGGCATGACTTTACAAAGAACGCACCATCACTTCTTAGTTCTTACCCTCCCCCTCCATGATAGCTAGTGAATGAATGCTCTATTTCTAGAGTATTTCTCCCAATGTTTGAAATATGTCAATCTCTTATTCTTATAAATTCCTCTTAAATCTCAAGTTCCAGTGAACTATCCTATCCTGTGCCATTCAAATCTGTTGCGCTGTCATCTCATTTTGGCTCAAGATTCTATGAGATGGGGAGGCTCCTTCACATGTTCAGTCCATTCACAACCCTAGTGACCTTAAAAGCAAACTTTGCTACCACCCTTACCATATATGTAACGACGCTACTGAAGTCTTCTCATTCCTTTAGGTTGTTCCACCAAGGATAACATCCATACGACAATTTAATGTTTCCAGTCCTCCATCCCCTTCCACAATAGCATATTTCCTTCTGATTACCTCCTTCTATAATATTTGGCCCTAAAAAATAACCCTATCCATTTATGAAACTGTGTCTTGTTGGAAACTCTAAAGTCAGTCACTGCAGGATCTCCTTACTCTCTCAAAGAGGTTATGGTCTCCCAACTAACTAGGTAAAATGATGAGTACCTTTTGTTGACTCCCATTAGAAATTCTTTTGAAGCCATTACAACTTCCCTATACTAAATGGAGCCTGCAAAGAAATATGTAATATGTGGGTATGCTTGATATTGTGCGCTTGACTAGTGCTTCCTTCCCCCTTTTGATGAATGTCTCTTTTGTCACCCTGCTAGTCACCTTTCAAATCTTTTAGTTACTGAATCTCACACAACTTGCCCTAATTTGAAACACCCAATGGCAATCCTAGGTATATGGTAAGGAGAGTTTTATACGTACAATTGCACTTGTGCTAGGTGTTCAACATTGTCCACCTCATCCACGAAAATGATATCACTTTTTAAGTGTTGATCTTCAGCTTTAACACTACTTGGAATTATATGAAGGTCTATTTCAAGGAACTTAACTAGAAAATATCTTAACATATATCCCCATTAGATATACACTGGTATGTCATCAACAAATAATAGGTGTGTGACCATCAGTCCATCATGCAACTATGTTCACTAATCAAGGCTGAGAAACTCTAACCTCCCGTCACAACTTCATCTATCATCCTACTTAAGACTTCCATCATCAAATTGTAAAACAGAGAAAATAATGTACCCCTTACCCCAAGCCTCACGAGCTTGTCCACCTGCAATTGAGCACTTGTATGAGGTGGTCAACATGTCCACCTCGTCCACTGAAATGATCTTAATTTTTAGTGTTGATCTTCAACTTTGACACTACTTTGAATTATATGAAGGTCTGATTCAAGGAAAACAACAAGAAAATATCTTCATCACATACGCACTAGTATGTTAAACTGAAAAAATCTTCAAATAACCTCCTATCACAGTGTCATCAATCATCTTATTTCAAGCCTCCATCACCAAATTGAACGGTATAGGAAATAACAAGGGCACTTAAGTTACACCACTCGAGCTTTCCATTTGCTCTTATTCCATAATAATAAAGCACTTCCCTCACTCAATATTATTAGACATTAACGTGTTGTACTTAACCATCATCCCCCCCCCCCACACACACATATCTCATTATTGCATTTGTCATGAGCTCCATTAATGTAGTTTCTTGAAAGCGTAGTAGATTCACGTCAAATTTTCTAACACCTACTTGGATGATGGCCGTTTTTGTTTCTATCACCCAACCCCCTTGCAAAAAATATCTTTATATATCAATAGCTTATATATCCTTACAACAGTATCCCCTTTCCACTTACATCATTCTCCTCATAGTCACCCATATCTCCTTTCATACACTATAATTTTACCTTTTCCTCCTCATGGTTTGGCCAACCTAGTATCCCACCCCCCTTTCATCTCCTCTAACTCTTCTTGCCTTTTGAAATATCAATTAGCGACTCTACAACCATATCTTCCTTTCTTAAAAAAGAATCCCCTAGAACTCCCCAAAGTTGAGGAATCGTTTCCACACCCACTTTGTCATTCCCCTCCACCCATCATTGATGGCTAAAGGTTGGCCAGTTTCATCTATGTTCCTATTGCTTTCTTTCTCAAAAAATTATTCTCCCTGTCAAGCCTGACTTCACTGCCTAATTCTACTAGTTGATACTTCCTTATGAAGCATGTGTCTTGGGTGGTGGACCTCCTTAATTGTTCTTCTCGAAGATTGATTATCTTAGTCCTTCCAAATTACAACCTTATTCTTGTTGCAGGTTTATTATACCTTGAGAATCAAGTTAGTACTATTAGATTTAATAAGAAAAAATAGCTATGCGAGAAAGTAAGCCCCACAAACCAAAGTGGCAAAAAAACAAATACAATTTGTTAAGGAAACCAGCTAACATAATATTATTACATATGAGAAGATAGAAATGGAGAAAATAATAGCCAAAATAGGATACATTTCACTTGCTAGAGAACAAAGATTGTGTAAAGTGTAAAGACTTTATTGATAGTTTTATTCAATGAATGAATGGAAGCAGTCAAATTCTCTCCCACCCCTCACCCCAACCACCTTAAAAATATAGTTTTATTTAAAGAATGGAAGCAGTCACATTCCCCCCACCCCACCCTAAAATTAATTCTACCGAAAACTCTAGTGATTTACCAACTTCGATATTTTTAGCATATGCCCACCTACCACATTGACCAAAGGAGATTGAGGTAAGTACAAAAATTGCATGCAAAGAAAGTACATAAAATCCATTGTTGTTGTTTCTCAAATTTATCATATATTGAGTTGACTAATAATCAACCCATTTCATTAAACCTCCAACCAAGCAAATTTGCATACTAGCTAGGTTCTTCTTCACCAACCTTCAATCTTCTAAAACTTCTTCTACGTCAAGTGTTGGCCAAGTCAAGGCTTCCTTGTAAATTGGTGACTTAAATTTATGGACTTCTAGAGAGAAGTACGAGTCACTCTCGCCTCCTTCATTCAACCAAGGAATCATGAGAAATTCAAGAAAAGGACAGCTAGAAAGTGTGTACAGATGGAAAAGGATAACCTAGGTGACTCCCTATCTGGGTTGTTGGATATCATTGGAATATCCCTCATGAATGTATAAAGTTGACTCATCGAACATTTTCACCTTCTTGGCACATGTCTCCTCTAGAAAAGTCTTGACTTCTTGGGTAGTTTGGTTATGCTCACCCAAATGTTTTGAGTTTAGAGATGTAGTCGATGATCAAAAAGGCTTGTCAAAGTTGTTCTTTTCTCTCTCTTCCATATACCTAGCTAACAACTAGTAACTTCTTCCCTTTTTTTGTGAAGTTCTTGAAAATTGTAGCTTTTCCAAGGTGAAAGAAGAAAGAGAATCCAAAAATCATAGAAAACAGTATGTCATCTGAATATTCAAAGCAAATCGAAGGCATAAGGAAAATGATCATAAAAGGATAACAAACGAGAGTCTGGGAGTAGTAAGAAAAATTGGTATCACCATTATTGTAATTGAATATGCTACTTGAGATTTCCAGTCATAAAGAGTAGAGATGGCTTATGCAAAATGCATCAGACCATTCAATTGAAAAGTGGCTTGCTCATTAGCACAGATCCATTACTGCTCATTTATGGCATATCAGGATAACTATACCATCATTTTATATTTTCAAACCAAGGAGAATAAGCCTATTGTCCACCAGAAAACCCGGAAAGCCAAATTTTGCAATTACTTGCCATTTTTGAGCTTCTAACACACCCAAAGTGCTTCTTAAATATAATATTTCTTCCCAAGAATCCCAAAAACCATTTTTTACAAAGATTCAGGAGCCATTTAGGTGTGACCTCATATTAATATCATCATTAATGAGCAATGCTAGAACAAGGAGATATCCTAACAGATGGCATTACTCGTTGCAGACACGTACAATTCTGACCTGCCTCTTGCTCTTGAATTAACGAAAATATTAGCACGTAATTACGAATTCACAGGTCTCTTGATGAATGAGAAATCCCAAAAACATAAATAAGCAAAGAAAACAAAGAAAAAAACAAAGTTCTCATTAAAAGCCAATAATCGTAAACAGCAGTCAACAAGTTGGGTATCCTAGAATACGTAGCTTACGGAGCCATTCCAAGAGGAAACTGCATATGCTGAGATGCAAGATCAAGAATAGTTTTCAAAAACAAATGCTACATACAAAATTGAATTTTTAAAAAAAATGGAAAGATGGTTTCAGATAGCTATACTAGAAAATTCATAATTTCCTCCAGGCAACCAGGAACAGAAGTGCATAGGACTGGTTAAATACATATGGTGCTTCCAAACTCCGAAGATAAAGGAGAATGTACATTTCAAACGACAAATAGTTACAAATCACAATAACACTATTGTTTGAAACACACTGGAGTCCAAAGAAAACATAACCATACAAAATCAAAAGGAGGAAGTTATACCGGCAAATAATTGTATTTTCTTTTGTCGAAGTCCTCCCATATAGATACATGACATATAAACCATCCAAGCCAACTAGGAAAAGTGCTGATCCATTTTTGTTAATGGAAATTCGCTGAACGTCAGAATTCAATTGCACATCAGCTTGCAGTACCTAAGCAACAACCAACACCATCAAATACGTAGCTAGAACAATTAGTAGCTTGGTATCAGGTAGAAGTAGTACCAATGCACTTCAAATATTGGTGATGAATCCATCTCTCCCTCTTTTGGGTTTTTAAAATAAGCGAGGAAAGAGAAAGAATGAAAGAAGTGGATTGAACATTGGGGCTGAATTGAATATTTATTAATCATAAAGGAATGGGGGTGTAGGGCTATGCATGTTAAAGGTGCAATAGAAGTTGGAAATCAGTCAAACCAATATAGGTTAACTATTGTTGTCACCTTTGAATCAACTAATCCCTATATGTTACAAGTAGATTGTTGAAAATGTTATAACCCTCCTCTATTCAAGCAGTCAAGTTCAGTTTGCTAAGAAAAGTAAAACATAAACATGGAATGGAGATTTGTACATAAGAAGTTACCTTAGTGGGAGAAGCTGCAAGGAGGGAAGTAGGATTAGGTTCGCCCAATCGAACAGAGAGTCGATGCAGACAGGTTTTGTAAGAGTCCCAAAAGTAGAGACGAGAAGCTCCGTCCCAAGCTAAAAGATTTTTGGGCATTGTCAAGGTCCTGTCTCCATCCTTATCCCTGTCCGGCGGAGTAGAAAAGACAGGGTGGTGTTGTAAGGGTAGCCATTCCACATCTTCAGATTGACGGCCACCATCCTCCTTCTCGAAATTGTATCTCATACTTCTTCGATTCTCCCGCAAAACCAAATGTAAATTTTTTATTGCCTTTTCAAAAATATGTGAGGGTTCTTGTGCTGAGCATGGGCCCAATCTGGAGCAAGCAATGGGAAAGAGAAATCAAATAGATAAAAAGAGGCTGACAAAGAGGATCACCAACCGAGTGTAATGAGAAATTATGATGACATGAAGAATATAATATCTATTTGTGTGATTGATAGACACTGCAATTTTGACATTTCCCAGAGAAATCAATCCAAAGTTAGCAACTTTAATATATCATTCAAAAAGAGGTACAAAGTGCGCACGCACGGGGGGTTAATGTATTTAGAGGCCTAAATGATGTCAGTGTTAACAACAAATATCAATGTATATATTCTTCTCACTATCTTATTGACATAATACATTGTATTTTCTTGTATACAAAGGAGTGACTACACTCTCACAAGTCACATATAACCATAAATTTGCAAAGATTTGTCACTGAAGCTATAACAGAAGAATTCAGGAATAAGAGGTTAATTCTGTACTTGAGCAAAATGAGCAGTCTATCTTGATGACCCAAAACTATCAATGGAGCAGTCTATCTTTAGGACTGGCTTTCTTTCATGTCAGCATACATACTTTATAAAGTAGCGATAAATGCTTAGTTGAGGGTCATGACAAAGAAGCACATACTTATAATGATCAATTGCAATAGAAATAATCAAATCAAGAACCAAAAAAATGGATTTTTTATACGCAGAGTACTACTATCGGAACTTGTTAATATCAAACTCACACAAAAAAAACTCCAATAAACAAAGCAGACAAAGATAAGAAAGTAGAGACTCCAAATACAGTAGCCTTAAAACTCCAATAAAAAACGCAATGGCTAATCCTGAATTCTTCGAAGAGGATCTTTGCAGAACCTGCATTAGTATCCAAATTGTAATGCTGGGTCTAACCATGCTCAAACTTTGGCTGCTCAACAAACATTAGCCAAACTAGTAAGGATGAGGAGCAAAATATGAGCCCAAAACTAAAAAAACCACCTTTTTTGGTAGCTCAGTTTTGTTTACTGTAACCAAGCAATTCACTCTTTAGTTCATGTAACATAGAAATCATCCATTATCGAGTACTTTTCACCACATCAGTTCAACTTATATGAAATGCATATCGATTTCAGCAATTTATTCATGTTGTTAAGCAAATTTAAATATTTAACCAATTACCACATGATCAATCTACAACATTTGCAGTATCTTTCCTGTCAGATAGACAGAACATACATATTTATGCACTAAATTATATGTCTACTACTATTTCTCTAGTTGGATGAACCATGTCCCATGGCATTTGGTTCATTCATTTACTACACACCAATTCAGCTTCATTAAACCATTAAAAAGATTGTCTTTCATAACTTATCTTACAATCAAGAATAGCTTATCTTGGAAAAAAAAAGCTAAGTTGCACGGTCTCTTCACTTTCGATGCCGTACCCATGTTGGATTCTAAAAAAATACTACATTTGGAGAACCAGATACACACCTGTTGACATTTTTTGAAGAAGAGTCCGAGCAACATAGGGAAAAAGGCAAACCAGTCACCAAAAAAATTATCTTCAAGTTTATTTACTCAATCAAAAGAAGCTCATCATGGGAGAAACAATGCGAAATTGAACAAATTCATCGAAACAATTGTCAAAAAGGCACAAGAACACCAGTAGCAACAGATTGTCCTGTATGCCATTCAAGCACCCAAAAAAAAAAACAAAAAGCCATAGCAACATAATGAAAACTTTTTTTCCAACTTGAACTACTAAAACATTAACTAACCACATACCAATGTGAAATATACAATAGTATTGAGGGCCATTAAATAAGTTAATTAAGGTAGTTCAAGATTTTATTCAAGGCAACAACAGCTGGAAATATTAAGTACCAACAATTCCTCTGAAACAGCTGGCTACCAATCCAAAATGAGTGTCCTTGGAGTTAACACTGGCTATAATATCATGTCTTGGTAAGTTAGATACTCAAGATAAGCAACAACATGCAAAAGCATTCAGATATTCAATGATAGAACAAACACAATTACCTTTTGCTTACAGTTGTAGCATAAAAAGACCTCTTGCTTACAATTGTAGCATAAAAAGAACTCTTGCTTACAGTTGTAGCATAAAAAGAATTGACATACCAACATACACACATGCACAGAGATTACAGACCTAGTCCAGAAGTAGGAATACATCTTTTATGTTGCTGAATGATAGATGTATATGTTATTCCCTGGTGAAGATCATAGATATGTATGTTGTAGAATACCTGTAAGAAAAATTGATTCTTTGAGGCATATCATCAAACATCCTGACTACATAGGTGTGTCGCAGAATAAAAATCCATGAGTAAATCATATTAGCAGCATCTTTCCACGAGATATCATGTCCATGTGCTTTTTCTTTGATTATTTTACTTTTAAAATTTTAAAATAGTATTAATTGATTTGATTTCTAATAAATAAAAATCAAATTGGGTCGCACTGACACCACCTCTTTGAAATAATCCCTATAATCTTACAATTGAAGAAGAAAGCAAGTATAACAAAGGATTTTTCTTCTGAAAAGAGATATATTGAATGAAAGAGCTAGTAATAATTGAAGGTCAAAGACGAGACATTTACCTATAAAAATGACCAATTATTTTTCTGCCAGAAAACATAACACATGAAACAAGAAGAAGGAAAAATCAAAGAGCAGAAATTAAGCATTCAAGAGTCATAAAGCACCACATAGAAGGAGATAAGGGCAATCCCAGTAAAACTGAAAGCATACAGATCTTTTGTGTAAAGACCAACATCCTTTTCCAAGAAAATTCCTCTATCTAGTATCTACCAAAGAAAATGTTAAACCCAACAAAGACCCATATGCTAAAAAAAAATATGCAGGCCATGGAGAAAAGAAGAAGTGCAAAAGGAAAGAAAAGCTACCTAAAGATAGGACCTGATGTCACAAAGCTGAGAACTTTGGGGATTTTGTTTCAGCGATGCACAGAAGCTTTGAGGGTAGGGCTGGGCGTTGGTCGGTTCGGTTTTCGGTTTGGCAAAAATGTGAAACCAAACCAAATTGAAATAAATTCGGTTCGGTTCAATTTATTTCAGTTTGGTTTTCGATTTAACCAAATTTAATTAACAGTGGCAAAAATTAAAGGAAGTTGATTTATTTATACTTAACAAGGATGGATAGTAGTCACTAATTTATGGTAAGCCTCATTAGGATCAAATGCTTTGATATCCTCCACATACAAATGCACCGGAAAACAACCACAAGCATGCTTACAGATATAAGCTAACAGTAACTAAAACTCTAAAAGATGATAGACATTAGACACTCATGAATCAACACTACTTCATGAATACTTAATTAACACAAATGGCAACATAGTTGCAACTTAATTACAGAAAGACGCAGTACATTACAGTTCACAAATCACACAAATAATCACATAGTTGCATACTTGCATTCAATGATTAAAAAAACAATAGAGGACGCAATACATTTTTTTTCATATTCTTGCCATGGTTTTTCATCAGATTTTGCCCTTAATGTGTATCTAACAATTTCTTTTGTTGTTTCACTTCAAGAGTCTCTAACAATGCTTACATATTTTGCTCTTCTACTTCTAGAGTGCTACACTGCTACTCGTGTAATCGTGTTGTTTTCCACAAGTTTATTAGATTCCATTATTAATTTACCATCAAAATAAAAATTTCCAGATGAGAGTTGGGACGCAATGAGCACTGACCTTCGAGGCGCGAGGAGCAAGCAAGCACTGAGCAGTGGCTAGTGAGAAGCCCTGCGGGCTGCGAGCACTCGGCAAGAGTCAGATATGAGAGTTGAGAGGCGACGAGCTGAGAGACGACGGGCTGCGGCGTAAGTCGTAACTGATTATTCCAAGTGGAGTGAGGAGTGACAACTGACGACAGAGAGTTGAGAGATGGGAGTTACTGTCTCAGGTAGGGATTTCAGATTATCAGTTTAGGGATTTCAGAAATTTGAAAGTGAAGTACTATCTAAAAGCATGACTGTACAATTAAGTATATATAAATGAAAAACCAAAAATACGCCTAACTCTAGTCTAGTTAAGAAGAGAGCTTTTTTTTTTGTTTCTCACCCGGTGTCCGAAGCTCCAATGTGACTAAATCTGAATCGCGCTCTGCAGGGCCCATTCAGAGGTAGCGCTCCCAACAAGATTTTTTCCATACCCAAGACTCGAACCCGAGATCTCTAATTAAGGATGAAGCACTTTCACCACCACAACTCATGTTGGTGTTAAGAAGAGAGCTCAACACTCCTTTGTGTGTATATATACTAGTACTAGTAAAAGGGTAGTGCACGGGCCCAATAATATTGTTCTAAACATTTATATAGTTTTAAAAATTATAATTTTTAATATAATTAATTATCAAGTTATTTGAGTAATTATTTTTTATATCATTTTTTTTATTTAATTGAATGAATTTTACTCTCTCAAAAACTGTTTACATAAAAGGATTATATTATTTATTTTTATATGAGACAAATTAATTTATTAAGAGTTAGTTTTATTAAATTAAAATTATTAATTATGTTTTAAAATTTTATTTTTGATTACTATTATTTTATAGCGTTATTTAAGGATAAAAGTAGTATTGAATGAAAATAATAAACTTGTATTAATTTGTTAAAATAGATAAATAAAATAATAAAAGTAAAATCATTAAATCAGAAAGACACTCATTAAATCAATACTATTTCCGAGGAAGCACATATGTTGACAGAGAGGTGTGTACTTATTCCCCTTTAAACGTTTTAAATCATCCCATTAAGTGTAAAATAAGTATCTAATAAATATTATTAATATAGTAGTACATTAAATGATTTCAAAAGTATTTCTCTTCATCGACAATTTTTTACTCAAAATAGTTATAAAATATACACAAACTAGTGAAATCGTCCGCGCTTCGCGCGGCTATGTGAAATATTTATAAGATAATAATGTGTAATATTTATATTTAGGTTAGTATTGGATATATAAGATAATTAATATTGATATTCTTCTTCATCTGCGACATGAAATGTTTTCTCTTTTTTTAAAAACATATAAAATAGAATTTCTTTTTACATTTTTTTAAGTGCAAACTATTCATATGTATATAGTAGAACAAAATATTCACCATGGTGAAATAAATGGAACTAGAGATAATATTTTGAAATAACAATATATTGTATTATGTTGAAAATATTATATATGTTTTAATTTCCTCTATCTTTTGTAAGAGTACTAATTTTCTATACAAATTCTGATTTCATAAAATAAACTTTTGAATTTTTGAATTGTTTCATTATTATGACATTTTTAAATTATAATTTTTTAAACACTGATTAAATATTTAACAAAATTATAGGGCTGAGAGACAAAGGGAACAAAATAAGAGGGCTAGGAGTTCTTGAAAATGTCAGGGAGGTGCTAGAGCTTACTCCAGTAGAGGTCCACCCAGAGAAGCTCAATCAGTAGACCGCTCCATACCTAGTGCCCCAGCTCAGTCATCGAGACCCAAGCATGAGTAGAGTTAGACTTCGAGGGCACCTAATCCCCGCTATCAAAGAGATGCTAGTCGAGGACTACCACCTCGACCTACTTGCAGACATTGTGGCCGTTCTCACTTGGGAGAGTGTCGATATAGCTCTACCGCTTGTTATGGGTGTAGAGTTGAGGGTTATAAGATACCTGACTATCCTAAACATAGAGTTGATGGTGGATGTTATAGGCCATAATATACTGGCTCTGCAGGAGCATTCTCATCATCAACACCTTATTCATCACGTGGCCCTCAATCGCCAATAGGGAGAGGTACAGGAAGGGGTAGAGGATCTTGTTCTAGAGCTATCCCGAATCAGATGTATGCACTAGCAGGTCGTCAGGATTCAGAGGCATCCCCAGATGTGGTTACAGGTACCTTATCTATTTTCTCTTAGAATGTATATGCATTGATAGACTCGGGGCTACCCTATCATATGTTACTCTATTTGTTGCTAAGAATGGGTGCCTAGTAACAATATGTGACCCTGACACATTTGCAAATTTGATAGAGCTAGAAATGGTTGATTTTGATGTCATTATGGGCATTGATTTGTTGTCGTCTTGTTATACTACGGTTGATTGCCTAGCGAAAGTTGCTCGATTCCACTTCCCGGTCGAGCCAGTCCTAGAGTTTAAAGGTAATGCTATGATGCCTAGAGGAAGGTTTATTTCCTATATTAAGGTACAAAAGCTTATAGATAAAAGGTATTTATATCACCTTGTCCATGTAAGAGACCTTGAAGATGAGAAGTAGGTGGCGACTCTTCAATCAGTGCATGTTGTGAATGAATAACCAGATGTGTGTCTAGACGAACTTCCCAGACTACCTCTAATAAGAGAGATTGATTTTTCTATTGACGTAGATTCTGGTACCCAACCTATATCCATTCGCCTGATAGAATGGCGCCAGTGGAATCGAAAGAGCTAAAGGAGCAGCTCAAAGATTTGCCAGACAAAGGTTTCATTCACCCAAGTATATCGCCTTGGGGTGCTCTTATACTATTTGTACACAAGAAGGATGGAACAATGCAGATGTGTATAGATTGTAGGCAGCTTAATAAAGTGATGATAAAGAACAAATACCCCATTCCAAGGATAGATAATTTATTTGACCAAATGCATGGAGCTAAGTGATTTTCAAGGATCGACTTGAGAGCTGGATATCATCAGCTAAAGATTTGAGAAGTAGATATTCCCAAAACAACCTTTTGTACGAGATATCACCACTTTGAGTTCCTCATCATGTCATTTGGACTGACCATGTTCCAACAACCTTTATGGTTTTGATGAGTAGGGTTTTAAAACCCTTTATTGATATATTTGTGATTGTATTTATAGATGACATCTTCATTTATTCACGTGATGCCGCAGACCATGCAAATCATCTGAGAGTTGTCCTAAAAACACTCAGAGAGCACCAACTATATGTCAAGATTCTAAATGTGAATTCTGGATGAACTCTGTGGCTTTTCTTGGTCATGTGGTCTCTGGTTAAGGCATTAGAGTAGATTTGCAGAAGATTGAGGCAGTAAAGAGTTAGCCTCGACCTACTACTCTGACGGAGGTGCGTAGTTGTTTGGGGCAAGTTGGATATTCCCGCAGGTTTGTAGAGGGTTTCCTCTCTATATCTGCACCATTGACAAAGTTGACACAGAAGGAAGTGAAGTTCCTATAGTCCGATGCGTGTGAGAAAAGATTCCAAGAGCTTAAAGATATATTGACTAAGGAGCCAGTGTTGTCCTTACTAGAGGGTACATGCGGGTAAATAGTTCATTGTGAGGCTTCATGCATTGGACTAGTGTGCATCTTAATGCAGCAGGGGAAGGTGATAGCATATGTTTCTCGACAATTGAAGAAACATGAACAAAACTACCCCATTCATGATTTTGAGCTCTCCGTAGTGGTATTTGCACTTAAGATTTGGTGGCACTATTGTATAGTGAACATGTTGATATATTTACAGATCATAAGATCCTCCAACATCTTTTCAAGAAAAAAGACTTGAATATTAGGCAGAGAAGGTGGCTAGAGTTGTTGAAGGAATATGATGTGAACATTCTCTACCACCCAGGTAAAGCTAATGTTGTAGCAGATGCTCTTACTCAACTATCAATAGGTAGTCTAGTAGATTTACCACGTGTACAACAGGAAGTAGTACGAGATGTTATGAAAATGCTTGGGAGATCCTACACAGGTTATTCCCATAGAGGGTATACAACTCTCAGAAGATTCATCGTATGAGGAAATCCCAATGGCCATATTAGACCGACAGGTCAAGAAGTTGAGGACAAAAGACGTAGCATCAGCCAAGGTACTTTGGAGAAGTCAGAACGAGGACGAATGATCCCAAGGGGGGGGATAATGTAAAACCCCATAACACAAAATACATTTGTGACTCGTAAACACCAATGCATATGTGTGATATTGGAGGAAGTATATCATTACAAATGGTTAAGCATACAATGTAACCCTTATATTAAGTCATTTTAATTGTTCAACAAAAGTTTTAGGCCAAGGAGATCATTAAAGAAAAGATTCAAGTTTAAAGGTTCATTGTGGAGAAATACTGCAAATGATATCATTTATCAGATGACTTTGAACGAGCATATCTCCTAATATATAAGGAGTTAAAGGACCTAGAACCTATCAAATTAAATGTATTTGATCTTGTTTCCATCAAAACAAAGCGCTCGCTAAAACCACATCGGGGTAAAAAGGTATGTTCATTCTACGACAGACGCGCGCATTGCCCAATCACTCAGGGACATGTTACACTTTAGAGAAATTCGGTCAAACTTATTGTTTTTATTTTATAAGTTTGGGAAATACTTTCCCATATATTCAAGAATGGTTAAGGACTGGTTTCAAGTTATTTCTTCATGTTTTTCTCATCTCCAATCCTCCAAAGCTTAAGGTAAGTTGGTTTCTTCAAGAATCAAGTGTCTTCCTCTCCCTTGACCTATATATATACTTAGCTAAATGTTTTCTTGAAGGAAAAAGTATTGTTCTTGAAGAATAGAATAGGGCAAGGGCTGATTTTCTTGGATATATAGGTATGACTTATTCTCTATCTCCATAAATAGTATTCTAAGGAGGTTTATTTAAGTATAATTTATGGTTAGGACTTACACAACGGTGATAGGAAGTTTGTGAGTCCATGTTTTACCCATGGTATTTGATGTTTTTGGTGAGGAGGGAATTTGTAGAAGGGTGTGTGGGAAGTCATTTTGACAAGATGAAGGGTGAATGATATTGTATTGGGGCAGTAAGATGGATATGATAAAACGGAAGGCTAGGTATAGAAAATGTGACTCTTATAGTTCTTGAAGTTTGTTGCTCGCCAAGTGTTTGATGAAATGCCTAAATTGCTAAGAATATGTTGTAGTTTGTTATATGATCTCTTATTTTTTTAATTGATGGCATTAGTTCTCTACCAACATATACTATGAGCTTATAGAGGAATTTGATGTCGTTGACAAAGAATTCGTGGGATGGTGTTTGGAGGCCATGAGTTTGACTTTTTATGTTAATTGTGGATGATTAATGGGGATGATTCTTTATGATTAATGTATTGAGGAGTAATAGTAAACATGTGAATCAGTCATGAGCCTACTTGGAAAGTAGTGAAGGAGAAGGGTGTGGCGATACACCATTTTTCTATAGTAATTGCTGAAATTGTCACTTGTGAACTATTATTGTGTTTTCGGCCTTGCTGTTCTTCTTGATTAGTTTATTATGGTATCCTTTTATGGTGTTATGTTGTATATAAAGCTTTCAGCAAAGAAGTTTGACAACATAAGATAGTAAGTCCCGAAGTAAGGTATGTAAAACTAAAACCTCTTTCGCCAGTAAGGCACAACCTAAGTCGCATGTTCTTCCGATAAATGTCATTAGAGATTATTTGATAAATGAAAGCAAGTTATCCTATTTTATAAACCCTCTCATGTTGGAGTCCTAAACTTATAGAGTCATATTACTCTCTTCTGGTCAAGGAAGTCATATGTTTCACATAACTATATGTGTCTTCAGTTGAAACTCTTAGAATTTAGTAAGTGTACGTGTTGCCTAAATTTAAAGAAAGTAGTTGGCAATAGAGTATTCATAAGTGTATAGCCTACTCTGTAGCATGGGATTGTTATTTTTAGGGCTACTATGTGCGACGCTATTTTGTGCATAAAATTTGGATAGAGTTAGTTGGAATTTGCCGTCGTGGATTCACCTGACTGATACAGGCCTACGGGCAAACCATACAGGAACGCTAGGGGGTGTACCTTGATAGACTTTATTAACCATACTATGAGAATTCACACGTGGTCGTGACAGTGGCCTACGTATGACATACAAGGTTCACTAATCACTGACAATAGGCCATCGTGTGATTCCATGACAGTTAGTTTTAGAAAGAGCAATGAAGCTATAACAAAGTAAAGATATAACTTAGGCAAACTATATGAATTATGTATATATAAATTAATAAGCCATGAAATGTTGGATGTGGACCTTTGGGATTTGTCACAATTCCAGCTTTGGATTATGTCTCTTGCATACATATGCTTTGATTTGCCTATCTTGATATTTGATTCATTTTAGCATTCTTACATGTCTACTTGTTATTCAACCTACTTTTCATACCAGTACATGTATTATATGTACTGAAGTCCCTAATATTATGGTGCTTCATTTTTTTCGCTGCAGGCTCATGTACTTAGGACAAAAAACATTCAAGTAGACCAGAGACTTCTAGTTTAGCACTTGGCAAGCTCCACTTCTACCTGGAGCTAGCAGATATTTAGAGCCTACATTTTGCTATGCACATACATATGTTAGCATGGGTATGTTGGGGCCCTGTCCCAACTACTTATAAGGTTCTCAGATTCATACACTTTAGAGGCTTCTTAGACTTAGTTTTGTTTTTGTTGTAAAGTAGCCCAGTGGGCCCTTTTGTTATATATGTTTTAGTATGTGTCCTGATATAGGTTGCGTTGCTTATGACTCTACAACTTTGGCATGAGTTTAGTATAGATAATTAGCTAGTTTTTACTTATAACCTTGATGTACGCCCCTTTCTAGTTGGGGGTGTGACACCCATCCCCAAGATTGATGACTTGTTCGACCAACTTCAAGGTGCTTGTTACTTTTTCTAAGATAGACCGCAGATTCGTCTATGATCAACTCTGAGTCAAAGATAGTTACTTCTCGAAGACAACCATTATGACTTTGTATGGTCACTATGAATTTGTAGTTACGTCTTTTGGACTAACAAATGCTCCTGCAGCTTTCACAGACCTAATGAACAGGGTGTTCAAACTGTATTTGGACTTATTTAGCATCATCTTAATTGATGATATCCTCATTTATACTCGAAGTGAGGAAGAGCATGCGACTCATCTGAGAGTTGTTCAATAAACCCTCAAAGATCGTCAGCTATTCGCTAAGTTCAGCAAATGTGAATTCTGGTTACAGTCTATCACTTTCCTTGGTCATGTGGTATCCAGTGAAGGGATCCGAGTGGATTCTCAGAAAATTGAGGCAGTACAACACTGGCCCAAACCAACCTCTCTGACTAATATAAGAAGTTTATTGGGTTGGTCGATTAGCACCGGAGGTTTGTGGAAGGATTTTCATCCATAGCTTCCCTATTGACCAAGTTGACTCAAAATAAGGTCAAGTTTCAGCGGTTAGATGAGTGTGACAAAAACTTCTCAAAACTAAAGATTAGGTTGACTATAACTCATATCTTGACTCTATCAGATGGGTCAGACGGTTATGTGGTTTATTGTGATGCATCCAGGTCGGCCTAGGTTATATGTTGATGCACCAAGGTAAGTTCATAGTTTATGCTTTTAGACTGCTTAAGGTCCATGCAAAAAGAACTACCTGACTCATGATCTCAAGCTTGCAGCCGTAGTGTTTACCCTAAAGATTTGGAGACACTACTTGTATGGTGTCCATGTTGATGTGTTCATTGATCATAAGAGCCTCCAATGTGTGTTCACCCAGAAATAGTTGAATCTTCATTAGAGGAGATGGCTTGAATTCGTCAAAGACCATGACATGAATGTGATCTATCATCCATGTAAGGCCAATGTAGTTGTTGACGCCCTTACTAGACTATCCATGGATAGTGTAGCACATGTTGAGAAAGAAAAGAAAGAATTGGCCAAAGATGTTCACCGGCTTGCTCGCGTAGGAGTTTTCCTTATGGGATACATCAGATGGTGGCGTGATAGTTCAAAATGGGTTAGAATCTTCATTGGTAGTGGAGGTTAAGGAAAAATAGGTGAATGATCCTATATTGCTTTAGTTGAAAGGTGCAATTCATTAGCAAAGAGTTGAGGTTTTCTCCCAAAGGGGAGATGGTGTGCTTCGTTACCATGGTCGCTTATGTGTTCCTAATGTGGGTGAGTTGATGAAGCAAATCCTTACAGAAGCCCATAATTCCAGGTATTTTATTCATTCGAGTGCTACTAAGATGTACTGTGAACTACGAAAAGTCTTTTGGTGGAATGACATGAAAAGAGACATTGCATATTTTTTGGCTAAGTGTCCTAACTCTCAATAGGTTAAAATAGAACATTAGAAACTAAGGGATGTGACTCTAGAGACTAACATTCGTACATGGAAGTGGGAAGTGATAAACATGAATTTCATTACAGGTTTCCCTTGTACTTGCAAACAACATGACTCTATTTGGGTGATAGTGGACAGAGTCACTAAGTTAACTCACTTCTTTGTTGTTAAGACTATAGATTCAGTGGAGGATTACACCAAACTCTACATCAATGAGATAGTCAGGTTTAATGAGGTTCTCTTGTCTATCATCTCACGTAGGGGTCCTCAATTTAGATCTTATTTCTGGAAATTGTTTCAGAAAGTTCTTGGTACTCAAGTAAATCTCAGTATCAAATCATCCACAGAGGGATGGTCAGGCAAAGGGTACCATTCATACCTAAGAGGACATGTTGAGAGCTTGCGTGATCAATTTGAAGGGTAGTTGGGTGATCACCTACCTCTCATAGAGTTTTCCTATAATAATAGCTTCCATTCCAGTATTCAGATGTCCCTTATAAGGCACTGTATGGGTGTAGATGAAGGTCACTGGTTGGTTGGTTCGAAATAGGTGAAGCAGCCTTGATTGGACTAAATTAAGTTCATGAGGCTATGGAGAAAGTTTAGCTCATAAGAGATAGACTAAAGAAAGCTCAGAGTGGTGAGAAGTCCTGTGCAGATGTGAGGAGAAGGGACTTAGTGTTTGAAATCAATTATTGGGTTTCCCTAAATGTGTCACCCATGAAAGGGGTGATATGATTTGGAAAGAAAGGAAAGCTTAGTTCCAGGTATGTAGGTCCTTACAGAATCTTGAAAAGGGTTGTTAATGTAGCTTATGAGTTAGAGCAGCCAACATAACTAGTAGTGGTTCATCCAGTCTTTCACATTTCCTTATTGAAAAAGTGTGTGGGTGATCCGACATCGATAGTACCTTTAGAGAGTGTGGTTGTGAAGGATAACCTAACCTATGAGGAGATTCCAGTTAAGATTCTTGACCGCTAGGTTCGTAGGTTGAGAAATAAGGAAGTCTTTTCAGTAAAGGTTTTGTGGAAGAGTCAATGGGAAGTAGAAGAATCCATGATGGCAAAGTTGTCACGACCCGAGCCTACACCCTGGACGTGGCCGACACTTAAGAACCATTGCTGGTCCCCAAGCAAACCCTCATCCTGGTTGACTACAAGCGGAAGACTAACTCAAGCATACATAAGCATGTGATTAAGAAAACGTTTAAAAACAGTTCACTGAATCTCAAAACTTCACTCAATATACTCAGTATTAAAACATAAGTTTTAAATAAAATATCTGAAACTAAAAGAATCTCTAAAACTTTTTATCTATGAAGCCTTTACTATACAAAGATGAGTGTCAGGACAAGACCCACGACTCCTCGAAGGAACTACTACTAACAACTCATAAAACTGGATTACTCTGAAAGTAAAGAGGTCTTACTCATAAGCAGAATAGTGGATGAAGTGATCTTAACAGACTCTTGTTGAGGATCCTAATAACATGTATCTGCATCATTAAAAGATGCAGGTCAAAAGACATCATTACATTGAATGTACTAATATGTAATATAGCTGAATAACAAATAATTGAAAGAAAAGACTGCAATAGATAATAATGTACTCAAGTTAAATGTAAATAAATAAAAGAGTTAAATTATTTAAAGCTTTACAAAATATTTTCTCATATCTTAACTCAACATAATATGTGATATTTTAAAATTCACTTTCTCTCTATTAGGAGATTCTCTAACCGACAACATCACTATGAGCTACGTGATGATACAACGTCTTGCCCGAGCTGCCAAAACTGGCCTATACCTTACCGGGGTATAGAACATCCTCAACTCAGTGGATCCACTAAGTTATACTTAAAAGAAATAAGGAATCATCTAAAAGGTATGACCCTTTACCCATATTGGCATACATGCTTTTTGGGGGCTATGAGTTATCTGAACTCTCCCCCATATCGGTGCTCAATACTACTCCCAATAATATATACTCAAGCTCATATGTTTAAAAAATATAACTCTTCCTCTTGTTTGAGATAATTGCTCAAACTACCCTCTTAAAAAGCTAACTTCTCTTGAAATAACTTTTGAACTCATAACTCATTTAGAAATCTCAGTTTTTCTTTTATCAATGTAAAATTGATGCCTCTGGGAATACATAGTCCCCTTATACTCATACTTGAAAACTCTTTCTCAAAAACCTTTCAAAATCATATTATAATATGATCATTGATGTCTCGGGAAGTCATACTGCATAAACATTGATGGTATATCTAGATAACATACTACTTAAATATTGATGGCACACTCGATTGTCATACTAATTATGTTTTAGAAACTCTTTTCTCAAAACTCATCTTTACTTTCTCAAAACTTAGTTTAAGAACTCAAGTGTTGTCTTTAAAAAAAAGCTTTTCAAAATTTATAACTCAAAATAAGGTTCATGTTGAAATATAGACATGAAAAAAACAACTCAAGGATCTCAATAATTATATAGAAACTCAATAATTAGGAATAGAATTTTTAAAGAAACATGAACTCGGGAACTCAAAATCTACTTATCTCAAGAATACTCAAATCTAGAAAAAATCCTAGATAATCTTTTACTGATTTTGAAAATAGATGTAGGGCGTGAGGACGAACTAGTCCAACACTATGATAGTCTTACATACCTGGAAGAACAAGAATCTTGAAGAATCTTGAAGAAGAACTTAATTAGAAACCTTGAAACCCTAGCTTAAAGGAGAAAAATAAAGAAAACCTTTCTAGAGATTCATAAATTAGTTTTTGGAAATCTCTATTACCAAGAATTTTGATTTTCATTAGTGATTCATAATTGTATGGAAGAATTTGAGTTGGAAAGATTGGATTTTTTGGAGAAAAACATACCTTGAAGAAGAATCTCTTAAAAGATTGAAAGAATTTTGAATGGAGTTTTCTACTTAGATTTTTCATTAGGGTTTTACCTTAGGGTTTGAGAGAGAGGAGAATGATAGATTAAGAGATGAAAATATAATTTCTTTTGGATCATTAACTAGTAAAGAAATTCGTTTAGGGTTTTTATTAGAGGTAAAAAGACAAAAACGATCCTTTTTAATGTTTTCCAGTCGTCTAATTCGTAACAGCACTATATCAGGTTACTAAAATGGTCATAACTTTTTACTCAAACCTTTGATTGTGGTGAAATTGGTGTCATTGGAAAGAAGACTCAAATACCTTTAATATGATAGGGTATGGGCCACATAATTCTTTATATTCTAAGAGATATGATCATTTGAAGTTGACCCAAAGAGAATCTTACATCAAAACATAATCGGTAAGGAAACTTTCAACTCAACTTTGTGCTAGGAGGTTCTAGTTACCTTAATTAATAGGCAAATCATTCCCAAACTAAAGTATTTACCTTTACACATATGAATCGCACGATATAATCCCTTTAAGTAAATGAAGAATGGCTTGAGTCTTAAATTAGAAATTTTTTGGGGTGTTGCAATATCTCCCCCTTGGGATCATTCTGCCTCGTATGACGGCTGGTTTGAGAATGGAAACGGGTTACTTTTACTATATTAAAGTCTAACTCAGAATCACAACGTACTTAACATATGGTTATTATTCTGATCTAAATCACAAGATTCAAGTTCTGTACCTCTGTAGGAAATCTCATCCCAAGAACACTACTCATTACCGCTACAATCAGCTAACCTTGAGATCATATTACGAAACACCTAATGTATCACGCATAGTCCACATATTAACAATACCACATTCAAGCTTAGAACCTTAACCACTCCATAGACTCCTACTAACCCACTTTCTAAGAACTTCTCATCCTCTCATCATCTCTATCAATTGAACTTTCATGCATTACCACTAGGAAGGTGACTTAGTACTCATTGTAAACTTATCTCCTTCTTCCTCTACATTTATAACCTTAGATGGAATAAACACTCCATCACTATCACAATAAGAAATAACACTCCTCTCCTCCATCATCACACAACTACTATTAACAACACCACTCTCAAAACTAAAAAAGGATAACTGAAAGAGCTTTAGGGCGGAATATCATAAACACGATTCTTTCAAGAATTCTGATATAAGAATATGCATGACATAACCTTATTTTTCTAGACATTAAGAGAAAATCATGAATTTGCGAGACTCAGCGAACTATGAGACATGAGTGCTTATATGAATAAGTTCATCTTATGAGGCTGATATCCATAACTTTATGGATTAAACTTGAGATTAATGGGCTAAAGTCTTTGCCCCTCATTCTGACAACTGAGCATATATGTGAATCTCTCTCATGTGTATGAGCATAGGTCATAGATACAATTATGATATTAGGAGTATCAACAAGATGTTGTAATAACTGAACTTGAGGAATATGCAAGATTATGAACGGATTGATATATCTCTTAAACAATTTCTGAAGACATCACTATCTCATCCTCAACACTTGACTTGATTTCTCATCTTATCATCTCCCCCTTAGGTTTGGAGTTGATACTCTAAAGCCATAGATCTATTCTCATCATCTCTAAACTGGTCTACATTCCATTTACTCTAATACATGGAAAATGCTTATGTCATGGCTATTGAACTCTCCATAAGCAAGTACTAAGACTCCTTCTAAGACCTCTTTCTAAGATGCTTCTCTTAACCTCTACTCAATGGCTTATAAGGCTACTTCATCTAGCTCTTAAGGGAAGAAAATTCATGCTTACCTCAGCCTATTACACATTAGTATCTTAATTATACTCTCTAGGAACACATGGAAAATCATTAACTTAATTGGAACCTCATTTGGTTACATAAAACCTCGAGTACACCTCTTAATGGTCTTGTTACTAAAATTACTTGGCCACACTTCACTACTCTTACCTCAAAGTTAGAATCACTTACTTGTACCAGTCACTTTAATTGTAACTAACCTCTTAACTCCTCACCTACTTTGTATCAAAACTACCAAACATCATCACTCTCATGTTTTCCTTCCTTTTGTTCACGACACTCATCTCAAATTTAAGCTTAATGTTTATTACTAAACCCGAATATCAATATGATTGCTCGCTTAATATACTAACTCACAACTATTAGAAGCAAATTAAGAAACACTCGCCCACTAAAACCTCATGACAAGTGGTCAATCTTTATCTCTCTGTCTACATACTTACGAATTATTGTCACATTCAATTTCACGACTTAAGTCCTATTTACTCATTGTACATACATCATTGCCTAATTAGTTCTATAACCCTTTGAATATTATGGACATACCCTTAAAGATCATAAGCCTAGCTTAGAGCTATCACCTCATGAATACTCATGCTCTACAATTCAACATCTACACTTGGTCAATACTAACACAATGACACATCATCACAACCTTCTTTCTAGTTAAAGTATACTCTAACTCATCCTAACTAGTAACTCTTACTCTACCTCCTATCATGAACTCTACATAAACTCATCACTTCTTAGTCTACCCATAAGGGAAAACTACTCATTAATAACTCACTAGGTGCATGAGTGTAATGATATAATTTGCCCCATCACTATCTTCCTTTCTTAGATTACTATACCTCTGCATGCATTCTTCTAACTCTGGGATCTTTTACTACTACTGTTTATAACCTCGTAACTCATACTATCTTTTCGAGTGAAAAGTACTACCTAAGAACTCTAAATCATACTATCCTCTTAAAAGCCTCAGCTGGATAAGGTTTAGAGAAGAGAGTCTAGGAGTACATCTCACTTTAGCTTGAATACACGAATCATATGAATAAGAGTGCATTCTTTCGAATCTGAACACTTAAACTCAATCACAGGCTTCTCTCTAGCCCCTTTGGAGTCTCATGACTTTCTCAAAAAAATTTGGTAAGAGCAACTGATAAGGATATGGCTTTGCTTTTCAACTACTTTGAGTATGAGGGGTAGTCGAATGGATATGAGAAACACAAGAGTACAAATAAGTTCCTTATGACATAATTCTACTGCATGATTTAGAGTATGAAAGAAGGGAAAGTTTTCTAAAATGTCTGTAGTCCCTCATTTATAGAAGTGGGCCCCTCACAACCATAAACATGATTCTATTGACACAACTTCATAGACACCCTAGGACACTTGTACTCTGTTCTCTGATACCAAGTAGACCGCTTCTCCCAAGAACAAGCAGGAGGGTTCTTAGAAGTTCATACCTAAAATCCATAGGATTTCTCCGTAGATTTCATCACTAGGTATGTGGGATTTCACCCATTAGGTCCCTAGAATTCAGTTAGCTTTTCAGATTCGCATAAACTTTTCAGACCTATGGGTTTTACATTTTCAAGATTTATTGTGATTGTGGTTCCTTTGATCTAAATAACTTATTTCTTGTTAATTTAGATAATTCCATGCATAGCACTCAGAACCCTTACTTGTATAAATTTTCCTTAGTTCATGAATTATACTTGCTAGGCCAACTAGAAAGTAATTCATGCTTTAGATTTCGAATGTCATATTCTCAGTATACAAATATTGCATTCTCAGTTAGCATGTCAGTGTTTTGAGCTATTCAGTATTTTAGTGCATTTTAGCTTCATGAATATTCAGTTTGGAGTAGACTTAGCACGGAGTTGGACTAGGGTTCAGCGTACCCTCAATGTCCTAGAACTACATGCCCGGTGTAGGTTTTTTAGTCCCCTCGATTGGGTATCACATTTAGTGATCATACCACAATCATGGCACTATACCCCTAGCAAGGTATATTGGTTCCTCCCGATGGGGCGTATACATCGGATTCTACATTTAGCTCATTTGAGTTGTATCAGTTAATAGTATCTCCCATAGTCAGACTCTTAGTGCATTGACTAGGTTTTCAGCATTTACTTCAGTAATCAACCAACATGTTATCTTCATGATTAGTAATGGGTCATTGCATTCAGTTTAGTTTTAAGTTATACTTCAGTACATATCTATATCCTTGTTCAAATGATATCATTGCTTAGTTATGCATTGTTCAACTCATATATTGTTTTCAGCTTAGCATATATATATATATATATATATATCCTACATGCTCAGTACATTCCAAGTAGTGACACATACTTTGCACTACATCCTTTCATGATGTATGTTCATGCATTCATTATCCAAATCACGCTTAGTTTGATCTCAGTCCGACTTCAGCGACTTTAATGGTGAGTCCTCATGCTTCGAGGACAATAAACATGCTTTATCTTTTAGTCTTTATTTTTAGTTTCAATCTTACTAGAGTTAGGTGGGGGCATGTCCCAGCAACTCAATTCAGTTAGAGGCTTTTCCGACATAGTCGTAGATTCAGCTCAAGTAGTTAAGTGTTATTTCAATCAACACTAAACTCTTATTATATCTTATATATTCAGACTAGTTGGTTTTTCCCCATTTCAAATAATCCACTGTTTTTAGCTTCCACATAGTACATGATTTACTTAGTTATTTTTCAGTATGCTTGTTATATGCCAGACTCAGGTTATCTTGGGGTCACTCGTGATCCTAGGTCCTGTGTTACATCTACGGGGCAGCATCGTGGCGTGATAATATATATGTGTATATATATATACATTCTTTGGATTTGGTATTTTATGTAATTTATTGTGGATTTTGAGTTCTGCCTCTAGAAAGTCATGATTATTGAGAAATAGAGTAAACATTTTTGTTTCAAGATTTATCTTTATTATTATTATTATTATTTTGGTTTAATTTCATTCCTTATTTATTAATAAAATATCATTTGAACCCTTACTATATATGAATAAGTATAAATAATTTGTAGTTAGTTGATATCTGTTCGTTTGATCTCTTTACTTATGAATATATAGAACTACATAATTACTTTATATTTAGGGGGATATACTTCTAAAAGTAATTCAAACATATAGATGGAAAAATTACTTGTATGGGTAGATTTTGATATATAATTACTTATTTTAGTGATACTTTTTATTTATTACCATTTATAGTGATACATAGAAATACTATAATAAATTTGCACTATATATTAAAGAGAAGTATTATTTAATGTATATGTATTATAACTATTTTAATTTTTTTTTATATTATTCTTGTTTAGTAAGAAATTGATAAATTGTATTATAAATGTACTAAAATAGGTGATAAATGTATTGTCTATCAACAAAACTTGTATTATATGTGTTCTATAAATTATTCTCTCTAATATGTATTAAAACTATATTATAAATGTATTAAAAGTGATCAAGTGAAAATAATGTTATTGCTATAAATGGTAAATATTTTTCAATATAGTATATTTATGTAAGTTTCCTATATACATTTCTTACCGGAAGAAACCAAATCAAACATGTTAATCAATTCAAAATGAAATATATCGTGTCACATACATCAAAGAATGTTGAAAATCTTACTGAAAATACCTTCTCCTTGAGTACGGGTATGATATTCACCAAATCTTGGGGTGTGTCAGACACTTTCCTTAAGGATATTTCACTGTATATAGGTGTATCCCCAGGATTCAACAAGCTTTTCTAGTAGAATAAATAAAAAATAAAATAAAATAAATAAAAATAATAATCATAAAAAGGTCTTTTATAAAGTAAATACAGGACATATGTTTTCTCATAATTTTCCGTCAAAGGTCCGTCAAACAATAAACCCATACTAGACTTTCTACCATGAAATTAATTCATTATGCCTTTTTATGTGTAGAATAATTACTTTTTTTAATTCTACATACACTGTCAATTTCATTTATATTATATAGTAAATGGAGATGAGATGAAAATAAATAAATGAAATATGGCTCAAGGAGTTAGAAAAGTTGTCTATGGTTTTGTCAAACCTAATTAATTAAGTCAATTTTTTTTTTATATTAAGATATTCATCAATTAAATAAAAAATCAAATTTAAAATTTTAAAAAAAAACTATTTCTGTTTTTGGATAGTGATACTTTAATCTCTGACTTTTAGCTAATATTATTAATTTTTGTCAATGTGATTTTTTTTTTATCTATGTCGAATGTCATATAGCAATGTTTTGTTTAAATTAAAGAGAGATTAGTGTATTACACACACTACTGAGGTGTGATTTTTTAAATAAATGTGTGATAGTTTAGGTATGAAACTCCAAAAAAGGATAATCTTTTATATGGAGGAAAACATTTTTCAGAAACTATTTTTCAACTTTTTTCATATTCGACTGGTAAGAATGTTTCAAACATGGGTTGTGGTGCCATGGTGAGACTAGAGCCTGAGGTTCGAGCCTTGGGTATGGAGAAAATTTTATTGGGAGTGCCACCCCCATATCGGCCCTTTAGTACTTCAATGTAGGCTCTGGACACCGAGTGGAAATCCTAAAAAATGATTGGTAAGAATGATTTGGAAAGAATGATCCTTAAAAATGAAAAAGAAAAGAGAAGAGAAAAACTCTTCTAATGTAAGTAGGTAAAACAAGTGACATACCACATTTATTAAGTCCTCCTCAACCTCGAACACACCTCATCCTACCCTCACCCTTGTATCCCTCACTACACCCCTATCCGGCCCCAACCTCACTTCCAATAGGATTATATACAGATACATTTAGGAAAATATGTTTTACTTACATATCGAACAAAAGAAAATAAGTAAGTAGCTCACTTATTTTCGTTCATTTGGAACACACCCAAAGAGGTACAATATAGTACCAAAAGCTCAAAAATGTTATTCGAAAATATATCATCAAAGGGTACATAAGGTTAGAGGCTAATTGACTATATACATTTTTTTGTTAAGCCTTATAATTAAATACATAATTTTGAAAAATACTAAATTATGGTACATAATTATAAATATAATTGTCATGCCCCAAGCCTACACCCTAGACGTGGCTGACACTCGAGAACCATTGCTGGCCCCAAGCGAACCCTTCGCCTGGCTTACTTACTTAGGGGAATACTTAAACACAAGAAATAGTCTAAAAAGGAACTTGTGAAATAACTTAGAATGTCTTTAAATAAACATTCAAACTTAGCCAAAATGGCAACCTCAAGTCTCAAAAACATAAGCCAATAATAAAGTAGTGACAAATGAATTTAACTAATTGACTGTATATCTATGAAGCCTCTAAACAACTGAGATGGATGTCGAGACCGGCCCACGATATCCTAATGAACTAATAATAAAGCTGAAAGCAATAAAAGAGATCCTCCGAAAGCAATAAGGCTCACCACAAGACTCTGAGTGCTCAAACTGGATCAACGAGGTGCTGGATGCTGATCCTGGTTACCTGCGTCTACATCATTAAACAATGTAGGCCAACTGGTATCAGTACATTGAATGTACGAGTATGCGAGTTGGAATGCTAAGCATAACTTAAGCATGAAAAGAATCTGAAAGAAATACTTACCTTGGCTTTACTAAACTCCTGAATAACTTAACTCAATATAAAGCAATAAATACATGCAATACATGAAACGATTTATAAATAGTAAAAGCAACTTAGTACGTTAAAGAAAATGCAATAACAAACTCAACTTTACTCATATAACAAAGTAATATAGTTTCTGTCGGAGTTTCTCTAACCGACAACCACCACTATGAGCCTAAGTAGTGATACAACATCTTGTCCACGCTTCCAGAACTGTCCTATACTTTGCCGTCATATAAAACGCTTAACTTAGTGGATCCACTAGTCTATGCTAAAGCATCTTAAGGAGTCATCTAAAAAGTATGATCCTTTACTACCCATGATGGCTACATGGTTTATGGAGACTTGAGTTAATATGAACTCGCATCCCTATATCGGTGCTCAATACTACTCCCAAAATATACTTAGCTCATATGTTTTTAAAACAAACTTCTTTCTTTGGTTTGAAATAATTACTCAAAATTTAGCTTAAAAGCTCTCTTGGAAATCGGTGTTTCCCTTTCTTGTTCAAATGTGAAAACATTTTAAACTCTTGGAAATACTTAGTTCCCTTATAGCTTTTTGAGAAATGAACTCAACTTTTTACCCTTTGCTTAACTTGAAACTTAAGTCTTAGAACAAAGTTAAAACGTTTGTGAAAGACTTTTGAAAAACTTAAATGAACCTCTCTTGACTTGCTTCTTAACTTCTAAACTTGACTCTTAAATTCCTTGAATTGAATTATGGATTCAAGGATCGTGATTTGTGATAAGAAAGATCTCATGATGTTTAGGAGTGTTTTTAGACAGCTAAACATAAGAAAAGATCAAAATTTCACTGTCTGAAGGTGGGTCCGCGACGCGGAGAAGTATTTAAATTTTTGGTTCGAAAACAACTTTTGAGGCAGAACAGTCCGTGACCGCTCCGCGATGCGAAACTATTTTTCCCAAATCTGGGGAGTAGGTTCGCGACGCGAAGGCACTGCCAGATTTGCCAGACGAAAATTCTTTCTTCATTTTCCAGTTATAAACCCCTAAAACTCCATTGGTTCTTTCCCCAAACACTTAGAATCATTTATACCCTCAAATAACATCAGATTCTACTCGAAAACACAACTAAAACGTGAATCAATCTCAAGAAAACTCCAACAACACAACCTACAAGGATTTAACGAACTTCATCAAGAATTCAAGGGATTTACTTTCACATCAATATACTTTGCTGAAATTGAGTCAAGTTGGGTGCGTGGGTGAGCTAACCCAACGCTATGTGATCTCACATACCTTGTAGGGATCACCCCCGATGAAATCCACAAGCTAAACTCGACGTTCTTGACGATTCTTGATTTATCTTCTCCTTTCTCCTCTTCTCTTTTCTCTTCTCTAAAACCCTAACTCTTTTCCAAAAGCGTAAACTGACTAGGATCAGTTTAGACTCCAATTAATTACTACAAAAACGGAATAAAATAATTAGATAAAGAAAAGACCAAACTACCCTTCAAAAATCCGGATTGGACTTTCCTAAATCCAACAACCCAACTTCCAAAAGACATATCTCACTCATACGAACTCGGAATCTCTTAAACTTGGCGGCGTTGGAAATATCATTCCAAAAGATTTCCTACCATATCTGGAAGTACACCTAACTCATCATGAGCTAAGAGTTATGGTCATTTGAAGTTGACCAAAAACTCAACTTAACATACTTAACAAATTTCCACATTTTTATATTCTTTCCAAAAATGGCTACTTCCAATTCCTAACTTCTTCCTAGTTATTTCAAATTGGCGAGATGTTACAGTAATACCCCATATGATAGAACTACCAAAATATAGATTTCAGAAGTTGTAGGTGCCACCGACGGGCACCACCCACAGTCCGTAGGGTGACCCATGGTCCGTCCTAGTGGTCCGTGTTTCACCACCTGCAGCCCCTCCAAGAAAAGGCCTAGGAAAATCAGTTAAGGGTCATCCCATGCCAGGACCTACGGACCGTAGGTCAGGCCACAGTCCTTGGTCCAGGGCTGTGGGTCAAACCCCCAACTTTTAGTCCCAGAACCCCCATCAACGGTTTGTAGGACGAACCGTCGGTCCATCCACGGTTCGTCAGTCTTGTCCGTCGGTGACCCCCGACATCTTTTAAGTCAGGTGTCGTTTGGTCTTTTCCCTACGCGGGTTACCCCTAAACTACTTTGCCTAACCCCTAAACTACGTAGTTTTGTCAGTTTTAGCCTAGTAACTAAATTAGAACTTACCCTAGTCAACTCATTCTCCAAAAAATCATCAAGTTGAACTAAAATAAGGAGAAAGAGTCGACCATGCCCTAGTCCAAGAAAGCAGCAAGGTTTCATCTGTTCCAGCCCCGAAATCGAAAGATTTCTCCATGAAATTCGTTACCAGGTATGTGGGATTTCACTAGTGGGTTCCTTTCACCTATTAGGTGCCTAGAATTCAGTCAGATTTTTGATTCTCTACACCATGCTTAGACCTAGGGTTTATAGAATTTCATATTTATGTTGTGATTCAGTAGTTAAACTAATCCAAATAGGATTATCATGTTTCTGTGGAATTATTTCTCAGTTCTTGTTTGAAACTCAGAACCCTAGTTGTGTAGATTTGTTTAGTTCATGAATTACACTTGCTAGGTCAGTTTATTCAGTTATACATGCCCTAGTTAATAATGTTTCATTATCAGTATATTAATGTTGCATATTTAGTTAGCATGTCATTATTTTTGAGCTATTTAGTATTACAGAAATTCAGTCATAATGTGTTAATCACATAATCAGTTGGGAGTAGGCTTCATACTGAGTGGACTAAGGGTCAGTCACCTTCATAGTCCCAGAACTAGGTTCCCCCATATGTAAGTCCCCTCTGTGGGCATTATACATAGTTATCACGACAATCATTCCTCTATACCCTTGGCAAGATATATTGGGTCCTTTATATGGGGTGTATACATCTGACTTCACATTTAGCTCATGTGGTTTTATGTCGGTTATTAGTAGCTCCCACAGACAGACTCTAGTGTATAGACCAGGTTATCCGTTAAAGTTCAATATACAGTTTCAATATGCTATTATAAACTTGATCACTACACTTTGTTAGCTCATATTCAACATTTTTATCATATTCTTCATGTTTATCTTATATCATTGATCAATATGCTCTATTTTAGTTATGTTATATTGTTCAGTTTTATTCTATCCTACATGATCAGTACCTTCAAGTACTGACGCATACTCTGCGCTACATCTTTTCGTGATGTAGGTGCAGGTCCTCAGCATCCAGATCATACATAGATTGGTGCCCGATCTCCAGTTTAGCAACATCAATGGTGAGTCCTAATTCTTTGAGAACGAGTGACATGTTATCTTTCCATTTTCAGTCTTTTAGTTTTAGTTTTAGTTTTGCTAAAGTTAGCTGGGGACATATCACAACATCTTTAGTCAGTAGAGGCTTTTACTAAGACATAGTTTAGATTCAACTTTAGTATTTGAGTTACAGTTCGTTGTCTTAAAATCTTGCTCAGTTATATATATTCACACTTAGAATGGTTATTCCCCATAATTTCATTTTATGATATATTTCTAGCTTCCGCACAATATGTCTATTATGTTTAAAATCTTTAAGTATGTTTATGATATGTCAGCAGAGTTAGCCTGGGTTCACTTGTGATCCTAGGTCCCGTGTCTGCGTCCTGGGTACCTTCGGGGAATGAAAAACTTGGTATCAGAGCACTAGGTTTAAGAGTCCTAAGATGTCTGAAAATCCATATTAAGTCGAGTCCTTTTCATAGGTGTGAAGTGCACCACACCTAATGAGAGGGAGGCTATGAAGTGTTTTAGGAAAATTTCACTTTCTTGATATTCTTAACGTGCATAAGGTATGATCTCTTTCTAAATCATTGTTATGCGTTTCAGATCATGCCTCCTCATAGAGATTACATAAGGAATGTGAATGCATGCAACGCTAATGAAGCTCCTCCAGTCCCACATCAGGAAGTTTCGAATGTTGAGTTTTGAAACACCATTCAACTTTTGCCTCAGAGTGTGACCAACTAGAACAACCAGCAGGTTGCAGTTCCTGCAAATGCTACTGGTAGATTAGTGGCAGCCAGGGTTTGTGATTTTTTTAGGATGAATCCACCTGAGTTTTTAGGGTTGCAGATTGGTGAGGATCCCCAAAACTTCATAGATGAGGTCAAGAAGATCTTTGGAGTGATGCAAGTGACTAGAAATGATAGGGTGGAGTTAGCATCCTACCAGCTTAAGGATGTAGCTCACATCTAGTTTACTCAATGGAAAGAAAACAGGGGTACCGATGCAGCTCCTATCACTTGGGAGTGCTTTAATGAGACTTTTCTGGATAGGTTCTTCCCAAGAGAGTTGAGGGAGCATATTGGTCCAAGGTAGCATGTCAGTCTAAGATTATGGACTCAAGTTCACCCAACACTCAAGGTATGCTCCTCACATGCTTGCCGATTCCAGGGATCAAATGAACAAGTTTCTGTATGGGATATCCAACATAGTGAAAACAGAGTGTAGAAATGCTATGTTGCTGGAAAATATGAACATCTCTAGGCTCATGACTCAAGCTCAGAAGGTTCAGGGAGATAAGCTTAGGGAACAAGATAAGGATAATAAGAAGGCTAGGATAGGAAACTATAATCATTCTCAACAGAAATTGGGTGGTGGAAATCACTCGCAGTTTTAGCAAAACTTTTCAGCTCCAGCACCTTTATCAGCTAGTGCTCCATCTTCCTAGATTTTGACAGGATCAGAAAGGTTGGGCATCAGGCTCTAAGTCTCAGGGGGAGTATTTCAAGCACCAGAACCTACCCAACTTGTCCAAAGTGTGGTAAGAACCATCTGGGTAAGTGTCTTGCGGGAAAGGAAGGATGTTTTGGGTGTGGTCAGTCTGGCAACAGGTTGAAAGATTGACCTTCTTCTAAACAGGGTCAAGGAGGCAATAATGGTAGGGCTCTATCTACAACTTCAGCAACACCAACATGTCACCCAACTCAGTAGGGTAACTCATCTGGAATAGGTGGCGGTCAGTGCCAAAATAGGTTGTATGCTCTTTAGGCTCGCCAGGATCAAGAAGATTCTCCTGATGTGGTCAATGGTACGTTACGAGTCTTTTACTTAGATGGTTATGCTTTGTTAGATCCAGGGGCTAATTTTTCCTTTGTAACTCCATATGTAGCAGTCAACTTTAATATTACTCCATAAACTCTTTCAGAACCCTTCTCAGTCTCTACTATAGTCGGTGACCTAATTAGAGTTAGACGGGTATACATAAATTATCCTATCACAGTCTCTCAGAAATTCACCTCAGCAGATCTTATAGAGTAAAAAATGGTAGACTTCGATATCATTCTAGGCATGGATTGGTTACATTCCTGTTATGCCTCAGTCGATTGTAGAACTAGGATCGTTTGTTTTTAGTTTCCAGACGAACCAATCCTATGGGTTGATTAATTTCTTACCTTAAGGCCAAAAAGATGATCTCTAAGGGTTATCTCTATCATCTAGTTCGGGTTAAGGATTCAACCTCCGAAACCCCAACTCTTGAGTCACTTCCAGTAGTTAATGAGTTCCTAAAAGTTTTCCAGAAGATCTTCCCGGAGTTTTTCCCGAAAGGGAAATCGACTTTGGAATTGATCTCCTTCCAGATACCTAGCCCATATCTACTCCTCCTTATAGAATGGCACCAACTGAGCTTAAGGAATATGATTGGTCTATCAGAATTGCATTGAATATAGATAGTTGAACAAGGTCACGATAGAGAATAAGTACCCTATCCCCAGGATTGATGAGTTGTTCGACCAACTTCAGGGTGCTAGTCATTTCTCAAAGATAGACCTCAGATCCAGCTCAGAGTTAGAGATAGTGACATTCTGAAAATAGCCTTCAGAACTCGGTATGGTAAGTATGAATTTATATTTATGTCATTTGGACTAACCAATGCTCCTGAAGCTTTATGGATTTGATGAACAAAGTGTTCAAGTAGTATTTGGACTTGTTCGTTATCATTTTTATTGATGATATCCTCATTTACTCTAGGAATGAGGAAGAATATGTGACTCATTTGAGGGTTGTTCTGCAAACTCTCAAAGATCGCCAGTTATTTGCTAAGTTTAGCAAGTGTGAGTTTCGGTTGCAATCTGTTGCTTTCCTTGGCCATATAGTGTCTAGTGAAGGGATCCATGTGGATTCTCAGAAAATAGAAGTAGTGAAACAATGGCCAGACCTACCTGTCCTACAGATATTAGAAGCTTCTTGGGTTTGGCTGGTTATTATAGAAGGTTCGTGGAAGGATTTTCATCCATAGCTTCTCCATTGACTAAGTTGACTCAGAAAAAGGTTAAGTTTCAGTGGTCAGACGAGTGTGAGAAAAGCTTTGCAGAATTGAAAACTAGGTTGACTACAACTCATGTCTTGACTCTACTAGAGGGTTCATACGGTTATGTGATCTATTGTGATGCTTCCAGAGTCGGCTTAGGTTGTGTGTTGATGCAGCGATATAAGGTTATAACTTATGCTTCTAGACATCTTAAGGTGCAAGAGAAGAACTATCCGACTGATGACCTCGAGCTTGCAGCGGTGGTATTTTCCCTAAATATTTGGAGACATTACTTGTATGGTGTTCACGTAGATGTGTTCACAGACCATAAGAGCCTTCAGTATTTGTTCACCCAGAAATAGTTGAATCTTCACTATAGGAGATAGCTTGAATTCCCAAGGACTACAATATGAATGTGCTTTATCATTCTGGTAAGGCCAATGTAGTAGCAGATGCTCTTAGTAGACTATCTATAGGTAGTGTGGCACATGTTGAGGAAGAAAGAAAAGAACTAGCAAAGGATGTTCACAGGCTTACTCGCTTGGGAGTTTGCCTTATGACCATATCAGATGGTGGTGTAATAGTTCAGAATGGGTCAGAATATTCATTGGTAGCAAAGGTTAAGGAAAAGAAAGACAGTGATCCTATATTTCTTCAACTAAAGGGTGCAATTCATCAGCAGAGGGTTGAGGTTTTCTCCTAAGGGGGAGATGGTGTGCTTCGCTATCAGGGTCGTTTATATGTTCTTAAGGTGGGTGAGTCGAGACAACAGATTCTTGCAGAAGCCCATAACTCCAGGTATTCTATTTATCCAGGTGCCACCAAGATGTATCGTGATCTGCAGGAAGTCTTTTGGTGGAATGGTATGAAAAGGGATATAGCAGATTTTGTGGCTAAGTGCCCAAATTGCCATCAAGTGAAGGTAGAACATAAGAAACTAGGAGGTATGACTCAAGAGATCAACATTCCTACTTGGAAGTGGGTAGTGATCAACATGGACTTCATTATAGGATTACCTTGTACTCAGAGACATCATGACTCCATTTGGGTGATAGTTGACAGAGTTACTAAGTTTGCTTGCTTTTTGGTTGTTAAGAGTTCAGATTTGGCGGAGGACTATGCCAAGCTTTACTTTAATGATATAATCAGGTTACATGGGGTTCCTTTGTCTATCATCTCAGATAGAGGTCCTCAGTTTACCTATTATTTCTGCAAGTCTTTTAGAAAGGTCTTAGTACTCAGGTTAATCTTAGCACAACATTTCATCCACAGACGGATGGTCAGAAAGAGCATACCAGTCAGGCCTTAGAGTACATGTTGAGAGCTTGTGTGATCTATTTCAAGGGCAGTTGGGATAATCATCTTCCTCTTATAGAGTTTCCCTACAATAATAGCTACCATTTCAGGATTGAGATGGCCCCTTATGAGGCATTGTATGAGCATAGATGTAAATCTCCAGTTGGTTGGTTTGAAGTAGGTGAAGCAGCCTTAATAGGGCCAGATTCGGTTCATGATGCTATGGAAAAAGTTCAGCTAATCAGAGATAGACTTAAGACAGCCCAGAGTCGCAAGAAGTCCTATGTAGATGTAAGGAGAAGGGGCTTGGAGTTCCAAATTGATGATTGGGTTTTCCTGTAAGTGTCACCTATGAAGGGGGTGATGAGATTTAGAAAGAAAGGGAAGCTCAGTCCTAGTTATGTAAGCCCTTACAAGATCTTGAAAATAATTGGTAAAGTGGCTCATGAGTTAGAGTTACTAGCAGAACTAGCAGCAGTGCATCCGGTCATTCACATTTCGCTGTTGAAGAAGTGTGTGGGTGATCCAACATCCATAGTACCATTAGAGCGTGTGACTGTGAAGGATAGTGTCACTTATGAGGATGTGCCAGTTGAAATTCTTGATCGTCAGGTTCAAATGTTGAGAAACAAAGAAGTCACTTCAGTTAAGGTTTGCGAAGGAGTCAGTCCGTAGAGGGAGCTACTTGGGAAGCAAAAGCAGCCATGAAGGACAAATATCCTTATCTCTTTCCTTCCGATTCCATTCCATCTTGAGGTAATAGTTCCTCTCCAATTTTTCAGTCACTCATGCGTAAATTCAGTCATAGTACCATGTTCCTTCAGCTATACTTGCATTTTCAATGTATTTACATGTTCTTGGAACTTAGTTCAGTCAGATTTAAGTTTCCAGTACTAAGTGGTAGGGTTTGCAGTTCTTTCCCTCCATTTCAACGAGTTTAGGCTTCATTCGAGGATGAATGTTCCTAAGAGGGAGATAATGTAACACCTCATATACTAGAACTACCAAAATACAGATTTTAGAAGTTGCAAGTGCCCCTGACGGGCACCACCCACGGATTGTAGAGTGACCCACGGTCCATCCTAGTGGTCCGTGGTTCACCACCTACATCCCCTCCCAGAAAAGGCCTAAGAAAATCAACTAAGGGTCAGGCCACGCCAAGACCTACGAACCGTACGTCAGGCCACGGTCCGTGGTCCAGGGCCGTGGGTCAGACCTCCAACTTTCAGTCCCAGAACCCCCATCGACGGTTGCCAGGATGGACCGTTGGTCCATCCACGGTATGTCGGTGTGGTCCATCGGTGACCCCCGATAGTTTTTCAATCAGGGGTTGTTTGGTCTTTTCCTTATGCGTTGGACCCCTAAACTATGTCATTTAACCCCTAAACTACGTGGTTTTGGTCAGTTTTAACTTGGTAACTAAATTAGAACTTACCCTAGTCAACTCATTCTCCAAAATTTCATCAAGTTAAACGAAAAGAAGGAGAAAGAGTCTACCAAGCCCTAGTCCAAAAACACAGTAAGGTTTCGTCTCTTCCAGCCTTAAAATCGAAACATTTCTCTGTGAAATTCGTCACCACGTATGTGGGATTTCACTAATGGGTTCCTTTCACCTATTAGGTCCCTTTAATTCAGTCAGATTCTTGATTCTCTACACCATGCTTAGACCTAAGGGTTTCAAGAATTTCAGATTTATGTTGTGTCTCAGTTGTTAGACTAATCCAAATCAGATTATCATGTTTCCATGGAATTATTGCTCAGTTCTTGCTTGAAACTGAGAACCCTAGTTGTGTAGATTCATTTAGTTCATGAATTACACTTGCTAGGTAAGTTTATTCAGTTATACATGCCCTAGTTAAGAATGTTTCAATATCAATATATTAATGTGGCATTTTCATTTAGCATATCAATATTTTTGAGCTATTCAATATTACAAAAATTCAGTCATAATGTGTTAAACACATAATCAGTTGGGAGTAGGCTTAGTACCGTGTGGACTAAGTGTCAGTCATCCTCATAGTCCCAGAACTATGTGCCCCTGTATGTAAGTCCTCTCTATGGGAATTATACTAGTGATCACGCCAGCCATGCCTTTATACACTTGGCAAGGTATATTGGGTCCTCTCGATGGGGCGTATACATCGAACTCCACATTTAGCTCATGTGGTTTTGTGTCGGTTATTAGTAGCTCCCAAATACAAACTCTAGTGTATAGACCAAGTTATCAGTTGCAATTTAGTATTCAGTTTTAGTATGTTATAAACTTTTTCACTACACTCAGGTAGCTCATATTCAGCATGTTTAGCATATTCTTCATGTTTATCTTATATCATTGATCAGTATGCTCTATTTCAGTTATGTTATATTGTTCAGCTTTATTCTATCCTGCATGCTCAGTACCTTCAAATAATGACGCATACTCTGCGCTACATCTTCTCGTGATGTAGGTTCATGACCTCAGCATCCAGTTCATGCATAGATCAATTCTCGATCTCCAGCTCAACAACATAAGTGGTCAGTCCTCATTCTTTGAGGATGAGTGACATGTTATCTTTCTGTTTTCAATCTTTTAGTTTCAGTTTGGCTAGAGTTAGCTGGGTACATGTCACAACATCTCTAGTCAGTAGAGGCTTTATTGAGACAGTTTAAATTCACCTTTAGTATTTGACTTATAGTTCATTGTCTTAAACTCTTGCTCAGTTATATATTAAGACTTTGAATGGGTATTCCTCATCATTTCATTTTATGATCTGTTTCTAGCTTTCGCACAATATGTCTATTATGTTGAAAATCTTTAAGTATGCTTATGATATGAAAGTAGGGTTTTCTTGGGGTCACTCGTGATCTTAGGTCTCCTGTCCGCGTCCTTGGGGTAGCTTCGGGGTGTGGCAATGAAAAGGACAAGGCTTTTTGCAACAACATTGTTTGTATCTTCTCAAAATGTGCATATTTTATCATCAACAAATCTCCCCCGGAATGTTCTCCTCCATTTTGTCATGACCCAGGGGTACCCCTTAGATGTAACAAGGCGTATAAAACCCCGAAGGACTCCATAAAAGCTCGTTAGTCATCATAACATAAAAAATAGAACAATAAAAGTAAAACAACTATTAAGTCCAAAACAATTTATAGAAAAACAGAAGTCTAACTCATGTTTCAACATAACCATCTATTACAATCAAATGAAAGTGGGCCTAGCGCATACATCATGTTCAAAAAGGAAATACGAAAGTAAAACTACAATAAGGAAAGTCCGTCCTTGAACTATGAGGACTCACCAAGTTCGGAAATAAATCAAAGTCCAAGCTCTAGCCACTAGAATGGAAACCCTGCCTGTCGGACCTTACATTTGGGAAAAATGTAGGCAAGAGTATGCGTTAGTACAAAAGTGCACTAAGTATGATAGGTATGGATAAAAACATTTAAAACATGCTAAAAGGGGTATTTCATTTCATGGTATGCAATTTACCAAGTTTAAACATCATAATAGAGATAGTTGGAAAACATAGGTCATAACCTCAATGCAAGCTAAATCATCTTTAAGCCTTTGAACACTTATGAAATACTTGTTTAAGTAGCCTTAGTTCATTAATCATCTTGTTGTGGAAGAATTAGCCTTAACCGACATAGAGACCATGTGAGCTAAAACATGATCACCCGGTGTCTCCCGCACCGAAAAGGGTTGCTCTACTTGCCTAAGGTAGAACCATGAACTTCTATCTTACGTGGATCCACTATCTAATCATCCTACGGGGGCACATAGTTTATGTTATAAGGAGTTTGCTACTACAAACCCGACCTTTACTAACAGGAGAGCTTCCATCTCATGAGACTTCTTCTAGAAACCCGACCACTACTAACGGGAGAGCTTCCATCTCAAGATCAATATCCACTCGGTGCTAAGCATAATTCCCACAGAATAGTATTTTCTTACTTATTCTCATTATCCATGAAAATACATGTCATCTTGTCAATCCAAGCTAGTTCATTAGGATAGCTCTTATTCATTGATTCAATTAGGTGAGAATAGCCTTTCAACCTAAGAATCCTTTCTATGTGAGAAAACCTTTCACATCATGGTTGTAGGTGTTTTATGAGAATAATGTGTCAACAACATAACAACAACAACAACGTTGGCACTCTACTCTCAAAGCACCCTTAAAACATCCACATAGGTTTCATAAGATCATGCACAAATTCATACTTTGCCCTTTCAAGGTTCGAAGCTACTTTCAATAACCAAATCTAGAATTTTAGAATTAGATAGGGATTTTATCATAATTTCATGTAATCCTATTACTTCATGCCTTAGATCATAAAACTCGTGTTTCATAATCAACAACTCAACTCTATGAGATCACAATTTGGAAAACATGGGGTTTGAATGGGTTCATAGGGGAAACATCATAAAAGAATTATAAATCATCAATTCATGCATATTTAAACATAACTCAATCATTAAAATCAATAATCAAAACAACCCATGATATTTGAGGAAAACCCTAGCTAATTGGGGAATTCTACCATTTGAAATAAAGGAATTTAGGGACTCCATGGATAAAAGCTACCATGCCTCAAATCCAATTGCCTATCTTCAATGGAGAATTTGGATCCTTAGCTTCAAACCCTAATTGAATCTTTCTCTTCTTCAAGTTATAGAGAGAGAATATTTGAGAGGGAGGTTTTGGTTTTGTTTTGGGATTTAGGAAGAAAGAATAAAATGGGGTGAATTTGGGGGTAAAAAGGCTTATATAGGGGTTCTAAATATAGGCAAAATGACATAGTATAGGAATTAATTAATTAAGAAAAGACCCAACTGCCCCTAAAAATAACTGACAGATGACCATCCACCCCAGTCGACAAACCGTGGTCTGACCCACAACTCATCTTAGTGGACCATTGGTCATTGTCAAAAACTCTCATTTCGGGGTTTCGAACCACGGACCCCCACCCACGGACCGTGTTCTGACCAACGGTTCGTTGGTCAAGCCGTGGTTCTTGACCTTCTGGATTTCTGAGGAGGGCCATCCACGGACCACACCTACAGTCTTTGGTCGCATCCACGAGCCGTAGGTGGTCCTCGTGGTTTGGCTCCTACAATACTTGTAAACCTGCCATATGCCCCTTTTTGGATACGTGGTGTTACAATATCTCCCCTTTGCGACCCTTTGGCCTTGACTGAGATTTAAACTGGCTCTGAAGGAGTATGAGAGGAACTAACAAGCCAACTTATGATGCAATTAATACAACCAAAGAGGAACTATCGACTCCCAGCTAAGATGTTCTCAAACATCACATAGGGGTAAATCTAACTCTAACAGCCCATTATATATATAATGCATATAAATAAGGAGGAAACATCAACTCCAAACTCATCATATTTGAATGCATAAAAAAGGAAGTAGGAACAACATCTAGCAACCCAGTATGCATGAAATTCAAAATTTCTCATATCTAAGGAGGAACTACCTTCTCCAAACTAGAAGCATGCTCAACACAATCTCATGCAGTCTTTATGCAATTCATTCTCAAAGAGCATAACTTATGCATGTTCAACTATCATCTCATGAAGTCTATAGGCAACTCTTACTCAATACATAATAACATGAGGAGAAATAAATCATACAAGTCATTTCTTTCAAAGCTTAAGCTTTTACATAAACATGCATAATCATAAGGAAATCATGGAAACATATAAATCACACATGACTCCCTACACATAAAAAACCCCAAGAGAAACTCATTACCTCAAGCTAGAGTAGGAGTAGAAGGAAAGATATGAGGATATCGAGACTTCATATTAGACTAGGCCTCCCAAGTAACACCCTCAACTAAATGATTCCTCCATAACACCTTCACGGAGGGAACTTCCTTATTTCTCAACTTTTTGACTTGTCGGCCTAAAATCTCAACCGGTACCTCCTTATAAGTAAGATTCTCTTTAACCTCCAAACCCTCTAAGGAAACTATGGATGTTGGATCCCCAACACATTTCTTTAACATAGAGACATGGAAAATCGAATGCACCGATGCACACTCATTTGGCAAATCTAGCTCATATGAAACCTTGACAGCACGCCTCAAAATTTCATATGGGCCTACAAAATGGGGACTAAGCTTCTCTTTCTTTCCAAACCTCATAACTCCCTTCATGTGTGAGATTTTCAAATAAACCCAATCATAAACCTCATATTCAAGATCCTTCTTTCTAACATCGGCGTAAGACTTTTTCCAACTTTGGGCAATTCTCAACCTCTCTCTAATAAGCTGAATCTTTTATATGGCCTCATGCACCAATTCCTGACCTATGAGAGAAACTTCACCTACCTCAAACCATCCTATAGGATATCTACACCTCTTACCATATAGAGCTTCAACTGGAGCCATATATCTATACTCGAGTGATAAGTGTTAATATAGGAAAACTTAGTTAACGGCAAATGGTCATCCCAAAAACCCTTAAAATCAATCACACAAGCCCTCAACATATCTTCCAAAGTCTGAATAGTACGCTCCGCTTGCCTATTGATTTGGGGATGAAATTTTTTTCTAAGCTTAACTTTTGTACCAAGACCCTTTTGGAATGACCTCCAAAACTTTGAAGTAAATTGGGTACCTTGATCGAAAATTATGGACAAGGGTACTCCATGTAGCCTTACCATCTCTGTCAAATACAACTTAGCATATTCTTCCGCCGAATAGGTAACTTTGACAGGAATGAAATGAGCAGATTTAGTTATCCGATCCACTATCACCTAATTGTCACCGAGTACGTGGAAACCCTACAATAAAGTCCATATTCACATCTTCCCACTTCCAAGTAGGAATACCAATGTCTTGGGATAAACCTCCTGGTTTCTGATGCTCAACATTCACTTGTTGACAATTAGGACACTTAGCCACAAATTCTGCAATATCCTTCTTCATCCCATTCCACCAATAGATCTCCCGCAAATCATGGGTCATCTTTGTGGCTCCCAAGTGAATAGATTATCAAGAACTATGCGCTTCTACCAAAATATGTTCCCTCAAGTAATCAACATCCCAAACACATAACCGACCTTTGTATCTAAGTACCCCATCTCCCCTTGGAGAAAGACTAAACAAACTTTTTGAGCACCGCCTTTTTCAATTCTACTAAAATTGGATCCAGACCTTTCTTATGCTTCACATCCTTCACAAAAGATGATTCGAACCCATTATGAACCATAATGCCACCCTTGGTAGAATCCCCTAGATGGAGACATAATCAAGCCAACATATGAACATCTCCAACCAATTCTTTCTTTTCATCATCAACATGAGCAACACTAGCCATTCATAGTCGACTAAAAACATCCGCTACCACATTTGCTTTACCGGGGTGATAAATGACACTCATGTCATAATCATTCAATAATTTTATCCCCTTTCTTTGGCAAAGATTCAAGTTCTTTTTGACTCAACACATATTGCAAGCTCTTATGATCGGTGAAAACATCAACATGAACCCTATACAAACAATGTCTCCATAACTTTAAGGTAAAAACAACCGCCGCTAATTCAAGGTCATCGGTGGGATAATTCTTCTCATGGACTTTAAGTTGCCTCGAAGTATAGGCAATAACTTTGCCATTTTGCATAAGCACACATCCCAACCCAACTATAGAGGCATCACAATACACCACAAAGCCATCCGTACCTTTCGATAAAGTCAACAACGGAGGGGACGTAAGTCTATCTTCCAACTCTTGGAAAGTTTTCTCACAAGCTTCTGACCATATGAATTTGGCCTTCTTTTGAGTCAAAGGTGAAGCAATGGAGGAAAAACCCTCAACAAATCCTCTATAGTAATCGGCCAAATAAAAAAATCTTTTAATATCAGAAAGAGTTAGAGGTCTAGGCCAACTCTTGCTGCATCCTTCTTTATAGGATCTACCTCAATACCCTTGCTTGACATTATATGCCCAAGAAAAGCTACAGACCTAATCCAAAATTCACATTTCCTAAACTTTGGAAAAAGTAGTTGGTCCTTAAGAATTTGCAACACTATCCTCAAATGATCAATATGCTCTTCCTCACTTTTCGAATAGATCAAAATATCATCGATAAACACTATTACGAACATATCGAGTTATTGTCTAAACATCCTATTCATCAAATCCATAAACGTCACTGGAGCATTAGTAAACCAAAAAGACATTACCAAAAATTCATAATGAACACACCAAGTTTGAAAAGCTGTCTTTGGAATGTCATCATCTTTCACCCTCAATTGGTGATAATCCGAACGAAGATCGATTTTAGAGAAATAACTAGCCCCTTCAAGTTGGTCAAACAAGTCGTCAATCATTGGAAGAGGATGTTTGTTCTTGATAGTCACTTTGTTCAACTGTCTATAGTCGATGCACTTACGGAGGGAACCATCTTTCTTCCTTACAAAAAAACCCGGAGCACCCCATAAAGAAATACTCGGTCGAATGAAGCCCTTATCCAACAAATCATTTAATTGATCTTTACAATCCTTAACTTCCACCGAAGCCATTCTATAAGGAGGAATAAAGATAGGTTACGTATTTGGGAGAAGGTCAATACTGAAGTCTATTTCCCACTCGGGAGGAATACCTGGCAAATCATCGGGGAAAACTTTCGAAAACTCTTTAACTATGGGGACCAACTCAAGAGTAGGGGTTTCAGAATCTATTTCCCTCACCCTAACAAGATTGTAAAAGCACCCTTTCGAAATCATCTTTCTAGCTCTTGGAAAGGACACAATTTTACCTCTAAGCATAGAATTTCCCCCCTTCCACTCAAGGATAGGCTCATTGGAAACAAAAAATGGACCACTCGAGTCCTACAATCTATTGAAGTATAGCAATAATGCAACCAATCCATCCCAAGAATGACATCAAAGTCTAACATGTCAAGTTATACCAAGTTTGCAAGGGTAACTCTATGGGATAAGGAAATGAGTCACTTTCTATAGACCCTCTTAGACACCACAGAATCACCAACATGAGTAGATATATAAAAAAGGTTCTAACAATATTTCGGGGAGCATGTCAAACTTCATGGACACATAAGGTGTTACAAAGGGCAAAGTAGCCCCGGGATCAAGCAAAGCATACATATCACATCGATTAACTTTGAACATACCGGTCACAACATCCGGAGAGCTCTCTTGGTCACCTTGGGTTTGGAGAGCATAAAAGCGGTTTTTCTTTAGAGCATTGGAATTTGAACCGCTAGGATGAGCTTGCTTGCCTTGCCTTCCTTTTGCCTCAAGCATTAGGCAATCTCTCATTTTGTGTCCACTCATCCCATAACTAAAGCATCCATCGGTGCTGGCTAGGCACTTACCATCATGTTTCTTCCCACATTTAGAACATGTAGACCTAGCCAAACAAGAGCCACCTCCATTACCTCCTTGAGGTTTAGGGTTAGACACCCTATCCTTGTTAAATTAGGTGGAGTACTAGAGGAATCTTGACCAGAAAATCCTTGACAAAACTTAGCACGACTATGTCCATCGGATCTAGCATGTGAGAAATTACCATCACCGGTCTTAGCCCTATTTACCTCTCTAGACCTCTCTTTGAGTTTCTCTTCTTCAATTTGTTGTGCATGCACCATGAGACGAGAGATATCCATGTCACCAATGAGCATGGTGATACAGTACTCTTCAACCACCCTTTCAGACACACCTGATAAAAACATACTCATTCTAGTCCTTGAATCCGCAACCATTGTTGGAGCATATTTGGACAATTGAGTGAACTTTAAAGCATACTCCCTCACACTCGTCCTTCCTTGATGAAGGTTAATGAAGTCTAGCACCTTGTATTCCCTTATAACAAGGGGAAAGAATATATCAAGAAAAGCGGATTTGAACATTTCCCACTCAATAGGACCTGATCCCAATGGTCTAGCCTCTTTCCATTGGTTGTTCAACACTTGAGCAACACCTTTCAATTGATAGGCAGCCAATTCCTCCCTCTCTCCCAGAGTCACTCCCATGATAGCAAGTACCTTATAAACCTCATTGATAAACTCTTGAGGACCTTCCTCAATTGTGGAGCCATGAAATTCTAGAGGGTTCATCCTCATAAAATCCCTCACTCTTGAAGCCTTCGTACCCACACTTGGGTTCACGGGGACTACCATTTCTCTATTAGCTTGAGCCATCATGGCTTGGGCCAACATTTGAAAAGCTGATCTAAACTTTGCATTTGTAACTTATTCGGCCAAGGGTTCCATTGGAGCTTGAGAAGGAGCTTGGGGATAAGCTTCTTGTTCCACATTCTCCCTCATAGTCCTTCCAGTATAAGCCCTTCGAATAGACATATCCAGTAGAGCATATGATAAGGATTATGAGAGAGGCTTAATAGAGTTAAACTCTATGGAACGACTTTAGAGTAATGAAAGAAGTGGAGTTTCCTAATCATCTTGTCACCTCTTATTCATAAATGTGGTGCGCTTCACACTCATGAACAAGACTACACAAGACGTAGCTTATGAGACATTTTAAGACCATTCTAAACCTTGTGCTTTGATTACCAAGTTTGTCACGACCCTGGGGTACCCCCTAGATGTAACAAGGCGTATAGAACCCCGAAGGACTCCATACAAGCCCCTTAGTCCTTATAACATAAGAAATTGAACAATAAGAGTAAAACAACAATTAAGTCCAAAACAATTTTATAGAAAAATGGAAGTTTAACTCATGTCTCAATATAGCCATCTATTACAATCGAATGAAAGTGGGCCTAGCGCATACATCATGTTCAAAAAGGAAATACGAAAGTGAAACAACAATAAGGAAAGTCCATCCTCGAACCATAAGGACTCACCAAGTTTGGAAATAAATCAAAGTCCAAGCTCTAGCCACTAGAATGGAAACCCTGCCTGTCGGACCCTACATTTGGGGAAAATGTAGGCAAGAGTATGCGTTATTACAAAAGTGCACCAAGTATGATAGGTATGCATAAAAACATTTAAAACATGCTAAAAGGGACATTTCATTTCATGATATGCAATTTACCAAGTTTAAACATCTTAATAGAGATAGTTGGAAAACATTGGTCATAACCTCATGGTCAATGCAAGCTAAATCATTTTTAAGCCTTTGAACACTTATGAAATACTTCTTTAAGTAACCTTAGTTCATTAATCATCTTGTTGTGGAAGAATTAGCCTTAACCGACATAGAGACCATGTGAGCTAAAACATGATCACGCGGTGTCTCCCATACCGAAAAGGGTTGTTCTACTTTCCTAAGGTAGAACCATGAACTTTTAGCTTAAGTTGATCAACTAGCTAATAATCCTACGTGGGAACGTAGTTTATGGGATAATGATATTGCTACTAGAAACCCGGCCTCTACTAACGGGAGAGCTTCCATTTCATGAGACTTCTTCTAGAAATCTGCCCGCTACTAACGGGAGAGCTTCCATCTCAAGGTCAATATCCACTCGATGCTAAGCATAATTCCCACGAAATAGTATTTTCTTATTTATTCTAATTATCCATGAAAAGATATGTCATCTTGTCACTCCAAGCTAGTTCATTAGGATAGCTCTTATTCATTGATTCAATTAGGTGAGAATAGCCTTTCCACCTGAGAATCCTTTCTATATGAGAAAACCTTTCACATCATGGTTGTAAGTGTTTTATGAGAATCACCTTTCAACAACACAACAACAACAACAACATTGGCACTTTACTATCAAAGCACCCTTAAAACATCCACATAAGTTTCATAAGATCATGCACAAATTCATACTTTGCCCTTTGAAGGTTCAAAGCTACTTCAAATCACCAAATATAGAATTCTAGCATTAGATAGGGATTTTATCATAATTTCATGTAATTCTATTACTTCAAGCCTTAGATCATAAAACTCATCTTTCATAATCAACAACTCAACTCTATGAGATTACAATTTGGAAAACATAGGGGTATTCATGGGTTCATAGGAAAACATCATAAAAGCATTGGAAATCATAAATTCATGCATACTTAAAGATAACTCAATCATTAAGATCAATAATCAAAAGAACCCATGATATTTGAGGAAAACCCTAGCTAATTGGGGAATTCTACCATTTGAAATAGAGGAATTTGGGGACTCCATGGGTGGAAGAAACCCATGGATGAAAGCTACCATACCTCCAGTCCAATTGCTTATCTTCAATGAAGAATTTAAATCCTTAGCTTCAAACCCTAGTTGAATCTTCTTCTTCTTCAAGTTCTAGAGATAATATTTGAGAGGAGGTTTTGGTTTTCTTTTGGAATATAGGAAGAATGAATTGAATGGGGTGAATTTGGGGATAAAAAGGCTTATATAAGGGGTTCTAAATATAGGCAAAACGATGTAGTATAGGAATTTCTTAATAAGGAAAAGACCCAACTTCCCCTAAAAATAATTGATAGGTGACCATCCATGGACCCCAGTCGACGGACCATGGTCTAATCCAGAACCCGTCCTGGTGGACCATTGGTCATGGTCAGAAACTCTCATTTCTGGGTCTTGAACCATGAACCCCCAACCACGGTCCGTTGGTCAGGCCGTGGTGCTTGACCTTCTGGATTTCTGAGGAGGGCCATCCACGGACCATACCTACGATCCGTGGTCCTATCTACGAACCATGGGTGTTCCTTGTGGTTCGGCTCTTGCAGCACCTGTAAAGCTGCAATATGCCCCTTTTTGGATATGGGGTGTTACACATTTAAAACAATTAATACTTTGCCTATGTTATTATAACAAAGAGTGTTTAAAAAGGCGAGGGCATGAGGCGAGACGTCTTATGCAGTACGGAGTGAGACTTAAGTCTCGAGACACGACGCGTAAGTGTTATGGATCTATAGTCTCATGAATATTCAACTTCATAATTTTATTACTAAGAAAATAAGCAAAAGTAAAACTTTCAATTAATTTACAAATAAATTTTAATAAATAACCTATAATATATAGAAAAATATAATGATTTTTTTAAGAAAGGTATTAATTACCAATAATGAAGAAATAAAGTATTACAAATAATATTTGAGAAATATTATTATACCAATAATAAAAAATATGATTTAAAGAAAACAAATGTTCAAAAACCAAAAAAAATAAAATAACGCCCAGGGCATACATTTTAACGCTAGGAGCTTACGCCCCAAATTATAGGACTTACACCCTATGGATCTACGTCTTCAATTTGCGCCCCTGAGCATTTATGAAACGCTTCACCCCAAGACTCGCCCCAAAAATAGTTTTTGAAAACACTGATAACAAATAAAATAAAATAAAAAAAAGACCGAAATTAGGTAGATTAGCATAGATATCATTTTTATAGTGATACTTTGAAATATTATATAACATGGCTATAATATGTATTTGCATATAGTAGATTGTACATGTATTTAAGTATCTCGCTATTTATGAAAAAAAATCATCAATAAAGACAAAAACTACTTTTATTTCTTTTTTGAAAAAAAAACTTTGCTTACACTAAAATTCATTTAGGTGGCAAAAATACATGAAATATAATATAAGGCATGGATAAGGCATAAATCGGGCTCTTTTTTAAATGAACATTTAAATGGTGAGGAGAATTTTGAATTCAGACATGGTATTCAATTAATAATATGGAGAAGGGCCAAAAATGCCCCTCAAGTATTTGAATTAGTACAAATTTACCCTCCATCCACCTATCAGCCCTAAAATACCCTGACGTCCACCTTTCAGCTCAAAAATACCCTTATGTCTAATGGATTATACCCATTAGGTGGATAAAGAGTAATATTGTACCAAATCTCATAGTTTAAGGGCATTTTAGGCCCTTTCCGTTAAAATAATTTGAAATTACTTAATATATAAGATCACGTGATTTACTTTATTTTAAATTTCATAGTAAATTTAAAATTATAAAAATGTTAGGTATCTACTCTCTACACTTCCCTCCCCGGCCCTTCACTTTCTATCTGTTCCATTTTTTTCTATTTGGATCTTGTCCACCATTTTAATTTATTTTTAATTTATGAAAAAAAAGAGAAAAAAGGAGGAAAATAACGATGCATTCATATAGAAATAATTAGTTTAATAAAAGATGATTTAATTACGCAAATATTTACAAATATTACATTTTTCTTTTGTGTGTACCAAAAATTGTAAATAAAGAATAAAAATAATCATTTATCTTATCCCCACCCTCATCCCATCGTGACAATAATACTAATTAAAAGAATATAAATATGTGAGTTCATTTCAAGTTTGAGTCCCGAATATCCTAATTAAGAATAAGAGATTAAAAAGGATTAAAAGAGAAAATGAACAAGACATTTGAATAATTAAAAGAAAATTTTATATTAATGAAAATAATAAAAAAAAATTATGGACAATCAGTCAGGGTAAGTATGGATTTTATTTGGATCCCCATTTATGAGTTGGATTACGTCATAAAAAATTGGGGTTGATTTAAAATAGGACAATAGGAAAATATCATGAAATTAATTATTTTTTCAATATTATTTCAAGTGTATCGGGTAAAAATATGAATCGTAAGTGGTTTTTATAGAAAATAGAATTTTTAAAAATATTATTTTTATTATTTATTTGAGAAAGGTTTAAATTTGGACCAATCACATTAAGCAATATAATAAGTAAATATTTAATAATTTTACTTTAAGCGAGCTATTAAAAATAAGGACAAATATGAGTCAAAGGATTAACATCGAGGGTATTTTTCAGCCGAAAGGTGGACGTCAAGGGTATTTTAGGGCCGATAGGTGGATGGAGGGTAGTTCTATACCAATTCAAATACTTGAGGGGAATTTTAGACCCTAAGTAGCATCAAGAAAACATGAGTATGAAGGAGTATTCCTCGAAGTTCATGCAATTGTCTTGATATGCTCCTACTATGGTAGCCGATCCAAGGTCTTGGATGAGTAAGTTTTTCTCGCTGGTGTTCAAAATGGTGGTTAAAGAATTTCATATCGCCATGACCATCAATGGTATGGATATTTCTTGCCTATGTGCATGCTTAACAAATTGAAAAGTAAAAACTTAAGGAAAAGTCTAGGGAGGCAAAGAGGGCCAAGATAAGTGATGCTGACTTTTCACATTTAAGGTCCGAGAAACATGGTCGTTCAAAATTTCCACAAAGATTTTCCAGTCAAGGTTCCTTCAATACTCCAGTTCGTAAATTCAACAAAGATAGGGTGTCTAACCCTAAACCACAAGGAGGAAATTATGATGTATATTCATTGTCTACTTGTGCTAGGTGTGGAAAGAAACATGGGGGTAAATTACTAGCCGGTTTGAATGAATGTTTTGGTTGTGGAAACATGGATCATAAGATTAGGGATTGTCCCTCAGTTTCTAAGAGTGAATGAGATAGTCATCGACAGGCTCAGCCTAACCCTTCGTGAGGTTCTAGTAGGAGTGAGAAACAAAACAAATTTTATGCACTTCAAACTCGTCATGAGCAAGAGGGTTCACTCGATATAGTTACCAGTATGTTGAAAGTCTTTCATCTTGATGTTTATGCTTTACTTGATCCCGGTGCTACCTTGTCTTTTGTGATGTAATATGTGGCTATGAGGTTTTATATTCTTTAAGATGTGTTGTAAGACCTTTTTCCTATCTTTCCACTCTTGTTGGTGAATCTATTGTAGCTATGAGAGTCTATAGAGATTTTCCTGTCTCTTTATCCCATAGAGTAACTCACGATGATCTAGTAGAGCTTGATATGTTAGATTTTGACATTATTCTTGGTATGGATTTGTTGCATTCATATTATACTTCTATTGATTGTAAAACCCGAGTAGTCAAGTTTCAGTTTCCAAATGAACCAATCTTAGAGCGAAAATGGGAAATTTATATGCTTAAGAGTCAGTTTGTTTCTTGACTTAAATCTAGAAAAATGATTTCTAAGGGTTTTATATATCATCTTGTTTGGGTTAGGGATACGGATTTTGAAACCCCTACTCTTGAGTCGGTCCCCATGTTAATGAGTTTCTGAAAGTGTTTCCTAATGATTTACCCAGTGTCCCTCTCAAAAGGAAAATAGACTTTTGTATTAACCTTCTCGCAGATGCGCAACTTGTCCCTATTCCCCGTTATCTTATGGAACCGACAGAACTTAAGCAGTTGAAAAAACAATTGAATAGTTTGTATGGTAAGGGTTTTATCCGACCGAGTATCTCTCCATGAGGTGCTCCAGTTTGTTTGTTTGAATGAAAGATGGTTCACTCTGTATTTGTATCGACAACTGACAATCGAACAAGGTTACCATTAAGAACAAATATCCTCTTCCAAGGATATATGATTTGTTTGATCAACTACAAGGAGCGAGTTACTTCTCTAAGATTGACCTCTAGCCGGACTATCACATATTGAGGGTAAAGGAAGATGACACTCTAAAGATGGCCTTTCGCACAGATATAGTCATTATGAGTTCTTCGTAATGTCATTTGGTTTGACCAATGCTCCGGGTGCATTTATGGATTTGATGAATAGGGTGATTAGACAATACCTTGATATGCTTGTGATTATGTTTATTGATGATATCTTGATTTACTCAAGGATTGAGGATGAGCATACCGATCATTTAAGGATTGTGTTGCAAGTTTTCAAGGACAAACAAATCTTTGGAAAACATAGAAATTTAAGTTTTGGTTAAGATTCGATACGTGGCTTTTCTTGGTCATATTGTTTCTGATAAGGGCATTGAGGTAGATCCTAAAAAGATGGATGCAGTTAAGAGTTGGCCTAGACCTCTATCCCTTTCGAATGTTCGAAGATTCCTTGGTCGGGTTGGTTAGTATAGGAGGTTTGTCGAAGGGTTTTCTTCGATTGTCTCTCCATTGGTAGCATTGACCCAAAAGAAGGTTAAGTTCATGTTGTCTGAAGCATGTGAGAGGAGTTTTGAAGAATTAAAAGATAGACTTACCTCTGCCCCATTGTTGACTTTACCAGAAAGATCTGACGGATTTATGGTTTATTATGTTGCTTTCAGAGTTGGGCTAGGATGTGTTCTTATGTCAAATGGGAAAGTTATTGTTTATTCTTCACAACGACTTAAGATACATGAAAAGAACTATCCTACCCACGATTTAGAATTGACGATGGTTGTTCTTGCCGTAAAGATTTTGGGGCATTACCTATATGGTATTCATGTTGATGTCCTTATCGACCACGAAATTTTACAAATTTTCTTTAAGTAGAAAGATTTAAATCTTCGTAAAAGAAGGTGGCTTAAATTACTAAAGGATTATGACATGAGTGTCCTCTATCACCACGACAAAGAGAATCTGAGAATGTGGTGGTGGATGCTTTTAGTTTGTTGTAAATTGGTAGTGTTGCTCATATTGAGGATGGTAAAAAGGAATTGGTTTGAGATGTTGATAGATTGACCCGATTAGGTATTCAGTTGGTTGATTCCACGAAGTGCGGTGTTATAGTCCATAATGGTTCACAATCATCTTTTGTGTAAGATGTGAAATCCAAGGAAGGACTTGATCCAAATTTGGTTGAATTAAAGGAAACGTTGCTTAAAAAGTTTGTTGAGACTTTCTCCCAAAGGGGAGATTGTGTGCTTTGATATCAAAGTCGTTTGTGCGTTCCCAATGGAGATGACTTGAGAGAGAAAATCTTATTAGAAGCCTATAGTTCTCGATATACCATTCAATCGAGAGCCACTAATATGTAATGTGACTTGCGGGAGGTTAATTGGTGGAATGGGATGAAGAAAGATATTGTGGAATTTGAGGCTAAGTGTCGTAATTGTCAACAAGTGAAAGTTGAGCAACAAAAGTTGGGAGGTTTATCCAAGGCCAAGGGTTTGCTTGGGGCCAGCAATGGTTATCGAGTGCCGGCCATGTCGTAGGTGTAAACTCGGTGCATGACAAGTACGACCTTTCATCCGCAAACGAATGGGCAAGCGGAGTGTACTATCAAAAATTTTGAAGATATTTTAATATCTTGTATGATTGACTTCAAGGGTAATTAGTTCTTACAATAATAGTTATCATACGAGCATTTGTATGACTAAATTTGAGGCTCTTTATGGTAGGAGGTGTATATATCCTATAAGTTCATTTGTAGTTTGCGAGGATGCTTTTATAGGTCCCGAATTGGTACATGAAGCTATGAAGAAAGTTTGGCTTAATAGAGAAAGGTTGAAAACAACTCAAATTCGATAGAAGTCCTATGTCAATGTTAGAAGGAGAGACCTTGAGTTTGATGTCAATGATTGGGTTTACTTGAAAATATCATCCATGATGGGTTTGATGAGGTTTGGAAAGAAAGGGAAGCTTAGTCCCCGTTATGTGGGGCTATATAAGATTTTGAAGCATTTTGGTAAAGCTCCTTATGAACTTGATTTGCCTAATGATTTGGCATCGGTACATCCAATTTTCTATGTCTCCTTGTTGAATAAATGTGGCGGAGATCCGATATCCATATTTTCGTTGGAATGTTTTGGATTTAAGGAGAATATTTCTTATGAAGATATTCCATTTGTGATTTTGGACCGGAAAGTTAAGAAGTTAAGAAATAAGGACGTTGCTTCCGTGAAGGTTATTTGGAGCAATCAATTTGTTAATGGTGCAACTTGGGAGGCCGAGGTCGATATGAAGTACCATCACCCACATCACTTTGCCTCAAACCCCACTCTAGCTTGAGGTATTTAGTTCCTGATGGTCCATCCTTATGTCTCAATCATTCCCATGTTTCCTTATGCATGCATACTCATGAAAAAAATGATTTTTCAAAGTTATGATTTTGCTTGATTGATTGCTTCATTATTATAAGCATTTGAGTATGCTTTGCATGTATGTCTTATGAAATGATGTTTTGAATATATTTTAGCTTGGAGTCGAGGTACCTCCTTTTTATGTGTATTTTGATGAAGTTGCATTAATGTTGGGTTGTTAGTTTCTTTTCTACTCTTTTTTTGTTAGTTTGATTTCCATATGAGGATGGATTCTTCCAAGGGGGAGAATCATAACACCTTGTATTTCAAGAAATGGCTAAAGCTGGCAAACTAGCAAGTCCACGAACCCAAATTGGACCATGGACCCTTCACGACACGTTAGACTGTCCATTTAGGGCTCCACGACCAATCTTGGGCATCCTCAATGACCGTCCAAAGTTGTCAAGATAGAAGGTCACCTAGACGGGACACTAGGTGACGCGTGGTGACTTTGACGATCCGTTTTGGGGTCCTTACAAGTCACCCCCAGTTTTTATTTTTTTGGTCAAGTTCAAATGATGACATCTCTCAGCACATAATGAATTGGGTGGATCACGACCTATCAAATTAAAGGTCTTTGAGTCCTCTTTCTAATGCTACCAAGTTTGCCTCTTTTCGAGTTTGGAGTAAAAGGTTATGCTCGTTTTAATGAAGCCCTGTCGGGCAGGTGAAACTTCACAACCATCTATATGGCCCATGAAGTGTTTCAGAGACCGTGAAGTCTTAGATTGTCCGTGAAGTCTCTCTTTAAGGTACCTCGTCAGTTTTTATGTTTGGGTCATATTAGTCTTTCCCCAATGTGTTTGGTACCTAACTGCGTCATTTTGAACCATATTTCAAGGCATATATAAGTGAAGAAAGTCCTAAAACTACCAATTCAAATTCATTCTACATAATTCCCTAAACCTACCAAATTCATCCTCTCCAAAAAAAATTCTCAAAAGATTGATGAAGAAGTCTAGTGTTTCAAGATCAAGTCTCCAAATTCACCATTGATTGTGGATTTCGACATCAAGGTATGATAGTGTTCATCTATGGTGTTCCTTCTTCCATATGATTCCTAAATTATTTAATTTTACAAGTTACAATCAGCAATTGAAGTTGGGGTTCTTACTCAATCTCATGGTTTCTTTCCAACTATGATCTAATTAATATTTTATGCCTTTTATGCATGGATTGAGATAATTGCATGTTTTAAGTTGAACTGATCACATGAATCAATGCTTGATCCATAGTGTCTAGACTATGAAAATATGGTGATGCTTTTGAACTATGAAAGATGAATTTATGAAGATATGCATAATTCTTTATGAAATTGACACAAATGACTTAAGGTTTCTTTGAGAGTAAAATATTGATGTTGTTGTTCTTGTTGTGGAAGGATTTCTTACATAAAGGATTCATAAGGTTGAAAGATTTTCTCACCTAAGTTGTATCGAGATTACAGGGCTATTGTAATAATTTCTAGCTTGGATTGACTAATTGATGTTCCCTTTTATGGATAATAGGAAAAGTTAATATTAATAAGTATTCCGGTTGGATTTATGCTTAGCACCAAGTGGACAAACGGCGATTAACCATGCCACATTAGCCAGTGGATCCACCTTAGCTAGAAGTTTATGGTTTGTACCTTGGCAAGTAAAGACACCTATTTATTTTGGCTAGTAGACACCATATTCAAATTTTATAGCTCACATGGTCTATGTTAGTTAAAGGTATATCTCTCACCACAGTGAACTAAGGTTATTTCCTAAAAGTATCTCAAATGTGTTTTAGATGTTTAGCTTCCATTGACCATGGTTATGACTTATGTTTTTTAACATGTTGTTTTATGATTTAGCTTGGTTATTTCATGTCATATAAAGTCCTTTTATCATGATTTCATAAATCTTATGCATTGTTATAAAAAATGGGTACATTCAATGTACTAATGCATACTTGTGCCTACATTGTTTCACTAATGTAGGGTCTGATGCTCCTACCTCCCACACTCGTGGCTAGTGATCCCGTATAGACATTGATGATTGGAGAGTCCTCATGATCTGAATGTAACACCTTGGTCATAGAAAGAGCAAATTTTGGAAAGAACTAAATTGGAAATAGCAAATTTTAGATTTGTGCAAAATTAGTATTCTATTGTGAGTTTTGGGTCAATTTCAAACGACCATAACATTCAATACTTGATGAGTTAGGTGTTCCATAAGGTATTCATCGAATAACACTATCAAAGACACTTAATCTAGTTCTAAGAGTCAAAGGTCGTTAGTCAGTGTATAACCCAATTGAATGAGTTGGGGTCGAATCCTACAGGGAGTGGTACGTGTTTAAGATTCAAGAGTTAGGTACGAATATGCTCAAGTCAATAATAGGAATAGACATTTACGATTAAAAACATAATGTAAATCAGAGGGTGACACGAATGTCAAATATGGGGGTTCTGGTTTTCAATTATCAGCTACAACAACAACAAATAACATGAAATAACAATAAAGAGACGGATTCTTGGGATGTGATTGGATTATAGGCTAATATAGACAAATGGGTAATTGCAACTGTTAGGTAATAGCTGTAAATCAGTGAATAAGCTAGACTTTAGTGGGGATAAACTTTCTCTCAAACAATTTACCCCGATTCAAGTTGGTTTCTCTCGAACATCAACAAGCATGCAAATAAGAACAACGTACGCTTTAGTCCATTCACTCTCTCGAGCTGAATGTCTAAAAAAGGGTTTAGGATTCACTCTCTCGAGCTAAACCCATGACAACCCAATAGCCACAAACCATCAAATCAGTAATCTTAGTTTTAAAACCTCTCTCTCGAGCAAGCCAAAAACCTGAAGGTAGAACTACATTTGCAACTACAATTCTTTAGATTGAACCACAATTACTGATTGAAATCACTTCTAAACAACATTTAAACTAACAATTAGCAATACCCACAAGCTAAATCAGCCCATAATCACACCCCAAGAATTGGGGTTTTAGCTAACAAGATAAAAATCGTTACCAAACTTAGTTTCCATCAACTGTGTAAGATTAATTTCGTCTTTACAAAGATCCAAATTGAAGAATCTCAAAGACCCACTTCTAATTTCTCAAAAATAGAAATCTTCAATTCTTCGAAGCTAAGAAAACTTGTCTCTCAGTTCATAACTCTCTCCATTCAGAAATAAGATACTTGATAATGATAAAAACTATGAAAAAGATATATAACTAAATGTTCAAAAATGTATTCATAGTCGCCATAAATATGATGCAAAGGACCATTTGGCACAGTACGTCGAGCTGGCCGATCAGCTCGGCGATTCGCCCTTCGACCCATTCCATCGCCTTCTTTCCTTGGTCTTCAACATCTTCAAGGTCTATAACTTTAGGCGATCAACACTGCATCACAGAACCACTCGGCAATCCGCCGACTGCTCCTTTCTCTCGCCAACTTCTTTTTCTCCTTCATGGCTTGGCACACTTGAACTTTAGGCGAGGTAATGGCCATTCAGTGACTCTCCAAATGGACTTGGCGATCACTAGGCTCTCTTTTCTTCATTCTTTCAGCTCGCTTCGTTCCTCTTTGCAAGTTAGTGTCCATGCTTTGTTCCTCAATCAAAATAACTAGAAATCAAGGGTTTTACATCAGTTATTGGTACAAAATAAACATTTGAGGACACTAAATCTATCCAAATAAAGCCCTAAATAAGTCCAATAATGAACTCATCAACACCCCCAACTTAAACTTTTGTTTTTCCTAAAGTAAAACTCAAGTTCAGTAGTTCAAAAAGGATGCCTCAAACACTGCTACACAATACTCAATCATGAATGTACACAAAAAGACTGAACTTACTCATTCAAGGATCAATTATACACTCAAAGATTCAACTTGTGACTCACTATTATCAACGATTCTCAAGTTCACAATACTTGCTTCAAATGCAAGTTCAATCTCAACAAAGGTACTAAAATGCCCTCACACAAAGATGATTCCACATTCACACACAATTTGTTCAACAATTTATAAATCCGAAATCACAAAAACTCTCACACTCAGAAAGATGAACAAATGCATGACTTTACCCATAGGCTTGCCCTTGTTTTCCAATCAACCTTCGTTTTGGCTCACTCAAGATCAAAAAGGTCTTTTCAAGGCTTGTAACGGGGTTAAGTGTAAAGGTATGGTCATTTAGGCTTAGTGGCCTCATTATCCATTTTGGGAGGATTTGTTGCCTACTTGCCTTTGTATTTTTCCTAAAATCTTTTGCTCTTGTTTGTCGGGGTAGCATATCTCTTCCAGCTACTTTCAGTCTAGCCATTTCTGCAAAGCTTCGAGAAAAAGTCAGAAAGTATTCAAACAAATGCAAGGCAGATCAATTATAGAATCACTTCGTCGAACCAGTTGGCGAAGCGCACACCTACATAAACGGTTCGCCGAGTGCAGTACATAAAGAATACAAGGGTGCAGACAAAGGGCGAACCAAAAGTCTTTCGACGAGACGCCAAATGCGTTAAGCGAGATGCCGAATGCGTTCGGCGACATCATGCTTCTCACCGAAAGTTACAAAATTAAACATCACATTTAGCATTACATTAAAGGAGAGATAGGGATTTTAGGTGAACTGCCGAGTGGTTCGGCGAGCTCGACCGGGCTCGCCAAATAACCCAACGTGCCTACTTTCAACCAAACTTCCCAAATTCAACCCCGCAACCCTTGAAAACAAAATTAAGGCATGCACAACTCAAATTAGGCTTAGATCCAGTGACAATCATGCACAACCAACAATTTTTCATCCAATTTAAAGTGCAACCTTCAGGAATTAACTATTTAACTTTATACGGGCAAAATTTGCGAACCTAACTAGCAGGCAAATATTCAAATCCTCCAAGAAATGCCCAGCACACACCATTAAAGTAATGCCACTGCATTTGAGTACAACTTCAACAGAATAATCATGGGGTTAGAGAAAACCAACCTTTTATGCCGTCTAAATGGATATTGAGATGTTAGGAGGCAATGTAGTCCAACTCGTAGCACAATTCGACACTAAAAACACTTCAAAGATGCAAGGTATGTAAAACTAGAGTGCATGTGTGATTTTGGGAAGATGAAAAAAATTAGGAAGTGGGAATGAGTTTGAAGCTTTTAAACCTTTGGCTTTGAAAAACCGTCCAGTTTTCTCTTATTCGGCCACATTGGTCCCGATCGCCAAATCACTTGGCGTTTGCCAAGTTGCCACATGTCTCACCGAATTTTGCAGAATCTCTAGTTATTGTGGAGTCCAATGACGGTCTCCTTCGAGATCGCCAACATGGTGGGCGATTCGCCAATAATTTATTGAGGTCACCGAGTTTTACAGACTCCAATGTAACTTGGTCTTGAGGCCAATGGCTATTTGGTTTGGGGTCGTTGAACCATTCGGTGAACAGCAGACTAGACTTGTAGCTCGCCACTTTGCACTTGTCAATCTCTTTCCAGACTTCCATCTACACAATCAACACACCATTATTTTCTCAGAGCAAAATAAAGCAATAAAAGGGTTTTGGGTTGCCTCCCAAACAACGCCTTAGTTAACGTCGTGGCACGATGCAAGTTCACCATCACATTTTATTCTTGGGGTTTGCCATAGTGTCACTAGGCAATCCCCATTTCGGTTGCGGATTCAAATATGATGAAATCTGATCCATCTAGGTTTCAAATTGCTTGATCCAGACGGAATGGGAGGTAACAGTCTGGCTGACGGTTGACATATATTTTTTCAGCTCTTTTAAGGTTTTGTCTGACCCCTCAACTTTGTTGAGAATACAAGAAAGCATATCCTCAGACCTACCGCTTTCCGCATCCTTTGGTTTTTGGCGCTCATGGGGAGGCACATACCTATCATTCTCCCCATCTTTCCAATTGGGATTACGGTCTCTCCATTCACGATCTTTCCAGCCTTCGTCTCATCCCAACCTTGGTTACCACACTGCCTTGGTTAGTTTGAACGATAACCACCACCTTGGTTGGCTAGGAAGTTCACTTTCTCATTATACAAGACTTAAAATTTTGTCTCCTCAAGATTTGTACACCCACCCCACAGCGTTGACACTATGGGCACCAGACCCCATGATATTTTTAGATAAAATATCAAGTTGTGTCATGATCTTGGCCATGTTTTGGTCTCTCTCATTATCTTTTTCCATCTGCTCGTTAGATAACTTGAATATGAGAGGTCAAACTTGGTCTTCACGAGTGTACCATGCTCTATTGATGGTCGTCATGCCATCTAAGAGTTGGGCTACTACTGAATACAGTTGTTGCATCAGGCCTCCAAGTGAAAGTTGATCATCGACACCTTTGTTTACCGAATCCAGGCTGCTATAAAAGTACAGTGGCAAGACATTGTCGGGTAGACCGTGAGCCGGGAATTGTAGCACCAACTTTTTAAGTCACAACCAAGTGTCATGGATTGGGTCACCCTCCAAACGCTTAAAGCTTTGGATGTTATCCCGAAGAGTCATCATTTTCGAAGGAGGTAAGAATCGCACATTAAATGCGGTTACCAATTCCTCCCATGAAATGATGGATTTGCGAATCAACTCCGCCAGCCATTTACGCGCCTCTCCCATCAATGAGAAAGGAAATAGCCTTAACCAAACTGACTACAGAAATATGTTTTTGAAAGAGAATGGTCCGCACACATCCACGAAGTTTTGAAGATGTTCATGAGGATCCTCATGAGCCAATCCACTGAAAAGTCACTTTAGTTGCAAGAGTTGCAGCATAGTGCTAGTTATGTGGAACACTGTATTTCCCTCAGCTGGAGGTAAACGAATGGCCCCAATTCTTTCCATGATATGGGGGGTCATTAATGTTCGACTCTTGGATTTCGTTGAGATTTTTGATGTGGTCTTGGTGGCCTCCCCAGTAGCGGCGCCAATTGTTGTTTGCGTAATCAAGACATGACTTCTAAAACAAGTGTCTACGATCGTGCAATAGTATAATAACCCAACCAAGGGTTGAGGTCGAGTCCCAAAGGAGTGGTGGTGAAAATTAATAGAACAATAAAATTAAGTTCTAATTAGTCGTAGCTATAAAAATTATCGAATATAAACATGTTAAATCTAAGGGGTGATGCAAGCATCAATTATCAATGGAGGTTTGTCACAATTAAACAAAAATAACAAAAATGCAAAGAGTATTAATCAAGGAGACGGGATTCTTGGGATGTGATAGGAATACGGGATAGACTAAATAATTGGGTACATGCTTTTGGTAGTAAATTCATTGAATGTTTGTGACTAGGCTAGACTATAGTGGGGTAAATTCTCTCTCAAGCAACTTACCCCGAATCAACCCCATTTCTCTCGAACACTGAGTTGGGTCTTTTAAGCACAACCTCCGCATTAGCCCACTAACTCTCTCGAGATGAATGTGTGGGAATGAGACTAGGGTGCACTCTTTTGAGCTGAACCTCATTTCGACCCACTCCCATCAGCCATCAATTTAGTAGTCTTAGTTTTACGACCTCTCTCTCGAGCAAGCCGAAAACACAAAGGTGCAATCGTATTTGCAACTACAATTTCATTAAGTTCCACAACAACTACTAAACAAAATCACATCAAAACAATAAATAAACCACCAACAAGCAAGACCCAATAGATAATCTAACCCATGTTCACAAAATCACACCCCAAGAATTGGGGTTTTAGCTAGACATGATAAAGAGATAGAAATTTATACCAATATGAGTTTGCCTTCAAATGGGTATGCAGATTTAAGTGTCAAAATAAGTCAAGAGTGAAGAATCCACAATACCCAAGTCCAAAATCTTGGAGTTGAACCCCTTTGAACCTTCAAGTTCTTCCGAAACCCTCTCCAAACTTGGAACTCAAAAATAAAAGAAAAATCTCAAAAATTACTGTTCAAAGCAAAAAAGTTGACTCTAGAATAATAATTCTCAATGAGTATTTATAGTTTTCAAAAATTTGTGCTACAACGAATCATTCGGCGTCATTAGTAGAGAACGTTGATAACCTCGGCGATCCGCCCTTTGGTAGGTTTTCATCGCCGTCTTTCTCTATCCTTCAACATCGTCATGTTTTGGATCATTGGGCGACCTAGTACTGCTTCACGGAACTGCTCAGCAACACGTCGACTGCTTCTTTTCTCCACTGATTTTATCCTTTCTTTTAGAGTTCAGCACACTGGAACAAAGGCGAGGGTAAGACCTTTTGATGACTCACCAAACGGGTTCATCGATTCTAAGATCTTCATTTCTTCATTCTTTCAGCTACTTTTGTTCCTTTTTTCTAAGTAGCGTCCATGCTTTCCCTCAAACTCCGAATACCTAAAATTTAAGGGTTTTCATCAGATATTGAGATAAAATATGCATTTGAGGACACTAATTCTATCAAAATATAGCCCTAAATGAGTCAAATTTGTGGACTCATCAGGGTCAAATCCCACGAGGAGTTGTACATGTTTAGGATTCAAGAGTAAAGTACGAATATGCTCAAGTCAATCATAGTAATAGACATTTACGATTAAAATCATAATGTAAATTAGGGGGTGACACGAATGTCAAATAAGGGGGTTTTGGTTTTCAATTATCATCAACAACAAATTCAAATAACACGAGATAGCAATAAAGAGACGAGTTCATGGGATGTGATTGGATTATAGGCTAATATAGACAAATGGGTAATTGAAACTATTAGGAAATATCTGTAAATCAGTGAATAAGCTAGACTTTAGTGGGATAAACTTTATCTCGAACAATTTACCCCGAATCAAGTTGGTTTCTTTCGAACACCAACAAGCATGCAAAATAAGAACAGCCTACGCTTTAGTCCATTCACTCTCTCAAGCTAACTGTGTTGAAAAGGGTTAACGATTCAGTCTCTTGAGATGAACCCATGACAACCCAATACCCACAGACCATCAAATCAGAAATCTTGGTTTTAAAACCTCTCTCTCGAGCAAGCCAAAAACACGAAGGTAGAACTGTATTTGCAACAATAATTCTTTAGATTGAATCACAATTACTAATTGAAATCACTTCTAAAAAGCATTTAAACTAATAATTAGCAATACCCACAGGCTAAATTAGCCCATAATCACATAATCATACCCCAAGAATTGGGGTATTAGCTAGACATCATAAAAAGATAAAAAATCACTACCAAACTGAGTCTCCATCAACTACGTAAGATTAATTTTGTCTTTACAAAGGTCCAAATTGAAGAATCTCAAAGAGCCACTTCCAATTTCTCAAAAATGGAAATCTTCAATTCTTCAAAGCTAAGAAAACTTATCTCTTTGTTTAGAACTCTCTCAATTCAGAAATAAGATACTTGATAATGATAAAAACTATGAAAAATATATATAACTAAATGTTCAGAAACGTATTTATAGTTGGCAAAAATATATTACGAAAAACCATTCAGTGCAGTAAGTCGGGCTCGCCGATCAGCTCGGTGATTCACCCTTTGACCCATTCCATCGCCTTCGTGCCTTGGCCCTCAGTATCCTCAAGGTCTCTAACTTTAGGCGATCTAACACTGCATCGCAGAACCACTCGGCAATCCACCGACTACTCTTTTCTCTCCCCAACTTGATTTTCTCCTTCAGGGCTTAGCACACTAGAACTTTAGGAGAGGTAATGGCCATTCGGCGACTCACCAAATGGACTTGGCGATCACCACACTCTCTTTTCATCCTTATTTCAGCTCGCTTTGTTCCTTTTTACAAATTAGTGTCCATGCTTTGTTTGTCAATCCAAATACCTGGAAATCAAGGGTTTTACATAAGTTATTGGCACAAAACAAGCATTTGAGGACACTAAATCTATCCAAATAAATCACTAAATGATTCCAAATCTTGGACTCATTAGGTATCAAATAAAAGATGTTTGATTCTTCTTTCCAACGCCATTGAGATTGCGAAATTATGAGTTTGGATAAGGGAGATATGCCCATTTTAGTTTAGCCTGTCTGAATAAAGAAATTCATCTAAATTAAGGAGGGGTATTTTGGTCATTTCCCTATCCCACTAAGTTCACACATTTTGTTTACCCAAATAAGGGTCTAACTGATTGAGATCAATTGTCAAAATTTCAAAACACACTTAGGGTTTTATAGAGAAGTTCAAGAGGAGAAAAAGGAGAAGTTCAAGCGTTCGTTCAAGATTTTTGCAATCTTCAAGGATTTTTACCAAGGATTTGATCCTTACGATATATGTAAGTTTTCATAGCGTTGGGTTTGTTCACCCACATGACAATCATGAGTTTCTTTTATGAATTTCATATATAAGATTGAGTATATTGAGTTTCTGGAAGTTTGTGCTTCATTCTTTAATATGAGGTTTCGTTGAGTTCTTGAGATAAGGATCTTGTGTTTGGGTATTTTTCTGGTGAAATTTTGAGTGGATTTTGTTGTAATTATGTTGGGTCTAAGGATCCAAAAGAGTTTTAGGGAAATCGTTCGATTCTAGGGGAGTTAGACTTGAAATTGGAGCAAGAAAATTTGTCAAAATTTGGGCATAGCAGTAGGGCACCGCGCCACTCAGTGCACCTCAAAACACTTTTAGTAGTTTAGGGACTGGTGCACCGCGCCACTTAGTACGCCAGGGTTGTTAGGTCCCTACCCTTCCGACCTTCTTTCCATTTGTGTTCTCTACTTGATATCCACATTTAAAATATTCATTAATCCTTGAGAGAAAATGCATATTCAAGTAATAACTCTTGAATTCATAATTCAAATTCAAGATAGAGTTAAGAGTAATGTTCGAGGAAGTTCTTTTGAGTCATTTGAGAAGTCATTTGAAAACTTTTAAAACATATTTTAAGACTTGATTATTTGAGTATGAGTATCATTTTTTTCAAAATGGATATATGGGAACTATGTATTTCCAAGAGTAAATACTTATACATTTAAAACAAGAAGAAACCTTGATTTCCAAATGAGTTAATAAGGAGTTTTGAGCACTATCTCTTGTAAGAGAATCTTTTGAGTAATAAACTCAAAGTTTAAAGATGAGGAAATGTTTCTAAACTTATGAGCATAATTTATATTTTTGGGAGTAGTATTGAGCACCGATATGGGGATGAGTTCAAACAAGTCAAAGTCCTCATAAACCATGAATGCCAACATATGTAAAAGGTCATACTTTTTAGATGATTCCTTATTGCTTTTACGCATAGCTTAGTAGATCCACCTATTTGATCATGTCTTACACTCCGGCAAGATATAAAATAGTTCTGGCAGTGTGGGCGAGATGTTGTATAATCACTTAGTTCATAGTGATGGTTGTTAGTTAGAGAATCTCCCAAATAAGAGTAAAAGAGTTATTATTGTATTTTTTTAAATACATAGAGTTATTATTTGTAGTTTTAAAAGCTTTATTTATAATGCATATCTATTGTTGCTTTTATATTGAACTGAGTTGAGTATTTCTGAGTTTCAGTATCTTTGAGTTGAGTTGAGATGAGGTAAGTATGCTCTTCCTTTTATCATTTCAAGCTTAAGTTTGTGCTTTAGACTTTCCCTTGAATGCTCATACATTCCATGTACTGACGCCATTTGGCATGCTTCTTTCATGATGTAGATACAGGTAATCAAGGTTATCAACAGGCGCTCTGTTGATACCACTTGCAATTCCACAGTTAGTTTGGTGAGCCTCCTTGCTTCAAAGGGTTCTACACTTACTTTTAGTCATATTAGAATGTTGTGGGTCTTGTCCCGAGTTTCATCATAGTTGATAGAGGCTTCATAGAGACAAAGTATTGTTTTAAGGAGTCTTTTGATTTCCATTGTTAATTGTTTAAGATATGAGTTGCCTCTTTTGGCCACTTGAATGTTTTCTTTAAAATATTTTGAGTTATCTATTTTGAGACTGATTGAGAAAATCTTTATTTTGAGTTCATGCATTGTTGAGTAAGTATTCCGCTGAGTATCGAGCCAGGCTAAGGGTTCTCTTAGGGACCAACATTGGTTCTTGATTGCCGGTATAAGCTTTCAAGGGGAAGCCAGACTCAACTATCGTATAAGCTTCCATCTCATATTCATATCCACTTGGTGCTAAGCCTTAACTCCCATAAGTTCTCAGTTGAAGTACTGAGCCTCCCGATATTACGTCTTGACTTATGTTTATATTAATGGAGGAATGTCTTTACACTCAATCCAATGTAATTCATACTATAACTCATTAGGTGAGACTAGTCTTCCAACCTTAGAATCACTACATTTGACAAACCTTTCACATCAAATAATATTCATACATAAGTGTGTACATGAGGATAATCATCCAATCAACACAACAACTAGATCATAATCATATTTACTTTACTCTCAAAGTGATCCAAATGCATATACACAAGCCTCATAAACATAGCTAATTCTAATGCTTTGTCCTTCAAGGATCATAAATCATATTCAACCAACATATCTAGAATTACTACATTAGACATAGATGATAACATGATTCAAATACCATTATTACTATAAGCATGATTTCATCATACTCCTCATTCTACAATTCACCTACACTTTTAGATCCAATTTGGGAAAATACGGGAAGATCATGGATTCTTGAGGAATTCAAATTAAAATCATATAAAATCATCAATATAACAGGAAATCACTTAACCATTAATTAAAAAGTAAATCCCCAAAATACCCCTAAGCCTATCTGCCAATTGGCAGTTTCAGGCATGACCTACGACCATGGACCCACGGACCGTGGGTGAAACCACCGACCGTGCGGGTAAACCGTGGTCTGGTGGTCTGTGGCCTGTTTTTTGAGGGGCTTGACCCACAGCCCCACCTACAGAGTATGGGTGGACCTACGGGTCTTAGGTTGCCCTCGTGGGTCACTGCCCAGGTCACTTTTTGGGTCTTTTCCTCAAGGACCCATGGTTGGTCCTTGGGGTTTAGGCCTTGACGTTCTAACATGAAAACACTAATTTTAAGGTACGGGGAGGTAATTTCAATGCTCAAACCATAACCTCAAGCTCTAGCTTAGCCTAATAGTTTTATGTTAGACTCTAGTTTAGTCTACAAATTTCCAGAATGTTACAAAGCATAATCTCATAATATCCTTGGTTAATCAATTCACCCACATCATAAGGTCATAAATTGGGAATGTGGGGATTTCATGGATTCTTGGTGACTTCAACATAGCAAACATAATAAATCATCAATTAAATCATAATATAAAGTAATTCAATCATTAGAATCATTTTTTAAAGGAATCCATGACTTGGAGTCAAACCCTAGATTTTGGGGAATTTTTATCTTTGAAATTAGGGTTTTGAAGGGGCGCTCCATGGATGAAGAGGTACCATACCTTAGCAATGAAATTCAATGAATTTGAGTAGAAAAATTTTCTCCTTGAACCTAGCTCCAACTTCATTCTTCTTCTTCCTTGAAGTTCTAGAGAGAGAATATTTGGGGAAAAGTTGGTTTTGTTTTGGGATTTAGGAATAATGAGGAGGATGACTAAATTTAGGCGTCTTAAATCAATATATAGTTAGTCTAAATTAGAATAAAATGACTTCACTTAATATTAATTTAAACCGGAACACCCAAAAGTCCCCCTAACTAATTCCTCAAAACAGTTTACAGGAGACCACCCATGACCCCACGACCTCAATCCATGGATGGACCCACGTGGCATGCTGGTGAACCATGGGTGGGTGTCTGTGGCCTATTTCTAGGACCCTGACTGATGACCCCTCACCTACTGGGCATGGGTGGACCAACGGGGCGTAGGTCCCCCTTCGTTGGACACTGCCCAGGTAGTTTTCTAGGGTCTTTCTCAAGGACAATGGTTGGTCCTTAGGGGTCGTACCTTGACATTCTAACACGAAACCCCTTTACTTTTAAGTATAGGGAGTTACATTTACGACTCTAACCCTCATACTTAGCTCTACTTTAGCCTACTAGTTTCCAGAGTGTTACAATATCTCCCCATTGGGAACGTTCATCCTCGAATGACGATCTAGATCCTTACGTAAGTAAAGACTCAAAACTAGAAGCCTATCATGCATGAAACATCAAAATAATGCACAATTTAAAGGAGGAAACTTCAACTCCATCTCAAACATAATCAATGCAACACAAGGAAGTTGGAACTACATCTAACAACCCATTATGCATGAAACTCAACATGTCTCATATTCATAGGAGAAACTACCTTCTCCAACTAAAAGCATGCTCAACACAATATCATGGAGCCAATATGCAATTACCCTCAAAAGCATACTAAAGCATGTTCAATAATTCATCTCATGTAGTCAATAGGCAACTCATACTCAATGCACAACAACATGAGGAAAATCAATCATAAAAACTCATTTTATTACTAATTATGAATTTCTCAATAACATGCATAAAATAAGGAAATCATGGAAAAACACATATAACACACATGACTCCCAAAACAAGAAAACTCAAGAGGAACTACTTACCTCAAGATTGAATAGGAGTAAAAGGAAAGAGATGATGCTATCGGGACTTCATATCGACCTCGGCCTCCCAAGTAGCCCCCTCAACTAAATGATTTCTCCATAAAACCTTCACGGAAGCTATTTCCTTGTTTCTCAATCTCTTGACTTGTAGGTCTAGGATCTCTACCAGAACCTCTCCATATGAAAAACTTTCGCCAACTCCCAACCCTTCTACGGGAATAATGGATGCTGGATCTCCAATACACTTCTTAAGCATAGAAACATGAAATACTCGATGAACCGGGGCCAACTCAATTGGAAAGTTCAACTCATAGGCAACCTTCCCAATACGTTTCAAAATTTGATACGGGTCTACGTACTAGGGACTAAGTTTACCTTTCTTGCCAAATCTTATCACACACTTCATGGGTGAGATTTTCAAATAGACCCAGTCATTAAATTCAAATTCTAGATCCCTTTTTCTCAGATCGGTATAAGACTTTTGTGTACTTTGAGCCGTCCTCAACCTCTCTCTAATAAGCCAAATTTCTCAATGGCTTCATAAACTAACTCGGGACCTATCAAAGCAACTTCACCCACATCAAACCAACCAATCGGAGATCTACATCTCCTACCATACAAGGATTAAAAAGGATCAATACCGATACTTGAGTGATAGCTATTATTATAGGCAAACTCTATCAATGGCAAGTAGTCATCCCAATTACCCTTGAAGTCTATGACACATGCCCTCAACATATCTTCCAATGTTTGGATAGTATGCACCGCTTGCCCATCTGTTTGGGGATGAAAATTAAGCCTAACCTTAGTACCAAGCCCTTTTTGGAATGACTTCCAAAAGTGAGAAGTAAATTGAGTACCCCAATCAGAAATAATAGATAGAGGAACTCCATGCAACTTCACTATTTCCCTTATATACAACTTAGCATAGTCTTCCACCGAAAAAGAAACCTTGGCGGGAATAAACTGGGCTAATTTCGTCATCCGATCTATAATGACCCAAAAAGAATCATGTTGTCTCTGGGTGCGGGACAAACCAACAATAAAGTCCATATTCACATCTTCCACTTCCAAGTAGGAATACTTATATATTTAGATAAGCCTCCCGGCCTTTTATGCTCAACCTTAACTTGTTGACAATTAGGACATTTGCTTAAAAATCCCGCAATATCTTTCTTCATACCATTCCACCAATAGACTTCCCGTAGATCACGGTATATCTTGGTGGCTCCCGAATGAATAGAATAACGAGAACTCTGAGCATCCTCAAAAATTTGTTCCCTCAAACCATCAACATTCGGAACACATAATCGACCTTGGTACCTAAGCACTTAATCTCCCCCTTGGGAAAAAGCCTCAACGGACTTCTAAAGTACCGACTCTTTCAATTCAACCAATATAGGATAAAGATCTTACTTAGACTTCACATCCATCACAAAGGGTAATTCGGAACAATTATTGACCATGACACCACCCTTGGTAAAATCCACTAGTTGAACACCTAGCCGAGCCAACCTATGCACATCACGAACCAATTTTTTTCTTTTCATCCTCTACATGAGCCACACTATACATCAATAATCTACTAAGAGCATCCACTACCACGTTAGCTTTTCCATAATGATAAAGGAAACTGATATCATAATTCTTCAATAATTCAAACCACCTTCGTTGACGAAGATTTAAGTTCTTTTGACTAAACATATATTGAAGACTCTTCTGATCGGTAAAAACATTCACATGGACCCTATACAAATAATGCCTCCATATTTTCAAGGCAAACACATAGGCCGCTAATTCAAGGTCATGGGTAGGATAATTATTCTCATGGACTTTAAGTTGCCTTGAAGCATAGGCGATCACCTTAACATTTTGCATGAGCACACATCCCAACCCCACTCTAGAGGCATCACAATACACCACAAAACCATATGTACCTTTCAGTAAGGTCAACACGTGAGCGGAAGTAAGTCTATCATTTAACTCTTGGAAACTTTTCTCACAAGCTTCCGACCACACAAACTTAGCTTTCTTATGGGTCAAAGCCGTCAAAGGAGAAGCAATGGAAGAAAATCCCTCAAAAATCCTTTTATAGTAACCGACCAAACCAAAAAAGCTTCTAATGTCGGAAGGAGATAGAAGTCTAGGCCAACTCTTGACCGCATCCATCTTATTAGAATCTACCTCAATACCTTTTCTTGACACAATATGACCAAGGAAAGCTACGGACCTTAACAAAAATTCACATTTGCTGAACTTTGCAAAAAGTTGTTGGTTGTTAAGCACTTGTAACACAATCCTCAAATGGTCCACATGTTCATTCTCACTCCTTGAATAGACATGTCTCAATATAGCCATCTATTACAATACTTGAATGAAATAGGGTCACAACCCATAAAACACAGTCCGGAAAGGAAATACAAGAAAAGAACTACAATGAGATAACATCTGTCCTCGAATCATGAGGACTCACCAACAAGCTAGGAGAATAAGCAAATCCAAGCTTTAGCCACAACGATGATCACCTTGAGAACCGGACCCAACACTTGGGGAAAATTTAGGAAAAATATGGGTTAGTACAAAAATACACTAAGTATGATAGCCATGCATAAAAACAATGAAAAAAAATGCTAAAAGGGATATTTTGGTTGAATGATTTTGTGGTTCCCATCATCTTAGGGAGACCATTTCTTGCTACGGAGTGTACCTGGGTCGATATGGAGAGAGGGTAGATGCAGTTCCGATTAAATAATGAGGAGGTGACTTTTAACATCTATAGGTCTATGAAGCAGGAAAGTGATCTTAAGTCAGTAGAGGTGGTAAATCATATTGTGGAGCGAGATTCTAAAGTGTCTATTAAGGAGAGGTTAGGTGTCAATGCACTAGCAGCGGTAACGATGAATTTTGACAGTGATGATATTGATGACATGAATGAACTTGATGAGTTTCGCCTAAAAGAATATGAAAGTTTAGCCTTGTACAAGGAGAAAATGAAGAAGTACCATGATCAGAAGATTGATAAGCGAGAATTTGTTGTTGGTGATTAGGTGCTCTTATTTAACTCAAGGTTGCACTTATTTCCTGGCAAGCTCAAGTCCAAGTGGACCGGGCCATTCAAAGTAACTCAAGTATTTCCATATGGAGCAGTTGAGCTCGAGAACAAGGAAGGGACGAGGTTCAAGGTGAACGGTCAGAGGATAAAAATCTACTTGAGGAAATCTAAGTGTATCAATGAAGTTATAGAGGAACGGGATCTTATTGAAGTCTGAGCAACTAAGGTGTCTGCGTCGTGCCGCGATGTTAAATTAAGTACTTATTGGGAGGCAACCCAATTAGTAGTGTAACTTCTTATTTTATTTTATTTTATTTTTATTTTATTAGTGTCACATTTTTTTCATTTGGTCTTGTTTTTGCAGATTAGGGGAAGTCTGAGTACCCAAAAATTTGAAGCAAAGGAGCATGTTTTAGCTTAAGTGTGGGGTGACGACCCTTATTGAAAATTAAGAAAACATGCTACTAGCTAGCCCTAAGGGCCTCAGGGAGTTTTTCTAACCCTTGTTTTAAATTTTATTGGATGCTTTGGGGACATAGCATCTTTTTAAGTGTGGGGTAGAGGAATGAATTCCTAGCTCTTACTGTTTTATTGAGTTTTTTTCATTTTTTTAGAATGGATTCCTTGGCTTTTTTTTCGGTTCTTTTCCTGAGGATAGTCCCTTTGAACTGAGTGTCTTTTATTTTTTTTAGGAATAAGTTTTCTTTTAAATTTTTTTTAGAGAAAAGAAAGGACCCTTTTGAGTGGTGTGATACTTGCTATTTAGGCCTAAGTTTTTAGTAGTACTTTCTTGTGAATGCTTGATTGATAAGGAACTGACAGACTCTTTGACACCTAAGCTCCTAGTTGTGACTTTGTATATAACTTATTTTATTTTTTATATTATTATGATCCTATCTCTCTTAGAAGTGGAATTATTCCATTTTGATTGATATGTGTGCCATGTGTGGTGAGAATTTGTTTATTCCAATGTTTGCATCTTAGTCTAGAACTTGCCCTGTATGTTATTGAAGCGAAATAAAAAGTGTTGCCTTGTTTAGGAGATGAAAATAGGCTTTCTTTTATTTTTCTGGTAAATTTTAGCTTTTTTCAGATATTATATCACTAGTTAACCCTTTTGAGCCTTTTAGCCTATGTTTTTCTTGTAAACCACATTATCGAGCCGAATCTCTTTTTATTGATACCATAATTATATTTGATCCAAAAAGAAATCCTTAATGCACTATGTAAGAAGAAAAATGAGAACAATGGTAAAAGTAGAAAAGGGTGGAAATGCTTGGTTTGTAGCCAATGGAACAAGAAGAGGTAAAAGATAAGATGGCCCATGATTGAGATCCACACATCTCACATTTCCCTAAAAAAGTTCTAAAACTTTGTATTGGCCCTGGTCCTTCCTTGGACATTGTGCACTTTAACTCAGGCTAAAAGCCTAAGTGGTGGGTGGCTACTTCAGAAGTTACCTTGATGATGGCCCTGGTCCTTCCAAGGACATCGTGCACCTTAACGCATGTAAAATACGTAAGTTGGGGGTGGCTATTATGAAGGAAAATTTTTTTTTTTTAAAAGAGAGAGATAGAAGCATTCTTGAGATGATGAGAATTACTTGTGAAATAATTGTTAAAGAGAGGGCTGAAAATAAAGAGAAGAAAATAATGGGTGATGAAGTCTAAAATTACAAAGTGCTTAAGGAAGTGTAAGTCACTATTATATTGTTTTCCTACCCATCCCCTCGCCTACATTACAACCCGTTAAAGTCCTATTTGATTCTATTCAAGAATGCTTAATTAGTGGAGATGTACATAATGGGCAAGCCTATGGTTCTTTGTGCATACATGTTAATTTTATTTCTGAGTGTGAGTTGTTCTTTGATGTTAACTCCTTAATTTATATTCAATCTTTTGAATTGAGTGTGTGGAATATTTCTTCTTGTGAGAGCACTTGTTTTATGATGGATAGGTGATTTTATTAACTTTGTTTGACAAGAGTAGGTGAACATGCTTAAATTTGATGAGTTCAAAGTCCTTCATTGAAGTTAGGAGGTTAGAGGTTTGTTGTTAATTGGGATGTCTTGCATAATGATTGAGAAGTCTACTTGATGTTTTGAAATTTGTATATGGCCTAATTTTTTGTATTAACCAAAGTGACGACATTCCTATTTTGATTTATTTGAGATGAGCACTATTGCTTGCTCGAGGATGAGCAAAATTTTAAGTGTGGGGTGTTGATGTGAGGCTAAAAATATATATTTTAATCAGTATTTGCCTCCATTTGTTATTTGTATTTGTCCTTTTTGAGCATGAATTTTATGAATTGTGCTAAATAGTGTATTTTATTTGTAGGAGCAAATTGGTGTAAAGATGAAGAAGTTTGGAGCTAAACCAAATTAAAGATGAAAGGTTAAAGAAGAAAATCAAGCAAACAACTTAATGGGTTAAATTGAATATTATATTATCTTTATATATATATATATATATATAAAGTGCCTATATAAAAACATTATAGAAAACAAAGAAAACGTGCCTCAACCTGAGAAGTTGTGACACGTGGCAGTAAGTGGAAGCACTGAAGTTTGAGGCGGTGCACTGTTTCACGCGTACACAATACCAACTCTATTTTTGTTTTGGTTTCCTAATTTGATTTGGACTCAGTTATTTTATTTAGGGTTTTCTACATCTATAAATAGTCCATAGAAATAATAATTAGAGGAGATCAATGAGAGGGCATCAAAGTATAAAGTTGTCAATATTTTTTAGGGTTCTTTTCTTCTTCTTCTTTTCTTAGACATTATTGTTTGTTCTTGGTCTTTTGGGAATTATTTGCAAACACTAAACAATTTAATTTCCTAAAGTTGGTTTATGCAAATTCCAATTTGGTTTTCAATTCAAGATTTCGGTTTTCATCTATTCTAATTGTAAGTTCATGATTTCTTTTAACATAATTATGAATTGTGAACACTCAAGCATGTGTAGCTAAATCTACAACTAGGATTGTGGGAACCATGAGCAATTAAAAAAGTATGAATAATAATTAAATAATTCTTGAATAGTGTTTATGCATGTATTGTTAATCTTTTCGTTTATCAGTCTTTCTAGCGGGTGCACAGCGTTAGAACTCGTCTCGTTCCTACTTGACCTCGGCAAGGGGATAGTGAATGAGAAAAAGATTTAACAACAGAGATTTAGTTAAGGATTTGTTGCTATCTAATAGTCTGACTTTAATCAATTGAAGTGAGGGTGAAAACCCAACTAAATTGACACGATGACTAATCAGGGGTAAAGGTAAGGGTTAGTAAAGCACACATTCGTAGATTTACCAAGTCATGAGTGAAAGTTCCTATGATGAATATGAGTCACTTAGGGATATATAACTTAATAGCCTTGCATGTTAAACACTAGGATAGGATTACTGTTATTAGGATTACTGCGTTAAGAGCTTGTGGGGAACACATATGCCCTAGTTTCCATCTAATATTGATATCTGAAATTGTGAATCTTGTTTACTTGTTACTTAATCATTCAAAGCAACAATATGTTACTTTAGTTACAAAATACCCTGTTTACTTTTCTCGGAAATAGTTTGACTAAAAAAAAGATAATTGTGAGTTAAGTTTAAGTCTGAACCATATTTCTCGTGGGATCGACCCCAACCTACAAGTTGGGTTCTTTATTTGGCAACGAGCGCTTATACTTTTTTGGGGAAGTGTAATTTGGGTGTATCACCAAGATCCTCTTCATCAGTCTCAGGAGCGTCCGACTCATCACCATCATCAACAAAAGCAGCATCTCCGGTCACAGGAAATAGCTTGCATCTCTGAACTCGAAACCTCGGGAAGGTCCACAGTGCCGAGCAACATAGACAAATCTCTGGATTTGAGCACATCCACATCACGCCTGAATTCTGCAACATCAGCCATCAAGGCTGTAATCTCATCGGACTGGCGACCCCCCTGCTCACATGCCTCAACTCGCACTATAAGGGCATCCAAGGCTAAGCCATATGCAGTAATCAACTCCTGGTGCTCTCTTAACTCGGCTCGAATAGGGGCTAGCACAGTAGCAATGGCCCACTCAATCAATCATTGGACAGCCGCCTCGACCCAAGAAGTACTTACATCAGCAGACTGGGCAAGATAGCCCATCTTATAGAGAATCACCTATGTCAATTGGGGACAGGAAGCAACAGTAGCATTCAGGTCGTTGTTCTCAATCTGGACCCCTGGCTCAATCCACGGCGGTGTAATGTCATAAATCAAAGGTGCCAACCGCCTCTTAAGGTCGTGACGGGTCTTCTTGTGAATCTGATCTACTAAGAAGTGAATTGTCTGAAATGTGCAACCCAGTGCTTCATTTCTATCAGAGTTACTACACTTCACCTTTTTACCTCGCACGACCACATGATCAACAGGTGAAAATGAGATGGCCTTCTTCTTGCCTTTCGGAACCAGCTTCCCTTACTCCTCATAGAATTCCTGGACCCAAGAAGGTAAGTAAGGGGCTAGGAACTGTGTAAACCTCTAGAATTTGTAGAACCGAATTGTCACAACCCAGGGGTACCCCTAGATATAACAAGGAATATAGTACCCGAGAGGCACCATGTAAGCCACTTAGCATATCATAACATAAGCATAGAACAATACGGAGTAAAACACATTTCAAGTCTTAAAAAGTTTTTCATAAAAGCAAAGCAGAAGTCTAGACTTGTCTCAATATAGCCATCTATTACAACACTTGAATCAAATAGGGACACAGCCCATACAACTTAGTCAAAAATAAATACGAGAAATGAAACTACTAAGTAAAAGCATCCGTCCTTGAATCATGAGGACTCACCCACAAGCATGGAGGAATGATCAAATCCAAGCCTTAGCTACAATGGAGACCACCTTGAGAATCAGACCCTACACTTGGGGGAAAATGTAGGAAAATATGGGTTAGTACAAAAATGCACTAAGTATGATAGTCATGCATAAAAACATTGAAAACATGCGAACATTTTAGTTGAATGCATGCACTTAGCTAAGTTAAATCATCATTTTGAAGATAGTAGAAAAAAAAAGGTCATAAGCACAAGAGACATCATAATAAGTCATAGGCTTTGAGCATAAGAGATAACACATATTATAGGCATAATCAAAGCATCTAGTTTAACATGAGATAAGAGAAACACTTCATAAGTCACGTCAAGGCAAGCTTGTGCAAGGCATGGATAAGATCCCATAATATCATCCATGCTAAGCAAGTCTCTTTAGGTCCTCATTCGTGTTTACCATCTTTTGATCTCATTCATAGCTTACTTCTCATAGACAAGGGAACATTCACTTTTAGTCAATCATATCAAGGAAAGCAACTTATAGCAATAATCCAAGTTAACATACATCATTACAAGTAGCCCTCATATCAAACTTACTTAACAATGTAGTCATAAGCATATTCATTACATAAATCATCATAACATAAGAGTAACATACCATAACTACCCTCAAATCATACTTGTGCAATGCATAAATAAGATCACATACTCTCATCCATACTAAGAAAAGCTTCTTGATTAGCCATAGTTCATACTAGACTTGACCTTGTGGGAAATTAGCCTTAACCGACATAGACCATGTGAGCTTAACATGGAATCCGGTGTTACCCACACCGAAAAAGGTTGTCCTACTTGCCTTAGGTAGAACTATTATTTTAGCTTAGCAGGATCCAATAGTTAAATAACCTACGGGGGCACGTAGTTAGAAGAAAAACCTTGTAGTTTGAAGAAAAACCTTGCTCCTTCACCCCTAGCTCTAACTTCCCTCTTCTTCTTCCTTGAAGTTCTAGAGAGAGAATTTTTGGAGAGGGTTTGGGTCTTTCTTTTGGGATTTGGAATTATGAGGAAGATGACTTAATTTAGAGGTCTTAAATCATTATATAGTTATTCTAAATTAGTATAAAACAACATCACTTAATAACTAATTAATTCTTGAAAGTTCCATATTACCCCTCACTTAATCGACTTAAGTTGACCACTGCCTCACACATGAAACCACGCCCACAGGCCGTGGATGGACCCACAGGGCGTGCTGGTCAACCGTGGGTGGTGGTCTACAACTATGTTTCTGGGACCCTAACCCATGACCCCTCACCCACGGGGCGTGAGTCCCCCTACGGGACGTGGGTCCCTCTGGTGGATCACTACTTTAGGCAACCTGGGTCCTCCTCAAGGACTCTTGGTAGGTTCTTGAGGAGTTGTACCTTGACGTTCTACCCTGAAACCCTTCTTTCTAAGTACGGGAGGTTAAATTCATTACTCTAACCCTTACGTCAAGCTCTAGTTTAGCCTTCTAGTTTCCGGGGTGTTACATTATCTCCCCCTTGGGAACATTCGGCCTCGAATGACGATATAGACACCTTACTAAAATAAAGACTCAAGACTAGCAGCCCATCATGCATGAAACATCAAAATAAGGCACAATTAAAAGGAGGAAACTTCAACTCCATCTCAAGCATACTCAATGCAACACAAGGAAGTAGGAACTACATCTAACAACCCATTATGCATGAAACTCAACATTTCACATGTTCATAGGAGGAACTACCTTCTCCAACTAAAAGCATACTCAACACAATCCATGAAACCATTAGACCAACTACTCAAGAAAAGCATATACATATAAGGCATGTTCATCAATTTATCTCATGAAGTCAAATAGGCAACTCATACTATATGCACAACAACATGAGGAAAATTAATCATGCAACTTTATTTTCTTTCAAAACACAAGTTTTTCATGAATAATCACCACATAAGGAAATCATGGAAACACATAAAACACTCATGACTCTAAAACATAATACAAGCTAAGAGAAACTCTTTGTGTCATACTAGAGTAGGAGTACAAGAAAGAGATGAGGATATCGGGACACTCCCCAAACTTACTATCTAAGCACACCATCCCCCCCGGGAGGAAACCCCTACTAATTCCTCAAGTACCCCTTATTTCAAGCAATCTCGAATGACATAACAAAAAACTCATAGTAACCATATGGCTTCTAAAATCAATAGAGGTCTAACAACAATGCATCCAAAACCTACCAAGGATAACATCAAAGTCTAACAAGTAGCATCAAGATCTAATAAAACCTTTACATCTATATGGAAACTATCAACATACCGATGCCTTCATCTGAAGAGCTTTCTTGGTCCTTTGTAGACCGAAGTGCATAGAAGCGACCATGCTTTGGAGCGTTGGGATCCGGACCACTAAGAGAAGCTTGCTTGGCCTCTCTCCTTTTTTCCATTAGCATCGGGCAATCTCTAATCCTGTTACCACTCTTTCCACACCCAAAGCACCCATCTGTGCCGACTAGGCACTTACCTGCATGTTTCTTCCCATATTTGGTATATGTAGATCTTTCAAAAAAATAACCACATCTACTTCCTCCTTGAGATTTAGGGTTAGACACCCTATCCTTATTGACCCTTGGGGAAGCATTTGAGGAACCTTGGTTGGAGAACCTTTGTTTATCGGACCTAGCATTGGAGAAGTTCCCATCACCGGTCCTAACTCTCTTCACCTTCTTATTCTTCTTCTTATGCTTTAATTCCTCAATTTGTTGGGCATGCACCATAAGACGTGAGATATCCATAAAAGGATGGAGCATTTCCGAACGACATTCTTTTACTACCAAGACGGACACACCCATCAAAAACCTACTCATCTCATCCCTCAAATCCGCCACCATAAATAGAGCATACTTGGATAATTGGGTAAATTTCAAGGCGTACTCCTTAACACTCATGCCACTTTTCCTAAGGTTAATGAATTATTCCACCTTAGCTTCCCTCAACTCTCAAGGAAAGAACCTATCAATAAATTCTAGTTTGAACACTTCCCACTCTATTGGACCCGCTCCTACCGGCCAATTGTTCTTCCATTAATTATACCATGCATGTGCAACCCTTTTCAATTGGTAAGCAGCCAACTACGCTTTCTCTACAGAAGTCACACCCATAATAGCAAGTATTTTATAAACCTCCTCCATAAATTCTTGAGGGTCCTCTTCCACTTTAGAGCCATGAAACTCGGGAGGGTTCATTCTAGCAAAATTCCTAACCCTTTAAGAAGCCAAATTCACATGTGTAACAACATCTTTATTGGTCTCAGTCGTCACCGCTTGAGCTTGAGTAGTTATAGCTTGAGCTTGAGTCGTCATAGCTTGGGCCAACATTTGAAAAGTCGACCTAACCTCTACATCCAATATAGCCGAAGGATTAATCGAAGCTTGATTAGCTTGAGGAGCTTCTACATTCATATGGTCACCCTCCATTCTTCTAGTGTTATCCCTTCGTGTATTCATATCCTGAAGACACAAGGGAAGGATTATGAGAGGGTATTAATAGAGCCAAACTCTAAGGCACGACTTAAGAGTAATGAAAGAAGTGAATTTCCTAAACATCATAGAGGCTCTCATTTATAAGTGTGGCACGCTTAACACTCATGAACAAGACTCTAGTAGACGTGGCTTATGAGACATCATCCTAGAATCACTCTAAACCTTGTGATCTGATTACCAAGTTTGTCACGACCCAGGGGTACACCTTATATGTAACAAGGCACATAGTACTCTGAGAGGCACCATGTAATCCACTTAGCATATCATAACATAAGCATAGAACAATACAGAGTAAAACACATTTCAAGTCTTAAAAAGTTTTTCCTTAAAGCAAAGTGGAAGTCTAGACTTGTTTCTATACAGCCATCTATTACAACACTTGAATCAAATAGGGACACAGCCCATAAAACTTAGTCTAAAAAAAAATACGCGAATGAAACTACTAAGTAAAAGCATTCATCCTTTAATCATGAGGACTCACCCACAAGCTAGGAGGAATGATCAAATCCAAGCTTCAACCACAATGGGGATGACCTTGAGAACCGCACCCTACACTTGGCGAAAAATGTAAGAATATATGGGTTAGTGCAAAAATGCACTAAGTATGATAGCCATGCATAAAAACATTGAGAACATGCAAAAAGGGACATTTTAGTTGAATGCATGAACTTTGCTAAGTTAAATCATCATTTTGAAGATAGTAGAAAAACCTAAGTCATAATCATAAGAGACGTCATAATAAATCATAGGCTATGAGCATAAGAGATAACACATAGTCATAGGCATAATCAAAGCATCTAGTTTAACATGACATAAGAGAAACGCTTCATAAGTCACCTCAAGGCAAGCTTGTGCAAGGCATGAATAAGATCCCATAATCCCATCCATGCTAAGCAAGTTACTTTAGTTCCTCATTCATGTTTACCATCTTTTGATCTCATTCTTAGCTTATTTCTCATAGACAAGGGAACATTCACTTTTAGTCAATCATATCAAGGAAAGCAACTTATAGCAACAATCCTAGTTAGTATACATCATTACAAGTAGCCCTCATATCAAACTTACTTAACAATGTAGTCATAAGCATATTCATTACATAATCATCATAACATAAGAGTAGCATACCATGACTATCCTCAAAACATACTTGTGCAATGCATGAATAAGATCCCATACTCTCCCCCATACTAAGTAAAGCTGCTTGAGTATCCATAGTTCATACTAGAATTGACCTTGTGGGAAACTAGCCTTAACAGACATAGACCATGTCAGCTTAACATGGAATCCACCGTTACCCCACCGAAAAGGGTTGTCCTACTTACCTAAGGTGGAACCATTATTTTAGCTTAGGAGTATCCAATAGCTAAATAACCTACGAAGGCACGTAGTTATGGGACAAGGAGATTGTTTGTCACACCTCGAGAATACCCCCTAGGCGTAACCGACGTACAAGACTCTGAAAAGCCTTTTACAAGCCACTAGCATTCATAACAATTTGATACATAGAAATAGTGCGGAATTTAAACTTTAGATAAAACCAATAATAATAATAAAAAAAAGTCTTTCATACAGCAGCGGAATATTAAGTCTAACATGGCCATCTTAGACAAACTTCAACAAGATAGGGTCACGACCCTTTATAATCGAAAAGACTTGAAATGTCTATTACATGAACAAAAGTCTTACAACATAAAGAAACAAGAAACATAAGATCTATGTCCTCGATCTATGAGGACATACCAAAGAAGTCTTGAGAAAACTCTAATCCCAAGCTTTACTAGAGAATGCAATCACTTGCCAGAACCTACACTTTGTAAAAAAATAGAAGAAATATGGGTTAGCACACAAAATGTACTAAGTATGATGACCATGCAAAAACATGCTAAAAAGGACAATTTGTTGAAAGTCGTGAATGTATGCTATTTTAGTAAAACTTCATGAACATAGATACAAAAAGGCTAAATATAAGACATAGTCAACATTCAAGTCACATTCTCACATTTGAACTAAACCCATTTATAAACCTTTACCTTTACCTTTACCTTAAGCCTCCACCTTAAGTAACCCTCAAGCTATACCTTGTGCAATGTATGGGTAGCGTCCCATACCACCACCCACACTAAGGTACCACCTTAAGGTCACCAAAAGTGAACTTACCATTCAATCTTCCCATCCTTTCTCAATACTCATAAGAAGATACATACACATTACACAAGTCATATCATCACATAAAGACCATCACCTAAGACAACTCCAAGTCAAACTTGTGAAATGTGCAAGTAGCATCCCATACTACTACTCATACTAAGTACTCCTTGAACTCACCATAGACGAGGCACATTCATATGCAACAATTCATGACATGGAAGTAACATAATATACAAACTAAGTATAGCATTCACCATTACATTAGACATTTAACTATTTATAGTCAACAATCATCAATAGCTTCATTAAGGGGACATTCATTCATTAAGATATAGAGAACTCACAATAGCCTCCTTGGAGCCTACTCGTGCCATGTATGGATACCATCCCATAATACTACCCATACGTTATAGAACTCCTCGAGAAACTACAATGCACATCTCACATGGTGGGAACAAGTGTTTAACCGACATAGATCATGAGAGCTAGATCAAGGAATCCGATGTACAATCTCACATCGTAATGGTTGGTCTACTTGCCTAAGGTAAAATGGTCTTTAGCTTAAGTCGATCCACTAGCTAGACCTACATGGGCATGTAGTTATGGGATAAGGAGATTTCTACTAGATACCCCAGCTCAACTCACGTGAGGGCATCCATCTCAAGAGATTGCTACTAGAAACCCCCTCTTAACTCACGTGAGGGCTTTCATCTGATTCAATATCCTCTCGGTGCTTAGCCTACCTTCCCATAGAGTAGTTCATTACATTAGTTCATTAAGGGAAAAGAGATTGTTACTAGACACCCCTCCTCAACTAACATGAGGGCATCCATCTCAAGAGATTGCTACTAGATACCCCACCTCAACTAACGTGAGGGCATCCATCTCCTCCCCACATTCATTGGATAACTCATAGATTCAAAGATGAGAATACCCTCTCACCTAAGAACACCATTAACATTCTTTAGTTTAGGATTGAGAATACCATTTCAATCAACACATCATTATCATTCATTAAGGTACAATTGAGAATAGCCTTTCAATTGACACATCATCCATTCATTCATGACGAGGCTACCAACATTAGGTCTACCAATTCAAGACATCATATTCAACATAGCTTTCATTTATCAAGAAGAGGGAACCTAAATCTACCAATTCAAGATACAACATTACATTATAGAACACTTCACATTTCATCATCAACATTCATGAGCATTAAGCGAGAAATATACTTTCAATCACAACATATTTACATTATACACAAGATCATCATTCTATCATTGAAATCACATGTAAATCCTTCACCATAAGTGGATCACACATCAATAGATCAATTATACTTTAACATGAAAATTAGGTCAAACTTGCCCTTTCAAGTCTATGATCACAACTCCTCAATTCACCAACAATTCACCACAATTAGACATCGATGATGATACAATTCAATAAAAAAAATCAATCTAAGCATAAATCCACCATCATTCATTCATAATCAACTAACCCACTTCATAAATCACAATTTAGGAATTGAGAGAAATCATGGGTTAATAGAGTATTTTCATCTTAAAACAACAATTAAACATCAATATAATCTCAATTTATCATTTGAAAACGTTTGATGCAAGAACCCATGAGATTGAGTGAAATTAGGGTTTTGGTGAAACTTGAAAACCTTGGAAACTTCTTTGAAATTGACTCTAGGTTGAAATCTTACCCTAGATGAAGGATCACCATACCTATTAGATGAGAATCCACGAAATCCCCTTGAGAAAACTTTGAAAATCTTGATGAAATTGACCTTGGAAACTTGAAGGTCTTCAATGGTGTTCTTCCTTCTAGTGAGAGAAATATTTGAGAGGAAGAGAGAAATTCTATTTTTTATTTGGGTTCTTGACTTGTGGTGAGTTTATGACTTAGTTTAGGGACTTATTAAACCTATATAACCCATTTAATTAACTCTTAACCGACCTCCCTTATCCCTCCTTTAATAACTAATTAAATAACTAACCCTCAATTAAAAAAAACTGCCAACAAAACAGTTCCCACCTACGGTTGCCTTCCACGGACCGTAGATCAGTCTACTGGACGTGGTTGGCTTCCGTGGTTTGGGAATGTGGCTCTAAATGCTGCAGGCCCCTAAGAATTCTAAGTATGGAACCACGAGGTCCATCCACGGATCGTGGATTGGTCTAAGGGGTGTGGTTTGGGTCCGTAGATCACCACCAAGGAGATCAAACCATGCTGTCCAGGCAGCTTTGGGGGACTGTTTTTGGGTCCTCCTCAAGGACCCCTCGAGTGGTCTTTGGGGAGTCGTACCCGGACGTTTAACCCCTAAAAATTCTGTTCTAAGTGTGAGAGTCACTTCTACAAGTTTTAGCCCTCAAACAACACACTAAACTTCAACGACGAGGTCCTAGAACACACTAGTCCAAATGACTAGTTTTCGGACGTCATAGTCGTTTCTTGACGTTTGGCCTCAAATCTCTTTAAACTAAACTCCAAAAGTAATTTCTCATCATTTAATCAAGTTACCAACTTCAAACACACATGTGAGGCTCTAGTTCTTTCTCTTTCATTTTAGGGTCGTTACATTGTTACTAGATACCCGGGCTCAACTCACGTGAAGACATCCATCTCAAGAGATTGCTCCTAGAAACCAGACTCAACTCACGTGAGGGTTTCTATCTCATATCAATATCCACTCGATGTTAAGCATAATTCCCACGGAATACTTTATTAAGTCCTAACTTAATTCATGTCTTATGGAAGGATGTCCTTGACAATCAATCCAAAAGAGTTCATTAGGATAGCTCTTAGATCATACGTGAGAATAACCTTTCACCGTCCATGTCTTCATTTAGATTCACTAGGTGAGAAAGCCTTTCAACCTTAGAATCATGATTATGTGAGAAAACCTTTCACATCATGTTGATTATCTGTTCATGAGAATAGCCTTTAAATCAACACAACAACATTATCATAATCATGGACACTTCACTCTCAAAGTGTTCTTAAAGAACATATATAAATCTCATAATCAGGCATAATTCTCATACTTTTACCCCTCAAGGATCAAAGAGAATATTCAATCAACACATCTAGAATTACTACATTAGACATGGATATAATCATAATTCAAATAACTCAATTACTACAAGAATAATCTCATAATATCCTTCTTCTATCAACAAACCCACATCACAAGATCATAATTGGGAAGTAAGGGGATTTCATGGATTCTTGAGAGATTTCATCATTAAAACCATAATAATCATCAATTAAATCATAATATAAGGTAATTAAATAATTAGAATCATTTTTGAAAGGAATCCATGGTTTGGAGTCAAACCCTAGCTTTTGGGGAAATTTCTATCTTTGAAATTGAGTATTGAAGGGACTACATGGACGAAAACTATTAATGGATGAAGGACTGCCATACCTTAGCAATGAAATCCAATGAATTTGAGAATAAAAACCTTTCTCCTTCACCCTTAGCTCCAACTTCCTTCTTCTTCTTCCTTGAAGTTCTAGAGAGAATTTTTGGAGAGGGTTTGGATCTTTCTTTGGGATTTGGAATTATGAGGAAGATGACTTAATTTTGAGGTCTTAAATCATTATATAGTTAGTCTAAATTAGTATAAAACGACATCACTTAATAACAAATTCATTTCGGAAAGTTCCATATTACCCCTCACTTAACCAACTCAAGTTGACCACTGTCTGACCCACGAGACCACGCCCACGGGACGTGGATGAACCCACGGGGTGTGCTGGTCAACCGTGGTTGATGGTCTGCAACTATGTTTCTAGGACCCTGACCCACGACCCCTCACCCACAGGGCGTGAGTCCCCTACGGGGTGTGGGTCCCTTTTGTGGATCACTGTTTGGGGCAGCCAGGTAGGGTCTTCCTCAAGGACCCTTGGTTGGTTCTTGGGGAGTTGTACCTTGACGTTCTACCCCAAAACACTTCATTCTAAGTCCGAGAGGTTAAAATCATGACTCTAACCCTCACGTCAATCTCTATTTTAGCCTTCTAGTTTTCAGGGTGTTACACGAATGGTGGCCCACACATCTGGATACCTATCCACCACTCCATCAGTGGACAACCTCTTCTGTTCCAAAATTGTATGCAACTCAACAGCTTTCAACCTATTCATTGAACACGGCGGAGGTGCCTGTATCGGGAGCGCTGGTGATTCCTGCTCAATTATCTGTGCTGGAGGAGGAGGAGGTATCAGAGTGACTAGGTGTCTAGCGCATCATGCAGCGGTGCCAAAATTTGATACGCTCAAATTACACCTCCCTAAAAAAGAATAAGTGATCGTTGTCAAATAAAGAACCCAACTAGTAGGTTGGGGTCGATCCCACGAGGAATATGGTTTTGAGAACAAGGATTCATTCAACACTCACGCTCAGAAGTAATTTCAAGTACAGTTAATGCTAAATGTCATAGGCTTGCCCTTATTTTCACTGCTTAGACTCTCCAAACTAGTTGCTAGGATCACTATAGGACATTCTTTAGCTTGTAACGTAGGATCAGGGTCAGGTGTGGTACATTGGGTACTTTTTAGTGACTTTTTGCCTTCATTGACATTACATTGACTTTTTACCTCTTCCTTGACCTAGTTTTGGCAACTTTTCGTCCCATTTTCTTTCCCTCCTCTACTCAACCAAGGATGCGACTTTTGACTTTGTGACACTTGTTTATCTTTTATTTTTCACTTTTTTTTTCTTTCACTTTTTTTTTCTTTATTCCTTTTCACGCTTTAACTTAGCACATTCTTTTGCCTTTTCCGCACAAAGTCACATCCTTGTTTTTGCTTTTTCCCTTTACAATAGTAAACTCTTTTCATACCCTTTTTTCCATTAGGTTTCCTCTTTCATAGCCACCCTCAACTTAGGCATTTTGCCTTAGTTGAGGTGCACAATTTCCAATGTCGGACCAGGACCAAGATCAAGGTCAATTTTGACTTATCCACCCTCAACTTAGGCTTTCGGCCAAAATCAAGGTGCACATGTCCAAGGAGAGACCGGGGCTAAGACAAAAATTTGAAGGGAATGTGAGTTAGGTGAATCAAAAGAAATGGTCAATTTTAGGCTCAAATATTTGGATCAAAAGGGAACAGTGCTACCATTTGGTTAGCTCATTTTAGGCTTAAGTGGACTAATTTTAACAATGGCCTATGATCACTTCCCAACTTCTAGCCTAGATTATCTTAGTAGGACCAACGGGGCAAGTTCTAGATTGGCACAAAACTGTCTGAACATTCAACTATCCTCATACACTCTTGGCACCTTGTTTCATTATCAGATTATCAGATTACCCAGTTCAAGCTTTTAGTTTAAGTCATGGGGTCACATCGGTTTTTATCGTGTCACATTCAGAGCCAACACATTCAACTCATTCTAGCCTACAGATTTTAGCAAATATCACAATCTTTTAGATGGGTATCATTTTTTTCTTTCATGCTCATGCCATTATGCGTTATTCTTTCTCATACTTCTACACATTCAATCCGAACACATGCCGGTTCAACAAAAATAAAATAGTCTCTTGGGGGAAAAGAACACAGGCAAGAAAACCCCAAGAGAGGATTATGAGTTGGGTTACATAGACTTCACCCTATCACTCACAATCCATTTACCCCACCCCCAACAAAATAGGGTGTTATTGTCCCCAATGCACAAAAATTAAAAAGTAACGGATCGGGTGAAGCAAACATGTGGCTCATAGCGCCGAAAACCTATCAACAAGCGGGTGGGTCCGGTTTCCTAGAGCCCACTGGATAAACACTCGAGTCACCATTAGTAGTGCTCGCAACAACTATCACAACACCCTCAGTAGAGCTATCCATTACTCTCACCGCACTATCAGTAGTGCTCACATTTTCTCTCACAGCAACAACAGCCTCAGAAACGGACATAGAACTCGAGGCACCAATATTACCCTCACGAACCCTCTGCTGGCACTAATCCTCATCCACAATGGAGGCTCTTCTAGCCTGCTCGGTCTGCTGGCACTCCCGCTTCTTTGTTCATGAATCGTCAGTAGCATCAGAAGTGCGACTAAAGCAGGGCCTCTTCCCTCCAACACAGGAGGGCTCGGGCTATGGTATCTCTTCTCCGAATAAGACATCTAGCACCTTATCATCAGCCGGTACAGTAGGAGTGGACTCTGGCACATCTGTAGGTGGAGTAAGGATGGTATCAAGATCTGCCTAGAGACTATCCAACTCATTTCGAAAGGAAGAGACATCAGTGGTGGTGGTTGGTCGCTCGAGGACTCGCAACTCGAAGGCATCCAGGCACTTATTAATGGCCTGGACCTTCAAGTCCATCATGTGCTCCATCCTCCGCTCTATCCTGGCCTCAGACTCTTAGATAGACCGTTGCATCCAAGGCTTCATATGATGAAGCAGTGTAGCCATTTGTGCCTTCATTTTTTTTAACAGGAGCAAAGGGCAAGACAGCAGACCTTAAAGAGGGGGTGGCTGTGGAGGAGCTCGGGGCCTAACTGGCGGCCACAGAATGGGAGGCAGGGGCATCCTCAGTAGTGGCTGAAGGGGCAAGCTCATGACCCTGCATCTACTCCACATCTGCAACTAAGTCTGCACCGAGGGGAGGTACCTCAACCTGTGGCTGTCGTCGTAGCGCAGCTATGTTGGCCTCATCCCTAATCAGGTCGATGTCAACAGTTTTGGTTGCCTACACCAGCTTATCACAGTGCCAAATTGGAACCCCAACATCTCTGCACAGCTAAAAAATAAGGCATGGAAAGGGTAAAGTGGTGGTAACCCAAAAATCCCGTCCATGGATCTCCGCAATCAGCATGCGGGTGAAGTCTATCTCAAACGCAGCTACCAAACCACCAACCATCACAACACGATCCCATGTAAGTGCATTGTCTGCCTGAGTAGGAGACACCCGGTTCCACACTAATAGCCAGAAGAACTTGGCCACAAAATTTAGAGTGGCCTTCTTGATCCCTAATGTCAGGGTGCTGACCCACTCGGCTCACTCTCCGTCTTTAGCAATGTAACTCACCAGCCAGCGTAATACAGCTTCCCTTTTATCTACATTCCGCTGGAACTTCCCGCTCTGCACGATGTTCTATCTACAGTCAAACTCGGCTGTGTTGAGTGCCCAAGTGCGGGCTGAGCCGTAGAGGAACTAGCGGATGGTGATCTCAGATATTTTCATAGAAACCACATGAACTAGTGTAGCCGTGAGTGGTGCCTGGGTTGCAGGCTTGGCATTTTTATGAATAGAGCCTCGAAGAGTGGCTGCGTAGGAAGTATAGAACTCCCTCACAATGTCCTCGCTATATGTCCCTGGTTCACGGGTCATCCACTCACACTTATGCTTTTGGAAAAGCCGGTGGATGTCGGGCATGATATGCAGGCTGCCTGTGAGTACCCTACGCTCCTCTGTAACCGTCTGGGCCATCCTATTCTTCTCAGTTATCATACTGGCATCCCTATATATCTGCCACTAACCATCTATATACCACCTTTTTGGCTCCTCCGTAACTGGGGCAGGGTCGGTGTTCGGTGGCACTGTAATATCCCCCGCACTAGTAGCCTCATCAGACAATGCAGCCCTACCATGTGAACTTGACCCAGATGCGGAGCCGGAGCCAGAAGCAGAGGCAGACTCAGAGCCGGAACAAGAACCAAACTCAGAGTTGAAAGCAGAACCAGCCGGTGACCCAATCAGTGTATTCTCCTCATCAGACTGGAGGCATTGACTACATCGTGAAGCACCTGCCGGGATTGTTTTCGGGTAGTGTGAGGTGCAGTTGGGGATTTCCTCGTAGTAGGTGGTACATAGGTAAGATCTTTCTCCGCATCAGTGCCTTCATCAATGAGCCACAAGATTGGTGCAATCGACTTTGACTTTCCCTTTGCGGCGTAGACGGGAGCTTCTTGGGAGCCATGGTACCTGTGGAGGCTTAGTTAGTACCAAAATAGACCAATGACACACTCAAAAAAAAATTAGACCAAAACAAAAACTAAAAAAAATTCAGACAGTAGCTTCAGTGGCCACCTATGGTGGGTACCTACGGTCCGTGGGTCCCCTCCATAGGTCAGAGGTCCCAAAAAGTTGGGCTCAGATGGGAACCACGGATGCACAAAATGGTTCATAAGTTGGCCTACGGACCATAGTCGACCTCAGTGGTTCCACACATAGTGTGTTTCATGTATGGGCAAACCTACGGGCCCTATCTACGGTCACTATGTTGACTTACGATCTGTGGACGGGGTCTCGTAGGTCGAATTTGTGCCAGGTTTAGGACCTGTCTCTTGTTTAAAACGTGTTTCGACAATTTCACTCATTCAACCTAAGTCTAATAATGCATTTCAACACAATTTATGATAGTTCGTCATCCCTAGGATTCTGATTACTCATTATTTACCATTTATTTCATACAAAACTAGGAACCCTAAGTCGAAACTTTCAATTAGACTAACTTTACACTGAGTTATTCGATTACTAAGACTACACAATCATATTCTATCGTCCCATGGGTGTTTCTAACATTAGTTCAACAAGCCATTTCATACAAAAACAACCCAAAGTCAAGACCACTTCGTGACTTCATGTATAGAACAATGAATATCAAAATTCAAAGTTAAAGTGAAGTCAGTAACCTTACAAGTATCGGAAGTGAGTGATTGTGTTACGACAATGAAAACCTTAGACCTTTCGCTAGCCTTTCGACGCTACAATTTGGTTAGTTAGGTGAATCAAAAGAAATGGTCAATTTTAGGCTCAAATATTTGTATCAAAAGGGAACAATGCTACCATTTGGTTAGATCATTTTAGGCTTAAGTGGACTAATTTTAACAATGGCCTATGATCACTTCCCAACTTCTAGCCTAGATTATCCTAGCAGGACCAACGAGGCAAGTTCTAGATTGGCATAAAACTGTCTCAACATTCAACTATCCTCACACACTCTTGGCACCTTGTTTCATTATTAGATTATCAGATTACCCAGTTCAAGTTTTTAGTTTAAGTCATGGGATCACATCGGTTTTTATCGTGTCACATTCAGAGCCAACACATTCAACTCATTCTAGCCTACAGATTTTAGCAAATATCATAATTTTTTGGATGGGTATCATTTTTTTCTTTCATGCTCATGCCATTATGCTTTATTCTTTCTCATACTTCTACACATTCAATCCTAACACATGCCGGTTCAACTAAAATAAAATAGTCTTTTGGGGGAAAAGAACACAGGCAAGAAAACCCCAAGAGAGGATTATGAGTTGGGTTACATAAACTTCACCCTATCACTCACAATCCATTTACCCCACCCCCAACAAAATATGGTGCAATTGTCCCCAATGCACAAAAATTAAAAAGTAACGGATCGGGTGAAGCAAACATGTGGCGCATAGCACTGAAGACCTACCAACAAGCGGGTGGGTCCGATTTGCCAGAGCCCGCTGGATAAACACTCAAGTCACCATTAGTAGTGCTCGCCACAACTGTCACAGCACCCTCAGTAGTGCTATCCATTACTCTCACCGCACTATCAGTAGTGCTTACATTTTCTCTCACGGCAGTAACAGCCTCAGAAACGGGCATAGAACTCGAGGCACCAACATTACCCTCACGAACCCTCTGTTGGCACAATTCCTCATCCACAATGGAGGCACTCCTAGCCTGCTCGGTCTGCTGGCACTCCCGCTTATTTGTTCATGCATCGTCAATAGCATCAGAAATGCGACTAGAGCAGGTCCTCTTCTCTCCAACACGGGTGGGCTCGGGCTATGGTATGTCCTCTCTGAATAAAGCATATAACACCTTATCATCAGACGGTACAGTAGGAGTGGATTCTGGATCATATGTAGGTGGAGTAAGGATGGTATTAAGATCGGCCTGGAGACTATCCAACTCATTTCGAAAGGAAGAGACATCAGTGGTGGTGGTTGGTCGCTCGAGGACTCACAACTCGAAGGCATCCAGGCACTTATTAATGGCCTGGACCTTCAAGTCCATCATGTGCTCCATCCTCCGCTCCATCTTGGCCTCGGACTCTTACATAGACTGTTGCATCCAAGGCTTCACATGATGAAGCAGTGTAGCCATCTGTGCCTTCATTTTTTTTAACATGAGCAAGGGGCACGAGAGTAGACCTTAAAGAGGGGGTGGCTGTGGAGGAGCTCGGGGCCTAACTGGCGGCCACAGAATGGGAGGCAGGGGCATCCTCAGTAGTGGCTGAAGGGGAAAGCTCATGACCCTGCATCTACTCCACATCTGCAACTAAGTCTGCACCGATGGGAGGTACCTCAACCTATGGCTGTCCTCGCAGCGCAACAATGTTGGCCTCATCCCTAATCAGGCCGATATCTACAGTTTTGGTTGCCTACACCAGTATATCACAATGCCAAATTGGAACTCCAACATCTCTGCACAGCTAGAAAATAAGGCATGGAAAGGGTAAAGTGGTGGTAACCCAAAAATCCCGCTCATGGATCTCCGCAATCAGCATGCAGGCAAAGTCTATCTCAAACGCAGCTACCAAACCACCAACCATCACAACACGGTCCCATGTAAGTGCATTGTCTGCCTGAGTAGGAGACACCCGGTTCCACACTAATAGCCAGAAGAATTTGGCCACAAAATTTAGAGTGGCCATCTTGATCCCTAATGTCGGGGTGCTGACCCACTCGGCTCACTCTCCGTCTTTAGCAATGTAACTCACCAGCCAATATATTACGGCTTCCCTTTTATCTACATTCCGTCGGAACTTCCCGCTCTGCATGATGTCCCATCTATAGTCAAACTTGGCCGTGTTGAGTGCCCCAGTGCGGGCTGAGCCGTAGAGGAACTGGCAGATGGTGATATCAGATATATTCACAAAAACCCCATGCACTAGTGTAGCCGTGAGTAGTGCCTGGGTTGCGGGCTTGGCATTTTTGTGAATAGTGCCTCGAAGAGTGGTTGTGTAGGAAGCATAGAACTCCCTCACAATCTTCTCGCTATATGTCCCTGGTTCCCAGGTCATCCACTCACATTTATGCTTTTGGAAATGCCGGTGGATGTTGGGCATGGTATGCAGGCTGCCTGTGAGTACCTTACGCTCCTCTGTAACCGTCTGGGCCATCTTATTCTTCTCAGTTATCATACTGGCATCCCTGTATATCTGCCACTGACCATCTATAGACCACCTGTTTGGCTCCTTCGTAACTGGGGTAGGGTCGGTGTTCGGTGGCACTGGAATATCCCCCGCACTAGTAGCCTCATCAGACAAGGCAGCCCTACCATGTGAACTTGACCCGGATGTGGAGCCGGAGCCAGAAGCAGAGGCAGACTCAGAGCCGGAAGCAAAACCAAACTCAGAGCTAAAAGAACAACCAGTCGGTGACCCAATCAGTGTATCCTCCTCATCAGACTGGAGGCATTGACTACATCAGGAACCACCTGCCGGGATTGGTTTCGGGTAGTGTGAGGTGCAGTTGGGGATTTCCTCGTAGTAGGTGGTACATAGGTGGGATCTTTCTCCGCATCAATACCTTCATCAATGAGCCGCAAGATTGGTGCAACCAACTTTGACTTTCCCTTTGCGGCGTAGATGGGAGCTTTTTGGGAGCCATAGTACCTGTGGAGGCTTAGTTAGTACCAAAATAGACCAATGACACACTCAAAAAAAAATTGGACCAAAACAAAAACTAAAAAAAAATCAGACAGTAGCTATGGTGGGTACCTACGGTCCGTGGGTCCCCTCCATAGGTCAGAGGTCCCAAAAAGTTGGGCTCTGATGGGAACCACGAATGCACAAAATGGTTCATAGGTTGACCTACGGACCGTAGTCCACCTCAGTGGTTTCACACTTGGTGTATTTCATGTATGGGCAGACTTATGGGCCCTATCTACGGTCACTATGTTGACCTACGGTCTGTGGACGGGGTCTCGTAGGTCGAATTTGTGCTATGTTTTGGACCTGCCTCTTGTTTAAAGCATGTTTCGACAATTTTACTCATTAAACATAAGTCTAATCATGCATTTCAACACAATTTATGATAGTTCGTCATCCCTAGGATTCTGATTACTCATTATTTACCATTTATTTCATACAAAACTAGGAACCCTAAGTCGAAACTTTCAGTTAGACTAACTTTACACTGAGTTATTCGATTACTAAGACTACACAATCATATTCTATCGTCCCATGGGTGTTTCTAACATTAGTTCAACAAGCCATTTCATACAAAAACAACCCAAAGTCAAGACCACTTCGTGACTTCATGTATAGAACAATGAATATCAAAATTCAAAGTGAAAGTGAAGTCAGTAACCTTACTAGTATCGGAAGTGGGTGATTGTGTTACGACAATGAACTCCTTTGGAATGGAGGTGATGATTTGGGAGGGGAGAAAAGAGATATGAGAATATGGAGAAGTGAATGGGGAGTGATCTGTGGATTTGGAAGATTAATGGAGTGATTTTGGGAGAGGAAGGGGTTAAAAACGGTTGGGAGGGAGTTTTGAATGTGGGGGATGAATATAAAATGAAGGGGTTTTAATTTAAAAGTTGTCTGGGTCGGGTCAGGCAAAACTAGGGTTTGGACCCACGTGACCCCGTCTACGGTTTATGGGTTGACCTACGGACCGTAGATTGGGTCCGTAGGTCACTTTAATACTTAGAAAAAATTAGAGATCTCACCTGGGATCTACCGTCACCATTCACGGTCTGTGGATGGAACCACGGACCGTCGATGAAGTCCGTAGACCTCTGCACAGCCCTTTTTCTATAGATTTTGCCTTTCACTCCTGCACATGTAGCAACCATTAGGCCTTTCTTTTTACATTTTCTAGACACTTTTTAGACACAGACCCTATGTTATATCTAGCCAACACTATAACATAAATAAAATTACCAATCTAAAAATTACAGAAAATCAACTAAACAAAGAAAACTCTTAAATCGAAAAGTAAAACCTATAGTTGGCTAGATTGTACATCTTGGGTTGCCTCCCAAGCAGCACTTCATTTAACGTCGCTGCACGACACAGGCCTCTTGATTACTCAGACTTCATCAAGATAGTAGGCCTCAACCACCTCTTGCACATTCTCCTCTTTTCCCAGATAGACCTTGATCCTTTGCCCGTTCACCTTGAACCTTGTTCCCTCATTGTTATCGAACTCGACCGCTCCATGTGGGAACACCTGCGTGACTATGAATGGCCCAGTCCACTTGGACTTGAGCTTGCCAGGAAACAAGCGCAACCTAGAGTTGAATAAAAGCACCAGATCACCCATAACAAATTCTCACATTTCAATCCTTTGATCATGATACTTCTTCATCTTCTCTTTATACAAGGATGAACTTTCCTAAGCTTTTAAGTGAAACTCATCAAGCGCATTCATGTCACTTACTCTCTGATTCGATGCGGTGCCCCAATCCAAATTTAGCTTCTTTAGCGCCCACATAGCCATATGCTATAGCTCTACCGGCAAATGAAAAGACTTCCCGTATACAGGTTGGTAGGGGGACATACCTATGGGAGTCTTGAATGAGGTGCGATAAGCCCACAGAGAATCATCAAGCTTCCTTGACCAATCGGTTCTATTCGCATTCACAGTCTTAGACAAGATCTGCTTGATTCCTCTGTTGGACACTTCAACTTTCCCACTAGATTGCGGATGGTAAGGAGTCACTACATTGTGGCGGACGCCATATTTCTCAAGTAGCGCCTTGAACAACTTATTACAGAAGTGGGAACCTACATCGCTGATAATTGCCCTAGGTGTACCAAATCTGGAGAAAATATTCTTTTTTCAGAAATGCGGTGACACTTTTACCTTCATTGTTGGAAAGCACAATTGCTTCCACCCACTTCAACACATAATCAACCGCAACAAGAATATACTTCATTCCATGTGAACTCGCAAATGGACCCATAAAATCAATGCCCCATACATCAAATAACTCTATCACCAATATCGGATTCATAGGAAGCTCTTCCCTCTTTGAAATTCCTCCTTCTCTTTGGCAACGGTCACAAGACTTGGCAAAATCATGAGCATCTTGGTGGATGGTAGGCCAGTAATACCCACACTACAGAATTTTATGCGCAGTCTGAATACCACTATGATGCCCACCAACAGGTGATAAGTGACACGCCTCTAGTATGCTCAACATCTCAACCTCGGGCACACAACAATGAATAATCCTATCAGCAGAACTACGGTACAAATAAGGCTCATCCCAAAAGAACTTTTTCACATCATGCATAAACTTTTTCCTTTGGTGAAACGACAAATCTGATGGTACCCAATCATTTGCCAAGTAGTTAGCAAGGTCTGCGAACCAAGGAATCAGATCATGAGAAGCAGTCAATACATGTTAATCTGGAAAAGCATCATTAATTTCAGCCCTATCACCTAGCTTGAGCATAGCTTCTTCCTCCAATCTAGACAAATGATCGGCAACCTAATTTTCTATCCCCTTTCTATCTTTCACCATAAAGTCAAACTCTTGCAGCAACAACACCCATCTAATCAACCACGGTTTTGCATCCTTCTTAGCCATCAAATATCTCAATGTAGAATGGTCAGTATGCACTATGACCTTAGTACCAAGCAAGTAGGATAAAATTTCTCAAATTCGAAAACCACCGCAACAAGCTCATGTTTAGTTATCGTATAGTTCTTTTGAGCCACATTTAGAGCTTTTCTGGCATAGTGAATAGGATGAAAAATCTTCTCTCGCCTCTGTCCCAATACCACACCAAGTGTCACTCCACTCGCATCACACATTACCTCAAACGGTTACCCTCAATCCGATGAAATAATGATAGGTGCGGAAACTAGCTTTTCCTTCAACTCCCCAAATGCTCTCAGACAAGCATCATCAAACTCAAACCTACACTCCTTTTCGAGCAATTTGCACAATGGATGTGCAATTTTGGAGAAATCCTTGATGAACCTCCTATAGAAACTTGCATGCCTAAGAAAACTTCTAACACCTTTAACAGATATAAGTGGTGGAAGTTTTTCTATTACCTCAACCTTCACTCTATCAACCTCAATACCCTTCTCAGAAAATCGATGACCTAGCACTATCCCTCTTTCACCATGAAGCGGCACTTTTCCCAATTGAGCACAAGATTGCACTCTTCACACCGTGTAAGTACTTCGGCTAGATGGTCTAAACAACAATCAAAAGAATCACCTACCATAGAGAAATCATCCATAAATACCTCAATAGTATCCTCCACCATATCAGAAAATATCGACATCATACAATGTTGGAAGGTCGCTGAAGCATTACACAACCCAAATGGCATCCGTTTGAAGACGAAAGTCCCATAAGGGCAAGTTAAGGTGGTCTTATCTTGGTCTTCCGGAGCTATTGTAGCCCAAATAACCATCAAGAAAACAATACCAACCCTTACCAGCAAGTTGGTCCAACATCTGATCTATGAACAGCATAGGGAAATGGTTTTTTTCTATCCAAGCATTTAATTTCCAGTAGTCCATGCAGACTCTCCATCCATTCACGGGTCGCATCGGAACAAGCTCATTTTTTGCATTTGGACCACAGTCATCCCACCTTTCTTGGACACACACTGAACAGGACAAACCCAACTACTATCTGCAATGGGATAAATAACTCCAGCATCCAACCACTTGATGATTTCCTTTTTCATTACCTCTTGCATAGGAGGATTTAGTCTTCTCTGGTGCTCGATACTAGGCTTGTGATCCGGCATGAGTTGGATTTTATGAGAACAAATGTCAGGAGGGATCCCAATAATGTCTGGAATAGTCCACCCAATAGCTCGCTTGAACCTCTTCAACACAAAAACCAATGCCTCAACTTGTGTCACATTCAAATACGCAGCAATGATGACCGGTGAAGTACCATCTTTCCCCAAGAATACATACCTCAAATGTGATGGTAAAGCCTTAAGCTCCAATTTTGGATCCTCTTCAACAGATGGTCTTGCGGGTGGAGAGTCGCGATTCTTCATGTCTATCTCCAATCTCTTTGGTTTTGAATGGAATTCGAACCTATTAAGTGTGGCGACGAACTCATCATAGTCTTCAATACATCACCCTCAAAATTCATCATTACCGATGCTAGTGCATCAACACCCTACCTCTCTTCAATAGAAACCTCAGAACCATTCTCTACAATATGATTCACCAATGATACCGACTTGATCTCACTACTCTACTTCATGGATCTACAGATGTTGAAAGTTACCTCTTTATTATTCAATTGGAACTTCATCTGCCCTTTCTCCATATCGACTAAGGCGCGCCCAGTGGCAAGGAATGGTCTCCCAAGGATAATATGAACCTCAAAATCAACCTCACAATCAAGTATAACAAAATCCACGAGAAAGATAAACGACTCCACTTTCACTAGTACATCTTGGAGCACACCAATGGGCCTCTTCACAATTCTATCGGCCATGAGCAATCACATTGCAGTCGGTTTTAGAGCCCCTAAACCCAACTTCTTGTAAATAGACAATGGCAGCAGATTAATGTTAGCACCCAAATCACACAATGCCTTAGAAAAATGCAACAACCTGATGGTACATGAAATAGTGAAGTCTGCAGGATCCTCCTTCTTCTGCGCAAGTGACCTTGTAGCAATAGCACTACAATGTTGCAACCTATCGACATCCTCAAAAATTACGGACTTCTTTTTAGTCACCAAATATTTCATGAACTTTGCATACCCAGGCATTTTCTCCAAAGCTTCTATCAACGGAACATTGATGGAAAGATGTTTCAACATAGTAATAAACCTGCGGTATTTCCCTTCTTCATTCTTCTTCACCAACCTCTGTTGGAATGGAGGTGGAGGCCTAGGCATGGGGACAACTTTTTGGGTTATCACTGCTTCCTTTTTTGTAGCATTCTTGGATTCTCCAGTAACCTCAATCTCATCATCATCTTTACCAACCTCAAATTCAACCTCAGACGGCATAGGTGGATTAATGGTTTGATTACCCCCTCGATTAGTGACTGCCATACAATGCCCATTATTTTTCAAATTTTGGATGGTGTTGCTTGGAAGTGTGCCAGGCTGATGTGGGTTGACTGTAGTGGACAACTAATACATCTGCTTCTCAAGTTGCTTGATCGACACTGCATGGGCATCAACTTTTTGACCGATTCCAGACAAGTCATTTTGCATCTCCTTCACATTCTCATCAGTCGAATCAAACCTCTTCATCATCTTCTGCATCATATCCTCAATCTGTGACTTACTACCCCCAGCTTTCCTATTGTCAGATTCTCGATTTTGCCCAACTCTATCGTTCATGTTTCCATAGTTGTTTTGGTTGTAGTTGTTGTCGCGATTGTAGTTCCCATCCCGAACATAATGACCCTCTCGATTGTAGTTTTCATAGTTCCGACCTTGGTTTACTTGAGCTTGGCGCCAATTATCCAAATTGGAACCTTGGGCTTTGTCTTGGAAACCCCCCGTCTGATTATTTACCGCATAAGTATCCTCTTCATAGTAGCATTCCTCAATCGGTGGTGGATTCCTAGTCAAATAATTCATGGCATTTACCTTTTTGGCACCTCCACTCACATGCTTCAACACCAACCGCAATTCGATGCTCATCTGAGCCATCTCCTCACGAATGTCATCGATAGATTGGACTACAAACGTACTCCTCCCAGTGTGACTTTCTATTGCTCCAAGCTTTATTATTTCAGGAGATTTACTCCAATTTCTCCACAATTTGCTCAAAAGTGCACTCACCATATGATCCTTATGCAATAGTATCAAGCACAGCCTTACCGTTGTCATCCTGACCTCTGTAGAAGTATTTCTTCAAAGACTCATCATCAATATGGTGATTCGAAACACCTCTTATGAATGCAGTGAACCTATCCCACGAACTACTCACAGACTCTCCAGGTAGTGCCATGAAGTTGTTGAGTTTATCTTTGTGGTTCAGCTTCTTTGACACTGTGAAGTACTTTGCCAAGAACACCTTCTGCAATTGATCCCATGTGTGAACCGAGTTATATGAGAGCTTAGTAAACCACACAGCAGTATCACCGGTCAATGATAGAGGGAATACTCTCAACCTAATGATATCCATTCCAATTCCGATCGACCCACGCAACTCTTGCAAACACTCCTCAACTTCGCCATGTGTCCATGTGGATCCTCTAATGCTAAACTAGAGAACAAACCCCTCGTTGTAAGCATATGCATCAGACTGCTAGTAACCACGAATGTATGCCCCGGAGGTAGAGGAGGAAAAACAATAGGCCCTTCAGATTTAGCTGTATTGAAGTCGACCCTATAATTATCACGCAACCTTGGTTCTGGTAGTGGATTCTACACCATCAATGCATCTCCAAGCAGATTTTCACCCTGAACCTGGACATTCTCATTAACAACCCTCGGATGCTTCAACTCAACTCCATCACCTAGATTTCCTCTGATAGGATTGACTGGGATCCCTTGATTATTCATCATTCGCAAAGTTTTGTTCAATTCTGGATCGTAAGGAGTCAGTGGTTCACCTCGACTCCGTGTACTTGGCATACACTAGAGTAGGAACCTGAGAGTAATGAAAACAAAAGAAAAAGTAAAATTAGGAAATAATTAGCTAAAGTTCAATAATGTAGTTAAACTTAATCTAAAAGCCTTATTCCCTGGCAGCGGCGCCAAAATTTGATACGCTCAAATTACACCTCCCTAAAGAAGTATAAGCGATCGTTGTCAAATAAAGAACCCAACTAGTAGGTTGGGGTCGATCCCACGATGAATATGGTTTAGACTTAAACTTAACTTACGACTATATTCGTTTAGTCAACGTATTTCTGAGACAAGTAAGTAAAGGGGAGGGGGGTTTGTGTAACAAATAACTGATGGTAGTTTAGGGAACAAGTAAGCAAGATTCTAACTTTGGTTGTTATCAATGAGAGAAAGTAACTAGGGTGTATGTGTTCCCCATAAGCTCATAACACGGTAATCCTAACAATAGTAATCGATCCTAGTGTATCACATGCAAAGTGGTAAGTTATGTATCTCTAAATCCTTGGTCCGGCAAATAGAGAATTTCACACCGCACATTGGTCCGGCTACGTGTGTATAAGTTACTAACCCTTACATTTACCTCATATTAGACATCACATCAATGAATGACTTAGTTTTCACCCTCACACCAATTGATATTAGACTATTAGATAGTATCACACTAAATTTGTGTTGATAATTATTTTCTTATTAACTACCTCCTTGGTCCGACAAGTAGCAACAAGGCGAGTTCTAACGTTGTGCACCGTTAAAAAGACTTCTAGATGAAAGAATCATCAATGCATGCTTCAACACTATTCAAGAATTACTTAGTTGTTATTCATACTTTGTTAATCGCTCATGATTCCCACAACCCTAGTTGTGGATTTAGTTACCCATGCTAGCAAGAACACAATTCATATTGTTAGAAGAAGAATTCATGAACTTACGTAATGAGTAGAAGAAATCCAAAAAACCCAACTTGAATTTCAAAGTTAAAATCTTCAAAACGAACTTAGGAAATCAAGAATTTCTAGAATTGCAAGTTAATCTCCAATGCCAAAAACTAGAACTAAAGTAATAGTGTCTAACCCCCAAAAACGAGGTTTACATGCCCTATATATAGAAAAACATGTCCTAACTAAAAAGGAAATAAAGTTTCTGGACGCGGTTTCGATCTACGACACTGACCTACGGACTGTGGACTAACCTATGGTCCATAGGTCCCTTCCGTGGTTTGGGACTTAGGCATTTTTTCAAAACTCAAGTCTCCAACTCTCAATAACAATCGACGGATCAGCAGGACGGACTGTGGTTCGATCCATGGTGTGTGGATCCTCCTTCGTAGCTCTATACTTAAACTTTCAAAATCAGGTACCGGAACCCCCTTCTATGAATCATTTGACAGAACTGCAGGACGGCCCGTAGGTCGACCTACAATCCGTCGTTTGTAACCGTGGTTTCACACTTGGTCAAGAATTCCCTAATTTTCCTTCAAGCCTTGTCTGTCCATGTATGCCTACCACCTACGGAACGTGACTGGACCTACGGTCCATAGGTCAAGTCCGTAGATGCCCTTTTCTGCAACATTCTTCAACTGTGTGTCTCAACTTCCACGCCCGAACTTATTTCCTGTAAACAAGATAAAAACACATTAATACCAATACAAAATGTCTCTAGACACACACAACTATTAAGTGAAATGTATTAAAAATACTGTAAACTCACGGTATATCACCAGCTCATCTATTTGTGTTGGAGAAGGAGGAGGTGTCGGAGTGACTGGGTGTCTAGCGGATCATGCAGCGCAACTCAGCCTTTCTCCTCTGAAGGGTTTGATCATCCTCGGGTTTAGACTCGAAGGCCGGCGATTTAGACCCTGAAATTTTTCTCATGATCATACTCCGAAGTGGTGAGGTGGGTGGAGTCTATACTCATGTTGTCGGAGATGGAACTACACGAGCTCGGCTCCGCATGTTTCTTTTCTTTGCCTGTTCCTTCCCCCCTGTCGGAGGAATTTTGGGTCTCATTGATCGTGGAGGGGCAACCTTCTCTGAAATGACCACTCATTATGCTCTGTTTCGGTGTGGTGGGTTTCTTCTGGGTACTTTGGGTCTAGCCATATCTGCAAGGCAACTAAAATTGAACGAATGCATTAGAAACAGGTTAGTGAAAAATCATGTTTCACAATTGTAGAAAAACTCGCCGACTAACTTAGGGAATCGCCGACCTCATTCGGCGAGCCTTAGAAAGCTAGCCGAAAGTAACAGAACAAAAATGCGCAGAATTCAGTATAAGTCAGCAAGGTTCAGGGTCAATCAGCGATCCAAGGGTAGCTCACCGAATATAACAGAATGAATTTCAAAAATTTGGGCTGAAAAAGGGTGATCACAAAGGAATTCGGTGAGCACATGCATATCGCCGAAAGTTACAGAGGCTAACAAGTGAATTTCAGGGTAAAAAAGGTGATTTCAAAGACATTTGGCGAACCGCCGAGTTAGTCGGCGAGCTTGACTAAGCTCGCCGAACTACCCCTCGTGCCATATTTCTACCCTGACTTTCAATTTTCAATGCACAGCCTATGAGAACAAAATTAAAGCCCTATTCTATGCAATTATCACCTAGCCTATATCACTATCAACCCAGGGTACTCAGACTTCCCCCATTTATCGAAAATCGACCAATTGATGTCTTTTTCCCTTAAGAATGACGTCATCCGCTCTATCATTGGGCAAATTTGGTTGATCGATACAATTTGAGTTACTCAGATTTCACCCACATCAGACCCAACATGCTACAACCACACGTCTAAAATTTCAAGCAATTTAAACATGGAATTCAAAATATAAGGAGCTAAACATGAATTTTAACGCGATAAAGCAATAGCCCACAGTTCAAAATCAACCAAATACACAAGATCATACAATAGAACTAACAATTATACGAGCATGCATAGGAACTGGCAATAATTTAAAGCAAGTTTCAGACACCAACCTAGAAGCAGTTAGACACAAAACTCAGGCTAACAAATACGAATGCACACGCAAAATCCGACTAAGCAATGACACCCACACGAAAATATGATCTAAATTGAAAGAGTGCAAAAGTTGAAAAATGCAAAATGAAAGGGAGTTTTGAATTTAAAGCGATTAGAATCCCTTTTGACCCTTCAGTTCACACCCCGATCGGTGGTGGTCACTTATTTCACCGACCCATTCGGCGATGCGCCGAATGGTACTTTTGCCCGCCAAAGTTAGCAGAACTCCGACCCTTTGGTTGGTCAAAAAGGCGATTCATGTTGGGCTCGCCGACCTTCTTGGAGATTCGCCGAGTGGTAACTAAGCTCGCCCACTTGTCTATTTCTCCCAAATTTCGACTTTTCAACCTGCACATCTAACAACCATTATTCAAACAACAAAACATAAACTAAAACTTGGGTTGCCTCCCAAAAAGTGCCTTATTTAACGTAGCGGCACGATGTGACCATGTGATCACATCGTGTTGGTCACATGAGACACCGAATTGCCCATAGTTGGGTGAAATAGAATAGCACCCCCACTTCCCAGTTGATCATCATTAACGTCAAGCAAGTTTTTGATGTCATCATTATTCCCAAGCTAACTTGCATTGCTCCTGTTCACACTCATTTCTTCAACTGCTTTGGATCAATCACAAAGAAAAAAAATAAGATAATTCAACTACAACAAAATTAGTTCACGACTAAACTTCAACAAACAAATTTTAAACACCACTCCTCGGCAACGACACCAATTTTTTATAACGCTCAACTACACTTCATTTGATTCTAAGTGTAGGTGGTCGCTACCAAGTATAAATCCAACTAAGATTTAGGGTCCATCCCATAGGGAGTGATATGGTAAAGAATTTGATTAGGAAGTAGAATGGTGTTCTAATCGTTTGTAGCTGTAGACATTTTCACAACAATAAAGTAAATGACAAGGGATTGACAATTAATGTCCAATGGGGGGATTTGGGTGAACAATTAACAACCACAAATAACCGGGAGTAAACAAGTAGAGAGAGTTTCTTGGGAGTGTGATAAATTGAATGACAATTTCGCTAAATGAGTGATTCTTATTTACTAAAAGTCATTGAACCTCAGTGGGTAGGTTGGGCTTTAGGTGCAATAGTCATTTCTCAATCAACTATCACGAATCAAGCGAGTTCTTTCGAACCTCGACAAGCAACACCAATTAGCAGCCCAATACCTTAATCAATCTACTTTTTCAAGCTAGATTTGTAGGATTGCATTTAGACCCACTTTCTCAAGCTAAATCCACAACAACACAATCACTACAATCATCAACTAATAGCTTAACTCTAATACCTCTTTCTCAAGCAAGCTTAGAGAACTAAACTTGAATTGCATTTACAACTACAATTTCTCAATTAAAACACAAACTATTGATTGAACCCACTTCAAATCAACAATAAAATCAGTAAATATTAACACCCATAAGCTAATTGAAACATTCAACTACATAATCACACCCCCAAGAATGGGGGTTTTAGCCAAACATAATAAAGAACAATAAATTGTTACCAACTATGTTTTCCATCAGATTGGGCAACAATCCACAAGTCTCCAAATGCTCAAATTGAAGCTAAAAATCAAACAAACACTAAATCTCTACTCATAAAGTGTAAGAACAATGTTTAGAAAGTTGAAGATCAAAAACACAGAACTGGACAATGTGGGAACTCCTTTTCTTCTTTTGAAAATTACATTTATATGTTTCCAAAATTTCAGCATCGGAGTCACTTGGTGAAGTAAGTCAGGCTTCGCCGACCTAGTCGCCGATGCGCCGAGTGCCCCTTTCATCGCCTTCTTGGTTATGCCTTCCACCATCTCTTTTTTTGTAAAATTTGGCGAGCTACATTAGCTTCGCCGAACACTTTTGGTGACTCGTCGAAATACTTCTCCTATTGCCAAGTTGGTCTTGTCCATGGGCTGGCCTGCTGGAACTTTAGGAGAGCTTAAGGTCCACTCGGCGAGTCGCTTAGTGGCATTGGCGAGTACCAACTTTGCTTTCCTTCAACTTTTTCACGTTTTTCTCTCCTTTTTGCCTTTGTAATGCCCTTACCTTGCTCCTTTGTCTTCATTGCTGCAAATCAACATTTTAGCATCAGTAATGAGTGTAAAATAGGCATTGAGGACACTAAATCTTTCAATATTAAGCCCTAAATGAGTCAAAATCCCCGACTCATCACATATCATGTTTTTCATTATGTCCCTTTATGATCATGTTTCTTGTTTTACTACACTTTCCTCATACTTAGTACATTTCATGCATACTTGTGCCTATATTGTTTCACTAATGTAGGGTGTGACGATTTCTCTCCTACCGTTCGTGGCGAGTTGATCTCATTGATGATTCAAAGATCAAGAGTTGGTGAGTCCTCATGTTTCGAGGACAATGATGCTTCATTTTTATTTCTTATGTCTTTATGTAACAGACTTTGTATGTGGTGTACGGGTTACGTCCCCACCATTCTTATTGATGTAATAGATGGTTTATCTAGACTTTGATGTACTTCTGTTTATGTCAAACTCTTTACATTCTTATGAGATTTCTTGTTTTTCTCTATTATGTTGCGTACATGTATGTCAAGTGGCCTGTGAGGGGCCTTTCAGGGTCTTATACGTTATTTCACGCCTAGGGTGTACTTTGGGTTGTGACAAAAGGCCATTTTGTAAGCAAGTCTTATGGAAAGCAAAAAAGCCAACCCATCTTAGGGCCATTGATGCATTAAGAATTGCTTATCTGAGAATAAAAAATTAAAGTTTGTTGAAAGTTGATCTTTTATGATTAAAGGGAAACTTAAAAAAATCTTACTTAGATACACTCTTGTTTGAAATATAAGGAATCTTAGCAGATTTTGGATATGTCCATATGCATGTATCTTAGGATTCATGGGAGCAATATTAGATGTAATTGTATCTAGGTGGATTCCCATTTATCTTAAATACATAGACAAATCTCGTTCGTCACTCTCCTATGTATATAATTATTTGAAAGTAAAAATAAAATATGATATGGGTATGTGGAATAAGGTATTTTTCCCATTGTTAAAATTAAAATATAGAAGCGGTAAGATGAATCATCTGCCATCCTGATTTATGAGCTCGAACACCTGATTGATGGCAATGACTGGGAGGGAAAATCTTGATGAATCCACTATATATGATTGAGACCAAAAACGTCTGCACAGATAGATATATTCTACATTGGAACCCCTCTACTCTACATACAAGTACAAAGAACACCAAAACTCTGAGCACTTGACCATGATTATAAGATGATGTGAACAAATAGGACTGCAAATCGAACACATCATCTGACAATCAAAACATCATTATGGTCGAAACTGAGTTTGAACAGAATATTTTTTGTGAAATGACATCAAGATATACGTATGGTTAAGAAGAAAATCCATGGACACGTACGTGTACATAACAATTTACATCACAAATTCAGCTTTCAACAATTCCTTGAAGGATCTTTTTAGCCTGAGCAAGGCTGTCCATGTGACCAACTTCCGAAACCCATACATTTTGCATGGGAAGCATCACCATATCCAGCTCAGTCAAATGTGTCTCCAGCTGCCTGATAGCGTCTGAATTCATAAAACTGCCAACAACCGTCTGCCACAAAAAGCACATCTTAAATTTACCCTTCAAAACGAGTACATAATGTAGCTTCCGAGATTACAAGAATTGGCTGACAGATTGACAACAGCAAAAGAAAATAAATTCAAGTTAAGTCAAGACCACCACCTTAAGTCCTTAACCTATAAGGTGGTAGTCTCTACACTTGTTCCATTGGTACAATATGCATCTGCATACATGTATATGTATAACAGACATTACACACACACATACATAATGGAATGTATTACATAGGAATGTATTAGTATCTATTGGCATATATGCATACTTGTATAATTCCATACTATAAGATGAGATGACATAATATATGTGACTGCTAAGTGCAAATGAAACTTACCAAAAGGGTGCTGCAGCAAGCTTTGAGGATGAGGGACTGAAAGAAATCTCGATCCAAACTACTTATAATCTTCTCAGACTGGGCAGAAAAAACAAGATCTTGACATGATAAATCAAACGTGGAGGCCTGGTTTCTCACTGTGACCCTGCCATGCCGCTTCATTATACTCCTTAAACTGCTACATGCTTGCTTTTTCCTGGTCTTCCTTGACTTCTTGCAAGTTTCAGCATAGGCTTCACCTCTAAGTTCTTCATCATGTAACCCCAGAAAAACTGCTGCCCTCTCCCAACTAGCCCAGCAACAGCATGATGATGAACCGTCATCTGCACAAGCATATAGAATAATCATGGAACACTAGCATTGTTTGAGAGCTGAACAGGGAACTTTTCAGAGACTAGGACAAGATCTAACTAACGGCCGCAAGTGAGCTTTTTCTAGTAGCAAAAGAAACCTCATTTACTATGGGGGAAAAGGACAACAGTACAAATCTCTGATGATTATAACAAGTATGCCTCAGTCCCAAACAAGTTGAGGAAATCTCTGCATAAAAATTCTAAATATAAATACCTGTCTTCTTAAAAAATATTAAAAAAGAACTTGGTTGTTCTATAAATTTTAAGATAAATTCCACATGACTGTAAAAGTGAAGGAAGAATTAGAAAATGGCAGGATAAAATCAAGTAGAGCTCTTTAATATATCAAACGCTCTGAAACATTTAAATTCAGAAACATACCAAGGATAAAACCAGCAAGTGGAATGTCAATCGCAAATGAATTAGGTCTAGACTCCGTTCTTGACAGATGGTATTTGTTTTTTGTGTTGTACTCCAGGACGAGGACATAAATAGCCACAACCTGATATTAAATGAGCCAAAAAAAAGGATGTCCTATGAGGAGAAGTCCAACAAGTGCCTATAAAATGTTAAGACAAAATACTATGGATGTCCCTAATCTTTTGAGTATTCATTCCTGTGACCTCGTGTATTTTCAACTAACTTCGTGGGCACTTCTATCATCCCTATAGAAAGGCCTTTAAAAGCTTTTCAATTATATTGAATAGCCAGGTCTCATGATCAAACACACTTTTTAAAATAGCAAGCAGTCAGTCAAATACTTTCAATTATATAACAATGTATACTAAGGTTAGTAAAGAAGATAACAGCTTCTTCTCTTTATATCAGCATTTAAAAATGTCAACCTAAAGAGACTATTTAACCCAATAAAATCAAAAGATTGTTGGCCACAGGAAGAAATCAACAAAATAAGGAATAGAAACGATGAAGCACATGTGGAAGCTTTCAATATGCAATATTAGGTATGTCTTATTCATTACCATTTCCATTCTCTTTTTTTGATTTAGAATTGTTGCATTTTCTTTTCCATTTGGTAGGTAATTCCCAAAGAGTTCAAGTTTTCTGCACTGTCAGTGGACAAAAGTTTTTACAGTATCAGGTAAGTTTTACCTGCTAATTGCTATTGCAGGTTGCCCATTCTTTCCCTACTTCTTTTTCCTTTTTCTAAAATTAATATAAACCCTCATCTCTCCTTCAAACCCTCCATCTCTCCTCAAAACCCTCCCTCCATGGTCTCTTTCTTTGATTGTCCTTCTAATCCCATATTCCTCTGATCTTCTTCATGTGATTGAAATACCTAATGCAATCTAAGATTTTGGTGCCAATTTTTTATGTGATATCTAGGGGTTCAAATGCTTCTCAAGTAAAAAATAACATTGAAAATCGTCTAAAACATGCTACAATAAACCCTTAAAGTAGAAGATTCTCCAGATCGAAGATCAACAATGGTTAAGCTGTTGAGGATAAAGTTCACAGTATTTGAGACGTTGAAGAATTACTAGACCTTTTTTAAATAATTCCAGTCCTTCCTTGTTTGATTATTTGACTGATTATGATGAACAAGTTCAGAAAAATATGGTAAACATTAGAATTTGATTTATGTTAGAAAGGGAAAGTAATGTGATTTCCGTCATAAAAAGAAAGAACTGATTTGGATAGAGTACAACTAGGACTCTACAGGTCTTTTATTTTTCGTAAATCCAAATTTTATAAAGTTACCATGTTTATCTTTTCATTTACCTGATAGCATAAAAAGCTTTGTATACTGACTGTGCACAAACCTAAAACTCAATCTCAAACTCAAATGATATTACATGAAATGAAACAAAAGAAGAAACTAAAAGAAAGTTCTTATTCAAAATGTCCAATTGAAAATGGAGCAGACTATGCCAAAGTGTTGGAAGGTTTATTTAACGTTTCAAAATAGGCATAATAAAATAGATAAGACACCTTAACTTTGCCTCAACTGGCAACTGAACACCCTGTGAAAATGCACATCTAGACACCTTAACTTGGTTTAAGTTGGCCCCATAAACATCCCAACTTTGAGAATTCACCACCTTAAAAGTGACTACATGTGCATTTTCAAAGTAAGGGAGTTCGCGAGACACAACTGTTTCAGATTGAAGTACCTTGATGGTCACAATGAAAGTTGGGTTGTTCAATTGTCAGTGGAGGCCAAGTTAAAAGTGTCTTTCATTCTAGATAAACTGGTTCCAAATTATGTTTAGGGCCAAAACGAATATTGATTTCCTAGCAGGAGTTTAAAGAAGTGGCTAGAAGAGAAGAATTTGCAACTTGTTAGGGTAGTGAATAAGTTGTTCTAGAGGTTACATGTTTTCTTTTTCAACAAGATCAGAGACGCCATATTTTTAACCCAGCTAATATCTGAATAAGAACTGTGGTTACCCTGCAATGGAACTCCACTTGTTGAGTCGCTAAACAGCTTACTGTATCAGCAATTAGAGATGCAGTATTAGCATAGAATGGAGAACCACCATCCAAGTCCAAAGCAGCAGATTTGTAGGTGCGTGGATCAACAATGTTATCATTTATCAAACTTGATGGGTTGATAACAATGAAGGATGTAGGTATCAACATAAAGTTGTCCTGCGCACTGGAAAAAGAACTGCTAGGTAAATAGCATAAATGCTACTCCATGTTAAAAAAAAATATTCATATTATTAATACACCAGTAATGTCATGGCTCCAGGCATGCATAATGTGCACTGCAGTATAAAAAAGAAGCAATCTTTGTCAAACAGCGCCGTAAAAAAGGACTAGTGATCATCTATGCTGTTTTTACTGTATATTTTGTCAAACATAGAAAAAATTGTTAATGGAACATATATTACTTGATAATGCAGGATATGTAGAAGCTTACAGGTCAGAAATATTAGAATGTTTCAGAATCTTCTCTAGATCTTAATCTTCCTTTCATGTGTCAAATATGCACTCACATGACAAAGCTAATTTAGTGAAATAAGCAATAATAGCACCTAGCAATTGCAAGAGAAAACTATTACTATAATCTACAAAATACTTAATAGTTTTCACCTAAAATGTATCCACATGTTACAAGGTAGAAGTGCAGGAGGTGACCCATTGAGCTTTAAGAGCTGCTAAAATATACTGAAATTGCATACCTGAGGGCAAGTACTCTGTGAAATGATGCAGTGACACCTCTTCCAAATCCAGCAGGGTAAGCGGGTTTATTTGCAGAGCCAAAAATCTTGACCTAGCCAATCATGTAACAGTCTTAAGGTAACAAATATGTTTTCTAACAATAAAGAGGTAAAAGCATAACGTAATAAGTTCAGAAGATGAAAAGCAAAAAGAAGATACCATCTTATGGTCTATTAAAACGTGGACACATATACTGATAGTTCCTTCTAAGAATAGTGACGGACAAACACCATTGATGCTCTCGCACCTCAAATGTGCGGCATATGATTTTCCATCTGAACAATGAACAGCCTTGATTTGCCCATGAATAGATGTTAGATTTCCCTCTGGCAAATTATGATCAGAGGGGCAGATGTTGGTCATTTCTCCAAATGGAACAAGAGGCTCGAGAGAACAGTTCTCCAACAACACCAAGTTAACATCAAATAAGTTTGTGACATCAGATGGCATATATAAGTTGACATCTGAAGAGATATCATTGCTTCCATTAGGCAAAGAGTTTGGAATTTGAAACTGATGATAGCCTTCTGGAAGATCATTATTGTGACTTAAAAAGGAGCCAGACTGTTGAAGCAAGCAGGATACATCAAAATTTTGGTGAACATTAACAGATGAAAAAGAAACGCTCCAAATGTGGGTTCCCGAATTCACAACTATTGTATCACCTATTGCATCAGTACAAAACATATCTTCTTTCTGATGTTCTATAAGGTAATGACTTCCAATTTTTAACCTCTGCAACATCAATGAACAAAAGTTGTGTTTATGTCGTAAATTTTATGTCATTAATATGCCAGACATAAGAACAAACAGAAATGAAATGCCATACCTCATAAACAGATAAAGCTTCAGACTTGAATTCCAGCAATGCCCTTCTCACTTGTGGTTTGGAGCAAGACCCCACATCTGTTCTGGTGTCTGTGTGGTGCAACATACCAAGGAAATGATAATTAACACAATTTCCCGTCACAAGACACGGGATCTCCTCTGGACAGCATGAGTCATGACGCTTGCCCACCACAAAAGAGCATGCGTAAGCAGGGTGACTGGAGCTGTAACTCGGTTCATTTCCAGTATCATTGAGTGCAGATGTCAAAGCCTCATTAGACAGTTGATCAGGCTTTTGTCTTTTACATGCAATAAGCTTTCCAATTTCCATTCTATTAAAAAATTTCATTGGTTGCTTCAATTGGTCTATCAAAGGCTCTTCAATACAGGTATCTCTGTTGTTGCCAGAAATAAGTAAATCCCAAGGCAAAATTAAGGCCTCAGCAAATGTGCTTGATGTATTTGAAGCATGTTGACTTCCTTGAAACTGATGCTAACATATCCACAGACTCATTATTTTTGTTCTCTCAAACTTGTAAGACGAGCACTATTTTTTGCAAGACACATACCTTTTGCAGAATAGGGAATTTGTGCATCAACTGAAGTAGATGATACTTTCCTCGTCCAACTTTCTGAAAGTCAACTTGTGAATGTACAGAGGTAGTAAAATGATGATTTACAGGTATTAGGTCCCTCAGGTTGTAGTAAAAATGCAGTGGCATGTTCATCTCTCTCACAAGTGGAGCATTCTCAAAAATACTTCTACACGTGAAAGGTTCATTTTGGAGTAAATCCACATGACCCAGCTTCATGGGTATGTCTTCCATAATTGCCAAAAAATTTCTGACCTGAGAGAAATTATTTTGTGGGAAAGAAAAATGAAAATATATAGTGGATGAAACAATTTCTACCACATAGCATTTATAGTGCTGGGCCCCAAATGATTAGGAAATGAGAAGCACCAAATGAAAGAAGATTAATGTTGCATGAAACCTCATATATGTTATTGATATTCAAACTTGATGGAAGATCTGGTATGATAACATCAATGCTTCCAGTTGCATCAACAAGCAACATCCTTCCAGACGATTGTGAGACCTGGCTGAATGAAAAATTATGATGATAATATTTGGTAAGTTTATAAGAAATATGAAGTCGGAAATAAAGATACTTTAGAGTTTAGATATCAAATACGCAAAATTGATGACAACGGCATGAATAGCATACATCATAGAGCTTTAGAGGAGCTTATGGACGCCAAATAAAGACATATAATGTGTTAAAGGTTCATCAAAGTGAAGAGAAAGAAAGAGGTCATGTGTTCAATGGCAGTCTCATAAATTCAAGAACTAACAAAAGAAAGACAACCAAACGAGGCCCTTATCTCATTAAGGGTAAAATTGTAAGGAAAGTGACTTCTTTATTTCCTTAGTGTAATAATAGTCACTTGTCATTTGGAAGACTTGGTATGTTGAATGTTTGATGTTGAAGTTGAATACTCTCAAATTGTAGTTGCTAGCTTTAGTGCTTAGTGTAATTCCCTTAAGGAATTAGTGAGTGATCAGTGGGTTCACCTTAGTTGCGCGAACTCTTCACTTTTGATGCCGCACCCGTCTCGGATTCTCCAAAAATACACTACTTTTGGCGAATCCGGCACGCACCCGTTGGCACTTTTGAAGAGTCCGAGCAACATAGGGGTTAACTCTTAGAATTGATAGTTAGCTTCTTTGAGTTTGAATAATCAAAGGGTTACCCATTTGTGGTTCTTAGTTTCCTTCGATTTTCCTTGCCTGGGTTTAGTTTAGGTTGTTGAACTCAATTGGTAGGTGACAGTTTTAGCCCCTTGTTCCCCATAAGTTCAATAGCTTGAATCATAATCCACATAGCCTTTTCCTTTTTATTTCCTTTGCTTGTTTGATTATCATCAGTTAAGAAAGTAGGAAGCTACCATCATGTTAAACTTCTTGTGGCCTCTTCTGTGTACATAGAATGATGCTAGTAAATGAGGTTTCCATTTATACAGATTAATCCAATAAACTACTCTTCTTTTACTATGGTCAAAAATTAAGAGGCCACCAATAGGCAATAGTTAGGAAATCTACCTACCACATCATGTCATAATAATAGGCTCCTAACTTCTGGCAAGTATATCATTGAAAACACAAAAAAAAAGGAAGTACAAATAAAAAGTTCAGACCTTTAAGATTCCAAGCAAAGAAACACCTATGTCTTCACTGTGAATGGCTTTCCTTATAGACAGCACATAAGGTCTGCCATCACAAGATATGGAGTTGTTCTCCTTTTGGGTACCCATGATATCAAAATCTGTGTCCTGATGGCAAATCATTTTCTTCCACATGGCCTCACAAGAATTAATTAAATTAGCGATAGGTGCAACCTGAAATTGATTGAACAATGATTATTACATTTTATGTAGCTAAGTTGGTTTTGATTTCTAGAAAGTTAAAGCAGTGTCTCCAACCCCAAACCCCAGAAAGGAAAACCTTCAGATAATGAAAATTTCATAAAATCTGCAAACTTACCAACTTCAAAAGAGCAGAACTTCTTTCCCTGCCACACGCACATCTATCATGCTTGACAAATTCCATGAACATCCCATGCTGCCAAACCAAAAAAATTTAACAAATGAGTACAGTAACGAAGACTCAATTTATATGCTCACCCAATGATAACACACTTACCCGAATTTGGAAGACTGAAGGGGGTAAATATGAAGTTGCATATGTCTGAGCCAATCCTTTCCTCTGGCAACACCTTGAAATTGTGCACATCAGCTAAAAAAAAGTTTTGTCTGACACTAGGCACAAAGAAAAGATATTACGATAATACAGACACTAATAGCTTGTTTGGCCAAGCTTCAAAAATCAGCTTATTTCGACAACTTCTCAAAAAAGTACTGTTTCTGAAAAGCAGACTGTTTGGCCAATAAATTCTGAAAACACTTTCAAGCAGCAACTAGTGTTCGGCCCAAGCTTTTCAAAGAGCTTCTGAGTGCATTTTTCTCAAAAGTGCTTTTCAAAAAAGTACCTTCTAAGGAAAAGCTACTTTTTTTAGATACTGCAAAACAGCTTCTACTACTATCCAGAAACACTTATTTTCTCCCAAATGCTTGGCCAAACACCTTACCCTTCTAAGCTAAGCACTTTCGGCCTCCAAAAGCTTGGTCAAATAGGCTATAAGTTCTAATGTATATCCCTGGTAAGGCAAGCAACTTACATTTGTTGATCCCAAGATCTCTTTCTCAGATAAGATCCCAGAGAACTTTCTCCTTAAACAGATGATGACAAGTAATACCCTGAAGCAAATGAAAAGACCATCATATCAATGATAATATTAACACAGACACAAAATCAATTTGATGATTGTTACTCTTGCTTTACTACCATAGCCTGGCAACAAACGCCAAGGAGTCAATGAACTTTGCAAGAAGACTCTCACAGCAGGTCACTGTATAACACCTGTGAGCCCAACAAATATTGAACAGGTGAATAAAATTAATACGCAGGTACGGTGGAATCATTTACAAGGAGTGCTTAGGAGACTTAACCCGGTTTCCAGCGAGGAGAAACATTCCACAGAAATGCTAGTTTTAACACAAGAGCCGAGTATAAGCGTCTTTGTCCATGAAAAATTTGGATTTACGACATGAACGTTTTTCACTGATACCTGAACAAAAAGGTACCCTTTAAGAGACTAAACACATGACAAAAATCTTTAATTTTCTTATCAAAGTAAAAATACCATTTTACCATTTTAGAAAACATACCATTGCTCCAACTCTCACACTATGTGGAACGGAAAGCTGCTGATCAGTTAACAATAGCAACAGTTGATTATCCAACTCAACAATCATACCCCTCATGTAAATTCCTGTCACAGTTCCTGTATAACTAACAAGTTCTCCTTCCCCTCTCACATCATCAGTTACCCTAAGGGGGAGGGGCAACTTAGGAATATACATCAAAGAATTATCCACAACTACATACATCAATCGAGATACTTTTTTTCCCACAAATACAAGTCTCTTCTTCAATCCCGATATTGAAACATTTCTCTTTATCAGTCTTGAAAAAACTGGATGCCAAGAAGAAGCAGAGCCACAAAAGTAGACAATCTCAGGTTTGTTATAAGAATGATCATTCGAATTCCGCATATCCAATCTTATATTATATTTAGAATTACACAATTTACAGCCACAAACTAAAATATTTACGAGGAACCCCCGAAGATTTTCAATATCAGCTGTGGAGCCAGCTCTGCATGGAACTACAGAAACAGGGCTAACAGATTCTACTAGGCCGCATACAAAGTAGCGAGGTTTTATAGTATAATATTGATCAACACAAGACCCAGAAAGTATAGAAAAAGTATCCGAAGATGCAGAAGTAGAATCGAGAAAAGCCCACCGAATAATTTCTAAGAAGCCACCATTAGCATTAGCATTAGCATTACAGTTGAAGGGTATGAAATTCCAACCTAAAATTTGAACCTTTTTGTTAATCATAGAGGGATTAAACCGAAGAATGTCACAACAAACAGTGTCAGAGCCATCAGAGAAACGAAAACAATTGCAGTTGAGAGGTGAATCGTGTCCATCTCCATGAGGAGGTAGAAAAAGGATTCCAGTAAGAAGAGTTGGGTGGTTAAGGGATTTGAGTATTTTGGGGGAAGAAAGTGTGGGAGTGGTGAGGGAGGGTGAAAAGTGGGGTGGTGGAATTTTTGGACAAGGACTGGAAATGAGTGACGACGCGCCGGTGCGAGGACGACATTCACGGAGGAGCTCCGCGATTGTTAGGGATTTCACGCTTCCTTCCACCATTCTTTGATTTGATTTCATCATACAAACTCACATTTCTTTTTTTCCCCCTATATATAAAAAACAAACTAGACTAGAAAGTCAATTTAATTTGTAATGTCTTAAAATTTGCAATATTTTATTATTAATGTACAATGATAGATATATTTTATTGTAATTTTTTTCGTTATTACACGTTTTTTTTTTGTTGCAATATTTGTGGACTGCTAAGCCCTTTAATTTATTTATGAATAACAAAATTACGAAGTGTCAAAGGAAAATATAAAATGACTAAACGGTGGTCTGCCCAATAAGAAATAAACTATGATGAGAATTAATCAAAGCATTTTATTTTTTCTAAATTGGTTTCTTCTAAGGTCTGCACTCCCTAAAAAGAAACCAAAAGTCTTCTTCTTCATCATCACTTTGATATACCTCCTCCATGGCCGGTAACATCGATTCTCTCCGACCTCTTTCTTCTTTTTTCCACTTCGTTTTCATTGTTTCCATTCATGTTGAGATTTGTGATAAATGAGCTGCTTTATCAAAGATTGCTTTTGCAGATTTATCATGTGGATGTTTGTTCATTGCATCACAATTGGATTATGTCCTCTTCACACTTCATTTTCCAGTAAGTAAGCATTTTGTATCTTCCCTGTTGAAATTATCCCTTTTCTCGCATTTGTTTGCCCTAAGAATGTATTTTTCAGATTTGTGCAATTCTTTTTCATATTAGAATGTTTTCCCTTCCCCCATTGGTATCTTGATTGATCTTCTTAGTTTTGATTCTCAAATTTGCTACTTGCTGCTTGTCGAGGTTGAGGATTTTTTTTGCATTAGTAGGTAGTTTTGTGAAAGATGTACAACTGAATCTGTTTGCCCTGTTAAAGGCTAGATTAGCTATACAATCCGCCATAGTATTATCTTCTCTATAGATATGCCTCAATCTGACTTGTATTAACCGAGCAAATTGTTTGATATCTTCCACCAATACTTCAATTTGCCATGGAATTTTCTATGTACCGATATAATATTGACTAGCATCAAAGAATTAGTTTCTATCTATATTTCACCAATCCCCATAGATAGACAATGGTAAATAACTTCTCTTACAGCTATTGCTTCGGCCTCTATGTTGGTTGTTTTATGTATCTCTTCCCCCTGAGCATACACTAAATCACCGTTTTCATTTCTTAGACAAAAATCAGAAGCACTCCTCCCTGGATTGCCCTTTGAGGCCCTATCTGTGTTGCATTTTAAACTTCCTTGACCTGGCGGCTTTCATGTAACTAATATAGCTTTGGTTTATACCTTTCCAAATATTTCACCATTTCTGACCAAATTGTAGGAACTTGCTGCATCTTAGGGTAGATTAGCTTCACCATTCTTCTAATATATGTGTTCACTGTATATACAAGCTTGTTGAAAGAACAAGTCTTTTCATTCTTTAAGTTGTTTCTCCTTCTCCATAGATGCCACATGATAATGGCAGGGACTGCTGTAAATATTTTCTTTAATTTTGGACAACATTGAATTGTCCACCACTGATTCAGAACCTGTGAAAGTTGTAGTCCTTCGATGTTTATACCTGCAAAAACAACAAACACCTTCCACAATTTTGAAGTTATGGAAGAAGTTAGAAATAAGTGTGACATATTCTCTAGTTTAGCTTCCTGAAAAACCAACTCTTTGAGACTAGATGTATTCCCAATCTTTGCAAAACATTATATGTCGGGACCCTATACTTCCAAGCTCTCCATATCAGGTGTGACGTTTTGAAGGACAGTTTTCTTGCCCAAATTAACTTGAAGATCTCTTCTTACTCTTTTTTTGTCTGACATACTCCCATGCACTCTTTACAGAGAATTTTCCATTTGTTTCAAGCATCCAGTATGGTTTATCAATGGATTCAGTGTTGTTAGGAAATGGGATGTTGCTGACAATGTGATGCACATATTCAGCAGGTATGCATTCTTCTAACTTTTGTATAGTCCATCTATTCTCATCTGCAAACTTGCACACTTCTATTTCTTCATCATCAGATTCTGGTATAATGTGGTATAGTGCTCCCAAGGTTGTCCAGTTATCAAACCAGAAGCTGGAATTTCCCCTTTGATCTGTGAACTAATTTGATGCTCCACTACCTCTCTCATTCCCACCATCTTTTTCCATATTGTATAAGCTTCTCTACTTTGTGAAATCACTGGATGAAGCTTTTTACAATATTTATTCATCATAAAAGAAGCCCACAGAGAAGATTTGCTCCTTAGGTTCCACCATAGTTTACAATAAAGGGCATTTGAAACATCAATAAGTGATCTGAAGCCTATTCCACCCTCCTTCATTGGTAGACAAAGGGTCTCCCAACTCACCCAATGCCTACTTTTCTTGTCATCTGAGTTGTTCCAAAAAAAATCTTGCAAAGATTTTATGGAGATGTCTTATTACACCAATGGGAGGATTCTGAGCGGAAAGAAGATGAATGGGAATGCCCTGAAGCACATGCTTTATAAGAACTACCCTTCCTCCATATGATATCAATTTTCCTTGCCAAGATTGCACTCTCTTTCCTATCTTCTTGATCATTGTATCATAGTAACTTATCTTGTTCCTTCCATAAAAAATAGGGCATCAACCCTCAGGGGTTGGCCTGCTGGCAATTGACTTGAGCCTTGGGGGTTTGCTCCCTTTCAAGGTCTCAAGTTCGAAACCCACTGGGTGCAAACAATTTCTGAGGGCCATCGGACTAGGTAAAACCTGAATTAACCGTGGTGCACTTGCGGGAAACTCCTTGCCGAGGGCCTGTGCACCCCCGGGATTAGTCGGGGCTCAAAGAGACTCGGACACCCGGTGCAAATAAAAAAAAATAAAATAAAAAAATAAAAAAATAGGGCATCCTAAATAAGTAAAAGGGAATGTTCCTTTCCTTATTTTTGTCATTCTCTTGATTTTGGAAACAGTGCTTGCTGCAACCTTATCGTGAACATAAAAGACACTTTTTTCTAAATTAATCAATTGACCTGATGCAGCCTCATATTTCTTTAATACCTTGATCATTATCTTCATGGATTTGTTATCTGCTGAGGTAAAGAGAATTGTGCCATCTGCAAAGGCTAGGTGATTCACCTCTGGACTCCATTTTGGCATCCCAAATCTCCTGAACTCTTCTTTCTCATTTAGAGCATTTAGACCCCTAGACAAAGCTTCAACATATATTATGAATAAGGTTGGGGATAAATGATCCCCTTGCTTCACTCCTCTAGTAGATTTAAAAAATCTTTTTGCCTGCCTATTTATCAAAACTAAATACCAATTGTTTGCTAGCAGCTGGTAAACCTTATCTATCATAACTTCATTGAACCCAAATATTCTCAACACTTTGGTGATAAACAACCAAGAAAGCCTATCATAGGCTTTTGTCATATCCAATTTAATCACCACATTAGTTGTCTTGGTTCTAAGTCCGATGTCACTTACTATTTCTTGAGCTAATAGAACATTCTCCACAATGCTTCTGTTTTTAACAAATCCTTTTTGATTTTTTGAAATTAACAAAGGCAATAAGGTCACCGGTCTCTCATGAAGGACCCTAGAGATTACTTTGTTGATGAAATTACTTAAGCTGATAGGTTTGACATCTGAAAATGTTTTAACTTGATCTTTCTTGGGAAGCAAGACCAGTTTTGTGTGCGTCATAAATTTTGGAAGATTATACCCTCTAAGTAAGCTTGCACAACAGCTAGGACATCTTTCTTAATAATTTCCTAGCAACTGTTGTAAAATGCCCATGTGAAACCATATGGGCCACCTGAACTTTCACCGTTTAGGGCAAAAACAACTTCTCTGATTTCTTGTTCATCTGGAATTTTATTTATTGACTCATTTTGCTCTTCATTGATGATGTGTGGTATGTGATTAAGAAGCTCAAAATCCCAAAAAAACAGTCCTCAGTAAACTGTTTTAAAAATAATTTATTGCTTCAAGAAGCTAATTCTTCCTTGTCCTATATCCACTCTCCATTTACATCTTGAATTCTAGTAATTTGCAGCCTTCTCCTTCTCCCTTGAACATAGGAATGAAAGAATTAGTATTTCTTTCCCCATCAGTGAGCCATTTCATCCCTGACTTCTGCCTCCAATATTCTTCCTCCAAGTGTAAGTAATTAGCAAGATCAGCCTGAGATTTATGGAGATTAATTTTGTTAACTTGAGTAGGTTTCTCTTCAAACTGAATCGCTTGTGCCTGAATAATTTCTTCAAGTGTAGCAATCTTTTGTAAAATATTACCATAAGTATCCCTACTCCATTTGGCTAGGCCGACCTTCAGATTCTTTAATTTCTGATGAAAAGTAAACATTGGATTTCCATTGTCTTCTGAACACCAGTGTGCTCTAACAAATTCCTTGAAACCTTGATGCTTAGTCCAAAAATTCAAGAATTTGAATGGCCTTATTATAGCCTCTCCATTTTGAGTGCACTGTACTTCCAGAGGTGAGTGGTCTGAACCTTTCTTGATAAGATGCTTGGCACTTATGACTGGATATTGATCTTGAAATTTCTGATTAGTTAATACCCTGTCCAGTCATTTAACAATGCATGCTTCATCCGTTCTCCCATTCCACCATGTGTACGTACTCCCAATATAACCCATATCTGTCAGTCCACTAATACAGTTTACAAAGTCCTTTGTTTCCTGAAAAAAGACCGGGAGCCCTCCAATCTTCTATTCACTCGACAAAATAACATTAAAATCCCCCTCCAATTATCCATGGTTTTGAGTGTTGATCTGCAATAAGATTTAAAGATTCTCATAATTCTTTCCTGACACCAGTACTGCAAACAACATATATAGTAGTTATCAAAGTTTCTTCTCTCCATGTTTGGTGTTTCATCAGAAGAGTAAGGTGTTGGGTGGTGTCTGCTATGATGTTGATTTGTAATTCTTCTCTTGTAAATATTCAAATTTTTCCATTGCAATTACTCCAAGCTGTGTGGTGGCCCAATATTCTCTTGTAACTATTAATGTTTGATGAATCTTCAAAAGGTTCCATTAAACCAATGAGCCAATAATGTTGAAGTTTGCTTTTAGTTACTGCAGTAACTTTTAGTAAAATAAGTTATTTAGTTTGAAATAAATTTGAATTTTGAATTTTAGTTAGTTTGTTTATGTTGTTGAGATATTTTAGGTTGTTTAAATTTCAAATTATGCAGATGATGTATTTTTGTTGGCTATTTAAATCCCCTCAATGCTTAATAAAATTATTGAAAGCTATTGAAAGTCATTTCAATCCATTGAGAGACATTTTCAATCTTTTTGTGCTGCCCCATTTTTAAAAAACACCAACAGTGGTATCAAGAGCTTCATTGATCCTGTGAAATCTTCCAAAGAACTACCATACATTTTTAACCCGTAAGGGCTACCTTTTTAACCCATCAGGGCTACCCATTTTAACCCATCAGGGCTATTTTTTCAACCCGTGCTTTTTTCAAAGCACAGGTATTTCTAAACCAATTTTTAAACAAAAATAATGGCAAGCAATAGTCTCTCTTTGAATGCCCCAAAAATTTTCACAAGCAAAAACTATCAAATTTGGTCTGTGAGAATAAAATCATATTTTGAAACCTATGTTATATGTGAGGTTGTGATGGAAGAAAAACCCTTACAACCTCTCTCTGCAAATCATACAAAAGTTCAGATTAAAGCACTTTCAGAAAAACTTCTACACAAGACAATGTCATCGCATGTGTTTTTGAAGAACAAAATCAAAAGAAGAAAAAGAAAAAAGAAGAAATTTTGCAAGTTCAAAAACAATGAAAAAAATCCAGCATCAACTACCAAAGCAAAAATTGAGGAGGAGCATTGTTTTCAATTGCAGTAACTAAAGCAAATGAGGAGTGTTGAAGTTTGCTTTTAGTTACTACAGTAACTTTTAGCAAAATAAGTTATTTAGTTTGAAATAAATTTGAATTTTGAATTTTAGTTAGTTTGTTTATGTTGTTGAGATATTTTAGGTTGTTTAAATTTCAAATTATGCATATTATGTATTTTTGTTGGCTATTTAAAGCCCCTCAATGCTTAATAAAATTATTGAAAGCTATTGAAAACCATTTCAATCCATTGAGAGACATTTTCAACCTTTTTGTGCTGCCCCATTTTTAAAAAACACCAACAAATAACGATTCCTTCTATTCATATTAGTCAACCTCTCAAATGCTTGTTGGGTGTTGACTGACCTGATGTTCCAGAATAAGACCTTATTCATTATTGATGATTGGATTTTGAGGCAGCAAACCTCCTTGGTAAAGGTCTGATAGGAGCCACAGTCTCATTGCTCCCTTTTGTTCCTTTCTGCTTGGTATGCTCTCCTTTTATTTTTTCAACTTGAGTTATTTCCAAATCTGCTTCCTTGGAAATCTGAGTAATGTTGTTCATGATGGATTCACTTTCTTCTTCTCCACCTATGTTCTCTTCTGTTGGATATAGATAACTGTCTATATTATAATTATTTTTGACGATCTCCTCATTGATGTTGCTCACTACTGGATCTATTTATTTATTCTTCATGTACGCCTGCTCGACTAATACTCCTTCACCCGGTGATGCATCTGTTATAGTGTTGGAAGCACTTGAATTTAGGTATATCACCTTCTCTCCTTTTCTTTCTAACTACTTTGACTGACTTGTCTTTATATCTCTCTATGGGGTGTTGTTATTACACATCATATTAACATTATAAAAAGATATTTCATGCATAGATATGTGTTTGATAGGAAAAATAGTTAAACATAAATATTTCAACAGTTGATATAATACATCGATTCCTTAAATATATCACTACATGGGACATAATTATTAACAATTATAATTTTGAGCAACAACCAAAACAAATGCCCCTCTTCTATCAATGAGCTTTGAACGAATATGGTCAATTCATACAACTTTTGGTTGAGAATTACAGTTCTAACAATGCTAAGAATATGAACGATGAATCCTAAAAACTAAAAAGTTTCTCTTGATCTTGCAATCATGGACAGTAAATTCAGTTTTCCAAGCATTTTTTTTCAACATGAATGCTAGTTGCTTCTTCCATGGTACATTTTGAACTGTTTAAGAAAAGTAAAACAAAACATGATTTAGGAGCAAATTATTGGTGTACACCTAAAAACAGGAAGTGACTCAGAGATTATGACAAACTTCAATTAAACATATTAACACAATTTTAAAATACTTCATATTTTATCCATGGAGCTCCAATCTCTTCATATTTACTGGCAAGTGGCAATAAGCATTAAGTTGATGCAAAGTAACTTGAAGTTCCCTTTTAAGCCTCAGTTCAAACCAATTGTGTGCTATTCTTCTATCAGCCTACCCACAAGAATTGCTCCGACTTTAGAGTTGATATCATCCATATCATCAATATGGCATGAATTGTATGCACTACACAATAAAGTTTATAAACTATTTTTTTAGTCATATTAAAGTAACTAATTGTATCCACCATAATAGCAAAGTCCCTTTAGCGTCAAAACAGAGACGGACGATATTCACTTGTAAAATTTTGTAAAAGAGTGTAGATAAGACTCCAATTTGTGAAATCAATTGTTGAATACATCTCTTGAAGAAAGCATGCATAATCACTAATTTGTCCTAGATGAAGTACACATGTTAATTGTCAATGAAGTAGATCTTAAAATTAAGTACAACTTACATTGCATTTTATTCAACTCAAAGTTGTTGACTCATCACCATTTCAAAAAATCCAATTTTATTCATATGAATGAAGTGATTTCTGTTGAACAACAAAGATAATTTTTTGACGCTCCTACTATCTAATTCCATATTATCTCTATTTATCTCTCTAAGAGAAGAAAAAGCTAAGAGAAATGACAGAGAAAAAAAGGCTTAGAGAAATGGTAAATTGATAATTATAGGGAAAGAAAAATGGAATGGAACATTCCAGTCTGTCTCTCTATATACACGCTCAATAGCAAATTAAATAGGCGCACAGAGGAAAAATGTCAACCAAAATAGCACTACATTTTACAGTACAATTTTAAATACTATTTGTACAACAAACTATAGCAATGTTCGTCTTTTTTAACTCCTATTTCTAAATAAGGGGAAAAAAACAACAACTTCGGGTATATTGTGAGAAAATTCAACCGAAGTATCTTGAGAAAATTGAATAAAAGGTATAAATTAAGTCTTGGTTTTGTGTTGGTGACACATCCACTTAAAAATATAATTAAGTTAATTTGGGACCAAATTAATATTTTCAAAATTTTCTAATCTTTTATAAAATACAAAAAAATACTATATTTTTCAACTACTTTAATTCTATCCAAACAATTTTTTTAAAAAAAAGTAAAAGAAAATAGAATTTTCTCTCTTCTTCTTCTCTCCAACATTCTTCTCTTCTTCTTCATTAGAAAATCCGACTGTTCAACAAATCTTCTATCCATTATCTTCCTCCTCATCTCCCGTTGTCACTCTCTCTTTCTGAACTGAAGGTTGTGTTCGACTTAAAATGGGTAAGTCATTTTTAAAAAAAAGATTTTACAATTTTCGAACAACACACTCTTGATACTAAGTTCTTTTCTCGGGTTAATGAACAAGAAATCATTATATAGATGTGAAAATTGAATAATGGTGTAATGATACCTATTATTTATTATTTTTGAAAGAAAATCGACAAATCCAAAAAAAATCCTAATTTTGAGGAAATGTATATGTATTGTTGTTGTTCAGTGAAAAGTCATTTTTATTGCTTTTGTTCTTCTTCTTTTTTTACCATTTTGTTCATATAATTGTAGAAATTTAGTCTTGTTCAGTTGTCCAACATATATTTCATTTGTTGAAAGATGTGTGTATGTTGCAACATATTAGTGATATGTTGGTCCATATTCCAACATAGTTGTCATATGTTGGAACATGTCACTTATGTGTTAGAGAAACAGAATGGTCATCTGTAGTACCAAGTTACCCATATGTTGAAACAGAAGATTCATCTGTGGCAACAGAAAATTCATCTGTGTCAACAAAAGGTACATCGCTGGCAATAGAATTTTCATCTGTGTCAACATGAGGTACATCTCTGGCAACAGAATATTCAATATAAGTATAAATTGTTATCCCATATTATTTAATAATCAGTTTTAATCTCTCAACCTTTTTTATTTATCTTGTAGATAAAATGTCACGAGAAGCTTCATCTGTGGTAACAACTTAATTTTTTTACTGGTGTTGCTTCCTCTTCTAACATCAAATGCTCTTCTTGTCGATGCGAAGGATGTGAGCATCAAAATGATTATTTTATTAGTCGTATTAAAGAACTCACTAATACTTTTAAGGAAATGACATTTAAAATTGATGTTTATACATCCAGGAAGATTTCACAGCCTTTGAGGTGTAGGAGGTTGAAAAAATCAATTTTCCAATCACTATCTATAATTAGTAAAAGAAAAAAAATTCAATGATTAATGCTCCAGTATCTTCCTCAACCACAAAAAGGCAAGGAGAAAGAGAAAGAGAAAGAGAAAGAGAAAGAGAGGAAAGTCGTCAGGATGTGAAGCAACAATATCCATTTGAAGGTTTTAACATTGCCGACGAGTTAATTTCTCAACCCAATAGGTGTTGGACTGATGAGGTAAATCCATGTCCACTTATGTTTTGATTAAGACATACTCATACATACAAATAATTGATACATAAATACACTTGTTGATGCATCTGTGCAGCATGTCGATGTTATTTTATACTATTTGCAGAAGAAGTCAAAGCAACAGAATCATTATAAATATCGATATACCACTACTAATTATTTTTTCAAAATATACATTGACAATGCCAGTGTTGTTCCTGAAAATGAGAATAAAATCATTAACATTATCAAAGGGTTTAGTATACCCGCTGGACTTGGCACCTCACAGAGTAATGGGGAGTTTCATTCGGTCCTGGGTTTCGTTGTATTGAAGGAACGATGCATAAAGGTGTATGATTCGATGTCCTCATCTAGGGCTAACAAAAAGTTATCCGCCGAGATTCAAAAGTTGTCTACAATGTTGCCAAAGTACCTTGAATCCACTGGACTTTTTGAGCAAAAAATCTGAACCAAATGGTCAGTTCTTGAATCTTACCAGGGCAAGAACAAATCTCACTCATTTGAAGTCAAACATGTTATTAGTATTGCCCAACAAGAAGGCAATAGTTTGTACGTATCACATTATTTTTTTGTCTTACCGCTGTCGAAATGTGATGTTATTAGCTTTTATATTTTCTAATTGATGATATACCATGCAAAGATTGTGGACTTTTTGTTCCTGCATACGCTGAGTTTTTGAGTGATGGACTACAAGTACCATCTTATGGAATTATTTGTACTTTTAAGGAATTATTAATTTATAATAATGACGAGACCATATATTTATATAGAGGTCTTATGATAATATATTATCTTATTATCTTATCGAAATGGGTGATTTTTTCCACTGGCACAAGTCAGGACCGAAGGAAAATATTATCTTAGAGAGATTATCAATTTACCGAGTATTAATTTAATGAGGTTTTACTGTATTTTGATTAAATTAATTATGGATTAAACTGGAATTTTTAAAACTTGTTAATTATTTTTCAAAATACAAAAAAAGTCTATTGGATTAAAAAATAAAAAATAAATCTCAAATATTTTCTTCTCTCTCAACCATCGTTCTTCTCTCATTTTCCCTCCATTTCTTCTTCTCTTCTCAGTAACAAGCGACCCCACCAACAAATTTGGGACACCATCTTTATAAGTTCCGGCGATCTCGAACACACCAACAGATTGAAGACACTATCTCAGATAATATTTGATTCAAAAAGTTAGGATTTCAAGATGATATATTTGGATTAATGAAGAATAAAAAGAACAAATTCTAAGTTAGGATTAATAATTTTGACTACTACTCTTGATTTTCATATGGGTGAAGATTATTTTGACTGCTATTCTTGATATTCATATGGGTGGAGACTATTTTAACTGTTAATTTTGACATTGTTGTGAAAATAATGAAATCTGAATTTGAAATTTTTCTTGAGAAATCTATTATGAAAAAATGTACCATAATTTTAGTGAACACTTCTTTAAAACAATATTGAAATTATAATATTTTTTCTAAATAATGATTTATATGTTACAACAGATCACTCATTTGTTAGGGATATTACTTTACTTTGTTATATTTGTTAAATTCATTGCTACTCTTTTTCAAATAATGCATAAATTAATTATATAAATGCCTCCAATTAAAAAAAGAAACTAAATAATCAACTCCCAAAAAATCAAGTAAAATAACTAATTAGTTATAAACTTTTTTTCCAAATAGATAAAGTGTTCCAATTTGTAAATGTACAAAAAGAGAAAAAAGTTGTGAAAAGAGTTCATAAAATGATATTGAAGAAGAAAGTGATGATGAGGAAAATGGGGAAGAAAATGAAGAGGAAAGTAAGGAAGATGATGAAGCATCGATGTTGCGAATATCATGTCTTCTGCTCATAACAGTCCTTCATCCTTTGATGTTGTTTGAACTTTCAATATTGATAAATTTCATGTGGAAATGCCTATGGATAATCATACAATGATTTTGTGGTTAAATCACTAATATAATTTTTTTTGATAATTTTAGGAGTATATTGAAGAAGGAAAATTGGTGGATATCTTTAAGATCAACTGTTTTGGGACCTTTTTTTATTTGCCATAGAATAATAATGTACGCTTTCAAATGAACATGTTGTATGATCTTCTCAAGTTTAGGATTAAATATAAGGGTGAGGATGATGAAAATAAGAAGAAAAATGAGATTTGGATAAACTACTGTGGCATGTCGGTTTGTTTTGTCATAAAAGAATTTGCTATAGTGCTAGGATTAAGGTCCACCCTCGTTCTGAACATCTTCCCATTGTTACAAAAATTGAAAAAACTCACATACTAAAAACATCAAAGACATCATTGACAATATTTGTTGAAAATAGCTACATAAGCAAGAAATTGTTAAATGAACTTCAGTTTAAAAAGATGTTAAAGAAGCACAAGGAGTCATTGTGCTTAGTTTGATTTGTACATGCTATTCTTTGGGCCAGTAACACCAACAAAGTCATACACCTGAATTGTTAATGGTCGCTCAGTATCGAAAGGCATTTAAAAATTATTTATTGGGTTATGAAAGCTTTATGTTGGCTGTCATATATTTATTGACAGACTTATCACCGAAGATAACTAACTTATGGCATTCCTTGTATTTTTATGGTAAACTTTTAAATATTTTTCTCTAGTATTTTATTTTTGTTATTATGTAATTATTTAAATTTTTTATTGACATCATATTTTTTAGGCTTCTTCATTTGAAGTCATTTTTCACCCTCGACGGCAAATCAAGGAATACTTGTAATACCCCGCAAGTTGGAAAGTCCAAAGAAAAAGAAAAATGCAGAAAAATTTCACTGAAGTGAGGATTTACGAGTCCAACCTACGGACCGTAGGAAGTCTTGCAGGCCGTACCAAAGGATTCATAAACTTCGAGACAAGTTTTTGGAAAATTAAGTTTATGAAGTTTGACCTACGACCTGACATAACGAACTGTATGATGGTTGACGGGTCGTAAGACTTACCCGTAAGATTGATTCACAGATTTGATTTAGGACCTTAATTCTATGGAAGTTTTTGACGAGTTCTCATTTGTTCTATAGACCACAAAAAGGTTCTGTAGAAAGGTTCCAGACTTAGTAAAATTTTAGAGTGAAAGTTGAGTTCTACGGATGAGCTCTATAGACCATAGACAGTTCAATGAACCATAGAAAGGTCTCGTGGGAAATGACTGAATATTTGGATTTCTGAAGTTGGTTCTATGGCTGACTAGGACGGACCGTAGGGATTTCTACGGACCATTGGTCACAACAGTAGGTTTGTCCGACAGTTATTTTTAAGGGGTAATCAGGTCTTTTTTATGCACTTAATACCTATACTACGTTGTTTTGACCCTAATTCTAAGATCTATTACTACCCTTCACTCTTAGAAATTTCCCCAACTCTTTCATTCCCTCAATTCCCAAATTTCTCTCCAAGTTTCTCTCTAAAATTCTCTCTCTAGATCAAGGAAGAAAAAGCTAGGGTATTCAAGGTAAAGTCTCCTTGTTTACCATTGATTCTAGGGATTTAAGATCAAGTTAGGTAGGGAGTTCATCAATGGGTTTCATTCTCCAATTCAATTTCAATCAAATTGATTAGGTTTTCACACAAAATACCCATGGTTCTATTTGTATGAATTCAACTGTTTGATTTTGATCATATTATGATTATTTAGATTCAATTACATGTTTTCCAATCAATTCCATGTGAACCCATGTATTTATTATGATTTTGACTACGAACCCTAATTAAATAAATTTTGAAGAAAAGCTATGAATATGTTTTGATGAACTTATGCATGACTATGAAAAATGATTGATTATGATCTAGGTTGATTTGAGATAAGTATCGATTATTTGTGAAAGGATCATCTCACTTATGTATGAATTGTGAAAGGTTTTCTCACATTAAAGGATCTTGGTATTGTGAAAGGATTTCTCACTCATGTATGATTCAAGATCTAAGGAGCTATTCTATGACGTTTCTAGCTTGGATTAGTAACTTAATTGTGCTTTTCCATGGATTATGACGATCTTATGTTTATGACTTTTCGTTGGGATTTTTACTTAGCACCGAGAGGATATTGAGATGAAGGCTCTCCCGTTAGTAGAGTTTGAGTCTTTAGTAGCAATCTTCTTGTCCCTAACTAGATATCCCATAGGTTGTCTTATGTTACATAGCTAGTGGATCAACCTAAGATAAAAGTTTAAGGTTCTTGTCTTGGCAAGTAATGATATCTCTTTTCGGTGTGGGAGGAAGACACTAGATTCCATGTTATAGCTCACTTGGTCTATATTGGTTAATAGTAAATATCCCACAAAATGAACTAAGTTGTTTTCAAATGCTTATGAAGCTTTCCACATGTGTTGTAGATGCATTGATCATGTTCATGTTTATAATTCTTCTTCAAAGATTTTATGATGTTTAGCTTGGTCATGCATATCATGTTTTCCATTATGTCTTCTTATGATCATGTCTCATGATTTATTGCATTCCCCTCATACTTAGTACATTCCATGGCTAGTTGATCTCATTGATGATTCAAAGATCAAGAGTTGGTGAGTCCTCAAGTTTGAGGACCATGATACTTCTATTTTTTCTTATGTCTTTATGTTTTAGACTTGTATGTGGTGTACGAGTTACATCCCGACCTCTCTTAGTGATGTAATAGATGGCTTGTATAGACTTTGAAGTACTCCCGCTTATGTCAAACTCTTTACTTCTTATGATAGTTCTTTACTTTTCTTTATTATGTTGTGTATATATTTGTCAAGTGGCTTGAATAAGGCCTTTCGGGGTCTTATACGCCATGTCATGCATAGGGTGTACTTTGGATCATGACACTACTCGAAAGAAATTTCTTATCCAAGGGTTCTTAAATGGTTGGCTACCACGAGAAAATAAAAAATGAATGCCCTTGATCATTTTAACCCTCGTGATGATAAAATACATCTTCTTTTATTCATTAATTTTTTTTAAATTTAAGTTTAACAAGTTACTAGATTGAAACAAATCGATATGATGTTGCAATTGTTATCCTATATGTTACAACATATGTGATATTTATTACAATAAATAAGACATTTATATCAATTTATTTCTAAATATTTGTTAAAATTGCTAACAGATAACTATTATCTTGCAACTTATATAGCTGATTGGTAATGTCTTGCAACAAATATGTCATTTGTTGCAACTTATTTCTAAATATCTATTAACAGCTTATTCATTTTATGCAACAGACGGGTTATATGTTACAATAGATATCTTATTTGTCGAACAAACTCCATATCTGCTACAACTTATAAGTGATCTTCTGCAACTTATCTCTGAACATCTCAAACAAATTATCTAATATACTTTTGATTATATGTTGTGTGTCACTGACTGATCCAAAAAAAGTAGAAGTTGAAGATGTCATTTCTTGTTACTCTATGATTTGTTGAAATCTTATCTGACCATATGATAGATAGGATAAAGAAGGATTGGGTAGAACAACAACCATCAAAAGAAAAATTGTTGATATTGATAAGCTTGATGATGCGAGTGAAGTAGCTAATTCGATTGATGTGGCTGTTGGTGTAAGTGTTGCTACTGGTGATGAGCATGATGGTGATGTTGGTGACAATGTTGATGATTTCAGCAGTGGTGGTGGTGGGTTCACACAATTTTTCAGATATGCAATAGATCATTCAATATAATGTAAGACGAAGAGAATCATCTCCTGTTGACGTCTCTTCTAAAAAATGGTAAGGTTATAGCCTATGCCTCCAAACAACTTACGATTCATGAGAAGAATTACCTTACTCATGATCTCGAGTTGGCAGCAGTAGTTTTCGCTCTCAAAATATGGCATCACAATCTATATGTTGTTCATGTGGATGTGTTCACTGACCACAAGAGTCTCCAGTATGTGTTCAGTCAGAAGGAGCTTAATCTCAGACAAATGAGGTGGTTAGAGTTGTTCAAGGACTACTAAATGAGCATCCTATATAACCCAGGTAAGGCTACAGTTGTTGCTGATGCTTTGAGCAGGTTATCCATGGGTAGTATTGCTCATATTGAGGAAGGCAAGAAAAAGTTAGCTAAGGAAGTTCATAGACTTGCCTGTTTGGGAGTCCGTCTCTTGAACTCCAGCGAAGGTGGAGTTGTGGTGATGAATGGAGATGAATCATCACTAGTATCTTAAGGACAAACAAGATAAAGACCCTTTCTACTTGAACTAAAAGTAAATGATCATCTGCAAAAGGTTATGGCTTTTGAAAAAGTGGGAGATGAGGTATTGAGTTGCCAAGGTAGTTTGTGTGTACCAAAGGTGGATGAACTCCAAGAGATAATCATGGCAGAAGCTCATAGTTCTAGATATTCAATCCATCCTTGCTCCACAAAGATGTACCATGACTTGAGAGAAGACTATTGGTGGAGTAGTATGAGGAGGTGCATTGCAGAGTTCGTTGCTAGGTGCCCAAATTGCCAATAAGTCAAGGTATAACACCAAAGGTCCGATGGCGTGACTCAAAACATAGATTTTCTTGAATGGAAGTGGGAGATGATTAATATGGACTTTGTTACTGGTTTTCTGCGATCACAACATGATTTGATTTGGATGATTATAGATCGGATGACTAAATCAACCCATTTCTTACCGATAAATAGTACAAATTCAGCCAAGGATTATGCTAGATTGTATATTCAAGAGATAGTTTGACTTCATGAGGGTTGTATGTCTATTATCTAAGATAGGGGTGCACAATTCACCACTCACTTTTGGAAGTCTTTCAAGAAAGGTTTGGGTTTGAAGGTGAACCTTAGTATTGCTTTTCATCCTCAGACTGATGACCAAGCAGATCATACAATTCAAAACCTAGAGGACGTGTTGAGGGCATGTGTCATGGATTTCAAATGTAACTAGGATGACCACTTGCCTCTCATAGAATTTTCTTATAATAATAGTTATCACTCATGTATTCAAATGGCTCTTTATCAGGATTTGTATGGGAGAAGATATAGATCTCCTATTGGTTGTTTTATGGTTGGTGAGGCTGAATTGATAGGGCCAGTCTTGGTTAATCAAGCCATGGAGAAGGTTAAGATTATTTAGGAAAGGCGGAAAACAATGCAAAGTCGTCCGAAATCCTATACGGATGTTAAAAGGAGAGACTTAGAATTTGAGGTTGATGATTGGGTCTACTTGAAGGTTTCACCTATGAAGAGTTTCATGAGATTTGGTAAGAAGGGGAAACTCAATCCCCAGTACATTAGTCCTTACAAGATATCCAAGAGGGTTGGTAACGTAGCTTATGAGTTGGAGCTACCTTTATAATTAGCAACAGTTCATCCGTTGTACCACATATCCATGCTAAAGTGTTTAGACGATCCTTCACTTATTGTACCTATTGAACATATTGGTATCAAAGGACAACCTATCTTATGAAGAGATGCCCATTCAGATTCTGGATCGTCAGGTTCGCAAGTTGAGAACTAAGAAAGTTGCATTAGTCAAGGTCTTATGGAGGAATTTATTTGTTACAGAAGCTACTTGGGAGGCTGAGGAGGATATGAAGAAGAGATACTCTCATCTCTTTTCTTCCGAAACTATTTTAGACCAAGGTACTGACTCTTGTAAAGTACTCTTTAAGTTGATATGTTGAGTTATGTTTATTTATTGTTGGGTGCTTGAGTTGGATTGTTAGATGCTTCCCACCCCTGTTCTACTTAATGTGCTCTTATTCGAGGACAAATGTTTCCAAGGGGGAGATATTGTAACACCTTAGACTTCGAAAGATTTAAATAGAAAATTCATACATGTCACCTATTAGGTTTTAGTTTTGGGTCAACTTCAATTGACCATATATTTTAGCACATATAGAACTCAGTAGCCCATGGACTATCAAATCAAAGGTCTTTAAGTCCTCTCTCCTAAGACTGGGCACCGGACCGGAACGGAACCACCAGACCGGAATGAACCGGTACTGGACCGAAACGGGATGGGTTGACCGGTTTATTGACCGGTACCGGGATGAACTGGATCGGAATTACCGGGATGGATACTCGGTTCCGTCCCGACCCACTATATATCGGGATGGAACCGGAATGGACCGGAACAGATCGAAATGGAACGGGATGGGATAAATGGGACGACACATCTAGATATTTCAAAAAATGATAAAAAAAATCAGTTATTTTAATTTTTTGAAATACGAAAATATGAATGTTTTTTCTAATTTTTACTTATAAAGTTTGCAAGTTAAGTTTAATAAAAAAAAAAAATTTAACAAAATGTTTTTGAGCTTAAGTTTTTAAGATTTGAATCTTTTGAAGTTTATTAAGTTTGCAATTTACGTTTAATAAAGTTTTTTTTAAAAAAAAATGTTTCTGAGCTTAAGTTTTTAAGATTTGAATCTTTTGAAGTTTATAAGTTATTACTTATTAATATGTTATAACTTATAAGTTATATTTATAACTTGTAATTTAAATAACTTAAGTTTGTAATTTTAAAAAATTAAATAAAAATAAGGATAAAACAATGACACAAAGTCACAAATTAAAAAATATCAATCCAATTTATTTAAATTTGTATTACAAATTACAATTTACAACTATTAGTAGAGTGCATAGATTGACCGTAAATCAACTACTGGTCTTGGTAAAGCTCGTTGACGATCTTGAAGTTCCATGCCATCGTCACTACTATATCCAGTGGCTGAATCTATGAAAAGTTCAAATTGACTATCTAACTTTGGAAGCCCTTGATTTCTCCGCTCAACATTTATCCAATCTCTAAACAACACCAATATCTCCAAACTGTCTTCTGCTAACGAATATCTGTGGTCTCCAATTTGAAATCTTGCCGCGCTGAAAGCTGCCTCCGAAGCTACTGATGATCCTTGAATTGCAAGCACGTCCTTCACCATCCTACTAAGTTTTGGAAATTGAGTTCCACGAGCCCTCCACCAGTTCAATAGTTGTGGTATACCTTCATCGTTTGTAATATTATCTGAACCCTATTCAAGATATTTAACAAATTCACATTTATTAGAAGAGTCAAGACCAAGTTTATGTTTCACTCTACCATGGGCACCTACACGAGGCATAGACATTTGAGGATTTTCAACATTATCTAAGGAACAATATTTATCATACATTTCTTTAGCAAGTAATTTTATACTATTTTGACATGTTACCAAATTAGGTTTTTCTTCTGGTTTAATATCTAAATTTTGATAAATGCATTCAACTAAAGCTTTTGCACCATATTTTTTATATTCGGGGTTGAAAAGAATTGCAGTTAAATAAATTTGTGGGATAGGAAAAAAATATTTCTTAAATTTTGTTATCATAACTTCAATAGCACTGGTAAATACTTCATTTGTTTTATATTCATAAAAGAGATATGAAATCTCACATATATGTATTAAAATTTCATAAATAGTAGGATTATACATTCCAGAAATTTTTTTAGTAGTATCATAAAATGATTTCAAAAATATTCTAAGTTCATTTACTTCATCCCAATCACTATCATTAAGTTTAACTTCAGGATAAGCATTATGACTATTAAATTGCATAGTAATAGGTTCTCTATATGTATAAACAACTTCAAGCATATCATAAAAGGAATTCCATCTAGTTTTTACATGTTTCGGAACTTTTCTAAACGGAAGTTTACATGCATTACAAAGATCTTTAAATTGATTAATTCTACTACTACTATGCATATGAAAAATATAAAAACAAGCATTATCAACTTTATCACAACTATTTTCAAATAATTTCACACCGTCACTAACAACTAAATTTAATACATGCGCAACACATCTAACATGAAAAACATATTTACTAATAGGACAAAGTCTAGGTTCTAGCATATTAATAGCATTTAAATTAGCAGAAACATTATCTAAAGTAATACTAATGACTTTATCACAAAGATTGAAAAAATCTAAAATTTCCAACACAGTAGTAGCAATATACATTCCAGTTTTTTTCTTTTGACAAATTTTATAACCAATAATTCTTTTTTGTAAATTCCAATTATAATCAGTCCAATGCGCAGTAACAGTTAAATAATCAAAACCATTAGGACTACGACCCATATCAGTGGTAATAGCAACTCTTCAATCCATTATTTCAAAATAGGCACGCAAATATTGACAATGTTTTTCTTGAAATTCAAAAATATCTCTTTTTACGATGCTTCTTGATAAACCTTTAAAACTAGGATTATATGTATCACGAATTTATGCAATAAAACCCGGATGTTCTCCAAAACTAAAAGGTAAACCACAAACAACAACCATTTTAGCAAAATTTTCACGATCACGATCCTCATTATAGATTCGATGTGTAAGAGGACCACTTGGGTTCGAAGTATTTACTTCACCTTGAACCATATTTGACCCTCTAGCCGATGTTTCAACGTTAGAATCTTCACAAACATCAAGAGAAGATATATATGCAAACGACTCTTTACTATGCTTATTAATCAAATGTTTTTTCAATCCCCCCGTTGAACGTCCACTCCCACCAGATGTATATTTAAAATGTTGTTTACAAATATTGCATATACTAAAAGTTTTTTCTTCATTCAAATAACAAAATTTCCACACATTTGATTTTAAAGTACGTTGTACCTTGGTCTTACCTCTAGTGGGAACAATAGGGGGACGACTAGTTCCAACCAGAGGATTGTCCTCCTGAGGTGGAACTTCAGTACTATTCAGGTCAGGACTAGTCGGTGTATCATCTAAATCTTCTTCATCAATTTCCACTTCTTCATTTTCTTGATAATTACCATAATGTCTTTCATAAACCTCTTCGGGAATTATAGGAGTATCCGAATTAATTTCTATAGGACTGGGATAAGAAAAACTAGTTTCATTCACATGAGTAAATTCATCAGTATTCATTCTAACAAGAGGAAAATTAGATTTAGAAGAACTAGAACCGTTCTTATTTTTTGTAAACTTATTTTTTACTCTGTGTACAATACCTTTTTTACCTCCACTTTCTTTAGAAGACTCCATGATATAAAATTATAAATTATGAAATACGAAATTTAACAAGAACAAATAAAATATAACAAGAACAACTTACAAATAATAAATAACAAAAATAAATATAAGATTAGAGAGTGGAACCAAGTTACCAAATATTTGTGTAAAGAACAAATGATTATAACCGAAAATTGAAAAGTTGATGTAGAAACTTGAAGTTTGAAGAAGATTCCTAGTTTCCTACTCCAAAATTCACCAAATGATTATTGAAATCTTCACAATTACAAAATAATATGATTGAAATTTGGAATTTGAATACTGAAAGTATGAAACTTTGAGAAAGATTGAGAATTGAGAGAAATTGATGATTGTTAATTGTTAATTACTATAAATACATAAATTGTAATTAAAAATATAAAGAGAGGGAGTATATATAGTTTTTAGAAATTGTGATTTTGTGTTGGAATTGGAAAATATAGTCGTTGGAATGGAATATGAATTGGAGTCCGTTGAAAATATTTCTGTTGGGGGGCTTGGCCAGTGGGGAGTGGGGACTGGGGACTGGGGATGGGATTGGTCGCAGGGCCGCAGGGGGCAGAGGGAAGGGGTAAGTGGGCAGGCTTTTCAGCCTTTGCTGAAAAGCTGCCTGGGGCATTGGGAAATGGGAACTAGGAAGACATATATATATATATATATATATATATATATATATATATAAATTATAAGATAAAATATAAACTAATTAATAAGAATAATTAACCAGAATCGGACCGAACCGGAACGGAATCAGAATAAACCAGGATAAACCGATACCGATACACCGGTATCAAATCGTGATACCGTTCCATCCCGTGTACCGGTTCACGATGTCCCATTCCATCCCGAAGACTATCGGACCGAAACGAACCGAAATGGTACAAAAATGGTACCGGTACAACCTGGTCCGGTGCCCAGCCTTACTCTCTCCAATGCCGTCACGTTTGCTAAATTTTGAGCTCGGAGTAAAAAGTTATGCTCATTTCAGTGAAGCCTCTCTATTTAAGGCATTCCATCCGTTTAGGAAAGGGTATTTTGGTCTTTTCCTTTTTCCCTTTTGGCTTAGTACATTTTTCCTCACCAAATTTAGGGTTTTATTAGATTCATAGTCATTTTTCACGTTCCTAAACACTTAGAGAAATTAGAGCGAGGTTTCAAGGGGAGAAATGCTAGGTTCTCAAGCATTCATCAAGGTTTGTTGATTTTTGCCAAGAACATTATTCTTTTCAGGTATCTAACGCTTCTCATAGTGTTGGAATTGTTCGTCCTAACGCCCTACATCTCAATTTAGTCAAGAAATTGTTACGTCTAAGGATGCATTCATGATTCTTGATATTGAATTGCGTTATTTAACAATCGAAGTTGATTTCCTTTTTACTTTAGAATTCTTATAATGTTGTTCATGCTTGAATCACATGAACCCTATGGATTTGTAAAGTTATGTTCTGGAAGTAATAGTATGAAAGTTATCATGTATTGGCTTTGGGTTTCAGAGTTAAGAAGGGTTTAGGTGAAATTTCGCAATTCCAAACTAATTTTAAGCTTGAATTTTACTAAATAAATTCGTCAAAAATTGCTAGAGAAGGGTTGGGGTAGCGTGCTAGCAGTGCATCGGAAACGAGTCCCAGTTCTTTAGGGTCTGGGGTGGCATACCAGCGGTGCGCCCAAAACCAGCCCTAGTACTTTGGGTCTGGCGCTGCATGCCACTAGTACGTCAATCACTGCTGAGCCATTTTTTCCTTATTTCATCCAGCGCGTGTTCGTTTAAGTTGTGGTTATGTTTCCCCTCTCTTTAATAACTCCTATAAACTCCATTGACCTCTACAAGAATCCTTGTATATCCAAGTCGCAAGTCTCCTAGTTCATTTAAAGTTAAAGTAAGTTAAGAGGGAAGGCACTCTAGTAAAGTAAAAATTCCTTTCTTTGTAAAGGGTGAATTGAGAATAAAGTTATATTAATTATTTTGGGAGTAGTATCGAGCATCGAATTTGGTTAGAGTTTATTATAACTCGGAAGTCCCATAAAACTACTTAGCCAACATAGGATAGGATAGCATTGATTCTTCATGCCACTCCTCACTACCTCTGAGAAGGCCTATTTGATAGATCCTCATTCAAAATATCATCCTATACCCCGGAAAGGTATCATATGGCCCTTGAAACGTGGGCGCAATGTCGTATCATATCTACACTCATAGTAATGTTTAAAATTAGAGAAACTCTCCACAAGTAAAGTATGTTATTTTCTTATTGCATATCTTATTGTAAAGCTTAAAAAGGTTTTCTTATCTTATTCATGTATTGATATAATGTTGAGTTACTCTTGATCATTCAGTTCAATTACTGTTTAAACTATCCCTATTACATACTCGTACATTCAATAAACTGACGTCATTCGACCTACATCTTTTATGATACAATTACAGGTGTTCAAGATCATCAACAGGGGACCCGTTGAGATCATCTCACACTCATATACAGTATTTGGTGAGGGCTCCTTGATTTCAGGAGACTCCATTTTCATTCTATTTTAGTAGTATTTGAGGTGTCGTGGGTCTTGTCTTTACATCTATCTTGAATTGTTAGAGACTTCATAGACAAACAAAATTAGATGTTCCATTGTTTTCTTAGGGTATTTATTTAACTAATGACTTATGTTGAGTATTTACAAGACAATATTTTAAAAACTTCTTAAATGCCTAATGTTCCTCTATTATAAGCTTCCGCGAATTATTTAGAGTCATATAGCTTGGCCAGGGGTTCACATGGGTATATAAAATGGTTCTCGGGTGCCAGTCACGTCTTGGGTCTAGGCTCAGGTTGTGACAAACTTGGTATCAGAGAAAAAGGTTCAAGTGTCCCAGGGTGTCTATGAAGCCATGCCGGTAAAGTCATGTTTCTCGGTGTGAAGCGCACCACATCTATAATTAGGAGGATACGAGATTTAGGAAACATTTCACTTTCTTCTTACTCCTTTTTGTGCGATAAAGTTCAACTCTATGAAAAATCCTTCTTATTCGTGCTTACACGTATCTTTTCAGATCATGCCTCCATGAAGAGTTGTTCGAGGAAGTCCTGCTAGGAGGAATGTGAATCTTCAAGGTTAAGAAACTCATAATTCACCAGAAGTGCAACCACCTCAGGGAGATGTCCCCAATGTTGAATTCAGGAATGGAATTCAGATGCTGACTCAAGTGGTGACAACACAGGTTGGTCGCCAAGGAGCCGACCATCAAGATGGGAATGATGCATCTAGATTTCCAGAATTTCTAAGAATGAATCCCTCAGAGTTTACTAGGTCAAACCTTAATATGGATGCATAAAACTTTGTGCATGAACATCATAATGTGTTTGAGGTCAAGCATGTTGTTGATGCTGAGCGTATGGAGTTTGATGCATACCATCTCAAAGGCATTGCTAGGATATAGTTTGATCATTGGAAGAAGAACAGGGATGAGGGGGCACCACAATTGACTTGGGTTGTGTTCGAAGTGCGCTTCTTTCCCCGCGAACTAAGGGAAGCAAAGGTAAGATAATTTCTAAATGTAAAATAGGAATATATGCGTGTGCAAGAGTATAACCTCAAGTTCACTCAACAATCCCGTTATGCTCCAGAGATGGTGGCTGATATGAAGAGTAGGATGATTTTGTTCGTGTCTGGGTTATCTCGCTTGTCAAGTAAGAAAGGAAAGGCGACTATATTGATAGGAGACATGGAGATAGACAGGCTTACGATTCATGTGCAGCATGTTGATGAAGACAAATATGAAGGACCGGGAGAAGTTCCATAGTAAGAGGGCTAAGACAACAAGTCATGAGTCCGGCCAGCAAAAAATGGGGAATGAAAATCGATCATCCTTTTAGCAGAGGTCATTTGTAACTGGTCCATCATTAGCTAGTGTGCTTGCACCAAGGGGTAGAACTGATTACAAAAAGCATAACTCCCAGAATTTCAGGGCTCAAGGTTCTCAGTCGCTGGGTAGTGTGGCACAAGGGTTCGCTCGCAACCCACTATGTGGTAAGTGTGGTGAGCTTTATCCTAAAGAATGTTGTGTTGGTACTGATGGTTGCTACAAGTGTGGGAAGACAAATCATTTTTGTAGAGAATACCCTAAGAACTGGCAAGGTAATAGGGGCAATAAAGCCCAATCTTCTTCAACAACTCCGGTAGATAGAGCTACTCCGAGAGGAGTTACTTCAAGGACAGGTGGAGGAGCAAACCATCTGTATGCTATAACAAGTCGTCAGGATCAGGAGAACTCACCAGATGTTGTCACTAGTATGCTTAAAGTCTTTACTTTCAATGTTTATGCCTTAATTGATCCAGGTGCGATCCAGCCATGAGGTTTGAAATTGTAACACCCTAGATTCGAAATGAGGCAAATAGTAGCTTTCTGAAAAGTTGCAGGTGCCAACCACGGTGACCACCCACGGACTGTGTTAGGGGCCACAGACTGTAGGAGGGGTCTGTGGTTGGGCACCTCAGAAATTAAGCAGATGGGATGCACGACCTTGCCAACGGGCCGTAGGTCGACTGACGGTCCATGGTCCAGAGGTCCGTGGATGGCCCAAAAGTCTCTGACAATGAACCACACTTGACCATATGGTCCATCCACGGTCTGTTAGTCGTGATCTCGTGGGTCAGGCCTGGACGGTTAGTTTAGGGGAAATTGGGTGTTTTGTGGTTTTAATTAAAACAAAGTGGTGTCGTTTTGCCTAAGTCTAGGAAACCTATATAAGTATTTTAAACCCCCAAAACCCCTCATTCAAGTCATTCTCTCAAAATCTCAAAAGAATTCCCAAAACTCCTCTCAAATATTCTCTCTCTAGAAGTTGGAAGAAGAAGGAAGAAATTGGAGCTAGGTCAAGTTCAAGTCTCCCAATCTTCAAGATTTTGAGGGCATTGTAATCAAGGTATGATTGTTTTCATCCATGGATCTCTTCCATCCATGGAGTCCCGTAGAATTTTCCCAATTTGATGAAGAAGTCCCCAATTCTAGTTAGAGTTTCTTCCAATGTTGTGGGTTATGATGAATATTGATCCAATTGAGTGGATAATGATTGTTTATGATTGAATTGATAGTAAATCATGTTTTAGGATGAAATTACATGTACCTATGCCTATTCCATGATTCTAATCTTGAATTGATATAGTTGGGTTGATGCCATGAAGGGAAACTTTGTGGGTTTAGATGTATCCTTATAGGGTTGATGAATTATGATTAGAATAGATTGATAATAAAGCTTAATTGATGATCATGAAATCTAGGGCTTTGAGAGTAAAACTTATGATAGGAATTGTTGGTAATTGATGTCATTGTTGTGGAAGGGATACTTCCCACATGAATTGACTAAGTATGAATGTATGAATGTGAAAGGCTTTCTCACATGAATGATTCTAGGTTGAAAGGATTACTCACCTAAAATCTAGACTAAAAGACTATGTAGTTGATGAGGCTAGAGGTGATTACCCTTGACCTCCATAAGAAACGATATGAGGCGATTCCCCTACTCATTAGAAGTGAACAACATGTGAGTCCCCATGTTCTTATTATGATGAATGGACATTGAGGCTAGTACCCATGATCCCTATGAAATAATGTGGAGGTGAGTACCCCCATTATGTGATGAATGATGGGAGGCGAGTAACCACATCATATGATGAGAGAGTGGAGGCGAGTATCCGTGATCTATAAGTAAGTAAGGCAAGAAGTGAATACCCATTAGCCTTTATAAGCTAGGCAATAGGAGAATCCCCATGTCTTTAAAAGAAAGTATGAATAATGAGAACAATGATATAAATAATGAATAACTTAGATTATTGCTAGCGATGCCTTCCATGAGGTAAGCTTGACTAAAGGCGGATAACCCAAGTCTTGACTAAGGATGATTAAGGTTGCTTGAGAAGTATTCCTTTCTTATTATGATGATGATTTACGTGAATTTATTATTCTTGTGGTTTATATTGACTAACCATTATGTTTATGTTGTTTACACTAGCCATCATATTTAGTACATGTTTGTACTAACGCATACTTTTGCATACATTCTTATCAAATGTAGGGTCCGGTGACATTGACACTCATTATCATGGCTAGGATCATAGTAGATCAAGGAGTGAAGATTTGGTGAGTCCTCATAGCATTTGAGGATTTGGCCACCGTGTTATTTTATGTTCTTTCATTTTATGTTTGGACTATTGTATGGGCTGTGTCCCAAGACTTTACTCATGATGTTTAGATGTTTTAAGACAATTGTATTAGACTTCCTCTTCGTTTTGATAAAGACTTCGATTGTATTGAAATGTTTTAAATTTCCACTCATTTCTATTACTTTATGTTTTGATATTTTAAATGTCTTGTATGAGGATTCTCGGGGTCTTATATGCCTTGTTACGTCTAGGGGGTACCCCTGGGTCGTGATAGAAATTTCCCCGAAACAACTTCTTGAGCATTTTAGTTTTTCCACCCATGTTGGTGATTCTATTCTAGCTGAAAGAGTCTATCGTAATTGTACCATCTTTGTAAATCACAAGGACACCATGACTGACTTAGTTGAGCTAGATATGGTGGACTTTGATGTTATTCTAGGTATGGACTAGCTTCATGCTTGTTATGCCTCAATTGATTGTAGAACTCGAGTAGTCGAGTTTCAGTTTCCTAACGAGCATGTTTTAGAGTGGAGGAGTAGTTCAGCAGTGCCTAAGGGTCGATTCATTTCATACCTTAAGGCTAAAAATTTAGTCTCTAAGGGGTGCATCTATCACTTAGTCTGAGTTAATGACTCTAGTGCTGACACACCTCTTATTCAGTCAGTTCAAGTTGTGAGTGAGTTTCCGAAGGTCTTTCTAGATGATCTTCCCGGAGTCTCTCCTCATAGAGAAATAGACTTCAAGAAATTCTTCCTGATACTTAACCCATCTCCATTCCACCATATAGAATGGCTCCAGCTGAGTGAAACAAGTTAAAAAAACAATTGAGAGATCTTCTTGATAAGGGTTTCATCCAACCAAGTGTCTCACCTTAGGGAGCTCCGAACTTATTTATGAGGAAGAAGGATGGTTCCCTTAGAATATGTATCGATTACTGCCAGTTGAACAAAGTTACCATTAAGAATAAGTATCTCCTTCCGAGAATTAATGATCTTTTTGACCAACTTCTAGGTGCCACTTGCTTCTCTAAGATAGACCTTAGATTTGGCTATCATTAATTGAGATTAAGAGAAAGTGACATCCCAAAAACAACATTCAAGACCTGTTATGGTCATTATGAGTTCCTTGTGATGTCTTTTGGCTTGATAAATGCTCCTGCAGAATTCATGGATCTTATGTACAAAGTGTTTAAGCCATATCTCGACATGTTTGTTATCGTACTTAGTGATGACATACTAATTTATTCAAGGAATGAGGAGGATCATGCTAGTTATCTCAGAATAGTCCTCCAGACTCTCAAAGATCGAGAGTTATATGCCAAATTTTCTAAGTGTGAGTTTTGGCTTCAGTTTGTGGCATTCTTAGACCACATTATATTTGGTGAAGGGATTCGAGTTGACACTCAAAAGATTGAAGTAATTCAGAACTGGCCTTGAGCCACATCTCCAATTGACATAAGGAGTTTCTTAGTGTTGGCTGGTTACTACAAAAGGTTTGCTGTGGGGTTTTCTTCTATTTTGTCCCCGTTGACTAATTTGACTCAGAAATCAGCTAAGTTTCAATGGCTGAGCTTGTGAGAAAAGAATTTAGGAATTGAAAACTCGGCTGACTATTGATCCAGTGTTGACCCTACCAGAGGGTACAAAAGGCTTTGTTATTTATTGTGATACGTCTAGAGTTGAACTTGGTTTTGTATTGATGCTGAATGGTAAGGTTATAGCCTATGCCTCAAGAACACTTAAGAATCACGAGAAGAATTACCTTACTCATGATCTTGAGTTGGCAGCAGTAGTGTTCACTCTCAAAATATGGTGTCACTATCTATACAGTGTTCATGTGGATGTGCTCACTGACCGTAAGAGTCTCCAGTATGTGCTCAGTACGAAAGAGCTTAATCTCAGACAAATGAGGTGATTAGAGTTGCTCATGGACTACGACGTGAGCATCCTATATCACCCAGGTAAGGCTAATATTGTTGTTGATGCTTTGAGAAGGTAATCCATGGATAGTATTTCTCATATTGAAGAAAGCAAGAAAGAGTTAGCTAAGAAAGGTCATAGACTTTCCCATTTGGGAGTTCGTCTGTTAGACTCCAACGAAGGTAGAGTTGTGGTGATGAATGGGGCTGAATCATCACTAGTATCTTAAGTGAAGGAGAAACAACATAAAGACCCTTTTTTACTTGAACTAAAAGAAAATGTTCATAAGCAAGAGATTATGGCTTTTGCAAAAGAGGGAGATGGGGTATTAAGATACAAAGGTAGATTGTGTGTTCCGAATGTGGATGAGCTCCAAGAAAGGATCATGGCAGAAGCTCATAGTTACAGATATTCAATCTATACTGGCTCCACAAAGATGTACCATGACTTAATAGAAGTCTATTGGTGGAGTAGTATGAAGAGGTGCATTGCTGAGTTCGTTGCTAAGTGTAAAAATTTCCAAAAAGTCAAGGTAGAACACCAATGGCCCAGTGCTGTGGCTCATTACATAGATCTTTCAGAATAAAAGTTGGAGAATGATTAGTATGGACTTTATTACGGGCTTGCCGTGATCTCGTAGGCAACATGATTCAATTTGGGTAATTGTATATCAGATGACTAAATCAACCCATTTCTTATCGGTAAAAACTACAAATTCAGCTGAGGATTATGCTAGATTATATATTCAAGAGATATTTTAACTTCATGGAGTTCGTGTGTCTATTATCTTAGATAGGGGTGCACAATTTACTACTCAGTTTTTGAAGTCCTTCCACAAAGGTTTGGGTTCGAAGGTGAACCTTAGTACTGCTTTTCATCTTTAAATTGTTGGCCAAGAAGAGCATACAATTCAAATCCCAGAGGACATGCGTCATGGATTTCATAGATAACTGGGATGACCACCTGCCTCTTATAGAATTTTCTTAAAATAATAGTTATCACTCTTGTATTCAAATGGATCATTAGGAGGCACTGTATGGGAGAAGATGTAGATCTCCTATTGGTTGGTTTGAGGTTGGCAAGGTTGAATTTATAGGGCAAGACTTGGTTCATCAAGCTGATGAGTCCCAAATTACGACTCATTTGAGCTTTGTTTTGATAGCATAAGTGTCCTCAAATGCCTAATTTATGCTCTAAACTGATCTTAAAGTGTTGAATTGCAACATTACCGGCAAAGGAGCAAGGCAAGGACATGACTAGACAAAAGGGAACTAAAAAGATGAAGAAGTGACGAAAAATGATCCTGGTAATCGCCAAGACCACTCGTTGCACTGTCGAGTGGCTCTTTAGCTCGCCTAAAGTTCAAGCGTGCTAGCCCTTGGGATGAACCAAGTTCGCGACAGAAATGGGCAGTCGGCAGTTCTCTGATCGGTTCCGCGATAACAAATTGGATCGCCCAAAGTTACAGGACCTGAGATGCTTAAAGCTAATGAAAAATGCCGATGGAAGAGGACAATTGGTGGATCAGTGAATCACTCGGCGAGGAGTGACTTATACTGCCGAGTGGACTTTCAGGCCAAAATGCAGACAACTATAAACTAGATTTTAAAAGGTGGGCTTGAGAGTTCTGCAAATGGAGAAGGGTTCTGCGAGCCCCAAAGTTCCCAGACAGTGTTTAGAGTTGTTTTTTCTAGTTTTTGAGGGATTTATTGAAGAATTTTGAGGATTTGCAAGAGTGTTTTTGAATTTAACCATTTGAGAACATTGTAAAAGCTTGAAGACTCTTATCCAGTTGATGGCCAATCTAGTTGGTAATAGTTTTTACCTTTTTATGATGTTTAGCTAAAACCCCAATTTCTTGGGGTGTGATCTTGTGATTATGGGTTGAATTAGCTTATGTTTATTGTTATTTACTGATTTTAATGCTTATTTGAAGTGGGTTTAATTGATAGTTGTGTTAAAATCTATGGATTGTAGTTGCAAATGCAATTCTAGTATAGAGTTCTGGGCTAGCTTGAGAGTGAAGTTTTAGAACCAAAGCTTTCAATTAATGATTGTTGTTATTGGGTTGATTTGGATTTAGCTCGAAAGAGTAAATCCTAAATCTGATTAGCTCAAGAGAGTGGGTGAATTAAGGTGAGGGTTGTTCTTAATTGTGAAGCTTTTTGATATTCGAAAGAAATCACTTGAATTAGAGTAGTTGTTCGAGAGAAACTATCTTATTTATAGCCTAGCCTACCTATTGATATTTAGCTATTTATTAGTAATTTCAATTACCCATACAGTCAAAATTTACCCGTAATCGATCACATCCTGTGAATCCGTCTTTATATTGTTAATTTCCTCGTATTTGATTATGTTGTACCTGATAGTTAACAATCCTAAACCCCCCATCTAGCATTTGTTGTCACCTCCTTAGAATTATTTGCATGTTTTTAGTAGATTTTATTCCTATAACTGAATTGATCGCATCTATACTTCATAACTGAATTTTAAACACGTACCACTCTATGTGGGTTCGACCCCAACTCCTCATTGGGTTTTATACTAATTAACAATCGTTTGCACCTAGATTCAGATGAGGTGTACTTGAAACGTTAATCAAAATAGAGCCGTTGTCGTGGAGTGGTGTTGTTTGAAATTCTATTATTGAAGTTTGAATTGTGATCTTTTTGTGTTATAGTTGAATCGACTTACTTTGTTTGTGTTGGCTGTGTTGAACAGACGAAGAAATGAGCATAAACGGGAGAAATGGTAGCCAAGTTGGCCACAAAGACGATATAGGGAATTTGAATGATGTTAATGACCCTATCTAATCGGGTGGTGTTGGGGTTTTTCGTCTATCTCCTGCTGAAGGGAACACTGTTTTTCACATCACTAGCACAATGCTTCAGCTCCTATAATTGAAAGGATTGTTTGGAGCGCTGGCTCATGAGGATCCCCATGAGCACGTTCAGAATTTCGTTGACATTTGTGGACCGTTCTCATTCAAAAGCATATCTAAAAAATTGGTCCTTCTTCGATTATTTCCATTCTATTTGATGGGAGAAGCCAAAGAGTGGTTGCTGATCTTCCGAGAAACTCCATTACTACTTAGGATGAGTTGACTACTGCTTTCTATGTGAGGTACTTTCCTCCTTCAAGGATGATGACTTTAAGAGATAGCATTCAAGGGTACAAACGCTTGGAAGGGGAACTAATCCACGAGACGTGGTTGAGGTTTCAGAAGCTATTAGTTCAGTGCCCAACTGATGGACTACCCCATGATGTCTTGTTGCAATACTTCTACATGAGTCTTGACTCGGTGAACAAAGGAGTTACTGATCAACTTGTTCCTGGTGGTATAATGCAACAACATTGGGATGCCGCATCTCAACTGCTAGATCGTATGACCAAAATCAATAGAGTATGGTACACTTGTGAGGACCAAGTGTCTCCTCTCACCTTTAGAATGACAAAGGAGTAGATCGAGAAGTATCAAGAGAGAGACCAAAACATGGCAACATGATGACCCAGCTGGACTTATTGTTGAAAAACGTGATGGGTAGTGGGTTGAAATGTATAAATGCTGTGGGTATTGGTGGAGCAAACCCCGAGGAGGCACAATTTGAAGCGTGGTACAACGAGGAAGTGAACTTCCTTGCAAATAAAGGAGAAGGCTTTCATCAAATTATCAAAGGCTAGGTGGAAATTCGGTTTGGAACAGAGATGATGGATAGAGAGATCGTGACAGAGAATGGCGTGATCGTAACACCACTTGGAAGGAAAGAGAGGGTGACAAGGATAGGTACATCCCACCTCATGAGCGTTAAAAGCCCAAGGAACCAATGGCTGACTCAGAGAATGTCCAAACAGAAGACATGCTCTCACACATTCTCAACAAGATCGAAGGTTCAGACAAAGTGTTGAAAGAGATGAAGAAAGATGTCTCAACCCTCAATCAGATGGTGACCTCATTCAGTGTCTATCAAGCAGCTGGAAACACAAATGGGTCAAATCTCGGCTCATCTAAATCCAAGGCCAAAGGAAGGGTTGCCTAGTGACACAATGGCAAACCCCAAAAATGAAGCTTGAATTGGTATTTCCGTTACGCCACGACGTTAAATAAGGCGCTTCTTTGGAGGCAACCTAAGTCTTTGATATTTTAAATTTTGTTTTTGAATAACGGGTGTTGATGTTGCAGGTTGAAAAGTGAAAAGAGTTAGAAATGGGTGACTTGGCGAGCTAAAAGTTCAGTAGGCGACACGCCGAACAGGTCGGCGATCCCGATTTGGACAGCAGTTTAAACCCCCCAAATTGCTCAGAGTTCTGTAAAACTCGGCGAGCCAAAAAACCACTCAACGCATCACCGAATTGTTCAACGGGCTAGACTTATATCGCCGAATGGAGCACGAACCGAAAGGTTTTAAAGGGCAAACGGTTTAAAATTTTAAAATACTTCATCTTCTCCCATTTTTAACTCTCGTACTCTCACACCCTATATTATATCTTTTGTACTTTTAACATTTTTACTCTCGTACCATTTCGGCATAAAAGGTTGGTTTTTCCAAACCCCAAACTCTATATGTGGTTGAACTCGAATGCAAGTGGTAATTTATTGTTGAATATTGTTGGGTAATATGATTTAATCGTTGTTAACTATTGGATTGCCTATATGAGAACCTAATTGCTCGTATATGAATGATTCCCGTGTCTTTGCTTGTTCAAATTGTGTTATAAATGTTGGGTTGTGCTAAATATGTGTTGGGTCTAGAGGGGTGAAGTCTGAGTATCCCCGGATTGTGCCAAATTACATATTTTGCCCAATGATAGAGTGGTTGACGTCATTCTTAAGGGAAAAAGACGTCAAATGGCTAATTTTGGCCAAATCGGGGGAAGTCTGAGTAACCCAAGGGCATGGGTAGTATAGGTCTTACTTTAATTTCATAGTGTTTGTGTTTAATTTTGTTTTAGTGGGCTTCAGGTTGAATTTTGAAGGAACGGGTCAAAAACTGGCATGAAGGGCCATTTGGCGAGCTGGGTCGAGCTCGCTGATTGGTTCGGCGGTTTGCCTAAGTCCCCCTCGATCGCCTTTAATTTCTCTAATTGTTGAGTTTATTGTCTGTAAATTTTGGCGATACGCATGTGCTCACTGAGTTTACTCGGTGACTTACTGAAAGTCCTTCTTGATTGCCCTTTTGCGCCCCTACTCCTTAAAATACACCGTAACTTTTAGCGAGCTACTTTTAGTTTGCCGATGGATGTTGGCAATCCGCCGAAAGGCCCTGGACATCGCTGACTAGCTTTGAGTTCTTGAAATCTTTGTGCTGGAACTCTCGGCAAGCCCGACTTGGCTCGCCAAAGTGACTCGGCGACTTAACGACCGGTTCGGCGAGTCTTTCTGCAACTATTTTCTGCACATTTTCTAGATAGTTTTCTAACGTTTTTCTATGTTGTTTGCAGGAATGGATAGAACCAATATGAGTGGTAGAGACACGTGATTAACATTTCAAGCACACCTCATCCAATTTTAGGTGCAAACGATCGTTAAGCAATATAAAACCCAACAATTGAGTGAATCCCACAGGGAGCGGTACGTGTTTAAATTAAATTAAGAAGTAAAAATGTTATCTAACTATTTATAGGAATAGATATTATCGGAAAAAGACATATGAAATGAAAGGGGTGACACGAATGTCAAATGGGGTTTTTTGGGTTTTCAGATTATAAACTACAATTAGTCAAATATCAATGAGATAACAATAAGGAGTTCTCGGGATGTCATCGATTATAGGTGAAGTTTGATATATGGGTAATTGAAAATACTAGTAAATAGCTAAATATCAGTGGGTAGGTTAGACTATAATTGAAATAGCTTTCTCTCGAACAACTATTCCGCTTCAAGTGATTTCTCTCGAACATCAACAAGCATAGCTATTAAGAACAACCCAAAACCTTAATGCATCTTCTATCTCTAGCAAGATGGGTAGGAATGGGTTTAGGATTCACTCTCTCGAGTTGAACCCATATCAACCCAATACATACAAATCATTAATTAGTAATTTTAGTTCTATAACCTCTCTCTCGAGCAAGCCAATAACACTAGAATAGAAATACATTTGAAACTACAATTCATAAATTAAACCACAATTAATGATTAAACTCACTTCAAAATAGCATTTAGACAGTAATTAACAATACCCACACACTAATTCAACCCATAAACACATAATCACACCCCAAGAATTGCGGTTTTAGCCGGACATCATAAAGAGATAAAAACTGTTACCGAATCGATTAGTCATCAACTGGGTAAGAGGAATTCAAGTTTTACAATGCTCTAATTCGAATAAAGTTAGAAACCTACTTGTGAAATCTCCCAGTTGAGTCTCAAAACCTTCAAGTTTACTTAGGAAGCTGTTCTAGACTAAAAATGGATTTTCTGTTCGGTATCAAAGATAAAAAATTCAATTGAAAGATAGATAGATCCTAAACTAAATGTTCAAAATCTTATTTATAGTTGCCAAAAATAAGCCATGAAGGGCTCTTCGGCGAAGTAAGTCTGGCTCGCCGAACCACTCAGCGAGCCGCCCTTTGATCTCTTCTATCGCCCTTTTTCCTTGACATTCAGCATCCTCAAGGTCTGTAACTTTGGGCAATCTATCTTGGCTTCGCAGAACTATTCGGTGATTCACCGACTGCTTATTTTCATCGCTGAATTGGTTCTTTCCTTCAGGGCTTGGTACACTGGAACTTTAGGCGGTTTGATAGCCACTCGGGGATTCGTCAAATGCCCTTGGCGATCACTAGGCTTGCCTTTATTCATTTATTTAGCTTGTTTTGTTCCCTTTTGCCTGTTAGTGTCCCTGCTTTGATCCTCAATCTATATACCTGAAAATCAAGGAATTAACATCAGTTTACAACATAAATTAGGCATTTGAGGATACTAAATCTATCAAAACAAAGCCCTTAATGAGTCCAAATCTCGGACTTATCAACACCCCCAACTTAAAGTTTTGCTTGTCCTCAAGTAAAACTCAAGTTCATCAGTTCAAAAAGGATGTCTTAAACAATGCTACATAAGACTCAACATGAATGCACTCAGCAAGACTGAACTTACTCATGCAATGATCAATTGTGCACTCAAAGATTCAAATTGTGACTCACCATTATCAAAGATGCTCAAGTTCCCCATACTTTCTTCAAATGCAAGTTCAAGCTCAACAAAGTTACTCAAATGCCCTCATAACAAAGATGATTCCATATTCACACACTATTTCTCAGCAATTTAAAGTTCTGAAATCACATACAACTCTCACACTCACAAAGATGAACACATGCATAACTTCACACATAGGTTTGCCCTTATTTTCCAATCAACATTTTTTTAAGCTCACTCAAGATCACGAAGGTCTTTTCATGACTGGTAATGGGGCTGAGTGTCAAGGTATGGCCATTTAGGCTCAATGGCTTTCACCCTCATGAAGTGTGGCGTGAACATCACATTTCTTCTTTTCTTTAACATTTCAAACATGCTCATAATCCACCCCATTATTCAACTTTGTATGAATTACCGGACACCCCATTTCTTTTGCAATTTTCATCACTTATTTCGCCACTTTTTCATTCTTTTTCTTTGTTTCTTTTCTCTTTTCTTTTCTATTTTTTTACATGGAGGGGTTCCATATATATATATATATATATATTTTATTTTATTTTATTTTTTATTTTTAAAAGCATTTTCAAAGGTGGGATTCCTCACACTTCTTGATTTTTCTTCTCTTTTCACCACACCCCCAACTTAGGATTTTGGCCTAAGTTGGCTATTCAACACACCACACTTCATTAGAGTTATAGGTGAATGGATAAAGAGAGGTCACAATTGTTGAAGTTTCTTCTAAGAAAAGGGGTAAGACTCAATAGGGTTCAAGCAAGGTTCACACATCTCACAAGGTTGGCCACAAAAGAGGTATATTGTCAAATTGTTTTACTCCTCAAAATCGTTGCCTAAGATCATTTCAAGTGCTTGCCTCACTTAGTCAACTGGACCAACGGGGAAAATTCTAGGTGTTATCACACAATAGTTCAAAGTAATCTCAACACACAAGGCATTGTCACCAATATCAAACAAGACTCCACACTTTTGCTAGTGTGCAATGTTCATCACAAGAGGTTCATTCGATAACCGCCTAGTCACAACGAGATGCTTAAAGTTCACATATTTTCTATGCAACTTCATTGGCCTTATCTTAGCCGCACATTCATTTCGTTAAATTAAGAGCACTATTTAAGTTATCGGTATTGATCATCACTGACACTCAAATTTGCACAAGAACAACCGCAATCACACACAAAAGAGGTGGCACAAATTTTTCAAAATTGGTCAAAAACCATTTCTATTCAAAACAAGGAGCCACAAGCTCAAATATCCACAAAATAAGATCAAACACATATATAGATCAAATACCCAATATTCACAAATAAAAACAGAACACAAGAGGTAGGTATTGAAATACCTCACCCCACCCACAAAAGAAAAGCAGTTGTCCTCAAATGCAACTAAAAACAACAATAATCACAAAAACAACAAAGAGAGAGGTAAAAAATGTTCCTTTCTACACAGTCGCTCCGCCTGTTGGGGCATCAATGCCTGGGGTCACACTCTGAGTCTGGGAATCAGTGCTCGAGGTAGTAGTAACACTAGCTCCACTAGAGCCTGCCACTGAGGTGTCTGCGAATGATGTCCGAATGACTGACTATACTATTGTCTCCTCTAAATCAGATAGGTCTCCATAGATGGTCATGAACATCAAGCTGCTCCTCATCTATCTCCTCCTCTGACTCAACATCAACTACATCCTCCATAATCTCATCTTCGGTGGTAGCCAGGGGCATATCAAAACTAGTCGAGACATCTGTACCAAGAATCTCAGGGACCTCTGCTGAATCGAAGAGTGAAGTTAATTTAGTGGACTTCAGATGGTCCATATCCTTCCTCAACTCAGAAACCTCAGCTTACAAAGCTGTAACCTCAGTAGTAATCCCTTGTCGACTCTCACAAGTCTCTACTCTCACCGTGAGAGCAAGAATAGATGTCCGAATGGGTGTCAAAGTAGCTAAAATCGCTCACTCAATCATCCAAGGCACCTCGACCTCTAGCTGGGAAGCCCACACATCTGCAGAATCAGCTAGGTTCCCCATCTTGAGGAGCATGGCCTGAGTGATTGGAGTCCTCGAGGTGGTCGTACCTGAAGTCGAAAGCTGGGAGGCAATGGTAGAACCTGGGCTTGGGAAGGAGTGGAAGTAGATGTACCTGAAGGCCGGAGTAGGCAAGGCAGCCTCTTCAGGTATAGAATCAACATCAACTTCTGGGGATGTGTCCACTGGAGCTGCTCTCCTCCTATCTGTCTCATCCCATGTGTACTTGGCCTATATGCACCGAATATCTATTGAGGATGTGAATGTGACCTTAATGTTCTGTTTCTCATCATGAGAAACTCCAGCCCGCCGACATAGCTCTGTAATAAGCACTAGGAATGGCAGGGATGTCTGGCACTGTTTGACCTTTATGGACATCTTCTGCTCTATAATCAGTCCCAAGTTGAGCCACTTTTTGGTGATGATGGATCCGAGACAGGCCACCTTTGGGTGGCAGAGGATGGACTCATTTTGCGAAGGCATGATAAAACTGCTGATGAACCCAAACCAATACCAAGCTGCTATATTCAAGTCCTTTTTCTTAGTAGGGGCTCCTGCTTCAATCTACCTCGGGGTGGTGTCAGAAATGAGGGGAGCCAGCCAGCCCTTTAGTTCATCCAGAGTGTGTGCTGTAGTCATGCCCTCATAATCATGTTCAAACCCTATAGCTCGGTCACATGCAACATTGATATGATTGCTACTGCATCCCTCTGTCTTTCCCCGAATCGTCACTGATTCCACTGGTCTTAAGGCGCTAGCCTTCTTCTTCCGCTGGGTACTAGATCACCATATGCTATGTAGAACTCTCTGACCCAAGTGGGAATATATGGGCCACAAGGCTAGGTGAATATATGAAACTGGTGATACCAGAGTGTTTCCCACACAAGAGGGTACATGTCTATCACTCCATCCATGGATAAGCGTTTCTCCTCTAGGATGGTACTCAATCCCTCGGCCTTTAACCTATTGAATAACCGGGGAGGAGGACCCTGAACAGGTGGTGCTGGAACCACCGTTTGTGCCGAAGCTAGCACTATATCATTAGCAGGAGGGGAAGACTCCGGGATCCTAGACGAATCTTAGCGAAACCTTGCACAAATCTCTGCTCACCAGGACTGTAGTGTTTGCTCATCATCAGGCTCGGAGAGTGAGACTTGAGAATTAAAAGAATCCCCATCACTGTTGGAGTTGTGCTCCAGTCTCTAAGCTACGGGTGCTTTGCCCTTTCCCTTGCCTCCTTTTGGAGGTACTTTCTTACCCTTTTTGGAGGAAGCCGCAACTCCCTCATTGATTACGATGCCTCATGCTTGTTTGCGGGGAGGCATTCCACTTTCGTCCCAATTGGTCGTAGCCATATTTGAAAAACACATCAAAAAGAGTTAAAAAAATTTCAGGAAGAATTCCATAATTTAAGGTTGCAGATAAACTCATTGAACCAATCAACGAGTACCTGAGTCACTTTGGCAAGCCAGATCGGGATCGCCGAAAGGACTAGCCTGAGAAATTTCCAGAAAAGTGGCAGGTTCGCGATGTGTAGAGCATTTCGGCGAATCGCCGATATTACTTGGCGAGCTCAGACTGGCCCATCGAATTTAACAGTGTGTTTTAGGGGTTAAGGGTGCAGAAAGGCGATCAAGGGAGACTTTTGGTGATTCATGATGAGTCCATGATTTGTACTAATTTAGGGATTTATTTAGATAGATTTAGTGTCCTCAAATGCTTATTTTTTGCCAATAACTAATGTAAAATCCTTGATTTCCAAGTATTTGGATTGAGGAACAAAGCATGGACACTAACGAGTAAAATGGAATAAGGTAATTGAAAGAACAAATAAAAGAAGGCCTGATGATCTCCTAATCCATTGGGCGAGTCGCCGAGTGACTATTACCTCCCCTAAAGTTCCAGTGTACTAAGCCCTGAAGGAGAAAATCAAGTCGGCGAGAGAAAGGAGCAGTCGGCATGTCACTGAATGGTTCTGCGTTGAAGTGATATAAGACCCCGAAAACTAGTAGACCAAACTAGAGCCACAAGCTAGGATTCTAAGGTATGATGTATGTGATTAGAGTCATAGATAAGACTTTCCATACTTTGAATGAGGGGCTTAGTAGTTGAACGTCAAGATACATGTTAGACCCCGTAGTTTAGAAGACTATGTATGCAATGGTATAGGATTGCAAGGGCCGAAGCTATCAAGTTAGAGTGAAAGAGAACTTGTTCTCCTAGGTAACTAGTTGGCGATTGGGCAGCTTGATCACCCAAGTCACTTGGCGATGCACCAAAGGGCACCTAAGATTGCCTAGTAGGCTGTACCTTTGTCCTTGATTCTGGAACAAAGGGTGAACTAAGTTATAGCTCGCCAACTTACTTGGCGAATCGCCCATTGGCTCCAAAGATCACCTAGTGAACTGCCCCTTTATGGACCTTGCCGGAAATTTGGATGAGCCAAGGGTCCACTTTGCGAGTCGCCTAGTGCCTTTGGCGAGCCATAGGAGTGCAAAGGGCGAGGTAAGTGGTGAAGCTTTGTAATTTTTAAGTTAAAACATTTAGGGTCCTTAATTCTTTACCAAAGTTGACCCTACATTATTCTATTCCTTTCCTAGCAACAATATAAGCTTATTATACCTAAGTTTAACTCAATTAAGCCATTTTCCTAAGAATTTAAAGAAAACCCAACTTCATCCTCTCCATAGAATATTTCTCTCTCTAAAAAACCCTCCATTGAAGAAGGAAATAGAGCTTGAAGCTTGGGTCAAGAAGAAAGTCTATTGTTGAGAGCTTATGGTAGGGCTTTGATTAAAGGTATGTTTAGATTTTCATCTATGGGTTCTTCCACCCATAGAGTCCCCTAGAATTTCCCCTAATTTGTGAAGAAGAACCCCAATCAAGCTAGGGTTACTTCCAATGTATGGGTTTTAGGTGGGTATGATTCCAAATGGTTGGATACTACTCATATATGATTACTTTAGTGTTGATTCATGATATTATGAAGAATTCATGTGAATTCCTTGTCTAACCCTAATTTCCAAAGTATGTGGGTTTATATCTTTTGATGAGGAGTCGATGGTTCTTGATAGATTTTCTAGAATTGTCACCATGAATAGAATTTATCTAAGAATGGGAATATGAAATAATGAATTGACCTAGACGTATGCATGCATGATAGAATATGAATTGAATGATTAGAATTGGAACTTTTGATGAATTATGCTTGGAATTGCCTATGACTAAGGCATAGGGCTAATGTGTTTTATGATCTAGACTAGTCTGATGATTGTGGAGTAAAGCTTGAATGTAGGGGTTGAAGTCATAATGTTGATTTTTAGGTCTTAAAGAGTAAGTCTAAAATGATGAATTATCTTGCATTGAATTATTATACAACATAGATAGAGTTATGGTGGAAGGCTTTCACACACATGACCTACCTAGAACTATATGAATGCTTGTATGTAGAATGTGAAGGGTTAATCACCTAAAATGAATCATGCTTGATAGAATAGAATAGCTTGAGGTTGAGTCTTATGATTCCTTCATGGATAGTTGAAATATGTAGATTGAAATGGTAGATCTCATGGTAGCTTGGGATTGAGGAATTAAGCTCTCCTAAGGTTAGCTTAAACTAGCATTGGTAGAATGCTTTTCATGGTCGCTCGCATTAGTATAGGCATGGTAGCCTAGGATTGAGGATTTATACTCTCCTATGGGTAGCTTGAACTAGCATTGCTAGAATGCACTTCATTGTAGCTTAAGTTGGTTAGGCCAAGACCATTTCATGGTAGCTTAGGATTGAGACACCATACTCTCCTAAGGATAGCTTAGAGTTGAGGATTCATACTCCCCTAAGGGTAGCTTGCATCCTATTGAATGTTTGCATGGTTGCTAGGTTGGTATACTTGTATCTTTCCTTGGATAGCTTGGATTGCATGATAGTGTATTTTCCATGGTAGTTAGGTCTAGCATAGTAGTATGATTTTCTTTGATAATTTAGAATGAAAGATAGTAAGCATTGAGTAAGCTAGCCTAAAGGAGTACTTAGTGGGAATGGTAGTATGGGATGCCATTTATATATGGCACAAGTATGACTTGATGCTACTTCTGAAGTGTTCTCTTAGGTGATGTATGCTAGGTTGGATTGTTGCTATAGTTGCTTTCCATGATATGATTGACTTAAGTTGATAGTTCCTTGTGAGGATGAAGTAGGTCAATAGTGACACCTAGAGATGATAAATATAAATAGGGTGACTTCAAGATATGCTTAGTGTGTGTGGTATTATGGGATGCCCCACATGCATAGCACAAGTGTGCCTTGAGGTTACTTAGGGGTATAGTCTTATGACATGAAAACCTAGGTCTTGATTATGAAGGTGGACTATGACATAGAATGACCAAAGAGAGGTACTTTGCTTGAATAGTATTATGGGATGCTATTCTTGCCTTGCACAAGTATGCTTGGAGGTGGCTTGTGGAGTAGTTCTCTTAAATATTAAAAACTAATGGTTGAAGTATGAATTTATGTATGTATTATGTTGACTTGTGATGATATGATGCATATGTTGGAGTTTATGTTATGAATATGTTATTGTCTCTTATGCTTATGTCTTATGTTGACTAACCATTTGAGATGCCTTATGATGTTATGCTAGGTTTCATACTTGGTACATTTTGTACTAGCACATATTTCCTACATTCTAATCAAATGTAGGCTGTTGGAAGATTGAGTTGCTTGAAGGCTAGGTTCGTAAGGTGCAAGAAGACTTGAAGAATTGGTGAGTCCTCATAGCTTCGAGGACAAACCCACTATGTTCCTTTTATGTCATTTCTTATGTTTTAGACTTTTTATGGGTTGCGTCCCTATAATTTTTATTCATGTTATTCATAGATGGTTTGAGACAAAGTTTTTAGTAAAGACTTCCGCATTTATGAAATGTTTTCACTTGTACGTTAAAAGAAAGTTTTAAATCTTTCCGTATTTCTATGATCTTATGTTCTGATTATGCTAAGGGCTTGTATGCGACCCCTTCATGATCAAGTACGCCATGTTACATCTAGGGGGTAACCCTAGGTCATTACAAACTTGGTATTAGAGGATAAGGTTTTGGGATAAATTTTAGGATGTCTCAAACCATGTCTAGTTAGAGTCTTATTCATAGTGTGAGTTGCGACACATTTATGAATAAGAGGCTATTGGATGCTTAGGAAAAGTCACACTTCTTCATTCTCTTAGTCGTGCCGTAGAGTTTGGCTTTAGTAGGCCCTTCTTCTAATGCGTGCCCTTTGTTTTTCAGATTATGGTGAACACAAGGGCTAATGCTAGGGGTGAAGAGGAAGGCAATGTGGAGCAAGAGGTTCCTCCCCAAGTTCCACCTCAAGCTCCTCCTCAATTTCCTAATGACCCTCCAATTGGGAATGTCACTCTAGCTTAGTTTAGGGCTTCTATGCAACTATTGGCTCAAGCCTTAATGGCACAAGCAAATAGAGAGGTGGTGGCTCCGGCAAACCCTATAAGGGAGATGGGTGCTTATAGGATAAGGGAGTTCTTAAGGATGAACCCTCCAGAGTTTAGTGGCTCCAATGTGGAAGAGGATCCAAATTCATAGATGAGGTTTATAAGACATTTGCTATCGTGGGGGTAACTTCTAGAGAGAAGCAGATCTAGCCGCTTACCAATTGAAAGATGTTGCCCAAATTTGGTATGAGCAATGGAAAGATACTAGGCCGGTAGAGGTGGGCCCTATAGAGTGGGAAACTTTTAAGTTGGCATTTATAGATAGGTTCTTTCCTCGGGAGTTGAGGGAGGCTAAGTTGGAAGAGTTCATAAATCTTAAGCAAGGCAACATGAGTATCAATGAGTATGCCTTGAAGTTCACTCTTTTTTCTAAGTATTCTCCATCTTTGGTAGCAAGTCCAAGGGATTTGATGAATAGGTTTATGACGGGGGTGTCCGATCTAGTAGAAGAAGAATGTCGTATGGCAATGCTTGTTGATGATATGGATATCTCACATCTCATGGTGTTTGCCCAACAAATAGAAGAGTCAAAACTAAAAAAGGAGAGGGCGAGGGAGAAAAAGAGGTCTAGGGTGGATAATGATGGGTCCAATGGACATGGCCGTTCTAGGAATCGACAAAAGTTTTCCGAACAAGGCTATTCTAATGTTCCTAAGTATAAGGATGAAAGGGTGTCTACCCCTAGGACACAAGGGAAAGGTAATGAGTCCCTATGGCCCACTTGTTCTAGGTGTGTTAAGAGGCATTAGGGTAAGTGAGAGATAGTTTTTATGCATGTGGTGAGAGTGGCCACATGAAGAAAGATTGCGCAAAGGCAAAGTCCTCTATAAGGGAAGGTAAGCAAGTTGCTTCTAGTGGCGGGGATGTTGAGCCTCCAAAGAAGAACAGGTTTTATGCTCTCCAATCTAGAGAAGATCAAGAGTGATCTCCTCATGTCCTTTCCGGTATGTGTTTTATGCTTTAGTAAATTCTTCAGATTTCTTGTCTTTTGTGACTTGTTATGTTGGACTTGATGTTGTCCTTGCCATGATTGATGTTTAGAAAGCATGTGTAGGTTTGCTCCTAAGGGGGAGATAGGGTGCCTACCTAATAAGGTTATATGTGATAATGTGTTGCTATGATTTCCTAGTATGCATGTTCATGACAATGTCTAGGTCTTGTTAGATATGAATTACATGCATTGTTTTGCCTCATGTGTAGCATATTTGCGTTAATGTGCATGTTAGGCTCCATGAATGTATATTGAGCATGTAGTAGCTAGGAGATGGTAGTTCCTCTTTGAAATTGAATAGATGAAGAATTTTATGCATTTTTGGGTTGGTAGATGTAGTTCCTACTCCATTGTGTTGCATTGAGTATGTTTATCTTGGAATTGAAGTTTCCTTGTTTGGTTGCGTGCATTTAGATATGGTGCAGGCATGATGGGCTGCTAGTCTAGAGTCGTTTCCTTTAAGAAGTGTTTACAAAGGTCATTCGAGGGACGAATATTCCCAAGGGGGAGATATTGTAACACCTCAGAAACTAGTAGACCAAACTAGAGCCACAATCTAGGATTCTAAGGTATGATGTATGCGATTAGAGTCGTAGATAAGACTTTCGTACTTTGAATGAGGGGCTTAGTAGTTGAATGTCAAGATATGTGTTAGACCCCGTAGTTTAGAAGACTACCTATGGAATGGTATAGGGTTGCAAGGGCCTAAGCTATCAAGTTAGAGTGAAAGAGAACTTGTTCTCCTAGGTGACTAATTGGGCAGCTTGATCGCCCAAGTCACTTGGCGATGTGCCAAAGGGCACCTAAGGTCGCTTAGTTGGCTGTCCCTTTGTCCTTGATTCTGGAACAATGGGCGAACTAAGTCATAGCTCGCCAACCTACTTTGCGAATCGCCCATTGGCTCCCAAGATCACCTAGTGAACTTCCCCTTTATGGACCTTGCTAGAAATTTGGGCAAGCCAAGGGTCCACTTGGCGAGTCACCTAATGCCCTTGGCTAGCCATGGGGGTGCAAAGGGTGAGGTAAGTCGTGAAGCTTTGTAATTTTTAAGTTAAAACGTTTAGGGTCCTTAGTTCTTTACCAAAGTTGACCCTACATTATTCTATTACTTTCCTAGCAACTATATAAGCTTATTAGACCTAAGTTTACCTCAATTAAGTCATTATCCATAGAATTTAAAGAAAACCCAACTTCATCCCCTCCATAAATTATTTCTCTCTCTAGAATACCCTCCATTGAAGAAAGAGATAGAGCTTCAAGCTTGGGTCAAGAACAAAGTCTATTGTTGATAGCTTGTGCTAGGGCTTTGATTAAAGGTATGTTTAGATTTTCATCTATGGGTTCTTCCACCCATAGAGTCCCCAAGAATTTCCCCTAATTTGTGAAGAAAAACCCCAATCAAGCTAGGGTTACTTCAAATGTATGGGTTTTAGGTGGATATGATTCCAAATGGTTCGATACTACTCATATATGATTAATTTAGTGTTGATTCATGATATTATGAAGAATTCATGTGAATTCCTTGTCTAACCCTAATTTCCAAAGTATATGGGTGTAACACTCTGGAAAATGCTAGGTTAAGCTATAGCCTAAGCGTGTGAGTTAATGTTGAGGTTCAAGGAGGTTAGTAAGTTAACATCAAGATTTGAGTTGTAAAATAAGTTCCCTAACTTGATACTAAGGTCCTAGAGACTATACGTTAGGGAAAGGCTCCCACAAGTTCCTTCCAACGGCCCTTGATGAGGGCCAATGGGATGCTCTAAAAGCTGCCAACCACGAGGCGTGGACTAACTCACGCCCCGTAGATGGGAGTCGTGAGTCCATCCTTAGCCTCCTCAAAGGTCCCCCAAAACTCCATGTTCCAGCCCCATTCCACGGACGTGCAGTACGGTCCGTGGACCAGCTCACGCTCCGTGGAAAGGTCTCGTGAGTTGAGACTTAGTATCTTCACCAAGACCTCGAACAACCCCTCTCTGAACCACACCACGGACAAACAGGATGGTCCGTGGACCCATCCACGCTCTGTGGTTTGGGGTTCGTGGATCGTGCCTGGGAAAGTTGTCTTGGTTCGGCCTTAGAGGAGGTGTTTTGGTAAATTACTATTTCATTTGTTTAAGGGTATGGACGGTTGTATTTAGTTGTTTTAAGTTTATTAAAGTATTTTTATGTATTAAACAAATATTTAACTCTCATAACTAACAAACTCAAATCAAACCCACTCCCCCCCGTCAAGAACTCTCTCTCTAAACTCCATTGAAGAACATAGAAGAAGCTCAAGATTAGGGTTCAAGCTCTAAGATTTTCACTCAAATTTCGTGGGAAAGCACCAATCAGGGTATGGGAACCATGATTCATAGAATACATTCCTTCATGAAGCCCTCTCAACTCAATTTCGAAAATGGGTTTTATTGTTTAAAAACTAGGGTTTTCATTCTTGTCATGGGTTCATTCTAAAAACATTTTCATTATGCTATTTGATGTCTATTATGGATGATTTGATGTTTTAATGGTGATTTTATAGTAAAACTCCCCATGACCCCAATTTCATGAATTTCAATAAAGGTATTGATGCAAGGTGATTTCTACTATATATTTGTAACACCCCGGAAACTAGTAGACCAAACTAGAGCCACAAGCTAGGGTTCTAAGACTTGATGTATGGGAAATAGAGTTGTAGATGAGACTTTATGTGTTTAGAATGAGGATTTTAATGGTTGAACATCAATATATGTATTGGACCTAGTAGTCAAGATGACCTTTAAGAGTTTGGTTGTGCAAGGGAAGGGCAACTACCAAGGCAAAAGGTAAAGCCCAAGCCAAAGGGCCAAGGCTGCCCAACCTTGGTAGCTACTGCCCAAGGGTTCACGACCACCTTCACGACCAGTAGTGTGGACCATGGTCCGTGAAGGGTTTATTGGAAATGCGTTAGACACTTGGGAGGCTAGGCCAAGAGACCAAGACATTGCCCCAAGTTCACGAGGCACTTCACGAGCCGTTGGCTTGACCACGGCCCGTCAAAGTGGCAGTGAAAGTGCCTTGGTGTTTTAGGGTCTTGGTATGTTGGGGGAGATACTGTTCAAGGGAACACGGGAACCACCACGGACCGTGGTGCCTTTCAGGGACCGGCCAAGTGGCCGTGGTGCCTGGGACGAGGCAGCCAAGTTGAGGGACATTTGGGTAAAATTCCAATTCGACTAGGTTTAAGTGGGAGTCATTTTGTATGTGTTTTATTGACCTATTTAGACTATTTTAAGTATTTAGTCCATAGTTTTAAGTCACTTTACATTAGACTCAGTTCAGAAACCCAAATCATTCCTCTCTCAAATATTTCTCTCTCTAAGAAGAACCTTCATTGAAGAAGAAGCTAGGGTTGAAGCTAAGGTCAAGATCCAAGGCTCCATTGATAAATACTTGTGCTACGAAATTGATTAAGGTACGTTTAGATTTTCATATATGGGTTCTGCCACCCATAGAGTCCCATAGAAACCCCCAAGATTTATGAAGAAGAACCTCAATCTATGCTTGGATTACTTCCAATGTATGGGTTTTAGGTGGGTATGATTCCAAAGTGTTGGATACTACTCATATATGATTAGTTTAGTATTGATTCATGATATTATAAAGAATTTATGTGAATTCCTTGTCTAACCCTAATTTTCTAAGTATGTGGGTTTAGATCTTTTGATGAGAATTTAATGGTTATTGATAGATTTTCTAGAGTTATCACCATGTATAGAACTTATCCAAGAATGGGAATATGAAGTCATGAATTGAACTAGAATTATGCATGTATGATAGAATATGAATAGAAATGATTAAGAATTGGGACTTTTGATGAATTATGCATAGAATTGGCTTGTAACTACGGCTTAGGGCTAATGTGTCTTGTGATCTAGACTAAGTAGGATGATTGTGGAGTAAAGCATGAATGTAAGGCTTGAAGACATATCGTTGGACAGTAGGGCTTAAAGAGTAAGTCGATTATGATGAACTAGCTTTCGTAGAATTGATACACAACATAGATAGAGTTATGGTGGAAGGCTTTCACCCACATGACCTACCTAGAACTAAATGAATTCTTGTATGTATAATGTGGAAGGTTTTCTTACATAGGATGATTCTAGATTGTAAGGCAAGTCACCTAAAATGAATCATGTTTGTTAGAATATAATAGCTTGAAGTTGAGCCTTATGATTCCTTCATGTATAGTTGAATCATGTAGCTTTGGATGGTAAATCTCATGGTATCTTGGGATGGTAGATCTCATGGTAGCTTGGGATTGTTGATCTCATGGTATCTTGGGATGGTAGATCTCATGGTAGCTTGGGATTATGGAATTAAGCTCTCCTAAGGTTATCTTGTAGTAGCATTGGTAGTATGATTTTCATGGTAGCTTAAATTAGTATAGGCATGATAGCCTAGGATTGAGGATCTATGCTCTCCTATGGGTAGCTTGAACTAGCATGGTTAGAATGCTCTTCACTATAGCTTGACTTGGTTTGGCGAAGACCATTTCATGGTAGCTTAGGATTGAGACATCATACTCTCCTAAGGATAGCTTAGGGTTGAGGATTCACACTCCCCTAAGGATAGCTTGCATCTTATGAATGGTTGCATGGTGGCTAGGTTGGTATACTTGTATCCTTCCTTTAATAGCTTGGATTGTATGATAGGATGTTTTCCAAGGTAGTTAGGTCTAGCATGATAGTATGTTATACTTTGATAGTCTAGAATGATAAATAGTTAGCATTGAGTAAGCTAGCCTAAATGAGTACTTAGTGTTAGTGGTAGTATAGGATGCCATTCATACATGGCACAAGTATGACCTGAAGCTACTTATGAGGTGTCCACTTATGTGATGTATGCCTAGCTCGGATTGTTGCTATAGTTTGCTTCCATGATATGATTGACTTAAGTTTATAAGTTCCTTGCCAATATGAAGTATGTCTACAGTGACACCTAGAAATGGTAAATATGAATAGGGTGGCTTCAAGATATGCTTAGTGTGTGTGGTATTATGGGATGCCCCACATACATTTCACAAGTGTGCCTTGGGGTTACTTAGGGGTTTAGTTCTCTTATGATGTGAACACCTAGGTCTTGACTATGAGGGTGGGATATGACCAAGAATGACCAAAGAAAGGTACTTAGCTTGTATAGTATTATGGGATGCAATCTTTGTCTTGCACTAGTATACTTGGAGGTGGCTTGTGAAGTAGTCTCTTGAGTATGAAAGACTAATGGTAGAAGTATGCAAATTTGAATGTCTTATGCTGATTTGCCATGATATGATGCTTATGTTGGAATTATGTTATGAATATGTTATTATCTCTTATGCTTATGTCTTATGTTTACTAACCATTTGAGATGCTTTATGATGTTGTGCTAGCTTTCACACTTGGTACATTTTGTACTAACGCATATTGCCTACATTCTAATCAAATGTAGGGTGTTGGGAGATTGAGTTTCTTGGAGGCAAGGTTCCTAAGTGCAAGAAGATTGAAGATTGGTGAGTCATCATAGCTTCGAGGACAAACCCCTTATGTTTCATTTATGTCTTTTCTTATGTTCTAGACTTTATATGGGCTGCGTCCCAAGACTTTTATTCATGTTATTCATAGATGGTTTGAGACAAAGAATGCTAAGGGCTTGTATGCGACCCCTTCGGGGTCAAATACACCGTGTTACGACTAGGGGGTTCTCTCGGGTCATGACAAATTTGGTATCAGAGCATAAGGTTTTGGGATAAGTTTTAGGATGTATTAAACCACGTCTAGTAGAGTCTTATTCATCAGTCTGAGCCGCGACACATCTATGAATAGGAGGCTATGAGATATTTAGGAAAAGTTTCACTTCTTCATTCTCCAAATCATGCCACATTTCTGTGAGCTCTCTCCCTTACCCTTTATCCGTTGGTATTTATGATGTGACTATTAGAAGGATGCTACAAGGAGTTAGGGAGAAAGGTTGGTTGAGATGCCAATTATGGCTATGTGACTTGGTAAGATTTGAGATGATATACTTTGAGGTGGTATTTAGTATACATGGTTCTTCGTTGTTACCTTTATGTTGTGATAGATGTTTAGAAGAATTTGTGTTGGCTTACTCCCAAGGGGGAGATGGTAGTCCTACCTAGAAAGGTTATTGTGTGGTTATGTTTAGTTGTTGGTAGAACCCGACTTAGTCATGATGAGTTTTGAGGTATGTTGATAGATTGGTTGAATAGGGTGTGTTAGTAATGCCTAGATGGGGTGAGTGAATGGATTCCTCAAAGAAGGGTAGAAGTATAATTTACCATGGCTTAGAACCATTTTGTGCGATGGATGTGAAAAGCTTAGTGATAACCTTCTACGACTTTAGAATTGAAAGAATGATGCTTAAAATAGATCTAGGGTATATGGTTGCTACGGATGTGGTGAGAGTGGCCAAATGAATAAATATTGCCCAAAGGCAAAGGCTTCTATAAGAGATGATAAGCAAGTTACCCCTAGTGGTGGGGATGGTGAGCCTCCAAAGATGTATAAGCTTTCTACTCTCCAATCTAGAAAAGATCAAGAGTGATCTCCTCTTGTCCGTTTCCAGTAAGTGCTTCTTTCATGTTTTAGAAAATTTCCAGATTTCTTGTCTTTTATGACTTGTTATGTTGGACTTAATGTTTTCTTTTCCTTGATGGATGTTTAGAAAATTATGTGTGGGCTTACTCTCAAGGGGGAGATAGTGTGCCTATTCCATAAGGTAATTACATGATTATATGTTGTCATGATTTCTTTGTATGTATGTTTATGAAGATGTGTAGGACTTATTAGAATTGATCAAATTGCATTGTGTTGACTCTTGTTGTAGCATCCTTGAGTCAATGTGCATTTTAGGTCCCATGAGTTTTATGTTGAGCATGTTGTAGCTAGGAGATGTTAGTTCCTCCTTGGAAATGAGTAAGTATGTCTCTTTCATACATTTTTAGCTGGTAGATGTAGTTCCTACTTCCTTGAGTTGCATTAGGTATGTTTAGCTTGGAATTGAAGTTTCCTTGGTCTTTAGTGTGCATGTAGGTGTAGTGCATGCACGATGGGCTGCAAGTCTAGAGTCATTTTCTTTAAGAAGTGTTTAGAAAGGTCATTCAAGGATGAATGTTCCCAAGGGGGAGATATTGTAACACCCCGGAAACTAGTAGACCAAACTAGAGCCACAAGCTAGGGTTCTAAGACTTGATGTATGGAAAATAGAGTTGTAGATGAGACTTTATGTGTTTAGAATGAGGAGTTTTATGGTTGAACATCAAGATATGTATTAGACCTAGTATCCTAGATGACCTTTAAGAGTTTGATTATGCATGGGAAGGGCAACTACCAAGGTAAAAGGGCAAGCCTAAGCCAAAGGGCCAAGGCGGCCCAACCTTGGCAGCTACTGCCCAAGGGTTCACGACCACCTTCACGACCAGTGATGTGGACCATGGTCCGTGAAGGGGTCCTTGGAGATGCCTTAGCCACTGCCCCAAGTTCACGACGCACTTCACGAGCCATTGGCTTGACCACTGCCCGTCAAAGTGTCCGTGAAGTTGCCTTGGTGTTTTAGGGTCTTGGAAAGTTGGGGGAGCTACTGTTCAAGGGACCACGGGCAACCCCACAAACCGTGGAGCCCTTCAAGGACCGTCCAAGTGGCCGTGGTGCCTGGGATGGGGCAACCAATTTGAGGGACATTTGGGTAAAATTCCAATTCGACTAGGTTTAAGTGGGGGTCGTTTTGTATGTCTTTTATTGACCTATTTAGACTATTTTAAGTATTTAGTCCTTAGTTTTAAGTCAATTTACATTAGACTCAATTCAAAAACCCAAATCACTCCTCTCTCAAATATTTCTCTCTCTAAGAAGAATCTCTAATGAAGAAGAAGCTAGGGTTGAAGCTAAGGTCAAGATCCAAGGCTCCATTGCTAAATACTTGTGCTAGGGAATTGATTAAGGTATGTTTAGATTTTCATCTATGGGTTCTTACACCCATAGAGTCCCATAGAAACCCCCAAGATTTGTGAAGAAGAACCTCAATCTAAGGTAGGGTTACTTCCAATGTATAAGTTTTAGGTGGGTACGATTCCAAAGTATTGGATACTACTCATATATGATTAATTTAGTATTGATTCATGATATTATGAAGAATTTATGTGAATTCCTTGTCTAACACTAATTTTCGAAGTATGTGTGTTTATATCATTTGATGAGAAATTAATGGTTCTTGATAGATTTTCTAGAGTTATCATCATGTATAGAACTTATCCTAGAATGGGAATATGAAGTCATGAATTGAACTAGACTTCTGCATGTATGATAGAATATGAATAGAAATGATTAAGAATTGGGACTTTTGATGAATTATGTATAGAATTGGGTTGTAACTAAGGCTTAGCGCTAATGTACCTTGTGATCTAGACTAAGTAGGATGATTTTGGAGTAAAGATTGAATGTAGGGATTGAAGACATAATGTTGGTCAATAGGGCTTAAAGAGTAAGTCGAATATGATGAACTAGCTTCCATAGAATTGATACACAACATAGATAGAGTTATGGTGGAAGGATTTCACCCACATGACCTACCTAGAACTATATGAATTCTTGTATGTGGAATGTGAAAGGTCCTCTCACATAGGATGATTCAAGATTGATAGGTTAGTCACCTGAAATAAATCATGTTTGTTAGAATATAATAGCTTGAAGTTGAGCCTTATGATTCCTTCATGTATAGTTGAATCATGTAGCTTGGGATTGTAAATTTCATGGTAGCTTGGGATGGTAGATCTCATGGTAGCTTGGGATTGGTTATCTCATGGTATCTTGGGATGGTAGATCGCATGGTAGCTTGGGATTATGGAATTAAGCTCTCCTAAGGTTATCTTTAAATAGCATTGGTAGTATGATTTTCATGGTAGCTTGCATTAGTATAGGTATGATAGCAAAGGATTGAGGATCTATGCTCTCCTATGGGTAGCTTGAACTAGCATGGTTAGAATGCTCTTCACGATACCTTGACTTGGTTAGGCGAAGACCATTTCATGGTAGCTTAGGATTGATACATCATACTCTCCTAAGGATAGCTTAGGGTTGAGTATTCACACTCCCTTAAGGATAGCTTGCATCTTATTCTATGATTGCATGGTGGCTAGGTTGGTATACTTGTATCCTTCCTTTGATAGCTTGGATGGTATGATAGAATGTTTTCCATGGTAGTTAGGTCTAGCATGATAGTATGCTATACTTTGATAGTCTAGAATGATAAATAGTTAGCATTGAGTAATCTAGCCTAAAGAAGTACTTAGTGTTAGTGGTAGTATGGGATGCCATTCATACATGGCACAAGTATGACTTGAAGCTACTTATGAGGTGTCCTCTTATGTGATGTATGCCTAGCTTGGATTGTTGCTATAGTTGCCTTCCATGATATGATTGACTTAAGCTGAAAAGTTCCTTGCCAATATGAAATAGGTCTATAGTGACACCTAGAAATGGTAAATATGAATAAGGTGGCTTCAAGATATGCTTAGTGTGTGGTATTATGGAATGCCCCACATACATTGCACAAGTGTGCCTTGAGGTTACTTAGGGGTTTAGTGCTCTTATGACATGAACACCTAAGTCTTGACTATGAGGGTGGGCTTTGACCAAGAATGATGAAAGAGAGGTACTTAGCTTGGATAGTATTATGGGATGCTATATTTGCCTTGCACAAGTATACTTGGTGGTGGCTTGTGAAGTAGTCTCTTGAGTATGAAAAACTAATGGTTGAAGTATGCAATTATGAATATCTTATGTTGATTTGCCATGATATGATGCTTATGTTGGAATTATGTTATGAATATGTTATTATCTCTTTTGCTTATGTCTTATGTTGACTAACCTTTTGAGATGCTTTATGATGTTGTGCTAGCTTTCATACTTTGTACATTTTGTACTAACGCATATTGCCTAAATTCTAATTAAATGTAGGGTGTTGGGAGATTGAGTTGCTTGGAGGCTAGGTTCCTAAGTGCAAGAACATTGAAGATTGATGAGTCCTCATAGCTTCGAGGACAAACCCCTTATGTTTCATTTATGTGTTTTCTTATGTTTTAGTCTTTATGTGGGCTGCGTCCCAAGACTTTTATTCATGTTATTCATAGATGGTTTTGGAGAAAAATGTTAGAAAGACTTCCACTTTTATGAAATGTTTTTGATATTATGCTTTAAAGATAGTTTTAAATTCTCCCTACTTTACTAAGATCTTATATGATAATGCTAAGGGCTTGTATGCGACCCCTTCGGGGTCAAGTACACCGTGTTACGACTAGGGGGTGCTCTCGAGTTGTGACAAACTTTGTATCAGAGCATAAGGTTTTGGGATAAGTTTTAGGATGTCTCAAACCACGTCTAGTAGAGTCTTATTCATCGGTGTGAGTCGCGACATATCTATGAATAACAGGCTATGAGATGCTTAGGAAAAGTTTCACTTCTTTATTCTCTAAGTCGTGCCACAGATCTATAAGTTGTCTCTCTTATCCTTTATCCGTTGGTCTTTAGAATGTGACTATTAGAAGAATTTATGTGAATTCCTTGTCTAACCCTAATTTTCTAAGTATGTGGGTTTAGATCTTTTGATGAGAAATTAATGGTTCTTGATAGATTTTCTAGAGTTATCACCATGTATAGAACTTATCCAAGAATGGGAATATGAAGTCATGAATTGAACTAGACTTATGCATGTATGATAGAATATGAATAGAAACGAGTAAGGATTGGGACTTTTGATGAATTATGCATAGAATTGGCTTGTAACTTAGACTTAGGGCTAATGTGTCTTGTGATCTAGACTAAGTAGGATGATTGTGGAGTAAGCTTGAATGTAGGGCATAAAGTAATAATGTTTGTTACTAGGGCTTAAAGAGTAAGTCGAATATGATGAACTAGCTTGCATAGAATTGATACACATCATAGATAGAGTAATGGTGGAAGGCTTTCACCCATATGACCTACCTAGAACTATATGAATGCTTGTATGTAGAATGTGAAAGGTCTTCTCATATAGGGTGATTCTATTTTGAAAGGCTAGTCACCTAAAATGAATCATGTTTGTTAGAATAGAATACCTTGAAGTTGAGCCTTATGATTTCTTCATGTATAGTTGAATCATGGAAGCTTGGGATGGTAGATCTCATGGTAGCTTGGGATTAAGGAATTAAGCTCTCCTAAGGTTAGCTTGAACTAGCTTTGGTAGGATGCTTTTCATGATAACTTGCATTAGTATAGGCATGATAACCTAGGATAAAGGATCTATGCTCTCCTATGGGTAGCTTGAACTAGCATGGTTAGAATTCTCTTCATGGTAGCTTGACTTGGTTAGGCCAAGACCACTTTACGGTAGCTTAGGATTGAGACATCATACTCTCCTAAGGATAGCTTAGGGTTGAGGATTCACACTCCCCTAAGGATAGCTTGCATCTTATGAATGGTTGCATGGTGGCTAGGTTGGTATACTTGTATCCTTCCTTTAATAGCTTGGATTGTATGATAGGATGTTTTCCAAGGTAGTTAGGTCTAGCATGATAGTATGCTATACTTTGATAGTCTAGAATGATAAATAGTTAGCATTGAGTAAGCTAGCCTAAATGAGTACTTAGTGTTAGTGGTAGTATAGGATGCCATTCATACATGGCACAAGTATGACCTGAAGCTACTTATGAGGTGTCCACTTATGTGATGTATGCCTAGCTCGGATTGTTGCTATAGTTTGCTTCCATGATATGATTGACTTAAGTTTATAAGTTCCTTGCCAATATGAAGTATGTCTACAGTGACACCTAGAAATGGTAAATATGAATAGGGTGGCTTCAAGATATGCTTAGTGTGTGTGGTATTATGGGATGCCCCACATACATTTCACAAGTGTGCCTTGGGGTTACTTAGGGGTTTAGTTCTCTTATGATGTGAACACCTAGGTCTTGACTATGAGGGTGGGATATGACCAAGAATGACCAAAGAGTGGTACTTAGCTTGGATAGTATTATGGGATGCTATCTTTGCCTTGCACAAGTATACTTGAAGGTGTCTTGTGAAGTAGTCTATTGAGTATGAAAGACTAATGGTAGAAGTATGCAATTATGAATGTCTTATGTTGATTTGCCACGATATGATGCTTATGTTGGAATTATGTTATGAATATGTTATTATATCTTATGCTTATGTCTTATGTTGAATAACTATTTGAGATGCTTTATAATGTTGTCCTAGCTTTCATACTTGGTACATTTTGTACTAACGCATATTGCCTACATTCTAATCAAATGTAGGGTGTTGGGAGATTGAGTTGCTTGGAGGCTAGGTTCCTAAGTGCAAGGAGATTGAAGATTGGTGAGTCCTCATAGCTTTGAGGACAAACCCCTTATGTTTCATTTATGTCTTTTCTTATGTTTTAGACTTTATGTGGGCTGCGTCCCAAGACTTTTATTCATGTTATTCATAGATGGTTTGAGAGAAAGATGTAAGAAAGACTTCCGCTTTTATGAAATGTTTTTCATATTATTCTTTAAAGATAGTTTTAAATTCTCCCTAGTTTTGTAATAACTTATGATATGATAATGCTAAGGGCTTGTATGCGACCCCTTCGGGGTTAAGTACGCCGTGTTACGACTAGGAGATACTCTCGGGTCGTGACAGTGTTATGTTGATTTGCTTATGAAACCTTGCCTCATTCATGTTGATAATAGTATATCCTAATTGTAAGTGTGAGACTTGGTTCATGACCTTGCAAGAGGTAAATTGTGAAGGATTGTTCATGATTGTTGATAGTTATTGATGAACTTATGAACTCATTTGTAAGGTGTGAATCCTATGACTATTGTGTGAATTGAGGTGTTGTTGGAAGACTAATTTCCCCTATCCATACACATGTTTATGTATAAATTGTCTAGGATGATGTTGATGTTGATGTTGTTGTGTTGATTGAAGGGCTAATTCTTATGAAAACACTATGAATAATTAGGTGAAATGTACTCACCCAAAAATAATGATTCTAAGGTAAAAGGTAGTTCTTACTTAAAAAAATCTATGAGCTATTTAGTGAGTTGTATTGAATGAAGGGTAAAGTATGCCTTCACACAGGTAGATACAATTCCATACTAATTATGTATAATTGGGAAATAATGCTTAGTACCGAGTGGATATGGACAATGAGGAAAAGGCCCCTCCGCTAATGCAATAGGTTGGGTCATCTATAGTAAATTCATGCGATGGAAGCTCCTCCGCTAATGTAGTAGGTTGGGTTTCTAGTAGTAATCTCCCTATCCCATACCTATGTGCCAAACATAGGACTTATCTAGTGGATCCACTTAGAACCAAAATATAATTAGTTCTACCTTCGGCAAGTAAGAACGCCTTCTTTCGGTGTGGGGTTATATGACACCGGATTCCATGTAGGTCACATGGTCTATGTCGGTTATGGCTAATATTCCCAAATAACAATAAGATAATGAATATGATAGGAACTATACTATGACTTCTTAATGGGTTTACTTGGTAGAAGTGGGGGTATGGGACTTTACTTTTACATTGCACAAGGAGACTTATTAGGATTTTATGGGATGGTTTCCTTATGGTATGATAAGATATGAATAGATGACTTTCCTTATGGTTAGTTCATGTACTTGTATAATTCCTTATTTATGACTATGGATTACGGTAAGCTTGAAGATTATGGAAATGAACATGTGGCTTCAAGGAATGTTTAGTAAGGTTGGTATTATGGGATGCCAACCATACATTGCACAAGTGTTCTTAGAGTTTACTAAGGTTTTGATAATACTATGTTATGAGGGTAATGTGACTATAGCTTGTCTTCTATGTTTTAAATGCCTATTGGCTTTCCAAACTTAATGTATGAAAGTCCTCTAAATGCATGTATGTGTCCTAAATGAATCTAATTAAGAATGTTGGCTGAAATTCTTAAATGTAAAGATGCATGCTATACTTGGATTGTATTATGAGTTACTTCCTCGTCATGTCTATTATATATGAATGTGCCTTGTGTTTGGTGACTTCAAAGTTGTACTTAGTGTGAGTAGTAATATGGGATGCTACTTGCACATTGCACAAGTATGACTTATAGTTGTCTTAGATGTTGGTCTTAATGTGATGATGTGATTCATATAATGTTTATGTCTCTTAAATGATTTATTGTGTAAAGGTGGAAAGGATGAATGATAAGTTCACTTTTGGGTGACCTTAAGGTGGTGCCTTAGTGTGGGCGATGGTATGGGACGCTACCAATACATTGCACAAGGCATAGCTTAAGGGTTACTTGAGGTGGAGGCTCATGGTGAAGGCAAAATGTTATTGGTGATTTTGCTCAAATGTGAATTATGTGACTTTGTATGTTAGTTGTGACATATATTATGCCTCTTGTATCAATGTTCATGAAGTTTTACAAAAATGGCATAAAGCATGACTTTCAACAAAATGTCCCTTTTTAAAGCATGTTTTTGCATGGTCATCATACTTAGTATATTTTTGTGTGATAACCCATATATTCTTATTTTTACTACAAGTGTACGTTCCGGCATGTGATTGCTTTTTCTAGGGAAACTTAGGATTAGATTTCTCTCAAGAACTGTTTTGGTATGTCCTCATATGTCAAGGACAAGGATTTTATGTTTCTAGATTTTATGTTTAAGACTTTGTTAAGACTTTGATTGTAAAGGGCCGTGACCCTATGTTGTTAAAGTTTGTCCAAGATTGCCATGTGAGACTTAGTATTCCGCTGATCTATAAATGTCTTTTGATGTTGGATTTATTAAAGAAAAGTTTTAAATTCCGCACTATTTCTATGTATCTGATGTTATGAAAGGTAAGTGGCTTGTATTAGACCACTTTGGGGTCGAGTACGCCGTGTTACGACTAGGGGGTGCTCTCGAGTCGTGACAAACTTAGTATCAGAGAATATGATTTTGTAAATGGTTTTAGAGTTGATGTCACACAAGCCACATCTAGTAGAGTTGAATGTGCCTTGTCTATGGTGACTTCAAAGGAGTACTTAGTGTTAGTAGTAGGACGGGATGCTACTTGCACATTGCACAAGTATGACTTAGAGTTGTCTTAGATGTTGGTCTTAATGTGATGATATGATTCATATAATGTTTATGTCTCTTAAATGATTGATTGTGTAAAGGTGGAAAGGATGAATGGTAAGTTCACTTTTGGGTGACCTTAAGCTGGTGCATTGCACAAGCCATAGCTTGAGGGCTACTTGAGGTGGAGGCTCAAGGTGAAGGTATATGGTTATATGTTATTTTTCTCAAATGTGAATTATGTGACTTTGTATGTTGGTAGTGACTTATATTATGCCTCTTGTATAAATGTTCATGAAGTTTTACAAAAATGGCATAAAGCATGACTTTCAACAAAATGTCCCTTTTTAAAGCATGCTTTTGAATGGTCATCACACTTAGTACATTTTTGTGTGCTAACCCATATTTTCTTAATTTTACTACAAGTGTAGGTTCCGGCAAGTGATTACTTTATCTAGGGAAGCTTGGGATTAGAGTTCTCTCAAGACCTCTTTTGGTATGTCCTCATATGTCGAGGACAAGGATTTTATGTTTCTAGATTTTATGTTTAAGACTTTGTTAAGACTTCGATTGTAAAGGGCCGTGACCCTATCTTGTTAAAGTTTGTCCAAGATGGCCATGCGAGACTTAGTATTCCGCTGCTCTATAAATGTCTTTTGATGTTGGATTTATTAAAGAAAATTTTTAAATTCTGCACTATTTCGATGTATCTAATGTTATGAATGCCAAGAGGCCTGTATTAGACTCCTTCGGGGTCGAGCACGCCGTGTTATGACTAGGGGGTGCTCTCGGGTCGTGACAGTGGGTTTATGTCTTTTGATGAGGAGTTGATGGTTCTTGATAGATTTTCTAGAATTGTCACCATGAATTTATCTAAGAATGGGAATATGAAATCATGAATCGAACTAGACTTATGCATGTATGATAGAATATGAATTGAATGATTAGAATTGGGATTTTTGATTAATAGTGCTTGGAATTTCCTATGACTAATGCTTAGGGCTAATGTGTTTTATGAGCTAGACTAGTATGATGATTATGGAGTAAAGCTTGAATGTAGGGCTTGAAGTCGTAATGTTGATCACTAGGGCTTAAAGAGTAAGTCTAAAATGATGAACTAGCTTGCATAGAATTAGTATACAACATAGATAGAGTTATGGTGGAAAGCTTTCACCCACATGACCTACCTAAAACTATATGAATGTTTGTATGTACAATGTGAATGGTTAATCACCTAATATGAATCATGCTTGATAGAATAGATTAGCTTGAGGTTGATTCTTATGATTCCTTCATGGATAGTTGAATTAAGTAGCTTGGGATCGTAGATCTCATAGTATCTTGGGATTGAGGAACTAAGCTCTCCTAAGGTTAGCTTGAACTAGCATTGGTAGGATGCTTTTCATGGTAGCTTGCATTAGTATAGGCATGATAGCCTAGGATTGAGGATCTATACTCTCATATGGGTAAATTGACCTAGCATTGCTAGAATGCACTTCTTGGTAGCTTGACTTGGTTAGGCCAAGACCATTTCATGGTAGCTTAGGATTGAGACACCATACTCTCCTAAGGATAGCTTAGAGTTGAGGATTCATACTCCCCTAAGGGTAGCTTGCATCCTATTGAATATTTGCATGGTAGCTAGGTTGGTATACTTGTATCCTTCCTTGGATAGCTTGGATTGCATCATAGGGTGTTTTCCATAGTAGTATGCTATTCTTTGATAATTTAGAATAAAAGATAGTACGCATTGAGGAAGCTAGCCTAAAGGAGTACTTAGTGTGAATGGTAGTATGAGATGCCATTCATACATGGCACAAGTATGACTTAAAGCTACTTATGAAGTGTTCTCTTATGTGATGTATGCTAGCTTAAATTGTTGCTATAGTTGCTTTCCAGGATATGATTGACTTAAGTTGATAGTTCCTTGTCAAGATGAAGTATGTCAATAGTGAAACCTAGAAATGATAAATATGAATAGGGTGACTTCAAGTTATGCTTAGTGTGTGTGGTATTATGGGATGCCCCACATGCATTGCACAAGTGTGCCTTGAGGTTACTTAGGGGTATAGTGCTCTTATGACATGAAAACCTAGGTCTTGACTATGAAGGTGGACTATGATCCAGAATGACCAAAGAGAGGTACTTAGCTTGAATAGTATTATGGGATGCTATTCTTGCCTTGCACAAGTATGCTTGGAGGTGGCTTGTGGAGTAGTTCTCTTAAATATGAAAGACTAATAGTTGAAATATGAATTTATGTATGTCTGATGTTGACTTGTGATGATATGATGCTTATTTTGGAGTTTATGTTATGAATATGTTATTGTCTCTTATGCTTATGTCTTATGTTGACTAACCATTTCAGATGCTTTATGATGTTATGCTAGCTTTCATACTTGGTACATTTTGTACTAACACATATTTCCTACATTCTAATCAAATGTAGGGTGTTGAGAGATTGAGTTGCTTGAAGGCTAGGTTCGTAAGGTGCAAGAAGACTTGAAGAATTGGTGAGTCCTCATAGCTTCGAGGACAAACCCACTATGTTCCTTTTATGTCATTTCTTATGTTTTAGACTTTTTATGGGCTGCGTCCCTAGACTTTTTATTCATCTTATTCATAAATGGTTTGAGTCAGAGATTTTAGTAAAGACTTCTGCTTTTATGAAATGTTTTCACTTGTACGTTAAAGAAAGTTTTAAATCTTTCCATATTTCTATGATCTGATGTTATGATTATGCTAAGGGTTTGTATGCGACCCCTTCGGGGTCAACAACGCCATGTTACATCTAGCGAGTACCCCTGGGTCGTGACAGGTGATTTGATCTCCCAAAGTTACAGAACTTAAAGATTGTTGAAGGCCAAAGCAAAAAGGCGATAGAACTAACCAAAGGGTGCATCGTCAAGTTGATCAGCAATCCCAACTTACTGTGCCGAATGGACCTTCGCAACATATTTTTGGAGACTATACATACATTTTTAAAATTCTTATTTTATGAAGAGTTTTTAGAATAGAGTTTTTCATAATCAGTTTTTGTATGAGTTTTAGGACTCTGAGTATTGCGACAAAACTTTTCCTTAGCTTTGAAGAATTGATGTTTTCCATTTTTGAGAAATTGGAAGTGGGTCATTGAGATTCTTCAACTTGGACCTTTGTAAAGAAAAAATTAATCTTACCCAGTTGATGGAAACTTAATTTGGTAATGATTTCTATCTTTTTATGATGTTTAGCTAAAACCCCAATTCTTGGGGTGTGATTATGGGTTGATTTAGCATGTGGGTATTGTTAATTGTTAGTGTAATTGCTGTTTAAAAGTAATTTTAATCAGTAATTGTGGGTTAATTTAAAGGGTTGTAGTTGCAAATGCAACTCTACCTTTGTATTTTTGCCTTTCTCGAGAGAGAGGTTTTAAAACCAAGATTACTATTTTGATGGTCTATGGATATTGGGTTGTCATGGGTTCAACTCGAGAGACTGAATCCTAAACCTTTTTCCACACATTCATCTTGAGAGAGTGAATGGACTAAAGCGTAGGCTGTTCTTAATTGCTGCTTGTTGGTGTTCGAGAGAAACCAACTTGATTCGGGGTAAATTGTTTTAGAGAAAGTTATCCCCACTAAAGTCTAGGTTATTCACTGATTTACAGCTATTTACTAATAGTTACAATCACCCACATGTCTATATTAGCCTATAATCCAATCACATCCCAAGAACCCGTCTCTTTACTTGATTAATTAGTGTTATTTGCTGTTGTTGTAGTTGATAATTACAATAAAAAACCCCTATTATTTGACAATCGTGTCACCCTAAATTTGAAGTATGTTTTTATTCGTAAATGTCTTTACCTATGATTGACTTTAACATATTTGCACTTGGCTCTTGATTCTCAAACACGTACCACTCCCTGTAGGAACGATCCCAACCAAATTGGCTGGGTTGTATACTGACTAGCGATCGTTGACTCGTAGAACTGGATTAAGTGTCTTTGATAGCGTTATTCGATCAAAATGGCACCGCTGCCGGGGAGTGGTGTTGGTTGAGAATATTTAGTTAGGTTGAATTTTGTTCTTGTTAGTCATAGTTGAACCTACTTACTTTCAGTTTTGGTTTGTGTGTTGCTGTTTTGACCAGAGAATTGGAACATGTCCAGTAGCAACGGTGACCAAACAAACCTCTCTCCTTTGAGGATGATGATTCTTAGGGATAACATCCTAAGATTCAGACAATTAGAGGGGGAGTCAGTTTATGAGTTGTGGCTAAGATTCAAGGCCCTAGTGCAGCAGTGCCCAACTCATGGTATTCCAGATAAGATGCTTCTGAAATGTTTCTACCAGGGTCTCGGCCCCAAAAATAGAATAGTGGCTGACTAAATTTCTCTAGGTGGTCTCATCCAGCTACCTTATGCAAAAACAGCCCACCTCCTTGATCACATGGCCAAGACCAACAAGGAGTAAGAAGAAGACCAAGACTTGGCCAAATTGTTGACTCAACTGGATGTCTTGGCTAAGAAAATCATGGAATTGGAGGTAGTGTCCAAAAACAAGATAGGTACGTTCCCCCCTCGTGAGCGTCGAAAGATGAAGAAGCAAGAGGGTGGACAAATTAAAGAGGTCCTCTTTCTCATTCTACACAAAGTCAAAGAGCACGACAGAGTGTTGGAAGAGATAAGAGAGAATGTCTTTATGCTAAATCAGATGACAACCTCTCATTCCATGTTCATTCAGCAACTAGAGTCCCAAATAGACAAAGTGTTGTCTTGTCTCTACCCAGAGCCAGAAAAGGAGTTGCCTTATGAAAGTGAGGCAAACCTCACAAATGGAACTTGAGTTTGGACTTGCGTCGTGCCATGACATTAACCAAGGCACTTTTTGAGAGGCAACCCAGGCTTTATCGCTCTATTTTTTTTAAGAAATAATCGTGTGTTGATTGTACAGGTCAAAGTGTGGAAAGTGTTTGAAAAGTGTAGGTTGGCGAGCCAAAAGTCCAGTCGACGCATCGCCGAAGAGGTCGGCGTGCCCAACTTGATTCGCCGTTTGACTCAAGAAATCTTCAAATTGGAGTCTGTAAAACTTGGCGAGCCCATGAACTGATTAGCGAATAGCCGATTGGGTCGGCGATCACGACTTTGTCCGCCATTTGGACCTCACAATAACTAGAGGTCCTGTAAACCTTGGCGAGGTAAGGGCCCACTCGGCGTGTCGCCGAGTGTGTCGGCGAGCAGGACCAATGTCACCGAATGGGCGAGAACTGGATGGTTTTTAAAGGCCAAAGGTTTAAACTTTCAAACTCTTTCACTTTCCCTCACTTTTGAACTTCCCAAACTCACACCCGCACTTTAGTAGTCTATATTTTTGCATTTTTACTATATTTGAGTTGTTGATTGTGTTCTCGGAGTTGGAATCTTTGTCGCCTAGCTTTTCAAATCTTGATTATTCGGCATCTAAGGTTGGTTTTCCAAACCCTGAATTCATATTTAGCGATTTGTACTCATTTGAAATTGATTTTATCTTAGTGATGTGTGATGGGCCTCTCTGATCTTAATTGTGTATGTGTGTGCTTGTGTTAATTCGAATACTTTGCCCATTCTACCTATATGTTGATTTCCTAAGTTTTTTGTGCTTTAAAATTGATGAATATTGTGGGGTTGTGCTTGCATATTATTGGGTCTAGTCGGGTGAACTCTAAGTAACCCGTATTTATGCCAAATGACGTATTTTGCCCAAAGATGGAGCGGTTGACGTCATTCTTAAAGGCAAAAGTCATCAAATGGCTAAATTTGGCCAAACTGGGAGAATTCTGAGTATCCCGGGAGCATGGGTGTAATGGGTCTTAGCTTAATTATGGAAATGCATGTTTTGATTTTGTTTTCAAATCTTGCAGGCTAAAATTGGGAAGTTGGGCTGAAAGTAGGCACGTTGGGTCGTTTGGCGAGCTGGGTAGGCTTGCCTAACCACTCGATGGTTAGCCGAAGTTCCCTAGATCGCTTTTAATTTCATGCTAAACTTGAAAAAGGTTCTGTAACATTCAGAGAGAAGCCTAAGTTCGCTGAGTGCACTCGGCGACTCGCCAAAGGTCTTCCTTGCTCACCCTTTGTCTGCACCCCTGACCCTTAATTGCACTGTAACTTTCCGCGGGCTAGTCCTCACTCGCCGAATGATTTTGGCAATTCACCGAAACGGCCTCCCCATTGCCAACATGCCAAAACTTTTTGGGATTTTTGAGCCAATCATTTCGGCGAGCCCGATCTCGCTCGCCAAAGAGATTCGGTGACTCGCCAACTAGTTCGGCGAGTCTGTCTGCAACTTCTTTTTTGTTCTTTTGCGTGAAATGTTTCTAACTCTTCTTGATGTTTTGCAGATATGGTAAGGACAAACATCGACACGCCACCCCAAAAAAGTGTAACGACTCAGAAAATGATAGGTTCAGCTAGAGCCTAATGTGTATGTGTTTGAGTTTGGAAAGGGGTTTGATGTGGTGTAATGTTGTCCCGAGCTTTGGTTTAGGAGTTAACATCAAGGCACGTGTTAGACTCCGTAGTTAAAAGACCCTTTTTGATTTTGGTTAAGGGTTGCTAGGGCAGGTGCCAAGCCAAGGGAGCAAGGCCTAAGCCAAAGGCCAAGGTTGCCCAACCTTGGCCAAGCACTGCCTCATGACCACGGACCACTTCACAGTCAGTGGCCTTGACCACAATCCGTAGAAGTGGACGTGAAGGTCACTTGGTGGCATGGCAAGCAAGGTAACTTGGCCAAGCTACTTCCCAAGTTCCATGGACCACTTCACGGCAAGTGGTCTTGACCACGTCCCGTAGAAGTGGTCGTGAAGGTTACTTGACCTGGTGGAGGCTTGGCCATAAAATGGAGCTATTGCCTAGAGGACCACGGGCACCACCACGGGCCGTGGTCCTCCTTCACGGACCGTTAAAGTGCCCTTGGTCCCTCACGGGGCTACCTAAATTAAGGGTTTTTAAGTAATTTTGTTTTAATGTTAATTTTTTTGGAGTTGATTTTAAATGGTTTATATCATAAATATAAATAGTTTTAAGTCTTAAAACACTTCATTTACTCCTTGTTTCTTCAAGACCCAAATCAAAACCCCCAAAGTTCTTCTCTCTCAATATTTCTCTCTAAAACTCAAGGAAGAAGAATAAGTGGGAGCCAGGGTTGGATTCAAAGCTTTCTTCATCAAATTTCTGGGGGAAATCTTAGTAAAAGGTATGGTGATCCTTCATCTAGGGTTAAAATTCACCATAGAGTCAATTTCAAAGAAGTTTTCAAAACTTTTCAAATTCATGAAACTCAAGGGTTTTACTCAATCTCATAGGTTCTTCTTCCAAATGATTTCAAATGGTTTCTAATGTCATATATTGACTGTATTTGTATTTAATTGATGATTTATGGTGAAAATACTCCATGAATCCATGATTACTCTAAATTCCTAAATTGTGCTTTTATGAAGTAGGTTTGATGATTATGATAGCTTATGATTGAAATATGCCTTAAGTGCTTTGGGTTATTGGATTTTATCATTATATATGTCTTAATTATGGTAAATTGTTGGTGTATTGATGATTTGTAATCATGGACTTGAAAGGGGCAAGTTGTGACCTAATTACAAGTTAAAGTAGAATTGTTTATGAATTGTTGATCCACTTGAAAGGTGGAGGTGTTTAATTACCTGTGTTTATTGATCCACTTGAAAGGTGGAGGTGTTTCCTTATTATGTACATTGTGATAATGGCCTTGAAGGCATATTATGATAAGTTGAAGTGTTATCATGATGTTGTATGTATGAATGAGAGTTCAATGAAGCTATTGTGATCGTGTTTTGAATGTAAATGTGTTATTATTGAAAGGCTATTTTCTCAATGTGACACTTATGAATGTTGATGATAGAATAAGAATGGTTCTTCAATATATGGTATATCTCGAATTGGTAGAGCTTATGCATCCTCTTCTTATATAAATGAGTGTATTGTTGATTGTTGAATCCTTGGATCGGTAGGCTAGTAGAACCCTTACACACATGTTAATAATGAACCTTGGGAATGGTAGGCCTAGGGCACCCTTCCACTAATGAAGGTTAATGATGAGCCTTGAACCGGTAGGCCTATGGCACCCTTTCAAGAGGAGTTAATGAGCTTTCCTAAATGTACCTTGAATCGATAGGCTTAAGGCACCCTTTCATGTGTTAATGAATGAATTGGAGTCGGTTGGGCAATGGCATCTCTCATATGTGATAATGTCAAAGTAATGAACTATTCTATGGGAATGTAGGCTAAGCACCGAGTGGATTTGGTTAGATGGAAACTCCCCCAAAATTAAGCATGAGTTTCAATGATCGTCTACCTTATCCCATAAATTATGTGCCCTCATAGGTCTAGTTAGTGGATCCACCTAAGCTATATGAACCGGTCTTCCTTAGGCAAGTAGATCACCTATTTATGGTGTGGGGACTTATGACACCGGATTCCATGACAAGCTCTCATGGTCTATGTCGTTTAATGCTTACTTCCCATCATGTGAGATTTCATTGTGGTTCCTTGATAGATTCTACAAAGTGTAGGTAGTAGTATGGGATGCTACCTATACATTGCACGAGTAGGCTTTGAGAGGGTCATAGTGAGTTTCTCTAAATCCTAATGGCTATGACATGAATGTGTCCTAAATGAAGTTATTAAAGAATGTGGGCTCTTAAATGCTTAATATGATATGTATGCTATACTTGGGTTATATTATGAGTTATTTTCCCTTGTCATGCCTTATGAAATGATATGTCTATTTTGTATGGATATTGTGCAAAGGTGGAAAGGAAGGAATGGTAAGTTCACTCTTGGTGGCCTTATTGTGGTGCCTTGGTGTGGATGGTGGTATGGGACGCCATCCATGCATTGCACAAGGTATAGCATAAAGGTCATTTAAAAGTGAAGGTAAAGGTTTCTATGTTGATATTGTCAAGGTGTGATATTATGACTTGTATGATGTTGTTACTTCTCTTGTATGTCTTTTGTGCTATCGTACATTATGTTCCTAAAAAAGTGGCATAGTGCATGGTTTCTAACCAAAAAGTCCCTTTTAAAGCATGTTTTTGCATGGTTATCATACTTAGTACATTTTTGTGTGCTAACCCATATTTCTACCTTTTTAACTACAAGTGTAGGTTCCGGCAAATGATTGCTTCCATCTAGATTGAAGAGCTTGGATCGAGTTTTCTCCAAGGCTAAGAGTGGTATGCCCTCATTGACCGAGGACAAGTGTCTTTTTGAAGTTTCCTTTTTATTCATGTAATAGACAATTCAAGTGTTTTTGATTGTTATGGGTCGTGTCCCTACTTTAGTTTTCAAGTACATTGTCAAGATGGCCATGTGAGACTTAGTCTTCCGCTTAGTCTTTGAAAGATGTTTAAATGAGTATTTTGATGTTTTGGATTTAAATAAGTTTTAAATTCCGTACTATTTTCATCATTGAATGCAATGAATGACTATGTGGCTTGTATAAGACCCCTTCGGGGTTGAGTATGCCATGTTACGACTAGGGGGTGCTCTCGGGTCGTGAAAAACAGAGCACAGGGTATCACAATCAATGAAGGTGGATCAAATCCTCCCAAAAAGGGAAGAGCAGAGCCTACAATGGGAGGTCAGAGCAAAGGCAAGAGGCCCATATCTGAAAGAGTGGCTGATGACTCACGGGCTACTTTATCTGAGACTGAGGATGACCAACCATTACAGTCTCGAAGGGCTAAGATTCGGGCTAGATCTCGCCCTGACTCAACTAGAGTTGCTTCAGTTTCCACCCCAGCAGATTCAGTACCAGCTCCGGCACCTTTTGTGGCTCCAATGCCACCAGTAGTACCTCCTCCTAGGCTTCTCAAAAGCTTTAAAAGTGATGGATTGCGAACTATCCTCGAGGAGAAGTTGTTATCTACAGAGGGCCTTGAGGGCAAATACTCTGGGGTAGGGGACACCCTCCACTTCCACTGGTTTGAGCAGTTCACCAGGCCCCGAGGCCCCTATATTCCTTCATAGGTTCGGGAGTTCTATACAGTGTATGGTAACTTGGTTCCGAAGAGCAAGAAGAAGGCCAGTGAGTTCAGACCGGTTAAGTCAGTCATGGTCCGGGGTAAGGAAGTTAGATGGAATAGCGAGTATATTAATACCGTACTCAATAGGGACTTAAGAGCTACAGAGGCATATGAGGGTTTGCCAGCTACTCAGTCCTTGGATGACTGAAGGGATAGCTAGCTCCATTGATTTCCAACACCACCCCGAGGTGGATCGAGGCAGGGGTCTCCATAGAGAAGAGGGACCTGAGTATTGCTGCTCGGTTCTGGTTTGGCTTCATTAGAAACACCATCATGCCTTCGCAGAACGAGTCCATTCTTTGCCACCCCAAGGCGGCCTGCTTTGGGTTGATCATATCCCGGAGGAGCATCGACCTGGGACTCCTTATTGAGCAGGAGATGACCATGAGGGCCAAGTAAAGGTATACTTCCCTACCATTCCCAGTGTTGATCACGGAGTTGTGCCAGTGTGCTGGAGTTTCCTGGTATGATACGAGATATATTGAGGTTACCCCGTCTTTCTCCACTAACATCCGGCACAGCGAGGCTGAGTACACACAAGAGGAGGTCGATAAAAGAAGAGCAGCTCCGATAGATACTTCTTCGAAGGTTGATGTCAACTCTATACCTACAAAGGCATATTTTCCTACTTCGGCTTCTAGGCCTTCAGGTACATCTGCTCCTTCTTCTTCTTCCCAGACCCCTGGTGCGTCTACCTTCTCCTAGCCAACCAAGATTACATAGGTGATGATCCTGAAGATGGGGCACCTGGCCCATTCAGCTAATGTGAGAGCTACCAGATTGGAGGTCGATGTGCCATGAATGATTGAGACTGCTATTTTATCTGCACTTACCTCCATCCGAGATTCTGTTAATGATTTAGCTGCTAGAGTCATAGCTTATGAGAGCAGACAGGGATAGTGTTATGAGGTGACGGCTTTGAAATCCGATGTTGCAGATCTGAGAAAGGACGTGAACTATCTGAAGTCTACTGACTGCACTTCACTACTGGAGGCTGCGGATAATGTGGATGCTCCTTAGACTTCTAAGATTCCTCCAGCTACCACATGAGATATACATAGGAATGGCATAACAACTGATAAGTCGGAGGCAAAACATATATGGAGATTGGCTAGATCTTGAGGAGATGAGTGTACAGTCAGTGATCCAGACATCACTGATAGAGACGTCCATAGCAGTCAGTGGCCCACTACTTCTGTTGATGTGACTCAGGGTACTGATGCCCAGGTTCAGAGCACTACATCGGGCACTGATGCCCAGACAGATGGAGCGACTGTTTAGACATGATACCTTTTAACCTCCTTCTCTGTCTTATCTTTATTTGACTTTTGGATATTTTATTGTTTGCATTTGAGGACAAATAACTTTTGTTTTGTGGTGGGGTGAGGCCCACCTCCTTGTGTGACTGTTTTTCTGTATATATTGGGTTTTTGAGCTTTATATTGTGTTAAGCACTATTTTTGTGGATGATTGAGCTTGTGGCTCTTTGCTTTAGTTGTAAATGATTTTTGACCCCACCAATTTTTTTGTGCCACCTCTTATTTGCGTTTGAATGTGGCTGTTCTCTTGCAAATTTAAGTATCGGTCTTGATTAATACTGATGACTTGAATAGTGCTCTTAATCGAACAAAAATGAATGTGCGGCTATGATGAGGCCAAATGAAGTTGCATAGGCAATATGTGAACTTTGTGCATCTCGTTGTGACTAGCCAATTACCAAATTGAGTCTCTTGTGATAAACATTGCACACTAGCAAAAGTGTGGAGTCTTGTTTGGCATTGGTGTCAATGCCTTGTGTGATGAGCTTACCGTGAACCATGTTTGATGACACCTAGAATTTACTCCGTTGGTTCGGTTGACTAAGTGATGCAATCTCTTGAAATGATCTTAGGCAACTTTGAAGAGTGTGAAACAATTTGACATTATACCTTTCTTTGTGGCCTACCTTGTGAGTGTGTGATCCTTGCTTGAACACCCTTTGAGACTTATCCTTTTCTTGGAAGAAACATGATGCAAAATTGTGACCTTTTTTTATCCATTACCCATAATCCTCATGATTTGTGGTTTGTTTGAATAGCCAACTTAAGCCAAAAGCCTAAGTTGGGGGTGTGGTGATAAGAAAAGGGTAAATCAAGAAATGCAAAGAAGTCCCCTTGACCCATGGTTTTGAGAAAGATGGAACCCCTCCATACAAAAAAAAAGAGAGAAAAAGAAGAAAAGAACGAAAAAGAAAAAGAGTGAAAAAGTTTGAAATAAAGTTTGTGAAAGTGCAAAGAAAATGGGGTGTCCGACATTCCATGGAAAGTGAATAATTGGGTGACCTATGAGCATAAATGACAAGGATGAAGAAAAGGAAATAAAGTGTTGTTCACACCACATTTCATGAGTATAGAAGTCACTGAGCCTAAATTACCATACCTTTACACTCAGCCCTGTTCAAGCCTTGAAAAGACCTTTTTGATCTTGAGTGAGCAGAAACAAGTGTTGATTGGAAAATAAGGGCAAACCTATGGGCGGAGTCATGTATGTGTTCATCTTCTTTAGTGTGAGTGTTGATTGTGATTTCGGAGCTATACATTCTTCGTGTGAGGGCATTTGAGTACCTTTGTGAGCTTGAACTTGCATTTGAAGGAAGTATTGTGAACTTGAGAATCTTTGATAATTGTGAGTCACAACTTGAATCTTTGAGTGCACAATTGATCCTTGCATGAGTAAGTTGAGTCTTTTTGTGTGCATTCATGATTGAATCTTGTGTAGCACTGTTTGAGACATCCTTTTTGAACTGCTGAACTTGAGTTTTACTTGAGGACAAGCAAAAGTTTAAGTTGGGGGTGTTGCTGAGTCCACGATTTGGACTCATTAAGGATTTTATTTAGATAGATTTAGTGTCCTCAAATGCTTATTTACTGCCAATAACTGATGTAAAATCCTTAATTTCCAGGTATTTGGATTGAGGAACAAAGCGTGGACACTAACGAGCAAAAAGGAATAAGGTAGCTGAAAGAACAAAGAAAAGAAGGCCTGATGATTGCCTAATCCATTAGGCGAGTCGCCGAGTGACTATTACATCGCCTAAAGTTCCAGTGTGCCAAGCCCTGAAGGAGAAAATCAAGTCGGTGAGAGAAAAGAGAAGTCAGTGTGTCCCCTAACGATTCCGCGATGAAGTGATTTGATCGCCCAAAGTTACATAACTTAAAGATGCTGAAGGCCAAAGCAAAAAAGCAATAAAACTGACCAAAGAGCGGATTGCCGAGTTGATTGGCGATCCTGACTTACTGCGCTGAATGGCCCTTTGCAGCATATTTATGGCGACTATAAATACATTTTTTGAATTCTTATTTTAAGAAGAGTTTTTCATAATTAGTTTTTGTATGAGTTTTTAGAACACTGAGTATTGAGACAAAACTTTTCCTTAGCTTTGAAGAATTAAAGTTTTCCATTTTTGAGAAATTGGAAGTGGGTCTTTGAGATTCTTCAACTTGGTTTGTGAAGATGAAATAAATCTGACCCAGTTGATGGAAACACAATTTGGTAACGATTTCTATGTTTTTATGATTTCTAGCTAAAACCCCAATTCTTGGGGTATGATTATGTGATTATGGGTTGATTTAGCTTGTGGGTATTGTTAATTGTTAGTGTAATTGCTATTTAAAAGTGATTTCAATAAGTAATTGTGGGTTAATTTAAAGGGTTGTAGTTGCAAATGCAACTCTACCTTCATGTTTTTGGCTTGCTCGAGAGAGAGGTTTTAAAACCAAGATTACTAATTTGATGGTCTGTTAGTATTGGGTTGTCATGGGTTCAGCTCGAGAGCATGAATCCTCAACCCTTTTCCACACATTCAGCTCGAGAGAGTGGATGGACTAAAGTGTAGGCAGCTCTTAATTGCTGCTTATTGGTGTTCGAGAGAAACCAACTTAATTCGGGGTAGTTTGTTCGAGAGAGAGTTTATCCCCACTTAAGTCTAGCTTATTCACTGATTTACAACTATTTACTAATAGTTACAATCACCCGCATGTCTATATTAGCCTATAATCCAATCACATCTCTTCTATCTATCTGAATTATACAACAAGAAAAGTATGTAAAACAAAATTGTAGCTTTTTAAAACTCTTTCTGAAAAAGTCTGTAGGCCCCATCCCAAGAACCCATCTCTTTACTTGATTAATTAGTGTTATTTGCTGCTGTTGTAGTTGATAATTATAATCAAAACCCCTATGTTAATTGACACTTCTGTCACCCTAAATTTGAAGTATGTTTTTATTCGTAAATGTCTTTACCTATGATTGACTTGAACATATTTGCACTTGGTTCTTGATTCTCAAACACGTACCACTCCTTGTGGGAACGATCCCAACCCAATTGGTTGGGTTATATACTGAGTAATGACCGTTGACTCTTAAAAATTGATCAAGTGTCTTTGATAGCATTAATCAATCAAGTCGCTGAGTGAACTCGGCAAGCTCAGGCTTCCCGCTGAAAGTTACAGACTCTATCCTAGAGAAAATACGAAATTAAAAACGATCAAGGGGGACGTTGGCGAATTGCCAAATTGCTCAACATGCAAAATTTCAACCCCGTGTAACAAAATCAAGCCCGCAGCCCCCAAAAACAAAATCAAACACACGCATTATGCAATTCACACAAGACCTATAAGACCCTTGCCTCCGGCGTACTCAGACTTCCCCCGATTTGGCCACAATTGGCCACTTGATGACTTTTACCCTTAAGAATGACATCAAACGCTCCATCATTGGAGAAAGTACGTCATTGTATCTTTGAAACGTCATTAATAACTCGGCGGGCAAAAAAGTCATTCAGTGCATCACCAAATGGGTCGGCGACATAAGTGAGAGTCGCCGACTCGCTCGCGAACGAAAGGGTCAAAAAGCCAAAACCATTTTTAAATTCAAAACCTCCCTCATTTCATACTTTTCAACTTCTATACTTTCAAAACTACATATTTTTATATTTTTGTACTAGTTCTTCATGTATTTTCGTGTTGGATCAATTGCTCAGGGGTCGATTTTTATCATTTTCACTTAAATCTACTTTGTGTTATCTTCTATTAAGGTTAGTTTTCAGAACCCCATCATTAATTATACGTAGTCTTGAATGCATGATCGTTGTCCTATTGTGTTGTTTGCGTAATATTAGTGATTATTTGAAATGTTTATTGTTGGTTTGTGTCTATGAGATCCCAAATTGTGTTTGTTGGCTCATATTTATGAAATCCCACATTTTTGCATGATTCAAATTGTGTGTTGTGTTGGTTGCATTGTTGAGTCAAGTGTGGGTGATGTCTAAGTAACCCAAATTGTGTCAATTGTCTGATTTTTCCCACTGATAGAGCAGGTGACATCATTCTTAAACGCAAAAGACGTCGATTGGATAATTTTGGCCAAAACGGGGGAAGTCTGAGTACCCCGAGGTCATGGGTAGTATGGGTATGGGTTTAATTGCATAGAAAAAGTGCTTAATTTTGTTTTCTTGGGCTACGGGCTAGAATTTGAAGGTTGGGGTCAAAATCTGGCACGATGGATTGTTCGACGAGCTGGGTCGAGCTCGCCGAGCGGTTCAGTGGTTCACCTAATGACCCATGGATCGCCTTTCTATCCTTCATAATTGTGGAATTTATTCTTTAACATTAGGCAATACGCCTGAGTTCACTAAATGCCCCTTTTGATCGCCCTTCTGCGCCCCTATTTTTCAACATTATTTTGTAACATTTGGCGAGCTACTTTTAGTTCGCCGAATGGTTTCAGTGATCCACCGAAAGGCCCTAGACATCGCCGACTTGTGCTAATTTTTGAGTATTTTTTTCTAGAACTTTTGGCGAGCCCGACTTGGCTCGCCAAATGGGTTCGGCGAGCTCGACTTGGCTCGCCAAATGGGTTCGTCGACTTGCCGAACCACTCAATGAGTTTTCTTGCACAACTTTATAACTTTGAAATTTTTCGAGTTAAGTCTAACGTGTTTGGTTTTATTTTGTAGGAATGGCTAGGCCTAAAGTATCAGGAAGAAACCAACCACCCCGTAAGCAGGCTACAGGCACTGTCATAAACGAGGTGGCTGCACCGTCCCGAATACACAAGAGAAACTTCCTCCAAAAGGGGGAAAGGGAAATGGGAAGGAGCCCGTAATGGCAACACATGCAGTGGAGAGCTCCGACAGCGAGGGTATCTATACCACCCACTTTATTACCTTTGAATGTGAGGGCCACTCGGGTGATAGTTCACCAGTCTTTGCATTTTAGCCAGAAGACGATCAGACTCTCCAGACTACGAGAGTGGAGCTACGCTCCAAGGCTATGAATGATCCAGCCAACATCCCAATACCACCTACTCCTCCTCCACCTTCACCTCCAATTGTTGAGCAGGTTCCTCTGATGCCACCAGTTCAGGCATGTAACACCCGGAAATTTAATAGGTAAAACTAGAGCCTTACGTAAGAGTTTTAAAATGTATGTGTGGTTTAGAGTTGTACAATAACTCCCAGTAGTTAGAATAAATGTCTTTAGGGGCTAAACGTCAAGGTAAGACCCCCTAAGGACCAACCAAGGGTCCCTGAGGAGGACCAACCCTAAATTAGCCCCCAAAATTTGACCAAGTATAAGTTCAAGTGAGGGTTTAAGGAAAGTGAAAGGCATCACTGCCTATACAAGCACCCTTGAACTTTGCCTTAGCCGTGTGGGCAAAATGCATAGTTCACGTGAGGCTTTACAGAGTGTGAAGGCCTTCACTGCCCTTAGAAGCCCTCGTGAACACTGCCTTAGCCATTTTTAGGCAAGAAGGCAGTTCACTTGAGGGTTCACGAAAGGTGGAAGACTCCACTACACATGAAGCCCCTCTCATGAACAATGCCTTAGCAATTTTGTGCTAGAGGCAGTCCACGCTAGGGTTGACGGCACGTGGACAAGTTCACTACCCGTGGGAGACCTCATGGACAAATGCCTTAGCTTCAAAAGCCAAGGGCACAAGTCCACGTGAAGGACCACGGCAAGTGGAGCAATCCACTGCCCGTGAATCCCCTCGTGGTACTTGCCTTAGGTTTTTTTAGGTAGTCCATGTGGGAAAAAAAAGGGCAATTTTGTAATTTTATTTTTTAGTCCAATTAAAATGGGTATATTTTATATTATTTTTAAATAACTATATAAGGTATTTTAATTCATTAAACACCCGAACTAAATCAATTTCACCAAAAACCCAAATCAAAATCAAAAGTTCATCTTCCTCACAATATTTCTCTCTCTAAACACCCAAGAAGAAGAAGCGTAAAATTGAAGCTTGGGCTGGAAGAAATCAAGGGTTTTTCATCAAGTTCATTGAATATTTATCATCAAGGTATGGTATTTTTCATCCATGGGTAGATTCCACCCATAAAGCCCCTTCAAAGCTTTATTTCAAATCTTACAATTTCCCCCAAAAAGAGGGTTTTCATTCGAGTAACATGGGTTCTCTTCAAAAATGTTTTATAATGGTTTTATTATGTTGGGTTATGATTGAATAGATGATTTATGGTTGAATTTTGGTGAAACTTCCCCAAGAACCCATGAATTCCCGATATTGTAAAATTATGATCTTAATGTGGGTTGATTGATTCTAGAAGCATGTAAATGGGTCTTGTTTAGATTAATTGAATTAATTGAATTGATTGAATTATATTATTACCCATATATAATGTAGAAATTCTAGATGTTGGGTTGAATGTGATTCATGATCCTTGAAGGGTAAACTATGAGAATTGTACATGAACATGAGAGTTATGCATGTGCTTCAAGATTTACTTTGAGAATGGAAGTTCTATGATTATGGTGTAATTGTGGTATTGATTGAAAGGTCATTCTACCCTATACCATTACACATTATTATACATGAATTATTATGACTATGATGATCTTGTTGTATTGATTGAAAGGCTATTCTCATGAATACACTATGAACATGATGTGAAAGGTTTACTCACATGTTAATGATTCTAAGGTTGAAAGGCTATTCTCACCTATTGAATCTATGAGTTATCATGATACCATGTTGGTTTGAGTGCTAGGGCATTTTTCCATGACCATGAACTTAAGTAAAGACTTAACATGAATTTAAAGGGAATTATGCTTAGCACCGACTGAATATGAAAATGAGATGAAAGCTTTTACATCAATTAGTTCGGCTTTCCAATATAGTTATCTCATGAGATGGAAACCTTTTTATGTCAGTTAGTCTGAGTTTCTAGAAGCAATCTCCTTATCATGTAACTATGTGCCCACATAGGTCTATGGCTAGTGGATCCACCTTGGCTATTAAACATGAGTTCTACCTTAGGCAAGTAGCAAATCTCTTTTCGGTGAGGGGGCATGACACCGGATTCCATGTAGCTCATATGGTCTATGTCGGTTAAGGCTATATTTCCCTACATGAAAAGAATATGAACTACGACAAGAACATGAACATGAACTATAACTATGGCTTCTTAAGAATTTCTACTTAGTGTGAATGGGGGTATGGGACTTCATTCATGCATTGCACAAGTAGAATTTAAGAGTGGTTGTGGTATGGTTCTCTTATGCTATGAAGATACATGAATTATGCATGCTTAGTATGGATTATTGCTATGAGTGACTTTCATTGATACGAGTTTATGAACATGATCGTATCCTTATCTATGAGTATTGATTATGATGAGGTCCAAGTATGCTATGTATAATTATGGTAACCTAAAATGTGGTACTTAGTATTAGATGGGATTATGGGATCTTATCTATGCATTGCACAAGTATAGCTTAGGTTGGCTTATGAAATGGTTTGACTTATGTTTCTACACAAAAGAGCATGGTGACTTTTAAACTTGATAAAATGCATGGTTTCAACTAAATGTCCCTTTTAGCATATTTTCAAGGATTTTATGCATGTCTATCATACTTAGTACATTTTTGTAGTAACCCATATTTTCTACATTTTTCTATAAGTGTAGGTCTCAATTGTTGCGGTATACTTCTCCCTTTGTGCAAAGCTTGGATTGATTCTCTCCGCACTATTGGTGAGTCCTCGTGATTCGAGGATGGAAGTTGTTCAATTTTAGTCTCTTCTACTTTTCCTTTTGAGACTATGTTGTAAAGGGCTTGTACCCAATTGATACTCGATTGTATTTGATGGCTTTTTGAGATAATGTCTAGACTTCCATTTGGTTTTATGACAGTACTTCGATTTTAAAAAGTTTTAATTCCGCATCATTTGTATGAGTTTATTTTTATGATATGCTAAGGGCTTGTATGAAACCCCTTCGGGGTTGAGTACGCCTTGTTACATCTAACTCAAAGTCATAACCAACTTAACCCTCTCCAAAAATCTTCTCTCTAAAAACTCCATCGAAGAAGAAGAAGAAGTCAAGGCTTAGGGCTCAAGAACTCAACTTTTCCACCCAATCTAGTGAGGAATCTTTAATTAAGTATGGTAGTTTTGATTCATGGTTAGTTTTTCATCCATGATGCCCTAAATCTCTCAATTTCAAAGTAGTAAAGTCTCCAAAACCTAGAGTTTTCATTCTAAGCAATGGATTCTTTTATAAAACATTTTCTTTGATTTAATTAGGATATATTATGATTGAATTGTTTATTATTATTAAATTTATGAGAAAATCCCCAATGAATCCATGTATTCCCCATAACCCTAGTTTGTGACTTGTGAATTGAGTGAATTGTAGTAACTATGAATTAGCACTTGTAGTAGTTTAGTTATTTGATTCATGCTTACATATATATCTAATGTAGTGATTCAAGATTGGTTGATTGAATGTGATCTATAGCCTTGAGGGGAAAAACATGAGAACTAGCTATATGTTTGACACTTGTGTGTATTCAATTAGATTGCTTTGAATGTAAAAGTTCTTCTTAGAATTGTGCATTTTATTGATCAGTTTGGTGTCTAGATCTTGAGTCTTTAAATGAGTTTGGTGTCTAGATCATCATTCGAGGATGAATGTTCCCAAGGGGGGAGATATTGTAACAACCTGAAAACTTGTAAACTAAACTAGTGACTAACCTAAACTAGTAGGCTAAGTTAAAGCTTGACGTTAGAATTAGAGCCCTAAAAATACCTCCCCATACCTTAAAGCTCATGTTTACATGTTGGGAAGTTAAGGCCTAAACCCCAAGGACCAACCATGGGTCCTTGAGGAAAGCCTAGAAAAGTTGCTTGGGCAATGACCCACGAGGGGACCTACGCCCCGTAGGTCCACCCATGCCCCGTAGTTGGGAGTCGTGGCCAAGCCCTCAAAAACAAGTTGCAGACCCTTGACCCATGGTTCACCATCACGGGCCGTGGTCCCACCCACGGTCCGTGGGTCACCAGGTCGTGGGTCACACCTATAACATGCCAAGTCTCGGCCAAGTGGGGGTTAGTTTGGTAAATTTCTAGGTTAGTTATAATGAACTGAAGTCGTTTTATATTGATTAATTAGACCTATTTAAGACTTTTTAAGATATTAACTAACTCATTACCTCATAACTCCATAACTCAAAGTCATAACCAACTTAACCCTCTCCAAAAATCTTTTCTCTAAAAACTCCATTGAAGAAGAAGAAGAAGTCAAGGCTTAAGGCGCAAGAACTCAACTTTTCCACCCAATCTAGTGAGGAATATTCAATTAAGGTATGGTGGTTTTGACTCATGGTTAGTTTTTCATCCATGATGCCCTAAATCTCTCAATTTCAAAGTAGTAAAGTCTCCAAAACCTAGTGTTTTCATTCTAAGCCATGGATTCTTTCTTAAAACACTTTCATTGATTTAATTAGGAAATATTATGATTGAATTTTTTATTATTATTGAATTTATGAGAAAATTCCCGATGAATCCATGTATTCCCCATAACCCTAGTTTGTGACTTGTGAATCGAGTGAATTGTAGTAACTATGAGTTAGCACTTGTAGTAGTTTAGTTATTTGATTCATGCTTCCATCTATATCTAATGTAGTGATTAAAGATTGGTTGATTGAATGTGATCTATAGCCTTGAGGGAAAAAACATGAGAACTAGCTATGAATTAACGATGTACACCTAATAAATGGTAATTCTTGATTGGTGTGCATGCATGTATTATTTTTCCCTTTGATTTGATTGCTTTTTAATAGAGGCCAACACTAGAACTCACCTTATTCCTACTTTCCTAACAAGGGGGTAACGAATGGGAAAGGGGATTACACAATGAATATTTGTGGCTATCAACCCCATCTAATAGCTTGAATTTATCTAGGGATAGCTAATTTGAGATCAATGGTATGGGTTAGTAAAGCATACACCCATAGACTGACCAAATTGCGTGGTTAAATTCATATACTTAGGCAACCATCCACTCAGGTAATAAATAACCTACCGATCTTGCATTCTACACACTAGACAAGGTTACTACTATAGGGTTCGCCTGAGTTAAAGATTTTTGGGGAACACTAACACCCTAGTTTCTTCTTATATTGAGTTATAACAAGTTAGATTGTTACTTTTCTACTTGATACTTGATATCATATAATCAATTACTTTATACACCAAACCCCTTTTTTAAGGAAATAATACAACTAAGAGTATGAATAATAACAATTGAGTTATGTTTGAACCTTATTCCTCATGGATCTTTATTTGGAAAACAATCGCTTTATACTTCTTTTGGGAGGTGTAATTTGGATGTATCAATATAAAACTACTTTTGTTACACAATCCCCCCCCCCCCTTCAGAAATAATAAACTAAGAGTACAAATAATAGCAATTGAATCGAGTCCAAACCATATTCAACTTGGGATTGACCCTAACCTTTGTTAGGTTCTATATTGAAACAATGACCGCTTTATACTTCTCTTGGGAGGTGTAATTTGGGCATATCAACATATCAGTGAGGTTCTGCTAGGCCTAATCCTCGAAGAAAAAGTAGAGATAGTTTTTGAATATGAAAGAAAAGAAGAAGTGTATGATTCTGTAGAATCCCCAACTACATCCCCTATATATAGATCCCAAATAGACTCAAACCTATATGGAAAAGGTTCTCCCAATCCTAGAAGGACAATATATTTGTTTCCAAATCTATCAGGACAGAGGTTCTCCTACACCAATAGGGATTATGAGTTTCCTAAAATATACAAAGGAAAAATTCAAGACATAATTATCAAATGCTTATTTTGTTGTCTCATTTAAATCATGACAACTAATATGAACCCACATTATTATTCTCATATATACTTACCTTTTTCATTCTCAATTTCACTATTTTAATTTTCTTATCATTGAATATTCTGATATAGCCAAACCTTCTACATTTTGCAAAATTTAAGGTTGTTTATTTAAGAAAAAAATCAAAATTTGTTTTTTGGTGTCTACTTCAAAATTTCAAGCATTGCAACAAGTTATCATTATGTTGAAGCAACACATCAATATTTTGATATCATTATATAACCTTATCAGATTCACACAACACTATTTTGATGTCATTATAATAAACTTCTCAAATTTTGAGTTATGTTTTATTATTTCAACTTTATATTATATTTTTGTAACACCCCGAATAGAAAAGAGGTAAAATAGCAATTTTCCAAACCTTCCAAGTGTCATCCACGATGGGCCAACCATGGCCCGTGGTGTGGGCCACGAACCGTAGGGGGGTCCTTGGATTGACCCCTTAGAAAAGATCCAGACATGGACCACGCTGGCACCTATAAACCTTAGGTGGAACCATGCCCCGTGGTCCAATGGCTGTCGATTGGTCAAAATTCTCTGACAAGGTACCACGACAGTGCAAGACGGACAGTAGGTCCATCCATGGTCCGTCAGTTGGGATTTCATGGGTCTTGGCTGGGAGTTACTTTTAGGGACTTAAGGGTTTTTTCTAGTTTTAATTAAATCAATGTGGTGTCATTTTTCCCAAGTCTAGAACACCTATATAAGTATTTTTAACCCCAAATCCCCCATTCAAGTCATTCTCTCAAAACCCAAAAGAAAACCCCAAACTCTCTCTCAAATATTTTCTCTCTAGAAGGTTGAAGAAGAAGAAAGATATTGAAGCTAGGTCAAGGTCAAGTCTCCCAATCTTCAAGATTTTGTGGGCTTTGTGACTAAGGTATGATGGCTTTTCATCCTTGGGATCCTTCTTCCCATGGAGTCCCCTAGAATTCCCCCAATTTGAAGAAGGATTCCCCAATTCTAGTTAGGGTTTCTTCCAATATTGTGGGATATGATGAATGTTGATCCAAGTTGATTATGATTTTTTTTATTGAATTGATAGGATTACATGTTTTTGGGATGAAATCACATGTACCCATGCCTATTTCATGATTTTAACCTAGAATTGATAAACTAGGGTTGATGCCTGTAACGACTCGGAAAATGATAGGTTAAGCAAGAGCCTATGACTTTGTGTTGACTTTATAATGAGGTTCTATGAGGGTTTTTTTATGTAATTTCGTTTTAATTGTGTTACATCCGACAATTTAAAATGAATATGAAGTAGCTTGAAATTGGAAGTAGTCACTTTTGGAAAAAGTTCAGAACCTGGAAATTTGGTTAAGTGTGGGAAATCAGTGAGTTTTTTGCCAACTTTGAGCAGTCATAACTCCTAGCTCAGGATGATCCAGGAGTAGTTCCAGTTATGTTTGGAAATCCCTTGGAACGATCTTTCCAACGCCACCGATTTTGCTCGATTCCGAGTTTGTATGAGCGAGTTATGCCCTTTGAAAGTTGGGCAGTTAGCAAGGAGTCCGTCCGGAAATTTAAGGGCATTTTGGTCTTTTCACAAATATTTTCTTTTGAGGTTATATTATTGTGTTAGGCTGATTGTGGATCATTTTTGTTCCATTTTAAAAGAGTAAGAGTTAGGGTTCTTGAGTGAAGAAGAGAAGAAGAGGGGAAGAAGAAGAAGAAGAAGTTGGAGCTAGGATTGAAGATTTTGAGTTCTTTCTTCTTCAATTCTCGTGGGTTTTCAACTTAGAGGTATGGGGATCCTTTATCCTTGATTATTCTTCCTTTCAAGGAGCTCAATTCAAATGATTCAAACTTCTTCCAAAAACACAAAAATCCTAATTTCGATTCTAAGCATGGGTTCTTGCATTAAATGATTTTTTTTTGATGATTTACGTTATTAATGGTGTCTATTGATGGTTTTAAGAAAGAAATTTCCATGAACCCATGTCTTGGCAAGTTTCCTAAAGTTGGCTTATGAAGTGGGTTTATTATTTATGATTGAATGATGATGGAAGTATGCTTGGATTGAGTGGAATAGTTGAATTCTATTATTATCTATGCTTATCTATTGTGAATTGTTGGAGAGTTGAGGAATGGTGATTGTGGCTTGGGAAAAAGGGTAAGTGGATCTAACTTCATTGTTAAGGTAGAATTGATATAGAATTGTGATAGATTGATGTGTGATCCACTTATGGTGGAGGTGTTTACTTATTGAATGTATTGTGTTTATGGCCTTGGAGGCATTATATGAGGAATTGAAGTGTTGACATGATATCATATATGTGAATGTGATGTGAAGGACTTGAATGAGAATCAAATGAAGTAAAGGCAATCATGTTGTGAATATAAAAGGTGTTCATGTGATCTCAAGGTGATCTTGTTAAAGTGTTATTGTATTGTGATTGAAAGTGTGTCCTCTATTATTGTTCATATGTGATGATGATGGAATGTGAAGGATCTTTATAATGTGATGTGTGTCTTGACTTGGTAGACTTAGGTGCCTCTTCTTGATACATTAGAAGCTTTGTTGAATATGAATCGATAGGATATGGCATTCCTTTCGGATGTAAGTGACGAAACCTGTTTTTGAGCTGGATAGTGTTTGGTATTTTAGGAATATCTCTTGCTCTAGAACTTAGTTTGCAGTGAATAAATATGATTTGGAAAGCTAACTCGTATACCTACAACTTTTATGTTTATGTAAAATTCTAATTTAACTGTTATGGATACGAAATATGGGACGCAACATAGGGCAAGTTCTGCCTAGATTCCGAGAATTGAAATCCTGCATGACCAGCGGTTAGTGTCTTGACTATATCTTTTTGTACAAAATATATTTTGCGGTGATCCTTGTTTGTTTTCAACCCTAAGAGATGTATCTACATCTTTCATGAAGGTTATAAAGTCTAGTTCTGCCATTTTCCTTTACAAATCTAAGATGCAACATGAGGTACTAGGCTGGCCAGATTCACTGTTTTGGGAGCATAGTTGTATTTGTACATGCTAGACTTACTTATGATGATGATCCTATTTTACGTCAACATTACTGAGCTAATAGAAGTTAAATAAGTTATGTAATTGTATTTCTAAGGTTGATATACTCGTGAACAAGTTGAGGTATGTGGGTTTGATTGTGGAAACCTTCCTTTCCACAAGTCCAACCATTTATCCTCTATTTCTACTTCAAGTTTATGGGTCCTTATGATTATTTATGAAGTCTTGAATTATGGAATTACTACTACACATCCTATTATGGTCTATTTTGCATATTATCATGAAATGGAATTATTATGTGATGTTTATGGTTTTCATGCTTCCATGATCAAATTATGAAGGTTGATATATATGTATGTTGTTGGTGGGCTGATTTATATGGATTTTGGAATTGGTTGCCTAGTACGGGGGGTAGTAGGCCCGTATAACCATATCGAGGGGTTGGTACCTTGGTTGCCTAGTACGGGGGGTAGTAGGCCCGTATAACCATATCGAGGGGTTGGTACCTTGGTTTCCTAGTACGGGGGGGTAGTAGGCCCGTATAACCATATCGAGGGGTTTGTACCTTGGTCCCTAGCTCGGGGGGTGGTAGGCTCGGGTAACCACATTGAGGGGTTTGTACCTCTTTCGCCTCTCCAAGGGGGTGGTAGGCCTTGGAAATACTATATTGATGGTCACTCACCACACATGTACTACGCCCCACTAAATATGATTTATTTTATGTAAGCATCATTATACATATCATCTCATTAATATGCTATCTATCGGGTATGATTATGCACTTTGCCTATAAAGTCCTTATCTAAGGTAATCTTGGGGAACACTTAAGTGTGCTTGAAGAGGATTGTGTGGGCGGTCACTTCTTGTCTCACTCAAGTGTGTCTTAAGGTTATATTAGGTAGAGGTCCTATGGTAATGAAATGACATGTGTCCTTCTAAAGTTAAGCATGGGTTGTATATGGATTTATGTTAAGTATATGTATGGTTGGCTATGGTCTTATATGTTAATGTTGACTTGTATTATGTCTCTTATACTTGTAAAGGAAAGGTTTTATCAAAGGATATGAAAGCATACATTTCTTGTAAATGTCCGTTGTGCATATTTTCTTGCATGGTCTCCATACTTAGTACTTAATTGTGCTAACCCCTTTCTTTCGCTTTTTGACTAAAGTGTAGGGATTTGGAGATGGTGATATGTCATGGCTACTTGATAGGTTTTTTAGAGTTGAAGATGAAGACTTGGTGAGTCCTCATAGATTCGAGGGCAATAACCAACATGTTCCTTTTTTATGTCTCTCTAGTATTTGTTTAAGTTTTGAGTGGGCTTAGTCCCAATGTTATATTTAGGTATTAGATGGTTTTGAGACATATTGTATAAAGTCTAGAAAGTCTTCCGCTTGCTATTTATTGAAAGTATCTTCGTGTGTGAAGAAAGTTTTTAATTCCTTATGGTTTTGGTGTCTATGCGATGAATGAATGCTAAGAGGCTTGTATTAGACCTCTTCGAGGTCGAGTACGCCGGTTACGACTAGGGGGTGCTCCCGGGTCGTGACAATGCCTTAAAGGGAAACTTTAATGATTTAGATATCTCTTTACAGGATTGATGAATTATGATTAGAATTGCTTGAGATTGAAGCATATATGATGAATAAGATGTTAATTGCTTAAGAGGAAAGCATAGATGATGATCATGAGATGTAGTACCTTGAGAGTAGGGCTTAGACTATGAATTGTTAATTGTTGATGCTGCAATGTGTAAGGGATACTTCCGACAATGAATTTACTAAGCATGATTGTATGAATGTGAAAGGTTTACTCACATGAATGATTCTAGATTGAAAGAATTAATCACCTAAAATGAATCTAAACTAAAAGATTATGTAAATGATGAGGGTAGAGCCGACTACCCTTGACCTCCATATGAGAAGGATATGAGGTGATTTCCCATACTCCTTGGAATTGAACAAGAGGTGATTCCCCGTGTTCCTAATATGACGAATGGACATGGAGGCGAGTACCCATGATCCTTATGAAATGATGTGGAGGCTAGTACCCGTGTCATATGATGTGATTGTGGAGGTGAGTACCCATGATCCTTATGAAATGGTGTGGAAGCTAGTACCCGTGTCATATGATGTGATTGTGGAGGCGAGTACCCATGATCTTAAGGTAAGTAAGGCAAGAGGTGAATACCTATTAGCCTTTATAAATTAGGCAAAGAGGCGAATCCCCATGTCTTCAAAAGTAAGTATGAATAATATGACTATGTTATGAAGATGATTAGCTTAGAGTGTTGCTTGATATTCCTTCCATGATGTAAGCATGACTAGAGGTGGATGACCAAAGTCTTGATTAAGGTTAAGTAGAGATTGCTTGTGAAATATTCCTTCTTTATTATGTAGATGACTTATGTGCTTGATTATGCTTATGGTTTATATTGACTAACCATTATGTTTATGTTGTTTATGCTAGCTATCATATTTAGTACATATTTGTACTAACGCATACTCTTGCCTACATTTCTTATAAAAATGTAGGGTCCGGCGACATTGGTTCTCATACTCGTGGCTAGGTTCATAGTTGATCAAGGAGTGAAAATTTGGTGAGTCCTCATAGCATTTGAGGATTTGACCAACACTTTCCTTTATGCATTTCTTTTATATTTGGACTATTGTATGGGTTGTGTCACAAGATTTATTCATGTTGATTAGATGGTTTGAGACAATTGTATTAGACTTCCGCTCGTTTTATAAAGACTTTGATTGTATTGAAAATATTTTAAATTTTTGCACCATTTTCTATTAATTTATGTTATAATATGCTAAGTGGCTTGTATGAGGCCTCTCGGGGTCTTGTATGCCTTGTTACATCTACTGGGTACCCCTAGGTCATGACAAACTTGGTAATCAGAGCACAAGGTTAAGAATTGTTCTAGGATGTCTCAACCCACGTCAAGTAGAATCTTGTTCATAAGTGTGAAGCGCACCACATTTATGAATGAGAGGCTACTAGATGCGTAGGAAACTTCACTTCTTCATTTCTCTAAGTCGTGCCATGGAGTTTAACTCTATAAAGTCTTTCTTCTAATCCTTACCCGATGGTTTTCAGGATATGACTACTAGAAGGGCTAATGCTCAAAGGAGTGAGGGAGACAATATGGGTCAAGAAGTTCCTCCCTAAGCTCCTCTTAAAGCTTCGATTGATCCTTTGGCTGAGAATGTAACCAATGCGGAGTTTATGTCAGCTTTCCAAGTGTTGGATCAAGCCGTGAAGGCCCAAACTAGTAGAGAGGTGGTAGTCCCCGTGAACCCAAATGTGGGTTCGGCGGCGGCAAGAGTGAGGGACTTTACAAGGATGAACCCTCTGGAATTTTATGGCTCCAAAGTTGAGGAAGATCCTCAAGAGTTTATTGATGAGGTCTATAAGATACTTACCATTATGGGAGTGACTCCAGTATAGAAGGCGGAATTGGCCGCTTATCAACTCAAAGGGATTGCTCAGATTTGGTTCAACCAATGGGAAGAAGCAAGGCAACTAGAAGTGGGTCCCATAGAATGGGAAAGGTTTAAAAGTTGTTTTCTTGATATATTCTTCCCTCTTGAGATGAGAGAGGCCAAGGTGCTTGAGTTCATTAACCTTGGGCAAGGAAATATGAGTGTGAGGGAATATGCTTTGAGGTTCACTCAATCGTCCAAATATGCTCCTTCTATTGCGGTGGATCATAGGGCTAAGATGAGTAAGTTTGTGTCGGGTGTGTCCGACATGGTAGTCAAAGAGTTCTACACTGCTATGCTTGTCCATGACATGAACATTTCTTGCCTTATGGTGCATGCCTAACAGATTGAAAAGGAAGAGCTTAAGGAAAGATCTAGAGAGCCAAAGAGGGAAAGAAAGGATGATCATAACTTTTCACATTTTAGGTTCGGTGGACGAAGTCGTTCAAGGTTTCGGAAAAAGTTCTTTGGGTAAGGTTCTTCTAATTCTCCTCCAAGTTCTAACAATAAAAAGGTGTACAACCCTAAACCTCAAGGAGATGGTAATAGGTCTTTGATGCCTACTTGTGCTAAATGTGGAAGGAACCATGAACGTAAGTGTCTAGCGGGTTCCAATGCTTGCTTTGGGTGTGCAAAGATAGATCACAAGATAAGGAATTGTCCTTTGATTGATAAGAATGAGGGAGATACTCGTCGTAGAGCTCAACCCTACCCTTCATCCAAGCCAAGTGGTTCGGGTGCAAATGCTCCTAAGCAAAACCAATCTTATGCTCTCCAAACTAGAGGTAATCAAGAGAGCTCCCTGGATGTGGTGACCGGTGTGTTAAAAGTTTTCAAATAGATGTATATACCTTGCTTGATCCCGGAGCCACTTTTTCCTTTGTGACACCTTATGTGGCCATGAGGTTTGATGTTATTAGAACTTTTTTTATGTATCTACCCATGTTGGTGATTCTGTGGTGGCTAAGAGGGTCTATAGAAGATGTCTAGTCTCCTTATCCCATAGAATTACTCTTGTTGACTTGGTCGAGCTTGTATGTTACACTTTGATGTTATCCTTAGTATGGATTGGTTGCACTCTTGTTATGCTTCTATTGATTGTAGATCTCAGGTAATCAAATTTTAGTTTCAAAATGAGCATATCCTAGAGTGGAAGGGGGGAAATTATATGCCTAAGAGTTAGTTTATCTCTTGTCTTAAAGCTAGAAAGATGATTTCTAAGGGTTGCTTGTACCATCTAGTTAGAGTGAGGGCTGCGAATTCCGAAACCCCAAGTCTTGAGTCGGTCCCCATCGTGAATGATTTTCCAGAAGTATTTCTAGATATTTCACATGTATTCCTCCCAAAAGGAAATAGACTTCGGTATTGACCTTCTCCCGGATACACAACATATTTCTATTCCTCCTTATAGAATGGCTCCGGCGAAACTTAAGGAGTTGAAAGAATAGTTGAGAGATTTTTTGGATAAGGGTTTCATCCGACCAAGTATCTCTCTGTGGGGTGCTCTAGTTTTATTTGTTAAAAATAAAGATGGATCCCTTCGTATGTATATTGATTATTGACAATTGAACAAGGTGACCATTAAGAACAAGTATCCTCTCCCAAGGATAGATGATTTATTTGACCAACTTCATGGGGCAAGTTATTTCTCTGAGATTGATCTCTGATCGGGTTATCACCAATCGAGGGTGAAAGAACAAGATATTCCAAAAATAGCTTTTAGAACCCGATATGGTCATTATGAGTTTTTCGTGATGTCATTCAGTTTGACTAACGCTCTAGCGGCGTTTATGGACTTGATGAATCGAGTGTTTAGATAATATCTTGATATGTTTGTGATAGTGTTTATCGATGACATTTTGATCTATTCAAGAAGTGAGAATGAGCATATTGATCATTTGACGATAGTACTACAAATCCTCAAGAACCAACAATTTTTTGCAAAGTTTAGCCAATGTGAATTTTGGTTAAGGTTCATAGCTTTCCTTGGTCATATTGTGTCAAGTACGGCTATTGAGGTAGATCCTAAGAAGATGGATGCGGTCAACAATTTTCCTAGACCTCTTACTCATTAGGATATTAGAAGCTTTTTGGGTTTAGCCAGTTATTATAGAAGGTTTGTCGAAGGTTTCTGTAACGCCACTCAAAATGAAGTAGGATAAAGTAGAGCCTCACATGAGTTATATGCATTAATAACTTGATTAAAATAACGAAGAATAGCCTTTTTAGTCCGTTTTAAAGAGTTTGGAAGTCAAACGTCAAGGGACGACCAAGACGTTCGGAAACTAGTTTTTATGTGTTGATGTGTTCTAGTATGTTGTTCATGTTTTTATGTGTTGTTTGGAGTCTAAGATCAGTGGAGGTGACCCTAGAGTCTTAATAAATGCTTTTAGGGTCAAAACGTTCGGATACGACTCCCCGGGACCACCATAAGGGTCCCCGAGGAAGACCCCAACCCTTGGCCGAGCAAGCTGCCAAGGAATCTTGAAAAATGCTCATGGAGGGAGCATGTCCGCGTCGTGGACTAGCTCCACCAAGGGCCAAATGGTTTGTCCGCGTCACGGACGTATCGCGGACTCTTCTGTCTCAAAATTTAATTTCCAGAAAATTACGGGAACACCTCCGCGTCGCGAACCTGTGCCCCGGCGAAATATGCAAAAATAAAACTTAAATTTGACTTGTTTAAAAAGGTCCAACTAAGTAAGGGGTAGTTTGGGTACTATGGGTTATAGTTTTTAAGTGTTTTTAAGTATTTTTAAAGGTATTTAAACTTGTATATTGTATTATAGAATTCATTCTTCCAAAACAAAACCCTAAAGTTCTTTCTCTCTCTAAAGTTCTCTCAAGTTCAAGAAAGAAGAAGGTGGAGATCTAGGGTTCCAAATTGAGGGTTTCTTCCACCAAATTTCATTGAGATTTCATCAAGTGAGGTATGGCGGATCTTGATCTAGGACTCATCTTCATCCTAGAGTCAATTTCAAAGGATTTTACAATGTTATCAAAAAGTGACTAAAAGCTTGTTTTTGAATTCTATCAAGGGTTCTTTCATGAAAATGATTTGAAATGTTGGGATATGGGTTAATTGATGTTTGTTTGTGATATTTGAATGAAATACTCCATGAACTCTTGTCTTCTACAAAACCCTAAAATTTGTTATGAAGTGAATCTATTTCTATATATTCAAAGTTGATGGAACTATGTGTAAAGTGAATTGTATTGATATCTCTTGTGTTGTTTAATGTTTATTTATGATTAATTGTTGATAATGGATGAATTAAGGATGGTAAGCCTTATAGGTGAAGTATTGGTGATTCTTTAGATTTTGGTGATTTTGGCTATGGATTTGGATTATGGTAAAAAAGCTTGAACTCTCTTTATTGAGTTGATTGTTGTTGGATTATGGAAGTGTTATATCCTATTCTTATGTGGTATTATTGTGAATTATAGCCATGAAGGCATTGGTGAAGTTGTTGTATAATGTTGGAATATTGTATTACTGTGAATTGAGGTCATGAAGGGCATTATGTGAGTGTTATTATATTGATGTGTTATTATACATATATGAGGCTATATGTAAAGTCCTATTTGAAGCTATATGTAAAGTTTGTGTGAAGCTATGATGTGAAGATGTTCAAATGGTATTAATGAGATATAGTATAAAGTGTTATTAAGCTAATGTGAATTCATGTTTCTCTTGAAATAGTGATATACGGTGATGATGGACTATGATGAGTCTTTATAAGATGAAGTTGTAGCTCATATGCTAGACTTGATTATCTTGTCTTGTGTCATGAAAGCTTGATTGTATATGAATGCTTGGTTGGGCTATGACTTAGTAATGGAGCTCTTCCTATAAATGCTAAAAGAGGAATTCTAGGTCAGGACTTGAATTGGTAGACTTAAGCACAGTGCCTTTTCATGAGTCTAGCTTTCCTAAGTAAATGTATAACCTTGAAGGATGAGCCTTAGGGTGATGTTCCCTTCTTGAGTGAAATGATAGACTTAGAGATGGATGGAGCCGGAACGGCATGAGAATCCTTATCTAAGAAAGTCAAATGAGCTATCCTTATGAACCTAGATTGGCTATGACTAAGAAATGGGGCCTTTCTTGGGAAGAGGTACTATGAGTTGGTTGAACTAGAAAAGGAACCCTCTCTAGTACATATGTGATTGAATACTCTATGGAAACCAAGGCTAAGCACTGAGTGGATGTGGTTAGGATGGTGGCCTAGTTAAGCATAAGATTAGGCACTATGAACATCCTTGGATATCTCTTAAACCATGTGCCAACATGGGTTGCTTTTAGTTCTACCCTTGACAAGTAGAACAACCACCACGGAGTAGGACAGACTCCGGACTCCATACCTTGCTAGTGTGGTGTATGTCGGTTAAGGCCTATTTCCATCATATGGGATGTGCAATCTAGTATTGGATAGGTTCTACAACGTGTAAGTAGTAGTATGGGATTCTATCTACACATGGCACGAGTAGGCTTAGAAGATACTAAAGTGAGTTCCCTAAGCCTTAGGGCAATTATGTTATTGTCCCCTATATGCTTGTGTGTCTCTTAAATGGTCTATAAAGAATGTTTACTTAGAATGTTATAATGTAATGATAAAACCCTTGTCTGTGGTAACTCTTTGGAACACTTAGGTGTATATGAAGAGGTTGTATGGGTGGTCACTTCATTATTCACTTAAGTGTGGCTTAGGGTGACTTGAGATAGAGGCTTAAATGGTAATGAAGGAATTACTTTGCTATCTTGTTTAAGTATTGTACACTTGTGTTAATTGAGTTGTAAATGACGTGAATATAGTTTTATTTGTGAATGGTGACTTGAAATGTGGGGTTGTGCTTGTGGTTGTAAAGGTTTGGTAAAGAAGGTCTCTAAAGCACAGATTCCTTGAAAATGTCTGTTGTGCATGTTTTCTTGCATGGTCATCATACTTAGTACTTATTGTACTAATTTCATATTTCTCTATTGTTACAAGTGTAGGTGGTGGAAAGTGAGAAGATCTTTTGAGGAAGCTTGGGATATCGACTCTTCCCAAGAAGCTTGGTATGTCCTCATATATTCGAGGACATAGTTGTTACCTTTCTTGTATTTCCACTTACACATTGTATAATACTTATATTTTTTGTAAAGAGCCGTGTCCCTAAGATGTTCTATTCGTGTCTAAGATGGTACATGAGACTTAGAAATTCTACTTCATTACATTTGAAAGATTTTATGAGTATTATGAATTTGTTTTATAAAGTGTTTCAATTCCTTACGGTTTTTATTACCGAATGCGATGAATGAATGCTAAGAGGCTTGTATTAGACCTCCGAGAGGTTGAGTACGCATGTTACGACTTGGGGGTGCTCTCGGGTCGTTACAAACTTGGTATCAGAAAATAAGATTTTTGAAATTGTCCCTTAAGATTCAAAGTCTCATATGCCACGTCTAGTAGAGTCTTGTTCATCGGTGTGAGTCGCGACACATCTATGAACGAGAGGCTATAGGACGGTAGAATTTTTACTTCTTTCATTAATCTTGACGTCGTCGCGCCTTAGAGTTTGGTCTATAAGTATCTTTCCTAATCCGTCTCTTGAGTTTATAGGAAATGAATACGAGGGCTAATCCTAAGAGAGCAGAAGAGGAGAATGAGGATGGGGGAGTTCCTCCCCAAGGTCTTCAAGGTGACCAAGTCCCCATAGGCAATCAAGAGAATGAGGTTCTGGTGGTTCCCCCGGCCATGACTAATGAAGAGATTAGGGCGGCTTTTCTAACTCTAGTTCAGGCCATAACGGCTCAAGCAAATAGAGATGTGCGGCCTAGGGTGAATGCTAATGAGAGTACGGCGGCCTCAAGGTTGAGAGACTTCATAAGAATGAATCCTCCTATCTTTTTAGGCTCTAGAATTGGAGAAGATCCCCAAGGATTCTTGGATGAGATTTACAAAATTGTGGATGCTACGGGAGTATCTTCAAGAGAGAAAGAGGAATTGGCTTCATACCGATTGAAGGAGGTGGCCCAAATTTGGTACACTCAATGGAAGTTAAATAGATTGGAGGAAGCGGGTCCTATAGAATGGGAGGAGTTTAAGGAAGCATTCTTGGGTAAGTACTTTCCCCTAGAGAAGAGCGAGTGCAAAATTGAGGAGTTCATTAATCTTAGGCAAGGTAATATGAGTGTGGAGGAGTATGCTTTGAAGTTCTCTATGTTGTCTAGGTATGCTCCATCTTTGGTGTCTAACTCTAAAGAGGAAATGAGTAGGTTTGTTACCGGTGTGTCCGACTTGGTGAAAGAAGAGTGTCGTACGACAATGCTCCATGGTGACAGGAGCATCTCTAGGCTTGTTGTGTATGCTCAATCTATTGAGGAGTCCAAGATGACTAGGGTGAGGAAAGACTTGAAACGGGGTAGGTATGAGGATCAAGGACAACCTAGGTTTAAGAAGAGGGCTCCAAATCAAGATTTCTCAAGTGCTCCTAAGGTTAACCATGAAGGAGGTGGTGGTTCTCAAATTGCTAAGCCTACTTGTTCCACTTGTGGAAAGAAGCATTTTGGGAAGTGTCTATCCGGCACTAGTGGTTGCTATGGTTGTGGGAAAAATGATCACAAGGTGAGACATTGTCCTTATATTGTGGCTAAAGGAAGGAATACTAGACAAGCTCCTTATAGTGGTCCTAGTGTTGATGGTCAAGCAAGGAATCGTTTCTATGCTCTCCAAGCTAACAAGGAAGCAAATCCGGATGAAGGTGCCCGTAAGTCATAATTTCTAGTTTTGTGTTGGAATCCTTTTGTGTTGGTTTAGATGGGTTTCTCCTAAGTGGGGGGTGGTATGTTGAGTGATGAGTTGAGGTGAGTTTGGATAATCTTGTCTCTTTCTTCTATTCTTAATCGAGCTTGAGTCATAGAATTGTAGAAGCATGATGCATGGTTTTTGGAGTCTTGTGTGAAAACAATTAGTTTCTATATTTCTCCTTATAATGATGCATGCTTTAAATTGAGTTCTTGATTTAAATGAGAAAATCAGTTTCATGATCGTTGTTCTCCTTATATGCATATATTGGTGAGTTGCTAAAAGTTGTTAGAGTTGATTAGTTGACCATGCTTAAGTGTATTCTTCATGTGGCATGATTGTGTTTAATGAGATAATTGCATATTGTGTTCTTTGATGTTGTTATGAGCATGAGGTGCTATGGAGAAGGAAGTTCCTCCAAATAAATGAAAAATGGAAAAAAAAAGTTTGCGGCATGTTGAGTTGTAGGTGTGACTACTACTTCCATAAATTTGAATGAAGTTGTGTTGCAATGACTTGTTATGTGGAGTTGATGTTTTCTCCTTAATGAGTGCTTTCATATTGATATTGTAATATTGTTGTGGGCTTCTAGACTTGAGTCATTACCCTTAATGTTTTAAAGTGTCATTCGAGGACGAATGTTCCCAAGTGGGGGATATTGTAACGCCCCTCAAAATGAAGTAGGATAAAGTAGAGCCTCACATGGGTTATATGCATTAATAACTTGATTAAAATAATGAAGAATAGCATTTTTAGTACGTTTTAAAGAGTTTGAAAGTCAAATGTCAAGGGACGACCAAGATGTTCGAAAACTAGTTTTTTACGTGTTGGTGTGTTCTAGTATGTTGTTCATGTTTTTATGTGTTTTTTGGAGTCTAAAATCAGTGGAGGTGACCCTAGAGTCTTAATAAATATTTTTAGGGTCAAAACATTCGGATACGACTCCCCGAGACCACCATGAGGGTCCCCGAGGAGGACCCCAACCCTTGGCCGAGCAAGCTGCCAAGGAAACTTGAAAAATGCTCATGGAGGAAGCATGTCCGCGTCGCGGACTAGCTCCACCAAGGGCCAAATGGTTGGTCTGTGTCGCGAATGTATCGCGGACTCTTCTGTCTCAAAATTTAATTTCCAGAAACTTGCGGGAACACCTCCGCATCGCGAACCTGTGCCCCGATGAAATCTGCGAAACTAAAACTTAAATTTAACTTGTTTAAAAAGGTCCAGCTAAGTCAGGGGTAGTTTGGGTACTGTGGGTTATTGTTTTTAAGTGTTTTTAAGTATTTTTAAAGGTATTTAAACTGGTATATTGTAATTAGAATTCATTCTTCCAAATCAAAACCCTAAAGTTCTTTCTCTCTCTAAAGTTCTCTCAAGTTCAAGGAAGAAGAAGGTGGAGAGCTAGGGTTTCAAATTGAGGGTTTCTTCCACCAAATTTCGTTGAGATTTCATCAAGTGAGGTATGGTGGCTCTTGATCTAGGACTCATCTTCATCCTAGAGTCAATTTCAAAGGATTTTACAATGTTTTCAAAAAGTGACTAAAAGCTTGTTTTTGAATTCTATCAAGGGTTCTTGCATGAAAATGATTTGAAACGTTGGGATATGGGTTAATTGATGTTTGTTTGTGATTTTTGGATGAAATACTCCATGAACTCTTGTCTTCTACAAAACCCTAAAATTTGCTATGAAGTGGGTCTATTTCTATAAATTCAAAGTTGATGGTACAATGTGTAAAGTGAATTGTATTGATATATCTTGTGTTGTTTAATGTTTATTTATGATTAATTGTTGATAATGGATGAATTAAGGATGGTAAGCCTTATGGGTGAAGTATTGGTGATTCCTTGGATTTTGGTGATTTTGGCTATGGCTTTGGATTATGGTAAGAAAGCTTGAACTCTCTTTATTGAGTTGATTGTTGATGGTAGATTGAATCCACCTTTGGTGGAAGTGTTATATCTTATTCTTGTGTGGTATTATTGTGAATTGTAGCCATGAAGGCATTGGTAAAGTTGTTGTATAATGTTGGAATATTGTGTTATTGTAAATTGAGGCCATGAAGGGCATTACGTGAGTGTTATTATATTGATGTATTATTATACATATATGAAGCTATATGTAAAGTCCTATATGATGCTATATGTAAAGTTTGTGTGAAGCTATGATGTGAAGATGCTCAAATGGTATTAATGTGATATTGTATAAAGTGTTATTATGCTAATGTGAAAGCATATTTCTCTTGAAATAGTGATATGCGGTGATGATGGACTATGATGAGTCTTTATAAGATGACGTTGTAGCTCATATGCTAGACTTGAGTATCTTGTCTTGTGTCATGAAAGCTTGATTGTATATGAATGCTTGGTTTGGCTATGACTTAGTAATGAAGCTCTTTCTATAAATGCTAAAAGAGGAATTCTAGACCAGGACTTGAATTGGTAGACTTAAGCACAGTGCCTTTTCATGAGTCTAGCTTTCCTAAGTAAATGTATAACCTTGAAGGATGGGCCTTAGGGTGATGTTCCCTTCTTGAGTGAAATGATAGACTTAGAGATGGATGGAGCCGGAACGGCATGAGAATCCTTATCTAAGAAAGTCAAATGAGCTATCCTTATGAACCTAGATTGGCTATGACTAAGAAATGGGGCCTTTCTTGGGAAGAGGTACTATGAGTTGGTTGAACTAGAAAAGGAACCCTCTCTAATACATATGTGAATGAATACTCTATGGAAACCAAGGCTAAGAAACGAGTGGATATGGTTAGGATGGTGGCCTAGTTGTGCATGAGATTAGGCACAATCAACATCCTTGGACATCTCTTAAACCATGTGCCAACATGGGTTACTTTTAGTTCTACCCTTGGCAAGTAGAACAACCACCACGGAGTAGGACAGACTCCGGACTCCATACCTTGCTAGTGTGGTGTATGTCGGTTAAGGCCTATTTCCATCATATGGGATGTGCACTCTAGTATTGGATAGGTTCTACAACATGTAGGTAGTAGTATGGGATGTTATCTACACATGGCACGAGGAGGCTTAGAAGATACTAAAGTGAGTTCCCTAAGCCTTAGGGCAATTATGTGATTGTCCCCTATATGCTTGTGTGTCTCTTAAATGGTCTATAAAGAATGTTTACTTAGAATACTATAATTTAATGATAAAACCCTTGTGTATGGTAACTCTTTGGAACACTTAGGTGTATATGAAGAGGTTGTATGGGCGGTCACTTCATTATTCACTTAAGTGTGGCTTAGGGTGACTTGAGATAGAGGCTTAAATGGTAATGAAGGAATTACTTTGCTATCTTGTTTAAGTATTGTACACTTGAGTTAATTGAGTTGTAAATGAAGTGAATATAGTTTTATTTGTGAATGGTGACTTGAAATGTGGGGTTGTGCTTGTGGTTGTAAAGGTTTGTTAAAGAAGGTCTATAAAGCACAGATTCCTTGAAAATGTCCGTTGTGAATGTTTTCTTGCATGGTCATCATACTTAGTACTTATTGTACTAATTCCATATTTCTCTGTTGTTACAAGTGTAGGTGGTGGAAACTGAGAAGATCTTTTGAGGAAGCTTGGGATATCGAGTCTTTTCAAGAAGCTTGGTATGTCCTCATCTATTCGAGGACATAGTTGTTACCTTTCTTGTATTTCCACTTAGACATTGTATAAGACTTATATTTTGTTGTAAAAGGTCGTGTCCCTAAGATGTTCTATTTGTGTCTAAGATGGTACATGAGACTTAGAAATTCTACTTCATTACATTTGAAAGATTTTAAGAGTATTATGAATTTGTTTTAAAAAGTGTTTCAATTCCTTACGGTTTTTATTACCGAATGCGATGAATGAATGCTAAGAGGCTTGTATTAGACCTCCGAGAGGTCGAGTACGCATGTTACGACTTGGGGGTGCTCTCGGGTCGTTACAGTTTCTCTTCAATTACCTCTCATTTGATGACCTTAACTCAAAAAAAGGCTAAGTTCATATGGTCGGAAGCGTGTGAGAAAAATTTTCATGAGTTGAAAGATAGACTTACTTCCGCTCCGGTGTTGACCTTACCGGAAGGAACGGATGGTTTTGTGGTTTATTGTGATGCCTTGAGAATTGGGCTAGGGTATGTCCTAATGCAAAATGGGAAATTTGTTGCTTATGCGTCAAGGCAACTTAAAGTCCATGAGAAGAATTTTCCCACTCACGACCTTGAGTTAGCGGCGATCGTATTTGCTCTAAAGATTTGGCGTAATTATTTGTATGGAGTTCATGTTGATGTGTTCACCGACCACAACAGTTTGCAATATGCATTTAATCAAAAATATTTTAATCTTTGCCAAAGAAGGTGGCTTAAGTTATTGAGAGATTATGACATGAGTGTTCTTTATCACGCCAACAAAGCTAATGTGGTGGCGGAAGCCCTTAGTCGGTTATCTATGGGTAGTGTGGCTTATATTGATGAAGAAAAGAAATAGTTGGTACAAGATGTGCAAAGATTGGCTTGGTTAGGTGTTGAACTAGTGGACTCCACCAAATGTGGTGTTATGGTTCACAATGGTTACGAATCGTCTTTTGTGCCGGATGTGAAAGCCAAGCAAGGTCTTGCTCCAATTTCGGTAGAATTGAAAGAGGCGGTACTTAAGAAATCTGTTGAGGCTTTCTCCCCAAGGGGGAGATGGGGTACTTAGATACCAAGTTCGTTTATTTGTTCAAAATATGGATACCTTGAAGGAACAGATTTTGGCTGAAGCTCATAGTTTGTGGTATTCCGTTCACCCGGGAGCCACCAAGATGTATCATGATTTATAGGAAGTCTATTGGTGGGATGCGATGAAGAAGGATATTGCGGTATTTGTGGCTAAATGTTCAAATTGCCAACAAGTAAAGGTTGAGCATCAGAAACCGGGAGGTTTGTCTCAATATATTAGCATTCCTACTTGGAAGTGGGAAGACTTGAATATGGACTTTATTGTTGGTTTGCCTCGCACCCGGTGACAACATGTCTCTATTTGGGTGGTAGTAGATCAGATGATGAAATTGGCACATTTCTTTCCCGTCAAGGCTTCTTATTTGACGGAGGACTATGCCAAGTTGTATTTGAGAGAGATGGTAAGGCTACATGGAGTGCCTTTGTCCATTATTCATGGTACCCAATTCACTTCTCATTTTTGGAAGTCATTCCAAAAGGGGCTGGGCACTAACGTTAAGCTTAGAACAACTTTTCATCCACAAATCGATGAGCAAGCGGAGCACACTATCCAAACTTTGGAGGATATATTAAGGGCTTGAGTGATTGACTTCAAGGGAAATTGGGATGATCATTTTCCTTTGATTAAATTTGCCTATAATAGTAGCTATCACTCAAGTATCGATATGGCTCCATATGAGGGTCTTTATGGAAGGAGGTGTAGATCTCTTATCGGTTGGTTTGAGGTGGGTGAGGTTTTCATGATAGGGCTTGAGTTAGTTCATGAGGCTTTTGAGAAAGTTCGACTTATTAGAGATAGGTTGAGAATCGCCCAGAGTCTACAAATGTCTTATACCGATGTGAGAAGGAGAGACCTAGAGTTTGAAGTCAACGATTGGGTTTACTTGAAAATCTCACCCATGAAGGGTGTAATGAGGTTTGGTAAGAAAGGGAAGCTGAGTCCCCGATTTGTAGGCCCGTATCGAATTTTGAGAAGTGTTGGTAAGGTTGCTTATGAGTTAGATTAACCAAATGAGTTGGCAACCGTGCATCACATTTTCTATGTCTCTATTTAAGAAATGTGTTGGAGATCCGACACCCATAGTTTCCCTAGAAGGGTTGGGAGTTGATGAGAGCTTCTCATATGAAGAAGTTTCGATTGAGATTTTGGATCGGCAAGTTAAGAACTTGAGAAACAAGGAAATACCTTCCGTTAAGGTTCTATGGAGGAATCAACTATTTGAGGGTGACACTTGGGAGGCCGGGGCTGATAAGAACTCCTGATATCCTCATTTTTTTTCCTTCTACTCCTATTCTAGCTTGAGGTAATGAATTTCCACTTGGTTTGCCTTATGATTTGAAATCATGTGTGTTTTATGTGTTTCCGTGATTTCCTTGATATGTGTGTGTCACATCCCAAGGGTACCCCCTAGAAGTAACACAACGTACTTGACCCCGAAGGGGTTTCATACAAGCCCTTAGCATAATCATAACATAAAGCATTAGAAATGATGGGAATTAAAAAAAAAATTACAATTGAAGTCTTATCATAAATGGGAAAGAAATCTATACATAGTCTCCACGATCCATCTCATACAATCGAAGTCTCAAAAGGAGGGTCACAGCCCTTACAATCGAAAAGTGAAAGTCTAATAAAAATGAACGAAAAGAAACATCAACATATTACTCGTCCTCAGATCCATGAGGACTCACCACAAGCTTTGGGGAAAAGACTAGCAAAACTTGTCTCAAGAGAAGAACACTTCAATGCCCGGAACCTACACTTTAGCGAAAATGTAGAAGAAATATGGGTTAGCACAAAAATGTACGAAGTATAATAGCCATGCATAAAAATCATTGAAACGTGCTAAAAGGACATTTTAGTTGAAAACCATGCATTTGTCAAGTTTGAGAATCATTATGCACATTTAGTGTAAAACACAAGTCACAAGCATATTCATCATAGTTTAACCCTTTCTTAAGTAACCCTAAGTTATACTTGTGCAATGTATGAATGGCATCCCATAATACCACCCACACTAAGTATTCATTTTAGGCAACCATAGTCATACAAGTCATTTGTGAACCTCATCATGGTCAGTACTCATAGATAAGGAAGCTTTCATCTTCATCAACTCATATTAAGGAAAGTCAATCATAGCAACAATCGAACTAACATACATAAATCATAAGTCTTCATAGCATAAAGGAATCACACCACAACCACCCTTAAAGTCCACTTGTCTAATGCATAAATGAAGTCTCATACCCCCATCCATACTAAGTAGAGCTTCTTAAGAGGTCAATAATGATAATTCATATTCATGTTCTTGTCATAATTCATATCCTAGTCATGTAGGGAAAATAGCCTTAACTGACATAGACCATGTGAGCTACATGGAATCCGGTGTCATGTCCCACACTGAAAAGAGAGGTCCTACTTGCCTAAGGTAGAACTACTTGTATTAGCTTTTAGGTGGATCCACTAGCTAAAGACCTATGTGGGCACATAGTTAAAGGATAGGGAGATTGCTTCTTGAAATTCGGACTAACTAAGGTATAAGGTTTCCATCTCATGAGATAATCGTGTTGGGAACCCGGACTAACTAACGTATAAGGAACCCATCTGAAAAGCCGGACTAAGTAATGTAAAAGCTTCCATCTCATAACCATATCTACTCGGTGCTAAGAATAATTCTCTTTAAGTCCACATTAAGTCTTTATTTAAGTTCATGATCATGGTAGAATGCTCTAACAACTCATACCAACATCATGTCATGATAGCTCATAGATTCGATAGTTGAGAACTAGCCTTTCAACCTTAGAATCATTACTATGTGAGTAAACCTTTCACATCATGTTCATAGCGTTTCATGAGAATGGCCTTTCAATCAACACAACAGGCTTATCATAAACATACATACTTCTTGCATAGTCATGTGTAAGGGTAGGGGGGAAGCATGATCTTGCAACAATACCACAATTACACAATAATCATTGGACCTTCACTTTCTAAGTAAATCATAAGCTCATACATAAATTCTCATAAAGTTGTACAAACCCTCATAACTTTGCCCTTCAAGTCCATGAATCAGAATCAACCAAAACATATACAATTACTAAATAATATAAGAAGGATTTCATGATTCAATATCTAATTCAACATAAACATAATCAATTGACATACTTCAATATCAACCAACCCACATCATCAATTCATAATTTATCAATACGGGGGAAATCATGGATCTATGGGGAATTTTCATCATATTTCAACAAAACTCATTCATTCATATCATAATTCATCATACCCAACCATAATCACCCATAAATAAACAATTGAAAACGTTTTTGAAGGAGACCCATGACATAGATTGAAACCCTAGGTTTTAGGGGAAATTGAAATCTTGAAATTAAGTTTTGAAGGGGCTCTATGGGTGGAAACTACCCATAGATGAAAAGCAACCATACCTTTACTAATAATCTCCAAGAAATTTGGGGAAGAACCCTTGAAATCTACAAACCCTAGCTCCAATTGCTCATTTCTTCTTCTTTGAGTTTAGAGAGAGTAATATTGAGAGAAAAGGAAGTTTTTGATTTGATTTGAGTGTTTGAGTATAATGGATTGTTTTGGGTGAATTTGGACTTAAAATGACTTATATGGTACCCCTAAAAATACCCAAAACGACCTCACTTAAGTTGGACTTAAAAAGGAAAAGACTTAAATGACCCTCATTTTTTTACCACACCCAGGTGTCACGATCACCTTCACAAACCGTGGTCCTACCTATGAAGGTTGGGACAGTGGCTAGGCACTTGGTGCCTTAGGCTCACAAGCCCAAGGCATTCCCATGAGGGGCTCCACGAGTTATGGTCCCTCTCGTGGTCCTTGAGCCAGTTGCCTTGGCACTTGGGGCCCTAAGCTGCTTTGCCCAAGTCTTTTTCACGAAGGGCTCCACAAGTCGTGGTCAAGACCACAAGTCGTGGTCCCTCTCATGGAGTTGAAGCAGTAGCCTTGCCATTTGGTGGCCACTCTACCATGGCCAAGGCAAGACCACGAGCCCCTTCACGAGTCGTGGTGAGGACCACGATCCGTGGTTCCCCTAGTGAAGGTGGGGCAGTGTGCTCCAAACTTGTGGCAGCCTTGGCCTTTGGCTTTGGCTTGGCCCCTTTTCCTTGCCACTTGCCCTTTGGCCTTGACTCAAATAACCTCATTTCAACCCTAAATGACCTACTAACATTCGGGGAGTCATTTTATGATTTTTTTTTAACCTTAGTTTTAGGCTCTAGCTTAACCTACCATTTTCTAGAGTGTTACATTATCTCCCCCTTGGGAACATTCGTCCTTGAATGAAGATTTAGACACCTTATAGAATTAAAGACGCATGACTAGCAGCCCATCATGCATGCAACATAAAATAATGCACAATTCAAAGGAGGAAACATCAACTCCATCTCAAGACATAATCAATGCAACACAAGGAAGTAGGAGCTACATCTACCAACCCAAAATGCATGAAGTTCAACATTTCTCATGTTCATAGGAGGAACTACCTTCTCCATCAAAATCATGCTCACACACATCATGGAGCCAATATGCCATCTCATCAAAACATAATAAAGCATGTTCATCAACACATCTCATGAAGTCAAATAGGTAACTTACACTAAATGCATAACAACATGAGGAAACACATAAATCATGAAAACTCATTTTATCGCTAAACATGAACTTTTCATTAAGAACATGCATAACATAAGGAAATCATGAAAAAGCTCATATACCATACATGACTCCCAAATCTAAGAATTGTAGAGGAACTACTTACCTCAAGCTTGAATAGAAGTAGAAGGAAAAAGATGAGGATAATGGGACATCATGTCAGCCTCGGCCTCCCATGTAGCACCCTCAACTAAGTGATTCCTCCACAAAACCTTTACGGAAGCTACTACCTTATTTCTCAATTTTTAACTTGTCGATCCAAGATTTCTACTGGGACTTTCTCATAGGATAGACTCTCATCAACCCCCAATCCCTCTAAGGGGATAATAGATACCGGATCACCAATGCATTTCTTAATCATGGAAACATGAAAACCTGGGTGAACCAAAGGTAACTCATCTGGTAAGTCTAACTAATATGCCATTTTCCCAACACATCTCAAGATTTGATATGGGCCCATATACCGGGGACTAAGCTTCCCTTTTTACCAAACCTCATCATACCTTTCATAGGTGAGATTTTTAAGTAGACCCAATCATTAACTTCAAATTCTGGATCCCTTTTCCTAACATCGGCATAAGACTTTTGCTGACTTTGAGCCGTCCTCAACCTCTCTCTAATGAGTCGGACCTTCGCAATAGCCTCATAAACTAGTTCAGGACCAATAAGAGCAATTTCACCTACTTTAAACCAACCAATCGGAGACCTACATCTCCTACCATACAAGGTTTCAAAAGGAGCCATGTCAATATTTGTGTGGTAAGTATTATTGTAGGCAAACTCTATCAATGGAAGATGGTTATCCCAATTACCCTTAAAGTCTATAACACATGCCCTCAGCATATCCTCCAAGGTTTGGATGGTACGTTTTGCTTGACCATCGGTTTGGGGATGAAAAGTCGTACTAAGCTTAACCTTAGTACCAAGCCCACAACAAAATCCATATACACATCCTCCCACTTCCAAGTGGGGAGATCTATATCTTGGAACAAGCCTCCCGGCTTTTGGTGCTCGGCCTTAACTTGTTGACAATTTGGACACTTGGCTACAAAACCCGCTATATCATTCTTCATACCATTCCACCAATAGACTTCCCGTAGATCATGGTACATCTTGATGGCTCTCGGATGAATAGAATATCGCGAACCATGAGCTTCGTCTAAAATTTTCTCTCTTAAGTTATCAACATCCAGAACACATAATCGACCTTGGTACCTAAGCACACCATCTCCCCCTTGGGAGAAAGCCTCTACTGACATTTTTAGCACTATTTCTTTCAATTCAACAATTATAGGATCAAGGTCTTGCTTTAACTTAGCATCTATTATGAAGGATGATTCAGACCCATTGTGAACCGTGAAACCACCCTTAGGGGAATCTACTAGTTAGACACCCAAATGGGCCAACCTATGAACATCACGGGCCAACTCCTTCTTCTCATCTTCAAGGTGAGTCACACTCCCTATGGACAATCGACTAAGGGCATCCTCTACCACGTTAGCTTTGCCCGGGTGATAAAGGACGCTCATGTCATAATCCTTTAAAAGTTCCAACCATCTTCTTTGTCAGAGATTTAAGTCCTTTGGCTAAATACATATTGGAGACTTTTGTGATCGGTGAAAACATCCACATGGACCCCTTATAAGTAATGTCCCCATATTTTCAAAGCAAACACCACCGCCGCCAATTTGAGATCATGAGTCGGATAGTCCTTCTCATGTACCTTGACTTGCCTTGAGTCATAGGCAATTACTTTCCCATGTTTCATTAGGACACATCCTAAACCCACTTTTGAGGCGTAATAATATACAACAAAACCACTGGTACCCTCCGATAAGGTTAAAACCGGAGTGGAGGTGAGCTTATCTTTCAATTCTTGAAAGCACTTCTCACAAACTTCCGACCACACGAATTTAGCTTTATTTTGAGTCAAGGTCGTCAAGGGAGAAGTAATGAAAATCCCTCCACAAACCTCCTATAGTAGCCGGCTAGACCTAAAAAGCTTTTAATATCGGTCGGTGATAGAGGTCTAGGCCAATTCTTGACCGAGTCTATTTTCTTTGGATCAACCTCTATACCCTTGCTTGACACAATGTGACCTAGGAACGCCACAGACCTTAGCCAAAATTCGCATTTACGAAACTTTGCGAATAATTGATGATCCTTGAGGACTTACAACACCACTCTCAAATGGTCCATATGGTCACTCTCACTTCTAGAATAGATCAAGATATTGTCAATTAACACAATGACGAACATGTCAAGATATTGCTGGAAAATCCTATTCATAAGGTCCATAAATGTTGCCGGGCCATTAGTTAGGCCAAATGACATCACAAGGAACTCATAGTGCCCATACCTAGTTTGGAAATCCATCTTGGGAATATCAACATCCCTCACCCTTAATTTGTGATAGCCCAAACATTGATCAATCTTGGAGAAATAGCTAGCCCCTTGAAGTTGGTCAAATAAGTCATCAATTCTAGGAAGTGGATACTTGTTTTTAATGGTCACCTTGTTCAATTGGCGATAATCAATACACATTCTAAGATACCCATCCTTCTTTCTAACAAACAATACCGGAGCACCCCAAGGAGAGATGCTTGGTTGAATAAAACCCTTGTCAAGCAAATCCTTTAGTTAATATTTCAACTCCGCCGGAGCCATTCTATAAAGAGGAATGGAGATAGGTTGCGTACCCGGAATAAGGTCAATACCAAAATCTATTTCTCGTTCGAGATAAATACCGAGCTATCATCAGGAAAAACTTCCAGAAACTCATTTACTACCGGAATCGATTCTAGATGAGGGGTTTCAGATTCCACATCATTTACCCTAACAATAAGTTAAGCACACCTTTTTGAGATAATCTTTCTCGCTTTAATACAAGAAACAAATTGACCTCTAGGCATTGAATTTCCATCCTTCCACTCCAAAATAGGCTCATTCGGAAATCAAAATTTGACCACCCGAGTTCTACAATCAATAGAAGCATAACATGCATGCAACCAATCCATACCAAGAATCACATCAATATCTAACATGTCAAGTTCTACCAAGTCAACAAGATTAACTCTATGGGACAAGGAAATGGGACATCTTCTATACACCCTCTTAGCCACCACGGAGTCACCAACCGGGGTATAAACCGAAAAAGGCTTTAATAACTTTTTCAAAGGAACATCAAATCTCATAGCCACATAAGGGGTCACAAAAGATAAAGTAGCACCGGGATCCAACAATGGATACAATCAATAAGGAAAACTTTTAACATAGTGTTTACTACATCCAGGGAATTTTCTTGATCACCTCGGTTTTGGAGAGCATAGAAGCGGTTCTTTTTAGGAGCATCGGCATTGGAACCACTAGGAGGAGTTTGCTTGTTCTCTCTTCCTTGGACCTTGAGCATGGGACAATCTCTCATCATATGACCACTCTTCCCACACCCATAGAAACAATTCGGGCCAACAAGGCACTTACCCTCATTCTTCTTACCACACTTCACACATGTAGGCCTCACCATAGAAGAACCACCACTATTGTCTCCTTGAGGCTTAGGGTTAGACACTCTATCTTTGTTGACCCTTGGAGCACTAGGGGAGCCTTGGTTGGAGAACTTTCTCTTGAACCTTGGTCGCCCTAGAACCTCGGACTTACCCTTGGAAAACTTCCACCATCAGTTCTAGCCCTCTTTACTTCCCTATTTGCCTGCTTGAGCTTTTACTCCTCAATTTGTTCAGCATGAACCATGAGACGTGAAATTTCCATACTTGTGATAAGAATTGCCGAATGACATTCATTAACTACCAAGTCGGATATCCCCATAACAAATTTATTCATCTTGGCCCTAGAGTCCGCCACCAATGTTAGAGCATATTCAGACAATTGAGTGAACTGAAGGGCATATTCTTTCACACTCATACCTCATTGATGAAGGTTGATGAATTCTTGCATTTTATGTTCCCTCAACTTTAAGGGAAAGAATTTATCAAGGAAGACGGACTTGAACAATTCCCAATCTACCGGACCCACTCCTACGGGCCTTTCACCTTTCCATTGATCATAACAAGTTTGTGCCACAGCTTTCAATTGGTAGGCGGCTAATTCCATCTTCTCTTGTGGAGTCAACCCCATAGCATCAAGCACCTTATAGATTTCATCAATAAACCCTTATGGATCTTCCTCCACCTTGGAGCCATGGAATTTGGGAGGATTCATTCTATCAAAGTCCCTTATCCTTGAAGCGGCCATACTCACATTGGGATTTACATGACCCCTAGTATCCCTATTGGCTTGAGACATCATAGCTTGAGCTTGAGTTGTCATGGATTAAGCTTGAGTTGTCACAGCTTAAGTCAATACTTGAAGAGCTGACCTTATTTTCACATTAGTCATAGCCCCTTCATCGATAGTAGCTTGAGGATCTTGGGAAGCTTAGGGAGGAACTCCCTCATTCATGACCTCCTCTTCCCTTCTTCTTGCATTTTTCCCTTCTTGTAGTCATATTCTGTAGACATTAAAGAATGGTTAGGAAAAGTACTTTATAGAGTAAAAACTCTAAGGCACGACTAAAGAATGATGAAAGAAGTGAAATTTCCTAAACATCTTATAGTCTCTCATTCATAAATGTGGTGCATTTCACACTCATAAATAAGACTCTACTAGACATGGCTTGTGAGACATAATCCTAAAATCACTCTAAACCTTGTGCTCTCATTACCAATTTTGTCACATCCCAAGGGTAACCTCTAGAAGTAACACGGCGTACTTGATCCCGAAGGGGTCTCATACATGCCCTTAGCATAATCATAACATAAATCACTAGAAATTATGCGGAATTAAAAATTTTCTTACAATTGAAGTCTTATCATAAAGGGAACGAAATCTAGACATAGTCTCCACAAGCCATCTCATACAATCGAACTCTCAAAAGGCGGGTCAAAGCCCTTACAATCGAAAAGTGAAAGTCTAATACAAATGAAAGAAAAGAAACATGAACATATTACTCATCCTCGGATACCTGAGGACTCACAACAAGAATTGGGAAAAGACTATCCACGCTTGTCTCAAGAGAAGAACACCTCAATGCCCGAAACCTACATTTTGGACAAAATGTAGAAGAAATATGGGTTAGCACAAAAATGTACTAAGTATGATGTCCATGCATAAGAATCATTGAAACATGCTAAAAAGGATATTTTAGTTGAAAAGCATGCATTCGTCAAGTTTGAGAATCAGTATGCACATTTAGTGTAAAACACAAGTCACAAGCATATTCATCATAGTTTAACCCTTTCTTAAGTAACCCTAAGTTATACTTGTGCAATGTATGAATGACATGCCCTAATACCACCCACACTAAGTATTCCTTTTAGGCCACCATAGTCATATATATCATTTGTGAACCTCATCATGGTCAATACTGATAGATAAGGAAGCTTTCATGTTCATCAACTCATATTAAGGAAAGTCAATCATATCAACAATCCAACTAACATGCATAAATAATAAGTCTTCATAGCATAAAGGAATCACACCACAACCACCCTTAAAGTCCACTTGTCTAATGCATAAATGAAGTCCCATACCCCTATCCATACTAAGTAGAGCTTCTTGAGAGCTCAATAGTGATAATTCATAGTCATCTTCTTGTCATAATTCATATTTTTATCATGTAGGAAAAATATCCTTAACCGACATAGACCAGGTGAATTACATAGAATCTGGTGTCATGTCCCACACCAAAAAGAGAGGTCCTACTTGCCTAAGGTAGAACTACTTATATTAGCTTTTAGGTGGATCCACTAGCTAAAGACCTATGTGGGCACATAGTTAAAGGATAGGGAGATTGCTTCTAGAAACCCGGACTAATTGAGGTATAACGTTTCCATCTCATGAGATAATCGTGTTGGGATCCCAGACTAACTAACATATAAGGAACCCATCTGGAAAGTCGTACTAACTATTGTAAAATCTTCCATCTCATAATCATATCCACTCGGTGCTAAGAATAATTCTCTTTAAGTTCACATTAAGTCTTTTCTTAAGTTCATGATCATGGTAGAATGCTCTAACAACTCATACCAACATCATGTCATGATAGCTCATAGATTCGATAGTTAAGAACTAGCCTTTCAAACTTAGAATGATTATTATGTGAGTAAACCTTTCACATCATGTTCATAGTGTTTTATGAGAATGGTCTTTCAATCAACACAACAAGCTTATCATAAACATACATACTTCTTGCATAGCCATGTGTAAGGGTAGGGGGAAGCATGATCTTGCAACAATACAATAATTACACAATAATCATTGGACCTTCACTTTCTAAGTGAATCATAAGCTCATACATAAATTCTCATAAAGTTGTACAAACCCTCATAACTTTGCCCTTCAAATCCATGAATCACAATCAACCCAAACATATACAATTACTACATAATATAATAAATATGTCATGATTCATTATCTAATTCAACATAAACATAATCAACTGACATACTTCAATATCAACCAACCCACATCATCAATTCATAATTTATCAATATGGGGGAAATCATGTGTCTATAGGGATTTTTCATCATAATCAACAAAACTCATTCATTCATATCATAATTCATCATACCCAACCATAATCAACCATAAATAAACAATTGAAAATGTTTTGGAAGGAGACCCATGACATAGATTGAAACCCTAGGTTTTTGGGGAAATTGAAATCTTGAAATTAAGTTTTGAAGGGGCTCTATGGGTGGAAACTACCCATTGATGAAAATCCACCATACCTTTACTAAGAATTTCCAAGAAATTTGGGAAAGAACACTGGAAATCCACAAACCCTAGCTGCAATTGCTCATTTCTTCTTCTTTGAGTTTAAAGAGAGATATATTGAGAGAACAGGAAGTTTTTTATTTGATTTGGGTGTTTGAGTATAATTGATTGTTTTGGGTGAATTTGGACTTAAAATGACTTCTATAGTACCCCTAAAAATACCCAGAACAACCTCACCAAAGTTGGACTTAAAAAGGAAAACACTTAAATGACCGTCATTTATTAACCACGCCCAGTTGTCACGAGCACCTTTATGAGCCGTGGTGAGTACCACTACCCGTGGTCCTGCCTGTGAAGGTTGGGACAATGGCTAGGCACTTGGTGCCTTAGGCTCACAAGCCCAAGGCATTACCACGAGAGGATCCACGAGCCGTGGTCAAGACCATGAGTCGTGGTCCCTCTCTTGGTCCTTGAGGCTGTAGTCTTGGCACTTGGGGTTGTAAGCTACTTTTCCCAAGTTTTCTTCACGGAGGGCTCCATGAGCCTTGATCAAGACCACTAGCCGTGTTCAAGAACACGAGTCGTGGTCAAGACCAAGAGTTGTGGTCCCTCTCATGGAGTTGAGGAAGAAGCCTTGCCATTTAGTGGCGACTCTATCATGGCTAAGGCAAGACCACGAGACCCTTCACGAGTTGTGGTGAGGACCACGATCCGTGGTCCCCCTCATTTTGATGGGGCAGTTTGCTCCAAGCTAGGGCAGCCTTGGCACTTGCCCCTTGGCCTTGACTCAAATAACCTCATTTCAACTCTAAATGACCTACTAACATTCGGGGAGTCATTTTATGATTTTTTTTTAGCCTTACATTTAGGCTCTAGCTTAACCTACCATTTTCTGGAGTGTTACAGCGTGTTCATGAAAAAGCTTAATATTTTAAAGAAAATGGCTTTTATGATTATTTCCCTCATGTTGTTGTGCATTGAGTATGAGTTCTCTATAGACTTCATGAGATGGATTGTTGAACATGCCTTGACTTGAAGTGGAGATTTCCTCCTTAAATATATGCTTTGAGTATAGATTATATATAGTCTCCATGAGATTGTGTTGAGCATGTTCTTAAGTTTGGAGATTATAGTTCCTCCTTGAATGTAAGAAATCTAAAACAAATCATGTGTATTTGGTTGTTAGATGTAGTTCCTACTCCCTTATGGTGTATTAAGTTGCTTGGAGTTGATGTTTCCTCCTTAGTTCTGTGCATTTTGATGAGTTGCATGCATGATGGATTGCTAGTCTTGAGTCTTTTCGTTTAGAAATGTGCTTAGAATGTCATTCGAGGACGAATGGTCCCAAAGGGGAGATAATGTAAAACCCCGAATTCAAAATAGGCAAAATAGCAGTTTTCTAGACCTTTCAAGTGTCATCCACGAAAGGCCAACCACGGCTCGTGGTGTGGCCCACAAACCGTAGGTGGTCCGTGGATCGACCCCTTAGAAAAGGTCTAGGCATGAACCACGATGGAACCTAAGGACCGTAGGTGGGACCATGCCCCGTGGTCCAGTGGCCGTTGAATTGTCAAAATTCTCTGACAAGGGACCACGGTTGTGTAGCATGGACCATACGTCCATCCACGGTCGTGCATTCTAGGTTTCGTGGGTCTTGGCTGGCGGTTACTTTTAGGGACTTAGCAGACTTTTCTGGTTTTAATGAAATCAACGTGGTGTCCTTTTTCCCAAGTCAAGAACACCTATATAAGTATTTTTAACCCCCAAAATCCCTCATTCAAGTCATTCTCTCAAAACCCAAAAGAAAACCCCAAACTCTCTCTCAAATATTCTTTCTCTATAAGGTAGAAGAAGAAGGAAGAGATTGAAGCTAGGTCAAGGTCAAGTCTCTCAATATTCAAGATTTTGTGGGCATTGTGACTAAAGTATGATGGTTTTTCATCCTTGAGATCCTTCCTCCCATGGAGTCCTCTAGAATTCCCCCAATTTGAAGAAGAATTCCCTAATTCTAGTTAGGGATTCTTCTAATATTGTGGGTTCTGATGAATGTTGATCCAATTGAGTGGATTATGATTATTTATTATTGAATTGATAGAATCACATGTACCCACGCATATTTCATGATTTTAACCTAGAATTGATAAACTAAGGTTGATGCCTTAAAGGGAAACTTTATGGGTTTAGATATCTCCTTATAGGATTGATGAATTATGATTAGAATTATTGAGATTGAAGCATATATGATGAATATTATGTTAATTGCTTAAGAGTAAAGCATAGATGATGATCATGAGGTGCAGTGTCTTGAGAGTAGGGCTTAGACTATGAATTATTAATTGTTGATGTTGCAATGTGGAAGGTATACTTCCCACAATGAATTTGCTAAGCATGCTTGTATGAATTTGAAAGGTTTACTCACATGAATGATTCTAGGTTGAAAGGATTACTCACCTAAAATGAATCTAGACGAAAAGACTGTGTAAATTATGAGGCTAGAGGCGACTACCCTTGACCTTCATATGAGAAGGATATGAGGTGATTTCTCATACTCCTTGGAATTGAACAAGAGGTGATTCCCTATGTTCCTAATATGATGAATGGACATAGAGGCGAGTACCCATGATCCTTATGAAATGATGTGGAGGCGAGTACCTATGTCATATGATGTGATTATGGAGGCGAGTACCCATGATCTTAAGGTAAGTAAGGCAAGAGGTGAATACCCATTAGATTTTATAAGTTAGGCAAAGGGGTGAATCCCCATGTCTTCAAAAGTAAGTATGAATAATGTGAATATGTTATGAAGATGATTAGCTTGGAGTGTTGCTTGATATGCCTTCCATGATGTAAGCATGACTATAGGTGGATGACTCAAGTCTTAAGTAAGGTTAAGTAGAGGTTGCTTGTGAATTATTCCTCCTTTATTATGATGATGACTTGCGTGCTTGATTATGCTTATGATTTATATTGACTAACCATTATGTTTATGTTGTTTATGCTAGCTATCATGTTTAGTACATATTTGTACTAACGCATACTCTTGCCTACATTTCTTATAAAAATGTAGGGTCCGGCCTCATTAGTTATCACACTCGTGGCTACGTTCATAGTTGATCAAGGAGTAAAGATTTGGTGAGTCCTCATAGCATTCGAGAATTTGACCACCACTTTCCTTTATGCCTTTCTTTTATGTTTGGAATATGGTATGGGCTGTGTCCCAAGATTTATTCATGTTGATTAGTTGGTTTGAGACAATTGTATTAGACTTTCGCTCGTTTTATAAAGACTTTGAATGTATTGAAAATATTTTAAATTACCGCACCATTTTTTTTACTTTATGTTAAGATATGCTAAGTGGATTGTATGAGGCCTCTCGGGGTCTTGTACGCCTTGTTACATCTAGGGGGTACCCCTGGGTTGTGACAATTTTTACATTAAAAATTTACATTTTTTAATTTTTAGATTTTCATACATCCTACTTTTGCTAGACACTTGTAAGATTACAGTGGGTATGTTATTGTTTTTCAGTTTATATCATGTCAACTAGAAGAAGAAAAAACTAATTTCTATCTATGAAATTTTATTTTATGCCTAAATCTTGTAGAATCGGTCCCAGTGTCAATGGATTATACAGGTACATTGGAGAGATACTTTGGAAAGAAAATGACTTAGATTGAGTGTAAAGGTGTCGTGCTATATATCGTGCATTGCATGCCTGACAAATGAAGCAGTGGAAGAAAAGTTGAAAAAGACTGCTAGTTTTGGAACACTACGCGTTTGGAAAAGCGTCGGTCAAACAATGCACCTAAAGCAAGTTCAAAGGCTATGTGCTACCAACCACACCCGATAGAAAATTTTTTATTTTGGGAATTAAAGGACAATTTTGTCTTACAATTTTCCGACAGCTTATAAATGGACCACAACCTAGTTTTTAAGCGAAATTAGCAAAAACGAGATGACTAATCAATTAGAAATTTATATAAAATAATTTAGAAAAGAATATGAATTGTATAGGGTGAATATGTGAAAAAACATATTTTATGAAATAAGAAAATATAATTAAAATAAAATATAGTATTGAATAGACAGAAAAATATAATAAGAATATTATTTTTAGGGTAAAATTTAGTGTAGTGCATTGAAATTGATTTACACCAATGGTATTAACACTTTTTTAATATAAAATTGGATGTTATTGATTGGAGATGCCCTAAGGCAATTTGGAGCTCTGATTCTATGAAATTTTTCTTATTTTTGAAAATCCTACGATTATTGTAATGACTGAATGACTATTTTTTTAGTTCAAACGCAAGAAATTTTTATGAATGTTCATATTTCGAACTTGAATCTATTTGGTTGATTTATAGTATTTGTTGAAACTACCTCATGAGCTGTTAATTGATGTTGAGTTGGCAAGATGACATGGTTGTTGATGTGTTTTCTATTTTCAGAAGATATATTTTTTCTATTTTATTATTACTTGTGAGTTTCTTAGTCTTTAGGCATGTAGATGTTGGTAGAATAATCCTAGTTATTCGGAAGAATCTATTTTTTGAGTTACTGCATTATTTACAGCAGACGGTTAGGGTTTCCTTCTATTTAAAAATCTCTTCTTTCAGCTTAATAAAATAACTTTCTTCTTCTGTGTTATGATTTTTTTATCTATAAAACACCAACAAATTGGTAATCAAAGCCATCTTCTTAAGGGACCAGTGAGTGACTTGTGAGTGTAGTTTGAGTGAACCATCAACAAAGTCCTTACATGTTTCCTGAAAAGCCATCAGAACCCATGGATGCAGAACACTCTTATGGTTCTTATGATATTTCTCCACTAGTGTTTGATGGAGAGAACTACCATGTATGGGCTATCAACATGCAAACTCACATGGGGGCATGTGATCTCTGAGAAGAAGTAGAGGAGGATTACGAAATTCCTGCTTTACCTGGCAATCTAAAAATGGCTCAGATCAAGCTTCACAGGGAAAGAAAGACAATAAAAATCCAAGGTAAAATCTTGCTTATATGTTGCACTTTCACCTACATTTTTTTCCAGAATCATGACATTGGAATCGGCAAAAGCAATCTGGGATTTTCTGAAAAAAGAATACCAACGAGATTAGTGAATCAAAGGTATGAAAGTTACAAATATAATTAGAGAATTTGAGAAACAAAGAATGAAAGATTCTGAAACTGTCAAACAATACTCATATAGGCTTCTTAGCATTGTGATCAAGGTAAGAATGTTGGTAAATAGGCTTCCTGATAGCAGAGTTATTGAGAAACTTCTTGTTACATTATTGGAGAAGTTTGAACCAATCATTTCTTCCTTAGAAGATACTTAGGATCTGTCAAAGATTACTTTGGCGGAATTACTAAATGCATTGCATGCACAAAAGCAAAGAAGGTTAATGAGACAGGAAGGGTCGGTAGAAAATGCACTTCAGGTCAAGTTGCAAAACTATCCTAGAACCAAATTAAGAAAACCAAAGGGAAGAAACATTGTGCTGAAATAATCAGGTTTCCGCTGGCAATGGAAGTAGCCACAATTTAGGCAGCAACAGAGGAGACAAAGTTCCTCCATGTCAATATTGTGGAAGGAAGAATCATCCTCACTTTAAATGCTAGAAAAAGCTGGATATGAGATGCCGGAAATGTCAAAAACTTGGGCATGCTGAGATCATCTGCAAGGAAAACGGACAACAGCAACAAGGAGAACCTCAAGTTGCAAATCAGCAGGAGGAAGAACAACTATTTGTTGCATCATGTATTACAAGTGACAGTTGTCTTAATGATAGTGATTGTACAAACCACATGGCTAGTGATGAAAATCTTTTCAAAAGGCTTGATAGGTCAACAACATCAAGAGTCGGGATTGGAAAGGGAGAATACCTCCTTGCAAAAGGAAAGGGGAATGTAGCTATTGAGAGTTATACAGGTACAAAGCTTATTTCTGAAGTTTTGTTTGTTCCTGAACTTGATCAGAATTTATTAAGTGTTGGATAGCTACTTGAAAACGGGTTCAAATTATTTTTTGAATATAAAGCATGTTTGATCATAGATCCAGTGGTTAGTGTAACACCCTGTACCCAAAAAAGGGAAATGAAACCAATTCCCAGAAGTTGCAGGTGCAACCTACACCGGCCACCCATGTCCCGTGAAGGGACCACGGACCATAGGTATGGTTCGTAGTTGGCCCAAGACTACGACCAGACCTACGGACCGTAGGTCAGACCACGGACTGTGGTCAGGGTCCGTGGTTCGACGCCTAAAATCCAAGTTTTTGACACCAATCGACGGTCCACCTGGATGGACCGTCGGTCAAACCACGGTCCATCGACTGGATCCGTGGATGGTCACCTGGCAGTTATTTTAGGGGTAGTTGGGTCTTTCCCTAATTAATTATTTCATATACAACATCATTTTACCCTTCATTAAGACCCCTATATAACCTTTCTCAACCCCTAAATTAACCTATTTACTTCATTCTTCCAAATTCACAAAAGAAAACCAAATCTCCTGTCCAAATATTTCTCTGTCTAGAAACTTGAAGAAGAAGAAGATTCAAACTAGGGTTTCAAGTAAGGTCTCGATTCCTCCATTGAAGGCTAGCTTTTGGATTCAAGGTATGATAGTTTTCATACATGGATTTCTTCCATCATCGAGTTCCCAAATTCCTCTATTTCAAAAGGTAGAATTCCCCAATTGAGTTAGGGTTTTCTTCAATTATAATGGGTTCTCTTAAATGATGGTTTAAATAATTGAATAATGATCTCTTATGCATGAATTGATGATACATGATGATTTTATGATGATTTCCCCATGAACCCATGTAATCCCCATGTTTTAAAGTTATGAATCATATGATGTGGAATTTTGATCTTGAAGTAAGAGTTTTATGAAATTAGGCATGTATTTCAAGCTTTACATGTGTTTGTGATGAAATCCATATCTAACCTATGTTTCCTAAGAGTTGATGATTGAAAGTGAGTTTTGAACCTCAAGAGGTAAATTATAGACTTATGCATATTATTATGAAATCTATGCAAATGTTTTAAGGGTGCTTTGAGAGTACAGTACCAATTATGATGTTGTGTTGTGAAAGGATATTCTCATAAACACATAATAGCATGATATGAAAGGTTTTCTCACATAGAAATGATTCTTAGGTTGAAAGACTTTCTCACCTAATTAAATCAAAGATAAGGAGCTATCCTAATGAACTAGCTTGGTTTGGTTTCCAAGGGAACTTTTCCATGATAAATGAAGTCAAGTAAGAAATGACTATTCAGTGGTATTTATGCTTATCACCGAGTGGATATTCATGATGGGATAAAAGCTCTCCTATTAGTAGAGGCCGGGTTTCTAGAAGCAATCTCATGAGATGAAAGCTCTGCTGTTAGTAGAGGCCGGGTTTCTAGTAGTGATCTCCTTCTCCCATAACTATATGCCCCCTTAGGTTTAATAGCTAGTGGATCCACTTAAGCTAGAAGTTCATGGAACTTAGCTTTGCAAGTAGGGCAACCCTTTTCGGTGTGGGAGACACTAGGGGATCATGTTATAGCACACTTGGTCTCTATGTCCGTTAAGGCTAATTCCCCACAAGTAATAATGAACTAAGGTTACTTCAAGAAGTATCGCATATGAGCTTAAAGGTTTCAAAAATGAAGCTATCTTGCATTGACCATGATTTCATGTTTTAGCTTGGTCAATTACATGTCATGAAATGAAATGTCCCTTTTATCATGTTTTAAATTTTTTGTGCATGTCTATCATACTTGGTACATTGTTTTGTACTAATGCATACTCTTGCCTTTATTTTCCCAAATGTAGGGTCCGGCAGTCAAGGTACTCAGTTTCGTGGCTAGAGGTTTCATTGAGATATTCCAATCTTTTGGTGAGTCTTCATGCTTCGAGGATGAACTTTCATTGTTATAGTTCTTTCATGTATTTTCTCTTTTGAATATGATGTATGGACTAGGGCCAATTTCATTTTATTGTATTAGATGGTTATGATGAGACAGGTGTTTTAGACTTCTGCATTGCTTTTATAAAATGTTTTGGACTTGGACTATTGTTTTACTCTTATTGTTTTATTTCTTATGTTATGAGAGCTAAGTGACTTTTATGGAGTCCTTCGGGGTTATATACGATATGTTACATCTAGGGGGTACCCATTGGTCGTGACAAATTTCATAATTAGAGCACAAGGTTTAGAATGGTCCTAGGATTTCTCATAAGCCACGTCTAGTAGAGTCTTGTTCATGAGTGTGAAGTGCGCCACATTTATGAATGAGAGGCTATAAGATGATTAGGAAACTCCACTTCTTTCATTACTCTTAGGTCGTGCGATAGAGTTTAACTCTATAAGTCTCTCTCCTAATCCTTATCCAATGTTCTTTAAGATATGGCTACTCGAAGAGCTTATACTAGAAGCAATGTGAGGGAGAATACGGAACAAGAAGCTCCTCCCCAAGCTCCTAAAGTTCTGGTCGATCCTTTGGTCGAGCGAGTATCAAATGAGAAGTTTAGGGCTGCTTTCCAAGTATTGGCACAAGCCATGACTGCCCAAGCCAATAGGGAGGTAGTGGTTCCCGTGAACCCAAATGTGGGTACGGCGGCTTCAAGAGTGAGGGACTACACAATGATGAATCCTTCGGAGTTTCATGGTTCTAAAGTTAAGCAAGATCCTCAAGAATTTATCGATGAGGTCTATAAGATTTTGATGATCATGGGAGTTACGCCGGTGGAAAAGGTTGAGTTGGCCGCTTACCAATTGAAAGGTGTGGCTCAAATATGGTATAACTAATGGAAGGAAGGGAGACCAGAAAATGCGGGTCCTCTTGATTGGGAGACGTTTAAGGCCGCGTTTATTGCTAGGTTCTTTCCTCTTGAGATGACGGAAGCCAAGGTGGTTGAGTTTATTAACCTTATGAGTTTGAGGGAATATGCTCTAAAGTTCATTCAATTGTCCAAGTATGCTCCATCAATGGTTGCCAATTCAAGGGCTAAGATGAGTAAGTTTGTTTCGGGTGTGTCCAAAATAGTTGTTAAAGAGTACCGAACCGCTATGCTCATTAATGACATGGACATCAATCATGGTGTATGCATAATAAATTGAAGAGGAGAAACTCAAAGAAAATTATAGAGGGGTAAAAAGGGCTAAGATCGGTGATGGCAATTTAGCTAACCCTAGGTCCGATGGACAAGGTCGTCCTAGATTTCGACAAAGGTTTTCCGGTCAAAGTTCCTCCAATGCTCCTCCTAAGTTCAACCAAGATAGGGCATCTAACCCTAAGCCTCAAGGAGGAAATGGTAGTGGATCTTCATTGCATAGGTCTAATTGTCCTAAGTGTGGTAGGAAGTATGAGGGTAAGTGCCTAGCCGGCACGGATGGTTGCTTCGGTTGTGGTAACAGTGGTCACAAAATGAGGGATTTCCAAATGCTTGCGGCTAAAGAGAGAGAGGGCAAGCAAGCGACTACTAGTGGTGCAGGTTCCAATGCTCCTAAGCAAAACCTCTTATATGAACTTCACACTTGTAGTGAATGAGAGGGTTCTCCGGATGTTGTTATCGATATGTTGAAAGTTTACCAACTTGATGTTTATGCTTTTCTTGATCTAAGTGCTACCTTGTCTTTTGTGACGCCATATGTGGCTATGAGGTTTGATTTTCTTCCAGATGTCTTGTTATAACCTTTTTCTGTCTCTACTCCTGTTGGTGATTCTATTGTGGCTAAGAGGGTCTATAGAAAGTGTCTCGTTTCCTTGTCCCATAGAGTTACTCCTGTTGACTTGGTAGAGCTTGATATGCTAGATTTTAATGTTATCTTGGGTATGGATTGGCTGCACTCATTTTATGCTTCTATGGATTGTAGAACTCATGTAGTTAAGTTTCAGTTCCCGAATGAGCCTATCCTAGAGTGGAAGGGGGGAAATTCTATGCCTAAGGGTCAGTTTGTCTCTTATCTTAAAGCTAGAAAGATGATTTCTAAGGGTTGCTTTTAACATCTAGTTAGTGTGAAGGAAGTAGATTCTGAAACCCCTTCTCTTGAGTCAGTCCCCGTTGTAAATGAGTTTCCAGAAGTGTTCCCAGTTGATTTACCCGCCATTCCTCCCGACCGGGAAATAGAATTTGTTATTAACCTTTTCCCAGATATACAACATATCTTTATTCCTCCTTACCGTATGGTCCCAACAGAACTTAAGGAGTTGAAAGAACAATTGAAAGACTTGTTGGATAGGATTTCATCCGACTGAGTATCTTTCCATGGGGTGCTCCAGTTTTGTTTGTGACAGAGAAGGGTGGGTCTCTTCGTATGTTTATTGATTAGCGACAGTTGAACAAGGTGACCATTAAGAATAAGTATCCTCTCCCAAGGATAGATGATTTATTTGACCAACTTCAAGGAGCAAGCTATTTCTCTAAGATTGATCTCTGATCGAGTTATCACCAAGGGTGAAAGATGATGACATTTCAAAGATGGCTTTCCGAACTCGGTATGGCCATTATGAGTTTTTGGTAATGTCATTTGGGTTGACTAATGCTTCGGCGGCATTTATGGACTTGATGAATAGGGTGTTTAGACAATACCTCGACATGTTTGTAATTGTGTTCATTGATGATATTTTGATTTATTCAAGAAGTGAGAATGAGCATATTGATCATTTAAGGATCGTGTTGCAAATTCTTAAGGACCAAAAAGTTTTTGTAAAGTTTAGCAAATGTGAATTTTGGTTAAGGTCTATAGCTTTCCTTGGTCATATTGTTTAGAGTGAGGGTATTGAGGTATATCCTAAGAAAACGGATGCGGTCAAGAGTTGGCTAGACCTCGAACTCCCTCGGACATTAGGAGTTTATTGGGCTTACCTGGTTACTATAGAAGGTTTGTTGAGGTTTTCTCTTCAATTGCCTCTACTTTGACTCAAAAAAAGGCTAAGTTCATATGGTCTGAAGCGTGTGAGAAGAGTTTCCAAGAGTTGAAGGATAGACTTACTTCCACTATGGTGTTGACCTTACCGGAAGGAATGGATGTTTTTGTAGTTTTGTTGTGATGCCTCGAGAATTGGGCTAGGGTGTGTGTGATGTGCTGCGAAATTGTGGAACATTTAATGCTTAATAACTATGAACTAATACTGGAATTAAGTGAAATTTGGATTATTTGATGGGTTTGTTAAATGTGTAGACAGAATCTGAGTTGTATAGAAAAGTAGAAAAAGAAGCAGAACTGATGTTGACCAAAGTGAAGTTCACGGCCAACTTCAAGGACTGTTAACTTCATTACGGTCTGTTGTTGAGCTCGTGAAAGTGAGGCAGTGCTAGGCCTTGAGAAGATGAAGAGCAGGAACAACCAGGTGAAGACCACGGACCACTTTACCGGTCGTGGTCCTCTTCACGGTCCGTCGTGCTTGTCGTGGTATAGTTTTCAGTGAAGGCATTGAAGAATGGAAGAAAGTTGAAACCCAAGTGAAGACCACGAACCACTTCATGGGCCGTGGTCCTAACTACGGACCGTCGTGCTTGTTGTGGTGCATTTTCCAGTGATCAAGTTTGAAGGGCAATTTTTGGGAAGTTCACGGGAGGCTTCACGGTCCGTGAAGCCCTCTACGGGCCGTAGAAGTGGTCGTGGAGCCACCCGACATTTCAGTCCTAGTTCGACTAGGACTCATTTTAAACATTCTATTTTGAATTACTTTAGGTCATTTTTGGGAACATTATTCATCATCTAACATTTGACGACAAGGAACACAGTATTACTCTTAGCTTTCAATTTTTGGATTTTTGATTATTGTTATCTGTTGGAAATTCGGATTCAGACTATCAGATTATCAAAGTAATTGTTGATTCGCCAATTATTTTCGTAAGTCTTTCTCAATATGTTTTCATCCCTAATTACTGTTTTTTATGTGAAAGCATGAGTAGCTAAATACTGGGGTTGTGGGATCTATGACGATATTCTAGTTGCTATTTCGTAAAATGAGTATAAGGCAATATGTGTCTACAACCTGTAGTTTTTAGCTTTAAATATCATCTTAGTCTAGTGAGTGCACGCATTAGATGACCCTGTATCTGGTATTTGTTCGAGAGAAAAATACCAGTTAGGAAAAAGCTGAATTAAATTAACAAATTGGAGTTAAAGCTTGAGTTCGAGAGAAAAGATCTTTAACACCATATCATTTCAAGTGAGGTTCAATGTTAGTAACACTCTAAGGTCAAGAGAACATGAGTGATTAGTATCTGATTAGGCTGAGAAGCGTTAGATAAATTTAACTCGCAAGGATTCTGTAAACATTGATTTGCCTGCCACTCAAATTACGGGAGAACACTAGAACTAATGTTATGGTGAACACAATCCTGGTTTCTCTTAATTAATTGAATCAATCTTACAACGAAATAGTTTGTTAGTCTTGAGCGTGGATTTTGACTACAAGTTTTGGTAATTATAACAATTCAACTATACCCAATTTACTTTCCATTGTTATTTGTCTAGGAGATAATAACAACATTCAAATAAACGCGATAGTGAAATCTTATCTGTGAAGAAATTCTCTGTGGGATCAACCTCAACTCTAGTTGTGTTTTGTAAATTGACATCGACCGTTTACACTTCTTATTTGAAGTGTAAGTTTGGACGTATCAAATTTTGGCGCCGCTGTCAGGGAATTTCATATCAGCAATATTTTACTAGCTTTTATTCTATTTGTAGTTATATTTCCTAATTTTAGGTTTTATTCTGTGTTTGCGTCTCTTTCCGGTGAGTTCAAGCATGCCCAACACTAGAAGTAAAGGAGCCCCATTGCTATCTTACGATCCTGAATTTTAGAGAACTATTTGAAAGATGGTTAACACATAAGAACTAGAGGCTCTAAGGCACAGACTAGGCTTAGAAGCTGAAATTGATGTTGTAAGAAATGTCCAGCAAACTGCTAGAATCAATCAACCTAGGCCAGGTGCCCAGCAAAATGATGGAATCAATCAACCTAGGGCAGTAGATGATAACAGAGGGTTGGAAAGATTAGTCCCTCCCCAGCGCCAACCAATATCCCTAAGGGGTATAGCTCAGCACCCAGCTCATATGATTTATGAAGAAGATGATGCTGACTTGGATGGAGCTGGAGCCACTGGAGCTATAGTGTTACCTGCACTACCTCCAGGTGTTAAGTTCACCATCACCAGCACTATGATACAGCTGTTAAACCTGAAAGGTATGTTTAGGGGTGTAGTTGGTGATGATGCAAATCAGCACTTGATGAATTTTGTGGCAATCTGCAAGTCACAAGAAATTCCTGGAGTTAATCAAACTGCAATGAGATTGTACTGGAAAGGCAACAAACTGGTTGAATGAGATGCCAGATGACTCCATCAGAACTTGGACAAAGCTAAAGGAGGCTTTCCTGGAACTATTCTTTCCAGAATCAAAAGAGCTGCAAATGAATGACGAGATTAGTACACACAAGCAGCTACCAGGAGAGGCAATGCATGATACTTGGTGGAGGTTTAGCCAAAAGCTGAAGAAATGCCCCAACCATGATCTTACCGAAAGGCATCTAAAACAGGCTTTTTATAGGTCTCTAAATTATGTTACTAAACATGTTGTTGATGCAGTTTGTAGAGGCTCATTTATGAGAAAGTCATTCTCGGAGAGCATGCAGCTACTGGATAAAGGATCAAAGAATAATAGGGCATGGTACACAAGAGATACAGAGGTAGGAGAGCTTGGGTATACATTTGAGCTTTCAGCTGAACAGAGAAAGAAAGAAGCAGAAAGGGACCAAGACATAGCGCACATGAGGACACAAATAGATCTTCTCACAAAGCACATTGTCGCCATAACTGAAAAGGTAAATGTTGTGGGACAGAAAAACAGGTATGAGGATCAGGATATTGACCTTGATGAGAAAGCTAACTACTTGGGTAACCAAGAAGGTTTCCAAAATTATAACTCTGGAAATCAGGGTTACAATTCTGGAAACACGGGTCGGAACTATGCTAGGGATGGTCAGTATGATAGGCCAACAAATAGAGATCAGGGAAACTGGCAGAACAGAGATGGGTATAGGAATGATCGCAGTGGTATTTATGTGCCCCCAGGTAATAGAGACCGGGCAAGTGGTAGTTCCAGCGGGTCTAAGCTGGAAGACATGATGGCTAAGGTACTCCAGAAAGTTGAATCAATTGATGAAGGGGTGAAAGAAATGAGAGATGATTTCTCGAGCATGAGTCAGTTGGTGGACTCTCACACCACCTCCATTAAAAAAATTGAGCAGCATTTCGGGCAACTCTCAGCCTCACTGAATCAGAGGAAAAATGGGTCACTACCAAGTGATACTATTCAAAACTCTAAGAAGGACGGGCACTGCATGGCCATCGCCACCAGAAGTGGTAAAGTTCTTACTGACCCTATTTATGCAGTTACCAAACATGAATAGGTCTTGGAGCAAGCTGGCAGAGAGGAGGATGAAGTTGAACAGGTAGATGATTTGGAGGATCCTCAGTTTAAAGCATAACCTGCAAGAGGAAAAGAGAAAGTGGTCGAGGAAAACCTGCCTCCACAGCAGATTCCCAGACCACCTTCTCATTTCCCTCAAAGGCTCAAAAAGAAAGCTGAAGATGGGAAGTTTACAAAGTTCATCACCATGTTGAAGAAACTTTCAATAAACATACCACTGGTGGAAGCCCTGGAACAGATGCCAGGATATGCCAAGTTCATGAAGGACTTGGTTACAAAGAAGAGAGTTGTAAGTCTTGATTTTACTAACGATGTTCATCATTACAGCGCCATTGCTGCCAGATCTCTGGTTCAGAAGAAGGAAGATCCAGGTGCATTCACTATCCCATGAACCATTGGGTCAATTAAGTTTGCAAAACCTTTGTGTGATCTAGGAGCCAGCATCAACTTGATGTCATTAGCCATCTACAAGAAATTGGGATTGGAAGATCCAAGACCCACAGCAATGAGGTTGATAATGGCTGATAAGTCAGTTAAGCATCCAATGGGAGTTCTATGTGATGTACTTGTAAAGGTGGACACCTTCATCTTTCTAGCTGATTTCCTGATCTTGGATTGCGAAGTGGACTTTGAGGTTCCCATCATTTTGGGAAGACCCTTTTTGGCCACAGGAAGAGCTTTAGTGGATTTTGAAAGAGGAGAGTTGAAGTTCATACTCAACAAGAATGAGGTAAAGTTCAATATTTGCAGGTCAATGAAATAGCCCAATGATATAAATGTGGTATCTGTAATAGAGGTATTTTTTGATGAGGACATGAGGGTGCCCATAGAAGAGAGGATGGTTGTTGAAACCTTAGTTGCAGTGCTGATGAACTTTGATGTTGATTTCTGATCTGACTATATAGAGACCGTGAATGCTTTGCAGTGTACGGGAGCACACTCGTATGATCCAAAGAAATTGGACCTGGACTTGAAAAATAGGCCAAGCCCTCTAGCAAAACCATTCATCGAGCAGCCACCAGTGCAGGAACTGAAACAGTTACCCAGTCACCTCAGGTATGTATTTTTGGGTAATAATAACACTTTACATGTGATATTGATTGCAGATTTAAATGAAGAGCAGGTGCAGGAGGTGATCAAGGTGTTGAGAAGGTACAAATGGGTAATTGGGTGGACCATTGCCGATATAATTGGAATACCTCTTGGTATATGCACCCACAAGATTCAGCTGGAGGAGGACTGCAACCTAAGCATTGTACACTAGTGGAGGCTAAACCCACATATGCATGAGGTGGTTAAGAAAGAGATAATCAAGTGGTTAGATGTTGGGGTGGTCTATCCTATTTCTGATAGTCACTGGGTCAGTCTAGTGCAATGTGTGCCCAAAATGGGTGGTATGACTGTGGTGGAAAATGCCAAGAATGAGTTAGTCCCACAGAGACCAGTCACTAGATAGTGAGTCTATATGGACTACAGGAAGCTAAATAAGTGGACTTTGAGGGATCACTTCCCCATGTCTTTCATGGACCAGATGCTTGATAGGTTGGCAGGTAAAGGGTGGTATTGTTTCTTAGATGGATATTCTGGCTACAACCAGATATCAATTGGTCCTGAAGATCAGGAAAATACCACCTTCACATGTCCTTATGGCACCTTTGCATTTAAACGCATGCCATTTGGACTATGTAATGCACCAGCGACATTCCAAAGGTGTATGATGCCTATCTTCTCGGACATGGTTGAGGACACTCTAGGGGTATTTATGGACTATTTATCTGTAGTAGGTGATACTTTTGATGACTGTTTGTTGAATCTTTGTAGGGCTTTATAGAGATGTGAGGAGGCCAAGCTAGTACTGAATTAGGAGAAGTGCATTATTTCATGGTAAAGGAGGACATAGTCCTGGGACACAAAGTATCACAGAAGGGGATAAAGGTCGATAAGGCCAAGATTGAGGTGATTGAAAAGTTACCTCCACCAATCTGTGTGAAGGGTGTTAGAAGCTTTCTAGGCCATGTCAGGTTCTATAGGCGTTTCATCAAGGACTTCTCCAAAATTGCACACCCCATGTGCAAGCTTTAGGAGAAGGAGGTGAAATTTGTCTTTGATGAGGCATGTCTCAAAGCATTTGAGTGCCTAAAGGAAAAGTTTATTTCAGCACCAGTGATCATTGGCCCAGACTGGTCGGAGCCATTTGAGGTAATGTGTGATGCTAGTGGGACTGCATTAGGAGTTGTGTTGGGGCAGAAGCGCAACAAGATATTTCATCCAATTTACTATGTTAGTAAGTCGCTGAATGGGGCACAGCGAAACTACACAATCACTGAGCAGGAACTATTGGCGGTGGTCTATGCGTTTGAAAAGTTCTGAGCTTACCTATTGGGCACTAAGGTGATCATTCATACAGACCATGCTGCCCTCAGATACCTCATGGCAAAGAAAGATGCCAAGCCTAGGTTGATCCGATGGGTGCTACTTCTCCAAGAGTTTGACTTTGAAGTGAAGGATAGGAGAGGCTGTGAGAACCACGTAGCTGATCACCTGTCTAGGTTAGAGGCTGCAAAGAAGGAAGAGCTTGAGCTTGAAATAGATGATACATTCCTGGATGAACAGGTATTAGCTGCAACTCTTGACCTTATTCCTTGGTTTGCTGATTATGCTAATTTTATTGTTAGTCATGTAATGCCTGAAGGACTAGCATTTCAGCAAATAAAGAGGTTCATGCATGATGTAGGTAAGTATTTCTGGGATGAACCATATTTGTATAGGATTTGCGCTGACAACATCATCAGGCAGTGCATTCCTGAAGCTGAGATGCTGCACATTTTGGAGGCATGTCACTTATCTCTAGTAGGTGGCCATCATTGTGGTGCTCGAACAGCCCACAAGATACTTTAGTGTGGGAACTACTGGCCCACAATTCATCAAGATGCAGTGGACATAGTAATGAGTTGTGATGTGTGCCAGCAGCAAGGAGCTATCTCTCGACGCCATGAGTTACCCATGACACCTATTGGAGGTGGACTTATTTGATGTGTGGGGCATCGATTTCATAAGCCCATTCGTGATTTCTTATGGGCAGAAGTATATATTGGTTGCAGTGGACTATGTGTTCAAATGGGTTGAGGCCGTTGCTTTGCCTGAGAATGATGGCAAGAGTGTAGTTGGTTTCCTCAAGAAGAATATCTTCTCAAGGTTTGGCACACCTAGAGCTATTATCAGTGATAGTGGTTCTCACTTCTGCAACAAGGTGTTCAATGTGCTTCTAACCAAGTATGGGGTTAAATAGCACAAGGTTGCTACGCCTTATCACCCACAGACCAGTGGACAAGTAGAGGTGTCCAACAGGGAAATCAAGGCAATCTTGGCAAAGACAGTGAATCCAACAGCATAGATTAGGTACGGAAGCTAGATGAGGCTCTATGGGCATATCAGACAGCTTTCAAGACACCTATTGGTAGGTCTCCATATCAATTGGTGTTTGGAAAGGCATGTCATTTGCCGGTTGAGCGTGATCATAGAGCACTCTAGGTGTTGAAGAACTTAAACCTCAATTGGAGCGAAACTGCAAACTTGAGGTTAGATCAGATCAATGAGATGGATGAGTTCCGTCTGAGAGTCTATGAGAGGTCGGCACTGTATAAGGAGAGGATTAAGCTATATCATGACAAGCATATTGAGAAAAGAAGCTTCACTCCTGGTGACTTGGTTTTACTCTTCAACTCTAGACTTCGTCTGTTTCCAGGCAAGTTGAGATCTAAATGGTTTGGACCTTTTAAGGTTACAAAGGTGTTTCAATCTGGTGCTATTGAGCTGGAAAATGATAAAGGCGAGAGGTTCAAAGCTAATGGCCAGAGAATCAAGGAATATTTGGGTGTTCCTGATGATTTGAAGATTGTAGAGGAATGCAAACTTGATGAAGTCTAAGTAATCAAGTAACCTGCGTTGCGCTGCGACGTTAAAATGTGCGCTGCTTGGGAGGCAACCCAAGATGTAATTGTACTAGGCATTTTTTCCTTTTTCCTTATTTTTCTTTATTTTTATGGAGTCACTGTGTGTTGATGTGCGCGGGAGAGAATACGTTAAAAAAATGCAGAAATTGGTGCAGACTGACCTTCACAGACAGTCTCACGGACCGTGCTCCCCTTCACGGGCACTTTCACGGTCCGTCAACTTGAGGACCAACCTAAGGAAGTTACTGTAAATTGCACGAAAAAGGTTCACGGAAGGGTTCACGGTCCATCAGAGCTTGTATGGACCGTCTAGCCTCTCGTGAACCTCAGGTACGAATATCAGTTCCAAGTCAACATCAAGGAAAGTTTCACGAACCGCGATGCCCTTCACGGGCAACTTCACGGTCCGTCGCCTGCTTCAGGTAAGTTTCTTTGCCAAGTCATTGTTACGGACTGGTTCACGGATCTTGATGCCCTTCACAGGCAATTTCACGGCCCGTAATCCACTACCCAGTAACACCAGTTACCCGACCCAACCCACGCGTAACCCAACTCAAAATTAAAACGTATTTATTCGATTCCAAATGCCAAAGGGTCAGGTTTTCCACTTTTTTTCTCTCCCATAACGGTCCTTTAAAGATTAAAATCAATTCCATTATCAATCAATTCCCAATTCATAGCAGAATCTACGCCCTAATTCCAAATTCCTCAAGAATCGTAATTCTAAGTTGCTGCTCTTTCATTTTTGGGCGGCAAGGGTTTGTTCTATAGTGCAAATAAGTTCATTGTTTAAGTTGCCATAACTGAAATTCCTTGATAGAAGTTAGTCCTAACTACTTTGATTGAGGCGATTTGAGTAGGTGTAGGTGTTGGACTGACATATTTGATATTAAACGGTTGTGGGTTAAGTGAATTGGGTGTTTTTGAATTGATGTTTGTATGTGGGTATGATAATAGGGAGTTGAATTCGTGATTGTTCTAGTTGGTGAGGATTCGATGTGTTTAGTAAACAGGGTGATGTGTAAATGTGTGTTAATTTTGAATCTGTGCTAGAAATTGTTGTTTGGGCTGTAAAAAATCATATTTTGTTGAATGAGGGAAGAAGACAATAGAACACTAGCCAAGTGTAAGATCACGATAGGTCTTATAGACCGTTGAAGCGACCACGGGCCATAAAACCGATCATGGGCCACACTTGGAGTCAACTCATCCATAAGACTCAGTTCACATGCAGTATTGTAGCGACCCTTTCGAAAAGATACTACCATTTAAACAAGAAATCTAATTTAATACTTGCGACATTTAAAAGAGATTAACGAAGGGCATATTGATTTTAATCTAGTAGAGGGATTAGGTTCATAACGAATAATTTAGTTAAGGATATACATCCTGCCCATTTAAACATTTATTTGATGTTAAAATTGACATGGCGCGGAATTTAACTTATGACGGAAAAACCCTCCCAAAATAAATTAAGCAAATAACTGACGAGCTTTTCATGCATATATTATCCTCACACTTAAGGATAAGATAACAAGAATATTACCAACTTTCGAGTACCGAAATCAGCCGGTTCATGCTTCAAACAAACATTCAAAACTAATAGTAAATTTCATATATTACAAGACTTGGGTTTACACACCCCAAAAGAACAAAACATATAGACATACTTATATTACAACTCATGGTGACATGATCAAATTAGTCCTCAAAATTTCATGTAAATATACAACACATAGATCATGTACAAGTCCCAAGGTTTATACAAAATATAGATGCCTATATGCAAAGGTGATCTTCCTTAAGGCTCTCAAAATCTCCATCTCCAATGGCCAGCTTCATGCATCCTCTCGAACAATCCCTACGATAGAAACAACTATCAATAACCATATAGCTTAGTGGTGCGAAAACTATAGGTTCGGAGCCCTCAGATTCACCAAGTTACCTTTCTCAAGTCATGGGCAGCATAATTGAACATAATAAATAAATCAAGTAACCAATATATAAAGAGTATCAAGTTCGATATTTAAAGATCCAAATGTCAAGAACGCTCATAGCACCATTTTCCAAGAGATTCAACAACAAGGCTCGCCCAATATATACATCATGTCGTCACACCAAGCACAAGCAGGTATCAAGAAGGGCCGGCGCCCTGTATCAAGAAGGGCCAAGCCTAATAATCAAGAGAACCAAGAACCATATTAAAAATGGCTTTCTAATTCATACTTAAAATAGACAACTTCCATTTTTAAGACGGACTAAAAATCCATAGTCAAGATGGCAAATGATCCGAATCAAGAGGCATGCCAATAGTGACAGAGTCACAGCCACAAGAAGGACAGGGTCCCAACAAGAATTCCAAGTGATCAAACAATCCGTACAAATGGGCGAGTTACACAAGCGTCTTTAACGTCTTAAAGGATACCAACACAACAATGCAAAGTTACAAGAGGAAACCAAGGTACCAACATCAATTTTCAATATACCAGCAGTTAAAAGAGTGCAAGTACAAATTTATACACAAACCTCATTGCTTTAGCAAAGAAACAGTCCAACACAACTTCGCTAGTTCAGACCGTAGACCAACCAACGTTTCAAGGTCCTCAACTTGTTCACAAGGATATACAACCTTAAAAATACAATTAAATAACTTCTTTAATTCCTAGAAACTCAATAATGTCGAAGTAAAACAAGATTATCATCACAAGTAAGCTTAGCCTGTACAAATACGACTATGCTCCCAAAACAGTGATTCTGGCCAGCCTAGTACCTCATGTCGCAAGTTAGATTTGAAAAGAAAAACGGAAAAACTGGAATGTATATCCTTCATGAAAGATGTAGGTACATCTCCTAAAGTTGCAAAAAATCAAGAATCACAGCAAAATATATTTTGTACAAAAAGATATCATCCATACACTAAAAGTTGCTCATACAGAATTTCTAAATCCGAAATCTGGCCAGAACTTGTCCTATGTTGCGTCCCATATTTCGAATCCATAACAGATAAATTAAAGTTTTACATAAACATAAGAGTTGTAGGTCTACGAATTATCTTCCCAAATCATATTTATTCTTTGTAAACTAAGTTCTACAGAAAGATATATGCATAAACTACTAAACACTACCCAGCTCAGAAACGGATTTCGTCACTTACCAACAAGAAGGGTGTGTATCCAATTCCAGCAAAAAGGATCAAGTTTTTCGCCTGTGATTTTGAAGAACAAATGGTTAGATAATGTTCTAAGGTTCTTAGACTTCAGGTGAGACAAATTTTACTAGAAGAGGTGTCAAAATATAGTCTCAAAAGTGAAGCTAGTCACATGTACAGCTGCCTCCAAAAGGTGGCTGCCCAAAAACAGGTTGGCTGCCCAAAATGCATACATATATACCTATATATATAACCCTCACCTCCCTTTCAAGTTATACATAATTCTAATTAGGATATTACGTAAATACCCCACTACAATCCCTTAAATTACGATCACCATTATGTTAAGCAAGATTGCAAATATCACAAAATTTCAAGTTTCCAAAATGAGAATAAAATATATTGTAGTAATTAAGCAATGGTTTATCGACATGCGAAAGTTGGTCAAGTATTTTGGGGTATTACAACTCTCTCTCCCCCTTAAAGAATTTCGTCTCAAAATTTACCTTACTCTAGTCCCGGAACAAGTGCGGATATTGTGTCCTCATGTCTTCTTCTCTTTCCCAGGTAGCTTATTTTCCAAAATGGTTCCTCCAAAGTACCTTTACTAAGGGGATTCTCTTGTTCCTAAGTTGCTTTACTTCTCGAGCTTGAATTAGAATAGGTTCTTCATTATACGTCAAGTCAAGATTAACCTCAATAGATTCAACTGGAAGAACAAGAGATGGATCAGAACAATATCTTCTGAGCATATAAACATGGAAGACATTGTGGATCTTGTCTAACTCAGGTGGCAAAGACAATTTATATGAAACTGGTCCAACCCTTTCAAGTATCTCATAAGGTCCAATAAATCGGGGACTAAGTTTTCCTTTTTGGCCAAATCTCATAATTTGTTTCCATGGAGACACCTTTAAGAATACTTTATCTTCAAATTGATATTCAATGTCGCGCCTTTTAAGATCAGCATACGACTTTTGTCTATCGGAAGAAATCTTTAGACGATTCTTGATAATTTTTACCTTGTCTTCTGTTTGTTGCACAATTTCAGGACCAATAAGTTTCCTTTCACCAACTTCACTCCAACAAAGAGGGGTTCGGCATTTTCTTCCGTATAGGGCTTCATAGGGAGGCATTCCAATACTCGATTGGTAACTGTTATTGTAAGCAAATTCTATCAAAGTCAAGTGTTTGTCCCAACTACCCTCAAAATCCATAATGCAAGCTCGAAGCATATCCTCCAAAATTTGTATCACTCTTTCCGACTGGCCATCCGTTTGAGGATGGAACGAAGTGCTAAATTTCAACTTAGTACCCAAAGCTTCCTGCAAGTTGCCCCAAAAATCTAGATGTAAACCTTGGGTCTCGGTCGGATACAATAGACACAGGGATCCCATGGAGTCTTACAATCTCATTAATGTACAACTCGGCTAAATGCTCAAGTGAGTAATCCATTCTGAATGCTAAGAAGACCCTAAACCCTAAACCCTAAACCCTAGATTAGCATCGACATGGGTTGTAGTAAACCAACTGGGACTTGATGTTCTACCTTTACTTGTTGACAAACCAAACATTTGGAAATGAACTCCGCAATGCTCTCTTCATACCATTCAACCAATAATGATCTTTGATGGTCTGGTACATCTTTGTACCTCCAGGATGCATTGCATATGGTGAAGTATGTGTTTCATTCAGTATTTCTGTCCGCAATTTGTCATGATTATGGACGCATAACATGTTCTGATAAAATAAGACACCATCATCTATTAATGTAAAATCATGATTTTCCCCATTTTGAACTTCTCTGGTCAGTTTTACAAGTTTCTCATCTAACTTTTGTCCTTCTTTCACCTGATCAAGTAATATTGCCTTTACTTGCAAATTAGCAATAACAGAACTATTTGGATCACGTGTAAAACAAACATGCATGGCTCTTAACTCAAGGAGCAAGGGTAAAAGACTCAAAGAAATATTTGCGAAGTATTTTTTACTTAAGGCATCTGGAACCACATTGGCTTTACCTGGATGATAATCAATCGTGCAGTCATAATCCTTGATGAGTTCAAGCAATCTACGTTGTCTTAGGTTTAGCTCTTTCTGAGTACCCAAGTACTTTAAGCTCTTATAATCAGTAAATATATGACATTTCTCTCCATACAAATAATGTCGCCATTTTTTAAAGCAAAGACTATAGCAGCAAGTTCAAGATCATGAGTAGGATAATTCAATTCAAGCGATTTTAATTTCCGAGATGCATAATAAATAACCTTCCATTCTTGCATCTAAATGCATCCTAGACCATTGTGAGAAGCATCAATGTATACTACATACTCTTTCCCTTCAATTGGTAGAGTAAGTATAGTCACTTGAGTCAACAAGGATTTGAGAGTTTCAAAGCACTCTTGGCATTTTTCCTCCCAAATAAACTTTACTTCCTTCTGCAAGAGCTTAGTAAAAGGGGAGGCGATAATGGAAAAGCCTTTGACAAATCTTCTGTAGTACCCTGCTAAGCCCAAGAAACTTCTTACCTCGGTTGGACTTTTGGGAGGTCTCCATTCAACAACTGATTGTATCTTACTAGGATCCACCTGCACGCCTTCGGTTGATACCACATGTCCCAGAAAAGCCACTTCCTCAAGCCAAAATTCACACTTGGAAAGTTTAGCATAAAGTTCTTTCTCCTTTAAAATTTTCAAAACAATCCGAAGGTGTCTATCATGGTCTTCACTACTTCTGAAAAATATTAAAATATCATCTATAAAGACTACCACAAACTGATCAAGTAAGGCTTGAATACCCGATTCATTAGGTTCATGAATACCGCAGGAGCATTTGTCAATCAGAATGGCATCACCAAAAATTCATAATGACCATACCGAGTTCTAAAAGAAGTTCTAGGGACATCTTTTTCTCTAACACGCAGTTGGTGTTATCCAGACCTTAAATCAATCTTTGAGAATACCTTAGTACCCTTTAGTTGGTCAAACAAATCATCGATCCTTGGTAGTGGATATTTAATCTTGATTGATATTCTGTTCAATTGTCTATAGTCAATACAAAGCGTAAAAGTGCCATATTTCTTCTTTATGAATAAAACAGGGGGTCCCCAAAGAGAAACACTTGGTTTAATAAAACCCTTCTCAATAAGTTCTTGCAATTGTGATTTCAATTCTCTTAATTCTGCTGGAGCCATTCTATAAGGAGTGATAGAAATAGGGTTAGATCTAGGAATAAGCTCGATTGGAAATTCAACCTCTCTTTTCGGCGGAAATCCAGGAAAGTTTTCTGGTAAGACTTCTGGAAAATCACATACAACAGGTATGTCCTTGATACAAGGACCCTTCAACTGTGTATCAAATATGTGAGCAAGGTATGCCCTACAACCTTGACGCATCAACTTTCTTGCCAAGGGCACAAAAATAATACTAGATGTCAATGATCTTTCACCTTCTACAATCGATAATAGTTTGGGTGACGGCATTCTTAAGCCAAGGCGTCGCGATAAATTTACACAGGGAAAGTATGAGTACCCGATTGTGCGTCATTTGACTATGATGAATACTAATAAGTTTTACCTTTTCTCAGGTACAATGGGTCCCAGAAGAAAGAATGCAACAAAACCTGCCCCTTCTACTGCTTCTCAATCAGAAGGTCATGATGACTCCGAAGCTAGTGATTGCGAGGTGCAAATAAATTTTACACCCGAAGATCACTCGCCTCGATCCACTGGATCTTTGACCAAAAGAGCTATCCTTCAGGACACTCTTCCTCATTCTGATGAGGGTGGTAGTAGTTCTGATAACGAAGAGGACTCGGAAAGTCAATCTGATGTCGTTGTTGGTAGTCAATCTGCTGATACCTCGGGGGGCAGTGCAGAATCTAAAAGCGATTCTTAGGATGATACAAACACCTTTCCACTTGTGGCGAATACAGAAGTTGAAACTTGAGTGCGAGAGGAAGCGGCTACTATAGAGGATGATGAAGAGATCGCCAATAATGATACTAAGGTGATATATGTGAACGCCCCTGAACCTAATCCTGCATTGATACCACAGCAGATTGCTTGTTACCGTTCCATGTGAACTGTGAACCGGTCCAAAGAATTTTTCAACAATGAGATTGTGAACAAGACTGGCGGCTTCAAGAATTGAGCTATCATGCATGAGACTAGGGTGGTAGTAGCTGATATCAAAGCATTCTCGGACATCTATCGGATATTTCAGCTCCATCAATTCGACTGGATGGACAATGCACCTGGAGAATACTCAAGCCACCTAGACAAAGAATTGTATTCCTCTTATGCAACTACATTGATGAATTTTGTTGCGGATACAGAGACCACGAAACGTCGACAGAAAGACATGGCTATTACCTGGGGTCCACTCAATTCAATCATAGTTAGGGGAAAATCAATAGATATTTCTGAGGCTTCGATTAACAGAATGATGTACGGCTCGAAATACTCTACACCAGCTTTAGTTGGCCTTTTCGAGGGCAAACATCATGAGGTCACCAGTGATGCTACGACGGAAGATCAAAATTCTCGTGAAAGGGTTTTACGCTGGATTGCGAAGTAGATTGCCATAGATGGGAAAATGTAGTTTGGGTCACCACAACTCCAACACTCATCACTAAAGCTTCGTTGTCTTTTCCAGCCAAGGTTTAGTGGGCTGTCGTCCAAGCTCAATTGCGACCAACAGCTAATGATAACACTTTGTCACCTTCCCTGGCCTCGTTTAGTCTGTCTTATGGTTGGTTACCCAAATAATGCAGGACAAATAATAGCGACCGAGATGAGAGACAGGGTGCTAAATGAGAGAGCTGCACTTTCTTTTCCCTATCTGATAGGGAAATTATGTCGAGGAGTGAACATTCCTCCGAATAGTCTGGTTGATAGATGGGGGCGAGGTATTCAAACTCATCTAGGTTTCTAAAATCAAGGATGTCGTGAACCATCTCTTTGGCGCGAACTCTGCCGCTGTGAGTACTTTAGTTGTTGTTCCACATGTCCCAATTGACATCCCACATACAGATAGAGGTCCAGAACAGGGAGAGTCATTCCAGCCTTCCACAGAGGCACCACCACCTCCAGCTTCAGCCTCCCAGGCTCTAGGTACCTTTGTTGCTATCCCTATGCATTTTTCTTGAGAAATTGGTTGCAGATCAGCGTCAGACCAAGACATTGGTAGACCAGATTGTGCTCTGGATGCCTCAGCTGATAGAGATGAAGGTGTTAGCTGCGAAAAAAGAGATCAAAGATGAGGTGCAAAAAGGGTTGGCTGTCTTAAAAGACAGATTGGATGGTTTAGAAAACCTTGTCCAAGATCGATTCCAGGCTGCCGGGTCAATCGATACTGAAGAGTTCAAATCACAGTTGGCCGAGATGAGAACTCAGATTGCTAAACTAGCTGAAAAGCCAATACATGTACCCACTCTGATATTGTTCAAATCTTTAATGCAAATGCCAAATCAGGCCCCCTCCACTCAATCAATTGATGATCTTTGGGGAGAACCCCCCACGAGTAAGTCCGGCAAGAGAAAACACAAAGCTGGAGAACTTGATGAGGAGACCCCTACTGACCCAGCCAGAGAGGCAATAAGGCAAGAAAAGAGAGCTCGTAGAATATCAAAGAGGTAAGCTCAGGAAAAGGAAGCCCTTGAACAGCAACAGCGAGATGCAGCCTTAGTTGGAACTTCTGGTAGTGGAGCACTTACTCTGACTAGTGAGGACCAAACTGATGAGATCCCGAGTTCTAAGAGTGCAACCATTGATAAGGGTGCCAATACTGATCCGACGACCGGTGCCTAGAGCGTCGTAGGTATGACCCCTCCTCATAGCCTGTGTGTTTTATTGTTTTGTATCGACTTTGAGGGAAAAGTCCTTTTTATTTGGGGGGGGGTGTGAGCAACCTGTCATAGTTGTTAGAAAAATGGAGGTTGTCTTTGTGTATTACTGGTTTAGGTGTTTTGCGTGTTGAGCTAGGCAGCAGCTTATCTGTGAAAATTGAGGACCTGAATATGAGTCTGACTGTTAGGATCTTTAGATGACATCTTAGATACTGATATGTTGAACATGGCTAATCTGACCAATTAATTGGTAAACTAAGAAACTGAAAAAAAAAATGCAATCATGTGTAGTGTGTGTGTAAGTTTTGATTGAAGTCTAACACTGCAAAAACTAGAACTTGCCTAAGTAGTCTTGCTTGAATCTGAGAATAACCGAATAGGAAAGGATCAGTAGGCCATTTTTGTTAAACCAGTAAAAAGCCAAAAATAAAAGAACCAAATGAAAAGCTTATCACTTGAACCCAATTTGAGCCTTAAATCAGTCTTTGTTCTTACCCAACATATATCATATCCTTGGTTCTCCAAAGGTACGATATCATAACTCAGGCCAAAAGCCTAAGTTGAGGGTGATTGCAATCCGAACAGAAAGAAAAAGGGAAAAAAAAGGTCCAACCAATGAGTTAAGTGCATATCAAAATTGCATATAAAAAAAGAGAAAAGAACAGAAAAAGAAGAAAAGAAAAAGAAAATAATAGCTACTGGGTCGGACTGAAATAAAGAAAAAGAGGGAATCACTCAGAAAAGAGTATGTGAAAATGAAACTTTGGAAAACCAAGGGATTAGTCACTCACGAAACCAAATATCCATTCCCTAACCCTGAGCTTATGTTACAAGCCAATAAAGTCCTACAGTGATCCTATTCCGAGTGTTTGATAGATAAAGCGTAGAAAGCAAGGGCAAGCCTATGGTAGTTTGTTGTTAGTGTTAGAAGTTCATTGAGACCGTGAACGTAGTACTCAGTCCCTACCATTATGAGTGACGGACTTCTTTGGTGTGAGGACACAGTGGTTGCATTTGAAAGTAGATTGTGTGAGCTGATAATATAAACATGATTGACTGTGAGTAATGAGATGTCATATATTGATCCTTACATGTTAGATTCAGAGGTTTGGGATACAAATTGTACTTGAAATAGTTGTTGCGTAGTGTCATAAATCTGGACATGAATTGAGGGCTGATTGTATTTATTTTTCTCACCACTTGAGGACAAGTAATGGTTCTAAGTTGAGGGTGTTGATGTGCCGCGAAATCATGGCACATTTGATGCTTAATAACTATGAACTAATACTGGAATTAAGTGAAATTTTGGATTATTTGATGGGTTTGTTAAATGTGTAGGGAGAATCTGGGTTGTATAGAAAAGTAGAAAAAGAAGCAGAACTAATGTTGACCAAAGTGAAGTTCACGGCCAACTTCACGGACCGTTAACTTCATTACGGTCTGTGGCTGAGCTCGTGAAAGTGGGGCTGTGCTAGGCCTTGAGAAGATAAAGAGCAGGAATAACCAGGTGAAGACCACGGACCACTTCACGGGCCGTTGTCCTCTCTACGGTCCGTCGTGCTTGTCGTAGTGTTGTTTCCAGTGAAGGCATTAAAGAGTGGAAGAAAGTTAAAACCCAAGTGAAGACCACGGACCACTTCACGGCCCGTGGTCCTAACTACGGACCATCGTGCTTGTCGTGGTGCATTTTCCAGTGATCAAGTTTGAAGGACAATTTTTGGGAAGTTCCAAGGGAAGTTCACGGAAGGCTTCACAATCTATGAAGCCCTCTATGGGCAGTAGAAGTGGTCGTAGAGCCACCCGACATTTTAGTCCTAGTTTGACAAAGACTCATGTTAAACATTCTATTTTGAATTATTTTAGGTCATTTTTGGGAACATTATTCATCATCTGACATTTGACGACAACGAACACAGTATTACTCTTAGCTTTCATTTTTTGGATTTTTTATTATTGTTATCAGTTGGAAATTTAGATTCAGACTATCAGATTATCAAAGTGATTGTTGATTCGCCAATTATTTTCGTAAGTCTTTCTCAATATGTTTTCATCCCTAATTACTGATTGTTTATGTGAAAGCATGAGTGGCAAAATACCACAATTGGGGTTGTGGGATCTATGAAGATATTCTAGTTGCTATTTCGTAAAATGAGTAAAAGGCAATCTGTGTCTACAACCTATAGTTTTTAGCTTTCAATATCATCTTAGTCTAGTGAGTGCACGCATTAGAAGAGCATGTATCTGGTATTTGTTCGAGAGAAAAATACCAATTAGGAAAAAGCTGAATTAAATTAACAAATTGGAGTTAAAACTTGAGTTCAAGAGAAAAGATCTTTAACACCATACCATTTCAAGTGAGGTTCAATGTTAGTAACACTCTAAGGTCGAGAGAACATGAGTGATCATTATCTGATTAGGCTGAGAAGTGTTAGATAAATTTAACTCGCAAGGATTCTGTAAACATTGATTTGCCTGCCACTCAAATTACGGGAGAACACTAGAACTAATGTTATGGTGAACACAATCCTGGTTTCTCTTAATTAATTGAATCAATCTTACAACGAAATAGTTTGTTAGTCTTGAGCCTGGATTTTGACTGCAAGTTTTGGTAATTATAACAATTCAACCATACCCAATTTACTTTCCATTGTTATTTGTCTAGGAGATAATAACAACATTCGAATAAACGTGATAGTGAAACCTTATCTGTGAAGAAATTCTCTGTGGGATCGACCTCAACTCTAGTTAAGTTCTGTAAATTGACATCAACCGTTTACACTTCTTATTTGAAGTGTAAGTTTGGACGTATCAGTGTGCTTATGTAAAATGGGAAATTTATTGCCTATGCCTCAAGGCAACTTAAAATCGATAAGAAAAATTATCCTACTCATGGCCTTGAGTTAGGGGCGGTCATTTTTTCATTAAAGATTTGGAGGCACTATTTGTATGGAGTTCATGTAGATGTGTTTACCGACCACAGGAGTTTGCAATATGTGTTTAATCAAAAAGACTTGAATTTTCGCCAAAGAAGGTGGCTTGAGTTATTGAAAGATTATGAGATGAGTGTTCTTTATCACCCCAGCAAAGCTAATGTGGTAGCGGATGCTCTTAGTCGATTGTCTATAGGTAGTGTTGCTCATATTGAAGAAGAAAAAAAAGAGTTGGCTCGATATGTTCATAGATTGGCTCAATTAGGTGTTCAACTAGTGGACTCCACCAAGGGTGGTGTTATAGTTCACAATGGTTCTGAATCATCTTTTATGGCGGATGTGAAATCCAAGCACGGTCTTGATCCAATTTTGGTATAATTGAAAGAGGCGGTGCTTCAGAAATCCGTTGAGGCTTTATCCCAAGGGGGAGATGGTTTACTTAGATACCAAGGTCGTTTATGTGTTTCAAATGTTGATGACTTGAGGGAACAGATTTTGATAAAAGCTCATAGTTCAGGATATTCTATTTTGAAGTGGGTGAATTTTCCCTAATAGGTCTCGAATAGGTAAAAGAGGTCATAGAGAAAGTTTGGCTTATAAGGGAAAAGTTGAAAACGGCTCAAAGTCGGCGAAAGTCCTATACTGATGTGAGAAGAAGGAATCTAAGTTTTAGGTTAACGATTGGGTTAACTTGAAAATCTCACCCATGAAGGGTGTAATGCGGTTTGGTAAGAAGGGGAAGCTTAGTCCCCGATATGTAGGTCTATATCAGGTTTTGAGGCATGTTGGTAAGGTTGCTTATGAGTTAGATTTGCCAAATGAGTTGGCAACAGTGCATCCTATTTTCCAGTCTCTATGCTTAATAAATGTGTTAGTGATCCGACATCCATAGTTCCCCTAGAAGGGTTGGGAGTTGATGAAAGTCTCTCTTATGACGAAATTTTGATTGAGATTTTTGGACTGGCAAGTTATGAAGTTGAGAAACAAGGAAATAGCTTCCGAGAAAGTATTGTGGAGGAATCAATTAGTTGAGGGTGCTACTTGGGAGGCCGAGGATGATATGATGTCCCGATATTCTCATCTATTTCCTTCTACTCCTATTCTAGCTTGAGGTAATGAATTCCTCTTGGTTTGTCCTTGTTTTGGGAGTCATGTGTTTTTATTTGCTTTCATGATTTCCTTATGTGAGGCATGTTCATGAAAACTTGTGGTTTGAAAGAAAATGAGTTTACATGCTTAATTTTCTTCATGTTGTTGTGCATTGAATATGAGTTGCATATAGACTTCATGAGATGAATTGATGAACATGCTTTAGATATGTTTTTTTAAAGTGAATTGCATATGAGCTCCATGAGATTGTGTTGAGCATGATTTTAGCTTGGAGAAGATAGATCCTCCTTGAACATGAGTAATTTTGAAAATTTATGCATATTGGGTTGCTAGATGCAATTCGTACTTCCTTATAATGCATTTGAGTATGATTAGCTTAGAGTTGATGTTTCCTCCTTGTTTATGTGCATTGCATGCATAATGGGTTGATAGAGTTAGTTTCACCCCCCTTATGATGTTTTGAGAACGTCCTAAATTGGAGTCGATAGTTCCTCCTTGGTTGTATGTGTTGCATTGTAGGTTGGGTTGTAAGTTCCTCTCCTACTCTTTTAGAACCAGTTTGAATCTCATTCGAAGACGAATGGTCCCAAGGGGGAGATATTGTAACACCTCGTACCTGAAAAAGAGAAATGAAGAAAATTCCCAAAAGTTGTAGGTGCAACCCACATCAGCCACCCACGGCCGGTGGAAGGGACCACGAACCAAAGGTGTGGTCCGTGGTTGGCCTGCCTAGCGGTGGTCTTAAGGCTCAAGACTACGGCCAGACCTACGGACCGTAGGTCAGACCACGGTCCATGGCCAGGTTCCGTGGTTCGAGGCCCAAAATCCAAGTTTCTAACACCAATCGATGGTCCACCAGGACGGGCCGTGGGTCAAACCACGGTCCGTCGACTGGGGTCCGTGATGGTCATCTGGCAGTAATTTTAGGGGCAGTTGGGTCTTTTCCTAATTAATTAGTTCCTATACAACGTCTTTTTACCCTTCATTAAGAACCCAAAATAAGCTTTTTCAACCCTCAAATTAACCCATTCACTTCATTCTTCCAAATTCACAAAAGAAAACCAAATCTCCTCTCCAAATATTTCTCTCTCTAGAAACTTGAAGAAGAAGAATATTCAACCTAGGGTTTCAAGTCAAGGTCTCAATTCCTCCATTGAAGGCTAGCTTTTGGATTCAAGCTATGATAGTTTTCATCCATGTATTCCTTCCATCCATGGAGTTCCCAAATTCCTCTATTTCAAAAGGTAGAATTCCCCAATTGAGTTAGGGTTTTCTTCAATTATCATGGGTTCTCTTAAATGATGATTTAAATGATTGAATTATGATCTCTTATACATGAATTAATGATAGCATGATGTGAAAGGTTTCTCACATAGAAAGGATTTTTAGGTTGAAAGGCTTTCTCACCTAATTGAATCAAAGATAAGGAGCTATCCTAATGAACTAGCTTGGTTTCGTTGTCCAAGGGCAACTTTCCATGATTAATGAAGCCAAGTAAGAAATGAATATTTCGTGGAATTTATGCTTAGCACCGAGTGGATATTGATGATGGGATGGAAGCTCTCCGATTAGTAGAGGTTAGGTTTCTGGAAGCAATCTCATGAGATGGATGCTCTCCCGTTAGTAGAGGTCGGGTTTCTAGTAGAAATCTCCTTATCCCATAAATATTTCCCCTAATTGGTTGAATAGCTAGTGGATCCACTTAAGCTAGAAGTTCATGGCCCTTACCTTGGCAAGTAGGGCAACCTTTTTCTGTGTGGGAGACACCGAGGGATCATGTTATAGCTCACATGATCTCTATGTCGGTTAAGGCTTATTCCCCACAAGTAATAATGAACTAAGGTTACTTCAAGAAGTATCGCATATGAGTTCAAAGGTTTTAAAGATGAAGTTAGCTTGCATTGACCATGATTTTATGACTTATGTTTTATAACTCTTTTATGTCATGTTTTAGCTTAGTCAATTGCATGTCATGAAATCAAATGTCCCTTTTAGCATGTTTTAAATGTTTTATGCATGGTTATCATACTTGGTACAGTGTTTTGTACTAACGCATACTCTTGCCTACATTTTCCCAAATGTAGGGTTCGGCAGTCAGGGTACTGAGTTTCGTGGCTAGAGGTTGCTTTGAGATATTTTGAGGTTTTGGTGAGTCATCATGCTTCGAGGATGTACTATCATTGTTATAGCTTCTTTCATGTATTTTCTCTTTTGAACATGATGTATGGGCTAGGCCCAATTTCATTTTATTGTATTAGATGGCTATGATGAGACAAGTGTTTTAGACTTCCGCTTTGCTTTTATAAAATGTTTTGGACTTGGACTATTGTTTTACTCTGATTGTTCTATTTTTATGTTATGAGAGCTAACTGGCTTGTATGGAGTCCTTCGGGGTTCTATACGCCATGTTACATCTAGGGGGTACCCCTGGGTCGTGACAGCCAGGAACTATTTTGAATTAAAATGCAGAGTAAAAGCTTTTCTTTGAATCCAATGGAGGAAGAACAAATAGCTTGTCCAAGTTAGTCTAGTGTTGCAGAAACCTAGCACAACAGTAGGGTAACCACAGGGCGCTTTTGTATATGCAGAAAAAAGAGTTGGCAAAAGGTTTACCTCCACTTGAAAAGGAACTCCCAAGTTCGAGGCATGTCAATTTGGTAAGAAGATGAGATTGCCATTCCCAAAATCAACTTGGAGAGCGACTCAAAAATCGCAACTGATTCATAAAGATCTTGGAGTCCCCCAAAGAACTCCATCATTGAAAGGAAGCAGGTATTACATAATTTTTATTAATGATCTAACAAGGATGTGTTGGATATACTTCTTAAGATTGAGGTTGCTAAAGTTTTTTGGAAATTCAAAGCCTTGGTAGAAAATCAAAGCGGCTGCAAACTACAAGTGCTCAGATAAAATAATGGGATTGAGTACACTTCAGATTAGTTCAAAAAAAACTGTCAAGTTGTTGAAATAGAGCATCGACTTACTACTACATATACTTCTCAATAAAATAGTGTAAGTGAAAGAAAGAATAGGACCATCATGGAGATGTCAAGGTGAATGTTAGACGAGAAAAAGCTTCCCAAAAAGTTTTGGGGAGAGGAAACCAATACTACTGTATTTTTGTTTAGCATGTTGCCTACAAAGGTAGTGAATGGTCAAACACCTTTCGAAGCTTGGCATAGGTACAAACCTTTACTAAAGAATCTCAAGATGTTTGGTTGCTTATGTTTTTCTCACATACCTCAACCGAAAAGGGATAAACTTGACAAGAAGGAAGAACCTGGAATTTTCATTGGCTATAGCTTGCAGTCAAAAGCTCACTGAATTTTCCAACCACAAACTGGAAAAAATTTGGTAAGTAGAGATGTGGATTTTGTAGAACAAAAGCAATGGGATTGGGATGGAGAAAAGGAAGAAAGAGAAGCTAATGGGTTGCACAATCTTGAGGAACGAGTTGATCATCCTCCAGTTCGAGGAACCATATCACTTTCACATATCTATCAAAGATGCAATGTAGTAGTATTTGAACCTGTTGAATATGTAGAAGTTGAAAGAGACAAGAAATGATAGTCGCAACGCAAGAGGAGCTAACCATGATCGAGAAAAATGACACATGGAAGTTGGTAGAAAGGCCTCTAGACATAAAGGTTAATGTTGTTAAATCGGTTTACAGAACTAAGCTAAATGCAGATGGTTCGGTGAGCAAACACAAAGTTACGCTTGTGATGAAGGGTTATGCTTAGATTTTTGGTGTAGATTTTCTGAAACATTTGCACCAATCATGAGACTTGACACAATCAGGCTCTTTTTTGCAATTGCGGCACAGAAGGGTTGGAAAATCAACCAATTGGATGTTAAATCAGCCTTTTTGAATGGTTTCTTGGAGGAAGAAATATATACTGAGCAGCCTGAAGGATTTGTTGCAGAAGGACAGGAAGACAAAGTCTACTTGCTGAAAAAGGCCCTCTATGGATTAAAACATGCTCTAAGGGCTTGGTACAATAGAATCAATTATCATCTTTCTGACTTAGGTTTTCAAAAAAATCCTAAGTGAATCAACTCTTTACATAAAGCATGTTAACTCTGACATTATTATAATTTATTTGTGTGTTGATGATCTTTTAGTAATAGGGAGTAATGTTGTGGTCATAGAAGAGTTGAAAAAGGAGATGATAAAACTCTTTGAAATGACGGATCTTAGATAGATGGCTTTCTTTCTTGGAATGGAGGTGAAACAAATCCAAGATCAAATATTCATTTGTCAAAACAAGTATGCAAAAGAAATTTTGAGGAAATTTAGAATGGAAGATTGCAAAAGTATGAGTATGCCTATAAATCAAAAGGAGAAGCTAATTAAGAACGATGGTGTTGAGCGAGTACAAGAAGGAAGCTACAGAAGCTTGATAGGATGTTTGATGTATCTTACAACAACAAGGCCATATATATTGTATGTTGTAAGTGTACTATCCCGATTCTTGAATTCTCCTAGTGAATTGCATATACAAGCTGCAAAAAGAGTACTCAGATATGTCAAAGGCACAATGGACTATGGAGTCAAATTTAACAAATGCAATAATTTAAAACTTCAAGGATTTCTGACACTGATTGGGGTGCTTCTGCTGAAGATATAAAAAGTATTTCAGGGTACTATTTTATTTTTGGGGTTGGATGTTTTTCTTGGTGTTCAAAAAAACAAGAGATTGTTGCTCAATCAACTGCAGAGGCAAAATTCATTGCTCCTATAACTGCGATCAGTCAAGCTTCGTTTGTGGTCTGGGGTTGGAGATAAAGGAAAGCACTGAGATATTTGTGGACAATCAAGCTGTCATTGCTATTTCTCACAATCTAGTTTTTCATAAAAAGATCAAGAATTTCAATGTGAAGCTATATTTTCTTAGAGAAGTGCAAAAGGATGGTTTAATGAATCTGGAATGTTGCATAACGGAAGAGCAGTTGGCTGTTATTTTTACTAAAGCTCTTCCGGTAAGCAAATTTGAGTTCTTGACAAAGGAACTTGGAATTTGCAACTCTTGATGCAGGGAGGAGTATTGAAAGTTGCCTCATGAGCTGTTAATTGATGTTGAATTGGTAGGATAACATGGCTGCTGATGTGTTTTCTTTTTTCAGAAGATAGATTTTTTCTGTTTTATTTTCAATTGTGAGTTTTCTAGTCTTTAGGCATGTAGCTGTTGGTAGACTAAGTTCCTAGTTATTAGGAAGAGTCTTTTTTTGAGTTACTGCATTATTTACTGCAGACAATTAGGGTTTACTTCTATTTAACTCTTTTTTTCACCTTAATAAAATAATTCTCTTCTTCTTATTCTATCGTATGATTTCTTTATCTGTAAATGACCAGCAATATTGTTTTATTTATTAAATTTATCTCTCCACTATTTCACTTAAATACTATCACAAATCTAGAATTAAACTTGAGAATAAATTTCTAGGTAGCAATAACATTTAATAGAGCATGTTCTTGAACCTAACCTTAAGAGACAGAGCCGCGGTTAAAATATGAATATATACAATCATTTTGCTTGTTTATATGTAGACTTTACTAATGTGTTATATGTTAACCTAACTTTAAGGGATAGAGTCGCAGTTAAAATATGAATTTACACAATCGTTATACTTGTTTATATATACGTCGTACTGATGTGTTCTATGTAAATGTTAATACCTCATAAATATAAGCATTAGGTTAGCTAAATAGGCAAGTAATAAATCAAACGATTCTTACAAGCAATCTTAATCCTCTTTATCACGACATCAAATAAACTAAATAGTCAATTTTAAGGGTAACTCAACAAGATCGTTGTCTAACTCATAACCCTAAAAAAACTCTCTCATTGAATTTTATAACCTAAGGGTGTCGACTCATTTTCTTGCTTGTTTATTTTATAATTTCACAATGATGTTGTTAAATCTCTTGAATAAATAATTTGTACTAGCCTAATCTATATATATATAAAGGAGGATCTTCAGCCTGCTGATGTGGCATGCCTCAATGATCAGAAAATCTATTTATCTATTTTCTCAGATTTTAGGGCTTTTTCCCCCTATTTTTCCATGTAAATGAAATTTAATCAAGGCTACAATAATTAATAGATTCTAATTAATTATTAATTAACATGTAAATGGATTTTAATTAAGGAGTAACATCATGTAACTGTTTTTCTCTTTCGGCCCACTATCACAAATTGACAACTATTTGCTATAAAAATTTCAACACCCTCAATTAGCATTACATAAAACTTTCATATTCCTAACAGTTAATCATTAATCATTAATAAATACTAAATGTGCAAATAAGACTTATAAAATTCCACAATAATTGTAATGTTCACATAACTGCAGCATTAACAACAAAAGAAACAATAACCTTATAAATAGTATTGAATTAGCTATAGATTTCAAACACATCATAAAAATAATGGATCCTTCCTGTTTGATGCATCATCACTCTCATCATATTTTGCAAGTCATTTTCTAATTTCTTTATCAAAATTTATTTGGAAATGTACAATTATAATATATATATTGGAATAAAAAAAAAATCTGTAAAGTAGAAATTTTTTCTTTTCTATATTTTGCAGATAAAGAAGGTATATGTGTACAATGTGATACTTGGTGATGTTAAGATATTGATGGATAAATTCTTTTGTTCAAGTAAGTGCCAGGTTTAATCTCATATCCTTCAATTCTTAGTTAGAGTTTCGAAAATAAAGTCATCAATAATAAATATTTAATTTATAAATTAAAGTCTATAAAAACTCACATATGTATATTGTGCAGATAAAGAAGGTATATGTGTACAATGTGATGCTTGGTGATGTTAAGATATTGATGGATAAATTCTTTTGTTCAAGTAAGTGCCAGGTTTAATCTCATATCCTTCAATTCTTAGTTAGAGTTTCGAAAATAAAGTCATCAATAATAAATATTTATTTTGTAAATTAAAGTCTATAAAAACTCACCTATGTATATCAAAATAAAATTATTACAAAATCTAACAAAATATGTATTAAAGGAGCTCAACATACCGAAAATCAACAGTTAGTTTGTGAGTCTTAAGAATGACGTTCATTACAAAGTATCAGTTCTTTCTTTCTATCCTGTTGATTTACAAAGAATGAGGACTATTGGATATTAAATGATATGAAAAGTTAATTAAAAAAATGAATTTATAATTATTGTCTTTAAAAGTAGTGATTAAATTTAGTATGATAATGGAGTAGAATGAGGAGGTAGAAATGGCAACTTACAAAATAAAAGGAAGAAGATTTCAAATTAATTGGAAAGAAATAAAAAGAAAAAGGTAAGAGAGAAAAATCTAAACATAGTAAATAAATAATAACCATTACAAGGTAAGAAAATAAATATAGAATATTAAGTTAAGTTCGCCTTTTATTTTATTTATAAAGTAACTTAAATATAAACTTTATGTTACAATTTCGTTTCCTTGTATGCTTCTTTTTAATTTATCAATTATACTTTTTTCATTTTTTATCTTTACTCTTAATTTTTAGTTAAAGGATAAAAAAACAGCAAAAGTATTTCTTTTCATTTTCTATCTTTGACGTTTTACTCATTTTTATTAGTATTTTGTCCTTTTTGTTAATTTATTTTGTTGTTCACTTAGAAAGTCATTCTATTTTATTTTATAACTAAAAAGTCACTCAATTATTGATATTCCACTTAAAAAATCACTCAACTATTGATATTTCATTTAGAAAGTCATTCTATTTTTCAAATCAAAGATTAAAAGAATACTTTGTATAATTATCTTAAATTAATTTAATATATGAAATTAGAATAACAAATTATTCGTAAATATGTAAGTTATTTTTAATTTTATTTAATTCAAATATTTATAATATAGAAATTATCTTTTTAAATTATTCTTTTGCTTTAAAATTATCTTAAGTATATTTAGTTTAGATGTAGTTTTATTTGGGTAGGATTTTCATTATAGAAAATGTTTGATTTTTTTAGCATCATAATGAGAGAAAATGTAGTATAGGTGACCTATTTAAAGTGGGATGGAGCTGTAGGGCTGTTCATGGTTTTGGTTATAAAACCAAATCAAACCGCCAACTCCAACCAAATCGATTAAAAAAACCGATATTTGGTTTGATTTGATTAGGTTTGGTTTTAAATTTTGAAAAACCGGTATTATTTGGTTTGATTTTGGTTTTACTAAAAATTAACTGCAAAAATAACCAAACCGAACCAAGAAGTTATATATATAAATTTTATAATTATTTATAAATAAAATATAAGTATTTTGATAAATTTTATTCAACTTAAGTCTTTAATTTAACTATTTTCTGAAGTCCAACACTTAAAATTTTAGCCCAACTATTAAAACCTTAAGTTTAAATCCCTCAATATTCATTACTTTAAAGATCACACTCTCTTTGTATTTTATAAAATTTTCTAACGCAACATTGAATAATTTAAAGCTCAAGCTAAAGAAGATGGTAATTGATTAGTTTTGACTATGAAATATTGGTTGTTTTTTTTTAGAAGTAATTTCTCAATATTTTAAAGTGTAATTTTATTGAAAAGTCTATTGACAAGATGTTGAGATCTCCAGAATATTGAATCAACTTTATGCTATTGACAATGAGTTTTTTTAGTTTCTGAAACTTGGTAGATTTGATTAATCACTTTGTTCGTGTAATAGCTTATTTGTGAATTATCCATGTACTAAGTGTTTGTGTCTATCGAGATGCGCATGTCCTCAACAAACTTATTACTTTCGAATCGAAAAAAACCAAAAAAAACTAACCAAATCGAACCAAACCGACGATAACCAAGTCGACGGTTTATTTTTTGATTTGGTTTGGTTTGGTTTTTAAAATTTAAAAATTAATTTAAATTGGTTTGGTTTTTGTTTTAACTAATAACCGAACCATGAACACCCCTAGATGGGGGAAATAAAAAAATAACAATTAACTTTGACACTATTTTAATTGGAGAATATAAAAAAGATATAAAAATTAATAAAGAGTTTTCATAATATAGTTAAAATAACTAATAATGTTACAGGTAGACAATGGAGTGAATATAAGATCGATGAAAGTGAATTAATTATTTAATAATTGCGCAAAGCACGGCCAAGTTTCCTAGTTTAAATAATAACTCTTAAAAAAATTGTGGGATGATACGTAATCTTATCACATTATTAGTTGTCAATCATAAATAACCGCATGCGCACATGAAAGCACCATGAGCCTCTTCGAGGAGCCAAGTATACATTAACGGGTAATGCTTTCATAGAAATTTAAAAGCGAGTAGTTAAGTATTATGGAGTTTGACAAGCCTTCCGTGGACCGTGGTATATTATTTTTTCAGAAAAGGGTCATAATTGTTCCTGTACATTTAGAAAAGGGTTCTATTTTCTGTTGTCATACTTTTTTCATATATTTGCCCTTGTCATCCAACTTTAAACACATATTCGCCCTTAAACTTTCAATTCTCATGTCTCCATTTTAATAACTTACATCACGCTTATGTGTCATGCCTGCATGGATATATATATATATCTTAAAATTTTCTCCTAATTTAATTATTATACCCAAGTACCCAACTCAATATTATACCCACCCATTTAACCCATTAAATGCTTATTTCATTATCACTTTCGCACGAGAAAATAAAAATTAGAACTGCTTAGTTGAACAATATTTCATTATACCCAGCTGAAAGTAACATTAGCATTTCTTTTTCTTTTCTTTTTTCGTTTTGTTTAATTTTCTTGTAGATAATGCAAAATTAATTTCACTAAAAAGCCTAAGGTGGTGTTGCAAATATCATATAGCATATTACAAAGATTCATCTATTTCTCATGTGAGAAGAATCATTTCACTGTTAAAACAAGATTTAGACCACTATGTGACTTAAAGCTCAAAAGTCATTCTCCATAAAACTTCACAGATGGAGACATTAAAACTATGCAGGAACAACTTTTACATGGGAATAATGTCCCATAATTCTCAATTTAGTAATAAACATTTTCACATGCTAGAAGAAGAACTACATGTCAAATACAAAAGCTCAACATTAGATTTCATCAGTGGGGTTTAATGAAATCATGTTTAACCGGGCAACCCTAATTGTTATTTTCTAGTGAGATATTAGGAGTTGATTTTAATGGGTTAAATGAGAGAGTATAATAATTAAATTAAGAGAAAATTTTAAGTGGAATATATATATATATATATATATATATATATAGGCGTGTCACAAAAGCACACGTAGGAGGATAAAACTGGAGACATGAGACTTAATTGTCCAAGGACAAATCTGTATCTATATATATAATAAAGGAGAAACATAGATCAGGTGATGTGGCACCTCTCTATTGCCTCTATTTGCATTTATCTATTTTCTCCTTTTTGCTATTTTTTTCTTATTTAAATTAATTATTATATTGTAATATTAAATTACTCCTCACATGATAATTTATAAGAAGTAACTAGGTAAATTATCTGTGCTTCGCGGAATTGAACTCTTTTATTAAGCTTACATACGATTATTCACTAATATCCATATTTTGATATATACCAACTTGTCAAGAACATTTTATCTTAAGAAAAAGCATTTCAGTACATAACTTATTAAAATCTCACATCATAATTTTGTGAGCACTTGAGCTCACAAATATCCACAAATAATAATAAAGACGGTCTTACTTTCCTAACAATCAAGAAGAAAAAGGCATGTTGCTTAACATATTTTTCAAACAAATAGTCTGCTGGGTTGTATCCAAGTTTATAGTTCGCAGATGTGATTGAAAGAAGTCAAAAGAAAGAGTTATCACTACACCAAATATAATATTTAACGCCAATTAATAGCTTAATCATCGTTAAATGTGTATTTTTAAAGGCAATTAGTACTCTCTATAAATGTCACTAAAGCCTATCGTGACATTGAATCTAATAACAATAAATTAATATCGATAAAGGCTCTAGTACTCTTCGTTAATGTGTATATTTATTATCGATAAAAAATATTTTTAATATAGTGTATTTTGGTCATCTATTAGTTTAAAGAAAACTTGATCTCTAATTATGTCCAAAAAGAAGCGAGGAACAAATATGGCAAATTAGTCATCTTCTGATAAAAGAAGTGGACTAATTGTCTCTATACTAATATTTTAGGTAGAGTGCAATGCATACAAAATCTTTGTACCTAAGATAAAACAATCAGAACAATATACTAACTATGGTAAGCAAGAGAGAAATTTGCTTGGTTCATTTAACAAACTTCATCACTGGTTCTGTATTAGTTATTACATATTTGTTATTGTATTCTATCAAATAGATCACAACTCACAAGTAATTTTCCCAAAAAGTATATAAAGAAACTTGTAGAAAGAGACAAAAGAGAAGATCAATTTGCAATCACTACTAAAAAAACAGTGAATACCGACCTAAAATTTCCGACCTCAAATGGAGGTCGGTATTTACAAGTAGTCGGTTTTTATGCAAAATAAAGCGGGAAAACCAAATTCCGACCTCTGGAGGTCGGAATTTTTCCCGGAAAAAATGAATTACAATAAAAGTACCGACCTCATGAGGTCGGTATTTTTTATATTTAATTGAGAAAATAATACCGACATCAAGAGGTCGGTTTTTATTGTAATTCATTAAAAATTCCGACCTCCTGAGGTCGGAATTTTTTCTCAATTAAATATTTTATAATTCCGACTTCCGAATGTCGGTAGTATGTAATTAAAATACCGACCTCATGAGGTCGGTATTTTTATTTCATCTAATTACTATTAATTAAAGCGACATCCGGAGGTCGGTATTTTTATTTCATCTAATTACTATTAATTAAAGCGACATCCGGAGGTCGGTATTTTTATTTCATCTAATTACTATTAATTAAAGCGACATCCGGAAGTCGGTATTTTTATTTCATCTAATTACTTTTAAAAGCGACATCCGGAGGTCGGTTTGCGGAAAGCGGGAAAACCAAATTCCGACCTCTGGATGTAGGAAATTTTCTCGGAAAACATGAATTACAATAAAAACCGACCTCTTGATGTCGGTATTAAAAAAATAAATAAATAACAATATTTTATTTTTTCTCAATAGGTTTTGTGTAAAATAAAAAACAAAAAAAATTATAATACCGACTTCCGTATGTCGGTAAAATTAATAGTAAAAATAAATTAATATAAAATACCGACATCAAGAGGTCGGTTTTTATTGTAATTCATTAAAAATTCCGACCTCCTGAGGTCGGAATTTTTTCTCAATTAAATATTTCATAATAGCGACTTCCGAATGTCGGTAAAAATTAAATAGTATGTAATTAAAATACCGACCTCATGAGGTCGGTATTTTTATTTCAACTATTAATTAAAGCGACATCCGGAGGTCGGTATTTTTATTTCATCTAATTACTTTTAAAAGCGACATCCGGAGGTCGGTTTGCGGAAAGCGGGAAAACCAAATTCCGACCTCTGGAGGTCGGAAATTTTCTCGGAAAAAATGAATTACAATAAAAACCGACCTCTTGATGTCGGTATTATTTTCTATTTTGATTTAATTTTATTTAAATCGTTTTCCGGAGGACCATTTTGTGTTCTTAAAATTTAATGTGATACATATATATATATATGTTTAATTAATAAAATCAACCTCAAGAGGTGAGTTTATATTAAAATAATTATGTATATATATATGTGTGTGTATATATATATAATTTAACTACACATCAACATAATTTTAATTTAATAAATTTACATCTATATAAGAAACGGATGGAAGTCTCGAAGGGTGGGGAGCAGTTTTGAAAACAAAAAACAATAAATATGGAGATAAAAAAGACGAAAAAATTTGCACAAATCCATATAATTTCACCAATAAAATACACAGCCTAATAACAGGAGAAGACCCTAATAGCGGTTTAGTAGTCCTACAAAAGAATGCTTTAATAAAACTAGAACAACTTAGCATTACAAATTGGAGTCATATAAAAAACTTTTTAAAAGACTATTTTTACTTATGCGCTATAAGCGGCAATGCATTTGATCAAAGCTTGGGAAAAAAGCTTTTTAGTTTACGTAGACGATATTTTAGTCTTTAGTAATAATACCAATGAACATCTAGGACATTTACAAACGGTATTTAAACTATTCGTAGACAATGGAATTATAATTAATAAAAAGAAAATGGAATTATGTAAGACTCTTATAAAAATTTTAGGGGTAGAAATTGGAAATGGAAAGATAAAATTACAACCCCATATAGCAAAAAAGGTCCTAGACATGCCTGATAAATTAGACAATACTAAAGACTTACAAAAATCTCTAGGAATACTAAATTATGCACGAAGTTTCATCAAAGATCTAGGGAAAGTAGCAGGACCCCTATACTCTAAAACAGGAAGTCATGGACAAAAGACTTTTAATATAGAAGACATAAAACTAGTACAAAAACTCAAACAAATTTAACTACACATCAACAGAAGTTTAATTTAATAAATTTACATATATATATATATATATATATATATAGATGTATATATGTATATATATAGATGTATACATATATATATGTATGTATACATATACATATATTATATGTTGATGTGTAGTTAAATTATATATGTTTAATTAATAAAATCAATCTCAAGAGGTGAGTTTATATTAAAATAATTATAAATAAATATATATATATATATATATATATATATATATATTATTATTTTTTTTATTTTTTTATTTTTTTTCTAGAATGATAAAATAGGGATATTCTATATTAAAATAGGGAGCATAGTTTTCTTTTTCTTTTTATCGTTTTGTATCTTGTATTACTTCTATATTATTCTATATATATATGTTTAATTAATAAAATCAACCTCAAGAGGTGAGTTTATATTAAAATAATTATATATATATATATATATATATATATATATATATATATATATATATATATATATATATATATATATATATATATATATATAATTTAACTACACATCTACAGAATTTTAATTTAATAAATTTATATATATAACAAAATTTTAATTTAATAAATTTATATATATATATATATATATATATATATATATATATATATATATGTATATATATGTATATATAGATGTATATATATGTATGTATATATAGATGTATATATATGTATATATATATAGATGTATATATATGTATATATATATACATGTACATGTATATATATATAGATGTATACATATATATGTATGTATACATATATATATATTATATGTTGATGTGTAGTTAAATTATATATGTTTAATTAATAAAATCAACCTCAAGAGGTGAGTTTATATTAAAATAATTATATATATATATATATATATATATATATATATATATATATATATATATTTCCTAGAATGATAAAATAGGGATATTCTATATTAAAATAGGGAGCATAGTTTTCTTTTTCTTTCTATCGTTCTGTATCTTGTATTACTTCTATATTATTCTATATATATATATGTTTAATTAATAAAATCAACCTCAAGAGGTGAATTTATATTAAAATAATTATATATATATATTAACTACACATCAACAGAATTTTAATTTAATAAATTTACATATATATATATATATATATATATATATATAGAGAGAGAGAGAGATGTATATATGTATATATATAGATGCATATATATGTATATATATATAGATGTATACATATATATATGTATGTATACATATACATATATTATATGTTGATGTGTAGTTAAATTATATATGTTTAATTAATAAAATCAATCTCAAGAGGTGAGTTTATATTAAAATAATTATATATATATATATATATATATATATATATATTATTTTTATTATTTTTTTATTTTTTTTCTAGAATGATAAAATAGGGATATTCTATATTAAAATAGAGAGCATAGTTTTCTTTTTCTTTTTATCGTTTTGTATCTTGTATTACTTCTATATTATTCTATATATATATATGTTTAATTAATAAAATCAACCTCAAGAGGTGAGTTTATATTAAAATAATTATATATATATATATATAATTTAACTACACATCTACAGAATTTTAATTTAATAAATTTATATATATATATATATGTATATATATGTATATATATATAGATGTATATATAATATATACTAAAGACTTACAAAAATTTCTAGGGAAAGTAGCAGGACCCCTATACTCTAAAACAGGAAGTCATGGACAAAAGACTTTTAATATAGAAGATATAAAACTAGTACAAAAACTCAAACAAATGGTTAAAGATATACCAGATTTAGCCCTCCCACTAGAAACAGATTACCCAATAGTAGAAACGGATGGAAGTCTCGAAGGGTGGGGAGCAGTTTTGAAAATAAAAAACAATAAATATGGAGATAAAAAAGACGAAAAAATTTGCGCTTATCACAGCGGAAGTATTACGACCAAATGACCACCTCACATACACTAACACTAAAGGAGAGACATCAATTAGATTCACTGATTATAAATATACAGTCAAAAAGAAATAGAGGAAGATCTAGAAGACAATGAATCAACCATCAATATGGAAGGTTTCCCAAATTCTTTGAATTTATTCATGAAATCTGGACTACAGTAAAATATTCCTCCATTATTACTCATGTCTACTTCAGTTAAACCTATTATTGCTCTTTTAGATTCTGACCATCTGCTATCATATAAGGTAATTAGTACTTTGGTACCTAAATTTTTTTCTAGTTAATCCTTTAAGCCCAATTACCACTAATCCCATGTGCATGAGATTCATTCGTCTTTTCTGAATTTCTTTCATAGATTCTTTACTGGCTTTTTGCCGTAGATTTCCTTAGATAATATTTTTTCTTTGGTCTGTAGTCTTGGTTATTTTGATATTTTCTTCTATATTTCTTATTTGGTGTACTTTGATCATAGCTTTGTGTTGTATATATATTTTTGCAAAAACCAGTCTCGTTTTGCTTTAGTTGTTTTTGTATTTGTATATTTGTACACTTTTCTTGTAATATTTCCATAACATGCTGTATTTATGTCCAATAGACCAATTAGTATTAGGGTTTTGCATAACTCCTTCTCTTTTGCTCCATCTTTCTTCTATTTCTCTTCCTAATGCTCCAGGGAGTTTATTAAAAAGCTTTTTTCCTAAGCTTTGATCAAACGCATTGCCGCTTATAGCACATAAATAAAAATAATCTTTTAAAAAGTTTTTGATATGGCTCCAATTTGTAATGCTAAGTTGTTCTAATTTTATTAATGCATTTTTCTGTAAGACTATTAATCCGCTATTAGGGTCTTCTCCTGTTATTAGGCTGTGTATTTTATTAGTGAAGTTATACGGGTTTGGTCCCATATTTACTAGTTCTTGGAATTCTTGAGGGTAAGTTACCTTGTATGCTTTCCACATTCCTTTGATTGATTCTCCTAAAAAGGTTTCCATGTATCTATACATAGTTTCTGCATCTGTCTCACTATAATGATGTATGTAATCTGCTACTACTATTCCTTTCCATACATCTATTACTGAGTTCCATAATTGAGGATCATGAGCTGCTATATTTAATATCTTACCTCTATCTCCTCCATCTTGAAGCTTGATAGGGGCTTCTATTGGCATCCTTATTCCTATTGGCCTAACCATTTCTGGTTCTGTTGCCGGGTCTTGCCTATATACACCAATGACGTGGTAAATTACCTATTGTATATTCTACTGGTGTTATGGGGGTTGTCTTTTGAAAAGGACTTGAACTAGAAGAAGCGATTTCCATGAATTCTTTTAGACTGCGTGTTGTCTCATCATCGCTTTCTTCTTGAGTATTTTCTTTTTGTCTATACCCATAATTATCTATTCTAAATTTGCATTCTCTAAAATGTTGTTCTATTGTAAAGATATCTATTTTTCCCATTTTACAACCTTTACATTTAAACAAAGTTGTTTTATTTTCTTGATGTAATTCTTTAGCCTTTGCTATTGATAAGTCTACTTCGTAGTCTTCTTCGTTTATATTTTGAATATTCATACCTTCCATATTGATGGTTGATTCATTGTCTTCTAGATCTTCCTCTATTTCTTTTTGATCTGTATATTTATAATCAGTGAATCTAATTGATGTCTCTCCTTTAGTGTTAGTGTATGTGAGGTGGTCATTTGGTCGTAATACTTCTTTTTTGCAAAAATTTTCTAGATTTCCATTCTCTACCTGCATATTCTTCTGAATTTATCTTTAAAGGATTCATTAATTTGATTCCTTTATTTCCCATTATGCCTACTGCATCGTCTATTTTATTTTAAACCTTGAACTGCTGTTTGTGGCTAACTTGCCTATAAAGCCAACACAAACTAAAAGATTATTTCCACAGTTCATTTCTTCATACCCTTTGGTCTGTATGCCTATTTTTATGTGGTTACCAAATTCTTTTGAATTTATCATGAAATCTGGACTACAGTAAAATATTCCTCCATTATTACTCATGTCTACTTCAGTTAAACCTATTATTGCTCTTTTAGATTCTGACCATCTGCTATCATATAAGGTAATTAGTACTTTGGTACCTAAATTTTTTCTAGTTAATCCTTTAAGCCCAATTACCACTAATCCCATGTGCATGAGATTCATTCGTCTTTTCTGAATTTCTTTCATAGATTCTTTACTGATTAGATTTATACTTTCACTATCGTTTTCTGATACACTTAACTGTTCTTCTCTATAATGTCTGTATAGATGTGCTGTTGATGAGA